>OX639997.1:114653511-117153511 GCA_951828415.1 Anomoia purmunda
TACAAATTTGACTCTAAACCAAATTTGATAAGGAATGATGGAAATTTAGTCTAAAGAACGTCACATTAACAAGTCTAGAATCCACACTACGAAAAAAAAAAGTTTAAATCCCAAGAACTACTACAATAAAGACCCAGCACTTCACACGAAACAACATTTGCAAATATTTTCTTGTTGCCTTATTACATCCTTCCTAGAGAAGTCAAAACAATTTTATTGTTATCGACAATTTTACTGTTGCTGCAGTGCAATATTTTCACACTCACAATGAGCGTGTTGCATTTGCACTAGGATTTATTGTTTGCAAACACTTTTTAAGGAGCACTTCCTCCAACTCACTCCAGGTCACAGTTTTGCAGTATTTTTTTGGCGTTCTTGCCAGTGGCCGCCTTCCCGTATTTAATGCAAAACAAAAAACAAACAGAAAAATGCCAAAACGAAAGGAGCAACTTTGCAAATGCGCTCCAAATAAATGCACTATTGACTTGTCTCACTGCAGTCAAACACGCCAAAATTGCAAAAAAAAAAAAACATGCAGCTAGTTCAAATAGATAGCCAGAAAGTGTTAAGAGAGAAGAATGAATTCAATTACGAAAAAGCGTGAGGTGGTGTTATAAAAACACAGCAGCAATGAATTTGCATAGGTAAATGTGGAGAAATTTGCATTATTTTTGTTCGCAATTTATTTATGGCATTTGCAAATATTTTGCAACTTTGTCGTATGCTTTTTAAGTGAATTTGTTTGCATTTTAGCTTGCTGAGGTAAAAAAAAGGGGTTCGGATTTTTTTTTTTAAATAAGTTTAAGCGTAAAAATTAATTTGCAGTATGTTATATGTATGTCCTGACCACATTTCTAAATAGTGCAGAGCACATGCGAGATTTTCGAAGATATTCGGAGCAATTTCAGATTTTTCGGCGAAAAAATGGACTGGATTATAAGATCTTAAAAATAAAGCAAAAAAAATTTGAAATAAGTTTGGGCGTAAAAAGGGTGTAAAACAAGATCTAATATAACTCAACTACATTTCGAGATAGCAAAGAACACATTTGCATTATTCGGAGTTTTTTCGGTGTACAACTTTACTTTAAAAATTGATTTTTTAAATGTCAAAAACTTAACTAAGTATAAAAGCACATACTTCTAATGACAGCAATGTCTTTTTCTGGGCCAAATAAATTCTATCGGTATATTAATTAAATGCAAAATAGCTTTTATTACTATAAATATCTGTATTGCAATCATAAATCTTAATCAAGCTCGTCCAACCCTTCATCAGCCTCTTCCTCTGCTTGTATCAGGGTTACACGAAACCAATATCTACGGAATTTACAAACGAAAATCATATCACAATACCACGTATGGAAAGCATGCGCCCATAGCATTAAAATATGACCATTGGGAGAGAAGGCATATATTTTGATTTTGTTTACGCTCTTAGTATGACTCCCCTTGGTTATATTATTTTTTGTTGTTTTGTTTTGCACTCATTTTTTCACTTTCAACTTTTTTTACTTTTTCGAATTAATAAATATTTATGCGTATCTCTTACTCCCCAAACAACCATTGCGTAAGGTTATTGGCCTTGTTCTCTGACAATTTCAGCTGACTTATTTTAAATGGAAGAGAGGGTAAATACTATTTATTCATTTCATTTTTTAGCAAATACATACTCACATACATAGTATACATATATTCAAATAGAAAGGGAATTGCACAAAGGAAACTGAAAAAGCGCTGAACCGGTAAAAGGTTTGACTGTACACTGGGTTATGTTAAACATAAATTGAAGTAAGGTCTTATTAGGATCAAAGCTTTTGAAACCTTTCCCCCCTCGCATATAGGAATCTAATTTAATATCTAAACTTTCAGAAAATCTCCACGCTTCTTCGTAAACTATGCATAGGCATTAAAGAATTGAAAAGCAGTCTTAAAAAAATGTAAAAGCTGGATACAGCCTTTTCTTTAAATATTATTTTTAACTCAACTTAATTTTATCATACATATGAAAAAATTTTACACTCTAACCGAATAATTTGTGGAAAAGCACTTGAGTAAAAATACAAAAAACATTTCTGTTGTAATTTCGAAATGATATAGCTCACCACTCTTAATTTTAGATTAATGTAACTTCTGCAATTTTTCGGAAACTTTTCGGAGTTTTTCGGAGTAACTCCTAATTTAAAAATTTTAATTCTTGGCATCATGACATTGCCAAAATCGCATGCATTTGAATTTTGTATAATAATAGTTGTGGATATCAATTTTAAATTAAAAATACCGCAGGTATGGTTTCATTAAGCTATATGTATACTTTTTTTAAAAGCATGCACCAAATAGCAAAACTATTGCTTCAATATTAAATATTTAGTATTATTTAACATTAAGCAGTTGATAGCACAAGAAGTTAGGTGCAAGTCTCTCGCACAAACTCCGATATGTATATTTCTACATGCATATCTCGATGTGATGATTAATTTAATTTCCTAATCAAACTTCTATTGATCTGTAAAATAAATGTAGCGAATGAAAGTCTGATTCCAATAAACATGCACACCCCCCACAAACTCGCCCCTCCCCAACGTACAAAGCTGTGAGTATTATGCACTTCATTCTATACAAAATTCACAAAATTATCGTTGACGTCTGTAAATATCTCAGTAATTAATGCGATAAACGCAAGTTAAGTAAAACGTCACAACCTATTCGAAATCGGAAACAGGTGGACGGAGGTGGAGAAAGAGAGATTTTGAATTGTTTTAGGTGAGTATGCCATGCGATAAATAAGTACAAGAAAATGTGTACATATATAATGCAAATACTAATTACGAATCATCGCGCTGGTATGCGCGCCCACCAGCCTCTTCTCTCTCTCTTGCCGCTAGTTGACGCTAGAATTCTTGTAAATTGAGTCGTGTTTTGCGTTATCTTTGAATGCAAGTAACATTTATCTGTTGATATGTATGTAGCCGTGTACGTTAGTACAGAGGTGCCTTTGTGTTTTGAAATTCAGTGGGAAATGTCATTATTATTTTTATAACATTATTCGATTCGACTAATAGTATTTTTGTTTTTTTTTTTTGTTTGATACTTCGTCTTCTTTTCCAGTTGCTTATCTACATTTATTTAGTATTATTGAGTTGTGAATTGATAGTGACATCTGTCATATCTAATTTTTTCTTTTATGGAAAGTGACATTGACGCTTATTATCTGCATACAGAATTATTGATTTATTTTAAAGAAATCATAGACGGTTTTAGGCAGATTTTGAAATGAGTAATAACATTTAAATATATCGGTCCATATGCAAATAATTTAAGCAAACTCAATTGACGTAAAAAAAAATTAAAATGTTATATAAATTCTTAATAAAAAGGGGTTACAAGCAAAGAAAAAAGGGTCGAAAGAAGAAAGAGGAGAAATCAAGTTAGCTTTGTCCGAGATGATAAACTTTATTATTAACAATGGCAAATAAACTGCGCTCGTATCTATGAGTTTTGGAATAAATGTGACTGGAAACTCAAGTCTAAGCATAAACATGAAAAAAGATTCCGTTTCGATACCTACTCAGGGCTGGGTTCAAGAGTATCGATACGAAAACAACTTGGAATCGAGTGAAATGTGTCATTTCATACCTAGCATTAGTTAGTAATGTGCAATAAAAAAATCGGTTTTACGTTTTTACATTTTTAGGTATACTTTGACAAACTCGTTTGCTTATTCTATTAATACATTTATTTTCCATTAGATTATCCCATTTTTTCTCTATTACATCTTGTATTGTATGCCTAAATATCAATCATGCTTAGATGTACATCGTATGCGCTAAACAATCAAACAAATTTGATGCCTGCTCACATGTGCGGACGCTTTGTCTATCCATTCTCGCTTTATTTTTAGCACTGCCTGAGCTACCGACCGACCACCACACCACCAGAAAAGCGGCGCACACTTCGAAAGCCAAAATATCAACACAAATCAGTATACCATTTAAGCCAACAACCTAGCGCAATCGTGTGTCGTTGGCCGTGGCTAAGACGAACAGGCGCACAGCAAAATACAACAAGTCGCTACCACCAAAACGGCAACAAACAAAGCAATCAGCTAACAGTCAACAGCCAAAAGCCAACAGCCCACAAAAACAGCCCACGAATTGTGGCGCGCTATGAAAAACACAAAGCAAACAGCAACACCAAAAACAAATGCAAACCAAAACACACAGCTACAACGAAAACAACAAAATAAGCAACAAATTGTGCCAGCAACAAACGCAAAAATAGAGGCAGGCGGCCGCGAGCGAATTCGATTTGATTTTGGGAGTAGGTTGTCATTACCGGCACTACTGAGACTTTTACGCCTTGTCTGCTATGTAGTACTCAGCTGTTGGTCAGCACGTTCACTCGCTCGCTCACTCACTCACTCATTCCCACCAGCCGAAAAAGTTAGAAGAGGCGCTAAATGTGGATTGTGCTTGGCCAGCTAGCAGGCGCGTTAATATTTAGTACAGAGAAAAGCACGCGATAAACGGGTGAAAATTTAATTCGTCTTATTCAGCTGCGTTGTTTTTTTTGTTTTTTGGCGTAGAAGCGCTAATTTTTCCATACGGCTCGCATAGTGAAGTAATAGCGAGGAAAATTTTTTGATTTTCACTTTTCTTTGTGTAAGAATTTTGCGTGTATTTTCAAGTGTTTCGTGTAGTTTTTTTTTATATTCATAAAATGCGTGGAGTTATTAGAAAATAAAATAAAGTTATGAAATTGTTAGAACTATCGGAAATTGCGCGTTTGTTCAGTAATAAAATAATTGATAAAATTTTTCGATGATCAACAAAAGAAACTAAACTACTAGTGCAGTGAATTTCATAGCCATGTGAACAGATTTCTCAAAATAAGCAGTGTATTTTCCTACCGAGTGATGAAAATAAATATAAGTTGAATGTAAAAAAATTCGCAATATATAAAGCAGCGCATCAACATCACAAAAATATTCATGAAAAATACTTTTTTTTTAATATCCACTATTGTCATTAGCGGATTAGGTTAAAATTATATAAATATTGATATATATGATAAAATTGTCTTCGCATTTTTTAAGCTATTAAAAACAATAAAAAAAATTAATAATGAATAACAGAATAAATTTGGCAATTCAAATACACATGGAAATTCTTAAGCACTCAAACAGTGAAAAATTGTTTTAAAAAAATCTAACAAATTAAATACAACAACCAAATAAAAAAAGTATATGCGATACTAAAATTAGATTTTTAACTCGATCAAACTCCAACTATAATTTATAAACCAAAAATATTTTAATAGTGCTTCAAAAGCTGTATATTCAAACAAAATCTTAAAAAGAAGTGTCTATATATACGTTAATAAATCACTCGAAAAATTAATAAATCCAATTAAATTCGGAGTAGTTCGGAGTAATTCGGAATAATTCTTAGTCATTCAAACATCAAAATTGCGGTTTTATGAAGCTACTTGAAGTATTTTGAGTGTTACAGAATTTTTCGGAATACCAAAAAATTGTTAAAATGGAAATATTTACTGTTACTTCTTCGAATTCCAGTTTTCGTGTAAGAGTTTTCTAGTCATTTTTTAACTTCGAAGTAATTCGGAAGAATTTTTAGTCGATTTTTGATATAAAGCTATTAGTTACGGGTTTTTCAATAGAGCGCGGACTAATTCTGGAACCCCTGTGAGACATCGACCCTCACAATATTACAGAGCATAATAATTCTGCTGTTTTAATTTTCATTTTATACTTAGCGATCTTTAATGAATATGTGCATATAATCATAATTTGAAGAATCGAAAACAAATAGAAGAAAATTTAAATTTCATTTCCTTTCTCTTAGCAATAAAACTTAACACAAAATTGCGCAGCAAAATCATACAAGTAAAGATTGAAAATAAAAGCCGTATAATTTAAAAATAAAACGTCGTTTATACCAAAAATAATAAATAATATTTATCTAAAAAAACATTTGTGAAAAAATAGCAACATCGAAAACCACAAAAAAAAGCATTAATTTCGCCAACGATTTCAACAACGCAATTTCTTCTGCGTCAAACATTAAAAACAACAACCCATTCTCTGCTATCCTGCTTCCCGCAACGCACAAACCCACACAAATTTGCGGCGAATAGAAACGACAACCTGTGGTATTAATTTTAAAATAACAACAAAGCACAAAGTGAAATTAATAATAAAAGCAAACAAACAACAACGACCGATCTCTTAAACAAAAATAAAAAATATAGCCAAAAAAAAGTGAGAATTTATTTAATTGAGTGTTATAGAAATTTATATTAAATAAAGATGATAAAACTGCATTGTGAAAAATATTGAACGGAAATGGCAAAGTGAAAATCAATTTACTGCTCAAGAGCTTGTCAATTATTTTTAACTGATTACAACAACCACCACCCACCGCGCCTTGAACGAGTTTGTTCGCAAGGAAGTGCAAGGTCATAAAACGGTACAATAAACTATACTCAGCGATAATATTTTATTCGAAGTATATCGCTTTGTTTTAAGAACTCACTTGCACTTCTGCCAAACGTTTTCATAAGCAAGCCATCAAAATAGGTACTCGAATACGTGAACACAATCCCGATAAAGACAAAAACAACATGATCTATATAGATGACTCAGAGCCAGAAGGTGGTAAGTAGAATGGTTGCAAAATTTATCTACTAATTTCTACAAGTACTATACATTTCAATGCATTTGCGTTCGAGTGATACTTAGTTGGAGTGCTTATATTTTCAGCGTACTTTTTTCTTTTTCAAATATTTATTGTTCTTCAAAAACACTTTACTGATAAAGTCTTCGTGACATTTGCCACTTGCTTGTCTTTGTATTTTCACTTCGATAGTGTTTTATCAATTTGCCATACAAATAAATTTGAAATGCGGTGGAGGTGTGTGGTGTACATAGCACACGCGTATACATACTAAGGGTGATTCTGGCTAAAAAATAAAAATTACTGGAAATGTTTTGTAGAAAAAAATGGAGTTGCATACAAACTGATAATAAGGGACTTTTTTCTTTTTTTGGCTGCGTAAATGCAAAAATTATATCTAATTTTGCCTCTATATTTCATAAAATCCCACTAAAATAAATATATGCATTTATAAGAGTTATGTTGGATTGGGAATTTCAAGCATACATATATGTACATCAATCAGATAGATATTTATATTAAATGACTCGCTTGTGATAAAAAATTACTTTCATGTAATTTGCAAAATTAAGCAGACAACGGCAAATGACGAATACATACATACATATGTATATAAAATTCTAGTAATCATCAATGCATTGTATAAATACCAAAAAATGTATTCTCATGAAGTGGAAAATTTTATCATAATTCCGAATTTTTCGGAGTGCTCAAAAATCATAAGGAACACCTTTACCTGCGCCAAGCGCGCATTTATACTTTTATAATAAGTTTAAAATATTTTCATTGACTCCGAATTTTTCGGAGTAATTAAAGCTCGGTTTTTACAGCACTCATAAACTTCTTTAATCAACCTCGAGATTTTCAAATTCTCTAAATCATTGAGCAGTATTTGTAGATTCAAATCTCTATCCCAAGAAAGCTTACAACATTTTTTTTATAAAATACCTTGTTAAAATTCGAAAAAATGTCCATTATTTTTTTATTCATTGTATACAAACTGCTTTGATTGCATTAAAACTCTATTACGACTGGTTATTTACGTTCAGCGATACATTCACAGAGCCACAGTTACCATCGGAGTTACTAAAATGCCTCATCATAAAAAAGCCGTAGTCTATAATTTTAATTTGCAGCTAAGGAAAAGTAATCAAATTAATATTTGCACTTTTTGTACCTTCGCTGATTAAAGAAAAATATTTTTTCACAATTCGGAGAAATACCGAAGTTTTTGGAACTGCGAAATTATTATAAAACTTCTTAAAGTATAAAATTTGTATTTCATTAATCGTAAAAATTTCTAAAATGAATTTTTCGAATTTTTTCCGAAATCCGAAAATTACAGAAATCAATTAAATGACTTGAGCCTATATACATATGTATGTATTTTAATATTTCGTTGGTATTCAGAAATATTACAGCTCGAAAGCAATTTACTCTTATTATATAACATTTAAAGATTTAGTATTAATATAATCGCCTTATAAAAAAAAAACATAACGTGAGAAAACCGGTATCTCATTTCATGCAGAAAGCTATAAATTTGAATAAAGTGTTTAACTAACGCCAATTTATAGACTGAGATAAGATTTAAAATAATAAATAAGAAAGGGAATATAAGAAACAAAGGAAAAGGCAGATAAACGCCACGCCGAACACTTAACGCCCACTCCAATTAAAAATGAATTCTAAAAGGAGACATAGAAAACAGCAAAGCCGCTAATAAGTTGTACGATTTAAAGCCAAAAAGCAAAACAGAAAATCAAAGGCAAAATAGGACAAGCCCATTTGAAAGTGGCAGTGCCAAGGCCATAGCAACAAATACCAAAAGTGGTACGGAGGAAAAAGGAAGACGAAAGTTAGAGAGGAAATGTAAAGTGAAAAAATGAACAGCAGAAGTTTCGAAGCAGCAAATTTGAGTGCGTATAAAGTATATGTGTTTGTAGGCATGAACGGTGCAATTTTTCTTTGCATGATTTTGTGAAAATCCCTGCCGCGTTGGATAGTCTACTTGATGAGCTCCTGCTAAGTAAGCTGAAATTTGTAAGCGGAAAGGAAATCTTTCCTGTTTTTTGTTTTTTTTTTTTTTGGAAAACGTTTTATGCAAATGTAAAACTTTCAAAACTGTGTCAGACAACTTAGGCTGGAAATTTTGCAAGAAGCGGCAATTTGAGTAGTTAGTTAGCCGACAAAAGTCGTACACGTCTGCACCGGAAATGGTACCAGCAGTTGGCTAAATAACATAAACGTTGAATAAGGAGTGGATGAGGGTGACAGGTGTAGAGAGTGTTAAAGTGAAAAGGATGAGGGATTTTAATGCCAGTAAAAAAATCTTTTCTCTAAAATTTGGTTTTTTGTTTACAATTTCTCTGTTAAGTGTTTAACTCCCTTAGGGTCGCGATTGAAATGACCTACTTGCCATTTGGCATCTTTATTTTTATAGATGAATACTTCTGAGTAACTCTAGTGAAAATGTTTGAAACATTTATTATAGTTGTGGCTGAAAAAAATTGTGAGTATTATGAAAGCTTAATTTAAAAGGTTTTTAAATTGCAGGAGAATTGTTTTTGTTTGAAAGAAAAGTGGTAGTAGAAGAAGTGATGAAATAAGAAAAATCTTTCAGGGAAACATATTTAGTTCCTTTTACTTTAGGAGACCAGAAAGTCAAATTTATCTTTTAAAATAGCTTATACAGGATGTCTACAAAAATTTGAGTTGGCTCTAGTTCCCAAAACTGCATTGCGTATAGATCAAAAATGCATTCTCACGGAATCGCACGTTTTATATGATTCCGAATTTTTCGGAGTACTTTGAAACCATTAAGAATATACTCGTTCATTCATTCTTAAAAGGTTAAATGTTTGTATAGAAAATTTACAATCTTTTTATTCACTCCGAATTATTCGGAGTGATTTAAAATAAACTTTCGCATTACCTCTTTTTTATGCATATATATTTGTAGATGATCACCAGAATATAAATGAACTATCAATCAATTATTGTACCCCTCTCTGTACAATGACTCTTGCACTCTGACCTCAAGTCTGCCTATCAACAATAATTATAAAAAGTTTCCAAAAAAAAAGTATTTTAAAAAATTTTCAAAAATCAACGGGAATTTCAGGTTTTTATACAAAAAAATAGCAAAAAAATTACAAACATGATGTCGCTAGCTTAGGCCGGACAGAGTCTAAATAAAAGAAATATGTTGAAGAGATGTGGCGATCTCCAAAATACCAGCTATAATATGTACCGCTTTGACACTGTCGTTACTTTTTCGCTTTCTTTACAAGACTCGTAAGCCACAGAAATAATATTGTGCTGAAAAAAAACACAAATACAAAATCTTCAAAAGTACCTCCGTAATGAACACAGGTGATGGTGTTCTGTTCTCATAATTTTTTTCCGGAGGATTGAGGTCCTGCAGAAGTTCGTAAAAATGCTAAATAAATTTCTTACTACACAAACAGTTGTTGACCTTTCTAACCAGCAAACACAATTGTCTCTTTGTCGGCTGTTTACACTGGAATGCAAAAGCAAATATCGAACTACTATAGCAAATCAAATGTTAGAGAACAGCAATCTACGTACTTTTGTATTTCACTTCCCAAAAAATTAACTTTCTGTTTCTTCCACACAAAATTTAAAAAATCGGCTTAATTGACCTAAACCCCTATGCGCCTTAACTTATGCCTCGGTTTAGCAACATTTACAACGCGGCCAAAAACAATGTATCCCACTAATTTCGCTAATTTTTGCTTCCACCATTGTAGAGTGTCGCCATTGTTGTTATACTTTTACTACTATTTGCTTTGTTCAACATTTTCATTGTATGATTTTATTGTACTATGCGCGCCGACGACTAAACTAAGTGTTAATGGTGTCAAAGGTGTTTTATACGAAAATTTGTCGCAAGCACTTTCACTTTTTTTTCTAGTGAAATTTTATCGCGCCGGTTGAGTCTGCCCCTCTGCTGTTTTTGACTATTGTTATTTTCGTTACTTTTCTTCTCAATGTTGCTCAGTCTTTTGTTAGCTTCATTTATCCTTGACAAAAAGTGACGCTTTGTGGGCCGCGCACGTGTCTTTGCATTCAAAGCATTGCATTACAAGTTTTTCAACAAAAACATTAGCAGTTATTTGCTGCTGTTGTTTAGTAATTTTTTTTTTTTACTCCTGTCCGAGCAGGCGGTCGTGTACTGCGCCTAATGGCCGTTTTCTGGTAATAACTAACTATGAACAATAAAAAGTTTGCACAACGCACTATGGCGCCTATTGACTTTTTTCGTAGCAAAAATCATAACTTTTGTGAACTAGTGTAGATATATTTGGAATTGGAATTGCTTCTGAAAGTAAAATGTCTGAGCTTTTAAATAAAAATTAAGTTGCTTTAAAATTCATCGTCAAAGTTGAGCTATTTTTTAAAAATGCGTAAACCAATTTTTTACAGTAATAGTAAAGCAATATTACTGAAAGTTGGTTAATAAATTTCTTTTCAAGCACAAAATAGAATATGTTATGTTTAGTATCTAGAGCTTTAAAACCTCATATAGCTTGGCCGTTTTCTAGAGAGTATATTATAATTTTTATGCCCTTATAGCTAACTAGAAACTAAATTGGGAATTAAATTTAAAAATAAAGCAATACAGAATACTTTACTATTTTTTAAGGTCCAAACACGACTGTTGTTTCGCAAATCCATACTCATCAAACGCTTCGTTACTTGTCACACATTTTGCAATTAAAATGAGAAAAACATATTATTCCAAGACTTCTATTATAAAAGTATTCTCATAATATCAGCGATATAGATTTTTATAAGCATTCAAAGATTATTATTTTGAAAATTATGTTATAAAAGTCTTCTGATAATAGTTATGAGGAAGAAACTAAAACACTAAAAAGTCTTTTGATAATAACTATCAGCAAGATATATTTTTTTTTAAATGTTCAAAGACTTTTATTTTGAGACTTATATTATAAAGATCTTCTGATAATAATTATTAGTCAAATTAAATGTTTTAAGTCTTTAACGACGTGACTTTTGTAGACCCATTTCGGGATTAGTGCAGAACAGATTCGGCACTAATTAGAACTTATTTGGAAACCAATTTGGGGTTACTTCTAGACTAGTTCGTTCTAGTCACTAACTTTGGTGCTGCATTCATCCTTTTTTAATTGTTAAGTTCTTCCTAATATTTCAAACTTTAAATTTAGCCCATTTTAAATTTTAAATCATGGCGATCTGTTGTCGATGTGATTTAGAACTAGTCCAGAACTATTCCCAAAATAGTTTCGTATTTCAAAATTCAAAAATAGTTTTCTTACTCATAATTATTATTCAAAGACTTTTGTAATATGAGTTTCCAAATAAAAGTCGTTGAAAGACAGGAAAATATATATCTCCGTGGTAATTATTATTAAAGGGCTTTTATAATAGAAATGTTAAAATAATAGTTATCGATAACTTAAAAAATGTGTCTCACTCACTATCATTACCTAAAGATTTTTATAATTTTTCTCTCTCTGGATTTTTGCTAAAATTAAAGTACCTTTTTTTAAATATAAGAGAAAGAAAAAGAAAAAAATTAACCTGATTTTATGTGTGAAAAATCTAACAACTTTCCTCTACCTGCTAAACTACTAATCCCTGTTTGATAGAAGTCATATTTTTGTAAGCTCTGGCAAACTCTCTACTCGCTTTATCAAACGCTGTCATGATTTTCTTTATTTTTACAAGGTTTTTGCGGCAACGGTGCCACAGTGCAGCGGCGGGGTAGGAAGAAGCTAAAATGTACAGAGAAGATGCTGATGATAATGTTGATGACTTAATATCGGCAAGACAATTGTTCGATATGAAATTTTGTGTAATTTAGCAGAGCAAATTGGAAGCTACAATTTACATAGATCGTAGAGTCGTAACAATAAAGGGATTTATTGGCTAATTTGTTTGATTTATGCGACATTTCTCGAAGTATATAAGTGCGCTAAATGAGGAGGCCATTAACAGCTCGAACACAATATCACAATTGGGCAGCTAAGTTAAGTGAAAGTGTGTAAATCAAGCACAATTTTGCAATAGATGCGATTTTTTATTTGTTATAAGTTTGTAGCTATTTTCAAAATTCAGAAGCGAGCACGGAAAGTCTTTAAAATTTCTACGATTGCAAATCTACAGAATATATTCATTAATACCAATCCATCATTCATCAAATTAACGCAAACCAAACACGCTAAATAGTCCATCAAATGAACTCGAATAAACCGCAACAAGGTCATGCCAAATTAAATATTTTCAATACGCGTACACTTAACAAAATATTATCGTTCGTGCAAACCGAAGAAAATTTGCGAAAATAAAAACTATGTACATGAAAATTTAATTTTTTTTTTTTGCCTATCATCAACATAGTTTTAATTTCTCTTTGCAACAATAGCGGAACCAAGCAAAGCAAAAAAATACAAAAAATACTTTCAAAATTTTTGATGCCACGTGGCAGACATTTTACTTCCCACTTGCAGCTTCAAAACATTGTTGTTTATGCACATCAAGATGCATTATAAAATTTTAATGAAATACGAAAATTGCAAAATTTGCAAATTTGAATATTTGACGTGCATTTTGTTTGTACGTCATAGAAAATGATTTTCCCCTCCCTGACAGCTTGTTTTTCATTGCTACCTAATTCATTCACTAACCGACAGTATATTTAATTTATGGCTGCCGGAAATTTCGCGCGCAAAAAAAAAACGAAAATTAAAATTGTAGTAAATTGAAAGGAATTATGAGAATAGCAAATTTTTGCATTGCAAAATGCGAAAGTTTATTGAACGTGCGAAATGTTTTGAAATGGAAGAGAAGAGTGAAATTTTTCTTTTGTAACATGCCGCCAATTTTATACACGTATACACTATACTTAAAACAGTTATTCGCTATAAAATTTTAATAGTTGAATTTGACAAGATAAATTGCTAGTTGTGGATTTGTTTATGTTTTAGTATCAGCCAATACTAAATTTAAAAAAATTGGATTTTGTAAAATTTTCGAAACTTAATTCACATTGACATTTCAAAAACTGTGTATTCTTCTTACTTTCCAAAACCAATTAAATAATTTTCTCAAACTTAATGAGGTTTAATTTTTTTTTATTAAATTATTTTCAAATTTAATTATTATTTAAAAAAAAATCTATTTATATTCCACTTTAGATATCAAAAATATCAAAATATATAAATATGAAAAATGCAAACAAATTTTTTAACTATCATTTTTTTTAAATAACATTATTCAGAAATCGAATTGAGAAAATTAAAAATTCAATTGAAATTCAAACCATTATAATATTTTTTAATTTTCTTGAAAATTTTTGGCTTTTCTTGCAGTTGGTATTTTGAAATAAATTTAATAAAGATATATTTTATTGCGTAAAATTTGTATGCTGTTTTCAGCTACTAGTTTTAATTGAATTTTTTACTTTTTGTTTTTATTGCACAAACACAACAAATTAAAATTTTCATGTTTTTTCTCAGTTAATATTTTCAATGAATATTTTTAAATTTAAATTTTATCTTTCTTTTCTTTTTATTTAATTTGAACATTTTTATTTGAAATTGTTTTGAATTTTTTGTAAGTTTCAAAAATGTCAGCTTCTTCTTTTACCGCATTTTAAATTCGAAATAAATTTCAGTTATGCAATATTACGTTTCGACTTTTTAGAATTTTTTTTTTTACAAATATTTAATATTTACCAATCAAATCTATTTATCTACCGACATATATGCAACAATTGCAAATTTTTGCATTTCTGTGTCAGCCAGCAGATTTTTGTATTTGCATTTTTTATACTTTTTTTCAACCACATATTTGATTTCAATCATATCTATATATAATTTTGTATTAAAAACAAGTGCATAGTTTTAGATTTTTTGATATATTAATTTTGTAAATAACTCGTTTTTTAAATTCTTTTATTTTTATTTGTATTACTTGCCTGCCACTCTTTTCGGTAGACAAAAAAAAACACTAAATGTAAGTCCTCTGATCGAAAGCACTTTGCCCGACTGACCCCGAAATTCCATGTGCACGCCATTGGAGGCCGCCAATAAATCATTTCCTAGCGTTCATTTGCTTTTTTAATGCATATTATAATTTATTTTTTTTTTGTTTATTTCATTTGTTACAGTTTGTTTATTCAAATGAAAGCAAATTGGCGCGCTGGCTTGAGCAGTCAGTATTGTATTTTTTGAATATATATATTTAAATTTATATATTTGACTGCTAAGCAATGCAGCAAAGCATTAAAATAGATAATCGCTGACAGAAAATGAAATTTGTAGTAAATGTAAAGATTCCGTAAAATAATAACTCATACGCCGTGACAAATTTAATTTATGGCCCTAAGATTCTTTCGCTTTGAATTCATTGCAATTACTAAGCCGCTAACTTATTCCCTTCGCTTTCTCTACGCTCCCCTCAAAGTAACACACTCCTACTTTGTATTTTCTGCCACTTTTTCCTTCTTCCTCTTCCTTTCACTCACATTGGTACAGCCCGCACACTTAATGAAGGTGGCTGTCATTTCTGCTGCAGCTGCCAACTGTTGCCTTTCGCTATTTGTATCGTCGCCAAATAGCTTTGCTTTGTTTTTGTTTTTTTTTTATCTGCTGCCATTGTCAATTTAGTGTTTTTTTTTTGGATTTGTATTGTTAATGAATATCGTCATGTCGCCATTGACCGGCCGACTGTCTGGCGTCAATGAATCTTTCCCACAATTTGCAACTCAATTATCTCGTCTTTTTCTACGTCTCGCTCTCATTCTTACTTTTCCATATAATTTTTTACTTTACCTTCGAATTTTTGTGGCGTTCAAGGTGAATGTGAAAAGAGAAATTCGTAATAATAAAATTTGCCTTTTTATTTTTTGTGGATTTTTTCAACACCTTAATTTTTTTCAATATTTTCCCAGCAACTCATGTAGTTTTTTTAATTTTTTAAATGAGTAATTGCAAAAAGTAGAAATTACTAAAATAACAAAAACTTTTAAAGCATCAATATTACTTATTTTTGTGTTTGGCATTCTTTTTTCTAATTTTATGGAAAAGTTCAATTTGCTCTTTGAATTTCGATTTTTCTCGAACTTAACTTGTACACAATAAAATTAAATTTGGCTTTTCAAACAGGGGAAACCCATCCTCAAAATAAAGCTATAAATCTTCTCCTCTCCGATAGTTAGTTATTTTATGGCGACCATATCCATTTCCCCCCCCCCCCCCCCCCCCCTATGTTAAATTTGTTCATACATTTTTAGTGAAATGTAATTAATGAACTTCATTAAATTTTTTTTTGATATCTTGGACATGGCAACACCATTCTACCAACTCTTTCTGAAACGTGCGTTAAGTAGTATATTAAAATATTGTAACTCTTTTCGTTTAATATCCGCACTGTTATATTAAATATGTAAATATTTTATCTAACTAGCTTTTATGGGATTTTTTCGAAAGGTAATCGAATTTGTTTTTGTATAAAATTTATTCATACAGTCAAATACTATCATTTCGTTTTTTTTTTAATACCAAATTTTTTTTGTCGCAACACCATTCTACGATTTTTTCTATACAAGTCTACTGCATATAGAAAGAAAACAAAAATTAGAAAAGGTCGTTGAGCCGGCAAAGTACTTTTTCAAGCAATGAAATGAGAACAAGATAAGGAACGAAATATAAGAAGTGGACTGAGGATCCATACTACCAAAGTCCTAAATGCTCATTGAGAATTTGTGTAAACTTTTGGAAACTATTATTATAGACATAAGGAACACGATATAGGGCTGAAAATATCGGTATGGTACTCACTCAAAATATCGTATATACTCGATACCCCAAATGTCGATACTAAGCTAAAAATAATGCAAATAGCCATAATAAATCATTTCCATCACAATTTTTTATATAGAGTGGTGACTTTTACCATTTCCGATCCATCGCTTTGACTTTTCTAATTTTACTAATTTTGATAATTTTGTTTTGCACAGCATCCCCTTGTTGCGGACCTGGAAAATTCAACTAATTTTCAAAACATATCGCTATTAAAAGTATCAAGTAAAAAATATCGGTATCGAATGACCTAAGAACCGATATGGTATCTTATCATAAAGAAATTCGCGTTCCTAACCAATGTTGTCTTCAAAGCTGTATTCCAAGTTATTTTGAGCGAGAGAAAAAACAATACTGAAAGAATATATACTGACTTGTCCAATCTGGCATGCAGAAAAGAATAAATGGGTTTCGACTTTCGAAAAATGTTTCTTCGCAGAATCGCCACAAAATTTCCACAAACTTTTCCTTGATAAAATCTAAATTAGTTGGTTATAGAATTCATGCAAATATTCCAAAGCTGAGCTTTAGTCTGGGCTAAATTTTTCTATTGTTAAAAAATGAAGCACACTTTTTGTGTGCGGCGATCATTGTATGGCTCAAGTATTAATCGACTATCAAATCCAACTGAAAATATCTAAATTAATGTTGATTTCGCTTACTTCTTTGTTGAGAAATATAGCCGAGTATATAAGACTACGAGTATGCTATCAGCCGGAGTACGCCGGGTTTGAATCATCAATATTTATGAAATGAATAAACTTCTCACCAAAATCCTATACCGTTTGGAATCGGCATGTAACTTTATGGCCCCCCCAATTTGTGATATAAAGACTCACAAATACCCTGAATAGCAAACCTCATTCATAGCAGGAAAAGTTCGCTAAATATACGACTTTATACTTATGAAGAATCTCAATAAATACCATGTTCATATTCGAAATAATTTATTCCTTATTTTCTGCTCTCTTTTCCTTAATCTAAAAATTTGAATGCAGTAATTTTTTCAACCAACTGCCTCATTAAAATTTTTCAAAAAGTGCCATTAAATAAACATAAGTTTCCAAAAGTAAAACTGCCATAACAATCTGTCACTTAAGTGCAAACAATTTTTTAATGAAAAGCGCATTTAATTGCATAGACGAAGCTGTTACAAAAACAACGTAAACTGCGTTTAGTGACTTATCACGTCGGCTGCCTAGAAACTTGAAAAGAAAATGATAAAGCATAGTTGTGTCAAAAGCAGCTATAAAATTTGAGAGGCAGGCGGTAGTTTGACAAAAACAAAAAAGTAAAAGCACAACAAGATGTGCAAAATCAGAGCAAAAGTGATGCAAACTTAAAAGCCAGAAAATTATCCTGCTGACACAGAAACCCCGCGCGCACGTGTTTTGACAACCTTTTACAGCCTACACGCATACCTAGATATATTTAGATAGATTTAAGTATTCATATAAATATGGGGCTTTTTATGCCTGCAAAATTTTTTTTTGAACACGTTTGCTGATATGCGCGTGTCAAAATAGAAAAATGCTTTTCATACAAGCAAAAACTGCTGACAAAAGAAAAATACGGTGCAGATTTTGCAACTGATATTTATATCATATTTTATTTTTGCTGATTTCAAAAGCTGGTAGTTATTTATTTAATAAACTAAACCACAACCGGTGAGGGTATTGGTGGAAGCAAATGAGGAGGAGTACAAACAAAAAAAAAATCCAGCGCAACTCGACGTCACCGCAGCTACTGGGTCGCTTGGTAGCTTTTGTTATTGTTTTTTTGCCAGATTGCGCACAGCTGCCAATGAAAGGAACAGCAGCTGCATAATCAACATCTGCGCTATGACACAAAATGCGCAGTAAGTGACACAAACAAACAGAGTTGGAGCTGCTCTGAGTTGAAAGAGTGAAAGGAAAATGTTTTGCAAGTCAAGCGAAACACACCTGGTTGGTTTATTTTTGCTGTGGAAAAATGTGTGCTACAAACCCGCAAAAACCGATTACCATCAGAACAGTTCAACCAGCTGCAGTAGCAGCACCAACCGGCAATGGAGCTGGAGCAATCGAATTGCAAGCACGTTCATCATACGCCATGTACACCAGCCAAACAGTCAAACATCAAGGCAGGCAGGCAGGCAGGCAGGCAAGCAAACTTTCGACACCCAGGCATTAGCGCCCCAACTCGACTGCAGCTGCTCATTAATTTAATTAATGCTGCAACATAGTTGACAGCATGTGGCATACGAATAGTGTATTGTTATTATTGTTGTTGTATTCACAACATTCCCCACGACTGAAAATTCACTTGCTGAAATCCTGCTAGCCGCTTATAATTCTGATTTATTTAAGGCAAACATGAAAATTATGATTTTTGCTATTATGCTTTGATGCTGCTTTGCATTAGTGTGCGTATATTTTATTTTTTTGTTGCTTTCCCGCTATATGCGTGACACGCATTTTATTTACGCAAATTCAGCATTAAAAGGGATGTGTAAAACTATTTGGTGTAAACACGAGGGGAAATCAATTAGTTTGTTGTTGTTGTTTTTATTTGTGTTTGCTATTGTTTTTGCAATTTTAATGAAGCCACAACAAATAAGCGCACATGGGATGAGTTGAGCAAAAACAAAGATGAGGCGCACATTTATAATTATTATACAAAATTTACATACAAACATACAGTGCGCGCAATTATGAATGATGTCAGCGTTTAACGAGGCGGCGGTGGTGGACAAAATTAAGCAACACAGTGATGGGAAATATTTAGTAAAATATGAAAAGTTTATAAGTTTTAGGAACAAAGAGTAGCTGCGATTATTAAGCGGGGAATAGTTGGGTGGAAGCCGTTGGAAAAGCGACAAAATAACAAAAATAACACCTCAAAAATTTAGTATACAAATTATTTTTGTATTCATTTTTTCATGATTTTTTTAAGTTTCAACCAAAAACCAAATCAACAGAGATCCAGAAAAATTACTATTTGTCGAGTCTTAAAAAAGTCGACCTAATTTTGAGAAGAATTATGAAAGTCTTTGTATAATAAATAAGAGTGAATTTATTTTTTTTTAAATCAACGATAACAATTATTTTGAGACTTATAATATAAAAGTCTTGATATTGATAGACGGACTATTTGCGTACCGAGTCGGGACTATTTCGAAATCATTCCGGCACCAGTTCAGTATCACTTCTGGACTAGTTCAGGACTCCACGAACATAATTTTTTTAGTACTTTTTAACGGAAAAGTCTGACTGGGGTAAATTCGTAATTCGAAATATGAACTTGAAATTAAAAAATGACGAATGCACAGCCGGAGTTAGTGACTAGTCATCAACTAATCTAAAGCTGATCCCGAACTAGGGCATAAGTGATCCCGCACTAGTTTCGAAATTATTTCGAACATGGCACTAATCCCGAAATGGTCCTAAAAAGTCACGTCCTTTACGACTTAAACAATTTTTTCTCCCACATAATTAATATGAGAAGACTTTTATAATAAAATTTTTAAAACAAAAGGCTTTGAAGACTTAATAATTCTTTTTTCACATTATTATTATGAGAAGACTTTATGATAAAAACCGTTGAAAACTTTATCTCACTCATGTTTAATATGAGCAGACTTTTATAATATAAGTCTCCAAATAAAAGTCTATGAAGACTTAAAAATTTTCATTTCCCTCATAATTATTATGAGAAGAAACTTCAATTTAGTTAATGACAAAGCTTCAATTTAGTTAATGAGGAAATGAAAGAAATTTCTTTACATTTATAATTATGGGTTAATCCTTGTGCGGAAACCTAGGTTCAGTTGCACTTATAGCCAAATTTGAACGTAAAAGAAAGTAACTTATCATTTCTTTAGAGATCTTAAATTTTATGATACCGTAAACTAATATTTTTGTTATGTATTTTGCTTATCTTCATGTCCTTGGAATGTTAAGAAAGTGGATTTATAGAATAGAATTCCAAGTGCAAATGTAGCTATGAATGATTTTCAGACGAACTGTATCCACACTCAGAGAATTTGTGTTGAAAAAGAAAGCATCGAAAAAATTAAAGCCTGGATATCTCTTCACAAATACCCAGAATTCATATAAATTCCATCATTTCAGCATTTCATTCATATAAATTACATCTATACCTAGGTTTTATTATACGTTACCTACACTTTTCAGGTTTCCGCACATGGGTTAAGGCAATGTAAACAAACTTTTGACATTTCTGTGTAACTTAATAAGACTACTGCAAGTAGTTGGCGTGCATTGTTTCATACACATTGGGTAACTAATTGGTCTATTTTCATTTCAATGTCAATGTTTTTTTTTTGCCCACTCTCAACTTAAAATTTCAATTATTGTTTACCAATAAAACGTCACTTAGTTGCTCATACGCCACAGTGAACTACGTCTGCTTTGCTGCTGCAATCGACGGGCGTAGCTTGACAAAGTAGCGACTGATATGATAAAAAAAAACTACTCAAGCCTAGGGACTCATTAACTTTCCCGATTTGTACGCTTTTTTATGCCTCACATAATTATTGCATGCCACACACACTCACACTATCTGCGCCTATCTGAGCAGCGGCAAAAAAAAAAGTGCAAATGTCTGCATATCATCGCACTCGAAAACATTGTTGACGCCGTTCGCTGGCACAAAAAATCCGCACATACATTGTTGCTTTCACATTCCCTATTTGCTTTATATGTTTCGTTTGTTTACCTGATTTTTTTTTTTTTTTTTTGAACTGCTGCACTTGCAACAAATTGTTGCATTTTTCCACAGTTGTGACTCTAAAATTGGGTCGTTGCGTGCATTCACCGCTAAAAATGAGAATTTTTCGCCTCAGGAAAAAAGCAGCAATGATATCGTAAATAGTCAACTCCGTGCACAGTTGCCTTTCGCCAACAAGTGTGTGATTATAAATGCGGATGAATATTTGAGGCGGTAATGCCAACTAATATTTATGTGTGAATCTACTTATATATTTATGTTTGTATGTATGTGTAAATATTTGTATTTGCGACTATATAATTTTGTTGTTTTTTCATATTGTCTGCTACACTTTTGCACAAATGAAAATTAAATTTTGAGGTCGTCGAGTGCCTGTGAGCTGCCAATGCGGAATTGTATTATTTTCACTGTGGCCAGAGCCTCAGTTGGCAGCAGCAACAACTACAACACTGCTAACGAGCTGCGATTGATTCTTTTTTTTCGCAGCATGACTTGATGTTGTGCACAATTTAATTTAATTTAATTTTTTTCCAATTTTACTTGCGCCAATAAATTGAAACTCAATCGGAAAAGCGGACTACCGAAAGTAATCCGAAGACATTTCTTTGTTTTTGCTGATTAAATTATATCTCTCTTGAATTTTGCTTAACATTTTTAAGTGCTTAAATTTTTCTACAGGTTTTTCTACAGGTGTTTATCTTTAATATGAAGACTGTCGATCTCCGACGCAATCTGTCTAACTGGAACACTTTGAAAAAACCAACATAAACACAAATTTATATTTTTTATACAATTGGCAAGTACTAGTATGCTAATTAGGGTTATAAAGAGGTAATAAATGCAGACAATTTCATAAAAATTAAATTTATTTCTCTTGAAGTAACGTTAAAAATTCGTAAAGTAAAACATACAACATGAAATGATTAAAAAAAGTACAAGCATTTCATAAAAATTCAACGCTGGGTCATGTGATTAATAGCTACTTTTAAATGAATAATAAAATTTAGAAATAAATTCTTACTTTAATTTAAAAAAAAATGCGGCGAGTTGGGGCGTAAAAAGTTTCTGAGATGAATAGCTATACTCACAACTTCTCATTGGGAGAGTCAAAGAAAAACTGGGTGGTTTTGTTGCCTAGAGCGTGCCAAAAATGGCAGCTACTCAGCACCAGCAAAGTTAAAGGTACAAAGCGTTAAGGTGAGATAAAAAAAAAATCTGCTGGGGCTGTGCCTCACGGATCAGTTGCACCCGACGAAGGCTTAACATAATTACAAAGGGATTTTAAGACGGCATTCATTCATTGATAAAATCTTTTAAAACATTAAATTCAAGCATAGAAAAAGTATGTTCATTATTTTTTATGCCATATTGATTACACAAAGTGCACACAAGAGGTCGCTGCTCGATATCGATGTTTGCCCCCTGCCTGTGAATTCAGGCATTACTCTCGTAGTTCTTTTGTCTTCAGATTACCTTGTTTTGTTTGTACTAAGCCTTTGCTACCATTTGTCGTACTTTGTGCCACCACAATTGAATTTCTCTTTCCAGAAAGTATCTCTTTAAATGGCACTAATCATCTCATTTTTTTAACATTCCTCAAAAATGGATCAATTTTTTTAGTGCTCATGTTGTTGGTGTTTGTTATCAATTGATTACTTCTTTGTTGTACCGTAATATTAAAGCATTTAAATATTATTTATTTACTATTTTCCTCCCCTCTCTTGATTTTTGAAGTTATGAAGCAGGGCTTTGTTATATCGATCATCAATGTATGAGAACGGTTGATTGAGCTTCACTTTTTAAAACTTTGAGTTTAAAATTTTTGTGTGATACTCGCTTTATTTCTTCTAAGCCGAACAATTTATTGCTTACCATAATTAAACGACAGGTATTTATTGACAAATTTCGAAACTGAATTTATTACTAATTAATTTCTAGTTAATTTTTGCATTGTACAATACAAAAAGTGTATATCCAATCTTTCAACTTTTTGCAAATTTCACTACAATTCGACAAATTTTCACAAAAATTTCAATAAACTTGAAATAACAACAATGCAAATTTAAGGAGTCTCAAAAACCGCCAGCAAAAAAATCAATGGCAATTTTTAGAAAATTTAAACTTGCACTTTGGTACACTAAAACTAAATGAGCTATAAAACTGCATACACAAAAAATTTCGAAAAATTCTCATTAAAAAGTAGAAATTTTGTTAAATTTTTTTGGTATTATATTAAAAATTATTATTAATTTAAGGTTCACTTTCAACGTTACAAATTTTTAAATTTATGCGGTTTTTGTTTGAGCTTCATTTTTATAAAAAATTAGCTACTCAAAACTAACTAAATAGAAATAAATTAAGGTCAAAACTGGTCAATAAATTATAAATTCTGACTAGAAAGTTTAAAAGTTTGTTTGAAATTTTTTTTAATCTTTAAATCTAATTTTCGTCGTTAAAAAGTAACCCAATCCTCTGTTTTCTGTTGAACTGGATCTGAATATCTAGCAAAATTTTATGTAGGTATGAGGCCTATTTCATGAATCTATTTCGGGAGGATGTTAAAGAACTGCAAAATTTTTTTTTTACAAATTTTTAGAGCTTATCCTAAAATCAATTGGGGCTCAGGCTTTCGATCTTTTTGTTTTGAAAGGAACCCCCCAGCTTTTCAAAGGCTGACTATCTCCAAGCTCTCATCTAGAAAATCGTGGGGGAAGTCAAAACATATAGTCTTATCTCCCTCATCTAGAGATTCGAAAAACTTCTGCATTCAACTTGCTATGAATTAAATAGCCTGCCCCTTGTTGGTATCCAAAAAAAAACAAAAATGTGAAAAACAATTTCACAACAAAATGCAAATTTTTCAACGTATGTTTCAAATTTTTACCAACAATAAAAGCTCATTACCACTAAATGCTACAAGCAATATAACAAGCAGTATATTTGCTTTAATTATTCATTTAGCATTTCATAAACCGAAACATGAAAAAGTGAAAACAAACCGAGCGAAAGCAAAAGCCAAAGTTTTCCCCTACGAAAAGATGCATACGAATTTCTGCATATTATGCAAAATACTAAATTAACTATAAAATAAAATGCAAGTGTTTGTGGCATAAATATAATGAAGATAGCGAATATGAGTATTACGAATTTGCGCTCAACTGAGGGAAATGAAAATTATTTGAGCATAAAATTAATTTACCAACACCTCTATATGAGTTTTTCAAGTGAATT
This sequence comes from Anomoia purmunda, assembly GCA_951828415.1. NCBI lineage: Eukaryota > Metazoa > Arthropoda > Insecta > Diptera > Tephritidae > Anomoia > Anomoia purmunda. The sequence continues at coordinate 114,678,043 of OX639997.1, forward strand.
TATATTCACCATTTATAGTAATGTATGCACATAAAAATTTTTAAATGTAGATGTGTACACACATACGCACACAGCCTGCAATACTGCCTGCCACATAGTGGCACAAACAGTGCGGCAGTGAGGTGTGGAGTGTAGAAAATGCGCCAAGTTAGCAAAGGTATAAAATTGAGTGCATATAAAAGTGAATTTATGTGAGAGTGTGTATGTGTGAAGATGTGTTGCTGTGCATGTTAAATAAAAGTCTGTCATTTAGTTAGTTTATGCGCGAAATTTTTATAACTAAAATTTTAGCATTTTACGCGCATTTGGCCACATTGCGGGCGGGCTTTGGCTTGCTTAGAAAAAAATATCACTGACTGGGGGTAGCAAAATTACGCTCTCAAATTTCGCATTTAAAAACATTGCTTTACTCTTTAAATTTTTTACATTTTCCTTACTGTCGCTGCTACTGCGCTTTCGGCTCTCAGTTAAAATGCTAATTTCATTGTAGCAATTTTTTTCTTCTTCATGCAAAGCGGAGCACAGATGACGTAAAAATTAAGTTATTTAGTCGGCGAGCAAATAAAATTGGCTGAGATGAGTTACCTGCTGATGATGGAGACGCCGCTGTGTGCCCTGTGCCCTAAGCCAGAAGCAGTTACTCACGCCACAACCACTGTCACTGCTGGTATTTTTACGAACGCTGCTCAACTAACTGTCGCAGAATTAGTATATGATAGTATAATAGAGTCGTAAAAGATATCGTTACTGATGAGCGGAAGTACGCTATTTTTATAAATGTTCCTTGTTAAATTTTTTACCTTTCGCGAAAAGCAGCAAGCACGCGACCTTAGTGTTACGTCTCCTCACATTTGTATGCTACTTTCGCTACTTTCACTTTTTTTCTCCCTTTCTCTCACACTTTTTTATTTACCTTTTAAATTTCATTGTCATTTCGTCTGTCTTCACGCCTTGGATGTCGCTTCTTACTCGTACCATCGATGCAGGAAATTTGATTATAATTTGCTTGCCGCACAGAGTTGTTGTTTTTGTTCTTTTTTTTTTTGGTTTTTTGCTTCTCGCGTACTATTACACTCTGCGACTAGCGCTCCCATTTCCTTTTAAATTAGCGCTAACAGTGAAAGTACTTAATTAACATTAAACTTTTTAGTATGGCACTTTTGCTTTGAACGTTACGCATACGCCGTGGTGGTTCCGGCGAATGGAATTACTACGTACATTTATTGGCAATTTCTACGCAATTCTGTGGAAGGCAGTAATACCGGCAGTAGGTGTTGAGTTCGTTCGCTACTGCAGACTTAAAGCGAGCAAGCTTTGGTTTCGGTAGTGGTATATTTTCTAAAAATAGAACAAGCAGATATTTGCTAATTGACACGTCGAATTTACGATTTATATAACAGAAAAAGTAAGGATAAATCTTTCCATAGAAATCTGGAAACAAATCGAAACGATAAACAATAACAATAAACCCGATTGCGACCACAAAGACAACGATAACAATCGATTGCAGCCAGAAAGCAGAAGTGTGAATTTCATCGCACAATAAATGATTTTTGATTTAAACATCGTTTCTTTTTACAGCTTTAACGTTTCAATTTCTACAAACAAATCTCTATACAAATACAAAAAGTTTTGGGTTAAAGAAGCAGCATTAATAGTGATATCGATATATTTCGATAACAAAATCGATAACGGTAACGATAATTTCAACGGTAAGCACAATGATAACAACGATTATCTAGATTAAGGCTTGAAACGTTATAACGATAACACTGTTCATAGCGTTATCGATACCGATTTCTATGATAAAAGTGACAACGACTGCGCTGGACATACAAAGCCGAAAATTAGTTTGATTTTCGTTGCGTTTCCGCTAACGCTGACGATATCGCTAATAATCAGAATATCGATGACCAGGATAATCGACAGGATGGCAACTATATACGTTCTGTTAACAATAGCCCGATTTTAATTTTTTCAGCTACTTTTCGAACTCATTGTTATTAATTTTTCTTTGAATAAATAAATTCTCAAACTACCTCAAAGCCATTCCAGTGCCACTTCACTACAAGAGCTTCTCAAACTTTCAACAATTTCAGGCTATTCGCACCACTTCATCAAAAATAGTTTTATTGTTTTTTTACATTGCAGCTTTTAGTTTCGCTGCTTTTGTAAAACAACTTTATGTATGACGAGTGTTTTTTGTTGTATTAGCAAGCACAAACAGCTAATTTCCTCGCCAAAGCATACATATATATCTTGCCCACTTACAGCCGAAAGTGAGGCACAAATGATGTAAACAAACAGAAAGGTAGGGGTCAAAAATCTCCTATCTCCAATACAACACACACTGGGAGGGGTAGCTAATATAATTTTGCATGCCCCGCCACACACACACAGATCTGAATTGCTCATTAATTCGTTTTTATGTGGTTGCTGTGGTAGCGACAATTAAATTTTCACATACCCACACACACCCAAAGAAACCAAAGTTGTGAGCGAGTGAATGGAGAGCGTGAAGTCCCTCGAAGCACAAGCTTAATAAAAACCATTTATTAGTCGAGTTTTAATGTTTTTGCTTGCGAAAAAGTTCAATGGAGCATACTTTGTGGTCAAGCTTTTTATAGTTTCTTTTTTTTTTTGCATACATGGAAGAAACTCTGTGCTGCTGTGGCTCTGTGTAGGCGTGTAGAAGGTAATTAAATACTTGGGGAAACCCCAAATTGGCTTTGGTAATTTGATTTTTTATTGTGAGTAAATTTTGCCGAAAAAAGAACATGTTAAGAAAGCGGTGCTTTAAGAAAACAAATAAATTGAACATTTTCGAAAAACGACTATTCTTTCAACACCAGAGCTGTATATTTATCAATAGAGTTCAAGAGTTCGAAATAGTTGAAGAAGAGAAGCCTCGAACTAAAATATTAAATTAATCAATCATCGTCACGTACTTTGAGCACAAAAAGTCCTTGCTTTGAGACTCTTAAAAAACAATAAAAAATTCGAAACAATTCCTGAAATTAAGCAAAACTGCGAGAGTCGTTGAATATTTTATGCAATAATTTTTGTACATAAATTTTTGGTTGAAAAATGGAGAATTAACTGTAACTTAGTATCCATTTATTTTCTTAATACAACTAAAATATGACAGCTCAGTTTTCTGTCCACGAGCCTTGACTCTGTATTAGGGTTTTGTATATATTTCCTTTTTTCCTAACAGTTTAGCATACAAAATATGCTTGGATCATAGATCGGTAAATTTATAGGCAATTCTAGGTTTTAAGTTTTCTTAAATCTAATAAGAAAAAGTTTTCCGAAATTTACTATTAATCTGAAATATGTTTTCCTATTGGAACTATTAGCAAAAATTTAATACTCATACTGGAACTATTAGCAAACATTTATTAAATTGATTTAATTAAAATATTTACTTAAAAAGTAGCAATATGTTTTCTAATCCTCATTGCTCACCGAATGAGTCATAGAAATTCTCTCCATTTTTTTTTTAGTTTTGCATGCCATGACGCCACAACGTGTTGAACTTGTGAGCTTTTTCGATTGACCTTCACTGTCAGCCATGCTCTAGTTGTTATTGTTTATGTGTTTTTGCTTTGGAATGTGAAGAGCCACATGTGGCATTGAATTATTTGTACGGAGCTATAATGCCAAGAATTTATGTAAAATGAAAATCAGAAGAAGACGAAATATCACAGTTTAAAGACCTTAATATAAATCACATAAAAATTAGTAGAAAAATTACATAGCCATATTTTTTTAAACACAATTTATTATTAAAATAATTAAACTGGCAGGTTAAATGAAAATGACAACGATAACAATATGGGCATCCATAACTGTGTGCATCGTTAAAAGAATATCGAATTCGATAAAAATGAAATACTACCGATAACGATAACAATAATAATAATGAAGTGGTATCATCAACAGATGTAATTGAAATAAAATAAGATTCAAAATATCGATAACATACAATAAAATAGAATTGAAACAATATTGATAACGAAACAATTAAAAAATAAATTATCGATAACAATGTCATTTTGCTAAAAATGTCGATAACGATAACAATAAAATAATGGTGTTTACAATAAGTGTAATAAAAAAGAGGATATCGATAACGATAAATATATCGATAACGATAAGAATTAAGATCAAACTTATTGATAACTATAATAAAACTAATAAATATCTCTTAAGATGGCTAACAAGTACAAGGTCATATAGACGCCAACAACATTTCTTTAGGACTTTTTTAGAGATGGCAAATTTTGAAAAAAAAACATTTGTATTTTTACAGACAAAACAAACTTTTTAGTAAATTTTTCAAACTACGAAATCGATTTTTTTGTTTGTTTTTTTACTGTATAGTTTTTAAAAAGACATTAATCAAGCTCAAATTTCATTTTCGCCCATTTTCTTTATCTATCGATTTATAAATATCGATGTTGGCCCCTTTTTGCTGAAACTTCAGTAAAAATGTCACTCGCATCTCAAGGCTCGCTTATCTACTGCTTGTGCTACGCTGTATGTGTAAAAAATAATAATTCGAAAACAGAAGCAAATGTTTTGAAAACTACTGCATTAGTTTGTCAGTATTTCTCAATTAGCCCTCTCTGGACAGGATTCGCAAACTTTAATTGAAAATCGAAATATCAAACTGGGTTCAAACTAAAAGACACTCCTTCTCCTCCCCGAAAAACTGCAGTAAGATTCAATAACGTAAAATATGCACACGATTGTTTGATTGTTCTCGTTGGTCTCCCGCTGCAATTGCATTTAAAAACACTTTGTGTGGCTATTTGACAATTCATCATTACAGCAAATAAACAAAGTGCCACAAAGTGTCACAACATTGGCGCTGAACGACATAAACAACGTAAACTCAATGCCGTTACATAAACAAAAACATAATTTGTTATTCTAAATCGCAATTTGGAAATTCTTCACCGTTCATTGTATCCCATGGACTTGCAATGGATTTATGCAAATTTACCCACCCTGCTGTCCGGCTGTCCGACATAAATTCGTTGTTTGCCATATGCAAATGCAATGACACGCAACGCCCACCGTGCCCCGCCCATCTCTCATGCAGCCGTCGGGCATTTCCAATTTGCACTTTTGTTAATATTATGTGAATATATCGCTGTATGTGAAAATTTTGTTACTCCACTGTCTTTTATGTCAAATAAACAAAAATTTTGATTTATTGTCGACGCCGTGGCGTATGAGTGACATCTGGCAGTGATGACAATGTTAATGTTGATGATGCGTCGGCTATTTTTGTTTTTATTGTTAGTGATTCTGTTATTTGGTATTTGTCTGGCTGGCGCTTAGTTCGTTTAGGGAACGTTGTATTCAACTGCGAATATATAAATTTTATTCCAAATCACCAGCGGTCAATGAATTTCTAGTTAGCAAATATGATGACGAAAATTCAGTTAATTATTTGACTGGTAAGCATAAATGAGAAATGACTATAAATGTTGAACAATTTTTAATAAATTTTGCTTGTACGAGGAAATTGCCTAAAGCATGAGTTGGCTCAAATTTTCAGTTGGAAGAACTCAATTTGTTTAGCCAAAAGTTGTTGTTGTAATGGCATAAAGAAAGACAACAAAATGTTATTAAAATAAAACTTATCAACAGTTATTTACACAATTTAAGTTTGTATCATTTCAGTAGAGTCGGTGCCTGTCAAGTTGGGCTTAGAAAGAACTCAATCTTCGTGGATATATTTTTTGAATAAGTGGAAAGAGAATAGTTAATCTAAAAAAGTAAAATTTGGTAACCATCAGTAATATGCGATATTAAATATCCTGGAAATTTCCTGGAGGAATAAAGCGTTCCATAATTTTTACCTTACAACATTTTATCCATTTTTCAATAGGGTGGGTATAATATACCTCACAAAACAAAAAACTTTAAGAAAATTTTCTCACTCATAATTTTTACTAAAAGACATTTATAATTTCAGTATCAAAATAACAGTTTCCAATGACTTACAAAATGATCCGCATTAGTTAATAATTATTTAAAAAAAACTCACAATTTTTACGAAAAAAATTATACAATAATTATAAAAATAATAGCTATCGATGCCTAAGAAAAAATTCCCACAGTCATAACGATTATCAAAAACTTGTATAATTTCAGTGCCAAAATAATAGTTATCGAATATTTAAACAAATGTATTGTACTCGCAATTATAGCGAAAAGGACTGTTATAAAATAACTCTCAAAATAATAGTTATAGATGACGGAAAAAATTTATATCGCTCTAATTTATTACAAAAAAACTTTGATAAAATAACTCTCAAAATAATAGCTATCGATGGCTTAAAAAAATTGCTTAGTCCTAAGTATTATTGAGACTTTTAAAATTTCAATTTTGCCTATGACTTTCAAAATTTATCTCGCTCATAGTTATTACGAGCAAAAAATTTATAAAATAAATCGCAAAATACTAATTGTCGACGACTTCAAAAAATTGTCCCACTCATAATGTTTACCAAAAGTCTTTTATAATTAAAAGTGGGCGATGACCTAAAATACCTTACTGATAATTATTATCAAGCGACAATAGTTATGTCTCCGACTATGGATATGGATATTTATGCTAAGAGAATATTTGAGTAAAACTGGGAATTTTTAGATATGTAGCAAAAAAAACTAAATTTCTACTAGTAAATAAATTGCAATAATACCAGATTTTGGCAACTAGGCAACTAGGCGCTTACATTCTCGAACGAACGTATATTCTTCCTCGCTCAATTGCCTACCTCCGCTACAAGCAGCTGAAAGTTATTTATAATAAATTTGTATGGACAAAATGCCTAAGGACATTTTGTACTGATTATCAGCGAATCCAACTTAGCAAACACTTCTTTTCTCATTTAATGTTTTATACCCTAAGCTTCAACTCCAAATATTCTTCATATGTAAGTGACGCTCTACCGCTCCGCCGATAATGACTGGAGAAGAAAAAATCTACAATGGAAAAAGTTTAATTAAATTAAGCGAAGCTTTTAAATCGTAAATTTTGGCAATTTATTGTACAATAAAAAATTTCAAAAAAAGTTTAACATCTATTTACTTATTCATTTCATTATTTTGCCAAAGCGCCTTATCAAGTGCGGGAGCTTCATAACCACAAAAGTATAAATAACAAACTTTCAATTTCAATTGCAATTCAGACAACATTTTTGTCTATTTTTCTTAGTAATCTGGTATGCACTTGATTTGATTAGAAACAAAATTCATACAAGCCATAGATTGGCATCGCTTTGTTGCTATAATTAATTCAAATATTTATGTTTCAACAACTAGCTACCACTACTTTCAACTGCCGATTGTTTAATTCATTGAATTTCCACACATCTGCATACCTAGACGGAATTGAACGATTTTTTATACTTTTGTTTGTATTCCATTCAACATCCTACTATGAAATGTGTTTACTACTTTGTTCTATCTATTGGCATGCGCTGAGTGGCACAAAATGAGTTTTGGTATTATTAAATTAATTGCGAGCAACAGTATTTCTTCAAATTTTTTTTTAAACTCATCAACTGCTGCGTTTTTTATTTATTTTTCATAACCAGCACTTCCTGTTTAACTCGTTGAAATAAAAATATGCTAATAACACATTAAAAGCTGCATACATGAAAACATTTGTGGATATGTACATACATATATTTAGAATTATTACAATTCTTAATAATTTGCGACTTAATGTAAAATTTGAGTGCTTTGCTCGCAAACAATGTCGAAATCTATCATATTTAGAATTTCTGTTTTTCTGCGTATTTGTTGGCTACGTATGTGCAAATTTTGCAAATGAATGAAATGAATCATTCGTGCTGAATGAAAAATACTAAGTGTTGTATTCTATTTCGATCCCAAAATGATGCCTGATAGGAAAAGGTTTTTAACAAATTTAGCTCAAGCACTAAAATTCTAGTCTATTTTGAGACTGCAAAGTTGGAACTTCCCCTGCCCAAGCTACGTATCCCGGTTAGATACGTCAAATACGATATTTTGCTACTAACTAAAAATATTATTGTTTTAGTATTTTATTGTAATAATACTTTTTCCAAAGGGCCCCCGCCACTTTTTCGTAAAATTGTTTACATTAGATTACCAGCAGTTTTCTGTGTTTTCCTGAGTTATAAATATATTGTTGAAATTTGTTATTCAAAAAAATGTGAGTGCAAAAAATGTAAAAAATTATCTTGCCAGGAATATAATTTAGAGAAATTGGAATTTTATGTAAATTTTTCAAATGTTTTTTTTTACATTTTTTCTGGAGCAAAGTAACATGCTTGTGTTCACTTTTGTATATTGGGCCTGAAAAATGGAATCAAATAATCTTAGATCTGATTTACTTAAGTTCAATTAAGTTAAATTGCATTCTATGTATTTTATATAAGTTTTTATAATTTTTCATTTATTTTTATTTTCTTTATTTTATCTAAATTTTATTTTGTTTTATTTTACTTTATTTTATTTAATTTTACTCTATCCTGCTTTATTTTGATCTATTTTATTTTATTTTCTTTATTTTATCTAAACTTTCATTTATTTCAGTTAATTTTTCCTTTACTTTAATAAAAAATAATGTTATAGTTTGAATTTATTTAATTAGACTTTAGTTTATTTCGTTTTGTTTTACTTTACTTTATTTTATTTTATATTATTTTATTTTATATTATTTTATTATATTATATTTTACATTATTTTTTTTACACAAACAAAACATCATTTTATGTTTCGAATTTTTTTATTTATTTTTATTTTTTTATTGCTTTCAAATTTTGTTTTGAGCCACTTCATTTTCTTCAATTTTTTACTTTATTTAATTATATTGTATCTTATTTTAATTTAATTTTTTTAATTTTATTTTTTATTTTACTTACTTTTTCACTTTATTTAAATTTCTTTGGTTTTATTTTATTTTAGTTTTTTATTTGTACTTTATTTCAATGATTTTTTTATTATATTATATTTTAGTTTATTTCACTTTACCATTTCTGCAATATAATTATTTTTTAATTAATTTCTACCATATTTTCATTTAATTTCCTTAATTGTTTACATTATTAAAATACACGTATTGTATTTCAATTTAATTTAATTTTTGATTTATTTCGGTAATATTTTTTTTTGTATTATCATTTGATATTTTTAAATTTTGTTGTGTTTAATTTTTTGATTTAGTTTATTTTATTGTATTGCATATAAAATAATTTTGTTTTATTTGATTCGATTTAATTTAATTTCATTTTTATTTTTCTACATCTTTTTAGGATATTTAATTTCCTTTATTTTATTTTCCTTTTTTTTATTTGGTTTCATTTTTGTTTTATTACAAATTATTTCGTTTAACATTATTTCTTTGCAATTTAGTTTGTTTTATTTTTAATTTGTTTTCATTTATTTTTTTCTATATCAAACAATAATTTTTATGAGCTCATATTAATTTTTTTAATTTTTTACTTTTTTTCATTTTGCATTATTTTATTGCACTTTAACTTAATATATCTTATATTTCTTAATTTGTTTATTTTATTAAATTTCTTTATTATTTATTTCATTTCACTTTCCTTGCTTTCTTTTATTTTTTAACTTTATTTAATTACAGTTTATTTGATTTTGCTTTAGTTTATTTGGTCTTATTTTATTTTATCTTACTTTATATCATATTTTTTTAAATTTTGTTTTTTGTATTGATATTGTTTTGTCTACTTGTCAGCCATTGTTGATTGCCAATAATGGCACAAACATGACAAGCCATTTTTATGCATTTATCGCACAATAACACCACCAACAATGACAATGACGCTCACCAAAAACAATGAAAATAGCTTTACAAAAATTTCTTGTCTGCCAGAAAATTCATGGTATTTCATTTACACATACAAACAATACAGATGCGGGTACGTACAATAGTTGTGTTAGTGAGTGATTCGTTCGCTTGTCAACTGCATACGAGCACTTCCGACAATGGCCATTGAAAATTCGCGAACAAATTGTTTTATGCTGCGGTCATTTCGATATATTTGCAACACTACGCCATGTCCTCTCCTCTCTCTCCTCACTCTTCACTCTTTTTTACAATAAATACTTTTCATTCTTTACAATATCTATGCATTTTTCATTTGTTATCCATCATTTTCTGTTTAGTTTACTTTTACATTCGTTGGCTTTTATTAATTCTATGTCATTAATTAATTAGAGTATTTTACATTTTTCATAGTGTTTCATTCTTCTTCATTTTTCCCCCTGCACATTCATTCCATTTTCATCTTTCCACTTTTATTTTATCATTTCCCGCCTCTTGCAACTCAGCTTGCATCCTTTCCCTACACTCGCACATATTTAGATTTCTGTATACTTACATATGTATTTACTTAACTGTTTTCAATTTCGTTGAGTTCATCAATCATAATGGATTGTCGTGCGATTGATGGCAGGTTGATATGCAAATTAAATTTGTCTATCTGTCAAAATTTTGAGAAACTATACAATTTAAATTGACTGTTCATTTGCTATGCTTTACTTTGCTGGCCAACTGCTCTGCAATTGATGAGTTAATATTAAAATCTGTTATTTGATGCCACCCGCAGTGATTTCCAAGTTTGCGAATAGTCTAAGGGCAAAAAAGCAGGTCTGAACAACAACAAAGTATGCTTGTTATATTTATTTTAATTAGGGAGAATCTCCCTACCGCTAGTTCTTAATAGCCTCACCAAAATATTTGCTGTGTCTCGAGAATTGTTTCAAAATTATTGATATTTAAGTTACTTTTAAGAGCATGAAACGTGAGTGGAACATAAAAAGAAAACAATTATAGCACTTTGGCAATGAAAATTGCCGGCGACTGAAGTGCATGGCAGAACGGCGAATTTTTAGCAGTGCATCTAAGTGGAGTTGTACTGATTGATTTTTTTTTCTCTTTTTTTTTGGGTTTTAGATTGCCTGCTGGTATAAAAGTGCAACTTTATTATTTCACTTCGCTTTCCCTGCTTTATAGCTTATTCCAATCATGTTGATAGCTTTCGCTTGAGCCGCTTTTATTTTGGACTCATAAGGATATGTCATTGCTATGCTCAGCGAAGGTGGATACATTTTATGCGGTGCTGTGATGCGAAACTTTATTTTTACCTTCATCAGCTATTAATGCAAAATTATTACTCTTGAAAGTGAAAAATTTACCATGAAGAAGAATAAGAAGAAAAATTTACCATGTGGCTAAAGATTTTTGTGAATATACGGAATGACCGAAAGGTGCATTTTACTCGAATCCTCCATTCCTGCTCCATTCTCCATTAATGTATTCTTATTTAACAGTAATGGGATTTTGTATTTAAGGTTTGCTAAATAAAAATATCTCCTAAAAGTATGCAGCAGGATTTTTTTATGGATATCAATACCAAAATTGATAATTTTAGTTAGTTTGCGAGTCTTATGCTTACAAATAAGCCTAAAAGAATGCAATGTGCACACTTTTGATTTATTTTTTTTTTATAATTATGATAATAGATATCTTTAAGCTTATTTTTTTCTTCGGCAAACAGAAATAACATCCTATCTCTATTGTAATAATTACTGTGCCTAAAACTATGCTGAAACAAAATTTATAATTTTTATATACAAGAATATTATTTTTTTTTTACTCAAGTTGTAGGCTTACAATTCAAATAAATTGAACTTCAATTCACTTCAGTTAAAAAAATTGAATCTGCGAATAATAAGTATTCTTTCGATCACCCAGCTCTAAATAATGCTAGCAATTTCTTTCTCCAAGGAAGGAATTAATCTAACCGTCTTATTCCGAGGACTCATGGGAAGGCTACTGTCATAGCTACTGCGCCTAAAACTATGACGCCGAATGTAAGTGTAGTTTAGGTCGAGTACGCAGTAGAAGATAACGACTAAAATTACAATTGTCATAATTAGAGGGTGCAAAGCCAATTTTACAGCATAGTTTTAGGGGCCGTAGTAAAGACAATTGTTGGAGCGAAGAATCACGTTGAGTTAAACAAATTAAAATTAGCAAAATATTTTGGTTACTTGGGTGGATTGTAAACTAGTCTTTAACAAAATTCAGTTCTTTTTTACAACTTGATCTAACAAGAAATCATATACAGTAGTAGTGTATTAGAAATATTGATTAAAATATGCAAATATGCAGTAACAGCCATAGTCACCCCAAACTAGTTTTCAGTGTTTCAAGAGCAGTAGCCAGACAGCAAAGTTTTAGAATTTTTATTAATTATGCTAAAAAATTTAAATCCCACAACTTGAATATCAAATAAAACTAAGAAATCTTTCCATCCATATTCTTAGTGCAAAAACCATTCGTAATATCATTTCATTTATGGCCAAACTAACCAAATATGTATGTGCAAACTAACATATGAATTTATTGCCGTAATATGTGACATAACTGCAGAGATTGTATAAACCACGAAAGCCAAAAGCAGCAGCAGTCACAAAAAAAGCATACAGACACACGAAAAACAATGCACACATATCGTAACCCTACATCACTAGGCCAAATCTCTTCCTTCAATTCATTGAAATATGAAAACTTTAATCACGGTAAGTGCATTGACAAAAAAAAAGTAGCTAAAAAATGTGCAAAAGTGAATGCGCAGGCTAACAAAAAGAAACAACTTGCACTCTTGGTGCCAAAATAGTAGTGGAAGTGCTGGAATGGTGTGGCTAAAGTAAGGGATTTGATAGTGAAAAGGTGGTTGAAATAGTGGGCAGTTCAAGAGCCTTAGTAATGAAAAGGAATCTCAAAAAGTTACAACAAAATTTATCAAAGTAGGGTGTTTTAATGTATGAAAGCAGGGATATGAAACTTGCTGTGGGTTTAGTGTGAATGGTAGACTCAATCACCTGCTTTTAGCTACCTCCAATATTCTACATATTGTCCTTCAGCTCCTCTACAAATGGCGAGTACTAAAACTGTCTTTCCCTGCAGCTCCATACAAAACTTGCTTTCCATATTATGCAGCACCTTCATGCTTTGCTTTTTGAGGGTTCTTTTGATGGATAAACATTTGAAAATTGAAGTCGAAAGTGCAAAAAGAACTCAAACTGATAATACAGTGAAAACTTCCATAGACGGACGCTCGAATAAACGGACATCGCTTATATCTGGACTTATTATTGGGAACGAATAATTATATAGAAGATATTCTCTCAAATGCAATACTATATCCTATAAACAGACGCGGGCGCCCTAACATATTATGTAAAAAAACTCTTTCATTTCACTTTTTACGAATTCACTCCTTTTTTTTGCACTGCTCACTTGACACAGAGATATCTACTAATGTAAACAATCTCCTATAAGCGAACGCGAAGTTTTAATAAGCAGACAATTTTGAATTTTTGCCCCGATTTTCTTTTTTAATTTTGAATTTTTTTATAATTTTTTAAGACATTCCCACAATCGCCGGTGACCGCTTATGGGAGCTTTCACTGTTCACACATATGGAATAGTTGCTTGTGGAACAAAGCCCTCACCAAATATTCGCACACAGAGCATTTGCTTACTAAAGTCACACATCAACATCATAAATGGGCAGTGGTTGTAGTCAATATGTGTGGCATACAAATTACAAAAAAAAATATTATAACTTTTTACATTGATTGAACTCCATTTACTTAATAAAATATTATTGAATTTAATTGGGTCAATTGGTAGCATATTTTGGTCGACTGGTTAGTTCATTTGGATAAAAGTTGAGTTTGCTCTTTAAACAAAAAAATAAAGCTTTGACCTCCGATTGTTCGTTTTGGAAAAAGTTTCGTTATCGTGCTCCAAAAATATCTACGTTAAATTTTTCTAAAATTTAGGTTTAGGTGTGTCTAAAACTGTGCAACATCAGGCAAAAATACCATCTGGTCTGAAATTACCAAAATTGCCTGTTTATATAATGCATGTTTTATTTACATTTTTTGTCGGTTGGCTTTTATTTCGGCGCTCATAGTAACCATTAATTATTGAAATATTGTTGAATATTTGCAAGATGATTATTTTTTTAAATTTGGTAATTTTTTCGACAGCACCCATTTCACTAAATGCTGAAAGTTTTGCGGAAACAACTGAAACAATGAGAAGTTTAGCTAAGTTTTTTCGACCTTTGACATGGAAGTTCGCATTTAAAACAGACTTCAGCTCGAGTACTGATTTTTTCATTAATCTATGTAACTGAGAGAAAGTATACCCGAGTTCACATTTGAAATTTCTCACTTGATTGAATTATAGTGACGAAGAAAAGTATTTTAAATTTTGAAGATATCATAAGAAAATTTGAGGACGAGTTTTGAACCCTTTCGGCACTATTTCACTACTAGTTACAACACTATGACTACGAATTCTAATTAATACTATAACTACTATCTCTACGACTACTGCTACTACTACTACTACTACTGTTTTTCCTAATTTCTACTACTATTTTTACTAATGCTACTACTAGGTGCTACTACTATTTTTACTAATTTTTACTACAATTTTTACTACCTAATTACTACTACTATTTTTACTAATGCTACTATTAGGTACTACCGCTATTTTACTAATTTCTGCTACTATTTTTGCTGATGCTACTACTAGTTATTACTACTAGTTTTACTAATGTTATTACTAGGTGCTACTACTCTTTTACTAATGCTACTGCTTATTTCTACTACTACTTTTACTAATTTCTACTACTATTTTTACTAATGCTACTACTATTTTTACTAATGCTACTTCTAGGTACTACTACTATTTTTACTAATTCCACTATTAATTACTACTACTATTTTGACTAATGCTACTACTAATTACAATCACTATTTTTACTAATTCTACGACTAACCACTATTACTACTACTACTTACTGCTAACAACTACTACCACTACTACACCCACATTTAACTCTCTATATCTTTGTAGAATCGGCACAGAAGTTTTACTTCTACCTCCTGCACTTTAGCTTTTTGCGAAATGATACTATTCAAAGTCACGTTTCAAGAAATAAATCATTATCTTAGCATACATAGAAATATTTATTGGAATACCTACGCGTACGTAAATAAGTTCAAACATATATAATTCATGTATTCGACTCAATCTCTATATCTCTGCTTGCTCATACAAGTCCTTTTTCCTTCATACACATATACATACCTACATACATATGCACACACATGCATATACTTTTTTCAATTACACTTTAATTTCCAACGTGCTTAATCACGCTCAACTTGTGAGCAGGAAAAAATAAAGCAGAAAGTGAATACAAAACAAGAAGGTTGACAATTTACAAAGAAAAATGTCTAAGCTAAAAAAAAAAGGCATGTGCATGAAAATCCGCTTGGAAATGTAACGAGCAAAGATACTAGCGGTTGGCTGGATTTCAATTACTCACGCGTCGTGCATTTATGCAAAGGAAAGCACCTAAACACACACACACACACAGACACACACATACATATATAAATTACATAACATACATCCAAATGCATTAATCATAAATGCGCATACAAATATATGCACTTTTTCCCCTCTATGCAATCAGAGCCTAGCATAAATGTCACCTGCCATACTCATAGTCCCCCTTGCCGGTTTTACTTGCTATGTACATATGTATGTATGTGATAAAGTACAACGGCTCTCAAATGTATGCAACATTAATGAACTGCATTTGTCGCGCTGGTGGTCGGTCGTCGGTTTTATTGTTGATGTTGTCCACCGCCACAGTCCCGTTACACTATGGGGTGAATACTTTATGATGAGTGTTTTAATCGAGTAGTGCAAGCTGACTACAAGTGCACAGCTTACAAATCCACACGCTCACACATCCTCACACACAAATACTGGCATGCCACTTTGTCTCTGCCTACGCTGGACTGGTGTGTGATTGTTGTGTGTTCATGCTGTAGGTCAGCGAGGAATTAGACAGACTGACGATTTTTAATTACGATTTTCCATGTGCGCCTTTTTTTATATACTTTTTTTTTAATTTCACTTTTTTCTTTCATTCTGCTACAATTCTGTCGGTTACTTAAGCATCGATTCAGCTCAGCCTTTGAAGTCTCGTATCGCATTCTTTCTTTATCGTCTTCGTTTTGTGTGGGGGATATGTAAGAATGTAATTGTGTTGAGTGGGTAAATTAGTCGGTTAAGTTGTGGCTACATTTCGAAACAAGTTAAATGTTGGAATGTGTGACGGGGGAAAGTAGGACAATGACTGAGCTAGTTGGTGTAATTATTTTATTTAGAACAGAGCTAAGTAGAGGAGGTAGCCGACAAGCGCCACGAGTAAGCTTAAGGATCTTTAATACGTTTTTTTTCTTTTACAAAATTTCTCAATGCATTCCCGCATAATCAAAAAAGTTATCGAGTCACTCTTTTTATAACAGCTGCGCGCAAAACTCTGCTACAAAAACTGGAATTACAAATTGCTACAAATATTTGTATATTTAATTGGAATAATTAAGTTTTGCGCCATAGTTTAGCGCGCAGAGTTGTGACAATAGTGATGTGATGAGTTTTGTGATCGCATGCGAAAAGCAGACCCACGAGTATTTCCCGACAATAAAAAGTCGCACAGCAAGCCCCTTTTCATAACTATTGCGCTTAAAATTATGCCGCACACACCCGAGGTCAATCCTTGTAATGTTGTAGAATTAATGTGTGTATTCTGTGTCATAGTTTTAGGCGGAATAGTTAAGTCAATTGTCATTCGATGAGACTTGCCGTTGTCAATGATTAATTTTTATTGTTTATTTGAGAAAGTGATTTTTAATCACCATAATTAAAAGTAACCCAAAAATAATTATAATTATTTTCAAATAGAAGAAATAACTCAAAAAAAATTCATTAATAATTTGATTATTAATTATTTCCGAATATTATTTTTTTTATGATTTGATCATTATTTTGTACTTTTTTTTGGATTACATTTCATCGATAATTTGTGATTTTTTTCAAGTAACTTTGATCGTAAGTTTTTAGTTTATTTTTTCGATGACATTTGATCGATATTTTATGGCTTTCGCTTTTTCGGTAAAAATAATCGTTGTCCTTGGATTTCAATTTTTTCGATCAAAGATGATCGATATTTTCTTGGCACTTTATCGATCAGAAATAATCGTTATTCTTCAGCTTTTTAACCAGTGTTTTACGATCGGCAAAATAAAAATTTAGAAATAAGGGTCAAATACGATTTGAAAATTTTTATTCAAGAATAGCGATTTTTTTTGATCGCAAAAAAAAGCAAAACATCGCTGAATATTAATCGAAAAAATAAATATTAGAAAATAACGATAACGCAAATAAAATATAGTCAGATTTGCGAGTTTTACTTTGTACGAATTATTCCAAATGATTTTTTTTTTATCAGAAAAAATCAATACAACGCATGTTTTCGGTCTCCGGTTATTATTTTTTATTAATTGTATGTATATTTTCGAATTTTGGTGTTTGACCGCTTTTCTTGTTAATTTATTAGTTTTCACTTTGCTTAATTATTTTCATTAAAATTTTCTTCTCCTCTATTAAAACCAAGCCCGGTTGATAAAAACCTATTTTCACTCGACTACTCAGTGAGGTTATTAGATCGTTTAGAATTTCGTTTTACAATACAAAATTTTCCAAAGAAAGAATATGGTTTATCAAACAGTAGCGCAGCTTACTTGAATATCAGGTATCGTTGTAAAAAAAAAAATGGTTACAATGGCGCAGAAAAATTAAAAAAAAATTAATAGCAAACCAAATCCTACTACTTTAAACTTATATTTTATTTAACTAAAATTACATGTGCAATAAATCTGCATACTTAAATTTTTTCTAAAAGTTTTTAAATCTTCCGTAAAGTTTGTTGAATTTTTTCCCCCATTCGAACAAAGTTTGAAACTTGGATTTAACTGATATTTCTTGTAGAATAATATAGTTAATTTAAAATATAATTAAAATTAAATAAAGTAAAATAAATTGTGAAAAATTATCAATATTTTACGGTTTTTCTTTATATTTTTTCGCAGATTTTCACCGAGGAGCCCCGTATTGGTCATTATCGGGAATAATTTCATAAAACAATTTAGTCCCCCAAAGAGCTTTTAAATTTATATTTTCTTAAAATCCCAAAAAAACTCATACTTTTTTTTAAACATGTCATAATTTTTGAATTTCTCGCTTTCTGTTTAATCCTTTAATTTTTCACGACATTTTTTTTTCATATTTTTACACTTTTCCCCTCAGCAGATAATCGACCAGTAGCTTGTTTTATGCCCACAACTAAAATAGATATTTTAGTGAAAAGAAAATTAAAATAAAAAATAAACTAAGCAAACATTCAAACACAAAGCACACACACATCCACACATATGTACATCCATTGCATATCTTTCTACATATGTATGTACGTGGGCATCTTGGATGTCTGCGATTACTAGTAGTTGCCCGCTGTCATTGTCACGTACAGCAGCTCAATAAATTCTCTAGCATTGTTTTCGCATTCAGTCGCGTTCTCTTCCTCGAACATTCGCCTTATTGCGGTCCTCCTCCACCCTAGCACTCATTTTAATATACATACATACACACACACATACAGCATACTTGAAAAGCAATCTGTTGTCATATGGCCTCGTCGCTACTTCTCTACTTGATTTAATTTTTATTACTTCATGGTACTCGTTTTGCATTTTTTGCATTTTCGCTCTTTGTTCTCTACATTTTCCTTAAATTTCTGAAAATGTTGTTATTTTTTTTTGGCTCCTCTGCGATTGGCAGCATTGCCAGATTTTTTGCTTTAAAATTTGTTGTTGCAGCTATTTACCATTTTTTTCTTTCTCTCCCACACTTAGCCAAATCATTGTTGTTGTTGTTTTTGGCTGTAGGGGTGTGCATTTGCATTGGCTTAATTTATTTTTAAAAGTTAACGCCGCGACATTGGCACATGAAATTATACGTTCAATTTGACATAGACGGCGGAGAGAATTTCATGGCTTATTTATTTATTTATTTCTTCGCAGGTATGTATGTATATTTGGTTTTTTTTTTTTTTTGGTTTCAACGAAATGTTTGAGCAAAAGGTGGAAGCCAAAACATAATTGCTAGGTAAATAACGTAAAATGAAAAATTTACGAGCTTTATTTACATTTATTCGCATACAGTGAATGCAAGTGAGAAAAAAATAATAATATTAAAAAAATTTCGGCAACACTATCCCTAAAATAAATTGGCAAAAATCAACAGTAGTCCCTAATCACCTCAAACTTGCACTTCGTTTTATTGAAATTTAATGTGCTACAAAACGACACCCCGTAAAATTTTCTAAAAATTCTAGTTAAAATAAAAATTTTGTTAAATTTCTCAAAGTGTTGCAAAAATTTTGAATTTTTTTTATACATATAATTTTTGTTTAAATACGAACATGGCTTTTGTAAAAAATCACGCAAACATTTGCAAGAAAAATTTGTAAAATATTTTGAAATTTAAAATTTGTTTAGTTAAAAAAGTGACTTATAGACTAATTATTTATTCTAGGGATTGAAGATTCATTTATTTTTAATTTTTAATAAAAAAAAATAAAAAAGTTCCAAATACCGAATAACAGTTTTTGGTATATTTATTAACGTTTCTACTTTTTTAATTTCATAAGCAAAACAATCTATTTGACTTATTTTTGTTCTATAAAAAAGACAACTCATTTTTTGAGAGTTTTTTCTCCCCTTTAAATTATAATTTTTTTTTAATTTTTTATTTTTTTTGTATCAAAATTATTCAGTATTTTATGAGTTTTACTGGTGCGAGTATATGATTTTGATCAGAAATATTTCGAATTTTTTTAATTTTATTCTTTCATCAAAAATAATATTTATTTTTTGTTAGCAAAAAACCAAAAATTAGAAAAAGTCAACATGAATTTTCAACCACTTTATTATATTTTTAATTGAATGGGCTACAAAATTGTATACTCAAAAACTTTTTAAAATTGTCTGACTGAAAAGTTTGAAATTTTTATGAAAATTTAAAGAGCTGTATTTTTTCAAACAAAAATTATGAAAAGTTTGAAATTTTTATGATAATTTAAAGAGCTGTATTTTTGCAAAAAAAAAATCAATAAGTAAAAAATAAAGAACGACTCTAATTTAGTTTTTACGGATAAAAAATCATTGAGAAAAATTCGTTCAAAACAAAATTCAATTCTTACGCCATAACATTATAAGCTAAACAAATCTGGTTATAAATGATTATTTAGAACATTTTTTGTTTTACAAAAATGGTAACTGTCACGGTCCCTGGTTTATAAAAATAAACGTTGTAGTTTGTTTGACTACCTTCCGTTGCCGATAATTTCTTAATTTCTGCATTTTCCCACATTTTTTTCAATTTAGCTACTTAATTGACATTTCATATAAACTAAAGAATTAGTGAAATTAATTCACATACATATATAATGATATTACCGGATGATGTCAAATACCAAGTATTCAAAGCACGAACAAACAAAAGAAAGCAATACGATATGCAAAAACAAGAAAAAATAATCTATGTAGTATGTATCTACACAACAACAATAACAAGCACCAGCCTAGTACAGCTACGAATACGGACGACAAACACTACAACAACATTTTTCAATTTCAAACCTCGACAACAGCCCAGCAATTTGCATTAAATGTCAATTAAAGTGACATTACAACACTTTGATATTAAGGTCTTGCCGCCCGTTGGTACTCTTCAGTTGCAGCGGCATTTTTTCTCTGATCTTCTTCTTCTTCTTCTGCACTTCATTGTTTATTTGGGTTTCCTTTAAATTCGCTGTTAATGAGCACAACAGGTTGATGGGAAAAATTTCGTCTTTATTAGCAGCAGCAGCAAGAGACGCTTACCTACTTAACACAAATTAGCTTTTAGCTTGGAATATTAAGCAGTTTATTTGCAAATTTCGGCATCTAGTTTGTTAGACGGACTGCTTGTGTAGAAAAAAAAAAACAAATAAGAAATTGCATTGTTAATTGAAAGCTTGTTCACAAAAGCAACGATAGCCACTTAAACGACCCCAAGTAATCTCAAATCTGGCAACAGCGCTGATCCAATTTAAATTGTACGGTAATCACAATTTCCAAGATTCTTCAATTCAATTCTTTAGTATCCATGCCGAAGTTGGTAAAATTCTGGAAGCCAAGTAACTCCATTATTCTAAAGTGCTTCACGATTTTATGTCTGTTCGTTGGTAGTTTTATTACCGAATACTAATCTCATCGCGTCTCTTATTTTCAAAATCTGTCAAAAAATTAATTTAGGCCAAGCCATAGTTAAAAAGACGCGACAACTCGTCCAAGTTTTCTCACACAGTCACCGCCTGAATTCGCAATGTTGGAATAATTCCTTCTTGCATAAAATAATCCTTATTAAGAATTTTTGTTTTAGACTTGATTTTATTTTGAAACTATAAATATAGGTCCAAAAAACCTATGGTCATCACCTAGTCTTGAAAGCTTTTCTATAAAAAAAGTGAGGGTTCTTTGCAACCGCGAACAGACAGCTGATTTTTTTTTTAATTTTTTTCTTCTCTTCAGTACATATTTTTCATTGCAAATTTATTCGATGAATTTGTCGATATTCGTTCCGATTATCGTTAACACTATGTTTATCGGAGTTATAATCGGTTATCGTTAGTTTATCGCTTTTTTTCGCTATGTATATCGTTGTGGTTATCGGATATCGTTATCGCTATATTCGTAATTTTATTCCTATCGGCGTTCTTAATTACATCCTTATTAATACTGTTATCGGTTATCGGTTATCGGTTATCGCTATCGTTATTTTTATCATTTTATCAAAAATGGCTAATATGTATGCGATCATTTCTCCATTAAGTATGTTCAAAATCCGTAATGTCATAATCAATTAACGAAAACACAGGTAAATTATTATTTTCTTTATTTCTTCAGCTCATGGCAAATATGTTTGATAAAATTATTGATATTCGTTCCGATTAGCGTTATCACTGTATTTATTGGTGTTGCTATCGGATATCGTTATCGTTATTTGTATAATTTTATTCTTATCGGCAATGTTAACTATATCGCGTTTTGCATTGTTATCGATATCGTATCACTCATTTATCGTTATCGTCGCAGTTATCGATATCGTTTGGGAGTCATATTCGTTTGAAATCTTAAATTGTTTTGTAACCAAAATTTATGCTACCTTTGGTATCTCATCAATTTTTTTTCGACACGTAGACTTTTTCAAAAAATCATCCTTACTACCTCGTTTCTAATTGGCGCAGCTTTTGCAAATCATCCGCGCTATTAATCGAAAATGAATTCCTTTATCCCCTTAACCTGCTAACACTCATCCTCATTCTGGTAAAAACTAAACATTATTACATGCCAATACATAGCTCTACCTGGACAAATGTGCAAAATGACTTGCCTTATTGCATTTGACTGATTACAAACAAGTTAACATTTAACTTACAAACTCGCTGACAGTTCGACAACTCAGCAGAGCGTCGCTGTGCATGAATAATAAATTAAATTGATGGCGTTGTCAGAACTTTTCTGCTTTGTCAGTGACGAGAGGGCAGCTAGTTGATTTTTTTTTTTAAATTTCAAATTCGCCGCATTGCTCAGTTATGCAGCACTTGACGCCACCACGCTTGTTGGGTGAGCCACTTCACTTGCCGCGAAACTGCAGTTCCCGTCATTTACCATGTGTGGCTGTACGGTGCTAAGTTTTTCTTCCTTCGTAGTCCTGCATAGCAGGCTTCTCTTAAAGTCATCACACACATCTGCTTGCTAGCGCAAATAACTCTGACAGCTTGAAGTTTGGCGCTTTAGCTACACTTGAGTTACAGTGTGCGCGGTAAACCTGAGTGTGGCACTTATTTAATTTTCCAGCTACTGTGGCTTATTGTGGCTGCCACAGCACAACCAATAATTTGCTACTTCGAACTATCGTTCATGTTTGCCACTGCTTTTGCTGTCAACTACTTTCATCTGTTGGCAACTAGCTCTTTTGGCGCTGCTTCTTTTTGGTTTTGCTCATATTTTGATTTACTTTAAACTGCCGTATCTTCGCTTATTTTCTGCTAACTACTTTTACTTGTCGCGTATTTATCATGCGAGTCTTCGCTGCACTGCATCGAAATGCTCGAAATGCTCGAACGCATACCTGCATGCCTCTACCTGAAAACCTGCTGTTTTCCACCCTGTCCATGAATTTCATTAAGTCGCGCTCAACATGGCGTATACGGAACATACCGCGCACTCCAATACTCCGTCATACCTCTACACACACACACCACTTGCACTTGCTTACCACTCTATTTGTTGCTAAACTACTCCACGGCACTACTCAATATACCACGCCGGCATGTTGACTGTACCAGCGCCTCCTTCTATCGCTCCTACTCACCCACCGTGGCGTATACGCAACGAGCTTCACAATGCAATGGCTCCACATAGCGAACACTTAAATTGTGTTGGTTCTGCAATTTAAACTGTGTGCATATTTTAAAAGTGTTTCGTTTTTATTTTTATTGCTTGCATAGTTTTTTTTTCGCAGCGCATATTTTACACGTGGAATATTTCTAGTTTAGTTGTATTATTTTTTTCTAGCGTTCTTCACACCTTTCTAGGTATGTACCGGCGCAAATACATATCTACAATGGCATGATGGCTCCCACGGTTGTTTATTTGTGTGTGCGTGTGTGTGTGTGCGGTGTTAACCGTTTGCTACTTGTTAGCAGCAAGTGAATTACAAAACCAGCAAGTACAGCTAAAAATAGCAGTTAACTGCCAGTGACAACAACTTCGTTTAGCAAGTGGCAACAAACAATAGAAAAAAACTGCATGCTAACCAAAAAAACAAAAAATGTATGTAAAATGCGCGTACATACATAGCTGCCTCAAATCTCGACGTGTTAACATATTCTCCACTTTTATTTTATTAACTTAACTCGTTAAATACATTTTTTCATTGCATGCACTGCTTTTAATTAGTGCCATTTAAGGGAGAGAGAAAAGATATGAACCGCATTTGGAATGAGTTTCCTCAATTTATACGCATTAAGTGGTGTCTTGATAAAATTTTCTTTTCGGCAGGTATTTGGCAGACTACTGTGTGTGTGTGCGTGTGCGTATTCGATTTTCCCCCTTTCAGTATTTCAATGACAAAATTTCAACATCGCTACTTTTGATGGTAGTTGGTTTAATTTAAAATAAACTGTGCATATCATTTTTAATGAAATTCGCTGCGAAAGACAAAAAGTTTGAGAGAAGAGTTCGAAGTACGTCGCTATCGCTTGTAGGAGCTATAAATTCAAGTTGTATAATAGGGTACGATGCAATTCGCTCTGCACTTACGTTGCTGTTTAATTAGTATACTAAATTGGTGTAGTAAATTACAATAAAAATGTACCAGATTTAATCAAGATATTATATGTCACGCCAAAGCGAAAGAAAAGAAGCAAATCGCCGTTTAAGGGCAGAGAATAATTGATGTGTAAATGAGTAAAATATGAAAGCACTTCTATTTATGAACACTCCTAGAAAAATGACACTTAAGAAGGCGCACCGCCGAAGCCGGTTTGCCTCCAAACCAAACTTGACAAGGTATGACGGAAAATTGTTCCAATATACATCACCTTTTCACCCTGTCGGAAAAACAGAAGATCAAAAAGAGACTTTTATTTACACGATTACTTAGTTTGCATCAGAGCCGTTTTTTTTTTTTTTTTTTTTTTTTTTCTTTCAGTAGGAGGGGAAATGCTTTATGCACTAACCGAGATTACTAGTCTCTATACTAGCTTTCCCGAGTGTGGGAGTCCCATCGCAGTTGCTGGTGTACCCACTAAAACCTAACTCCTACCGCCCGCGCGTAATTCCCGCATCCGGAACCGCAAAAGCATTACTTCGGATACGGGACGCGCCACGTGAGCCTCAGGGCTGCTCTCTTTAAAGGGCGTTTACAGCGGTTGTTCTTGAAAGACAACCATCCTCCAGTTTGCTGCGGAGTAGTCTCTTTACATACTCCCCCATAACTTCCCACATTTCGACGCTGGATATCATTGTGTTAATGATACTGCCAGGTCTCAAAGTGCCAACAACAGTCTCCACACTCTCCCTGAAGGCGGCAAAATTTCCACATTCAAAGAAGGTGTGATATGCGTCATCTTTAACATTTTCACAGTACGAGCAGAATGGCGAATCCACCCTACCCATCCTGTGCAGATAATCCCGAAAGTACCCATGGCCCGTGAGGAATTGGGTCAGATAGAAGTCAACCTCTCCATGTGATCGCTTTAACCATGGCTCGAGGTTGGGTATCAGCCTGTAAGTCCAACGACCCTTCGTGCTCGCGTTCCAGCTTTGCTGCCATTTTTGGATCAATCGCTCACGTGCACGCACCGCGGCTGTTGCTCGGTCTGTCTGGGCGCTGGAAGTATATATTTCCTTCCGCTCGAAAGCAAGTAGATCAACTGGCATGACCCCGGAAACCACTAGAACTGCGTCTTCTGACACCGTACGGTATGCTGACACGACGCGCAAAGCTCCTCTGCGCTGTACCGATGCCATTTGAACTCGGTATTTATTGACTTTTAAAGCGTCAGCCCATATTTCTGCCCCGTACAGGAGCACCGATTGGACAGTCGACATCAGGAGTTTTCTCCTGGCAGGCCTGGGGCCTCCAACATTTGCCATTAGCCTACTGAGAGCAGCCGTGATACGCGCAGCCTTCTCGCAGGCTCCGCGTATATGCTCCCAGAATGTTAGCTTATTGTCCAACTTCACCCCTAGGTACCTAGTGGACCCACACGTTGTCACGGGCTGAGTCCCGACCATCATATCTATTATAGTAGGAATGCGCTTCCTGGTAAGCAGCACGATCTCCGTTTTGGCTGTTGCCAGTTGGAGCCCATGGTCACTCATCCAACCGTTCACGGAACGCATTATCTGGTTCAATCGCAGCTGCGCTAACTGTGTGCTGCGTGCTGTTATCACGGCGGCGACATCATCCGCAAAGCGACGAGGAAAGTGTTCCCTGGCATTTCCATTCGGAGTAAGCTGTCATATATTACGTTCCAGAGATCTGGGCCAAGTACAGATCCCTGGGCTGCTCCTCCGGTTACGGGTCTCTTTCTCTGGCCCTGGTTTGTCTCATACAATAGCCAGCGGTCTCTGAGATAGTCGCTCAACATACTCAAAAGGTACGTTGGCACCCTGAACAACCGTTCCAGCGAGTCGAGCATATCGCTCCATCTTGCCGAATTGAAGGCGTTTTTAACATCAAGTGTTACTAATAACACTATGGGCCGTGCCTGAAGGCAGGCCGTGTTAGCCCTCTGTACCGCCTCGATCACCTCGCTTATCGCGCCGATGGTGGAGTGTCCCCTCCTAAAGCCATGTTGCCGAGGTGAAAGTCCCCGGCGTTTTCGATGGCCGAGCCTAACCGAACTTTGAGCAGACTCTCCATCATCTTCCCCGCGGTGTTAAGCATACACAGCGGGCGGTAGGATGACGGGGAGTTGGGGTCTCCCTTGCCCTTGGGTATAAGCATCAGAGCCGTTAAATAATAGTTATTAATTGTAATTATTACCAATCAAACTAGTTTTTTTAAGAATACATTAAATTATTAATTACTATTATTCCTACTTTTCCAAAATCAATAGCTAGTTATTGTTACAAAAAAAATACAAAGTAATCATATTTTCAACCATTTTAAGAAAAAAATCAGAAACATGACAACTTTACCAATAATTTGACTTTTTTTTTGATTATTTTTGAAAGTTTTTTTTATTTAAATGACAACCATTCTTAATTTTTTTTCGGTCTGGTTATCCGAGCAAGTAGTGGCACCAATACTTCTCATTCATTGCCTTCAAGCCGCCTTATGTCCTTTGCTTTTATTGTTATGTACATCTACTATATAAAATACAAGCATTCTGCTCCTTAACACATATAGCTCAAACTGTTAACTCTATTATCTTCAGCCCGAAAGTATGCATACAAAAATGATAACAGTTTTAATATCTTTGTAATTCGTTATTTATGCAGAGCGCAAATGATAAGATACCATCGTACGACGGGCTCAAAGGCAAAAAGGTAATTTTGGGATGATCTTTCCTTTGCAGCGACCGGATAGAGAAAATAGTATAGTGATATGGATCAATATTTTTGTGTGGAGACAAACTGAAGATTGATACTGCTCCAAATCCACGGGAGACATTAAAACGAGAAAGAGAGTGGCTAAAGAAAAAGATTGGCGCAATAAAATACGAAAACAAAAGCGTGGAATTTTGTTAAATTTTTTTTGTTTAACTTTTGCCATCGATTTTACGATAACTTACCGCTGAGCGAGAAGCTTTAAATTTTCTCATCTTTTTTTTTTTATTTTAATAATTATTATATAAAAGAAGTTGCCTTAACTGATACAAAAGATCGCATACAATGAAAAACATTTTGTGCCTTATATAAATTTAAACATTTCATTGCAACACTTCGATCCGCCAGCATCCTACCTTCCATCATTTCTTGCTATATTTTTTCCAAAGGTATTATAAAGTTGTTACTAATATTCTACACTATTGCAACCTTCTGGGAAAATTCAACTGAGATGAAACAATAGTGGAAAGAGTGATGGTGGAAGGACGAAGTTTAGCTTTTCATAAGAAACAACATTCCCTTTGGCATCAAAGCTGTAACTCTTCAAGTTTTTGTACTTGTAGTGCAAAGACCTATTGTGACCTCACTCTTTTGCAAAATTGCTGGCTGTTGTATAGTGTAATTAAAGGAAACTATTATGTAAATTTTCATAAAGTACAATTTCCGCTTCCTTAAATGTGCCAATAATAGAGAAGAGCCGGTTAGTAAATAATTAATGTTAAATCAACCAGTTGGTAATCTAAATTAAGCTGCATAAAATATAAAATTGAAATAAATAAACAGCCAATAAATAAAGCATTTTTTGTGCATCAGAGTTGTAAACAATAAAATAAATCAAATCAAATTTAAATTGCATTAACAAATCTTAAATCCAATTAAATGCATGGCATACACCTAGGCGTTATAGCTCGCACATACGATTCATTAGTCGCCGCTATGCAGACAACATAAATAATTGTACAAAATTCACACACACACACACACACACCAACCTATGTATGTATTCATATTTATAAGCAAATATGGATGTAGAAAATTCGAAAGTAATTTCTAAATACACATGCAGTGCATTTGAGTGTGTGCGTAAGTATACTTGTGCTGCATTGAATGCATAAATAGAAATCGCGACGAATGGCGAATGACATGCACGAGCTCGAGTGGGCATGTGTAGAATTTAGTAGAGGTCGAAGGAAAGCTGGCATAAATAGTATGCGGATTCAGAGAGTAGTAGAATTTTGATGACAGTAAAACTCAGACGATTGCGAGTTTC
Source organism: Anomoia purmunda (assembly GCA_951828415.1). Classification (NCBI taxonomy): domain Eukaryota; kingdom Metazoa; phylum Arthropoda; class Insecta; order Diptera; family Tephritidae; genus Anomoia; species Anomoia purmunda. The sequence goes on from OX639997.1 coordinate 114,706,520, forward strand.
AGAAATGGTGTGAGCGCTGCATTTTAATCCTTTTTGATATTTCACATTTAATGAAATTTATTTGAGTAAGCTTCTAGCATCAATAAGAACGCTATATTTATGAATATGCATATTATGTGAGCAAAAGTTGTGCAATTGCACTGTAGTCCTTGGACCGACAAGTCTAGCTGTTTGTGGCGCGAGTTAACGAAAGTAAATTGTGCGCGCAAAATTTTCGAGTTTATTTACTTGCAATCACGCTCATGCAAGCAAGTACTTGTACGCATTTTTAATGCAATTTATATATGTAATTCAAATATGCAGAAAATGATGGTCAGTGGCTACGCCTTGGAATGTCATGCTGAGCAAGGATTTGATTATAAATGGCTTTTTTGATATTCCTTAGGGGAAGAAGCTTATTTTTTAAATTTGATTTTGACTAACTGGAAACTATCTGCTTATGCTATTAAATATTATTGTTATACATACGTATTGTGCTAAAAATGTTTCCATAAAATGTGGCAACCATATTCCACGTACATTTTTATAAAGTAAAAAAAATTTCCAATAATTTCTGTTTAAGAATAAATTTTTTCCTTTGGCTGAAAAGGTTGGCAGCTCGTTGTCATATTTAAAAATATTCCAATATTTTTAAGGTGTTTTAAAAAACGAAATTTAAAGCATTTTCTCTTGTTTAAAAATGTAAACGGCAACTCTATTCAGTACTTTACTTTAATTGAGTTTAAGAGCTTAGAAAATTCGATTAAAACAGACAAAGTTTCCATATCGCTTTTCATAAAAATAAAAATATGGTTGCCATATTTTCTATGTTTATTTTCATTAAAAACGTGTGCTATTTAAAAATTACTTTTTTGTGTTTGCAAATTTAATAATATTTAAAGTAAGCTTTAATTCAATAAATTTAAACCATCTGGCAACCATATAGAAAAAATATTTTTTTTGGCGAAAATTATTTTTCTAAAAAATAACATTTCCTGTGCATTTAAAACGTATGTACATACATTCAATGGGCTTTCATTAATTGTATGGCTTTAATTTTTTCACTTAAATCATAGTAACTCAGTTTACGGAAATTGTCTAATGATTAATCAATTTGTTGCAGCAGGTGGCAAATATGTTAAAAAATACTTGAATTTTATTCACACATTCTTCGAAAAATCATCTGACGGCCCAATTCTCACTCCAATGACAAGAGTTATTGCCACCCATCCAGTAGTTCCCAGCAACCACTATGACAGTTGTCATTATTCAATTATTAACTCCAGTTTTACGGCATAGTTTTAGGCACAGTAATTAAGATAAATGTCATGTTATAAGTTTTGTTATTTGTGAGGGAAAAGGCCTTTGATTCTCTTTTTCAAACAACATTCTAATGTAGTATATATTTGTCAAACATTTTTATAATTTTTTATATTTTCGGTTAAATACAAAATCGGTTTTAGTTTTTAAGAGCTCTTTATGCGATTTTTACTACTACTTTATTTGAAATAAGTTTTAAATATAACCTCCTAATCAAGTATCTTGAAGTAGAATCAATTTTGTGTTTGGATAAGTTTCTCATTACAAGTAGTGCCTAAAATTATGCGGATGTTTATGCAAAATTATGAAAATTAAATATTTGTCTTATAGTTGCGATGGTGCATATTTTTAGGCTTATTTTTTTTTTGCATACAAATCCAAATTCTAATGATAAGGCTATAAAATGTATACCAAATGGTAAATGTCGAACAAGCTTTTAAATTTTATTCAACCATATATACAAGTTGATTTTGCATCTGTGCGAGTTTATATTGATACTCCCGTCACTAAGTTTATTGCCAAAGTGCACTCGAACGACGCCCATCTAGGCGCACACATGCGTGTGAGTGAATGAATATGCAATTATTTGCATGCCTTTGTAAGCGCTTTGAGTGCGGGTGTGTGCGTGTGCATTTGCATCACAAGCAGCTGCTGTGCAATCAAGTTGCATACGCTTTTTACGCTCACACAAACCGCTTTGCCTCCTCACTTCCAGTTCGTTACTTGCAGGCTTTTTTCTGAACTTTGTGGCGCGCTTTTAACCTTTCACAGCTTTCGCTCTGCTTGCCGCTTGTTTTTTTTTTAGTTTTTTGGCAGCGCAGATGTACGCTAGCTCATTTCGAAATTTTGCAATCTACACCAAGGTAGTGCGCCTCGAGATAGGCAACAATTTTACTACGTAGTATTTTCATACATTTATTTGGCATTTCACTTTTGTACAAGCAAAACGTAACACACACTTGTTGGTGATGCTCCTATGATATGCTTCTGCGTGCAATTGCGTGAAAAGCTGAGCGCATGTTAGACGCGCACATAGTAGACTGATGTAGGCACATGCATATGTGGTACGCCATTATGGCTTTTATACTATGCGTGAATTTCAAAGGTCGTCAAGAATTGGCAGTAAAGTAATTTATTGTCAGTGACACACTTTCATTAGTTGTATGTTGGATTGGAAGCATTTTGGTTAAAAAATTTTGAACTAGCTGCGTAGGAAATTTTATAAATTAGGCTATGATGCTTAAAAAAAATTCAAAACCCTTGGGTTAGTATTCATTCCAGTTCAGCCAGATATCCAACAAAAAAACAATAGGTCTTAAAGATAGTATAGGGCTGGGTAACAAGTGCGCTCTCAAGTATACAGCTTGAAAGCACCAACTTTACTTCTCAAAGTCAGCTAGTTTAAAGCCTACCTTTATGTACTGGTATTACAAATTTCTAGGATCACCATTTTTTTAACTAAAAATTTCAATGTGAGTAACGCGTGTACCTAAAATTATGCGAATAAATATTTTTTTAGACAATTATTTTTCTTTTCGCATTTTTAAAACTATACACTGAAATTTTTCAGTTAGAGCTTGTCATAATTTTTTAAGATTTGGAAATTTTCAAAAACAAAATATATATGGCATTGAAGTAATATTCAACTAAAGATAAACTACATTCTCAGTTCTGTTCTCTCGCGTAATTTTTGTGAGATATTGGCCTGTTCATTTGTTCAAGAACGACCCCTAAAATTGTACGTGGAATAAATTTGTTCAACAACTTAACCTAAAATATTTCCTATTTGGAGGTCATTTTAGTTCCCGTTCTTCACGTTCAAATTATTCTGCAAAAACTTTCCCAAACAAAATTAAGCAATTTCTTGTGCTTACAAATTTTTCAAATTCTTAAGAATAGTGTAAAATGTCAATTATGGAATCGATTGATTTTGGAAAAAATGCAGCATATTTTAAGGCATGCATAGAAATCTGTGGTAATTCAAAAACCTATTATAGGTCAGGTTTGCCTGAATTCTAACTTGAAAAGTCATACCAAAATAAGTGGCCTAATCAAAGCCTGACTTATTTATGTAATATTCTAAGAGAAAGAAATTTTTTTATATTACTTCAAAAAGTAATGCTGTCAGTGTTGATCAAACAAAAATCAAAAAAACACCCACAATTTGAGCACAAAGTACTACTTCAAATGCAAATCATAAAAAGTTACTAGCAACCTTAACTAAAAGTCCTCGTAATTTCCGTTTGCTTTAAAATCCTTTTAGCCGTCACACAAATCAACCCCACCACCCTCTTGTCCATCACTGACGCAATACTTCAACTATTTACTCCGAAATGTATGCAACAATAGTGTCTTCACTACAATTACAGCTGTATAAACTTTGCTCAGTCATGCAGCAAAAAATATTACTCACTTACTCACTCACTCATTGCCATAGATACACCCAACCATCCACCCTGCAAAAACTGCGAGTACTCCCTGTATGCATGTAAAGAGTACTCCTTTAGGGCCAAAGAGTACTCCAAAACTAACCGCATTGCATATAAAAAATGTGGTCCAATTAACATTGCGATGTCCTAGGGCAGGACCATATACTCCAGCTCTGCATGACATCAGAGTAGCACAAAACTACTCCAAGAGGTTACTCCAAGGAGTAAGTACGGGCAAGTACTTTCGAAACTACTCTGAGGTAATTACTCCAAGGAGTCCCTACGGGAGAGTACTTTCGAAACTACTCTGAGGTAATTACTCCAAGGAGCATCTACAGAGGAACAGTCTCGATACTACCTATTTTGCCGCTTAAGGAAAACTAATTTAAAATATAAAATTTATATTGAAAACTCAATTTCCTTTATTCATACTAATACAAATGTTGACATACTTATATGCACGTATATTGGAAACATAAACCAAAATTTTAATACTTTAATTTACACCCCTATTCGAATCCTGCTGCTTCATCGGTGCATTCAATTTGCGCAGTTACGTTATTTGCGTTTTGCAATCTTAATGCAAAATTTTGCCTTTCCAATTTTATAACTCGTCTTCTGTGACGCGCACTGCACTGCATATTGTTTTTTATTTAATAATTTATAATAATTATTTCAATTTAATTTATTAACCAATAAAACTCACTCTGGCCTTCTTTGCAACTCAATTTCACTTTCAAAAATTCTGTATACTTAAAACCAGTTGCGCAGTTGTATCATGCAAGGGTTGCCATAATAGATACCATCTGTATGTTGCAAGATGTTACGAGCTTACGCATACGGAACTGACACTTTATATAGATGCAACTGAAGTATAAATAACCAAAATTTATCTTCGATCATTTTACTAGTTCTCAAAAATATATATTCGGCTACAAGTTCGCTTTGATTGTCAATTTATTTATTTTTAGTACTTAATTAAATCTTCATTGTTCACTCTTGGCAACACAGCCCAATCAAGATCGTGTAGAGATAACGATCGTTAAAACACGAGCAGTGATCGGGTAACAATAAGCTGGTGTAGAGACATGAATTGGTCCGCTACTGCATAACGGAGGAGCATATTTGTAAGTACTCCAATACAGCACAAATGGACCACATGGTCCAACGATTTTTGCAGGGCACCCTCACACACATACACACACACACGCACATGCAACATAAGAGCACACATTGATTTGTATGCATATGGCCGCCGCTTATTCTTTTCTCTGACAATTGTTAAGCCACTTAGTCTCTATGCGCTCTTTTGTTATTACGAATGTGATGCATCCTATTGGCTGACAGTCACTGCTCTTCAAGCTCATTCTATGCTTTTCATTGTTCGTACACTTGTATGCATAACTACACTACTAACACAATTACCGCGCATGATGCTCACATACATACACACATATATCTATGTACATATATGTAGGTATGAGTGTGTGTTAGTAGCAAAGTGTACTCAAGTCCAAAGAACGTCCGTCTATGAGTGGCACACAACAAAGTTATAAAACATAATGAAGGTTGTTATGTAATTGGCGTAAGCATGGGCCGAGGAGAAGAAGGAGAATTTTAATGTTTTTTTTTGTTTTGGTTTTGGGAATAATATAAAGTTAGTAGAAATAAAAACACAAAATATATTTGTTTTATTTATTTTTTAAAGTGTACACTACACTCTCTACAAGTATGCGCCGCGAAGTATGCAACTATCGTCGTTTAAGCTCCTTATACTAGTTGTTTATATTTGTTCGTTCCAGTACTTCAAATATATGTGTAATTCTCAAACAGGATATGGGAAAAATTTTGACGGAAATTTTTGGGATTTTTTAACCGTTAAGGATGTGTAAATTACAAATTATATCGACATACATATATCATATTGAGTTATAAATGTATATACATACATACATATGTACATATGTACATCCATATATGAGTTATAACTTTTTATTAAATAACGGATATGAACCGCATTAAATGATACCGTTTTATTTTTAATAATACTAGCTATCGATTTGTGTTTATTTCAGTGTTGCCAGATTTTTGATTTTTTTTTTTTTTTTTTTTTTGAATTTATAAAAATAATTTTAATAAAGCAAAAAATTTAAAAAATTCAGTAATTTAAAAAGCAAAACCTTTTCCGGAAAACTGATCCATAAACTTTTTCAAAAAAAAACTCTTCTTCCCTTTTGTATTGAGAATTGCATAAAACGGGTAAAATTTCCTATGTTGGCAACACTGGTTTTTTAATAAACATTTCTAAAAATTCTGGTTAAACAATTTTAAATTTTTATGAAAATTTATTGAATTTTTTTAATCTACGCAAAGTGTGGAATTAAACGAATTCTGTGTTCAGAATAAATTGAACTTTTATAAAAAACCCCTATCGTGTAGTTATGATAAGCACTATATTTTCCCTACAACCACTTACGTAGCCACAGGTATGTGAACCAGATATTTTCATGACCGCTCTTCTTTCTTACTACTGAATTTTTTTTATTAACCATAAAAGTAAACTCGTCTTCAACGCACCTGGCTGTGTACATATGCAGTTGCCATTTCACTACAAATTCTTTCATATCCATTCCTGTACACTTCCTTCACCATTTTCGCCAAGGTATGTATGTAGGTATATCCCACCTATACTTGACTTATGTAAATCACAATAGCACACTAGGAACAAGGATAACATAGCGTTGCATATGTGGAGAGAAAGGAAGAAAATGTAATAAAACATATTTTACAATTGTATGGGTTCTCAATTTTATTGCAGCATAATTTATTCAAACTATCTACTTTGGCTGCTCTAGCGGCCAACTGAGCTGCAGTTGGTAATTTGAGTGACCCAAGTGGAGGGATATAGAGCAAGTTGTTCATTGCGAATAGCAATGTGGTTAAACAAACAAACAAACGATTATTTTAAAACTAGTGTTTCGCTGAAGCTCTTATTAATGATATTTTAACATTTTCTATGAACTTTATTTAATTAATAGCTGGGAAAATTTGCAATTTTAAGCATAGAAATAGAATTAAGCCAATTGCAAAAAACATCCAAACTATGTAGATCGAAACACACATTTTACGTCCCAATCATGTATCACGAATTTGAATCACTTTTTTGTCGAAAATTTGAAGATCCAGTCATTATGTGTGGCATATTTAGAGTATGGTTAATAAACAATATTTTATTACACCTTAAAAAACAATTTCTGACTAAAAGTAGCACCTGAAATTATGCAACAGGCAATTTTCTATATTTTATCACCCTTTTGAAAATCATCTAACCTCTATTGTAATAAGTACGGTGCCTAAAACTATGCTGCATATACTTGATTTAAAATCTTGAGATATAGAAAAAAAAATTAAAAATGTTCTTGTATATATTTTTTAGAATTTGAATTTTTCCAGCATGGTTTTAGGCGCAATATTATCACAATAGAGATGAAATAATATCTGAGATTTAGAAAAACTTAGGTTTTCTTTACAACCTGAGTTCTCGACAATTAAGGTGGGTAGATTTTAACTCAACTCAAGTTTGACGCACAAAAAAATAATATTTACATTTATCGAAAAATAATACAACGAACTCAGTTTTTTTTTTTTAAATATATAAAGTTACTAAAGAGCTATCAAACTCTCTGCCCAAAAGTATACAATGATTTTTAGCAACGCACAGAACGCTTGTTTGAGACACATTTCAATCATTTTATCGAAATGCAGAAATGATGAAAGCTCTTCAACAGCTCATTATATATATGCATATAAAAAAGTACAATTTTGTTTTCGCCCACATATTTAAGTATCTATGTAAATACACATATACCAAGTTTGTGGTATACTGAATATTCAAACGCATTGTATAAATTTGGCTGCGTGCATAAAAGGCCTCAATTTTCTCAATTCCAATGGATTTTGAAATAAATATTTTATACATTAGTAGCTATGTACGTATATATGTATATACATAAGTATATTAGGGTGACCCTTAACAAGTAAAAGTTGCGATTTCCCACCGAAATTGAAAAATGTATTATATTTTAAGACTTTCGCTAAAATATTTTCAGCGTGAGCTCCGAAAAAAGACTTTTTTTTATCAACAAAAATAAATAATTTTTTCGCAAAAGTTATCTCAGCTTATCAGTTGAACGGGTTGAGCCTAAAAGGTCTGCATACAAAATATTTGAAAAACACTTTTCAAAGGTATCATACACTGAAAAAGAAAACAAAGGAACCTAAGAAAATGTTTCCTTATTTTGATGTACCTTTTTTGAATGAACCTCCATAAAATTACATTTGTCTTTTCCAAAAGTAGTAAATATTTATTAAGCGCCATTTCATTCCCATTTTTTATATGTGTGGAGTGTTGCACGCTAATGTGCACAAGTGCAAATAAAAGGAAGCTTATGCAAAACCGAAAAATTTACAAATTGTTTAAAGAGCAATATTTCGATGAAAGACTTTGAGGCAATGCATTTTCTTATGTACTTTTTGGCCATTATTTATGTAGTAAGTATTTATGATTTATTTAATGCAAAATGTTTTCTACATTTGCAAATATGTACATATGTATGAATGCAGGTAAGTGTGTAAATATTTGCATTTGAATTTAAATAAATTTTACTTATGAAAAGCGAAGCAAAAGCTTTTAGAAAATATTTAATTCAATGCAATGTATTTACACAAATTTTCATCTCAAACTGCTCAGAATTCATTTGTGGTTACTGAAAAAAATTTTTAGACAAAAGCGCTACCATTTCGTGAATAATTTTATTGCGCTTTTGTTTAAAATTGTTAGTAAGCTATTTTATGTATTCAAGGATGTGGTGTTGGCATAATTTATAAAATAGAGAAGCAGCTCAAGCACTTTGGAATCAATTTGTGTTAACCGATTACTTTAAAGGTTTCTAGTGAATTCTAAAATGTAATTTATTGAATTTCTTTAGATAGCTGTACGAACATAATACAAACATTACACTCTTCTTCATAATATCGAACCCTAACCACAAAAAGATATAAACGAAATTTTTTTTTAAATTTTCTTTTTAAAGCAGAAATGCTCCTAGAACATATAGAAAAATTTTACACTTCAGCCGTTTAGCTTTATTCGCCTGAAAGTATGCTAGATTTGTAAATAGCTTTATGTCGATCAAAACTCACGCTCGAGATACCGAATAAAGCGTTCGTAGAATGAAATCATACACTTTTTTCAATGCAATCGGGTTCAGTTAGACAAAGTTCATAAGGATTCATTTTTCTGCTATAAAATTTACTTGTTAGCGTGCTCTTTCCGCCCTTTTATTTCAAATAGTAATACACTGAATTAAATAAATTATATTTTCAAGGACAATAAATAAATATTATAATCCAAAACTATACCCGCGTAGGTACATTTCTTGTCATTTTCGTTGTCAATCTCCCCGTGTTCTAAAACGGCTCTCCTTTCCACCACTTACTTGTCTTGCTTATTCTGCCTACTTCTCTGCATCTCTTTATCTTGCATCTCATTTTCGCATTCGACCGCCAATTAAATATCAAATAATAAGTAAATTTCCGCCACAATTTTACAAGCTGCTGCTGCAATTGAAATTTCACTCAAATGTTGCTAATTTGGTTTGTAATTGCTTTGGCAAAATTTCGCCACAAACCATTTGCCATTTCAAGTTTAGCCGTTGTGTCCGTTCTAACGATATGTAAAACAACAAAAATAACAGCAGCAACCACAAGTGAGCTTCTCGCTATCTCGAACCAACCGCAAATGATTGCATCGTTTGACGCCTAAGTGATGTGCTTGTGTGTTTGTGGCATTTGGTTATGTACGTGTGGATTTGATGTGCATATGTAGATGTTTGTTGTTGCATCATCGTCATGTCAATGCCAATTAAATGGCTAAATTTATACGAAAAGAGATATTTGACGGAAACTATTATAGATAAATTACCACCTAAAAGGCCAAAAGGGTGCCATCAATAGCGTCGCGCTTTTGCGAAAATTTTGTGAAATCTATTTAACGGTAATTAGTTTTAATGCATGTAAAATAATTAGGCATTAATTAGCGCCAATGAAATTGAAAGCCGTAGCTAATTGCGTTTATATTTACAAAATTTTAAACTTAATTATTCAAAAATACTTAGTTTGTGGCATTTTATTATGTGGGGGGAGTTGATTTAGTTGCGGCTTTCAAAACTTGTTCATTTCGTGCGAACTTTCTTACTTTATTATTTTAAACTTTGATATATTTTTGAATTGAAATGTTTCGCAGGCAAATGAGAAATACGACTATTTGTAAAGCTTTCGTGTGACTTTAAAATTCGCTAAAGCTTCAGTGAAAGCTTTGTCTAAAAAAAAATAAAATTTCCTAGGTAATCAAAGCACTTGTTAAGCATTCCTGTTCCTATAAAAATCATTAAAGCTTTAGTGAAAGCTTTGTGTTTACAAATAAACTCTCGCTGGAATTTAAAATATTTATAATGTTAATTTCGAACAAACGTTCAGTACTTACTATTCTTAACTTTTACATCTTTTTATTAATTTTTTTTGTTAGTTGTAAATAAAAGCACTCGAAAAGATTTTCTAAGAGTTTAAGTCGCATTTAAGATTTGGTGAAAGCTCTGTTCTTGCAGCGCGTAAAAGCTTTCCAAGGTAAGCAAGTTTTTGTAGAGAATTAATTGCTCTTTTCATTGCATTATTATCATTTTGTGGCATTATTTCGTTTTTTTGGTGAAAGCTTCCAAAAAATATATTCTCAGAGAAAATAATAAACGAAAAGTGTAGTTAAAAAATTGCAGGGCTAAATCGTTTTACTTAACATAAATGTTTATGTATATCGGAAATGCTTAACGAGCTTTTGAGTTTTTTAAATTATAAATCTAATTAAAAATAGTTTAGAACTTATATGAAAGAAAGAAAAAAGAAAGAAAGAGCATTTAAATTTTAATAGTGTTGTACAACAAAAAGGTTAAAGCTTTCGAAGAAGCTTTCACCAATAATTAGAAAATAATTATGGAAAGCATCCAGATGTATACTGAAAATGATGCTAAATATTTAAGCTAACATACTTTTGCATTTAATTAGAAAATTCGACACCCGAATGTAATTAGCGAAAAATCTTTCAGAATGCTTTCATCACGTTTTTGTAATAGATGATTTTTTAAGTTTAAAACTGTAATAATTACTACAGATTTTACATGGCCTTTGAGATTTTTATTTTTTAATGTTTCCACATTTATATTATTAAGATCCTACAGCAATTTTGTGAAATGTGAAATCTATTAATTTTTTTTCTTATTTATTCTTTTGCAGAACTTGAACCAGCGTTTCCATATCGTGACGTGACTATCAAACGTGGCGTTGATGCGAATGAATTATATGAAGTGCTCAGCGAAGTGGGCAGGTGAGTCAATGAGTCAATTGCAGAAAAAAAAGTTATTTCCCCAGGGCTGAGAAGAGCTTGCAACTTTTTAATAAACAAATTTGTGTTAGCTTAAATTGCGCTATGTGTCAAATAGATACCGGCAAATATTTTCTACAAAATATGTTGGACGCAATGGAATAGCTAATGCCAAAATATAACACCGCTGGGACAATTAGTCAATTTTTTCGGCATAAAATTTTACGTCAAAAAATATTGTATAAAAATTAAATTTTATTTATATTTTAATGTCGAGCACTAATTTAATTTTTATTTCCATTTACCATATAATCACTCCCTTTAGAGGCAAATTCGGCACCGTCTACAAATGTCAGGATAAGGAAAGTGGATTAAAGTTAGCCGCCAAATTTGTGCCCATTCCCAAGCGTGAAGATCGTCGCAATGTCGAGCGAGAGGTGGAAATTATGAATTCACTGCAACATCATCTCATCATACAATTGTACGCGGCGTATGAGTATCAGAAAATGATGTGCGTGGTGCTGGAGTTGTAAGTAGCAATTAAATTATGGTGCATGTAGTTAATTTTTTGTTGAATGAAAGTTAATTAAATAGAGCTTAGTGATATAAAGAGCTGGAGAGCTTAAAAATATGTAACACGAAATCCAAAGGTGTCGCAAGTAATTCGGCAAATTATAGACGATGAAGACCTGCTGATATTCAAGTATAGATGTTGCATATTTCTAGGCGTATCTCTTATTCATTTAGTAGGTTTTTAGACAATGATTTTCCAAGCATATTCACATGAGACATGTACGAGATTTTTTTTTATTATTTTTTTATTTCCTACCGATATTGCCGTAAACTATGTCCATATTCTGCGTCACAGTATTAGGTGCAGTAGCTATGACAATAGTTTGGCGATGAGTGCTATCATTGGCTTCAGAATAGAGCGGTAACTCAACTACTACGCATTCTACTTCAGATAATCAAACCACTACAATAATTCTTGTTGTTCGAACTACATTTACTGATTTTTTTTTTCATTTTCTATTTATTCTTGCAATCAATCTTCATACTTGCTCATATTAGTTACTGTCAAAACTTTCTTCACAAACTTCTTTATGAACCTTGTCAAGATGTTTCCTAGACTCCTTTCACTCCTTACTTGCTACTACTTTGTGCCATTGTCTGCAAATTTCATGGATTTTTTTTAACTTTTAAGCTTTAAAAAGTTCAATTTTATATGCTCATGTCAAGCAGACATAACTTCCCTTACTTTCGCTTCTCCCATTCCAGTAAGTGCTGGCAATTATGGGCAGTGTTTGCACACCTTTTTTTTTTTTTTTGTATTTCTTTTGATACTTAAAATTCATAACGAAATTTTTTTTATATTCAATTTCGAGTTGGTTTTTTGGTGAAACTTCTCCATTCAATTTGTTTAGGAAACTTTTTTGTTGCTATTCAATTTTAGCTTGTTATCACATAAGCATTTTTTTATTGTCACTTCCGAAAATTTTTCTAACCCACGACTTTTAACATTTGCTTTCAACACCCACTCAATTTTTGCATTGCAGATGTGTAAAACACCATTTTTTTTTTGATGTGGCAAGTTTTCACATTTCGAACATTTTAACATGTTTTTTCTTTCACTTCATCTTCAATTGTTCACTGGCAGAAACTTCGTAGGTGTCTTATACTCAGGTGTGCTATTCAGAAAAGTTTTCTGAATGAGTCCTTGGGCATTTGCACGTGCATAGATATGTAAATATTTTGCATGCATATACAATGACAAAGAATACTTGAAACTTCTTTGACTTCCTCTCAAACTTATTTGCTTATTTGTAATATAAACTGCACGAAAATGGGGCACTCGAAAAATGTGTTAACAAGGTCAGTTCTCCACACCGAGAGTGACAGCTTACCTGCACTAAGAGTATTGGAAACCACACATTCCTTTTAAAAAATAGGCCAAGAAGCTAAGTTGAAGCTGAACTCAGTTGCAAAATGGAATGGTCAACTCATATGGGCGCCGGAATATTACAGTGTTTCTGAAAAGATCGGAAACCGTAATGGCGAAATATCTTTTGAAGCAGCTGAGGAAGAAGTTGTGAGCCCTGATGGGATTGGGTGTACGACGCAATCGATGGGGCTACCAAATGGTTGCCATCCCTATCGCTATACAAGATTCTGAGATTCTTTAAAGAGACTGGAAGATTTGTGGAGGAGAAATGAAATCACATCCCCTTATCCTTCAACAACCAACTATGCCTCATTGATTGCTTGGAACTTCAATATCAAATTTCCGGTCCACCTAGTGATGTTCGATAGATATAAAACCCGATTACAATTGTTTTTTTCTTTTGGCGAACGACTAAAATAAATCGGTTATTTCCTTTTGATTAAATTAAGAAAATCGTATTGAATTCATTTTAATTCGGTGAATTTTTGATGGGGTGTTTTCGATCATTTTACAAATTATTCGGTTAGTGGTGCGATAATCGAAAAAAAGATTATTTGTTTCGGCTAAATTTCGACTGAAATTAAACGATTATTTCCCTTCGATTAATCGAATGATAATTTTCAAAATGATCAAAAACACACCACAAAAATTAAAGAAATTAAAAAAGTTGTATCAGATTTTCCTAATTTTTAATCAGAATTTTTATCCAGTTTCATAATTCATTCACCCTTACTATAAAAAATTTGATTTTTGATGTTTTAATTTTTTTTTTAATTTTTCTATACAACGCATGAACAAAATATAGTTTTTAGCGGAAAAAAATATGGAGCATGTGTTTTTGTTTTTATAAAAATCACCTAGAAACTTGCACTTTATTACAGTGAAATTGAATGGGTTGCATACTGGAAAAGTTTCTAAAAGTTCTAACTAAATATTTAAAAAATTTGATTATTTTTTTTTTAGTTTTAGTTTTGTCAATTTTATAAAAAATTGGAAACTTTTATTCATATGTTATCAGCTATGATTTGATAAAAATTTAACGAACATTTTGATTAAAAAAGCATTGTGTTAGTATTGTAAGAAAGTCACCGTTACATATTTAGATTTAAAGTGGTTTAAAAAATTTGGGGCACTTAATTCATAAGGCAAGCTTTAAAAACAAAGAGTAAGATTATTGTTTGATATCTTATTATATGGTTTTCATCTGTGTTTTGGAAACAACCGATTTAAAATGGAAACGACCAGTTAATTTCTTACGAGTAATTGTAATTAATAATCGAATGCTTTCTATCAATCGCTTACTGATTAATCGGTTATTAAATTCTTTTCGCCAAAACTATGTTATAATAAAAATTTTAATAAACCTATCGAGAATTGCTGACATTCTTATTGAACGAATGAAATAACAAGTAAATAGTGCAATTCGTCTGCTCACTAAAGGCTACTACTAACTTCATAGCCGTGAAATTTAGGGAACAATCACTTTTTACGTAATTTTGTATGCCATCATGTTACCAAGATATTGTGAGCCTTTTTACAGCGGAAACAGACTACAACTTTGCCATGGAAATGTTGTGTAATTTCACGCATATTTCATGGCAAACCATTTTAAGTGGATTCTGGCAGCTCATCTCACGTGAAACGGGAACTGAGTACTAAGCTTAAAAGGCTACATGTCACGAGCGCTATAAAAAGTGTGCACTGATCCTAAGTTAGTTATTTAACTCACCCAACACGACTATTCATACGCGTTGTTTGCCCGCCACAAAGTAACTAAAGTTAATATTTGCTACAGACTTGCAGCGTCTTCAAAAGTTATTTAAACAACAAAATTTGAGTAACGAGTGCTGGCGCCTAAAAGCATGCATATTTACTAGATGCAACTAAACTGATGCCAGTTGGAATGCACACAGACATTTTTAGACACAGCTAGAAGTCAGCTAGAGCTACTCGTATTGAGAATACTTTCAACAAACTTGTGGCAGCTAACATACTTTCAACAGTAAATATGTATGCATGTTAAAATGCAGTTCACTCTCATCATCTACACTTATGCCACATATGCGAGGCAAGTGCTCATTAAAGTTGCGTTGCCAAGCAGCAATTTCACACAAATGGTAACGAGAATCGAAAAATTTGCGCAACATGTTTATTTGAGCTGCCGAAAATGTTGCTTCCAGAGTGCATAGATTTAGGCGCAAAAGCAAGTTAGCTGCACTCAGAATTGCATGCCTTACGTGTTGCTTGCTCAGCCCACAGCTGCCTGCTTGTCAAGGTCTGTTTGCGTAGAGCAAATATTTACCATTCTTGAATGCCTTGTTTTCTTGGCAACAGTAGCACTTTGCAAGGCTCTAAACTACTAGTCGTATCTCTACATATATACGAAAAATATATTTTCAAATGCCATTCGTATTCTTCTCTTCACCCAAAAGCGCATTTTCTTTTCAAAACTTCACTTAGCAATTTATTTCTCCACAAAAACCAGTTCTACACTCTTCCGGTTAGCCAACGAAGCTTTCAACTGCTATCACCCAAATGCTGCACTTTCATTTCGTCCTCGTGCTATATTGCACATCCTATTTACATATTTACATATATAAATTCTAACTTTGTAAAAAACTTCCACACTTTACACTTAGTACTCATCCTTGTTGCATGTTGAGTGCTCACAAATTTTGTTATCAATTTAAGTTACCATAAGTTATTAGTAAACAGCACAAAAGGCAAGCAAGCTTTGCTGACAGGTAGTTAGCCTGCCAAATTGCATTTGCCAAAAACTTTTGTATACAAAACATCAAGTATGAAGTGTGAAAACTATTTTGTGGAAATGTCTAGACCAAAAAACTGCAGTGTAGTTAAGTTAGGAGTAAGCTCAGTCGATATGCACAGCCTCAGCTATGGTATTATGTAGTCTGCTTCTAGGCGCATAGCAAAATTTTGTTAATAAATATTCTTTTACATACATATGTGTGTGTGTAAAAAGTGCATATTTGCATTAGCATTAGATTAAATGCAAAGCTCTATTAAAACATTATGTCAAGTATTTAAGTTTTTGATGACCCATTGAAAGTTAAATGGAGCAGCGTGTAGGCAAGCACTTTTTACTGAAATTTGTTGAAAAATGCAGTTGACTCTGTTGAGTAAGTCGAGAGTATGTATATATAATAATAATAATAATACTTTTAAATATGCGGGAACTCTTTCGTTTCAGTCTTTATTTTTTTCTATTGTAATCCGATTTTTAAGCCCGATGCGCTGCGCAGCTAAACAAAACTAAAAACGTCAAATGATAGTAAAAAATTGCAAGCTACTAAGCGTGACTTTGTATGCTACATGTCTGTAGTGATTCCAAGAGAATAGTCTGCTTTAATTGCCTACAGCTTCTGGAGACAATTCTGTGGCAAAGACTGATGCGCTTTAGTATTGACTTCCAAACTCGCACGAGATCTGGCGAGTGAAGAGAAGTGTGGGTGGCCTATGCCTCTTGGATCTAATCGCGGCTTTGTACTTTTGCATTGCAATGAGAGAAGTTTTCTAAACTTTTGCTGTTTACAGACCTTCGGAGTTGTCAACTACGCGCTCAACGCTGACGTAAAGGATATCCTCTTTAGCGACTTGAAACAGCAAGCCCTCTGAGCGAACTCATTCCCTGCTGTTGCTCCGAAGGCAGTAGTAGTGGCGCAAGGTAAAGGAAATTCATATACGCAGCTGACATTCACCCTAGAACGACACTCCATGGAGAGGTTAAGCCTTAGCTTCGTAAAAGTTGAACACAATAAAAATGTTTTGAAATTAATCCACCTCATTCATGATGAGGATCTGTAGTCTTGGGATCTGAAGTAATATTTAGCTACGAGCAGTGATCGGTCAACATTCCTTTAAATGTTTTAAGAACGGTTTTGTGAACCTCAATAGCCTCTTCGATCGTCCCATATTCAACCGATTATTAGGGCATGGAAGACTTTAAAGGCAACTATGGAGCCCAAAGCCAAAACGAACTAAACCAAAGATTTATTCCCCTCAAGGACTTCAGGCCGCCTATCTTCTACAGAAAGGGATTAAGACTTTCTAACTTACCCTTCAATAGAAATATCGACCCGATTTACAAGTTACAACAACAGGGTTTTGGCCAACATTGACACTTTTAATAGATCCGAGTTCCGAGGCCTCTTTTTGTGTATTATTATTATTATAAGTTATATTGTTGAAATAATAAAAAATTGCACAAGTATATAATGTTGTATACTTCTAGGCATAATTTGCTAAACTACATAGTAATTAGGCGTACGTTGCAGAGAGAGAGAGAGTTCGTTGCTTAGACAAATTAATAAGACCATTAAATTTCTTAGCTTCTGTTATTGAACAAATTTACCGCTGGATTTGGACTGATCCCATGACTGTTGTCATAGCAACTGCGCCTAAAACTATAATATAGTATATAAACATAGTTTACGTCTACGTCGCTGTCACTTACTCAGTTGAGCATAACGACTGCGATGAATGACAGTTGTCATCATTAAAGAGCCTACACCCATTTTTGAAGCATAATTTTAGGCACAGTAGTTGAGACATGCAATGGATTTTGTCATTGGCCTCGAAACAGGGCGGTTAGATTTCATTTTTACAATTACTTTGTATATTTCCCTTGCTCGTATTAACTACATATTATATTCTTTAATCTCTTTATCTTTCAGAGTTGAAGGTGGCGAACTTTTCGATCGTGTGGTCGATGATGAATTCGTACTGACTGAACGTGTTTGTGTGGTATTCATACGTCAAGTGTGCGAGGCTATGGAATTTATCCATCGCAATAATATTTTGCATCTCGATCTGAAGCCGGAGAATATTTTATGTTTAACGCAAGAGGGAAACCGCATAAAAATCATAGATTTCGGTTTGGCGCGCAAATATGATCCCAACAAGCGTTTGCAGGTAAATCAAATGAAAAAAAAACTTTTTTTTTTCAATTACAAAACGAAGTTTGTGCAATGAGAAACCGAAAAAAAAACATGAAAGATATTTGCAAGATAAGGAAAGAAGCATATCTCAAGCTCGCAATCATTATTCCCTCAAGTTTACTAACAAAATAATTAAGAAAGTTTTTTGTATTTTAATTTTCTTCTACGATTGTTTAGGTGTTGAGGCTACGACTCATTTAGAGTAGAGTGAAAATCTGCCTATATTTTCAATTTTCTTCGCTGAAATTATTTTTGTCTAAGCATGAGCGGTGTCAAAGTCTGACAGTTGATTATACCGCACGGCATTACTAACGAAGTTTATTATTCTAACAAGTTTTCATATTTCTAGACTCATTTACTCACCTAAAATTACATACATATGTATTGTATATTAAGGGGACTCAAAGAAAAATGTAGAAGTTTATTGGTTGAAGATTTATCCACCGAAATATTAAAAAAAAAACATATTAAGATTTACATGAGCTGGATCGATTAGAAAATCCCTACGAAATTCTCAATATTATGATTCCATCGAACAAATTTTTAAATAATTTCTTTCAAACCTTTTAAACTTAAACTGTTGTATCAACTGAGGTGATTTAAAACAAAAATACTAAAAAAAAACAAAATATTTTTATTTAAAAAAAACTGTATTATTGAAGGTATTTTCAAAAGGGTCCAGCTCACGTAAATATTAATATTTTTTGAAATATTTTGTTGTAAGTCTTATAAGATTTTATAATTCCAATGGAAAACCTGCACCGATTTTTTTTTTTGTATGTGGTGTGATACACCCTAATGTACATGTATTAATTTCCCACACTTTTTCTTGATTATTCGCTATGCAACAATTCAATCCAAATCAGCTACATCAACTCACTTTGCACCGTCATGTTGTGCTTTTTTTTCATCTGCAACTTTTAACTACTAATAACTAAGAAAGTTGCTCATACGCTACGCCGTACCACATACGCACAATTTTCGCTTTTAATTAGATTTGCCACCCATCAAATTACTAGAATACCCACTCTATACATTCCTCTTGCGCTCCACCCTTTCTTCTTTATTACACACCCACTACCCATTAGTGCCTAGGAATTGCCGCACTCCTCTCACTCCTCCCCTAACTGAAACCACAATATTTCGTCAATTGTTTACTTTTACCTTCATTTACTCAATCGCACCACTCGTTACTTTGCTGCTTCAATTTGTTATTTTGAAATTATTTTACTTTTTTGCTTATTTTTTATATATTTTTTCTTTTGATTTCCCTCTCTTCCCACAGATTCTCTTCGGTACGCCCGAATTTGTTGCGCCAGAAGTTGTGAATTTCGATTGTATTTCGTATGCGACGGATATGTGGAGTGTTGGTGTGATTTGTTATGTTCTGTAAGTGAATCGAATATCTAGAAATAATAAGATTGACTTAGCAAAAATCGCGTAAGTATTTAAATACTTATTTTACTTGTACGAAAAGGAAATTTGGCATTCTCAATAGAGTTGTAGAGTTGGGTTGCCTAATTGCGGAAGTAATTGGCAAGAAAATGTGTGCAAAGAGAAGGATATTGATTTGAGCTGAGAATGCAGTTTTGTAATCGAAATTGAAATGAGTGGAGAATTTATTCTAAAATTTGAGTACCTAATAAAAAAAATACTTATTTTTCTTTGCTTAAAAAGAGAAATATGTAGCAATTGTTTGTGCTTTTTAAAAGCAAAACGCGCATATTAAAACCAGCTTCCCTTACTAGGTTTTAAATATTGGAATGCGTTTTGAGAAAATAATTAATAATAGGGAAATATAAACAATTTTTTTTTTGCTTACCTTTTGATAGAACCATTTTTTTTTGCAAAATTTTTTATGACATTAAAACATTTTTGTCAAAACCTTTGTTATTCAACTCTGCTTCTCATTTCTTCTTTTTTCATCCTCTTGCAGCATCTCCGGCCTCTCGCCATTTATGGGTGAAACAGATATTGAAACTATGGCGAATGTTACCATTGCAAAATATGACTTCGAAGATGAATCCTTTAGTAATGTGTCGCCAGAGTGTCTGGATTTTATAGCCAAATTGCTGGTGAAAGACTTGAGGTAAGTACGCTTGAAAATCCTATCAGACAAATTCGCGAATGCAATTTAAATAAAAGATCATTTTAATTTTTTTTAATTTTATATGAAAATTGACAGAAAATAAAAAAGTATGTTCAATTTGAATTGCTGGCGAAACCGGCTGGAAGGCATGAAATTTCTAAATATTTATGATTATTTTTGTTAAGCAAAAAAATTAATATTTTTTACGAAAACAAAAAAATATCTTAGAACAAAAAAATTTTTTTTTTAATTTTTTCAAAATTTCATCAATTTCAAATTACCTAAATAGCAAAGAGTCCTTTTATGTAGTTATTTTATAAAAAAAGCTAAAAAATATACCAAAAATATATATTCGGTTTAAAAAAAAATATATAATAGCTGAACTATAAATATTTAAAAAAAATTACCTAATCAAAAACAAAACATAATTTGAAAAATTCTGTCGAAAATTATAAAATTAGTACAGACAATACATTGAAAATGTTAAAACAAAAAAAAAACACATACACAAAAACATTACATTTTTCAAATAAAATATGTACAACCGAAATACCCCAACATTTTTTGGGAAGTTTTTTAAATCCAAAGAATCCCTTATATAAATATATTTATTTGAAAATAAAATACTATTAATTTATAATAAATTTACAAAAATGCCAAACAACATTTGTAAATTAATTCAAAGTCGAAAAGTTGAGCGAGAAATATTAAAAGATCAAACTGAAAGGTTCAGTAAATGAAATTCCAAAAAAAAAAAAGTTGATTAAAGATCTTTTACTTAATTTTAATTAAACTCAGATATCAATTTAGAAGATTTTATTTTAGAAAACTAATTTTATTTAATTTTGCTTTTTATTGCTATTTAAATTTCTTGAAAAAAAACTTACAAAATATCAAAAAAAATTAAAAACATGTATATGTTATAAAATTCCAAAACATAAAAAAAATTGCAATTTAAATTAAAAAAATTTAATAGCTTCACTAAAAAATTTTTAACACATAAATTTTGAAATAAAAACTATAAAACTAAAAATGTATTCAGAAATTTAGAATATTGCATTAGTAAAATTGTTATATCGGCTATAAAAAATAAAACCAATTTATTGTATAAAAACTTTTTTTTTATTGAAAAGTAAATATATCTGCGCCATGAGTTTGCAAAAATTTTAAGCAAAGATTAAAATAAAATTTGGTTTTAGAAAAATATTAGATGACAACCACATCTTCAAAATAAAATTATTTAATGCATTTAAAACACACAATAAATATTTTCAAAAAAATTGGAAAACACAAGTTTTTAACAAAAATTTATATTTAAAAAGCTAAATATTTTGACATATTTGCCATAAAAAATAATTTTTTTAAGACAAGAAATTTTTTACTTATTTTGTTTTTTTGTAAATATACTTGCTTATAATTTATTTACCTGCCTACCGCAAAAACATTAATTTTACCACTTTTCTCACATCACACTCACTCACCAGCACCCGCATGACAGCCGCCCAATGTGTGGAGCACAAGTGGCTGCAGCGTCGACCCAAACCACCGAAAATAATTGCACCAAAACCAGCCAATATACCGTCACCGAAATTAAAAGCAGCCTCACCAACTCCAATACAACCAACACCATCACAAGAAGCGGAGGAATCAGGCGAACAGGAGCTAGCAGCTGTAAAAGTGGAAAAAGCAGAAGAAAAGGTAGAAAAAGAAGCAGTGGTAAAACAAACTGACTTGGTGGCAAATACGAACGCGTTGGAGGTAAGTGAGAAATGCCTTTAGAATATGAATACAGAGCCATCGTCATATAAATGGCCAGTCGGTGCAAAGCAACACATTTAAAAGAAATTCCAAATTGTGACACACTTGCGGGTGGGAATGTAATGTAATTGTTAGTTACAGTTTTTGTGAGTGTGTAGAGTTACCGCACAGGCAACGGTTTTTTTTTTTGACAATCACCTTTCGTTGCATTTTTCCTAATTTTTCATTACTTCACTTTAAATCTAATTAAATTTACTCCATCTTCCAGTTGTTGCTTAATTTGGTTAGCTGGAAGATTAGAATTCGCTAGCAACATGTAAAGATTTTAATTTTCTTCACGCGACTTTGATTTCAAAATTACCTCTTAGCAATTTTTTTGGCGGGGTGGAGAATATTTCTTAAGTGGTACTATTTTTGGTAACTAATTGTGAAAATTGGTTTTTATTTTATGTTATTAATTTTGCACTTGTTTTATTTCTTTCCATTTCATTTTATTTATATTTATTTAATTTTACTTAATTTAATTTTATTTTATTTATTATCATGTTTTTTTTTTTTTATTTATTTGAACGCATTTTACTTTATTTTTTGGTTTCGTGTAGTTTCACTTTATTTTCTTGTTTTATTTGGTTTAGTTTTTTATAATATTTGGTATAATTTAATTTTTTTTATTCTATTTATATTTATAATTTTTTTTAATGTCTTTTTGTTTATTTAATTTTTTTGGTTTAGTTTTTTATAATTTTTGGTATAATTTATTTTTTTTTTATTCTATTTATATTTGTAATTTTTTTTAATGTCTTTTAGTTTATTTAATTTTTTTCTATTTTATTTTATTTAAAAAAAAATTTTAAAGTTGGTATTTGTTTGATTGTCCATCAATCTATTCTTTATTTCATTTTTTTACTTTTCACTTTATTATATTTTATATTGGTTTATTTTATTTTGTTCGGTTTTATTTGGCCTCTTTTTATTCTATTTGATTTTATGTTACGTTCATTTTTTATGTAAATTATAATTTTTTCCTATTTTAGGCTTTTACTGTACTTTATTTTATTTTAATTTATGTATATTTTTTCGCTTGTTCTAGAGATAGTATTTATTGGTTTTACCATACATTTGGCTTTGTTTTGCTTTATTTAATTTAATTTTTAACCCTTTTTATTTTGTTTTTTACTATAATTTGTTTTTTTTTTTCGGTTTTCTACGTTATTTATTTCGTTTTTTAAATTTATTTTTACTTGTTTTACTTTATTTAATTTTATTTTAATATTTTTTTAATTTTCGTTACATTCCTAGAGGTAGTATTTATTTGCGTGTCCATAAATATTGTCTTTGTTTTGTTTTGTTCTATTTATTTATTATTTTATTTAATTCCACTTTTTTCTTCTTTGTAGTACATTTCAATTAATTTTCAATTATTGTGTTTTAATTTTATTTCATACATTTTTTTCAGTTGTGTTTTTCGTTATTTTTTTATTTTAGTTTATTGTTTCTATTTTATTTGTATTTTTATTTCTTTTTACTTTATTTTTTTTTTTGGCCCTTTTTTTTTTGTAATTATAGTTCTATCTAATCCAATCCTTTTTTCTTTATTTTATTTTGTTGTATTTTATTTAATTTTAGTAAATTTCATTTTATTTTAGTTATTTATTTGTTCGCCTATACATTTTTCTTTATTCGGTTATATTTAATTTATTAATTTAGTTTTTCATTTTATTTTTTAAATTTTGATTTATTGTTTATTCCACTGGATTTATTTTACCATTTATTTTTTTGTTTTTTAAAAGTAGTATACATAATTTTTTTCTTTATTTCGCGCTGTTTTATTTTGTTTAATTTAATTTAATTTTATTTTATTTTTTATTACCTTTTTGTTTTATTTCATTCATTTTTGTTTTAGTGATTGTTAGTTTTAGTTCGTTGTTTTTATTCTAATTTATTTTTGTGCTTTATTTTATTTTTATACAATTTTATTTGTATTTTTATTGCTTTTTAATTTGTTTTATGTTATTGATTTTTTATGTCATTTGGTTATTTTTAATTTATTGTTTTAATATAGGTTTATTTTGTTCCTATAGTTTTTTTTTGGGTGTTACAGTTCTAAAGCTGTTGTTTTTATGTCGTTTTGTTATATTTTATTTAATTTTAGTATATTTTAATTTACTTTTATATTTTTTTATTATTCTTTTATTATATTTTATTTCGTTTTATTTTATTATATTTTATTTTATTTTTATTTTTATTCTTTAAAATAACATCTAAGAATAAATAGCTAAGCAACCGCCAATTCCATGTGAATAAAATATTCACGTTAATTTTGAGTATTTCGGTTAAATCAAATGTATTTTTGTATTACTTTGTAAGTAGTTTGTGGCAATAAGCAATTTTTTCCAATTTTTTAATAAACATCTTAAGTGCAGAAAAATTTGAAAAAAAAAAATTATTCAATTAAGTTCGCTACATTTGGATTAAATTAGAAGTGTTCTAATTAAACAGCGAAATTTATAACATTATCTGTATTGTTGATGTTAATTAAAAGATATTCAAGGTAAAGGGGAGCGAGTTTTAATTGAGTACTGAGCAAAGGTAAAGCATTGCACCCTCGCATGGTGGTTGCGTAAAGGTGAAATTAATTTGCCGCAATCGGTATGTGTGTAAAATGTTCGTGCAATTTATGAAAGCATACAAAAGTTAGAAATCAGAGAATATAATTAAAATAGCAACAGTTCTAAATGCACTTAAAGCTGAAATAGAGGATCCAACAAAATTTAATTAACCTCTAGTGAAATGAAGTTAATGCTTTGTTCTGATTAAAAAACAAAAAAAAAACCAAATTAAAAATTTTCCCTCATCACTAGCACTCATACCATTTTACATAAATAATTTACATACGGTCAACACTTTTTTTTTTAATTTCTAACTACAAATTTACACCAGAACAAGGAGCTCGATACTACCAAGGATAATTTGAAGAATTTCATCGAACGTTGGGAGGAACATCCGAATAGTCCATATGTTTTCGATGTTGAAAGCAATCTGATTGCACCGCTTAGCGAGACTACATTTAATAAGACACACGGCTCGGAGAGCATTTCATCATCGCGAGGTGAGTACTGCCGTCGGCGAGTGCGGCAGCGCCATCAGCAACAGCTAATACTAGGCAAATGAAAACAAAAAACAAACATATTCAAAACATTTATGTAAAAAAAAAAAACAAAGTTGAATTGTTACTAGCTAATTAGAAGAATTTTTTTATAAAGTTTTACTTGTGTTAATTTTTTTTTTTTTACCATAGAGAAATCAGTTAGCTCTATTTATTTTGAACGAGTCAAGTCTGCAAACCAACTCTTTTTAAATATTTCTTGCGATGTCATTAAATGTTTTTCTTTTTTTTGCTCTTTTATTTCCTACACTTTGTTAATTTTACAATTTTGTCCATGAATGCCAATTGTTAACACTTTTTTTGCGTTTTCTATTCTTTTTGTGCTCAATTTATTGTATTAACATTATAATTGTAAGTATTTTACTTTTTACATTTTAAATGTGACTAATGGATTATATATAATTAATTACATTTATTTACAAAAAATACAATTTACACATAATTAGTAAATATATTTAATTTCTCCTACTGTGATAAGCAACCAAAGAGAGAAAGAGAAATACATAAAGTGAAGCAAACTAAAACTGAATCATTATTTTTCACGCACACAAAAAAAAAAACAAATCGAGTTTTCATCGAATCGATGAATAGCGCACATGCGCTATTGCGTTGTGTTTTAGCGGGGAAAAAACGAATTCTGCAATAAAAATTATTGTTTGTGTTTTTTTTTTTTGAATTGAAATAAAAAATGAGCGCGGCGCATAACACAGTTGTACAAAGTACATACATACATATTTATTCATACATACAAACATATGTACATACTTTGGATTTGTACACACACAGCACAACTGCTATGGATCAAATGGAGCTGTTGGTGCAGAGGTAAGCCCTTGCTGATCCAATATTTCCAACAACAACAAAAAAAACAAATTTTCGTAAACAGTTGTTGCAATTTATGCACTATTTGCTTTTAAGTAAAACAAGCATTGAGCATACATTGAAAACACTATCCCTTTGCTTACACTTTGTTAGTCCGCATAGGAAAGTTGGTTGTTCGAATCATAAATATTTACTTTCATCCAATCGTCATCGATGAATTCCTTGTCACACATTTCGTTACAATAAAATTGATTATATTTAGTAGATGGGAATTATGTATTTTCCTTTCCTTTTCATTTAGGGAAATTTCGTCCATTGGATGAACATATTTTTTAAAAGCACTGGCGATCAATTTGTCATATAAACATTTTATTGCTATATGGAAAATGTCGAATTAAAATTTTCACCAATCATCTATTGGGCATAATGATTAAATTTTATTCGGAAATAATTTCAATATTACATACATATGTATGTATATAAGTATGTTATGTATTGTATTTAACAGTTTCAAAGTGCCAACACACAGCTAAGTATTAAAATGCATTAAAAAAAATTTATGTATTCATCTACTAAATGAATTAGTTCAAAAGAGAACATTTTTTAAAAACATTTTTGCTGAACTGAGTAATACTTTCACTTAGTAATACTTCTACTTAGCTGATTAATTTTTCATCCAAAAGATGAATTCCCTTAATTGTTTATCAAATACATTTACTTTAAATCTTCAATGGAAAATTTAGTTATTTGCAATGAATGATTTCCTTGTATAAATATTAACAAATTTTGCTTTCTTCAACTTTTTTTTGAGCTAAAAACGAAGATTATTAGTCAAATAAAGAGTGTTTCATCTAAAAGATGAATATATTGTCATCGAGGAGTTCCATGTCACTCATTTCATTTCAACACAATTAGTTATTTTTATAATATGTCATTTAGGGAAATTTCATCCATTAGATGAACATATACTTTCTTTTAAATACATATATTAAGTCTAAACTATGAAGAAAAAAGTGCAATTTTTTATTATTTCATCTCTTCGATGAGTGTGTCATATAAATAAATTGCTTGTATTTGTCTTGATAAAATTTCCATCAATCGTCTTTTAGACGTAATAACTATAATTGGCTTCAATACAGATGAAAATACATGGTAAAATATTTACATGCATTAAAATTAATTTATGTAGTCATCCATTAGATTAATTCCTTAAAAAGGGAACATTTTACCGAAAAGAAAAACATTTTTTGCTTAACAGCGTAATGATTTCTCTTTGTAAAATAGTTGTACCCTTCATTTGTTTTACATGCATTTAAAATAATTAGCTAATGGAACTTTTGAGTTATTTTTTACGCAAATGTAATTATTTGTAACTGAAAACGGTGGTTATTAATGAGATAAAGAATTTTTCGTCGAAAGGATGAATATATTTTACTTTTCTGAAGTTTCGACAAATGAAAATATTTTTTGGCTTTATTCAAATTATAACTGAAATGAAAATATATTAAATGATGTGCCCGTGAAACTTTTTCGGAGCTAAAGTTCCAGAACTTCCACAAATTCGTATATCGTTCAGACGAAATCTTTTCTAATTTCGATTTAAGAGCTCACATCATTCATATATTTCATCCAAACTAAATAAGAGTGTAAGTTTTAAATTCACTTTTGTTGTTGTGCTTTTTCCTTGCATGCCTCTTAATCTAAATGGAAATATGTACTTGTGTTTTGAACACCGCATGGAATTAATGTTTGTACATATACCGCTTCGCTTTCACGTACACAGTGAAAAATCCTAAACATTTCCCACTTTCTCTTATCTTTAATTCCTTTCTCTCAGCAGTTTGTTCGCCATCGCCGTGTGAATCTATTGAGACGATTATCGATGATGATGTTTTCAGCAATACCGATCTAGACAATGATAGTCCCAGCACAATAGCCACGCCTATAAATGAATCGCGTGAGAAGCTTTTCCCCAGCAGCGCCTCACTTGCCGCCACCACCACACCGTCCAGCACAACGCCTACACCACAGCCCCCACTACAGTATGGACCACAACACCTGCTCGGACGTCGGGGCTACTGCGACGAACTCAGCGGTAGTGGCACAAATCTCAATCAGCAAGAACGTAGCATGCAGACCTACTTGCACACCTTCGACCGACGGAACTCGGATACGAGTTATCTGCTCGGACGACGCGCTTCGGGTGAGCGTGTCAATTTGGCCGATGAAATACGCAAATTATCTGATCATTTGCTTATGTTGGCTGAAATTAATACAAAACTTGGCAACGAGACAAAGCTCGAATCGGACACGAACAATAACAAGCAGAAAAAGAAGAAGGCTAGCGGAGAGACGCTGAAGGTTAAAGCGAATGCAACTAATAAAGAAGCAGCGTCGAAGAAGGATACGACCGCAGCAAGTAAAGACAAGGTCGCCACTTCCGAAAGCAATGAGAGCAAGCAGACAAACAGCAAAGTGTCTGGTAATACAACAATAACGACATCCTCCAGCACCACAACGAACTACGCCAGCAACAAGTCCTCAACCAATGGTGGTGTCAAATCGAAATTCAGCACCGTTTCAATACGTTTGCAACAGTCGATCGAAGAGACACCTAAGCTAACCAATGGTGAGCCAAGTTTTGGTGTGCCATGGGAATCTGCCATTACCAGCTCAACGAAATCCAGCTCAAAAATGGCAAGGCAAACATTAGCAACCGTCATGCAAGACGAAAGCGTACAATCACAGCCAAAACCACAACAGCGTTCATCACACGAATCGGCAAGCATACGACGCTCAAAATTTCGCATTAATCAAATGTCACGTGATGTGCCAATCGGTGTGCCGAACATACATCAGGCGGTTAATCTCGAGGAAGCGGCAAATACCACAAAAGATTGCCTACTACATCTGCTGGAGAAGTACAATGAGACGAACAAGTGTCGCAATCCGATGGCACGTCATCAGAGTATCAGTGTCGATTGGAATGTGAGCGATAATCTGGAATATCGTTCCATGAGCTCGATCAATGCGTTCTTCCAGCGGCACAACAACACCGGCGAGAATGTACGTCAACTGCAGGCGCAACTAGAGAGTAAAACTGGTGTGACGGGGAATGGCAAATCGAATGGTGGCGCTTGAAGTACGGCCCGTTCGTAGCTGACTAGCAGCCAAGAACATAAGCTATGTGTACGGAAGGGTGTGCGCACTTGTTATCCTTCTTAGTTTTGAAAAAAATGCATACGGAAATTTTTTTTTTTTTTTTTTACGATTTTAAATTCTCGTTTTATTCTTGAAAAAATAAAATATTATATGTACTTATATATGTAATTTCTTGTAAATTTATTAGTAAATTATTATTCAAATAAACGCCTCAATATAGCAAGCAAATTGTTTTACTTGTAACTTAGGCAGTAAACCCAATCTATTTAGTATAGGGCTATTTTGTAAAATATCCCTCCAGTGTAAGTAAAAAGGTCGGAGCTAACTATTTCAGTAGACACTGGGTAATGACCATTACTTACCCTGCTACTTGGCTTTTGGACAATAATTACATACGCCGATTATATTTTAATATCAATCTCAGGTAAACATTTTTCTATCAAGAACCTCTCGCTGTGGTGATCAGACTGAGAGTAAATCCTGTAGGGATGAACCTGGTGCTCTTCGCTAAGAAACATAACACACTGGATCTCGAACATATAAGTCTTGGGGGGAGACCCTAATAGGCCACATTTATACTACCAGGAATTGACAGAAAAATTAAATGTAATGAAGTGTTCCATTCCCCATTGGAAAACAATTTTGGCTGAAATGTGCGATTTCGAGTTAAACGGTTTTTACGCATTTTTTTGTGAAATGCCTTTTTCTTTTGAAGGTAAGTATTTTCACAGAGGCTGTATGTTGCAAGTATTCGAAAAATCGTTGCTCGTATTTGATATGTTCGAAAAAAACTACGAAGTGCTATTAAAAAAAGAACAAAGTTTCGATTACCTGGGTTTGTGGGATGATTGCACAGATCATAATGGGAAGCAGATGTATGAAGAGGCTGATGCATATGGATACGTCGTTTTATAAAGTGTAATATCTATCACAACAAATCAACACTATTGGATTGTGGTTTTTTTAGTTTTATTATTTTGCACATTTATGTAATTCGAAATTCTGCAACTTCGAAATAAAATAAACTTCCAAAATGCGTTTACTGAATAAGGAAAGAGAACAAAGTTTTTATTAAACATACATATTTGCAACAAAAAAATCAAAGAATAAATTTATACTCTTACGTATTTGATCAGAAATACACCTACCAAAAATAAATCCATTAGATGGCACTGCAATCGAGATTTCCATAATATCCAACTTAGCCCCAAGCTTCCTCAGTTCGCCTGTTTATTGATAACATAATTCAGATGTGCATTTGACAATAACGATTAGAGTATCTAAAAACCATCGAGCGTTATTGTATGTATAACAATATCGAGCGCCGGTAAAAAGTATTCTCACAATATTTCATCATTTCACAAATTTTTCTTAACTAGTTCGTTTATTTTTTATTAAAATATTACTCATTTTATTTAAAAAAAAAACACACAAAAAACAATACGTTCATATTTCGAAAATTCAGCTAATTTAATATAAAATTTTGAATCAGAATTTAAAAAAATAGGGTATATAGTTTTGTAGGCCATTAATTTAGTATGAAGTGAAAGTTTTATGTGTCTCAAAGTTTTGATTGATTTTTGGCCATTTTTTTGCTGACGGCGTTGTGCTATTTTTTTGCCATATAACATATGAACAAAATTTATTTTTATATGCAAGAAAATGCCGAATATCCATACTATTCGGATTTTATTCGTGTCCACGGATATCCTAGTATCCACTTTTGTAAATTTTAATATAATAAAAACCATTAGTATAAAAAATAAAGCCAATTTTTGTAACAGTTTTTGTTAACGTTGTGCGAAATTTTTTCATGAATTTGTAGATATTAATTGGTGTCCATTGAACATAAAATAAAATAAGTAAACTTATCTTTTTGTGCGCAATAGTGAGAATTTTTATCTGTTTGACTGAAAATAGCATTTTAACTTCAATAAAACACATCTTCTTTTTGTCGAAAATCTTTAGTTTGTCTTATTTTTATATTTATTTAATTTAAAATGCATATAATGAGAATACCGCAGATCTATTCAAATTAATTCAAAACACACTTTTAATTTCGTTTTTATTGTAGGTATACATTTTTTGAATTTATTTCATTTTTGTCGTTAACGTTTGTGTATCTACCAATACAACTAAATACGTATGAATATTATTTAAAATTACTTACAAATATAGCATACATACATATTTTTTATATAATAAATATGTATATATATCAAAATGTATAGATATTTATGTAGCTTTAATTCAAGAATCAAAACAAGGAAAATTATACAATATAAAAAAGAAATTGATTTGTATTGTTATTGTTATTGTAAGATGTCACCGAAGCACAGCCTCAAATGGGATAGAACGCAATGGATAATGGATGCGCACTTTCCCACTACATCTTGTATTGTTTTAATTGAGAAATAGTTACATAAGTGATGGCCAAATCAAGACGCTACTCAAACGGCGCTGCCTTCTGTTCGGCTGGCAAACTCAGCACCGTTGGAGCAGCGTGTGATTTAGCGGTATATAAAAAAAACGCTTATATGTAAATTGTTTTTTATCGAAAACATAGCAAATATGCAAAGTGAGCTTTTAAATTGCAGGCAACATGCAAAAGCGAGCAGCAAGCAAATTAAAAGTTTGAACTTTTTTTTTAGAAAGCGCCACATTTTTTTGTGCTATGTAGTTTTTAGTTTTCCCCTGGAACTTGGTTAGGCCTTTTGTAAGCGCACTGAGCGTACACACTGGGCAGGTGGGCTGGAGTATAGTAAAACTTTATGTACATACATTTTTTTTTGTTTACAAAAAATGCCAAATTTATTATACTCCTTAAGCGCGTATGTTGTTTTTTTTTTTAAACATAGAAAGTTGCGGTAGTAGCTTCAATAATTAATTTTGGAATTATTTATACATCATTTAAGGAGTAATGAGTAAAACTGATGTTTATGAAATATGTATCTAGAATTTTAGCTAATGAAAATCGCATGGTAGGCATGGTTTGACGAAAAGCTTTTAGCCTTATTTTCTGCTTGGATTGTTCAATATTCAGTTTTTCTTCACCGATAGAACACTTTCGTAAAATTAGCGCTTTCTGTTTTTCTAAAAAGCGGTGACTTTTACGAAAACGCCAAATTTCAAGACTTTTACCATGAAACTATGCCTGACAGCGATTTTGAGATTGAATCAATTGGTTGGGTGGTAATTAGTTGTTTGGTTATTTGCAAATATTGTGGTTTTAAAAACGTCAAATGCTGGCACAATTAAAAAAAATTTTTTTTTTGGGTGCTTACGCTGGCGCTTTTAAAAGTGCAATATGATTTTTTTCTCACATATGATTTTCTTTTTCAGCTTAAATTATGACAATTCATGATAGTTTGCAAACTTAAGTTAACGAAATCAAATTTAAAATTTAACAAAATGTTCAATTTTGGTGCGATGATTTTTATGCTGCTTTACAAAGTGCCATTATATGTCCAGCACTTTCCTACAGTGCTATGTAAAAATAATTAAAATTTTTTTTTATTTTCCAGCTTAGTTAGTTTCTACTAATTTGCTTGGACTTTTGTTTGTCTTAAAAAAACTTATAAATATGGTTATTTCAATTAAATTTGTGATTCATTACTTATGTAAGTATACATAGATCAAGAGGGTATGTACAATCACTCAAAAAAGTTTTGGCACGGCGATATTTTTTACAATATATGCAATAATTTTCTTCAAGTTTTTTTTGTTTTTTATAAATTTTAATTAGAAATGTAGATCATTGCGCAAAATAAAATAAAAATTGGAGTACGCAGTTTTATAGCTTATTGAATTTTAGTGAAACAAAATACAAGTCGTAAGAGTCGAAGAATTTCCATTTTTTTTTTTTGTTTTTTTTTTTTTTTTTTTTTTTTGTGAAGAACATATGCAAGACCATGGAGGAAACCAATTATAAAATATCCGCGGACAATTTTTTAACACTTTAAACTCAAAAGTTTTCCAAAAAAAATCCAATACGAAAATTTTGATGCAAATTTTTTATAAATTTTGAAAGAGGTTTACACCTTTGATTCGCATAGTTTTTGTTAATTTGCACAAGAAACATTGCGAACATTGTAAACAAATAACGCTGTGCTAAAACTTTTTTGTTTGACTGTATGTTTCTTAAAAAATTTCAAATTTAGTGTTCATTGTAAGCATTGATGGTTAATTGAAAAATAAAAATAAAAATAGCAACAAATTGCCACAAACTAAACCTAGTACATTTTCGTATGCGAACCCTTTTGTTTCGATTTGCAACATATCGAACTCTAAACACAAAATAACAAAAAACGTAAGTGACATATAAAATCAAAAATTAAATTTTGAAAAAATTGCCGCTTGTGTGATTTTTGTTTTTTTTTTGCCGTTGGGGCTCGATATAATGTTCAATTTTAAAATTTTTACTTTTTAACAACTGAGCACTTATGATTTATGGCATTTTCTAATTGTGCGTAAAATAAATACACAACCAATCGGTTGAATAGCTTACGCAGTTAACTTAAGTATATAGTAATTTATGTATATGTATGTATATTATATACTTATCTGTTTGCGAATAATTAATGCTATGCTTGTAACTAAAACTAATTACATACGTAGCTATATTATATATATATACTAATTATATATTTATAAATGTTTTTGTTGTTGATTATGCAACAATTGTCGCATTTAATTATTGCGCTGTAAACTTCGCTGTAACGAAAAATGCGCGCTAATGCTGTACGCATGCGCACTGTGGTTATGGCTACTGCTGCTGCCCGAGTTGGTGCGTGCACGCTTGGCGGCGGGTGAAACCTTTTTCGGTGTCTGGGCAAGGCGTTTGCGCTCCTTCATGTACTCTGTAAATAGAAATAGAAATTATAGAAATGTTCAATGAAAAAAAATCAAAAGCTTAGATTTAGATTTTTATTAAACGCCGATCAAAAATATAAAACTTATAAAAAATTATGTATTTTTAATAATAAAAAAAAACAACAACAATTCACCAAAAAAAAAACATTATTTCCAAGCGAAAAGATAACACTCGAAAAACGAGTTTTAGTTTGTTCACACAAAATTTGATACACATTTTTTTTTACTGAAGAAAAAAAAATCAGAAATTTAATCTTTTTTTTTTTGATAGAACTCATAATGATTACGATCCCTAGAAATTAGAACTATACATGCAATTTTTACAAAAACGAAAAAAAAAACTTAATTAAAATTCTTTTCATTTGTTATCAAAGCATTTAATAAATGAGAACGCAAGTACTTGAACTTCAAGAGCAAGCGGCAACCACATTTTTGTTTGTTTTAAAAAAAAGTGTAACGCTCCCTTAGCCACTCAAAATTATGCGCTTAGCACCTTGTAATCCCGCAAAAAAAACACAAACAGTTTCCCCACACACGCAGTGAACCAACCAAGTAAACAAAAGCAATCGCGGCAGAAAAGGACACAGCGCTGACTGAGAAACTCCAACTGTGGATGGAAAGTGAAATAAAATCCAATTTTCTTAAATTACAAAACAAAACAACACATCAAAATATGTAAAGCACTGCATTTAAAAATAAACAAAAAGAATTTATAAGAAGCATTAGAAAAGTAAACACACGCAAAAACTGATCGAAAACACGAAGCGAAAGTGAGTATAGCTGCAGCAAAAGTCAGCTGTGCATCCCTTAAGGATACGAAATAGGCAAAGCAAAAATTTGGCGATGTATTTGGACAAGAGCGCCTCTAACAAAAGGCTGGCTGGCTGGCTGGCAGTCGTGGAGTCACTCGAGTCAATAAAGGCAAAATGTGTAAGCGCGTGTTGGCACGTGGCTGGCTGGCTGTCAGGCTGTCAGGCAGGCAGGCAGGCAGAGTGAATTGCAGTTCGTAGGCCAGCAACTTTGTGAATGCGCGACGGACGCTAAAGGCGGATCTTCGATAAACGAAGGTAGCGTACGAGTATTATTC
Organism: Anomoia purmunda; assembly: GCA_951828415.1. Classification (NCBI taxonomy): domain Eukaryota; kingdom Metazoa; phylum Arthropoda; class Insecta; order Diptera; family Tephritidae; genus Anomoia; species Anomoia purmunda. The sequence continues at coordinate 114,741,536 of OX639997.1, forward strand.
GCCTTTTCGCCTAGTTGGCTGCAAACAATTACCGAGTGCAAAGTAAAGCAAAGCGTCAGCAGAAACAAAAAAAAAAAAAAAGAAAAGGACGCATGAGCACAGACAGCGCTCGTTAAGAAAAAAAAAGTCAAAGACAATCAAACTGGATGGCTTAAGACTTTCGTTCGGCAGCAAACGAAGAAGGCGGTGCACAGCGGCGCTGGTAATTGAGTTCTAATTGCTGATCAATTGCAGAGTAGTTCGCTCTTTTTTTTTCTGTCTGCTAAACTATTTTGCGCTGCTTATTGGAAATGGGGCAAGCGAGAAACCAATGAGAAAGGCATAGAGTGAGTGCACGGATATTCGAAATGCTCGAATTTAATTAGACAAAAATATTTGTAGCGCAGAAATTGTGATGTAAATAAAAATCAGCGAACAAAAATTTGTACTTCAATTTAATGGAATTTAATGACTATAAAAAAACGGCGTACCTGAAAAGATTTGATTTGTATAAATTATTATTTTTTTTTTTAATTTTATTTATTTTTTTAGAAATATGAATGAAAATCTGCTATCTATTTTTATGAGTTGAGTTAAAGTAAGTAAAAAAAAACCATAATAGATTTAAACAAAACAAATGAAAAATGTCAATTATATTTCATACTTTTTTTCAGAATTTTTACAAAAATCCAGTGATTTTCAGACACTTAAATTTTTCACTTACTATCATACTAAAATTTAATGGTATAAAAGACTGTACATCAAGAATTTTCCAAAAATCCGAATTAAAAAGTTTGATGATTTTTTTTTCATTTGTAGAATTTCTCTAAATTTTGTACAAAGTTTGTAGTTTTGTTGTTACATATATATAACTTTTCTTATAGAATGAGATAAGTTTTGAAAACAAATTTTAACATAAAAAACTTTATGAATATTATTTAAAAAAATATTTTTTCCCGGCACTGTATGCACAAAGCGGTTGCTCAAGCGCACAATTTCAAGTACCCAAATGAAAATGCCCGAGGCGCAAAAGCAGCAAGCAGGAAAGCAAAAGTAAAAATTTAAATATTGTGGAAAATTATGTAGCATTTGACTGACTGAGCTAGCTGTGCTTGGTTGATTGAACCAAAAAACCACAGTAGCAGAAATCGCATGATCATCGGTGGTAGCTCATAAAATTCTGCCGCTGATCGCTGCCGAATATCAGCACTCCAAGCAACAACGATCTTCTTGGCAATGACAAAATAAAAAGCAATCCACCAATATTCTACATACATACATACAAATGTACATACTTATGTATGTAAAAATTAACGCCCGAACGAGTGCAGGCAGTTTGTCTGCTGATTAATAATAGCAGTTGATTTCAGTATAGTAAATTTCCAATTGCAAGCAATTGTTCCAAAATTTGTTAATTGAATACAAACAGCAAAGCAGGCAGGCAAGTAGCGTTCATATATGAAGCGTGACACTGCGATGCAGAGAGTGCAAATGGCATTTGCTGCATAGAATTTGTAGACATTAATTAAGCAGGCTCAAAAAAAAATTAACAAAAAAAATATCATCGAATTTGAAGTTGCATTTGAGGATCTCGTGTGGCTAAACTCACGTTCAGTGGTGTTGGTGGTGGAACCGGTGCAATAAATGAAAATACAGCCACACAACAATACAATCACGATTTTCCAAAAGCGCATACCTACAACAAACATTGCACATCCTGTTAGAGGAAGTTAAGTCGAACAAAATGTACACAGCTGTTCAAATTTTCATCGAATTTTCCCCCATAAGGTACCAAAAAGCATGAAGCATAGTGAGATGCTACGTCCAACGGATGGGCTGGTTTTTCCAAAGAATAAAGCAAAAACAAAAAAAAACAAAATTCAACCAAAGCGATCTCATCCAAAGCGCTACGAAACATTACGGGAATATGTAAGCGCAGCGCAGCACAGCAACGCATGTAATCAACCCCCTCAATGGCTAGCTAACAGTTACAAAAGGAGGGTTGTACTGTGGAAAACTGTGGACGATATGCAGCAATTACCGCGGCACAAAATTGAACAGCATTTGAGTTTTTGTACGATATACATAAATATTAAAAATCATCGACAAACAGCTGCGTCCCGCTGCTCTCGCCAAGCCAACTGTGTTGCCCATGCACGCGTCTAGATGGTAATGGTGATGGTGATGGTGATGGTGGTGGTGGTGGTGGTGGCGATGGTGAGTAGACCGTGAATCACTTGTGCGTCACGAATCTTTGCTTTGTTAATGATATTCTATGTTTGTATGTATGAATGTCTGTAATATCACTAATATGACGATCGATACAACAACCCTTTTTGTGCATTTTAAGCGTTTCATATATAGTTGAAACTACAGTGTACCGAAGCACATAAAAGTTTTATTAAACTACAGTGGGAAATCATAGCACATAAAGTGTAAAAGCCAAATACAGAACGATTGAAAGTTTTTACTATCATTGTTTGTGTAAAATAAAAGCAAAATACTTTTAACTCGTAAGCAAATGGATGGATCCTGTCAAATCGACAAAGAGCGGACTAGCGGGCCGCGGAAATGAAAAGAATAGACTTTTTTGAGTTTTTCCGTTTCGATTTTATCGTTATTTTCAGATTCAGTTTATCCGATTATTGCAAATTAAAAAATTATCGAAAATTTTCCAACTGACAAAACGTTGTATACGACAATATAGTTATCGTTATCGATAAGTTAATCGATATAATCACAACATTTATCGATAAGTTGGTTGCTATCATAATCGTAATAGTGCTAACAAAGGTGATTATTAAAGTTATCGTATCGCAGTCTTTTTTCGACATCTTTTCGATGGCAATTAGCCATCCTAATCGTAAAAGTGTTATCGATAACTAATAATTTGTATTCGTAATCTCATTCAACTCCAATTTTTTTATTTCCATTGCTGTTATCGTTTGGTAATTTCCATAAATTCGTATCCAGTCGAAAACAAAGGCACACATTTTAATTTTACTGATTAATACCACTGTGCAGCGAAGTTAATCCCCTTTTTATTTCAACTTTGAATTTGTTTTTTTTTTTTTTGTTTTACTTTTTTCAAGTGCATTGGCGTTTGGTAAAGTAAAGCAACACTATAATTATCTGATTTTTCAAGCCTTCATTTTTTTGTATGTATGTGTGTAGTTGGTTTGAAAGTCTTGTATAATTTTTGTGGTGAGTTTGATTTTTTTAACTGATTTTTTGAGCAATTTTTGTTTAGTGGCACTGCATTTCGAATTGCGTTTCTTTTTTGCATTTGCTTTAAACCGGATGTGATTTCAAATCGACAAAATTACATATCCTGTACTCATTTGGCAGCGAGGGCTTGAGTGATACGCCTACGCAGCCGCTGATAGAAATAAACTAAAAAAAAATATCTAACAATTGAGTGGCCTAATTGTTTAAGTCCATCAATGAAATCGGCAGTCATGATTTTTTAAGGGGGAAAAAGTTGAAACTACGACAAACCGCAACGAAAATAGAAAAAGAAAATAAGGTGTGTTCCAAAAACCAAAAACTTTAATTGGCGGTTCGACTAGGTTTTAACTGATTTAATTTTTGAGCGCAAACTAACCAAGCTTAACTTAGGGTAGATATTTTTAAAAACGGTTTTACCCACCGGTCGGTCGGCCGCTTGCAATCGACTTCCAAGCGACCGTTGAAAACCATAAAAGCATAACGTTATGCATTCGATATCTAAATACAATAATTCGAAGGTGAATAACCATTGCGTGAATTATTGGTTTCCTGCATTTATAACGAACATTTATAGAGAAATATAAATGTGCAGTGTCGTCAAGCACAAACCCAAACAAACCATAATTTCCCTAACTGCAAAGCTATGTTCAATCAAGCGCGACAAGGTAGTGAAAAATACAATTCCCACGCTAGCAAACTACCTACAAAGAATAATGAGGGTGGTAAAATTAAGTAATTTTTGTGGCATATCGAAAATGCGATATCAATTGCTATTGAACGGCCGTTAAGTGTAACCAGTAGATATATCTAAAAAAAAGCAGCGAATGGTTAGTAAACAAAAAGCACCAACTCTACCACAAGAAAGTAAAAATAAAAAAATAAGAAATAATTTCCCACACTTCATTCTACCAAGCAAGTAGTAGCAATGCCATAAAGGAAATGCGCTTTTGTAATAAGAACACAATTACACGCTCGACTGCGCAAAGCAAAAGAAATCGAGTCTAACTTGCAAGGTGGGATTGCTGCCGCCAAAGCAAGTCACGGACGAATACTGTTTTCTCAAAAAATAAAAATAAAAAATACTCGCTTGAAGAATAAAATTTAAAAAAAATTTTTTACTACTAACCTGTAATCTTCGGTTGACGTTTGCGCAATGGTGATCTACCAGCGCTACCATCGTGCGCACGCTTACCACCAATACCGCCACATCGCTCTGCATCGGGTACTTTGAACACCAACGACTCATCTTGTGAGTCATATTCACCGCAGGAATCTGTATCGGTCGAAGTGGATGTATTGATCATATAATTTTCACGTTCTGCACGCTCATCCATTAGCAAATCGGTGCTGCTTGGCATCACGGGAGCGGGTCGGACATGTGCAGCACGTGTTAGTGTGTAGACTTCGGGTGCGTGTGTGGATTCCTGATAGGAGATACGCTCCCAAACGAATTGTGTATTTGTGGTTAGCGGTGAACCATTGCGGAAGTCAAAACCCCATTTTTTAATAGCGCGCTCTTGGTGTTTATCCAATTCCTCGGCGAAGGTTCTATGAGAAAGAGAAATGATTTTGTTTTGTGGTGCATCTTAGTATATACTTCCAATTTTGATGAGCAATTAATTTATGTACATATATGAAAACATGTTATCGAAATTATTTTAATACGGAAAATAATGTGCAACTCCGCCGGCGAAAAAAAAATGATCAAAAATTACCGCGAATTTTGAGCCGCCTGAATCATGCACTTTATTATAGTAAAATTAAACTGCATAGGTACTCGAAAAATTTCTAAAAAAAAACTAAGTTTCAATAGTTTGAAATTTTATTGATTTTTTTCGATTTTTTATAAATTAAAAATATAAAAATTCGAAATGATTTCTTCTTATAAAATAAACTGGATCGCCGGAAAAATTATTGGCACAGAAACTTTTTTATATTAATTACTATGCTGTTCACGCTAAAACTTTTCCTTATTTCCTTATTTCCTAAAAACCATAGTAAAAATTATCAAGTCCCAATTCCACACAAAATTTACATAAATTCAGCATATAACAACAAAAATTTCATTATAATTTAACATTTTGTAATTCGAATCAAAAAAAAAAATTTTTTTTGAGTATTCGCTCAAGTGTCAACAAAAAAAATTTATCAAAAATTAACATGGAAACTTACACTTTATTATTATTTTTTTCTAAAAGATCTGACTAATATTTTTTGTAAATTTTGTACAATTTGAAATTTTGACTTAAGTGGTTTTTTGTTAAAGAATAAGATATATTTGGATAAAACACTAATGTATGTAATTTACGGTGAAAGCCATGTAAAATAAAATAAAAACTTTTTCCGACACTTACAACTTTACTTTAAAATTAAATAAGAAAATACAAAATTGTTACAACTTGACCATTGATTTTTCTAAACACGAACATATATAAATTTTAAAATATTAAAAAAAGTTTTATCCCTAATTTAGGGAATGCTAATGGAACGATATTGAAATTCTGTAATTTCTACAATTTGATTTGTGATAAAAGAAGAAAATTTCCCTTTGGAAGACTCGATTGTCAAGGGAATGGAAAATTAATTGTAAAGTAAAAAATGGGGTTCCTGTTATCCTTATGCATTAAAAATCGTTATCAAATAACTACTACAATTATTTTTGTCATTTACAGAAAAAACAAATTTTGAAAACAATCAAAAAGATGTTTCAAAACTTTTGGTTTTTCTAAATTGAACTTTTGAATATTGTTCTTTCGTTTTATAGAGGCTCTCTTAATTCGATGTCGAATTTGCGACGATTGTGATGTGGATCATAATATCCGTTTCCGGAACGACCCGGATATCAAGTCGGTCAAGGAAATGTTACAACAATAACAGTCATCCGTTTCAACGATGCATTAGCCGCTAAACGCCATACCCGACAGACAGAATTTAAGTTTTAAACTAAAGCGCAGGACTTTGGCTTTCCTGGATTTGACTGGAGGAGTGAGATTCAAGCAATTTTTTCTTATACCATTTTCTTGAAGTAACTCCTCAGTCATTTGATTATGTTTACTTCTCCAATTTCTATCTTCCGTTTTCATTTTCCACCCCCTATTAGCTATTAAATCGATTTGTACTCACTTTTGTGTTTCCGCCGGGTTGGCTGGTCCAAATAGATCACGCTTGATGCGGGTAATCTGACGATTGCAAGTCAAATTACGTCCCATTGTGCTTGGGCTTGCGCGTAGTTTGCAGAATTCGGTTAAGATTACTGGATTTAGTACACGTGCAGCGGTCATAACTTAAAGTACTTAGCAAAATTTGCTTAATGAACAAATTAAATTCCTGGTTACTTGCACTTCCAATTGGGTGTGCTTTGCAATTCTTGTTCCTTTGGAGTAACTATTTCGTGAGTCAACAAAATGCTTGCAACAACACTTAACCTTGAAATTAATTATTTTTTTTCGTTATTTTCTGTTTAATTATGCACAGCGACTCAAAATAAAATGAAATACTGCTTCCTATACACTTTGCTGCCAATGACGTTGTTTTTTATTCGAAGAGTGTTTTTCATCAATTCCCTCAATTACGTTATGTTATTGCTGCTTTTCAGTCCCCAATGGCCGTGAGACTTGGTACTTGTCAAAAGTTTTCGCGCCAAAACTTGTTGATTTCCCCACTTTTGCTTTTCGATACGTTTATTGCACACTACCGACGATGAAGTGGTGCTGGTGCGAATCACTTTGGGGTACAGTTTCGTTGCAGCCTGCTCCACCTAACCTGCACCCACTAGCAACACTTGGTACGTGCAATTAGGATGCAATATTTTTGATATATCTTCACAGAATTCTTTATAACAACTGCCACAAGTGTAATACTTTCACAGCAACTATTTTTATCAATTATATTTCTTTAATATTTTCAATAAATCGCCCCCACTTGTAGGTCTCTGTCTGTCTCTTCGTTAAGCTCCACTGTGTCTCTTTACGCTCTTATCTATGTAAGTACGTGCGTTGCTCTCGCAAGCAACAACACGAATTGTCAAAAGTTTACTCGTTGCTTTTGCGTTTCGCCAAAGCAACCACAGGCTTTTCAAGCACTTTTCCCCAATGAATTCAAGCGAATTTTCAGTAAAATTTTATCACACAACACTAATTTGTGTATTTATTTATATATTTTACTTAACGTTTGTAAATTTTTCAATAAGTGTACGCCAGAAATTCTACGCACAAATTCACTGCACTGACAACTGGTGTGTTCAACAAACAGTTTATTAACGAATGACTTGTATACTCGCTGAACGCTCTCGACGTACTGACATTTGTAAGCAACTTCGAATTTCCACTTTGCCATCATCAAATGTACAATTCTTTGTACAATCACCAACAAACAGAGACAACCCAAAATAATGAATATAAAAACTCCACGCAAGAAATACGCTGGTAGTAGTGGTGGTTGTTTTCTTTGCATTCGACTGTTTACACTCTGTTTCGCTGGCAGCGAGTGTCGCACACACGCACGCACAAATGAGCACAAAAGCAGAGCAGAGGCGATGTAGTAAACAAGCAGCGGTCAATTTGAAAATTCGAAATGTTAAGTGAGGCGTGTATTCACAATGGTGTGTTAACATTTTACGTATGCAATTATTGGTACAGGGTGTACCAGATGTAGTTAACATTTGTTCGAAACTCTTCACGGTCTTTTGCGTATAGTAAAGCGCGAGTGCGAAAGTGATGCCATATTTAACAGCAAATGCCCCTTTTCTGCATTTACACACCAACACAGAGAAAACAAAAATTATCAAGGCTGCTGTGAATTGGAACTTTATTGTTTACTTCAGAGAACGTATATTAAATGAGAAGCTTCATGACCGAATTTCAGTGTGAATTGTCAAAAGTCGAAAAATTTTCAATAGACCCACTCATGAAAATACACCACGTTGAGAGCGGCAAGTTAACAGAGCTGAGCAGAGACAATATTTCTTTTAACAGAGAATAAATTCAAATAAAAGTTGATTGTTCTAATTTTAGATTTCGCAATGATATAAATGAATTAAAGGAAAAATTGAAATAGTTATATTTTCATATTTAACGAGACATTTGGTTTATTTAAATATGTAAATGATAGCATTGAGTCAATTTTGATTGTATGCAAGCACGCATATGCCAAAACAACTTGGCTCATTTGCTGTTTTACCGACGGCATTTCACATTTGCATGTTGTGTAGTTTTATGGCTTGTTTGAAAACACATCTAAAATTTAATATAAGAGGAAAAAGCTTAAGAAATTCTTAAAATAAATTACTTAAAATAAAAGAAAAAAATTTGGCTTAAACTAAAATTATATGTCGAATTTATTAAAAAATGAAAAAAGTGAAATATTAAAAAAATCTAAGCATATTCATTCTTTAAAATGATTTTTTATAATATAATAAATATTACTAAGAGTTTGCTTCCAATTTAATATTTCATTTGGTTTCCTATGTTGATTTCCTTTTTCTGTAGATGCGAAATAATATATTACAAATTTGTTCATTTGCATCAAAAATTTGTCTTGGCAAAAAATATTCACGCGAAACTGAATCAAGTAGCGATTAAGTTGAAGCAAACCAATTGTATTCTGTGGTGCAGTTGCTTCAAGAGGCGCCGCAATATTCTTTATGCTTTCGATTTGCGCGAGTTCGGAACCGGGCCACGCGATTTTGACTTAAAATTATTTACATTTTTATTTTTTGCAAATTCTTGCACTAGCATGCATACATACATACATACGTATGTATGTTCATATGTATGTATGTTGATATAAATAAGTAAACTTCCAGACAATACTACATTTTTCATAAATAACTAATATATCATCAAGTATACAATCATACATATGTATGTATATGCACACATCCATATGTATGCATATCTATGTACATATTTATATACATATGTACATATGTATATCTAAATACATAAATTCATATGCATACACATACATATGTATGTATGTATGTACTTACGTGCATGTGCATATATTCACCTTGACCTACGCTTAATCTACATACATATGTGCATACATATGTATGTAAGTAAATCAAATCACAGCGCAATCACAACCGCAGCTGCACTTGTGCCTGCGCTGGCGCCAAATATTCTAAAATATCTGAAACTACATACAACAACAAAAAATTCATTCATAAACGCGTGCGCGTATTCCTAGACACAAATGCCGTCCATTCATAAGCGCAAGCATTTCATCTCCCCGCGCACGCAAATGTTCCCCTCAACGATCTTTTTCGCGACGAACACAAAAATGCTAAAATCTTCAATTTTACAAACCATCGACGGTCATTGAAAATTTCAACACCGCAATATCAGACAATAATGCAATTTGCCAACGGACTCTGACAAATTGCTGGCATTCTAGAATGTTCTAGAACATTCTAGAACATTCTAGAGCTTCTGCCCAAATGCGCATCAATTCATTTGCGTACACGTGCACGCGCAATTGGCGAATCGACACAAAAATTGCCGAAAAACAGAAAAGAATATTCTTTTGCTTACCGTTCCCTTTCCCTTTCAACCCTTCTCTTATCCACAATTCTTGCATAACTCCTCTTCCGTCTCTACTTGCCCCGCTGGCAAGCAAAAAACAGATTTTTTCTCGGGTTACTACTTTTTCTTCTTTGTTTCATTTTTAGTTGGATTCGTAAATTGATCTTCTTTTTTGCGCACACATTGCTATGATTTGCATAAATAGCCGTATAAGCGAACGCCACCAAGTGTCTGCTGTGGCTTAGTGCGTTTAGTCGCCGGCTGCATTATCTATTGCATGTTTTAGCTTTTGACTCATAGTTCGAATCTCAGCTTTTTTTTCGTGCCATGTCTAATTTTTCTGGATTTTTTTTTTAAATTAAATACAATACATTTATTAACTTTCATAAATTTTTGGAAATCATTTCGTTACGAATGAATATACATACAAAAATATTGAAAAGTTTTCATTTACATATTTAAATAATTTAGGATGTGCAATATAAAGAAATTGCATTAAATTATTTTTTTTAAATATTATGTTTGCTGTTATTTAATATTAGAAAAAAGTTAAAAAAAAAATTATCTTAATTAAAATTAAGTTTGAATTTTTTCACATTATCAGTTACTAGACACGGAAATTTTGACATAAATTTTAATAAAAAGATCCATTATATTAAATTCGTTTATATTACATTATACATAAAAAGGAAATTTCAATAAAATATTTATTTATTTGCATGATAATAGACAATTTTTATATTATTTAAACCAAATTAATCACCTGCAACACCAGTGATAAGTTACATTATTTTTCTCTCTAACTACAAATTCACGCTCTAGCACTGTTAATATGGGTCTCTACTGTTAAATTAAGTGGGTCTGCTGTGTATTAGCGGTGAAAAAAATGAGTGTGGTGTGTACAGCAGACCCCCCTGGCAGCGGAACGAATCACGGAATGGACTGGGATGAGGCTTCTCTATAATATACGTTCTCTGCTTATGGGGTGATCGACGCGTGTTTTGATTCACTTTTCTCTGCCGGCTATGTATTGTAGTTTGTACTGTTCAGTTTTATATATCTACATACATATGTACAGTACATATGTATATGCAAACAGACTTACTTACTTATTTACCAGAGAACGTATATTATAGAGAAGCCTCATCCCAGTCCATTCCGTGATTCGTTCCGCTGCCAGGGGGGTCTGCTGTACACACCACACTCATTTTTTTCACCGCTAATACACAGCAGACCCACTTAATTTAACAGTAGAGACCCATATTAACAGTGCTAGAGCGTGAATTTGTAGTTAGAGAGAAAAATAATGTAACTTATCACTGGTGTTGCAGGTGATTAATTTGGTTTAAATAATATAAAAATTGTCTATTATCATGCAAATAAATAAATATTTTATTGAAATTTCCTTTTTATGTATAATGTAATATAAACGAATTTAATATAATGGATCTTTTTATTAAAATTTATGTCAAAATTTCCGTGTCTAGTAACTGATAATGTGAAAAAATTCAAACTTAATTTTAATTAAGATAATTTTTTTTTTAACTTTTTTCTAATATTAAATAACAGCAAACATAATATTTAAAAAAAATAATTTAATGCAATTTCTTTATATTGCACATCCTAAATTATTTAAATATGTAAATGAAAACTTTTCAATATTTTTGTATGTATATTCATTCGTAACGAAATGATTTCCAAAAATTTATGAAAGTTAATAAATGTATTGTATTTAATTTAAAAAAAAAATCCAGAAAAATTAGACATGGCACGAAAAAAAAGCTGAGATTCGAACTATGAGTCAAAAGCTAAAACATGCAATAGATAATGCAGCCGGCGACTAAACGCACTAAGCCACAGCAGACACTTGGTGGCGTTCGCTTATACGGCTATTTATGCAAATCATAGCAATGTGTGCGCAAAAAAGAAGATCAATTTACGAATCCAACTAAAAATGAAACAAAGAAGAAAAAGTAGTAACCCGAGAAAAAATCTGTTTTTTGCTTGCCAGCGGGGCAAGTAGAGACGGAAGAGGAGTTATGCAAGAATTGTGGATAAGAGAAGGGTTGAAAGGGAAAGGGAACGGTAAGCAAAAGAATATTCTTTTCTGTTTTTCGGCAATTTTTGTGTCGATTCGCCAATTGCGCGTGCACGTGTACGCAAATGAATTGATGCGCATTTGGGCAGAAGCTCTAGAATGTTCTAGAATGTTCTAGAACATTCTAGAATGCCAGCAATTTGTCAGAGTCCGTTGGCAAATTGCATTATTGTCTGATATTGCGGTGTTGAAATTTTCAATGACCGTCGATGGTTTGTAAAATTGAAGATTTTAGCATTTTTGTGTTCGTCGCGAAAAAGATCGTTGAGGGGAACATTTGCGTGCGCGGGGAGATGAAATGCTTGCGCTTATGAATGGACGGCATTTGTGTCTAGGAATACGCGCACGCGTTTATGAATGAATTTTTTGTTGTTGTATGTAGTTTCAGATATTTTAGAATATTTGGCGCCAGCGCAGGCACAAGTGCAGCTGCGGTTGTGATTGCGCTGTGATTTGATTTACTTACATACATATGTATGCACATATGTATGTAGATTAAGCGTAGGTCAAGGTTGAATATATGCACATGCACGTAAGTACATACATACATACATATGTATGTGTATGCATATGAATTTATGTATTTAGATATACATATGTACATATGTATATAAATATGTACATAGATATGCATACATATGGATGTGTGCATATACATACATATGTATGATTGTATACTTGATGATATATTAGTTATTTATGAAAAATGTAGTATTGTCTGGAAGTTTACTTATTTATATCAACATACATACATATGAACATACATACGTATGTATGTATGTATGCATGCTAGTGCAAGAATTTGCAAAAAATAAAAATGTAAATAATTTTAAGTCAAAATCGCGTGGCCCGGTTCCGAACTCGCGCAAATCGAAAGCATAAAGAATATTGCGGCGCCTCTTGAAGCAACTGCACCACAGAATACAATTGGTTTGCTTCAACTTAATCGCTACTTGATTCAGTTTCGCGTGAATATTTTTTGCCAAGACAAATTTTTGATGCAAATGAACAAATTTGTAATATATTATTTCGCATCTACAGAAAAAGGAAATCAACATAGGAAACCAAATGAAATATTAAATTGGAAGCAAACTCTTAGTAATATTTATTATATTATAAAAAATCATTTTAAAGAATGAATATGCTTAGATTTTTTTAATATTTCACTTTTTTAATTTTTTAATAAATTCGACATATAATTTTAGTTTAAGCCAAATTTTTTTCTTTTATTTTAAGTAATTTATTTTAAGAATTTCTTAAGCTTTTTCCTCTTATATTAAATTTTAGATGTGTTTTCAAACAAGCCATAAAACTACACAACATGCAAATGTGAAATGCCGTCGGTAAAACAGCAAATGAGCCAAGTTGTTTTGGCATATGCGTGCTTGCATACAATCAAAATTGACTCAATGCTATCATTTACATATTTAAATAAACCAAATGTCTCGTTAAATATGAAAATATAACTATTTCAATTTTTCCTTTAATTCATTTATATCATTGCGAAATCTAAAATTAGAACAATCAACTTTTATTTGAATTTATTCTCTGTTAAAAGAAATATTGTCTCTGCTCAGCTCTGTTAACTTGCCGCTCTCAACGTGGTGTATTTTCATGAGTGGGTCTATTGAAAATTTTTCGACTTTTGACAATTCACACTGAAATTCGGTCATGAAGCTTCTCATTTAATATACGTTCTCTGTTATTTACATACAAAAGTGTGGACTTAACTCAATATGTACATTTTAAATACTTATTTTCCTAAACTCAAAGTTCGTTTTCTTCTTTATTTCGAAACCACTTGATTCGTTTTTCTTATAGCCAATTTGTTTTTATTTATCATTTTTGTTTATCGCTTTCTTTCTACTTGCTGGTTTTTGTTTTGTCCATGCTGTACCCAACTTATCATTCCTTTTCTCGATTCGTAAACCGGTTTTATCTTATTTTTATTTATTCCTCTTTTTCTTATTTTCTCGATGTTTTTTTTTTTGTATAACTGCCGAATTGGATTTTCTTTTCTCTTGACCTCGGCTTGTTAACAAGATTTCACTTTCTTATTGCGATTTCAACTTTTGATTTGTTGTTGTTGTTGTTGTTGTAAAAGGCAGATGCGTATGTGCGTGTTGAAAATTTTAAAAAGTTGGTTTAGTGGGTGGTTCAGTGAGTGCTGCCAGAGCGTTGTTAAAAAAATGTGACGGAATTGCGAATATAACACTGATTTCTGTCTCGGACACCTTTCTGCGCGGGGATTACGTTGTTGTTCAACGAGAAAAGCAAAATTAACGTGTTGTTCCTTCTTATAATTTTATGTTATTTGCCCTCTCTCGTCTCAACTATGTCTTTGGTATCCTTTTTTATCCCAGTCACTTTTTTGAACATCTGGCATCACTAAGCACTTGCTGTCAAGTTTCGCGCTATTATTGCTTCAATTAAGTTGTGAAAAGTGTTAGGATGTTGCAAAATCAGTTTCCCTTGTAAATTAACTAATACTAATATAGCTTTTTTAAGAATGAACTAGGACGTGTGTGATTATTTAAGAAACGTGTACATTCATAAAAATATATGCAATTGTTAAAGGTCCATTGGATAATGCAATATGGTGTTATTAGTGCTACAATTTGAACAACAAACAACTGAGGCTATTGGTAAGAGAATTGCAAAAGTGATATTAGCCAGAATTTACCAGATATTACGATCCGTTTTTCCTAACTTATGTTCTAATCTAATAGTTCTAGTTTTCGTTTGGCCATTTCCTGGGGTAGGCCAATCTTAAACATGGTTAGATCGCCGAAACAATAGTCCTTGGTCGGGTGAAACCCGAGTCATTCCGGTATGCTGCTGAAGTGATGGCCATTGGCCGGATATAAATCCGCGTCGTTCCGGTATCGTAGAACCGGCTGTCGTGGCAGCGTCTGCCCATTTCCTCTTTCTGCTCGGTTCTTCCTTCCTTCTGCTGAGCTCTTTGTTCCTTCCGCTAAAGTCTCCTTCCATCATTTTATTATATGTAGTTAAAAATTTGTTGATTGTGGGACTGCTGATCTTCGAGCATTTTTTCTTCATTATTTCCTAAACTCTTCCACTAATTGCTAATTGGCCCCTTGGTATATGCATGACGTACGGTATTTCCCGCTTAATTGGCCCCCGGTTAATTGGTTTACTCGCATAACTGTAATTTTAATTGTTACTCTCCCGCTCAGAAGGGTTTTTTATTTTTTGAGAGTTTCACTAGATTTAGTTCGAGAAGTAAGGGATTAGAGCTAATTTTAGCGCTCGATACCCTCCTGAGCTTCACTGCGTACTTTTGCTCTGCTCTCCAGTGAGCTCGAACGCCAAGGTCGCTGCCAAGATTTCTTTATATAGTATACGTTTCTTATACTCCTTCGGGAATACTGTAATTGTAAATAGCTGAAAAACTAACTTTCTGCTTGTTCTGCGCGTCAATTTTACGTCTAATCAATTTTGCTAATCAGCAAAACACTCGGTGAGAAGTTTTTTTGTTCGAAATCTTAGATTATCTTGGCTTAATTACCAGCAACTTATCTGGCAATCCAACAAAATACCCTTTTCTGTAGCTTATTTTAAATATTTTTTCTATTTTTTTTTTTACTAATTAAATGCAATTTCACAAAATATTTGTTCAACAAAAATGAACAAACAAACAAAAATCATTAATCCAAAAGTGTAAATACAATAGTTTGTAAGTACCAAGAGCCTAAACAAAAAAAAAAAAAGAAAAAAGAAAAAAGAAGGACATACAACCCCTTCCAAGGTTTGCTACATGCGAGTACATATTTTCTAATTATGACAACACTTCAGCAAACTTACCAAAAAAAATCATAAAAAATCAGGCGAAAAAGAAAAAAAATACAGCACGTCATTTAAAGGCACCTCCTCCGGTTGTAATTTTCCCTTTTCTCACTTTTTTTTTGTTACTTTCCGCGCGCAGCAGTCGAAAGCGAAATTTCAAGTGCATCAACCCATTCCCACTTGAGCTGGAGGAAATGCAGCGAAACAATTTGATACAATTTTATAGCAGACGCAACAACAAATTAAATTACAAAATATTTGTATTCTTCATTAAGTAAAAGGATCACGATTCTTCTTCCACATCCTTTTTTGTAAGGCACTCGCTATGTATGCATGTATGTATGTATGTATGTTCGTATGCACTATGCATATACAGTAGTGGCGCAGTACTTAAGAACACAGAGGTATTTTAAAAATTTTAAATTAAAAGTTTCTATTATAAATAATAATTAAAAAAGAGTGAAAGTTTCTATCATAAATAGTATTTAAGAAAAAGTAAACGATTTTATTATTTTTATTGGTTTATTTGTTTATATACATATATAAAAACTATCACTGAATTCATCGATGTCCGTGAAATCTACGAAAAAACGATCTCCAAACCCATCGCAGTACGAACGTTTCATATATTTTAACTGTATTCGTTTGTAGCTATTTGAACTGAGCGATAGAGCTGACTCGAGATACATTAAACTGATAGCTGCAACAGGGTTGATTTTTTCATACGAAAGATAAATATTGCCATTTTGTTTTCTCTAATTAATTTGACATTATTTTAAACAGATGTTCTTTTAAATTGTCTCGGATTTACATATTTGGTTTTTTTGTTAAATACCCTCCACTCACTCATTATACATATGAAACAAGTGGGGTCCTGCCTGTTACTTGCCATCTGGTCGGAATGCACTGTTAGCACTATCCTTCATTTCCTTCCGATTCTCAGGGAAATCGCGATGTGACCCGTAGTTGAGGTTCATTGTATGTATATATTATAGCTGGGGTTATCTCGAAATAAACTGCATTTTTTAATTGATCAAGGATCTTTCTTTATTAATTTGCCACCGCTGTGGAAAACTTACATACAAATCTACTAGAGAAAATTATTTTTCGTACACACTTTTTAGGGGTGATTTTGCTGTTTTTTTTTTATACAGGATACGCTAAAATATTCAATACAGAACAATGCGACGACACTACGACCGTGCCAATAAATAAACAGTACGCAAAAAAAAACAGCAATAACAACAATAAAAATATCTCAAAAAAGTGTGTGCCTAAAAGTACGTAAAATTCAATCAAAAAGTATGTATGCATGTGTGTGTGTGTATTACGTAAGGCTTGGCTGAAGGTGTGTCCCATAAACTAAATGATTTGGCATGTCCTTTGCGTGGTTTGGTTTTTGTGCGATCACGAATGCTGATTGCTATCCCGATCGTACGTTTGATAAGCGCTGGTGACTAGCTAGACATTGGTTCTGCGCCTGCGTAGACTTTTGATTTCGTTGGGGTGGCTGCAAAATTTTTCCTTGCGTAGCATCATGTTTTTTATGCGTGAAAAAAAAGTTGTTTCGGAGTTGTATTTCCTTATTTTGTGTGTAGTTTTCTTATGTACTTTTCGCCACCTTTAATTGCATTTTCGCTTTGTGAGGCCACTCGATTGCTTTTGTTTAACTTTTGTCCTCGGCGTGTTAAATGGCGTATTTAAATTCGACCCTGCTTCTTTGTCAAGCAATTTATGTTCGGCATAGAATACTTTTTTGTAATGTTATATTGCATTTTTTCGTTTCAATTTCTATATATTTTCTATTCTTCTGTCGCTTTTTTATGTTTATGGATAGTGCAATTAAAATTTTTATGTTTTTGCACAAACATAAAGTTTTCCACTGCAACGTAAAAATGTAGACAATCGCCAATACAAGACATTACAACTGTTCGAATATTAATTTTCCAAATGCATTCTTTGTGCAATGATTTATTAAGAGTATACATTTTTTAAGAATTATTGCTTCTTTTTTAGTTTCTGACGTATTTTGTTCTTGCCACTTTGCTTAAAATTTCTAATCGGATTATCATTGTTTATCGTCAATCAATGATTGATAGCGCAAACTTAACCGTTAAAAGTAGTAAATCACGCTTAATATTTTATTAGTTACTCCCATCAAATAAATGCGTAAAAATCTTGAGAAGATATAAGCTAAAAAGTAAAATTGGGTAAAGATTTTAATTACTTTTCAGCATTGTGTTTTCAAAGAGCCAAATATTGTGTCGCATTGAAGAAACCTTCATACAACAATTGGAAATCCTGCAAATTTTTTATTGCTGTTCTGGTACCAGAAGATAATAGTCAAAATGTTTTGATTTCATTCCATAACTTGAATTCCACGCCACGTCCAAGCGTTGGGTGATGTTTTATGAGTGGAAGGAGAAGTTCCAAAATCCTCATTATAGTACATATTTCCATCTTTTCTAATGCCTCAAAATCCGATGAACACTTAGGCGATTTCGTTTCCTCACAAAACCCAACTCTAAAATTCTCATTCCAGTTGCCAGATTAATTGCCCTATAAGTAATTTTACCTAATTTTGAGGCAGAAAGTAATTTTTTGCGCTGTAAATAGTCAAATATTTGTTGTTCACTTTAGATTGAGAAAACGTTGGTTAGTATTTTATTTTGTAGAAAAAAGCATTTATTTTGACATAACCTAAAATTAAATTTTGTTTGATAAAATTTCATTAAAAAACATGCTTTTTTGGGCGTTTTGAGTTCCGAGTTTATCTAATGAATTTCGTATTAATATTTTTTACATTTTTTGAGCAATATCACTTTTTCGTGGTGTAGGAAAATCGCTCCTTTTATAAATCGAACGAAAAAAGCAGCAAATGCGCCTTAAATTCCATCAATTTAAACACTGGGTTGTAAATAAAAATATAAGCAAAACTTTTCAAATAAATTGACAAAAAAATTCAAATCTTCCTTTGAAATTCATAATACGATAATGGTATTTATAAAAATAAATTTGTTTTACTGAGATTTTAGTTATTTTCAACGTCATCAATTTTTACCTCAAAAAAAAAAAGCAATGAAAAAAAATTGACAAACAATTTTTATTTTTTTTAAATTTCACCTCTTCTGCTTTGGAATTCATATCTACGATAGCGTTAATTATAAAAGTTTAATTTTTTATTCAAAAGCTTATTTAGTTTCTTTGTAAATAATTTTTACTTCAAAAATTGCTATACAAACCCTTTTCGCAGTCTTAATCTTATCATAAAATTAATTCGACTAGCTAATTGTATCCTGAAAAAAGGACAGACAACTAAAGACTTAACTCTACCTAGGGGCAAAGCATACAATTGTGCCTGAACAAAAAAAGTTTAAATAAGGGAATCTTGTTTTTAAAACATAACGCTCATCTTTTTCTCTAGAAACTCCAATCATTGATTGCACTTAACCGAACGTTGTGGGGGGATTGAGAGCATTCTTACTATGTATAGTTTTTAGAGAAGTAAAGAGAGATGAATTTAATTTTTTTGCACTGTGTACTGTCTTAATCATCCAATATACGGCAATAACCATCATCTCCATATACTTCAATCTTGTCTGCAACCCTCCTTCGCAGTTCTTTTTACCACAAGTTACTTCTTAGCATCCTGAGCGGGTAGTTAGTTTCTCGACACTTTCGAACACCTGCTTGCGAAATTAACCCGATTTTTTAACCACTCTGACCAAGCCACCAGCTGCGTGACTTACTCCCTCCAACGATTTTATGCTAATTTGTAATATTTAGTTGCAGCAGAAAAATGCTAATTTCCTACCAATTTCCTTGAATTTATGCCACACAAAAAAACAAAAAACACTTCTCTTTGTATACTCTGTCTATTTATACGTTACAAGATTGAACCGTGAATGCCACTTATGCTGCATGCATATTTCTCTGCATAAAAAAAAGTTACTTTTCGTTACGCTTTGTGATCGCTTCGGCAAATAAAGCAAAAAACAAAAAACGAAGAAAAAAAGAAAAACGAAAATAGATTACTTTCTTACTCAAACAACTAATATCAAAAAACAAAAAAATGAGGCACAAAATTAAAGAAAAAACGTGCTACGGTCAACTACTAATTTCCATAAAAACGGTTCACTTTCGCGAGCTCAAACAGCAAACAGCAAACAGCACGTGGCCTCTGCCAGCCAGCGACGCGGCATGCACAGGAAAACTCATAAGTTCCTTCCTGCCAGCGCTTAAACAAACCCCTTGAGCGACACAAACATATCAGCTTACTGCCCTCAAAGTACAAGTAGAAGAGGAAAAAAAACGACTTAACAAAATAAGAATAAAATGCAAGAAACTAGTATTGAAATTTTGTGTTGAAAAATCAACAAAATTCATATTGTTACGCCGCGTTTGCTTAATTTATTTCTGTTTTTTTTTTTGTTTTTTTTTTTCTATGCAGTCAAACAGTCTGTTAGTCACTCAATAGAAGCGATATGTGCGATAAGAAATGCATTTTTAATGAAAGTAACGTATATTTTCTTTTGATATCAAATGTACACACATGCACATATGTATTTACAATACATATTTACAATACATATTTATGTGCTCGGTAATATGTATAATGTAAATGGAAATGAATTGTAGAGTATGATGATCGCTACGCGGAAGTAAACATGATCGACGCAAGATGCCCTTTGAACAGCCTTAAATGGATTTAAATTGTATTTAATTTTCAACGATATTTTAGAAAAACAAAAAAACATATTTCGAGTATTTACTTTTGCTTTTGATAAAAAGTAATTAGAAGTGAGTTCTCCTTTTACGCGATCAAATAAACGATAGCAGGGAGCATGCTAGTTACGAAGACGGCAAGGAAAGTAATCGTCATAGTAAGTCGATAATATTGACCTTTCTGCGGTTTTTGGATTTACATTTTAGTACATTATGAGTATTAGAAATAAAAAGGCAATGTGGCGCGGGTAATTCTACATTTGTTTCATCCCCAGTTTTGTCTACATTTATTGATAACAAGTTAAACTCGGCGTACATATTTTATATTTAGTTAAAAAGTAATGAAAATAGTAAATGAGATAAGCAGACAGGCAAAGTATGTATTGCAGAAAATACATAGTCTAAAATATAGATAAATGTCTAAAAGTAAAAGGTTTAAACATGCAGTATATAAAATAATGTAGAAACATTGTCGAGAAAAGTAAACCAGCAAACCTTTTCTATTGAGTTTCTCTACACAATCTTACGGGTTTGTTTTTTATGGTCGCATCAGAACCGGCAATTACCTACCTTTTGAAAAACTGAGTATACAACTTATTTTGTAAGTGTTATTTTTTTGCTCTAAGATTTTGATTATTTTGTTAATTATTATTTTTTGATAAAAACGAATAATAATTATTGTCTATGAATTTAAATTTTTTGATAAAAAATTATAAGAATTTTACTAGGTTTTTTTTTTATCAAAACGATCGTTATGTTTTTGATTAAAATTTTCAGTTCATTTTTGAGTTACACTTTTTTTATACATGTTTTGTAAATTGTTTTTTTTTTCACTAGAAAAAATAGATTTTCGAGAGCTTAATTTTTTAAGTACTGAGTTTTACTTTCGATTAAAAAAATTTTATTAAAAAAAAAGCAGTTACTTTTGATAAAAAAAAATAAAACTCAAAAATAATCTTTTTTTTTTTATCAAAAGTAACTGCTTTTTTTTTTAAATAAAATTTGTTTAATCGAAAGTAAAACTCAGTACTTAAACTTTTTTGTGTATCTCTCAGAAAAAAAATAAAACTAAAAAATAAATTTTAATTTCTGCAAAATAAAACGACGCTCACGAACTGAGTTTTACTCTTAATAAAAAAAATATAACTACAAAATTAATGGATATTTTTTATTAAAACTCTTAGAGCTGTTAAATTATTATTATTTTTAATGAAAAATAAAACAATTTTTAAAAAATCTATCAACAAAAAATTAAACACAAAAATGAACTGAACTGATAATAATGATTGCTTTGATGAAAAAAAAAAATTTTTTTTAAATATACATACATATGTACATACATACATATATATTAACTTTTTGTCAAAAAAATAAAACTAATAAAATAATTATTAATTTATTTTAAAAATAACAATTAACAAAGAAATATTATTTCAGAGCAAAAAATAATACTCGAACAAAGAGTTTTATTTTTGGATGAAAAAATAAAAAAAAAGTTTTTTATTATAATTTTTACAGATATCGCATAATATTTTTTTAAATTCTAACTGTTCTCCGATAATTGGAAGCTTTTGATATTTTTTTTTATTGAAAATTTAAAAATCATAATTGTTTTTCGGTCCCTGCTTAGAACAATTCATTCGTCCGTTTTCTGAGAGCAGGGAATTTTACGAGCATAGTTATTCTACAATAACTCTAAAATATATGATTAAAGCAAAATTGGTAATAAACTGGGTCCCTACTTCCTTTTTTCGTTTGACTAGCATTTAGTGCTTTCTTACTTTATTTCAATTAAAAATTTCCAAATTACATTCCTGCAACGTTCTTCCTAATTGATCTACGCTATCATTTTTGACGTACAATCTAAATGCCATATATTTAACCCAAATACCAACCCAAGTACATAAACATAATTAATATTAAATTTCATAATTAATGATGTCTCGCCTCAATTTTTGCATACCTTCATTTATTTTAAGTGTATGTTTGTTTGCCCAACACCTTTTGAGAATTTTTTACTTTCCATAAATCGCTTTGCACCCCAAATTCATTTCTCACAATCTTTCACTCTCACTTTCACCCAAAATACATCATTATCACACGGCTAGCACAAATTGCCACAAACCGAAGGTCATGGCCAACGCAGTTGAAGGAAATCAAAACAAATGATGATCATCATCTTTTCGGACACTCTTCTGTGGCTATTTCGACACTTTTCGTCTGCCTTACTTTGTAGTTGCTTAGGAAATTCTCACTCAAAACAAAATGGCATAATTGTGGTAATGAATGATGCGGTAAAAAGATAACAAATTGCTTTGGTACAAAATACTTAAAAATATTCTTTGTGGTGGTCAAAAAGGCAATCAGCATCATTTGTATAATATACATATGTATATGTATGTACATAGTTTCAAAATATCTATTGTCCGTTTTTAGAAAATTTGTCTTGACCGCTGAGGTGAAGATTTGAAGGTAAAAAATAGTTGTTCTGAAATTAGTGCCAGTTCGGGAGGTTAATGAATTTTGAAGCATAAACAGAGTAGTTGTGGTTCAGGGTTTTTAGTTCTTTTTTAATTATTTTTTAGGATCCGACAACCTCTCATTTTCTTGGTGTGCTTCTTTAGTGGCTCTATACGAAAACCTCAGTTACCCTTGATTAAACCGCAGTCACCGCGGCTCGTTCGACTGAGACTTAGCATAAAGAAATGCAAAGTAATTGACATATTAGTGAAGCGATTTTTCGAAACCGAACTATGGTAGGTAGGCGTGGCGACAGAGAGATTTAAATTGTGACAGGTGAAGCTTCGGATGCAGCACCCAAGTTGCAAGGCTTCTTCTGATGGCTGATGCTTCCAAATGCTCCGTGAGGTTTATATAGGTCCCTGGGCACAGAGACACTCCCGGAAACTACACGGATGACGAGTTGCCGAGGAAAGCGATATATATAATATATATGGACTATGGAACCCGCTAGACTGTCAGACAGGTTTGACCATAAAATGACGTAAATCGATACAAGGCTCTAATTCGCCTTCACATCTCCTCTATCAGACTAGTAGTCGCAGTAATAACTGGACACTGACTTATGGTCTTACATGGCTTTTTGTCGCAGCTGAAGGACGAGGAGATGGAAGAGCATTGTACATTACCTCTGCCGCTGTTCCGCGCTGGCCAGGATGCCCAATCAATTGTTCAACAAGTACTTTTTGTTGTTGTTATGATTTTTGCCATTTTCTAGGGATGGTTTGGTCAATCCCTTCGAATTTAAGTCTAAATCTTCTTGATGTTTTCTGACCTAAAAACTTTAATTCATGTCAGATGCCATGTAAGCCGCTTCCCATCTTTTTGAATAAGCTACCTTTCCTTATGTTATTGCACTGCTATCTTTGCTTCCCCGCATTTTTGCTAAAAGTCCTCCGATAATTACCTATAGTTCACCTGTCAACACCGTTCGATTGAATTCAATTATTTGCTTGCGGTTTTGCTCTACTTTTCTTCAAAGAGGATTCCCCACAACAAATGCACGCACAGGTAGACAGACGCTGTCAACTCGTGACAACCCGATGCGTACATACAAACCTACACATAACTATTTATACAGTTTACCTGAGTTTCTGCCTTCACTTTCTTTCATGCCATTTTAGCAGATTGCAAGTGTATGCAGTGAGCACACAACCATTTTTCACACATTGAGATAATGTCCTTTGAGTGCGACTTTGTGGTAAATGTAGGCGTTTAATGATAAGTGTTGTGTATTGTATTCGTGGTTTTCTTCCGAGTCAGTTGTCAGCTGGATAAACCAGCTGTGTTGTCCTTCAGCTCAGCTGTTTTTTTCGCTTTTTGTTTGGTTGTTTGTTTTGTTTGACAAGTAGCTGTTGGCACTTGTGTAAACGACTTAATTATTTCGAAGAAAAGAAACCAAATATTAGTAGACAAATGGATTATTGTAAACTGAGGGGATTCCTTTTGCATTTTGATAGCAAATATCTGAAAGAAATTTGAAAGAATCAACTTTACCTGGAACTCTTATGATTTTGCAAGGGAAGTATTTACTATTCATTTAGTATTTACTGGGTTGGAAAAATAGTGATTAGATTAAGTTTCAGGATTAAGTTTTCTTGAAGCTACAAGATTTATTATACATACATTATAAGTTCTTTCTGTCTCATACATTATTATAAGAATGTGCCCAAAACTAGAAACGCCCAAGAACTAGTTGCGCGGTGAGCTTGGTACCCGCCACGCAGTAAAAAGGCTCAACAAGCCTTAGAAAAGGCACCCTAGTCTGACGACCACAGCAAAGGTTATAAGGCCTATGGTTTGAGGGCATGTACATGGGATGTCACCACAATCCAAGATATGCGACCCCTTCGACACTGGACGAATTGTACTCGTGGCCTCTAAGAGCAAAACTCGTACGTGCCGACGTTGGAGACGTTACATGTCTTCGTTTCGATGTGGAATTCCATGCTGGTCCGGAAAGGAAAGAAACTGCCAACAGGGCCACACTGTTATCGAGCGCAACGCGAGTGTGCCGGAGAGAGATCGTGATTTTAAGAAGATACGCGAGTGACAGAAGCTTGAGTTGCTATATAAAGGTAAGGCGGCTTACAGAAGGCTTCAACCCCGGGGTAATTCTTTGTAAGAATGAAAACCGCAACCTGATTACCGACTTCTAGAGTAAACTTAAATTATGAACCCTAAACTCAAATCAACGAAGATGGAGCCGAAGTTCCGTTACTCGACTTGGACGGAACTCGAATGGAAATTGCGCGGCTATAAAACAACAAAACCGATGGTGATGATGGGCTGCCAGCTATGGTATTCAAGTTCGGCGGAGAGGAGCTGGTAAAGAATATGCCCCAGGTAATTTACAGAATATGGTCAAACGAATTCATGCCTGCTGATTGGAATTTAAGTGTGCTGAGTAGATAATTGCGTAGTAAAACCCTCACTCGACGGACCAAAATCATACTCTGCGTAAGTTCTCATCATGCCCGTGCTATTGTATGGCGCAGAAGCATAGACGCTGTCAGCATTGAAGTGTTCGAGAGAAAGATTTTATGAATGATTTGCCATCCTTTTCGTCTCTGCGACGACGAATACCGCAAGCAAGGGAACGATGAGCTGGCACGGATTTAAGAAAATGCTCCAGTCCTATTCAAGTAGTAAAAAAAGTTTTCAACGCGATACTCGCTGATGGTCGCAAAGGAAGAGGAAGGTCTCGTCCACGTTTGAAAGATGAAGTGGAAAAAGAGTTGACTTTACTTGGTATTTCCAATTGGTGCCGGTTAGCAGCGAGAAGGAACGACCGGCGTAATACTTTGCGATGGACTAAAATCGCGTGTTATTTATGAGCTCTGAAGCTCTTAATGAATTTCATTTGTACTGCTTGACAGGCTTGAGAAATTAATGCAAATCGCAAAAATTTTGTAAGAGGCTCATCATATAAGTTTGATGAGAATTCGAGAGTGGGATGAGGCGAATGAAATTACTATGATCCATCCTCTACGTGAGGGTTTACCGGCTCATTTTTAAAAAGTTTGAAGTGTGTATTTAAAATATTTTGTAATTACATTGGATGTGTTCGACAGAAAGCTTTTCCAAAAGATTTTTGGAGTCAAGTTGTGCGAGTAGAAGAAGATACTCCAAACCTGAAAGTATTCAACGCTGTACCCGCTGGTGTTGGCCACAGGAGGAGGAAGGTATCCTCTACGCTAGAAACATCAGGTGGAGACGAACTTAGGTTCACTATGGCTCCTATAATTGACGCCAGTTAGCAAGGTAAAAGAACGACTGGAAGGCGGAAGAAAAAGAAGTTGGGAAATGTGTTTGATGGCGCTGAGAATTCAGTTATCAGATGTGTATTCGAATTGAGCTACATACTTTGATGAAGTGGCAGATTATCATCAAATTCAATTCAATAGGTGATCGTTATTTCTTCCAATTATTTATATAAGATTATATTTGGATACTTCAATAAATTATGAGTAATGAAGCGAGTCTTATGTGAATTAGGAAGCTGTAGAAAAAATGCATTAGTCTAATGTGAGTTTCTCTTCGCATATGCACATACATACATATGTACATATAATGCGTGTCTATCCTAATAAAAATGATTTATCTACTTTTTCACCCAGACAAAATATTAATCTCTGCTGGAGTCTCGCCTATTGTAAAAAATCGAGTCCCTTTCGCTTTGCAGTCAAATCAACATTAATTTTGTGCCACAAACTTAGTGCATACATACATACATAGATAATATTTAATTTTTACTACGCAGCAGTGCAGACAGCCCGAAAATGCACGTGTTCCAAACGCAACGCATATGTACATATGTACATATGTATATTATACAAACAAAACGGCATAAAAGGAGTCGACAAAAATAAGTTGATGTCCTCCACTTGCTGCTCCAAACAGGCGAACAAACAAACAGACACTTGTTCACACATACATACAGAAATAAATATTATAGTATATGAAGAGGTTCAGAAACCATTGTGTACACATCAGATAAAGTGTGAGCAACGATTTTTCAAATAAGCAGCTCAGCTAAAAAAGAAAAAAAAATAAATAAAACATTCAAATAAAAAAGAAATCTAAATAAATTTGTCAGGTTGACGACCACGACGGGGCTGCCAGCGATAAGGCAAGCGAAGAGGCAGCGCTCGCATGAGATCAACAAAGCAAATACTTATGTATGTACATACATATATACCCAATAGTTGTGGCTATGGATACACCTTTATTTGGAGACTCGCTAGTAGCAGTAATAACGTGCTGCGCATGCGCGTTGTGCATGTCATCCTTACACAAAAATACAGCGTACGTCTGCGCTATCAGCGTGGGTCGCGTACTCATAAAGTGAACTCCCTTGTGGCACTTTTCTACCTGCCTGCTTTGCCTGCCTGTCGGGACGTGATTGAAACCCCTAATCGGTAAAACCTGTCTTGTAGCCTTTTTGTTGGTTTTTTTTGTTCTACCTCTAAATATTACTCGTTACTTACGAGTATTTGCGTTGTAGTTTTTTCCATACTCAGTTTGCTGGTTGATTTCGTTTTTTATGGTTTATGGTTTGCTTTACCTTTTTTTGTTGTTGTTGTTGAAGTAACGAGCCTATTCTCGTCCACGAATAAAACTCTTTATTTGCATCCTTTGATTCTACATTGTCTACATTTGCCCATCTGTGTTTGTATGCCCTTTTTGTGCTACTCCTTCGCATGGCCCTGCTGACTGATTGCTGTAAGAATTTTAATTTCATGCTGTGCTTTTGTGGTGCAGTGCGACCATAAAAAGTGGAAGAATAAAGTAATAATACTTGTTACTTGCCCTACGTTCGTTTATGTTGCGCGCAATTGGCTCCCCCTCCGTCAAGACTTTGGCTTGTCCGCTTTGACAAGGCGCATTCACTCTGTTGCTTTGTGCCTGCTCCAAACAATTAAAGACGCACAATAGCAAATCGCCGACAGCGCAGTCAGGTTTTTGTTGATTAAATGCCCTTTTTGGTGATTGTCTGAATATACGAAATCACAAATGGCTTGAAAGAAAATGAGAAGATCAGGGAAATTTTAGAAATTTTATTTCTTTTTGTTTGGAGTAGAGTTTTGAGACGATCGAATGGTTAAATCTTAATGCTTGGAAGATTTATTATCTTTTTTTTAAAGTTATCGTAAAATTACAGCGATTTTATTAGTTAGTCTTGAAAACATTTATTAAAATTAAGTACTTTTCGCTGTATATTGATTTACTATGTAAAAATAGAGATTTAAATCTGAATTTGAATTAACTTGCGGTAAGAATTCTGCGCTAAAAAATCCGGTTATTCCATTAATTCATAAATTACAATTAATTAACTGATCAATTTAATATTGAGCACAGAACTTGGCAGATATCCTTGTTCGGTTTTTACACGGTGGAATGAATATAGAAGTTCACACAGTCAGAGATACCGCTACTTTGGTTTTGGCAATTTTGACAGTTCTCAAGTACAAGTAGACTATGCTTTATTTTTACAAATGGCCAGCAAAGAGTCACTTTTTACTAGTAGTTTGTATATTTATTTATAATAATATGCCTACACTTTAGCAAATTTAAAATATCTTTCTCTCTGAAAAGTTGAAAGTTACTCATTCTTCTTTTCTCCCTATTCTCTGTCTACTTTTATTTGAGACATGTCACTCGCTGCGGGACGCCGCAATCTTGTATTCTAATAGTAATAGTAATTACTCTGTTTGATATACTTATTTCAGGTTGTTCGGTAATTCTGGCCAGCCCATGCAAAATGCCCATGTAAAATAGACTATGTTTTACAAATCCTCGACTGCTTCATTACCCTTCATTCGTTCTACACACTAACTTCTGAAGAATTTCTAGCAGTGCTCTCTAGGTAGCTTCCGAATATAGGTTCGGAAGTGGATTAAATTGAGAAAGCGAACCTGGTGGGGTCACTTCGTCCTTTTTTGAAAAACTAAAGTTAATCTTCCAAACATTCACTGCAACTCAAATCTTCTACGGAATACGCTACTCTTAAGCTACAGGAACCATTATTTAAATACGAAGAAGAAGAAAAATCAAACGCTGCGTAAATCTGAAAAGTTACTTCTGTCATGTGGTTTTATCCGCTGGGAAATAGCGCTGGCTGGCAGTAGCACACAAATTTCAATTGATGAAAAGTAACTGACAATTGACAAAAGCGGAAAATCTCGGCTGTCAAGTGAAACAGCAGTTAGGCTGCATCTCGCTTAAAGCAAAAAGCACAACCGTAAGATTGTGCATGAAATTTTCATGCTGAAATCAAAAATTAAGCGTCTTTGTTCGGCCAAAATCATTGAAAAAATATGCCAAATGCGCATCAAAATATTTACGATGCGTCATAAAATGTGCAACTTTATGACATCGCAACTCTATACTATAGAAAATATACAAACAAAAACTCGCATGCGAACAGCATTTGGTGCAGTTACTCCTTTCGCCCATTAAAGTAAAGGGGATGGGGATGGGCAATTCAACTGCAAGCCAAACGATGCGACTGAGCATTAATTGCAGTTAATTTTTATTGCAATAACAATTACAATTGAAACTGGAGATATATGATATTGACACTTGAGTAAAATTTCAGCCTTTCCCAGGCGCCGCAACGCCACTGCGTTTACTCTTCCTTTTTTCTGCGCTCACTATCTGATTTTCTTCAGCTTTGGTTTTTTTCTCCCTTCGTAGGCATTCGTTGACCCACCCATCGACACACCCATTTATAATATGCGAATTGCACACATCAGAAAAGTGTCAAGACAAATCAATAAAGTTCTAATTTTATTACCGCCATCTGACGGCATCAAGCAGTGCGCTGAGATACCGATCTGTCACTTTCTATTGTCACAATTGACAATTGATATCTCACACATCATTTTCTCGAGTGCACAATGAGATTGTTTATGTCATCTTCAGGGGATTTTAGTTTTTGCAAACAATGCCTCGGCTATGATCGAGTTGCCTTTATTATTTTTTTTCAACGTCTTCCGAGCATTTTTCGTTCATTAAAGTGTAAGGAAAATCTTTGCTCCTGGGGGTAAGTAAATTGCAGGCGGCGGCGCTCCTTCATACAATTGCAGGATCAAACGAACGATCGATCGATCGATCTTTTGCTGCGTGCAAATGTTCGCTCAGCTTAGCTTACTTTCTTTTCATTTCAAGTAGTAGTAGCTTGGCATGAAAGTGGCGCAGTCATTAATGTGGTTTACTATTTTGCTTTACTTTCTTTGGCAAGCACGGATACCTTTTTTCCAATCGCTGGAATACTCTATGTTACTCTATTTATTGGAGGGTTGTTGGTCTGGCGCTCGCCGGCTGTTAGGTATGTACGTAATATGTTTGTGTCCATGTCGTCTTAATTTCACTTGGTGTGTGTTTGTGTAGCGCATTTTTTTGGTCACAGTTCAAGCATTTATCTTTACTAATCCTCTTCAAAATAGCAACTTATTTTGGCTTAATTTGAATGCGGGTCAATGGCTTGAATTGACTTAAGATCCTATTACAAGCTGCTTTGTGTGCAGATTATAGAGTATGAAAGTGATCTTCAATGAAATCTGGTATCTCTAAGTTTGCATAAATGCGTAAAAATAAAACGATGCTGGTTTTGATTTTAAGAAAAAGGTGAAAGTATTCTGGAAAAGTTAGCTCATCCATAAAATCGTTGATTTTTTCAGCATTATAAACCAGCGATCGTAACGGCTATAATTTTCATTAAAAATACATAATTTTGTGATTTTTATTTTTTCGATAAAATTTCTTGAATTTGGATTTTCCAATCATAATAAACGCAATATAAATTTCTCGGCGATAGCGGTAATAATACCATTTATGTTTTATGATCAAAAACATATCACAAAATAACGATGTATGTACATATGTTGAAACGGTTTCAACCCTGTCGAAAAACCAGAAGATCAAAAAAAAAAACGAGCTCTTGTTATGTTTTATATATGTATGTATGACAATCCTAGCTTGCTTCTTGCTTGGTTCCCCCGACACGACACGGTACCAGGAATTGGCTAATAAAAACTCAAAATTATTGCATCCCCATCAACTCACAGTTTTTAACGCATTTTTTCCTGAATCAAGTTTAGTTCATATCGAACATTTTCTTCTATCTCATTAAAGGTCCAGAAATTAATTGAAATAAATTGGTTTCGAGGAAAACAAATAAATTATGCGGCCGGTGTCATTTTAAGTCAAGACCGTGCTTGTTCTTTGTTATCGTCACCTTGTGGCATGATACCCGAGTGCACAACAACGCGACAATCGAAGAAAATAGAACATTTTTCGAAATGGTGGTGTTTATGGTGGATCCTAAGTATACAAAGCCCTTCAACATTGACGTGTGCCCCAATATGTGAAGCCTCTTTGGAAGTTACTTCATTTTGTCCTAGTTTTATCACGTATCACGCTTTCCAGCATCAGATTGAAGAAGTCAAACGAGAGTGAGTCGCCCTGTCAAATACCTCGTTTGGTCTCGAACTGCTCGGAGAACGGTCGTCCACAATCTGGACGGAGCTAAGAGTTATGCTCAACGTCACTCTACTCCGCCGTATTAGCCACATGTTTGCTGTTCTAACCTGATCCTGGTCGAGCAGAGGGTCGTAAATATCGTCTATAAATATTGGTTTAAGTTTTTCTTCATTAAATGTGCCACTATTATTACCATTTAAGAGCGTTGAACACTGTTCACCTCTCTGAACATATCTTACCAGATTCCCATCTTTGTTTTTACAGAAACTTGTCCCAGCCTTGAAACAAACAGTGCTGTCTTATTTTCTGATAAAATTTTCAAGCGGGATTCCTGCCTTTCAGCATCTCAAGCTCTTTGTTCTCACATCTTTCTGCCTACCGTTTTTTTCTGTTGAAAATATGTACCTCCTCCTTCCTCTTTTCGCGGGCGGTATCGCTCTCCTTTTGATCTTGTAGATATTCGGCTCTTCTTTATACCAGCTGTTTTTGTGTGGGTGGTAATAACCAACCATGGACGGAGTCCCACCGCTTTAGCTGCGACAAAGTACTGATCCGATTCGATGATGCTGTCTCCTCGGACAGAACGAATGTCTAGAACATACGAAGCGTATCTGCCGTCTATCACAGCCTGATCAATTGTGTTTTTTGTTCGCTGATCAGGTGACACCCAAGTGGCTTGGTGGATATTTCGATGCTGGTATCTGGTACAGCTCACTGTCATGTTCCCTGATCAGCCTCTCTCAGTCCCACAATTGTCGGGTCTACGTACCGAAACGACTCGGATTTATATCTGGCCAAGGACCGTCACTTCAGCAACATTGCTCACAAGTTATCGGAGATATTCTTTTGAAGGCTGAATTTTTCGACTTCTTTATCCTCATTGTCTTTCTCCTCCATCGGGGAGTTTGCACAAATTAAGCTTATATTATTGAACCTAGTTTTGATGTGGAATGTGGCAATTAGTCACATGCTTCCTATCAGATCAAATGCGATCTGAGTCCCGAATCAACTGTGTATACACTATGAATGTGATTGATTGTATAACGCCCGCTATCTACTGGCAGAAATAAATGCAATTCTGTACTTGCTTGTTCCTAATCAGTTATGTGCCTTTGGTAAATATTTTGTTCAATTGAATTTTTTAGTTATCTAATGAAATAATCACTGAACTTCATATGTATAAAATTTTAAATTGTTTTCATGCACGATCACTTGTTAAAATCAATTTCAAACATCAAAACACAACACAAAAAATATTGATGAATCTGTGTAAATGTACAAAATTTTCCAAGAAAACGTTAAAAATCCTTTCGTCAGCCAGTTCAATCACCCCAACTACAACAGACGAGCGCTGCATTTTCCACCGAAAAAAGGAAAAACCACAAATTTTAAAACCCCAAAGTGAAGTGTGATGATGCTCGAAATTGTTGAAGTTGTTGCTATATGTAGTTGTGAAACTGAACAAAAAAAAAACGAGTTCTTACACACCAACACACTTTTATGATAATTTTCTCAACATAATGTTGTTTTTCATTATCACGTCGATTTTACTACGCAGCCAAAAAGGAGAATAGGAGGAAAAGAAAATAATTTGTGTGTTTTAGAAAGAAAAAAATAAATACGTATTTGTTGAGCAAACAAAGCAGTTCATTAGCGTTTGGTCTGTGAGCGAGTGAAAGACGTGCGTGATTGAGAGAGAGAGAGAGAGAGAGAGAGAGAGAGCGAATGCGTGAACGAGCGAGCGAGCGAAGCATACGCAGCAAGAGCCCTGGTGGCTTGATCATTTGGGGATCGCTTGTATTTTGGTATCCACTAAATTTAAAAGTACGACAGCGAGGAGGGGGAGAATTTTCCACACAGGCAGTGATTTTCAGTTACAGTGTGCGTGCGCATAATCGTTTTATTTCTAGCAACTCGATGTTTATTCAACGTTTCCTGTGAGTTTGGAATTACAAACGAACGAAAATGAAAATTTTAAAAGCAAAGTATTTATTCTACATACATACGTAAGTATGTACATATGTATGTAGTTTAACATTTCATACTCGTACTACAAATATTGAATGTCGTCTCTATTTACTCTTTTCATGGTTTTCTTTCCCCCCTGCCTGCCTGCCGGCAAGCTTGTTGCACTCAATGTTGCTTTAGAACGCGTGGTTTGGAAATTGTGAAATACAGAAGCATTCTAATATTTAATACAAACACGCAAGGCGCGTGATTACCAAGAAGGATCAGTAAATGTAACGAGCATTTGTTTGCTTAATTTTCTTAATCTCTTACATTTACAAAAGGCCATCACCCCTAGTATGTTACTTTTGTAACGTGTGGTTAGACCCAAAGGTTGTGTTAAATTCATTTATATTTTTTGTTATGTCATACTGCACTGTACTTTGCTTTCCTTAACGGATTCCGTTCCGTATCTGACCAGCGAGTGAGCTGATTGTGCAGGCGATCCTCGCTGCTTTGCTTCGTGTATGTGGATCATTTTAGTCTTCGCTGTGTGCTGTGTGCTGTGTATTTTTATTCGCCGCAGTGGTCTCAACTTTTTTTTTTTTTTGATTGATGTCTCCTAAGGTATGGGAATTGTTTGCAGTCTGTCTGCTGGTTTTCTTTTAAAGTCAAGTATCGTTTTAGCGCTTGCCCCACACTGAAGGCATACGAGTATTCCGGTAGCTTCTATAAACATTGCATTTCTTACAAAAACAAATAATATTTGATTTGTTTCTCGAGAAAGAAAATCAAATGTCAGTGTGTCAATAATACATCAAAAATAAATATATCCTTTTTCGAATAAGAAAATCCGTTAATTAGGGTATTTTACGAAAAATGTTATCCGACAAAGAATTCGTTTTATTCAACATACTTTCTTTTTACACCCCGTTGTAAATTGCCAGGTCGCCACATATTGACATATTTTATTTTTTTTTAATTTAATTTCAGTTACTTTCAATTAAAATAGATTCAGTCTCTTACAAAAACTATTTAATCCCAAGCTTACAACTTCGTTTAAAACAAAAAAAAAAACAATTCAATGATTTTTCATAAAACATTCTACACAAAATTTAGCAAATTTTCGTAAAATTGTAAAAAAAAATTTAAATAAAAATTTAACATTTTTTTGACTATGCAGTCTTGTATCCCATCAAATTTCAGTATAATAATGTGCATGTTTCAAGTATCAACGGTAGTTGATTTTTGAGAAAGGTTTTTCGTTATATGGAAATAAATGCGACAAAAAAATTTTATAAAATCAACAGCAATTTGTAGCCAATTCAAGGTTGAGCTTTATTGCATTAAAATTTAATGGGCTACGATAAAAAAACTGTAAAAAACAAGACCTAGAATTAGATTTGCGAAATTGTTTTTAAATAATCCCAGTTCCCCGCTTTGTAGACAGTCAGGTTGGGATCATAGGATTTAAGGGGTTTCGGCAGCTCAGTGTCCAACTTCTTATATTACGTCTCGAATATAGAAAAAACAGCAATGAGAAAACATTTTAGAAGCCTTGGATTTGAGAGTTAAATAAAAGATAGTAGCCGCGCTATTACCAGCAGGTTTTTACAAGCAGCTTGCTAAAACTTTCACAAACGTACACTCGATATTTCACGAGTATACTCATGGATCGTTGAACCATTAATCAATTGAGCGAGTTCTTCAAAACCCTGCATAGTGATTTCTGCAAACGCTGTAGAGATGAGGAGGAATTCATTTAGCACTTCGTGGCCTTCGAAAACTTTTTTAAGATTTTTAGGAGCTACTTATTTGAAGACGTGGACAGCGTGGACATGCTCTGGTGGGAAAGACAGGCTAAATTTTCTAAAGTACCTGAATAGTTCAAAGACATATTAAAATAGAATCGTAGAAACTTTTGCTGGGCACCACGAGTGAACTTTTTAAGAGCAAGCAGCTCGTCGAACCAAATTTTAATATCTAAAAAGTTTTGCTTTTAAAATCAATACTCAAAATTTTCGAATCTCATTCATGAATTGCAAAGTTAGGCTAATTATTTCGTGAAGCGCTTGTTCCAAAGCAGCCTACTGGAGTTAAAAGCCAGTCCAGAAGGTCTTCCTGAGAGTTGAGAGGCTTCTTTTACCTTCGCTACCTATAGAAGGGCGTGTGTAGGACGCGCCACGGAAGGACATCTTATTTTTTGCTACCTGAAGAAGGGCTTTAAGGATATAATTTTAGTACAACGAACTTTAGAAGGCATTTTGTTTTTTTATGAATCATACACAGAAAGCCCCCTGCTTTCTAACAGAATGCTGGCAAAGACTTTTTTTCGGCACTGCTTGGTTAAACCTTCTAGGATTGCTTCTGGGCTAGTAAACTTTTCATTAGAATAATTCTTATTAGGTCAACGAAGTTCACATTCTCTCGTCAACTCACACCAAAAAAAAAAAATGTTGGAAAGCTCCGCGTGCGAAATGGAAAGCTGATTGAGCCGCATAAGTACAGAAAAAAGAAACATTGTCCATTCAAGAGATCATTCTGATCATGCCAATAAATTTTCTTTTGACCTTTTAATAAAAGTTTTCCATAGTCATCACGAAATACTCGCCTGCTTCATAATTTCGGTTTCTAGTCGTGCTTCCTTTCCCAGTCCCATTAGAAATGCTAACCCACAATCGCTATATCACAGATAAAATTACCTTAACAATTTTACCTCGAGAAAAAGTAATTAAAATTTTAATTATAGCAATTTCCAACGCAATCCTTTATAAAAAATCATCTTAAAAGAATGCCGTATCTGCTCATCTTTATGTACATATTTATGAGGAAAACTAACACATGCCCGCTTGTGATTAAGCGAAGAAAAGTTGGAAACGCTAAAATCCTAACAGCCAAAATAAATTAAGTTTGGATGTACTAGATGGATTGCCGGCGATCGTTAATTTTAATCAAAATGCGTGTGAGTAACGAAAATGAAAAACGCGATGGTGATGTCGACAACAAAAGGAAGATGCGCATTGAGCGCAAGGCGTAAAAGAGCAATAAAAGTTGAGCTACAATTTGAGAAGAGTACGCACAACGCGCTGGCGCAGCACAGTAGCCAGCCGAGCTACCGCAACATAAAATTATATTAACAAAGTACTTTGCTGCTTTCGGCGATCCTTTGTTGTTATATACAAAAACATTTTCACTGCTTCAAAGTGCGAACAATTGTGGCCAACTTGTTTGAATTTAGTTTTCTGCGGAAAAGATAAAAAGGACTTGGGGAAAGCAATAAAAAGCCAAATTTATTTGTGGCAAAATAGTGGCAGCAACAAAAAAAAGAAGAAGAAAACGAGATAAGATCTGAAGAAAACCAAAAGAAAAAAAGTAACAAGAGAGTTGACAAAAAGTAAATGGGTTAAAGAAGATGATGGGAAGTGCTTTGAAATGCGCGAACATTCAGCAGGGTTGCCGGAAAACGCGCGCTGAAAAATCGCTGCTCAGCAAAAAAATCAAGAAACGCTCATCCTCAACACACAGCTCGCTTTGTTACAAAACAAGTATTTCATTAGAAATTCCGCTGGTCTCAAATTCCAAACGCTACAATCGTTAAGCGTCAAATATGTATTAAAAACGTTTTGTACATTTTTGAGGCTGCGTCGACCTTTTAAACGCGCCCGCTATTGCCTTCTTCTATACCACTGTCACTCTCTTTCTCTCTCTCTCTCTTTCACACACACTCTCACTGTGTTACGGTTACATGCACTTTGGAGTCAAATTACAATTGACGCTAGATGGGTAGTGAAAGGATTAAAATGCCTTACGTTTTTATTACATACTCCTTTTTGTTACAAACCC
Source organism: Anomoia purmunda (assembly GCA_951828415.1). NCBI lineage: Eukaryota > Metazoa > Arthropoda > Insecta > Diptera > Tephritidae > Anomoia > Anomoia purmunda. Next base: position 114,778,694 of record OX639997.1, read on the forward strand.
CTTTTTATTTCACTCACGCCGCTGTTGTTGTACATTTTTAACATTATTTGATTTTAGTAGGTTTTTTGTTTCACGCGTCCTCTTTTCTTTCGGCATTGTATCAAATGTCCATTTTAATTACACGCATCGATGGTAAGCTTCGTTTATTTTTTGAAGCAGATAGAGGTGTTTGGAAAGATTGTACCTATAAATGTATTTTTATAATCGAGTTTTCTTTTGGAAACGGTGTACATATGTGTGCGTTGTTTTTTTTTAAGCGATGTCAATCAACGGATTGTGTTTCTATGAAAACGTTGAAGAGAAAATTTGTGGTTATTGTACGAGTAGCAGTCTTCATTTTGATCTTGATTCTATCGAGTTGTGGCATTGGGCTAAACAAACTGTAGATCTTGAAAACGCTTCGACCAGTGGAGTAGGAGTGAGTGCATTGAGGCATGAACGCAAGAATGATAGAATACAAGATTCCGCTAATTGGTCTGAAAATCTGAAATTGGCAGGGACGTCACACCGGATATACCGGTGGAGAGAAATGAGAGGAAAAACGTTGGTATACATGTTAGAAAGAATACACACTAAAATTGTTAAACATGTTGGAAAGAGTACACCTGATTCCGAAATTGCATACACACACGGTTATTGTAAACAAAATCTGTTGTGACGTAGAAATTCTGTCAGAATTTTTGAGAGAGGATTAGCGGTACTACAATAGGCGCCACCTTCTTTTCACCGTGGCATGAATGCTTACTTAGTGTTTTAGTGTTCATTCAGCAATTCAATCCAGAAAGATTTTTTTCACGTTAAGTAAGTTTTTTTTGTTAAGTTTGTTTGTAAAGGGTGTTTTTTAAACGTGTTGTTTTCAATGAGGCAATACTTTTTTCGGAGACTTCCTCCGGAACAACTTTTACAAAACGTGCAAATTTATTACCAAAATAATGGTTCGGTTCACGCGACGCATTGGACGCTGCGTCCAATATTCGGTCGACATAATTACCTAGCAGAGTCGGTAATCCGACTATCCATGGATCGATTTCGCACCACGTTTACTCTCGTGGATAATACGCATCCTCAGAGACCCTGTACAGTGCGCACCGAAGACGCTATTGCTCCTGTGAAGCAGAGTATCGAAGAAGACCCGAATGAGTCCATACGCCATTTGCGGAAAGATCTTGGTTTGCGGACTTACAAAATCCAACTTCAAGGCAGCCATTACTACTTGATTTCTAGTAATGCAAGTTAATTTTAGTTTAATAAGCCAGCTTATAAGTAGGACAGAGGGTGATAGCCTAATGTGCATTAATAGTCTTAAGTTGCATTAACTCAAAAACTAAATGCTGATTTGCGCTTATTAATGCAGATTAACTCTGCTCGTCTGTAGCGCCTTTTACCTAGTCTAAATGCTTCGGCATTCAACTACCCATTTTTTATGAACGCGGTGATTTGGGAAACCTTATCGTTTAAGGAAAGCTGCAAGCAAACTCTTTCTTCACTCGATGCTCTTCTAACTGACATCAAGTAGGCTAGTACACTTTTGATAGGTTCGAGTCTTTATAAACCCCAAATGAAGTAAAAGACAAAATCAAATGAAGGGCAAAATCAGCCGGATCGTTTAGTTCATTTATGCCGTAATTTTTGGTTGCGAAAACCACCTTTTCCCGAGCATTCCAGCCACAAAAATTTATGCCAAAATATGAAGCAATTTTACCCTTAAAATATATACCTTTTTACTATTAAAATGCAAATATTTCCTTTTTTTATCAACGCCCAAATTTTTAATAATTTTACAAATCCTTACAACATTCATCGTAGATTGCCTAAAAGAGCTTTGATTGATAGCTGATGGGCCGTCAACCACAAAGTACAGCGAAGTTGTGTTGAATTTTTGAAGCCTACATATATTAAGACCTATTTACAGCTACAGCTACGATCAAAATAATAGAAACATACAGTATTGACAAATTTTACTTCTTTTTTTTTAGTAAAAATATAGTTTATTCTATAACAAAAACCACATATAAAATAAATAGTACGAGTAACCCCAACCTTCAAACTTTGCAGAAAATTTAAAAAAGTTTAACAAATCTTCATGAAAACTTATAACACTCAGAATTTTTATGAAATTTTCGGATATGCAGTTTTATGGTTCATTCAATTTTAGTTTAAAAATGTGCAAATTTGAGGTAGGCTGATTTTTTATAATATTCTTTTTTTTAGTGTGCCGCATTTTTTGCCATTTAAAAAATTATCGAGCAGAAAATATCAGCAAAAAAAAAATACAAATACTTGTAATTTTCTAAAAATTCTTATTAAAAAGTTTGAAATTTTGAAGCAATTTTTGTTTTAATTTTTTAAATACTGCAACATTTTTTTTTATTTTCTGTAAATTTAAAAATTATTCTTCATTTAATATTAAAAAAAACACTAATTGAATTAAACATATATATAAAAACGTTGCGCTTCTATTATTTGGGCCATGACTGCATGTTCATATGTACATATAAAATAAAACAGAATCTATTATTTTATGAATTGTAAAAATAACGCCAAAAAACTAGTTCTCATCATGTAACGGAGTTTTTCACCCAACCTTGTATTTTATGTTTTTTATAGTTATTAAAAAATTCACCAAAAAAATTCCTTGCACGCCATTTTCAAAAAAAAAAACATAACTAATGCGCACCACCTCAAATTTATGCAAATTAAGTTGGGCTTTGAAAGCAGAGCCTGAAAAAATTTTCTTTGCCATTGCAGCGTTGCATTTGCAATTTGAGACACTTCAGTGACATAATTCCTGACAGCGTGACGAATTTTGATTGATAGCAGTTCAGCGAAAAAATCACGCCGCATTACAACACATCAGGCCAAAACACAAACATAAAAACAAAACTTAAACGGAGATACTCTCGTACATATGTGAGTTGTGTGTTAAGGGCCATCATATTTCGATGATTTGGATATCATCTGCATAAGTTTGTGCGAGCCATCCACAGCGAATTTTTACAACAACACCAATAGTGACAGTCAATCTCTGCCTCAAACTCGCCTCACTTCCCACCTGGGTTTGCCGCTCTATCACTCGCTTACAAAGTTGATTGAATAGATGTAAGAGCTGTCAAATTTTTAGGATTGATTGCTACGTGTACCTTTATGGAGGGGGGAATAAATCATATAAAATAAAATGTACTAATTATGTTTTGTAAGTGAGTGTATTTGTAAGAATGTATGTACATACATACATACATACACTAAATTGATAAGCGCCATGTCTAGCGTTGTTTTTTTATTATCACCAACTTGAATGGGTTGTAAGGGAAATTTGAAGCCAGATTGTCTTAGACGTTAGACTACTCGTATTTTGTGTGTGAACGCTTACCCTACGAGTAATTACGCATAATTTAGTGGACATTTAGGTAGATGAGTTGAAAATATTTGTAACGAAATGTTATGTTCATCAAATTTTAAACTAAAAAAAATCACAGACAGCTGTGACGCCACTTGTACTCGTAGTTCGTTAAATTATTTGAAGTTAGTTTTTTGCCACATCGCACAGTGGTTTCTATCTTCATTGTAGCTGGACAAACGGAGAAAATGATAGCTTAAAATCGAATTCTCCACTACTTTGAACGGAAATGTTTAACCTACATATACCGTTCGTTTTGTCCCGCCATATTTTCATTTCTGTTAAAAATAAACAAAAAGATCTCTCAATAAACACCGGCCTATGGCTCTCCAACTACTGTTATTCGGGTCGAACTAACAGCTTTAAGGGAGACCGCCCTTTGACTAATAAGGGTGGAAGGACGCTAAACTAGGGAAGGGTCCGACCTCCTGCTCATAGTTAATGCTACTAAAATCTTCTTTCATTGAATTGACTGACGGAAGATGGCCAATGGAATCGACCTGCTCTGTTACCAAACAAATCCGCAAACCCTCCTCTTTCTTTCCTTGTCTGCCTGATCTCGACTCTGTGGATGGTCGCGAACTACAACACTTCGCAAAGGAAATATGATGATTCTATAACACAGGAAACTTAGGTAACAAGGCAGCCCACTTAAGTGGCATCACAATAGGCCTAACTGGCTAAATGTGCCTCCCTGCCGGATTAGGCAGATTGGCAACCACCGTAACCATAACCGTAAAGTAGTCCAAGTAGTTTAAGCTGACCGAACCGACTGAAGGTGAATCCCGCACCGGCCGTTCAACCGCGTGCCTTACCGAGGACAACGTAAAAAACGTAGAAACAAATTGTATTAGCTAAACGACGAGTGACCATAAAATATATGGTTGAGATCTCATTTAGCAGCATAGAAAGCATCCTCACTGCAAATTTGAACATGAAAAAAGTATCCGCGCGTTGGGTGCCAGGAATATTAACAGAAGAACACAAGAAACCGACTGCGAATTTTAAAAATGAATCATGCAAGATTTCAAGATTATGCGGCGTGTTTTTATAACCATTGGTGAAACCTGGGTACATCACTTCGGTCCTCAGACAAAACGACAATCCATTGGGCTGCACGAGACTTTCATCTCCAACCCCTAAGAACTGCATGGTTTCAAGCTCTGTGTGAAAGATTTTAATGTCTGTGTTTTGGGATACCGATGGAATGATATCATGATTAATAATTTGCAAAATCGAGCCGGTATTACAGGTTCAAGCCATCAATGATAAGGTAGGTGGCAAACTGCGACTCAAGAGATTCGCACTCAATGCTGAAGTTGCGATGGCTGCCATAGAAAAAGTGAACTTCGAATTGCTCGAACAACCTCTTAATAGTTCTGATGGTATTTAAGCAAATTTTATTGAAATTTTTTTAGAAATAGAACATTTTCGGTGTTTTTTTTTTTTCTTTACCGAAATATTGTGGAAAGGTTTTTGCTCCCACAAGATTTTTAACATAGCAGCTCTCTTTTTCTGGCGTGGGACCTTAGGACATTTACATATAAGAACATATACATACATATGTATGTACTATATATACATATACGCAAAAAAATATATATATTACTTTCCTTTGTAGGAAAGACTTAACCTTTTTCTAACAATTTCCACCCCCGAGTTTCCTTAAAAATTCTTTTAGCATAGCAAGTTTGCTACCGGCGCACCCCTCTTGAAAATTTCAGCCGCATGCAAGGAATGCCTCATTTTCAAAGGAAAAAAATATGTGCTGACTTAAAGATGTAACCTGCGTAATTAATTTAGATTCAAACTGCATTTCGTTTCCTTTACACGCTGTACAAAAACATTACCAACAATAGGCAAATGAATGAGGATAACGGCGAAAGGAAGCGGAAATTGCTAACTACAAGTAGGAGAAAAAGGAAAAAAATATAGGGAAAACGAAGTAGTTTACATGCAACGCAAACTAATTGCCTTCAGTAATAATTTGCCTTTTTAAAATATTCTAAAATGTCGTTTGAAAAGGATATTATACAAATGTGAATACTATAAAAATTAGTGGCAGAGCAGCCATGGCTTAGTCGCTATTATATCCCTAGAAAACACAATGTGATATCTTCAAATACATTTCTCAGGAAGTCAGTTATGCTTTTATAAATTCTTAAATACTATCTAATAAATGTACCTTTACAAATTAGTTAAGAATTTGCGGGTAAGAATATTCGTATTGTCCTATTTTGTGCAACTAACAAACGAAGCTGCTGTTTGAGCGGACGCCTTGTCGCTAAGCCACTACGTAAACTACTTCAGGCGATTGTGCGATACGGGCCACATAACTAATTGATTTTCGTGCTGAAAGAAAATAGAAAAAAAGAGAATTTAATAAGCGGCGCTTGTTGCAAACAAATAGCACGATTTGTTGTGGACATTAAAAGCAATATATGTCATGGGACAATTGCTGGCTGGACAATGGGACAAATGAAAAATCACCGTTCAGCTGCCCGCTAGAAGTTTTCAACAAATGGCGAATGGTCAAAGCGAAAGCAAAACAGGCCGCGCTAATTGTACGAAAAATTTTGTTGAAAACCGCAAATTTATTTGGGCACAGATGAATAGTTAATCAAAGTGTATTTAGAAAATGAAGAAGCAAAATATGTTTTGATGAATATAATTTTTCTGGTACAATCGATTAATTTTTTCTCGGAGAATCAAATTTTACAGTATTATTTAGATGTATATACATAGACATAAATGTATATTATTTGTAATTTTTATACATTTATTCTAAAAATTCAAAATAAAAATTATTATTTTTTATTTTTACGTAAATAATTTACAAATAAGAGTTATTTTTAACTTTTATATTATATATTACATATCTTATGATAACAGTTATTTTATACATATATTAGTCATCAATAAAAATCAGTCAGTATTTTTATAAAAGTCATTAATGATGACTTTTATAGATATTAACATAAATATAAATATAATTATAAATATAAATATAAATAAAAATAAAAGTCATCAATAAAAATCAGTCAATGACTGATGACTCGTATTGAAGACTTTTATTTATGAAAGTCACTGACTGATTTTTATTATATATGTATTGTAAAAGTCTGCAGTAACTGTTATTATCACACATAATATAAAAATCATTATTTATATTTTTAAAAGTCATCAATATAAATTAGCCACTGACTTTTATAAATAAAAGTCTTTAGTAACTGTTATCATAAGACAGTTAATATAAGAATAAAAAATAACTGTTTTTTTTAAATTATTTACGTATGCATGAAAAGTTATTGATGAAGTATATCGATGGATTTGTAAAAGTTTTTTCATGTCCTTTCAAGTCCCGGCCATGTTTGATTTCAAAAGAGTAGAGAAATTGTTAAAATATCTGTTAGAACAAAATTATAGGTTAAGACATATAAAGTAGAATTTCACGGGAAATATTTTCGGAAAACAATTTAACCCACTTAGGCCCCGCCTGAAAGTCTCATTTTGACCCTTATATCTAAGAACCACTGAAAGAAGCCGTTAGAGAATTAAATATTCTAGAAAGTTATACTTCGGAAAATTTTACTAGAGGTCTTCTCAGGCAAAACCTTTTTACAGAACACGTAAAAGTCCACAGAAAATAACAAAAAAACAAATATGTCTCCTTGAACTATGCTACATTTTGTATGCTTGGCTTCTTAACTTAATGTTGCAAATTAACAGAGCTGTTATTTAATATTTGTATAATTTTTTTTATATTTTATTTCATCTAGAGCTCGGCTTTATTCGCGGACAGATTTTATATCTCTAGTAAAATTTTCTGAAGATTAAGTTTCTATTATTATTTCAGTCCTCTAACGAATTTACAAAATGTTTTTTTTTTATGGGTTTATTGAAGTAAGGGTCAAAACAACACTTTTAGGTGGGGGCTGCTAATGGGTTAAATAGTCTACGAAAATATTGTCCTTTAAATTTTACTGTGCTATCGCAAGAAAATTTAATTATATTAAAAATGTATTGTACAAAATATCTTACATTTTTCCTTTTATCAAAGAACTATGGCTACAGAGCCGTCAAGGTAAATTAAAGACAACACGTATGAACGCAATTGGTTTATGTGAAGTAATTTGACGAAAATAAGTAATTTACATTGTAATTTGAATAAAATTTTAGCCTAGCATCTGATTTGGCAAATCAGACCTGCAAACTTTGGAAGTCTTTGTTGAGATTTCTTTGATAAGAAACATTTCTATTTTTTTTATTCGTGGATTCTTGAATTGATGAAATTAAAACTCAAGCTCTTGAATATCTGATTCCCTTAATCCGGCGCTGATCTATGCGAATATATGTAGGTTTGTTTGTTTGTAATTGATATAACTATCTTATGCTTACAAAATTCAAGCGGGAATTTAATTTTTGCCTAAGGAATCCCTTAAAGTCCAATCATAATTTAGTAACAGTTTTTAACGTCTTTTTCGTTAGTTCAGCGCATACACCCATACTTACACACAAACAAACACTACTAGATAATTGCTTGAGAAAAAAGATTTTTATCTTTATTACATTATAATAACACATAAGTATGAGTAAAGGTTATAACAAAAAAAAAAACTGAGAAAAACTTGAAGAAATGCATGCAAAGCCAATCATTGCTGAGAAAGAAGCCACACAACCGCCGGCAGTGTGTAGACTGGAGGGAGAGGATTGGAGTATAAAAATATACGTTACACTTTTTATACGTTGAATCAAGTTTAATGCACCGGCATATCTATCTACATATCTATGTATGTACATTTGTATGCAATTGAAGCGCTTAATGATGGCACTACATAAACCAGAAGTGACCAACCGACCGACCAAAGTGCTGGCCTTAGCGTTGGTGTTTCCAGCTGATGGCGATGGGAATGGTGGTGGCAAGTGCACAGCACGCATTTGCTTAGCGAAGATGGTCAAGTGCAGGCGTTGGCAACTCAAAACTACGACGATGCCGATGAGTGTGTGACAAAAGCGTAGTTTGAAAAGAAAAAAATTTACAATGTGTTGTTTTTGTTTCTATTATTCTGCACACGTGTTCCCAGCCACTGCACATCGTGTGAATGACATTGCACATTGCACAAAATGCGCGAACAATTTTTTTTTTTAATTTTTATTGTATTGTTTTGTTTTTTTTTTTTTTTTGCTACTGGCGAAGCAAAACCGCGCCGTTGGTTGTGTAGGTGCGACTTCGCTTTTCGGAATTTTCAGTTTATGTGATTTTGTGCCCATTTAGCTGCGGGCTAGTTTTATTTTTAACATTCCCCTTCGAGGCATTCGGAGCCTTGTTGCCACAGGTGAGTGAGTGCGCCGCAAACGAGTGGCAGCAACAGGTAGCTATTGAAGTAGTGTATTACTGAAATGAGGATAGGGAGTTTAATTTGAAATATTTCCATACAAGGTTATATGTGTTAGTATTTATAGTACAGTTGTTCAACAAATGCGGGTGCTAATAATTTTATTTAAAAAGGCAATTGTGCTATGAGACCGGAAATTGTTATACAATTTTCTCACGGTACCATTTTCACTTTTCATTTACTGTCGATGTTGCGAAAATTAACGGAGGAGGTTAATAATGAACGCATTTTAATTTTTTTTAAAGATAATAGTTCAATTGTCAATATGGAAATAGACGGGTTTCAAAGAAATAGATAGCGAGCAGTTGAATGGAGTCAAAGCTGGTCTGGATGTTAAAACTGTAGAAATTTCACTGAAAATTCGCGTACTTGAAACCCATAAAATCCAGAGTATGGAAAGCATGGGTGGCTTATTATTAGTGGCTTAGCGAATGTTTTCTGATTAGAGTTTTTAGGTATCGTAATATTCAAGGCTGCGTTGTACTGTAGGATAATCGAAGGCAGTTATAATAATTACTAATGTAATCCATACTCTGATTACCGATACATTAAATTTTTTTTTAAACATTTTAGTCAAATTTTTTCAAGAGAAGCCCAGAAATTTCATAGTTCGCAGAGGCAATTAAGTGAGGGGTGATGAAGTGAATAATAGAAGCCGCTTCTACGAAGTCATAGTGTATGTATTATGTTTTTTTGTTTCTTTGAATAAAATTGAATAGATTTTTAACGATGAAAAACCCTGTTATGTTACATCTAAAAATGACTTTTATGATGATATTTAAATTTTTTTTCATACATTGACTTTTATTTTAAGATAGAAAAATAAAAGTTCAAGTATAACTGTTACGAAACCGGGAAAAAATATCAGTCATAAAAAGACTTTTGAAAATAGTTTCATGGAGGAACTTATTATAATAAAAACCCAGGTATACATATACCAAAACTTTCCTTTTTTATTTATCCGTTCGAGGGTGCACCCTTATAAATTATAACAAAAGTCCTCTTTCAAAAAATCCGAGGGCCTGGATATAAGCAAAATATATTTTAGACTATCATGAAATATCAGATTTCTACTAAAATGTTAAGTTACTTCTTTTAGGATTAAAGTTCGTTATAGGTACAGATATACCTAGGTTTGCGCACAAGGGTTAAGGCTAACTATTCAGCTTTCAAGAAAAACAAAAAATCCATCTAAAACTACGCTAAAGAAATGAAAAATAAATTTTTTCTATCAAAATTTTCTATCGATAATGATCGTATATTAATTTTTCCAAGAAAATTTACAGCAACGGCAAAGTACTTTTTCAACCAACACAAATAATGAAAAATATTACTTGCGATCTTTTTTGAGAGCTGAACACTTAGCTTTAAACAGTTACGATCCCTGTCCCTGCCTGGCTATCTGGAAAAGGCGATACAGCGTTATCATATACAGCAATTTTCTAAAACAATATCAAATTTTGTGGGAAAGATAGATAATAATGATAGATGAATAAGTTGGCCTAATAAATTTAAATGTGTGAATGAATAATAATATATAATTAATAATAATTTGGAGATAATAAAAGGAAAAATTAAATGGTACTTCCGAAGCTCGTTAGTTAGAGCTTAATTATCAACAGCTATGATTGCAATTGTAAAATATCACGGTTCCCACACTTCACTAGATGTATATTAATTGCTACACAAAAGTTAGTACCAGTACCATCTCTAAAAAAAAAGTTATCACCTCATTTTGCTAGCTTCCATATTCACATTACAAATCTCAATTTGATATGTAAATTTGGTTGTAACATTTAACATAAATTAAATTACTTTCAAAAAAAAACCAATGTACATATTTACAGATAAACACCGCAACACTTTCAATCAATAATTTCGCCAGCGTAAACCCTTTTCCAATTTCTTTCAATTCAACTTTTCTCTTCATCGATTCGTAAACAGCATAATTTGCAAAACACATTGTCAATATTGCATCCTTTCCATCGCTGCTGCTGTTTATTGACAGCTACATAAATTGACATTTATTGAAATGTACAGTAGATCTGCCGATCCTCTTTATGTGCTGACAAATTTATGCAGCTTGCGAACAGACAACGAGATTCAAGAAAATTTGCAATACAACTAAAAGAAAAAAGGGTTGACTGAGCGCGAAACAAAAAAAAAAAAAAAATGTTTACCTACATTGCAAGCGCCCCCTTTGTAACCCTTCACAAGGCCGCTCGCTGGCACTAGTCGACACTAAGATGTGTTGTGTTTGTTATTGTAATAACAGACAGTTTTGATGATAGCTGCTAGAACTGTCAAAGTGCATTTATGTAAGTTGATAAGCGTTCAAAGTAGATTTGCATGCATTTTTTTCTATGATGAGATTTTTATTTTTGGTGTTGTGGCAAGAGGTATGCGCGAATGTATGTAGAGTTGTAGAGTTGCCAGGCGATGCATTTTTGAATGGATTTTGACAGAATTACAATAACTAGTCTCGAATAGGAACTCTCGCCTCTTCGCCTGATTAGCCCTTCTTCTGTGAGAGAGACATTCCAATGGAGTCATAAGAACCGTAGCAACACACAAAAATCAAAAAAAACTTTATTTCCCATCAGCGCGTTCTTTATCTTTTAAAGCTCTTTTAGATTATTTTCTGTATGAAAATCTTTTTGTGAGGCTTTTCATAACTTATTTTAGAAATATTTTGTTAGAAATATAAAAACATTTTTCGAGTTTTTTATAGCTTATTTTAGATTCATTTATATAGAAATAAAGGCTGCTTTCAGGGTTATTATTAAAGTACATTTCGCCTCTGAAGGAATAAAACTCACTTTTTAGACTTTTCTTTTAGAAATAAAAAATTTTACTAAAGTAAAAAATTTAGTTTTGTCTTTAGAAATAAATATCTCTTTCGAGTTGTTTTTAAAATTTTTTTTTGGCGATTTTCTATAGAAATTAACCAGATTTTCTTCAAAATTTTCTTTCTTTTTAATAATAATTTTTAACTCTTTCTATGGAAAATATTGCCATAGATTTTTTTTTTATTAAAAAAAAGTATTTTTGAAGATTTTTAGAGCCCAAAAAAAAGATTACTTTTGGTGTATTACGAGTATATAGTAAATTTTTGAGTTTTTTTAATTCTCTATAGAAATATAACTCCTTTTGCAGTTTTTTTTTAAACTTGTTTTTGATGCTTTTCTACAGAAATAAACCAGACTCCCTCCCTTCAACACTTTTTAATGCTATTTTAACATCTCTGTGGAAAATGTGTTTGTTTGATTTTTTTTGGAAAAGCATTTTTGATGATTTTTATAGCCCAATTTTGATATTTTTTTTTTTAGAAAAAAGCATTATTTTCGAAGTATTATTATAGAAAATTTTTGACTTTTCTGTAGGAATAAAACTCTCTTTCGAATTTTTTTTAACTTTTTTTTAATTTTTTTTTTTTAATTTTTTTATAACCTTTTGAATGCTAATGTTGAACTCTCGCTATAGAAAAGATCGTCGTGGAAGTTTTTTTTTCACTTTTAACTTTTTTTCCGTAAAAAAGTATTTTTGGAACAAATTTGGAACTTTTCTAAAACCCATTTAAAACTCTTCGTGGAAGTAAAAGTTTCTATTTAACTCCTTTTTAAAGGCTATTTTAGGCGGTTTTTTCGTTTTAAAATCAGTTTAGACTCTTTTCTATAAGAATACAAAAATTAAAGCTCTCTTATCAATGAAAATAAAATATTCCGTTTCTCTCAACACAGCAGACGTTCATCGTGAGAAATCTTTTTAGCTCCATAGTTCGCAAAAGTATTCGTATAATCGTAAAATTAAAACATTTTAGGTCTTTCTTTCATAGAATATGTAAATTTGTGTAATAACTACCTATCTGGCAACCCTGCTCATTTCATTGCAGCAAATTTTATATATCTACGCGCATCCTCCTTTTTGCATACAAATGAACTGCAGCGAATGCGACTTCCTACCAAAAAACAAAAAAAAAAAAACCATCAGTGCGCAACCCAGATGGGACAGCGGAGATAGAGAGTGGAGAGTTCTTTTCCAGCACTATGTGCCACTGCCACATTTATTGCCCATACATAATCCTGTTAATGGTATTATTGCGGATTGCCGCTTACACACACACACACACACACACACACACACACAGAGAGACACAACAAAGCATAAAAAGCAAATAGGATATGAAAGTAATTTTTAATTTTTAGAGCCGTCAGCTAGAACGTTTAGCATATCTTACAAGGCAAATCTTTGCAGTTACATATCGTATTTTGGTTTAGCGAGAGGGCCTTCTTACTGCGCTTATGATCATTGTTTGCCGATCAGTGTTGTAAATTTGGTTTTTCAATGTTTTTCGTTCGCATTCAAATCCGCTGTTATCGCTTTAATGGACTTACAAATTTTATGAGTGCCAGCGTTTCATTTATCCGCTTGATTTTTTCACACATGCATGGTACTCGTATTTTTAGTGGCGAGGGTTGCACTCAGTATTTTTGCATTTTTCAATTCTCATCACTGGCATGTCAAAGAAAAGAAGTTTTACGCTAACTTTTTGTAACTTTTTATTACATAGTTAATACTAATTTATGTCTTTTCGATCCACGTAAATTTTGATGTATTGTGCCTGCAGTGCAACGAATTCATCATCGGCATTACATTTGACATTCATGATTTTCGCATTTCAGAAATTTTAAAAATTTAACTACTCTATGCTTTTGTTTTGCTGTTGTATTTGAATCGTAAAAAATGTAGTAACGGTTAACGGTCAGTGTCGGCGGTATATCCGGCGTTGATGGAGGCTCGTTGTTAGCGAAATTACTTTTGTGGTTTCTGCGTTTAATGTTCGTTGAGCTACTTAAGTTTCAAGATAAGCTGCTTATTTTTTCAAACACTACAGGCGTTTGTGTTTTCTTATATGATTTTTATGTTTGTCAACGTCACTTTGTAAATGTAGCGGAAATTTGCGGTTTATCCTTTCAATAAAAGTATCACATTACTAATTGCAGTTTTATAGCCTCGTGTGGATAGGTTTTTTTTTTTAAATTTGAACGAAGCTAAGTATTTGGCTTCCTTGAAGCACAGCTGTTACGAAGTTCCCATAGAGGGAGATTTTCTTTTTCTTCAGAAGTGAGCGCAGTATTGAAAAAAGTTTGCGTAGAAACGCAGCGTAAGGAAAAGTCAAATGAAAAATTTAGACTCTTCCCGAATTGTTCAACTATACTAAAATTGGCAGGTTGGAGGATTCTAGAAGGACATGCGAGAGGCTTAGAGATGCTCTCCAAAAAAGGCATATAACTTTTAGATCGCCCTTCAGTTAAATATTCAGCTCTGACGACAAATCACAAGAACAATTTATGATTCTTTCTGTTGCCTGAAAAATTGCTTTGCTATTGCTTTGCTTTCCTTTTTGAGGAAGTAAATTCACAGGAATTTATTTCTTGAGAGCCGTAAACTGATTTAAGAAATTTCGATAGAAGAAATTTTACTTTTTCATTTCTTGATTTTTATATGAGTTTTTTGCCTCTATGGAGAGTTGCTTTATTTCTCCAACTTGCGCTAGAAATTTGCAAGCTGGGAATCTTTCCATATTTTTAGTGTTTCAGTAATATTTTCTCCCCATTAAGAATAATATGGAATTCCCAGGCTAGGAACCTATATAAGTCTCAATTTTCGTACTGTGGCTCCGATTAAATTTTTTTTATTAAGACAAAAAATTTTATAGATTTTAGATAGATATTTATATGCCGTTCCCGAATTTCCTAAGAATCTCAGATTAAAAAAAGTTACAAAATTTATACTTTATGAGTTCTTTTAGCGATTGAAGCGATGATACATAATAAATAATTTCTTTTCACATAATCCCATTTCTCGGTGGACATAGTACATCACTATACTTTCGCTTAGCAACTCATAAACAAATAGTGACCAGCTGCTCCAGTAGGGTTAATATTTGCACGACGAATATTTCCGGTATTAAAAATGAATTAAAGAAATTTTGAGTTACTGCATTTTTAAAGTACATGCGTGATATGTATATGTAATGTTTTCATGTACGCCTACGGCAACTAAATTTCCATTTACGTTACTTTTCGGAAATTATAATGTAATACTCCATAAATCGTCCTGCTGCTGCCGAATTGAAAATGAAGCTATCCCCAAAACAATTCAAGCAAAGATATAAACTGTCAAAATGTAGACAACGTTCCCATCGTAAATCAGAGCAGAGTACACATTTTAAACACATACAAATGTAGATAAAAACAATATATCAATCAAAAATTGCATGCATACAGAAATAGATATGCGCTCTAAAATGGCTAATGTTCGCTAAAGTGACAAATGCCAGCGAGAAAAGTCTAGACGTGAACGCTCGTAAATTTTGCAGATAAACATTTTGCTTCATATATTGTAATAAATACATAAAAATTAAGAAATGCATTTCACATTATCGCCTATAAAAATCGAAAATTGGAAAATCAGAAACTCGAACATAGTACACACATGTCCATCAAAAATGTGATAAAAATCATAAAAATGCGATTTAGGATGCATCCGAGGTTGGTTGGCAGTGCGTGTAATACAGAGATGCAGGATTCATACGGGTACAGCAGATTGACTGTGGAAGAGTCGGGTATGACGAATGCAATATTGCAATTTTATGACCAAATAAAATTTTTGATATCAAAGTGACGAAAGAACCAACAATTTCTGTATAGGCGGCCTGATGCGAAACAACAAACGCATGAGTGTTGAAATGCCATTGGCGACGGCGTAACACATTTAGTAGCCGAATGTGTATGTGGGATTTGAGCGCAGCGCATTCAGCAGCTGTGGTCTTTTCTTGGGGGTAATAGGGACGATATTTTTGAAATTAAGACACCGACATTCATAGGCGGAAGTTGGCGGCACTAAAAACCAAAGTACGATATTTATGAGGTAGTTTATTGGAATTAGAAAATTGAGAGGGAGTGAAAGTGGAAGTGTGACTTCTTTATTATTTTTTTTTTTGTTTGCTCTGAACATTGCAAATCTAGAAGACTAGCCGTAACACTTACAAATTCCCCCATAAATCTCTGCTTATCTCTCTGACGTTCTATGAGGCGTAGAACATCAATTTGTTTAATCTTTTTCTCCGAGAAAAGCGGCACCTTGTATTCTATAATTCTTGCAATCTTTTCGCAAGTTAAATATGTTCGTGATTTCATTTACCAAGCGCGGCTTTGCAATTTTCAGCAAGTTTATAAATTATTTGTTATACATTGCGCGTATTTACATAGACTTAAGATTTTTTAAAGCGGCCGTTTTACACGATTTATTTCTATTTCCCATACTGTAACTCTGACTCAAAGCGGTTACTGTGTCCATAAAAATGTAAAAAAAATTATCAAAATTTCTAACTTACTAATTCGAATTTTTTTGTTTTAAAACTTGGGGTTTGCAGTTTTATAGCCCAATAAATTTCAGTATAATAAAGAGCAAGTCTTAAGTTATTACAAATTCTTGATAATTTTTGACAATTTTTTTGCTGAAGGTGTTGCGTATTTTTCACCATATAACATGAAAAAAAATTTATTTTTATTTGGAAAGAAAAAAAAATGATCACAAATCAATTAACATTTTTTGGAATTTGATTTATACTGGAATTGAATGAGCTACAAGTTTGCATATCTAACAATTTTCTGAAAATTCTGATTAAGAAGTTTGAAATTTGGAAGACATTTTTTCTTAATTTGCTAAATTTTTATAGTTTTTGATACAGAATGATAAAAAACAAATGAAAAATGTTTAGCATGAAAAAAAATTCGCCATAATTATATAAAAAAACTTACTGTGCCGATACTTTTTTCCAACACTGTATATATACATATACATACATATTTTCAAGAACTTTTCTATGCACTAAACTTATTTCTCAGATTTTGTTGCTGGAAATGGGCAAGAGTAAAAATTGCATCAATTTTTCAAAGCGCTAAAAATATTCATTCGGTTTTTAAATCGTTTTGTAAACACCAATTTTTCAATACTTCTAGCTCTAATGCTTGTAATCCTTTTGAGCATTTTTTAAGCTCATAATTAAGTTCATATTATTCTTTTTTGTGCCGAAAAAAGTTGGACACTTTTCTACATACATATAAAAAAAAAAAAACGAAAAAAAATTATTCATTACTCAGGAAATCAAAAAATTCTAATCGCTTTGTAAACACGCACCCTTTTTAAGAGATTTTTCAACAGCTTCCGTACTTGTAATCCTCTGCAAGTCCAACGGATTACAACACTTCTCCACTGCCAGCGAGTTGCAAGCGAAACCAGTCTTGACTTGCAGGAAAATCTTTTGGCTTGCGACCGCTGAGCTATCACCGCTGCTCATTTCCAGCTAGCAGTTTGCTGAGATTTTTTTTTTTTTTATTCATTAATCTGCTATTATTTTGCCTTGCCTTATAAATTAACTTGACCAGCTGCAGTCTGTAGGCTGCTCGTTCCTCACAATGTTTGCCAACGTAAAGTCCAACATCCTCCTCATTTTTGACAGCCTTCAACAAGCAAACATATGCAAATTAATGACTTCAGCCCTTTCTCCCATTACTTCATCCCCCTCCCCCCTCGGATGCCCCACCATTTTCAACTTTTCCTCGTTTTATGTTTTTCATAATTATTATTATTTTTTTTTTGTCAAAGTCCGTCATCCCTTTGTTTGTAGCTTAATGTCCACTCGCAATCCTTTTGTTTCAAGCCATCCACCCCTTGCCTGCGTTTTTGAAGGTAATATATAAATAACATACCTTCTTTCTTAGCAGCGCTGCGCTTTAGAAAAATTATTATGTTCCTATTGTCGCAGAGGTGCTGTTATGATTCAATTACCGGTAGACAAGTTGACCAAGAATGTATGTAAGATTTATGCATTTCTCGTTTTTCGCGGTCAATGTTACTTTTAGAACTGCTTTTTTTGCTGTCAGTTTTCCGCATCCTTTCAATCTTTTTTTTTTGTCCGTTTCTTTGGTTAGTCCTCTGATTACAACGAATTGTTCATGTCGCTGACTGTCTTGTCATAAATTAAAATATGTATTTTTGACTTATGACGAAGTTACTGTCTACTTTAACGGTTTATTTTGATAATCTTGACTAATGGTCATTTGATATTTTTTTTTTAGATTGAGTAGACGGCCAAAGGGTATGGGAAAATAAAATTTTCTTTATGAAACGTTGAAAATTCTGAATGCAACTACACAGCTTCCAACTCCACTAGGTATTCAAAGGCGTTTTTTAAAGCTACGAGTATTAGTGTAGCATGTTCGCCAGAACGTTTTCAGTCTCCCACCATGCTGATTGAAGTGAATACAGTGATCGAGGAGCTGCAGAAACCATAAGCGGCTTACGAAAGAAGATGTCCCCTGCATTATCCGCCACCACGGCTCTTTTCTTCTTTCCATATTAGTTCTTTTCATTTCGAAGCTATGCTCTCTTTTTGGAGGATTGGAGAAATCACTTTGGAGACAAAAAATTAGAGGTATGTATAAATAATATTATCCGAGAAAAGAATAAAAGTCAATCATTAATTATAAGAGCATTATGCTAATTTTTTAAGTCATCGGTAACTTTTATTTTGAGACTAAACAAGTCTGTTGATAATAATAATGAGATATGTTCATCGATTTGCTGGCTTTTTTAAAACTCAGCCAACAAATAATTATTATTCTGGGTCCAAGCAATTTTTACAGAATCGAAAAACCGAGCGGGCCTGCGTAATCCCTTTTTTTATATTCGCTAAACAAAATGCTATTTTTATCTTGAATGCAATTAAAAAAAGCGAAACGGTATTCCCTAGATGGCGCTGGGTTTGTGGTATTTAGAAAATCCAGACTAATTTTCCGATTTGGCTGATATTATACATAGAAAGATATAAGTTCACAAAGAAAAATTTGCACACTCGTTTTTACTCTCGCAAGGATATTCATAGCTATTCGAAATTTACAATCACAAATTTTTCGAACAACTGATATTTATGCCGTTAAATTTTTGAATAGTTGCTGGTCCATTTTAAGAACGTTTCGCATTAAAGTTTTTCTTTCTAGGCTATGCCAGGAATTGATCCCACGACTTCCAGTGCCAAGCGAGGACGTGTAAACTGTTTTTGCATTTCTATCCTCCTATTTCCAAACGCAATTTCAACACGGCACTAGAAAGAAAAATGTTGTGGAAATAGCAGTTCTAATTTCCACTGCTTTGACTTTTGTTGTCTTTTTTCAATACTTTCCAAATAAAGAAATCTGGTCGTGAGCTCAGCTTTTTTTAAAAATAATTTTTGGAAGTAGTTGCGTTTCAAACATTTTCCTCGATACAATTAACAGAAAGCTGAAGAGAATTCTTTATGTGCAATTCCACAATGTCAATCAAAATATTTATACAAATTCAGTTGAGTGAAAAAAGTCAACAATAGCTGATTCAGAGAAACCCCAAAGCTACAACAATAATACATATAGCGCCTGTATGTTTGTAAGTCCTATGTATTCTTCAAAGTAACTGAATCATTCGCCTGAGGAAAAAATGTCTGTTGTTTAGAACAAAAGAAAAGGTGTGAACCAGTGACAATGAGCACAAGAGTCACTGAGGAAGTTAAATGAGCGCGCAGTGACACAAAAAAAAACAGGGCATCTTGAAAAAGCAACGCGAGTGACATAAACAACACCGGATAACACAACAGTAAACAAAGAAGGAGTAGCAAGAAAATGTTGCCTGTAAATCAGCTAAAATGGGGTTATCCTAATGTAGCTACTACTACTATTCGTGTTTGCAAGCTGATGGATTTCTCTGAAAAGAAATTTCGATGAAATGCAAATGTGCAATGGAAAATAATAGCACAACGGCAAACAAATGACAGCAATACGCACACTACGAAGAAATATTGAAGAAAAGCATTAGAGAAATGCGATTTACAAAACGGCTGCAGGACAACAGCAAGCAAGGTAGGGAAGGGTTGTCTTTTTTTGATGGTCTATGTTCGGCGGCACGGCTAGTCAACTTAGCTCAGCTCGAGTACGTATGTATGCGAATAAAAAGATTTTCCTCTCGAATAAAAACGCACAGCGTTACAGCTAAATATTTGTAGCAACTAGGACACACTCGAAATACAGCTGGCTGGCTGGCTGGCTGGCTGGCTGGCTGGCTAGCTGGCTGGCTGGCTGGCTGGCTGGCTGGCTGGCTGGCTGGCTGGCTGGCTGGCCGTATGAAAGATTAATGTCCGAAAAATGGTAATTTGTTAAAGCGGTGACAAGCTGGCAAAGCGATGGCTGGAAAAGCGCATAAAAAGGGTAGCGGGGCACATGCAGAGTTGACACAACGAGCGTGTGTCTTACGCTAAGATAGGTAGGTACATAGGTAGGTAGGTAGTTAGGTATGCAAAAGTCGAAATTGAGTTGTAATCTCAGTGATTGTCCCACTTATGTTAATGAATATGCGCGACAACGCGGTGGTGTTGTTGACTATCGAATGGCTGCGTCTGCGCTATGACTTCCCAGAAAGGCAAGCTGAGTGTTGGTGTGTGTGTGTGCGCAGAACTCTTTCCTACTTTCTCTCTGTCTTTCTTTCATTTATGTTTAATTTATGGGCCAAATGCACTATCACACCTTTCTTCTTGTCATTCCTAGCGCGACTGTGCGTATCCTTCTCTGCACTCCGCGCATCCTTTCGCCTCGTTCGTTTGCCTTTAAATGGGATGTTGTGTTGGTTGGTTCATGTGTGCATTTTGTTAAAGGTCTTCAAAGACAATGCGACACGTTTGTTTTGTAAATATTGCGTTTGTTATTAATGATTGTACACTTCAGTTTTTGAAACCCAAATCTAAGCGTTGCCTTTCCCAACGTCCGATAGTTATTTGCATGTGAATTCAGTTTAGAAATTGATGCCATTTGATTTTGAAAAATTCAGTTCTTTTGCTGCATAGAAATTTAAAATATTTGTCATTGATTTGCCGTTCAGCCATTTCTACAAGTTCAGAAGTATAATGACTCAAACAATTGAACACATGTTGTTTTTTTTATGACAATTGTTTTCCTTCAATTCTTATAAAATTCTGGTTCGTAATATAATATGAAATTTTAGACCAAATTTATGAAAATTCAAGAAAATTTTCATCCAAATTTTAAACTATTAATCCTTTTGTTATAATACGAACTAAAGTTTTATAAAAAATATACTTCCTTGCAAAATTTTTCCAAAAATTCCATTTAAAAGGTTTCAAATTTTAATAAAAATCTGTGGATTTATATTCCTTTTGTTATATTGCGAACTGAAGTTGTATACAAAATTAACGAAAACCAAAATTATATAAAAAAGTTTTCCAAAAATTCGAATTAATTTTGTACAAAGTTTGAAATTCGGGTTTATATGGCTTTTGTTATATTACGAAGTAAACTTTTATAAAAAAAATAACGTATATTCAAAAGTTTTCCAAAAATTCGATTCAAAAAGTTTGAAATTTTTGTAAAATTTGTTGAAATTTATTGCGAACTAAAGTTGTATACAACACTAAGGAATAGAAATTATAATAGAAAAGTTTCATAAACATTCTAATTAAAAAGTGGAAATTATGTTGAAAATTTGTATTAATTTTGTTCAAAGTTTTAAATTCTGGTTTCATAAAAAATGAACGTGTTTACTAAAGTTACAAAAAGTTTAAAATTTTGATGAAAATTTGTTTAGTTTTTATACATTTATTGCAAAGTTTTAAATGCGTATATTTTTTATATTGCGAACTTAAGTTTTATAAAAAATTTAGGAAAACAAATTATCCTAAAAAGAGTTTTCCAAAAATTCGAATTAAAAAGTTTGGAACTTTTATTACGTTTTTTTTTTCAAATGTTATATAATTTTTTTTATATATAAAGTTTTAAATTTTGTTTGATACGCTTTCTTATATTAAAAAAAAAATATCAAACAAAAAATCAGAATGTCAATGGTATGAGTCACTGTATGTACATAGGTATACATATATAGTACACACATACATGCCTTTTTTATCGCCATAATTTCCCTCATATGCTTCGTATTTGCATATCGTTTCCATTTGTCATTTGTCACTGCTGTGTTGATAAATATTTTTATCTTTCGGCTGGGTTTGTTCCATATTCACAAAAACTTTTAGTGCCTTCATACGAGTATACTTGAATTTTCCATCATAGTTTCTCTTGCACTGCAGATTAATGAGTTCTTAATTATCTTGTGTAACGTTTTTTTCTTCCTGATTTTAAGCAATTAATAATTTTTATGCAAATTTTGCAACAATGAGAAGGTACTGGCTTCTTGAAGGTTTATCTCAATCACTTCGTGTATCCTGGTTTCAGATGCCCTTTTTGTGTTCATTTTGTAGCCGCCTATCACAAGTTGGAAGCGTTGTACAAAATACATTTTGTCTTGATTCTATACCTTGTCAAGTAAAGCATCCCACTCGTTTTCGGTACTGAGATATTCGTTGTCGCGAATTGTCCTTTGAGTCTGATATTCGAAACATAGCATAGTTCCCTATTTGCAGGGGCAATATTGGACAGTGTTTTGGCGATAGCTTCAATAGTTTTAAAGTAGATTTGTCATATTCTGTTTAAGACATCCATTGTTCCCGTACTACAATCATTAGGCCAACGCGTTCCATGATATTTTATGGGAATAATTGTTTACCAAAGCTTCCTGCCAGAAACTTTCTTTCGTTCGCTCTGTTATTTCTAGCGATATTCCTGTGACCAAGCACCCATTGCCTGAAATACTGAGATACTTACAGCCAAGATGACAAACCCTGGTCGGCGAGACCAAGTACCTTGCAGAAAAATTGCGTTCCCCGATACCAGCAGTTGAATCGTGTCCTTAACTCCTTAGAGAGTCCCTGATGGCCTTTTGGCTATCCGAAAATATAGTTTAAACGCTCCTTGAATGCGCCTTTCATATATTTTTTTTAAGGTTTTTAAGAACTGACTCAGTTCGAAATTGCTGCCACCTCGGTCTAATGACGGTGAGCCATTTGCACTTCGCGATAGAGAGGCTAAATGCCTCGGTCAGGAATTTTGACCTGAATCTAGTTTCCTAGTCATAGAGTCAGAAATTCTACATATTTCCAACTTTTCTATCCTTCCCAGCATCCCTGATCAAGACTTGTTTTGAAGAAAAGTCCCTTCAGGTATGCAGCTCTTTTGAGGCCGCTGCAGCCTGGGCGAAAATGGGTATAGCATTCCCGCTTAGAAGAGACTCCAGGGGAATGGGTGGATAAGATCTCATAAATCCAGTGACCGAGAGATAGGTCAATCTTTGCAGTTTGCTTAAACGCAGTTTGGTGGTTTTTTGGTGTGTTTTTCCCCACCAGACTACGGAAAGATAGTCTACAATAAGACGATCGTACAGTAGAGCCAGACTATAATCTTTGAGTTCAGAACCCATGTCCGACCAAAACGTAATTTTACAAGCCCGCACGTGTGGCGTTACTTAGAGCTTTGTTAAGATGGGAATCCCTAGTAAGCTTTCTATCGAGCGTGATGCCTAGGTATTTGGCTTAGTTAGAGTATTCATACACCCAAACTTGGTTCGCTTTGTAGCTATCAGCATCGTAGCCACATTCATGGGATATAATCAGAAGTTCCTCCACTAGGAGTGACCACAGTAATTGAAAATCTAATTTAATAAGAAAAGTCTTTTTACGCCCACACAATACGAGTGTTATCTCAGCGACATATTGTACATGGTAGAGAGGAAGTGCGCAGAACGAATCGACAAAAGACATAAGACATTTCATTGAAAAGGACAATAACTAAAAATAGATTACTTACGGTTAGACAAAACAAATTAAAGATGCGGAAATGATGCAAAGAACAATAGAACATTGCGCGAACGATATTTATAGTATTGGAAATACCCGCACTTGAAAAATTTAACTAAAATTAGTGGCAGTACGAAGGGAAGTAATGGCGCAAACAATGCAATATTGGATAGAATTCTCGCAATAAGTAGGTGAGCTGTAACAAACAACGGCAGATGAACAAAGCAGTGAACACAAAACGAGATAACAGAGAAGGTGTGAGGGTAAGTGGCTTTGAAAATTTGAAGCTGAAAGATGAGCTAAGGCACGAGTCAATAGTGCAAACAATTTTATTGTGCCCTCAAAGGACATGCGGGTTTATTGATATTTGTATGTAGAGAGGTAAAGATGTGAACGGCCGCATTGTACAGCTCGATGAGTGGGTGCCGCCGTTACATGCAACTGCTGTTGCTGCTACTGCTGTGCTGACAGAATGCCACAAATGCTAAGGATGCCGATCTTGGTTAGCTCACTGCAATTTCTAGTTCGAAATTGTGCAGGCGTTTGTTGTTGCATAGAACAAGGCGTTCACTTTTAGCATTTCCATTTCAGCATGGCATGAAGGCATGAAGGCAAGAATTAAACAGCAGGGATGGCATGGGTTTGCTGCCTCTGCTGACTGACTGATTAAGCGGCGGTTAACTGGCGAGCTGATCATTACGAGTAGAGCTCGAATTTTGCGCATATGGCTGATTCTTTAGAGCACGCGCACTTACCTTACTATACACATGTACAAACATTAGGATGGGTTGAACATCAGTATTTTTTTTAGAATGAATTTTTATTGCAGAATCCACAAATAGCGTTAAGTATGTGCTCTAAAAAAAGAAAATGTGCGAAAAATAAAAACTTTCGGTCAACATCTTAAGATGCTAGCCCATTATTGCAGGATTTGTTCGCTTTGGTGGCTTTGTTTTGCTTTACTTTACTTAGAAAGCTTCGATGGCCAAATGGTAGCATTAAATGCTGGCTATGCAACCAGCTGTGATTCTGTTCGTTTCTATCTGTTCATAAGAAAAATTAAGCAAAGAAACTTGGTAAACTTTTTATTATTTCTACAAAATACAAATCAAAAAAAAATAACTTTGTGCAATTATCTCAGATTGGCGATATATTTTGAACATTTGCAGTTGAAGCATAACTTTTTAAAAAATTTCCAATATTATTGCAGTTTGACTTGTAGTCATTTAGTTTAAAATGGTTGCTACAAATTCTCACATTCCTAACAATTTCGTTGAACATAAGGCCGTACTTCCACCCACTTTTGAGGTGAAACTCCTTTAGCACCATGTGAGTGATTTTTTTAGACCGCGTAACACATTTGCGTTACGACACGACTATTTTAGAACTAGTTTGTGATCATTTCGGATCCATTTCAGAATTATTTCGGAACTAGTGCGAGATCAGTTCCGAAGTACTGTGTGACGGGACTAATTCGGGACACTTTTGGGACTGGTTTAGTTATTTCGGAACCATAACAGGACTATTTCGAAATCAGTTCAGGACTGGTTCAGGGCCATTTTTAAATCAGTGCGGGACAATTTTGGAACTAGGTCGGGAATTAGCAGTGTTGCCAGTTTCAAAGCCAAAAATGGGTATATTCATTCTCAAATTCCCCTCTCTATCTCGACAAAGAAGTTTTACTTCTAGCTCGAAGGCAACACTGTTTTATTTTGAAGCTCGCGCACTTAAGTGTACGTGTGTTTTTTTGGTTTTTTTTTTCAAATAGTTTATTTTTTTGGAAAATTATATGGATAAATTATTTGGCACTGAATGTAAACTTGTGAATTACAAAAAAAATCCAAGATCATAAAAAACTTGCGCCTGCTTAATCCTTTCCTTTATCCCTGCTTTATCCCTTCGATTTCTCTTTCTTTTTTACTATTTGCAATAAAAGTTCTAAAAAAAACTCCGATTTTTAGTTCACCCTAATATCCACACGTATGTAGGTGTGTACGCTCATTATGGACGTTGAGGGTGATTCTCCTACATTCAGTGCATTTACTTTTTGCTTTGACTCGAATGCAGCAAGATCGATGCGAGTACAGCAGCAGCATTTGAAAGTCTGGCATGTGGCACAGCTGCTATTTATCTGTGGCGTATGCTCTATATTTATTTCAATATCAATTGCATGCCGCAAATGACAGACATGCCACAAATTAAACGCCACATCTACGACTGCGAACACAACAACATGCATTTTTAGTTAGTTAACCAAAAATTTGAAATTCCAAAAAAATGCATTGCGCTAAATGCGCTTTATAAACTTTTGAGGGTTAATATGCTAATTTCGATTCATTTAATTCATTATCTGTCGCTACTTTACGCTATGCCACCAACATCTGGCGCCCATCACGGAGACTTTGACTGCTAGCAATGGTATTTTATAGTTAGCGGCAATAACTAGCCACAAGGACATGCCACAGCACGCGATAAAGTACCACCTAATAGCGTATGTCCTTAAACTGCCCACAAGCTGACTACACCAACTAGTCCATTAATGCAACGCCAGCTACTCCTACATGAATTTCAAGAAAAAAAACCGCATTCGAGTATCAACTATATTGTCATGCTGCTGATAAAGCACTCACGTGCTATGCTTATCAGTTGAACACGATCATTGCGCTTGCGCTCCAACTTAGTACGAGTAGATATTCTATGTAGTAGCAGTAAAATGGCATGACATTTAATTTATATTCATTTGCCATATAAACACAGATGGCAGGCATAGCGGGAAAATAATCCAAATTAATTTAGTTGCACTTCAAATTTATATACCTCCTTTCAGGATATGCAGGCGCTCGATTTGCGTTCTTTGTGTCACATTGCAGTAGGCTTGGGTAAAAAATATCAATATATCAAAATAGAAATATCGAAATGTTTTTTCAGAAAATATTGGATAGATATTTCTATATTCTTAATCTTGAAATATCGATATTCTATATTTATTGTCAGGTATCAAAACGGTTCAAATTCGAAATTTTTTTAAGGTCTCTATCAAAAAGAATCTTTAGGTATGGCCTCTTTGGCGTCTGAGGGTTGTGTATACTTGTGTGCCAAACATGTATTATTTTTTTCTCGTTCGAATATTTTTACAGTAATTTAGTTAATTGCGCCTTGAGGTAAAAATATCGATAAATCGATGTGTTATTAAAATCATCGATATATCGAAATATTTTAAAAATTAACGATGTATAGAAACATCGATAGTTTTTACTCTGCATAAACCGATATTTTCGATATAGTTTTTCCATTTGCCATCCCTACATTGCAGTTGAAGATAATATTGTAGAGTTTTTAACCGATTTGGAAGAGACGTTAACCCACTAATACTAACCGTTTTTTTATAACGGCTTTTAGAAAGAAAAAATTTCTAAGGCCAAATTTAAAAAAAAAATTTATTTTCTTTTAATAACCTAACAAACTATGTATAAATAATTTTTTTTTTTTGGTAACAAATTTCAACCGAAATCGGTTTCGAGTCCGGTGAAAACGTTCCCGATGATTGCATTCTGAAACTTATAGTTTGATGATTTTAAAAAATCTGACTTTTCGCCAAACGCTGATTTTTGAACAAAATTAGTTTAAAAAAATGTCCTTGTGTGTGCTGTAAATGACGGTTTAACACACGTGACAGAGATCCACAGATTATTTTGACTTCCGTTGAAGTTTGTTATATAAATAAATCAATCATTGTTACCGTATACGAGAATCGCGGTGCATATTTTTTTACTATTGTCCTTTACCCTGGCCACAAACTTTTCGCATTAGAACATAGTTTGCAAATGGATTATTTTTCAAGGACGGAGACAAAGTTTCTCGAATTATGTTACGTCACCCTGAAAGTGATCCCTTTCCAACCGCAATGATTTACTATGGTCGGTGTAAGTGAATATAAACTGAAAATCGGCCCTATTTCAACGAGTGGAACAAATCTGCTACTTATTGGAATTTGAACTCTACTCAGAGGATTTTCATTTAAAGTTTCCGAATTCGACATAACCTGAATTCTACGAATATTACAAAATTCAGAACAGATCAAAGCTAACGGTACCTACTTTGACTTCTGCTCCTATAACCCCTTCTCGCGGTTATTCGAAATTTCTTCCAGGGTATACTAAAGTACACTGTCAATCTATTTAAAAAAAACTTTTCGAATATTTAATTTTCACTATTTTCCTTGCACTATCACCGCATAATGTACGCCTGCGCAGCTGTCGATTGTGCCCTGCTGGTACGCATAATAAATGAATAAGTAAATGCATGAATTGTCGAAAGCGTACAAACAACCCTCAAACTTTTCCTCCCCCACCTAAATAAATGCTAAATTTAGAAACGGTGCGATGTTGAAAGTAAGTAATTTACGCAATGCTGCTAGAGGAAAAACAGATGGAAAAAATAATGTGTTTAGTGGAATTTTTCTGTTGCGGCTGCTGATGAGGATCGTCGCACATACCCTGAGGAGGAGCATACACTAAATATTTCTCTCTATCTCTCTCTCTCTCTCTCTCTTGATCCTTTCTGCTCAGTTAGAGTTACATAATGTTGACATGCTGCAGCAGGATATTGAACTCTTGATCGTGTATATAATTCCAGGAACACAACAAACCGCACTCGAATCCTATTTTTATTTTATTGTTCTTTTTTTTAGCTCAATATTTGGTATGTCCTGCCGTGTCCTTGTTGTTGATTAGCCTGCTTTTCCACTACTTACTTGAAGTGTTCACATATCTCTAAATACCTTTTGCCATTTATGTATTTGTTTTTTTGTTTTTTTTTTTTTGTTTTACAGGGGCGTGACTGCGTCGGCGCGTGCCTATGCCAACTGGCAACAACAACACCAATCCACAAAAACGCTGTAACTAAATACTGAGGTAATTCGAAAAAACGAAATGTATGAACTCAACTCATTGGTAATTTTGCGTGGAACAGTTAGGATACTTAATATTTTTTTAGCTAACTGTACTATTATCCTTTCGTCCTTTTAAATGACGCTTAGATAGCACAATTGGCTAATGATATGTTCAATTTAGAGTGTTGACAGTTGATGACATCCGCATATTTTTGTTTTTGGTTTGTAAATATAATATTGTCCACCAACCAACAACTGCCATAGATCTTACGTAGAATAGTTCTCATCGTCCATGCTTCTGTGTCATATAAAAAGACGGGAACGATAAGAGATTTATAGAGCAAGATTTTTGTCCGTCGGGAGAGGCCTCTACTTTTCAATTGCCTACCATATATGTACATATGTAGGTCTTCAATCTTTCACACAGTATCGTCGAAAGGACCTTATACTATGAATTGTTAAGGAGGCATATTAAGCGATAATTGGCGCAGATAGAAGGATACGCCTTTTTAGTAGAGGCTTCTGTTCACCCGCCTGATTGTTGTTCTCACCACGATCTACGTCGCTCAATTCGACCAAGACGTGCTGAGAACAACAATCAGGCGGGTGAACATCGTCCCTAAATATTGATCTGGGTTCTGCTTCTGCTTCTGCTTCAAACGCTCCTGTGTCGCGATTCAATAGCGTTGAGAAGTGTGCTCTCCATATCTTGAGTTTACTTTGGACTTCGGTTACCAGATTTCCACTCTAGTCTTTACAAGAACTAGCATCGGTCTTGAACTGATTTGATTGCTGCTTTATTTTCTTATAAAATTTTTCGGCTGCCAGCACCTCAAGCTATCTTCCTGTTGAAATGACGTCCCTACACCCTCTTCTTTTTCGGGTATCACTCTACCGTATCTTTGGATTCTGCGTATTCCTCTCCATCAACGACGCGACAATCTTCGTCGTCCAGCTGTTTCTGTGTGGATGGTAATAACTTCGCAGATATATTATATTATTTTGAACTTATTTACTTACTTACTTATGTATGTACTTAATTGGCGCTACAACCGTTTAAGCGATTTTGGCCAAACTTTTCCTACTATTCGTGGTGTGCGTCTTATTGTTGTAACAAAAATTGAAAGACCTACATGTTTCTTTGTGAGAACTTTTTTCATGACAGAATTGCCATTGCCTGCCGAGAGGCGATCGCTATTAGAAAAAACTTTTCTATAAATTTTGATGTTACTTGTCCCGGTCAGGATTTGAATACGGGGCCCACCTACACTCTCGGCTACGGCGGCCTTTTAAATTATACAAAAAGTTCGATAGCTGTTGTTTTGGTCTTAAATAAGGCGATATCCATCTATTGATACACCCAGAAAAAAATCCTTCTACATAGTTTCTGCTAGTTAACACGGCCCACCGCCCTCTATCTCTTAGACGGCGGTCTCGCCATTAATTTTATGTTAATTACTGTGCCTAAAACTATGCTAAATAAATAAATCATAATTCCTATAAATTTGAAAAAAAATGATGCATTTTCTAAACAAGCCTCCGCGGAATAGTTTTAGGCATAGTATTTATTAAAATAAAAATGGGATCAGAAATTAAGAAAAATTCAATAGCTACGAGCGCCCATCAATTTATGCTGTTGAGTATTTCAAACCAAATTTTTTCATAAAACATTCAATGAAAACGGACGCTCAATGATCTGATAAGTTTGTATTTAATCTGGTTCTGATCTTCGCTGTAAGAATTGTATCTGTCGTACGCTGTGCTACAGCTAAATGCAGTGCATTACAAACTATGTACTCTAAAACACCGGTTTTGAACGTGGATAATATTTTGAAACTACGCAAACACGGTAGACATTCGCTTTCTTTTACAATGCCGTGCTAATTCCACTTTTCCATTTTGTTTCAAATTTATTGAAGTATTCAATAGATTTTCTGGATATTTATTAAGGAACTTTGCTAAAAATGTTTGGTGTTTAGCGTGCGCTTTAGAAAATGAATACTGCAAACTTTTTCGAACCATCAAGGGACGGCAGAAAATTAATTGTGGTCAACAGTTTGACAGCCTCTGAAATAACTTTCCAAAATTCCTCAAATTTAAATAACGCAGCGTTGCATTTTCAATTGGTTTGTGGAAAACTGCAACATTGCCACCATCTTTGGGGCCACCGCAGAAAAATACCAACAAAAGAGAATTCAGAAGAATCTAACTTGTCGTCTGTCATCGTTGTCGTCGGGTGTGTGTAAACGCGTTTTGCGTCCGTCGCCTTTTTTCTTCACAAGATATTCTCCAGTAACATTTTACGCTCGCATTTTTATAAGTAAATTTAATTAATAATTTAATTTAGCTATGTATTGCAAAATAATAAATACTTAAAAGACAGACGAAAAGTTGCTAGGTGGTGGAAAGTAAAGCTACTAGAGTGAAGAAAAAGGAGAAAAACTTGTGTGCAAAAGAGAAATGAAAAATATTCCTTTGTGTCGCTGCTTGGAATTCGGTGTTTCTGGTGCTGGTGCGTGTACGCGTGTGTGTGTGTGTGTATGTGTATGAGTGTAAGCAAGCAGGAATTGGGGAACTGAAAAAGAAAACACCTAACAAAAATCAAGTGAAGATTCTGCTTATATGGCGATGAAGTGAAGAGTATAAAATGACAAACAAAATGTGCTATTAAAAATTTGTGTGTTATGCTCATAAAAGGCGACAGTGTGCCGCTAACGGAATTATTAATTCACTTTTTATGTTTCGCTTGACGCTTAAAACTGGTATGTGTTTATCCCGCTCGCAGGGAAGCCAATAAAAGGTGGACGTTTTTGGAAGATCTTGTCATGCCTACAATCGCACCAGCTGATGATTGCGACTATTTGCTGCTCTTGTTTCTATTCGAGATGATGAACTGCTGCAGTGCCTTGAATTGATGAGCCGCTAGCAGCACTTCGCCTCATCTCTACGGCCCCAATCGCCGAGTTCAAAAGCAGCAAAAAACTTCTCAAAAACAACCCCATTCACTGAACTTTTTTTTTAGAGCAGGCTTCTTCAATTTGCTTGTGGCCATCGGCGTCGCCGCTTTACTGTCTTTCCTTTTCTAGTGAACAAATCATATTCTATTTTTATACGCTTCCAATCAATTGTTAATTTCTTAATCAAACGTAGTCAATTTGTTTTCTTCGCTCCAAATCAGCTACCAGCACCCAGTTACCAACCAAGAATTACTCTGAATCAACAACCCCTCGTCGCTGCGTTCAAATGTACCTACCTACCAAGTTTGGGGCAAGTTGCTGTATTCTGTGTGTGTGTCCGTGGGGCCAGAAAAGAAGTCTCGACGACGAAACTATAAAAAAACAAAACTCATTGAAAATAAATGTAGAAGGGAAAAACTTTAAAATGCATCAGATGAAAGTAAAGGAAAATGTAATACAATAAAAATACCTAGCCATTGGATCATTTATCTACATATGTATGTATGTATGTATATATGTATGTATGTACATTAGAGAGGTTCCATAAAATTACGCGTTTTGGAAATTGATGAAAGCTACCTCAAAATATGATTATTTGGGATCAAACAAATATCAAGTATTTTTTTTTTGTTTTTGAAAAAAAAAAAACATTTTATTTTGATAAAACAAAAATTGAGTTTGCCCTAGTCGCTGTTTTATAATAAAAAACGCTGATATTCTCAATTTTATTTTTGTATCAGGTTAATTTAGCTAATTCAAAGCAACGACAAATATGCGGATTTTTTTTTTAATTAAAACATTTCTCCCATTTTTACGAGTAAAATGGTATCGAAAACCACAGTATATAATCTTTTATTTTAAAATTGATTCGGTATCTGCAAACCAAAATCATGTATCGAAAACAAAAATAAATTGAGAGCGTCGGTATTTTTATAAAAAAAAAATCACAAGCGCGACCACTGATAAAATTGTTTATTGTTTTCCAAAACGCAACAATATTTTGAGGGAGCGTTTATGAATTTCGAAAGA
The DNA here is from genome assembly GCA_951828415.1 of Anomoia purmunda. Classification (NCBI taxonomy): domain Eukaryota; kingdom Metazoa; phylum Arthropoda; class Insecta; order Diptera; family Tephritidae; genus Anomoia; species Anomoia purmunda. The sequence goes on from OX639997.1 coordinate 114,811,155, forward strand.
AAATAATTTGAACCACTCTAATGTCAACAAATCTCTATATGCAATAAAAACTACTATACAACACATGCGAATGCACGACCAAGAAGAGATAGGAAAAATGCTCGAATCGAATTCTATGCAACAAAAATAAATGGAAAAACAGTAGTACCAATAACAACAATGGTCAGATAGCGCTTGGGTCAGTGCTTAGTTTTCAACGGCACGAAGGGTATACCAATTCGTTCGAGAACAAAACTTGACAGCCAGCGTTACGCAGCACGTTGGCAATAGCGTCGTCGTCATCACAGCGCCGCATATAAAAGCAATAACAACAACGCAAAATCTCCACTCATGCAAACATACATATGTACATTATTTTTACACAAATAATAATTCGCCGAAATATGCCGACTATGTTGACGCTGGCGGCGCAGCAACCTCCGAGTTTCGACTGCTACGAGGGAAAGCAAGCAGCACAACTTCACCGCAAGCATTGCCAGATGGGTGTGATTTTTCGAGCGATTCGTGTTTCCCATTTCTACATGAAAAATAGGCGAAAATCAGTAACACGTCTTGGGTAAATTGGAGTTAAAAAAAATTTCTCTAAGTAATTAAATCAGAGGATGAGTTATCCAGAGGGACGAGGGGACCACGACTGCAAACGGCATAAAACCGTTGATGAATTCCTATTCTAACGGTATACATCCCAAGAATACTTGGTGTCACTTTCAACGGCCTGGTCTCAATCGCAATCGTCAATAAAGTACAGAGGAAGTTCTTCAAATCCCTTCAAAGCAGCACCTGAGGAAAAGACAAAGAAACGTTATTGGAAACTTACAAGGCGATTGGCCGGCCAGTTCTAAACTATTTTAAAATGGTAAATAAAGAAAGTTAAAGATCAATTAAAAATCAGCACTCCGGACGATGGCGCGATGCATCCTCCCGATAAAGGAGAATAACTTGGTCAGCCTGTAGTTAGTTGTCGGCGTTTCCTCGAATGTAACCCAGCCATACAAAATATCTCAACCCAAAACACCTAACACCCATCTCGCTTTGATCTCACCCCGTCGAAACAGTGTGTTTCTTGGGACTACCCCTAGATGAGTTTGATGACAACGACCATGGCCGACATGCATTCCATAGCAGGGAATCGTTGATCTTGTTAATGACAAGTTTGGGAGGTTCAAACTTTTAATTGACCTCCAGAAAGGGAAGTTAAGAATACTCGACATGTATTATCACAAAAGATTACCAACCAAGAGGCCATCTATGTACATATATAATCGCTAGCTATAGGGTCGGACAAATTCTGTCTATTCTGTGTTTGAGGAGAACAGTGCATAAACAATTTTTATGTCGAGAGCATTATTCGTATTAAATATTTAGGCTGACTTCGAAAGCGCATATCTACAAAGTTACATTTTAAATGCATTACTCAGCGGGGAGTATCGTGGTGGTTGTGGTTTAATACCCAAAATCGGGTAGAGCTGACCTTGTGTCAAGTTCGATGTGCAGTTGCCTTGCAACCGGGTACTGGACCCAAATGACAGTAGAGGTTTTAGATGGGTCTACCAAGGTGGTTAGTATGTCCATTCCATATTGCCATCTGAGTGTGCATCTCGGGCCGCTTGCCAACGCATTGATCTGATCCGTTGTGCTTTTGAGAACCGTGGGGTTTGGAGGACGTCGGGAAGGATCCACACACCGGACGGTATACTGTTATTGAAAAAAATCGCCCCATATTGTCTTTTTGGTATTTTTTCGAACAAAAATTTGCGTTTATTCTGATTTACTAATCCACCTCCCATCTGGCAGTACCGGCGTTTTGGGGATAAAGAGTTGATTGAGCACAACGCTGTCATTGTATTGTATAGCGAACATGCTCTGCGCCCCAATCGACGGTGGTTGAGAGGTTAGGAGGCATGCAGTGGAGCAGGCGGCACACTGTGCGGTTGGCTGCCAATGTCGTTGTTCAGCTTTTTGGTTCATTCTTCGAAGCTACGTCGTGCTCTTTCTAATAACTCACACATGCAAATCTCTATTCACCCATAGTTTCCCTAAAATAGAACAAATGTGAAAACGTAAATTAAATACAAACATACAGACGAAATATCAAACAATATCGTTGGTATGTGCACAGCGCGTAAAAAAAACATGTGCCAAATTAGTAAAACGTGAAGTAAAGAAAATTAAAAACAAGTGTAAAATACGCTGTACAGGCAGCAAGTGCGGAAAACCATTAAAAATAAAATCTTAAAAATTGTTAAAAAAATAGAATAACACGCGGCCGCCGCCGAAGAAGGAGACTAAATATATTTTGGTGCAACAGTTTTTAATAAAAATTCACTTTTTTTTTTGTAGATAAAGATATTCAGTGAAAAGCGGACAAGCACAAGCAGCTAAAAAAAAGCTGAATTTACAAAAACAAATACGTAGTACATATATTTTCAATTTACTAATTTTAAGCAAGAGTACATACGAAAAACACCAAATTTTATCTATAAAATTAAAAAGTAAATCTACGCAAAAGGAAACAACGAAGGCTGACAAAATAAAAATAAAGTAATATCAAAAAATATAAACCACTAAAAATTATTAAAAAGCAAAATCTAGAAATCATCACCATTGCGTACTACAGTGAAACATTGATTGAGAATTCTACAATACATATTTATATAAAGCACAAATCTTTTAAACAACAATCGAAATAGTTTAAACCAACTGTATACATAAATAAACGCCCAATTAGAGCTTACAACAGCAACAACAACAACAAAAAACAACTAATTCTTAGCGCAAACAAATAAAAATAACAAAAATGGAAGCAATTGCCAAACACGACTTCTCAGCAACTGCCGATGACGAATTGAGTTTTCGCAAAAGCCAAATTTTAAAGGTAAGTGCCCAGCTGATGTAAAGTGTAAATACAGTGCTGGAAAAAATTATTGGCACAGTAATAAATTATTTTATAACTGTTAATTTTATAATAGTGCTAAAACCTGTTCGTTATTTTTTTTTTTTCAAAATATATATGTATATAGATCATTGTATAATAAAAACCATATAAGCCAAAATTCAGGAAACTTTAAAAACAACAAAATTGCAAACCTTTTAGTTAAAATTTTTAGCAAAGTTTTGGGTATCTATGCAGTTTTGTAGGCCATTAAATTTTAGTATACTAAAGTGAAAGTTTTAAGTGGCTGAAAATACACGCTGGTTGTGAGTTTTTTGTGAATTTCAGTTTTTCGCAATTATAAAGCTTATTATGTTTTAAGACTACCGCCAAAAAATTTCGAAAAATAGTAACGGGAAGGCTGAAAAAATATCATGATATATTATTAGTCTAAATCGCTCAGGTTTTGGATCAATTTTTAAATAATAATTATTAACATAATACTTAATTATTAACATCGGTTTAATACTGTGAGAGCCAAACCGTTACAATCATGTAATAAGTAAAGATTATGCATTTGTATAAGAAAACGAGTAGCACTATTGACGAAAAAAATTAAAAAAAAATCATCGGAAATTTTTAGCCACTTTATAAAAAGTTTGGAATTTTTATGGCATTTTTTTTTAATTTTTTGACTTTTTGTGTATTTTTGAAATCTAAACTTATATGGTTTTTAATATAAAATGGGCTACAGTTTGATGAAAAAAATTGCCGAATAAGTTTCAGCATGAAAAACATCCTGAATAATATGTATGAAAAAAAAAATTGTATCAATACTTTTTTCCGGCACTGTATTTATAATTAAGGCATATATGGCTGATCAAATCAATGTATGTCAGTGGATGGTGGTGGTGGATAATGAAGCTATAAACACCAGAGGTCACCTGCCAGAGTTGTAGAAAACAGTAAAATTTTGCAGTTGATATGGATTTTATGTATTTAGTTTTGTAGGTTGATTTTTCTTATTGTTGTTTGCTATTGTCATACGAAACTTATATACAAGGATCGAGTGGTGCTGCTTTGTTAGTGTACGGAGTTCCCCTGAAGGCCTACGGTCCAGCGACGGCCAGAGGGTCCTTGCAATTTTGTGGTATTTTACATAGCGCTCGCTAATCCCATAGAGATCCTCAGGTGGCTAAAGGAGCTCCTACCATCTCCCTGTCTGATGTTATAAAGTCAAGGGATGCAGTTTCCTGCTATATCACTGGGATCCAAATGCTTCAGTTAAAGAAATATAAAGAGATGATTGGAAGAGAGGCCTGACTTCCCTGACAAGTTTCGACCTATGGCTTTACGAATAAATCTTGACCTTTCTAAAAGGTATGGCAATGGTGAGTTGCAAATCGGCTGCCTCTTTGATTGTGTCTACCTCTGCCTCAAATATACTGCAGTAATCTGGAAGCCTATATTTTTGGCTGACGGAAAGTTCGTGCAGGAGACACCCCCTCCAACCTTTCCGTCCCGTGGTATTTTCTTCTGGAAGGAATACACATACATACTTATGTACTGCAAATTTCTATGTTGGAAATTTATATTAATATGGAGACATGTTTGAATGAGCGCTGCTTAGGTAAATATGATGACATTTTAGTGTATCGTACTCCGTGATAGAATGTGTCGTATGTTAAGAGATTTAATAAAAAAATTTTTTTTACTTATTTCTCTATACACTCGAATTTTTCTTTAGGCTTCTTGCAAAGGAAGCCGCAAACATTCATCACGAACTTCCAGCAATTGAATCACGCACTTTAATTTAAATAAAATTTAGTTCAACAACATTTAAATGAAAATTCCAGAATCGTTGTCCTTTCAACGCATAAACGCAGCGCCAAAGACCACCTGCATTAAGTTGTGAGCGGGTGGGTTGACAACAGGCTTTCATATTGTACTCGGAACTTATCTGCACATTTTCGCGTTGTAAATATATTTTTTGTTGAGCCCGTTGTCAGTTACTTAAACAACACGAATACTATATGCCATATAAATATGTTATTCATTGCATGACTCAGTTATGAATAAGTTCACAGACACACATACAAAACATACGTACATTATCGTGAAACTTCTAAGAAGAAGTGAATGTTGGCGAAGTCTCATATGAGAGCACTCTACACTCGCACGTCCGCTCGCTAAACTTAGCCAGCAACTGGCTTAACAAATGCTCAGCCTTTCAGTTATTCATATGCAAATCTGCATAACAACAACAATAACAACAACAACAATGCGACGAGTTCAACGTCATCACCATAGCTCCATCTCCTAAGTCAGGCAGGCCAGCCGCTGGAGCTACATACATACATACATAGGTTGACGTGTGTTTTGCCAGTTCGTTAAGGTGAAAAGTAAATAGATGCGGGGTTCAACAGATTTTCTACACAGCGAAATAGCAAAAGCAAAAAAAAAAGAGAAAAAAGAAAGAAATAATGGAAAAAAAGACAAAACTCTGAAAAGAAAGCATTTCAAAGTATAAAGGCAAAAAAGAAAAAAGTTATAAAAAGATGCATAGTTTTGTGGGAAAGAACAGCTTTTGGGGTTTTGCAATTTTCTACTTCATCAGCGTAATTCAATTCGAGTTGTCAACAAGCGCAATGCGCCCATACTTGCTAGAAACAGTGCCTCACTCTCTCACGTCTCCTTTGGCCCTGGTTGCTGCTTTCATTCACTTATTAAATTTAAGTTCGTTGCAAACACTAGACACTTGTAAATCTGTTGCTTGCTCGGCACATGAAAATTAATACGCTAACCCACAGCAAGCAAGAAGCATTTACTCACCCACTGAGTCATTTAAGCCAAGTAAATTCGCTGGTTGGTGAAATACTTTGGAATTTGGGTTGGAAGAAAATCTGAAAATACTTTATACTTTAGGGGAAGTTTTAGATTTTACATTGCATGCTTGGCAAGAAAAAAAGACCAAGGTAGCAAAAAAGTTAGAATATTTTGAATTTCGCCTCCCGCTTGCAAAAAAGTTAATTGCACGTAATTAAGATTTTTCAAGCGGATGTTTTTAAGGTCCGTATTTTGCGTTGAGTCTGGGAAATTGTGTTTATTTTTTTGTTTTCTTTTAAATTCTTCTAATTTTGATGTGTGCTGTTGAATTAATTTTCTTTTTTTTTTTTATAAACTGAATTTTCGTCACAACCGCTGAATTTTGGCTGAAGGGCCGCGGGTCATCTGACAAGCTACAAATCTGTTTTAGTGAATGATACTCGTATTTTAGCGTACCTATGTATATTTCCTTTTTTCTTTTGGGTTCAGCAGTAATTTTTGCGTTGGTGAAATTATATGCCTATTTTCACCTAAGCGGAAAAAATTATTTTTTTTGCGAGCGATTGTTAAAATTGTATTAAAAGAATATTTATGGTTGACATATTTGCAATATTTGCTCAAAACTTTGTGCTCTGTACATATGATATAAAAAAACAAAAAAATAAAAAGACCTCACAGCAGAGCCGGTGAGCATGATAAGGCTTTCTCACGACAGTCGGTTCCACGATAACGGAACAACCCGGATTTATATCCGGTCAAAGAATGCAACTTCAACAAGCATGCTAGAGCTCTTTCCTTCAAAATCGACCTTGTTGTACCTGAAGACATTCACTCTGTGATAAGGGAGACCGTATGTCGGTAATAACAAATTCGAAATTGTTTTAATAAGGCGCTTCACTCCACTGAGTAGGTTCTGAGTCGAAATTTGTGAAGTGGCTCACAATAATAAAAAATGTAAATCTGATGATTTTTCGAAATTCGAAATATAATATTTTCGAAAATCGAAATATTTTCAAGTTAAACCAAATACTTTACACGTCAAGAGAAAAACATAAATAACTTTTATCTCATTCCATTAGGCCAATTTTTTGCTATTTGTAAACGATTTTTAATAGAATCTACAACAATATTAAAAAATAAATTTAATAGCTTTTACAAAAAATGAAAATGGCAAGAATACGTCCTCCTTTGCCACTTGGTTTGAATTTGCAGGATAACCATTGATATATCTACTACATATATTCCACTGTGTGCTACGTGTAATTTTTTTTTAGTTTTCATTTTTTACTTATTTATCTGCTGAAGTCTAAATCTTTTAAGCCAATTGGACCAGGCTGAGGTGCGATTTTTTGTTTTGTCAAACATGCTTGTCCCAGTGAGCTTTCCTTCACCTACGTTCATCAGTCAGTTTTGGCTTTCTTCATCAGCACCGAACCCGACCCGACACCAGCACCGGCACCATAACCATGGCCGTGTGCAATGCAGTCAAAATGCCGCAAAACAAAAACAAAAATAGCTGAAAAAAGGTGAAAATAGCCAATAACAGACAAAACAAAGTTATGCGGCAATACCAAATACAATATATCGAACTTATACTCGTACGAGCACAAAATTCATGGTAGGAGCAACAAAAGTAATGCAACAGCCTTTAATAGCCAACGGCTCTTGCTACAATACTACCACTTATTTTTCACTTTTGCCGCACTACTCAACATTGCCTCCGCCGACCGGCTGTTGACTGTCATCAATTGTAGTAGTTGAGGTCCATCTGTTCCTTTGGCCGTTGTGTTCCTTGCTTTTTCATGATTCACATGATTTTTTGCACTGCATTGTTGTTTGTTTTTTGACATTTGCTGCTGCTGCTGCCGATTGCTGTTAGTGGTTGGCTGATCTCAGTTGTTGTTACTTGTGTTGTTGACTCGTTTTTGTTGCCATAGTTGCTGTTTCTTTTCTTTTGGTTTCTTTGCTATTGCTATTGTTGTTGCTGTTGTGCTGAGTGCAATGTGCCGTGAGCTGCGCAGAAAAAATAAGCACAAAAATTTAGGCCGCGTGCCAGCAGCCAATACTGCAACAACAAACTTGCTGCCAAGCAACAAACAAACCCGAGCGGGGGAGAATGGTAGAAGTAGCACTGCAGCAGCCAGTAGGTAATAGAACGGCAGCTGTTGGGGCGTCCTCTGCCAGATAGCGCAGCTGACGAATGACTTGGTAACGATTTGATATGAAATAAACTATGGCCTGTGTGCAGACATGCATTCTGGCATAAATATGAAAATATCCATACATTCAAAATACAGTGGTGGACAAAAAAAAATGGAATGATCCAATTTACTTCTGGTTAATGTCAACAACTGTAAGTCCAGCAGCAAAACCGAAAAGTTAACGTTTTTGTTTGGCGCCATCTTACAAATGCCAATTTCAAGACATAGATTCCACACACATAAATATCGGCAATATACGTACATATGTATGTACATATATCTCACATTTATCTGGCAAAATGGCAGATGGCAGTCCATCAACGATTTCCTATGGATATGTTCAAAGCAAACATATTTTATGACGTCATACACAAATATTGCTAATATATGTCAAAGCAAAAGTTTTTCATGACGTTGTTGCTGTTTTCTGTAATTCTACAGATATGTAGATATCTTGCCATTGTTACTGCAGGCGCTGTTGCCCGGTATGCGCTTCCTTTGCTGTTTGTTTTATTACTTTTTTCAAACAGACTAGTTGCCGCATCATCACCCACTGGTCGCCGGGCAAACAACTTTTTCCTGATTCACCCATTTTTTCTTTGTATTTGTATTTTGTTCATACTTGCTTTGATCTCTCCCTTTTAGGCTCTTGCTTTGTGCGATTTTTGGTTTAACTACTTTTGCGATTGTCGCAAGCCGGTCAAATAGTCAAATGGTATTTTTTGCTGAATCAACTACTCCTCATTCTTTGTCAAAAAAAAAGCGCCTAGCAACATTGTTGCCAAGCGGTCATTGCTACATGTGTACATACATAGGTATTAAAATGGGTGTTTTTTTTTTAGTCTGGGGGGTTTTTCGCTCAACTCAAAATTATTCTAACTACATATTCGGCCAGACTGAAAGTTAGTCCCCCTGGTGCGCTAACAATGTCCACTTGTATTTCATCACAATTACATTATAATTGCAGTCTTTTGTGTTCACTCTTATGTAAAATCTTAACTCCACCAGACAGTGATTTTTTCCTTCTATTTCTTCACCTCTTACCTTTCTTCACATGCAACACGCACGCATGCAGTTCATATGCTCAGCGCTCGCATGCCATGTTCATCCTTATGCGTTGACTTTCTGTTTCTGTTGTGCATTTTTAGCTTTTTATGTTATCCATACTTGCCTGCAACTTTTAGTTTCGTTTAGATCTATTCGGGTTTTCCCTCCTCCCCACCTTTATTCTGAGTTTTGTTTATATACATTATATTATTTACACGCAATATAAGTTACCTCCTTCTTCGACATGATCAGACCAGTTTTTTCCCATTTCATTTATTTTTCTTCTATTTGTAATTTGTTTCTTTTTCTTTTATTTCTTCATTCATTTTACAATTTACAATTCTTCTGTCCGAACGCGGATTTAAAACTCGAAGTGAACTCCAACTCTCCATGGCTATTTTTAGTAATTTATTTACTCGCCAATCTCTGCTTCAAAGATTTTTTATGCTTGCGTGAACATGGTATGAGCTCCAGCGTGTTGCGCCGTAAGACGACAGCATGCAGTTCATCCAGATTGCATTCGAGCAGGGTTGCCAATTCGGTAGGTTTGTGAGATTGTTAGAAATTAAGAAAAAAAACTGAGTTTGGTAGAAAAGTTGATAATTTCGCAATATGATCGATTTTATTGTATTTTCTTACTTGTTTTTTTTTTTATCCTTAAAACTGTTTTCTAGATTACAGTAATTAAAACGGGCCCAATAAATAATAAAAGGCTGTCCAGTGCCTGCTAAGGAGCGACGTTCATTAGAAAAAGCTGATGTGCTGTATTTCGAAGCGATGATCCCCTAAAATGCTCTCCTACCTCCTTATCTTCGGTAGATATTCCTTTTCGTTCATTCATTAGAATCTCTTGTTCCTCAATTTCAAGACAAGAGAGGCATGCCTATTTTGTATTGTGGGTAGATCCACGCACAGACGTCGTTTAAAGAAGTTCTGCCGACCGAGTTCACTTAAGCAAAATACACTAAAAGTCCATTTTTTTTTTAATATGTACTCGGAAAATAATTTCCTCTATGGCGGCAACTCTGTGTCTGCTTTGTAGATATAGTATGCATATACAGTGGACCAAAAAAATGTATGTATGTATGTACGTTGATAAAATATTCGATTAATTTTGTATGCACATATAACCAAAATTATATAATTCAGCGTTGCAAAGTTTTTAAAAATTGTAGTTTTAGTTATGAAAATTTATCTTGAAAAACATTTTGAATATCTATCGTAAAAACAAAATACTATACGCAATCGTTTGGACCCACTGTATATATTTATGGCTGCAAATTATATTGGTTGAGGTGTCGTTGGAAACGCTCACTTTATACATAGGTATATACATACATATGTACATTTCTAAGGTTCTTTAACAATTTTCTTGTTCTTAAAGATTTTGCACCTCAAACCACCACTTAAATTTGCTTTTCACGTGTTGCATGTAGTAGGTATTGGATTCTAATTTTCTTTGGCATTTAAGTTCTATTTTGTTTCGTCACGCTTTTAAAGGTCAGGCAGGTTGACTAATTTCTGCAGGCACACTTTCCTAATGAAAATTTCTTGCTTTGCTGTACGATTTAAACTTCAAAATATTCACTGAAAGCTATGAAGTAGCGCCATCTTTTCATTCTAGCAAGCGCATCATTTCGATAGAAAATTGCAAAATTAAAAATTTCAATTTCATGTTGTAAAATTTATTATTATGTGAGTACCTAATAAAAATAAAAATCTTGAGCGTCGAATTTATTTTCCAAACAATTTAGCTCATATCTAATTTCACACTGATTATTATATCCTTCGCCATTTTTGTTTATCTTATGAAAATAGAATACTTTTACCACCCACCGTTTGCGCTAATTTTGTTCTACATTTTCAGCTATTCATATTTTATGCCATACTCTGCTTCATTTAATTTCATTGTGATGCCTTTTTATCGTTTCTTTCACTGCCAACATCGGCGCATCTACCGCCAACAGTAACATTTGATTTTCACAGTCCAAAGCATTTTTGTACAAATTAATTTTTCGCTAGCGAATTTGGTTGTTTGTTTTGCTCGCTTATATTTTTTTTTCTAAAAATATTTTTTTTTCTTGTCTCCGGTTGATTTTGTATTAAAAAAATACATGTAAAAATATTTAGCTTATTTTAACATCAAATTCTTTTTCGCTTGTTCTTCTTTGGAATTTCGTTTTCCATACTTTGCTGCTGCTGCTGCGCTCTTGTTTGTTGTTGTATTTATAACATACATATATTGATTTGAGTTACTCAAATTTTCACATCCACCCACCAACTCGCCGCTTAGATCGTCTCATCATTTTGTCACCCTTCTAAAAGTTTTTCATCTAAACAATTTGCAATTACTTGGAAGGCCGGATATTGTTAATTAAAAGTTATGTTTGTTTAGATCTTTATGTGTTGTTTTGTTTTATGCTTCTCAGCCATTAGAAATTCATTTTAATATCGTTGATGGATTTTTGCGGTTGGAAGCTTTGCGAAATTGATTTTTGTTATTCTTTTGACAAAGTAGTATCTTGGCGTGGGAAGTGATAAACTACCCGCCCAACCAAATTAGATAATTTAGTTATGGTTTTTAAATACTTACGTATGTATATAGTTTTTATTAACTGCAAATTGCCTTATTTAAAAATGTTTATCCTAGTATGAATGGTTTCTTCAATTTATGTAGTTGATTTTTGACATTTTTTTTTTTGCTGTGAGAATGCGCGGATTTTGGTTATATGGAAGAAATTGCTCAAAAATGGAGATTTCGTTACCGAGGATCGTATCACACTGTACCACTGATGCGGCCTTTAAAATTCCCATTAGCTCCTGAAACACACAGGTTGACTGAAGCTAAAAGTTATGCCCAGCTGATCCGAAAATACCCTGCCACGAATTTTCCCGTTTGTGTAAATATGGATGGATTCGCTTTTCCTAACCGCGTCTAATCTACACTCCTCCCTTTCGGGCAGCTGGGTCATGAATTTGGTTCGGAAGCCCGTAGTCGGTTATCATAGGTTGAGTTCAGTGAATTAGGCCATTATTGAACTAAGAACTAACTGATATAAGGTAGTACCCGTTTTCTAATTGAATTCAGTCTAATGACACTTAGGTCTAGCGGGAGGAGATTGAGCAATAAGCGGCTTAGCGGCCGTCGGTTTCATAGCCCCGGTACCCTACGTTTTTAATATCACAACCGCCATATAGATCCATGCAACAATCACAAGTTTTGACAACTATTTTTTGTTTTTTTATCTAGTTCATCCTTTAACAATAAGCATATTTCAAGCTTTGTGCAATATTAAAACCAAAATCACTAAATTTTCAATAAAAAATAAAAAACGAGTTAATTTTGAATATTTTTTTTTTATATCAATGTTTTTTCATAAAACGCAAGCTCGATTTTTCTTATATGGAAGATAAAAATTTCGTGTTTTTCCCAAAAAATTTTCTACAAAATTTCAAGCTTTGAATTGTATGCATTTTTTATTATTTTATGGGCTATGTGCACGTCCGTCTAACAGTATTTTTATGTGGACTACAATTAAGTATCGCAATCACCAAAATCAATTGTCACACTTATGACCAATGTGGGTTGATTGCAGCTACTTTGCTGGCATTTCGTACACACAGCCACACATGCAAACATAAATAGCAAACGTACAAGTATCAGAAAAACCATCACGTACATTTTTATCGTATTTCGATTCGGTTGAGTAATCGTTATTGCAAAACATTGGAATTTGTCGAAAAATCATCAATGCCGAGCCATTGATTGGAAATTGGAATGAAAAAAAAATTTAAAAAAAAAAATATTAAAAAAAAAACTTTTAACGGAGCAGAGTATTGACACGAAATACATAGCGTCAAAGTAAATGAAATGAAATCGAAAACACTATGAAGGTGATGCGTGGGTGGTTGAAGGGCAAGATAAACATAATAATAGCAAAAAATTGATATTAAAGAAAAATATGCTGTAAATAAATTAAAAATATTATAAAATTTGAAATTTTTTGTTGTACGAGTGCTGTACAAACAAACAAAAATAAAATATATATACATACGTGTGTACATGGCTTTAAAAAGTTTACGACCACGTCGCTTTTATATTGCTTTAAACAATTTGTTTAAACAAAAAAGCCAAATTGCTGAGTAGTAGAAAAAATCCTCATGGAAATGATTTGCACTTCTGATACGATGCTCAAGAGATTTATTTAACATAATAGATAAAATATTTAGTTTTTCATAAGCTACTTATAGAATTCTAGCTTCTTGTTTTCCGATTCCGTTTTTGAACCGCGAACTTTGGAAGAGCAGCTGCTGTCCGGTTAGAAGCAAAGCTGTTAAAATTTTCTTCAGGTTTTTTTAGTTCGAATATTAATTATCCCACCGACGTGAATATTTTACAGTATTTATTTTTTTATACAAACATACATGCAATTTTTTTTGATTGCAGGCACTCGAAGCGAGCTAACTTTTATGAGGGTTTCCAAATCTTTCAAAAATCCAATTGAATTAAATTTTACACAAGTGTATATAAAATATTAAAATATGAGTGACAAACCGATCGTTTCGCCTTTAATGTATAGGTATATTTTGAAGAGGGTTGCCACCTGTTTGAAAATTCAAATATATACAGGTTACCTGAAATATTAAAATATGGATGTTAAGCGGTTCTTCATATTTATACTTTAGATAGCGTTGCCACCTGTTTGAAAAGTCGAATTAAATTAAATTATATACAAGTTATATGAAGTCGTAAAATATGGGTGTCAAACCGTTCGTTAGGAGAAAGTTTTTAGGCATATTTGAAAGGGGTAGCCACCTGTTTGAAAAGTCAAATTTAATTTAAGTAAACGCAAGTACAAAAAATATTTAAGTATGGTTGTTTTTGGAGTGGGTGGCCACCTGTTTGAAAAATTGATTTTAATATATTTCTGCACAAGTTATATATATTTGAGAGAATCCGAAATGCGTTTCCTGATTACATATGCAAAGGGCAATTAATACATAAATATACGCAGTACAACGACTGCCTAGTTTTTCTAGTATATCCATAAATGTATCCGCTAAATTTCAAAACTCAAAAAAGTCTGGACTTGCAGATCCACCTTGGCGTTTTTTAACTTAAATGTTCCACAAAAGTCCATTAACTAGTTCAGTTTGCGCTTGAATAACGTAAGCCACATCTTTGGAGTTGTCAAATATTAGAGTGTGTATTTTTTCTGCTGGACAAGAAAAATATCAGTAATCTAAATTCTTTATTATAAATTTCTACTAGTGTATATGTATGTATTTCATAATAAGCGTTGTATATAGAATTAGTAAATATTTTCCCTCTTCTAAAGAGCACACAAGTTTTACCCAATCAAACAATACCAAATATTGAACAAAACTCTCAACATCATCATAGAGCATGTTATGTACATATCAAAAATTTCCAGCGTTACTGCACTAATCCAGCTCACTTTGCCTTATCGGCCATGAACAGACGAGCCCAGAGCCATATCATCAACATAAGTGTCCGACCAAATATACGTACGGACAGCAACAACAACAAACACAACACGCAACCTAAATTTGAACACATGCGGTCGGTCACTAAAAATTGGTTGCTAATTTTGCTGATGAGCATAAAACCATAGCGAGCGTTTGGGGACGACAACATTTACGACCGACTGTGTGTGATGCTTGTCGGTCCATTAGATAAATTTTCATACATAGTTATGCTATTTATGCGCAGAAATCAATGTTTGTATTCGTTTGCAGGCGGCGGCAAGCTTTGTTCTTGGTTCACCACAAAAATGAGAAAACTGAAGAGGCCAACTAAAAAAAAAACAAAAAAAATAAAAAATATTAGCAAAGTAAATTGACTACAGATGAATGGCATGGAATGGAATGCCAATGAAACTGCGTTGGCTGGCGCAAAAAGGCGAAGAAAAAATGGGGAAAAATATCTGTTTGCCTAAGTAAATTGTGAAAAATGAGATATGCAGAAAGAGTAATAAAAGTTTTCCTATAAAAACTAAACGAAAACTATTGAAAAGTTAGAGGCTATATCTAAAAAAAAAAGATGACAAATGAAAATAGAAAATTAGCCACACAAAATTGCTTAAAGACGTATGTAGTAGGTATATCATCCTCATCGTCAATAATAGCTATAGCGAGTACACAGATACATTTATGTATAAAAATACAAACATCCAAGTAGACATGACCTTTGTATGTATTTTATAGTTTGCTGGACATGGATATTTCACTTCGCGCCGCACTGTGGTGAATTTATGGAAAAGGAGTATACTATCATCCGATGTACAAACATAAACTGAAATACATATGTTTTCTCCAAAAGTAGTAAATATTTCTTTAAACGCTAATTAATTTCCACTTTTCCTTCTTTTGACAGTTTTTTTCTTCTTAAATACTGGCAACCTTTTTGTAGGGTTTAAAATTAAATTAAAAGGTAGCTGGAGAAATATTTTACTAGCTATAACCAAACAACAACAAAATTAATGAACTCGTCATTTAGGCTTCCATACATTAAAGCATTCAAATCTTAACTTTTTGGCAAATTCTTAGCTAATATCTTTACGTACAAACTTTGGAAATATTGAGCTTGAGAGATTTTGAATTCCCCATAAATTTAAAATAAACCAACCATCACGCTTTTATGGCGGTACACAGTCCATTTTTGTGCCAATAATTTAAAAAAAAACACACATTTTGTTCCAAAGTTGCACTTTTGTATTATTCAAATTAGCTCCTCGAAATGTCCTCCATTTATAAGAATACAATATGATAATCTTTGATGTAATCGCGTTCAAAGATGCCTTCAGTAATTCTCAAAATGAACCAAAAATTCATAATTTGAATATTTAAATCGAATTATTTACAACAGGCCGTCACTCAGTAAATAAGCCCTGGGGATAAAAATATCCGTTTACATTTCATTTTGTTTTGATCCAAAGAATACGTCTGTCAAATATTTGTACGCATTTTTGTATCGCCCTTTATACTCAAAGTCGCAGCACCGTACTAGATTAGTACCGTTTAGTATTCATGAAAAGTTTCTTGAATTCCTTCCGCTAACTGCGGTCTGCTGGTAAAAAATTTGTTTGGTCCCTGGTAGATAAAATGCATGCTACTACTTACCTGTAAGAAATAACTCCAAAAAATAATTAGATGTCGCTGGAGTCGTGATAATTAGACAAACCACTATTATTGTCCATTCCCACGACAGTCGGTTCTACGTACCGGAATGACCCGGGTTTTACCCGGCCAAGGACTGTTGTTTCGGCGATCTAACCCTGTTTAGATCGGCCTACCCCATTATCCAATTTTAACGACATTCTGAATATAAAAAAAAAATACTATGAAAAAATTTAAACTAGGTGGTGCTAGTGTCAATATATTTAAGGTAACTGAATTTGTGGTCCAATGCGGCAAATAATATACCATTTCTTATTACTTGCATCGAAATATGAGGAAATGCCTTATCAAAACGGTTGATTTGCCTCTGAAGAAAAGCTACTTTGGCATATTGATTTTGCTTGACTCCTAACCAACCAATTTTAAACTTGAAAGATATTAATATTTTTAATTTACTTTAGCAATTAATTTACATTTTCAGCAACCCCACATAATTTGCTAGATTTTTTCTTCGAGCTTAATACGAAATCGTCAAAACTTATCCGCTGCGCTTTACGCTGTTTTTGACCACTGTGCACCGTGCGACGCCAATAGTTTTGTGTGCTAAATTTTTGCTTGATTTTTTCTCATTTTTTTCTTTTCCCTCCTCACGATCGCGCGACCGCACTCTGTCTATCTCAAGCCCCAACCCAGCAGTCAGCATGGTGTTTGTGCAGTTGATTAACTTTGTCATTGTCAGGCGGATACAACATAGAAAAACAAGCAAACATTGAGATGAGTCATGGGAAAAACTCTTAGTATGCATTCATAGACGTACGAACATAAATAAATACGCAAATATGAATGACGACGGCCGGTAGTTAAGAGTTATGCAGTAGGTAAGCTCTTAGCGATTTGCCGTGGCCTATTAATGGGCGCATGTGCGCTAAGTAGCAGTTACCACTTAAGTACAGTGAACCAAAGAAAAACTAAGTGTGCGTGCAATGCGTATGTAAATATTAAAAAAATATATTAAAAATTAAGAAAAGTTTGCGGAATGTAGTAAAAGATGAATAAAAGGTTATATCTTAAGTTTCTCAATACTTCAAATTATATTTCGAATTTCTATTATGCGCAATATTTTGTCTCACCAAAAAAAAGTGACAGGTTTTCCCGGGGAATTATAAAACTTATTTAGCTTTAAGACTTCCGCCGAAATATTTCGAAAAATGTTAAGATCTATGCACATACATATGTACATACATACATGAGCTGAATCGAGTTGAAAATTTGTCCAAAAATGAAGTTTTTATTAATTAAAATAGTTTTTCCTTGTAATTTTTTTCTTCAAAAAATCACTTGAGATGATAAACAGTGTAAGCTTAAAAATATTTAAAAATGTGTTCAACGGAATCATAATGAGATTTGCGGAAAAAAATTAAGAAGTGCGAGGGCGGGGGAATATCTTTCCAAGCATATAATCTTAGTCTAAATTGGTAAAGTTTTGGCTGAGTTATTCAAGTTTTCCTTAAATCTAACATCCAAAAATAGGTCATAGGCAGCATCCAAAATTTCATTATTTCATTGATTCCGTTGAATAAGTTTTTAAGAACTCTTAAGTAAAAATCGTTTAGGTATTTAAAAACAATTCTTAAGATTTTCTTTTTCTTACATCATGCTAACTTTTTTAGCTATCAAGATATATACGAGCAATGGAACGTTGAGCTATTGTCCCGGTTTTTCTTTTGTTCACTGTTGATGGGTTGGCCAGTATAGTTTGCCAGCAATGCCATTAGTTAATAGTATTCATTTCTAATTGTCTACAAAGCCTTTTACGTTTTTTCCATGGCGCGTCTAGGCAACAACACCTCCCAGCCATCACTCTGCATTTGGCCTATGTATGCTAGGCGCCAAATGTGGCTTTTCTCCACACCGCTATTTTTCTTGCTCTCTTGAGTTGTAGAGTACTGGGTACGCTCGCTTTTCATTTACATTTATAAGTAATTGCTTGTTTATTGTTGTGCTGCTAGTGGAAAATTTCTATCTATTCCTTTGCACATTTTCCACATTTTTTGCAAATGTGAATTATTCAATGAATTAATTAATGCACTTTTGTTGTGTGTGTGTGTGTGTGTGTGTGTGTGTGTGTGTATGTTTTTAGTATGTGTGTGAATGATAGAATGCGATAGTTAGTGAGCCGACGTCGCATGATTTAAGCGCAGTGATGGCAGTAATGAATTAATAGAAAATACATTTTTGCACGACGTGCGCTGCTTGTAAACTAAAAATAAAATAAAGAACTTGAAAAGAGAAATGAAGTCCAACCTGTTGGATTGCCACTATGTCATTTGCTATTGAGCCGTTATAATACTTACATATATCCACACTGCGTTTCAAATTATAAGATCACTACATATTGTAAAATTTGCTATAATTTATTTTTTAATTCAATTTTCAAACTCCATACAAATTTTATAATTAACAAAATGTCAAACTTAAAAAAAAATATCTAATTGTCTAAGAAAAATTCTAATTTTTTTTTAATTTAAATTTTGCTACTTTTCAATTAAAATACAGTTCCTTCTCCTTTTAAAACAACTTTTATAATATAAAAAAAAAACAATTTTTCATAGTGGTAGCAGCTATCACATATGTATGTTATTCCTAATACAAACCTGGCCACAAGCTCTATAAATTATACAGACGATTCATAAAAAATAAGGCCAGATAAATACAAACAAAAAAAACACTTTTATAATAATTGAACAAATATTCATCAAAATGTCAAAGTTAAAAATTTTCCGGGTATACAGTTTTGTAGCCTATTAAATTTCAGTACAATAAAGCAAAATTTTTTTTGTTAAATAGATTTTAAAATCCCTGAAATGGGACGAAATCTCCACACCTGCATGTCGTCAAATATTTTATGTTGAGATACAGTTGTTAAATAAATCAAGTAACAGTTCTAACACCTTGAAATTTTCATAGCTGATCGCAATTTTAGAATGATTTGTAACTTAGAAAGTCGTCGAATTTCTCGCTTATTAAAGTGAATAGCGCTATTTTTACGAGAGTTAGAAACAAAACAATTTTGCAACTTGCTCGTAAATATCGCTTTAAAAGCCAGCAATAATTTTTTCACATTCACTCTTAACAGAAAAGTTCTTTTTTTTATTTTTTTTTTTGCTAGAAATCTTCTATTAAAAATTGACTGATTCATCTGTTGACTGCTGCTGATTAATTTTATGCAATAAAATGTAATTCGCTACACGTCACTCTCATTCTATATTATTAGTTGTCTAATTATTCACAGCAGCTAATTATTTCACTCACCTGGAACATTTTATAATAATCACGTTAAATTGAATTTTCCACCTGATGCAGCAAAACTTTGCAATAAAATTTTATCTAACACTTTAACACTTAACTTTGACCTTCGCAGACTTGTTTATCTCTCTCTCTCTCTCTTTTGTTCGCTTTCTATGAATTACACTTCATTTACGCTTACGCCCATTTACTCGTCTTTATGGAAGTCTTTATGGTTCATCTGCCACCTCTGCGCTGGCATATTCAGTTTGTTTATCGTCTATGTACAAGGTGGCGCAAAAGTAATCCTCCTATCAGAAAATGCTATAAATTTTGCGATTGGCCCCTAATGTCAGTTCTGTTTTGACATTTGTGTAGTAAACACATGCGAAATACACGTTAATAAACAATGTTACGCTACACTGCTCCAGAACGCGGAATATTGCTGACTATTTATTTGACCAATAATCGGCCGGTGACTTTGGCACAACGTGAATTTCGTCGCAGATTTCCTGGCCGTCCAACGCCTACTGGTGAAACACTGCGACGTTTAGCCGCTCGCCTCGAAGAGACTGGCACAACACGAGATGCTGCCAGGCGTGGCAGACCCCGGAGTAGCCGTTTTGCAGAGAATATTGCTGCTGTAGCCGAGGATGTCATGGAAGCGCCGTCGACATCGACCAGACGACGTGCCACGCAAATGGGTATCAGTTGACGGTACAAGATTTGAAGATGTTTCCGTACAAAGTCTAGACGGTGCATCAGCTGTTAGCTGCTGACCGCCAATCGCGTCTAACATACGATCAAGCCATCCTTAATCACCACCAAGAGGGAGATGATTTTTCATCAAAAATAATCATGAGTGATGAGGCCCATTTCCATCTTAGCGGGTACGTAAATAAGCAAAATTTACGCTTCTGGGGCACTGAAAATCCGCGTGTAATCCACGAAAAGAGCCATTACACCCGCTCAAAGCCACTGTATGGTGTGCTGTTTTCGCTGGAGGAGTCATCGGACCTTTTTTCTTCGAAGACGTCGCGATCCAAACGGTTACTGTGAATGGTGAGCGCTACAGAGCAATGACCAACGAGTTCTTTTTGCCGCAACTTGATGAATTGGGATTGGAAAACATGTGGTTCCAACAGGACGGTGCAACGGCACACACTGCACGTGCCACAACCGATATGCTGAAGGATGCATTTCCCGGGCGCGTAATCTCCCGTTTTGGCAATTTGCACTGGCCAGCAAGATCGCCTAATTTGACCGCTCCAGACTTCTTTTTGTGGGGCTTTTTGAAGTCGCGGGTTTATGTCAACAAGCCTCAGACTCTTGCAGCTCTTAAAGAGAATATCCGTCAAGAATGTGATGACCTATCGCCGGAAGTTTTGGCCAAAGTGATGGAAAATGCCATAAAAAGGGCTCAAATGACAATCAACTGTGGCGGCGGCCATTTACATGACATCATATTCTTGACTTGATGCAAAAAAAATTAAAAGACCAAATAAAAATAATCCACAAGAAGAATCAAAGTTTTTCATTTTTTTTTTAATTACAGCCAAAAAACATCGGAAGGTTACTTTTGCGCCACCTTGTACTTTAGCAAAGTGCAACAACAACAACATAAACAAAACAATTGTATTTTCATGTATTTATGTATGTATGTATGTATGTAAGTAAGCAGTTGTGGATAAATGAAGGAATGCCATTGTATAATATGATAAATAATACTATTCTTGGATGAGTTGAGCAGAGGGCTGGTGCGGGTGGTCAGTGAGGGCCACTGTGTGATAGCTTACCACACCCACATACTATGTAGCTACTGTATACTTAGCTATACCTAGCTACGCATCCAACGCAGAAATATCGATTACATCTCTATGCTTGGGTTATCGCACGTGGCGTGGAGGCAATCTCAAATTTCGTACGAGCATAAATAAATGTTTGCAAAATTTATAAACATTCGCTTTTGTTCTGGAAATTTAATGGGAATTCCTGAGAGTTTTGGAGACAAATTATTTAATTTATATACTACACCAAAACCTATTAAACCTGTTGAGAATGCGACTTTGATGCTTTGTGTTATAGTTGAGAATGCTTTGAGGTTATCTATTTTCCTTGCCGTCTACTGCACTACTTCAACAGAGCAGTAGAACACTTGGTGCTTTGTTTTTAATTTCATAATCTTCGATCCAGAAAGATAGACCGAATATTTTTATTTAATGCCATTCGGTTGATTATGATATGATATGATTTGATACTACTTGTTTTTATTAATTTTAATTGATCTTATGTGATAAGATATGGTTTTGTTTAACTAGATTGACTTTTTTATTTGATTTGATTTCATTTCATTTGAATTGATTAAATTTAATTTATTTTTTAATTGAAGTTAACTTGAGTCTTGAATTGACTTGACTTGGCATGATTTGATATGACATGAAATAATATCATTTGATACATTTGATTTTAAGTGATGTGATTGAATGCGATTTGAATTCATTTTATTTGGTTTTATTTAAACTGATCGCGGGTATTTATATTTCGTATTGGAAAATTTTGTATTGTGCATACGTTTGCTTGATTTCATTACATTTAGAGTGATTTGCTTTATTTAGATGAGATGTCATGTGGTTGGAACAAATCAAATATGATATGACACAGTAAATGTGATGTGATTTGAAGAAATCGATGTGATGTATTTGATTGGTTGTAATCTCATTTTTATTTCTAGTTTTATCATTTCCTTCTCAGTATTATATACAATTAGGGCTTACCTGATTAATTGATTAAATTTAGTGTGATATTAAGATGCTTCATCTAATGTGACGCCGTAAATGTGATGTAATTAGATACAATTTGATGTGATGTATTTATTGTGATTTCATTTTGATTTGTGTTTTTCTTGCGTTTTCCAGATTTGTTTAGATTTAGTGTGTTCGCTTTAATTTGATAAGATGTGGTTTGGTCTAATCAGATGTGATATGATACAGTAAATGTGATGTTATTAGATGCAATGTGATGTATTTGATTGGCTATGATATCAATTTTATTTATATTTTTTATTTTCATTTCATTCTCTGTTTCGTATACAATTCGGATTCGCCTGAGCCGATTAGATTTATTGTTATTTGATAAGATGTGATGTATCGAGGTTTAATCTAATCAGATCTGATATGACACCGTAAATGTGATGTGATCTGACGCAATGTGATTTGATGTATTTGATTGGTTGTGATTACATATTTATAACTGTTTTTATCATTTCATTCTCTGTTTTTTTTTTTATAAAATTTAGGTTTGCCTGATTTGTTTAAATTTCGTGTTCGTTTTGCTTATTTGATAAGATGTGATATGATTGATCTACATAATCTGATATGATGTGATGAGAATGGTGTGATGTGATGCATTTGATAGGTTGTGATAAATATACAATATCAAATTTTTTTTTCATTTGATTCTGTTTTTTTTATAGAATTTGGTTTTACGATATACTGTTTGAAATGATTTAGTAAAATATTGTTTAAAATTTATAGCGATATTTCACTATTTAATTCACAGTACGTCAATGAATTACCACTGTTTTTAAAAACTTTAAAAATCTATATTTACTTTTTTTGTTTTTAACAAGCAACCTCCATTATATTTTCATTAAAATTCACTCAAATCGTGCAAGCACTCAGCTGCGAGTAGAATAATAGTTAAATTTCCTTCTTTTTGTCAGGCGCACTAAGTTGTGCTGTGCTGTTCTGTAAATTACATGCATTTTATACTGCATAGTTGCACGCTCGCATACAGCCCTGTGTGGCACACGTACAAACACAGTTAACGAATATACATATATTTACTTTCTTCCATCGTAAATTAATCGTTCAATTTAATTTACTTTGTTTGCACTTTTTTTTTTGCTTTTTCTTTTCGATATTTGCACCAGCACTGCTCGTGCAGTTAGAATTAGCAATTTATTGATGTTATTTATGTTTTGCTGTTAAGAATTTCGAGATAAATTACAGCTGACTACAAAGATCGTGTTATTAAATAAAATAATATTTTATTTTTCACCGCAAATATTGACATTTTTTTAGCCATAATTGACACATTCGTATTCTATTAGTATGGGTGTATGTGGAGTCATATATATAAAAACAAGCACATTGCTAAAAGTTTACAAAATATTTGCTTGAGAAATTGCATTCACAAATGATAATATTTGAGTTTTTTGTTAGGAAAGTTTAGTTCAAGGCGGATTCATAGGAGTTGTTGTTGCCGGAACAGGCCACTTTATCGGTTCGGTGGTTCCGAGTGTCAAAATAATATCAATAACAATTTTTAGGACCTTGAAACTTCTTTCTTCATACTAGAATTGAATGAACTTTTGAAATTCTGAGAAAAAATTACAATTTTTTTTTTAATTTTTAAAATTTAAAAATTGAAAATAAAGTTTAGAATTTTTATTGTATGCCCTAAAAACATTTTAAAATTCTAAAAAAAATTAAATTTTAACGTCCATTTTTTCAAGTTTGATAAGTTTTAATACAACATTTTTATTATACTAAACTACATGCTCGGCAAATTTTTCAAAACTCTGATAAAAAAATGAAAAATTTTGACGTATGTAAATTTTTCCAAATTTGTTAAATTATCGTAAAATTTTCACTAAATTTAAAAATATAGCTTTTGTGTATATAAATTAAATTTACTAAGTTCACAATTTTTATTATACATACTAGAACTGAATGGACTATAAAACTGCAGGCCCGAAAAAATTTTAAGTTTTAACGTCGATTTTTTCAAGTTTAATAAATATTCAATGTTTAAAATTTTGATTTTTGTGGTTTATGAATTAATTATAAAAAAAACTACATGGAAAATGTTCTCAATATTGCAAAAAAAAAGCGATGGATCATTTTCACTTTTTATTTTATAATTTCATTTAATAAATTTTTTAATTTTATTTCTCAAATTTTAGTTTAAATTTATTTTTTTAATTTCATATTCTTTTAATCATTTAGTTTTAATTTCATTTTCTTTTTGTTTTATTATAGCATATATGTAGTTTGAACTTTTAAATTTTTAAATTTAATGCTCTTTTGCATATACAGCTATTTATATATGTATTTTATTTGTAGTAATTAATTTTTAATTCATATTTGCTAGTTTTACTTTAAAAAATCTCAAGTTTTTCCCAATTCGCTTCCGCAACGAAAATTATTAATGACTTTTTGTCAGCAAATTCTCGCATTTTTTTGTGTCAGCTTCACGTCACTTGGCAACTATTTTGTACTCGTTCGCGCCTCAATGCAATTGGGTCAGCCCAGCTGCCGCCGGTGGCGGATATTCTGCTTGTACAATTCGACAAGTAATGCCATCGTACATACATACATACATACATATGTGTATGATATGCATATAATTAATTATATATGTATGTATTGTATTGTAAACATTCTACATATGCACTAGGTATGTGTGTGTAGATAGATTTTTAATTTAATCACTTTTTGACAACACTTTTGTACATTTACTGCAACATTTTCTAACCCAAATCTGCAGCATCACAAAAAAGTTCTCATTCCAATTAAAATTTTGTAAAGAATATTTACTCATGAATATTTATGAGCTATATTCATTAATAAAATTGACTGGTTTACAGCACAATTAAATTGATTACAGAGCGAAATAAAAAAATAGATAAAAGGCGAAGAAGCGAAACGCATTTTGAACAAAACATATTCGAATAGGTTATGCAAATTATTTTTTGCACAACAATACACAGTACAGTAAAAAATAAACAATTTCTATCAGTAATCTGAATGAACGACAAATGGTAATTATGGTAATATTTTCCATGGCAGAAATTCACCGGCGAGCCTAACAGCAGCAGTTATGCTTGCGGTATAAACCGCTTGGCTTTACTAGTAACTACTACGATTACTAGTGATATCTATCAATGTTTTGATTAACTCAACAATTCCTCTACTTATAAGAAGGTTCAAACTGCCGTTATAGATTTCACTATATTTAACTACGATTTAATTTATCTTAATGTATTTTCCGAAATTATTGCCATTTATTAATCATTTTCAATATTTTTATTTACAGATTTTAAATATGGAAGATGATTCAAATTGGTATCGTGCCGAATTAGAAAGTAAAGAGGGTCTCATACCCAGCAACTATATAGAAATGAAAAATCATGAGTGAGTATATAAATAATTTTGAAACAAAAATAAGTTTTGAATTCAAATTATTTACTTGCCTATTCTTCCACTCTTAGCTGGTACTATGGCCGCATCACACGCGCCGATGCTGAAAAATTACTCTCAAATAAACATGAAGGTGCATTTTTAATTCGCATCAGTGAATCCAGTCCTGGCGATTTCTCCTTATCAGTCAAGTAAGTGCAAGTATATTTTTTTGTATAAATTTTGTTTCATTTACTTTTTTTTTTTATTCTTCCACAGATGCCCCGATGGTGTGCAACATTTCAAAGTTCTTCGCGACGCACAGGGTAAATTCTTCCTTTGGGTGGTTAAATTCAATTCACTCAACGAGCTGGTGGAATATCATCGAACCGCAAGCGTATCAAGATCACAAGAAGTTAAATTAAGAGATATGATACATGAAGAGGTGGGTGTGAGTGGTGTGGCATCTAAGATGTAATGATGATAAGAGAGAATAAAGTTTGAGACAATTGTAGGCATTTAGTATAAAGAAACTCAATCCTTAGCCCTATTCTGTAAGTCTTACGCATTTACAGCAGTGATTCTTACAATTTACTTTCGCAATTATATGCAAAAGTGACACAAATTAAGTGCGTAATGCTATTAATTTCGGAAGCACTGGGCAGAATTTTCTTATTTTTACTTAGGCTTAGTTGAATTTCGAATATTCATAGAAATTTTAAATGGCTGAAGCCGTTTACTGCTACTAAATCTGCAAGTAATAACTACAAAGGGAATTTATAACTGTGGTATATCGGTAAAGAACAGTGACGTTTGAGATTAGGAAACGTGAAGGTCATGTACTGAAATTATTACGCTAAATATGTTTTTTTTCCGACATGAGGTCCAACTAAAAGGTTACGAACCCACTCGCAATACCACCATAACTCCCAGTACCAAAGGAGTAACTTTAACACGCCAAATGGCTGGGCTCAGTGTGCGAGAAGCTAAAACGATGGAACACGAACAACGAATAGCGAGACCTGGCGACAATACGACAAGGAGTCCAACGAAGGGACAACACAAAAGAATTTTGTTATGACTCTTCTGGCGCCACTACTGCGTCTGCAGCTCTTACAAAAATATCACTAAAAATCGCAATCGCAAAGATCTACTCAAAAAAAGTCACCTGCCTAAAAAGAATGTGTTTCCGCCTTCCCATCTATGTAGAACAATTCTTCAAAGGCTAGTTCCGCGCTGGTGTTGTTGGTGCCTATCACAAGCAACAATCGTCGAATTTACCATCGCGTATTTTCATGTTCTCCATATCCGTACTGTTGTGGTCCTGTTTTGGTTGGATTCTCTCCTTGGAGACTTATGCGCTGACTGGCAACGCACATCGATTACCAGCCTTGCCAATACTTGTGCATTTTTGTTTGGGGAATTTGTGATTTTTGACACAAATCATTTGCCGTTCGGAGCCTGCGTAAAACTGTAGGTCCGTCAAGACCCATCCCACAAATTGCAGGACAAGTTCGGGCAAACATCAAGCTATGGTGTATTATTATTATTAGTAAGGATAATAGTTATGCGATGAATTTTGTCATTGGCGTGGTAATATGACGGTAAGGCTGTTCATTTTGATTTTTAGTTCTGACCAAAGATACAGGTCGTCGATTGCTGTGTAGTTCAATTCGATAGTACTTTTTGCTTTTTTTTTTAAGAAATTGAATGATTGGTGCCATAGAGGAACTGGCGTAAGGACCCATGCTTTCAAATAATGCTATACTCTGCAGGTGTCCATATTTATAATATGTTTAAAATGTGTGGAGAAGAGTCAAAATATTTTGGTAAATTTACCATGAGATACTTTTTGGCCCACAAAACAAGAGGTAATCTTTAATAGAAGTAATGAGAAAAGAGAGAAAAATCTGCTAGAGCTAGTTATCTAAGTTAGTTATCTTATATGTCTAATTGAATATCAATGATCGTCGTTTTTTATATATGCAATGTTTTTTTTTACTTTTCTGAATTATATTCTAAAAGACTCGAGCAAATTTTAATTTTTCCATAATCTCTTCACTTTATAGATGCTCGTTCAAGCATTATACGATTTTGTGCCACAAGAATCTGGTGAATTGGACTTTAGACGTGGCGATGTTATCACCGTCACAGATCGATCTGATGAGAATTGGTGGAATGGTGAGATTGGCAATCGGAAAGGCATCTTCCCAGCAACCTATGTAACGCCATACCACTCATAATAGAATAGAAGGAAGTCATAAAATAATGAAAATCAAATAAAAAATAAATGCAACAACAACAACAACAAAAACACTGCACACACACAAAACCCAATAAACGAACACACAAAACAATACCGGAAAACAAAACGAACCACCAACAGCAACAAACACTTTCCACCATTATTTTTCACACAAATCACACGCTACAACAACAACAACAACAAACAGAACGTTAATCACAATAATAATAACAAAAGCTAAACAAAAAACAAGTGACACTGCAATAACACTCGAAATTTAAGAGTATTTAGTACGTATATCGTAATTTGTGAAAGCTGGCAATAGCAATAGGGATATGAGGGGTTTTTTTTTTTTTTTTTTTTTGTAAACTTTCAACAATCACCCACCACAACCATCGTAAATGGTGGTGTGCGGTATCAATCAGCCAATCAATTTATACTATATACATACATACATATGTAGGTATTAATAAGTGCGAAACATCACAGCTTCATTTATATACATACATACATATGTACATACATATTTATTTCTTTCAAAACGAAAAACAAAAACAAAGCTTCGTAGCGCATTTTACAAAAAATTGTTTGACATGAAGTAAACTTGTGGCATGATATGCTGTAGACATTTTTAATGTGAGATTGAACAGTTCTAATTTGTAAAATGACCATTGCAAATTTATTCATAGAGCAAGAGTTTCGCAGTGTAACTTCTAGCGTGGTGAATTTGTAAGCCAACTTTTTTGTTAATTACCATGCAAATTATGTGAGAGTAAATATTATGAAGTAAACGTTCCACTGTTTAAGCTTATCCTATATTTCATGCAATAATTTTGTCGAAAAATTGCAATAGAAAAAATAAAATCAATTGCACTTTATTAGGTTATAATCTCAAAAAACCTTGTACAGCATCCAAGAAACACAAATACACCCGGTAAACAGCAACAAGAACAAACACCTCTGGTGTGCATTTTAATAGTAACATACATACATATGTTTAAAGGGAGGTTTAAATAAAAATTTGTTTAAATTATAAATGTAAGAAGAAAATTTTGAGTTTGTTAGAGAAGAACAGCAAAATGGCATGCAAACTATTATAACAAAGTAAAACACGAGTTCGTGGTTTGTTTTTGTTATTTAAAGCTCATTATTTTTTAAAAACTTCGATTTTTATTTTAAAAACAGTTATTTAAATTTTTGTAATATTTTTTAGCCTATCATCATTTATTGTATTTTTTTGTTTCAGTACCTACATAATTGGATTTTAATTTAGTTGATCCATGGTGTTTTAAAGTGCCGTTACATTTTTTTCCAATACAACTTCCCTTTTTATAAATGTTTTATATCATATGTCAGTTCTTATTTTTATAACTAAATAGTTTTAATTTAGTTTTTTTTTTAATGTAGTAGTTTTGCAAATTTTTAAGTTTCATCAAACAAAAATTGTTGTTTGAACCCAATTTTTTTATAAATACATTATACTGTGTGCTGTATTTTTATGCCTAAAAAATGTTTAGCGTTTACAAAGTATTTATTCGTCTAAATGATGTGTCATGTTTTAAATTAATTTTTTTTTATGAATTTATTTAATTTTTTTTTTTTTTTTGTAAGTGAACCGATCGTAAAGCGTAATTAATATTTGATGAAACACAAATAAAAAATAAAAATGTGCTAAGATATGTGAAACAGTTACATATAAACAACATAAGAAAAAAAAAATACATTCACACATAAAAATCAATAGATGAGTAATAGATTTTTTGTCATATACACACACACATACATAAAATGAAAAAATTCTATATAAACAATGTTTATGTATCAAAGGAAAAGTGTGAAAATAAAATAAGTAAACATTTACAAAAAAATTTTTGGGTTTACGTTTTGCGCCTAGAAGTATACTCCTGATTTTGAGAATTTTGTATGACAGCAGTAAGCTTAAATAACGTTTTTCATTTGTGTGTTTTTTTTTTGCCGTAAATTTACATTAAAAAACCTAGGGAAGTGAAAAAATGTGCAATCAATTGTATACAAAAACACAAAACAGAAACCGAAAACAAAACAAAATTTCAACGAAAAATTTATGAATTGTATTAATAGCAAATAAATAAGAATCACACAACCAACCAGCTTCACACAAATCAAACGTGCATTAAAGGTTCTAGCAGTTACAAATATATTGCCATAAATTAAAAATAAAATTAAAAAAGTGTATGAAAATAAGCTATGTACCTATTTTAATGTTCAATCAATTTGCAAAAGCTCCCAATAACATTTTCTTTTCGTAAACTCTAATATGGTGCAACGTAGGCGTTCATTTTTTGCACAAAAAATTTTATTGTGATTTTTTTATCTACGGAACACGAGCTCTATATTGATAAATCAATTTTTATTTTTCTATTTTAGATCGTGTTTTATTTGTACATACGTAGCAAACAAAAAGGCAACTCTGCTTACCTACAATTTTATAAATGCATATTTTGAATAGCAAATTTTATTTAAGAAAAAAAATGCTGACAATTTTCAAACTTCAAAATTTATTAAAAATCTTGTTTTTTTTAATGTATGCAAATAAAACGCGCAAATCTTGTATTTTTTACGCGTCTCGAACATTTTAAACACTGCTACATTAAAAGGTTTCAAGTGGCAGATCATTAAGAAAGAAATTATTTGAAACAAAAATATATCGTAAAATCGATGTAACAGAAATGCAGAATTAATACATAACAAATATTTGAAATGGCACAGTTGTTATGAGCAGTTTACGATGAGCACAACCATATTCATTATACATGCATATGTATGTGTGTGCATATGTACGCGTATTATTTTAATAATTTGTGAAAAGTTTTTTGACTCTTTAATAATAATTATTATTATAATTACGAGTGCGTGTTTTTTAAATTTTTTTGTTGTTTATTTTTGGTTTTTTTGTAATAACTAAGCAAACGATGATAATTATAATTTGCGTAAATTATATTACATACATTTATATTATACAACAACATATTGTACGTTTATATGCCTTGATATAAAATATGAATATGAAATAAAAATTTAAAAATAATAATAGTAATAATATTGATAGTAATGAAAAAGTCTTTTTTTGCTAAATAAAACTCAATATTTTACAAAATTACTTTTATTTGTAAAACGACTTTGGTAAGAAATTTTTAGTTCAGAATTGACGCAGTTATTTTGAATTGTTTTTAGTGTTAACTAAAAAAAAAGTTGTTGCCAAATTTGGAATGTCTGATGTAAAATATTTTTTTTTTTTTAATATTTGCAGTGTAACATTTTGGTCTGTCATTAACATCCTAACCGTATTAAGAGTACACATAGCTAAAGTTTTAATGTTTCTATATAGATAATTAATATTGATAATGATATCGGCGAAAATTATATCGATTTTATGTATCGCTATCGGTATCGAAATTAATTCGTTATCGTTATCGATCGCCGTTTTTACGAAATTCTGATATACTATGCCGCAACGAATCAGATTTATATCTGACCGAAGGGTGTCTCTTCCGCAACGTTTTTAAAAAATACATATCGTAATTTTCATCGTGCTGGAACGTCAAAGTGAGTTCAAGGACTTGCGCCATTGATAGAAAGGTTCTATGGAAAGTAAATTTTTGTCAACAATTAGGCGAATAAAAATTTACCGAGCTTACAGGCATGTGGAGTTCCTCCGCACGATTCCAAACGCCTATTCACATGCCCTCCCAAATCAACTCGTCTAACCTCACTCTAGTCCGCTTCCGTCGAAACTGCACGTTTCCTGGGTCTCTCCCTAGATAAGATTGACAACAACGACAATCATAGAGCATTTCTACCAATTAACACAGGCCCTAAGTACATTACATAATTTAAACTCGTTACAAACTTTCTTAGGAGTCTCCACAAAAAATATTTGTTATCGAAAATACGTATCCAATTGGCTTGTGCAAACTTTAGTTCACTCACAACGCACATGCAACTCTGGTTTTCATTTTTGTCAATTTGACAATCCAATTGGACTAAACACACACACACATTTACACACACGTCAATTTTGACGTTCACATACATAAGCTCCCGCAAAATTTTCACACATTTTTCTTTTGGCCATCGCTCAGCCGTTTGCCGTTCTTTTGCACACATCTGATTGCAGTGCATTTTTATTGGATCACGACGTGGAAAATTGTGTGAGAAAAATCTGCAATTGGTAATAGATTGGAATTTTCATACACCAACAATCCAATCCGACGTCAGCGTGAATTATTTTGAAGTGCTTGAAAATCTAAAATAAAAAAATGTTTGATATTGAAATTAGATGATCAGCAAAATTGTGATTGTTTCGGCAAATTGTGAAAATTGCAACGCGTACATGTGATTGTGTGCGCGTAAAGCTGAAAAGTGTTTTTTTTAGCAGGAGATTGCTAAAAAAATTAGTACAACTGAATTGCTGACTTCGAAAGTCAGACACGTGAATTCTCTGCGTAAGGTGAAGACTAATGAATAGTGCAAATAACACAAAGAAATTGTGCTTTTAGTGGAAAATTAAGGCAGAAGAAAATTTTTTGATTTCCGTACGCACATACTCCATCAAATATACAGAAAAGCATATTTGTATGCATGTGATTTGCTTGTGCTAATTGTTGTATATTTAAGAACCTATTTGTTTTCAAAAAAAATTTTAAGATTTAAATTGAAGTGTGTGCTACCTCCTCTGCAACAAAGAATTTTAAATTCACCAATATGCCATCAATTACCTACAAGGAGCGCGTACTCAGCGCTCAACAGCTGAAAAAGCTATCGGAACATAAATACTCCTGCAGCAGTAGTAGCCTATTGGATCCGTGGCTACAGCCATGGTGGAATTGGCTCGTTTCAATGACGCCACTATGGCTGGCACCAAATCTCATAACAATCATTGGACTGATTGTCAACATCGTGACAACTTTAATATTAGTATCGTGAGTAATCGAAAAAGCTTTATTAATATTTTCTGTATACACATTAACATACATATGTACATATGTACCTAACTTGTGGCAGAGGAATTTAATCTCTAGGTTATTTTGGCACTTGTCGCTAAATTGCGTATTGCATAAACCTTCGAAACTTTGGCAGCCAACCTATAGATTCCTGTGGTTAGTCCAATTGGAAAATTGTGCTGCTTGATAGGCGGTGTTCCAAAATGTTTTGTTTACAATGATTGTAGAAGACTAATTGGTAAAGGGAAATTTTAATTTTTCTTATTTTTTTTAAATCTTTTTATTTACTAATACAGCGACATATTCGCATACACATTTCCAATTTCCGTAATGCAAAATCGCACTTACAATGCATTTCCCGTACATTAGCGGTGCCGTTGACAACAGCTGGTGCAGTAATAATAACAACAAGAACAATAGCTACGCTGACTTCTCTGCAAGAAAGCGCACACACTTATTATTTACGGAGGGGGCGGGGAGGGGCGAGTGAGTACAAAAATGCAACTACAACCATTAAATGCTTCTGAGGGTGCAAGTAAATGCAGGAAATTTAATGCAGCACAAATTAAATTAATTTGACTGAAAAAAAAAACAAATTTTTAACTCTGCAACTACCTTTTTTTTATTTAAAATCTTTTCTCGTTAATAGTAAAAACAAAATAAACAATACCGGCCTTTGAAACACAAACGCTTTTCTTCTCTTTCTTTTTTTGCCCTTTACATTTTAAAATGCAGCGCGACATTGATGCCTTGCATACCAATTAGCTGATTATAATTGAGTTATGTATTTTGAATTTACAATCACTTTCGCACTATGTTAAATTGCGTTTCCTCGATTATTTTTTGTTTTCATTTTATTTCCCTTTGTCTTTGCCATTTTACGGTTTTCATTAGTTTGCATTTAAAGCGGCGTGCGATTTGACCCTCAAAATGTTGACCATGCCATGTCGCCTCTTCTTTCGTTTGGCGACTTTTATTTATTTATTAGGTCTAGGTATTCATTTTATTTTCGCTAAAAGTAAATTTTGCGTTCTTAAAGTTTATAACTTTTACTTAATATTTTTTTTTGTTTGCTTTTGACTTACTTTCTAATTTTATGGGAAGATGAGATAAAATGTGTAGGAAAAATACAGTTTTTTTCGTTACTAATGCCAGTTAGAAAATTTATAAGACTTCGCATTTAAATTTTCTCATGTATGTATTATATGGAAGAAAAGGCTCTACACCGACTGCAATAAAAATGATCAGAAATCAACAATAATTTTTAGACACTTGAAACTTGCACTTTTTTATACTAAAATTGATTGGACTACAAAATTTCTTAAAATTCGGTTTGAAATTTTACGAATTTTATATAAATTTTCTACAAAGTTTTGAACTTCGACCTACATTGTTTTTAAGATAGAATTAATTATATTTGGAAAAATATACATATATTAAATTATATTAGGAAGGCAGACATTTTCAGGTAATACATTTTGCTATTATCTTCGTGGTGACTGCTGTACATACATACATACAAGGCACATACATATGTACATATTTTATTTGCGAGTATTAGAGCAAATAAAAATCTGAAGATTATTTCAATTGCAATCCATACATATTTGTATATTTCATAATTGCAAGCGAAAACCACAATCGTTTTACAAAATAAATTTTTATGGCATATAGTACCTACATATGTACATATGTATTAATAATTTTTAGTTATTACCGCACGGTTTTTTCTCTTCTAATTTTACCGGACTACTTTCGCTGCGCTTTTTCTTTCATCTTCGAGTGTAGCAGCGATCACTTTCATCTCATTGATTGTTGCCTTCACGCTTTCGTTGTTGCTGTAGCCATCAATTTTGCCACTGTCCAACGCTTGTGGCCACGTCAGAGTCTACTATAATGGCCTACAATATGGCGAATGTGGCGGTGCTTTAGGGAGGTGAATGAGTAATCTCAATGCAAGTTGTTAAATGATCAACTCTGCCTGCAATTGATTACTACATACATATGTACATACATATATGCAATATACGCTACTTGCTATAAATGACGAACTTCCTCCTCATCTCACATCACCAAAAATAGCAATGGGCGACTGTAAACATGCATTCAGTTTTTATAATTTATTTATAAACTAATTTTTATGATTATTACTTGTACAATGAATCATTATTAGATGCCCAAATTGGTGTAATTTCAAAACTGTCTGTGCAAAGTAACCTGCTATAATAAAAATCAAACAATCAATCAATCAAAATATCTAATAGCTAACCAGCTGATCGGTGGCCTTGAGTGACAATTGTGGGAGTATAAAATGTCATTCCTGTAAAATTGAATAGTTGATAAAGACTAACACATTGCATACCATGCGCTCGCTTTCTTAACTGCGCACCTGATAATAAATATAGTATAATCAATAAGCAATTGTTTAAATTATAACACACAGAAAAATGCCACTTTTAAACAAAAATTTTTAGTAATTGAATTACCTTCAATTGACACTGGTTACACGGCTGAGAACACATTGAGTGCCCATGTACGTACGTACAGTTGTGCTCTTAAAAATAGCAGCAGCATGTATTCCCAATTTTGTCTTTTCTTATTTAATTTCTATAATTTTTATAAGAATATAATTAATTCTATCACAAAAACAAAGTAAGTGGAGGATTCAAACTTTCTTGTTAATTATAAAAAATCTAGAAATTGAAATAAATGTCCATTAAAATTTCTAACTTTTAAATCCGGATTTTTAGAAAATGTAACAAAAAAAATATTAAAAATCAACCAGAATTTTTAGCTACTTGAAACCTACACTTTATTTATTAAAAATGCAATGCAAAATTTTCGATAAATCACGATTAAAAAGTTTTTTCGATTTTTATAAATTTCATACAAATTATAAAACTTTGACTAACTTGACTATTGTTACAAAATCAACTATATTTTTCCCAAACAATTATTCAAATTAAGTAGAGAAAGGCAAAATGGTCAAAACTTGTCAACACAAGTTGCTACTATTTTCTTGATCACAGGTGCATGTGTATCCGCATTTACATACATATGTATATATGCAAATGTATTGCCGGCTATGCGGTCTTGCGTCCAACGTCTCACGATGTCAATGTAGGGTCAATTACGTTAATACTAATTTTAGTTAAAAATAAAACAAAAAAAAAGTTAGCGAAAGTCTATACCATGCCAAAGAACGCGTAGCACAGGGTTGAAAAAGGAGCGAGCAAGTAAAAATAACCGATTTTGAAAGCAAAATTAATGAATAAAATACATATGTGTAATAAATATAATTTTCCTTCGCATGTCATCAGCACGTGTGTTGCTTTAAAAATGTAACTCGAAATTTCTTATTCACCTTTTCTGTTTTAGCGTCATGCTTATCAGTCGTGTTTTGCTTCTGATTAGATATTTGACTTTTACTCTTGTTTTTATTTCATAAAGGCATCTGTTGAAGGCTAAAAATCCAGTCTAATGTACATATGTACAGTTTTGTGGTAGCGAAAATAATAGCAAAATGTATTGAAAATTTTGTCTTTTCTTAATTATTTTGTAAGAAATGAAGTTAATTTTATAACAAAAACCGCGTAAGTCGAAGTTTTAAACTTTGTAGAAAATTTGAAACTTTCTAGAAAATTTATAAAAATTCGACAAATTAAAAAAAATTGGCCTTCAAATTTTAAAATTTGTTCGGAATTTTTAGAAAACTTTCCAAAAAATTTATAAAAAATCGTCAAAATTGAAACAAATTGTCATTAAAATTTTCAGCTTTTTAACTGAATTTTTAGAAAACTTTGGTTTTAAACTTTTTAAAAAAATAAAAAATCTTTCTTAAAATTTTCAACTTAATACGACTTTTTTAGAAAACTTTGGTTTCAAACTTTATTTATAAAAATTCGATTAGTTAAAAAAAAAAAGTTCTAAAAATTTTAAATTTTTCAATACGGATTGTTAGAAAACTTTGGGTTAAAACTTGCTTAAAAACTTTAAAAAAATTATCAACATTTCTAACTTTTAATCTGGATTTGCTATATGAATTTTTTTTTAGCGCAATATTAATTTTATTTTTTTTGATTTTTTCTAATTAGTTTTGCCGAAGTTGTTGATCTACCAGAACGAGCATTCTGATGTACTTAATTGTAGAAAAATTTTGCCTAACTTTTTTGATATAAATGACGCTAGAATGCAGGCCAAAGATTTCGAATTAAATGCTATTTCTAGCTATTTCCTGTGATTCTCTGCATTCAATTCAAATTCGCACCACAATGAGTTTCACACTCACATGCACGTATGAATGTATTCGAATGCAAATATTCGCAAACTCACATTGCAAGTGCTTTCAATTTATTCAATTATCAATCATGAAACCTAGAAATGGAACAAAAAAAGCTTATGGATAGAATTCCGAATGTCATTGTCGCAAATATGTACATATGTCGCACGTTCGTCTCTTTTTTTCCTAGTCTATGTATGTATGTGTGTGGTAAAGACTTTTTATTTACAAATCAACATCTGTGCTATTTTTGTTTTTGTTTTAGTATTCTTTTATAAGTGTAATTTGTGTTGCAATCAAAAAACGCGGCACAATGACGATTGATTGCGTAATACATTTTATTCTACCCTCAACACCTTTTTCACAAGCTACTTATTAATCTTAATTCAAAAATCGCCAGTGTTATCAGTAAGTACGTAGTTATGTATGATTGTATTCGCGCTATTCTGTTTAGCGTCTGTAGATGGACATGCATCACAGATTACTGAAGATATCTTAAATTTTGCATCGCCCTATATTCATCACTAAAACCATGTTGACATTATATCGTAAGTTACCTCATTTCAAGCAAATTACTTCGCATAAATCAAGTGCGATTATAAGTAAGTGCCATTCCTAATTTGTCTTGATAGAGTTGCTTAGTTGTTTTAACAAAAGAAAACATGTGAGAGAATGATGATGACAAATCGTTCCAAACAGAGAAATCATCTTTTTCCATATTCTAATTTTCGGTTGTTTTTCTATCAAGTTATTACCTTGCCAGGTCCTCGACATCGACCCTGGACAGCTCACCCGACCTTAGACAGCCCCCCGCTATACCACCGACTATGGGGACTCTGTTGTTTTCTGAATCCTCAGCAAACTTTTTCTGCTTCCTTATCTTTTTCCACACTGGAATGTATTTAAATAATCAGTCAAATGTTAAATCTTTCGTTATGCCAATCGTTGCACTGTTCATTTGTCCGACAGTTATTCATCATCACGGTTGTTGTAGCCTTTATTAATATTATTACTAAGTATCTAACAAGTAGTTTTTTTTTTTTTGGTAAACAACCTAACGCGTTGCACTTTGTACTTTTTCCAGCAAGCATAACGCTGCTGGTACCCAGTAGATAATGTTCGGAGGTAAAATACATACCAAAAGGTCTTCGTGAGTATCGAGAGACCCTCTTTTCTAAGTCCCTTTTTCTTTCTTTTTTGTATGGTGTCGCACAAACTGAAGGTCTTCTGCTTTCGCTACCCATAAAAAGCGGCTTGTGGGATGTTTCACGAAAGGCACTCTTAGTTGCCTACCTACAGAAACGCTTCCTGAAGGGCAATTATTGGGCGTACTTTAAAAGACTTCAAAAGCTCTGCAAAAACTGCCTCATAAATAGAAACGCCCTTCTAAATAGAAGTCATATTGGCAAATAAAATGTTCACCACTTTTTGGCTAAGCCTTCTAGAATTGCTTCTTTTAAAAGGCCCCTTTTAAATTAGCTTCTGGGTAGCACCAAGCTCTGCGCATTTTCTCGTCCACAATCGCAAATAAACTTGTATATATGTATGTACATATGTATGTATGTTGTACTTTGGCATCGCCGATTTTGACAAATTTATCTCATAGTTTTTGCCGGCTTTCACGCTGCCTACCCACGCCGAGCATTTATGAGTAGTTATAAATTTATATTCGCCGTCTCTATTTTTCTTTTTATTAATTTTTATTTTCACACTTTTTTGTTTTGCTCACCGCCACACACATTGTTTTCTTTGCTCTGCTTGTTGCTCTATGAAAATTATAGTCGACGATGCTCGTATTTGCTTTTGGCTTGCATTGAGAGAATTACTTGTCATAGTCGTTGGCGTTGATGTCAATGTTCGCGTTGCCATTGCTTTGTCATAATTTAACACATTAACCTACATAAATATAACGTAAGAACGATTTCAATGGCTTTATTATTTTTGCAATATGAGCATTTCGCAACAGGTCGTTGAGTGCACAATTTCGTGTTTCGGATTCTTCCATATTTTCATGCCCATTGCATTTAACTGCTGATTTGTAATTGACTTACAGAATCGCTATATTGGTAGATATGATGCTCGCCTGTGCAAAAGCTACAGCTGATAATTAATTATGACTATCTTGGGTTCGGTTAGATCGGCTGAATAGCAATGATCTTATTTTTGGAGAATATTGCTGAAATGGCAGTTCTTAGAGGGATGTAGATCTAGCTCGTTCTGTTATAGTGGGTCCGACTATGGTTGAAACAATATAAACCTCTCGAATGCTGGTAATCTCTGTAGACGTCTACAATAGTTTTAAGAGTATTTAGGATAGCTGGTGACTTAGCTGATTTATTCGTAAAAAAGATTTTGGTAGTATGTAATTTAGGAGACAGCGTGGCAAAAGATTGTATTGTATTCTTATACAAACAACAATTTGACGAAAACCAAAAGCGAATTACAAAAAGCGCGACAGAGCAGAGTTAATTTGCATTAAGAAGTAAATTTTTATAAAAAATTACACCCTGACAGACGGCAGTAATGTGCATTTAAAATATCTGATTTGAATGCAAAGCTATTTATTTTTTTTCGGTACTTTTTAGAACAATTAGCTGATAAAAAAGAGAGAGCTACGACAACAGAGAATATAGAAAAATTAAACAAAATATAATAAGATATTTGGAGTGATTTATTTGCAATTTAAACACACTCAGGTTCTGCATAATAAAAATGACAATTTTATGACAAACCCTATATGAGTTAAATCTTCAAACTTTCTAGAAAATTTATAAAAATTCAATAAATTAACAAAAAAATTCATCAAATTTTTAAACTTTTTTCGAGTATGCAATTTTATAGCCAATTCAATTTTTCTATAAAACAAAGGGTTAATTAAGTTCAAGTTTTTTAAAATTCTTGTTCAATTCTGGCATTTTTTTTGTGCAGACAGTTTTCAAAGAATTAAATTTTAAGTCTGCAAGTCTCATGAGGCTAAAAATATTCCAGTTTATTTTCGTTAATTTTTTTTTAGTTTTGTAAACCTTTTGAAAACCCAACATAAAAAAATATTAAAAATCAACTTGAATTTATATAAAATCCACCTCGGAATTTTTAGCAACTTCAGAATTGCAATAAAAATTTAATCAGATGCAAAATTATATACCCATACCCATACTTTCTAAAAATTCTGATTAAAATGTTGAATGAAAATTTTTATAAACGAAAAAAAAAATTATGAAAAAAAATTTAAAACATTATAAAAAAAAGTCACCATCAGGTGGAAAAATTAATACTCAAAAGTTTCCCAAAAATTTAAATAAAAATCTTGAAATTTGTCTGATACTTTGTTGAATTTTTATTAAATGTGTACAAAGTTTGAACTTTTAATTCATATGCTTTTTGTTATATTACAAACTAGAGTTTTATAAAAAATTAATAAAAAGTACTTAGCGTGAAAAACATTGTAAATATTTTAAAACAAATATCACAAAATGCACATTCGTTTTGGCCACTTATCGCAGTTAATATTTATTAGTATGCGCATAATTGATACGGGTTAATGTAAATTAAGGATGCCGTCTATCCAGCTCTTTATTAGTTTATGGCTCCAATGTTTCATAGCATAATTCACTTAATAATTTTTGTCGATTTCACTTAAGCTTTGCATCATTTGCAACATTTTATATACTATGAATTTGTTGCAATTAAATTACATACGATGAAAATTCCATTCGAGGAAATGTTTAGATTTTGCAATTCGGGATAGCTGAGTGCGCAAAGAGTTCGACTGCTTGCTTTTCGATAGATAATACAAATTCAGCATTTCACAACAGAGCAATAAATATTTACAAATACAAATATGAGACTATTTAC
This sequence comes from Anomoia purmunda, assembly GCA_951828415.1. Classification (NCBI taxonomy): domain Eukaryota; kingdom Metazoa; phylum Arthropoda; class Insecta; order Diptera; family Tephritidae; genus Anomoia; species Anomoia purmunda. Next base: position 114,852,069 of record OX639997.1, read on the forward strand.
ATAGCAACTTACTATAATGTTTTATTTACATTTCAATCATTACTTGACGCTAGTTAAGAACATTCATAAGCATTTCTTTTATTTATCATAAATTATAGTCTCTCTCATTCGTTTATATATGTAAGTATACTGAACTGCAACTTGAAGCCGCTGAGAATTATTTCCCATTGAAAAATAATCATAATGCCCAAGTGCACAAAGTAATTTGAGGTTCTGTCAACTCAAATTTAGCAACAATAATATTCTCAGCCTTACTTGGAATAAATTTTATTTTAACTTGCTGATATGTTTATATTATTTTTAATGTGATATTCATTCATATTCTCTCCTCTTTTCCACCACAACTAACAGCTATAGCCCGGATTGCAAATCGACGCCACCCGCTTGGGCCAGTCTTCTCTGTGCTTTCGGCCTCTTTGTCTATCAGAGTTTGGATTCGATCGATGGCAAGCAAGCGCGTCGCACAAATACCTCATCACCATTGGGTGAGCTTTTCGATCATGGTTGCGATTCCATCTCGACCGTTTTTGTGGCGCTTTCGGCGTGCATATCCTGCCAGCTGGGACAATATCCAAATTGGTTATTCTTTCAGGTGCGTATGCAAATGAATAATAAATTAAATGCATTTAAAAACAAAAAATTGGAAATTTATACTCGTTTTCTCCTTGCAGTGTTTCTGTGCCATTGCGCTGTTCTATTGCGCCCATTGGCAGACATACGTTTCGGGAACTTTACGCTTCGGTAAAATCGATGTGACCGAGGCACAATTCACCATTATAGCAATACATATTATATCGGCCGTATTCGGCTCTGATGTATGGCAAACACGGGTATGATTTTGTTGATTTTGAATTGTTTACATATATTGCTAACTAATATGAAGTTTCAATCCATTGCGATATTTTATGCGGAGTGTGTGGTGAAAAGCGCTTAGTGTGAATGAAAACATAGCTTTATGGCTAGAGAAATTAAATATTTTAAACAGCGAATAGCGAAATTTTCAAATAAAAAACTTACTTTGAAATTCTAAAGGTTTTGCAAAACCTCTGACAGAAGAAATTCTTAAGAATTTACGAATAGCGCAAGTTTTCGCAGTATACTTACATACATATGTATATAATGCCGGTACAATTTTAAAAAGCTCATTTCATGGGTGAGTCTACATTTTATAGCTTTCAGAGTAATAAATTATTAAATTTTTCGGAGTGCGGTTTAATTAAAAAATCCTCGTGTTATACTTCCGAATGCTTTCCCAGCAAGTGCTTTACATTTTTTTTATTATACATTTTTCCTTAAAAAATTTCGGTTTTGAAAATTTCGGAGTCCTTCGGAGTGGCACAAAAAATTGTCAGATTTGCGGCGATTTGATCATACTAGCCCTAAAAATATTTTCGGAGTTTTTTTCGGAGTCACAAAAACATGTTTTTTGTTTTAGAAATTAACTATAATTGTTTGCTCAAATATCTATATAAGCATTTAATGTGCATTAGGAAGTGAATAATTAACACTTGCTGAATTTAAGCCACGCACTTCAAATATAAATATCTCTTACATTTTTTTTCAGGAACTGCTATTTTAATATACAAATTGAAGTTTCTTTTTATTTTACGTAAATAATTTAAACACGGCGTTAAGAATATCGATTCAACTAAATTATTTCAGTAATTAATATACATACATACATACATACATACATATAATAACATTTGTTTATTTTTCTTGTTTTTAAATACCCGTTAATCTTCCAAATTAATTTCTTTTCGTCATTTTAAAACACATTTATGTATGTGGTTGGCCTCAAAAATAAGTTCATTTTCATCAGAATGGTACACAACATTTTTTTTTTCTGGAAATACATCATAAAATATAGGGAGATTTGGCTAACGTCATATTATGTGTTAAATGTATGCATTAAGTTTAATTCAAAATTGGCCCTTGATAGCGTTCTATATATAAAATGGCATAATTTTTATGCAAACTCTATTTTATTAAATACTTACATATGTAAAAAAAAAAACCTATTAAACTCAAACCTGTTTATATAAATTTATTACAAATATATACCCTTTAGATGTTTGGTAATTTTGAATTGTGGTCCATCCTATCGCTAATGACCTTAGTTTGTGGTATTTGGTCATTATGGTTTATATTCTCAGTTATTTTGGCTGGCGGTGTTGGCAAGAATGGCTCCACAGTTGCAGTAAGTTTGTATTGAAAATTTTTAATAATAAAAAAAAATCGACAAAAAAATATAATAAAGTTGTAGATAGCGATAGAAATACTTACAAGTGCTGGAAAAATTCAATTTCAAATTTATTAAATTGTTTAAAAAATATCAATTCTTACTACCAAAATTTGTATCAACTATCTGTAATATTTATAAAATAGCTTAAAATGTTTTAAATATTTTTGCACGTGTGCATAAAATTGAGTTCAATTTCGGTGCTGTGTTTGGAATTTTTGCAATAAAAGTTTATTATTAGAATTCTAATCGTTGTGGCATGCGTGTTTTGAGCGCCACTATAAAGAAAAAAAAAATTTGTTCAAATGCATATTGAAAATTATTCGTGATTAAAGTTTTCATATTGCTACGGTATACTACTTATATTTGCAAGTTAGATTTTTCATTTTAAAACTTATATATATCTTTTGTTCCTAAATAATTTCTATAAAATAATATGTGTTAAATGAAATATGGCGATTAACGCCTCCTACAATCAATGGTCATTTGATTTTTAGTGTAACTAAAGTTTTTTTTGTAAATTTTATTTTATTTTTGAAACTTAATACTTTTCCGGCACTTTTTAATAAAGCTAAGTTAATTATTTCCAGTTCATGAAAATTAGATGTTAAAAACTGTGTTTTTCGAAGTGCATTCAACGCCTCGATTATTTTCGTAAACTTTTAAAATTCAAATTATAGCGTCAAAATACAATTATTTGCGCAAGCCTATACTTTTTCGGAGTTTTCGAATATTTTCCAAATCTAAAGAATGCATGGTTCTGCATTCCATTCAAAAATAAAATAATATATGTGGCAAAATTACCTTTCGAAATCAAAAATTGTATAACTAAACTCCGAAAAAAAAAACGTTTTCGAAAGTACTATACAAAAAAATTTGGACACAAAATGTTTGAAGAACCCCAAATCCACAGAGAATTTTTCCCAAAACTTCCTGCTTGTTATGCAATGAAATATTTATTTTTTAAAATTTAATCCACGAATCTTACTGAAAGCTGACACACTTTTGTATTTAAGTACTTACTGAATATCCCTATAAATTAAATTAATGACTTAGCTGAGAGAATGCGATAACTTTTAGACAATTTATGATGGCAACCTAAACTAGAACATTATACGTAAATTCAATAATAAAAAGATATAACTTATGAGAAGAAAATTACGTAAAATTAATAATTTTATATATTTATTAATGTAGTCATAATATTGAGTTGGTTTTATAAGCAAATCATATATAAATCGATGAGCAGTAAATTGTGGCGTATTTTATTATTAAAACGAGTTATTCAACTTGCTTAGCTAGAAAATTAAAATGTCCATTAAAGCTCAGGCTGAAACATTTAAAATTAAAATAAAATCATATTCGTATAAATATTTAATGCTACTCGTAATATCTCGAAAACTGAACGAGTTCTTTAATACCGAAACGGAAAGCTGCACTAAAGTTGGCATATCGTCGAAACCGGGTTGTTTCCAAACCAATTTTCACAAGAGATAACGGAAAATCGTTCCAATATATTGCGATTTGACCCAAAATTAAAATTAGTTTAATTCATGGACGGAAAATATAAGTTATTTCTGTAAGCTGTCTTTGGAAAATTCACTATTAAAGAAATGTTCTTTAACCAAGTGTAGTATACCCAATTTTTCTCATTTCACCGAAAATTGAATATTAAAATATTTTTTTTTTTTTAGAATTTGTATGCAAAACAAAAAAATCTCTTACATATGACTGTTGGATTTATAAAATAAAAATAAATAAATAAATAAATGAGTAATTAAATAAAGTAATGAAATAAAAAATAATAAAAATTGTAACTGTTACGGTCCATGGTTTAGACATAAGTTATTATTTACTGCTCATTGATAAATTTTTATATTTTTATACTCTTTAATTTTAATGCTTGTTTATAGTTATACTTATAGATATATGTATCTAAGTAACTGCCTACTTTCCAAACCTATTAAATGTTTTTTTTTTATTTTGTTCTCTTTGCTTTTTATTATTGTTATTATTTTTTAATCAAATACAATTTTTTTTTGGTTAAGGGTTGTGTTCTAATTTTTTTCTGAGTTTTATCTCTACATGTTTTTATGTATAGTAAAAGTCCGGTTCTTGCAAGTCGACATTATTAAGAGCAACATGAGTGTGAATTTTTTTTATTATACTCATATATTTTTATTATCTCACTGTTAGGTAATTATTAAAAACCACTTTATAGCTGGGGGTATCTCATGCAGAATTATCCATGTACGAATATGACCTCTGTTTTCCCCAACACACTTAAAATTTTGTACGATGCCCTCTAAACTTTAGCTAGTGCAGTGAGTTCCGCTAAAATAGGGCACTTACGGCAGAGGCGCTTCGCCAGACTTAAATGCATTGCCTATCTTCCTCAAGGACATTGTTTAGATTGTTTATTAATTGTTTTTCGCGCCCCTTGGTAATTGGGTGTCAAAAGTTGTGTTTGAAAACTACGCTATAATTACCTTTGTTTTGTGTTAACTTCCTGCTACGCACTTTTAACTAAAAAGTCTTAGTTTTTAACTGGTGACATTTGGTTTAACTCTATTTGCCTACACTATTTTCACTTCTTCGGCTCTCTTTTACTTTTTATGTTTACACTCTTCTTCTACAGTATTTTTTAATTTTTACAGCTTTCTTGGACCAGGCTAAAAAGCAAAAAAAAAAAAAAACTATGAATGCCGCATCTTTTGTGCTGAGATAAAAGAAAAAACTTTCGTTTTTATGTAAAACTCAAAATTTTCACCATTTCTTTTTTCTTCTTTTCTTAAATTTCTTTTTCGGTGTGCCAAAAACAAACAAAAAATACACTTTAGATTCCTCTCATTGGCGGTCGTTGGAATTATATGATTTTAATCGGCATTACTTTGGGTTATCTCGCAAATATGATCAACTTTTCGAAAATGTTTATTGAAGGCGGCAGTGGCAAAAATGGTTCCTCCGTTGCTGTAAGCATAAAAACACACAAAATAGAAAATTTTTAACCTGCAAAAAGTAAACAAATGTGCCCTAATCCTTGTCCCTTTATTTTGTACAAAACTTTATAAAATCACTAGTGACTAAAGCATTGAAAGATACCACCCATTTTAATATTTCTAACTTAATCAAAAATGCGCTACATATCTTATATTAAATACTTGTAAAAAAAAAACGGTATTTTGCTGTTGGAAGAGCACCATCAATTTAATTATTACTCGTAACGCTTTGTTTGTCACCATTAACCGATTAATACTTTTTATAGTGAGATTTTCGAATTTTAATTTTTTTTAATAGCAACTATATTTATTTATGGTAGTCGTACAAAAATTATTATATCAGAATTTCGCCTTTCATTTGGTCATAATATATTGACATTTACATATTTTATTGTATTTGATGTTTGCGTAAATATCACCTGAGGGTGAGAGGTACTCAACATGTTATTGTAACTTTTTTATAGTAAACATAACTCAAATGCTTTTAACGATTTGTTTGCTGAAAAGTCCTTGTAAATAAATAATTTTTAACTTTCTAAATTTTCGGAGTTTTTTCGGAGTAATCAAAAAAGTGTAATTCCAAGTTCTAGATCGATTAATAACTTTTCAAACTAGAAAATTTGCTGTAATTAATAAATATCTTATGCAGTGATACGGTTTAGGAGTAATTTAACAGTCGAATATTTTTCCATTACTTCTTATTTAAAAGCTCTCTAACTACTTGGCTTAAAGCGATTTTATATACCTACATAATGTCATCATGTTGAAAACCCCTCCATTTATCGCGCTACTTTTTGTTTACACTGAATAATTTTAAGATTTATTTTACCTGAATACTTACTACATGCTTACATATGTACATATGTACATATATTTATATGTACATTCATATATTCTTCAATGAACAAGGCCACTTGGAGTAAAAAGCATCGGGAAGCATTCTTGCATCAAACATCAGTGTTACTTTTTAAGCGGTTTTGGTCTAAAGCAGCTTCTCACATTCATTTTTGGCGCTAACTTTTTCAGCTTCTCCATACATTCTAAGTACGTACAGTCAGTACGTAATCATCATTGTTTAGTGATTAATTGAATTTAAGTAAATCTATAAGCTAAATTAAATTAGTTTTTTTATTGAACACTGAGATTGATATATTTTCTTGAAAACCCTCGTACAATCAGTGAAATCTCAAAATCATATTTTACATATTATTTTCGTAGATAATATAAAAGCAATATTTTGTAAAACAAATTTTGTAGTCAATATTTACTTGATTGTCACAAAATTACAGCCTTATTTCGTTTACAATTGTGTTGAAAAAATTTGTAGCAAAATGTATTGACAATTTCGTTTTTCCTTATACTTATAATTTTTTTTTATATAAAAAACATAGTTGATTTAATACAAAAGCCACGTAAGTCGAAGTTTCAAACTTTTTAGAAAATTAAAAAAAAAAAATAATAAATTAAAAAATCAAAATTTCTAAACTTTTTGAATACGAGTTTCTTGAAAAATTCCGATTATGTAGCCTATTCAATCACTATAAAAATGGTTAAAAATATTGATTGATGGTTTTTGTTATAGAACTGCCGCCACAGCTGAGTCTGTAGCTACATATGTGCGCTTCATTCGGTGGGTCACGGGTGCAGATCCTGGCCGGAGCAAGTAATATCAGAAAATATAGAAAAGTTTTTTCCGCTAGAAATCATCAAAAATCAAAAATTATTTAAGATGTAAACACCAAATTATTATTATTAATTTAAATTAAACAAGGAAACATAAAAGTCAATAGATTTTGCTACTATTTTTGTGAACACAACAAACATACATACATACATACACACATAAAAGAACTGGCAAAGTTGAATTTTTTCACAAATTGAGTTTAATTAATTTAATTTTTCATTAGCAAAAAGAAACTTCAAATTTATTAATAATTTCCCATGCTTCTATGAAAACAAAAAATTATTAAACTAAATAAACTTTTTTTTAAACAAATACATGCCTATATACCTTCAACTACCAACTACCATTCAAAACAACTCGCTCAAATATCATCACCACCAACCACCACCAACCAACGCAACCAACAACAAATTGCCAATTACCAATTCACCACTCGAAACAGCTCCCCATAGTTGGCTGGGAAGCGCGTGTTTTATCACTTTATGTTATATTTGGCATTTACATTTTATTTATTTGTCGTAATGCGCGGGTGATTATGACGGAAGGATGCGGCAAAAATGGATCGTCCGTTGCTGTAAGCGTAGTAACAAAAAAAAAAAATAAATAAATAATAATAATTGAATTGAAAAATCAAAATTACTTCTAATAGTGCTCGTATGAAAAAGTGTAAAAGCTATTAGTTGTCATACAAACATTTGTATATCCTGCTTTTGTTTTTGATCATTTCATTTAAAATTAGTACTTTTCTTGTTTTTATGTAAATATGATTTTTCATTAAATTTTCTATTTTCTTTCTTTCAAATACAAAGGATCTCGTTAATATTGCGTTCTATTACTTTCTGCCAAATTAAAAGGGATAGAAAATATTCAATCAATGGCACTCTTATGACGATATGCGACCAATGAGAGCATTGAACACTCCTTAATGTAAAACACTTTGCTTTCTTTTGACGGATCTTTTTGTGTTTGTTTATTTCAACGCAATGTTATACCCTGCATACATCGCAAAAAAATAAATAAAATTGAGAAAAATCAAAATACGGAAAAATGTAGAGTAAATTTCAGCTTTTTGTGCCTCGTTCAATTTCAGTTAAGTAATGCATAAATTCAACTCTAATTATAATAAATCTTCGATCATAATTTCGTACACTTGAAAATTCGGAGTTTCTCTGAGTCTAAAGAAAATATTTTCAAAAGAACCAAATACCTCATAGTGCTACAAGTAATTGTTTGTTTCTTAGTTTTTCGGGATAGGCTAAATCGGAGTATTAAAAAAGTTGTATTTTATTTAACTTTAGTCTCAATTTTTCGATCGTAGTTTCGCGCACTTGGAAATTCGGAGTTTTTCGGAGTCTAACAAAATTATTTTTTAAAACTACCAAATCGCTCTAGGGTTACACCGAATCGTTTTTTCTACGTTTTTCGGAGTAGGTTAAATCGGAGTAATAAAAGATAGTTCCAGCGGTTTTTGATTACGCTCACCAAGAAATTTTAAATAGGAGGAAAACCTAAAAGATTCTCAGTTGAAACCATTTTTTTTTAATTAAAAGTTTCTTCGTGTTCCCCAAAAAGCTGTTATATTGAGACGGTTTTAGTCCTTTATAGGGATTTACATTTAAATTTTCACCTCGATTTCCTTCTTCTTTCATCTCGCAAATACTTGTATTTCTACTTGTTTGAGGTGTTGGCTGTTTTCTCATTCGTATGCTGTATTTTATACTTTCGCTTGTAGTTTTTTTTATTCATTATCAGAATTTTTAGTTATATTGTTTTTTTTTTGTGCTAGGCATATACATACATACATAAAGTAGATATTGTCCAGTTTCATTAGAAAATAATTCATGATAGTTCAGGTTCATTGAAATTTCTTTTCATTTGAAATATTTTTTAATATTATTGTTCATTATTTTCATAGAAATGTGTTTTTTGTCATTATGTATGTATTTTGAAAATATTTATGCATGCGGTATTTAAATTATTTTTATTCACAGGAATATTTATGTATCTTAAAAACTGTGCACTAATTGAAATGCATGTGGTATGTTTTATTAAAAACAAAACAGTGCGTGACAATGGAATAAGATGCTGCACTTTGACAATATTTAATGTAAATGTTTCACAAATATTTTTTTTTTAATAAAATGAGTAAATACAAGTAGATTTTGAATATTTGTTTTTAAATTAAATTGAGGCTTTATTCAAAGCATCATCTATGCCATGCGTCGCATGAAATTTTTAATACACTTTTATGAATCACCAATTACAAAAATTTGTATACAAAAAAAAATTATCAAAGCAATGAATTGAAATAATGTTAGTATAAAACATATTTGTTGTGATAATGAAAATAATAGCAAAATGTAATGACAAGTTTTGACAATTTTTTCTTTTTTTTATTAAATTTTAATAGTTTCAAACTGTCTCAGTTCTTTTTGTAATTCGAAAATTTTTATTTATTTAATGGTAAGGGTCGTCTTACAGCATTTCAGGTGAGAGGGATTTTAACGATTAGTTTGCTGAAAACTCCTTCACCTTCAAGGGTAATTGACGATTTCGGAGTAATGCTAAAATAAAATCGACTTAGAAAAATATTCAAAATTTCATTTCAAGTCTACATACATTAACAAATGACATAATAATTTTCGGAGTATTTTCAAAGTAATCATATAGTCATAAAAACCCTGTTAATCAAAGTTTCAAACTCCATATATTAAAAATCGACAAATTAAAAAAAAATATATCAAAATTTCTAATTTTTTTATCCAAATTTTTAGAAAATTTTTTATCTATGCAGTTTTTTAGTACATTCAATTTAGTATAATTAAGTGCAAATTGAAAGCAGCTAGAAATTCCGGTTTTTTTTTGTTTTTTTTTTTTTGCTTTGAAAATAATTGGGCTACAAAACTGCATACTATCAATATTTCGAAAAATCTGAATTAAAGACTTGAAAATGTTAGTGGTATTTTTTTTTAAGTCGTCGAATTGTTATAAATGTACTAGAAAGTTTGAAACTTCGATTTAACTATGTACATATTTTCAAAAAATAATTAAAATTAATTAAGTTAAAACAAATTGTCAACACATTTGCGGCTATTTTCGCAACCACAACTTTACACAGATATCTAGTTTTATTTAAATAGCTTTTATAAAATAATTTTTTTTTTAATATGTACTTGAAAGAAAAAATTTAAATATTGTGCTAAATAATTGCAACAATCTGTTTTCTAGACACCATGCATACATACATACATATTTCTACATAAAAACATATCCGACATAAACATTTTTTTAATAAACCTAATTTATTATTTTGTATATGTAATTTAGTATTTATTTTACACTTTCCGAAAATCTCCCTTTCCTCTTTGCACACTATCGCATTCCTCTTAGCTGCTGTCCTAATTTTCCCACAGCTCCATATTTCTTCTTTGCTTGTTTTTTTTTTTTTGCACAACGCAAATCCACATTGTATTCTTCTTTAACTTAAATTAACTTTTCACTTTTGTAAAATGCCCAGCCGTTCACGCTCCACAAAAAGGTGTAATTGCTTAACGACAAATTTTTCCAAATTTAAAATAATAAATTTTTTGTAAAAGAGATTTAAAAAAAATGTAATACGAAAGTAAAAACCAAAGAAGTATTTTTGTTCTAACTTAGCTAAAACGAAAAAAAATTAATTCAAATTTGTTGCGCTAGAAAACAAAAAAAAAAAAAACGAAAGTACTGTCTCTCACTTTTAGTAATAAAAGTGTCAAAAATTACTAGAGAACGACCGGACATTGACTTTTTTTGGCCAAACAGAAGCGTACCAGTTTTTAAAAATGAATAATTAATAATTTCTTTCATTATTATTACCAAGGAGAGAAACGTTAAAAACTGTTATGAAAAAATCATGATTTAATCGTTATTTTAGTATTTTTATTTTTTCGATCAGTTATTAGATGTTTTGATTATTTTTCGATCATAACAAGCGACAACAAATTTGTCGGCGATGACGATAATAGCAACAACAATAATATGATATTATTTTTTATGATCCATAAAATAAAAATCACAAAATATCGATCAAATATGAAATGTCTTGGTTTCGTTTATGTTTTATCCAAAAAATAAACATTAAATAAAAAATAACAATTTTGCAATAATTAAAAAAAGTTTCTAAAAAACAAGGCCAGTTTGTATAGCATATGGCATAATGATTAGATTGATACATATATTCGAGTTTTGTTTTGAACGACTTTTTCTCAAAGATTGATTGATCCGAAAAAGTCAAAATTGCGATTATTTTCGGTCCATATAAAACTGAATACAATTTTTAAATTAATAATAATTTTCATATTCGGCAAAAGTTCGGCTTTTTTTTTTTGCCGCAGCCGAACCGAACTTTGGTTGCCGAACATGACCGAAGAGGAAATCGAAGATCGGTTGTTCTCTAAAAATTACTCACCGCACTTTTTTGCTTGCATTTCTTTACTACAAAATATAGTAGCTGTGTGCAAGTCGAGACACTGTTTTCGTTTTCATATTTTGTTTGTCTTTTAACATCTCTTGTGAATTTGTCTACTTAAATGTTTCATATTTACACGCAATTTACTTTATTTTATTCTAATACGTATTTGGATTTCTTCCCACCCATATTTCCACCACATCGCAACCACCAAGGGTACTAGCGTGCTTTCGCCCAGCATACCATTGACAATGGTCATCTTACCCGCACTGATAATTGCTCAAAAATCACCACAAAATATTTTCTCCGAACATTCTTCGTTGTATATATTGGCATTTGGCATGGTGGCAGCCAAAGTGACCAATAAATTGGTGGTAAGTAAGAAAAAAAAAACTGATTTGAATATTTTTATTTTTGTAAGCTTTTTCACCTTTTTAGATCGCTCATATGACAAAAGCTGAAATGGAGTACTTGGATTGGTCACAATTGGGGCCAGCTTTGCTATTCTTCAATCAATACTTCAATTGTGTATTGCCCGAAATTTGGTTGCTGTGGTTCACACTGATCTGGGGCACACAGGATCTCATACGCTATTGCTCAAAAGTAACTCTTCCACTACATATAAATTATAGATACTTTTAATTGATTTTAAAAATCTTTCGTTAGGTTTGCATGGAAATTTGCAATCATCTGCACATTTGTCTCTTCACAATTCCCCATTCGGGGAAGGGTGCACCACCACAAACCGTGAGTCAAGGCACAAATGCGCCCACCACCAGTTTGAGTATGAACGCGGCAACGGCAGCGGGTTACAGTATGGGCTCCATAGTGGCGCAAGACAAGAACGGTGGCACACACCATCGGAAGACGGCGCGGCAGGCTAGCAAAAAGCAGCAACAACAACCGCATTAGAATTAAATTTACAATAACGTACAATACAGATATAATTCATACAAAACTAACAAAATCAGCACTCAACAACAACAACAAATAAAATTATATGAAATTGTTCCGTGTCAAAATACAAAAAAAAACCATAAAAATTCAACAACAAAAAAAAACGAAGAATAATGCAAATTGGAAGTAGTAAGAAGACAATTAGTACGACAACAACAACAGCAAACACAACAAAACAAGGAAATTAAACCTGAGGATTAGCATAAATTAAAAATACAAAATAAAAATCGCAGTAAATTAAGTGTAGCCTATGTGAAATTTTTACTATTCATTTGCCTAGCGTTTATAATATTATTTTTTATTAATTGTTTTTTTTTTTTCTATTTTTAAGTGGGTGTTAACTGATAGAGGCGCTATTTACTACTATTTATGTATAATTGTGAAAAATTTGCAAAAACCGAAAAGGTCAGTTGAAATTATAGTTTATATAAATTTTTGAAGCTGTGCAAAAACAAAACAAAACAGACGAATAAAAGTTTATTTTAAATTTCCTACTTAGAAAAATTAAATGTCTATGAAACCAAATAAAAATTATAGAAAAAATGTATAATAAAACTTGGGCTGCCCACTTCTTATACCTTAGAGCTGTCTAAATTTGTGTCGACATTTTTTCGATTTTTTTCCTTCTATTTTTGTGTACCGGGCACGTTTTACTTTTCTAGCTACTTAGAACTTAAAATAACAACTTGAGTCAGATCGGTTTAGTTTTGGTGAAACCGACGTGGAGTGGAATATGAAAGTAAACTTTAACTTTAAAAATAAGATAAAAATATATTATTTGGACAAAAAAATTAAATGAAAATAATTTTCAATGAACTCAAAAAATATATTTTTCATAACCTTTTAAAATTAAAAATAAATTGAACTCTTGTTTACTTTTCGCAAATTAAAAAATGGTAACTGGAAATTGGAAAAAACAAAAATAGAATGGTAAAACTATATGTACATACATTCATATTTAAAAAAAAAAAAAGAAAATTAAATAAATATAATTTTCAAAAAACTTAAAAAATATATATATTCAATAACTATTTAAATTAATTATAATCATTTCTTTTCATTTTCGCAACTCAATCTTTCACATCAATGCATATCTGCTAAACCGAAACTAAACGGACTTAAATCCTATGTTCTATTAAGATTTCAGTAGTAAGAGAAGCGACGAACAAAATGACCGGCTACCAAAAATTGAAGACTTCCGAAAATGTATGCACCATAATGAAGGTAGTAACATCATTTAAGTAGAAGTGCATATAGTTTCATAACGATTTTCTTAATCGCTGACGTAATAAACTCTAATTATATGTAATTGAATTGTGATGCTTTTCTAACTCTAATTACAAAATTATTGAATGAGAATTGCTTATGTTTAAAATAAAAATGCATACATATGTTTTATCGAATGTTCGATGTAAATCTTTTTGTCATCCATCCAATAAAGGGAAGGAAAATGAAACTTAAGATAGCAGAAAGTTTCGGCATTTGCCTCCAAAGTAAACTTAACAAGTGATGACTCAAAGTCGTTCCAATATACATTATGTAATATAGATAGATAGATTGTCTTACATATAGTGGCTCACAGCTATAAAAAAAATATAATTTAAACAATTGGGTGATTCACAAGTTGTTATAATGTGTCATAAAAAAGTAATGTTTTTGGATTGCATTGAAACAAATAATTAAAACTAAGCAATTTTGTATTTTTTAAATTTTATGACTTATGACACATTATGACACCTTGTGAATCACCCAAATAACATAAACCATAAAAATCGAAATTTTAAACTTTTGTAAAAATTTCATGTAACAATAATTAATTTTTTTCCTTTAGTTTTCAGAAGTTTTTGGGCTGCAGTTTTAAAATTATAATTTTTGTGTAAAAAAAAGTGCAAGCTTGACGGCGCTAAAACTTGCCATTGATTTTTGATAATTTTTTTTTGTGACACACTTTCTTCCGTATAAAATATCCGTATGCAAATTCCATAAAATTGCGTATTCGAAGAATTTCGAAAAATCTGAGAAAAAGTTTAAATTTTCGCCTGAATTTTTTCAAGGTTACTAAATTTTCGTTAAATTTGTGAAAAGTTTAAAATTTTAGTTTCAATGCTATACTGAATATGAGATTTGTTATAGGATAATCTTTGTGACGATTTGGTCCATCACTCCCCATTTAAAAATAAAATTGGTTCTGCTTCTGCGTACAAATACCGGGTATATGTATTGCTAGTATTTTACCTAATTAACGAAAAAACTGAATATTCTAAAAATGCTCCACACGTTTGATCCTTTCAAATTTCTGCAGCTCTTGTATTTACAATTTTAAGTAAACTTTTGTAAAATAATTTCTATTCCATTTATATTAAAACTCCGGTTAAATATTTCAACAGGTTATATAACGACCATCGTTATGCTGATCTAGCAGTGTAACTAGCCGCAGCAACGACGAAAACGGCATATGTATATATTTTTATCATAGATAAACTATACATTCACTCCAACAACTTTAACTATTTTCGAACTAATATTTGATTGCCTAAAATTCAGTTGAATTGTGAGAACTCTTTGGGCAAAACTCAACCTTAATTTTGTTTTTTACATTCCACACACATGTGTCGTCACATATTTATTACATATACATATGTACATATTTGCTTTGTATACATATAAACAACAAAACATAGCACTTAAAATTAATTTTCTTAATGCAAACAAAAACAAGTTGTACAAAATTGTATCTTACAAATTATATCTGCCTAGTAAGAAATTAATTAATTCTAGATCCCGTAAGGTGAGTGTTACTCGCCGAGAATGCAATGTCAGCAAATAAGCATCTTCAAAGCGGTTCTCCATATATTTTTCGGTTGCTACTTGTAGCGCCGACAGCGCTTCTGCTGTTATACGATCAACCACAGAAGTTATACTCATCATAATTTGGCGCACGACTCGTGCAAAACACGCCCGTGGTATCATGAAATCAGTTCTGCCTAAGAGTATCAATTCTTTTCTTTGCGGAAATTTTTGTTTGCGACTAGTTTTCTTCGATCGTGATGTCTTTCGGCTAGTTGAAGTAGTTGGAGCAGCAGTCAATGTCTCTTCTTGTGCTCGACCTGCTCCCAACGCTGAAGATGCTTCAACGGTGGTTCGACGTGTCACGGCGGGCGTTGTTTGGACGCAGGACGTTCTGAGACTGCGACGAGGACTGCTGGTAAAATCTAAACCATAATCAGTGACATTATCATCCCTTGTTGGAGAACGAAAACTTTGGCCATTTTCTTCAATTGACGGATCGGTATCCGTATCGCCAAGATCGCTGTGTGGTTTTGGTTTTGATTTGGGGGTTGACTTTGCGCGTCTAGTTTTAGATTTAGGACCTGGTTTCTGTAGTGGTCGCATGATTCGTTCAGTGCAGTAGCAAAATTAAACAAATATCCAAGCAAATAAATAATATAAACAAATTAGCAATAAGTGGGGATATAAAGATGTTGCAGAAAATCCTTAGACGCTGTAAAATGACAATTCGCGGTTTCTCAAACAAACAAACTAACGGAATGTTTAAAGGTTGCCACAGAATGGAAAATTTAATAAGCCAAATTACACGATGCTACCGGCTCGGCACTATTATTTTGAAAGTTCAAAAATTGCAATGCTAAAGCGGATATCATATAAAAAGAGAATTTTAGTTATTAAAGTAATACGGACAATATTTATAAAAACGGACTTGGTATTGCAGGCTGTTTGCATGAGCCCGAAATTGAAGCGAAAACACGTCACACAAATTTTAACAATCTAAAAACTAATATTTCTGAGTTAAAATTGTATTATATTAAATACAGCTATTCCAAAGGAACATATAAAACGATCCACAGCGTGAGCCTTGGCCAGAACTCAAAGAGTAAGAGTAAGACGAATCGTGGCAGGCAAAAATTCTAAACAATCAACTGTCTAGGAAATCACGTTCAGGATTGAAATTGTTTGGTGAACAGTCACAATTTTAAATTACCATGGAGTGTCGAAATTGTGCAATTTGTTGTTCTTTCTTGTAGTTATTTGTCCTTTCGAATTGCTTGAGGCGTGACGTAACAAGTCAGAGCATTCCTGATTTGGTATATACCCATTGGCACATTCTAAGGCAGGTTTTGGGGTTCAACTCCGAAAATTTTAAAACTAATATATATTCCTTTATTTTACTTAATTATTATTATAACCCAAAAGCTTGCTTACTATTTTTATATTTCTCGCTATAAGTTTATTACGAATGCAACTCTGTGGGCAGTAATGCCGTATAGTTATTTATGACTAGGTTGCTCAACAAAAACAAAGTTTCCGGAGGGATTTTAGTGCATGAACCGCCATTTAGAAAACTACATTAATGTTTACAGAAACTTCTTTTAATGGTTAAATTACCTGAACCTGAACTGGAAATACGGTGTATGTGAAGTCAGAGAACTAATATTAATCTATAAACATATACATATGTTTGCCCCTTATCTTTTGAAGACGCAATATGCTGTAAAAATTCGGATTTATATACGTTCTGAAATAATTGATTTGAAGGGACAACGGCAATACTGTCTATAGTTGTCATATTTGACATTTTCTTTTTTCTAATTTTCTTTAATGTTCTATTCGTTTATTTGTAGCTTTTCTCATTCCATCGCTATTCGCTCGTTCTGTCTTTGACTTGGGCGAGATAACTGCGCTCAAAACGGATTTTGATCTTTTGGTGTGCGGTTGTTAGACGCGGATAAAGTGGAAAATTTTTATTTGTTTCAATTCGCGGTCGGAAGTTGTGATTTATTGCATGTAGATAAAACAAAACAATAAATGTGCTTTCAATAGAAATATATTGTAAACGTAATTATACTATATACATATCAAACAACTGTTCAAATGAAAAGCTAACTTTATAGCTGTTATTAATGAAATTTATAGACTTAATAATTGGAGACAATCGCGGGGACTTATCACAAAGTATTTTCGCTACTTTTTCTCCATCCATGTGTAATTTAAATTAAAACGCTTGCAATATGTTTGAGTGCATGTAATGTTGAGTAGTCCTATCAAGTGCGACGCACCGATAAAGTGAAAGGAACCTGATGCATTTGGTCATCTACCACGAGCAACGAAGAGGTAATAAACCTAGCAAAAAGTGAGTATATTAAATTAACTAAAATTAATAATATGAATGCCAATTGTTTTACATATTTTGATATTACAATTTTGATCAGAGTGTGAATTCTCCCTGACTACATATCGATAATTACCCATGTCTAGCTGCGCTAGAAGCTGTGCAAGGTTGTTTACAAATTCCTCCAGAAGGCTGCGTTCTTTTTTACAGCGAAAATTTCCATTTACTTGGCTTCATTTTCGGCCCCTTCACGGCAGCCGCGATACCACCACAGTTGCCACTGACGACAAAAAAGTTCAAAAATCTAAAAAAAATAACCAAAGTGGAAAGAAACAAGCATTTACTGTATTATACAGAATTGATTAAATACAAAATTTAAAAAAATCTTCCAGAATATTGAATTAAATTCTTTAGCGACTCACAAAACTTATCGACAGTTTGTAATCACTCTTTTAAATAGAATAACTTTGTGCTATTTAGTTTGTTAATGAAAAAATGTTAATTATTGACAATGCAGGTTCTTCGAATAACGCATAGCTTCTAATCAATCACTGGTCAGCTGAATGAAAAGAGCCAAAAATATGACATATTTCGATCTGACGCAAAATTATAAAAGAACCAAATATTAATTTTGATTAATCACTTATGATGAAATGGTAATTATACCTTGAATTTCTTAATAATTTCGTCGTAAAAATCTTGAGGTACTAAGTACTTGCAATCTTTAAAGTATCTAATATGCTAAACTCTTCCGCACATGTTTTCCGATTGTGAATGTTTGACTTTCAAAAACAATTTTCGTATAGTTAAGAAGTCCTACGTTTTCTGGATCTACTTGTAAAGAAAGTTACAATAAATTAACACATTTTAGGTTACATTTATATATTATTATTATTTTTTTTTTAAATGAGTTGTTTGAATAAGAAAAAATAACAAATTAGAGGTAAACTATACAAAAGCAAACCATAAATGAAAATAATAAAGGCAAACATTATTGCTTAAAAACAACAAAGTGGCAACCGTGAATTCTACTCGTTATTTTCCACGTTCCTTCGCTGCACTCAATTTTCGTTGTCTGACTGCCTACTGTTATCACGTTATTTTGCTTTGGTTTTTTATTTATTCTTTCAATCTGTCTTCATCACATTTATCCTGCGCTTCATTCCACAATTGTTTGTATACTGTGCGTTTTTTTTCTTTCACCCCCATCTTCTTTTGCTCAACAAATTTCTAAATTTTCAGGCTGTTGTAATTCTTGGCTTATAGCATCTGCTTGTAAATCAAAACAATTTTCCAACAGTTTTTTTTTCTTTTCCTTTTTTTGTACATATGCTACTCCATTTGTTGCATTTGCACTTGCGTCGACCGGCAACGTCGTCACTGCTTAGCCGGTGCATTTGCCTTGTTGCTGTAGTTTTGGTTATTATTGCACTCACGTTCGATGATCGTAATTGTGTGTGTTTTTTTTTGTATTTTATTTCATTATTTACATTCATCTGTGATAGCGCGCCTTTTCGAATGCAATCGCGTTCCTGCAGGGCTATGTTGTTTTCGTGCTGGGAATCCTCATTGAATTCTGTTAGGAAAAATTCAACTTTTTTGTAAAAATACCTACTATAAAATGTATGTACATACATATGTGCATATGTACATACATACATATGTATGAAGTGTTAAATATCTATAGTTTATGAAGAACAACGTCATCGGTTTGGTATTTCTTTAGATATTGTCGCTTGGGTAAGTTTATTATTGGCAGTTGTAAAAGTTAAAGAATATTGCAGCGTTTTATCAACGTCACAACGTTTTTATGACACAATTTCAGTGAATATTGTCGCTTTGTTTCAGTAAAAAAATGAGTACACAAGTGTTATTTACCCATTCTTTTATGTGTTTTGTGGTTTTGGGGGAAAAGTATTTAGGTTTGTTCTTTCGACAGAATTATTGCAGCGCTTTGAAGTTAGAAGGCAAATGTTTGTAGTTTTTTATTGGAATTTCGAGGTATGAAACGAATGTACATATGTATGTATGTACATACATGTGTATGTGTACGTAAATATATTTATATTGCGAAATTTTGATCTAAGTTTGCTTATATGACCTAACTAAATTTAATTTTATTAATGAATTTACAATAAAAACTTCCGATCAGTCGTATTTAAAAAATTTTATGACGGAAATGTTGCCAAATTTACCGTATAGTTGTAGTGTGTTTGGCGCAAATGCACGAGATATGGTTCCTAAAAATGCCACAACGGGAAAGAGCACATCTCAAATTCGTAGAGTGACCTCTCATTCTCGTATTTTACATATCCCTAGGAAATCTTAAAAAATTAGTAGAAAATTATCAATTATAGTGTCTAAATTTAATCCATGAAATGGTAGCATTTATGGGCCGATAAGCAATGCGAAAAATTATTAGAAGAGCACAAAAAAAAAAAATACTGAGAACGCTGTACAGAAAAAACAAGCAGGGATCAAACGAAGTTTTATCGACTTTAAAAAGTATTGAAATAAATGGATCTAAAAAAATGATGCAAAACGATTAACTGAAAAGAAGAAATATACGTTAGTACACTTTTTGCAAAAAGCTAAAAATTTCACTCACTAACTCACTTTTAAATCTTTAACATCATTGAGTTATGATCTCCCCGAGTTGTCTAACTTTTGAAATGCTTACAGTTAAAAAGCATAAATATTCCAAGTTGTTCTTACCGCTCTAGAGTTATTTCCTTCGTTATTTTTTTTGTATCTTTAAAATTTGCATTTTTTACTAATCACCTACTTTTTTAACTCCTCTCTCTGTCTCTGAAGTTCCATTCATTGTTTAATTAATCGGATTTTATATGCTTTTTAAAATACACTTGTAGTCACAATTCATTTAACGTCTTGCTGTCATGCACAATTTCCTAAATACTCTTAAATCGACAATAATTTGCATATCTAATAAGTGGCGAATTTAGCGCTATAAATCACTATGAAATTATAAGAAAAAACATAATAAAAAATTTCTGAATAGAAATGCGATAAAGCGAAATTAAGAAAATGTCGCCGCTTGTTCGCTTCATTTGTAAAGGTTAGGTATGTACATATATGAACTTTTTTATGTCATACTTTTTTCACTAATTGGTTTTTGTTGTTCCGCTAGTATCATAAAAGCAGCTGTATTTGTATATACTGTAAATGGTTCGCTGCTTACATTGATATATCACTACTGTAGTAGTCACTGTCAGTCACATTTTATCACTTCCGTTTTTTATCAGCAAATTTATAGCATTCACATGTTTTTTTTCTGTATTAATCGTGAACAAGAAAATATTGGGGGGCACTTACATACATACTTGCTGAGCAAAAGCTTTAATTATAAATTCATATAGTCCATGCTTTTCATGCTAAATTTTATTCGTATATTTTTTTTTTTTTTTTGTTTTCAAAATATAGCTAATATTTTACCCAAAACCCTTATAAGTACATATTTCAAAATTTCAAACTATTTAATTTTAATAAATTTTTAGATATCGTTGCGCATTTCCTTCAATTTATAAAAAATTGTTCATGCGTTATATGGAAAAAGTGCGCAATACCACCAGAAAAAAATTTGATCAAACATCAATGAAGATTTTGCACTTTTTTATACTAAAACTGTGTGAACTATAAAACTACACACCCCCATTTTTTTTTTAATTCGAATTATAAAGTTTGAAATTCTGATAATTTTTGTTTAATTTGCTGAATTTTTGTGAAGTTCGTACGAAGTGTGAAATTTTGACTAAGATGGTTTTTAAAAAACAAATAAAAAATTTCTTTGTTTATTTATTTTTTTTTTCTGTTTGCGCATAAAAAGATCAAAATATTAATTATCTTAGACTACCATTTGTTTTTTAATGAATTTTCCCCATTTTCGAAATGTATATTTTTGGTATAACGCTTCCTTTCTTTCCTAAACTTTAATTTCAAAATCTAAAAATTAATTTTTATCTTTTTTCAGTTGCCGCAACAGAAGAATTTCTTATTTAACAACTAACTTCGATATTTGCAGAAAAGGAGACAACAAAAAAAATCATTCGCTTGTCAACGTTCGGCAGCCAAGTGTGTGTGGGTGTATTTCTGCAAAGCCTATGTTAAAAGCACGAGAGCGATGGCTACAGAGCCATTTTTAGAACCTCTCAGGACCTCAAGAGTAACAAAAGCAACTAATACAAAATATGCTGCGAACAAAACACAAACATACAAAAATACTACAAATATAAAAACTTTATCATCAAACTTGTCAATATTGAATGTTACAGTGAACGCTGATAATGTACGACAATGTCGTATTCGTTCTTCCCGACGTTGTTGTATGTCGCATCTAAAGCAACAAAGAAATAGTAATAATAAAATAAGCATTGTGAGCGAAAATGCCAACAATAACAAGTGCCAACATAAACAACAACACCCAAAGGGAATTATTGCTACGGCAAGTAGTTGCAGTTGTTGCTATGGAAATGCCCAGTACTTTCATCAGAGCTGCAAGGTAATTAGCAGCGGCAGTGGCGGTAGCGCGAATTGGTTACTCTTTTTATCACTCCTAATTACCTGTTTTATTGGCGATAGTCTGCAAATTAAAAATGGTAAGTTTTTTAGAATTTAATTTTACACGATACTTTTGAAATAAAAATTTTCGCCTTGAGCTAAAAAATTATAACAAATTTGACCAAAAAAAAAAATACAATTTTGTAATGGATGAGTGCACCTAACAATTATTCTAACAATGATAGAATAAATAGATTTGTCATAACCAACAACAACCCCACATTCATTATAATAGCTTCAATTACTTTTGGATGTAGAAAGGTGGAAAAGCGCAACAGTAATTCACAAGTCGTCTAAATTAGCGGTTGCGTGCTCGCTTCATAAATATGAGGTCGTTGGTTTAAGTCCGGGCAGAGTTTAGAAATAAATCTGATGCGGAGATGTAATAACAGCTATAATTTACACCGCGCTTTGATTACTGCTTTTTCAAATAATCTCCAAATTAAAAATAAGGCCTGGAGTTGAAAATAAATATTGCTGATGTAACTATAAATCCGGGACCGTCACTGTTATGATTTTTTTTCTCAAATACAAAAGTTAAAATATGACCTTTATATTTATAATCAAAAATAAATCTTTGAATTTGCCTTTTATTTTTTTCGGTCAAACATAAAAGTACAAAAAAGTTCGAATAAGTTTGCAAGACCAAAAATTCAAAAAATTATAAAAAATTAGCGGTAGATTTTAACCACTTCCAATTTGCACTTTATCGTACTCAAATTAAATAATCTATAAGATCTATATACTACTCGGAAAAATTCTAAATATTCTTTAAAAAAAATATTAAAAAATTTAATTAAAATTGAATTGTTGAGTTTTCATAACGTTTGTATGAGGTTTGAAATATTAATTTACATGGTTCTTATTATATAGTATGAACTATGTTTGGATATAAAATTAACAAACAAAATTTATCATGAAAAACCTTGGTAATATTATAAAAAGGCCACTAATCGACCGGCTTTGCTCGCCACTGCATATGATTTCATTTTTCTTTTAACTTTTTTGAAAAAAGTCAGCCATTATTTTTTCAGTTAATATCTAACTTTTATTTTTTCGGTAAAAAATAACAGATACATTACTAAAAAATGCCTAAAAATTCTTTTAAAAAATTGAGTTTTTATAAATTTTTTTAAAGTTTTAAACATTAATTTTTATGGCTTTTGTTACAGTTTTACATAAAATTAAAGAAAAATATGATGAAAAACAGGACAAAAAAAATAAATATACAAGTTTAAAAATGAAAAAAGGTAAAAAGCAAAGAAATGATGAAAAAAATAATAACAGATTATAAATAAATATAATTTTTATTAATAAATTAAATGAAACAAATTAAATTAAATTAAATATTAAATTCCTTTAAATTTACTTAAGAATTGAAATTAAAGAAAACAAAATTAAAGTTAAGTAAAATAAAAAAAGAATCATTTCAATAAAATACCATCAAATCTTTACATGCTGTCTAAAATTGATTAGAACAACATTTACCATGTTTTTTGCTGTAACAACAATAACAACAAAAATAACCGCCAACAGTGTTACATACCAGCTCGCTCCAACGCGAGTTAATTTCATCGTAAAAGCGACGTAACGTAAAATTGCGACAAAAAAACCGAATCACATAACAAAAAGTCGTTGGTAGTAAAAATAAATTCTTTTTCTCGTGTTTCCCCTTTTCGAGTGCTCGTAAAACCGGCTTTAAAAGCCTAAAAGTAGACTAACCCGCACTACACCAGCTTCACCTAAGCCATCAGTTAGACGTCCAGTCAGTTAGTGGAGTAGCGCAGTGTAAAAGCAAACGAAAAAAAGAACAACAAATAGAAAATTCACAAAAAGTGTTGTAAAGTTGTCGAAAGAAAGTATGCACTATATTCAGCGCAACAAAAAAAAAAGGTAGTCAGTGAAAATTGCGGCAAACAGGCCAACGTGGCATTTGGCTTTGATGTTGCTGCTTTTCGTGACAAGGACAACGACAACGGTACGCAACGTGTCGCTGCGCAAAAGGGAATAAAGAAGCAATACGCTGTGGTGACAGACGAAAATCCTCGCATGCCACACACACACATACACACATGCAGTATTTTTTATGCATTCGTAAATGCATCGGCACCGCACAAAATCTGTTTTTTGTTTTTTTTTTGCTTTTCATCAATTTTCGTGTGTGTCGCATAGCCCTGTCTTGCATGTAGATTTAACTCCCCCCGCTGCTCGCTCGCTTGCCAACCGGCTGGGTGCTTTCTCCCGTGTGTCGTAAAGATCTTTTGCACTTTCGAAATGCTTTTACTGTTTGTTTGGTTTTTTCAATTTTTTTTTTATTTCTTTTTTGTGCTTTTTTTCTGCGACACGCTTCCACAAAGCGCCTTTTCCCTTTTTGAGCTTCTATTTGTTTGGCTTTTTTCTCTCTCATGCATGTTCAGACGTTTGTGTGTGTGTGTGTGCATGCTTGTAGATAAAATGTCCTTTGCGCAATGTCAATGACAGACTACGACGCCGCATGGTGTCCTTGTTTACTACCAACGTTTGCTTTGAATGTTGCTTGGAATTTAATTTCTTTGCGAGTTTTTCTATGCTTTGACAGCAAATCCTCTTAAAGCTGAGAATTTTTTAAGCTTCCAAGCGAGAATTGCTACAAGTAACAGGAAATAAGTATTTATGTTGATGAAGTTTACACAAAATCATAAAAACCATTATTTTTTAAAGGGAATTAACTTCCATCTTATTATGTTGTAATAAGTTTAAGACTGAGACCAAATGTACATATGTAAAATGAGATTTCCAACATAGCTGTAGCAGCAATAACTTCTTGAAGCCATATAAAAAGTGTTGCAAAAAAAAAAACAAAACGCCAATTTCTTGTGTCTTTGTTGAGTAAACCGTAATCTTAATTTAGTATTTAGTTGTACATTGTCGGATCTATAGAATTTTCAATAATTTTTACTGCACAGCAATCTAAATTAAGTGACTCAAACAATTTACCACATGTCCATTTTCTATAACATTCGGAATATTTTTCATATTTTTATTTTTTATAAAACATGCTGTAATCTAAGAAAAAATCAGGTTTTCAAGCTCTGTAAAAATAAAAAAATGTGCATCAAAATTTCAAGTGTTTTAAGAATTTCTGGAAAATTTTTGGGTATGCAGAATTGTAATTTTTTTGAAATTATGCTAAAATTGAATGCAGTACATAACTGCATACCCAAGACTTCACCAAAAATTCTTATTAAAAAGTTTGAAGTTTTAATGAAAAATTTAATTTTTATAAATTTTGCACCAAGTTTGAAACTCTGGTTTATATGGTTAATATTACTATATGCTACCTATCAATATTATAATTAAATTGTAGAAAAGTCTTGTCTGTACATTTGTAATTTCTTTAAAAGAATGATCGAAGGTAATTTTTATAATTTTTGTCTATCTCTTTGCCTGTTTGAAATCGCTAACCTACGAAACTATTGAATGGATTTTCCTGGGGCTTCAACTGAAATCGAATGGGCTACAAAACTGCGTATTGAAAAAGTTACTAAAAATTTTTATTTAAAAGTTAAATTATTTTTGAAAATTTCTGAATCTTAGTAATTTTTTTTTCAAATTTTAAACTTTATTTACTTGATCTATGTTATATAATGAACCATACTTTTATAAAAAATTATTGAAAATAAATTAATCAACGAAAGTCCCAAAAATTCAAACAAAATTTCACAAAATTTTTAATTATAATTTTCATACAAATTATAGGTTAGCAGTTTTATAGTCCATTAAATTTTAGTATCATAAAATACAACAGTTAGCTAAACTTTTCCGTTAATTTTTGAAAATTTTTCTCCCCATACACAAAAATTGTCGAACATATTTTGTATGGAAGAAAATGCGTGGCACCATCATTAAAAAAATTATCAGAAATCATAGGAAATTTTCAGCTACTTTGCAGAATTTTTCTAATTTTTGCACCAAGTTTGAAATTTTGATATACATACATATATGTACCTATAGTTTTTGCTGGGAAATGAAACATTAAGCAAATGGAAGAAAAATACTAAAAACTTGTCACGACCTTATTAATTTGTCTGACACTGTACATATGAATCCCTTTGATCTGGACCACATATTGAAATAAAAACCCATTCCTTTTTTTTGCACTTTATTAATGCACATCCTTATGTCTTTTAACTGCTAGCTATCTCTTATTCACTTAAGTGCATCATTAAATCATAATCCTTTGCGCCTTTTGACCACCAAAAATAACTTACAGTCCTTAAGTCTACTTTGTGCCCATAACTTTGTGTGACTTTCAGCTAACCACACAGTACATATATTTTTGTGTTTTATTTTTTTTTGGCTAAGTTCTGCATACAAAATAAAATATGCCATCCGAAGTATTTAAGCGGCAAAGTGAGTACCCACTAAGCAAGTACTTACTGTCTCACTTAAGTGGCAACTTGCTTTGTACCTAGGGGTTTAGAACATCAAAAGCTTTCAATGGGACGTTTAGTACACTTTAACAGTGCCAGTTGAATGGAGCTCGAAAAAAAAAATAGTAGTACTTTGAGTCAAACAGTACGAGCGCAGTCGAAGGAATAAAGGAGGAAGTACGAATAAACGGCACGACAAAGTTAATGGAGAGATTGACCGAAGTAGCAAATTATTATCTGTTTATTTGCATCATTAAATTGTAAAAGCGGACAACAAGAAAAATACTTAATTTATCTACCAAACCAAAAACACAGCAAACATTATAATTATTTAATTTATAAATGAATCAAATAGTTTGTAAATTTTTTTACCTGCTGCTGCTACTGAGGTTGGGCGCTGAAACAAATAAAACGAAATATAAGAACTAAATATGTATATTACATTTGCGCGTAAATAAAAAGGTAAAATTAAGTAATTGCGTAGCGCCTTTTACGGCCGGAATTTATTCTTCAATGTTTTTTTTTTTTTGTTCCCTCATTGTTTTTGTTTCATCTGTCCTTATGCTGCATTTATTTTCATTTATTCATTTCCTTTTCGCGCACAGTGCATGGCAATTTTAATCATTAAACATTCCACACATCATTAAAGTTGCTAAATGTAGGTATGCGCTGATATCTCGTTAATTACGCCCGTACTTGTAGTGTGGCGCGGCGACGCTTACAGCAAAGTTGCCAGCCGCGCAGTATACAATTAAGCGAACAAGCCTTTTGCGTCCCCCCATAGCCGTTCTGTAGCCTAGTGGCTGTTGTGCTTTTTGTTTCTTCTTTCTTGCTGCTACTCCATTATTTTGCCGCGCTGCTTGCCATTTTACCATTAACATTAACATTTGTGGTACACACGTAATTACAAGATTACGTTATGTGATAAACTTCCACAACCGGCGGAGTCACATCAACCGGCCACAGCTGCAGCTACAGCTACTGCTACAGCTACAGTTTCAGTACCAGCGGCCGCAACGCTGCTTTGCTTGCAACGCCCATTTGACTTTTTGTTGGCTCCCCCTTTTTTTGTTTTTTGTTTTGTTTTGTTTTTGCCGCTTTGGGGTTACTTTCTGCCTTAACTGGTTGCTTTTGCTGCTGCTTGTTTGGCTTGGCAGTACAGATAACCAAAATGGAAATTTAACCAGGCGAGCAACAACAAGCACACGTTCGCATGAACGCACAACCGCGCTCTGGCCAACCATCAGGCAATCAACCAACTGATCGCACCGCTTGTGGCATGCTGCTTTACTTGCAGGCGGCAGTGACGCCAGCAGATGTAGCAGTAACACCGAAAAGGTGGGCTCCCCAACAGCAGCGGCGCCCGTTTGCTCAAGTTACACAAATTGTTTGTTGTGATAAGATTTCGGTTTGACGGTCAGTTGTTGGCTCCTTCAATTCTGCAATTAATGGGCTGCTCAACTGGTTAGCTCTTGTTTTGGTTTGGACCGCAGTCCTCCTTTTAGGGTGCATGGTACGCGTTGTACTTGTACAGTTTGCGGTTATCCAAGAATTTTATCGTCGTATGCTGTTAAGTATTCTGTAGTTTTGTTTAAAGATATCGCTTGATTTCCTTATTGGGTTGTTTGGGCGGCTATTCTTTTTTCTGCGTAAAAATCCTTTGCTGCTGTCGTTACGAGTATGGAAAATGTAAAAAAACAATTAGCTTTAAAGTCTATAAACGTTTTTTGCACAGGTTCTTAGACGAATGCTCCCAAGGGCACTAATGTTCTTTAAGGGTGAAGTCAGCGGATTACAGGAGCTATAGTCTATAGTAAAGGGTAAAAATTTGAGACAGAGACACTCGCTTGGAACAAAAACTGGCCAACGTTAGTAACGCGAAGATACTCTGAAGACATTAGAAAGTGGATGCCTATCTTTCAGGAAGAAATATATGCTATAGAAAGATGTGGGAGCTCGGGCTTAGGCTGATGTTTAAGTAAACGAGAGGCTTATTGCTGCGGTACTGACAGGGGACACTGACCCTACCTAACAAAAAGGAGAGGATAAAGCCTAAAGGGAATTATACTATATCAGGCTTGGAACATTTTAAAGTGTTTTGTAGAATGTATGGGTTTATCGAAGAACAAGCTGTGAATTATTATGGGAATTTTTATAGGACACTGCAAGCTGAAATATCAACTGATACTGCAGATTCTGCAGAGTAGAAAAGGAAACTGCACTGCGCATACTGAAGCAGTGCCCTGAATTGATGCATTGCATAAACACAAAAGAAACCTAGGCGAATTTCTAATAACGTTTGGCAG
Organism: Anomoia purmunda; assembly: GCA_951828415.1. Taxonomy (NCBI): domain Eukaryota; kingdom Metazoa; phylum Arthropoda; class Insecta; order Diptera; family Tephritidae; genus Anomoia; species Anomoia purmunda. Next base: position 114,880,819 of record OX639997.1, read on the forward strand.
TATGAATGCCGCAAAAGAGGGCACAATTGATCTCAAGTTCACAGTGCTCAATCCCCAACAAAAATAATAATAATAATACCGAATGTACTGTTTTGTTATTTTGTACAACTATGACAGTTATCATTACAATGACTCAGTTTTTTTTCATAGCCTTTGAAATTTTTCTTTAAAATGAAGTTTTTTTTTGAGGTACTCATAATTTTCGGGTTTTATGGACCAAATCTGTTGCGTATAATTTCATTGAGTTTTACCCCTGTAGGTGCTGTATGAGAATTTACTCTCTAAGGTTAGTTCAAAAACGATTACAAAGAAAAATAGCAAACTTGAGTTTTTATCTGCCGAGTCTGTGTTTATTCATAGGCGTTGAGGGTTCCAGAGTTTTGTCTTAGTTTGACAGCTCGGCAGTGGCTGTTTATACCTGGTAAAAATCTCTAAAAATAATTTACTCCAATGGAACGGTTTGCTAATGTTAGTCCAATTAAAAAAAAAAGCGTTCGAAAAATGTCCTTCATCTCTACACAAAAGCATAACACTTTTGTATAGGGATTTGATTTTTTCTACTGCCACGATTTCCTGTTGCTTGCTTGTTTGTTTGATATTCGTTTCGGCTTTATATTTGCTACCTTCCTCTATAAGGTTTACATGTTTTTTGTTTTGTTTTTTTGTTTTTGTTTTTCTTTTTCCTGTTTGTTGGTGGTCAGTTTGGTAGTCTTTTGTGTTTGTTCACATTTTGCTAACAAGGCTTGTTTCGAATCGGTCGTGACGTGGCGTACAAAAAGGATGCGCGTGAACGTTGTACCTGCCACAGTGCTTACTTTTTTTTACTCGTTTTAAAAAATATTTTTCGAACTCTTCGTATCCCAACATATTAGCATGTGTGTTGTGCAATTGGAAATCGTTTTTTGTTTGTTTTTCTGTTGCTTCATTGCGAAGAAAAGGTTTGTATCTTGTCGACAGAGTACGCCTCCCAATACATGCATTGCATTTTAAATTGAACCCTTTTTTCAATTCAAACATAAAAGAAAACAACACCACAGAAAGGCCAAAACACTTTCAAAGTATTTTGTATAAAATTACAACAACTAGCTAGCAACAAAAAGGATGCATAGAAATAAAATTGTATGCTGAAAAATCGAAAACACCGCAACATTGTTATTCCGCCTTGTTCTTCTGGCCTCCATTGTTGTTTGTGTTGCCTTTTGTTGCAGCTGCTGCTGCTATGCTGCCTGCCATTGCGTCCATTCCTCAGCACATTGTGGTACGTGTATTTTGGGCAAAGCTTTGGCTTTTGCTTTAGTTTTAGGTATCGGGTTTTGGGCTTGACTTTGGCAGCTTTGCTATTGTGGCAGAGGCGCGTCTGTTTTGGCTGTTGTTCACTTTGTTGCTTCTTTTGTGGTTTGCTGCTGACATTGTTCCTGGTGCTACTGCTATTTGTTGTTCATTGTTGTTGTGCTGCTGCTGCTGCTGGTGTTGGTGTCGTGGTTTATTTCGTATGCATGCATTTGGTGTTTCAAGTTTTATTCAAGTTTTTTTGTGTTTTTTTGTTTTATTGCTATACATTTTTTCTTTTTAATTCGTTTCGCTTTTTTTTTCTTTTTATAGCTTAGCTTTAAACATTTCTTATTTTCTTTGTCTTCCCTTTATTGGTCTTATTTTTGTATGCTTTGCATACTGCCTACCAAACTCTTTTGTCTTTGTGAATGCCAAAAGCGTTTTCGGTTTTAGATTTCAATTTTTTTTAGTTTCCAACTATGTTGAATATTGTTCTTTGCTCCTTCTCTGGATATTTGATGACCGATTTTTTTTATTGTTTTTTTTTCGAAGTGAATGCCCACAGTGGTCACTTCACAAAAGTGTTTGCCTATAAAATCCGTAGTAACTATAAAGGGCTTCAGTGGAGTTAGGTGATTTGGTATGCTATGTTTGGGTTAGTTGAAAAATATTCCCTGTACCGTAATACCCTGCAAATTAAAAATTGAAAATTTCTTTGAAATAATGATCGAATGTGATTTTTATTTGTCTATCTGTTTGCCTGTTTGAACTCGCTAATTTCCGAAATTGCTGAATGGACTTTCATGGGGATTTAACCGATGACTAGACCAGTAACCTTGGCCATAAAATGTATGAATGTAAAAATAACTTTATTTTTTAATAAATCATAAAACATTCATTTCGGCCTACTGTGCAACATTTTTTGTTCTTATATTTTCCAACAATTTTTTGTTCTTTTCAATTCACATTCAATTCCGCACCGGCCTGCGGCGTCTCATATTTCGTTGGGTCGTTTATTTGACCCTCGTCGCCGGCTCGTAGCCAAGTCATGCTAGCAATAAGATATCGACGACGCTCGCCTAAAAGTCTATACCTTAATGCCTTTGCTGTTTATATTAATGTTGTTCATTATTTTTGCTCCTGTTGTTGCAGTTTGTACTATGTATATATGTATATAATATTTTCTCTGTGTCTGCTATATTTAGTAAAATTTAGAATTTCTAATTTTGCAATTTGAAAAAAAAAATCCAAATTCGGCCTCTATTTAGCTGAGTTCACTATTCATAGCAGCCATATGGTGCAAAAGGTGTGATGGATTTGTTATTGTAACTTAGATATATTGTTTTCGGTTTTTGCTTATTTTTTCGAATTATTCTCCTCTCTTCTTCACCTTTGTTTGTTTTTGTGTCGCTTCTGTTACTCAACTCACTGAATTTGTGGCTTCCTGCGATGCTTGTCCGATTAGTCTGCTTACTGGCTGCCTCCCTGCTGCACCATTTTACTTAAATGGTATACAAATATATTGCGTTTTTTTATTTACAATACATGTGCTTGCCTGCCTGTGTTTGAATGTGCGAGTACATTATTGGTTTTATCCATTTTGACCCATCAGCTCCAGTTGTTGCCTTTTGTTTTTCTTCGACCTTCTTTTTGGTTAACCTCTTGCCTCTTTCCACACTTCTTGGCCATCTCTGTTTTTTTTTAGTTTTGGTTTTCTTTGACCCTGCTGTAGTATTTGCCCGACTCGTTTAACGCTCGAACACATTAATTTTCCACATAACAAGGTTGAATTCAATACAATATTTTGTACTAGCTCTACCTACAAACTTGGATTCGATTTATTGGAATTGTCACCTGCGTTTGACTTGCGAAGGGGAGAGACTAAGAGAAAAAAATTTTAAGGCTTTCAGAAGGCAAACTGTGGTGGTTGGGAATAACTAATATTACCTACTTTAATTTAATACTAAAACGGAATTTGCCTTCTGATTAAAAAACTATCTGAGCTATCCGAGATATTACTTCTATCTTTGATTGGTAGTGTTTTAAAAATGCGTGTAACTTTTTAATAACTCTTAACCTTGTAATTTTATAGTCGGTTTCTCCGACATAGGTCAAAGTAAATTCTATTTCAACTTCAATTTATTTAAAATTTGTATGTATGTACATATATCTCAATAACCGTTTTTTGTGTGTTTACAAAAATTAAACTCCTTTATAACAAACGCCATTTAAATCCATATTTCAAACTTGATAGAAAAAATAGGAAGATTAAAAATTTTTTTTTGAGTGCTCGTCTAGCAACTCCGTGTACTATGGTTCAAGCCTTGGTAAAGTCTAGAAAGTAAGAAGTCTGACTTCTACCACTTTCAAAAATCGTTGTTTTCTCAATTAATCCCTAAACAAAAAAACTGGCCTCGGGCTCAATAAGTTACACTGGTTTACAACATATGTATAAGGCCAAAAACAACATAATAATAACAAACTTTTTCTTCAAAATTTTTGTTATTTCGTAGGAATATCGTTTAAAACTTTTACAAGAAATGTTTTTAAATCACCAATATCATTTGGCGAAATTTTCGATGTGTCATCTCCTAACATTTTACAAGCGATATTTAAATCTGAACTTCAGTCTGCTTTAGCAAAGAACTTAAAGGTTTTGCCATGCCTATTTGTAATTAAAATTTAATTTAAGACATCGTCTGGCCAGTTGTAATGTTTTACACAGACCTGTATTTAATACGAAGGTTTACTTTTTAATTCCCTTCTTAGTCGTGAACTGTAACCACAAAGCTAATTTTGAATATACTTACACTATCATTCAATTAAATAGGATTTTCTTAAGCTAAGTATTTCGTTTGCGTGTTACCTCATGAAAGAAAACTTCGAATGACTGTAGGTTAAATACCATTCGCTGTTTTGATTTTTCAGTAAATAAAAAACGCATTATTTGTGGTTTAAATCTTAAAAACTATAAAATCCTTTTAAAATACTTTTTTTTAGCCAGCGTTGCTTCAAATGATGCATTTCTCTTACATTAAATGGGGGAAAAAATCACCAACAGAAGTTTGAAAAACAGTACGACTCCTCTTAACAGTAAATCTCTAGTCACCTTTGAAAATGTGACAAATTTATTTGGAGAGCTCTGCTTTGCTTATATTTGTTTATTTGTAACCGTTTGTGTAAATATTACACAATATAAGTACAATAGACAAACAAACAGACGTTGCTCCTTATTTGCGGCAGGTAAATGACAATAACAACAAAGAGAAAAGCCGTGAAAGAAAACTAAAACGACGTCAAACAAATCAACAGCAGCCAACTGTCTGCGCGCATATAAATTCGAGTCCAATTTGTATATTTGAACTAAAAAATTCAAGTGCGGAAAGTGGAAATTGGTATGTAAACATAAATAAAGGAAAAAAGCAAAATGGGGAATAAAAAAAAACTAAACGAGCACAGATTTGTTGCCATCAAAATGATTTGTTTTTTTTTTTGTTTTCACCACCCGATTTTCATAGCGTTTTGCTATTCCTTTGGTCTTTTTTTAGTATTGTTGTAATTACCGCGCAGTCGTGTTTGCTGCTGTTGTTATTGTTGTCTACTTGTTAGCTGTATATGCTGCCGCAGGTAAATTATGTATGTTTGTTTTTGTTGGTATTGTTATTGGCATTGCGTGCCTCTGCATACAACCGACCATTACTCACTCGTTCGCCAACCGCTATCCGCCATCCGCCATCCGCCATCCACCAAGTACTCACTTGGTTATTTGTTGTTATTCTATCTTTGATTCTTGCCACACATGCGTGTAGATTTAACTATGTTTGTATGTATACATTACAACTTCCACCCCCTTCCTTCTTTGGGGGGAGTATACACCAAACGCCTACTCATGCATACGATGTACCTATGTATGTATGTATGTGGATCCTGTTTGCTTTGCTTGTCATGCTGCGCCGTTGATGGATTTACTATTTTTTGGTGTGTATACTGTTAGTGATTTGTTGTTGCTATCGTATTTGTAATTACATTGCCACACCACACTTAACAGTTTTCCACCTCTTCCACCTCCATCTCAATTTCTAGTTTCATGACCTGTCGTTTATTGGGTGGTGGTGCACTGCTCCCACGAATTACACGGGCGCTGAGCTGTCGCCCTCAATTTGGGGGAGTCGAGGCTGTGGAAAACGAGAAACTTTGGGCATAGTTCAATATTAGGCCTTCATTCAACAGCAAATAAGTCCACGAACTACATGGTAAAAAGCCTGCATTTTGGGCTCAATGAGGGACCAAGCTGCCGAATGAAGAAGTCATCTATATCTACACGGATGGATCCAAGAGGGACTGCAGGGTAGGGATAGGAGTCTATTCCAAGGAGCTTGGTGTCAATCAGTCCCTACGTCTGGAAAGTTAGACCTGCATATTTCCGGCTGAAGTTCTGGGCATATGTCCATCCATGTATATTCACTTGCATTTTCTGGAACTGACAAGAAGGATGTGGTCAGAGTTTCAGACATAAGATAGCAGAAGAAATACAGTAAAGCTGATAAATAGACCAAGGATAGAAGCATTTATTATTGTAGCGGTTATAACCGGTCATTTTTTTCAAAACAGATTTTATTATTTATAATAATCGCAAATAAATAGAAAGTGTAGGATTTGCCGCTATTGGCTCACCATTATTTTGCTACTTGAGACCTCACCTCAACTACGATTTGATATACGGTTTCTGCTACAACATGATTGTCAACAACTTTGCTGTAACGAATTTGCATTAAATTATTATTATTATTTACCTCCTACTTACTTACAAAGTTGCTTGCTGTTGAGGTGCGCTGGGTCGCTGCATTTTTCTTCAATTACTTAAATTATTCAAAAGTGATATGCACTATGTAGCATATTTAAATGCATGCCATAAAACATTCTCAATTATTCGCCATTCTACAATTATTTTTAATTTGTAAGTGGTCGTCAGTTATGCCTGCCCCCTTAATCTTTTCAACTGCTACTTACTTGCTACGTTTAAGATAAACTGCTGCGTTTGCTTGCTGTCGAGTTTTTAATTTACATTTGATTAATGCTAAACCACAATGCTCACTTGCTTGTTCGCTGATTTGTTTAATAGACTGATTTATTGGCTAATTTATTTTATTGTTTAATGTTAATGGAAATTTAAGCGAAGGGTATTTTCTATGAACTTTTTGCTGAACTCGTTTTTGCTGGAATATAAAAAAAAATTTTTTTTACTCTCAACACGAATGGTTGGCTGTACAGCTGTAATACAGAGTTTTGGCCTGATTTTATTTAGATCAACAATAATTTTTGAACATGATACATTTTTTATTTTAAAAGTACTCGAAAAAGACAACAACCGTCAAAGCGGTAGAAATTATAGCTGCTATTTCGTTTTTTCCAATACTTTACCAATAAAAAAAATAAAAACTTGCTCGAAAATTATTTTTTGATATGGGAAATCTTTTCAGTTTAATTGATATTAATAAGCTAAAATCTACATGAGCATTTCTGTCTTGACACACTGCCGATATTTTTTTGTTTAATACTAATGATAGTTTTTCAAACAGACGCCTTTTGCAGGCCAGTTGTTCCACGTTTTTTTTTTATGTAATGGTTTCTTTAAAAAAAATTAAAAAATATGAATAAAATTCTATTGTTTTCGATATATTTTTAATTTATTCGTAAAAGCAAACATTCCCATTATTTATGGAATACTATTTCGTTCATGTGGCATGGGCTGGCAGACATGGCGTGCCATTCTGCTGAAACTAAAGTTCGTCCAAAATCATTTATGCATCTGTTGGACTTACCGTTGACTGAAATGCAGCATTTTCAAAGAAAAATGGCCTATGATGAAGCCACCGCTCAAAAATCCGCACCAAACTATTACTCTCATCGGATGCATTGGCTTTTCGGTGATCATATGCGGGGTTTCTAATTCCCAGATGCGTCAGATTTGTTTTCTTAACATAGCTGCCGCAAGTGTAATGCGTTTCGTCAGAAAAGAGGATTATTCAAGAATCAAATAAATTGAATGTGAATCACTATGAAATATGGCAATTATTAAACTGTCTAATTTTCTATTTGAATTCTTTCTCAAATATTTATTCGCCTGTAAAACTATTCCATTTCTTCAATTCCACGCATTCCTATCAGATGCCTATGAAAACATCTTAGCCATCCATGACAGTTTTTCCGCCATATTGGTTTAGAATTTCACCGCTACTGTTCCCAGCTAACTAACAGCGTGGCTATTAAGCTTTAGTAGAAACTATCTATCTGAATTCCTAAAGCGTCTAAGGTAAATCATTCTCAAGTTGCATCATACATTTCAAAGTTTCCAATGCCGTGGTATTTCTTAAATTGGTGATACACTTCCATTAAAATTTATTACAAATGATCTTCATCGATGTATGCGCACAATACATACTACGAACATATTTTATGTGCACACTTCGAGTATAGAGGCGGACATACAGTGATGTTCATATCTTGAGCACCAGTTTTCTTATTTATTTTTGATAATTTTTTTTACAAAAGTATTAGTCATTATATACCATAAACCATTAAAATCAAAGTTTAAAGTTTCGTATAAAATTGTACAAAAATTTCAATATTTTTCATTTCACAATTTTTACAAATATTTAATGTGTACAGCCTTATACCCCGTTAAATTTTAGTAAAATAAATCCCAAGTTACAATTGGCTAGAAATTGCTGTTGATTTTTGACAATTTTTTTTTTTTGCTGATGACGTTAACCGGATTAAACATTTGATAGGTTCGGTTCAGCGGTTCGAACCTTTGTCTTTGCACTGAGGTTCGATTCAACGGTTCATTAATTTAAAAGAAAATGATGTGCTAGTTTTCAAAAAAATATATACATATATACATATAAACAGAGAATTTATGTCATAGAGTGTACTTTTATTTGATACAAAAAATTTGATTTGCAGAGATAACGGATAATCCTGTTCTAAGCCGGTTCACGTCTCTGATCATAAGGAAGAAAATGCGCAACACTGTCAGCAACATTATAAGAAATCAAAGAGAGTTTTCAGTCACTTGAAATTTGCACTTTATTACATTGAAACTGCATACCCGAAAATAGTTTCGAACTTTTTTTAAAATTTTGTATGAAGTTTTTAACTTTGATTTACATGGTTTCTGTTATATAACGAGCCAGACTTTTATAAAAATATATAAACAATAAATTGGCAAACAATATTTTATGGAATTCTGGTGCTGTGCTAAAGACATGACCACCACTGTATGCCGTTAAATATGTAGGAATGCTGCTACTTGAAATTATTCGATTTATTTGTGGAAAAATGCTGAAAGCAAATAAATACATGTGGGAAACATTGCTGAGATGCGTTGGAGTGCAACTGAAAGCAGCCAACAAGCAGCGAGATGACAAGTGCCAGCGCCAGTTTGAAATGACATTGGAGTTGGAGTAGTGTCTATCTATGGCTGGGTGAATAGATGATGATGCGCGGCGAGATGTGCCATTCAGCGTATTGGAATGCCAGAAAGATCAAGCACCAACTACACCATCAACACTACGCACCATTATCATCAGCATCAAAATGATTGGCTGCAATCAGCGATGTCGCCACCAACACACCGCAGACGGTAATGAAGATACATAATTCAATTGCTACAAGGCGCAATAGCAATTATGTGTGGTGGTTTTGAAGTTGTGGGACGCCATGCGAGGGGGGGCGGGTGTTGCGTAAGTAAGGCTGAAGGAAACGAACGAATGCAGTAAGGGTGTGACCGCATGAATTGCATGCGCTGGCATTGTCTGACTTGATGTTCGTGTGTGTGGCACGCAGAAGCACGCAGGCAATATGCATATCCATAGAAGTTTATTGAGCAAACTGGCAGTCAGTCAGCCGGTCGGTCGATGAGTTGGTGGGTTGGCGGGATCGGCTAGTGTACTCGTGCCGCATGCCACACACGCATTCTACTACTTATTTCAAACAAACATACAACTTGCAACTTTTGCCACTCCAGCAGTCTCTTGTTGTAGCAATGGAGTTATTTTCATACCGCATTTCTTCCACATACTGCATGCTGCTCTTGCCTCTTGTCTCTCGTATAAGTGTACATGGCACACGGTAGACGTGCTAGCCAGTTGTTGGCTTTCAAAGCGAAATTGCTAGCTGAGCAGTACGCATCAACGCCAAATGAGAACCAAAGAGAAAGTTACGGCGGAAGGAAGGGTAGCTGGTTTGTAGAGGCATGAACAATTTTGCAATTTACAAGAGTATCAGTTGCAGCAGTGCCAACAACAACAACTACAACGACAACGACAGCAATGAAATGTTGATTGCCTGTCGTCGATGCGGCTCAATGGCTCGTTGGCTGGACAGTCATCCAACCCTTCAGCCTGCCAGCCCGTCTAACCACAACTACTGCAGCCAGTCATCCAGCCAGTCAGCAACTGCAACTGCAACAAGGCCGTCGTCAGCACGACAATTTAATATTACGAGCATTCCCGCCAATAGTCGATGTTACGACGTTATTAAAATGCCTGGCTATAAAGGCAGCGTCGTTACACCAACTACATTAGTATTGAGAAAATAAATAACTTGTGACAAGCAACAAAAACTGATGTGAAACAAAAAATAACGAACGAAAGAGTTACAGCACAATTACAAAGCGGCAATAACAACATCAGCGTTGTTGCAGTGGCAAATGACATCGCAAAATGACACCAAAACCGACACAAACACTTGCTAATGTCAAAATACATTAAACAACTTCTTTGATGGGTTTGGCTGGCAGGAGGAACTCATATCTAGCGCTTGTAAGTCAGGTTTTAATTGGTCATTTGCTATAGCCGATGGGGCGACAATACATCTACATTTACTATTTGATAGGAGAAAAGTATTTTTCCGAAGAGTTTCAACGACGTTCCACTGGGTCTGTTCTTATATGGGCGCCATGTATTTCTTTGTATAAATGTCACATGAAAATTGAAAAATCAGTTACAACACTTAAACCAAATTAAAGTTAAACAAATGGAAAGTGCTTAAGTTTAAATATTTAATGAGTTCAATCCACGGGAACCTTAATACATATATAAAATTCAAGCGTCTTCCTCCTCACCACATATCGCTCAAATTGTATACTCCTTCAGCCTGAAAATATGCATACAAAAATGACAACAGTTTTGATATCTTTCGTGATGCGTTAAAAAATAATAATTGTGCAAAAATCTTGAAAGCAGTCTTGTTCTCAAATATTCAAACAATTAAAAAAAATTAATATTATGTGACACATTGGGTTTAGAATTGAATTAGCTACTATTTTTTTAGCACTATACTTTAAGAATATAAATACTGCTATCTCATCGGACTTTGAAGTTTTTTACCTCACTGTGGTTGTAATAAATCTAATATGTACCTATTTTCTTCTTTGTTTCAGGTAAGCGAATATTTTAATTGTATCTAACTCGGATCTGATTTGCGGGTGAGTGATTTATTGAGAACCACCTAGATTTAAAGTGTAGAAAATGGGGTTCTTCTTTAATTCATGGTAATTGTCAGGGAGCCAAGCGAAGAACAAAGATAATAGCTCAGTGTGTAGAAGTGGCCTCTGGGCAGCTGTTTGGTAGTGAGCTAAAGTGAGAAGGCGCACCTGATTGGTCCACCATTCTCGCTCCCGATAGAAAGAGAGGTTGAGAATATCTCCTCTGCTTTGGAAATATGAAGTGGAAAAATACTTGATAATTCCCATACGTGGGAGTTATCAAGAAGGAACGACTAGCATAATATGTTGCACTCGGCCTAAATCACTCAAGTGGTTATAGCGACAATTTGGGGAAAAAGAAAACAGGAACAAAAATTGAATTTTAGGAATTTTTCGCTGAGCTAGGCATTTTTCATTAGACAAACCGTGCTATTTTGTAGAATGGTTTGGGGCCTTCTTGTTTAGTAGCGAGGGTGACTCTTTCACCTACAACGGACTGCATACGGACTGGCTACAATTTTTTCTTTCCGCTCCAAATGTTTGGATTTGATTATTGCTACAAAAGCTGTGGATTTAATTTTCGATTTGCGCTATGCCAGTATTATCTAGATTTACATAAAGCCGACTACGAACAAATAAAAAGTCGGTACTTAAAAAATAGAGCTCCAGCGCGTGGTCTCTTCCCAAATGACTTCTTCAACATTGAGACTCCATAATCTTAATTTGTTTAAAGCCCCATTTTATTCGTTTTTTTCTTTCTTTAAACCACTCGTGCCCGATTTAAAAAGCTTCTTTTGTATTAGCTTACTTAAGTCAACGCTGATAACAATAGCCAATTTTCGAAATATAAATGCAAACATAAATAAATGTGTCAACTTAAAGTGTTTTCGCATGTAAACAAAAGACAAAAGACATTTTACCGAAATTTATGCAAATACATACATAAATATTATACAAAAACCATAAAAATACACAATAATAAAAATAATAGCCGTGTGTCAACAAAAGCGTCGAGTCAAGCTAGTTCATCAGCTTAGCAGCCAGTTGGGAGTTGCGTTGCGCGTTAATCTAAACAATTTACATGTGCATATATTATTTATGTGTGGATGTTTGTATGTATGTATGTACATATGTATGTATGTATGGAGTATATTTACACAAATATTTATGAAAGTGCTGTTGTTGGTATGGCTGCATTGCAAATGGTGCCACAAGTCGCTCGCTGCTGCTGCCTCGATTTCCCCCCAACCTAGCCTATTTTTAATGTAATTTAATAAGCGACTTAAAGCGTTTAACTTCATTTATGCAAATAAAGAAAAAACAAGTAATAAAAAAACAACACGTAGCATGAAAACATAAAGAGAGAGTATGTTGTTGCTGTTTTGTTTTTTGTGTGAATTTTTTAAGTTTTTTGTTTGTAGTCCGTGCTTAGTTTTATTTGTTGGCATTTAAATGGGCGCTCATAACGCGCTTACAAAAATAAACCGCAACAAAAACTTGTAAATACAAAAGATAAAAAAAGAAAATAAATAAACAAAGCAGACACCCCGCGAAATAAAAGCTGGCACGCAATAAAACATTTCAAATTTAGCGTGAAATATGTTTCGAGGTGTCTGAGTCTTGCGACAAGATGTCTGTGGAATTGCCGTCACTCATGCGCGTGCTTGTGTGCGTTAAGCTTTGGCGATGTCTGATGTTGCGATCGGTGTTCTGCTTCTTTTTTTTTGTGTTTACGCTGCTTTGGCTAATTTGGCTAAGTGCCAAAATGTCAGCGACAAGCAGGGATGTCAATAAAGATGCTCATCTTCAGTACCGAAATTTCGGTATTTTTAATACTGCTTAAAGGTGTTTTACACGATATTTATTTGCACTTTTTGACATAAGGAAAGGCAAACATAGCATTTAAACACAAACGATATTTGCTTTTATACAAAGCTGAAAATATAAATGTTTTCATTTTCATGCGACACACAGAAAAAATTGTGGGGTTTGTTCTTGTCATTTGAAGCATAAATGCGAGAAGCCCAAAAGAGAAGTAATTTTGAAAATTTAAAAATATAGTGAATTTGACAGACAGATGCAATTACATACATACATATGCATTGGAAAAATAGCATTTACACATGCAAATACTTATCGTCTAAAATCGTTTTACAAGTTACCTAGCCTCGGGAAAAACAAAAGTGATCATTAAATATAGGTTTTACTTCTACTTAAGTGCTTCATTCTAAAATTTAATTTTTAAGATTTGTAAAATAACAAACTATTAAGTTTGCATTAAATTATGATATAAAATTGTGTTTCTACCAATTAAGTCCACCATTCCTATGCTATGCAACTACGTAAAAAATTTTGCTAAACGGTATACTCCAATTTACTTCAGAAGAACAATAAATTATTCTGCTATCCGCATCAAATCATCCCGATTACTTCGGGATTGCCATACCTATTGACAACCTGTTTGAAGTTTCGCAAATTATTGCTTTGCCCGTTCATCGTTTTGCTGGAATATCTTAAGCCACGTTGTGCCTAGATTATTCGTTAGAAGTGGCAGGTTTCTAATAACCTCACAGCGGGCAATTAGGAATGAATGCATTGCGCACCTATTAACCTCAAATTTTTGTTGAAAAAAAGCATAAAAATTAAATTCATTATCCTACCCAAAGACTGACAGAGGTCCCTACCAATAGTTTCACGTGCACAGTCATTGGACTTGTGAGTCGCTTCCCGCAGAGGGCAAATAATTACAAGGTCTTTAATCACACACTGGTTATGTGTTTAGATAGCATCGACCCCTCCCATTTTTTCACATTTTTCTACAAAATTCGAGAACATATACTTGTGATCACTAAAATACTAGGAAAATGTATTGAAAAGTTTTGACAATTTTGTCTCTACTTAATTAATTTGAATTATGTTTTTTTTTTAAATATGTTTTATTCTACATATATCAAAAACCATATAAGTCGAAGTGTAAAAATTTCTAGAAAGTTTATAAAAATTCGAAAACTTTTCAAAAATTGGCATCCAAGCATTTACCTTTTTATTAATTTTTTTAGAAAAGTAAATTTTGTTCATGCGTTAAGTTAAATGGAAAAACGACACCGTCGAAAAAAGTTATGAAAAATTAAAAAGCACTTTTAGCAGCTTCAAATTTGCATTTTATTATAGTAAAATTGAATGGCCCAATTAATTGGCCAATTTTTATAAATTTTCTAGAAAGTTTGAAGCTTCATCTTGCATGGTTATTATTATAGAATTAACTATATTTTTATAAAGAATAATTAAAATTAATAAATGAAATACGTAATAGACAAAGCTTGGCTTTTGTGCATTTTGCTAAATTTTTGTGATCACAACTGTATATTCTTAGTAGTACTAAGAGGCGTCGTCTAGATTTAACGCTTAGAAAAAAGGTCAAAACCCAGTAACAGTAGACAAGTAAACCCATAGGTTAATCCCAGACTGGGAAATATATTTTATGCGAACACCTTTAAAATACATTTTGAGCTTAACAAAAAGTTGTTTTTTCTTTTGTTTTACTTTTTTTCTTCTTTAGCCACCTAAGCTACATTCCCAGATTTTCTTTCGGTTCATTTCAATAAGTGTATTTCAATATCTCTCACGTAGTAAGCTATTTGTGTTTTTTATCACATCTTTTCACATTCCATGAAAATGAAGTATTTAGTGTCAAATTTTATTCGGTGTCCTACGGCTTCTTCAATATTTTTTATGCCACAATTTATTCTCTAAAAAGTTATGTTTTGCGTCATCGCTTGTTTTTAAATATCTCAGCAAGTCAATGGCGTATTTAAAGAATTCTTCAATTTTTTTCATCAATTCCACTCCAACAGCTAACAGCTAGTTGCAATGCTAAGGCAATATTTTATTACTCAATGTTGTTCTGCCCTCTTAGCTAACCTTTTACTTGCCTGTCCATTAACTTCGAAACCAACAACCTCTCTCATTTTCTGCCAGCACTTAAGCTACTCTGCCCTTTTGGGTGTGCTGCCTTACTTCTCTTTACCTTGCATCATGCCACCACAGTCAGTTAGCCAAACCAAGGCGCTTTCGCCTACCATCCTACCGTACCTCAGCTGACTATCTCTATTGTGCTAAGAGTTTTATTTCTTCGCTGCCATTCTCACCATGCTTTGCGTGGTTCCTCGTCGTCTTTATGTTATCTGAGTTTGGTTCTGTTTTGACCAGCTCGATTCTACATTCGCTCGCCGCTCGCACTGTGTCCAACTCGTTAACTGTTGTCCTCCCTGCTATCTTACCTCTTGTTCTCTGTTTAGCCTCGGTCACTCGATAGTCAACTCGAGACCACATTGTAATTAACTTGGCATGATTGTTGGCTTGTTGTGATGCTGTCTGGCACCTCGCTTGGTCGTAAACGTTTTTCAAGCACCTTTTTGCTCGAGCCGTGCGCCCGTCCTGCCTGTTACTCCTCTTCCTCTCAGTTGCTTGTTTGCGTGCCTTTTGTTTTCCTGTGGATTTGTTTTTCTTTTTATTATTCTACTCATTCGCTTTATTCTTTATTACTTTTACGTTTTTATTATTTTATTTTTATAACGTTTTTGTTTCTCGACATCACCGCTTGACTTTTTGTGTTTGCCTGTTTTTTGTCTGTCTATATCGTCCACATGGCTGCTGTTTGTTTCCCTGTATGCCAGACAGTCTGTCCGTTTGTTGGCTCGTCTGTCTAATCGACTTCATGACTGCTCAGTTACGCAGCGTACTTATCCAATCATCCTCGCATACTTTTCTACCTGTTTTGGTTATTCTTTCCTTAACATTTCTTTCGGTTTTGGTTTCGGTTTCGGTGCATGGTTTCAGCGCTTGCTTCTTAGTCTTGCGTTCTAACTGGTTCTGGCTTGGTATGCCTATGGCTTTTTGTTTGCGTCGCCCGAGCAGCCTTAACCTAACTTAGTGATAGTTAATGAATCAAACTTGTCGATGATGAAGTTTGTGGGCATAAACCTTAGTTCATTCTCTCACTTCACCGCACCCTTTCGTTGTTTTTTCTTTTTAATTTCTTCGCTTGTTTTATGCTCCACAAGCTGGTATTCTGCGCACGCGCACCCATCGTGCTGTCAAGTTGTTGATTATTATCATCTACTTGTTGTCGATTTTAATGTGTACAACGCCAAAAACAATAACAAACATGTATTTTTTTTTTATAAAATAATGTGAAAAATTATGATGGTGCGCCGTCGTTGGTAATGAAGTGAAGCCAGCGAGCCAGCAGTGTGAAGTTGAACTTTTTCATAAACGCCCAAAGTGCCATCGTGGGCCATAACTATGCGTGAATTTATGTGCTAAGACGCTAAGTAAAAACAAAAAAAGGAGAAGAGCAAGTCGGTACGATAGCGACAACAAATGACTACGTAGATTTAACTAACAAGCTGTGGCTTGTGCTTCGCTAGCACAAGAAGCTTTGAGAAAGAAGTTAATTTGTAGGTAAACATTTATTGTTGTTGCTAGTCATTTTCGTTTCGATTTGACCGCTTATGCGGCGATTTATGACTGATCGTTAGACATTTCAGTCGAATACAATACGAGTACTGATTTGTAGCGGAAAAAAGTGTATACACTTAAAAAGCAGCATGAAATAATCTTAGCTGCCTGGTTACTTTACGAGCCAACTTCCACTTAGCTGGTCAATGTCTCGAAGTCAATAAGTCACGCGCGATCAAACTACAACTCAAATGCTGGTAAAATATGTACTATTTACAATTTTGCTTTGGGGAGCATACGCCTTTCTTTGTTAAAAGAAATATTATACACCTGGAAATGCAGATGAAATTAAAAATTATATACAGTTACTCAAACAATTGAGCATTTCTAATTTTTGTTTTTCTTATTTTTGATAAAATTTTAAGTTATGCAATTTTTTTCTGTTTTTCTATTTCTATAAAATTTAAAATCTTTATAAAATTAAATTTTTTTTATTTATATAAAATTTAAATTTTTTATAAAATTTAAAATTCTTATAAAATTTAAAATTTTTATAACGCATGTCATTTTCATTATGCTAAAATTGAATGAGCTACAAATTTGCATACGTAACAGTCTTCCAAAAATTCGAATTAAAAAATGTTAAATTTTGATTAAAATTTGTTGAGTTTTAAAAAATTCTGCACAAAGCTTGAAATTTTAATTTATATGCTTTTTGTTATATTAGCAAGTAAAGTTTTATAAAATATTAAAAAAAGACGTCTTTTCCTAAAAATGACTAATTATTAAAAAAAAAAAAACCATGAAGTCAGTTGTATGTGGCAAAACTCTTGCCATATCTAACGGGTGTTTTTTTTAGGGGTATAGAACTTCGAATTGAAATAAAACACAAGAAAATCGTTTTAAGGTCCATCAATTTGGCTTTATTGGAAGGATAATTTTATGCCATTAATGTTTAAATATGATTTCGGGCATGTGGCCGCCGCGGCTGGCTCGAATAAAGCCAATTCTACAGGTCCAATTTTCAACCACTTTTTCGAGCATATGGGGCCGTATGTCGGCAATAACGCCACGAATGTTGGCTTCCAATTCCCCGTTTCTGGTTTGTTGGCGTAGACGAGCGACTTCACATATCCCCAAAGAAAATAATCCAATGGTGTCAAATCACACGATCTTGGTGGCCAATTTACAGGTCCATTCCGCGAAATTATGCGCTCATCGAATGTTTCCTTCAATAAATCGATTGTGACGTGCGCTGTGTGGCATGTAGCGCCGTCTTGTTGGAACCACAACTCATCCACATTCATGCCATCCAATTCGGGAACAAAATAGTCGGTTATCATGGCTCTATACCGGTCTCCATTAAAGGTAACTGCCTCTCCAGCATTATTGCGGAAGAAGTATGGCCCAATGACTCCACCAGCCCATAGAGCACACCAAACAGTCAGTTTTTGTGGATGTAATGGCGTTTCAAGGGTCTCATGTGGATTCTCTTCACTCCAAATGCGGCAATTTTGCTTGTTGACCTAGCCATTCAACCAAAAATGAGCCTCATCACTGAACAAAATTTTGCGATGAAAATCAGCATCGAGATCAATCTCATTTTCGGCCCATACACCAAAATCTCGACGCATTGCATGGTCTCGCGGCTTTAATTCTTGCACAAGCTGGATCTTGTAAGGTCGCAAGCCAAGATCTTTGCGCAAAATCTTCTATAAAGTTGATGGACAAAGCTCCAATTGCTGTGCACGGTGGCGAATCGATTCATTCGGGTCCTCTTCAACACTTTGCTCTACAGCGGCAATTGTTTCTTCGGTGCGCACTGTTCGACGTCTCTGCGGATGCGTATTATCACATAGAGTAAACGTAGTGCGAAAACGATCCATGGTTAACCGAATTAATTGCTCTGGTGGACGATTATGTCGACCATAAAATTGACGGAGCTCGCGGTAAACTTCGCGAACTGAACCATTATTTTCGAAATAAATTTGCACGATTTGCAAGCGTTGTTCTTTTGTCAACCTGTTCATGATGAAATGGCAAACCAAACTGAACATAAATGACATTAGAGTTGCCAGATTTGACCACAAAATGCCAGTTTTATCTCTATTCGAAAAACAAACCTGTAAAAAAAACACCCGATATTATAGCCATTTTACCAAACTCTATTCTTTTTTTATTTCTTGTTTCAGTTTTTCTATATTATTAATTTGTTCTGCTAGCTCTCTAACTCGTATCATTTTAAAGCCCATAATCTCTTTGCCGCCATTTTCACAGCGTCGTATTTGTCTGTAATTAATATTTACTTTTCAAAATTAAACAATCTTCATGTTTGCGCTTCGTTAGCTCGCTGCATGCTGTAGAAATAACAGCAAGAAAAATGGGTTAGTGCTTTAAGTTTCTTTTGAAAACTATTAATGAATTTCAAAGCCATGATAACTGTGATGATAGAGTCAGTCGGCTAAAGAGTGTGGCAAGACAGCAAGCGAAGGATGTAATTATTTTTATTAATTAAAAGCTATTTAATTTTCTTTAATAGATTGTTTTGTAACTGTAGGAGTTTAAATGCTTTTAGCATTGCATGAAATAACCTGCTGTGCAATTTCGTAAACGAGATAGAGATCTTTTAAATTTAAATTAGTTACATATTATTATAATATCTCTTTTGTTTGGAAATGATTGTTTTTCGTATCGCTCAAAGATCACTTAGGGCTTTATAGCGCGATTCTGTAAATATCTAGTGGTAGGTTTGCTTGTCAGTGCGGCTCTTACAGGAACTTTGCCAGTTGACACTGTCACTCTATTCTAGGTCGATGATCGGAGAGCTGAAAGTCAATATAAGCATTCAAATTTCAACCTCAGTAATTTTCTTTGAGATAAGCACAATAACCAGCTGTCAGCGCCTTATGGGACAAGTCTGTCTCCAACACTAGCTTTTGTCACATCGCTAGAGTGCAGGATCGAAGAACCCTTTCACGGGAACGCCCTTAGTATATACATATGTACTCGTACGTATGCACACTAGGGTGACCCAATAATGCATGGGCGGAAATGAAGTCGGAATCTGTAGGCTCTCATCCATTTCTAATAAAATTAATTTTATTCAACTTCACATCCTAAATCAGGGCGAAAAACCGATTTGATTTTAAAATACCAAATTCGAACCAAAATCACTTCGAAATCTGGTTCGGTTCGTTTAAAAATGAAATCGACTAAAGCATTTTCCGCGTTTTGTTGACTAAAAATGCAACCCTTCTGGTAAGACTGGTAAAATTCTTTTTAGTGTTTGATGGCAACTTTGTCAATATTGTTATTTGATTTTTATCTCATTAAAATACCCGTTTATGTTTCAATATGTATTCGGAATATTATAGTTCGTTCTATAACCAAAATCATATAAATCAGAATTTCAAACAAAATTTATAAAAATTTATTACGTTTAATAAAGTTGTAACATATCAAACTTAATTCATTAAAACACCCAATCCGTATTCATCAATATTGAAATATGTTGTATGTGAAAAATGTCCAGTACTCAAATTGTGTTGTCAATCTAAAAGACAAATAAATTTTTGTCACGCTTCGCTTTGCGATTACAGTTGAAGTTTGCAATTTACAAGCGAAAAAAATCAATAAAGTAAATAAAAATAAATAAGTGTAGAAAATAAATAAATAATTCGCAACGTGTCCAAGCGCTCTGTCGTCCCCCATCCATATATCCACATTGCTTTGCGGATTTGTAGTGTATCTACCTACGACAGCCCGGTTGGGACTGCAAGTCCAGCGCACGATCAGCACAGCTGCATGCTGCTTGTTTTTTGCTGCTGCTGCTGCTGCTGCTGCCATTAAAACTGTCCGTGGCAATAAATTATAACATAAATTGCAGCAGCAGTACAGGATCGTTGATCATTTGCGTTTTTTCTTCCTTTTTCACAAAATTGTTGGCGACAGCATTCGTGCTGCGACCAATTGCAAAAGACAGACAGCAAACTAGTTGGCAGCAACCACTAGTCGCCACCAGTCATCATCGTATGCCAAAAATGAACTGACCGCGCGCGGCAATTGAAACAAATCACTTCGACAATTGAACAGTGAGCTGTCTATGCTGTCTAGCGAGCTGTTGACCGGCAATTGACCAGCCGCTGGTGGGCCGCGAGAAGCACTTGCGTACAATGATAACAACAAAGGGCGATAGGAATCACTTTTAATAGGTTTTTTTTTATCTACTTTGTTTTGAAATATCTGTATTGCTTGAATTTTGAAATAATTTAAGGACCATGCAAGTAGATACAAAACTAAGAAACTTATCTTCGCCGGCACTGCTTAGTTGTTGTTTTTAGTTTTGCAAAACATCAGCTTTTCCCGATATGTTTTGCCATGGTTTTGTAGTAGTCTTCATATGACGTCACGACCTAGTGAGAAGGATGCTTTTTCGCGTCAATTTATGGCTGCAACTAGTCCGTTCTTAAAGCGCGATAAAGGTCGCTAATTCATAAACCAACCCCCACCTTTGTTTTGTGTGGATGTAATGGTAGCTCTCATGATCATTTTCGGATTGTTCTTCAGGCCAAATACGGGAATTTGATTTATAGATAAGAGCCATAAGAGAGAAATAGAGGATTTTCTTCAGGCTTTTAAAGCGTCCAAAGAGTAAAATGGCGTTGGCCTAAGTCTTGCTTTGATGTAATGTCAAACAATACTGAACAAAAATACTATGGCAGTTTGTTAGGCGCACACGTGATCTTTACTGAAAAAAGTAGCTGTAAGTGAATCACCCGTTATACATATATTGCTTACAAAAAATAATTTAAAACAGCAAAAATGCATTTATTAAGTATATCCAAGATTGCAGCTCTTGCTATGGTTTGCCATTTTCGTGCTAATAAGCAGTGGCCAACACCAACTAATTGCCTCCGGCTGTGCTAGATGTTAACAGATCGCGCGTGCAAATAATGTTGCTACATTTGGTGCTTTATTTTTTTTTGTTAAAATTCGCTCAGCTCCTTGGAAGTCCCCCATTCGGTTGCCCCATTAGCTTGTCAGCTCCACCAAAGCGAAAATGCCAGCATAGCAGCCTTCCACAGCACCACAATTAGCACAACCACAATTGCCACAAACATCGATAGCTGGAAATGCCACAAGACATGCAAATAACACACCAACAGTGTTTCAATTAGCGTCTTCGTTGGAGTTTGCTCTTTCAATTGTTTCGATTGCTCATCAGCTACAGCTACCATAAAGCATTTGTAATATGCACTTACATATGTAGTACATTTCTGCCTTTTTCTGTCTGTTGCCCTCCCACAAATTTTCACATTTTCACCAATTTACTCGCGCTTGTTGAATTAATTTTGCTTACTTGTTTGTTGTTATTGTTTTATTCGTTTGTTTTATTATGGTTTACATTGTTGTTGTTTGTTTGATCTCACTTTCACATTAGCTGTTGGCTGTGTGGCGGTGGGGCTCTTGAATCTTCAATTGGTGGTTGCGTCGTTTGCCGGACGATCTGACGATCTGTATATTTTACGATTCACGCCCAATGATTTGTGTGATTTGTAATGTTGCACAGACATTTATATTAGGGTTTGAAGATTTTTCGAAATTCGAAATTTTCATTTATTTTCTCGCGATTGGTGATATCGATTCCGCTCTTCATAAACACTTACTACAAATGATTATGTTTTCTAGACATTTTTGTTTTATATTATTGTTTTTTCTTAAGTTATTAATTTTTTTTTAAATTCCATTGATATCTCAATCGTTTTTCGACCATAGAAAGTTGGGAAAACTTGAGCGACATTTAAATATTTTTTTAATTAAAAAAAAAAAAAAAAAAAAACAGAAATAAAAATAAGGAAATTTTTTTCGATATATGTAGATCAGTCTTAGTGTATTAAAATTACGACTTTGCTTTTCCTTCGCATGCCTTTCTGCGCCACCCTAGTGTATACATATGTAACATAGTTGCTAGTCAAAAATACATATGAATACTGTTACATGCATCTGCTGTTACTGCTACTTGCAATACTTTGCATCTGTTGCTGAAGTGTGACGTTCATTGGTTTCTAGCCACTGGGTGGCAGCATATTTTTCCCAGCTTGTTTATTTCTGTTTATATTTACTTTGCATTTCTTGGTAATTTACACATTTCCAAATGCATTTTTGAGGAATTCCATGCTTTTAACATAGTTTCCTTTGCATTAAGTTGTGGTTTTTCTACATACCTACATATATACTATGTACATATGTATGTAGGTTTAAAGGATCGGTTCACAAATTTAATGGTACTAAGGAAAAATTTTAGTATGCTCCTTATTTTGCGGCTTTCTGATTATTGATTAATTGATTATTCAAAAATCGGCATGAGATAATATCAGTTATTTAATAATTAAGTAATTAAGTCTTTTATTTATCACATCACATTTAATATACCAATTATTTCTCTCATCAAAATTTACACTATAAAAACTGTAGAAAATTCGTGTCTGTACATTGAACATTTGTTAAAATGAATGAGTATAATATAATACATTTGCACCATTTTTTGAATTTTCGTCTACGTTCGACAGTAGCCTCACCCACGACATAACATAACGACAAAACAATTTCGGAACCATTTTCGATTGAATAAAAAATTTAATTTTTTTCAACGACACCAAGGTATAGTTAAATTTCAATAAACTAAAATATTTTACATTTTTTCAGTTTGTGTACTCAATAATTTTCTGTTCGAAACATTTTAAATTACACAACATCTGCGGCACATAAACCATTACCGATTGGCCTTTATGTCAGAGAAAAATTCAATTTCTTTGTTTGACCTTCGAATTCGTACAATTTATGTAGTATAAGAATAATTTTTATGTAGTCGAGCACATTAATTACTCAACTTGCTTGATTATTACAAAAATATTTTAATTTTTTCACTTTCTTGTTTTTTTTTTTTTACTTGAGTTCATTCTTTCTTTATTTTATGGATTCGATATTGTTGGTATAAATTGAACATTGAATTGAAACATTTTCAAGTCAACGCAGTTTTTTTATTTTTTTTCTTATTCGTTTTTAACTTTTATTTAGTTTTTGCAATGACACCCTTTCGCATTCAACCACAGTCCTCGCCCATTCAATTTCTCACCTCAAATACCTTTTGTGGTTGCATTCATTTAAAATTGCATGACCAGCATGACATTTTCTAAACCGAAAAGTAAATACACTTTCACCTTTCGACCTATTCAGCCACCAAGCGAGCTACAATGCATAGAAAATATACAAAATATGTATTAAGAAAAGTTTTTAAAATCAATCGCATTTTAGTGCAGTGTAGTAAGTGTTAAAATTTTTTAAATATTTTGCAATTGACTACAAAGGTAATGAATATGTACGAGTAGGAACTAGTGGCCTAGGCCCATAAATGTCAGTTGCACAACCATTCCATTTTAAATTATCTCATTTTCTTTTTATAAACCATTTATAGGCAATTCTCAACCTGCCTATGAGATAATTTGTTAAAAACACAAATTCGCTGGTAATATCTAATGCAGTCCTTATCTATTTTCGCTCAGCTAAAAATTTTAAATTTTGAAGTAAATTTGTTGAATTTTTAAAAATTCCGTACATAGATAAAAAAAAATTATAATTACTTTTTTGTTGCTTTTTTACTCTAACCTTCAAATCGCTCTCAGTTAAAAAAAAAAAATTATAAAAAAAATACATTTAAAAATTAACAGCTTTGGAACCACGGCATACCGTCTACAGGGCACAAAATACACCATGCCACAACTTAATATTAAATTAAATACACCTACACGTTCCTCATTTGCCTTATTCGGCATTAATTTATCTACACACACACACACACAGATACTTTTGTATTTTAGTAGGTGGCATGTATATGTACGGATAGGCATTTTATAAAATTTTTTCTAACATTTTTTTCCACTTAAATTATACTCCTGCATTTCTTTCGCAATGTGTTTTATTTTCATCTTTTCATTTTGCTAATTTTTTTGTGTTACTATTATTTTTATTATTCTTCACTTTTCACGCTTTTCATGAAATTCCTCACAATTTCACAAAAAAAAAAGAAAAAAAAAATTTGCAACAAATATGCAACTATTTAGGCTAGGCTACATATAGAAGCATACAATACTTACTATTGCTACAACAAAAATAATAAGGAAACTAACCACTGCTGGCAGGAGCAACAATAATCATCCGCGGCTGCCGTGAGCCACAAACCTACAACAAGCCAGCAGCAGCCTCAACCGCAGCCACAGTCGCGGTCTAGGCAAATTGCAGGCTTTCGTTCAATTTGTTTTTTTTTTGTTGTTAAATATTTTTTATACTTTTTCTTTTATTTAATATTTCGCTATTTTTTTTATATATACATATTCATATTTTTATAATTGCGGCCTCGCGCGTACTAATTTTCCCCCCTTTTTATTTACTTACCCGTTCTGTTAAATTTTCATTCAATATGGCAGGGGCCCTACTTACTTCCTATTTCCTACCGCCTACATTCATTTCATTTCTCCTCACTTTTGCAGTAACAATACGCTGCCCAGCTTTCGTAGAAATAGCACGCTATGCGACAAACTTGTGGAAATCTGCTTATGCGGTCGGCGGGGGTGTGCCATGGCCTGAATATGGAAACAAAACTACTTGTTTGTACAGCCTCTATACATATGTACTATATGAAAAAGGATATCTACTCACTCGTGTGAGTTGCGTTGAAGGTCGGTGGAGATGTAGATATGTAAACAATATTCGCGTATACGAGGGTTGTTCCTAAAGTAAAGTAGTCTTTGAAATACAAAAACAAAAAAGAAAAGATAGATATTGGTGTGAAGTGGGGGTGGATACCTAAAGACTTTGCCCCCATAGCAGCCAGTATCGCAGAAGCTTATTTATTTCGAAATAGTTCTCGGTATAGAGACTGAAAAAATCTGTATATATGTACCATCTGTCGTTCCGAAAACATGGTCCTGCATTGTCATACATGCGACGCAACGCTAGAAGTTGTGAAGGAAAAATTTAGCGACTGGGTTAACTCAAATACTCTTTCGAATTTAGGTTAAAAAAGTCCAAAAATGCTTCACGTGCCAGTGTTTTGTCTATCATAATGAAGTCTTCTAGGTTCTTTCAGGACCGCCATATTTGCATATCTTTGCCAAAATTTGAGTTGGAATTGAATACCGCGAATTTCAAAGTGCTGAATGTAAAACCGACTTGAAAGAGTTTATATACCGAAAACATCTTGAACCAATGGCATCCCACCTACATAGGTGCATAAAATAAATCAAAGATTTGTAACTTATTAAGCGACCCTCGTGCTTATTCCCATACGCATTCATATAACTTTTCCACACACATGTATGTACCCATCCAGCTTGGTAGTTTTAAATCATGCAGTTACTTCTACTTACGAACTTACTAAAAAATTTTCCTCTTCACCTCAACTACACTCACTTCCAGCTTCCGGTGTGGTTGCCACTGGAACTGTATTTTATTTTTATTTTTTGCTTTAACCTGCCTTCAACAGTTTTGCCTTCAATTAATTTGTTAGTTAGTTTTATTTTCTTGCTCTTTAATGGCGTGCACAAGAGTTGCTGAGCAACTTCCGTTGCAGAGCCTCCACTTTTGCTGCTTTGCTATTTTTTATTTATGTAGCTTTTAACCAAAGTTCGCCTGTTTAGCAATTTAATTGTTATAAAATGTTTAAAAGAAGGGTACGTTATCAGGTTTCAAAGTCTACGTCTACGTCTTCGCATTCAAATTTTGATTAATTTTAGTATTGCAAACATTTTATAAAATCTTTCGTCATTTATACCTTCATTCGGCATCAGGCACACGTTTAATTTTTGTTATTAGAGGATGATGAGAAATGTTTCAGAAAACTATTCTTCCGAAAATTACACAAAATCTTTATACAAAACACGTAAAAATCCACAGGAAATAAAATCAAATATGCCCCGTTGAAATATCCGACATCTATTTACTCCTTCATTAAAATTAACATTGCAGGTTAATAGAGCTGTTAATTAATTTTTATATAAAACTATTTGCCATTTTACTTTATGCGGAAGTCAGCTTTAATCGCACAGACATTTTGTCTAAGAACACTCCTAGTGAAATTTTTCGGCGAATAATTTTCTAGAACACTTTAACCCTCTAGCAATTTTTCAAATTTGTTCTGGTTTTGAAGGGATTTATTGAATTAAGCACCAAAACGACACATTTAGGTGGAAGTTAATGAGTTAAAATTTTCTACGAAAATATTTCCCGTAAAGTTTTACACTGTACCACTTGGTAAATTGTTTTTAAAAACAAATTTACAAAATTTTCTAAATCATCACTGCAGCTAAGACCATCAAATGCAAAAATTACCGAATTATTTTCTCATCCTCATCATCTCTCTATTTCATTGTTGTACTGCAAATAGATTAATTATGTTAAAATTCAATGAAATTATTATTTCCTCTTTGGCAAAAATTTTATAAATTCCAACTCCAACTCAATTTTGCAATTAACCAACTCAGCAACTTTATCATTCTTTCTTATCACACCATTTCCAAATTATTTATGAGTTAATGATCATCTGATTGCAACATAATGCGCATGCCAACATACATATTTACAAACATACATACATATGTACATACATACACCCATATGTATGCATGTACATACAAAACTATTTGCTGTGGCAACATCAACAACATGAGCGCTGCCATCGCCATTATCACATAACTCAACGAGTAACTAACTAACTAACAACAACAACAACAACAAAAACCACACCAAGAGCCGCAACAACCACACTAAGAGCATCTAAGCCAACAGATGAGAGGTGAATAAGTGCGGACGGACGTCAGGTACTACATCATTTTGGTGGTGCCACAACGACGTTATCGAAGACGATGTTTTCACGCGTTGCACGTCATAAACGCACACACACACACACACTATCACAAAGCTTTAACTGCAGTTATCCTGGTAGATGGATGGATGCTGTTGTTGCTGTAGTTGTTTTTACATGCACTCAGACACTCCGACAAAATGTTGCACGCTGAGTGCCTGCAACGAACGCCAAGTTGGCAGTCATAATGCGATAACAAGGTGGGCTGGACGGCCAGAAGCGGAACGCTGCTACGTCGTTCTCTGCTGTTGGCTGCTGCCACCTTCTGCTTACCGCCCATCCATCGCGTCTGACTCTGCTACTTGCCACGGTCGCGAATGCAATTTTAACGCGACTATGGTTTACAAGCTGCCTGCTGTCTGCTGCCTACTGCAACGGCACAATAGTTGTTTGTTGTTGCTGTTGTAGCTGGCAGCGCGCATTGTAGCAAAATTATGATGCATGGAAAAAATATGTAGTGGAAAAAATATGAAGTGAAAATAAAATGGAAGCAGAAAAAATTGTTCGTGCAAAATTATGCGAACAAACACATCCATGCATAGAGACATACACACTTACAGTTGTGTTCGCAAAAATAGTAGTGAAATGTATTCACAACTCTTGACAGTTTTGTTTTTCTATAGTTAATATTTAATTTTTCTTAAAAAAAATATAGTTAATTCTATAACAAAAACCATATACATAAGTCGAAGTTTCAAACTTTCAAAAAATTCGTAAAATTTAAGAAAAAATGTAATACATTTATTTTTAGCTTTTTAAAAAAAATTTCGGTAACTTTCTGCCAAATAATAATTTATTTCAAAAATCACCAAGAGCTTCTTGAAGCTTGTATTTTATGATACTCGTAGTAGAATTGAAAGCGCTTGCTCGAAAATTCGAACTAAAAAGTAAGAAATTTTTTTGTTTGCCGATTTTTTTTATAAATTGTCTAAAAAATTTGAAACATATCATGGTTTTATTATAAAACTAAGTAGATTTTTGTACATATATTATAAGGAACAATTTTGGAAATTCGGATTTAAAAGTTAGAAATTTTAATGGCATTTATTTAGAATTTTGAAAATTCGACTAACATGGTGTTTAAATAAGGGATTTAAATTAATAAAATAAGGAAAGACAATTTTCAATACATTTTTTTTTTGTGATCACAGATGTGTTGTACTTATGTAGATGCCCGTAGATGTATCTGTATGGGTGCATGCACTTAACATTGATGTGCTGCGCTAGCTGGTGCTGGTGGCTGTGCAACGCTGATTGCTTGGCTGATGTGATCCAGCGATGAAAAAATAATAATGAAAAATAACATAACTCTCAAGTGGTCGTGAAGTGCTACTTATCAAGATTGCAGTTGTAAATTCGTGAATTCACATTTATCGCGCAAAAGTTGTGAGAAAATTAAAAAAAAAAACAACATAAAACATGAAATGGAAAGAGGGAAAAAATGGAAAATTGACAGCATCAAATGGAAGGAAACAGACAACATGCGAATATATGGATGCACATACACAAGAGTGCGATGTAAATATGTTTGCAACACTCTGTTGTCAGTAGATTGAGGGGGTTGCGTTGATTAAAAAATGTTGTAAAATATTGATGTCAAAATTTTGCTCATCCAAATATTTGTAACGAGTAAAAAATTTAATTTAAACATACGTGCATAAAAAAAATACCGCCCTTAATGAAAATAATTTATTTTAGCTAGGTTAATGCTATGAAAAAAAAATTGAAAATGACAAATAAAATTTTTAAATAATGCTTAAAAAAGTTATGTACTGTCAGGAAAATATATATTTTTTTTTTTTTACTAAATTTCAAAATTTTTCATTAAAAAAAAGACAAATAAAAAACGGTTGGACTTCCGAATATTTTATTTAACCTCCCCCCCCAAAAAAGAAACACAATTTAGAACTCAAATTGTAAATGTTCTTTTCCTATTATACAGTGACTGCCACAATTAATTTCTTTTTATAATGTTCGCAATGTTTTTTATGATCATTTTTCCGTTAATTTTTTATAAAACTTTGGTTAATTATATAGTAAAATTCATATAAATCAGTATTTCAAGCTTTGTACAAAATTTATAAAATTCAAAAAATTTGCATCAAAACTTCAAACTTCTTAATAAGAATATTCGAAAACTCCTAGGTAGGCAGTTTTCTTTCTAGCTCAATCAATTGAAGCGTAATAATATGCAAACTCTTGTTGGTTTTGCCAATTTTTTTTATATACATATATAAAAAAAAACTTTTTTTTATATTTTTTATTATTAATTTTTGTTGTTAGAAGTTGTGCAAGCTTTAAGGGATATAAAGTCGTGCTGTGTTTTGTCAATTTTAAGTCCAAAAATTAAAAAAAAATAGTTACTTAATCCTCCCACATTGTTATACTAAAATTAAATGAGCTACAAAATTGCATACCCAATAGTTTTCGAAAAATTTTCAGATTAAAATGTTTGAAATTTTGAAGAAATTTGATTTAAATTTTTTTTTAATTTCATACAATGTTTGAAATTTGATATTTATGCTTTTTGTTACAATATATTACGAACTAAAGTTTTATAAAAAAGTCAACATGTGGTAAATTCATTTGGTTATAAGTAAATTTATGTTTAAAACTAAATTGCTTATACCGTTAAACCCTTTGAGTTGTTGTGGAAACTTCTGCGAAAACAGAATTCAATTCATTCTCATTCTTGGTTTTATTTCTTCTGATAGCTGTTTTTCTTCAATCCAGGCAATTTTTTTTTGTGAATAAGGATTTTAAGGTTTTGTATGTATATTCTTTTCTCTCAGAAATTTATTTATATCTACAATAATTTTGCGCTCAATACCAGTTTATTTATTTTTTATTATGGAAGTATTGAAAAAAGGCAAAAACAGATCACATTTGGGATACCACATCTCCTCATCAGACTTCTTTCTAGACTCTGCACGGGTTTTAATTCACCACGTCCTACTTGCCAAGCAAGTACGCAATCATTGAACTAAAGCGGACAGGTTGGACAGGTGTCTTTTTTGACTGTTTTTAACCGTTTTCAATACTTTCCTAACGAAAACTAGATTTATATGATTTTAGATAATATTGCTCGGAATTAAAACCACATCAAAATCACTATAAATCTGATCTAAGCTAAATCACTATCACATCCATGCTTGTGTATCTAATCTCATCCATCGGTGAACCTAACTTTCAATGATTTGCAGAATTTACGTGCAGTAATTTTGCAAGGCTCCTTCCTCTGTCAATAACAATTTTCCGCTAAATTTTCATAAAAATTGATTCCATTACCTAGTCAATTTGCCAGGAACGCCAACCATGTAATCAACCAACGAACTACTCATGTACATTAAATAAAAATTACAAAACCTACGCGCGAAAGACCAAAATATATGGTCACACAATCAAAATGTAGCAGCAAGCTACATTTTTCTACGCCAATTTTCATCGTTAAATGCAATTTTTGCTTAGTAAATTGCTTTCAAAATGTTTTCTTGGCTTTTTTTTGGGCTGGACTGAAATTTTTTCGCATTAATTTCGCGTTGTAGTCATTTTTTTTTAATGTTGATTTAAAAACATATATGCGAATATACATTTATTGTATGTATGTTTGTTTATTTTTGATTATACACTCATTTATTCGAGTTGTATGTTGGATACATTGTCCAAATATGGTGGAGCTTGGGCGGGTGCAGCACCGCAATCGCATTCATTTAAATTAATTACATTGAAAAGTAAGGAAAAAATAATCAGTGAGGCCATTTGCGGCCAACACAGCATTGCAATTTTTGTTGTTGTTTTTATGTTTGATTGAAGTTTCGCAAGCATTGGGCGGAGAAAATGTACAAGCATATAAAATGTATTCACTGATTGCAGATCTGTATCACTCAGAGGCAGGAAATTACATGAACGATATTTTCGCAATTGTTTGCGGGAAAAGAGAACAGAGAAAAGATTTGAATTTTTCTAAAACATGGCTAGAGAAATCCGTAGCAATTCATTTTCTAGCAAGTCCAATTGATTAAAAAAAATGTTTTTTGAATTGTGGCCTTACGCACATTTTTCCATATAAGGATCTATTTTATATAAATTCACGTTGATTTTTAATATTTTCTTGCGCTAGCTGTCTTGCACATATTCTGTCGTATAAACTCCATGCGTTAAATGAAAAAAGGACCGAATTTCAAAATTTGTTTCAAAAATCAATGTATGCTTTTCTAGCCTCTTGAAACTTTAAAACTATTGACGTAAAATTAAATGAGCTACATAACTGTGTACCGAAAAGTTTACTAAAAATTCTGATTAAAATGTTGCATAATTCTGTTTTTAATTTTGTGAAATTGTGTACATAGTTTGAAATTTTGATTTATATACCTTTTGTTATAGAACGCACTAAAGTTTTTAAAAAAGTTAACAAAACCTACTTACCGTTAAAAACATTGTAAGCTAAAAAAAAAATTAATTTAAAAAGAAAATTTGTACAAAGTTAGAAAATTCGATTTTATTTGTTATAGAACGAACTGTATGTTTCTAAAAAACATAAAAAACTATCATGTGAACGTTGCAAATATTACTTTAAAAAAATCACAATGTTTGAGTAACTGCACTTTGTATGGAAGAAAATGCGTGACACCGCCAAAAAAAAAAAAATTATAAAAAATCAACGGGATTTCTTAAATTTAATAGAACTATGTATGCACTTAAAATTTTTCTAGAAATTCTCTAATAAAAAGCTTGTTGCTCTCAAAATTGTTTAATTATTCTACTTTTTCTAAAAAGTCAGAAATATTAATTTATAGGTATGGTGTTTTTTATATAATGAGCTTTCTTTTATAAAAAAAATAATAATAAACATAAAGCCAACAAAAGAAGAATTGTCAAAACTGGTCTAAATTTGGTGTCTCTATTTTTGCACTTCTCTTCACCACAGTTCGTCTAAACCCAAATCTTTAGAAACTTCGTTTCGTTTCCTTTATATTGCACATTTTCCTTGTCTTCCGCCGACCTACACACTTTCCATTTCCGAATTAATGTTTAGTCATTGCAACCGCCAACCACCAACCAATTATTGGTACGAGTACCCATGGTATTAGAGATGGCTAACAACTCGACACAAATTCAATCAACATATCCTCTTTCGTCACTTGGAGGCCTCCCAAACGAATTTGCATTACAAATTAACCTATTATGATTTCCTTTGCAAAAACAAAAAAAAAATCAGTATAAATTTGCAGAAAATCAATGTGAAATAAAATTAATCAATAAACGAATGTTAAAAAACTACGAATATGTCTACATTGGCGAGTATCTTTAGCTCGCTCGTACAGCAAATGGGCGGAGGGAGATGACAAGTGTGTGGCATGAATTTGTATGCAACGCGAATACATTCGTACATGTGTACATTTTATGTAGGCAGGACTGTAATTGTGTATGCGTTACTGATTGCATCTACTACTCGTACAAGCCAAATTGTCGGGCCACCAGCAAGCAAATCAAACTTAAGGTTTTGAGTGAGCGGTGGAGTGGGGTAAGGAGTGGCAGGCTTTCTTTCCAAAATTGGCTGACGACATGGCATTGAGAAACCAACATGCCTTCAGAATGTTTCATAAATATTGTACATATAATTGGTCATATACACACACACACACACACACTCGCATGCTAAGTGGCTGCGCTGTCTCAGATTGCCTGTCTGACTATCTGATTCTAACTTACTTATAGCCTGCATTTATTTACAGATATAATTGGCTTTGCTGTGTGTTGTGGTGATCTCCAATCAGTGCAATCAGAAATTTTGTAGCAATGAAGCAAGGTGCATTTTACACATCCACACAAACATACGAATGTACAACACACTTGAAATTGATTGTGCAAATACTGCTACAATTTTGGGATAGATTTATTTTCTCGAATGGGATATTTGTGTCTGCATCTTTGGCAGAATAGAAATTTTCGCGACGAAGACATCTGGTTGATTTGGAGACTCGTTTGTCAAAATTTCATGTTCACTCCTCAATCTTTTCGGATTTTTATTTTGACGAGAGGCCCAAACTGCGCATCATTCAAACCTTCGGCACAAGTGGGAAAAACTTTAAAAAGTTTAAATTCGATTAAATTGTGAACAGGTTATAATCAATGCCCGTATCGACTAACTTCAAAATGCATATAGAAATAGCAAAGATCTCTACATTATCTCCGACAACTCAGAAACAAATCGGACCGTGGGAGTGATGCTCGAGCAAACTAGGACGCTTGCTATTTTTGAAAAGATCTGAGATAAAAGTTGAGGAAGCAAATTAAAAGAAAAACGCACTTAGAGCAAAAACGACGAACGCTTTTGAGATTTACCACTGTTTCCTGTGCGAATGCCCAAGATTTCGAAAAAATCATTTAACGGTTTGATGTTTCAACCATTATAGATAGCACAAATTCTTATAAAAGACTGCCCTTCACCGCAGGCACCAAGGAAATCTTTGAATGTTTTAAAGAGTACAAAATGCAAATTTTTCACTTTCACATGTACAGTTGTGTTCACGAAAATAGTAGCAAAATATATTGATTATTTGATTTTAATTATTTTTCGTGTAACTTACATGGTTGGTAAGTGGAAATTTCAAACTTCGAAAAATTAAAGAAAAAAAACATTGTTATCAAAATTTTCAACCTTTTTATCAGGCTCTTCATAAAATTTTAGAGTATGCAGTCTTTTAGCCCTAAGAACTTTACTGTAATAAAGTGCAACTTTCAAGTGGCTAAAAATTCTTGTTGATTTTAGATACTTTTTTTTTGCTGACGGTGTTTTAAATTCAACTTTTCTTCCATATAACACATGATCAAAATTTACTTTTGTATGGCAGAAAGTGCTGCTTTGAAAACAAACTGTAGACTGTAAAATTTTCTAAAATGTTGTTGAAGTTTTAAGAAAGCTTAAAAATTTGACTTACATAGATTTTGTTATAGAATTAAGTTAACCTGCCAGTACATTTTGCTACTATTTTCGTGATCACAGATACATATATGTATGTATGTATATACTATATTAGGGTCAACCTCACGGAAATTTACATTTACATTTTTTCCGAAATATTTTAATTAATGTCTTAAATTGTCATAAAGTTTATGGTTCCGATGGAAAAGCTATCGATTTCTTGAGAGTGATGCACCCTAATGTACTTACATAGATGTATGATAAATCAGACCTAACTCACTTTTGTCTGAACTTAATCCTTTTATACTTTAATATTTATAGATTTTTTCGAATTCTAGCTACAGCCTAGTTAAATGTGGAAAAAAGTTTTTAAAATAGCAGGGCGGGCTCGCAATATCTAGGTATTTTTGTTGAAAAGTCTACTGTATTCTTGTTGCCGAAATGTCTAATTTGGTATTAGTACTAATTTTTGCTTGGTGTTTATGGATAGTAAGTTTACTGACTTCTAGCACATTGCTAATTTTCTTGCGCTGGCTTGTCGGGTTCGTGTTAGTTAGAGACTTTAAAATTTGTTTTCAACACCAAGATTAATTTAATCTTGTGTAACTTCTGTTTGTACAATTTTTAATTAAAAACGCAATTAAAAGATCCGGTATTATCCTTTGAAATTCGAGTGCGTCTGAGGGTGTATCCAGACTAACCATTCTGTGTTTTTTTTTTTTTTTTTTGTTTTTGATACGCAGCAAAGAACGAAAACAGGGTGAAAATAACGATTGAATGCTATGGCTGTCTATTTCAACAGACACAAAGACATGTGTTGCATTAAAACGTGTTAATTGAAAAGGATACTCGAAATCAAATTGTGCAAAAATCAATGCAATTCATGCAAATATGAAAGCAAATGAAGTATGTGCATACAAAACAGCTCGAATGAGTAGACGTGTCTTTTATATTTTAGGGTTTCATGCAAATACGAAAATACGAAAAAAAATACTAGGGGGAAAAAAACGTTTTCAGCAAGCACTCTCATATGTACATTTGTACAATGGAAAAAGTGTATCAAAGCGCACATTCGGCACTTTTATAGAGTATGAGTGCTGCTTTCACTCAATTCACTAAACACTCGAACGACATCATCATCATCATCATCATCATAAACAACAACAATTCGTCATAGTCAAACATGCGGCAGACAAATACACTTACCATACATTCTGAATGTAAATTCAATTCATGTTCTTTCTATTTAAGTGCAGTCAGCATTTACTGCTATGCGTATTGTAGTTGTGCCTTTCAAATCATGCACTCTATGTTGTTAACAAATTGTCATTCTATTAGGTCTGATAATGGTTTTGGCAAAGCCAATTTTGTTAAGGTGTCGTCAGAAGTTTTTCCATTACAAATTATACTTAAATTAGCTTATTGACTTCTAGTAAGTTGAGAAATTGCATTTAAATTGAGTAGTATTCAATTATTACCTAATATACTTAAGAAAACATGTACTGTATGGAGGGGACCCGAAGTGCTCAGTCAAGTCAATTCCAAATCAAAGTTTCTTCATATCACTATACAATTTTTTATGTGTACAACTACATAAGTATTTTTTGATTCAAGATTCATTGGAATAACTAGACGTGTGATCTGGAAAATAGTAGTAGTAGCAAAATGTATTGACAAGTTTCGATATTTTTTCTTTCCTCATTAAAATTTTAATACGTTTTTAACACTGATTTTTGATAATTTTTCTGCTGTCGCTGGCTGTGCAGCATTTTCCTCCATACAAAAGTAAATTTTGTTCAAGAGCTATATTATCAAAAACCAACAATAACTTCAAGCCACTTGAAACTGGCACTTTATTATAGAAAGTAAAATGTGCTACAAAACTACAAGTTCCAATACTTTCTAAAAATCCGTCTTAGACGCGCTATGTCTAATCTCATCCAAGCCGGTTTGTTAGCAATCCTCTGAATTGATCTCTCTGACAAAGCTATGGCAACTCCGCCGTTGGCATTTAGCACTTCGGTTGTTGCAGCTTGAAGAGTATTTGTCTTACCGCCGACAGGACAAGTCTCTGAAGCCATACCACCCTCTATAAACTTTTCTATACTTAACTGTTTGCGTCAGGGGGTGCTAACCCACGATTTTTCTGCCAGAAACTTGCATAGCATTTAGGGTTTATTGATTTGAATATACTTTCAAAATTCCTGCTGTTCTCCACCCTCACCTTTTTCCCATGTAAATTCACCAGCGCACATTTCGCACAAATTAAGCCAATTTTCAATCTAGTGAAACTTATAATTTGGCTGTCTTTTACATATTTTCTAAAAAAAAAAATCTGTCGCCAACGAACGTGTTAACCAAATTGATTGAGTAGAAGTTGACAGTTGTTTCGCTGTTGCTATTGGCTTCCGTTTTGTGTGCACCCGAAGTGTGCTATTTCGGAGCTGATGGTTGCGATGCCTCCCGCGTAGTTCTGGTTTCCTTTGATGCTCGTACCATTCGTACCGTGCCTTCATTTATCGAATTGTCACCAACCTTGCTTGCCATTGTTCCCATTATCGACTTCGTGATTACAACAGCAGCCGTTGGGGTTTTTTCTTTTTATTTACTTTATTTTTTTCGTGCTTTCCTTCTTTAAATTTCATCAGAGGAAAAAAAGTTTCAAGGCGTGCTCACTCGTACGTACTTAGGACAGCTCACTGCTTGGCCCCTTGCATGCCTTTGCCGCCTGCCTGCCTACCAATCCAGACTCCTTCTCGTTAATCGTGACTGCGTTCTTACGTCGTGCCAATATTATTTTTCTGCAGCGTTGATTGGAGTCGATTGCAAGGAACTGTTGCCTGGTTGACTGCCTACCACTGCGCTCACTCTTCTGCTTTGGCTGTTGCGCCTTTACCGCATTGCTGCCTGCCAATTTTCGCAAAACCTTCGTTCGCAACCCTTTCCTCTGTTTTGTGTTGCAATTTGAACGCTAGCTCGAAATGTGTGTGGGTGGAAAAAATAGTTTGCGTTTCTTGCTTTTTTTTGTATAGCCTCGAATGTTCCTTTGGCATCCAGCAGCCAGTACTAGCATCTATCGCTGCTTGGTTTTCTATTTGCCGGCAATATTCCAATTTTATTTTTTTTTGTCCACCATGGAGCTTTAGTTCGTTTGAGCTCACATTCCACATTTGCCTTTTCATTTTTTACTGCTTGTTTTATTTTTTGTGTGCTTTTCTTTTTTAATTTCTCACACGCCACCTCGGGCTTTTGTAGCTGATGTGTGCAGCAAAGCCTTTGTAAGCCACTTCCAGCGCACCGGGGTGGGGGAGTGAAAAAAATGTTTGCTGGCATCGAATGCAATTCCAATTTTTAACATCATCACGTTTTTTGTATTCTTTTGCTTTTTTCGGGTGCTCTGGTGGCTGCTCTTGTTAAGTTTCACAGCAGCTCTCAAAAATGTATAATATACCGAAAAGCGGAGTAAGAAGGGCGGGTTTTTGGGTTTTCAAATATTCCTGAAAAAAGGTAACACGAAACTGGATCCAATCATTTTAGTGAACAAAGTTGCCTTTAAGTTTTATCAAGTTTTATACTCAGTGCGAAAGCAACGTAGAGTGTAGTTTCAGTGCAACTAAATGCGGTTCTTCATTTTAAATTGGCACAGACGGCTTTGAAAACTTTCTCGCCGAAATCTTCATTTTGTTGATCTTCGTTCATTGCATATCGCGTCAATGACAGCGGCCAACCTTTGAGTGCTGTTTCTTTTTTGAATGGAAAGTTAAAGGTTATATATAATTAAGGCTCTTTCCCTTTTCGAACTACTTTGAGAGAATATCGGGTATATATGTATGCCATATGCTATGATTACTTAGATCTACAAAACACAAACAAAAATATGAAGAATTCAAAGAAATTGAGAACTACATTTTGCAATACAATATTAAAAATTACAATTAAAGTAAATTATTTTATCTATTAAGAAAATTTAGAAACAATTATATGTATGTATGATCCTTTTTAAAGAAAATTTTAAATTATCAAGTTTTTTTGCAATCACTAAAGTTCATATTTCAGCTGTAACAAGGTTCAAGCTTTGAGCTGTAATCAAAAAGAGAAAAATGTAGCCACAAAAATGAAGCATCTAAATTGTTCATAGACCGAATACATTAGTCGCTGATATTAAGGTATCTTTTTGTCTTTATTGGCGAAGGATGCTACTGAAGTACGACATCCTTTTTGGTTTTTTCCGGTTTTTTTCTACTATCTTTTCATTGCATTTCGCCAAAGATAAACATTATTTCCATCACTTTGGCTCTTGTTTTAATATACTGCAACTTTCACAGAAAATTGGCTACAAAAATTGGTTCGATACTGATATCGCAAAAAATTTGCATTTGATACGCCTTCAGGGCATTTCCTTTTTCTTCTAGCTTGTTGTTTTTTTTGCATCCCTTTGTTTGCACTCCCACTAACCATCTAATGTCACTCGCAAGTCGTTCAGCTAGCTTGTTGAAACCGAGCTATTATTTTTCCGTTTTCATGTTTGGCCTACGCCTTTAGCAGCTCGTTACTTTTCACTTTGCATTCATAACGAATGCGAAAAATATACAACCAAATTGGCTTGACTTGACTTGACTTGACTTATATGTGGCTGGTTGGTGGTGGCGGCTATGGACGGACTGCTCTTGCTTTTACTGCTGGCTGCAGCTGCCTGATTACTTGCTCACTCGCCTAGCTTCCTGTTGGGTCTAAGCGCTAAGCGTACGGCAACTGCAAACTGCTGAAAGACGTCCAGTTCTTGTCGTTCTAAATTATGCGAGGCGTAACTGCCGCGTGCAATCGCAACCCTCTCTCCCCCGCCTTGTTTCAGGAGAATAAGCAATTGTGAAAATGTTTTATGGTCTCTTCGTAACGCAGCAGCCTGTCTGCGACCGACCGAGCGAGTGAGTGAGCGTGGGGGCTAGCATAATCAAAATTGCAGTTGCTATAACTCATATCCGAATTTTTATTTTATATTTGCATTTTGCATCTTTTTTTTCTTATTTTTTTTTGTGGGTTTCCTACGACTAACGTCAGCGAAGCCAGTGTCATCGTTATGGTCTTCAATTCCAGCATCGTAATCTTACATCGTTAGTCGAGTTTTTGCCTGATTTGTGTTGCAAAATGATGCAAATGCAGATTTACTTAAGCGGTGCATTGATATCATCACGCTGACTGTGGACGTTGGTGCTGGTGGTAATACTTCATCTCTTAGCTTATACTACGTTAACTGCTGGTTTTGCTGCGCCAGCTACAGTTACAGCTACAGCTACAGCTGCAATTGTTATTGTCTCTCGTCAACCTAAATAAGCTCACTTCAACAACCAACCATAGTTGCTCTTCACACAGTTCTCACTCCACTTGCTGCCTATTTCCTGCTGCTTCCTGTGTTGGTTGGTTGCTTGCCTGGCTAGCTGGCTGGTCGCTCACGTTTACCTCCTTCTTCTCCATCAATTTATGCATATGAGCAACTGCATAATTTTGTATTCCTAATTTTTTTTTTCTTTCGTACGCGACATTCCATCATCAGACTTGGCAAGCTCACATCCATCAGCTTCATCCTGCCCATGCAATGCGCTGATAGCAAGAGATGCTCATGTCGTCAAATATGTATGGACGTCTGTCTAATGGTGACTTGGCTGTTTCTTCTTCTATATACATACATATATTATTTAAAGGCATGTATTTATATGTTTAAATAATGCTGTTATAAATATGTATGCGTTGTATTCCACAGCTTCATCAACATTTCACTGTCCTCTTTTTCATTTTTTTTTGTTTTCTTAAATAAAAGATGAGCTAGCGCGTAGCATATAAAACTCATTTCTCACAACTTGCCACAATTGCTGACATTCTTCGGAATGTATACAGTGAATGTCAGTGAAAATCGTACGGCGTTTTTTTCCAATATTTTAAAATTTGTACTAAAAAGCACCTGCAGATGCTGTCCTGCCTATGTTTATTTATTAATTTCCATATGCATATGTAACCAGAAAACGCATTTCGGTTACTGTCACATATATCTGATGGCAACCCTCTCACGAAGAGTTTGACTCATATTTTTAAATTTTGTATCCTTGGGTATAGTTTATAAAATTAAACTTTTAAAAAAGGTGGCACCCCTCTTAAAAATACGCCTATAAAATTTCTAATAGCACCTTTCGTTTGCACTTTGTATTGTACATGTCGACACGGAATAGTTTGACACTCATATTTTATTATTTCATATAACTTGTGCCTAATTTAATTCAGCTCGACTTTTCAACCATGTCGCATCCCTCTCCCAAGCATAAAATATACCTTACGATCTCTTCTCATGCCTACTCACAAAGTTGCTGAACGTTCTGTTTAAAATATTTAATGCCAATTTGTTGAATTTTTCAAAGTTATGTAAAAAGACTGAATCTTTGTTTTATATATTTTTTGTTTTAATACGAACTTCATCTTTTAAAAAAAAAACTAACAAGAAAATTTTTCAAAATATTACAAAAAATCGCTGTACGATTTCCACTGACACTCACTGTACATGTAGTATACTACTTCCATAGAAAGGAAGGACAGATTATATCTAGTGACTAAGCTAATCATATGGTGAATTGTGGCATCCTTGTTCGTTTTGAAATAATCACTTCAATGGTCGTCTGTTTAAGCAAAGCAAAGCGTGCGCTTGGAAACTCCCATTTTTATGGAGATATTTCGATGAATTCCTGATTCATTTACTAAATTTCGAACAGTTGATATAATTTATGCAGAATTGTGCGCGGAAATAAAATGAAAGTCAGTCTTAGCCGCTTCCTCTGTGTCGATGGATTTTTAGCAAATTTGTTATTTTCTTTCTTCAATTATTAATATTTTGTAAGAACTGAAGAGAAATTCACAGTTTCTCCGCTGCTACTTGTTATTCATAATCTTTATTTAATATCTCGCTCTAAGAAATTTAACATTATAATTTGCATTGCAAAAAAAAAAAATCTTGTAGTGGTTCCACCTAACGATCTTCTGCGGCGGCAATCGCAGCAACAACAATGACATCAACGATAACAAGCATAGCAATCAGTAAATGCGGGCCTTGCAATGTTTTTTATACGTATTGGTTTATATTTTTTGTTAACATCTACACTTACAGTGCGCGTCATAACGATAGCGCAACCAAATATTCACAAGCTTTGACTACTTACATATTTTTTTAAATATTTTTTTTAATTTTTTTTTTTTTATAAAATATAGTTCATTCTACAACAAGCAGCGGTTAAAACCAAGTCTCAAACTTTGTAAAAAGAGGGGAAAAAATTTAACAAACTTTAAATAAGACAAATATTTTTCATTATAGATTTAAAAAAAAAAATCGGATATGCAGTTTTGTAGGTCATTAAATTTTAAAATAATAAAGTGCAAGTTTCAAATGTCTGCAAATTACTGTTAATTTTTGACAATTTATTTTAAATACCGTTTTCCATAAAAAAAAAATCCGAGCACGCGCAATAGGTATGAAAGAGCATCAGGACAAAAAATTATAAAATTCAGCGGTAATTTGTAGCTACTTCACATTCGCAGTTTGTTTTACTAAAATTCAATGGGATGTTAAGCTGTATACCCAAATTTGTTCGACATTTTTTTAATACAGTTTTTTAAATGTTGTG
Source organism: Anomoia purmunda (assembly GCA_951828415.1). Classification (NCBI taxonomy): domain Eukaryota; kingdom Metazoa; phylum Arthropoda; class Insecta; order Diptera; family Tephritidae; genus Anomoia; species Anomoia purmunda. The sequence continues at coordinate 114,922,545 of OX639997.1, forward strand.
TAAAGCTTGTTGAAGTTTTCCCCCTTTTTGAACAAAGTATAAAACTTGGATATGTGGTTGTGCTATTATTATGGCGTGCACTGTGCATACTTTATGCTGCATTTAGTAGCAACTGAATCAAGGCGATGCAACATCCTTTCAGGCGCCCTTTCAGCAATAATGGCAAGACCAACAACAGCCTCAGACTCAGCATCAGAAGCAGGGCATCTTTAAACATGTAATCAGATTCCATGGATGCTTACATTATAATTTAAATACAATGATTAAATACATTTGGTTTTGGTTATTTAACGTTTTTACGCTTACTCCTCTGTTCCTACCACAGGAGCACCACAAACACGGCGTCGTTATAGTTATGTACACCTATACATAGTACGCATAGTATGAATTTATTTATGGCCAGCTTAAATTTTACTAACTAGGCACTCCGGCCTACAACAGCTGGTTCGACTGTTATTGTTGCTGATGGATGCAGCTGCAGCTGCTTCTGCTTCTCCTTTTTCTGCTATCTCCATAAACATAACATACTATAAGTACATAAAAACGCTGCTTCCTACCACGGTCGGTCCGACTTGGAGCAGCACAAAAAGCTCTTCATACCCTATCTGGGTATTATTCTTAGCTTGTTTTCAATGCCCACTGTTGCATGCCTTAATCTCTTAATGGCATTGGTCATGGTTAATGCTTACATACAGCTAGCAGCAGCGACAACAACAACAAACTGCTCGTATAAGGCCATTGAGAGGACCAAAAGAGGGTTCGCAAAGGCCAGGCAGGTCCGAAAGCGAGCAGTGCAGTCTGGTATGGTTGCGATGGTTGTTAGTCGTCGATGGCTGCTCGTTGCTCACTGCTCACTGCTCGTTCAGTGATGTGATGATGTGATAAGTCCATTTTAATGCTTTTAAATGTCGAGCCTGTGCATGCTGCTGATGAGATCACTAAATGTACATATATACATTTTTCTGGTGCTCTTCGTACTGCTTTCGCTAACTCCATTGCTTCCAATCTTGTTTTGCCAATAATAACAGCATCAAGCGCATCAAAATATACAACAATCTCATTGCCAGCTGTCCATACCAACTTTAGTTTACCACAGCCACAACAGTCACAGCAACAAACAGCTGGCTAGATGATTTGGTGGCTCGCTACCTTGCTGCCCGCTATCTGCTTGAGTGGAGCAGCAATGTGTCTACAGCCACTAGAATTTTGCATGCACGTTGTCGCAGTTTGCTTTTCGAACGCCTCGTCGCTTGTTTTCATTTCAGCGCCCCTAGCAGTTTGAAGAGGACTGCGCTGCACTCAACGAACCAAGCGATCAAGTTAGATGAGCACCCAAACTATTGAAAATTTATTTTGATCAGCGTTAGTTGAAATTTTTTAGGCAATTACATTTATGGTTGATTTTTACGTTGTTTGATTTTATATTTAGTTACCGGAAAATCCTTTGGACATTTGCATTAAAGTTCAGGGTAAGTAAGGTTTTTTTCCTTTCATGTAGAGATTTGGTAACTATAATTCTCTGAATCCTAATAACTCTCAGTCCATTGCAGTCTAGAAAGGGTGGGATGTAGTTTTGGACATTCTAAACTAAGGCCAGTGTAATATTTTCTGACCTGTCGTGCTCCTCCACGGTGTCCAAGAAGGTCACTTGGCTTTCAGAATAGATCGATTATCCAAAAAGTGAGCTTGTATTACATTTGTCTTTCGAAATGTCTTTGCACTTTTCCCAGGCTGTCCTAGCCGCCACATTACTATGTTACTAACATCCACGCTCATCCGCTCAAGGGTCGGCTTGTCTTTCAACTCTCCAATCTCTATAAAAATAGCAGGCGAGTTAATCTTTTCAATATTTTGATAACACACCCTCCATAGCTCTGGTAGCGACTCTTAAAAGTGTACCAGAAATACACATTTTTGTTTTGCATGAGAAATCTGTCATGCAGTAGTTTCGGTCTAGGAGCCCGAAGCACTTACTTTTCGTCTAAGACACCGTCGGAAACACCAGCCATCGTCTAAGGCTTGTTAAGGGCGCTGGGGTTACACGTGGTACAGAGGGTACAATGGATATTTAGGGTCGAAGTATAAACCTCTATACTATCTATCTAAGTATGCGGACAGATAATTAATCTCATGTTCTGACGCGCTTCGCCGATTTGGGTGCGGTTGTAGAGTTTGCAAGCGAGCATATTTTTCTTAAGGGGCGAGAATGGTTTCCATCCAGTATTTAAATGCCTTGAGGGTAATTTGCACAGAATGAACCAAAACTTCTTATGGTGAAAACAAACAAATTAGATAGTCTTTCAAAAAATCCGCCAAGTGGCTGTCTTTATTTTATTTGCCTAGCCCACGTTTACAATTCTTGAAAGTTTTATGAGATATGGTTTTTCGAACTTGTACTTTGTCTTCAGCCTTATATGGCTTATATTTAAACAAGATTTTGGAAGGAGTAACCATAGGATTTCTTCCCTGTCGCTGTAAAGTCTCTTTAGACCCATTGTAACTTTGGCGCCACGATCCTCTTCGTCCCTTATTTGTTCACATATTTTCACTTCTCGATCGTTTACACTCATTGAACTCATTCGCTCGCCGGTCGCCTGGGTTATATGTCACCCACTGGCCACCTTCCACACACCACACACGCAAACACACACACACACACTCACACACGACGACATAATCGTATTTGCGCTTATTTAAACAATTTTGCATTTGCTGATTGTTGGTTTTTCCTATTCAACGCACATCACTGCCAACATAAGCCACCGCAGTCTGCCACCAACCAATTGGTTGAGCACTACTTGACCGGCCAACTGCCTGCCGGTTCCCTCTTGACTACTCGCCTTGGTGCGCCTGTCTGACTGTCTCCTTACCATGCTGCTACCCAGGGCAGCTTGTCGACGTTGACGACATGTTTGTCTCGATCAGTAACATGATTATTATAGTGTTGCGCGCACACCTAATACAGCTCCAGCATCAACGCTGTTGTGGTGGCGTGCGAGTACGGCCAACCAACGCGCCATGCCAAAAACATAAACACCAACCAATCCATCCAGTAACCGCAGCGTCAATGTTGGCCGAACGCCCATTGCTCATTGCTTATTGCTTGAGTGCTTGGGCTTTTGTGTGACTGTCTGCCAGCCTGGCAGCCGGCGAGTTCGCCCGGTCTATATAGCGCTGGCCTGTTTCCAGGCTTCAATACCAAATCTGTCCATCAGTTCGCCAGTTGTTGTTTTGTTTTTAGTGGCTGGTACAAATTTTTATTTATTTTCACATTAATGGGCAGTCGTCATGTCAGTTTTGTTGGCAACTTAACTTTAACGCGCACACAATGTTCGCGTATTTGTTGTTGTTTTGAGCTAATGTATATGCCCACAGATTCGCGAGACTGGTGGTGTTGGGCTGCTGCCGCTTTCGCTTAATCATCCACTCATATATGGAAAATATCTATGTAAGTCGTACATTAAGCGCTATATGATTGTATTTTTGTTTGCATATTGCCAACTGGTGTTGGCGTATTTTGTGGTTTGCTGTTGATATGGCCGATATTGCTGGCCGGTCATTATATGTAATTGCGGTTTGGTGGTGGACGCCGTTATCATCGCAGCTGCTAATTGTTTATGTATAGTGTTATTCTATGATATGGTGCGGCAAGTCTAGGGGGTGTTCTCTTTGTTGTTGTTATTGTAAACTATTTACAAATCAATGTCATTAGCTGCTTGCATTTGTGTGGATTATTCCTTTTTACGGATACGTTTGTTTTTTTCTTCTCAAATGTGGGCTTAATATTAACCGCGAGTTTAGGTTGTGTTAGGGCGGTGATGCTCTCGCTAAAAATAAGTCGTCTGAAGAGCAGAATGGCCCTCTTTTTAGTCAAGAAAGAAATATGTTTTTATCTTAGCAACACTTATCTTTAAATATCCCACTCATTGCTTCCTGCTATTAATTTATTATTAGTTTAATTTTGTTATTAAAGTAAGTAGCAAATCGGATTCAGTCCTCGCATTTTCGCAGATTTCACAAAAAATCGAAGTACGATGGATGCAGTGATAGCCCGCGGGAATCATCGAGAAAATATTGGTTCGTTTACATAAAACTCGAACGCACTTAGAGATCAAGATTAGACTTCTAAGTTTTGAGAAGTATTTGTGTTTGGAATGTACTCCGATTTGTGCAGAAAAATCGATTTTTTGTTTAAACATCACACGGGAGAACCCCCTTAAAAATTATACTGCAACGATTGCAATCTTGATATCAGCGAACACTAAAGTTTAGTTTCGATTCGAACTACTAGGTAGGGCGCATGGTTCGTGAATTGGAGATCATATTAGCCAACTAATGCCCACTAGAGTGATATAATCTCAATAGATATTTTTCGAAGAAGACGTAGACGCCAGGTAACCTGATAGAAATGATACAATACAAGAAGTCAACATTTTTTTGCGTGAAAAGAAAACGTTAGTTAATATGTAAAACAGGTGGTTTTTGAAACTTTTTTGATGATGCTATGGGGTTCAGTTCGAATATTCTAACGAGTCCTATAGATTTAGCTAGTGCAGACTTTTAATTTGAGGCAATCTCTGCTTTCTACATATTTCGTCACTCCGATACTTCATTTCGATTTTTCACTTAAATTAAGTACCTTTAACGCTCAGTTCACCAAAATGCTGATAGTTAGGTAACCCAATTCCCATGGCTGCTTGTTTTTCAACATACTTATTTCATTTTTGAACCATGCTCATCCAGCCCCACAACGAACCATCAAGTGAAATAACAAGATGCTAACGAAGTCAAACTACGTGCAAAGCGCTTAACAAGCTTTTTTTTTTATTTGTGCATTGCTGCCAAACATTATTGCACGTCTTCGCCACATACATACATACATGACGCATGTACTACCAGAGTGCGATAAAAACTACACATTACAGGCATGCAACAGCAGTAATCAGCAACCATGTAAAAAAAGCTACAACAACTATTAATGTACAATCCTTTGTGTTGTTAAAGTAGTTATTATTATTTTGTTTTTCTTCTCACCGGATCCTCGTGCAAATACTTCCTATGCTACATACTGCCATCATCCAGCTATGTAAGTCATCCTCTTGACTTTTGCCAGCTGCATTTGTTGCGATGTTCTCATCATCTGCCTTATTTTTCTTGACGCTGCTTTTCCTCAGCATGCGACTTTTGTACCTTCCATTCTCTGTGTCTACCCCTTGACGCTGCGCACGACAAACCGGCAGTGTTGTAAGCAGTTAATTTCCATTTAGTGGGCGTGCTAAATTGATAAGGACGCGAATGCTCGCTTTTTAATGTGATAATTCGACTTAATGGTCTTTGGTTTTTTGCTTGATTTTAGCTTTTTGTGTGACTAAACTCGGAAAGGAAACAACATTAATTTGCGCTATTTAATATGTACGTTAAAAAAACTTAAGTTAGCAGTTGCAGAACAATTCGGTTTGAGTTAAGCGTTTTTTTTATTGAAACTAAATCTATCGTTTTGTTTTAGTGCATTAGCTTGCATACAAATTCAAAAACTACTGTCTGATAAAAAATATTGTCGGTTATTATGGGACAGATGCCGAATAGTCTCTAGGGAGTCGTACCAATGGAGAGGTGGTTGCTTTTCAGACGTTGTCAGCTACATAAATTTATATCTTAACACTCCCCCTCTGCCCACTACACTGAGGTAGGCCCTCTTTTATCTTTCACATGAGGTCCAGACCCACCGCAAGAAAACCTATCCTATATTCGTTTATCCTTTACGTCTTTACAAGTGAGCCATGGACTTGAGAATTGTATCTAGTATAATAAAACTTGTCATATTGGAACAATGTGAAGGACTTATCACGATGTATAGAAAAATTTTGGAAATACCTAAAGTAAACTCCAGGTAAAACTGTGATACCAACTTGGCAGGGAAGTATCGAAAAACAAATCACAAATTGCGGAAGAAGCTTGCCTTTGAAGATTGTAAGGGAGGAGACCGATTTTTGAAATTTTATCATCTCATGCAGAAAATTTGCACGAACGCTGGCACAAAAAAATGTGTAAAAAATCAACGCGAGTTTACATATTTAAAGACGGTGCATTATATTGAAAAATGTGCGTAAATTAAAAAGTTTCAAAATTTGATAACATTTTATTGATTTTTTTTATAAATTTTGCACAATGGTGGACATTTTAATTTGAATGATTCTTGTTATAGAACAAACTTTATTTTTCTAAAAAAAATATCGGAAAAAATAGTCAAAAATGGACAGTGATTTTTAGTACAAAATTAAATGGGTTATAGATAGAATTGTCTATCCCAAAATTTGCTAAAAAAAAAAATGTGTTACTTTTTTGTTTTTATATAAATGAATCTTTATTAAATTTTCGTGAATTTTGTATAATGTTTGAAACTATGGTTTGTACGGTTTGTGTTATGAATGAACCATATTTTTATGAAAAATTTGTGAAAAAGATTTAACATGAAAACATTTCGAATTTTGAAAAAAGACGTTTTATAGTGTCAATAAATAAAGTAGTGGAATAATTTGCTCAGCACTGTATAGATCCAGAGCAAGCTCCGATAATACAGTTAATATTGCAAACCTAAAAAAAACCTGATAAAACTGAGCGCTATTGCGTTGATACCCTCGTATAGTTAGTCATTAAAGAACTGTGCTTTTGTTTTCAATTATGCTCCACAGACCCACTGAGAAATTTGAGCTCGAATGGAACATCCGACGATTCCTACTTTCCCTCGTTTATTGGGAATAAAATTTATATCCTTTCAAATGTGTGCAATTTAAGTACATGAGTGCCTTTCAACAGCTCCAATTTGTAGCGCCTATTAAGCAAAAATTGTTGCATATCACAAGCAGTGCTTAGCTGTTGTTTGTTACTTTTTTCCCCCCTGACTCTTGACCAACCTTATAAAAGCACTGTAACATTCAAGCACTAAGCCAACTCAACGCTTTGTATCATGACATGAAAAATATTTAAATAAATGCAGTGAAAAAAAAAAACAAAAAATAATTCTGAACAAATATACTCCGAAAAGGCTCAAAACCTTAAACACTGTAGTTTGCTTGTTGTTACTGCTGTCGCTGCTTTTGCTGCTTCTGTTGTTATCCTCGTCGTCGTCGACGCGTCAATCAGGCGATGACATGGCAGACCCGCCTTAATGGCTCTGCGAGACATGCAGATAAATGGACAGACGAACAGGGCATGCATACGCGGTGAAAGGAGACAAGCTGTTGAAATTTAAAAAAGGCAAAAAAAATACGAAACAATTTGAATATGCAGACACTCGAGAAACTAGTTAGCATGCAGTAAACAAAAGTAAAAAAAAAATCCGCACACACACATGCTGCGGAGCACACGAAATGTAATTTTAAGAAAATTTAGGATGTGTCGGTCTGGCAAATTTTTAACAACTTACAAAACTAACAACAACAAATGCAGCAACGTGACGCTTGCAAAAGGAAAATAAAACATGCTACACTTCAACGCGCCTTGCAGGCAGACAAGCAGGCAGGCAGTCAATCCGCCAGCCGGCTGCCGCATGTTGCAGCTGCACAGCAGCAACTACAGCGTCAACATATATTGTTGTTTGCAACATGCGGACAAGATAAAATTGCTAAGATACTAACTACAATCAACCAACATGCAACGTGCAGTCAGCCGGTGGGTCAAGCGAGACAGAGACGGAGACATAGAGTGAGCGTGGCGAGGCAGGCGTTGCAAACTTGGAGCTGCTGTCTGCACTAGGCTTGTGCTGGTTGCCAGTCGCTGGTTTTGGTGCAATCAGTGGGGAGAAATTTCGTGCGGTGGGAGCACATCATCAACGGCATTCAGGTATTTTGTTGTTGTTGTTGCTGTTGTTGTTGTTGTTGTTGTTGTTGTTTGTGGTGGTGGTGGTGTGTGGTATGTGGTACCTACTCACATATTCGTGCAATTTAGCTCGTCATCACACTTCCATCTTTCAACTCCTTCTTTTCCTGCTACAGTGCCATTTTCTTGTTTCATATAGCAATCATTTGATTTCATTGCTGCCCTCTAAAGCTGGGTGCTCTTTGCTCCATGCATTTTCATTATCTGCCGCTCATTGTCGCTTGGTCGTGCTTGGTCGCTAGCTTCATCATTTCCCTCCTCTTAGTCCGTTGGTTCTCATCTGCCTGCAGTTTCTATAGATACAATTAAAGTTTCCTTCTACGTTCACTGCATCCTCATAATTGTTCGATAGCATTTGCTTTGCTCTGCTATTTTCGTTGTTGTTTAGTCATCATCACTATCGTTTTTGTCGTGCTCGGATTTTATTTAAATTACCATCACGCATGTACCAACCATCGTCGCAATGAATCCACTTAACTTCAACTTAACACATGCGCTTGACTGACTACCTGCTCGCATAGCATCTCTAGCTTTAACATGTTTGCTTTTGTGTTTTTTATTTTAATTTTATTTTTTATCTGCCTAGCTGTGTCTGAGTTCGAGTGCTCTATGTAGTAAAAAGTGTTGGTTCTGGTGAGTGATTTTCAATTTTGTTCGGATGCTGCTTTGTCGTCTGCAGTTGGTCCGACTACAAAATAGCCGGGTTCGATTCACCATTGACTTTCATATTTCATTCTTTCTATACGTTATGCGTTTTCTGTTTGTTGTTTTTTCAGTTACCACTAGCATCTTGGCTGTCCCACCCACCACTGTTTTCACGCTGTTCAAGCTTCATATACTAGGCGCTCTTATATTCATTAGTTGTGGCTTATCTATTGGACACACCACACTCCCTTTCCGATTTCAGTCTTCCTCTTTTTCAGCAACTTTTTCATGCAATTTTATGACATGCCTATTGTTCTGCCTGTTTGCTTTACCAGCTATGATTTAAAGGGTTTCTCAATGTGGGCAATGTTTTCAGCAAGGACAAAGGAATGCAAATAGTGTAAATAATGAAGAAACGTCTGTAGGTCTTCTAGCATATTATTTTAACCACTAAAAGCAGATATCGTCTTTTTAGAAATTTAATGAACAAATCATATGCCCTGATGCTGTCCTAGAAGTAGAAATAACTAAAGGGGATAGCAGAGTGCGAGAACCGACACTCCAATCGAATGGCATCAAGTACTAAATCCACTGATGTGGGAATGGAGTGAACTTGAGTAGGTCAAGAAAAGCAATATGATTCCCTTCTAAAGAGCTGAGAAGGGATGTAAGGCGAAGGAAAATGGACCTTACATTTGCCAACATCTCGTCTGCATGTTCGATGGTTGATAGTAATGCCAGTTCATTTCACCCTCTAAATAATTTTTCCACTGCCCTTAGCAGTTTTTGTTCCGTTATTTTGCAACTTTTGTTTTCATTGTTTTCTTTTTTCGCTTGTTCAAATTTCAATTTTATCTAAACATAGTACAAATTCTCGATTTTTGCGTTTGGTATTTATCCCCACCCCTTGTTTCATATACTATTTATTTGTACAAACCTGCGTGCAGAGTTCGCAATTGTTTTGAGTTAGTACATAGTTTGCTTCTCTAGCAGTTCCAACGAATCTGCTCCATTGCAGCAAACAATTCATGCAGCTTTTAGTTGCTGGTTATATTTTATCCATTTTTGGGACAATTGACCTTTGCTTTTCACACTTTTTTTACGCTGTAAGCCAGCCTGTGTATTGTGAGAGCACTAATATATATATTTATTGCATACGTAACTCATTACACTCATATTACAAAGCCGCAGACATGACTAAAGTCAATTATTACCTGAAGATAATATAAAAGATAGTATGCTGGAATTCAAAATTTGTTTTGGTTAGAGATTTTCTAAATTTTAAGAAATCCACGCGGACCAAAACCGTTGGATAATTCAAAACAATTGATTTTTTTATGCTATTCGATTTTTTACATATTTTTCGTAAATTTTTTAAGGCCACTTTATTATTTGGAAATTATTGAATAAAGGTAACAGCAGTCAAAGCGGTATCCCCTCTACTCATCTTCCTTCTAGATTTGAACTACTACTTTACGCACGACGCGTCACTACACACTACACGACGCTAAGCCGTGTAAACTGTAAACCTCTTGTCAAGTTTAAAAAATATAGTTTTTTCTATAGTCAATTTCAAACTTTGTACTGAATTTATAAAATTTCAAAATATTCAAAAATTTCCACTTTTAAATTAGAATTTGCAAAAAAAAAAACTTCAACTTTCAAAACTCAATTCTAGTATACAAGCCTTTGAAGGCAAAAAATTCTTTTTATTTTTTTATAATTTCTTCTAATTTCGTTTTTGGTAACTTTTCATTTAACGCATGCAGTTTATAAGGCAAAAAATGTACAAGACCGTCAGCATTTGGAAAAAGGTGTTTGAGGCGAAATTTTCAAAAATCAACCAGAGTATTTACCTACTTCAGGTGTGTACATTATTAGGCTAAATTTTAAATTAAACTGCATACCCAAAAGTTTTATAAAAATTCAAATTACATTAAAAAGTTTGAAATTTTAATTTACGTGTATGCTTTTAAATTAAAGAAAAACATTGTAAATATTGTGAAATAAATAATGGTGACGTTTCAATTTAAAACGAATATTCCATTCCCAAAATTTTAAAACTGTATAACTGTCTTGGAATTAATTTACTTTGTTTTTATTAAATTAGTGTAAAACCCCTTAAAACTATTTTTCTGTGTACGCCTGTGTTTATAAAATACCAAATGAATTGACAAGTTTAGGCAATTTTGTCTTTCTTTATTTAATTTTATTTATTTTTTTATAATAGAAACTTGCCAATGAATTTTGCTATTACTTTTATGAACACAACTCTACAGGATAAAACAATTTTTATTTTTTACTAAAATTTATTCAAGTGAGTTAATAAGCATCAGTCTAAGCATTCAATATTTTCTATAAGCGCCATTTAACCCACTACAAAATGCATTCTATATAAAACTAATGAACGCTCAACCATTCTTTCCTGTCCAACACTTCAACAATTTCAATTAAACACTAATCCTGATGCTTCACTTCCACTAATAATTTCTATCAATAAAAGGACAGCAATTTTTGTTTAAACAAATTCAAGTGCTACTTGTATTACCATTTTATAAATACAAAAATAAAAAAAAACAAACAAATATCACAAGCAAACAACGCAACCCCTCGATTAGTCGTAGTTCTAAATCCACTTCATGAAGTCCACTAAACCGTAAATACAACTCAAAACAGCGTAAGGCAAGCAATGGGGATTACTCAATAAATGAAAATGTTGGAAATCGCAATACACTCATCGAACTGATAGTTGATGCGTGAGGATTGTCGAGTATCACAATGCTAAGCTCCGAGAAAAAAAGCAACAATAATAAAATCATAAATGGAATTAGAGTGAAAATTGTGAAGGGGATGAATGAGCTGTGGATTGGTGGTACCGCCTGCGTGCTTGTCAGCCAAGAAAACGGCTAAATAAGCAACGAACGTTGTTTCAAACAATAAACAAGCTCGAGATGTGAACCCGATGGTTGGATTGAGGTGAGTGCCAGCAATAACGCCGGAAACGTTTAGGGCATTGGCAACTAGCGCAAAAAAAACAACAATAACAGCAGCAACGTCAGCCAACACTAGAACGCATTTTCAAGTCAAGTGGCAATAGATGGTGGTGAGTGGCATGAAAACTACGAGCTCCCGTTACCTAACGCGCTCAAACTAAACTTCTGCCTGCCATAGCTAAGCTAACTGCCTTCTTTCACCCTTCTACCAACAACATGCAACCAATCCCACAGCCATTGCAGTATTACCACAAGTTGCTGTCATGCGTTGGAACAACCAGCAGCATCAACTACGGTTATGATTGCGCTGTTGCGGTAATGCTGCTGTTGCTGCTGCTGGTTGGTTGTGGTGGTGCTGCTTATGACAACTCCAGCATTCTAGCGTCACTTATACGCCACGTTGGAATTTACGGCAGCTCATGGAATTTCATTTACGACGTTGCTTGTTGTTGGCCTCCCTACGAAGACTTGAATACTTGAATGATGTGCTTAAAACATCGTATGAATTGAGTAGTTTCCTGAGCATGCCTGGCGTACGAATGAATGAATGAACAAATGAATGGATGAATGAAATAATGACTGCCTATGCTATGCCTGTGGGGGTATGTATGTCTGAATACCCGATTGCAATGAGTCCACGTGGGATGTAACAGTGAGTGAACGAGACGAAAAAAAGGAAGTGAAATAACAGAAAATCATTGGGGCATAGGGATACTTTAAATTACTACCACACATCATTGCCTAGGGTTGCTCGCTTCGTTGCCTTTGCTGCGAGATGGGAGTGTCACTGCAGTAATTCCATCGTTCCAATCATTTGCCGGGGTGGCATGTTGTGTCGAATTCCTGGGCTTAGTTTTTAAATTAGTGTAGTGAGAAAACACTAAGCTTAGGATTGGCTTTTGATTAAATTATTCCATTATTTGCTACACTTCACCATTTTATTAAAAATCCAATTTCCTTTTGACACCAAATCTAAGTAGAAAATTATTTAAGCGAATGAAGAAAAGACAAAGTAATAAAATCTAATTTATCTTGAAAACTTTCACAGCATCGCCGAAATTCTGGCTCCTTGTGCTGAACAATTTTTTACTTTAATAAAACCTACTTTATCTTGAAAACTTTTACACTTTCAGTTTTACTTTAATAAAATCTACTTTATCTTGAAAACTTTCACAGCATACATGAATTGTTTCACCGAAATTCTGGCTAATTCTGCTGAAAATTTTTTTACTTTTCGTCTAGCAAATACAAAGATCAACAAACCCTTGATTGGGAATCAGCTCTGTCTTTGCTTTTCGGACTCGTCTCGCTCTCGTCTCTCGAATTCCCGCTGCTGCTATCTTCATGATTCATACACGACGAACTTCCAGAAATTTTATTTTAAAAACTTCTTCGAAGACCGGACCATACATGTCATGAGATTGTCGACGGATGGATTTTAAATAAATACCCTTTGATTTTTAATATTTTTTGCTGCCCTTCTTGCAAATCGTTTGCCATACAAATTGCATGCATTAAATGAAAAAAGTTTCCAAAACCAAAATTTAAAAAAATGCCAAAAATCAAACGGCATTTTTAGCCAGTTTAGGTTTGCACATTACTATACGAAAATTGAATGAGTTACAACACATCATACCCAAAAGTTTTCTCGAATTTCTGATTGAAAAGTTTAAAAGTTTTATGAAAATTTGTGTTAAGCTTGAAATTTTGATTTATACGCTTTTTGTTATAGAACAAACTATATTTTTATAAAAAAATAACGAAAACAAATTAGCATGAGTATTGAGTAACTGTATATTATGGAGTTGGATAAGTAGTGCAAAATTTATCAAAATTAATATATAGAGGTACGCGAGTCTTACGAGCTTTTCGATACGCGAGGAACTCGCGGGAAAGCGGTCCTTCTTCGAAGATGATACTTAAAATACATACTTCGAAACTATATATTTTTCGAAAAGGGTGAAATTAAGAGCATACTCCGAAGCTGACAAGTTATACTAATTTTTTTTTATAATAATTGTTTTTTGAATTTTAATTTTTGTTTATAATTTTCAATTTTTTTATAATTTTCAATTTTTTTTATTATTTTATTATTGTAGTATTTATGAAGCCGAAGCCTATTAAACTCACTCAAAAGGGCACCTTTTGAACCACTTTTTTAACCCTAACCAAAGTTACAGATGTAGATTATTCTAGCTATGTATAACTTTTTAGTTAAATTTTTTTCTCATCTTAAATTGCGAATATTTTTGTTTTTTTTTTGTTGCTTCACATTTCTAATTAAAATTTATTCATGAGCAAAATTAATTATGACCAAGTTAAGTAGTATCAACGACAACAACAACAACAACAACAATCACCACCCTTGCGTATTCACGACAGTGTCAGTGGCAACTGCAAGCCACTAACCTCTATCTGAAAATAAAAACAAAAATTAAACAAAAACAACAAACCTCGCAATCCAGTAATTACATAGGCATCAGCAAAAACAAAAACAATAGCACTAGGTACTCACAACTCAAGCTGAGGCTACTTGTGTGCCATGGCAGCAATGCAACGCACCATACCGTTCATTATCATGTCGTCCCTTCCACTTCCGCTTCCCCTTCCCCCTCCACTTTACATCATTTCACAGGTCAGTCCCCAGCCCACTATAGTGTTCACAGCAAAACCACTGGGTCTCCAATGCAGCGACCCCAATGTGAATGAAATAAAATGTATGGAAAAAAATATTCACCTGATACTAGCAAAACGTCCTTCACTTGAATGCTCATTGCAGCAGCAACAAATACAGCAAGTGCCATTAAAAGTTGCAACAACAGAGCCATCATAGCAGTGGCAGTAACCTGAGCAGCGGTTGGCAAGTGCATTTTGAACAAAAAAAAAAACAAAACAAAAATGAAAAAGGCAATTTGCTGCTGCCTGCCATCAACAGAAGCAGCACCAACAACGTCGTATATGTACATCTAGTAGTAGCAATAACGGCAATGACGGTAACGAGAGCCCAGTACGAGTATACGCTACTAACTAAATACCGAACCACTGAGCTGAGCTACCTGTCGTTTAGTTGATAGTCGTCGCCAGGCACTTGGTGAGGTGGCTGTTGAATTGGTTGGTTGGTTGGTTGGTTTGTTCGTTCCCTGGTTAGCTGCTAATTCATAGTTGTTGGGCTGCCCCAACGCCTGCCTCACTTCCTGTGTCTTCCGTCCCAGTTGATTGCTCTGTTGACTGGGCTCCTCAGCCAACTTGACGTTAACCAGCTCAACTATTTTACTATAGCTATATGCCTGCCTGCCTGCCTGTACGTGTGTATTGTGGCTCTTCCTGCAAATGCTCACTTAAATACGCAATCAACACGAACAACGATTCAACAACACTAACTACATCCAATAAAACACGCTGTAAAATTTAACTTTAAATTTATTGAGAGGATTTTTACTGCACTAAGTACGAAATGCAAATGCGAATTGTTATTAGATTTTTATGGGGTTTCGGTTACCAACCAAGTGAAACGGCTAGGATTTGTTGGGGAGGCGCTATAACGTTGCCGATACTCTGGCTGGAAGCGTTGCGTTTTCTAACGACGCGAGGCAGCGCGCGCCATACCCAAATAACCGCGTACGATTTTTGACGTTTTCTCATTCGAAGTTCGTTGCTTGGTGTTTTATTCTATTTGCCTTTTCCTCTTTCTCATTTTTATTTTTCTTCTTTTTCACATCTGCCTTCCGAACCCAACTCAGGACGTAACGTGCTGTCAAAATTGCAAACTCCATTTGCTCGGCTCGGATGATCCATACAAATTGTATGGGCTTGAGAAGTTGTAACAGTTCGTTGAGGCTTGACGCGAAAATTTAGGGTTGGGCCTTAGATATTTTACCTTTGTAGTGTTATTTCTGGAACTGTTTTATTTTTGCGCTTTCGTTATTTAAGGATCCAATCGGTAGATTACTTAGCGATTTACCAAAGCGCATCGTCAGTCCACAGTCTTTATGAAATTCTTCGTGACTGAATCTAATGCTTTGTTCACTGTGGTAGAGAACGAAATTAAACTGTGAAGCGTTTCGACATGCATAAAATATTTATTTACCCTATCGAGAATTACGAGCTAGCTCGCGGTTGGTGAGCGCATAAAAAGCATGTGGGTGTGATTCAGGAAAAAATTTAAAAATTGTTGGGTATGTAGTTTGTAACCAAGTTTCAAGAGGCTAAAAATTTACGTTGGTTTTTCGCAATTCTGTTTTTTTTGTTTAGCCAATTTTTTTCGGATTGAAAACTTTAAAATTTTGCTGAAAGCTTTTTGAATTTTTATAAATTGTGTACAAGTCTGAAATTTAAATTTACATGCTTTTTGTTATATAACGAACTAAAGATGTACAAAAAATGTTTGAAAAATACTTATAGTTAAAGACATCGTAATGCCTTAAAAAATTCTTAATTATCAAACAATACGAGCTTGAATTGAAGGCACAGCAAACGGTCTATGGAGACGGCTAGTATTTCAAATAAATACGACTGCCAGCTTTTTCACAGTGTAAATATTTACGCCTTCTAGAGTTTCCGTTACCGGGTTATGTATTTAAATTTTTTTGTCCAACAAATAATATAGGTACATAACATAGTTTTTTTCGTTCCATTTCTTCTTTTTTTCCGTTGAAAGCTGAAGAAATATAATCACATAGTAAGTAGCTAACTCGATCACTGGTAGGCGTGAGCAACGTGATAATTTTGTTTCATTAAATATCATTTTTTTTTTTTTTTATTCCCTTTTTTCTTTTTTTTATAATTTTTTTTTATTACATATTTCTTCTGTGCATTTTCAATTGCAATATTCATTGGTGAACTCATTTTCCATCAAAACATTTTTAATATCCATGCACTATTTGGTTCATATTTTTTCAGAATTTTTACCAACCATCGGTTACCCATCGTGTGGGCAACCACCCATCCACCCTTGCTTGTTGTTACCTGTAAAAACATCAGCCTGCACTCAGCACCAAGTTCATTTCCGCCCATTTTAGCAGTTAAGTGTTTTTGTGCTTCGCATCCCTCGCGTAAAAATTGTGCCACTTCAACGTTGTTGTGTTGTGCACAGTAAGAAAATGTAAAATGAAAATAGCGACCACCACAAACCGTAACACTTCAGAGCAGCATTACATTTTCCCCGCATTCCAGGTTCGATGCGCTGCATACAAATATGGCTGGAATGTGATGGTTAGGAGGCGATTGCTTCTCGATTCACCTGCGCCAGTGCCTGCATGTCAGTCGCTGCCACCCACCACGGTTTGCTTGCTTGCTACGAGTATTGTTATTAAGAAATTCTGAATGTAAAATTTTATATATGAAGGATGTACCCAGGGCTGTTAGCAACTATTGGGGGTGGAGTAACACACAGCTTCTGTGGTTTTGCTACTATCAAAAAATTTTGTTGTCTTTTTATATGGTGGAATTGGCGTTGCTATTTTCTTTTTTGTTGCTTTCGCTCATGCGGTCATCCGAAATATGCCATTCAATGTATCCTTACAAAATATAATTTCATATGTATGTAAAGCAGTTGAAGGCCTTACTTTCCTCACTTCTCATTAAGTTCATTTCTCTGCACTTCATCGTCCACCCAACACTGAAATACCCACATCGAAATGTTCTACCAACACCGCGGCAGCTGCTGCCCGTCGTTGCCCGTTGCGCACATTAATAATTAAAATATTCGTTGCGTTGCATTTTAATTCCAGTTGCAACGCGAGGGTTTCTCTTGCTGTTGCCATTTTTGTTGCTGATTTATTTGTTGATGGCTGCTATTTTGTTGCCCTACTTGCAATTTGGAATCTGTAGTCGTTGCAGTGATTACTGCTGGCGAAGGTTGTGAATGAATTTCTGCCGCATGCCATGCATCCCTGCAACAATAACGGCCGCACAACACCAAATGTAAATTATTTTCTGGCTGGCCGTGTAACTCAGCCCCCGACCTCAACAAAATGCACGCACACATGTCATCTTAACGATACCACCATTTGCTGCTTTGACTCTGCCCTCTTGAGACCTCGTGTTATTGTGGCTCTATACAAAATCTACTGCCACCTCTTATCTGCATCTTGATGATCGTTGCATTATAAGTGGTTTCTGGGTGGGTGGTGTGGTCGAGACGCATTGGCTAGCACTTAATGCTAGTCTTCTGAATTCAGTTTGCATTCGCTGCGAAGGCATTTCGTTGTTTAATTGATGCAAGTAATGCAGGTATTTGTTTCGTGAGTGTACTTATGATGAATATATATATAAAAAAATATATGTACATGCATACATACATAGTATTTCTAGAGCTTTCAATAGCCACGAGAATAAAAAAAAAATCTGCCATACAATCGTCAAGTGTTTCTATAGAACGGGTGAACAGTTACCATCCACAAACAACAAACTGTCGTAAATACGTTTGCAAAATTTGGCATATAGCATGACATGTCATAACTATAGCACCACCACATATTGACAAGTTTTGACTTTTTAATTATTTTTTTTTATTTAACTTTTTTTATTTAACTTTAACAATGTTCTTATAAAAATAAAGTTCGTTCTACAACAGTTACTGTTTAAATCAAAACTGAGAATATAAGAAAAATTTTCCCATTCGCATTTTTTTTTTTAGAAAAATTGTAGGTAAGTACATAGTTTTATAGCCCTTTCAACTTTTCGATAATCCGCGAAAATCCATGTTGAAGTTTGGCTGGTGTGGCAACCGTCTAACTGTTTCAATTTCTAAAATAATAATTTCAAGAAATAATTATCGGTCAGTTTGTATAATAATTGAGTTTTCTTACGAAAAATCTTAGTTTAGATTATTATCAGTATTTTTAAAACGAGTGCTCGTTGCTATTTCTTATATTGTCGAAAGTTTAGTTTTAAAACTTTCCAAATTTTTCATTTCACCTTTCCATTCATTCACACAACTGTCTACCACCTGCTGCTAGAGTGTCGTTCGCACATTTCTAATTTTTAAAACTTATGTGAACAAGTATGGCTGCGTTGCATAATACCCACTCTCGCCTTGTTGACTATCTTTATGTAAATTCAATGCGCACCACCAGCGACACATTAATGCCAAACAATGCGTATTGAAATACTTACATTTTATGCAGGATAGTAGTGCCTCACCACACACCTCCCACTACCCACTACTGCGTCCTTCACAGCTGCAGCCAAATATTGTATGTATGTATATTCAGCTAGCAATTACACTCCCAGTATATAGCAGCTCGCTAATGAATAAAGGTGCTGTGTGAGATGTGGGTTTTGGGGGGTCTGAGGTGGGGCGGAAAAAGGATGATGTGTGATATTGTGCGTAGGGATTCGGGTGGTTGCATAAGTGTGCCTGATGCATAATGGCAGCTATGCAGTGGTTTGCTGTAGCATGAAGATCCACTTAGCTGCACGCCTGGTTGGTCGAGCTCCTGCAGGTACTCAACACATTCATCCACTCTCATTCATTACACGCATGCAAATATTTTGCTTCATTTTATCACGCGTGCCAGCGCGACGTGTAGGGAGCGATTTCATGCAAATATTGTGGTTAGCTTATTCTTGTTGATTTTTCTGCAATTTGTTTTTTTTTTTTTCTAGTTTATTTTCCATGTTATTATTATCTCTCGCTGCTCGCTTTCGAGTTTATATTTTTTTTATGTTAGTTTTTAGTTTATTTAGGGGTGTTTTCGCCACACTGCTTGAGTTCCCTAGCGTAGAGCTGCCATAAAATGCATTCATTTGCAATTAGATCAGCTAAGATAGGCAAGCAGCTACAGCCAGTATCCTTGGGCGAGCACATGCATATTGCAACATGCTGACTGTTGCATAGTAAATGATGTTGCAACACACCAACACCATCTGAGGCAGCATGTGTCCCACATGCCAACAGTGTGGCATATTGTTTGGTGTACGAACAATACTCGGCAGTCACAGCAGTAACTAGAGGATTAGGGGTTGGCTGTATTGCTGGATGGATGGGTGGCTGGGTTGTTGGCTGGCAGTTAAGACAGCTAGGGTGCCTATTCTACTCATGAGTACTGAGTATATTTATTGTGTGTTGGAATTTCAATTCAATTCAATACCTCTATAGTGCATTTTTCTTCTGCTTCGTGGGTTATTTGTTGACTTTCTTCCACCTCGCTGGTTGGTTTGCTGCAGCTTGAAGTGCTGCGCTGTGCTGCTGAAGTCAATGCGTCTGTAGTGAGTGATTTTTGGTAACAGCACTGTTGCGAAAGCAGCTGTTATTGTTTCTAATTTTTAATTGAGCTTATTCATGTCGTAGCCACAATCTCTTCTTCTTCTTCGGTGTCTCATTCAAGTTTTTAATTTTTTATAAATGTTATAAATTGCTGGTTGTTATAATGAAGAATATCCTTCCTAGCGTCCTTCCGCTAAGTGTTCTGAGTACATTCAATATTTACTTTTTGCACTTCGTATAGACTTATGTATATTCCTTACATTAGCCGATATTCTTGTTTTTATCGTCATAATCTATAATCGATTTCGTTATTTTTGTTTCTTTGATTTTATATTGTTTCTTCCAACAATCTAATGTTTCTTCAATAATCTAACTCGACCTGTGCCAATACTTTTTTCCGGCACTGCATTTATTTAATTTAAAATTTTTAAATTGGAAATATTATTTTGCAATTATAAAACCACTATTTGCAAATATCTTGCTTATTCGAGCTAACCGTAAAAAACGAGTTTGTGGAAGTCTTCAGGCGGTTATATAGATTCATTATTAATTAAAATTTCTCGGGAGGAGATTTTTTGTTTCACAGTGTTATCGCCCACAATTCTTTTCCGCTAAATAAGTGGTTTCCTAATATGCCACCTTCGATAATTTGACTTCCTATTAGCTCTTACAAAAATGTCAATGCTAATCAATCACTTTATGTCTGTTTTTTCTTTTCAGCTCACATATCTCCCGCATTATCCACCGCTGCTTCAACTTCCTCATCATCATTTTCATCGTCTTCCATTTTACCCATCAGCGCAAGCGCTTCACCATTTATACCCTCCACATTGCTCTTCACGACATATCATGACATACAAGTCGCGAATATCACGCGTCCGACTGGTAGTCCACAAATCGATGTCATCGTCAAAGATCTCACCGAAACGATGGCTATCGATTTCTATTATGCGCGCAATTTAATTTGCTGGGCCGATTGTGGTCGCGAGCTCATCGAGTGTGTGAATATTAACACAACAGTGCCGTTGTTGAAGGCACCTAAACAAACTGTGATATCTGCGGGTCTCGATAAACCCGAAGGACTCGCCATTGACTGGTATACCGAGAAACTATATTGGACGGATGGTGAGAAAAATCGTATCGAGGTGTCCACACTAAATGGTAAATATCAGAAGGTACTCTTCTGGACTGATTTAGATCAACCGCGCGCTATTGCGTTGGTGCCTTCAAAACGTCTACTTATTTGGACCGATTGGGGTGAGTACCCGAAAATTGAACGTGCCAGCATGGATGGTGATCCTCTAACGCGCATGACAATTGTGAAGGATAATATTTTCTGGCCAAATGGTTTGACAGTCGATTTAAAGAATGAGCTTATCTATTGGGCGGATGGTCATTTGAAGTTCATTGATGTAATGAAATTAGATGGCAGCAATCGACGTACAGTGGTCAGCAATTTAGAATATCCCTACAGTGTGACGTACTTCAACAATCGACTGTTTTGGACAGATTGGTCAAAGGGCGGTTCGCTAAATACCTACGACCTGAAGTCGCATGAGTTACGCGAGCTTATCGATACGCCAGAGGCTCCAATATCCGTACGCACATGGGATCCTTCGCTGCAGCCATTCGAGGAGAATCCTTGCACGCATAACAATGGCAACTGTTCGCACCTTTGTCTGCTCTCCACCAATGCACAGGGATATAGTTGCGCGTGCCCGACGGGCGTGAAACTCATTACGGAGACGACTTGCGCGAATGGCTCGCGAGAAATGCTTTTTATTGTGCAGCGCGGTCAGCTTAGCAAAATTTCTTTGGACACACCAGATTTTACGATATTCCCATTGCCGTTGGGAAAAGTAAAGTATGCGATTGCTATAGACTATGATCCCGTGGAGGAGTACATCTACTGGTCCGATGTCGAGGCCTACACGATACGACGTGCACATCCAGATGGTACAGCCATACAAGATTTTGTTACATCCGAAGTACGACATCCAGATGGGTTGGCAGTGGATTGGCTAGCACGGAACCTCTATTGGACCGACACAATAACAGATCGTGTGGAGGTATGTCGTTTGGATGGCTCGGCGCGTAAAGTATTGGTATACGAAGATCTGGAAGAACCGCGTGCCATTGCGTTGGCACCTTCGCTTGGTTGGATGTTCTGGAGTGATTGGAATGAGAAGAAACCAAAAGTGGAACGCGCTTCCTTGGATGGTTCGGAACGTGTGGTGCTTGTCTCCGAAGATCTTGGTTGGCCGAACGGTATTGCTTTGGATATTGAGGCGAAAACAATTTACTGGTGCGATGGCAAAACAGACAAAATCGAGGTGGCCAATATGGATGGCTCCGATAGACGTGTCGTGATCAGCGACAACTTGAAACACTTATTTGGTTTGAGTATACTGGATGACTATCTCTATTGGACCGATTGGCAGCGACGTGCCATTGATCGCGCGCACAAAATCACCGGCAATAATCGAATAGTCGTTGTTGATCAGTACCCTGATTTGATGGGCTTAAAAGTAACACGCTTGCGTGACATTAAAGGCTCGAATGCATGTGCTGTACGCAACGGCGGCTGCTCGCAACTTTGTCTCAATCGGCCAAGTGACTATGTCTGTCGCTGCTCCATGGAGTATGAATTGGCGACCGATAAGAAAACGTGCGTCATACCCGAAGCTTTTTTGCTCTTCTCGCGCCAGGAACACATCGGACGCATTTCGATTGACAACAACGAAGGTAATCACAATGACGATAAGATACCTTTCAAAGATGTGCGCGATGCGCATGCCTTGGATGTAGATGTGGCGGATCGGCGGATCTACTGGACCGATCAGAAGTCGAAATGCATTTATCGCGCTTTTTTGAATGGCTCTTTCGTGCAACGAATTATCGATGCCGGTCTCATTTGCCCCGACGGCATAGCGGTCGACTGGTTGGCGCATAATATTTACTGGACGGACTCAGAAGCACGACGCATTGAAGTGGCGCATTTGGATGGCACTAGTCGCCGCGTGCTGCTGTGGAAGGGCGTCGAGGAACCACGTTCTTTAGTTTTAGAGCCCAAACGCGGTTACATGTACTGGATTGAATCGCCATCGGATTCCATAAGGCGCGCCGGCATGGATGGCACCGAACTGCAGACGATTATTTCGGGGGCGAATCATGCTACAGGCCTAACATTGGATCCCGAAACGCGCCGACTCTACTGGGCCACACAATCACGTCCGACGAAAATCGAATCAGCCGACTGGGATGGCAAGAAGCGACAGGTGTTGATAAATACCGACGTCGACGAGCCCTACGCGATGGCGCTCTATCAAGATTACGTCTACTGGAGTGACTGGAATACAGGCGATATTGAACGCGTGCACAAGATGACTGGACAAAACCGCAGCCTTGTGCACAGCGGCATGACTTATATACGTTCGCTACTGATATACTACAAAAATCGGCAGACGGGTAGTAATCCGTGTTATGTCAACAATGGCGGCTGCTCACATTTGTGTTTGGCACAACCGACACGTCGTGGCATGATCTGCGCCTGCCCAACGCACTACACTTTGTCTAAGGACAACATGTCCTGTCTGCCACCCAAGAATTATGTTGTCTATAGTCAGCGAAATAGCTTCGGACGTTTGCTGCCGAACACAAGCGATTGCCCGAATGTGCCGTTGCCAGTATCAGGCAAGAATATACGTGCTGTGGAATATGATCCCATTTCGCATTATATTTATTGGGTGAGTTATTGCGTGCTGCAGCTATTTTGCAAGTGGTGCAATGTTAAACTTGCTTATTTACTTTTTTACGTTCTCTTTCATATTAGGTTGAAGGTCGCAGTCACAGCATTAAACGTTCACCCGCGAACAGTACTTTTGTAAAGGTTCTGGTTGGCTCGGGTTCGCAGCCCTTCGATATTGCGCTGGATGTGATTGGTCGGCTACTCTTTTGGACCTGTTCTCATTCGAATAGCATCAATGTGACGAGGTAGATTTTGATTTTTCATTATCGATACTGTTATATAAATTATTTGTAACAATTTCGTTCTCAAAGTACTTAACCGATTTTTATATTTTTTAGTGAAGCATTTGTGAAAAACAATAGACTGAACTACTTATTTTATTTTTTTTATATTTTTTTTAAGAATATGTCACTTCAAATCATAAAATAGTGTAAGCTTAGAAGTTTTGCATAAAGATATTTAAAAATTTGTCTTTTGACCATTTTTGTAGGCATTTTTAAATCGACACAGTTCAGATAAATCTTAATACTTTTCCGGAATATTTTGGCAGCAGCCTTAGAACATAATAAATTTTATAATTCCGGTGGGAATATCACTTTTTTTTTTGGAGAGACAACCTAGTGTACATATGAAAATTTGAGATCAAGTTTTTTTAAACAAATTGTTTCAGTACACGAATACAAAATATTTAATACGTTGTACTTCTTATTTTCAGATTCGATGGCGACTCCATGGGCGTCATAGATACTGGCGATTCGGAAAAACCGCGCAACATTGCCGTGCATGCCATGAAGCGTCTGCTTTTCTGGACCGATGTCGGCAGCCAACAAGCCATTATACGATCGCGCATCGACGGCGCTGAACGTGTAGTACTCGCTTTCAAGCTGGAAGGCGTCACAGCGCTTGCGGTGGATCAACAAAGCGACATGGTTTACTATGCGCATGGCAAACGCATCGATTCGATGGATATAAATGGCAAAAACAAGTAAGTTTTATTTGGTAGACGTACGGTGAAAAAATATTAATTAAAAAAAAAAAATAATACTTTTTGTGACGTAGAAAAATTCTCGTCTCCACGCATATTTCGCAAGTCATCTCGCTTGCTGCGCTGCAAGGCTTCGTCTACTGGTTGGATGATAAGACTGGCGTTGAGCGCATAACTGTGAACGGCGATGGTAGACGGCCGGAAATGCAACGCCTGCCACAAATAACCGACATTGTCGCCGTTTGGACGCCCGAGTCGAAACTTTTCCGCAATCACACCTGTTTGCATAGTCGCACCAAGTGCTCACACATTTGCATTGCCTCCTCGGAAGGCCGCGCACGTGAGATCTGCTCGTGTCCAAAGAATCTAATGCTGCTCGAAGATAGGCAGAATTGTGGCGCTTTGCCCGCTTGCGGTCCCGATCATTTCACTTGTGCGGCGCCTGTTAAGGGCGATGGCTCTAGCAGTGACATGAATAAAGATTGCATACCGGCCTCGTGGCGTTGTGATGGCCAAAGCGATTGCCCGGATAAGTCCGACGAAGTGGGTTGCCCCTCCTGTCGACCCGATCAGTTCAGTTGCCAGTCGGGCGAGTGTATCGATAAGGCGCTGGTGTGTGATGGCACAACGAATTGTGCGAATGGACATGACGAGGCGGATTGCTGCAAGCGGCCAGGCGAATTTCAGTGCCCCATCAATAAGGTATGTAGCAAGACATTCTTATATTTATACAGGCAGACACTAACGTTATGAACTTACAGCTCTGCATCTCGGCCACGCTGCTCTGCGACGGTTGGGACCACTGCGCCGATGGCGCTGATGAATCCGCCGAAATGTGCCTACAAGCAAACACGCGACGCATGGCACCCGCTTCGGATAAGAAAGCCTTCATGATTCTCATCTTTGCCACCATCGTCATCATCTTCTCCATAGTCTATCTACTGCAGGTCTGTCGAACACGTATTGGCAAAAGTCGCAATGAACCCAAAGACGATCAAGCATCCGATCCGCTATCACCATCTACACTCTCCAAATCGCAGAGAGTCTCAAAAATCGCCTCAGTTGCCGACGCAATGCGCATGTCTACATTGAATTCGCGCAACAGCATCAATTCGTATGATCGCAATCACATCACAGGCGCCTCAAGTTCCACAACAAATGGCAGCAGCATGGGCGCCTATCCCATCAATCCACCACCCTCGCCAGCGACACGTTCGCGTCGACCCTATCGTCATTATCGCATCATTAATCAACCACCGCCGCCAACACCATGCTCGACGGACATTTGCGATGAGTCCGATTCGAATTATACCAGCAAATCGAATAGCAACAACAGCAATGGTGCAACAAAGGTTTCCACATCGTCTGCGGTCATTTGCATGCAATATCAATACGATAGCGAACCGTATCCGCCGCCACCAACACCACGCTCACACTACCACAGCGATGTGCGAATAGTGCCAGAGTCATCGTGTCCGCCATCGCCATCGTCGCGTTCGTCAACGTATTTCTCACCGTTGCCGCCGCCACCCTCGCCCGTGCAATCACCCAGTCGAGGTTTCACGTAACATTTCGAGATTTACTTGTAAAAAATAATGGTAAGGCTATATGTATATAAATATGTGTGTATGGGTGTGTGTGTGTGTGAATGCAAGTGTAGGGATAATTGTATGACTGTGAGTTCAGTTTATTTTAGTGTACCCATAATTTTACAAAAAAGTTGTAGCTTTTTAGTTTTAAAAAGTAACTAATTTGAATGCCAATTGCAATGACGTAACGTTCATATCATGAAAAAAATGCTTCCGTACATTTACTTATATTATTAGATATTTATTAACAAATGTCCTTAGCTTAAGTGTAGAGTTATTTAAAGTTTTTTTTTGTTTTTTTTTTTGTTTTTTTTATTGTACATATCGACGAGTTAGATATCAATGTATATTTCATTTAAAGAAAACTTACTTCCGACCGCGGTCAGAATCCGAAAGCAGATTATCTAGACAAAACTTAAAGGTTGCAACACATCGATTTTGGTTTTGCAATCTTTATTTAATCTTTTAATTTAATTTTAATTTTACAAAGTTTTTTCCTTAAACAAAAATGTCTTTATAGGATCTCAAAATTACAAAGTTTTATTTTTTGTATCTATACTTCTATACTTATTATACATATAAAATTTATTTTGTGGAAAATGTTTGTACCAATTTGGTCACTTGCATCGCCATTTTCATGCATCATTGCATTTTTTACATTTATTTTTAAAATTTCATTTATAACACAACACATTTAAAATTCCAATAACGTCAGTGAGATTTAAAGAATCCGCCATTTTTTTGTTAAATTAGTTTCCATGAGCCCATACATACAGCAATTTTTAAAATATTTCTCAGCATACATTTTGCTGCCCTGGAAAAAAATAATTTTAGAAATAAAATGTGAGTTAGGACCCTTTTAGATATGTGTAGAGTAGGCCGTCTCCATGCAAGTTACGTGTCGCGTTGACGATTTGCTTTTCTTTGACGGCTAGGTTGAAAACATAAATTTGTACGAAGTTGTTCATAAATCCAACGTTGACGCCAAAGTAACATAATGCGCAATAACCTAATGAAATAAATAAAATTGCTTGAAATTTTGTAAATGTTGTAAAATAAGATTAAAATTCGATTTTAAAGTCGAAAGTTAACTCACGCTCGTCAGTTAATTATCGATTTGATACTACACTCACTCAGTCACTTAAGCCGTCGTTCAGTGAGTTTTTATTTTTGTTGACAATATTGACATGTTAAATTGTTTTAGTTATTTTTTTTTTTATAAAAATATTGTTCCTTCTTTAGCATAACCCTTATAAATCAAACAAATCAGTTTCAAATTGTGTACAAAATTAAAAAAAAAAAAAACCAATTAAAAACAAAAAAAATAATTTTGAATCAGAATTTTTGGAAACTTTTCGGGTATGCAGTTTTGTAGCCAATTTAATTTCAGTACATTTGGGCATGTTTTTGCGTACGGTATTTGACAATTCCTATAGAAATGCACAATATCACAAAAATCAACAAACTACTTTAAATTTGAACTTTCTTTAAGTGAAATAGAATCGGCTGCAAATCTACATACCCGAAAAATTTCCAAAAATTCTGATTCCGAATTTGAATTTTTTTTGTGGAAATTAGTTAACTTTTTTTTTAATTTTGTAAAAAGTTTGAATCTTTGATTCATATGGGTTACTTTTCAAGATGATCTATATTTTTATAAAGGAATAACGAAAAATAATTTAGCAAAAGAATATTTGCAAAAAAACTCACCGTACGCAGACTTATGTGACTGAGTGTATGTAGTAAACAAAGAAACCGTTAATTCTCGAACGACAGTCAACTTCCACTATAAAAACTAAAAACACACACATTGAAATAAGACACCAGCTTTTCAAAATTTCAAATAATTTTATTCATTTAAATTAGATTTGCATGTTAACAGATGTAAAAAAAAACAATATAAGAGTTAGTTAAATATATGCATTGCTTTCGTGTCAGCGTCATCTTTATGAGCAACTTCGTAAAAATTTATGTATTCAACCCATCCGTCAAAAAAAAGCAAATCGTCAACGCGACCTGTAAGACAGGAGGGCAGAAGACAGTTTAAGAAAATGTACAGATTGTCAAAAAATCATTAGCACTCCCCCCTTTTGTGGTAGAGAGCAAAAGTGAGTTCATGTTAGTGCCCCGTGCGTTTTGAAGTATTTCAGAAAAACAACAATAAAACTATCCGAAAAATGGTGTTTGCTTTTTATTTCTTATTTAATTCTCAACAAAATGGCGTGTTATACAAAAGGAAAACTAACCAATTCTAAAAATAAAACCTCATGTAACTGCAGCTACTCGCATTTACCCAGTTTAGCGCTTTACCGCAATAGTAAAGGTTGAAGCTAGTTTTTTTTTTATTAGTATTCTATTTACAGTTTTATTTTACACAAATCCTCGTACAATTTACGCCTTTCCCATTGTCCACGCCGTTGCAGCTTTTCAACGTCCTTTAGTTTTTGGTTATTTGATGGTAGTCCTATTATTTTCCCAAGGGGCCATACAGTTTGTAGCGAATTGAGGTAGGAGCTTTAGCTTGCCTTTTGACAAATTGAGGCGCAGTGGTCAGCTGGAAAATCCAGGCCTATATCCGATTGTGCTTGTATGGTCTATCGTGAAAAAGATTGAAACACCATCAAATCGCACTAAAGGTTTACGCGTAGCTGCGACGGTGGCTACAGAGTGAAAAATATAGCAAATCGTATAAGAAATAACTAAATTAATAAAGATCTAAGTACGAAACACTTAAAACTAGCTTCAGTCTAACAGTTGCTGTAGGGCACAAAATTGAGTAAATGCGCGAGTTGTTGTTTCGGCTAGCGTTTTTTCTTCTTAGAACTTATTGGTATATTTTGCTTTATATATCATTTTGTTGAGAATCGAACAATGAATAGAATATAATAACAATTTTTCGAGTTGATATGTTGTTGCTTTTCTGATACACTTGAAATTCACGAAGTACCAACATGAACTCACTTTTGCTCTCCACTGTAGCTAAAGGAGTATAAACAGTTGAAAAAAATATGGCATGTTTGTCACAGACATTATTAGCACTCCCCCCTTATACGAATGCCCCAAAACTGCCCGCTTTATTTTTGAGTATGGAATAAGATTGAAATTTGTAGTTGGAGGTTCCCCAATTTTGCTGTGCTTGAGGCCCCGTTAGTTTATTGAATAAACTTCGAAATCGCCCAAGTAACAGTTTTCAATCGTTCTAAGTTGATTTTTTTTTTAATTGAAAAAAAATTATAATTTTCAAATCGAAGATATTTCTCCACTACCCAAAAGACATGGTGATTGAAAATGGTAACGATATTTTTAAAATATTCCACAATCCGTCTAATTAATTACTCGAATAGTCGGAAAGCAACTCCTATCATTTGAATGTCGAATTGAAAATATTCCACCAATCATCGCTCACGTTCTCGACTAATCGTTCATTTTCAGCTAGTCTCTCATTTCGAACTAATCGTCGCAACCGCTTAACCTCTACATTTATTCGAAGAATGACAGTGAAAAAAAATTCTTTACTTTATAAAAACCGAATTCGAAACTTTATAAGGATTAATGCTTAAGAAATTTAGTAAAATCGTTGGAAAATTTTAAAACCAATTTCTCATAGTTTCATAGTTGCTATTAACGGCTGTTCCGAATAGAAAAACTAATCAATTCTTAAAGGTAGTTAATTAATCGAATAGTCACAAACATTTTGAACGTTAAACCGAAAATGAACGCTTGGTTTAATCATCATGTCTTCGGTAACGGAGAGAATGATAAATATTCTTAACTTAAAAATTAAACAACTGAAAACTATAGGCAACTCTTTGCTCAGGGTGCTAAACACAGCAAAATTGAAGAAGAACTTTCGACTCGAAATTTCACTCTCTTTCCAATCTCAAAAATAAAGTGCACAGTTTTGGGGCAATGGGAGTAGGAAGGCTGAAAATGTATATTATACAAAAGTAGTGTCAATTTTTTTTTTTTTTGCCCATCCTCCCCTGTATTTTTTTTTGGCATATACACTGACGGTTAAAAAATGGATACAAGACTTTTTTTTCTCGGTATTCGAAGCGTCTATACAAAATTAAAAATATTGCACTATTTTTATTGAATTGGGTACTCGTAAATCATATATTGAATTTAAAACAAAAAGTTATATGTTTAGTCAATATTTAAATTTATACAAATTATAGAAATTTTATATGAATTGTAACGAACCAGAATCGAAATAAATAAATTAGAATATGCCAGCAACTGGTTGTGTATTTTATTTTATAATCCAGGGATGTAACTCAAGAAAAGTTGAATATTATTTTGGTTTACATTTACTGTTAACTTGCAAATTTAGTTAGATTTTCTTCTTTTCGTTTGGTTTCGTATTGGTTGAATTTTATAAAAATTAAAATAAAAATAAAGCAATTAGTTTCCTACTTAAACTTGCAAGACAAAAGCGAATTTAAATAAAAAGAGCTACGGTGTATGAAAAAACGAATGCAAAATTTACAATTTTTTTTTAAAGTTTCAGCAAGGAAAACATTGTGAATAAAATTTAAAAACAATACTCTTTTTCTTTTTAGAAAATATTAAGAAAAACTTAACGTTATAAATATTATAAAAAAACTTTACTGTTAGTTTTCGCTGACACTGTATTCAATTATAATATGCAGATAAAAATTGTATAAAATTAGTGCAATACATTTAGTTTTATTAGCGTTTGGAACACCGAAATAAAAATCATGTATCCACTTTTGCTCGCGAGTGTACATACCAATGATGTACAGGAAAATAACGTATTTTACTTAAACAAAAGTTTTAATAAGAAATATCATTAAAAACTACCGTAGAGGAACTATCGTCGCTTGACGCACAATATCTCATTTTCATCAAATACAATGCCAACTATCGAGCGTATGATTAAAGATTACATAAATATAATAAACTTATGGTAAGTTCAGCTTTGAAGAAAATCAGTTGGTGTTTTTTTTTTAATTTCTTCATTTATGAGTATCATCGCGTACGAGGTTTTGTATTTTTCACGAGGTAGTGGCGCCAAGTGGTGATATGTTAATCAAAATAGGTAAAAAAAAAAAAAAATGTGTCAACTTGTAAACATTACAAAAAAATTACTTGAAGCAATGAGAAACGATTTTAACTACATATATAGATTTAAAAATTAGGACGTGGTAAGATATTAAAAAAAAGAAGAAAAATTATGAAAAATTGTTTATATTAAACAAAAAAGAAAAATTTATGATTGTTCTAATCTAATTAGTTTCTGTTTTTTTGGTTGTTTAAAAGAAAAAAAATTGTAAAGTGAAAAATATTTTATGAAATCAATTGCCATGTTTCGAAGATTTTAAATAAAAAATCAATAAGCAATAAATAAATTTGGAAAAAACAAACTTAAAAAAAGAAAAATTGGGAATGGAAAATGCCAAAAAAAAAGAATTAAATAATAAATTCTTTGAGTTTAAAATGGAAAAAAATAAAAATTCACCGAATAATATATAATTAACAAATAAAAATATTAAAATAAAAACTGAAGTAACGCAATGAGAAGAAGAAACTTAAATACCGTGTTTTAAAATAGATGGTTCAAAAATTTATATATATATATTTTTTTTTTTTTGATTCTAACCACATGAACATAATGCGAATCTTTAAAAAATTTACTTTGCAACTTTAAATGTACCTATTAAAGATCACTTAGCTACTGTTATTTGATCAGAGCCCTGTTTTATAAAAAAAAAAAAAGTAATTAAATAAAGTAAACCTTTTTTTTTGACATCCGAATAATCTATTAGTTTAACACCAAAATAGACCACAATCTAAAATAAAGTAATATTTTCTCTTACTTCCAACTCTTTGGCTCAAGTATATAAAAAAAAAAACTTCCAACAAGTATTAAACCTGAACGATTTGTAAACACTAATTGTAAAACACACAAGTCATTTAAGCGAATGCAAAGTGTATTAAAATAAACACACTGATTTTGGAATATATAAATAGTTAATGAGAATGGTATACTGCTGTACTAATCAAATAGTAAATAACTGAGCTGTAAATACGAGTATATACAAACAAGTAAACAAATTATGTGAGTTGAAGAAATTAGATAGAGTTAAGGATAATATAAAAAAAAACCAATTAAAAAAAAAAACAAATTGTTAAATGTGTAAATGTAGGTATCAATCAATGTAAATACGTATGTAAGATTTTCAGTACTTTTACAAACCAATTACAAAACCACTTCCATAATTTTCTTTAGCACCTAATATATTGCTTTTTGATTTTTAAGTTTTTTTTTTTAATTTTAACTAAATAACTGAATTCTAACCCACTTATAGCATTTTCAGATCGTAATTTTTTTAAGTTGATGTCTTATAATTTTTGGTTTTATTTAATTTAATTTTTTTAACACAATGTTTTTTTTTATTAATTATTATTTTTTAATTATTAACCCGCATTGTAAGTAAATTATTATCCTAGCATTTAAATAATTTGTTATTAATGCCAAAAAGTGCCTCAATAATTTGTTCTACACTCATTTCATCCAATTGTTACATTTACAAAACTAATATATGTATAAATACTTGTATACCTTTTAAATGTTAACTCTTTACTTGGTTTTATGTAGTTATAAAAAAATATCATTGAATACAAATAAAAAACAAAAATTCATATTTTTTAATGTAAGCGCAGGTTAATAAGTGTAGTTAATTTGAATACAAATGAAAACGGAAACTGTAAAAGAGAAAATCATGTTTACAAAAAAAAAAAAAACAAAAAAAAAAAAAATACATGCATACATACATACATAACGAAATAAATAAATATTTGAAATTTGAATATAAAAAGTGTGAAATGAAAAAAAAGTATTTTGAGATTTTAAATGAACGTTAATTTAAGGTAAGTAGAACGTTATTCAAATAAAAATATTTTTTTCACGCCCGTGCGACGTCAAAGCAACAAATAACTTAATTTCGCAACCTGCCAATTTTATCAGACGCACAGAAACTGAATGTACGCGTCACGGAAAAGCTCTGAAACTTTACTGCTCATGGCATTGCATAGAATATTTATTTAAATTTACTTTTGATTTAAATGTAATTTTTTATACATAATACAGTAGCTCAAAGCAAAATTTGTAAGGTGATTTTTTTTAAATGCTCCAATATTTTTCATGAATTTTTACTTTTTGTTATAAAAATAGAATTCATTATAGACAGACATAAACATTAAAATTTTAAACCTTATACAAAATTTGAAAAAATTTGAAAAATGGTTATAAATCGCCGATGGTGTCTTGCAATTTCTTCCATATGACGCATAAACAATTTTTATTTTTATACGGAAGAAAATGAGGAATGCCCTCGGCAAGCAAAAACATATACATATGTATTTCGATTTTTTTTAATTTTGTAAAAAAAAAAAAAAATATGAAAAATCAACGGAAATTGTAGCCACTAAAAACTTGCACTCCATTGTGCTGAAATTGAATTGATTACAAAACTGCATAAAGTTCTTAACAAGCTTTTAAAGACTTTCACGAAAAATATTGTGATATTTGCAACAAAAATCACTGTACGAGATTCGCTTTGAGCTACTGTGTTTGTTTAGGGTTTTAAAAGATGTACTTGCGATCATTGCAATTCTTTTGCCAAATTCCATTTACCACATACTTTGATCTTTGATTTGCTTTTTATGGTAAAATTATACATTTTAAACATTTAGTATTTCCTCGACAACATTTCACCAGGCTATGCTATTCTATTTATTTGTTAATTTCCCTCAGTTTAACTTGTCACAATAGGTATAATTAACAATGAGATCTCAGATTTCACAAGTCGGGTTTTGTGGTTGCATGAATAAGAAGCCTTTAAATAATATTCGATAAATAAAATCAAATATTTAACTGATTAAAAAGTGTTAATGACAAACGTACATACATACGTACATATATATAAAAAAGCTAACATATGTACGAGTATGAATATTAAGGTGCCTCAACGTAGCAGACAAAAAAAAAATAAGAAGTAATTGCGAAAATCGGGAAGGCAGAATAAATTTATTTCACGAAAGTCTCGAGTTTTGGGTAGAATAGGTATCAAATAAAACCTGATATGACCCAAACTACTTGGAAAGAATAACACGTACCAAACTTTTTGGTTGACTTAGAAAAGCGAAATTTTTTTGGCAAGCCTTACTAGATTATATGTGTTAGTATTTTTTTGTTAAGAAGTACAGATACTTTAAGGCAGGGAGTAAAAGGAAGTTTTCTCCATATAGCAATTGCAATAAGAACGCGTCAGATACAAATTAGTTGTCACATTCGTCTGAGTACGCAGTACCTGCTATTATGGGGAAGAATGCGATCTAAGTGAATTAGTGGCGATCTCAAAAAACACACACTCATTAAACGACTAAAAACGCAGTAAAAAATAAGCTACAGACTATGTAGAGAAATTTGTATTAGCTTAGAAAGTTCAGCACAAATGGCTGGATCACGGCAACACAGTAAGAATCAAGACTTCGTTCCAGCAACAGTTGGACCTAACTTACCGGAACGACCTGTATTTACCGAAATGGAGTACACTCATCTAACCCCCCTCTCCCTCTGGTCCAACCCTGTCGAAACTGCACGTTTCCTGGGCCTCCCCCTAGATGAGTTCGACGACAATGACCATGGGTGAATCCGCTCTTTACGGGGCGAGATAACCGCTGCAACAACAACAACAACCTGTATTTACATCCGCCCAAGGATTATCAATTCAAAATTTTATGGGGAATGTGTTTTTGCTATTACAACAACAATAACAAGAATCGCGAATCGCGAATTTATAATAAAAAAAAGGTTAGTCCAAGAAGTTATTCTATTGCGACCAAAATCGAGCGATGTTTATAGTTCCTTTTAATCCAACTGATATTCAAAATTACTTTTATCAACATGAAGATTGGAAGAGTAAATCAGATCTTGATACTGAATTCGATCCAGTTCTTAATAATTTCAGAATATGCGCACATAAATATATATGAGATAAATCCACTCAGTTTTCTAAAAACTTGTGAAACAAAGGAAGAAAGAAATGAAGTTATTTATAACATCTCAGTGCTTTCCGGTCATAATTGCTTACAAAATTCATAACTTTGATTCTCGCTAAAGATTTCTTTGATTGCGAGTTCAGCCCCTATAAAAAATATTGGGCATTCTTTACAATTTTCGCTAATATTGCTAAGTAGGAAATATGGCACAAATATAGATGTATCTCGAAGAGTGTGATTACATGCCTACGATAGCCCATTCATACATACATACATGGTTCAGATAAACTCGAGCAAAGAATTTCGTTGAACTACTTAAATGCAAATTTGTCACTTCAAACATCTGCTTGGCTGCCCAGCAGCTAAAGCGATACAAATTAAATAATCACTGCAAAGATTTAAATAAATTTTACTGAATCCACTTGGTTTAGTTAGTAAATGCGAAAAGCAAAATACTAAGGGCAGCCAAGAGACGTGTTGAATGCTGCGCGGAAAGACGGAAGGACTGGCAATTAATAAAAATAAAAATTTAAATAAGACAGCGACTAAACTTAGTGACGGCGAATATTGAATAAAATTGTAAAAATACTTGTAGGAGAACGTTATATGTATGTATGTACAATATACGCGGTTGAAATTATTGTTATGCCACACGCTGCTCCATTTAAAAGTGAACCTCATAGCTGATAAACGAATCAGTGCGAAAGTAGGCAGCAAAGTGTCGTGTAGCAAAAATCAGTTAAGCGTTAGATTAATATTTTTGTGTTGCAAGTGCAATCAAATTAATTTAAGTTTCAAAAACCAGGAACAAATTTAATAGAAATCAAGCAAAGTTTTTTTTTAATACAAAATGTCCACCGAAGAGGAACTTATTCGGCTGCAACCACACGATTTAGAAAATGGTTTGAAAAAGAATAGCAAAGCAACAGCGGAAGAGAACTCTGCAGGCGCATCAAAACCCAAGGAGCAATGGGGCAATGAAATTGAATTTTTATTTTCCTGCATTTCATTGTCAGTGGGTTTGGGCAACATTTGGCGTTTCCCTTACATTGCTTTTCAAAATGGCGGTGGCACTTTTGTTATACCTTATTTGATTGTTTTACTCATTATCGGCAGACCTGTGTATTATTTAGAGATCATTTTGGGTCAATTTTCTGGGCGTGGCTGTATTAAGGCATTCAATATGGCGCCAATAATGAAAGGTGAGTTTGGCAAACAAAAATGCTCGTTA
This sequence comes from Anomoia purmunda, assembly GCA_951828415.1. NCBI lineage: Eukaryota > Metazoa > Arthropoda > Insecta > Diptera > Tephritidae > Anomoia > Anomoia purmunda. The sequence goes on from OX639997.1 coordinate 114,958,850, forward strand.
ACTTAAATGGAATTAAATCAATCGCAAGTGACAGAAGTGCATTTTGGTGTAAGTGATTCAAAATAACTTTGATTGTGGCCCCTTCCGCAAACTAAAATATTTTGAAAATTAAAAAAATATACATATGTATATACTCATAGAAATGATTCGTGTCGTCGTATACCATCGTAGTAACAAATTATCAGATTTAACCGGAACCGCAATTCTTAAAAAAAACTGCAATTTTAGACGGAAATTCGTTCGTTCCCACGACAGCCGTCTACGTAATGCAACAACCCAAGTTTATATCCTCCCCAGGACTTTCTTTTCAGAAACATTCCTCAACATTTTATGCCAAATGTTGTATGAAGTTACAACAAGAACAAGGAAAATACGTTTGAAAAAGAACCACCTAAAACCAAATTATGTGCAAGCTTTCGAGATGTCTACCAGATTTTTTATAAATGTCTTAAGAAAAATCCTTAAGACAGTTTTGGATTTTTTTTCTTTAAATCTGAAAAACAAACAAAAATTTTAAGAAATTATATAGAAACGAAATTTGAGAAAATATTTTTAATCTGAAGAAACACAAACTATCGTGATTTAATTCAAGCATTTAAAAAGTTATAAGGAACGAAGTTTATAAAAATTGTGTATGAAAAATTCAAAGAAAATTTTCAGATTTTTTTCAATCTGAAAAAAGTAACAAAAAAAAGATCTAATTCAAGCATTTAAGAAATTATCTAGAAGAGAAATTTAGAAAATTTATTATGAAAAATTCGAATAAAAAGTCCTTAGGCATTTTTTAATTGCCAAAAAAAAACAACAAAAAATATTTAATTGAAGCCTAAAGATGTTATCCAGAAACGAAATTGATAAAAAAAACTATGAAAAATTAGTAGAAATTTTTTGATTTTAATGGTTAGAAACATGTACATACATACATACGTGTGTATGTAAATACAAATTTTGCGAGAAAAATTTTAGACAATTCAAATTATCAGGCATTTAGCTGAAAGTGAACTTGCTTGCTGATCCTATCTCAAATTGTAGGACGAAATGCAAAAATCCAAGTAAAAGAGAAATTTAACTGCCTGCAAATAGCTATTTGCTTCCTTTCTAAAGATATCAGTCGATGATTTTATTTTAAAATTTATCAAAAACTATAGCCAAACAATGTTTGGCACGTCTACGAATAAAAATTCCAATTATTGCTTGGGCGGCAAAATTTAATTGTCAACATTGATTTCTTTGCAGGTATCGCCGCTGGGCAAGTGCTCGCCACCGGCGCCTCTATAACCTACTATTCCAGCATAATGGCGTTGACTTTACGTTTTCTGATTGCATCCTTTTCGAAAGTGCTGCCTTGGAGTTACTGTCGCAAAGAATGGGGCGATAGTTGTCTCAATGAAACGACTTTAGTTACGAATAGCACGCTAAATGTCAGCTTAGCGCACGAGCGAACAATGAAAATGTCATCAGCGGAATTGTACTTTCAGTAAGTATAGAATGCAAAAAAAAACAAGACCCAACTAGTTTAAACGTAATTTTTTTCAATATTAGCATTATCAAAGGAATTGATTCATGAAGGTCTATTATATTTCATGATATTCTATTTTTAATATATTTCAGAAGGGAAATTTTAAACGAACAGGAAGATATTTTTAATGGACTAGGTACGCCAAATTGGGAGTTAGTAGGCTGCTTGGCGGTAGCCTGGTTTATAATTGGTGGAGTGCTGATAAGAGGTGAGAAGTTTACAAAGAGTTTCCAAACAAAATTCCAAAATGCATTTAAGCATGCAGTTGAAGAAAAAAAATGTTGAATATATAATCCAATTCTGAACATTTTAAATTATTTGAAAACATTTTAATGAACTTGATTGCGTAAATTAAACTCACGTGATTTTTTTTTAAATCAAGGCGTCAAAAGTTCAGGAAAGGCTGCCTATTTTCTTGGCGTTTTCCCTTATGTTGTGTTACTTATATTGCTGCTGCGCGCTGTAACACTTCCTGGCGCTATGGATGGAATAATCTATTTTTTTAAACCACAGTGGTCGGAACTTCTAAATCCGTTGGTAAATATTTAAATTTTTTGTACTCTTATTATTTTCATTTTTAGTGTAAATATTAAAAGATTGACAAATTAGTTCAGAGTTAACCTTCACAGGGTTATAGGCTTGTGTAAATATTCGGCGTTAAATTATTTTCATTGCAAAAAAAAAAAATTACTGTGCCAATTATTTTTTCCGGTTCTGTATGTCTAATTTCTATGTTTTGAAATGAAAATGATTCACTGAGAAAAGAAAAGCTAAATGATAATGACATAAAATGTAAAATCTCTAAAAATTTGCATAATTTGCTTGCAAATTTTCTTGTTAAAAGTTCTACTAGGTGATACAAATTCACAAATACAAAATTGAAATTTAAAATTGTATGACTTTATGACACCTTGTGAGTCTCATTTTACACCTGATACCCTTTGTTGGAAAACTTCATATAAAAAAAAAAAAAAAATCGAGAAAAAGGCTGTAAAGTTTTTAATTTAATATTACCCCTCTATCACCATATCGCTATGAGTATAGAAGTTTTTCAGCAAATTAGCGTTATATAAATGTAAATTTGATGTTCTCTCATTGCGTATAAAATAGCATACCTATTTTTTCTAGGTCTGGTATGCCGCAGTCACTCAAGTTTTCTTCTCATTAGCCATTTGTTTTGGCACTCTAATTACTTATGCCTCATACAATAATTTTTCACGTAATGTTTACAAGTAAGTTGGTACACACAAAAAAAAATATATAAAATATTGTGAATGCACTTACCCCTATCTTCTACTTTGCGCAGAGACATCGTTATAATCACCACCATGGATTCTTGCTCCTCCATCATTGCTGGCTGCATTACATTCGGCATTCTCGGTAACTTGGCTTTCAAAACTGGCACCCCAGATGTAGCTAGCGTGGTCAAGGGTGGAGCAGGTTTGGCATTTATCTCGTATCCCGATGCGATCGCCAAATTCGAATTCATTCCACAGGTACGTATCGATGTGCTCTTGCGCTCAAATAGGCGTCTTAAAACAAAACTACCTAAAAGGCATTCGCGGTTCTTTTCTTTTTGATGTTATTCGTTTTAGGCGTCGGCAGCACAGTCGGCATGGGCTCCTGTATTGTGCGTGTGATACGTGATCGTTGGGTGCGTGCGCCAAACTGGACGCTGGCATTGAGCTTAGCTGTGTTGGGTTTTGCAGTGAGCATTGTGTACATGACGCCAGGTGGACAATTTGTATTGAATCTGGTGGATTTCTATGGTGTATCGTTTACAGCGTTGATTTTAGCAATTGGTGAATTATTGGCCGTTGGTTGGGTGTATGGTGAGTGTGTGTGTGTTAGAGGGTTGCTCTATCAATGCTACCATCCATTGATACTTTCAGGAGTTCAGCGTTTTTGCACAGATATTGAGTTTATGGTTGGCTTGAAGACAGGAATTTATTGGCGCATCTGTTGGGGAATTATCACACCGGGTCTTATGGTAGCTGTACTGATTTATACACTTATCGATTTGAAGCCGCTGACATATAAAAATGTTGAATATCCGATCATAGCGCACAGTAAGTTTAAATACTGCGTCTAAGTTATGTTAAGCTAATTTGTGTTTTATACAGCTTTCGGCTGGTGCTTGTCTGCCATTGGACTGCTGCAAATACCGGGCTGGGCTTTGTACAGCATATGCAAACAAACGAAACGCGCTGGGGTTTTGAATGTGAGCATTTTTAATATCTACTCTCCCTTTCTCAGTTCTGCAACAATTTTTTTTCTCTTATTGCTATATAGAAAGTGTATGCAGCCGCTTCTCCAACTACGAAATGGGGTCCTTTGGACTGTAACAAGCGCACGGAGTATATTAATCATCGCCGAAAATTAGAACTGCAAACAAAGCAAAGAACCATTTTACAAAGAGCTTACGATAATATATTTGGCTAAGATACCTTTTTCTCTATGAAGATCATATTAGGTTTAACAAAAATTTCGTTGCAATTGCCTTGAATTATACTTTCTTTTATGTAATGTGTGTGCAGATTAATACAAAGTTGAATTTATGTTGGTAGCAAAAACGTCAAAACTTAAATAAATATTTTAAAAATTTAGTAACTAAAACTAATTGTACGATAAGCATTTAGAAATATGCACCTTATATTATTTTTTTAACTTTGCTTTGGCCATGAATTCAGTCTTGCCAAACGATATTCACTACTATATTACTACATTAACTACAAGTCTGTATACTAATTTTGATTTGTTCTGCTATCGTTGCTTCCGCGGTGTAGATTTGTTTCGTCACCATATAGTCTCGCATTATTTTGAAAAAAGTAAATTGATTTGTAAGCGTTATGAAGGTAAGCGATAAAATAAAGTGCCATTCTACGGTATAATATAAAATTATTATCCCTGCCATTACAATAGCAGCTTGTAGACCAGTGAGTACCATATATATGATGGATGGGTTGCGAAAAAGTTTCTGTAAAAAAGGTTACATAATATTTAATAAAACTAAAAAAAAATAGTAATAATAATGATACTCTCTTTGATCACCGCGATAGCAGGAAGAATTGATAATACCGTGTGACAAGAAATAACGGAGGTATTTCTTGCATTTTTTTATTATTTTAGGGAAATTAAATCCCATTCATGTCGGAGTGATTAGCGACTCCAAATTTGTGTGAAATCAATCTCTTGAAAATCTGATGCCCTATTTGTAGGAGCGGAGTCATGTTGGAATGTCTATTGCTGTTCAACAAAATGTTCTTGGACCAATGACGGTAATTTTCATATTGATCTGAGGAGTTTTACCATATGCAAAAACCCCAGCCCAAACCATCACCGATTTGAAATTTTGGCGATATCCCGATGATGTGTGTGATGCACAAGGGGATTGTGTCGACCAGATGTTTAAAATTTTACAGTTATGAGTACATCTTAGTATAAGTTTGTCCCCGTTATTTCTTGCCACCCTGTAATTACTTACAAAGAATCTAGAGTGACTAGAATTTCCCGGCAGCGCTACTGTTATTGGGCCAACACTGCTAAATAGCTCCCCGTTATATTTTACTACACTGCCTTGATTCCAAACATTGTTAGGTTTCCACAAAATTGTCGTCGCACTAGGCGCATTAATGCCACCACTATATCCGCCAGCAGCGCGTATATCCATACGCGACCAATAGCCCAAATGTAGTGATGCGCGATGTAATATATCGCTATATTTTGAAGGAAATCCAAAGGCCGCAGCCATTGTGAGGCAACTTATCCAAATGTAAAAGGCATTCTGATATGCGCACATCACATTGTAGTAGATGGAGACCGAAAATAAACAAGGAACAATGCCAGAAAAGTAAGCATTTATCATCGAAGTGAAAACCATTTGTTTGAAGCGAATATTGAAATCATTCCTTAGTACATCGATTTCAGTACGTATGATTTCAGGACAACTAGAACAACAATGCATGGGCATGCCATTGAAATAGGTACCTACAGCGTCGTAGGAGCTGCGCAGAAAAGATTCAATCTGGAAGCCAAATACGAGCACATAGATGATGAAACTGTTAATAGAAAAAATTTAATTTAGTTTTCGCGTCCATATTTCAAAAGATAGAACTTACGGATAGACTAGCAGGAAGACAGGTATGAAGGAGTAATTGATGTAAATATTAAATACACAAAAGCCGAGTAGTACAGAAAGACAACTAATAAAACTGTATTTAACAAAAATTCTATAGAAGCGACGGTATTTGCAGCTCATGTTCTGCAACAAGTCCTCTCCACGTATGAGCAAACAATAGACGAAGCGCCGCGACATTAACAGCACGATGAACGCCAGTAAGTACGGATCAATGAGATGAGCGTTCTGCAATAACAAAATAATCCCGTTATTAGATTCCATGTGCCTGCTAATTTAGTTTTTCCTTACCACAGTATGACTCAAATACGACTCCGGTAACCACCAAAGTGTTCGATAAATATTAATAAATTGCATTGCAGCTGCAAACGTGGTAAATAAAAACATTACTAGCTCATTTATAAGCTCCGAGCTACCGGGAAACTCAGGAAACGGTATATGCTTGGGCATTGGAATGGCGTCAGCATTGCAGCTGCTGGAACTGCTGGTCCTCCTACCACTGCAACTACTGTTACCAATATTACCTTCATTTTGATTATCTGCACCCATTTTATATTTGTAACAACTCCGATTAGCAAATTTAAAAATCCTTTAAATATAAATCATGTTTTGCTCCACCATTGAAGGACGCCAGTCTTGTTTGTACACGCACAGCTGTGAAAATGTCAGTGAACGATTATTAAATTCTCGGCGAATTAAAACAACTGTTCATATGAATTCGCCTTGAACTGTGAAATTTCAAGTTTTTCTTGATGAGCGACCTCTGTTGGTGAAGCTTCAGCTGCAACAGTCGTGGCGGAATTGCGAGACTTACGATAGATTCTAAAGCACCCCTTCCGTTTCCCTAATTATAAAAAAAATTACCATTTTGATGAAACCAACCACTTTATTTCTTCTGTCCACTAAATTGCCACGAGGTGCCTTTACTATGATCTTGTATATCAATGCCATGTTGCAGCAAGCAGTTCCGCAAATCGTCACATATACGAAATAGTTCTTTATTTTTCGCAGCTACAGCACGCTCCCGTATTGATCGCCTGGACTGCAGCAAATCCTCCACCAAACCGTCTAAATCGAAATCTGGCGACGCACCTATCACCTGTGATTTTAAGTCTTCCATAAAACTGAAACCAAGTGCACGTAAATTGTTAAGTACAAAGTTTTCCACAGCTGCAATTGCATCCAAGCAACCGCCTGTAGCCCACCGTAACTCAGATTCCCCAAAGCCAGTAGCGTTAATACAACGACTAACTGCACTAGCTTGATCCAAAAGCACACCAATGCCACGCGCTGTATCAAAGTCGTTCTTATAGCAGGCGTCTATATCTTGCACTGCACGATGCAAGCCACTTAATATCTCATTTGTCTCTACATTAACGCCATGCTTTTTGCCACCCAAATACGCATCACAGTCCGCCTTAAATGTTCTAAAACGTTTCAAAATATTTTTTGATGTCTGCATTAATTCTTCGCCGTATTCCATAGCATTGCGATAATTTGAAAGCATGCATGCCATGCGGAATTCATCTGCTGTGTGGCGCTGTAACATTTCTCCTACTGAGATCGTGTTCTTAAGCGATTTTGACATCTTATCCGCTTGTCCCTTAACATGCAATTGGCCAGTGTGCAACCAATAGTTCACCCACTGCTTTTTATTGTGATAAGTACAACTCTGCGCCTCTTCGTTTTCATGATGCGGAAAACGTAAATCTAAGCCGCCAGCGTGAAAGTCTAAGCTTTGTCCAAACATCATAGTCGCCAATGTGCTGCACTCGATATGCCAGCCGGGACGTCCTGCGCCCCATGGCGATGGCCATGCAGGCTCAGTCTCACTCTTTTGCGCTTTCCAAAGCGCAAAATCAGCAGCATCAATTTTCTCAGTCCCCTTTTCTGTGAGCTGGTCTGCTGTTTCTAACATATTTACTTTTTGTAACTTACCGTAATTCACGTATTTATTTACAGCAAAATAAACGCTACCTTCGTCAGTTTTGTAAGCGTTGCCTTGTTCTACAATTTGTGCAATAAAGTCGATGATGCGCGGTATATGCTCGGTGACGCGTAGCTTAACATTTGGTTCAAGTACATTGAGTTCGCGCAGATCTGACCAGAATTCATTTTCGTAGCAGCGCGATAACTCACGCCAGTCCTTACCGCATTCAGCGCTTTTGCGTATGATTTTATCATCGATATCGGTGATATTCATGGCAGTCACTAGATTCACATCAAAATGTTCACGCAATATGCGTTGTATGATATCCAATTTAACGTAGCAGCTAGCATGCCCCAAATGCGTCGAGTCGTAAACAGTCGGACCACATGTATACCAAGTAGCGTAGGTGTTGTTGGACAGTATTAGAGGAACTTGCTCGCGAGCTATACAATTATATATCTGTATACCGGTGGCATTACCGCCTGAGGGCTGTTGCCATTGATGATGGCTGGCGAAACGAGGTTTAGTATGAGGACAAAATCGGATGGGTTTGAGGAAGCTATAAAATGCAAGCGAAATGTACAGAAAGTTAAAAAAAAAAATTTGTAAACTCACCAACTGCGAAACATTGCGGTAGCCTTTTTTTGTTCTACTAGATAAAAGAGCCGGTTTATTTTTATTTTATTCATTTGCTCATAGCAGCTGATTGCACAGCTGTTACCGCCCACTAACTACAATGCTGCCAGTTTAGTAATTAAATTTGTCCCGAAAATATCCATACATTTACAAACGATTTAAGTCGGCAGTACAGAATTATAAAAATATATGCTCTTCTAATTATTGCTACTAAAATAAATAAATTTAGTTTTATTTACACACAATCGATCAAAATGATTTTGAGTTAGTGGAAACTCATCTCATCTCCCTTAACCTAAAAATAATCCATCAACCCTCCGGCAACTCGAAAGGTTTCCATCAGCTGATTTGTTACGAATTCATGTCCATAGCGGAATTTGTGTAACTTATCAATTCACAAACTTTGAATCGTAGGTTATTCTTTGTGTTTATTTAGCTTTTCCCTCGGAAATTTCAAATTATTTATTAATTTATTTCATATTTAAATCAGCAACAAAATGATGCGCTACGAGGGTGATGAAAAGCTAGCTGATAACACAGCTTGCGCGGGTGTTAGAGCAGATCTGAAGATGTGTCTGCTCGAAAGTGATTGCTGTCGTATTGTAGGTGCCAAGAAGTGCATTTACTTTTGCTTGAAAAAATAATTGGTACTTTTTTGTTTTCAGGATAAAATGACGCCACGTGAGTGCCTAAAAGCGAACAATGTACCAGACGAGTGTCAAGTGTTGAGAAACACCTTCTTCGAGTGTAAGCGCTCGTTGGTAAGTTGTAAAAACATATCGCTTATTGGATTATGTATTTTGAAAAATGATCTTTTTGCAGCTCGACACCAGACAAAGGTTCCGTGGCCGCAAAGGATATTAAGCGATACTCAGCAACTATAATAAGATTAATCAATCAGCTAGCACTAAATGTTTTTATTTCATTATTCAAATAAAATATTTTGTTTAAATAATAACTTACACTGTACATCTCTACAACTCAATTACATTTATGCTAAATAAAAAGTTACTCTCAATTTAGTTTCGTCTCCGCCGTACGCGTGATATGCGCCATGCATTTGGCTCTTCGTATTTATTATACAGCGGTTCGAGGCGTTGATTCTTCTTGAATTTGCTCAATTTCGTTGGATCAGAGAAGCGGAAGAAAGATGACGCAAATTCTACCAACCATTTCGGATCTATGGTGGTCACTTCACGCATATATTCCTTGGTAGTTTGTACCAGCTCATGGTAGACTACCCACTCGGGTTGGCGATTGAAGAGCGCGCTGGACGGATGTATATAGACTACTTGTGAGTCTACGAGCGTGCGATAACCTTCTTGAGGATCCTTTTTAGCGGCATTTCGGAAGAAACCTGAGCAAATGGCTTTTTGTATGCGTACAGAGTTTTTGCCAGCCGAGACAACATCCAATTTATGACGATCCATAATGCCAAGCAACTGTTTGCGTACATCCTGCGAACGCTTGAGTGTTCGTATTTGTACAAAGTTTTCATAACACCAAGCATTCGAAAATTTATTGTTTTTCCAGCTGTTATAGACTGCGAGAAGAGTTAAATGATCGCCTTCGGATTGATTGAATTTGGCTTTCTTTTGGTCCGCCAATGCTTGCTTGTCTTTTGGACGATAGAAGACGTTTTGTACGCTCAGCATGGACACTATTGTTAGCACTTCATCAGAACATTGCAATGCCACTGACATAATCAGCATTTTCGAGAGATTCGGTTCCAATGGAAATTCGGCCATACGCCGCCCCAAACGTGTCAGCAATCCTTCATCATCCAACGCAGATAGCGAATGTAGATTTTCTAATGCCATTACCAAAGATTCTACAGGTGGTGCGTCCATGAAATCAAAATGCAGCAAATCGTTAATGCCCATTGTCTTCAGCTGCAACACCGTCATCGCTAAATTGGTACGCTGTATTTCTGGCACTGGCGTAGGCAACATCTCGTCGCGATAAGCACGTTCCGTGTAGAGTCGATAGCATTTGCCGGGTCCTGTGCGACCAGCACGACCTGCACGCTGTTTTGCAGCAGCTTGGGAAATGGGTGTGACAACCAAAGAGTCCATGCCTGTTTTTGAATTATAAACCTTCTGTTTGACGAATCCCGGATCCACCACATAAAATATGCCATCGATCGTAAGTGAAGTCTCTGCAATGTTGGTGGCAATGACGACCTTGCGACTACCGGCTGGCGCTGGGTCGAATATGCGCGTCTGCATTTCTGAGGGCAAAGCTGAATATACAGGGAGTATAATCAGTTCGGGCACATCCGGACCCAAACTTTTCATGCGTTCGTACAGTATCTCACAAGCAGTGTCAATCTCTTCTTGACCCGTAAGAAAGAGTAAAATGTCGCCTGGTGGCTCACGCAAATGTATCTGCATAACAGTAATCAGCGAAGCATCCAAATAATCGGTTTCCGGTTCTTTGGTGTACAACACCTCGACAGGAAAGGTACGGCCAGGTATGGTAAAAATTGGCGCTTCAAAGAAATACTGCGAGAATTTTACTGCATCCAAAGTAGCTGAAGTAACAATCAGCTTTAGCTCCGGCCGCTTTTGTACCGCACCCTTTAATAGCCCAAATAGCACATCAGTGTGTATGGTACGTTCGTGGGCTTCGTCCAACATAATAACGGAATAAGATTTCAAATCCGACTCCATCAAGCATTCGCGCAGCAACATACCTGGTGAAAAAATTGTATTAGATAAATTTTGACATAACTCTGTGCGTAACATACCGTCTGTCATGTATTTGATAACCGTTTCTGGGCTGGTGCAGTCCTCGAAACGTATAGTGTAGCCAACTTCTTGCCCCAATCGACAACCGAACTCTTCTGCTACGCGCTTAGCCACCGACATGGCTGCCACACGACGCGGCTGTGTGCAACCAATTTTGCCACGCGCAGTGAATCCGCTCTCGGCCAAATATTGTGTGATTTGCGTTGTCTTGCCGGAACCTGTTTCGCCGATAACGATTAATATTTGATTATCAGACACAGCTTTGATCAGATCATCGCGCAGTTTGTAAATGGGCAGGGATTGGCGTTGTTCCAACAATGACAAGTCAGTCTTTTTACCAAACGATGACTTTTTGCCGCCAATAACGTGCTTTTTCCACTCGGGCACTTCAATGGTTGTGCCAGAACCAATTCCACGCGTATTTGTCATGTTACGGGACTCGTCTTCGTCGGGTAGCGGATCGATCCAGTTTCGGCTCATGTTGGTTGGAGCTACGGCATCTTGTTCACGCTGCAACATTTTCTGTTCTCGTCTCTCCTTTGATAAAGCGGACTGCATCATAGCTGCCTGTGCTAGGGAACCGTCGGGATTTTTAACTATCCGCACTGGTGACAGATCGTGCAAGGCACGTCCATGACCAGAAAGGAATGGTGGCTCTTCTTCTACTATTTCGATTTCTATGTCTGCTTCATCGTCCTCTTCCTTTTGTATTAGTCCTGTTTCCTCGTCGAAGTCTGGCATTTCGCTGCGATCGATGACGCCAGAGCTGATCATTTGCTTTATTTCCCAACGTTCGGGACTGGATATGCGTGTAACGCGCTTGCGCGAGTCACTTTCATCGTTGTCCATGCTACCACCCTGTAAAGAATAGTTGGTTGTAAACACATTAAAAATATTTGCATACAAATCACTTACCTGCAAGTTTAGCAGTGAAGTGCCACTGTATGGCCGATCCGGATTGCGATCCCTCAAGTCGTCATCCGGCGCCACATGCGAAAGAGGATTCAGATCACGTCCAGTCGCCTGATCAACCTCCTTCATAGAAAGTGACACTTTCTGTCCCGCGATAGACATCACTTTGACCTTTACATTCGCATTTCGCTGCACCACTTCTGTTACGTCGGTAACACGCCCTTCGGAACGCAATTGCGAAATATGTACCAAACCCTCCCAACGCTTACGCAGCCCAAAGAGCTGCACAAAACAGCCGAATGGTACAATATTTGCTATTTTGCCTGCATAGATTTTACCTGGCTCTGGATCATCTGGTAGTGTTGCTGGGGGTGGCATTTTATCATTTCGCCCATGCCGCTCTTGTGAATTTGAGCGTGACCGCTTGCGACCGCTACGCTCATGACGATCACGTGAACGCGTTCTTCTCCGCCCACTGCGGTCGCTATGCTCACGAGAACGCGAGCGTCGATGCCCATCACGCGAGCGTGATTGCGAACGGCGTCTGTTGCTACTACTGGTGATATGGCCATGCGATCGAGAACGCGATCGTGAACGTCGTCTACGTGCGTCGCGCTCTCTGTCACGCTCGCGTTCTCGTTCTCGTTCACGATCTCGAGATTTGCTACGTGAACGGCGGCGTCTCTCGTATCGTCGTCTTTCTGCTGGTGAATCTGATCTTGAACGTCTGTCGCGGCTTCTTTCACGCCTACTACTGCGTTCATAACGACTGCTGCGCTCCCTTGAGCGTGAACGTGAATGGCGATCAAGTTTTTTCTTTTTCTCCGACTTGATTTTTATATCTTCATACTTTTTTTGTGCTCTTGGCACAAGATGCTCTAATTTTTCAATTGCATCATCGATGTCGCTCTTTTTTGGTTTTTCGTCTTTTTTTATTTGTTTACTTGGGGCTAAGGCTTCCAATTCTGCCATCATGTCATCCACATCTACGTCTTCCGATTTATCCTTTTTCTTCCGATGGCTTGATGCTAATTCTTCTAATTCTGTCATTGTATCGTCTACATTTTCAGATTTTCTGTGTTTACTTGGTGCAAGTGCCTCTAGCTCATCCATAACATCATTGACTTCCTTTCGGTTTTTGGAGTTGCTCTGTTTCTTGTGCGCGTCCTCTTCTTCCCTCTCGGATTCACTAGAAGTGGTATCCGAAGTGCTTTCACCTCCACTACTATATGTTTTGCTAAATTTATCATTCGGCAAAGCTAACCCGGGAAACAGACGTGTCAATTGATCTGTTTTAGCAGTTCTGACGCTACTAACTCCTTCTGTTACATCACTTGCGCGTCCAGGCTTCATCAAATTAATTATGCGCTGCAAATTTGTGACAAATGAATCTGGGAATTCAGCTCCATTCTCATGCAATGCCTTGCGGAATCCATCAAATGTTGGGTTTTTATCCTCCAAATCGATTATGAATTCTGCTAAATCTTTGTCGTTTAGTCCCAAGTGATTTTCCAGTTCGGTGCAAATTTTCGATACCAGCGATAGATACTCGAGGCGCTGCAACTCATCCATGATGTGTTTAAATATTTCTCAATTAAGAATTCACAAATTTTTCATTAGGAAACTAATAATTTCTTTGCAGCGCAAAAATTGTGATTAATGGTAAAAAAAAATGCTTGTAAACGTAAACACTGTTGACAACCAACTGATTTACGACGACGATGTGACAGTCATCATAGAACGTAAATAATTTTAATAGACGTTCTCTGACAGTGTTGTGCAATTGAAAATGCCAAGTGATCAGAGAACGTAAATAATTTTAATATACCAAGAATGATAGAAAACCAGATTACGACAACGCCGGCAGCGTAGACGTCACAGATGTTCATACCACAGGGTAGCGAGAAGAAAAGGAAGGTGATAACTGCACTTGGGCAATAATTTACGCTGCAACTGCTACAATACAAAGCTCGGCACTTCACATTTATTATTCTGTGTTTACATTTTTGTTAAAATTACTAAAAAATCAGAAAAAAAATCTTTTTAAGAGCTATTTGTGACGTCACCCATCAAACAAGGCAAGTGTTAATAGACGTTCTCTGACAGTGATGTGCAATTGATAAAGTTAAAATAAACGGTACGGGATTTACCGGAATGGTTGGTTAGAGGAATAAAAACAGCTGGAACGAATCAAACGAAATGTAAATCAGCATGATAAAATGAAATTATGTATGTAAAATATGACAAATGTATATAATAAAAAAGTAATAGTAATACAAAACCAATATACTAAAATAAAAAGAAAAAATAACCAAGAAAAATCATGGCGCAAACATAAAATAAAATAAAATAAATTTATAAATGAAATGCAGTGAAAGAAAATAAAATTGAATTCGTTAATATGAGATATAATAAAACAGAATAAAATTAAATAAAATAAGCTTTTTTAAATAAAATAAACCAAATTTAAGCAGCAGCGTACTTGCCAGTTAAGACTGAGGTTGTGAGTTCAAACGGGGAGAGTCTAAAACGAAATATGATGAGGAGATGTTGATATCTCCGAAATAGCAGCTATAATTTCTACCGCTTTGACGCCTTTTCCCCAAATAGGGCAGAGTAAAGTTAAATAAAGTAAAAGAAAACTAATTGGGGCAAATTTAAAATAAAATAAAATAAAATAAAATAAAATTATAAATGAAATGAAATATAGCAAAACAAAATAGGTAGAACGATGAGATCAAATGAAACAGAATAAAATTAAATTGAATAAAAATTAGAAAAAATATAACAAAATTAAATGAAATAAAATTGAAAACTTAATAAATTAAAAAAAGAAACAATAGAATTTAAATGTAATAAAATCATTAAAACAAAACAAAATAACTTCTATCGCTCAAACTGATATTGTTGATGCAATAAATTAAGTTAAAAGAAATTTAAATAAAATTAAACAAACTAAAAAAGGGCTAAATTAATTTAAATTAAATTAAGTAAATTTGGTTAAATTAAAAATATTTAAATAATTTAAAACTAAACATTATATAAATAAAAACAAGATAAAATGTGGATAGTAAACTTTATTATTTCCATTTAAGTATTTTTGCTGTTTCACCGGATTTACCGTTTGAGACAAAGTCTCAAGAATTCTATACCGTTTCTACAAAAAGAAAAAAAATTTATAACGATTTGGTCCTCAAAGTACTACACCGATTTTAATTTTAATTTTTTTAAAATGAAAAATATGCAAAAAAAATGCACGCTTACATTTATTTTTTATTTTTTATAATGCACACAAAATAGTCACGAGTTATAAAATTCATTATTATTTTTATAAAAACTCCGGTTTTGGAGACATTTTTAAATTCATCCGGCTCACGTATGTAAATCTTAGTATTTTTCGTAATATTTTGGCGGAATGTGTTATAATTCAGGTAAAAAACTGCAACATTTTTAATTTAAAAAAAAAAAAAAAACGAATAGGTTTTGTGTTTTCGATAAGTACTTATATACATAAGTATGTAGGTAGAACAATTCTAGGCGGTAAGAGCATTCAAATTCTGATTTTAATTTTTCCTCCATGCCTTTTTTTTACCACCCTAATGCACATATGACTCATACAAATCCGCGCTCGCGTTGCCTTGATGCAAGGACTATAACTTTTATTTGTCAAGTATTAAATAACGTAGTGTTTTTTATCATCTGCGTGTAATAATAATATTATTTACTCAACAATCGAAACTCTTACCTTCAATAATTTTTCGTTGGCAGCTGAAACTAAAAGCGAAATTTTTGAAAAAATAATGCCATGAGTTATTTTTCACAGATTTGCTTTATTTCTCTTATGCATCATTAAAAGTTTTCTCCGCAAGCATTCACTTGAACTTTTGCTCTGAAAATGCCAAAAAGTGCACAAAACTTGCTTTCTTATGTCAAAGTTTAAAAATCAAAAACCAAAAAGACAAACCAAAAAAAAAAAAACAAAAACAATCGGAATGTCAGCGAAAAACAAATATGCTGCAAAGTGCAAATGGAGCGATTTGTATATTGAAATGTGCCCATACATATGCACACCATATACCAATGTGCGTCTTAACAGACAAACTTGCACCTGAATAGGAATTCATGGAAAACTTCAATTGAATTTCCGTTGTGCTACTTTTGTATGTGACTTTTGGCCTTTGTATGGGATGCCTTGTGACAAGTTTGCACGGTGCATTGTTGCATGTAAGAAAACCAACCACTCAATTTCATGGCTCAGCCACAAATTTCCTCATTAATAAGTTTCTTAACCAAGTCATAATATTAATGATCCATTCGCCATCCCAGAGACTAGGTATTATCAAAGTTCTTCTACTTGCATTCGTATACCATCATTTCATTTTCATATGGATGTTTGTGTTAAGAAGTTGACAAGGCGGAAGTTTCCAGTCAATTTGTATGGACGTTCATTCGTTCGTTCAATCGAAGTTATCTATAGAAAATTTAATTGTCGCCTTTTTAATTAAGTTCATAAAACATACACACATATCATGCGCATGCTTGAAGATTTTTTTCAGCTGCTGAGAACTTTCACCTCAACATTTCTAGATATTGTCCAGAAGTCACGAGAAGTGAAAAGTTTAACAAGAAGGGCAAAAAGAAGCAAGAAAAAAAAATGGAAACAGTTCAACCGGAAGGAAATTCAGCTGAATGGACAGGAAACGCAGCTGTGCTACGTTTTGCATGCAGAACCAGGGCAAAGTTTCTGCAAAGTGGAATAATTGTTGGAAATTTGTAGTATTGCTACTGCTGCTGCATTGGAAGATTAATTTTAATAATCAACGACAGTTGGAATAAATATTTAAAGAATGCAATAAATACTGTTTTAGGTATTGGTTCATGGGCATCGACTCGCCAACGATGTCTTAACATATTATGTATGAACGTAAAATTATGGTACTATTCAACTATCTGCTAATCGCTTTGTACACAACGCATATTGAATAGGAACTTGTAATAGCAGTAGAACAATTGCTTTGATTTTTTTCTAATTATTTGGTCTCTATTCTGCCAAACTATATTTACTTTCTTCACAATTCACAGCACCTGGCAAACCCAGATTTGACATTTTAAGTTCAAAACAAAAACAAAATACAAATTTTGATATTTGGATATAGAAACGAAAAGCAAATATACCGCTGTTTGCAAAAATTCAGCGAAATTCGAATTATATTTTTTTTAAAATTATTTAAATAGGTGGGAATGCTGAACAAAAATACTTCTGAAATTAAACTTTACACTACAGCTTCTACAGCTTATATGTTAATCTAGAATATAAGCTATTGATGTGCCAAATTTTATTCAAATCCGTCTGACCGTTTGTGCCTGAAAGCGTTACAAACTCACACACTCACTCCCACAAAAATTATAATAGGATTGGCATTGCAGCCTCTTCACATGACATATAATATTATCTTAAATTCATCCTACTTTCGCAGAGGATAGCAGTAGTATTAAATATTTTAAAATTTTACTATATGAATGCTTTGTGCCTTAATTATATCATGTCTGTTATTTTGGACGAATACATCACCCTGGTAATTGTCAATACAACAAAACCGACGAAGGATGCGTGTGGAGAGAATTCCTCTAAATCAACCATCGCAGGCATTGGAAAATAATTTCTGGAAACAAAAATACTGTCCTTTAAAAAAAATTCCAATACTCGTGTACATTTGCTTGTACTAACTTAAATAGTAAATATTACAGTTTAAAGCCAACCAGCAGCACTACACATGTCCATTTGTGCAAATATACTCTGACAGTGGCGTCTGACACTGCCGGATATGCGTGCCAAATCATCGCCTTCCTTACGTTTGCACACATACACATACGCATATCACACATCCATGTACATCTACATATATGTATGTACGTGTCGCATCAGCATTTTGTCATACGCCATACAGCAATCTCCCACCAAGCGTTCATCGCCTACCTCGGTAGTTACGTACACCTCGGTAGTTACGTACTATGTACCATTTTCTATGGCAGTGCATTTATTGTGCACATTTGTATGCATCTGTGCATTAGTGTGCATGTCTGTTGTGTCGTCATGCGTGTTTGCGTGTCTGTATCGCTATGTAGGCCACAACTAAGAATTGAGCGCATGCCATCAAGGACGTGAGCTGTCATTGTAATTTGTCATCAAGTTTGGTTTGCCGTTCCTGTTGCTATTGCTGCTGGTGCTGGTGGTGCTGCTGCTCCTTCCATTCTGTTGCTGGCAACATGTTACTTTGTATTGTTGCTCTCCTTCTGTTGTTTGTTGTATTTTTAGTAATTTTTTTCGCATAATGTTTACTGCAATGTTTGCCATTGCTGCTCTCCTTCGTACACAATTGCCAGTGTCAACTTGGCACTGACTCAACAAATAATAATAAGAGTAAACAACAACATCAACAACAACAAAAATAGTAACTGCCGGTGGGAGGCCCACCAAACAATATACGTTAACTACAAACGACTATGTACATATTATTATGATGATGCACTCGAGCTGTCCCAAGTTGCATTGCTGCCACGGCCGGCTAAGTCGTTAGGATTAGAAAAATGATGAGTTCGAAAATATGAAATTTTCAATGCCGTCATACGAGTAGTGGTGGTTAGATAGCCATGACAAAATTAAAGTAGAGCAGGCAAAGATTTAAATGCAAAATGGGAACGCTTAATATTTGTGGGTTTTTCGCAAATTGCATACGATATTTGAAAGTGCATGCAATGCAAATGAAAAATCTTAAATTTGATGAATTGAATATGCTGTTTCATGACATTGCAATCGATGGAAAAGGTGTGAACCTATCTTTCATAGATGGTTATGTAAATTAAAAGGATAAGATTGAATGGGATGAATGAGAATAGGATGCGAAACTGTGTGTTGAAATTTAATATACAATAATAGGAGAGGAAATATTGAACCACTCAGCCGAAAGCGAGCTTAAGTTTAAAAATAATTTTATTGACGTGTTAAGAATAAGATAATGAATAATTCACCTAGTTT
This sequence comes from Anomoia purmunda, assembly GCA_951828415.1. Classification (NCBI taxonomy): domain Eukaryota; kingdom Metazoa; phylum Arthropoda; class Insecta; order Diptera; family Tephritidae; genus Anomoia; species Anomoia purmunda. The sequence goes on from OX639997.1 coordinate 114,977,768, forward strand.
GACAGAACGTTATAAGGGAGAACGACATCAATGACTAGGATATGAGTAAAAAATTAAGAAGTGAGCCACCATATTTTTGAAAGTCAAGTTTTTTTGCGAAACTAATTTTTTCTGGTTCACAACGATAAAAAAAATATAAGTTTGACGATTTTTCGAAATTCGAAATTAAAAGCTGTTTGGATTATATTTATTGTCTTGTAATAACAATTCAGTAATTTTTTAAATACTTAAAAATCATGATGTTTTGTTGCCATTTTCATTATTTTCCTTACACTATTTTTTTGTAAAAGTTATTAAAATTATTTAAAATATTATTGACTTTGCATGGCAAACGTTTTCGATACAAATTTATTTCGGGTCAAAAAATAATAACTTTTTTGCAAATGGTTTTAAATAGAATGTACAATATAAAGCAAAAAAGCGACCTTAAACATATCGAAAAGCTTTGACAAGTTTTTTTCTTTAATTAATTTTTTCACATCTTTTTTTTCATCTAATAGGAAAATAACTTCAAACAACTTTTCAATAGGAATTATTGGCATTCAATTACATTTGATTTTTTTAAAAAATTTTGTCCGGAAATTAGAGTAAGAAAAATTATCTCACAGAGAGAGAAAGAGGGAAGAGTGTACGGAATTACGGAAAAATAAAATGCCTATTTTTTTTTTAACTATATTTTGGTTGGTAGCCTAAAAAGGAAAACAAATACCAATTGGAGGGCAAGTATAAATATAGAACAAAAAATTAATACGGATTTGAAAAAAATCGATATACGGATCCAGCCATTTAAACGAAGAGACATTAATTTAATTGACGCAACAGAATCTTCTGAATTGTGATAACAAATACACTAAAAAAAATCAATCTGGAGCGAAGAAAAACAACTAATAAAGGAAAGAAAAATGATAATGGAATGACGCAATTAATTGAGGGCAATAAATTTAAATTTCCTCAAAAAGATTCAAAAATCTTAATGCTCAGTTATGTACCTCAAGCTTTTGTGTCGATCAAAAAATCGCGTCATTTCAATTTTTTTACCACCTGCTTTGAAGTGTAGTTTCGATGCTACCTTGCTATACAGAGGGGTACAGAGCGGTGGGGCTTTCGAACGGCATAATTAAAAAAAATCCCCAAACGAATGATAGATATGTGAAGGTAAATCTACTGTACTGTCGTGGCTAGTTAAAAAATAAAGCAAAATAAATAAATTGTATTCGTGGAATTAACAAACCATAAATTGCAACATTACATATATCAACAAATTTTAAAAACTTCTGTCAATTACGTAATTGGTTGCGCCAAATATTAATTTACAATGGACAGACCTTTCACCTTCGTCTCTCCTTAAATGTAGCAGAAAAAGGCACTGCAGTAGAAAAAACAAAACACATACAATGTCAAAGAAAGAGCAACTCTTAATACTCGTACAATATCAAAGTAAACAAATGTATAACAATCAATGGCAACAAATGCACAGCAACCACGATATTGTAGAATGATGTGAAGTTGAATTGCGGCAGCGTTCATCAGCAACGAAGATGGAAGAGGAAAAGACGATGGGCGTGATTACCCAGCAAGCAAGAAAAGGTATATTTTGCGTACAGTACCTTTTCTCTTTTCGGGTCATTTATTGTATCAGAAAGACTCCGCAAACCGTTCTGTTGGGACGATTTTCGAACTGAAAGCAATTCTTGTCTTTCTCTTTCGCCTTTTATATTTGCTTTCAGACATGTCAAGTTTTATTTTATTCCGGATACTTTGCTGACTGGGTATTTTCACTAACCGCTAACGAATATTTGTACATACAAGATATGTATTTATGTAGGCAAGTGTAAGCGTCATACGGAAACGGAAATGCTTGCCGTCGTATGAGTGTACGTGAAAAATCTCAAATACACAGAAGCACAGAGTTAAATAACACAAAGCACACAAAGAATAGTAGAAGTAAGTAAACAATAGAAGGGGGAAAAAGAGCAGGAAATATGTGCTGCAAGAACAAAAAGAAAGAAGTTAACTGGTTTTCCGCATATGCAATTTTTCTTTCGTATTTTGTTTGTTTCAATTTTTCTTTTGTTACGTTACAGCATGTGAGCAACGCAAATGTCTCTATAGAGTTGAAAAAAATGCAATAACAAAAAAGAAAAGTAAAAAAAAGTATGCACGAGCAAATAGTACAATTTGAAGCTTGTGCAGCGCTTGCCCGCTATTATTGCTATGTCGCTAGCATTTTTGAGGCGTTTAGAAACCCAGAAGGTTGTCAATTCCAGATATAATTTCGCTTAGTTCTACTCAAATAAATAAAGGATAAAGTCTTGCTGTCGCAGTGTTTAGAAATTCTCTCAGGTTGACAATAGTGTATCAAACTCATCTATACGAGTAAGCAGATTTCATTGCGGATAGTAAAGTTTTACAACCATCGCTTTTGGATACCCAGATATTTTGTAAGCGGTTTTCCGCCCGTCGGACACCACCAAGAGAATTATTTTTCTTCACAAAAAAACCTAACTATTTTTAATAAAATAAAGTACTGATCATTAATTGCAAACCATACAGTTAAACTTAAAACTAATGATTCTTAAGATTTATGTAAATATATATACACATATATATATATGTATGTAGAAATTTGGTACAAGAAAATTATTAAATATAATATAATATATATATTTTTGTAATTTTGCTCAATTTGGGTTAGTTTTCACACAGTCTTGTGCGTATCGAATAATCGATTTCCAACACTGAAAAAGCAACTTAAGAAAATTTTTCTTCACTTTGATGTAATTTTTTCCTCAAATTGCTATAGTTTCTCCCGATTAAGTAAAGTTTTTTGAAAATGAATAAAAACCTACCTAAAGTTACATCCACGGCGAATTCATACAAGGTGGTGTTATAAATACAACTATAAAATTCCTATGTATTTTGTTTTTGTTTCTGCGTAAGAGTTGTCAAAATTTAAATACATTTTGTTTTTGCTTTTACGGTTTTTGAAGGCTCATACGCAAAAGCAAAAACAAAATACATGTAGGTGAATAAAAAAAATCAAATCAGCTGCTCTTATGCCATCACCTTCTATAAATTTGCCTTGGTTACATCTGTTTTCTACAAAATTATTATATATGTATTTTTTAACCGCCATTTGATTAAATTTTTCTTTTTTTTTGATAGCTGCATTGTGAATGAATAAAATGTCACAAATGGGCATACATTAAATGTCAGAAATAGAGATTCGCTCAGTGAATGACACAAGGATGGTGAGAGTTATGTACATCAGGTGATTCAAGCCGTGCCGAATTTTTAAAATTAAAGAAATAACAATCTTCAAATTTCGAAATCAGAATTTTTAAAAATAGTATAAATAAATACATTAACAAAAAAATTTCCAAAACTCAACGAGGATTGTGAGCTATAAAAAAATTATAATTTAAAAAATTTTAAATTATTAAGTGTGAAATTTTAGCGAAATTGGAAGTTAAAATGTAAGTTTATTTCTAAGTTAACATAAAGTACATATGAAATTACAAATCTTAGCTAATTTACACAGCCTACTCTTGCAAATGGTTCAAAGTTAAAATTAATTTTATACAGAGAAAAATGAATTCTTAAAGCCAACACAAAATTCAAGAAATATTTGTTTGTAAAAACGGTTTTTATTTTGTTTTCTTTTTACAGTTCTGTTGAGGTGCCAGTCTTAAGCCAGCAAAACATTGCGAATCCAAAATGCCAATACAATTACAGGCAAAGAATAGAAAGGCGGATAGACGACACTGCAACCGCAGCACACTTAAAGTGTACGTGAGCGCAGCATAAAGCGACAAAATGCGCACAAGCACGCGTATTGTTGCGCGTTTTCTATTAAAAAAAAAAAACAAAAAACAACAATAATAGTCGAATATAGCGCCATCAGTGGCATACAAAACGACAAAATGGGGAATAAAGCCTCACGTCGTCGAAGTGGTTTAGAGCAGGTGGAGTGTTAAAGGTCAAATCTATGAGCAATGATAACGACAGCAAACGGATACGAAAAAAAAACAAATCAACCCAAGAATATGCAGATGCTATGGGAGACTTAAGTTTATTTAGGAGCACGCTGTTTCAGTAATAGATAAAAATTCAAAAAGCCTATACCAAAATGTGCAAGAATACACCCAACACCCCATTGCAGAATTGTCAGTCGCTTTGCGGTACAGCGCTTAAAAATGTTGCACCTTCTACCGCACAAGGTACCAGGAGGCATCAAACTACCTTTTTTCAAAAAAGCATATGTTGAAAATTTAAACCATCTTATAAACATCTCGGAATCTCCTCATGCAAATAATCAATTATGAGGAGCACCAAAAGCTCACTTCACTTCTTATTGGGTACGCTGCCTTTTCTTTTTAATATTTATCTAGAACGGTTAAATATACTAACTTTGATTGCACTGTCCAACAGAAATTTTGCAACAGAGTAACCATAGTTTTTTTTTTGAAAGGGGAGAAAGTATGGATAATTTTTGTTATGCCATTTTTCCATCATTTTCGTTAATTAATTTTTGGTATGCCATTTTTTCCATCATCATCAATGTCTACGATTATGTGAATAATTTTCTATGAATAGTTTGAATATTAATGATCATTTAATTGTTTACTTTAACAGCAAGTTTGAGTTTTCCAGAAGTAACCTGATTATATATTTTAGTAAAAAAAAAAAAATGTCCCACCGTACAATAAATAAAGATGAAAGTTATACAATGGAAACAAAGGAAAAGAAAAAATGATTGCCCGCAGAGTACAAAACTTTAGTTTAATGATTTGTTATTCTCTTTGAATCAAATTCAACCGAGCGCAAGCCATTTATGCAACTACCGTAAATATCTGCATATGTTTTGGATGTAAGTGAGAATAGCTATCATTTTTTTTTAACTTTCGTGTTCTCTTACAATTCGTTATCAGCGCATCGTTTTCTGACATTCGTTTCATAAAATTTATTTCAACGATTTCACAAACGCATACATATGCCCCTGCATACATAAGTACATACATACATATGTTCATACATATACAAAAGTATGTATAAGTATAACTACCTGTGAATGCCAAAGAAAAATTACTTTATAAATTTGCTAACAGAAATTTGCAAAAAGGTTATTTGTGTACAATTTAGCATACACAGCTAGAGCAAAAGTTCAAAGGTTAACGTACACAAAAGGACGATGAAAAACATTTGTAGATATTTATATACCTACATATGTAGATCTGCATATATCCAGGAGTGAATCGGACTATGCCAAGACTATCACGGATAACTCTTTAAAATAGAGCAGTAATATTGGGCGTTTGTGGAGCGCTTAATATTGGCAATATACTTGATGCCAAAAGTTATTGACATTTTGCTATTTTCCATTATTTTTAATTTTATTAGAGTGTGTTTCTTTTCGTTTAATCCCATAATTGTTTCATATTATAAAAGCAAGTCGCTCCTTCCGCCACCCCAACTTTCGCCAATTGAAAATACCAAGTGATGACAAATAACCAGTGGCTAAAGACCTAGTGATTCTTGAGTTTTCTAAAAATCCTCAACTTACAGGGTTGATTTCGGTTACTACTATGTGTGCATTCATATCTGTAGTACACATTTGATTTTCTCCTCTCCATTCATTGCTTATCAATTAATAAAAATCATTGCCCACTTGTATGCTGATTATGTTTTGCTTTCGTTTCTTTCATTTTCATTCATACATAGTGCTTGCATACATTTTGCATTTCATTGCCATGCATTTTGTTTTATTTATCATTATTTATTCGTTCTGTCTTTGCTAACCCTCCCATTTCGCATTTTGCATTTGAATCTATTTTTTTTTTTGTTTGCTCGCCGCCTGATTATATGCTCTGATTTTCTATACAACGCCTGCTTTAATGTCAATAATTTATTTTCACTTTGATTTAGTGTCGGCGGCAATGGGACATACATGTGCCGGCACACCCGAGCAAATAGTGCAAATACATATATGCACAAATTAACACATACAGACCTTAAAGCTTTGCACAAACGGCGTACCATAAAAGAGCTGTCTGTTTGTTGGTATGCGCTGATAGTTGGCATTTTGAAAATCACAAGCAAATGACATATATTTATTAGCATACTTTGCGGCGCATTTGTCATTACCATTTATACGCACACACACACACAACCATAAGTATTTAGAGCAAGGCGTGAAAAGCGTGTTATGTAGACATCTAGTTCGTTGACGTTAACTATTTACCTTTCACTTTTTGGGCGTATGTACTATATATGTACATACATATGTGTGCAGTTATGAAAAATTCCTGCGACTATACATAAATATTTGTCACCGAAATAAGTTATGGCTTTTTAATCTTAAATAGCAAGTATAACCTGCCGTTTATCTGCATTGTATGCCACACGGCTTTTCAGACGAAAATCATTTATCATCAGTTTAGAGCGTATAGCATTCTATCGATTTGTATATTTTCTTTGGGAAATATTTACCGTTGGTAAATATGTCCACGTTTGGTCAGGTTCCAGCATAGCATTAGCCTTCAGTTAGAACAATATTGGTATGAAATATAATTTTGAGGTTTTACAAATATTTGCATTCATTATAAATACGGCGCGCCGCATACAAAATTGCTGTCATAAAATTCAATGCGGTAAATGACTTTAACAATAGTTTTTGGACAGCATAAAAGAGGTAGATGGATTGTGAAAGAAATTGTCACTGTCAAACTGCTTTCTATGGATTTATACTAACGCTTAGCAGAAAACGTCTTCGACTAGTGATTTTTTTTACATATAAGTTGTTATATGCATAAGAATGTTATAAATTCAAAAAAGTGCAACAGGCATAAACAAAATAATTTAAAATATTAATCGGATTTTTTCTGGTACGTACATTCAATGTAATAATGTGCAAGATTTAAATGACTAAAAAATCTCGTTGATTTTTGATAATTTTTTTTTGCCGACCGTGTTGCGTATTTTCTCTTATATACATATAAATCAATTTCGTTAAAAAATTAACTGCAAGTTATACCAATTTGTAACTTGCACTTTCATATACCAAAATTAAATAAGCCATAAAAAATTCAAACTCGAAAGGTTACTAAAAAGTACGATTACCGAGTTTAAAAATTTGATTGAGATGAAATTTGTTGAATTGTGCAAGTTTTAAACTCAATATGGGCTATATTATCAGGAAAGTGCGATTTTGAGTGGATTATATTCAAATAAAAATGAATTTGTAGGAACAAATTTTCTTCTGTTAAATGAAGAGCACATTTCTATTCATCATAAAAATAATTCTGAACATTGAATAGATTTTCATTCATCATTCAAATAACTTTGAATACAAATAGATTTTTATTCAACATTCACATAATTTTGAACAACGAAAAGATTTTCATTTATCATAAAAATAATTAGTTACACCAACGGCTGTTGTCCTTTGAATACCGCATACCTTCGTAAACAACGTAATCCTTAATAAAGACTGGCCACCAGACCAGTCACCCATAAGAGAATATGGGCGAGACTGAAGCTGTGTACATCCAGTGTACCATTTTTGATTTAACTCATCATCTTTTGCCTTACATCGGCTTTTTGGCTGCATAGAGATACACCGAGTCCTTTGTTGAGCGCCCTTCGATGTTCAGCCTCCAAGATATTTAAACAAGCTAACAGACTCGTTCCTCGATACTTTGGAAAAAATATTCGTATTTAAAATTGAATTGCCAGTTTTTGCAGCCCTTAACCCGATCCCTTCTCTCTTCAAGAAACCCAGCGTTTATAGAAATTGGTATAGAATATAGAAGGCTCAGAAACTAAGTCAGAGTTGTAAAGATGACTAATTTTACCCACTCTATTGCAACGTCAAGCGTAAATTCTCCCTCACTTATTTTTGCAATTAAACTTTCATTCATATGGCAATCCAGAACTCAGCTCCCCATCACCTTCAGCTATGCGCTGAAACACTTTTGACTTTGTAGCTAAATTGAAACCACGTTAAGGAGCTCATGAAGCACTACTCAGCGTTGTTGTTGCAATTGTTGTTTATGTTGTAGCAATTGTTTATGCAGCCAATGCAATGTGAGTGCTTGTTAATATTGCTGTGGTTGTTGCTTTTGCTTTTGTTAATATCGCCGGCAGGGTAGAGTTGGCCTACAAAATGCCACCATCAGTGCGCACACCAATCTAACCAGCCTAACCCCCCCAACCAGCCACAAACCGCGTTAACGGTTATCGCTTTCGGTTGCACTTGTGTTTGCCTCTTGGCTGTTTTGTACTAATTGAAAGTAAAGTGCGCTTAGTCCATGGAGACCGCAAAATGCGAAATGCAATGCAATTGCTACCATGAGCTTAATACATCGGCCGCGTACCACAACTATGCGCCGCCTTGTTGTTAACCTACGTGCGCGTATAGATCTACATACATATATGTATATCTCCATAGATACAGCGTTACATGCCCACTTGTTCAGGTCATTATATGTTATGCACCTACAGAGGGCGCTGCTGATGTTATCAAAGCACGCGCATTAACGTTTTAGAAAAAAATAAAATAAAAATAGAAAGAGAATGGGCGCGTCGGTTTAGCCATTGATGTAGCGTCATTGTTGAACACGCCATAACCACAATGAGGCTTGGTATTCCTGAAATCAGCTTACAATGGTGTGACCTCTAACATGCTCACAGGCGCTATGTCCACAACCCCTTCATCAACTTCATATTTTTGTCGTAGGCACACAAATGCTTCATTTCTTTTACATCACTTTTATATTGTCGCCTGCAACTACGCCACTCTAATACCTCGTCATCATCAGCTGCGCGGAAAGTCATACTTTTAGTCCGTCACAGTTTGTTTGCGTAATGGAATTAAGGCGCAGTTGCCGCGCTCGTATGACATTTCCAGTTGTGGTCACTTCACGTAGTACGTCCGTACGTCCAGCACTTTTACCTCGCCTCCATATCAGCACCACTAGCATTTTTGTATCGCTGCTGCTGCTGTTGCTGTTGCTGACACGAATAGGATGTGTATGGTCGCTACAGTCGACAATTACAGCCTTCTGCTAGATGTTGTTGCCCCTCGTAAAATTCCAAAGCTGTGAAATTTTGTTTGTTCTACATACTAACCACAAATGCAATAATTGCGGCCTAGTAGCAAAGCGCAATGGCCCAAGGTTTATTTAAATGAAAGCTGCTAATGGTGCTGGTATTTGTATTGGTGTTATTGTGTTGTTGTGACAATTTGAAGTGTTGAAAATACTTTGATGTGTCAAACAACAATCGAGTGAGTTCTGTTTCATCAGGAATAATTGAAACATATTAGTGCATGGCATAAGGATTAGCAAAACGGACCACGAAAGGAAATTTAAAGATAATTCAAGTCAATTTTGCTACCTTCAGATTATGTTAGTCAATAATTATGTAATTTTGTTTTGCTATTACTCAATTGATTAGGTACACGAATTTCGATACGATACTATACCATATAGATACTTCTGCTAATCTATACCTATATTTTTTACTCCATACTTTTAGACCGATATTTTGTGGATTCGAGTACTTGAATCCCAGTACGAATTTCCGAAGAAAATTATTCGCAAAACAATACGAACCCTAACCGCGAAATGAAAACGTCAAGGCGAATTTATAGAAGGTGATGGCATAAGAGCAGTTGATTTGATTTTTTTTATTCACCTACATGTATTTTGTTTTTGCTTTTGCGTATGAGATTTCAAAAGCCGTAAAAGCAAAAACAAAATGCCTTGTGAAAACGTAAACAAAATTTTTTAAAAATTATATTTTTGATACACAAATGCTTCTAGAGCATTTAAAAAACTTTGAGAAATATCTCGCTAACATTTTTTTTGCGGTTAGGGCTCAAATGCCCGTATGGAGGCCCGTCACGCTTTTTTGTAGAGCGGTATATTTTTTTGAATCTTCTAAGGGAATTTTCAAAACTTGTATCATTATTTTATTGGAAAATTTTTAAGTTTGCAAACTTCTTTCTCAAACATTGATATGTACGTATGTAGCTGTGTACGTGCAGACATCAATTAACGTACATGCATGGAATATTGGTAATTTCACCTCCTTTCTCTGCATCATTGCATTTTATAGCTTTGCAATAACAATTCAATCCTTTCAGGTTCATTTCGTTCGAACACGTTTAATGATGCCAATGAGAAAGCAAGGAGTATGAATACAAAGCACAAAATTAAAAAGGGTTTTGGGTAGATGCTATGCAGAAGAAAATGCAAGAGAAAAAACATTATTGAAATGCTGGTATTAGCGGTAACGTAAGAAAATGTTACCAGTGAAGTGCAATTTTATAACTCGAACCACTTTTTTCAGCAAGACTATAAAAAAAATTGAAAGAAAAAAAACTGTTTTTGTAAGAATTTTCATACACAGTCTGGCAAAGAAAAATAAGGCAAAAAACCCACCCACTTTCCATTTGTAAGATCTTACAAATTTATTCCGGAAAAAATCATTGCTAATTCCCTTTAAGCCTTGCGAAATTTGTGCAAAATTAATGTACTTTTGAGTGATTTATTTGCCTCGAAAATGGCCAGCATTTGAGTGCAAATGTGATCCTTTGACTAACCGCCCATGTCTGTGTACCATCACTATTGGATTCAACCTACTTTTCAGTTTCTGCGATGCTAATTCACGCCTACCATGTAGTTGAAGTGGGACCGGCGTCTCTTTGAGTAGGGTCAATGTTTTGTACATACGCATACAATATATATATATGTATAGAACCATGACATTGGAATCACCGCCTTTATTTACTGTCCATTTGTAATCTTCTATCTTTTTTTGTGTAGTCATACAATGTATCGTATAATTAATGGTTAGACATATTTTTGTTTGACTTCATTTTGATGTGCGTTTTTTTTCTTTCTTTTTTTTTATTGATACTGATGATGTTTTACATGTATCTTTCTAAAAAAAAAAATAAAAAGCTTTCAGTCAAAATATAAAAATGCTATATCTACAATTCGCTATTGATTAAAATGGCACCAGAACACTGGGGAACTATTAAAAAGTATGTATTGCTAAAGGAAAAATTGGAATTAAAATAGGTACACTTGCAAACACGAAAGTAACTTATACGACATGCCGCCCTTGACACTTTAGTTCAGCTAGAGTTTGAAATATTTAGATATACAATTATGAAACTAATGTGAACAATTAATTATTTATTAAGCTATTTCCGAAAGTCCTTGGATAAAATTCGGCTGCAACAGTGAAAGAAACCAAGAATAATAATTATATATGTAAGTATAATGTTGGTCGAGGTTTAAAAAATTTATCCAATTTTCGAAAAAATTATAGCTAAGCTTTTTTTTATAATTTTTATAGTGTGATACAATTTTTTTAAGTCATCGATAACTATTTTTTTAAGACTGCAATTATAGAAGTATTTCTGAAATAAATATTTCAAGACCCAGCAGAATTTTGTCCCTTTTGTGTGGTACAAAATTTTGTTCATGTATTATATGGAAGAAAATGTGAAACACGGTCACCAAAAAACAAGAAATATCAAAAATCAATAAGAATTTTTAGCCACGTGGAACTTGCAGTTTAATTTAAGAGAGTTGAATTTGAAAAAATTTTCCAGAAAGTTTGAAACTTCAATTTACATGGTTTCAGTTAAATAATTATCTATATTTTTATAAAAATATGCAAAAGTAAAAGAAACTGGTAAAGTCAAAGACATTATTGACTGAAATGGTCGCCAAATTTAAAATATCCTTATTTCGTTTAAGAACAAGCAGACATTTTAGCTCACATCTTCGACAAAGAAAGTTAAGTTTGATATAGATGCAGCACAGTCATTTTAATTTAATATTAAATGAGCACCAACACGACTTGTCTACATTTATGCCTTTTCCGCTCTTTTTTAATAATTTAAAAAAGTATACACTTCAAAGAAATTGCATACCTGCTTTGACAATTGCGAAACGTATACTTTGTTTTTGACATATTGACAAAGTGAAATTTTTGCACTCCTGCAGCACAAAGCTATAATTATCAAAAGCGTGGAGCCATATTTCAAACATAAAAATCTCTTTCTATTTTTTTTTAATTTCGTTTTCTTTTCACTCTCCTCTCCATAAAATGGCAGCGCTACAAGCTGTATTAAATTGATTAAAAACGTTTTACACACACGGACTAACCTTTAATTCATTAAGTAAATATGTATGTACGTATGTCTGTATGCACGCGTAACTGGCTTACATACAGTGACTCAAACAATTAAAAATGGGTTTTTTTTATAATAACTATTCGTCATGTTTTTCGCATTAACTTCTTAAAAAATAAAGTACGTGAGAAACCATATATAAATCTAAATTTCAAACCTTGTAAACAAATTTAAAAAAAAATTTTGAAACTTCTTAATTTTTAGAGAACTTCTGCATATGCTCATTCAATTTTCTGTTGACTTTCGACAATTTTTTGAAATTTTGAACACTTTTTTTCATATAACGAATGGATTTTATAAAACTTTTCATTGATTTCTGATTGGTGCTAGCAGTGCAAGACTCTTCTTATAAACTCCATGCCACAAATTAAAAACAAATCCAAGACGAAAATTTCAAAAGATTTTCAAAAATCAACCAGAATTTTTATCGGCTTCACATTACCATGGCAAAATTGAAAAATGACAAAACTGTATATCCATAAAAATTCGAATTAAAAAACTTGAAATTTTGACAAAATTGTGTAGAATTTTTAAAAATTGTGTACAAAGTTTGAAATTTTTATTCACATGATTTTGTTTAAAAAAAGAAGTATACATATTTTTTTAAAATTAATTAAACATGTTTATCGTAAAAAACATTTTCACTATTGTAAGAACATGTTCACTTGATGGAGTTACTGTACATAAGCACCTATACCGTACATTAGTCCATTCCCATTACAATTTTTTATAACATTTTTTAGTCATGCCGCTTAGAATCATGGACAAATTAAATAGCGCTACTTTTCCCACCATTTGTATGTGTTGTTTGTTTCAAACACATACAGTTGTACAAAGACATTTCCCAACCAACAACAACAATAAGCGCCAAGCAAAAATGCCAACAGTTACCTTTTGCGTTTAAATGTAAATTTGCCTAATTCACAAATTGCACAAATTACGCGAATTCATACCATCACACTTTTTTCCCCGAACACTACAAACGCACATACATGAATTTTTTCGTGTATAGGGCATAGAAATTCACCATTCACTGGTTTTGTTGTTAGTATTGGCTACAAGCAACTCAAAGGGCACTGCACGTCAGCAATCCGTAAGGAAAAAAAAACAAACAAGAACAGTGGCGGGGGCGGCGGCATGCCTTTTACGTATACCACCCACACACACACACACTCGCAATCGTATACTTGGCCTCAGCCATTTATACTTCCGCAGTTACGGGCACAGCAGGGACCTGCTAGCCGGCGAATCTCATTTGAACGGTCGGCCCACTTTTTTCTGCTCGTTAAACCGGGGTATTTGTGGTATTTTCAATGATTTTCATCGCTCGCTCGCTGGTTGTTGTTTTTGGTGTAAATATGTGTAGGAGTTTGAGTGGATGAAGGAGCCGGTTGAAGGTTGAATGACGGCAAAGGTAAGTTACAGGCGTTTGTGAGGCTTTTTGACGTTTGTTAACCGCAGCGCAAATTCTCGGTCGTTTACGTGTGGCGATTACAACGCCAATATCAACAACAACAACAAAGTATGATGGGAAAATACGAAAGACAAACACATACACGCTTGGCGTAAGATTTATACGCGAAGGCAGGTGAGCAGTCAATTCAAAAGCCCCACAAAGGCGCCGCTGATGAGTTGTTTTTAGTGTTGCTCTATTTTTACCCTATTCAAAATGTTTGTAAGTGTGTGTGTGTGTTTTCGATTTTTATGTGAGCAAAAAAAGCTTGCGACAGCGCCTTTGTGTCTCCCAAGCGCTTTGCTGTGCTGTGTGTGTCGAGTAAGGCGAGCTGAGCTAAGCTGTGCTGTACTCCGTTTTTTTGTTCACAAAAAGCAATAACCACAGGCTTTTTACGGTCATCGAAACTACATATGTATATTCTGTTGCTGCTGTCGGTCGTTGAAAAGTTCTTTATATAAATTTAATCTTCATTTAAATTTCGGCCGACAGCAAGTAAAATAACTAAGTGGCTAAAAACTCGACATATGTACGTTAGGGTGTATCTCGAAAGCAAATAGTTGCGGTTTTTTTCACTGAATAAAAAAATTTAGATATTTTGGAAAGAATTGTGTTTTTTTCTATTTTTCTCAAAAAACCACCAACCAAAGTCTGCATAAAAATATTTGAAAAAAGTTTGCGAAAAAATTGTGGATGGATATACCGTGGCTAACTGTAAAAATAGCCCAGTGTTATTTTTTGCAATAATGATAAAATTTTCCATGTTAAATTTTTTCCTTTAATTTTTTATAAAAATCTGTTTTATTCAATAACATAAACCAAGAAAAACTAAATTTTAAACTCTGCAAAAATTTTACGAAAATCCAATTTACGATAAAATTTTAAATTTTTTACACAGAATTTTTAGATCATTAAATTTCAACATAACAAAGGCGAAAACCAATGATACGTTATAAGTCTAAATCAGTCAAGAAATCAATTCTGCAAAAGCAGTATAAATTGAAACCTTTTTTTCAATATTTTTATTTAGATCTTTAATCTTAAACTGTTGGGAATTTTTAAAAGAAACATTTCTATCTATAAAAAAAAATCTCCATTTTCGGAGATTATTTGAAATCGGCTCAGCTCACATAAATCCTAATATTTTTCCGTCAAATGAATGTCACTGTCTTAAAATATAAAGAATCTTATAACACTGACGCAAAAAAGGGACAGATTTTTTTGTATGGGGATTGAACACACTAATGTACTTAGATTAGATTTATTTTATCTTTTTTATTGTACATACTATGTACATTTGCCTAAGTGCATGTGTGTGTGAAGCATACAAAAATTGAAATACATACAAAAAGTGATAACGTGTATAAAAAGTGAGGAAAATTTGCACAAAGTAGGTCACAATTTAAATTTTTGGATGAAGTTTTTTTTGTTTTTCAATATTCACTTCAAGTAACTGTGCACTTAACTCAATATGACGGCAAGTGGTCGCACAAATTGTCGGACTGCCGCTATATACCAGTGTTGATGTGTGTGTGTGTATGTTTAGCACAAAAAGGAATATAATAATCGTAATGAAATTTGATGAAATGGTTTATATTGGAAAATTGTAAGCTACTCGTTATTTGCATTTAAGGCACAGAAGTCGAAAGTGACGAAAAATCAGTATTGTTTTCTTTTTAATAATTTTTCATTGAATTTGAATACCAATTTTGTGCAGGAATATCAACAAACTGTTTTTTAAAGGCAGGCGTTACCATTTTTGTTAAAAGTCAATTATGTACATTATGGATGAAATTTTATGAAAACTTAAAATTTTTACGAAAATTTAAAATTCGATAAAAACATAATAGCTGATAAAAATTAAACAAAAAACTTTTGATGCAGATTTAAAATTTTATAAAAATATAAAATTTCGATAAAAAATGAAAATGTTGATGAACATTTGAAATTATTTCTATTTTCAGTACAAAATCAGAAGCAACATTTAAATTTTGGTGGCGAAACGAGCGAAAACTTTCATTTCACTACAGGTTTTTCTATGGAAAATTTTATTTTTGGAAAAATTTTCTTTAACCTCAAAGGTACACCGCTTGGACCGCATCAATAACTAAGGAAATTTCTTTCATTAAAATATGGACCTAATCGTCTTGTTTGTTGGTAAAAAGTCAAACATTTTGTTAACAGATTCTTACAAAACGCACCGCAGAAATCAAAAATAAAAAATTTCTACATTGTACGGGAGTAATTGTATGAAAAATATCTGAGATTCAGTATTGTGAATTAAGAAACTACGCTATTGTGAATGAGCCCTAAGAAAATCCATGGGGAATTTCAATTTAATTCCTAATCCGTTTTTATAGAATAAATATTAACTAAATCAATCAAAAATTTGCCAGCACAACTATGCTAACAGTGTTGCTTTTGCAACAAAAGGAAATTTTATCAGAGTTGGAATGTTCTTGTGCTAGTCGGTTACAAATAAACAGACCTATTGCAAATATTTGTACGCTCCCAGAAATAACCAATTTTGGGTCAATTGAAGTTTAATACATACTGAAATGATACGTCTCTGTTCAACGCGGCGTATGAGTAATGTTTCCCTTCAGTAAAATCTCTTCACTATGGATGTGTAGGGAAAATAATTAATAAAACGAAAAAAGTATTTCCAAGTGATTTTTTTTGCTACAATTTTTGGAAAAACTACCTAGTAACCGCAAATCGTTACGCTTTTTCCTTCACTAAATCTATAGCTCCGCCACACAGTGCCATACGAAAAACAAATGAACGTCAACATTAACAATGCAACATTACACCATAAACTGATGTATGTATTTTAAAGCTTGTTGAATACACTTTACCAACAAGCCAACCATAGAGGCCTAGTGCAGAAATAATAAAAACCGTTAACATTAATTAAAAATTAAATGATAAAAGTTGTTGAATTCTACAGAGGAGCGCGAGAATTGCAATTAAAATGGAATTATTACTTACGTTGCACATTGCTTTTTCTATTTGTTGTTTATTTTTTTTTTTTTTTTTTTTTTGTTGTTGTTGCTTTTTTACTTTCGTACGGCAGCGCGTTGCTGCTTTTCACTGCTTCCTTCGCGATATGCACATATAGTATATAAAGTGTAAATATGTGTTGTTGTTGCATCAATTAAGCAACAACGTCAACGCATAAATGCCGTTACAACGCATTTTAAAGTGTAAATAAAATAATTGAAAAAGTCTGGCAGCTATAAACGAGCCGGGTGTGAAAGTACAACATACTATATAGCAAAGTCTGCCAACGACCATTTACACAATTGCACAATGCACATCTGCACTCGTACATCCAAGTACTACATGTAAAAGAGTCCTCGAGCACTCGCATTCGCACTCGCACTCACATGCCGGTAAGTGTGCGCTTACTTATTTACGTATGTGCGGATGTGTGTGTGTGTGTGTGTGTGTGTGTGTGTATATGAATTATACATGTATGTAGGTGTGTTGAATGGTCACAATCTCATCATTTGTACTACTATGTTGAAGATGAATGTCGATGCTTGTTGAGCAGTCGTGCGAAATGAGGAAATAATGTTGGAGTTTTTTATTAAGGCGCATTCATTTGCTTTATGAATGAGCTACTTGTTTTTTTTTTTAATTCCTTTTTCATTTTGGTTTCGTTATGCTATTATTGTTTTCCTGCTTGTCGGCCCACTTAATTCGCGTACTTTAATGGTTAAATAAAAGACTTGCCATTATCAATTCTAAGGGATTTTTACAAAGTTAAAGCAGTTGTTAATGGCTGGAAAGATTGGTGGTGCGAATTTATTGTTTACTTTAATTAAGTGCGTCTGTGTCGAATGCGCGACAGAAGGTTCATTATTGTGTTTAATTATTAATTAAAAAATGACTACATAGCTGCGTGGAAATTTTAAGTATATATCGTAAAGTTTTATAGGTTAAATAAAAAAATATTAATAATAATAATAATGTGCTTCGCGTCATCGGCTGAAATGCGACTTTCAATTTCCAAACATTTTTAGGTTAACCAGAAAAAATAACTGCTCTTCGCTTCATCAAATGAATATGTAGAGAGCAGAATTTTTAGGTACAGTGTCGGAAAAAAGTATTAGAACAATAACTTTTTTTCATATCATTCACAATATTTTCATACCAAAACTTAATTTTTTTATAAAAATATGACTCATTCTATAACCAAAACCATAGAAGTCCAAATTTCACACAATAAAAAAAATGTTCATCAAAATTTATACTTTTTAATTTCGAATTTTCAAAAAATTATAGTAAAATAAAGTGCAAGATTTAAGATACTAAAAATTAGCGTTCATTTTTGATAACCTTTTTTTGCTGACTGTGTAGCGTATTTTTTCCATACAAAAAAGTGTTCAGTATTCGTTATATGGTTACTGTTTAAATATTTTTTGCAGGCCTTTATTTATATTTTTATTTATAAAAAGAGCTTCATCCTTTCAGGCATTTTCAAGTTCGTAAATTTTACTAATATTTTTCCGAAATATAATGAATTTTATAATTCCGACGGATAGAATCAGCAACAAAAAAGTTGGGTGAAAATAACTGAAATGTTAACCGCGCATTGCCCAAGCCTTTTTATTTTACAAATTAATACATATTTGGCAACCCACAGAATAAGAATCAAACCCGATAGATGGCGCTAGAGTCGAGATATTTGGATAAAACATGTTTTGCAACCATATTTAGAATGCAAATTAATACACTAGGAATGCCATAATCCCACTGCTAGAAGATTCGTCTGTCAAGATATTTGAAAAAAAAAAACCAGAATTACCGTACAATTTAGCTGATATTCCAAATATACTGAGTCGACTCATATATAATTTCAAGCACTGCTAGAAAGTACTTGTGACAGAACTCATAATAATTATATGGATCCGATTTGGGTGAAATTAGAAGAGTATAAGAGTACCAGAAATACTTTTACGAAAAATGTGTAAGCTAGATGGCGCTAGAGTCGAGGTATTCAAAAAATCTCTATTTATGGTCCGATTTTGATGATATTAGGAAAGTATGCTGCAAATGCGATTAGATTGCTATATTTGCCAATCCATATTTATGATTCGACTTAGTTCTAATATAATAAGCTTTAAAACGTTAAAATCAAAGTCGTGATAAAGTTGGTTCTTTCATTATTTGACTCTTTCAGATACACCTATGAAAATTATTTAAAAAAAACTGCTACCAACTTTAGAATCTATTTCATCTTTACCATGACTACGGGACATTGTTTTTAAATTCATTGGTACTGAATTTTTAGCTTTAAAAATCTGCTGTAAGTGTATGGAAAATTAGAAAGTAACGCAGAAAAAGTAGCGAGTGCCCTAAAAAATATTATTAAACTATACTTAAGCAGCTGAGGTTGAAAATGACTAAAATGTGTACTTTAATTTAAACTTAGAACAAAGATGGTCATTCCCTTGGGCACATAGCCGCATAATCCATGCACGAACTTATTTTAATTTCATCTAATTTTGTTATAAATAACTATGTACGCGTAAGCAAGTTAAAATTTGAAAGTATGGATCTGGTATTCCAAAACAAACTGCGCACTATCCTATTAAAGTAATCGAGCATTGCCTCCGCTAGCAAAATTCTTAAACATCTCCATCCCCTCTTCACAAACTACGCCGCGATGACCTTAGTAAATAAATTTAAACTTTATTAAATTGTATTTTAATAAGATAGGCACGCTATTCCCAATAATATCAATGATAACAGCAAAGCGGTGTGGAAGTGTAAAGGAAATGTTTCGAAGAAGTTTCGATAATCATGAACCATAGCATTTTGTAAACAGACGGCGAGCGCTTCCGGCTCTTGCTCCGCAGAAAAGTGCCTAGATAGAATACAAGTAGAACGGCAGCATTGTGTTTGTGTGTGCGTTTATTTTTAATTTGTTGTGCTCACTTTATTTATTGTTCATTTGTAAATGTCAATGTGGCAACAAAACACAATGTTTGTCAGTTAACGGAAATTACATTGAGTGACAACAATATCCGGCTATGAGAGGGCTAATTTTCGAGAATTACAAATATTTGTTGAATTAGCAAAGCAGCAGTGGTAGCGATAATTATAGAATTAAATCTTTCGGACTTTTACTTTTTTCTCTTGCTTGTCAAAGCATAGTTTTAGAAACAATATCTATACTTATTATACACAATTGATTATATGGAAAATTTTTGTAACACTTTGGTTCTCAAAGTACTTCACCGATTTTAATAATTATTTTTAATGAATTACATTCTAAAACAAAAAAATATTTCGCAATATTATTAAGATTTAGGTGAGCGGGGGCGGTTTAAAATTGGGGTTTTTTTATAAATAAAAATACTTCCTCAAATTATCAAAAAAAAAAAAAAATCACCACTGTTCATAAAACAGTTTAAGCTTAAAAGTTCTGCATAAAAATATTGAAAAATATTACTTCGGAATTATAATACTCGTAATAAAGTTTTTGATGCTATCTTTGGCCTTTTTTTGGAGAATTGGTTTGGTTTGAATAACTCAGCCTATACTTGCTCGATTTAGACTTTTAAGGTATTTTTCTATTTCCTTGAAAATAACTCGGATCGCGTTATAATTTCTTCACAAATCTCATTATTAAGATTTCCTTAAAAAAATTTTTCGCATATTTTTAAGTAAACATTTTTAGCCAACACTGTTTTATAATCGCAAGTCATTTTCTTTTCAACAATTTAAAAAGTAATAATTTTTTTATAATAAAATACATTTTTGAAGAAATTGATCACGCAAATCTTCATGTTTTTTCTAAAACTTTTGCTTGAAGGCTTAAAACATAATAAATTGTACAATTTAGGTGATAAAACCGCTAGATTTTTGTAAGACTCCCCAATATATATTGTATATGTATATTTTTAGGAGTTGACCCCAAGTTTCTTTTAAATAAAATGTTCCAGTCTACAAATATATAAAATTTAATACATTGTACTTTTTGAGGCGTACTTTGCTGTTTGGTGGTTTTTAACAATAGCGTTAATATTTAATTTATTTTCGAATTCGCCAAATCGTTATTAGCTTCTAAAAAAAAAAAACAAAATACCTCACACTCCCTTATTTGTCTTAGTCATATCCCTATAAAATCGTCAGTTCGCGCACTTCTCATAAATTTACTTTATATAATTATTTCAAATGAATTACTTATTACGTTTACCTTATCCTGTTTGAATTGCATTAACCTCTCAATGTGGTACACTTGATATATTCCAGCAACAAAGTTCAACCTTATTGCCATTAATTTCGCAACTATGTAATGTATGTAAATTCAGAGCTGGCTGCGTAACTGCAAATGCATGCAAAGTACTAACAGCACGACAAATGGTTAGCAGATCTCAGTGAGCATTACAAATATAACTTGGCAGGGCCCCTTTGTAGCGGTTGAATTGTGTTCGAATGGGCGTTTAATGTCTAAAATTGTTCAATTACCAAAATTGTACAAGAAACCAAAGGCAGTAAGTAGAAGGGAACTAACTAACATATTTATGTAGCAGAATGGCCAATAAATAAATTTAGGTAATTAATATGACAATTGAAAACAAGCAGCCCAATTTCGTTCAAGTTTCCAAAATGTTTAATGAGTTAAACTTCGTAACCGCAGCTAAATAATTAGAGAGGGAGTTCAAGGTAGTTGTGCCTCTAATTTTAAGTAGAATGTATCCCCATGTCAGAGTGATATGTACGGTTTTTTTACATAGGCGCAAAATAACAGAGTTGATGAGCGTACAACTGGGTGAGTGCTTTCAATATAAAATATCATCAAATCAAACGAGGGGAAAAAAAAATAAAGTTTTAATCCTGTTCAGCAAATGAGATGAAAAGATTTTTCTTTCTCACTTCATCTTAATTTACTTTTCAAATGGCGTTTTTGACGTTCCATGGGCTGTCAGGAAGATTAAGTTACACGTCAGGGTTGCATTTTCGCAAATGCTGTAACCAGTTTAGTTTGCCTTGGTACCACACTACCTAAATACAGCTGTGTTCGGGAAAATAGTAACGCAAATTAAGATGGTGAATTGAGATATTTCAAATTTGTTTTATAAAACGTAGGGAATAAGAGAGAATAGGAGACATTCTAAAAAAGTAGGGGAAGAATTAGCAAAAAGCTATATTTTTCAATTCCCCTCTTGCTTGAACAAGTACTTAGTCGTAGCTGCTAATTTTCTTGAAGAAATAAATATACGAGCATTTTGGCTTAAAAGCAAAAATAATCGACAAAGGGAAGTGTTTGGATCCGCGGCAGGTGCAATTTAGCGATCTCACAATCTTTGGCAAATTTTTTCATTTTAAGTTCTTTTTAATAAAAATATAGTTCTTTCTGTAACCAAAACAATCTTAAATTTCAAACTTTCTAGTCAATTTATAAAAATTCAACTATTTTGAAAATTTTTAATCAGAGTGTTTAAAAATTTTATAGTAACAGAAATTTTGTTTTAACCAAATTCAACAAATCTACAATTTTGCAAATGGCTATAAAACTACATTCTGGAAAGTATCTAAATATTCTGATTAAAAAATTTGGAAGTTTGATGAAAATTTGTATTTATAAAGTTTTTATGAATTTTCTAAGACGCTTAATGTTATACAGTTATTCAAACAATTGATCACATGGTGATTTTTTGTAATATACCCCATGTTATTCTTAAATTTTACATTTTGTTACATTTTCTCAATTTAATTTTAATTTTAAGGAACTTTTGCGTATGCAACTTATAGCTCATTAAATTTTTGCATATTAATGTAATTTTGGATTTACGCAAATTTTTTCACATAAGGAATAGATTTTATATAAATTTCCGTTATTTTTTTAATAGCTTTTGTATTGTACTTACTGCAACCTTTACGATTAAAAGTGCAAATATAATGGAATTTCGAAATAGAGTGCAACTTCAAGAACTCGATGGGGAATCGGTAAAGACCTAAGAGTTGAAGTTGACCTTTCGAATCGAAATTTCATCGTTTCTCTACTCAAAAGCAAAGTGAATATCTATCAAATCGCACTAGTCTCTAATTCCAATTAGCTAACCACTTTCTTCAGCCTTGCCTTCTTGCCGCCAGAATTTTTAATTATACGCTTCGATTTCTTTAGAAGTTATATATAGGAATTTGATATCCTTTGAGTTTAACAATTTTTAATTTTCTACTTTTTTTATGTCAAAACGGCTATGATTAATCCCATGCAAACGAGTTCATGTCGGCATTGTAATGCCAATATATTTTTCAACAAATCATAACAACTAGAAATTTGTGATATTTCTTTTTTGTTGAATTTCTTTCTTAGCACTTTTTTTATTCCCGATGAGTGCTTTTGCTTCCTCCAGCATTTGAAGGTCATTATTACGATAGTAATTCAAAATTAAAAACCCATTTAGTCATGAAATTTCTAGCGCACACCAACAAATACATATTACAAATACATATATTTGAACAGGGAATGCTTCCGGCTTCACTTGGAGAGCGCACACCACTTTTGCCTCAATGCGAACGAGCATCGAAGGTAGCAGCGGAGGGAAAAAGGTTCTAGCCATCGAAGTTATTTTTTTTTTTTTAAGTGCACAACTAGTTTGCCTTCAATAAATCGATTTCATTTCTTTAAAGCATATTTTTAGGCGCACAAGCTTTGTTGATTGTTTGCTCACCATCAAGTGTGTGTGTGTAAATACATCTAAAGCATGGGTTTGCTCTTGAGCTACGAGTGTGCGGGTTAAGAAGCTTTTTCAAACGTACATATCGTTGCCTTGTTAAGAAAAGGCCTTAACTCACTATCGACGTAGATTTCAGAGAAAGAAAAATTAAATAGAACGATAAGTATTAGACAAATGTTAGACTGAGTGTTACTCATTGGAATGCACGAAATACAAAATAAAATAAATTACGAAAAATCGAAATCCTATTATTTATTACTACACGAACCCGGCATACGTTGTCCTGCATATATTTATTTATTAATTGCCCTTTGTATATGCAACCAACAAACACATTGCGGTTTCTCTGCCATATAATTTGTGTAGCAACTCTTTCCATAATATAAATATGAGCCTTCTCCCCGCCGAGACAAACCGTTTGATACTCATATTTTATTATTTTATGTAATTGTGAATAATTTAATAAAATTCGACTTTTTAAACGGGTGGCAACCCTCTCCCATGAGCTGCTGCTCCTTTTCGCTTATAAATTTTATATTTGCCATGCGACTTGCATAAAATTTTAATGCTTATCATTCATACATATATTTTGTAGCATTCTAATCAATAACGTAAAAAATTCAATTTTATTTAGGCGATTTTCATATTAAGGCAACGATATGTACAAACAAATATTTACTTTCTTTTCTTCAACAATTGAGATGAAAGCTAGGATAAAAAAATGTAATTGGATGCTGATAACTGGGGCATCATCGACATTTCGTAAATACGCGCCAGAGGCTAAGAGTAAAAATTAGTTGCATTTATACATACATACAAACATACATACACACATATAAATATAATAAAGAAAACGAGTACATACAAATGTCAAACTCACTGCCTAATAGCATCGTCGCAAACTAATAATTCAGTTGGGCACACACTTTACGGTCGACTAAATGGGCACAATCTAAATTCACTTGAAAGCGTACTTGCTGTGGCAGCAATAAGGGATATCAATGGGAGAAGAGATTTAAAATGCATGTTATGCCAATGTCAGTGTTTTTTATTCACTTTCTTTGTACTCAATAGCATATCTACTAAATGGCTGTCTTAAGCCGACACGAGTGCTGCTCAAGATTAACCTTGAAAGGAAAAGTTGGCCGAGCGTGTAGTGGATCGTTCGGTCGTTCGGTCAGTCTTAACTTGGAAGTGGGTTTTTTGCTTTTGGTTTTTACGATCATATAAAAGTTGTTTGTACCCAGCTTTTGAACGTAAGAATGTATTATGACGTTTTCGATGTAATTCTGAAGAGATATCCTTTCACTATGGGGAAATAATTTTTTTTTTTGAGTGCAGGAAAATATTGACAGCTACGTGCATAGTTGCAGAAAAGACAACAAAGTTCATAAAAGAAAAAAAACAGCATATATACAGAAAATTCTAACCCTTACTAAATTCAATTATTTTAGACATTAGTTTTAGAACAAGTGACCAGGTAAGTTTCATAACGAGATATTTAAAACCATAAACAATGACCTAAATGTTGTAATTAATTTATATTTAGTTTATAGTTTAATTTTAAATTTCTAAACACATTTCGGCATTCTTTTTCATTCTGCTTGCTGCCAAATATTTCCGCTTGCTTGTTAAATTGCTCACTAACCCTAATCGCGCTGCAAGTCTAACATGAAATACTTAGTGTAGTAAAATTCTTTTTAGTGTGATTCTTACTGCAGACTTTTAGATAATTGTTTCCCAGTGGAGGCATGGAAGGATTAGATTTCTCATACACAACTTGACTTTGACCAACAGCCACCCCTAGTTCGTATCCAAACTGGCTTCTGGAAACTATCTCATTTATATCAAAGAGCTCCGAATTATAAGTATCGATTTTATAACTAAAAAAAATTATTACATGAGCTTAGAAAGCAACTCCGGCTAAATTTCAAGTGTTCTCACTGAATCTAACAGCTTTAAATATTCAAGAATATTTCTGCAATTAATATGAAAAATAAAAACTGATTTATAACCAATAGATAGTAACTAAACACCGTACCAAATTGCAAAGGGGTGTTTAAAAAGTTCATATTCTCCTGAACTTCTTACTTTCTTTAAATTTCCACTTTCCACAGAAATTTATAGACCATACATTCCTACACACATACGCTGAAAAATACATACATGCATGTACATAGCTTTACATAACCACATTTATTGACTTTATCTTTTACCTTCTCTGTTTTTTTTTTTTGTGTTTGTTTTTTGATTGTACAACACTTTGTGGAGTGATGCGTTCGGACAGCTGCTCTAAATCAACGCAATTCGCATGAAATAGAAAGTAAACCACACACAGCTACTATCAGACATAAATACCTACATACGTATATATGTAGACAAAAACGTATGTGAATATTTTTTAGATTCTATTTGAGTTCGGTGGATAAAGGCGAGAAGATGGCATAGCATGGCCTGAGAGGTCATGGGTGAATTCGCGTGCGCAAAGGCTCAATATCTTAATTTGTGGTTAAGGCCAAGCAGCTCACAAACGAAAGTTTTTTTGTTTTGGTTACGCCTGTTGATTTTAGTCCTACACCACATACTATAAGTATATGTATGTGCGTAAATTATGTCATTCAACACGCTTTACACTGACCAGCCAGTTAGGCGTAACACTTTTAATTATTAGTTTTTTACCTATGAAAATTTTCAACTAAGTAATAAATTTTATTAAAAAAAAACATGAGAATAGGGCGGCTATTCACTTCAGGTCTAACTAAATCATGCACGAATTTAGGCAACTGACGTATAGCTTTTTTCAAAGGGTTATAGAAGGCATCAATTATTACTACATCAATGTAAAAGCCGTAGAGAAATAGATGAACAGAAAATACCAAATGGGAAAAACGGACACTTTTCTTAAGTTATTTAAAGCGGTTCAAAGCGGTTCAAAGCCTAGAATTTGCTGTGATTACGACAAACTAAGTTTATATTTACTTAGATAGTCAAGCTGCACTAAAAGCGCTTGACTCTTTCACAAAAAAATCGGAGACAGTGGGGCTTGCAGTTCATCCAAACTTATGTGGCCTAAATGGGGCATACAAAATCTCAAGAACTTCTCTCACTAAGTAGACAAGAATTAATCCTAACCATGGGACTACTTACAGAACATATTCCTATAGGGAGGCACGCAAAACGCAGAGCGGTCCCTCACAACGGTTTTCGCAGAAACTGCTATGAGAAGGAAGAAACTGAATATCTTCTCGTGTATGCCTATAAGGCAGTGCCTGGTTATTACCGGCCCACCTGGTATTCCCGCGTCTATAGAAGAATTTACGACAGAAACCTGAGCAACAGACCCGGAATATTTAGACGTGAGCAGAATGATAGAACTTCTAGATTTTATGGCAACTATGGACGTTGTTTCGTGACCTAATATAAGGATAGTTTTAAAGCGAAATTTGTAATAGCTTTTATTTTTTTATTTTTAGAGAATTTCATCTTTTAAATAACTTGGTAGTGTCGAACGAGAGGGATGCTAGTAAAAAACAATCAGTTTCTCCAACTATATGTAAATACTTGTACAGCGAAATAGCCTAAATCCCACCTTTTTGCTACATAATTAACCCCTCTGCCACCTCAAAGGTCGCGATTGTTCTATTCAATATTACTTCTATTTATGCTAACTAAGCGTTACAACTCTTAAAATACACAAAATATTCACATTTTCGTTGCGCCCCCCAATTTCGTTGTGACCTACATACATTTTCATAACCTTACCCCAAACATATGTATGTATGTTTTATGTCTCGAAAACAAAGCACCTTTCCCCCTACACTCGCATTATTAACAAATCAACTCCTTTGATAGATAGGCCATTTGTAAGTCGCTTTTCCTGCAAGTTTCAATTGATTTCACACGACTAGCAGCAGCATTAGCCGCAGTCAACCATCAGTAGCGCCAAAGTGTACTCACCTTTGTAAAATGTCTGAACATGAACATGGCTGGGTGGAAAATAGTGCAAAAACGTAAACGGAGCATAGACACAACTACTCATAAAAGTTTTCGCACACATCTACACATAAACCCATAAAATTTTGTATCCTCTCACATGTGAATATGAAGTGTATTGAAGTGTGCGCAGTATTTATCGGCTATGCTGTGTTTTGCTATTTACATAAAAGTGCAACGGTTTTGGCTCTGAAAAAAAAGAAGAAGAAAACCTCAGCCCTAGACGCCATGCATCGAAAATAGTACACATGAAAGGCAACAACAGCAGCAACAAGCAACCAAAAGGGTATAGCACTTTGATGCTAGGTATCGCGTCTGAGTATCCCTGACTTTGGCAGTGGGCAGTTTAAATGTTTAAAGGTATAGGCTTTGCAAATTGCAAACATGTGCGTTTCGAAATAGTTAAATGTGGCACTCATTTCGCGGTATATGTGGAACTTACTGCAATGGGATAATATTAACAGTGAACGTTCTCTTGTAAAGGAGGTGCATTCGAATTTGTCCTTTTGTGCCAGAGAAATTGTACTGCATTGGCAGAGAATGTAAATAGTATCTACATTCTCTGACATTAGTGCCGCGAGAGTTTACTAACTTCGAAGTTGCCGTGAGCAATTTTGATTCACTCGAAAGGAGCAATTCCGCTCCTCGTTGTGTAGAACATGTTTTCTCTTCTCAAAATGAAGGCATGTTAATATTTTTACGATATGAAGTTGGCATTTGGAAACTATGTTATTTGGATTTATGGGCAACATTTTGTTTATTTAGTTGGCATACTCGAATATTATTTTAGAGGCTGTTATCAGAGAACTTGTTATAGCCATAAAATGCAATACAACTTCCAAAATGTTAATCTTCGAAATTTCGCTTTCAACCAAAAACTGCGAATGCCCATGTAGCGCAACATTTTGGTGAAAAAGCTTAATTACGTTCAAACGATGTTCTGAAACAAAAAAATGGTGTATTGACAACATGTTTACAACGGCTCACTGCTTAGACAGGTTGGTGTTGTTTTTTGAAATATTTATAATTTGTCTTTAAATTTTTAATTTTTTTCTCAAGATATACAAAATTACATACATTTTATATGGACTCGCCACTAAGTATCCAGCTCTCAGAAAAAAATTTAAAATAAATATACATACGAACAAACTGCTGTACTTGGATTGTATTTGGATGTAGGAGGGTGGCAAAAGCAGCAACTTCAAATCACATGCATCATCGCGCATACCTTTTTTAATTTTCAATATAATTTTCACTTAATTTTAAATACATTAGGCAGGTTCTACCTGGTTACACGTGGCTGAACTTACTTATTTTTAAAATTAAGTGTAAATTTGTTTTCATACATTTTTTAGCAATACACTTATAGCATAAACCATATATGTAAAACAAAGTCCCGAACTTTATAAAAAATTCACAAAAATTCAACAAATTCAAAAAAAAAATTCATCGAATTTTCCAAAGTTTAAAGAACATGTAGCAAAAAATTACCGTTATTTTTTGTTAAATTTTATTTTATGGTGTTGCACATTTTCTTCAATATTTCCAGATATTGTTTTTGCTTCAAGTCAGTTTATAGAAAATAACGTCGTGCCCGGCCGGATTGATCAAATACTCCTTGTTAGAGAACGAACAGATTCTAGAAAGAAATTTTATAAGGAAATGTGATGATTTGCAAAATAGCAGCTATAATTTCAACCGCATTTTGTTATTGTTGTCTTCTTCCAATACTTTCCAAATAAACACCAACATTGAGCTCGATTTTTTTTTTTTTTTAATATTACTTAATTAAAATTATTCTATATAAATGGTAATTTTGTTCATACGATATAGGGACAACACCGTCACCAAAAAAAGTTGCAAATTTTTTTTAAATTCTAATAAAAAACATTGAAATTTTGATTACGTTTTTTTCTAATTTGCCGTATTTTTCTGAATTTTCTACATAGTTTGGAATTTTTGATGAGATATACATATTTTTTTTTTTAATTTTCTGTTATTTGAGAATTTTGTGATATTTGTGATTGTATGGGTTTTGTTACAAAATCTGCTATACTTTAATAAAAAAAAATTCACGAAAAAGTTTTCGTCTGATAGATGTTGTGATTAATATGGAAACCGGTACTGTGCCAATACTTTTTTCCGGCACTGTATGTTTTTGTAACATCAGAAAGATGCAATTAATGTAGCTTCACACTTTGCATGTTTTTTCTAAAATGTCATGGGGGATGTTGTTGTTGTTGTAACAGCATAAGAAAATAAAAGAACACGTTCACCTACCATTATAAATAAAAGTTTTAGGCTGGCAAAAAACGTTATAACTAGCAATAAAATTAATGTAATAGATGCCTTGATTGGCTTTACAATAGTACACCACTTGCCTTTATATGCAAACCACTAGGAATGTTCCCATGAAACTTTGTAGAAATGTTGTACTATTAATGTTTCTTCACGTAAAATGTCATTAAACCCCTTCCGTTAAGTGCACTACATAAGTTATTTGTTGTTAAATTGCGCGCCAATCGTATACAAAACTTTCAACAATAAATTCAAATTTTAACTTATATTTTTATACGTAAATGATTTGTGATATACTCGCACTAGTTTCTTCTTATTTTTATTGGATTAATCTTATTGTTTAACAATGAACAACGCATTTATAAATTTATTAACATTTCACTTTCAACCAAAGATGACCTTTTAGCAAAGAACCGAAACGAAACTGGCCACAAGTGTGTGTGCTGCCAGACGTTCAAAGAGTAAGCCTGTGGATAACAAATGACTCGAAAACTATGAGTCTCTTCGCGGAAAGGTTTTCAGTTTTTAGAAATGGCTCAACAATCAGCAGCCACCAAAGGGCATCGTGTATAAAAACGAAAATATACAAGAGTTCACCCAATTTTCCTGCTAATAATAACTTTCTACTGTAATTTAAAATTCTTAACGCTGGTCGCTCTCCCACTCGTTCATAATCACAAGTGCCACTCTGTGGCAAAACAATTGACATTTGCGCTGACACTCCAATTACAAGAAGTTTTGGTGTCACTGTATTAATTAACATTTTTCAAATGTCAGCGGTTCGGTTGAATTTTGCTGCGTTCGCTTAATTTTTATACACTATTTTCCCGAGTTATTTCAACGCTAAATTTATAAATAATATTTTAATAAGCCCCAGAAAAATGTAGTCCGTAAGAGCGGGTTTTAATAAAGATCAATTACGATATTTCCTCTGTAAAATATTTTATAATTGTCCAAAATCATCGGTTGATATATCTGTGCCCCTACTTGTGCAGCGTAAAGCAACAACAATCGGCATAGGCGTTGCTCGACGACTCGTTGTAAGTTCGCAGCACCCGCACAGGCGCAGCTGCTGCATCGCACAGTCTCCCAGCCAAGCAACATAATGGATTTGGATTATGTGAATTTAAATAGACTTTCGGATGATGAGATAGCGGTGCATATGCGGAAATTAAATTATGAGAAATTTAAATCGCTGGTGCGCATGCATCTTTCTTTCGAGCTTGATTTGAATACCGATGAGTAAGTAAAATGGCAAGATCTTTTAACAAAAAGTGTATTAATTCAAAATAAATATGTATGCACGTGTTTATTTCAAATAGGTTTGATTTGCCTTGCCATGAAATTGTGTATGAGGACAAAGGCAAGTTAAAAAAATGGAATCGTTTATCGAAAAAACAAAAGCATACAACAAGTTGCACGAACAATGCCTCAACAGGTTCGATTAGTTCAGATAATAGTCCAGTTGAAGCGCTGCATCAACAAATCAATGCTGGCTTCTTGCTACACCTAGAGGAACTGAAGACATTTCTATTACTAGAGAAAAGTATGTAGTTTGAGGTTTTGTTTGCAAAAGTCTATTAACATAACAATTTCTAGATTTGACCCAAGAGGGAATCTTTCGTAAAACCGGTTCCGCATCACGACAAAATGAACTGCGTCAACAAGTTCAAAATGACAAACCTCTCGATTTGGAAGGAGGTGGCTATTCAGCACATGATTGTACGACCGTATTCAAAGGGTATCTCGCCGACCTACCCGAACCACTACTCACAGACGCACACTACCCAGCACATCAGCAAATAGCGCCATTATGCCTGGGCGCTGGCTCAAATAGCAGCAGCAATACAGGCACACTGACACGCCCTCTAAATCCGGAACGTATAAAACGTGAGCAGCACTTGCTTAGCTCAATGCAGCTGCTCTTGCTGCTTCTGCCAGATGAAAATCGCCAGCTGTTACAACACATAATTGAAATTTTACATGCCGTAGCGGCACGCGATAGCGAAAATAAAATGACACCAGAAAATTTAGCCACAATTTTCGCACCACATCTCATATGTCCGCGCAATCTACCACCGGAAGCGCTGCACTATATTTCCAAAACAATGTCCAGCATCATTGCTTATATGGTATGCAAAGGCCAAGCGATTTTCGAAATGCCTGCCAAGTTATCAACAGACATACGCGCATATTTCATGGAGCGCAAACGCAAGAAAACCATGTCACCAGAGCAAACACTAGACGAGTCCATATCGGATATGTCAACGGTGAACACGGTTTATACTTTCGTAGATCGCGAAAAAACTGCGGCGGCGCACACGGCCAACAACACGGATACAGAGTTGGCACAGCTGTATGCGCATATACAAAGCTTGCCAGAGTCGTCGAAAAAGCGCCGCCTTATAAAACAATTCAATAAACAGAATGGACAGGGTAAGTTTCAGGCTTGAGATGCTGCGTTAAGCATTTCCTTTTAATTTGTCTCACTTTGGGGCAGGTACACCGCTCCAATTGGTGGTTATGAATCGATTGAAGGGCACAGATGCGTCGCGCAGCGCCAAATCTATAGGCGACTCTATCAAGAAACACATTTTCCATAAAGGCATCATGTCTAGAACGCCAAAACGTGCAGCTGTAACCACAGAAACAACCGCAGCTGGCGTTGAAGTAAGCTTTTTTTATATACATATGTATATATGTTTGTCTGCTTCTGTGTTGTTAATCGCATGTTAATTTTTTATTTTTATTTTTTGTGTTCTTTTACTCATTTGCCCCACAACCCACTATACGACCTATCTTTCGCATTATCTCACTACCTGCTCAAAAATATAATAGACACCCAACTTTTCCAACATTCACAAACATCCGAAGCTGCGCGTACTATTCCGCAGTCCAGCGCCTTCTCAAGCCAGCAGCAGCTCTTCAGCTGCAAACACACCAATTCGATCATCAATATCAACCTCCACGATATCTATACAATCTTTGCATGCCACTAATCGCACGCACACCAACATACCTTCATCTTATTGCACATCATCAAAAACATCAATGTCCACCTCACCATGCTCGATCAAATCATTAAATCACCATCCACTCCACAAGTCCATCTCATCGAATTCGCTACTCTCACACTCTTCTCTAATGCAACAACGCAAATTGGCTCTACACCATCACCAAATCAACGACGAAGTGTCTGAATCTTCTTCCCTCTCCTCAAGCAGCAGCGATGGTTTGCTACGAGTACCAGTACCCAAGTACAATTGCTCCATTTCCGCGCCCGTCAGTCGTCAGAATTCGGACGAATCTAATGTGGTGGCCAACACCACAAACCGCTTTGCTGCACACTGGGATGCCAGTTGTTTTACACCACTGAAATTTATTTCGGACGCTGCTAAACAACTAGCTGCGCATGCCGACCGCCTTGCCGCCGCTGATGCGCGCAAAACAGTAGCTTGGGATGATGCGCATCTGTTGAGGATTGAAGAGATATCTAACCCTTGCACACCCATACAACAAACATCTGCGGAGTTCAAGTCGCGCTACAAGTCGGAACCAAATTTAAGTTGCGCCAATGTGCGCGTCGCATCAAGCGCCGACGGACAGGAGAGCGCTTCAAAGTATGCCAGTGGCAGTCGTTCGTTAACGCGCAAACTGATGAAAGGTGTGAGCATGAGCAATTTAAAATTTCCTTTTGCCACACCCGAGTCGACCAAGCGTTTGGTGCGTAGTGTTTCCTCTTCGTTACGCAGACGTTCCGCTGGTGACGATGAGTTGCCAAAAGGTGCCGCAAAAACAATAGCGGAGCAAATGCAGGAAGTTGCGCAGCAAGTAAGAAGCGTTGCAGCAGATAGTCTTGAGGATTTGGATGATGAAACCTTTGAAGATAATCCCGACGATCACTTGGATAGCGATAGCAGTCCGGAAGAAGTGGACGATGTGGATTACGTGAGCGAATATCCCACAGCGCATGATATTGGCATAATGGTAGGAGGTAGGCGGAGCAGTAATAGCAGTTCGAGTGACAGCAGCACTGCCCGTTATCGACAGCAGTTGTTGCAACAGAGTGGTGTCTACAGAAATATGGAATTGATAACGAGCACACCATCGCTGCTGCTTGGACGGCGCTCAATGTCGCCTATTACGAAATCCACGCAGCGCATGCCTAAGTCAATGCAGGTAAGAGGCGGCGACCATTGTTTAATGTTTGAATGTTTGTTTTTTCAGTATATATTTTTAATTTTTTCACCGAGATATTTTCAGTCAAAAATAAAAGTTAAAATTTGTGTTTTTTATTTTTTCGGTAAAAAAAAATTTATGATATAACTTAATTTTTCAAGCGAATATAAAAGTTAAAATTAGACTTTTTTTTTATCAAAGAATAAAGCTAAAATATGACCTTTAATTTTTCGACCAAAACAAAAGGTAAAAGTTGAGTTTTATTTTATTTTCAGTCAAAGAAAAAAGTTAAAATACGAACTTATATTTCCCATCGAAAATATAAATTAAAATAAAAATATCTTTAAAAATAACATTTATTTCAATGTGACTTACTTTTTCAGTAAAAAATAAATATAAAAAATTGCCTTTGATTTTTCGTAAAAAATAAAATTTAAAATTTGACTTTTATTTTTTCAGTCAAGAATAAAAGTTAAATCTTGATTTTTTTCAGTCAAATAAAATGAGCTTTATTTTCTCGGTCAAAACTAAGAGTTAAAATTTGACCTTTACCTTTTGGAAAATGTAAAATATATGCTTTATTCTTTCGATTATGGTAAAAGTTAAAATATAACCTCTTATTTTTTTTTTAGTAAAATTTAATATATGACTTATTTTTTAAGTCAAATACAAAATTTAAAACATGGCATTTTTTCCATAAAAATAAAAGTTAAAAGTTGTTTTCGATCAAACAAAAAATTGTATTATTTTTAACCGGAAAAAGAAAAGTAAAAAAACTCTTTTGTTTGTTTTGTTATTGATTAAAAAATATCGGTTAAAAAAACGTTAGATTACTGACTTTTTTGAGAAAAAAAATTAAATAAATCTAACAAGCATCACATTGCACACAAAAAAATTTCCATTTTATTTTTAGGAATCCATAATGACTCCACGCTCGCGCAAACCCGTCATGGTGCTCACCACCACCACACACAGCTCGAGCGATCAAAATCAAACGATTTGCCAAACCGATTTTTCCAGCTTCCGTGAACAAGACGAGGATGATGAGAGTAGACATAGCCGCAACAGCGCCGACTTTTCACAACAGGAAGGAAGCGAAATCAACACAGCACCACATTTCCAATGCGAAGACGCTACATCATTGGATAGCTATGCGGAATTGCTACGCGCACAACAGCCAGTATTGGCGGCGTTAAGCCACAACGAACGCAGCGTGGAGAAAGTCGATGCGTTGAGCAGCAATTTCAAGTGAGTAAAGTTTAAATCTTCGCAACGCATTTCAGGCTCTTATTAACAGTATTTGTTCTTGTTTTTCTTGTTTTTTATAAACAGAGAATATTTACGCGGTCGTAGCGTACTCACTGCCAGTCCTGTTGATTCATCGTTCTCTAGTCAGCCCGATGATTTCGGTTCACCACAAAATATCGAAGATTTAAATGTTTCACAATTGAGTCCAAGTTTATTGTACTGCCTCGATGGACATGAGCCAGATGAGAAAACAGAAATAGTTGCAGAAAAATCAAATAATTTCAAATGTGTCGAGCATGTGCTGCAAACATCAACAACAACAGCAAACGCAAACAGTTTGGAAATAATTGGTGGAAATGATGCCGCAAGTGACAACAAATGTTGTACGCCACATAATTCATATTATCGCAATCGGTTATATGCCATGAACAATGCACGTAAACGTGCTGCAAATTGTGATTTTGAAAAAATCACGCAAACTTCACTAACGACAAATGCAAACTCAAATAGCAATATAACGGTCGAAAGTCTTAACAGCAAGTCCACAGCAAATAAAGAGAATATCGAACAAGTTGAAGGCTATTTGCGTTCAAGAAAATTGCTCATTAGCGAGTATCCCGGCGAAACATCGTTTTAAGTTAGTTGTTATAATTAATTTTAATTGCTATTATATTTTTGTATCTTAAAAATATTATAATCACTAGATCTACATATGTACGTGCATACAAACAAACAAACATACAAACAAACATACATACATATGTACATACATTTTAAGTATTGTGTGCATTTAAACAATTATTGTTTAACTTCGCACACATCTCGTATTCTTTTCAAATCAAACACGAATTTCTAAATGCTTCCCATTTTTACAGAACAAAAAAAAAACAATTTAAATTAAATGTAGTCTAGTTTTAAAAAATGCCTATTTACCTACGCATTGGTAAACACTTAATAGCCAATGGCAGTAAAGAAAATCAATTGTTAGAGCCTAAGCTATCACAACTTTATTTGAATATTTCATGCATTTTCAATGCAAATGTTTGTAGTAACTTGTCGTTCAAAATTGTACGAACGCACATGCCCAAACAAACATCATACATACATACATACATACATTTGCATTTACCATATACCATATGAATTTTTAAATATTAGCGCTTAGTTTTACTAATATTTAATTTGTTAAAAAATAATGCTTATTATTTTGCATTTAATCTTTTTGTAGCGCTCATGTGAAATGTAAGATTTTTATTCAATAAAATGTTTATTTAGATTTCAATGAGAATTTTGATTGCTTTCGCTAGGGTCGATTTAACACTGAAACGCCCATCAAGTCTTCTGTAAATTTGTCGTGCTATTTACAGCGCAGGTCAGAGAATTAGTGCGATGACAACTCGAGCGATAAAGAAAGCGAAATCGATAATACGCTTTTTGTATTACAAGAAAACAAATAATCCTGTGAATTTATTGAAAAAGGCGATCATTTGATACCCGATGCTCATACGAAACTAACCGTAAAGCTGACCACTAGTTTCAGTTAATTCTCCCGTTAATATACTCGGCAGTTATGGGTCTGGCTTCTTGCTGGGAAGCGGTTGGCGTCATTTTCACTTTCTGCACAATAAACCGCTGTTTGTCTTGTCGAAAATTTTTATTTTCAATAGTTTTCTTTCTGTACTCTGTGAACTTGCAGGGTTTTACCCTAATTTACAGGAAAAATGTTCCCGTACATCAAAATCCAGTAAATGAGAGTGATTTTTGGAGAGTTGCGTAGAGAATGAAGTGTCATGATTTTTTTACCCGAAGCAAAGGTGTCAAACGATCGGGTGTTTCACAAAAGTGAACAAAAATTGTAATTTGTCAAGTTTATAGCGAAAAATGTTATATTAAATTTTAATCATTTTGAAGCATTTGAACGAAATTAAATTTATTTTTGAGAAAACTGTTTGACGTTTTTTCTGTTCTGGTTGTCAGTCTCTTTTTACTTTCACTCTACAACAAAAGTACGGGATCAGAGTTATTTTCATCTCAACTTTCTAATGTAGGATATCAACTGGAGAAATGTGCTGAATATCAACTTGAGAACTATACATTTCTCAAAGGTTGAAGTAATATTTTTCGCTGTTTTTCGGGTCTTTCCACAAAAGATTTCAATATAAATTTCGTGCCATTTTTCAACTAACAATACAAAAGCTAACGATGACATATTTGGGGTTGGAAAAGCTTGAATAAAGCCGTATTTTTCTTCTTTCATATCTCTCGTTCATGGACGTTATAACTCTCATTCAACATTTCGAATAAAATTTGGCGATGTTGTTGAGGTGACTTCCAGTCCTTCGCCGAATATAATTCTGGATCACGTCAATATCGTCAACCAGATCTGTGCTCAAGACAGTCGAGGCGAATTCATATACATACGGTAGTGCTAAACGTATAGAAATAAAAATTATACTAAACAATTATATTTACAATGACATTTAGTGCCACAATAAATACCCCCTTTTTTTATTTGGTGTACCACGGCGAATTGCAATCACCTTATTAAATTCACCTTGGGTACAGTTATACTTTCTTCGGCGAATTGTGGTGTCAAGCAGTGAGATATCATGACGAAAGAAAAGTTAACTTTGGGTTAAGAGAAATATACAGAGCAAGCATTGAAATACGATAGTAGCAATAAGTTTTGACAATCTACTTGTTTTGTTAAACTTTTACTAATTTTTATGAAATTATAGCTTATTCTACATAAAAAAATATGAATCAAAGTTCCTAATTTTGCAGAAAGTTCAGAAAAATTTCACAAATTTTAAATTTTCCAAACAGAATTTTTTTTTTTAATTTCTAGTATGGAGTTTTAGTAGAAAAAAATGTATGACTAACTCAACTAACACAAAATTCTCTCCATATAACGAATGCTCGAATTAATTTTTTTTGGAAGAAAATGCGTATGCTTATCAATATCGACATTGATATCCATAACATTAATGTAAAACGTTCCCACGACAGTCGGCTCTTCGTTACCGGATGTCTCTCCGGCCAAGAACCGTCTCCTAAACGAAATTTGCCAAAAACTAATGGGATAGTTTTATGTTGTTACCGCGGGAACAACAATACTAAATATAAAGATAAACAGGAAACTAAATTATTCATCTCACATTTTTTTTTTATTAAGAAGCCATTCTAACTTTTCTTTTTATTTATCGAATTTATTGTACTCAGTTATATTATTATACATAAGAAGTTTACAACATACAAATTTGTAATTTACAAATCATAAATTCATGTGCCTCGATAATCTGCGGATATACATACATATGTATGTGTACGAGTATGTATACACATTGGTACGTTTAGAACAGCGGTAGCACAACTTAAATTATGCATCACAAAAATTATTTCGTGAACTTTGTTTATTTCTCTTTACTTTTTATTCTAAATTCGCATAGAATACAAAAATTAAACATTTTAGAAAATATCGTAATTGTTTTGACACCGTGCACCCAAACCAAATGAACCAAGTGAGGGCAGAAATAACGAATAGCAGCTTCGTTTCCGTAATTTACTCAAAATTATTAAAAATTATGAATTCATGCCCTTTTAGAATTTATGCAAAAAAAAATTCCAATAATAATTTACATATGTACAGATATAAATAATGTTTAATAGTTTAAGTATGTATATAGCATTTTATGTACGCTACGCGTAGCAGAAACGAAAATTTAAGTTAACACAAAAAAAGTGTCTAAAGATTTAAATTAATTTTATAAACTAAAAAAAAAATTATTCATTAATTGCTTCTTAGTAGCGCCAGAAAGCATCATTTTAATTTTTTTTGAATTTATTAAAGTAGCATAATAAAAACAGCACTCTGCTTTGGCAGCCACTTCCATTTAGCCGTGCTCGGCGACTTTTCTCAACAGTTTAGTATTTCCTAAATTTCTTATGACATATTTAATACAATATCTAGGCGTTAAGTGTTTTCTGCAATTGCTCTAGTTTTTTTTCATTCACCAGCTGCAAGCGTTTTGCACACAACTGCGACGATTTGTTATCGTTGTTAGTTATAACTATTCCAACTCTCATCTGGTGTTTACATGTAGTATCAAAAATGTTACAATATTTCTTATGAAATTTAATTTATATGAAATAAAAGATATTGAATTGCAAATAAAAGTTAAATGAATTTAAATAGTTTTTGTTTTTTATTTGTATATAATTTTTCGCATGCAGACCGATAGCAGCCGAATATTTATAAAGTCAACGGAGGCAACATTAATGCATTTTTAAATTATTTTTTCATACATTTACCTTTTAATATTTTGTAGTATTTGTAATTCTTATTTATTGATGTAACACAAGAGGCGTTAGAACTTTGTTTTTTTTTCAACATCCGCGCTAAATATGTACAAAACTCTTTTCTGCTGTCATAACACAAGAAGAGAAGAAAAAAGAGTTTTGCAAACATTTGCACGTATTTACTTAGTCTCAGTGTCTTATGGAGTAGTGTGCCATATTTTTTGACGCGGAAAATTTTTCAATTGTCCTTTGTACACTACACCCGCCTCCTCGCCTCTAGCGCAACATCAATTTTTAAAAAGTATTATGTTATCTTTTGCACCATTAACTTTGTAAATTTAAATTCGTCCACAAACAGTCAGCCAGCCACCCATCATGATCACAATTTTCCTTATTGTATCCATTATATCCGCACACACACACTCACGCTTGCACTCGGACCCATTCGCATTTTATTAAAAAAAAAAAAAAAACCAGACAAACCGTCCGAACAAGTTGCTATTTTGAATTCCCCTACTTTGTTAACCCATCTTTACTTCCAACGGCGGTATTTATCTGCGGATTTTTGTTTGGTTTTATCATCATCGTCATCCTGAAATCATAGCATTTTATCTTTTGGATTCACCTGGTTCGCTGTTGTTGGTGGTGGTGGTGCGGGTAGCGGCTGTGGCGGCATTTGCGCAGTTATGTCGTTTTTTGGTAGTATCTTCTCCTTTTGCTTTTCCGCCGCTTCCAAGAGTGGATTCTTTTCATTGCTTACCTGAAAGTAAAGACATCTAATGAGATTGTGAATGAAGTAAATTATTTTAATGTGCATCCAACGGTTCATCTATCGAACACTTTCGAGCAAATTTCATACTAGAGCGTTTTGGGACTAGGTATTTTCGAATATTTTTCAAAATCAAATGTAGCTCGGGATCTATCCGAGAGTAGTTTTGGGATGACTTCCGGCACAGTTGAAGACTAGTTCAGCACTGCTGTGGATCTTGTTTGGAATTGGTTCGAGACAACTTCGCCACAAGTTCGGAACTAATTCTGGACTATTTTCGTAATAGTTTGGGACTAGTTTTAATTCTGAATTTTTTTGAAAACAGTTCATTACTGGTTTGTTACCCTGATGGAGAGTTGTTTGGATTAGTTTGGGACTATTGCGGTCCTGAATGAGCAAAAATCCTCAAAAAGGTTCTACTTCTGGCGAACCCATATTTTTTTTTTTTGGTTTAATTATTTTTCTCTCCACTGCCCACCTAACTAACGCTACCACCGTTAGCAAACATTTCTACGTTATTTTTCAAATTTTTACCTCCGTTTTCAAAACGTTCTTCTGACTGTCTAAACTTAAGTCCTTGGCATTATCCGTAAGTTCGGGCGCAATGTCCTTAAGTTCGTCGGACGCCTTCAGTGCTT
The DNA here is from genome assembly GCA_951828415.1 of Anomoia purmunda. Taxonomy (NCBI): domain Eukaryota; kingdom Metazoa; phylum Arthropoda; class Insecta; order Diptera; family Tephritidae; genus Anomoia; species Anomoia purmunda. The sequence goes on from OX639997.1 coordinate 115,018,554, forward strand.
CCTCCTGCTGTTGCTGTTGATCTTTGATTTGTTTCTCCGCCATTTTGATGCTCTTCGCAATTGCCTTCTCCAAACGTTCCTCCGCTTCTATGATATTCTCTTTGTCGAGCAGCGTGACCAATTCTTCGATTTGTTTGTCCGACAAATTGACATTATCGCGACTGATCGCTTCCACGACCTGTGGGAAGAATTAATATATAAAATAATTTTTAAAAAAATCTTAAGCCAAGCGGTACACCCACCTTCAGCACTTCATCTATGGTGATCACACCATCCTTGTCAGCGTCGATTTTGCTCAGCACTTTTTCGATTTGCTTCAAGCGCGTCTCATCTGAAGTCTTTTGCAGCTGCAGATGGCAAACAGAAAATCAAAAAAACGTAGGTATTTTAAGCACAAATAATTACACAAGTTCCACATACCTTCTTTATGGTACTCATCAGCTCATCGACGCGCACAATATCCTCCTCCTGGACGAGCTGTTGAGGTGGCAGCGGTGCATCCGCAATGTCATTTGTAACTGCCTCAGTTGTTGACTTTGCCTGCTTTTGTTGGCTTTCTCGTTTCTTCTCCAAATCAACTAGCACTTTGTCCAATTGCCCAATCATGCTATTCACCTTTTTGAAGAGCAATTTCGCAGCGCGACTCTCGTGCAATGGCTCCTTCACAACATTGCGCACCTCGCGCAATTCTTCAACATCCTCTTTATAATCCTCGAGTTCCTCTTTGAGATCTTTGAGTGTTTCTTTTTCAACCATCATTTTCTTATCTGTGGAGAGCGATTTTAGCGCATCTGACAACAATTCCACATCCTTTGACGATATGTTGTTGCTGGCTTCGGCCTGTTTTCGCACCTCATTAGAAACCACACCGGCGCGCACGAATGGCACTTTCTGGAGCAATTCCTCGGTTTCTTTCGCTTTTTCCTCTTCCAATTTGGCCTTTTCAGCTTCGCGTTCTTCTTCACGCTCCTCTTTGATCTTGCGCACTTCCTCTTTAAGTACTTCAATCTTCGTTCTATTATCGATTTTGCCTTCGCTTTCGCCAATCTTCTCCTTCGTCTTTGTGGCAACAGCTTCAGGCAATACACGCATTGTTTCCACAAGTTTGTGCGTTGTTGCGGTTTCATCGGAGATGAGTAGGGCACGCGACAATAACAACATGGTTGGTGGCACCTTTTCATTCAGCGACAAGTCAATCCATTCCTGCAGCTGTGAGCGTAGCTTTTCCGATGTCAACCCGTAGGCGCGCATACCACGGGCCTTGCATGCCTGCTGCAACTCGAAAAGATCTAAGGCGTCGACACCTTCACGCGCGATCACACGATCGTCAGCGGCCAACGAACGTAGTTTGAGGCGCAATTGGAAGCGCAGCAAGTTGGTCGTACCCATGGTGTTTAGCTCTAGTACACGACACAGTGCGGCCAATTGCTCGCGCGACAACGAATCTAATGTGATTTCGTCTTCGAAACGCTTAGCAAACTTAATGATCTCCTCCACCGGTACATGCTTTTTGGGATCTTTTATCTTCTCGAAGAACTCCGCGAATTGCTTGGCCTCTTCACTCTTGTGATCAACTTTGTGCTGTACAGCCATTTCGTCAAGCGTCTGTTGCAAGAATTTTGCCATTTCGAGACGCACTTGCAGCGACTGCTTCAATTTATCCTCGCGATCTTTGGATGTTTGGAACGTAGACGGTAACATGCCCGGGAAGAAACGTATAAAGAACGGCAATAGCAATTCCATAAATGGAACGATTATAAACACCGAAAAGGGGATGAGTCGGAACAGATCGGAGGTGGTGCGCAAAAGTAGTTTATTTTCACGACGCGTCAACGTTTTTCCATTAAGTACACGCCACAACAGCTTGCGCGAAATATTTATGTCGATGAAGAGTAGACGGAACCCGTGATAATAGTGCACCACTTCCTCCCAGATACGTGTGCCCAGTGACTTCTGGGTGACAACGGCTTTCTGTGGCTCTGCGGCCACCGCCTTGGCAGTATCCGCTGGCTCATTCAACGCTTTATTCGCGGTGCCCAGAGCGCTTGCTTCCTTTATGATCTCCTCCACTTTTTCTTTCTGTTTCTCCTTCATTGTTTTGACAGTTACCTCTACCTTGGAGGACGCGTTTTCGCCCAGTCGTCGTGTCAAATGAAACTTTCGCGTCGTGCCATATGTGGGGATGTTCTGATTGTGGTAATGCGATTCACTGATATTATTCCAGCGGGTAAGTAACATTGACTGCATGCCATTCTGTGTACCGGCATAATTGCCACCCGCCCAAAGGCTGGAATTGGCGTAACCGCCTATATGACGGCGAACAGCATGGCGGGAAAGATATTGTGACATGGAGTCTGTAAGGGAAATGTAGTAAATTGAATTAAGTACAGAAAATCAGCAATGCAACATCCACCGATCGAAGAAAGGGGCGTCTTTTAATTTTAAATTAATTAATTTATGAGTAGAAAATTCTTCTTTTTTTTGTTGAAACATCTTTGGTTTTTGTGGGGTAAATTTTAGTCTGATTTTAACATGGAAACGCTCGTTAAACTTTTTACAACCAAAACCAAATATCGGTGTTAATCGGCATGCGTGCTAAATTGTATGATATTAAAAAAGCAATACGAACACAAATAAAATACGAAGGCGAATACGAATGCGATAAACAAATGACAAAGAACTATGCACTATGAATGTTGGATATGACATCGATTTTTCCGAATATCGCTATTTCATGAGGCGATAATTCGAAACGATATTTTCCGGGTGGATATAACGAAGAAATCGATATTTTATCTCCATATCGGCATATCGATTTCATATGCAATGAATTTTAACGATTTACGAAATCGATACTTCCTTATATACGATTACTAACGATCTTGATGTAATATCTAAGACGATAACGATATTAATAGCTATCGATGGCAATGGAAATACTGATAGATATCGATCATAATAAATACGAAATGAAAAGGATCCGTACGTCATGCGGACTGTGCCCCTCGTGTCGGTTGGGCGGGAAAGAGGGTAACCGTTGGACTTATTATTAATAATAACAATGACTACAAGAAAAGCGATAAAGCTAACGATAACATTACAAACATCTGTTATCTCCATAAGTAGTAAATATTTCTTAAGTGCCATTTCATTTCCGTTTTTCTTTTTCTGATAGCTGTTTTTTTTGCAATCCAGATAATGTTTTGATTTGAGTCTAGCAAATAAGAGTACAGCGAAAAATCCCTGACCCCACAACGTAGCATAGCCAAACCGAATCATATTAACCGCAATCACTCTTTAGCAGACATCAGCGAAAAAATAATAATACTAAAACAAAAGCTGATAATAGTTTGAAAGTTGCCACGAAACGTTTTGTCGCTCAATTAGCATTTTTACCCATACTTGTTCCGTCTGTTTCAACTCGTATGGTTTGAGAATTTTTCCATATTTACCATTTCCTGAATTATCAGCAATTAACACCTATAGCTGGTGATTTTGGTTTATTAAGATAACGTTATATAAACACGGAACAACCGATGCACATGAATACTCAATTTGCGCATTCAAATGTATTGTACATAAATGTATATGTACAGCGACTCAAATAATTGACTACATGTTGATTTTTTTTTATAAAAAATTAAAAAAATTTCCAAGATGAAATTAAAAAGAAAGTTTCAAACATAAACCGCAATTTTTTAGCTTCTTTCAACTTATATATTGTTATGCTAAAATCGAATAAGCTACAAAACTGTAAAATATCTTTTGAAAATATAAAACTAAAAATTTTGAAATATTATTGTATAAAAAAGTTACCCTGTGGTTGTTTGAGTCACTGTATATAGGAACATACAGAAAGGCATAAAATTAATGCATGTTTCGCTTCTAAAATAATTTACTACTTTCGTCTAAAATAATTTCCTACTTTCATCGTGTGAATTCGAAACTGAATACTCGCCGTGCAATCGATCTGAGTTTAAACCTTGATTCCGAATTCTCCCATCAAACAGCCAGTAACAGACATTCCTCTTGCCTAACTAAAAATCTCTTGGCTCAGACTAAATGCTATCTTTAAGTCTTAACCTTTGGTTCGAAGATCGACATTAGTTGAATTTCTCTGAGATCTATCTGGATAAGAAATCAAACCTATTTAAATAATAATGAAATGAATTTGTCTTCTCAATTTTGTGCAGACTATGGAGGGGCCTATAATTCCAGAAGCGTTTTCGTGGCAAAAATACACTCGGGAGGTTGCCATTGCCTACTGAGGAGCGACCGCTATTAAAAAAAAAACTTTTATAATTTCTGATGTTACTTTCCCCGGCCAGGATTTGAATGCGGCTTTCACTGTCAGATGCTTGATACAAAAAAAAAAAACAAATTAAAAAAGCATCAATTAATACGATTATTTTATTGGGTTATTGTATGTAGACAAAAACGTAATAATAATAATATATGATAGAGAAGTGAGACACATGCACACCACACTAAGTATATGTATGTATGTATGTAGTATGTATGGAATGCTTTTAACAGTTGATTGCAGGTAGCGCTTGAGTGAATTATAAATTAAGCATTATATTTCAAATTGAAATAAATTACATGCGATATGTAAGAGTGTAATGAATTTAAGGGATTAAATGGTTGATTAAATTACATTTATAAAGGTATGTATATATGTATGTATATATGCCTCTATATGCTTATATAATAACAATGCGGATAAACAGGCTTTTAAAAAAATATTCAACAACGATAAAAAGCTACTGAAATACGAAAGCATAGGGTGAACGAACTAAATTTTTGAACCAAAATACTTCCAGCTGTAATGCTAATAAATCACACAACGAGACGCAAAACCGGCATATAAATAAACCTTAAATGTTCTGTGCAAACTGAACTCAATTAAATTGATAATTTGTGGGCACTTTTGGAGCACAAAATACGAAAACTTGCGACAGCCAGTAAACTAAGTCTCAATACGTTCATTCTAAATTTATTTAAATAAATTTTATATTTAAATTTTAAAAGTATAAGCCTCTATGAACGGAGACCTTTTCCTATATGAGGTACCAGTTTTTCGACAAACTCTTAACCCTTGAGAGGTGACGTGTTTTGCGGTAACTCTTAGGAGGAACAATGGGTCACTAATGGAAAAACAGGATAGTTTGTCTTCGCCCTCCACCGCCACTTCTGAGCTAACTAGCAAGGAATGTAACTTTGGTGTAGGCAACAGCGACCCAGCGTTATCTCTTAATGGTTAATAGGGCTATAAAACATTGAGCTCAGAATGCGAAGAAGCTTTACTATACGGCTCTAGTATTTTTATTCCGAATTGGCTGTTACTTTACCTAATAATTTTAATAATGCGGCTAGTACTCTATGGTATATTAATTTTTCCACAACGAATTTAATTGGCATGACCTCTCTTAAAAAACCGAATGTATGTAGGTTGTTCTTTTAAATTTAAATTGTCCCTGGCAGTGCCTTTATCCTGATCAGTTCTTCTTTCTACTTAAAAACGTATGCGTCTACATTATGTACATGCTTATGCAAGTTGTACAATTCTAACACATTCCCTTTCGCCACTTTGGGAAAATGCCGATCACAGGCGTCAAAAGTGAAATTGCATAAGTGAAAGGAAAAAAAATAGAATGATTAAATAGAAATTAAAAGTGTGCCAAATTTAGTATTTTTATACTAAGCAAAAGCAATATTATAGGAATTAAATATTATGTGAGGAATAGTGAGGGAAAACTACAAATGTGTATTTAGGTACGAGTAAGAATTTAGAATTGTATAAACAGGTGAAAAGTGTAATAAGTAATTAAAATTTAAAATACGATATAATAATAAGTTCACTAATTTACAATCAAATGGTTACAGTTGGCACGCTAACTGGATAAAAGATAAAGGTGAAATGCTAAGCAATTTCTGTTCAGATATAAATCTAAATGAACCTACATATATTTAATTATATTAAAAAAAAACTAATCTACACACACATATGCACATATGCAGATGCGTACGTACATACTTTGTAACCACTTTCGACGACTACTCATATTTATCATTGGCGTCAGACAGTCTACGTTTACCCACTACCAACTACTGCGCTTTGCAAGCCATCGATCTACCCGACTAAGTAGATAATAGTCGGAGATGTCTATTTGCATCTACGAGGGTTGCCTTTTAGATTTTGCGCCTTCGCAACACAACATGTGATTAGCTGTAATTAGATAGTTTTATCGTAAAGTTTGGTATTTTTTGGCATAAACTTGCATATAACGTTTTCACTTACGAGTTTTATTTGTGTTTTTTTATAGTGAGTTTAAAAATTCATATTGCTTAAAAATGGAATTAACACGTGAACATTTTCGTGCGATAATTTACTTCTACTTTTGGTTTTGAATCACCACCCTTAGCCACTGTGAAACGATGGTACAACGAGTTCCTATGTGGCCGCCAATATTTGCAGGACGAATTTCGTGAAGATCGTCCAAAAACGGTGGTTGTGCCAGAAACAGTCGATGCTGTGCGTCAATTGCTAATACAAGATCGTCATGTGATATATCGCGAGATAGAGGCATCCTTGGCCATTAGTGGGGCCAGCATACATTCAATATTGCATGAACATTTGGTCGTAAAGAAGATTTGTTCTCGTTGGATACCGCATAATTTGACAATTGCCCAAAAAAGGACTCGTGTCGATTGATGTAAAGAAGTGTTGAAGAAATTTAGCCGCGGTGGATCAAAGCACGTCTATGACATCGTAACAGATGACAAATCTTGGATCTATGCATATGAGCCGGAAACAAAGCAGCAATCGACTGTTTGGGTGTTCCAAGCCTAATCCAACAAAAGTTGTTCGCGCAAGAAGCACCTCAAAGCAAATGGTCGCCTGTTTTTTCGGAAAATCTGGTCATGTCGCAACTGTTCCACGAGATAAACTTAAAACGATCAATTCTGAGTGGTATACAACCATTTGTTTGCCAAAAGTTTTTGGAGAATTAAGGAAAACCAACCGCCGAAGACAAATAATTCTTCACCAAGACAATGCGAGCTCTCACGTATCGATTCACACAAGAGAGTTTTTGAGGACTCAAAAGGTCGAATTGATGGGTCATCCGCCTTACAGCCCTGATTTGGCACCTAATGATTTCTTTTTATTCCCGAACATCAAAAAAAAATGCGAGGTCAACGTTTTTCAACGCCTGAAGGAGCTGTAGAAGCCTTCAAACAGCTCGTTTTAGAGGTATCCTCTTCTGAGTGGCAAAAGTGCTTTGGTTCAAATTGGTTCAAGCGAATGCAGAAGTGTATTGACTTAGATGGAGAATATTTTGAAAAACAATAAAACTATTTTCCTTAATATTTGACCGTGTTTTCATTATTAGGCGCAAAATATAAAAGGCAACCCTCGTACTACACAACAAACCGCAAAACAACTGCGCGGCATTTGTGGTGAATGCCAATGGACATGGCAGACTGGTCAGCTTTAATAATGAAACGAAAACTTGGGTAAATTTTATTAAAGGAGAATTAATTAATACCTACGGCAAAGGAAACCCCCAAAATAATTTTTAATTTTCTGAATTTAGACAAAGCTTGAAACTTATACGTAAATGGCTTTTGTTATAGAATGACCTATATTTTGATAAAAAAAAATTAACGAACAAGTTTTAACATGAACAATTTTGTGAATATTATAAAACAAATTAAGTACTTTTTTCCGGCATTGTATACATATGTGTAAATACATATAAATATTTTAAAACTCATCAATGGTGTTAAAAATTTAATTTATTCACCACCTTTATATCAACCTGCTTTCTTGTTTTTACCAGTCAAAATGCCAAATGTGGTCGAATAAAATGAGAAAGTGATGTCACGCAAAATAGTGTAAATATGTAAATACAGCAGCAACAGAATATAAACACAGCTGAGTATAAAGAAACGGCAGAGTTAAGTTAAGCAATAGATATATGTACATATGTCGACAAAGCATTTTATTATTGAATTATCACCTGCGTTGTTGTAATTGTAGCAGCTAGCTAGGTCGTGTTAGCTCTGCTTATCTATCATCGTTACTATTAAGCTTATCGAAGAGAAGGCCTAAGAAACAAGCTGTTTCGGCATGGTGGAAATATATATGGAATGGGTGATAGATGAGTGGGTTTTGGGGAGCATAGGAATAATTGATTGGTGCCGTGTTCCTTAACTGGTTTAGGTGAGACTCTGGCGACATCAGAAGGCATCCTGAGACATTCAGGAGTGCGCCGTTTGGCAGGCCTGCAGCTTTGCCCACCAAACTCTACTATTGATTAACCAAATAATAATGGAATAAGGGATCCGTCAACATGAATGTTGAGTCTTAGCCTGACCTCTTTCGTCGATGTTGGGAATAGGGTCGCGAGAAAATGTAGTAGGGGAGCGTCATGTTTCTGTCTATGAAAAAGCGAGCAAGGTTTGACAGATAGCCGGTTCCACGACAGTTCGTTCTACGTTACCGGAATGACCCCTATTTCTTTACAACCAAAGACTGTCATTTCAGCAGCATTCCCCAAAATTTGATGGGGAATGTTTTATGCTGTTACACAACAGATAACCGTTTAGTTTCGAGCACAGATTATCAATTACATTACCGGTAGCCATTATCGAGCAGTTAAGTATAGGACGAAGCGATTGTAGGCCAAATGTAGGCCAACGGCCGAGGCTTTTGCCTTTTTACCGAAGAATGCAAAAGAAATTACAGATTAAAGTAACTTGATTTGGTCGTTTGCAAGGGATGCCGCTTTGGGCGGTAAATTCGAGAATTCCATCGGCTGGAATGAAGCGAGCAGCTGCAGTCGTATCCACCTTACGGAACTTATGTTCGATCATCTGTTGATATGGGTAGAGCTCAGTAAATTCCGCGACCCAGTCAGCTTTTTTAAAGTTGAGGAAGGTTCGGTTGGTCTACAGAGGCAAAACCAGCATGTCTGCCTATCGGGATGATTAGGTGGTCTGATGAAAGAAACTTCAAAGCAGAGCGCTCTGAAAAGGTTTGATCCTACCCCAATCCCGATCTAGCTAGCGTGGAAGGTATGTATGTATGTATGTATTGTATACATTAATGTTATCTTGCAAATATGTAAACATGTGAACGCTGCTAATTTTCTTCGTGTTACTATTTAAAGAACAGTTACACTTTCGTACGCCAGATGAATTGAGGATTTGCAATATTTAGATTTCTCGCCTCGGTTCTTGACATTTTTTTTTTGGCAAAAAGTCAATATTCGAATGTACATATGTACATATGTATATGTTAATCTATACAACAACTTGCTCTTGAACCGATTGAAGGTGAGAACTTGTAAAGCAACTGAATATACAAAGGGAAAGGTCGTTGAAGCGTTCACAGTAGAAAAGCGATGATCAGGCGCATTAAGAAGCAGCAACCACATCAAGTATTAAACACCTATGAAACAATAAAGTAAAATGAACTATGAATGTATATATGTACATACATATGTACATATACTTATACATACAAAAGTGTGGGCACAGAGGATTTGTGCTTGTAGAGGGGGCATCTGTCAACTAAGCACTTATGAGATAAGAATCGAAAGTAAGAATAGGTGATGATTGCCTCGATTTTGCTATTTTTTGCTAGTATGTATAACTAAACAAACATAAAAACGTCATACGTACATACATATGTACATAAGTATGTACACTGTATGTAATTTTTTTTTATAAAGAAAATCAGCAACACCTTTCCGACGCCATTTGTCTCCATCGCTTGACTCTGCCACTGACATATTTTACCGTTTTGTCTAAACTCTTGTCATTTAGTGCCCCACCCTCTTTACGTCAGTTAAAACAATTTGGATTCATAAGCTGAATGTACTTGTTCTTTTTTCCCAATTCGCCTGGGTTGTTTTGATTACACAAACAAAAGAAATGAGCAATGCGAAGGAGAATTCATATAAGGCGAAGCAGCTGATTGAATTCGTTTGATGAACGTAAAGTCAAAATGATGTGTTTGTTGTAAGTCATAATGTCATTGTGTGTAAAATTTGTTAGTGTATATTTTTGTTTTTGTACGTACAACAGCGCCTAATATGAATACGCCTTGAGCAAAATTGGGCGAATTCATATTTTGGCATTTCACTCGCAATATTACACAAACAAAATACACAATGCTACCACCTTCTATGGATCCATCTTGGATTCATCCGTGAAAATAACCCGGTACAAGAAGGCAGCAAATTGGTTTGCATACTGCTTCGCGTATTGCAACCGTTTGATGAGGTAGGGTTTGTTACGAGGTGTGTATACTTGAACATCCAATATATGCAGAAAATTTTTCACAGTCTGTGGGTGGACAGAAACAATCTCAACCTCTTTCAGCTCTTTTGCAATACCTATTTATGATTTTTTCGGGTCCTCCTTGATATATCCAGTAATCGTTTTCTCTGTCTGTGACGTATGCAGATATTTAACTATTTGCTTAATTGCCATACCAAATCAGATATTTGGCTGTAAACTCACGAAAAAATTACTACGATTTTTTTAAAAGGAACTCCGATTGTTAAGCACAGTTGGTGAAGATGTAGCAGGTTTTTTGGTTATTGAAAATTGAAGTTAGTATAGATTTTCATATTTAATTATTATTTTTGGTTTTGACATAAAAGCTTAAATATCTACTACACAAGGCTACTAAAGATTTTCATAAAGCGGGAATAGCGCCAAAAATAGCATTTGATAAAAGAAAAAAATATAAATAAATGTAACATGCACTAGTAGGTTTATTGATTGAGAAATAATAATATACATAGCAGATGTGATGTTTGTATGCATGTATGTATGTATGTTTATACCTCGTCAAAATAGTATTAAAATGCTAGTACATACTCTGACGCTCAAAATAAAAAGTAACAGCAAAAAATTAATAAAAGCTACATTTTTTACGTTTACTCTTATGGTAATTTTGTTTCGAATATTTCCACCAAAACTAAAGCCACAGTTAGGAGATGTGATAAGCTCTATTAATACTAAGCGATTTCATTGCAATGATTTTTTTTTTGCATTAGCGAATGTCTGGATTTTTATTTTATTAATTAGGAATAACTGCAAATTTTTTTAAACGCAAAATTTTGCTACTCCTTTTGTAATTACTACATATATTCAAACTAATCGACTGCTCATTTTGTTAATATTTTTTTAACTGCAGTGTACTATGTACATACAAGAATGATAGAATACAAGATTGCGCCTTCCCGCGGTGAAATGACAGATCTCGCCTTCAGTAAACAAGAATACGGGAGAGAGAAAATTGAACAACTTCCAATATTTCATTGAAAAACGTGTTCTAATTGTTCTAAAGTGTAAAAGTATGAATTTATAGGCAGACATTTAATAAATAAATTCGCAAAATACTAAAAAAAGTGTCTCTTTTTCTTAATTTGTGAAAAAAGCTTTGTCTAGTTGAAGTTGAGAATTGTCAAACCCGGCAAAACCAAAGTAGCGGTACTTCTAAAGGCGTCACCTTCAGTATTCAGTACACCGTGATGTACATATATGTATATTTTTATCTCACTATTTAATTTTTCGAACTTTGCTCATAACATCACAATCAGCTGATGACCAAAGACGTTGCGAAGCGCTTACAACAATACCGGTGCTTCGCTGTCCGCGCAAATACCTAGCAGCGAAGCAGCGTAAAATGAAGTGGAGAGTAAGATGAATAAAGAACACAACACAAATAGAAAAGAGCACCGAATGAAAAGGAATATACAATGGAAAGTTTAGCAAGAAAAATAAAATGGAAACAAACAAATTACAAACAAACTCATTTACAAATGTGCAAATATATATGTACATATGTATATACATACGTAAATTTACCATAACAGTGAATTTTCCTAATTTTTTACTATTTCATGACCTTTCATTTGTGCTTTTAGATGAATTATTTTTACTCACACTTTCTGCTTCCATCTTTTGCGAATGTTATCCAGGATTTATCGTTGCGCAGGATTTTTTGCTGATGGCGTATGAATGCATTCATTGTTGTTGTTATTGACCGCTTTTGCTAACTGCTAGTTTTTATATACCGTCGATTTTGTTTATTTGGCAGTTTTATTATTTATATTATTGTTTTTAGGATTCTGGTTCGCCGTAGTTGTTGGTATACAGGTGTAACGCTCGCGTTTTCGCTTTTTATTTATTTTTTTTGAATTTGTTATTAAACTCGAATTTTCAACTGCAAGTTTTCATAAAAAATATATACATACATATATAATTAAAAATCTCTATAATACGCGAGAAAAAAGCTGTTTAGGTTATACTGTTGCATTTTTTCAGTTTGCGGAAATTTCTTCTAATTGCTGATGGTGCATTTTTATAACAACTTTTCCCTATTAAAATTATCTTAAAAAAAATTTCAATTTTGCTTTTTTCTTTTTCGAAAATCGAAAGGAAAATTTTTATTATTCTTTATCCTATCTTCAGACTGACAATTCAATTAGGTTTATTGTTTCGTGGTTTCAATGGTGATGCTTCATCGCCAACGATTCTCTGCGCGCTAGCTCTGCTACCTAATCAGCGCTGAAGTGGGGTAACGTGGTCGATTGGCAGTGGCCGCATTACACAACTACAGCGAAATTTTCATTTGATTCGGTAGGACAACCCACACGGCAGACAACAACAAATTTATATGAGAACACTTTTGATTCTAATAAGAGGAATTGGACTTTACAATTCCCATCAAAGCAAAGGAAATAAGGGAATTGTTTTCATGCATTTTTCTACTATTATTGTTCAGATAACTACAAGTTTTTATTCTTTAGGTTTCTTGCGCACATACTTTATTTGATTTCACTACCGCCTTTCTTACTGCGTCGTCGTATGCTTGTTTCAATTCACCGTTTTTCGCCACGTTTCCTATATGATAAATATTCCAATTATTTTACAATCCAAACATTGGGTCGTTTTTTATTTTTGTGTGAATTTTTACTCGATTCTGATTCTCATTGAACTGATTTGATTTTAGACTGTTGGTAAAATTTGTACAATACGCGCAGTGAACTCACTCGTTTTAACTTTTGCCTTCATTTGCCAATCGTATTTTATTTTCCACTAAATCGTAGCATGTTAACAGAGATGCCAGTTTGATTAATTTATAGTTAGAATATATTTCATATAAATTGTAGTACCGCACGTTGAAGCTTGATTAAAATTTTCACTAAACAATTAAATCTACAGTTTGGTTTTAACTAAAATTACTAATAAAGGCAGTTGTAACAACGATGGCGACGCCATCAGTGGTACCACTGCTTTAATTTGGCGATTTTAAAAGTTCTCAAGTCCATGTACACCTAAAGAATCACTTTTTTAGTATTTTGCATATTTAATTATTTTATATACATATTTAAAAATTACAATGTGTTTTCCACTGAAATATTGGAAGTCAATCCCTCTTCTTTCTCCTATATTCTTTGTTTACTGGATTTGGGATCTGTCACTCCATCGCGGCAAGGCAAAATTTTGTATTATATCATTCTTGGTTAAAATCTTCTCTTCAGCGAACTTTACTTTTACATATTTATATTAAACTCCGAACCAATAAACGACATACTTGCCACACCGAGTCACTCAAACATCGAAAAAATATCCAAATTCATTAAAACCATGCACATGACAATCTAACAAATAATCCAAACCCGACACACTACTCCGAGCTGATGGCCTTGGCAGCCAATGCTCAAAAACTTTTAGTACTGATATTAATATCAGTATCTAAATAATAATAATAATAATAATAATAATAATACTTTTACATTAATTAACGCTTAATATTTATAATTTTGTATTAAGTTGCCTTGAATCTAAACCGTTTATTTCGACATATCAATATAGTATGTATAACGTTTACGGTATGATCCCAACACTGTTCGATCTGTCAATCGCACAAATTTTGTAAACATTTCTCTTCCAACCAAACATATTAACTGTGTTTATAATAAAATATGCATTAAAATATAAAATACCAAAACAATACTATTAAAATAAACATTCAATTTGCTGTCGTGAAATAGAAAATCCGAGCATGGACGATTTAAATCCGCTAGCCGGTACGGCTCATCTATTGGAAGAAGTGGACAGTAAGTTTCCGAGGTGCTGACCAATTAAAGGTGCAGCTTGTGCCGACTTAAAAATACATTTACCACTTGTTTTTCCATTACACAGAAAAGCTTATGGTATTGCTGCGTGACGGGCGTACGCTAATTGGTTACTTGCGCTCAGTAGATCAATTTGCCAATTTGGTGCTGCACCGTACCATCGAGCGTATACATGTGGGCAACGAGTATGGTGATATACCGCGAGGAGTATTCATTATACGTGGCGAGAATGTCGTATTATTGGGAGAAATTGTATGTTAAAAAAAGAAAAAGGACAATGACTGTCACACAGCTAACATTTTTTAATTTTGCAGGATCGTGAAAAGGAAATAAAATTGCCACTAAAAGAAATTTCTGTGGACCAAATTCTAGATGCGCAACGTAGGGAACAGGAACAGAGGCAGGAAAAACATCGACTTATATCGAAAGCATTGAAGGAACGTGGCTTAGCGGTCAACGCCGATATAATTAATGAAGACTTTTGTTAAGTAACTTTTCGATAAATGTACACTTAGGTTAAGAAATATTGAATATTGTAAGCGACAAACTTAAGACGCTGTTAAAAGAAAGAATATATGTATGTTTTTAAACAAAATTTAATTTAGCGTTGATTGGAAATATAACCTTCGTAGTCTATTTACATTATATAACTTCCCATTATACAACATCAGGCATTTACAACCATTACATTAGCTCCATACTCCATGTGCTACGGACAATCGGCTTGAGTTGAGGACTTTGTTGTGGTTCTACACTTAATTTACGATTGCGATTGTGTGCGCTCAGCAGATGATCCCAAGATTCTTGGATGATTAACCGTTGGGATGGGGATAGCGTCGATATGGATCACGATATCCAGTCGGAGCTCTTTCGTAAATGTTGTAAAAAGGGTCGCCGAAAACTTAGTAATAAGATGCAAGTTTCTGTCAACGATGAAGCGATCGGTTGAGCGATTACCGATAATAGCTCATCAATTGCATTGCAGGCGCACATTATCGGACAATCATCTGCATGTGAGACTCTAGTTCCCCCGACAGTCGGTTCTACGATACCGGAACGACCCGGATTTATATCTGGCCAAGGACTGTCACTTCAGCAGCATTCCCCAAAATTTTATGGCGAGTGTTTTTATGCTGTTACAAAAACAACTTTAGTGACTCCCTTTGGAACGGTTTCGTTGAAGTGTCTGATTTCAACAATGCTTTTGAAGTTAGTGCTTTGGATACTAGGATGAAGTCGCCGCGGTACCTATTGTTGCTCATTAAGAAAGTGGTTTTAGGCAATATAGTGTCGGAAAAATCTATTCGCAGTAGTTTTTTCTAATTATTCTCTTTCCATGCTAAAACTTTTTCGCATTTTTTTAATCAAAATTTAGCTCATTTGATAACAAAAATCATCTTGTCAATTTAAATTTTTATAAATTTGCATCTACTTTTTTTTTAAATTTGAATAAAACATGTACATATATGGGCTTTACCATAGATGAGCTATATTTTGATAACAAATTTCATCACGAAAAACTGTGATTATAAAAATATATATTAATTTTTCGCCCTAACATATTTAAATCAACAATAATTTTGTGAGCTAAGATCACTTCTGATTAGGAGAATATTGAAAAAAAGCCAACAACAATCAGAGCGATAGAAATTATAGCTGCTTTTTCTCATCAGATTTATTTAAGGACCCCACCCGGATATCAATTCAAAACCTCCGACTTGCTAGGACAGAAGATTTACTTTTACCTGGTGCATTAATTCTGAAAATTTACCTCTGTTATTCGACGCAACAAAAAAGAACATTTCAATTTGCTTATTTATTTCTTCAAATGATATCCGTATTACATATATATAGTATATATACGATAATTTGCAGTAATCTAAGTGGATACATACTAGCTCTCATTTCATTTCATTTATTTTTTTTTTATGCATTTATGACTTTTGATGCCGCTCAAAAACTTAAAATTTTGTGAGTTTCAAAAATATGTGATATATGTAGGTCGCCTTATGTGACAAGGGATACAATTCCTTGATCCTATTAGCTAACCTTTAGGGGACGCACGTTTGCAATTACCTTAAATTAAGAATAGTTAGTTAGCGCTATGAGTTATGTTTAATGTTATTCAATTCAAAACAACAAACAAAATAAATTTACTTTGTCCACTTGGCGTTTAACTTGGAAGGCGAATCTAAGCTAAGCTTCGAAGCAATTAAAATTTAATATATAGTGTGCAATATAAACACAATAAACAGTACTGTAACTCTGGTATTTGATTTAAAAAAAAAAAACAAAAAAAAATTTAATTTTGGAAGATTTCCTTCCTACGTTAAATAAAAAACACTATTTCTTAATTTGGCTATAGTACATATGGAATTGTGGGGTGTCTTCATAGTTCGGGTTAGTCTGTTAAATTTTTTTTAAAAGAAAACAACGCATCAACTGGTTTGCTCTGTGCCTTAACAAATATAGCTTATTGCATCCGAATCTGTTATTTTATTCCGAATGCACTTTTAAAGAGTCACACTCGCATTCTTCAACATGAGCCTACTTTGAAATTGCGAATCTGATTTAAAATTTATATTTTTTTATACACACAATAAAGTCACAAGTTTACTTGAGTCTTGTTAGTTAAATAGTTCTCAAGTCAAATTCATGTTTTACAAATTAAGCAAAAAAGTAGTGTTTGTCTATCTTTTTTTTTTATGTAACTTTCTATAGATTAATATTTAATAAAATAAAAATAAGAAATTGCTTTGCTAACATTTAATATGCATAGTATATGTATGTATGTATGTGAGTTGAGTTTGTTCTCTATTCATCCCATTCATCTCTTCTCCTCCTCTGTTCTAGTCCTCCTCATTCACTTGGCTTCTCCGCTTCATTGGCGACTGGCGGCGGTGTTGTTGCATCTGTACTTGGTGCAGCTGGCGCCGGCTTACTGTTGCTCTCGGCGACCGCTGTGGGCTTTGCGGGTTCTATAGCCGCTGCTACTGCTGTTGCCGGTGGGGCTGCTGGTTTTGCTTCTGCGGGTGTCACCTCAGTTGGCTGAAAATGCGGTCTTTCACTTGGTTCATTTTGTTTTTCTGGCCGGGCTGGTGGTTTTTCCTGTTTCTGTGGCAACACAAACTGTTCATCCACTACCTTTTGTGGCTCGCTCTTAGGCTCATCCGTATCTACGCTAGATTTCTCTGTATTTTCCTCCATATTTTTCGTTGTTTTATTGCTATTAGAGTCTTTCGCTGCTGCCGTGATTTTTGTCTCATACTTCATTGCTGCTGCTGCTACTGCTGTGGATGAACCTTCCGGTTTGTATTCCTCCAACTCTAAATCCCAATCAGCTTCAGTGTCCTTAAACGAAGAGCCTGACCTAGTATTTTGGGGGCTCGCTTCTTCGCGCATATCGTCACGCGAATTTCGACGGTTGCCGCCCCGTCCGCGGTCACCTCGATCATTGTCGCGGTAATCCCCACGTTCAGGACGGTCACGACCTCCGCCATGACCACCTCTTCGATTGCCACCAGGACCGCCTCGGCCATGCCGTTCTTCAGGACCATCTCGTTCACGGAACCGATTTCCGCCTGGCCCCCCACCCCGTCGTTTGAACATGTTGCCATCGTCTCCTTCATCATCACTCCAGTTGCCCGGTCCACCATGACCCGGTGGTCCGCCGCTACGGCCACCACCACGACCTCCACGCCCACCTCGACCACCACGTCCACCATTTGGCATTTCGCGATCAAAGGGATTGCGTGGGTTGAAAAAACCTGCAAATGATATTGGTCCTTTTAAATTACTTACAAAACAAAAACTTAGTAAAACCTGTGCACGCTTAAGAGGTTAGATAAAAACCTGTGCAAAATGTTCGCCGTTTTGCAAATTTTCTAGTAGTATTCACACTAACCTTGTCTTGGACCTTGTCCTTGTCCCGGACCACCTGGTCCTACGTGGCCACCACGCATAAACATCGGCCCGCCACCTGGTCCACCCATACGCGGATTAAACGCATTCGGTGGTGGTATACGCATTTGCATAAGACTGGTTGGTTGATTGAAGCGATTTTGCATATTGGGGTAGAATTCGCCATTATGATTACCCATACCGCCACGTGGTCCACCTCCACGCGGTCCACCACGTCCATCAAAATCTAAAAAAAAAAAAAAAAAAAAAAAAAAAAAAAAAAAAAAAAAAAAAAAAAAAATGTTAAGTTTTAGTCCCACTGCTCTGCTACAAATATTTCCATGCACTTACCATTCATAAAATCTGGACGATGTGGTGGATTATTCATGTCAATTGGCTGTATGTTCATTGGGCCACCGCCGCGCGGTCCACGACCACCTTCATTGAAATTTGGTGGACCACCCATGTTACCATCGTTGAAATTAGGTGGTCCACCAACACCCATAATAGCTTCATTAAAGTTGGGCGGCGGTCCGCTCATACCGCCGTCGTTAAAGTTAGGAGGACCACCCATACCTTCATTGAAATTGGGCTGCCCGCCATTCTCACGCCACCTTTTCGCTGCCTCAATTAAATCTTGGTCTACATCGCCGCTACCACGTCCACTCCAGCGGCTACCACCACCTGAACCGCCACGTTCACGACCGCGTTCTCGACTAAATATATCACCACTGCTATTTTCGGGCACTGGCCCACCCGGACCACCAAACATTGGTGGTGGCTGGTTGAAGTTCATTGAGGGTGGATTAATTGGCGTTGGTGTATTAGCTGAATTGGGTCCATCCTCCTCATCCATTTCAATGTCCATTTGATCGTCGCCGGAGGGCATATTTCCCATCGATGGTGGAGGCACACCACCACCCACAGCAGCAGGAGGTGGAAAATGGCCTGGTCCGCTTGGTGGTGGCATTCCCATGTGTGGTCCCATACCTGGCGGTGGCCCATTACCACCGGGCACTTGACCAGGTATGGGTGGGAAACCTGGTGGCATCATGCCGGTCGGCATCATCATCGGATGTGGCGGTGGCATGCCAGGTACCATGTTCGGTGGCATAGGTATGCCGGAGATAGGCATCGGGCCCATGGGACCGAGCATGCGCGGCGGACCTCCCATTGGAGGTGCCATTGGAAATTGTACGGCCATCATTGGTATTTTTGGTGGTGGCCCAGCAGTGGGTGGCGGTCCTGGCGGTGGTTGTGTGGTATCGATGCCAAACAATAACCCGGCATTGCCAGGACCCGCTGTAGGTGGTGCGGCCGCAGGCATATTGGCGGCTTCTTCTGCAGCCTTCTCCTTCAAACTCTTCATGTGTGTGATTTTATCCTTCACCCAACCAGGCATCGAATCCTCATCGAACATGCCACCCTCTTCCAGGACATCGAAATCCGTTTCGTTATCCAGCTTAGTCCATGGTATATAGGTTACACCTAACTCCAGATCCCAAAAGTCTTTCCACTCCTTACTTTTAACACCCTTGCCGGCAGCCCAAGAGATCGTGATGGCGCGTCCCTGTAACTTGTGATTCTTTAAACCTTGCATGGCTTTGTGCGCGTCCTGACGTCTATTCATAACGATAAATGCACAGCCACGCGGCACAATCAAATCGATGCTCACGATATCGCCATAGGTGCCGAATGTGTCGGATAATTCCTCTTGATAGACAAGCTTTGAGAGATGCCCCACCCACAGTGTGGTGCTGCAAACTGCAATGAATCATGGGAGAGTGAAGGGATTGATTGAGTATTGAGGTGTGCGCTAGGATAGGGATCTTAAAAACTACTCTTTTCTGCGAGTTTTACAAATAAAGGGCGATCTTGTTGCTGCTGATGTGCGGTGGTTGTATTTTTTGTAGTGAACTTATAAAAATTGTATGGAAGTTTTGTGAATGAATTTTGAGATATTAACCAGCATCTAGCTGGAGTAGTGAGATATTTGCTTCAATGGTGAATGCCAATTTATAATAGCATCCGGAACCTTACATAAACAGTAAAGACACAGAGGCGACAGGTCCTAAGAAGTCCATTTGCGGAAGCCGCAGATATCGTTTGACCTTATGCTAAGCTTGTTCTCTTAACCGGTAATGGCATGCGAGAGTACTCAAAAATTTTTTGTTAGCATTTTTCCTGGCCTTCTTTATTTTTCTATCTTCTATACCATACGCTGTTCACATTTGTGACGGTAGTTTAACTCTACAATTAAATAGATATAGTTCCATTACAATTTATGCCCATTGGTACAACTTTGTTGAGCTAAACAGGGTTAAACAGCCCTCGGCCGGGTAAAACTTGGGAAATTTCGGTCCGTATAACAGTTTGCCATGGGAATATCGACAACTTGGTCTAACTATGCCTCTCTACAGTGCTGACCTCCAATACTTTTTTCTGATCTGAACTTTTTTTTTTCAAAATTTTGTAATGCCACTCATATTATCTCTAGTAAACAGGTTTCGGCATCATCTTAAACTTATTATGCTGTCATTTATTTGAAATTACTTTCCAATGAAGAAAGAAGAATCATCTTTCATCCTTTTGTTGTAACCCATTTTTTAGTTCTATAAACTAACCAAAAGTACTTAAAAAAAGAAGACATTTTGTTGGAAAAAAAAAAAATTATCGTCTTAAGCGGCAACATGTTCGCTGTACATCTATATGGTGATTCAAAACTGCGTACAAATGTTTGGCAGACGCATTTCTTGGACCAAAATAAAAAAATATATGTAAAGGGCCTTATTTACAGAATTCTGCCAGCTTATTTTTCTCTTGTTGCGCGGATTATTTCCGAAGTCAATGTATCGGCTGAGGCGACCCTATCATTTGGCCAGCAAGAAATATAATTCTCTGGATGTTTTCTTATGGGGTCAGCGCAAAATTTCTTTTTATTCTCAGCCGTTTAACACAGTCGAATTACTGACGCATATCAAGAGATCATCCGTTAATCTGGAGGAATTTTGGAACGCGTCAACCTCCCTTTACATCGAGAATGGAAGCTCCCTCGCATTTTTGTAAATGTAACTCAGTCAATAGCTTCGGCTGAAAAAATACCCTGTCCTTTTTTTTTGCATTGTTAAATGTTTGTATGCATTCTTTTGAATCACCCTGTATATGCCGATGTTTTTGCTATGTATGTACATTCACAAAAAAAAAAAAAAAAAAAAAAAAAAAAAAAACGGTCGAAATTATAATATCTATTATATTTTACGACCGCCACCAAAATATTTCTAAAAAATATTATGATTTACGTTAGCTGTACTGATTTGTAAACGTCATCAAAAAAAAAAAAAAAAGAATGTTTAAATATTTGTATGCAGATTTTTAAACATTAACTGTTGTCTGGAAATATTTTCTACTTGGGAAAATATTTTTAAAATGCTATTATGATGTAAGAAAATTCCATTTTTGGAGGTATTTTTAAATCGGTCCAGCTCATGTCAATCTTAAAATTTTTTCCGAAATATTTTGACGGTAACCTTAAAATATTATGCACTTCATATTTAAATAAATATTTCCGGTGGGAACAGATACATTTTTTTATATGTATATATTTTTCTTTAGTCTCAATTTTTACGCGTTGATTTGTGAAATTTGCTCAAAAACGTAGAAAAAACACTATAGTAGAAAGCCAATGTGTTTCAACACTTATATCACTTTTTTCTAATTCAATTTGGTTTTGAACACATCGTCTATTCACACAAAACACACGTCAGCCAACAACAAAGATGCAAAAATGACCTGAAAGTAAAAAACGAAATGATTAGTAATTGTTGCAGAGCAGTAGCGATTTTAAGAGGTTTTATTGATAAGCGAGAATTGATTTTCTACTCAGATTTATTAGAATTAAAATCTGTACTGTAGCTATTTTGAAATTAATTGATTTTCTTCAACGAAGAGAAAGACTCCATAACCTCAAAAATAGAGGAACGGAGCATAATTGGCTGGAGAAGAAACCTGCAGAAGTTTCTAATATAACCTACTTTTGAGCATAAGGAAACTCAAGGCGAGGAAAAGTATATTTTATCATAATCAAAAAAAAAGTTTCAATTCCAAGCGTATACTAAATATTATAGGTTTTCTTAGCGAACAATATGTTTTTTTGGTTGTTATTTTGATCCGACAGTTTTGGCGGCCGCCGTAGCCGAGTGCGCGCTTCATTCGGTGGGTCCCAGGCTCAAATCCAGGCCGATACAAGTAACAACAAAAATTTTAGAAAAGTTTTTTGTCGGCAGGTAATGGCGAACCTCCGAGTGAATTTCTGCCATGAAAAAAGCTTCTCACACAACATATTCGGCGTTCGGAGTCGGCGTAAAACGTAGGTCCCTCAATTTGTGTTACAACAACAAGACGCACACCACAAATTGTGGGAGAAGTTCAGCCAAAATCGCTTAAGCGGTTATAGCGCTAATTAAGTAAGTAAGTTTTGGAGCTATGGTCTATCAAAGTTATGATTCCAAACGAATTAAAATATTTAGCTTTGTAGACACACGGATGTAACTTGAATTTATTTAGCCAATCAAGAATCCAGCAACGTGTAGTCATAATTTAAGCAATGGCCTCGAAACTCGTTGTAAACACGGCGCTATGCGGCAAATAGAAGTAACGCGTATCGCACGACTTGTCTATGGTAACGAAAACCCGCATCGCTACTGCTAAAACCTAAAAAAAATGCAATTAACTGGAGGTGCAAGAAAAGAGGTTAATGCAAATAAAATTACAATATAAAATTTGTAAAATGATGTTAAATTTACCACTTAAATGCTCCTTCTTTATATCTGGTAGTCCCTTCCGGCGACGTTCACGCTCATGCTCACGTTCCTTCTCCTTATCCCTTATGCTGCTCCGTTCGTTGCGATCGCGATCACGATCACGTGATGTACGACGTCTATACGAGCCACGTGGCGAGCGGCTGCGCGAACGAGATCGCGTACGCCGACGACGGCCACGTTCACGAGAGCGTGAACGGCTACGGCTACGACTGCTGCGACGACGAGTAGACTTGTAGCGTTCACGATCGAGTTGTGATGGTGATGGGCTGCGTGAGTCGTTGCCATCCAAATTGATAACCTATGATTATGGAAGTAAGGAGCGCAAAGTCAAGAGATATATTTTTGTGAAAAAAAAACGAAACAAATTAAGAGAAAACTAAAATGAAAGAAATTAATTAGGGAAATGAAAACAAGGTGAAGTGGGAGAGGATAGAAGGTGAAAGGTGGAGGTAGAAAACGGATACCTAGAGGAAGAAAGAAAGGATAAGGAAATTTTCATGAGCAGGAATATTGTTAGTGTTTGTGTGTGTGGAGTTGGTTAATGGTTGTTGTGCTGTATGAGTTGATAAAATTTGTGACTGTGGATGGTTGATGAGATGTCATATTATGAGCCGTAGTTGAAATAAATAGTTCATATTAAAAACCGTTACTTCAATACGTTAGCCCTAAAAGCCTGGCTGTAAGGCGTGGCATAGTCGTGTTGACGTGTGTTTGACGTTTTTGTATCATTCGTGTGTTGATTTTTTTCTCGTGCATACGTTTCGCTTTTCTACTTAAAAAATTTCTTTTACGTTTTCTTTTTGAGCAAATTTCACGCAGTTTTAGCTTTAAAACATTACAAAACTTGTTTTTATACTTCGCTTTTTGAAGTCGAATGTTAGCTTTTTATATTTGTTTAAATTTAAAGTTAAACAAAAAAATATGTAGAGTTAACTTACCAGCAGCTCGCTACGCAAACGTTGTTATACGTCTCACATCAAGTCCGGCGGAATTTCATCAGTTATAAAAATCTTACCTTTTCAACACCTACACGCATGCGCGTAAGTTGTTGGATGGAAATTCCGACGCCAAACGGAGTCAAGTCAATTCAATTCGAATTTTTTTTTTATATATATAAAAATAGGTACGTATGTAAGTACATAGTAGGTATGTATGTGGGTGTAAACTGTTTTTTTCAAATTGTAATCAAAATAGCTAAGTATAATGGCGATTTGTTTGCCCATTCTAAAATTTCCACGATTTTTGCTTGCTTCGTTTTTTTCTTTCATTAGACAGAGATATTTGTTTTTAACTTGAGTGGGTCAGGTGAATGTGGTAGGCCCCAAAACTTATTTGATTTGATTAGTACTTTATTAAATCTAGTATTGCATTTTTATTTATCAGACATAAACGGTTGTAGATATATAAATTGGAAGATGGTGAACAATATTGGTAAAAATCATTAAGGACTTTCTTCGCATTGCCAAAGTTGACCGCGCCCGCCCAATTTAGTTTCGAAATTTTGTTTTATATACTTTTTTAGAGATCGCTTTGGTCCAACTTAAATATCCGAATCGTGTCAAATTAATTTGAAAAATTTCAACAAAGAGTTGCTGGTGTGGTGGGAGAATTCTTTTGAAAACTTATATTCTCACATTTTTTATGCTTTGGTATAACAACATCAGGTATTGGTGCTGATCAATCAATCGTTCAGTGATCGCGTTATGTTTGTTTCGTTTTTCATTTAATTTTAGTTTAATCAGCCGCACGTCAGCACAAGTAAAACCGTATATTTCATGCAATGCGTGTCGAATTCTTAATTAATCGAAAATTATTATAATTTCTTTTTGTATTTATTTAAAAGAGTTTTGCGACAAAGTTTTCGTCAAATATTTTTTTTTTTCATTTATGCGCCGCGTTTGCATGAAATATTTTTGTTTTATTGTGTCATATGAAAATTATTTATTGCAACGTTGTAAATTAAATAAAACATCTAAAACATTACAATAATATATGTATAAAAACTATATATATACCTCAATTTTTTGTTCCACCGACACGAACTCCACTTCTTTGTTGAACTCGCTTACATCGGGCGGGACGACATGACCACCGGCAGTTTGAGTCTAATTGCCATAAATAAATAAAAAAAAAAAAAAAAAAAACACACAAACAAAAGCAGAAAATGCAAACAGTTATATTAAATTCAAATTATTCTAGTAGATTATTTTAAATCATACCTGTAAAACATTTTGCAAATGTTTCTCAAACTCTACTTCCTGCATACGCATTTTGTATTGCTGCTCTTCTTGTTGCTTCATTTTTTGGAAATTCTGCAAAGTCTGCAGTTGGCGCAAGACATTTGGATCGTTGAGTAGTTGCTGCAGATTATTATTCTAGAAAAATATTGAAAATTACTTAAATTAAAATTCATATCCATAGAGCCATAGAAATTTAATGAATGGTAAAACCGTTTAACAAAACTCAAACAAGCAACAAATTCGAAATTCAGATTTGGAAAGTAACTTTCAAACAAATACATACATATGTGTATATTCAGTAGTGCTGGTGTGATAATTGAAATAATGTAAAGACTCGCCACAGTAAAGCTAATACAAGAATAAAACTACTAAAGCTTATTATAAGGTGTTTTATATTACAAAAAAAAAAAAGAAAGCCAAATTTTCTCAAAGCATGAAGGAAATCAAAACGAATGCTAGCATTTGAAATATGAGGAGTTTTTCATTAAAAAGTTGGAACTAAATAAAAAATTAGTTATGAAATGTAACTTGTTTGGCGAAAAAATCATAATCAGCAATTATACGAGTTGTAATTAGTTAGGTATTTGAAAATTTACATCGATTAGCTTGGATGTATGCTTCGGCGAGTTGTTGTCGATACCCTCATCATCATCGATTATAACCTCGTGTGCGCTTTTTGAATATTTTGAATATGGTGTTTCGGTATGCTGAGTTTTAATGCCACCTCCGCCGTGTGCGCCACTGCCAGTGCCGCCATTTCCTCCACTGTTGCTGATATTTCGACTGCTTCCACCAGCGGCGCCACTATCGATCAGACGTGCATATTCGTGCGCATCACGTTCGGCTCGTGAATCACGTAGTTCACGCGGTTCAAGTGAGTCACGCGCGTCTCGCAGATCCCGCGATTCACGCATATCACGCAGCTCACGCGTATCACGCATATCCCGCAAATCACGCGATTCACGCATTTCTCGCGTTTCACGTAGCTCTCGCGAGTCTCGCACATCACGCAAATCCCGCACCTCACGCGTTGTTTCACGTAGTTCGCGCGATTCACGCAACTCACGCGTTGACTTGCTGGCACTCACAGTCGCTGCAGATGCACTGTGACGCTTTAGATATTGCTGCATATGTTCCAGTTGACGCAGTGTACTATTCTCAAGCACATTCTGAGCTTTCTCATGGCTCATCGACTTTAATAGTTAAATGTTTATTTCATATGATTCGTTTGGTAATAAGTTAGGACAATTCGTTAGTATGCATTTTTATTTCGAAAAAGATAGAGCCATAGTTTTAACAAACGTCGTTAGTTTGATTTCAGAATTTTTTTGTTTATTGGGGAGTGCATTTTTTGTTTTACAAAAAAAGGAAAATACAATAACTTACCGATAAATCTGGCATTCCACCAATCGTATCATCGACATTGTTGGATCCCGTTGTCATGGCAGATGTATTCATATTACCCAAGCTAATATCCATAGATGTGTTTGACACATTCATCCCATTTGCAGCGCCACCTGATAAATCGCCTAAACCACCACCACCACCACCACCACCACCAGAAATACTTGGTCCGCCGGTACTGCCAGGTGGTGGCAATTGATAAATTGGATGACTTGGATCGGCTAAATCGAAAATCGGTTGTATAACTTCTGGTGCAAAAACATTGTTTTTCTGCCATAAATTTAGGACACGTATAATGCGACTTTTGTCATCGGGCGCACAACGGAATAGATTCGCAAATGTCTCCTTGATGTTGCGCGCAAAACGTGGCGCAAATACATCTTTATCGGGGCCAAATTGATGTCGTGATTGCCGTACGATCGAATCTATTACATACAGTCCTGGAACTTTATATTCCGGTTTACATTTGAGTATAAATTTTTCGACACTCTGAACAACATGCTTGTAGAATTTAATGGCACGCATGGCAGATTTAGTGATGGCGGCCATTTTAGCCTTCGATATAGGCGGTTTTTGTTCATAGAGGCTCGAGAGCTGTTGAGAAAATTATATGAATTAAGAACATTTTCAGTAATAAGTGTAGAGATGGAAGGTAAATTAGTTTGAAAGGTTTTCATTATTTTTTTTTTGTCTAAATAGGTGCAGTTTTCACTAAATATCATTACTATTTTTTAAATAAAAAGTTATATAATGCAAATTAGGCAGCGAAAAATTGTTGATTGTTGGCCTTGATGGAGCATTTCAATGCTAATTTCATTTATGAAAATTTATCTTATTAAATGCACCCAATTTTACAATTCGGACTTCGTTTATGAAATTTTGAGAGGGTTTGCTAGATTTTCCTAATTTGGAGAAGGCAGGAAAAATTTAGTATCACCATTAATATACTATCTTGAACAGAGCTTATTCTATATCATCATGTAATGGAACCTATTTCAAATTATTCTGGGACCGATAATAATTTTTATGAATCATTTTTATATCAAACAATATTTTTTTATGAGCTCAGTACCAGTTTTATTAAGAAGAATAATGGAAAAAACAGCAATGGTAGAAGATATAACTATTTCGGAGATCACCACATCTCATCAACTTTTATCATTATTTTATGAACACTAACAGAAATACTAGTTTTTATTTTATTTAATGAAAAATAATAGCAGTCCTTATATGGTCGAAAATGTAAAAAAATACATAATAACCATTAAAGACAATAAAATCACAAAACAATTAAAAATGATTGAAAAAATAAAAGTAATAAAATAAGATTTAAAGTATGATTTTTATTATAAAAATCTTAACGGTTACGGCGGTGATAAAATTTAACTCTATACTCTTGTAAGTAATTTTTTTCTACTAATTAAGTTTAAGATTCCTTTTTTTTAAACATATCTACTAGAAATCAAAAATTAAACTTTGTATACATTTTTTTAAAAATTCAATAAATTAAAAAAAAAATTTACAGAAATTTTTCAAGTATGTGATTTTGCAGTCCATTTAATTTTAGTATAATAAAGTGGAGTTTCGAGCTGGTAAAAAATTACCATTATTTTTTTTTTTGCTGATTGATCAAAATTAAGGGTATATTTTAAGTTTTAAAATTTGATGACTTTACTTCTGTAAAAAATGATTAATTAAATTTAAAAAAATTAAGATTCAACTCTTTTTAAAGAAATATTTTACTTATTTTCTTTTTCAAGTCACCTACCTATTGGTGGAAATACATTTTAATCCGCAACGAATTAGTAGTGAACATCTACAAAAATAATTCTTTAGAGTTTAATATTTACAATTTTACTAACATAATTTAGTTCTGAAGGGTTTGATAATACCTTTTCAATAGATTCAAAATTAAAATTTGCCCCAACTGGCCTGGTCTAAATGATATGCCACAAATTTTAATAAACCATGCTATCAGCCCTATGACCAAAGAAATATATTCAAAGTATATGCTATGTTCGTACTACGCCAATCTACATAGATACACCGATTTTTCAAACCCTTGACGCAAGACCTCCTCAACTATGACATACAAACAGTTCTGTATAGCAAATTAAACCAGTATAACCTTATGCAATGTATTCGATACCCACTATGTGCATATGTACATACAAATTTACATATAATCGGGTATCTACCAACAGTTTTTATTCGTATAGTTACATCGCTAATCAAGATATTTCTTTTTAGAAGATAAAAAATTGATTTAAGCGAACGTATTTGATTATTTTTTAACTTTCATGGTAAATTAGGAAATGTGTGTCAAATTTACCACGGCAAATAATTTTATTCAGAAATGAATGAAAAGCGGGCGAACCGCGCATTTGAAGCAAGTGCACAAAAAAAGAATTGGAAATGTGACAGCGCCGCCCAGGTACACGTTTGCCAAGGTAGGCTGCTTTAAAACAAAAAAAAATACCGAAAAACCCATCCGTCGCAACTTGCAATAGGCATTGTCTACACTTCCATTTAATTAATTTTAAGAATCCTTGACTTTAATAGACTCCAACTTTAGGCAATCCTTTTCCGGAAATTCATTTCAGTTTTCTACGTTACTTACCTCATTATTGAAGGAGACGACGTTTTCCATTTTGCACGAGGACAATATACCGATGAACTATTGCCAAAAATTTTTTCTATTCACTCAGCGTATTTTATACACGTCATAACACTCTCTGCACATTTAAACTAAACAACTGGATGCTTAGTAGACGTTTTTCACTTAATTTTTCTTTGAATTTCCACTAAATTTGAGAATAAATTTCAACCAAAATGCGTTAACTTTTTTCAGCGGCTACGTTCTCGGCCGATTTTTACACACACGCACAAATTCAGGGAAACTGAAAAGCAAAATGGCGATTCATCAATTTTCTTTTGTCGACCGTTTTGACATTTTATACTCGAATATCGCAGCAGGTGGCGCGTTCGACGCAAATGTTGCCAGGTTACTTTTTGATGAAAAGTGAAGTGTTCGGAAAGTGCGTAAAGACTGACAAGTGTTTAGAGGTAAAGTGTCTTTCTTATAAAGTTAATCCTAACTCCATTGTTAATTACTTTAGCAAAAACATGTATTTTAATATTTAACTATGCTCTATACACCGCATTTGTTAAGTTAGATGCTAACTTACGTTAAAGAGATATTGGCGCCATCTATCGCAGAAACGCACAACGCTAAGTGCTTGAGTGACGTTTGGCATTTTTGTGCATATAGCGATTTTTCTCACGATACGCAATAACGCACTATAAAACGTAAAAATTGTCAACAAAATTTTATCGAAAATATAAACAAACAACTGCCACATAAATTGGACAAACTATACGTTTTTTGTTTGAGGAGACAGCATATTTGAAACTGATCGAGTATTTGAGAAACTGAGTTGCTTGTAAAATGACTGGCCATCGTGCACTCGAAGACTCGGACCTGGCCCTAATTGGCCGAGTAAAAATTACACCTTCGTTGTATGATCCACGAAATCCCGACTTTCGTCTAGCCTATCGTAAGGAGCAGGAGTGGGACGTGGTGGGTGCCATGGTTGGCATGTCGGCAGCGGAAGCGAGACGACGTTGGACCTGCTTGCGCGATCGTTATTCGCGCGAGCTAAAGCAGCTGCGAACGCATCCTGAGAATAATGAATATGGAAATAATACCTTTTTTCGTCAAATGGATTTCCTACGAAGATATGTACGAAAGCGAAGGTAAGCTAAGCTCGCCTGTTTGAAACTGAGAGCAAATAACACTAATTACTTTTTTATTCATTTGTAATTTTTTTTATATAATTAGGAATCGGCGTCGCAATGCTTTCATAGAATACGAAAATCAAAGCGTAGATGGCCAAAGTATCAGCAAGACCGAACACAGCATACAACTGCAGAGTAAAGTGGATATATCTGGCGTTGAGGAAGATGACGATTATAGTTTAGACAACTATAATGAGGGGCATACAGACTCATATGCTGAGAACACTATGGAATCCGAAGAATATCCAGAATTCGTAGATGGTATGTTATTTATACAAAATATAACGCCCTATTTGTATTGTTCATTAATCTGCATAATTTTAAGTGGACGCAGGTGAAGTATACGAGGAGTGTGTTGAAACACCAGTCTCTGAATTGAGTATTAAACACCAACATCAACCAGCCAGCGACTTCAGCAACAGTGTTACTGCAAAGCAATTAAATGGTGCTATTGTACCTTTAGTAGCGACACAGCATAATCCAAATCGTGCAGTATATACTCTATCAACCAGTCATCAAACGCATCATCAAATGTCGCCGTCACCGACAGATATTGCCACTGTATCAACTGTGAGCCAACACAAGCAAACCCAGCATTTGTATGCTAATCCACCAACATGTTTACAACAACATGCACAGCTACATACCCAGAAAATCCCTACCAATTCATATCCACTTGCAATAGTTCCAGAAACAGAAGATGATCTTTTTGGCAAATCGATAGCTGTATATCTGAAACAATTGTCTCGTCGTCATAAAATTAAAGCACAAGTAGAAATGTTTCAAATATTGGAAAAGTATATTGAATTGGAAGAGAGTGCAAAGGTTATGACCAACACGAAAACAAGTAAATGAATGAGTGGCTAAAAGTATTAGATGAAATTTATAAATCTGAGCTAATACGCGATATAAACATCTGTGTTTGGGTGTATATATTGTAGGTGTACATGTGTGCATTATGTTTACTTAAAGCCCCCTGGCTTGCGTTTTTATTCGAGTTTTAATGATTTTTGGCTAAGCTATTAAAGGCAGAATGTTGCATTATTAAAATTCTCCAAACTGTAGATTAGTTGTGGTTTAAGTAAAAATGTAAGCGTACATTAAGAGAAATATTGAAAAGAAATATGTAGTACTTATGGGAAGGACAGAATAAACTATGTAAATTTGTGCTAACTAGGTAAATTCGTTGAACGAGATTCTACCATGAAATCATACTACTATGGTATCGTTTTTGGTATTTAAAGTGCATTTTTTATTCATGCTTTAAAAATTATAATAAAATTTGAAGAAATAATTTGAAATATTTGTACCTAACCTATTTTTTTTGTATTTTACGCTATTAAAAAGAAGTTAAATAATTGAAAAAACCATTGGTGGACGTATTGTTTTACTTTTTCTCTCTTCCTACATTTATAAAAAACCGTCAGGTTTCTGTTTTATGTTTTGGAATCGTGCAATATTCAAAAAATTTGTCACTCCAATAACATCCCCATATCCTGCATTGTGCATTTTTAGCGTATTAAACAGCTATAGCATACATATATACATAAATACCAGCTTTTGTGGTTTATGAAAAGTACATCCTTAATGTAAAATTTTTGAAATTTCATTCAGATTAAAAACCATTTCATATCAAATTTTTTAATCGTAAACAATGTAACTAACAGAAAATAACCTTACATAATATTAGAATTTCAGCGTCAACACACTCTTAACGATTAATTATGTTAACCAATTTTTTTTTTATGACTTTCCACGCTTTTCTATATCCTCTAATGCCTTTAACATTTCCTTGTCATGTTTCTGTCGTACATCTCTTATGGCCTTTTGTATTTCTTCATGATGGCCCAAACTCTCAGGCGGATACAACTCACGCTTCGTCTTGGTCACCCATTCCTCAAAGTATGCCGGTTGATTGAAAAAGTGAAACATTGCGACGGGAAAGGTCATGTACAGTGTCATTTTGAATACTTCTAGTTGCCAGCCACCCATTATCTGTTGCAGAATGTTTTTGTTTTAAACAACTTAAATGTATCGTAAGTTTATGAAAACTCGCACAAAATTGCAACACAAACAATAAAGACTTCGAGCGATTATAGGTAATCAGCTGTTTGCTGGTCACACAGAAATATTTCGGGAAATTCTTCAAGTGCACAGTGCTGCCACCTAGTGTAAAACCTATGGGATATTGTATTTCCTCTTAGAGCCTATGCCAATTGGCAGTCAACTTCTATGGTGAAAAAACTTTTTATTATGGTGTGAAAATTTTACATTTCTGAATTGCTTGTTCGTTGTTGTTGTTGTTGTAGCGGATAGTCACGCCCTGTAAAGAGCGGGTTCACTCATGGTCGTTGTCGTCAAACTCATCTTGGGGGGAGGCCCAGGGAACGTGCAGTTTCGACAGGGTTGGACCAGAGGGAGAGGGGGGGTTAGATGAGTGGGTTTGAGAGGGCATATGAGTAGGTAATTGGTATCGTGCGGAGAATCTCCACATGCCGGACATGTGTTGGGTATGCCAGGGTTGATTCCGGATAGGTAGGAGTTGAGCCTACTACAATATCCAGATCGCAATTGTGCCTGTTCTTAACGTTTTACGGCTAGAAATTTTTCACAGTTGCTTTGATGTAGATGAAAACCAGCGAAAAATGTATTGAAAATATTTGCATTTACTACACGCTTCAGCAATATTAAAACGAAATACGTGCCAATACCGTTTTTTTCTTGGTTTTACTTGCGGTCAAATTTTCCACTAGCCCTCTATTCACCTCATAGTTGTCAAAAATAAATTTCCAGAGTATTTTTCCGTCATATTTTTACATTTTGGCAAACTTTAAACACGTTCCTTACTGAAAAGTCGGCAGTTGCTCATTCTTCTTTTCCCCATATTCTACATTTACTTACTTTGGGATATGTCACTTGGCTTAGGACGGCGAGGGCCGGTCCTGGCCGTGTTGTTTGTATCTAAGGTGGCTCCCACACGTTCAATACTTATTGTGATAATTGGATCATGATCCAAATTGATCGATTTCAAAATATAATTACAAATTTTGTGATATGTATCCCGGCCCATCAACGCTAAGGTTAAGTAAATATTGGGATGCTGGAATTCGGTTAATAAATATTGAACGTGTAGCAGTCGCCTAAGAAGTGTCTTTAAAAGATTTAAGATACAAACTTTGATTTTTGGAATATTAACTAAAGACTGGTACACACTACGCAAGTGGCTCATCAAACAGGACTCAATTTCCCGTTAGTTCAAACTACGCAACGTTAACGATGTAGCGCTAGCGGTGGATTGCCCATTGCAATATTCTCATAGTTTACTCGTTTTGACCAACGCTCTTGGGATTTGAAGTAAAATATAATTGGGTACTGTAAATGTAACTGCACAGTAAAAAATTTACAATTAAAATCCATTGCGTGCTTAGTCATCATTTTTGGAAAAATCATTTCTTTTTAACTTTTCGGGTGATTTGTCAGTTTACAATTTTACATACAGATTTTACATACATTTTGTAATAAAAAGGTTCAAAAATGGCAAAAGTCTATCGACAATACCTAGCAGGGTTGGCGGCGGCAGGAGGTGCGCTTGCGTGTGGTGCAACGATTGGTTGGTCCTCGCCGGTGCAAGCTGAGCTGTGCGGTGAAAATGACTATAAAATAACATTCACGACAAGTCAATACGCTTGGATTGGTTCGCTAATGACATTGGGTGCGGCGACTGTTTGTCTACCAGTCGGCATTCTCATAACCGTAATGGGCCCGAAATGGACTATGTTATTTATGGTTATACCATTTGAGATTGGCTGGGCGCTAATGATATTTGCACAAAATCAGATAATGATGTTTATTGCACGATTTTTGACGGGCATGGCTGGTGGGTCTTTCTGTGTTTGCGCGCCGATGTATTGCACGGAGATTTCGCAGAAAGAGGTACGTGGCATTATTGGTAGCTTCTTTCAGCTGCTCATCACCACCGGTGTGCTGTTCGGATTCACAGTTGGCGCCTTCACAAAAGCCTTTATGTTCAGCGTAATCTGTGCAGTTCCACCACTCGTATTCGGCATAGTATTCATATTTTGCCCAGATTCGCCGATGTATCTAATAAGAAAAGGTAAAAACGAAGCAGCACAAAAATCAATGGAATGGTTGCGTGGCAAAGACTTTGATTTTAGTGCCGAAATCAACGAAATGAAGGCAAACGATGCAAAACTAAAGGATAATCCCGTTAATATTGGCCAAGCCTTGTGCCGTAAGGTCACACTCAAAGCATTGGGTTTGTCGATGTCGCTGATGATCCTACAACAATTTTCTGGCATTAACGCTGTGATCTTCTATTCGTCAAGTATATTCCAATCGACCACCAGCAATCTGGAACCAAGATTTGGCACAATCATTATTGGTGTTATGTTGGTAGCGGCAACAGTTGTTTCGCTGTTCATCATCGATCGATTAGGTCGCGTACCGCTCTTGCTAATATCTTCCGCATTTCAAGTAATCTCCATTGCCTGCTTGTCGCTATATTTCTTTATGAAGGAAAAGGATGCAGAATCGGTAACGAATTTGGGTTGGCTACCTTTACTCAGCATTTGCGTATATATTCTATTGTTCTCGGTTGGTTTCGGTCCAGTGCCTTGGGTATTTATGGCTGAAGTTTTTACCGAAGATGTCAAAGGTATTGCGGGTTCTCTGTCGGGTACCTCCAATTGGATGTGTGCTTTTATTGTGACGCAAATTTTTCCTATTCTAAATGATGCTATTGGTGGCGGCGCTTGTTTTGCAATTTTTGCGGTTATATCGGCTTTAGGCGGAGTATATATATATTTTTTCATACCGGAGACAAAGGGAAAAAGCTTTGCTGAGATTCAAGCTGAACTGGAGGGCGGAGACAAATAAAGAAGACAGCAGACATCGCGCGATTGGCATAATTTTACACAAAAGAAAACGTCTACAAATTTGAATGCTATATTTTTTAAATCTCTGTTCAATTTGCAAAAAAAATATTGGCACATTTTTAAAATAAAAACATTTCGTTTATTATAACTAAAGAGTACACGAAAAACGAAAGTTAGGGACAAAGCTCTCGTAGCCCGTTGCTTTATCAGCCAGAGGACCACTAGTTTTACTTTTATCTCAATCGTTTTTGAAAACTTTGACTTGGTGTCTAAAAGATTGGAGCAGTAAGCTGGCTTGCTAACTTCAGTGGTATCCTTCAGCCACTATTTCTTTAAGGCATTATTGGCACAAGTGCGCACATTGAACTTATTCGCGAATGAATCGAAGTTGGATGGAGTGTTTTCTGCCATCAACTTTCGATCACCCTTAAATTTAGGCTTTCAGCTGATAGTTGATACTCACTAAATTAATTGGGAAATACCAGACTTCCCTTTCGGTCGTCGCTGAAAACTTGCGGATAAAGCTGACATGGACACGGAGTTAGAGAGCTACGAGTATTGCAAAAGATGGAAAGTTGCCTCTGGATAGAGATGTGCCTTGGTCGTTTAAAGCCTTTTCTATTGCCGCTGCCAGGTAATATGCTGAGCAGAAAATATCGTGTAGTATTTTATTTACCAACACACTTCGCGATCATCCACTGATTGAATGTAGTTTCTTTTTTTAAATTTCCGAAATCAGAATACTACAATCGTGTTTTCACATCTACCACGTCTAATACATGAAAGTGCATGAGAAAAGCTACCCAAGAATAAGAGAAAACAAGTTTGCGCCTTCCGCGCTGAAAGCGACTGAAAGTGGCATAATAAAAGGTAGAAAATAATAGAGAAAAGAAAAAAATTAGAAAGAAAGAGGAAGAAGCGTACAAACGACAGAACCAAAGCGAATTTATATCAGGTTGAGCTGTCAAAGTCGATAGCTGAAACCATGAAAGTAAAAACATAATGCATGCAATTTGACTTTTGTAGCCGTAAACGAAATCGCTCAGATGTTCATTCAACTCCCTTTATTTCGTCTGCGAATAGATGGATGTTGTCAAATGGACAAAGAGAGTACTAGGGGTCCGCGGAAGAAGCAATCTTGTATTTCATCATTCTTGAAAACTACCATATTCTCTTCATACTAAGTTGCTTCGCTAGTGAAATTTAACGCGGTTTCTTCCTTAACGGACGTAGTGATCGTAGTCGTACTTTTCTCTCTTGGGTTCATTCGTCATGAATGCGCTAAATTCCGCAACCCAATTAAGTTTTCCCAAATTAGCTTTTTACATTTAATTTCTGTTCAATTTATCAATTTTAAGCTAGTCAATAACAATTCAGAAATGAAGCAGCACGTCTACATGCAAAAAGCCGCGCTAAATAAGCGCATAAAAAAATTTCGAAACATAACTGAGTTTCTGCCAGCTATTCCGCCAACGCTTACAAATGCTAGTAACAATCAACACTATAGATGGCGCTCATCACTCGCATCTGCATTCGGTAGCCTTCACTGGCGTCGCTTAGATGGCCACTTCTCGTCTCGTCATTTGATTGTGCAACCAACCGATGCGCCAGCTGGTCGCTTCCGGATAGTTATATTTTCTATCAGGCGAATGCTCATAACGTAACGCCAAGTATGCGCCACGTTGACCGCTCTGCAATAGCTCGCGTTCGCTATCGGGCACCGCTTTCATTGGTCCCTTAAAGGCACCCATGAATTTCGACTCGTCCTTAGATAGATCATAGGCAAAATCATTCGATTGTATCTGAGGCGGCCGCACACGTGGCCCTGTAGTGATCAATGAACGAAAGGGTGATGTGCGGCTATTGGTGACATTTGTGTTGAAACGTTTGTTGGCAAAGTCATTCCTGATGATGGCGCTGTTGGTGTTTGTGCAACTTTTACTACTTAATTTGCTGTTGCCAATGTTGCGCTGTCGGCTGCTGCCGGAGCTGATGCAGCTCGATGTTGAGTTGATGGAGCGATTGGTGGTTGCACCAAAACCAACTGTCGAGCGGGTTGTTGGCGCACTTGGACTTTTTGGGGATTTTGATATTGGTTGACGCAAGTCGGTTGTGATGGTTGTCGTTTTTGGCACTTGCAATTTTTTCGACATTTCAAATGGGCAAATAATCAAAAGAAATTGTACACAATAATTCAATTCAACAAAGTTAATTAATTAAAAAAAAATAAAACAAAATTTGAAACATTAAGAAATTTGATTGAGAAAATGAATCGATCACAACAGAAAACTTACAAAGTACATGTAGTGTTGATTTGGTATGCCATTAAGTGAAGATTAATAAGGAAATTGTAAACTACAGCCAAGGCAAATTAAACCGTCAATAGCAGTAGAAAAGTATAACCCATACATGCAAGCGGTTCTTGCCTCAGGAATAGCGAGAAGAAAATTCGGCACTTCACATTTATTATTCTGTGTTTAACTTTTTCTTAAAATCACTGAAAACTCTAAAAAATCAACTTTTTAAGAGCAAGTTGTGACGTCAACCCTTCAAACGAGGCAAGTACGAAGTAACGGATTAAAATCTATTACAATGAAATGCAAAGTTTGACAATTCAGCGGCTTTTTGATATGAAACAAAAGTAATTACTACTTTTTAGACTTTGCCGCAGGGCAAGATTTCCCCCTCTATTCTCCAAGCAAGAATCGAATTTGTCTCATTCTCTCTACTACTCTAAATAGGCAATTAAAAGTCAATGCTCTCGACCTTTTGCGAAGTTTATGAAGTGAGAAAGTCAGTCTGCAGTCAACTGTGACCGTCTTTGACCACTTTAATCACTTAACTTCTATCTATGGAGTTTTGACAAAATATTTTACATAATTTACTTTATTTCTAGAACAACAAATTCTGTTATTTCACAAAAAAAAACACTGTATTTCAATACAACTATTTATTACCACGTTGGCATGCGAAATTACAACTTTGCGTAACTAACCCTCAAATATTTCATCAGAATATTGTTGTTGTAAGCTTGACTGGAAAAAATTGATAGACCGATATTGGTACTTTTGCAGCAGTATATCTTTTGCACAGTTGCGCTCAGTGTACAATAGAAAAAATTAAGAAACAGGTAAATGCATTGTACTCAGTTGTGACGGACACTAATATGAAACTCGGAACGATTACGATGACATAGATAACAATACTCGTATCGATTACTGTAACCATAACGAAAGCAAAATGATTATTAAAAGGAAAGGAAAGGGCAAACAAAGCAATAACAATGAGGAGAACGACATCGATAACAATATCGATCATAACAACCATAATGAAAGCAAGATCTATAACAATATCGATTAATGCAAATAATGATTATACAAAATAGAAAAATGATTACATCGATCGCAACCTAAAAGCTATCGTTCATGATGCATTCGTATATACATAAATGGTAACGATTATGAATGTTCGATAAAATATCGGTTATTTCGAATATCAATAATTCACCGTCAGATAATAGATCTTTCGAAGCGATATTTCCCGAGTTGATATATCGAACTTCTCTATATTTTACTACCAATATACTAGTTCTACCGGCATGATTTTTTGCTCGTAAATTTGTCACAATATGTCACTTCGAACCTTAGAAAAATAGACAGCGCCGAACATAATATACTCGCACATACATACATTTATGACGCACACGTTGGCGTATACGTAATATTGGAATTTAGAGTATTTATAATTTAATTGGCTTCAAAATTTAAAATTCACAAATAAATTTTTGAGGGCTTAAAAACTTTTTAAATTGCTTCATAATTTTTTGTTAATTCAAATGATTTCGTTTTTGTTGATTCTACCAAAGCTTTAGGCAGTGAATAATAGTTGAGATAACCGCAAATGGGTTTGACCTGCTGATAATTACAATTAATATTAAATAACAACTTGTTTGTGAAACTTTTGTTAGAAAACTTCTTTCTTACCTCCCACGAGCTTAGGTGCAAATTTATTAATATACTTATCGTAGTAGTTTAAATAGCGCAATACAAATGTGCACAGTTGAATAGGTGGCTATTTTTTTTCTAACTATTTAATTTGCATACATTGTACATATACACATACAGTGACACAAAAAACAGGTCGAATGCTGATTTTATTTTTTACAATTTTTAAAATGTTAATTATAAATCGTTATTTAACAACACGCTTATAAATTTCAAACTCTGTTCAAAATTTATACAACTTCTTTACAGTTTTTGCCATGATTTTTTGATTCTTATAAAACTTTAGATCGTTATTTAACAAATAGCATATAAATAAAAATGTCAAACTTTGTACAAAATTTATAAAAATTCCTCAAATTTTTCTTAAAAATTTCAAACCGTGTACACACTTTTTAAAAACTCATAAAGTGTTCAGCAAAGTTGCAACTTTTAAATTTTTTCATAATGCATGTCTTTCGTTAACTTTTTATAAAAATTTAGTTCGGTATTTAACAAAATCATCAACATTTTTTTCATGATCAATTTTTTCGTTAACTTTTTATAAACATTTCAAAAAATGTCTAACTTTTAAATTTTTTTCATAATACATTTTTTTAGTTAAGTTTTCATAAAATTTAATCAAAATTTCAAACTTTAAATTTTCTTTCATAATAAAATTGATTCGTTAACTTTTTATAAAAATTTAGCTTGTTATTCAACAAAAAGCACAATTTATAAAAATTCACCAAGTTTAGCACATAAAATTAAAAAAAAATAAACGGTAAAATTATTATAAAAATCATGCTTTATGTGGAAAAACATGTATAGGACCAAATTAATAAGAAAAATCAAAAATTAACTGGACTTTTCAAACTCATACTCATTTCAAACTCATACGCGAAAGTTTTCTGAAAATTCAAAATAAAAAGTTTTTCATTTTTATGAAAATGTCTTGAATTTTCATTAAATAAGACATTTTTTTATACACTTTTTGTAATAAAACGAACTATATTTTTATAAAAAAAATAACTAAAAAATTCAACATAAAAAATGGTGAATATAAAAAGTCACAGTGTGGTCAAATGATTGGTTCACTGTAGATAATTCGAATATAATCCAACAAATAAAATAATAGAATATTTTGCATGTGGCGCGCACACCACACTCATACATTTTATATGCATCCGTACGCATACACACACACACACTGACACATACAAATTTACATACACGCATAAATCCTACGGTTAGTGCTCTGAGGAGTAAGAAATAACGTTTGCGGTTGTGGTTTGCTATGATGATGAGTTGCCTCTCAGTTGTTTACTTCATTAAGCGTTGTCAACAGCAGCTTCAAGCAACTAACTTTGTGGCAGCAACAGTGGCTTTAATTAAAATGTATCCATCAAAAGTTTAGTTGTGCGTGTGTATGTAATGGGCCATAGATATAAATATTTCGATGGTTCAGGCTATTTTTTGTGATACTTAAATTATTGTGTCACTTGCAGTGGGTGCAAAGTATGCACATAAAAATTTACATTTGTATGTACACTTAAGTACTAAGTGCCACTCGTGCTTCGCAGTCACGTCCACTTATCAACAAATTAAATTACAATAACAATTTGGTTAAATAAAAATTTGCTTTTGTTTTTAAATGTTTCTGCTTGCATTTACGAGGTAAATAAACTTTGCGGTTGCAATATTTGCGTTTAAAATTTGTGTTGCTGTTTGCCAATAAAAATTGAACTCGAAATGTAGCTGTTGAGTGAAATAAACTTCCCTAAAAAAATGGGCATCACACGATATGTATTTGCCTGTGTAAATGCCACTTTTGCGCTAAAATTTAATTTTTTTGGGACGTCTGTCGATTTCAATGAAGTTTCCCAATTTTCAATAAAATAAAAATCTGATATCTACACATGGAAATGCTTATCGTGTAAAGCCACTTTAAGCAGTAATTTTACAGATCTAAATGGATAAGCGATAGGTAATTAAAATCCATTTCTAAAAAAAAAACTAGATGTTTTGAAATTTTCACAAGCTTTGGCTTACATATAATGCGGATGGTTTGTGAATCTAAAAAAGCTTGACTGCAGCGCATAATTTTGAGTCTTAAATTTTTCTCAGAAAATGAAGGTTGTTTTTCGAGTTTTATTTTTTGCTTGGAAAATAATACGATAATGTTAATTTGTGAGCTCAAGGCCAGTGTATAAGGAAAAGTATATTGGAAAAAAGACCACAACAGTCAGGAGTGGTAGAAATTATAGCTATTTCGGAGATCATCACGACTCCTCATCAGAAAAATAATAGTTATTTTCGCGTTTTTTCCTTAAAAAAGTCAGGGGTTCTTTAGTTTTATTTATTGTTGAGAAAAACAAAAGTTATATTTGAATTTTATTTGTTTGCTTAGAAAATAAATGTTATTTTTCGATGTAGAATAAAAGTACTATTTTATATTTACATATTTCTTAGAAAATAATTTTTAAGTTTTATTTTTTCTTGGCAAATAGAATATTTTTTTATTAGTTTAATTATTTGCTTAAAAAAATAAAAAGGCATTTTTAATTTAATTTAGCAAGGATTATGTTAGTGCATTCCTTATGCGGGCATTTTTTTTAGTACGATGTCTTTTAGTTCAAATTAGAAAAATTATCATGATTTGCGGTCTCTGGTAATTCGGCTACTATGTAACATTGAATGACTATACTTATAGTTGTTGTAGCCGATATTATTACGATATTGTTCGGTTAATCGATGTGTCCATCGTTAATGTTACCCGAACCGTTTTCATAATAACAAGAATTATCAATTATCGATAAAGTTATTGGCACCGATTTCGATTTCATTACTGCTATTATATGCGCTAATATTTTTACTATCGTTAACGCTTCATCGATATTGTTACCTTTGTCGATGTACGTAGGCTTTTCTTATCGTTAGCGTCATCATTTTTTTTAGTGATATCATTATGTTATAGTTATCGAAATCGATTGATTTATCGATATTTTTATAATAATCGCTCTTATTCACACTCGTTTTTTGTATTTTACCAAACTCATCGATATACGCACATATAGCACAGTTTTTGTAGAAAATTGACAATGTTTCAGTCTGACTCGACGTAATCAGTTCATAAAAAAATTAAAACTATGTAATTGGATCGATATTTTAGAACAATTTTCTAATTAACTAAAAAATTAAATTTCTGAAAAGTAAATGCCAAACATTGCAATAAATAATAAATTAATCAGCCTTGAATTCTTAGAATTT
The DNA here is from genome assembly GCA_951828415.1 of Anomoia purmunda. Taxonomy (NCBI): domain Eukaryota; kingdom Metazoa; phylum Arthropoda; class Insecta; order Diptera; family Tephritidae; genus Anomoia; species Anomoia purmunda. Next base: position 115,061,026 of record OX639997.1, read on the forward strand.
TCATAATAAATATTTGCCAAACAACTTTCTGTCTACTTGTTTGCAGTAACTTTATTGAGTTTTTAAAAAGTTTTGCGGTAAATATATCCGTACACAATCTAACCACAAATTGAGTTGACAGATGACGCACGCAGAAGTAAGAAATAATAAAAAAAAAGAAGAAATGCGCATATAGACACACACATATGTATATACATACATACATAGGATATACTCATGCAGAGTAAATGCAAAACCAGTAATTCATTGCTATCTATGCAATTTCTGGTTTAACTGGCAACGACTTTGTCTGCCTGTCTACTTGCTTAGCTGGTTTAGCTGTCTAGTTTGTGGTTGTCACTTTGGCAGCCATTGAAGGTCCTTTTTTTCTAAATTTATTGCTCTAAAATATTTTTTTTTCTTCGCTAACTACTCAAACACACCATCATATGTATGTACATACATACATATGTGGTTTAAAAAAAATGAAAAACAAAAAAGTAGTATGTAAATAAACGCAAGCGTGAGTAGACATAAATAGAGGGAACGATACCGCAGATAATCGACAGAATATTTGCACACTAAAAAGTAAAATTTTGGCATAAAACTAGCCACATATCTATTCATATGTTTGCATCTGTGTATGTGTGCATGTGTGTGTTTGTATGTACGCTCCATGTCAACTATCCGCTCAGTCTGTCTACACTCCTGCCGCTGCCGCTGCCTTTAAATTAACTAAGTGAGTTTTTTTGTGTTTTTTCTACTTCTTCTCTTCCAGCAAATTGTCGTTTGTGATGTTGTTTGCCTGGCGCGGGTCGTCAGTCCGCCCAGGCGTCTGTAGAACTTGTAAATTTATGCAAAAATTTTATTTGGGACCACACAATTTCACGACATTGTCAGCCATTTCCATGCCACCCCTTTACACTTCCACTCTAGATTGGGGCTGGTTTAATGCTTTGCAGTTCTTATTCATATCCTTCGAATGCAATGAAATAAAAAACAAAGCATGACACGTAAGTATATAATTTCATTCAATTTAGAATCATGTGTGTGGCTTTTTTGTTTGCAAAGTGCAAGGTACAAGGCACAAGGCACAAGGCACAAGGTTGCCAGTAATGTGCGAGTGATAAAAGTACGAACACACACACACATACACACACACAAACATTCATGCGGAAACACACAGAAGGCGGTAAATGTGTAAGTGGGACTTTGAAAAGTATAAATTTCTAAAAACTATTTTATACGTCTGGTTTTTTTTTTCCACCTAACTCTCAGCACACACACACACACATGCAAATGGGTGTCATGTGTCAGCCGGTCGACCAAATGACAAAATTAGATGGAAAAAAAAGTGGAGAGAAAGTGGTAAAAAAAGTACGCTTACTTTTCATTTATACCTTCAGCTTCTAACAGCTCTACGACGAATGTATGCTCGTGTTTGTGTGTATGCGTGAGTATAGGTGTGTTGGTGTATCTCCGTGCTTGTCTACTTTGACACATTTTCTTTTTGTTGACAGTCTTTGGCATTGCATATTTTTTAGCTGTCGCACACACATACACACATTCGTATATCCTTGTTAACATGAAGTAGTTATGTTATTTTACGCACACATAAAAAACAAAACCAAAAACAAAAACAAAAAACTTATATGCAGCTTGAATTTGAAAATGAAAGCGTGTGGTTTTTATATTTGATTTTATAGTTTTAAAGTGTGACTTTGCGTTTTGTGCAAAATATCCTTTGCACTGACATGTTGCCAAAATCATTGTGAAGCAAGCAAAAAAAGAAATAGAGTACGATATAATAATCAAAGCGTTTTTCTATTGCGCCACATAATCCTAATAAGATAAGTTTATTGCATTAGTTTCAAGGTGAAAGCTTAGAATTTTTGCCAAAGTATGCAAACAATTTGTTTGTTTGTTTGTTTGAGAACGTAGTGCATAAATGTCGACTGGTATTTTAATAATAAAACTTTTAGCTTTACACAGTGCGTTACAAATCATGGCGTGACTCCGGTTAGCTAAACTTTTTATAATTACAAAAAAATGGCTTGAATTAAGGGAACCAACATTTATTTTATATATTTCATTTAATTCGGACATCTTAAACGAAAATAATTGGTTTTTGTTTGCAACTTTTTTAAATTATTGACTCTCTCCAAAGTACTAAAATCATCAATAAGTACCTTAAACGTTCCTTAAACGTTACACACAAAATGTATTCTCTGCCCTGACCTTTGCTAGGTTATTAAATGTATCATTTTAATTTTTTTAACTCTTTCCGATTGTATCAATAAATTTAGAAGCAATCAAAAATTAATCATGAATATTTGTTATTAAATGAAAAATAAGAAACGGTCGAAACTAATCAGAAAATTCGAATCCATTATTTTTGTGCTTCATTACAAGTAATCTTTATGTACAACGGCGATTTACATATAAGTAAAAGAAAAATCTATTTTGTAATCATTATAATCTATTAATCATTTTCGTTAAGTGACAGTCAGCAATGGAGCACTGAGTGGTGAAATCTTGTGAAAACTAAAGAAAATTTTAATAATCAAATAACACACAAAAATTAAAAATAATCAAAAATGCGGTCAAATAATCAATAATACACAAAGTGATAAATCAATTAAAATTAATCAATAATTTAACTATTTTTTCACATTTTTGACTTTGTTAATGTCAAATGACTATTAACTGATAAATGCGTTTAACCGTTTACAATAAATATATGTGTTTACTAATCAATACAACACATCAATCATTATCATAATTCAACAGCACCAAAAGAGGACTGAGAAATAATCAAAATTAATAAATAAAGGTAAACAATCAAGAATACTTGAAATGATTCATTGATAAAATTGAATCAATTCATAAACTATTTTTTAAGTTTTTTTTGATTTCACTTAATTTGTTTTAATGACCAACGAAAAAAATGTATTTAGTAATCAATACAGCACATTAGTCATTATCATAAGTTAACAGTAAGCAAAAGAGCACATAATTGGCCAAACATAATGGAATATACTAAAGAACAAAATTTAATCTTGTAATCCACTAATAATAATCAAAAAGATTAATCAATTGAAATTATTCAAAAAATGATTAATCAATTGAAATTAATCAAACATTAAACTGTTTTTTCATTATTTTTGATTTTACTTAATTTGATTAAGGGCAATGACTATTAATTAAAATTATTACATTCAGTTGGCTATGTAAATATGGAAATTAATCATTCTGATTAATAAAAGCGTCTAATCATTATCATCACACAATCATTATCAAACAACATTATTAGTTTAGTTAAATTAAATTATCCTAGTTTGATGCAAAAATTAGTGAAAGCTAAATTTATTTTATTTTTGGATCAGACGGGAATGACTGCAGCCCCCTCAGTGATGGGCGTTATCAGAAACCACGGTCTTTTATTAATTTGTTCTGTTCCAAATGAACTATTTTGTTAAAACTTACGACTAACTGCACAGGTGTGCGAAAATAGTAAGCTAAAGCAGAAAAAATCAGAATTCCAATTAAAATCTTAAACAAAAAGCAAATCATCCAATAATGCACTGGAAAACTAGGAAACAACCAACCAAAGTATACGAAAGAGAATCGAAAACCAAGTGTTAAGATAAGGGCACAAAATTTCATTCGGTACTATTCCAAACACGCTTATACCCTGTTGGACAGAAATTTTTAATTGGAAAGTGTCGCTTTAATGGATACACTGAGTGTAACAAGATTTAACCAATTGAAAAGTTGAAAACTAGTTTGGAATGAAATAGGAAAAATGCAAGCGGACCATTTGTAGAATATTTTTATTCACTAACGGCCTCACGAGTGTGTAATTTTGACCTCTTTTACGGAAGTATTGCAGGAAAAAGATCTTTTGAAAGGTCTCCAGAGGTTTAGAATACTGATACAAATTATTTCTAGGAAGAGATTTCCTCACTCTAAAGATGCATGTAGATCTCTACCAAATCAAAATAGTTTCACATCAACTATAATTTTCGAGCACAAGACCACTATTTTTTATTTGGAAAGTATTAGAGAAAGGCAGTAACGGTCGAAGTGGTAGAAATTCTAACGCTATAAGGATGACAACTGTCATTGTTCTTGTTATGACCAACGGAGTACATATAAATTTTGCCTTACTTTTTATTTTTCTGGGGTGGTGAAATAAAACACAGTCTTTGTCATTCTTTGAACAACGACAAAACTTAATTATGTTCAGTATTCTGCGTCTTAGTTTTAGGCGCAATAGCTATGACAATAGTCATGCGATGAGCTTTTTCATTGGCGTTGGAATAGAGTGATTAGCCTGAGAATAACTATTCAGCAAATTTTAAACACGTATTGACCCTTCAAATGAAATTTCGATTCATTTAATTTAAAATATTTTTAGGAAGTGAATTTGTTAGTCCGTTTTAGAAAAAGATAACTTGTACCATTTTACTATTACATACTGCTTGCGGGAAAAAACAAAGGAAATAGCAATGCCCCAAAATGAAAGAATTTTTTTCCAATGCAGAGCAGATAGGGATGCCAAGTTATCACAATTTTTCTAGCCTAAAAGATTTTCCTTGTTTTTTTTTGGTTATTTTCGTTTTTTCTTTCACAGGTATACAGTGTAATTTCCAACACGTTTTTGCCTTGCATTTGCTTGTGTAAATATTTGTGCAAGGAAGAAAAAAAATTTGAAAATATGTAGGTAGGTATGTGAATTCCACTTTAAATAGCCTACTACCGTTATTGAGGCATTGAGTGTGTGTGTGTGTGTGTGTGAGCATGTGATAAGAACACATTGGTAATCTGTAGCTGCCAATATTTTTCCATTTTATTACTTTTATGGTAGAGGAGCAAAAGAAAAAAAGATGTAAAAAATGCAGAGAATAAAGGTAGAGGGATTTGCATGAAAACACAGAGTGAAGAAGAAGATAGCGAAAAATATGAGTGAATACAAAACTGTGTTGTTTTTTTATCAATGTAGACAGGAGTCAACGAAGAAGTTGGAGCTCTGTTATGGACATATTGCAAGATAAGACTGCCTGATGTGTGGAATTTGAATTAATGATTGTGACACTTTTGCGTTTAAATTAAAACACGAAACTCAGTGGTAAATGGGAATTTCGCACCGGCGTTTAGATGTGTGTTTGTTCTTGGCTTGGTACATTCAGATTACTTGAGCATTATAGTGCGTATCATAACTATACGACAGGCACTTATTGACAAGTTTACTTTATACTTTATCAGCTTCTTATTAACTTTTTTAAATATTTTTTTTTTTTAATTAAATCCTTTTGCAACAAACATAACTTTTTTTTACAAAATTTAATAAAATTGCAAAAGTTTTCATCAAAATTTAATTTTTGAATTAGGATTTTGAGAAATTTTGTAAGTATGCAGTTCATTTGCCCATTCAATTTTAGAACACTTGCGAAGGTTGGATTTATGTATAAGGTTTTTAATGAACTATCCCTATATATAAAAATGTAGCCGGTTGCTTTGTGCCAACTAGGCTAAAAAACCGACAGATGGCGCAAGAGTTGATATATTCCGAAAATTTGTATTTATGACTTGATTTTGATAGAATCAGAAACGTATAATGGGGTTGCGGCGAGAAATTTTTAAACGAGAACAAGATCAGTTAGGTGGCGCTAAAACATTTCAAACCTTGTACAAAAATTATAGAAAATTCAAAAATGTTCATAAAACATTTAAATTTTTGTACAAATTTTTTTGGGTATGCTGTTTTGTAGCTCATTTAATTTTAGCACATAAATTTTCAAGCCTGAAGTGTCTAAAAATGTTAAAAATTTTTGTCTAACACACATATTTCATATAAAGAATGAATTTTATATAAATTTATTTTTAACAATTCTTAACGTTAACGGTATTGCGCGTTTTATGCCATACAAATTGCATGGTTAAATGAAAAAAAATATCTATGACCGAAACCCCAAAAATCAATGGAAAGCTTGTAATTTTTTTAAACTTTGTTGAATTTTTATAGCGAACAGAATTAACATAAAAAATGTAATCCGTTAAAATACATATTGCGAATATTTAAAACCAAATCATCATATTTTAGTTATCTGAGTCGTTTTTTTTATAATTTTTATGCTAATAGACGAAAAGAGATTCATTATGCTCAAAAAAAATTCTAAAAAAAGATTTTCAGTCCGCCCTAGTGATTGCATACTTTTTGTTCCTGATCTAAAATAGTTCATTTACAACGGTAAGCGCTCGTTATGCTGGGTTTACACGACGACACTTTACAACCTTGCTTGTGCATTTCAGATGGATAACCAAATTAAACCGATTCAATTGAAAATAAAATAAATTTCGCACCACCCAACCACACACGCGTCAACGCGATTTACATACTAATACGAATACCTAGCAACACTTTATGTTGGCTCAAAAAAAATTTATTCAGAATTTCAATTTATACAATATTAGATTTTACTGAATAGAAACGATTTCCATTTCCTTTATACTAAATCGTCCAGCAAGTGCCTATTTTTAAACAATTTTATTTTAAATACATAATTGTATATTTAATATTTCATTCGAAATTGTTTTGAATGCTAGGAATTTACGCTTCACATATCATATTTTGTGTGCTACCGAAAATGTTAAACTGCCACAATTTGCACAAATATTTCTGCCATTTTTCACAGAGTTAAGTGCGGAAAATAAACTACGAATAGTTTATGCTTCGTTAACTGCACATATTTTAGCTATTGAATGCATATTTATGTCTTCCTATTTTTGGTTTTTTTTTTTGCACTAATGCACCTAACATTTAGCCATCACTCTTAATTAAATAAAATATTTATTTACACTTTTGTCTGCTACAAATTTTATTAAATTGGTTGTAGGCAAATTTATTTATACGTACACATATGTAGATAAATATTTACAATGCTTTGTGTATGTGTATGTGTGTGTGTATGTTGAGTGTGAAAATATGTGCGATTTATCATATGATCGAGAGAAGTGGCTGAAAATATGTTAAAGTGTTTGGTAAAATCCTTTTGTGCTTGAAATGTATTCGCATGCTCGCACTAGGATATGGAATGTGAATTTCCGTGATGCATTAATTTGATGTCAATTAAAGTTTAGATAATGCATTTTATGTGCAATAAATTCAATTTGTCAAAGGTAAATGATATTAATTAATGCGGATTTAGCATTTAGTGACTTTTTGTACTGATGATGCCGTGTAGTTTTAAAGGGGGCGAGGGGGGGTTTTTCCCAATTTTTTCAAGCAATGCATTAAAGTTTAAAATATTTGGAGAATAAATATTTTGTTCTGCATGTAAAATATAAATGTATGTGAAACTAACATGGGCGCTCTAGAAATCAGTAAATAATGTCACGGATGACGTTAATGGCCCGTCAAAGAGAGAAACAAATATCAAACATCAATTAACTCAGCATTTACACTTCGTTAAGCAAAAAGTGAATGGATCTATAAAATTGTATGAAACAAAATGATTCTAAGAAAGCCGTTTAAAAAATTTAAAATTTTTTTGAATTATTGTAAATTTTGTAAAAAGTGTGCATTTTTTGGCTTAAATTGATGATGAATGTTGAACTTTCGCACATTCGGTATAAAATTAAAATTTGAATAACAAATAGATTGAATCACTGAACAATGATGAATATAACTTTATATGATATTAAATATTCTTTGAATGAAGAATGAAAAACAATTCGTTATTAAAAATAACTTAAAATGGGAAATGAAAATGTATTCGTTATTAAAAATTATTTGAATGCAAATTTATTCCTTATTCGTTATTCAAAATTATTAGAATGTTGAATGGAAATTTATTCGTTGTTCAAAATTATTTCAATGATGAATGAAAAACTATTCGTTATTTAAAAGTATTTGTACGACCAATAAAAATGAATTCGGTACTCAAAATTATTTGTATGATGAACAAAAATCTATTCGTTGTTCAAAATTATTTCAATGATGAATGAAAATCTATTCGTCATTCAAAAGTACAAAAGTTGTAAGAAATTTTTTGTAAGGTTTTCTAAGTTTTGTAAGAAGTCTGAATATCTTTGACATCTTGTGCCCTTTATTTTTGATCTATACACAACGGAGGCATCCTAGAAATGTTGGATTTTGAGTACACCGCCCATATCCGCTGGGTGTCGCGTGTTTCCCTTCTCTTTATTAGAGAGTAGATTCTTAAACAGACTTCTAATTTTTTTTTTTTTTTATTTATTTAATCAACAAACAATAAGCTTACAGACTGTAATATAAATAGATATGTATATGTTAACATAAGTTACATTCAAAGTGGAGGAAACTTTAATGACAGATACATAACTTAAAAGAATACTCTTAAAAGTAATCTTAGAGTACCAAAAATCGATATCTAAGAAGGAAGAAAAATAATTAAGTTGAGAAAGTGCTCTCCTAAGAGGAGCATTCGTAGCGAAGACAGTTCTAACAACTCCCAAAGAAAACATTTCGTTACTTCGAATTTTTAGGAGGAGGTACGAGCAATCTATTGAACCAGTAATTATATCAAATATAACGCACGCCGACAACAGAGTACTCCTCGACTCCACTGATGTGAGACTTATTAGTAAACATTTAGACCGGTAACTGTAAGACTCCTCGCTGAATACAATCCTCCAAATAGACCAAGTGTATCCAGCGACTAGTTGTTATAAGAAAACCACCCGCAGCTACAAAAATAAATCCAACAATATTGTTTCTTTTTATGAATGCAAATTTTATTTTATGTTATGAATGCTCTGGTATACTTGTACCTTTTGGCTTTCGTCACAATTAAGATGGTAACTTTAGCACCAATTTCAAAATAAAGGTATCAATCTCGTTGAGATTGATAGGTTTGTAGTCCTCGACCACATTAGGATCATAAAAGTTGGCTGCTGCCGGCGGTGTTGGCTTGCACTCTATTGTCTTGGGTTTGCACGCCTTGGCAACCAACCAATGTTGCGGCGGTTTCGGCAACGTACTAGGGTCAGGTGCTTGGAAATATTCGATTGCAGTTTCATCTGTCAACTGATTTTTTATTACAATATTAGCATTGCTATTATCATCAAACGGAATTTCATTGGTTTGCTCTATCGCAGCTGGGGATTCACAACTTAGCTCCTGCTGCTCGTAATTATTTTCAAAGCAAACACAAATATCCCTTTCACTGCTGAATTGGGATACGTAACGTGCTTGTTGTTGTCGGTTGTACTGCATTCGCTTCCAGCTGTGATGGGTTGTAAACGACAATTTCTGACTATTACCGTCATAACTGCCATAATAATTGGCTTGTGTATGGTGATTACTTTTGAAAAAATATTCACTACTATTATTGTTATTGTTGCTGCTGTTGCTGCTACTGCTGCTAAATGATAATGCGCGACGTCGCTGCTGTTGGATGTATTGCTTTTGTTGCCATGATGATACCTGTACGGTGGCAATGCTGCTAGACATCAACGAAGCGTCACCGTAATACGAGGAGGTGGATGCAGTTGATGATTTGGATGGTGAAGATCTGAATTTAAGCTGGTACTGACTGTAGTGTTGATAACTTGTATAGGTTGTACTAAATCTAGAATCTTCGGACACGGAGCTGTGGTAGCGGTGTCCATTGCCGTTACCGTAAAATGCACTTTGTAGTTGCATCATTTCAAAATTATTATTAAATTACGGAAATGTATTTTGGGCAATTCCATTTTTTTTTTTTCGTTTTATAGTAACTTAGTTTGTGTTGTTTAAATTAAGACTGCATCCGTTCTTTAAGACTTTCAATTTCACTATGTTTTCTAACAGCTCCACGCGGTTGGCTTAAATACAAAAATTCGCAGAGTTCGTTCAAGAATCTTACTTACTTAATCTACCTCCTGGCGGTAATGGACATATTTTCACTTTTGTTATTTCTATTTAAAAGTTTAGGTAAAACCCTTTCTACATACATACATAAACGCTCTGAGATTTTTTTTGTGTACCTGGAATATTTCTATTAAGGTCGATATTTTTATTATTTCGGTTATATATCGCTTATTTCTTTATTATCAGCTCTGCCGGCCATTTTCAATTTCCCCTAAAATATTAAGCGGCCCACAAACAAAAAGGCCGTTAATAATCTGCCTATTAACCTTGAAATGCGCATTTCATCGAATTTTTGTGAATAGCTTTAACACCTTTATTATGTTCTCCGCAGTCAGCTACATAATATAATTGTGTGCAGGTAGTTGATATTTGTGTTCATAAAACCCAGGAAGCCTGATAACAAACATTGTTTTTTTGAGAAACGAAAACGAAGAAAAGAAAAAGGGTTTTACACAGTAATTGAATCCTTCGAATGATCTAGCACAGCAACTAGGTTTGGTCTATAACTGTTAAGTTCAGTCAACGTATTCACAGAAAACCATTTTCCCGCAACTTCAAGCACTAAAAAAAAATTGTTAGATCGTTTATACAGTGTAACAACTGTCAAAACCCCGGGCTATATTAGCATTTTCTGATAGCATACCCATCCATTAGTAAAACCTTTGAGAACTTTACAAACGGTAGCTCGAGTTTTTTTAGGATTTGCTAAATTTTTCATGCCCCAGCCCAAGGCGAATCCATACAAGGTGGTGTTATGAATACAACTACAAAATTCCTATGTATTTTGTTTTTGTTTCTGCGTAAGAGTTGTCAAAATTTAAATACACTTTGTATTTGTTTTTACGGCTTTGGAAAGCTCATACGCAAAAGCAAAAACAAAATACAGATAGGTGAATAAAACAAAATCTAATCAGCTACTCTTATGCCATCACCTTCTATAAATTCGCCTTGCCCCAGCCTAAGTTGTTTTAAAAAAGCAAACAAAAAATGGTTAAAATAGACGTCTAAGCGAAATGAAAGTTTGAGAAATGTACCCTAAAATTGATCGGCAAATGTTTTCGTAGAATATTCAAATCCATTAACTCTCACCTAAAAGTGTCAGTTTGACCCTTACCCCAAGAAAATCCGCAAACATTTTTTTAAGGTTGTTAGAGGCTTAAAATCTTCTAGAAAATTATTCTTTATACCAAGAACTTACAAGTTTATAGAATATAAAAAATAAGTAGTTATGTATGTCCCAATAAAGCATTCAACACTGTTTTTATTTCTTTCAAAAGTGCATACAGAATTCCTCCAAAAATCGAGATTGCTGACTCAGGAACTGATCTAAATTGTGAAAATGCATTTCTTTTATGAATGAGTTGAGAATTGTAAGTACTAGGAAAAGATATAAATAACATTTCGTTCGCTAGTGGGCCTCAAAAAAAATAAAATAAAATTTTTAAGCTTGCGCTGTATTAGAATTAAATTGAAAATAAATTTAAAAAAATACCGATTCAAAAGTTTGAAGTTTTGATGAAAATTCGTTGAAGTTTATATATTTCATACTGCATTTTTATGTAAAATTAGTAAGCAATAACTCTTTATTTGCATTATTATATAATTTAAATTTTTTCAAAATTAAATTTTGAAAAACGACAGAACCAACAAAAACACGTTTTATATTTCTTGTTGGTGATTAAAAAAAAAATAGTAGAATGTTATCGCGGAAAGTTTAAATCTGAGAATACCGATATTTTTTTCCGAAAAAATATGAATAACAAAATATCGATAAAATTTTAAAAATATCACAAAATATCGTCAAAATTTTATCGAAAAATAACGACATAAAATAACGACCAAATTTAATCAATAAAACGAAAATTAAAGAATATCGAAAAAATAAAAATCACAAAAAATCGACAAATCTTTATTGAAGAAATATTATTTAGAACAGAAAAAATTTAAATAAAAATAATGTAAGATTTAGTTGGTACCAAAAAAAAAATTTCATCAGTATAATGGAGCTTTATTAGTTTGATTGTTAACGAAATGTTTCCAATGAATTGTTCGGCCAAAAAAATTAAAATAACGAATCTGCACTTTTAGCGTTAATTTACTTTATGTGATAGATATACGTAGCTTATTATTATTAATTTTATCAAAAAAAAAAAATCGCTTTTGCAAGGTAAAATAAACAAATTTCCAAACACTTAAGTATATAAAATCAACTAAAATACTTAGAACAAATATTTTTATGCTTTGCGCGCAAGCTAATCGATTTGGGGCTACCTTGAAATAATTTGCAACAATTTACTAAAAAAAAGGTGTTTAAAAGACAATAACAAAAATATAAACGAACAATGGTAAAAACGAACCGGCACAGATAATACGGCCCTAAGAATGGCTGTTAGTTTAAAAAAAAAATGGAAGGCGTCAGGATGAGTCCTGCGCTAATCACCCGTGCAGGTAAAACTTGTAATTTAGTTCAACTCTCTGCTCAGATTTTGTATTTAAGCGACCAAAATCGAGGTGTAAGACATTAATAGTGATTTGGCTGAGCTGAGGAAAGTGTACTTCTGCGACTATAGAGATTCTAGATTAATTAAAATATATTTTAACGAAGCGAAAAAGTACAAGCATTTGGAAATAAAATCTTTACCATGACGAACTCGCAAGTTAATGTTGATAAAAATTCAAAAATTAGAACTATCGCTTCCCGAAACGGTGGTAAAGACAATCGCTGCTCACCACAACCAACATTTACAACTCGCACTCACCATTTCAAACGAACGCAGAAGTTGAGATCGGAGGGCTCCTCATCGCCGCAATACAGCGGTTATTTTTCAAGTTCTAGCGACAAAGAAAGTAAAAGATTTGCGGCGTGGCAGCCCCAACAACAACGACGCCACTCGTTCAGCACCAATTATTATAACGGAAATGCCTCAAGAAATGGCCGGAGTTACCGATCAAATTACGGTTTCGCGCGTCGTGCTGAACAAACGGAAAATCTTGGACAACCACAGCTGTGGAGACAGCAGTCGCAGTTCAACACGCGTCGTGGTGAGCAAACGCAAAATATTGGACAACCGCAGCAGTGGAGACAGCAGTCGCAGTTCAACACGCGTTGTGATGAGCAAACGGATATTGGACAACCACAGCAGTGGAGACAGCAGTCACAGTTCACCTGGCGTCGTGATGAACAAACGGGAAATATTGGACAACCACAGCAGTGGAGACAGCAGACGCTGTTCAAACAGCAGCAACGCTACTCTTCTCCTCAGTTCAGCTGGAGAAGTGATATCACCATTAGTACTACACGTCATATCTATCAATCGCTTGGTCGCAATAGCAGTCACAATTACGGGAGTAAAAATTTATTTAATATGCAGCGGGAGCACCAAACTCCTCCAAATCGAGTGGCTATTAATGGTAGCGAGGATGGTAATCGCAGGTTTGCTAGCCTCTTATCGATGTTACCTACTTCGCGGACACATTTCGCTAACAGCAAATGTTTTAATGCACCAGCGCCGCATACTTTGCCCAAACCGCCAGCGCACTGGTTGCTGGACTGCAAGCCGGAGTCGCCTTCGCAATCTTCCCAAAGCAGTACCGATTTGGAAAAAGATCCAATTGAGCAGGCGCCAATATTGCTTAAGCCAGTAGTACGAATTGTTGCGATCATCCCGGACTACAAGCTCTTTGATAACAATAACCAACATCTTAAATTATTGCTGAAAGCGCAAGCATAATTTTTATATAATTTTAAACATCTATTGCATTAAATATATACATACATATAAAGTAACAAACAAAATTAAGTTTATTTAAATGGTAACCCTTCTATTTTTAAATTTATATTCTCTCTTAATTACTGCAACCGCAACAGGTGCTATATAGATTATTCTGTTCACAAAATATATAGCAGGGAAGCTGTTGGATTTTTTGTTCATAAATATCATTCTTACATTTTCGAAAGTTCCAAAAAAGAAACTATTGTGTATTGATGCTATCATCCTAAGCCTTTTACGTGACATTTTATTTTCCCAAATTTTCGTCAGGAACTTAATATATGTATCAAATGCATATCTCGTTACTCTAATATAAAAACACCTTAATCCATCTTTAACATAGCTTTTATGATAAATCAGTGAGAAAATAAAATGCCAAGCATTAGGCAAACTTTAAACCGGGTATTTGCTCATTGAAATGTGAAAAAGGCAAAAGAAAAATATAATTTAATATACATATACAATTTCCTCTGGACCTATTTATATACAGACAAACATTGTGACAAAAATTGTGTAAATGGGTGTTGCTGCGCTTATCATTAATACATTTCACTGATTGTTTAATTAATTATGTGTATAGTGAACGCTTAATTGTTGATATAATTAACCATAATCGACAAAAATTAATCACTTGTGCGTGCGAAATAATATTTTTATCTCAATGCAATGGAAGTTGTCAGTTTTTCACAGAACTTTTTTCGCTTTGCCACAGTGGAATTTCACAAACAATAAATAATTTATGTAAGTAGCCAATTGTTTCAATCATTTTTGTTTCTGCTTAATAAACAACATATTTCCATATATGAATATGAATGCATTATTTATTCTTTCGCTATGCTGCTTATCTTCAGCCTCTCCACAGTTAAGCATTTCGGTAGCAATGGTACTACCATCTCAGGTTATTCGCTACTAAATTTACACATAATTGATATTTTTTGGTAAAAATTTCTGTCAACCCTTGTCAAATTTCGTTTGGAGACAAAGCGGTTTCGGTTACGCGCACAAAATGACTCTAAAATCGAAACAGGTTTATATTTAAACCAAATTTATTAAAGGTTGGCGAAAAGTTATCCCAAAAAATAACACCGTCTCCAAAATTGAAAGAGAGGAAAAACCAAAAATTAACTTATAATTTGTGCGAAAATAACTTAATTCTGACAATGCAGGACATTAAAAATGATAGTACTCCGCCTAAAAAAGACTAGCGAACTTATTGCTTAGCCTCATTTTACATAACCGTTTAGTTTTGAAATGTTAAGAGGCTGATCCCTTCTTCTGATCCCTCTATGTATAGTTTGAGTGCCGTCTGGCTGTCGGTCGGTTATTAAATTGCTGTTTTCATTCCTACAGGAAATTGCCCCGGTCTTGAAACCTTTTGTTAGCTGCCATTCATGCTGTTGGTAGTTTCGTAGTTTTTTTCCTGTCTGCTAGCATCTAATGTTCCTCGCACTCCTGGGTCTTGGTCTCTTCCTTCTTCTCTCGCACATGTGACATTCCGGCCGATCGCAGCGAGACCCTTTAGAAAACCTCACTGTAATGCGGATTGCGGCGAGACATTCGTGCATCGGAGTTTGTGACAGTACCTGGCGATAAAGTCTCTCTCCCACCACAAATCCGACTCCGAATTTGCACTTCTTCGCATTGCAGCTGTAGAGGTCGCAAGTTTCTGTATGTTTCATAATAGTTCTTAATACATTGGCGCAGCCATTTTTGAATGCTGATATTTTTTTACAATCAGATCCTGGTGGGGTTTTTAATCGAAAACGGCGGATAGACCCTACCTGGATCGCCTTCTCATGAATGCGCCGGAGCTACCCCGTGAACACTTGTGTGAAGCCACATGGAGGTCGTGAGCGATACACAAAATATGTAAAAAGGCAAATCTTTAATCGTTAAGTTTCATTGAACGTTGAGTTAGACTAAAATGAATTAAGTTAAACCTTTTTCATCTGCGAGAAGAAAGTAATTTACGAATTTAGTAAAAAGCGCTTGCTGTAAATTTTAATTAGCATATGTATGCAATTTTAAACTGTGATATGAACTAATGGTTTTTAATTTTTTATTAATGCCTTCCAAGAAGTTCCCGAACAACAAGTATCAAAAGATTCGGTTACATCAGCCAATAAATCTTTTAGTAGCCAACAAGCCTTACACTCATTATATTGAGATGGTAATATGGAGCATTAAAATTTCACTTCATTTACAACAGTATGACCAAAACAGATATCCTTTTATTATGTAGCATAACGGTAATATAATGGTCAATCAAAGAGACGTAAAAAAGAGAACTTACCAAAAGTTCTATGCATTTAAACTTAGGTAATATAACCACTTGATATGCTTAATTTCAAATTCAAAACATAAGTTGTCATTGAATGTAGTAAATTTGTTGTACAACAACAATGATTACAAATTGAATACACTCAGGTCGGTCTAGTAAGTTTTTGAATGTTTAATTGTCTTCTACTCAAACTTACCACAACATTTAGAAACATGAAACATACCTACTCGTATTTGTATCTTCTGACATATATAGTTACATATTGAATATGGCATATTTGCGTACTTATGCATCGCTTGAAATCTATGCTGTTAATATTTAGTCAGATTGCAGTTTAGTTGAATGTATGATTGTATTGGATGATTGCATTTCCTTTGGTAAATATACCAAAGGCAGAAAAAAACAAATTATACCTGGCGACCAATAGATCCACAGGTATTCCCACAGCATGTACGAAGCCAGCATCTGCTCGTAAGCCAGGGCGCGCTTTCAGTAAACTTCATTTGTATGCACATTGGCTTGTGGTCGAATGAATTGGATTAGTTGAAATATCAGCAAATATCTGTTGACAAGTGTGGCGAGCATGCGATGCAATGAAAAGTTAATGTAGTCAATAAATATTTCAGTTTATGAACTGGTATCCATACTAGTTCGATATGAACCGCAGCTCAGCGCCATCTACCTTCGAAATTCGTGAGTTGCAAAACCTTGCTTACGATAACGTCGCTGTCATGTAAAGATTAAAGCTAAAGTTGCTGGTTCCACTCGCAGCTAAGAGGCTATGTGGATTTTCCAAACGGTAAGGACCCTGTGCCGATGCCAATGAAAAGACTTATCGCATGACTACTGTCATAGCTACTGCGCCTAAAACTATGACGCAGTATATAAATTTAGTTTTGTTGTTCCACAGAAAGGATTAGAGATTGGTATTTGAATAGGACAGTAACTGTCAGTTATTCCATAATAATTTTAGGTGCTGGAGTTAGGACAATTGTCACGCAATGAGTCTTCTCATTGGCATGAGAATAGGCCTGTTAAACTAAAAAAATATGTAAATAATTTTAAAATATATTGCTAGTTATAACTATGGATAGTAATAACTGTGGAAACACCTAATTTTACATAAGATTCTAAAAGTAATTTATTTTCATTTTATTTCATTTTAATTTATTAAATTTGTGTTTTTTTATTAGTTTATTTTACCTTATTATATTTTATTTTATTATTATTTTGTTTTTAGTTTTTACTTATTTTTATTTTTTCTTCTTTTAATTGTACTTCAATTAATTTTAACTTATTACATTTTATTTTAATTTTTTTAATATATATTTTTCCTAATTTCATTTAATTTTGTTTTAATTTATTTCATTTTATATTTTTTTTAAATTATATTTTAATTTTTATTTTATTGGCAATTATTTTTTAGTCTCATTTTATTGTATTTCATTTTTCCTTTTCGAAATTTTTCTCATATTCTTCACAAATTTCTTCCTCATTGTGCGAAAAAATTCAACCAACTTTAAACAATATTTTATAAATTTGAATAAGAGCTTTCAGAAAAAATTTGGGTATGCAATTTTATAGCCCATTCAATTTAAGAAGTTTAAGTTTCAAGTGCCTACGAATTACCGTAGATTTTTTACATTTCTTTACTGCCGGTATTGTGCGATTTTTTTCTATATAAGAAAAAAATCGAGTATGAGTTATGTGAACAAATTTTAACAAACTCAACACAAAATGTTAAAATTTGGGTATGCTGTTTTTATTTTATAATTCCAGTTTCAAGTGCATACTAATTACCGTTGATTTTTGATACATTTTTGGTGACACTCTTCCGCAAGTTCGTCCTACAACTCATGCTCCGATTTTTCTTTATGAGGAAAAACACCGCCAATAAAAAAAATTGCCAAAACTCAACGGTACTTGAGAACTGCACTTTTTGTACTACAATTAAATGGGCTGTACTTGATTTTTTGTATAACATGCAATTTATATAGGAAAAAAAGTCAAATTGTTATAAAAAAATTAAAAAAGTCGTTAGCTAATTTAGAAATAAAACTAGAAAATTTCTCCACAGGGTTCATACTGGCGACATATGCAAAAATAAATTTGATATCTGCAATACAAACTGCATTACAATTACTTGCATACATATTTCATAAATGCTTGTTAGTGTTTTCATTTGTTTGTCGTTACAATATTATATAGATTTGCATCACAAAATTACGGCTTGCTTTCCCTTAGTACAAAATGAAATGACTTATTAAAGTTTCAGGTAACTAATTGTGACTTCGTAAATTTTAGATGTGCTTGTGTGTGTGTGTGTGTGTGTGTATTGGTAGAACTCTGGGTAAATTTAGTAGCTACTTAGTGCAGCTGAAGAGCAAATAATCTATTTCTGACAACATCTTTATTATATACTTTTTATACTTGTGCAGGAGTTTAAATTTTGAACTAACCAACAAAAGCTGAACAGCTTTAGAGGCAATTACTTAGATTGCCAAGCAATTGTGATAAGTTGAGCCAGATACCAATTGGTCATTGTACGGTCAATGCTCTTTTTATTTAATATCACGAATTGGCGCTTTTTAGGGTCGCCATAGCCTTTCATCTGGTGTGGGCACTGAAACACTGGAACGTATCATATAACGAGAAGGTATACGAGTTTTCAAGAAGAGGTACGACACTACTTCCGATGACTACAATGAGTTTTGCAGAAACTGCTATTGCGAGGAAAACACAGAAACGGGTAGGCATCAATTAAGTTCAAGTTCACAGATTCGATAGACTGGTTCAACGGGATGTAGGGGTTCTTTGAATAGAAATTATGTAGCGATGGAAAGAGAAGTTAGAAATTATAGGAGCAGAGGCAAAATATCTAGGCAATATTTTGGATGGGAAACTAAACCGGAGCCAAATATGGTAAAGAAACCGCAGCATTATACTCCTGCCGCGGGATAATTGGGAAAAGGTTAGAGAATAGTTAGGCCAATCATCCATTATTGCAAAGGGGTGTGGTGGAACGTCCTTGAAGAAGGGGTAAACTCCATAAAGCTAGATAGAGTCCAATGCCTTCTGTTCATATACATAAAGGGTGCGATGAGAAAATCAGAACCAAGCACTGTAAGCTCTACAGAACTTCCAACTGGTAGACCTATATGCCTAATAGGTCTAAAGACGATCCAAAAATTTACGATCCTCCTACCACCAAGGAAAGAGTTCCAACCGGTTGCTTTTGGAAAGTTCGAGTCCATCCCTGTAAGCACAGATGACTCAAAGCTCGAGTGCAAGTCCGGTGTAGGCGTTTACTGCGAAACCCTGAGGGGAATCTTTATTGGCTTTCGTCTTCCAGAACGCCGTACCGTTTATCAGGTGGAACTGATAGTTGATATCTACATTCTCATTGATAGCCTAAAAGTGCCATGGGCTCCAGACCGTAGCGACATGAAGGGGAGTTCTAAAGCTGGCGAACTCGCCCGACTCGGCACCAAACTTCTTGTTGGACAATTTCAAGCTGCTGGTTTCTAACATGCTTTTTAAAATGGGCGAATAACTGATGGCGGAACGAGGTCACTTTTTGTAGAGCTGCCAGGTCATTTTGTATCCTCTGTGTCAATTCATGTTGATAATTCTTCGACAATTTCGGGCACATTCGATCTCAGGCCACCAGGGTTCTTCTAACGATTTGAAAACTGCTGGCTCCACATACGACATCACAATAGGCGTTAAGTCCGAGTGTGCCTCTGAAGATACCCTAACCAAACTGAAATATAGCAGCTGTAGTTCACCTCTAAGAGAAAAGCTCGGCGTTTCAGAGGGACCCTTTAAAGAAGTTACTCTTTGTATTTTTCTGAGCCTCTTCTGTGCACATCTCAAACCGTCTGGCAAACTACAACGTAATAGAAAATTTCATAGTCTTGTCATTAGCATTTACATCACCTTAGGCTCCTTAACCTTAGAATAGAGGACAAGTACGAAATCAAGGCTTGGCTAAGTCAACACTTATGAACGGACTGGTGTCCTTGATGGAATATATCTTACAGAAATTATTTTAATCCTTTTCAAGAGCATTTAAGAAAACTATTAAAAAAATAGCGAAGCGAGAAAACAAGTAGCTAAGGAATCAAATCTATTTATTGCCCGCCTGGGATTTCTGAGCACGGCTTCGTATAACACAGGCATAATCTATGCGTAAGCTTGACCACAATTTGGCGAGTTTTAGACTTCAATCTCCATACATGAAATATCACGTGTTACTCGAAAATAAAGTTTTTTCAAGCACCCGCTAATATTTGCTAAGATTGGATCTGTAGCATCCTTCTTTATGAGGAAAAACATAGAAAAAAAATGATAAAAACACACTGGAAAAATAATAAAAATTGTAACATATCTCTTACATTTAACCAATTTAGTGTTATTTAAGGATTTTTCAAAATTTCGTAAAACTACTTTTATGTTTCCATTGTTCCTGCAGCTGCTCTGGGTATTTACTTTTATTTCGTTATTTCGTGTTGTGTTTTCGTGCGTAAAAATGCATGCAATCTCCATTAGCTGGCTGGCTGGCCTTACACCGACAAAAACAACAACGCAAACCCGAGATGACAACAATAATAAGACCAACAACATTGTTAACATTCACATAACTAACCAAATAACTCTGCAACGCACTTATCATTACAAAAGTGCAACAATTGTTGTTGTACACAGTATGTTGTTGCTTGCTGGAGGAGAAAATAGCATTGCAAATGCAACTTGTAATGCCATGCCACATGCAACATGCAACAAATACATGCGACCAGCTCAGTTGTGTGTGGTGCAAAATAAAAGGAAATTATCTAAGCTCTACATTCAAAGCTCTGCTAATAGCGACGACATTCATTCATTCAAATTGGAGTGCATTTCCAATGACCAGCACAACCAGATGTGTCAAATAGTCGTCTGATCAACTATGGACGAAGGGGTGGAGACAAACAAACCGTGCATTGACATTTGTGATACTCGTACTATTTATACGCGCAAGTTGCATGCAAGACCTTTTTTTTTTTTTTGTTTAAATTTGCGCACATTTCTCACATGCTATTCATTTAAAGTTACAATTGTTAGGACGACAATATGTCGCTGTTGACCTCATTCGAATCGGATTTAACGCTGAGAGATTTTAACCAAAAAAAAGTCTGGCTATTTTACTCTTAACTTGTTGTCAGCTTCACACCGAGCGCTTGTTGGTCCACAAAGTGATGCTAGTCATAATATATACATACAGCGCACGTCATAAAGATAACACTACCAAATGTTCAGAAGTTTTAACTATTTTTCTTTATTTTAACTATTTTTTTAATAAAAATATAGCATATTCTGAAACAAACAGCGGTTGAATCCAAGTTTCATACCTTGGGGGAAAAATTGAACAAATTTACACAAATTTACAAAAGTTTTAAAAATTTGTGATTCTAGCAATTTTTGAAAAAAAAATTCGGCATGCAGTTTTGTAGCTAATTTCATTTTAGTATAGTAAAGGGCAAGTTTCAAGTGACTGCAAATTGCAAGAAGGCTGATGAAGAGAAGTAGTGATTTCTGAAATTGCTATAATTTCTACCATTTTTGTTTTTTCTATAATTTTTCCTATTAAAAATGACCTTGAGCTCATAAAAATTATCGTTTCATACAAAATAAAAAGAGACAAAATAGAGTGAGAAAAGCTAAGTAAAAATATAATTAACAAAGAAATAAAAATTAAATTAAGAAACAAAATAATAATAAAATTAATTAACTTAAAGCAAAATGGAATAAAATAAAAAATAACAAAAAAAAAAATAATTAAAAAATTAAATTAATATTACATGATAAAATTAAAGAAAATTAAACAAAGTAAAATGAAATAAAGAAATTAGTAAATTAATTAAAAAACTAAAATAAAACACAATAATGTAAAATTAGATAAAATGAAATAAATTAAAATAAACATAAATTGAATAAGGTTAAATAAAAATGAATTTTTAAAATCTTGTGCAAAGTTTATTTAATTTTTTTGTACAATGACGAAGAAATTTGTGCAGAATAAATGAAAAATATAGCAATGCAAAAAACATCAAACGATAGATGAGCCAAAATAGATCAAAATAGGGAAATAAAAAGACAAAACTTGTAAACATTTTGTGGCGCTATCATTATGACGTGCACTGTATATATGTATATACGAGTATAGGTAGGTACATCTATAGATAAATGTGCGCAAAATGTTGCCTAACTAAATACACTCTAACTAAATTTAATTCTTTCTTATCCATATGCCTGTGCTATGCAACTAACTGCACTAAATCACACCGAGCTTTCTCTCTCTCTCAAATGTTTTTGCACTGTCGTGTCGAAAAAATTTGATTTTTCAGTTTTACCAAGTATTTTATTATGATTTTCACTTGTTGGAAAATTTAGAAATGCAATCGGGTAACGCAAAAATTTAAGCTTACATGTTTGTGTACGCTCCAAATTGTCACACATGACATGACAACCCTTTTGCCCTTTTTGTACATTCTACACCCGGACACTGACTGCTCTGCATTTTAAGCTAAGCATATCTCCAGTTTCCTAGGCATTCGAACTACATATTTTACCAAATATTTGTAAGCCAGTAGGCTTAAGCTATTAGCAGCTGTTGTATGAAAATATTTAATAACTAACATAATCCTTTCGAAAAAGAGTTTGTTTTGCACAGAGATTATAAGCCTCTATAATAAATTCAAAAACCTCGTACGTTCATATGTTGCTCATACGCCCTGTAGTGTGCACGCACATCCAACGAAAAAGGTATGTGTGCACTATGTAGTGTGTGGTGTACTGTTGGGTGCTGGGAGATTAGTGTAGACAAAAATACTTGCCAGGCATACATTATCCCCCACACATACACATTTTACTAAAACACCTTGAAAAATTAATGATACGAAAGCAAAAGGGGTAAATAAGTAAAAGCTGGCCGCAAGCAATCCCCAAAAATCTTAAATTTTCGTTTCCAGCTTATAAAATTTTCATTTTCCATCCAAATTTTAATATTAAGTATTTTGTGAAGTCAAACATCTACTTCTTCATTTCTCATTAAATACTTTCACTTTTGCTTCAGCTAACTCAAATATCTACCACACTATTTATTAAGGGTAAATAAATTCTTCAAAATCCAACGCGTTTTATTTCCCGAAATCTTAACTTGAACGCTCATAACATGTTCTCCATTTCGCCCTGCCAACTATCCATCTTCACCACTCTCTCTCTCTCTCTTTCCCCCCCTTTGTCGCTGTTTTAATTTGCGTTTACAGATTCACCAACATCGAATGGCTTCATAAATCCGCTCACGCGCCAAGTTACCAACTCCGACGTGTAGAGCATACCACAACCACGATGCAATAAAATCAAATGCCAACAACTACAGCAACAACATACCTGAGATACATCTACAAATGTATGTATGTATGTAGGTACATGCCTGTACACAATGTCGCAAGTATTTATTGTATGGTGGGGGGCATTTGTTTCCCTTTCGTTCCGTTGACTGGCAAACAAATACCAGCGCATACAAGAAAGGAATGTTGGCAAGTGGCGATGGAAAATCAACGAAAATTCGTGCAACATTGCATTTTCTACACGCACGTTTAGTGGCGGTATGCTGTCGTATGTGAGGTGGCATGCAGGAATGCAGCTTGAAGCAGGTGAGAATGACAATGGTGGGGATGACTTTTCGTACAATGAAGAAGACATACGTGCAGAATAAGAGGAAAATTTCGAAAAAAATAGAGTAAAGTGGAACGATGTTATAGGAAATAAATGAAAGCACAATAAAATTTACAAAAAATAACTAAATAAATTAAAATATACAATATCAAGTGAAATGAAGTAAAATAAAATAAAAGGAAATAAAATAAAAATGAGCAAAAAAATTTAAAAATAATAATAAAATGAAAGTAAGAAAATTAAATATAATTATTAATAAGTATAAATGAAATAATATAAAGTAAAAGGAAATAAAATAAAAATTAGAAAAACATATAAAAAAAATTATAAGAAACTTATAAAATCAAAAAAAAAATTCCTTATAAAATTTTAAAATGAATATAAAATTAGAAAACTTAAACAAAAAATTAAAATAATATGAAATCGCTTTAATGAAAATAAAATAAATTAAAAAAGAAACAGTTTAAAGTAAACAAATTTGATAAGTTTATATTTAGCAAATTGAAACGAGATTAAATAAAACCAAATAAAATAATGTAAACTATTTTTTTCCTTTTTTTTAACAATATTAAGCGAAATAAATAAAATAATTTAAACCAAATTAAATAACATAAAAAAAATAAACAAATAATATAAATATTAAAAAAAAATTAATTAAGGAAAAATAATATGAAATAATTTAAAAGAAAACAAAATAAATTAAAAAAAAAAATTCAAAGTATAATAATATGATTAGGTAAATTTCGGCAAAATAATATGAAATGAAACAAAAAAAATTAGTAAAATAATTTTTTTTTTAATTAGTAAAATAATTTTTTTTTTAATAAAAAATTTTTTAGTAAAATAATTTTTTTGATCATTTATTTTAGACAATATAAAATGAAGTTAAAAAATGAAATTACAAAAATATGAAATAGCTTATGGTAAAAAAGTACAGTTACAGTTAAAAAATATAAAAGGTGAACGTTTAGGGAAAGAAAATCAAATGAAATAAAATAAAATAATAAGGATTTTTTTTAAAACTACAATATATAAAGTGAACAAAACCCAGTTTTGAAAATAAAAATAAAATTAAAATAAATAAACGCCTTTAAAAATAAAGTCATTTGATCAATTATTATTTTTTAAACAGTATAAAGCGAATAAAATAAAATAATTAAAACAAAATAAAATAATAAAGGGAATTAAATAAAATTAAAAAATAATACATTAAACAAAATGAAATAAAATAAAATATTACTTAATTAAAAAAAAAATTATAGAAATATTTTTCGATAAATGCCGTACAAAATTAAATAAAATAAAGTAAAGTAAAAAATTAAAATGAAATAACTAAAATTATAAAAAAAATAATGACAATAATACACTTTCAGTTAAAATAATACTATATAAAATAATAGGGCAAAATAAAATAAATATAAAAATTTTTTTCACTGATTTTGGAATTAATTTTTGAGTTATTGTTGATAAAAATAAAATAAATTAATATAAAACAAACTAAATAAAAAATAAGACAAGAGGAAAAAAAGAAAATAAAATGTGAGAAAAATTTAGCACTAACAGCAACATTTTAACAAAGAAGACGGCTAATTCACACTTTTAATAGAAGATCAATTGTATTCAATTACATAGACCGCTCCAATACAATTTACGTAGCCGAATGCAAAATCATTTAAAGCGTAAAAACTCGCGCCATATGCAGTGCATGTAGTTTGGTACTTCGCATTTATTTACCTTTATTGCAACATTCAATTCGATTCGCACATACTTAGTAGAACTCCTTGATTGCATCTGTGATTTATTCGATTTGCTGCTTATGCATCGCTATTTCTTTACACATCTCTTTCATCCCATTTCATATCTCGATTGTTATATTTTTTATATATTTTTTTCACTATTTGCGATGATTGAAGAATAAATATATGATAGCGCAAACAAATATTTTTGGCGAATACGCGCAGTTGGATGGGTGTGTGTGTGCGTTGAAAACGGAAAATCACTACTCCAAACATATTGGAAGGATCATGAAAATAGGGGAATTTTTCGGTAGCATAGCAATCGCTTAATATGTGTGTGTGTTTGCATTTGAAGTATAGCTGCATTTTAAGTTTGTAAATTTGCTCGCCGAATCAATATAAACAGTATAAATATGTCAGCCGGCGGCTAAAGCAGCAGTCTTGTGTTATTTTGGTAGGTCATGGTGCTGCTCTTACAAATCACTCACTCACTGGCTCATGTGCGTACTCGCTTATAGCATACTCGTTACAATGGCAATGTATCTTCGAGTGAGTCTGTATGTATTTAGTAAATATTTTTCTGATTGCTTGCATTGTGGTTCTTCGATTGGGCAACTGAAATTGAAATGCGATTTTCGTAACAATTCAGTAAAATCCTCACTGGATTGTTGCTGAGCGTAAATGCATTTGGTTTTCGTGGTGAGAGGGCGCTTTTCTGATTCGGAAAGGGGTCTCTGTAATCTCTACCTAGAACGGAAGGGTGAGTTCTCCCTTTATTTAAGTATTCGTTCTTTTTTATTGCTGGTATTTTTTTGCGCAAAATATGCGCGCCAACTGAGTTCAATTCAGGCAAAGATAGTGCAAAATTTCTTTGAAGCCAATTTCCAGATAGCTAAAGAAATTGTTTAAAAGACTTCGTATTCAATGATCGAACAAAAAAAGGTTTCCTTCTTCTTATTTTGGTTGGTATGTAATTTATAGACTCGAAAGCTACTGAGCTGACTTAGTACGAAATCCGATAGGTGGCGCTGGAGTCAAAATATTTCAAAACTCCGTATTTACAGCCCGATTTGATTCACTCTTAAAAGACGTATTTACAGTCCGATTTGATACAAATTCCAAGCCACATAAATATAAATTTACTGTTTAAACATTTAACCGACAGGTGGCGATGGAGTTGAAATATTTCTAAAACCCATACTTACAACCCGACTTAAAAAAGACGTATTAGCCACATATTGTAGAGTTGATTGTTTGAGCATTTAAACGAGAGGTGACACCGGAGTCGAAATATTTCTAAATATATTCCATTCCCCCATACTGTAAGTACTTACGAAAAAAGGTGACATGAGAAATAACAGCGTTTTCCTACAGGGTGGTCCATATAGTGTGTTTTTTTACCTAATGATATGATCAGTGATACCTAGAACTCTTGACAGAAAGTCAGTGTCATATCTGCGCGAAACGAAAAAATTGCTTTGCGCTTAAAACAATATTGGGAAATAATGCAAACTTATTTGAAAAAAAGAAGTCAATTCGAGGTAGCGTTAAGTGTTTGCTTATTGAAATGAAGTTTTGACCGAAAAGAGGAACCACCGCGTCTGCTATCATCATGAATTGATTTCTATGACTTAATAATGATGAATATGAATTTATTTGTTATTCGAAATTATTTGAATGAAAAAATAAAATTTATATTTAATTCGAAATTGTTTGTATGATGAATGAAGATTTATTCTGCATTTAAAAATAAAAAATTTCGCGATATGTGAATATTTTTGTTACGTTGCACTTTGAATATTTGTTAAAGCTAGAATAAGAAATAATTGGACTATTCGCGATTACTTCAGCTTAATTTTTAAATATGTATACATCATTCGCCTTGTAATTGAAATATTGCAGGTTCTGCTGTACTATTTTTGCTCTATTTTCTTTTATTTTATCGTTTTAATTACAATAAATATATACTATGTGATTTAGATCGCATAGTAAGATCACACGTGTTTATAGTGCCAACATTTTGCAGGGACAACTTGATTTTCTTCACTTTCCGTAGAATCGGAAGAAACCTCAGCCATCCAATTATAACCGCAGCTTGTCATTCTTGTTTTGCTGTCAAACAAAAGCGACAATTTCGATTCAATATGTACATGATATGTGTTATTAAATGAACAACCCTATGAGTTGTATTTTCATAAACATATACAGGGTGTTCCAGAACTGCGCAATAATAGTTGAAACTTCAGCTCGTCACTTCGCTAGTTGCCACCGTCTTGTCGATATATCTCAGTTTAATATGCAACAATTTGTATTTGGCAGTGATTTTCAACGCAAACGTTATTGAATGAACAAATTTGAATGTAACATACAATGAAAATATCAAACTTGAATAACTCGATGAAGGTCCGTCATCCGGTAAAGTTGAAGAAGAACTTTATAAGTTGTAAATACTTTAATTGCACTCTCTCCACACACACAGTTTTGGTACACCCCTTATATCTATCTACGAGCGCATATATGTACATACATCTACATATATGCAAAACATTTGCTTCCGCATTGGCTACAAAATGCAACGCTGTCACTGTTGCCTCTACCACGCCATTCACATGTGGTTTCGCTTAAGTGCGCAAAATGTCAATTGAAATTTGGTTAATTTGTCATCCATGAAGCGTGGCACGACATTGCGCTTGGCTTGTCTGGTTAGCGGTCAATTGTGGTTGTATGACCACGATTTTGTGGATGCTAAATTTATTAACTAGAAATCACAGAAAATAGGTGGGTGTTTAATATTCTGATTAGAAATGACAACATTTTGTTAGTTACAAAGTAAAAAGGGGAGGGCAGCTCATAATGCTATTGAGAGATAATTCAAAATTTCGGTTGAAACGGAGGATACGGATGTATTGTTGGGACACATGCTGTCTTGGGAAAATGTGAGGTTAGCACATGGGGATGCGGAGAAGTAACTATTTCTGGCCTTGTTTCACGGCCAAGTTTCATTATTTATCAAACTGAAATTGACTGACACTCTATTGCTCTTCAAACATAAAATAAAATAACAACGTCGGTAATAAAAATGGGCTTCAAGTGGCATGGAATCTATTGCCCAACTGTTGGTTTGGCAATGGAATGAGGTTGCTCGATTGCTCGGAGTTGTAGGACACAAAAATTCCTTGGTCTCCATAAGAATCTTTTTTCGAAACCGAATTGATCATGTTTTCAAAGCTAACAGCAAAGCTTCGAGCAATTTCGAACTTCTTTCACTCCGACAATTCCAAAACTGACTCATCAATATCAGAGAGCTTCAGTAAACCATTGGTACGATGAGCACGATGAGATTGAGGTAAACGGAAACAGACTTTGGACTTTTAAAGCGTTTTACATGAATCTCTTGTTTACAAGCCGGTCGAAAAGGGAGAGGCTTCAGAAAAAACAAAGGAGCATACAAATATTGAGTCATATAGCCCTTAAGAGACAGAGCAAAACAGAGTGAGAGAGAGAGAGAGAGAGAGAGACAAATGATGGTAGAGATGAGAGACAAGAGAGAGAGAGAGAGAGAGACAGATTATGGTAGAAATGAGAGATAAGAGAGAGAGAGAGAGACAGATTATGATATCTCTCCAGAAGAATAGGGATTCAATCTTTTTTGAATGGACGAAATTTTCTAATTGTCGGAACTTGAAAGTATTAGAAACGATTTGATTGCAACGTAATATTTAAGTCTAAGTATACTCTAAGTGTTACTTTCAAACAAAGGTAGAAAAATTTGACTTCACAAAATAAGAACTTTACTTATTTGATCTAAATACTCGTAGCAGTCCATATTTGCCAAAAAAAAGGCGCTTAGAGCACAATCGTCAATGAAAAAATCATTTACTTGCCTTCCAACCACCCATTTAATATCTAACACAAAGGCGAAAGTAGGAAACGAGCAAAAACCAAAGTATAAAACAGATAACAGTTCAATAACTGGTGCAGGTAAATTGAGCTTTTTGAGGCGCAAGTACAAAGAAGGTGTGCACAAATTGAGATCAAATGATGATAATGATTTTCCAGCCAAAAATAAGAGCCCAAAAAAGGAAGAAAATAGCAAACGAATATAAAAAAATTCTGAGTAAAAATTTCAGCTTAAAAACGTAAAGCTAAAAAACGAAAATTGGAAATAAAAATATGCAGCGTAGATAAACCTAAAATCCAATAGTCAGCTAAGCTATGGCCAAAAATATTTCAACGCGTTCAGACAGACGACGCCAAGTAGAGCGTGACACAAACATCGCATGTTAGATATAAGTAAAATAAAATGAGAAATCAAAATTTCAATAAATGTTAGAAGCAAAGCAAATACATACATTCAGGCACTGAATACTAGTAATTCACTGTTATGTTTGGCGCGCAACTTACTTTAGTTTTTGTAATTTTTTTCTATTCTTTTCAGCTACACTTAAAAATCATCAGTTATGCTATGGCAACTAACTATGCCAAGAAATGAATTTTTGCCTTCGCTTGTCTAATCGCAGAGAAAACAAACAAGAGACCGGTAAGTAGAAAAATAAGATGCCGAAAAATACGCAAATATTGTTCATGCACCGCTTTTTGCGAATTTTCATGAGTCTACAAACAGCTTCACCACTAGATTTGCTTAGCAGCATAACCATATTTTTGTTTTTGCTTTCAGAAAATCTTTAATATTTTCCAGTTCGCAACCTATGCCTATTTACCGATTTGGAATTGGGCCAATATCTGGGCACCACTTGCAATGCAATGCATTTGTAGGTCACGCTCTAAGCAGTGAACACAAAAAAAAAAAAAACAGAAAACTACAAGTGCATTTAAATGTTTCACCAGCCAGCAGTGATAGCAGCCCTGCGCCGCATGATGAGGTGAATGGGTAAGTGAGTAAGAAGAAGCAGCAGCGCTAGCAATGACAGCAAGCCAAACACGTGTTGGCAGCGCTGTTGTAAATCGTGTAAGTAAATAAATCGGTTGTGTGCGCTTGCGTTCTCTATTTTGCCGTGTAGGTAAAGATAGACCGTGTCGAACGGCATTTAAGCTAGAGGATATAGCGGGAAGTGTGCACGAGTGCCGTAACCAAAGTTAGGCGATTACCCACAACGGAAGTTTGCTTTCTGTGTGTGCTGATGGTTTTGTCTAGTAACTTTGCTCCTTTGAGGCTTATTTACCAAAAGTGTGTGTGCGTTGGAGCGACGAAAACAAATAACTAGAAAATGAGAGAGTAAGAAGTAAAATAAAATGAAATAAAAAGAAAAAATATTCAGGCGCGGATTTGGCAACAATAATATGCGAACTTAAAGTAGTTAGAAAAAAGTTACAGAAGGGTGTTTCGATGAATCCCTAAAAATTTGAACAGAACAGTTGCTGACTAAGAAGCAAACTTTAGAAGAAAGCTTGTGCTAATTTATAGATATTAAAAATATCGACCTATTTGTAAAATTATCGATATTTTGATACAGCGATATTTTTTAGTTAGCCTAAAAAAAATTTGGAATAACAAGTATCAAGAGCCTAAAAAATTGCGTTGATTTTTCCTATGGAAGAAAATAACCAACATCATCGGCAAAACGAATTGTCAGAAATTAACGCAATTTTTGAGCATTTTTTAACTTGCACTTTATTAAACTAAAACTGAAGGAAAACTGCACATCCAAATTTTTGTGTTTTTTCCCAATTTTGATTAAAGCGTTAAAAGCTCTGATTAAAATTTATTTTTATTCAAATTTGCAAAACATTTTAAAATTATATTCATTCGTCAGAAATACATTTTTTCTAATGGGAGGGCGTCGCCGCGAGATGCTAGAAACACCTTGGCCAACTAATTCCACAGTCAGAGAACATGCAGTAGTTATCCCCGAAAAGTCTCTAAAATTTTCTGAAATAATTGCGGTTTGGCTGAGCGGAGAGAAGATGGCCTTAAAAAAAGAAATCATTCAGAGAAATTCAAAAAATTTAAGAAAATCTTAGTGGAAGTGATCGAGCTAAAAATATTTGATTGCCCAATGCATACCTTTTATATAAATTTCCAACCAACCATTGATTGACCCTCGTATATTTTCCCACCTGCCTGCCACTAAGCAACTTAAATCGCAATTGCCCCACTTACCTGCCAACGCTGAGGTCGCCCTCGTCGATGCTATGCCACTTCGCGGCACTTTATTCACGGATTATGGCGCTTGCGACTCGCCTTGTGCGCCACACAACTGCAGTTATGTTTGCATGTACGCGGATTACATGCATTGGTCTCATGTGCTAACGCTGTTGTTGGTTGGTTGTTACCTGCTTCATACCACATCGCAGGTTTTGTACGGTTTTGCTATGAAGTTGTTTTTTTTTTGTTTTTGAAACAATTTTTTTTCACATTACACAAATTCCTAACTTTTCCAAGTTGCACCTGCTCGCTTATACAAATAAATTGACCAAATCGACTATCTTTCTGTGGTGATGGCATGTAGTGGTAACATGTGTGAGAGTTTTATTGAGCTTATTGTTGGTTACGAATCACCCTTGAGGAACTTTTGCCCAGGTGCGAAAGAGAGCTTAAGAATTACATGGTTGGAAGCTTCTAAATGAAGTTTATCGTAAAAAAAATATCGACTGTATCCTTTAAGGACAAACCTTCAACAAATTTGAGGAGTTTTATGAAATGTTTAGCTCAACATTTGTAATAAATTCGCTTTCAGTTAAAAAATTTGATTTCAAATATTCCAACTGGGTTATAGTAAATTCGAGTAGAGTACTTGAGCGGAAGTAAAAAGATCTATCTGTGTATTTTAAAACTTTCAGTTTTCTATTTGTTTTTTCTTTCCATTTTCTAAAATCTAGCAGCATCCGCCGCTCACACATCCACTTTTGCAAAAATTAATTCGTTGAATGAGGTAGCAGGCGCTATTTTTTATTGCTTGCTTGTGTCGCGCCTTGCTACATCCGTTTTGCTTTTGTTTCACCAACACCAGCGCTTTTACATAAATTGAGTTCAACAATTTTTATTGCCGCTTTGGTGTGAAATTCATTGCTGGTATACCGCAATGACAATTGCTAACAACCCGGCCGCGCAATCGACAGTTGCTGTACATGCTGGCTGGCTGTGGTGATGTTGGTGGTGACGCTACTGGTGGCGCCATGCCAACTCAATACTCTATGTACATGGTAGGCGGCGAATTAATTTGTAGTGGTGAGAGATGGTGGTAAGCGGGTTTGTGGCAAGCGGTTATTGTGAGGCGCGCATGGTTGCGAGTGAAAGGGAATGATTTCGCTTTTATTT
Source organism: Anomoia purmunda (assembly GCA_951828415.1). NCBI lineage: Eukaryota > Metazoa > Arthropoda > Insecta > Diptera > Tephritidae > Anomoia > Anomoia purmunda. The sequence continues at coordinate 115,093,685 of OX639997.1, forward strand.
ATTGTTGAAACTCAAAATCTTTAGAATTATTATAGTTAAATTTTGAAAATTTGATGGCTTCCGTGTGACGCGCGGCATTCTAGATATATATATAACAGCGATTATATATCTAAGCTTGATCTATCGGAATCGGAATCCATCAGACGAATTTTGATTCGCTCCGAAAATAAAAGACCCGCTGGTTAAAAGAAACCAGTTTGCGGTGAAAGGTCAACCCAAGGCCAGGTTTTTTATTTGGAAATTATTGGAAAATGCAACAAAAGACACATGTCGGCTTGGGACAGCGTCTGAAGTGTGAGATCATTGGTTCAAAACCGGGCAGAGTCTAGAAAAAAATCCGCTTTGACTGCTGTTAGCTTTTCCCAATACTTTCCAAATAAAAAATTTGATTGAGCTAAAATATTATTGTTCATATAAATAAATAAAAATGATATATGTAAATAAAAAGAATAAAAATACCTGAATAAAAAAATTTTTTAACTAATAAATAAATAAACACACATATTTAAAAATAAAAGAAAAAGATATTAAAAATAAATAACAAAATATGTAATGAAATAAATTAAAAAAGAAATGAAAAACTAATTAAAAAATAAAAAAAGATGTTAAAAAATAAAATATAAATAAAAAAAATAAATAAATGAAAATAGAAAAAAACAAATAAAAAACAAAAAAAACTAAAAATTAATGGATGTATAAATCCAAAAATAAATAAAGGAAAGTAAAAAATAGGTAAAAAAGGTAATAAATAGATAAATAAACTAATATGAAAAAAAATTAATTAAAGCAACAAAAAACAAAACAATAAATAAAAATATAAGTAAGCAAACAGATAAATACGTAAATAAAAAAAAAAGACAAAATATATAAAAAATAAATAAATAGATAAATAAATAAACGAAAAAAGAAGTAAAAAATAAAATAAATAATTGTACAAATAAATAAAAAAAATTATTGAAATATAATTAAATTGACAGATAAATGAATAAATTAATTGGAAATAAAAAAATAAATTAAAATTAAGTAAAAAAAGATAAAAAATATAAACAAATACATAAGTAAATAAATAAAAAAAGAAATAATTAAAAATCTCTGCGGTTGCAACGTTATTACGTTGTAGTTGTATCACCTCAGTACCTGCCCTCCGATTATAGATAATGACGACGATAAAGACATCTAATAATGTGGATAATAATATCCACAATAAGGATATCGATTTCGATAGCAACAACAAAGACGATATTGATTACGACTATCGCAGCACAAATATAACAACAAAAATTTATAGTAATAAAAATATCGGTAATTATATCTATAAAAATACATAAATTAAAAAATCAGAATTTTACAAATTTCGCCGCATTTTTGATTCATTCAGGTTATAGCAAGCACTTCAATTTTTTATCCCAAGCAAGTCCCTATAAAAAACTTTCTATTTGGGCGTCTTAAACAATTACACCATATCATGAATTCAAGTCCTGAATTTCAACTTAAATTTATGAATTTACTTCAAGCTGAGAATTGCTTTTAATGACAGTTGCTAGGCTTTTACTTGAATTAAAATTTATGTTTTGATCAAATTCTTTTAACATCGCACGATAAAAAGTTTAAAATGAAAGAAGTTACAATTTTTGTTGGGTTTTCCTTTGCTATTTCATAGATTTACAAAACTGCATATGTTGCTCATTAGCGGATTAAATTCAGAATAAAATCAACTATACATTTTTTATTAACGTAGATCTCTTAAATTCCAAAAAAATAATTTTTCACATGAATTCTCTACCACTGAACCACTTATATTTCTTTCTTTTGATTTCACCATAAAATATTTAACTCCATGGTAATTTATTTATGAGAATGAATAATGGTTTTTCTAAAAATACCCTAAAAAAATTTATGACTCTAAAATAAACGAGAATTTCACGGTTTGTTGCTGTTTCATATGACATATGTATGTTTTTTTTTTGGTTTATTTGTTGTTTTTATACAATTTTTCTTTTTGTGAATTAGCTACTCACATTTTCATGTTTTTGGTGAATTTTTTTTACCCCTCCAGCTCAATGCTGTATTAACTATAATAGACTATATATCATAAAATATTACCCACTCTTTATTGCGGATTTTATGTTTGTGCTGCTGTGTGCGCAGACATTTACAAAATTCCTTGGCAACACGCAAATTAATAGACAATTTATCAACAAAAATTGTCATTGCATACAAAACGAAATATAAATCAAAACAAAAAACTATGTACGAGTCGAGAGGAAGCGAATGGGTTGGGAGTTGGCTGGAATACTTCCGGTCTAGTGCGCGTGTAGTGAAAAAATTTATGCGGCTGTGCAAAGCAGCAGAAATACCATTGACATTTGAAATTACGCTTATCATAGGAATAGTACTAAATTTGGGAGTCAAAGTAGTGGGTGTATCAAAAAAAAAAAAAAATTATAATAATACTAATGTAAGTTGAGTGGGCAGCGGAGGTAGGCGGTAGGAAATAATAAAAAGAAATCGCAACAAAACAGTCACAACATCTTTGAAGATACAAATTTTGTGCACGCCAAGTTGAAATTACGCTCTTTATTGAGCAGCAAATTGTCGGAAGCTTTGACGCAAAAAGAAAAAAAAAAACAGAAACCAGATTGCCAGTACTGTACACGCAAATTGCTTACTGCCAATTATTTTTTGCTTCAACCACTCAAATCAACCACAAGATGATTTTCAGCATCAGGCTCAGTGCCTAAAGCAACAATCAACTCAAAAGAAAGGAGGTACAGTGCACACCTATGTATGTAGCACAACTACATGTTCACAAGCTTTCTTTCTCTTTATAAAATTTTAATTTTTTTTAAATAAAAATATGTTTCAAACTTTGTTCAATTGGGGAGAAAAACTTAACAAACTATACGCAAAATTTAAAAAATTTAAATTATTATTTTCAAAAATAAATAAATAAAGATATCTAAAAAAAAAATAAAAAATAGATGAATAAACAAACAAAAGAACAAAAACACAAAAAAACAAACAAACAAACAAACAAAGAAATGATTAAAAAGGAAATAAGGAAATGGATAGATAAATAAGTAAATTATTAGATGAGAGACAAAAAATAGAGTAATTAATAACAGATATATAAAATATATATATATGTATATATAAATTTATATCAGCAAATAAAACAAATATATTTGTATATATAAATAGATCGGTAAAAGATGTAAAGTGAAAATATAGATTCTTAAATAAATACAAAAAAATACATAAAAAACAAATAAATAATTAAAGAAAATTAAATTAAAAAAAAAATACAAAAAAACTAATACAAAAATAAATGGATAGATAAATATGCACACAGTTAAAAAATAAAAATAAAAGATAAAAAGTTATTATTAAATAGGTAACGTAATTAAAAAATTTAAAAAATAAATAAAGCGAAAAAAGTAAATAACTAAAAAAAAAGAAAAATAATAAAGATATATAAATAAATAGGATAAAACATATGAAATAAAAAAATGTAAAGAAATAAGTAAATAATTAAATATATAAATAATTAGCTAAAAATTTCTGCTATGGCAGCTGGATGAAAAACCTTGTAGTTGGTGTGAGAATTTTGAAACAAATTTGAGTATGCAGTTTTACGGCCCATTAAATTTTAAAACTTCAAAAACTCAACGGCAATTTGTAGCCGCTTGAAACTGGCTTTTTATTCAATTAAAAAGAAATGTGCTATAAAACTGCATACCCAACTTTTTTTTACAAAAATTCCATAATTAAAAATTCTTAAATCTTGTTTAAAGTTTGTGGATTTTTTCAACCATTTGAAAAAAGTTTGAAATTTGGAGACTAAACCGGTTTGTATTGTAAAATGAGCTATATTTTTATTAAAAAAATAATTAAAACTAAATAAATAAAAATAAATAGTCAAATATTCTGAATGTATGGTTGTGCCAACGTTACGTCGTGCACTGTACATAGGCAGCCCTACAGCGCCCACTCGAGGTATAAGTCGAGTCAGATAAGCAAAAGTTGGGAAACGCTCAAAAAAAGCTTACACTTCGAATCACAATAATTACTGGGTTGGGTAACCAACAGGCTGCCAGTTCAACAGGAGTGGGTGACAAACAGCAGGTTTGAAGAAAACATAAAACGATAAAAAACAGCGAATAAACAAATGCACACTCAGTCAGCTGGCAAAGTGGCCACAACTTTTGATGTTGCCATACTTTGCTGTATGAATATAAAATTTGCGCCAGTGTGTGTGTGTGCTAGGGGTCCTATGGTGCCTTCTCTGCGCCCACATATAGTAAGTCCCCGCTTATTTATGTCGAAAACTTCGCGAGCTTTTCATTTTATTTTATTTTTTTGCGTCACTTCAGAAAATATGATAAATGATATTTTAGCAAGCGAGTTTTCAGCTTCATTTGTTGGGCTTTAAAGCAAACAAAAAAAAAGGGGAGAGTGAGTACGGCGTAGACATAGGTCGGCCGTTCAGTAAACAATCGATTTTTCATTGTAATAAAATATTCAGATTTTGTGTACAACAGGCAGGCACTCTAGTGGATAGAGATGATACGAGTATGTGAGATTTTTTACTCGGAAAATGTACAAAAAAAAAAAAATTACATAGCTTATTTGTAGTATAATTGAACATAAATGAGAGAAAAAAATGAGTAAAAATAAAAAAGAACATGTAATGTGAGTGTGTTGTATATATTTGAAGGCAATTTGCTTTGTTTGAGGCGGCGTACAACAAATATATTATGTTAAGCTGCTAGCAACCACAAAATTGTATAGAAAATTTAGCTAGCTTATAGCAAGCATACACATATGTATATATTGTATATGTGGGTAAGTATATAGAATTTCATTCGTGCATGCTGCTTCATATCAACCGATACTCGTAATGGTTGTAAGCCATATTTGCGGGCAATTACTGTCATTGCTGATAAGCGAGTTGAACATTGAAAGCTGAAGAGTTGCTAGTGAAATTTGCGAGTGTATGTGTGTCGGTATAAAATCTACATGTATGTATGTATATACTGAAAGACAGCGAATGGTTTTGTTGCGAGTTAGTAATTTGGCAAACAAAAAATCTAAAATATTAAGATATGTTTTCGCTAGCAGCACAAACCGTCGAGGATCTGTGAAAATGAAAAGCAGTGTTTCGAAAATTCATTAATTTAATAAATTATCAGGAGGAAAGTGCGAGTATTCAAGACTTTTTGGCTCCACGAAGATTAGGTATTCTTTTAACTTTTCAACTCATGTACCATTTAAAGCGCAGAGTATACGACTGTTTCTATAAATTTTTTCGGGTGCAACAAAGACCAGAAAGATAAAGCCAAACCTCATTTATGGTGTTTTCACAATATTTATAGAAAAATATTCAACAAAACAGATAGCAAGATATAATGTCTAAACGTATTGGTTTGGTAAACATTTAGTAAAATATTTGACCTTTTTTTCTGTCATCAGCCTCAAGTCCACAGTAATTCTTTTTGTCATGAATTCTGTCAGTTGTTTCAGCCTTATTTTTGGCTTAGAATATAAAAATTGTTGTTTGAGTTTTATTTATTTCTAAGATAGTAAATATTAGTAAATATTATTTTTTGCTTAGAAATTAAATTATTTTTGAAGCTAAATTTTTTTTGTGCTAAAAAACTAAAAACTTTTTTTTTGAGTTCTCCTTTTTGATAAAAGTTTTTTCATGAGTTTTGATTTTGCTTAAAAAATGAAAGTTCTCCTGGAGTTAGATTTTTGGCTTAAACACCAGAAGTTATTTTTTTGAAGTTTTATTTATGCCTTAGAAAATAAGTTATTTTTTGTTTAAGAAAATAAAAGTACCTTTTTTTTTTGATTTTCATTTTTGCTCAGAAAATAAAAACTTTTTCTTGCATTCTATTTTTTTTTGGTAGACAGCAAAATTTACTCTTTCGATTTTTCTTTTCATCTTAGAAATTAAATTAAATCAATAAAGTTGAGTTTTGCTTAGAATAATTTTTTTTTGTGAAAAATGAAAGTTATTTTTTGAGTTTAATTACTTACTTAGAAAATGTAAATTTTTTGGAGTTTTATTTCTTGTTTAGGATATAAAAGTTATTTGTTTTGGTTTGATTTTTTGTTTAGAAAGTAAAATCTATATGCTTTGAGTTTTGGGATTTTTTGAGTTTCAGATTTTTGCTAAGAAAATAAAAGATATTTTTTGACTTTAAGGTTTTCCTTAGAAAAATTAAGTTAATTTTTTTTATTTTTTTTTTGTTTAGAAAATAAAAGTTTTTTGTTGAAATTTTTTGTTTAAGCATCTCAGAATACTGCTTTACCGTGACCGCGCATAATATATTTGTATGTATTTGAAATCTTTGATCAATTTATTTTTAAAGCGCCATTAAGATTTTAATTGTCCGCCACTTTCAAACTTGATAAAATAAAATAAGATAAAAAAAGGAGACACGACATTTTTCAAGCATCTAGTCGGCACAAGAAATGAGTGGCAACAATAAATAATCACAGCAAATTGTGTACTTGTAACCAAAGTCATTCGCACGCCGCTGCCACTTTGGTATCACTTTTTGTTGTCATTACAATAACGCATACACATACACACACACACATGTTTGAACTTACATTTTAAAGTTTCATTTTTCATATACTCTCTTCCGTGCGCACAAGCTCACACAAACTTATAATCCACTGACTACAACATAAAGCAACGCCATGTCAGGACATGTTGACAGGACATGCAAGGACACTACACGCAGGCAAGCAGTCAGGCGCATAGGGGAGGAGAGGGCTGTCGCCACGCATTAAACTCTCTAAGCAGCGCAAATGACGCTGAAATGTGGTGACCGACTGACTGCCTTTTAGAGCCACAGTTGTTGCGTGCTTGCGTTGATTTTGCAAGTGCTTGGCTTTTCCCTTTTCAAATGTAGCTGAGTTTGAGTTGGTCTCTTTTTGTTGATGCAACAAAGTTTTTTACTTCTTCGCTTTTTTGTTGTTCGTAGTTCGTTAGAATGTGCATTTAAGTGGCGCATAGCATCAGCGCATTCATCAATTTGTGCCGCCGCTTAAGTGCAGTTTTCCAGGCACGCACAGCAGCGTACATGAACTCACACACACATGCATTTTTACAATAGATATAAGATACATGTGACAAATATATCACACCCACACCCACTTGTTTCGCTTTAACTAATTTTAAATATTTTTTTTAATAAATATAGGTATAGCTCATTCTACAAAAAGTTAAAATTTTTGCACAGAGGTGAAAAAATCAACAAACTTTTAACAAAAGATTTATACAAATTTCATAAGAATTTGAATTTTTAGAAAAAATAAGGGTGTGCAGTTTTATAGCGTATTCAATTTCAGCACAACAAAGTGCAACTTTTAAGTGGATAGAAATTACCGTTGATTTTTGACAATTTTTTTTTGCTGGCCCTCTTCCGCAAATTCGTTAAACTAACGATTTTTTTATAAGGAAAATACGCGCAACACTGTCAGTAAGAAATTGCCAAAAATCGACGGTATTTTACACAATAGACACTTGAGACTTGCGCTTTTTTATTAAAAAAATTGAATGCGTTATAAAACTACATACCCAGATTTTTTCTAAAAATTTCAGTTTTTAAAATCTCGTGTAACATTTGAACAAAGTTTGAAGAGTCGATGGAACCGGCGTTTATTGTAGAATAAACTATGTTCTTTTCTAAAAATTAATTAAAATTAAAAAAAACAAATAAACAATTCAAAACTTGTCAGTATATGGGGGAGATGCTATAGTTATGACATGCACTGTATGCACAGATACTCTCCTCTACTCACGGCAGCGCCGACAAGGAACTTACAACTTGCACGTTGTGCGCTTGATGTTGCCATATGGACGAACGCCTGCAGTGACAAATTTATATGGCATGATGTTTGGATCTACGCATACATTTACATACATATATGTGTATGTTTGTACATATGCACGTATTGAGCTCTCATGTAACTAGTACTTATCTCCTGTACATTATCACTTCCTCAATGTTGCGTTGCTAGCCTACATTTTTCCTGCACTTTTTCGCTACATACTCCCTCCACCTATTTTCAATTTTTTATTATTTCATTTTGTTTTGTTGGATTTTTTCTGACTTTCATGTAAGTAGTTTTTCTCCAGCCAATATATTGACCCATGTCATCGCTTGTCCTTCGCCTTACATGCACTTCTCTATCACGCTTGATGCTGCAGCTGCTTCCGCCTTGACTTCTTTCTGCTGCCACAAAATTCAAGTAAGTGCAAAACATAAAATATATTGCACTTTTAGTTACTCGAGTACGTTGTTTGCTGCTGCAGCAACTTCCACTTCCACTTTCACTCAATCTTCTGCAATATTGAAACACTTTTCAATTTCCTCTTTTGTTTCGCATTAAAAATATTACTCAGAAAAATTGAAGTTGATGTATCTTTTTTACCTTGTAAGAGTGTTTGGATACACTCGTACAGGGTGTGATAAGAGGGATGTTCGTCGAGAACTTTGTAAAACCAAAAAATTGGAAAAATGGTGTTGCTAGATATGTAATATTTGAAAACAAAAAAAATGTAATACAAAAGACGTAAGTGTATTAAAATTTTGAGAAGCAAATAGTTTGATTAGGTTTGTACCTTTCGAAAAAAATAAAAAAAAAACTGTTTAAATGAAACATTTTCATAAAGCATATTAAACAAAAATAGCTTGAAAGAGCTATACATCATATTTTGGGTAAGGTTGCCATATTTATACAAAAAAATTAAAAAAAATTGCGTTGCCAGATATCTAAGATATCAAAAAGAAATTTAAATGAAGCGCATTAATTACATTTTGCTGAGAATGTGTGAAACAATTTGAAATTATTCAAAAATGTATAGAGCTGGCACCATTCGGAAAATGTTTAAAAAAATACTTATATAAATAAATCAACATCGCATTCAAAAATTTTGTTTCGTTGAGAAGAAAGTTTATACAGCTATATTTTGTGCAGGGTTGCCACTTATTTGAAAAGTCAAATTTAATTAAGTTAAACATGTGAGTCAGAGTTTATTTCACTAAAAATAACATTTAGAGCAATATTTTGAGGAAGGTTGCCACCTGTTTGAAAATATAAATTTAATTAAGTTAAAAATTATTCAAATGAAATATTAAAATATGGGAGTTAAAGAGTTTGTTCCGCTGAAAAGAAGCTTAATAGCTATTTAAAAGGCGGTTGCCACCTGTTTGAAAAGTAAATTTTAATTAAACCAAACACAAGTTATATGTATAAAATATTCAAATATGGGAGGCAAAGGCTTGAAAATATGGTTTGTAGCTATATTTTGATAAGGGTTGCCACTTATTTCGAAAGCCAAATTTAATTAAAATAAACACAAATTAAACAAAATAATAAAATATGAGAGTCAAAGGACTGAAAGAAGGTGTATAGCTATATTTTGAGAAGGGTTTAAAGAAAGGTTGAAAATCAAAATTTTATTAACACAAACACAAGTTCTATGAAATATTAAAATATGACAGTCAAAAGGTTGCCATCTGTCTTCAAAGTCAAAGTTAATTCAATTAACTAAAAGTTATATGTGAGAGAAACCGAAAAGCTTTCTCTGGTTACAAAGGAAATCAATAAAAAATATCAACTGGAATAATTCTGCCGGGTTTTTCTAGCTAAATAATACACATCAATTGACCAGCTGCAAAGTTATGGTCTAGGTTTGAGGTTCGAAATAATACTATAACAACCTTCAAAGGAGAATCAAAACAGCAAATGAGTGGGCTAAAAAAAATCGCTTGAACTGAACTCTTCTGCTGTTTTTGAGATAATTTTTACAAATATCTAAAGCTTGCAAAACAAGAGGAATAGTCTGCAAAATCGAGCATTTACATTAAGTAAACAATTTTGAGCACTTTCTTTTCGGTGCAGCCATTTTGTGAAAAAATCAATCGTCTATTCCCTCTTAACAGCTAGATATATCCTTCCACTAATAAAAACTCCTTATATTTCAGATAATTCAAACCGTCAGTTAACGTTTTTTGCAAGACCTCCACGAGACCGAATAAAGTTAAAAGTGGCCACTGCATTTAAGAAAAAATTATTTTCATAAAACACTTCATAAAAAACATGATTATTTTTACTGCAACTCTAAACAGATAATTTTTCTTGTTTCAACTCCATGCATTTTAGTCACCAATTCTGCTTCGATTACTTATTAATTGTCTTTTTCCGCAGCCACCCTTCACTTTTCAATTCGATCAAGAAAATCATTATTTCTTCATTTCAAGTGCCTCTAAAAGTAATAGTCTAGCAAATGCTTAACGTCTTACTGAGAGTGTCACTGTGTTGTAACACATCCGTTTCTTGCTGAACATCCATTGAACTTTTCCAGTCGATTTCTTTCCTGCTATTCACCATCACATCCGTTTTTGTTTTTTTTTTTTGTTGGCTTGAGGGCAACTCTTTCATTAGTACGCTAACTCATTTACCACACACTGGCGCAGAATACTTAATGTAAGTATGCGAGTATTGAAGTTTGCTTCACGCAAAACATTCTTCGCCAGCTGGTAACAGTGTGAATAATATGGCTGTAACCGCGACAGCAGGAATAAATCGAAAAAGTTGTGAGCAAACACAAAAACAAAAAAAAACAAAAAGTATACTTCTAATTGTCACACGCCAGACACTACTAAGCACATTGTTTGTTTGCATGTAGCTCAATCGAATACACACACATTCACACACATAAAAAAGATACAAAATATTCGAGTAGGTGCTTACTCATCCAAATCGAACAGCGTAAAGTAATTATGGCCATTGTGACAACTTACACCCGCAAAACGGCATGCCACGTGTTCATCCCAATCGTAGCTCTGCAGGGGAGCAACAAGTATACCGAGAGCACTGTGCTGTCAAGAGATGTTCCTTTACCACTACCCTACTCTTCTAACATTTACGTTTTTTCTTGCTACTTGCGTGCGTCCTGCTAAGTACACCTTGCCTTTGCCTTTGCTCACCTCATCTTCAGTTGGCTGTTCGCTTGTCCTTTGCAATATTTTTCCACCTCATTTGTCAAGTGTAAATACTTTTCTACGCGCTGCCAATAGTGTCGCAAGACATCTCTTGACCTAACATCTTTCCCGAGCGTTGCACCGTTCGAAATGTGAGGTTAAGTTTGGTTAGTTTGAGTTATTTGTGTTGTATTAACGTAGTGACATGTTGTCAATAGTCTTGTTTGGTATCACTAAATAGAGAACGCACAGAAAGTATATATTATTAGAACACTGTAGATATAACTTAGGTCAGCAGTTCTAACATTAAACTCTTTTCATCGAATGGGAACTAGTTCTTTTCTTGCTGCATACTAACCAATTCAAAAGTCGACTAATTGTTCAGTATAAAAGCTAAAGCCCGAAGGAAATAATGAAGATGACTTGAAGAGCAGCATATTCAAAATTTTGTAATACTTTCGAATATCTTAGATTTGAAATATATATAAAAGTGATTACCATCGAACAACAGTTAGTGGCAAAGGGTTAACGAGCGTTTGGTGGTCAGACAACTGACCACATGGTGAGTTTTTTGTTTTTAATTCGCTACGTTTTGATAGATTTTTATCGGAAAACTTTTATAAAAATATAGTTGGTTTGTTTGTATAACAAAAAACATATGAATCAAAATTTGAGGTTTGCCAAAGTTACAAAAAATCAACAAATTTTCATCAAAATTTCAAATTTTTTAATTTTAGTTTCTAGTATACAGTTTTGTAGCCTATTCAATTTTAGCCTAACAATATCTCAGATTCATGAGGCTGAAAATTATTAATAGTTATTGAACTTTTTTGAAATTTTTTTCATGTAAACATTTTTAATTTAACGCAAGCAGCTTATGTGGTAGACCGTCATCACAAAAAAATCTTAAAAATTCTCGGGAATTTAGGTAAAACCGATTCGGGGTTTTCCAATTTTTTTTTACAAAATTTCAAATTATGTTTTATGCAATATATTGTTATACAAAATTAACGAAGAAATATCATGTGAAGCATGGAGAATCATTAAAAAATTCAAATATTTAGATTTTGTTCCAAAAAATGAAAAATAAAATATTAAATTTAATTTTTTTTAAGTCTGCCAAAAATTAAATTTTTAACAAACCCCGTGTTTGTTTTTGTTTTTCAGATAAGGCAAATCAGCTAAAATCATGGAGGAAGTGAGCGTCTTGCTTTTAAACGTCGGCGTAACGATTTTTCCTCGTTTCTTTTTAAATATTCTTAAAATAGTAATAAATAGTAAAATAAAAAAATCAAAATTATAACTTTTTATTGGTTATAAAAAATCTAAAACGGTAAAATTTTTTTACTACGCATAGTAAAAATTTTCGATCATTTTTTTTTTTAAATATAGCCCATTTCGAACATTCAGCAAATTTAAAAGAACAAAACAAAATACCTTAAAATTTATAATTTGAGTTCTTAGAAAAAGTTTAAGTATGCAGGTCTAAAATTTATTCAATTGTGTATAATAAATTTTTGGAATTTTTTTACTGACGGTATAGCGCGGTTTTTTCGTTATAAAAAAAAACTGTGCATGAGGAATTTGCGAAAGAGTGTCAGTAAAAGAGAGAATAACAAAAATCAACGGTAATAGCTACTTGAAATTTACACTTTATTAGTTGAAAAAAGTGTAATTTGGATATTGGATACCCGTGTTTTGTTGTAGAGTGAACTTTAATAAAATAATTAAAACTATCAGCTGTGCAGTCCATGGGCAGTTTACGTGCCTAGAGATTTCTGAGATCATCTATAACTCCCCGGGCCAATATCCTTTCACATTCCGGTCATCCAGATGGCTGCAGCAGCTCCAGTCGCCGCAGTAATATCTTCAGAAAGAGCATAATCGATGCCCTAATAACTCTCAGTATTTCTCTGTAGGGTTTATTCGCTTTTGCAAATATTTTTATATTTCTTTCACTTTATTGCATTATTTGTACAATATTTGATTTTATTTATTACTACTTCTTATTTGACATCCTTTACAATCCGTATTAATAATACATTTTTTCATGTCTCACAGATTTCTTTGGATTTCTTGCAATTTGCTATTTATTATGTTTTCTTCCTTTATCTTCCTGCATGTTTTACCTTAATACACACATTTGTTGTTATGTTTTATTGTACATATGTACATTGTCAAAAAAGATTTGCCTTCGCATTGTATATTGAATTGTTGGCAATCAATTCTTGTTTCGATGTAAATGGTAAATCCACTAAAAATGATATCAAATACATTGCTACACAAATCAAGGTGTGTGTTAATGTGTTAGAGAATGCTATTAGTCGGCTGCTTATTTACAAAAGTTGTTTATTTCCACAAAAATATGGTATCTGCTTGCCATCTGCTCTGTGGCTGCGTGGAAAGCCATTAGCATAGAATACATCGTCCTACTGCAGTTAGTAGAACTGCATTGGAAGAGTACTGATGTTAGAAGAAGACATTATGTAGAACCAGAATGAAAAGCTGAGACTTTATTAGACCCGGTGGAGGGGAGCCTTCAGGGAAGGTTTGCGTTAATTGAACTTGACTGATGTGATAATAAAATGGCGGCTGTGAGTTTTCGTAGCTTTCCGAGGTCCATTTTACTCGCAAGATCAATGACAGGGTGATCTCTAGAAATCTAGAAAATAGCCTGTTAAACTACTACTATTATTTCATTTTGTATGCTGGCTGGCCAAAATGGAGTCAAATACATTGTAGTTCACTTTTTGCTATTTATTAAAGAATCATTAATTTTATATGAAATTCCACTTCGTTTAACTTAAACTTATTGTTTTTATTAATTTGCACGCTAAGTGGAAATAAAATTTGACAACATTTTAAAAAATTACCCCCCTGTATACATGGTTTTAATAACTAATTGTTTGTTTTTCTTTCATACGAATATTAAGAAAGGGGGTTTAAAATTGTTAATAATATTTTTTTTAAATATTTTTACGGAAGACTTAAACCATAATAAAAAATTCAACCTTTTTTCAATGAGGCACCTTAATGTACATACATATGTATATTTTCCTATGTTGAACCCATGTTTTTTAAATAAATTGTTTCAGTATAAAAAAACATCAATTTGAGGTAAAAATCTCCATATATCGAAATGTTGATATTTTTTACTTTGCACGACATATATCGACATATTTTTCTCATTTCCTTATCCCTGGGAGTGACTCGATTTTAGCATACATCTACTCGCCCTTTCGCTTCTGTTTAGTTTTACTCACGTATATCGATATTGTATAAAAATATCGATATATTTTTTCATGTGACTAGATTTTAGTCGATACATTTGATCGCTTTTTCGATTCTGTTTACTTTTACCCTGCCCATCCCCAGAAGTGACTCAATTTTAGCCGATATGATTGCTCGCTCTTTCGCCTGTGTTTATTTTGTGCTCTGCAATAATCGATTTTATATAAAAATATCGATAATTTTTTCTTTATCGAGGTAAATTTGATTTAAATGATCTATACAACCCTTCAACATTTATTACCCAAATTGTTTTAAAATAATATACATTTCCTATGCAAACGACCCTTTAATTAAACTCCATTAGCGCTTCGCTCTCAAATAACTGACATTCGCTTATCTCTGCATTAATATTACAAACGTGAAAGAGCGACAACGGGAAAGGGTGAGTAAATTTTGATTCAAAGTTTTACGCAGCATAAATTTTCAATGCAAATGAACAACAAAAATAACAAAAACAGAAAAAACAAAAAAAACCAAAAACACCAACGCAGACTCAACCACATTTACTTGTTTGCGAAACTAAATTGCATACTTCAAGGCGCTCAACTGCGTTCAAGTGTTCATAGTTTGCTCATTAAAGTGTCAAAGCGAATCGCACAAATGTGGTTTGTTGATTGTGTGCGGGAAGTTGGCTGTAATCGTTTTTGGTATATAGTTTATTGTTATTGTTATTTAGTTTGTTTCTCATGATTGTTACTTACTTATTTTATAGTCGTCTGTGGGAATGCAAATACTTGTACCACAACATAATTATTTGGTACTTAAGTGCTTATGTGAAGGAAAAGTTTTAACGAAAGGTCAGCGTAAATGTGTATGGAGGGAACTCTCGATTTCTGTAAAATCATATATTATATGTACTATAATTATAGTAGAAGGATTTAAATAAAAGTTGGTGCAGTGTTATTGTAGAGTTTTTTTTGTGTCAAGGTTAGCGGAAATGGAAATGGAACTTTAGTAACTTAAGAGAAATGAGAAAACTTTATGTACATCAAGCAGTAAGTCTGTTAAGCTGAAATAAAGATATGAAATGCCGTAGAAAGCACATATTAAAAAAATCATCTTCCAAAAGCTGATGCTAGGAAGCAAATTTTGCAAAATGTAGACAGTTAATGTATGAAAATTTTTGAGTGCTTGAAAATTTGGAAGAAAAAATACTTAAGACCTCAATAAGCCTTTATAAAAAGATCAGAGCATGGGGACCATAAAGGCAGTGAACAGGCCAACGGATAAGCAAAATTAACAAATGAGATGAGAAAAATTTTAAAAAGCACTGAGTGCAATGACCAGGTCAAGGGCAGGTCGCATGTTTCATCCTACTATCAAACGAAGCATCAAACGATCTACTTAGCTGGAGCGGTGGGGGCCTTCGAACTCTAACTGGGTACTCACGGTACACACCAAAGTGAACAGAAAATTTTTGACATCGCCATCTCTATTCGAGTGGTCATGCAACTACGACGTCGAATAAAAAATCGCATTTCGTCCTTGTCATACGTCATCTATTCAGTAGGCCTTAACAACAACAGCAAACTAAGTTTTTGCGGCATAACTTTAGGCACAGTAGTTAAGACAATTGTCACGCAATTAGCTTTGCCAATTGCCATCGGAATAGAACAGTAAATGTCAGTTATTTCGTAATATTTACAGGCCAATGATAAAATTCATCGCTTGACTATTGTCATAGCTGATGCCCCAAAAAATATAATGTATAATACCAAACATTGCCTCGACGTTGTCATACATAACATAACATTACTCCACAAAAAGTCTTTGGATCATCAGCCCTTTCATTGCTTTTGAATCTCTCATTCTCCGGAACCCACAACAACGTCTCTTTGTCGCGGATGGCCAGTTGGTTCAGAGGAATTTTGCAGTCATCCACTAGTCTTGATGTCGTTAAATGTACGCGCCAACGGCCTTCAGAGCAGCCAAACTGTCTGTCATAATATTCTAGTTCCATTTGTATAGGGCGAGAGCATAGCTCTTAAACAAGGCCTCCTGCCTTAACCTGGACCCACCTGGCCAGCACTTCCAATATGCCAATCTAAATGATATTCCCAATGCTTTACTCTTTTACAGGCAAACAAAAATCTCTTGTTGTCTTATTTGTAATCATTGTAAGGTGTGAGTTCCAGTTTAGTGTTTATTCAGAGTTACCCCTAGATATTTTTCTGCCTTTAATAACTCAACTGTGGGTTTAGTCAAATCAAACTTCCGTCTTTTATTCAAAGGGACCATGGTGGATTTCAATGGTTTTATCGATAATGCCATGTCGAGCTAAGGCGAGCCAACTGCCCAGTTCCAAATTTTGTGCCAGCTCAGAGTATTGTGTAACGAACCAATCTGTTTAAAGTGTGATGCCGGTCCGATCTCTTTGAATTTTAACTAGCACTTGTCACCGTAACAGCTTTGCTGTAGCATCGAATAAGACTTCCTGCTTCTTTCCAATACAAGGATTTTTGCTAGTGAACAAATTCGATATTTCCTCCTTTTTCTGGCTCTGCTACAAATGTTTTATTATTTAATTTGTGATTTGTCAACTGCTATCAAGGCAAGAACCGCCGTTTCTTACTACCATCTGCCCATTTTTACTGTAATACCGCACAATTTATATTACACCCGTCGCCAAACTTTCATCAATTCTTTTGTCTACTAGATTGGTACATGCCAACAATCAGATGATGGAGAAAAAAATCCAAGTCTTATTTCAATTATCCACAGACCGAAAATGTAGTAAATTAAAATGTAATTCCACTGCGGTGATATTTCAGCAACTCAAGCCGCCGTTGAAATCCCACAGCGCAGCGTAGAGGAAGGAAAAGCAATGCCATCATGCGAAGCAGTAAACCAAAGCTCGTTGTGAGTTGAGTTAGAAAGCTTTTAAATACTTTAACTACCAACCAGAGCAGCATGGTCAACATTTTAAAATGAAGGCGCAGCGGGATAGTGTGACGAGAGAGCTGGTTGAGAAATGAGCCGAAACGAAGTGGCGAGTGTGAAGAGGAAATAGTGTAAATGAAGCACTAGTATTGTAGGAGCAGAGCGTGGGGAAGGTGGAGCAGCTTGAGGCATTAACTAGAAATGAACTGAAGATGAAGCAATTAAAGACACAGAAATTGTTCAAACTAAGCTGAGTTCCTTAGGAAGCTAAGCTGTGTAGGCGAGCGGCAGTAGAAAGTTGGAAAAATTGCTGAAAAATTAACTGCACTGAGTGGGCATGCGGTATGTGGTAGGTGGTGTGACGCCAACAACAATAACAAACTCAGTCACATACCAGAAATCCCAACATTCAACAACTTTACTTAAATCAAGAGTCAAATTCCTTATGCGTTGCTTTGCGTGCGGCTGCGCTTTACTCCGCCTGCTGTGCTCCAGAAGCCGTGCAGTCCAGCAGTTCGCTTAATGAACAACTGAAAGTAATTTTCATGTTGAAACCCCTAAAAATATGCAAAACTCTTGTTGAGTTTCGAGTTGATTTAATTTTATGAACTTTGTGATTTGCATCAGGCGATGATGAATAACTAACTAAGGAAAACTTGAAAGAAGCAGCGTCCAAGCAGACGTGGATAAGAAAATTGCATGGCAAGTGAAGGAGACGAGCGCTTGGCAGGAGGTAGGTGAGGAGAAGAGCAAACATGCGTAAGAGAAGCAGAATATGTAAGATTGAGTCATTTGCGTCGGCCGCAAGTGTGTGTGTGTGGTTGTTGTGGGAGCAGACGAGCGAGCGAGTGTGTTGTTTAAGCCAGCCAGTGGGCAACAGACATGTGTCAGATTGTCAGTTGCAGTGTGGAAAATGTTGACAGAGTTTTAGAGTTGAATGAAATGCACCAGCGAAGATATAAAGAGAGAGTAGAGTTTTTGGTTGGGGTCGGAGTTGAAGTTTGGGTAACGCAAACGAGAATTTCGTCTGGGTTGTCAACAACAGCTCAAATCAAAGTATGACAGTTGTAACCAACAGTAACAATAATAAATATAACGACAAGCTGAACACAGCAAAACAACAAAACCAAAACTCAATTAAGCCACTCAACGTAACAAAACCCAAAACAAAAATTGCCCAGCCAAACATAAAACCAAGAAAATGCAAAATAATATTTAAAGCATAAAGTTAAGCGTAGAATTACTGTCGCAGCAAAAACAAAAACAACAGTAACAACAACTAAACAACTGTCTGTCTCAAATACAAATAACAAAACAATAATAAAATAAAAAAGTAATCCAAAGTTGTTTTTCACATCAGTAGTGGAATGCAGCATTTTAGGCGCACATGCTTACAGCGCTGGGCAAAAAAAAGACACAGAATAATATCAAAAGTAAATAGCTGCGAGGCATTGCCATCGTGCGCTTGTCTCGCCTGTCTGCTAGTCAGCCTCGTTGGTCGTCGTGCGGCTGTCCCACTCGTCGCGCCAATCTTGATCTTGTCGCTTGCTGGCTTATTGCATTTTTTCGGTGGCCAGCGTTGGACCAAGCCGTCCCAATCTGTTGTTGGCGCAAAAGTTTTAAATACATTTTCGATGACAAGTCAACGACAAGCGCAGACAAGGTGAAGTAAAGCGGCAAGGTGTGGTGGGATTGGAGAAATGAAAAGAAATAATACGCATTGGCTATGCTGCCGAATGGAGCATGTGTTGTTGTTAAAACGATTGGGGGGTTGTTGATGTTAAAATCAAATTTTCTGTAACTTGGATGCGACGTTATTGACACCGCTTGACAAAATAGACATAGTGAAGTATATCGGGTGGCAGACAAATATTAAAAAGATATTCGGAGGAGGCAATGGAGTTTATGTAAATAATAAGGTAAATTAAGAGCGATGGAATCAAAATCCGATTTGTAATGTCTCTTGTATTTTGCTACGAAACAATGTTGTTCAAAAATTGATATAAAAGGTAATTTTAAATAGAAATGAAATTAAAGCAGCACCGAAATTTTACCTAAACGTTGTATTATTTAGCTCGTAGACGAGTCACAATTTCGCATATGATGAGAATTCTCACAAATTTGTTGCTGTATACTTTTAGGAATTTGGTTTATTAGGGTTAGTTTTATGAAAAAATTAAAGTAATATAGGTTAGGGTAAGTTGTACCACATCAACCGATGCCCTGAGTTGGTGGATTTAATAAGGGAGGGATGTGATTATATAAACTCTCATTCCCAAACGACCACCGCACGCAGTGCCTCTATAGGCTTGTTGATCCCTGCTATCGCAAACGTGGCTCTGCCGACTTCGTCTTGGACTCTCAAGTCAAGCAGAACTAAAATCCAGTGTGAATTTTGCACCCGTCCCAGTGCGGGCGGCAGTTTTTTGAATAACTGGCGATAGGTATAAAGCGCAAGCCAACCCTCACTCCCCTTCTATACCACCCGACCTTCAGATCTGGAAAAATAGGGTTTTAAAATATCCACACACCCTATCGTTATAGTAGAGATAACAGGCGACAGTTCCGGCGTCGAGGTATCTGCCCCAGGCCTGCACAGGCGACAAGATGCTGAGGAGCAACAGGGGCGCTATTCCAAAAGCGCGGGCGGACTTATCAGGACGAATGAAGACACCGTCAATTGGGCGGCCTCTCTTCCGTTGGGGGAGCTGTGCCATAATTTTAGGCGCAGTAGGTATGACAATAGTCAAACGATGCATATTGTAATTGGCGTGAGAATTGCTCTACAACTCTTATTGGCCACATTACATCATCGCTTCTAATAAATTCTTTATTGCAGATCTAATCACTCCATCAATTATTGTTCGAAACTCTGCAGGAAACATTTTTTAAGTTTATTAATTAAAATGTATTTAATTTCATTTATTAACATTTATGATAAAGTGTTGAATTAGTATTTGAACCGGGAGACAGGGATCTTATTGTTATTTAAATCTCTTACGTCTACCCACCACGCGCCCGCTAATATGTTACAGATAGCAGTTGGTAGCAATTTATGCTTTGAAATTTTAAGCGTCTATATTGCACGCACGTTTGTGACTTGATTTTTGTCACAGCTTTATTGCGGTTCTAATAATCAACACGAACATATGTTACATACTTGCAGGCGCGTGCTTTGGCAACACAGTAATAATTCAATGACGATTGTGATTAATAAAACTTTATGTGGTTTTGGACGCGTGTTTATTAGGCGAAAAAATATGCAATAATTTGAACGCAAGTTCTTTTTTGTGTAGTTTTGATAAAGAAATTCGCGGAAAAATGATAAAACATGCGTTACATTTACGGTTTTTGGAGGTGGAAATAAAAAAACTAACGAATTGCGGTTGATTTAGAGAGCGTGCGCAAAAAATATATAGAAGTATTGATAGCAAAGTTAATACATGCCACCGTCGCCGCTGGGTATTCAACAATTTGTACTACTAGCTTTTGCGCCTAATGTTATGCAACATATTGACCATAAATGTATGGAAGTGAAGCCATGGCATATGCAGCTGTTGACTTTTGACATTTTGCCGCACTCATATCCGTTTCCTGCTACGTTTCCGTTGCTGCTCTGCCATTTCCGCCACAACTTCCCCTCGAATAGCGAATTCAATAAAATACTTGTGAATACAATTTGTATGCGTATGTGTGTATGTAGTGGAAATGTTTAGTATGCATGAATGCACGAATATAAAACAATTATTGAAATTTAAAATAGTCTACACAAGTTGCTTTTGTATGCAAACGGGCGGGTGAAAAAAGTGGAGTGCAGTTTAATTCGTACATATTTTCCGTACATCTTTTTTTTTTGAAAAAATATGAGCAAATTATAATTTAATGCATTATTTTAATTGCGTAGCCAATTTTGTCAATTATAGTTCAATAAATTTCCATTTGATACATTTTCAGTTCTTTTGCTGAGTTGGTTGTTTTTTTGATCGCCAACACAAAGTGAATACATGTTTTTTTAGTAATGAATGCTTTCAGTTAATTGGCTTTAAGTTAAAGCTGCATTTTTTTTTATTATTATTTTCTATGGACACGTCATTTATTTGAAATAAAAATTATTTAAAACAAATTAATATAATTAATATTAGAATTATAGTAATTATTTCCATTTATGTTTCTCTAATATATAAAATGTAAATTATCTATGTTCGCAGTGGAGTTCTAAGCCGCTTGGTCGGTCACAACCAAATCTGACACACTTACCGCTAACTTTTAAGGGATGGCCATAGGCTAAAAATAATTTCGATATATTAGGGAGGTGTGGCTCATACGCATGCAAAAAATTGGGGTTATTGAAAAAAAATATTAAATTTAAAACTATTTGTGCTAGGGTACTTGATCTCTCAATAAAAAACAAATACATAATTAATAACTTTGATTCTATAATTTGTTTAAATATTTAAAAATGTTGAAGGAGCGAGGAATATATAAAAGTCTTTTGCATAAACAAGTTGAGAATTGCATATGGTTTTAATAAGCCCAAAAATATGCAAAGTGTTCAGACGTGTTTTTTATCGTTCCAACATGTACCAATTTTATTGCGCAAGTTTCGTGTTTCGGCAGGACGACTTTATACCCCATTTCTCAAATCTATCAAGTTCTAAAAATCATTTGAGATCGCAGTAAGGAGACATCACTCGTTTTGAAGTCGTTTAAAAGTCTAAGAAGGGCAGTGAAGCCCAAGTTAAGCTTAGTCTTAGGCATGAATTGTAAACAAGAGTTACTAAAACAATTGACCACATGGTGATTTTTTTATAATAGTCGCAATTTTTGTTCCTTTTTAATTTTTTCGTTAATTTTTCCGAAAAATTACGAATCGAAGTTTCAAACTTTTTGTATAAAAATTAAAAATTTTAAAATTAAAAATTTTAAAATTTTCAAAATTTGTAATCAGAGCTTCTGGAAAGCGGTATCAAGAGGGTAGAGATCATCGCTGATTTTTGATTTTTTTTAATTTTACTCTTGGAAACTTTTTCTTATTTAACGCATGCAGTTTATATGAAAAGAGATTTGCAAGAAGACCAGCACAAAAAAATATTGAAAATCAACTAAAATTGAAAAAAAAAAAATCCGTTATACTTTATAAAAAAACTGTCAAAAATCAGCAGTTATTTTTAGCCAATTCAGGCTTGCACATTATGATCTTAAAATTAAATGGGTTGGAAAACTGAACACCCAAAACTTTTCTTGAAATTCTGAACAAAAAGTTTGAACATTTTATGAAAATTCCTTTAATTTTTATAAATTTTGCACAAAGATTGTAGTTTTGATTTGTTCTTTGTAATATAATCCGTTTTGTAGCCCAATATTCTGAAGATGTCTCCATATAAAAATTAATTTGGTTTAATCGTTATATGAAAATAAATATGTTAAAAAAAAATTCGCAAAAATCAACGGTAAGTCTTAATTACTAGACAATTGCGATTTGATGCATTTAAATTTAGTTGGCTAGAAAATTGCATACTCGAAAATTTCCTAAAACTTTTTTTTTTAAACGATAATATTAATTTTTGTTTAAGTTTGTAATTTTGATGCAAATTTTGTTAAAGTATAATAAAGTTGAAAACTTGTATTAGTATAGTTTTTGTTAGAGAATAAACTGTTATTTAATAAAAAATTAGCGTAAATTCCTTTTTTTTTAAATAAATTAGAGAAAATTTTCGTTTATAATTTGCAACAGAGTGTAGAAAAAACTGACGTTTTATAAAAATTTAACTAAAACGGCTTAGCGTGAAACATATGGTAAATATTGTAAAAAGAAGTCACGATGTGGTCAGTTAGTTGAATCAACATTAGTGGTGCTCTCATTGAAAGTTGATTAACATCAGTTCGAAATAACTTCATTTGAATATCCACTAACTTCACGTGAATTAATAGCAGTAGATGGTGTTAAAAAATTTAAATAACCTCACTATTTGCTCGTGCCAAATTGCAAACAATTTTACT
Organism: Anomoia purmunda; assembly: GCA_951828415.1. NCBI lineage: Eukaryota > Metazoa > Arthropoda > Insecta > Diptera > Tephritidae > Anomoia > Anomoia purmunda. Next base: position 115,116,862 of record OX639997.1, read on the forward strand.
TCCAACCTTCTATTTGCATCCAACGCCCTCTGCTCCGTCACTTTCTCCTAATTTAAATGTAGCTTTAGGAGCGCATTAATTTTTCGAAAGTAAAACGCACTTCTGACACATAAAATATGAGCTTACTGCTCCAGCTGTTAGAAGACATCTGTCGCTTATCTACATAGACTTATACACACACACGTAAACGTATAATATGTAAATGTGTAAGATAAAATTTTTTAAACTGCCACACACACACAGCCTTTTCGTTATTCGCGGTCAGCTGCAATGTAATCTGTATGCGCGCTTGAATGACCACTATAAGCGGCACGTGACACCTTCAAATAATTATTATTTGCTTACACACACACACACACACACACATACAACTACTTATGCATTTATGTAAATATACCGCACATATGTGGCAAATGTTTTGGTCAACATTTTATTACATTTTTAGACCACACAAAATCGCAACAATAGCAAAAGCATTTACTGCAGTGACAACAATAAATTTAAATGTCACAGCTAATGCGCAGATTACCATAAATATTACAATTGTATAGGAAATACACAAATACACACATATACATATATGCATATAAATATAAAATGTGTAAACTTATGTGAGACCAGCTGTTCGTGGCAGCTGCAGGCCAAGTAAAATTCATACAAAAAAAAAAGAAACAAACTGAAACTGGTGAACAAATACCGATAGCTGTGGGAGGTGAGGTTATAAGCGCCGTTTCATTTTCAATAGCCAACGTGAGTTAGACAGGCGGAAAATTTGGTTGTGCCTGACAATTTAAATATGCCGTTTTACAAGTACTTATATTTTGTATTTTTTTTTTTGTGTGTATTTTTGTTGTTTCGCTGCGGTCAAATATTTTGCTATTTGCTGCTATTTAATTTCTAATTTTATATTAAATTTTATTTATTTTTTGCTTTGATTGTGTTTTTTATTATTACGTTTTTTTTTGTTGTTGTTAATTTCATTATTTAATTTTGTGTACTTTTCTAGATTTTGGTTAATTTTGTTGGCCACATTGTCGTTTCGGCGTATAACATGTGGTGAGCTATTTATTCGTGTTTGAGTGCATTTGAAATCAAATTAAATGTAGCATGCAACTAGGCGGCGTTTTATGGAAACATCAATTGCGGTCAAAGAAAACTATTGGTAATGTGAGGGGGGAAAAATCCATTTAGCTCAATTTACGCTTATTTGATTAAATTTTTTTATTTCACCTAGCCAGCTGTTGCAAGATGATTGGAAAACTATTTATCGAAGTGATAAAGCCATGACTCCTCTAGCAGAACATTTGGCGATTGTTAGTTCGGCTCTGCTTAGCGAAAAATTATCCGGTGTTGTTTTTTATCAAACGATTTTTGTTTATCAGGTTACAAATTGATCTAGCTATAGTCTTCTACGATTTTTTCCGCTTCCATCCATAGAAAGATGGAACTGTTCTAAGAAATTCGAGTCACTTAAAGGTTCAAGCAAAAAATGTTTTAGAATGAGAATTGCTAACCTTGCCACGTTTTTTTGAGAAAAGTACAAAGAGATGACCTTCAACCACCAGACCTATTGATAGGAGGTGGAGTAGTAGAATAGAGCCAAAGAGAATTGAAAGATAATTACTGCTAAAAAAAACAAATAACTTCGTCTGCTTATTACTTTGCCATATCTTGGAGCGAAGTTGTGGAGCTAAAAATGCGGCTTTGTTGAATTTAAAAACCTTATCCCAGTAGTTACAATGGAATATATCTAAAAAATAGCACAAATTATCAAAACTTTTCCGAATAACTGGACTCCAGCGCCACCTAGCGGATCCATTTTTTTATATACTTTGACTCTAGCGCCATCTAGCGGATTAGTTTTTCGAAAAAGTGCTACCATCACACTTGTGGTAAAAATATCAAACTCGAATTTTTATCAAATACAAATTTTCAGAACAGTTCGACTCTAGCGACATCGAGCGAATAAATTTTGCGTAAAATTATTGCTGAATACACCTCCAGCAACTGATTTTAATTTTACCAACACTTAAAGGTAAGCACAGATTTAATAAATGTTTCGATCACAGCGCCACCTAGCGGATTTTTTCTCTTTCTTATTTTCATTAAAATCGGACAGTAAATATAGTTTTTCTGGATTTTTCGACTCCAGCGCCAACCGGGGGAGAAAATTTTCGTAAACATATTTTTCATCGCAGCTGCATCAAGCAATTTGACGGTAAAACAGACTTCGTGAATGTCTCGACTCTAGCGCCACCTAGCGGGCTAATTTTCCGTAAAAGTATGCAATTATACTTTTACCAAAATTGAATGATAAATACGGACTTTCTGAATGACTCGACTCTAGTGACACCTAGCGGATTAATTTTTTTTTTAAATTTCTAACCGCACCAGCAACATACTTTTCTCATACCAAAAAGCGGACCATAAATACGAATTGTCTGAATAATTCGACTCAAGCGCCACCTAGCGGGTTAAAATATCGCTTACATCTGTGGGCCTTAGAGATATTCTTAATATGATAGACATATACAAAAAATTAGCGCAGATGATTTTTATGAAAAATTTACATTTCTCATTGTCTGCCAAGTTAGACAAAAACTTTTTCTATACCTTTTCTGCATTTGTGCGCAGATCTTTTTCCTTTTCTCTTTCAAGTCTGGTTTAAGCGACGCCCATAAATTTATTCTATTATATATGAAATTTATTTTCCATACATTTATTACATCAATTCCATTTGATTTCATCCAGATTTACTAAATTGCAATTATTCGCTTGAATTGTGCACAATATGATTTCCGTTCTCATGCGGCCATTAAAATAAATCAGTAACGCAGAAGAAAAGTGTAGTTAATCGTTAAAACGTTAACGTCTTCAGAAAAATCTTTCTTTATTTACGAGAACATCAATGTATCTACATACATATAATATGTATGGCATATCTGTCCTACATCTAATTGAGTGGAAATAATTTGTTGGGAAGTCGTTCATCTTCATTTGTTAAGGAGAGGCGGTTTAATTAAGCTTCAAGGTGGTGGTGAATGGCTATAAATAAATGCTCGTTATTGTTGAAGTTTCATAGCTTACTCAAAAGTCAAACTAATTATTGTTAGTAAAAAAAATATATAAATTAACAATCAAGCTGAAAAAATAGTCTAAACAATGCCTACGAGTATAAGTGAATAACAGCAGTATAACTTAAAATAAACAAAGAAAATCAAAAAGGTATTTTAGTTAGGGGCATGAGAAATAGTGCAACAAGTTGCTATTTTAGCTGGTGGCTGAAAAGTAAACTCAGGCAAGCACACAAACAAACGCATTGTTATGCTAAAGAAAGGCCACAGCTACACCCGCGGCTATTTATTGAGCTCACTCTGGTGAGTGGAAGGCACAATCGCTCTCTACTAATAAACATCACTCACCACTGGCTATTCAGCAACGCTAGCTTTGACGTTTAGGCCAAAAACAAAAAGTAAAAATACAAAAAAAAAAAAATGAAAGCAAAACGATAATGGCGATGAAAACAAAAGCTGAATAGTAGAAAGCAGCGAGACAGAAAACAATGGAGCAATTGTGGCGATAAATAATTGCGAAGTCTGCACTATTTTGACAGTTTTAGGCCGAAATTTACCGCAGATTATTTTTATTATGTGGTAAAACCTTGAGTTTTGTGACTCCTTAGAACGGTGAACAGTTTTTGTTTATAGCCTTTCTTAACTTAACTAAAAATTGCGTTCAAAGGCCGTACGCTGTTACAGAAAGTATTTACAAAGAGTTCGGCTCGAACCTGCAAATTGCTTGGTTGTAGTTGATGAGCCACACACAAGGACATTCAGCAATACCGGTTATCTCATTGCAAGTAATTTTTGTTGTGAACGTTTTTAAAATGGATTAAAAACCCGGTTAAAATTAAAACAGTTTAATGGGAAATTTGGCAATTAGACAAGAAATTCATTTTAGAAAACTTGTAATTGTATCTTTTCATAAAAAATCCTCAGCCTTTTTCCGAAACTGGACAATTCTTCTGAGAAAAATCCGGGTATACGAAATATCGGAGTTTGAACTTGACGTTATTTTTTAACTGAAAATTCTGAAAGAGTTGAAATTTTTATACGATACGAAAGCATATCGATAATTTAGGCTTTCGATACCGATATATTTAATCGACAATTTTAGAACGGTAAATTTTGGAATCGATTACTTGAACCACAGTAATTATCGAATTCACGAAGAAAAATTAAATATATAGAAAAATATTTGGATATGGGAATATTTTATCAGCTGTCTTGGGTTATACTCGTAGCTAATCCCTTTCCCATTTTAGTTGCGGTGTGTAGTGCTGTCAACTCTTTTTTTTTGTAGAAAAGAGTGAAAAGGATATAACAATGTATGCAAAAGAATACATAAACAGATTAGAATTTACAAATTTGATTGAATTTTATTTTCAATTTGATATCGATAATTTGGGTATCGATTATTTTTAATTCGATAATTATGAGTGTGTGGTACTTTGAATAAGTACCATATCAATTCTTTCGGTTCGATATCGTGTATGTATTTTTTGGGTAAAGAGTTTTATCAACTCGATGTTTTTAAGTGCCCGATTTTTTATTAGAGAGACTTTAAACGTGTACTAAGTGTATCGATAGCTTCAGTTCGATTTCGTGTCCATAACGTTAAGTAGAAGATTTAAAAAACTGGCAATCCCCTGTTTATAGGGACATGAATTTCGGTACGATACGATACCATGTCGATATATCTGCCATTCGATATCGATATTTTCTAATCGATATTTTTTACGCGATATTTTAAACCGATATTTTTGGGAATGGAGGATGGAGGAATTGTGATTGAACTTAATTTATTTCAATTTAATTCCGTATCGATATTTTGGGTATCGAGGTTATTATGTGCGGCATAAGAATCAAATCTATGGAAGTGGAATCTTTAAATTTAAATGTGTTTTACTTTCCATTTTTACTTCTACTGTTTATCCTTTGCATTTATTAATCTTAAGTAGTTTCTTCATAGTTCGGCTTCTGCTACTAATTACGACTTAAAGTTTGTTATGAAAAAATTGTTTAACGAAATTAAGCACAGAAAGTACAATATAAACTTTTGCGAAAGTGCAATGCCACAAATAATGCAATAAGTTTGCAGGCACACAACAGGCAGGCAGGCAGAATAGAGGGAAGGAAAAGTGGTAAAAAGTAAGAACAGAAAAACAAAATATTAAAAGCGTAGACTGAATGCATTTATAAGTACAGAGGAAGAATATGGTAGTGCTAAGTTAGAAGGAGGAGAAGTAGTAGAAGTAGTAGAAGTGGTTACTCTGCCATTTTTTTCCAGCAATTGCAATGAAGCCGCATAAAAAATGCATAAATTAAAAAAAAAAAGAACCATGGACGATGCAGAAAATTAGAGATTCAATTTAATGTCATAGCAATATGGCAGCCAAATGATCTGGTAGCAATCGGATTGTTCTGAAAAGGTGCTTCATATTTACAACACTGATGGCAAGTAGAAGGAAGTAGAAGGACTCATAAAATCGCATTTGAAGTGCACTTGAATGGACAGCTCTTGTATTTGCCAATTTTAAGAGGTACAGCTGCTTTCGATTGTACTACCATAGACAGGTATGGAATTTGCTCTGGCATTTGTGACCCAATAAGTGGAAGAGCCGGCCGCAAACTAACAGCAATGAAATGGAAAATATATAAATGTATACATATTTGAGCTTAAATGTAGTGAAGATGCTGAAACGATAAACACCAGCATTTTTTCTAACAAAAGTATATAACGCAAACACTTATTTAGAAAACTAATTGAATAGAATTTTTTTTATACAAAACAGAATGTACCTAATAATTTCCCGAAGGTAAACATGGTAAAAAATTCATTTGATGCTCAAAGAAATTGTTTTGCAGTCTTTGATCCGATTAAGCACAGTTTTTATTCAATATAACGTACGAAAAAAATTATCAAAAATTAACGAAATTTTTTTTGCAAATTTGTATGAAAAATTTTCAATGTTGACATTTTTTGTGAATTTTGTTCTAAGTTTGAAATTTTGGTTTATACAAAAAAGTTTTCAAAAAATTAAGGATTTTTTTTTAGCAAATACTAATAAAAATTTTTTGAAGATTTTATGAGAATTTTTTGGAGTTTGTTGAGTTCGTGTGAATTTTGTATAAAGTTTGAAACTTTAATTTATATACATTCAGCGAAAAGACTACCAAACATTTTGCGGAAATTCTGATACAAATTTTTGAAATTGTATGAGATTTTTTTTAATTTCTTGAATTTTGTAGAAAGTTTGAAACTTTGATTCATACGTAGTCAGCAAAAAAAAAAAAAAATGAAAAAAGTTGATGGAATTTTTAACAAATTCTGTTTAGAAATTTTGAAAACTATATGAAATTTTTTTTAAATTTGTTGAATTTTGTAGACGGCTGAAAGCTTTGATTTATACACAGTCACAAAATAGAAACACAATATATTAAAAACTAATCTTTGTAGCAAATTCTTATGAAAAATTTTGAACATTTTTTGAAAGCTGTTAAAATTTTGTAATTTTTTTTCCAAGCTTGAAACTTTGATTATACACAGTCAGCAAAAAAAAAATTATCAAAAATTAACGTAAATTTTTTAGTAATTCTGATAAAAATTTTTATTAGAATTTAAATTTAATTTCAACTTATTGAATTTTTGCTAATTTTGTACAAAGTTTGAGCTATATGGTTATTGTTTTACAATGCATATAAGACTCTCTTTTCAAGTCCTACAAAATTCTTTAGGAAATGTACGCCCTATAAATTAAAAAAAAAAAAAAAAACTCCTGAGCTAAAACTTAAAAAGAAAACATATAGCAAAATATGTTAGACACTCAATCCCTTCATCTTGTAAAAAAAAGTAATACACTCGCAGTTGAATTGTTTCATTAGGTTCGTTGCAGCGCAATTCAAAAGCGCAATATCCGCTCATTTTACTCATACCAGAAGTATATTTTATTTGTAAGAATGTCGATGTATACGTTTATAAATAAATAACGAAATATACATACATAGAAAGTTAGCGTCCACTTTCAACGTCATATAACTATGCACACGTGCTTGTATGTATGTACAAAAAACTATATATTCTGGGCTTCTTCATAAGAAGAGAAGTGCACTCAAACACTACAATTCCGCTGCACTTTCCAATCGAAGTTAAATTGAAAGGATGCAACCACTTGGAATGCTGTGCAATTCTATTTTGTAGTTTGTGATAGTACCCCGCAGAAAAGTGTGGTGGTTTCGAGAAAGTCCGCATTAAAGTAGAATCTAGTCGATATGGTATAACTGCTGATGAGAAATGTTACTATAGACTTTCGGCTTGGAAGAAAAGACTTGACCCTTAGAAGAGCGTTACTAATCCGCGTGGAAATTTAAAGATATAACACCTGATTCATGTTAAAAAAAAAAGTGTGGGCAACAAGTTTTTTTTTACCGGCAAAGGTGTGAAAAAATATATGGGATCTATATCCAAATACCATTGGTTGAAAATGGTAAATATAAACAGAAGATTTTTTTTCTATTCCCATCGATTGTCGATTTAAAAAAGTTGTTTATACGAGAGCCTATCGGAGAATCATCGATATTCAAAATCATTTACAGACTTGCCGAGATCGTTGCATTGTCCGGTCATTATTTTTGGGAAAGTGAAACACGGCAAGGACCGTTGAGCAAACGTCTATTGTGTCTTTGTAAAAATTTATTTTGCTTTACCAAAATTGATTTGTTTTTTTAATTTTCCACAAAAAAGGGCTGCCAGTGCAAACAAATTTCTTTTCTTCCTAGTAAATCCGCTGTAAAATTGTAACATGCCAATGATTTTTACCGTTGACGACCACGGGGACGTATAACTGAGGATTCTCAGCTGGTAAGCTTTTCGACTTTATAGCGGTCTGGTAGGCAAAGAATCTTCCCTAAAAATAAGGTTTTTTTTCTTAAAGCCACATTAATTATCGACTAAATGAGACCTATCGAGGAAAAATGGTTAAATAATTTGTTCATGAAAAATGTATAGTTAAAAGGGTCACCGGTGTCCATTCGGCCGTCAAAGGATTAAGGGAATTTTTTTATTTACATATCTCGCCTATATTTTGGTAAATAATTTTGTTGCGCTAGAGTTCAACTTTCGGGCGGCGTATATAAATTTTTTTTTAATTCTTGTAAAAGTGATCGTTCTTACTGGTTTCAAAAATTGTATGACAAGTTTTTGTATTATTTTGAATTTTCGTGAATTTTATGAAAAGTTTGAAACTTTGATTAATTTGACTTTTGTTAGAAATAGGAAGGCTGCTCGTAACTTTAGTACAAATTCTAGATATGTAGCTCCACCTAATGCTGAAATATTGCAACACGAAGATACTAGAAAAAAGTTAAATTTTTTCTAGTTTGAGACGGCCTGACAGGCAAAGAGATGAAACCCCCTTAAAGATAAGGTACTTCCTACGTAATGGTAGAATAACCTAATGAACGAAACGTTTTAGAAAAAATTTAATTTTAGGTAAAACTGCCTTCAATATCCCTTCGGTTATCGAAGGATTAAAGGAGAATTTTTTGTTCACATAGCTGCTTTTTTTACAAAAGCGTTCGCCCTTCGGTAGGCATTGGTAAAACTTCAAGTACTTTTCTGACATACAAAGCTTATCGTAAATAAAAACGCAAGTCTTTGGTCAAACATCGAGCTTTTATAAATGCAAGAAGTTATTTTATTATATTGCTAGTGCTAGATAAAAGCTTACAAAAATCTAAAAAAAAATATAACTGAAAGAGGGTCCATATTCATTTTGTTTTCAAAAAAAGAGGAACAAGACTTTCTCTCGGTCATTAAAAATTTGGCTTTTCAAAAATTATGCCATTTTAAGTTTTGAATGCAGAAGTACTGGACTTTTACTTTGCTCGAAAAAAGGAATTTCAAAAATATGTCATGGTTACTTTGTAATTGTTATATTATTTTGGCCTTATATGTTTGGAAACCAGTGTAATTTATTGAGCTCGAGGCCAAGTTTTTTGTTTAGGGAATAATTGAGGAAACATTTTAATATAAATTTTTTCATAAGTTGAGTTTTTTCTTACATGGTATTAATATTTCAACCTACTTTTTCAGACACACACACACACACACACATATATGCATATAACAATTCTTGTAAGCAATTGAGTCGGCAGATTGCAAGTTATTGTGGACCGATTCCATCGCCGCTACTGGGCAGGTTGGCGAGGATAAAATTATATTGAAAAATAATAAAGAAATAAAAGTAATCAAGTGTTGGTCGATGTGTTAAAAGGACACGGTTAACTTTAAGAATTGTACCCATAAAAAAAGTCAAAATATGGAAGCAACGAAAAATCAATTAATTTCCATTAAAACTTCATTGGACGGCGAGCAGCTACTCAAAATGACGCTTTGAATAAAAAATAAAAAAAACCAATTGGAAAGCGTAAAACAAAGCAGGCAACAAAATGGTCAACTTACAGCAGGATTTTTATATTTTCATACACATAAATTAAAAAAATATAGGGTGTCTCAAGTTAATTTTTGTTTAGTATTTTGGTAGTTTTTTGATTTCTTATGTTATTTTTTTGTAAATGTATACATTTTTTAATAAACGCAGCTAGATTATTAAAAACGTAAGCATTCGAAATTTAAACCCTTTAATGCAAATTTTGTGATTCATTTTACTATTTTTTTTTTTTAAATATTTTTCTATTCATTATTTCTTAAATGTGCCTTATTTTCGAATTTAACTGCATGTGCAGCTCAAAACAAAAAAAAAAAAAACTCGAATGTAAAAACTTCTCTCGGACACGCTGTAAATATGCCATTTTCCACTCAGTGTGCACAATTTCGCTCGATTCGCACGCTTCACTGGTGATCACTTGTTCCTTTGCCTGCAGTCGTGGCTAAAGGCAGAAATGGTTAATGGTTGATGTTGTAATCAACTGACGCAGCAGGCAGAAAATTGTTGTACTATTCAAAAGGAACAAAAAAAAAAAACACAAGTACTATAGCAACAAACAAAGCAGTAGCATTTAATCGTAAAATTTCACTCGTCGCTTAAAATGTTAAATGGCATAATAAATTTTTAATAGTGTGAAGGATATTTTTGATTGTAACTGCCGAAAAGAGCGTGCGTTCATTTGCGGCAGTGCTTGTGCCCAGTTTGTGGGTTTGGATTGATCTTTCCGATTATTTTCAATATGTAATATGTGTGGAATGCTGTCACGAATGTGGAGTTTGTCTGCCACTATTTTCTTGGAAAAAAGGCGAAGAGTTTCGTATGGAAATATGCGGAAACTTTTGGCGGCTTAATGTTCTTTCTCAGTTGTAAAGTTTAAATGAATCGCTTGTAAGTGGGTTGAAAAATACATAGACATAGATTCATTACTCGGTAGAAAGAAATATCGTAGTCAAGAATCTAGGGTTCTTTGGCTAAAATTGCTTTACTTAAGTTAAAAAAAAAAAGAAAACGTGCAGATAAGTCTTCTGACCTTGCTTGATTAAAAAATTTTATTTAGATGAAAATTGTTAATTAGAAACTTAGGCCGAGAAAGCGACAGCGAAGAACTGTCAGGTCTTGATTAAAGATATCAGATAAACAGAAGTAAGTATATATATATATAGTCAGGTGTCGAGGAATATCTGGAAATGAGGTCAGGATCATTATAGAAAATTTCTAAATTTTTTTTTTCTACTGTATTATTAGTACTTGACAACTTAAAATATGTACTTTAAAAAAAAATTACCAGTATCAAAACTATGTAAAGCGATATTAATAACAATATCGATAATGGTGTCGAAAAAAACATTACCGATAAAGATAATAATAACTGGATCATATACGACTAAGACATCGATTACGATAACAGAGTCGATAGTGATGAAGAAATTATAATGATAACAGTAGCGAAAATAATATCGATAATGATTTCGAAATTTGCAAATATAAAGATATCGCCAAATAAAAAAAGAAATATAATATGTTGAAACACGAAAAAAGGTAAAATTAAAGGCTTCTGGTGTAACTGTTTTACTTATATAGCGAATTCTTATTGCAAAAAATTTTACTATGCCATTTAAATAAGTAAAATGCGAATGCGAAAACCGAACAATTTGAATATAAATATCAAAACAATGAAAAGTTATATTAATAAGGTTATCTATAGCGGTATCGATTAAAAAAGGTACCGATAACAATAGCGATAATCTGGCCACATACGAGTAAGACATCTACGACGATAACGCTACGGAAAATGGCGGCGGTTTAAGAGAACGATAACGATGCGAATGACGATAACGTTATCGATAACGATTTTAATAACATCGAAAATGAGAATATCGACAAATATATACAAAAAATTGGAACACTACAAAATAATTTTTGTTAGAGAAATTGAAAAAAAATGTTTCTCTTGTCAAAAATTAGGTCTTCTGGTTTCTGCAGCAAATGTTTTATTTGAGTGGCGAATTCTAACTGTACTTAGGTGGATATGTACAGAGCGAGGCGTAGTGCTGATCGGAGCTTTCAAAATTCGATAACTATTTGAAAGTGCCGACACAGCTGATTTTCTATTTTTGATTTTCTATTTTTATTTAAATTTTTATTTTCAGCAACATTACAACCTGTTAATTGGAAATCAAAACAGTTACAGGCAAATGGATTTTTTGATAATAATTGTGATGAAAATCTAACGCAGTTACAAGCTGCTTTGACTACCACTGGCGTTTGATGTTTTAAATTGCTAATTTTTTTTGAAAAGTTACGCTCCAGCTCGCTTATCAGTACATACTATATATGTACATATGTATGTATATTAGGGTGTCTCGTCAAAAACGGGAATTATACAATCTAATATATTCTAAGACTTCTGCCAAATATCTTGAAAAAGTATTAAGATTTACGTGATTTCAACCCATTTGAAAAGACCACAAAAAACTGATTTTTTTTAAAAATAAAAAATGGATTTTTTTTTACGAAAAAAAACTGTTTTTTAAAAACATTTTCTCAAAAAACTACCTAAGCTGATAAAACTATCTAAGCTCAAAAAGTTTATATACAAATATTTAACAATTTTGAAATTGTGTTGTGATGTAGGAAGAATAAGGGAAACCCCAATTGCAGTTCACATGCTCTCTTTGGTTCGCAAGCTCCGTGCTTGTTCGGCAAGTTGGAGGTTGCGAATTGAAACTTGGGTTTGAGCTCAAAGATTATTGTTGCTATAAACAAATTGAGCGGAAAAATTAATAAAGATATTTCAACGGAATGAGATATAAATAAAGAGGTCGAAATATCTTGCACATAAGTCTAAATCGGTCAAGTTGTGGCAAAGTCATGGAAATTTTCTTAACCTAATCTTTAAAATAGGTTAGAAACTGCATAAAAATTGTATTTTTTATTGGTTCCGTGGGATTTTTTTTCTCAAATATTTTTATGCTGATCTTGAATCTGAAACTCTTTCATGAACTGAACTGCTATTTGTGAAAATTTATTTTTAAAAAACGTTTTGTTTGCAAAAGCTCAATTTTTCGAGCTATTTTCCAATCGACCAAACTCATGTAAATCTTTAGTTTTGAATATTTTTACGCCACTTTTAAACTTAAACTGCTTAATAAACTGACGTGATTTAAAATTTTGTTTTAAACAATTCCTTTTATAAAAACTCCATTTTTGGAGGACTTTCAAATCGATCTAACTCATATATTTTTCTGAAATATTTTGGTGCAAGCCATAAAACATAACAAAATTTATAATTCCGCTGAAAAAACAGCACCAATTTTTTTGTATGCAGATTGACGCACCCTAATGCACATAGCTAGGTACAAGTGTGTGTGGAGAAAAAAAATTTACATTTCGTATATTGTGTATGTGTGCGTATTCGCTATAAATTGAAAATCACTTGGCCTTAATTTGCATTTTTTTTTTGTTCCAATTTTCGTCGAAAACTTTCAATAAGAAATTTATAACAATAATTAATTTTCGCAAAGTGTTTTTACACAATACAATTAACGAACACTCACTTGGCGCTTTCAAGTCTTAATTGCATTCTTATTTTTTAATTGTTTTTTTACACGAAACCTATCAAAAACACATGCTGCGTTCGAAGGCCGTTTGTAGCTGGCGCAGCCGAAACTGAATTATTGTATGAATGAAATGAGTAATTGCATGTTGAAATGATAGGCTGAGGCGGAGCAACAACACCTCGCGCTGTCATAGTGAAGGCAAGTCATCGCAAGTATCCCACTTAATAGCCGCATAATATCGGCCTTTTGTTATGTAAGCGCTGTGCACTCTTTCAATTATTTTTAAATCATTTATTATTTTTTGTTTTTTTTTTTTAGTGACGCTCACCATTGTCGTTGACATTTTATCGCCGTAAATGGCTTTTGAAGCCGCTAATGATGGTAAATGCCGGGCGATTGCTTTCCTGCCATGCCATACAATGCATTGACATATTACAACACCAGAGGAGTTGTGGTTGTTGTTGCTGCAGCTGCTCTGGCTGTGACTGTGGCTGTGGCGGCGGGTGCAACGTGGCGTATGATGAATATTCCAATGGCGCATATCAATAATAAAAAAAAAAAAATAAGCGTGTAAATTGCTTGTTGAATTTTCTTTTATGTCAATACTTACATTCGCTTTTATTGTTCATTGTGAGAAAGAGAGAAAGAGAGAGAGAGAGAGAGAGCGGGGGTTGCATACATTTATAATTTTTTGCATTTTATTTAATATTTACTTTTTGTATAGTATTTGATTTACTCATACACACACACACAGATGCACTTAGCATTTAGGTGTGCACTTAAAATATACAATATATTTATTGGCTAATGTGACTCACAATCGTTTATTAAATACATATTTTTTACATGATTTTTTTCAGGCTATTTTTCTGCTAATCGTAGCTACATAAATACATATAATATTTTATACATTTATTATTCTATTTTAATTATATTTATTTTTCTTTATGATGTTTTTTTTTAGAAATTATTATTATTTTTTTTTAATCCGCACACAATTATTTAATTACTTAAACATGATTTATTTAATTTTTTTTCTTTACAGCATTAATTAAATTAAATAAGTTGCATTTGCATTTTTGTGGCAAATACAAACCGTTTTTTTCCCACACGCACAGAACTAGTTATGTTTATTAAATATATGCACTTTTGAGTTTTGGTTAGCCACTTATGTTCCCATGTGTTTTTTTTTACATTTAAAACTTCTGTTTAAAAAATACCCATAGTTGCCTGTTGTCTTTTGTTTTTTTTACTAACTGTCATAGTGCAGGCCACTTCGAATCGGATTGCAATTCGCGCTACGCGTAAGGCGTGTTAGATGAGCGCAATGCAGTGTTCGAGTTTAAATGTTCATCGCAAGTGACGGGAATTGTATGGAAAATGAGCCTATGACTTGGCATAGACAGCTCAACTTTTCAGTTATTTTGATAAATTTATTATTGAAGTAAAAAATTAGTGACGCTCGTTGACTAAAAAAGTTAATTTTGATGCATGTAAAAATGTTAAAAACGGGGGAGTACAACTTTGTAGAGAAAACTCGATACTGAAAAAAAAACTTCACAGCGAACACTCGGTAAGTAAAAATCAAATATAACGTGATTTCAATTTGCTAAAAAATAATGCTAATTATTGCCACTTCAAATACAGTACAATACAAATTTTGTTGAATTTTATTAGCATTTAAACAAAATTGAAGGCTAAATCGAAGCTTGATCTAAGCTTAAAATTTGTATAAATTTTAATAAAATTCATAGCATTGATTTTTTATATATTCGTTTTTTTTTTGCGGACTCTGTAGCCCAATTTTGCCACACCCGAGATTTGCATTATAGGTGAAATTTACCAACGTCCCTAGAAAACATTGAAAAAATCAAAAAGTTTGTAATTTGTTAAAAAACTTTCGAGTTTCCAACTTTCTAGAAAATTAAAAAAAAATCAGTAAACTGAAAAAAAAATAAAACTTTTTAATATAAGTTGTTTTACGAAGTAGCCAATTAAATTGCACTACAATAGTGCAAATTTCCACTCTCTTGATTGTTGATAATTTTTTCATAAATTTTTTTATATTAGTTGAGAAACGCAAAGTAGGCTCGAAGTTTCAAACTTTCTAGAAAATATATAAAAAATTACTAAAATTATAAAAAAACTCAAACTTTTGATTAAGGTTTTTAAAAATTTTTCGAATTTCAAACTTCCTAAAAAATTTTGAAAAAATTAAATAAAAAATTATTTTTTTTGTCCTATGTTAGCAAATTCGCAGTTTCAGTTTCATACTTTATAGAAAATTTCGAAGACATCGATAAATTAAAAAAAATTCTAGGTCTTTGATCTATTTGTTTTCTACGAAAATTTACGAGTATACAATTTTGTAGCACATTTAATTTTACTTTGCTTATGTGCATGTATCAAATAGCTTGATTCTTGATAACTTTTTCATAAATTTTAAATATTAGTTGAGAGACGCAAAGTAGGGTTAATAGCAAAATGTCTTAACAAGTTCTGACATTGTTTTCTTTTCTTATTTAATTAAATTATTATTTATAAAAAATATAAGTAGTATAGTAATCTATAACAAATACAATGCAAGTCGAAGTTCCAAACTTTCTAGGAAATTATGAAAGAATCAACAAACTTTGTAATCTAAGCATTTAGAAAATTTTGGGTTTTCAACCTTATTGAAAATTTTGAAAAAATCAACAAACGTAAAAAAATCCTAACTTTTTAATCCAACTTTTTGAAAATTTCCAAGTTTCAAACTTTCAAGAAAATGTTCGAAAAATCAAACGTTTCAATCAAATATTTTCGACTATGCAGTTTGAATCCAATTCAATTTTATTATAACAGTCTGCAAGTTTCAATCCTTTTTCCTTGAACCCTTTTTTACAATTTTTAAATACGAGTATTAGTTGAACAAGTGGAAGTATGGTTAAATGGAAAAAATGTTAATCTGAGCTTACGTTAATTTATTTTTAGTTGCTTTATCGCGCTTAACCTCA
Organism: Anomoia purmunda; assembly: GCA_951828415.1. Classification (NCBI taxonomy): domain Eukaryota; kingdom Metazoa; phylum Arthropoda; class Insecta; order Diptera; family Tephritidae; genus Anomoia; species Anomoia purmunda. The sequence continues at coordinate 115,132,926 of OX639997.1, forward strand.
CTTTATTTCCAATCATATAAAATTTAAATGCATTTGTGAAACCTTTATATCAATTCCCACTAATGTAGCCTTTCTTTTAGGTAAATACCAAATGTATTTACTTGGAAATACCAACTTCATTTTCTTTACCAGGCAATTGCACGCCTCAGCTCCTCACTTTGATTTTCTTGCTTGACCCCTGTGAGCACACCTTTCGATTTCAATTTCATTTTTAATCTTCAAAAACACCCAACATTTCACATTTTTCCCACTTCCAGCACACATCCATTTAACAAATCAACAAAATGTATTTTCATGATTAAATTTCTCGCCCAAAAATCAGTCAGTAATTCTGTACATATATTCTTAGGCCGCTTGAGGATTACAATTACATTTGAGTTGTCTGTGTGTGCGTGACTTTGAGTTATTTCGTTGGGTTGTTGTTGTTGTTCTGTTTCTTATTATTTTCGGTCTTATTTTTTCTAACATGTATTGTAATTTTCCTAAGTATTATTCACTTATTGCAAACTTAACTAAATTACTTTTGGGTTACTGTTACCAGTATTTTCTTTTATTTACACTTCTTTTCTTTTTTTGCTTTATTTATCGCATGACATTTATTTTTGTTTAGCCTAATTAAGTGGGTTACCTGGCCCTTAGACGCATCATTTAGTTTGGGGTTTCATTTTTATTTGCAATTGTTTAGAATTTATTTGCTTTGCTTTTGATTTGATGAGATTAATGTAAATGAAATTACCGTTACTTGACTAATTACAATGAAATTTCGATTGCGTGTGCGCTTGGTAGAGTTTTGCTTTCTTGATTGGCTTCTTTGAAGGTTTACTACGAAACACGAAACAGCGTTGTAATTTATTTTGATTTTATTTAATTTAATGCCGACTTTCGTTTGGGTCAAAAGGTCGTAATGCCAAAAATATAAAACAAACTAAAGTATTGCACATTTTTTCTTTGCTTTTGGGCAGCGCAACAAATGAAATCGGCTTAGGGAGTTTTCGTCTGTCTGCGGTCGTCTGTGTTAGTCGCGATTTGATGGCGTTTTAGCGAGACTTCTTTTTCTAGTGTAGAGTATATGGGGTAAGTGAATTTTGTGAAGATGAAATGTGTATGAGTTTAAAAAAAAGCCAAATTCCTGCCTTCTCTTGAAGTTTTGTTATGCACACACTTTTTTCTTATTTAATTTGTGTTCCTTTTAAATTTCTATTTTGCTTTGTGTTCATTTTGCCACCCAGCCGCTGCCTTCCTGCCTTGCATCGTCTCGCTTCCAATTTCATGCTTGGCTACACTTTCAAGTATAATCTTCGGTGTTAGTCGCCGCTTTTGCTGCCCTTTGAGTAAAATTTCTTGTTTAGCACTCCCATCCAATAGTAGTGCCAAAACTGGATTGACTATGCGAATGTGGTGAACAAAATTGAACAGTAGAATAACTAAATGTTCATTCATCATTGGAAATAATTCTGAATAACGAATAGATTTTTATTCATCATTCAAATGGATTTCAATGACGAATAAAATTTCATTCATCATTCGAATAGTTTTTAATAATGAATGAAAATCTATTCGTTAATCAGAATTACTTGAATGATGAATGAAAATCTATTTGCTACTCAAAATTATTTATATGATGAATAAAAATCTATTCGTTATTCAAAATTATTTGAGAAATTAATGAGAATTTATTCATCAGTAAAAGTTATTTGAATGATGAATGGAAACTTATTCGTTATTAAAAATTACTCCGATGAAGAATGATAATTGATTTGTCATTCAAAATTACTTCTTAGTTTTCCGTCATTCAATTATTCAGCTCATTCTATGGAGTTTCGGTTTACTTTTACTATATTATAGTTCATTTGTTTTAGTTTTAAAATTTTACTAATTTTTGACCATACGCAATACAAATTTAATTATAAACTTCGCCTTTACTTCCACAAATTTTGAGTTTTTTATTTCTTATTTCAAATTCAATCACATCAGACAAATAATTTGACGATCAAATGTTTGAATAGAAGTATCTATAATATTACAAAGAATACAAAGAAGTAAGGCCTTAGTACAAACCTGATTTTAATGGAATAATTTGCAATAATAGTTGTGAACGCAAAAATTGGGTGTGACCAATAAAAGATTGAGATAAATAACCCAACATTTATTCACTTCGAGTAGTGATGAGGAAAGGAGTTTGCCGGGAGGTTCTTGATATAAATTGGCATCTTAGAGATATAATTAAAAATATAATTGCTTTTTCTATATCGAAAAAGTCAAATTTATATTGAAAAATGCTACAAATTATCATCTGTTAGCTATGGTAGGCTCATCATGGCTCAAAGAAAAATTTCAAAGCAGTAATGAAGATTCAAATTATATTTAAAGAGCCTTCTAATTAAAAAAAGACTCTGCCTGTTATTGTTCAACGCTGTTGCAAAAACCAGTGAGAATTCGCGCAAACAAAATTATCCTAAACGCACATTTCGTTCGCCTCAGAACTTTTTCTCAATCGCTTCAATTTTCTTCTTATACTATTCCGTGTTTTTTTTACTTCTTAATAAATTGGTCCTTTTGTCCCTAATGCCATGCAAGCCTAATCGTTTCGTTATGCAAATTCAGTTCTTCTCCAACATTTTTACTTAGTTCTAATGCAAATTAAAATTTGAATTCAAACTGCTTTAAGCTGCTGTTTGATTGACCATATCGGTTATTGTGGCTGTGTAATTTCTACTAGGGATTAAATAAATTTATGCAGTGATTTGGAAGCGGAAATGTTGCAACATATTGAAGTAGAAATGAAGAAGTTTGTGAAGCGTTTTTCTAGTTGAATTAATCAATGTATCTATTATGCTAATTATCCAGTAAGAGATGTGGAATTAGTCTTCTTACCACCACAATCTCAGATCAAAAAAAAAGGCAAATATTTACAATAGATTTAGCTACCGCAGTTAAAATTTTCAAGAAGGCTAACAGCTCAGATTAGTCAAATATTTTTTACACAAAGTTGAGAAATTCGCAATATTAAAGCTGTGAAAATGACAAAAGGTTACGAATTTAGTGAATTCGGAATTTTTAGGCGCCGCTAGCACTGTCGTAAAATATATGTATAGAATACCTGTCCCCATTTCAGTTACAAGACTCAATGCGCGACTCTTTCTGCGCATAAAACTTGGACGCAGAATCCCAGTAATTTTTTGCCATCGTCACCTACTCATTCAGTGATAGTTGTTATGATTAAAACTATAAATCAAGTTTTTACGGCATAATTTTAAGCGCAGTGGTTAAGAAAGTTGTCACGAAATTTGTCTTGTCACTGGCGCGGGAATAGGTCTGTAAAAGTGATGACTAATGGGTTCATGCCTTGACTAATGAACAGCACTTGTGGGTTATGAAAAACTGACACAAAGATGGCGCTAATGGTTGATAAAGCAGACAGTTCTAATAAAAAGGAATAATAAAACTAAAGATGTGACATTTATAAACTAAAAATGCAAAAAAAAATAAAAAATAAAATAAAATAGTAAGAAAATCTGTATGTACACTGACCTTCGGTTTATTGGATTTTATTGATCATTAGATGGCACATTTAATTCTCGGCTTATTATTTCGTTGGTATATTTCGATGATTATTTTTTTTTAGGATTTGCTGAATAAATCTAAAAAAATGATAAAATATAATAAATTAAGATAAATAAAAAATAAAAAGTTTTAAATTAATATGAAACATGATTTAAAATAAAAGGTAATTGTGTTGCTTTGCTACCAATACGTCTAAAAGCGTCTGGAGTTTTATAAAAAAAATGCCTGGGCTAGTACATTCATTAGTTTATATGTTACATTTTTTTTTAAATACTTATTATGATCGATTAATAGATATTCTAATATGCCATGTCGTCTTAAATATTCCTGAAATTCTAATCAAATTGTTAACGTTTACTTTTTCACTTTTTTTGAGTCACTTTTGTGGTCAGTTTATGCTTGAAGGTGTACCTGAATTTTGAGCTTACTTCAAAAATGAGAGTCGCGCCAATTAATATCGAAAACTTACTAGCAGAGCTGTTGAAAAATTCATACATTTGTTTCACTAGTGGTAATTAAAAAATTAATTTAAAACTGCAATTCGCAATTCATAATTTTTTTAAATATGTATTATTTACATTTAAAAAATAATCATGATTATTTAATGTTAAATTAAAAAAGAAATAATCCAAACCATTTGATAGCTGATTATTTTTTTTAAACTTTTCTTGATTATTATTAACTATTTTTTATTTGTGATTACTTGATTATTAATTAAATGCTGATTATTTTTATTTACCTTGATTAATTCCGATTTAATTGGTTTTATTTTGTTATTCAAGAGGAAAGAAAAAATGACCAAAAATAATAAAGAAAAAATGATAATTTATTTTATTTTTATTTCTGTTTTTTTTTTGGAAAACAATAGTTCCATTAAGATTAGTAAACTAACTCAATCGAATAAATAATTGAGCAAAAAAAAAGAAAACGAATTGAATAATCCCAATAATAAATTTACTGAAAATAATCAAAAATGAAAAATTAAACTCAATTACAAAAACATTCTAGTAATCTAAGTAGTATTTACTATGTGAGTATTTGAAAATAAAGGAATAACAATTAAATATTTAACTAACTAAAGTAATTTAAAAAACTTTATAATAAATAATCATAAATATTTAGCCAAAAAATAATCAGTTTATAAAATATAATTAAGTAATCTAAAAAATCAGCAATAAATAAGAAAACCTGACGCATTAATAAGTAAGCACAAATATTTGACAAAAAGTTAAAATTAGCAAATAGTCAAAAATAACCAAGTAACCACAAATAATCAATTAGCCAATCGATTAATTAATTGATCAATAATAATTAAATAATCTCATAAATAAATTAATTGAAATTAGTCAAGCATCTAAAATGAGATTTAATCAAAAATAGTCGGGTAATCGAAAAAATATATATTATATTAATATTAAAAAAAAAAAATCGAATAACCTAGAAAAAAGCAATGAAAATGACATTATTTTTCGAATAATTTATGTTATTTTTACGCATTTGCTGTAATGTCAAATAATAATGCCATTTTCGTCTATTTAAATTTAAATTTGGCAGCTTCCACTGTTACGCAATCAACCATAGAATGACCAAGTATTTCTTTTTTTTTTTGGATTTTTCTTTGGCAACTACACATAAAATTTAACTACATTTAGAATAGTTATAGCTATAATTTTGTTTCATATACAAACTCATTTCAATACAATACTTATATATCTAATTATTTACTTATTTTCAAGCTTAATTTTATACGAGTTATTTGTTACAAGTTTCTTAAATTTTATTTACTTACTAAATATAAGTAGTACATAGACTAGCAGTGGATTTAACATTACACACTTACCACATACAACTTAAATTATATTTTCACACATACTTACACACAAGTGGTCTCACAGTTTTATGATAAACACAATTTACTTTTTATTTACCATCGCGCCGCCAGTGAGTGAAGTAAAAGTTTAAAGACTTGACACTAACGCCAATTTCGTTCAACTTTTCGTGAAACATTTTAATCTTTTAACACCCATTTGTATGGTGCTCCACATTCTCTGCCCCACCTGCTATGCTTTGGCTACGTAAATCCATATTTGGCACAGCAGCTGTGGCTATCTGTCATCCAAAGTAACAATTAATGAGCATTAGTGCGTTGGAGCGTTAAGTCAACAGAATGGCGTCTCTGGTGTACTCCACACAACTATAGCGACGTAAAATTATGTAAAGTAGGTATTATCACGCGATTGATAGTACTTATGGCCACACACACACGCACAGATGCACTGGCACTAACACATACTTATCAATTTTGGTCTAACTTCAGCTACATATTTACAGGCTGCGAAGTTTTCGTTTGTCGCAGCAGGGTTGCAGTCGCCGCTCTGACGCCTGACGCCAGACGCCAGACGCGCCAGACTAAGTACCAGCCTGCTTTAAACTTTTCGGACAGCCTCTGCCGTCCAGCCGCTGTCATACCGCTTAGCAGCAATTTTTGCACACTATATCTACTTGTTATCTTGGACTACTGGTGCGCATTTTCATTTCGTACTTCTTTTTATTGTATTTTTTTTTTTGCTTTTGGCCTGCTGCATTTCCGGCTCGGCCACCACCTCTACATTGTCTACGCTTCGCCTACTTCCGGTACTCGGCCATCGGCATGGCAACCAGCACGGACATACTGCAAGCAGGCGGACTATGACACGCCATGCGCTTTGTGGTTAAAATGTTGCAGCGACCACCACTGTCACCACTACCAGCATCACCACCCGCATTCGTTGTAGCAGCACAAGCACCGCCACGTGTACAGCTGCGCGCCATTTGACTGTTTGCTAATATAACATTCTCCGCGTACTAAATATCCGGTATGCTGCGTCCGGTCGCCGATGTCGCTGCCGAGCCAGTTGACATTTTGACATTGTCACCACCCATTCCGCCTAGCGCAACTGATTTATTTTTGGCACAGTTGGCATCATGGTAGATATGCTCGCACAATTTTGGCTCTGAACTGGAGAATTTGCTGAGCTCATAGGCGTTTAGCGCACCTCCTCCGCCGCCGCCAGCCACGCTGCTTGCATCATGCAACGCTGCTGCATGGCGTTCATGTTCCGCTAGCGCCAAGTTGAGATTCAGTTCGCTGTGCTTGCTAAATGACGTTGTCATTGTCGCTGTATGCGGCGGCAGCATTTGCTGGTGATGAGGCTGTTGATGGTGCGCGTAGTAGTGATGGGGTGTCGCGTGTGGAAAGGTTTTCGTCAGCGCATGCAGGCTGCCCGAGCTGACAGTGCGTTCGAGTATTTCGCCCCAGTACTTTTCGGAGAGACCCTCAATGTCGGGCCGTACGCTAGTGAAACTTAAGCCGCCGCCGCCGCCGCCACTATGATGGCTATGCCCGTGATGTCCATGGCTGGTGTTGCTGCAGCCGCTGTTGATATTCTTGCGCGCCTGTTGAGATGCGCTACGGCTGAGGCTGTTGGTGCGTGCACGCGCGCAGATACCCAGCACTGAGCCACCGCGTATGCCACCGCCAACGCCGCTTCCGCGAGTGCTGCCACCGCCTCCACTGGAACTATTGCCGCCTTCGCTGCCATTGTTATCACCGGCAGCATCGCCGTTATTGCCGCCCTTTGGTGGTCGTCCGGTGGGCGGTTCCGGTGGCAGTGGCAACGTTGTGATTTCGAAATCAGAATTGATGTGACAACAGGCTGATTTGTGTTCGGGCGTGTCCTCGGTGGGAAAACACTGCAACGATAGCAAAGTGAAACAGATAAAGAGCATGAAAATTTTGTAAAAGTATGTAGGCTATGGGAATGTGTTTGTGTTTGCGTATGACACAAGTGCTCTAGTACACGGCGTGTCTCTATAAATAGATATATAGTATATGCAAATATAAATTCCCAAGGTTCAAAAGTACGCATTGTATGTGAAATGCTGAAAAGGGTCGAAATTAGTATTTTCAGAAATATCCGCCTTTGCAGAGTTTGTGTTAGTTTTGTGTATGGAAAATGTGTTGCGCTCATCGGAAGCGTTGAAATTTCATTGAATTTCCCTACAGATGATGGGTTGAGCTGTTGCTCAGTTGGTTTGAAATGTTACTTATACGCCATGTTGCGTTGATGGCGGTTAAAGTTTGATATTATATTGTTGGTGTCATGTTGCGGTCATTGAACTTTCAAAAAGGTTTGAAATATGTGTTATTTGTACGTTATGGAGCTAGTTCATTTAGAGTATTGGTTTTTTTTTGTTGCGAAGCTATTCCCGAAATTTCCAAAACCCGACGATCAAAATATTGTTTGCTTTTATGGACATCAAAACATGTAGGTCCGCTTTAATAAACCTCAAAAGACGTTGATCCGGAAGCAGTCCCAAAAATTGTAAGTCCCAAGATAGATATTCATGCACGATGCGACGAACTGTCTCAGGAATTTCTTAACAAATCTCAAAATTTCGAAACAACATTTTATACTAACCAAGTCAATGCTGGTTTCTGATTGAAAAAATAAAATACTGTATAGGTACAGAGATAGAGAGAATTCAAGAAAAGCAGTATAACTTTATAGGTGAAACAGCAGAGAAAGTTAAAGGTCCATATCCATGGTAGCACGACTTGAAATACGAGATGATAAGACCACTGTGCCTTGTTTCTTATATTCAGTAGTTTTTTTTAATAAGAGTTAAGTTACGTTAAAATTATTACTCGCGCAGAGAGCCCACTTGGTGACTACAAGACCCGCTGTGATGTCGAGAAGACAAAGAAAGCTCGCTATTCCTCACGTGCCCTGCTGTTAATAGCTGCTCTGGCCTCCCCTAGTCTTGCTTCAGCGTCTCTTCTCGTATACCCGGCCGCTTCTTCGTTACCCGAGAAGGAACAAGGTCCATCATGACTACCAAACTTTCAGCTATTTCAATTGCCCAGATCTCAGTCTGTAAGCTTTTCTTAAGGATACTTGCTGGTAGCAAACTCTAGATCGTATACCAATGACAAATTTTTAGCCATCCGTAAAGATCGAAATTTTGTCGGTGTTAAGAATCGTTCTAGATTCCCAGTCACTTCTGTGAGGGAAGAGAAACTTGCGAAAATTACATTGAATAGAAAAGTATGTGGTAGAACTGCCGGCGACTTTAAGTTAGGTCAGCCCCAAACATGCACGCGTGCACTTCATTCCGAACTACGCCAACAACAACAAATTTACCACACTGCTAATACCAGAGGCGTTCCACAAGTGCCATGTACCCATTTGGAAGCCAACCTTGTGAGGAGTCGTAATGAAATCAACAGTTTACTTCAACATAAATTACATAAAGATTTGATAAGGGTGTGTGTGTGTGGGGGTTTTTTGTATTTATTTCAACCTGATTTTATTGACATTGGCGCGCATTGACGTCTCTTCGAGCGACTTAATTAAGCCACGTTAAAACCAAATAAATATTCTGAATTTATTTCAACAATGCAATCAATGTTTTCGCAGAAAAGAAAAGAAGAATGGCTGGCATTTGCGGTGGAAGAAAATTTATCGCTTTCTCTTCGAGCATTCATTAAATAAATAATAAATGCTTTGACTTTTACACTTTCACACTTTTGTCTGCGCGCTGTGCTTTGTCTTCCCTCGCTGCCTGCGTCTCATTTATCTATACACTGACTCTCACTCGTCTTATTTGGAATTTTCACTCACCCATACATTTGTGTATTATATATATATATTCAGTAACTGAATAAAGCAGCATAAATTAAGTGACGCACGATTTGAGTTTATTGATTAGTGAGTTTATTGAACAGTAAGGTAAATATGCTGATATGAGTATTTAAAGAATTTGTAGCATACCGCACGGCGCGCTGTGGGTGGTTAGTTTATTACCTGTTTAGTTTATATTTACCTATTGTACAACAAAAATTAGTTTTCTTGTATTAAACAAGTTATCGAGCTTTCTGCATTCTCTTCATTAAACTCATTTCATACTATTGATTTACCCATTGGCTATGCCATCATTTAACTTATTTTCGAAAGTATGTTCATTTATCATAGCAGCCTTTTCCAAATCATTATAAATTTAATCTATTATTTATTATTAATGTGAATAAACATCTAGATATCTACATATAAATTTATGTAGGTATCCGACTATTAGTGCCACATTTTCCAATAATGCCTGCATTCAAATCATTGCAAAGCTAGCTTGTCAATTTGTTGAATTGCTAAATAATTTCCTACAAATTTTGCTATCCAGCTGTTCATGCTAGCAGAGCAGCTATGTAGGTGAAATTCACTTTATTTACTATTTATTTATTAACATAAATTTATCAATATCTCCGCATTTAACAGATTGAAGTTTTTGACATTTAATTGCGCATACTTTTGTAATTAACAACAAATTCAGATGGCCGCTGCTTTATTGAGTAAAATATGTTAACTGAAATATTTCAGAGACCATTAGTACTCGTTAGCATTCATAGGATATACCTTACGTAGCTATAGATAAATTCATTCTTTTCAGCATTGAATAAGTTTTATTTGAAAATTATTTAAAATTCAGCACTGAAGCTAAACTTTGTCAAGGTGTAAGAAGGTTAGAAATAGCGCTTCGTTGATTCTCTTTTCGAATTTGTTATGACCCACATAAGATTTACATACGACAAATTGAGGCGGCAAAATTATGTACGAAAAACAGTTTAACAATCACTGTAATATATTTGAAACCGTGCCGCACGAGCTCTACTGCTTTAGCACCCTATCCTGATGCCAACAATAAAACTCATAGCACGACTATTGTCAAAATACAGAACATCGATCTGTCGTTGTCTCAGTAGGTCATAACAAGCCCAATGATAGCTGTCATCATTTTTCCTCTAACCAAGTTTTTGCGGCATAGTTTTAGGCACAGTAGTTATGACAATAGTCTGCGGCGAGGATTTTCTTTGGCGGCGAAATAGAGCGGTGCCAGATTTGACTATTTACCCCTTCCTATAACCGATCCGCACTTTTTTGCAACTAATTTCGTACATCAGTATAAAGCTCGGTTGAGGAGAAGATATATATTTTAAAACCATTAACAGAAAATATGGATTTTAAAAACGTTAAAAAATTTCAAAATTACTTAGCAGCAGATCTTAATTGAGAAAAATGTTCAAATCGTTATGTAACTTATAATTTCTTTCAGTATTACTATTACTGGAAATCTTTATATAATTTTTAAATCAATAAAAATTGACAAGCGTTTGGCTCCTTTTGCCTGAAGCCGAACTGAATCTGAATCGATATCCATTGAAAACTTTCCAGTAACTGAATAATTGACACATAGGTGGCGCTGTTGTCACCTAAAGATCTTAAATAGCGCTGCATAATTAGAAAAAATCTTACTTTTTACATCGGTAGTTTACAAAAATAATACTATGTTGTTTCCGAACGCTAGGGCTGGGTCAGAAAATTGTCCGATAATCTTCAAGCGAGCTTTCGAAGTATAAGAGGTAAGTTGAAACTTTTTCCACATCCATTATATCTACAATTTTATCGCAACGGAAAGCTCTACATTTCATTTCCTAGAGATATCTCCAGACACAGTACTAATTGATGAGCAGAAAAGCTTTCAATTACTTCAAAAACTCCAAATCATTTAATAGAAATATTGCAGAAGCCGCTAGCAGGTTCATATAACTTGTCGGACAATTCAGAGAACCAATATTAAAAAGTTTGCTCTGAACTTGTTAAAAATCAGTGTGCACTAAAACCTCTATGCTATAGAGATTGCAATCAAATTTTGTGTACGTATTCACTCATGTAAATATTTACATACATACATCCCGCTTTTTGTGTGTTTATTTACTTACCCTATTCGGCATCAAACGTCTACTCAACCGTCGAAAATCAGAATTTAGCAGCCAATACATAAAAGGATTCCACAAGCTGTTGCTTAAGGCAGTCCAAGTTACCAAAAAATCCAGAAATGGAGGTAGCTGTGGATGAGTAAGAGGATAATATATTATTTAGAAGCCATATTCAAAAGAGTATATGGAAGTAAGGAAAAGTGAAGATAAGAAAACAAAGCAAAACCAATAGAATGCATTAAAAGCAAACAAAAAAAAAACCAATAAATGGATTAAGACGCGAAGAAAAATTGCTGGCCATAAAAAATCAAATATTTTTGGTAGAACGGTAGAATGTGAGTGAAGTAACAATTAAAAGGAAATAGTGCGGGATGTAATAGAAAATTGAATCGGACGGAATGTAAATAAGAAATAATTAAAAACAAAAATAAATATTAAAAAGAAAATGCAGATTCATCTGACAAAGCAGTAAACCTGACAACTAACAGGTTGATGAGTTTTATCAGTTCACCAGAATATGGGGGCAAGTTCAGGAGCTCCGGCTCAACTAACAGACCAATTTCCACGCCATAAACAAGACGCATCGCATACCAGTTATTTTAATTACTAAGCCTAAAATTATGCCGTAACTGCAACTGCTATTCTTACTACAACCAACTCAGTCTGTGACATCGGCAATACAATGTTTTGTATTATAAGTCATAGTTTTAGGCACAATAGCTATGACAATAGTCAGGCAATTCATTTTGTCATTGGCGTTAGAATAGGGTGGTAAATCGGTTGGAGTTGAACTTCGGTATTCAAACTGGTCTATCTTCGCTTTCATTCAACGTCTAACCTATGTTTTTCAATCAGTACCAGACCCATCCTCTTAGGTCAAAGGTTTACTAATTGGGAGTAATTCTAAAACCCAAATGTAATTGGAATCTCGCAAACTTGGCAAAACCGTTATAGGCATCGGCTCTCTCTTTGAAACCAGATGCTTTAAATAAGAACTGGGCTTGAATTAAATTAGTAAGTGAAAGTCTGATAAAAGCTGTATCAATTGTATTTGAATATTTCCTTTTGAACCAAAACTGCTTGTTTTGTTTTTTTTAAATATTAAAAGTCATGGGCTCGAGTTCTGCGAAAGTCTAGAAAGTAGAAATCTTATGAGGCGAAGTGGTGACCTCCAAAATAGCGGCCCGCGTTAAGCTCCAAAAATTATTGCTGATATAAATGTAATCGGACCCAAAAAATTAATATATTGATACCTTGGAATAATTCACGTAAATTCTTAAAGCCTTCAAAATCAAACAGATACCCTCCAAATTTAATTAAATAATAAAATATATTTTAATGGTATTTTAATGGTAATCGCTTTCACTACTCCACTAATTACTTTTGCATCAATTTCACTCACCTTGGATCCCGTGCAGGCAGTGACTATCTCCTGTATCGTCCACGGTGTAACCATAACAATGAAACCCAACGAAATGGCAGCCATGGAACGTGAAGTATTACCGGCGGAATGCTTTTCCTGTATGGGTACTATCTAGAAGGTGGAAGTGAAGAAGAAAAAGAGCGAGCAAAAAATACATAATTACCAAAAGCAGAGCAGAAAATAATGAAAATAGGCAGCACCGTCATAGTCAGCTTTAGTAAATTAGCTAGTCAGTCTGAGCAAGTACAGGTGATTAGAAAGGATTGATGGCGGCTGGACTTTGTTATAGTTGTGCCATGAAATTAGGCAGCAAAAAGTTTTGCTAACGAGCCACCCGTATGCACACACACACGCACACTACCATAACTATATATCAATCAGCTAATTCTATGTGTGTAAAAGGCCAAACGAAATGCTTGCCACAATTTATGCTGCACACGCGTGTGCCCCAAATGAAGCGAATACGGGTCGAAGTTAAAACGCCCGGAAGTAGATTACAAACACAAACACTCAAACTCGTCCAAAGGCCATACAAATCAGCAAACATTCCGAGTAGCATTTGAGTTGGTTGCCTTGTCGCTGTAAGCACTCGTTTTAATTGCGGTCAGTTAACCAACTACAGCAACTGGTTTGTGTTTTCAAATTTCAGCTCGGTAGCTTTTAGTCCAACTATCCAGTTCAACACTTCGCTTAGCTTGCTCAACTACTCGATTTTCCACTCACCTTTTTAGTCACATTATTCGTTGGACCACCGCTTCCGCCATTTCCGCTGCCATTTCCACCACCACCACCATAGCCTCCGCTGCCACCGCCCATACCACCCATGCCCCCCATGCCACCCATGCCAACCATGCCACCCATGCCCCCCATGCCACCCATGCCACCCATACCGCCCATACCACTCATACCACTCATGCCGCCCATGCCACTCATCCCCGCCATACCCAGCCCCATGCTCATCGCCATGCTGAGATTCATTGTCGGTGTATTTGGTAGCGTTGTGGTACCCGCCGGCACTCCATGATGACTTAAACCACCACCACCACTACTACTGCCACCTCCGCCACCGCCGCCGCCGCCGCCGCCGCCACCCCCAAAACCTCCTCCATGATGCATATGATGGCTATGCATCGATTGTTGCAACATATGTGGCGGATGTCCGAGATGCGGATGATGTGCCGCCGCTGTTAGTGGCATTGTCGGATCGTTTAACCGGAAACGGCTCATATGAAAACTCGAACCGTAGCAATACATTAACACCATGGTGGTGGGAAAGTAAAGGGCGCAGGTGGACAGTATCCGATATGAGGGCTTACTGTAGAATGGCTCACAGGCCATGAGGCCGGTGTTGTTGAAGTAGTAGCCTGAAAAGAATAAAGGAAATAATGCGGATTAGCTTTTGTGAATGTGAGATAGGATAATGAGCTCTCCTATTACGGCTCAATTTGATCAGGTAAATATGTGAGGAAATGAGAGCGTGAATGGGGTCTAATGATGTTTAGTGAATTTCACTTAAGACTGGTATATTATTGTATGTTAATTATTGTAACTTTTGTTGTATAAGGAAAACTAAAGAAGGACATTTTTTCCCATATAAAATTGTATTTCGTACAAGCGTTATATGGAAAAAAATGCGCAAAACTGTGATCAAAAAAAAAAAATTTAAACCTAAACAAAAGTTTCTGAAATTTTTTAAGTAGATTTTTTCAAGCATGTTAATTTTTGTAAATTTTTTTAAAAATATTTTCAATGTTTTTTCAATATTTAGAATTTTTTTCAAATTTTAAAAATTTGTTTTCTATGGTTTACTTGTGTGATTTCAAATGCTCATATAAGCTCATATTTTTAGCTGAATGCTCTTGGGCTCCTTATTCGTAAAAGTCAAATATGTGCGTATATGTATATTTTAGTTTATGAGTTCACAGTTAATAGCAAAAGACATTAGACAGCAAAGTTTTTGTTTTTTATTTTGCTCTCCTTTCTCTTACCTTTTGGCAGTACCAGAAAACCAAACACAGTCAAACTGATGATCCATGTTAAGCTCAGCACGGCAACGCAACCCTATTGAGTTAAAAGAGAAACAAAAAAATTTTGGAGGTGAGTAAATTTACATGGGAAAGGAAGCAGAATAAAGGACTTAAAACTACCACAGATATTTTATGACAACATTCCGTTATTCACTTTAAGTGAGATTTGCGCAACTGCATCTAAATATTACCAGCCAGAAATTTTTGTAAACTTTCTGAGAACCCTTCCTACACTTCACATATCTGCTTTGACACCGCCACGCATAGCCAATAATTGCATGTGTGTGGGTAGTTATTTATACACATACATACACACACACCTACATTTTACGATTACTCAACTCATTGTTTTGCTATTTTATGAACTTTTTGTTTGTAGTTTATTTTCTATTGCAAATTTTGTCTTTGTTTGTTTATCAACATTTATAGATTTTGTAGTTTTTTGTGCAAACCCCCATATCTATGTGTATGTGTGTGTGGGTGTGTATTTTCAATGCTTTTGGCTGTGGTTTCACATGTGCATAATTTAAATGAATATTTTCTCCACACCTTTATCACCGCTGAGCGCTGGTATAAATCATTTGGGATTTGTGTGGTTGAAGATTAATGGAAATGGAGAGATTGGATGTTGTAGATTTATGCTTTTTGTACGAAGTATTCCTACAAATGCAAATATTCTTTTAAAAATAGATATGTATGAGAAAAAGTATTTGTAGCTAGTTATTGATTTAAATAATGTAAAGTTTATTGGGGCGGAAAGTTTTGAAGGTGAACAAAAATGTAGATTTGTTTGGTGATTTAGACTGCTTGTAGAGCAAAAGAGTTTCAGAAATGAGTTTTTGGAAAAAGTAAACATTTGTAAATAAACACAATAAAATTTCGTCAAATTTGAAAGTGTCATTACGTATTCTTATTTTCACGAATCCTCTTCGTAGATATATGCGGAGGTATTTATATAGAATTTAAGAAATATTAAAATATTAAAAACAAAAAGTTAGCGTATTCACTCATCGTTCAGGTCATCTGATTATGTTTGTAACAACATATATTTTCTACTTACAGAGTCCAAGAACAAAGTAGATTGCGAATATTTTAAAACTAATTTTAAGTTTTATAATTTTTCAAAAAAAAAAAATATTAAATCGTTATTTTGTTTTTTTTTTACTTTTTTGATCAAATTTTATCGATATTTTTGATTTTAATACTATAGCAATAAGAGCAACAACACCAATAATACTATCTATATTTTGTTACGGTTAAAACAAAAATTACAAAATATCGACTAGTACGATCGGAAGAGGAGTTTTTATTTTAAATCATTGCATACTCAGATTTTCCTATTTTTATTTTTTCGTTCAAATTTGATAGATATTTTCAGTACACAATTTATTTTAATTATGTCAAAAACAACAAAAATATACCTAATTTTCTGTTGTTGATTCACATGTTTTTGGAATTGAATTTATACGGAAAAAATTTTTATTACCACAAATAAAAATCGATAATATAAAGCGATAAAATAAGAATCACAAAACATCGCTTAAATTTGATTGAAAATAAATTCAGCTCTAATATTTTTTGACAAAAAATTCTAAATTATACATTATTTTTATGCAGCCAATTTTTGTTTTAATTTATTACATTACGATTTTTATTTATTCGCTCAAATGTTGGACTGAAAATAATCGTTATTTTTGGATTTAAAATTTTCCGTTCACAATTGACTGTTTTTTTTTTTCAAAGCTTAGTTTTATAATTATGCCAAAAACAACAATGGTTACCTCATTTTTATGTTGTTGTTGATTCTTATGTATTTTCTGCATGTTTTTGCATTTATATAAAAAAGTCGATTTTTATCGAAAAATAAACACAATAAAATATCGATAAAAAAGTTATCGGGAAAAATTTTTAATACTTTATTTTTTTTTATTTTTTCAGGTTTCAGTTCAAGGCGGTTTTTTCGAACTTATTTTTATAATTATGCCAAAAACAACAAAGGTTACCTCATTTTTTTGTTGTTGTTGATTCTTATGTTTTTTCTGCATATTTTTGCATTTATATAAAAAAGTCGATTTTTATCGAAAAATAAATACAATAAAATATCGATAAAAAAGTTATCGGGAAAAATTTTTAATACTTTATTTTTTAACTTATGTATGTCAGGTTTCAGTTCAAGGCGGTTTTTTTTGAGTATCCCCCTGAATCTTTGTCAGATTTGGTCTAATTTTTTCCTTGTTTGAGTGTTTCATTTGATACGCCCAGCAGTTTGGGGGAATTCTCAACCTTCTTCTGGGAGATTTCATTGAAAGCTCACGCATCTGCTTGCCCGTGTCTCTAAAAATTTTATTATCTATTGAGACGAATATTTTAGGGATGAGTAAATGAAAAAAAAAATATATCGATAACTTAACAAGAAGACGCAATTACCTAAAGCATGCCTTAGTCAAAATATTTGACAGTTAAAAAAATAATACATATTTAGCACAGATTTATTGGCCCATAGAGACATTAAAAAATACCGAACTTGATACAAATTTGATACTCAGAAATAAACATCGAATACCAATATTTCCAGATTAAAAATAACGACGTTCGATTCACTTGTTTCTGAAAAAGATATCGATATTTACATATATATGTTGCTTAAAGTTATTCAAACTTTGTTTACTGCAAAAAATTCTGCTATTTCCAGTTAAACTACTATGTAGATCATCTTATTTTATTAATTTGTTGTTCTGAGCTACTCCTATAAAATATTCGATTGCGCTAATACTGTGATTCGATTAGAAACGATTTAAAAGATTCAGATTTAGCCCTGCATGAGAGAAAAGTGGAAAGGGGACACATTGCATTCAGCTGAGCTGCCAACAATAGTCGACATACGTGGTAAGAATGAATTCAAAAAATTCAGCTGCAACTTTCCTACTCACACGAGCTTTATATTGATCTAATTTTTCTTTCAATTCGCTCTTTATATACTTTATTGCACGTTTTTATATTGAGCTGAATAAGTTGACTTCTTTTTCACTTCCACAGATGGTTAAATTCTTTGTAGCGATTGTCGCTTTCATTTATGTTATGTACTGTCACCTGTATTGAATGATTGAAAGTTTTTATATTTTCACAATAGCTTTTCAATATCTACCTTTTGACTCTGTTATATGACCCTAATTGGACCAAGAGCAAATCAATGAAGTTTTAACAGCAGCATACAAAATTAATTGAACCAATTTATTTTTTTCTTCCGACTATGCAATTAAATTAACTTTTCAATAATTTGCTAGACGCATTTGCGCTTTGAACTTTTCTCAGTGGATGTAAATGCAATAAGCGGTATATTTTTTATAGGGTGTGGAAGAAATTAAAAAAAAAAAAATTATCCAGGGACAACAACAACAAGAAGTCTGGTGAGAAGATGTGGTGATTTTCGATTTATGATGATTGGAAAGTTTTATAAGTCTTCGACATTCTTTTAAAAAATGTATTCTTCAATTTTATGAGGAAACAGAAGAAAAGGGATTTTAAAGCTATTTTAATTTTATGTTTAACACCAATATTTATATTTATTCGGACAAATATTTTTAGACATTCAACTTTATTTTATTAAATGGGTTCTATATACTTAAATCTTAGGCAACATCCGTAAACATATATTGACTGTAAAAAAAAAAACACTAAAAACATGATTTTTTGTTTTTATATTTGTTTGAGATTTTAATGTAATTGGGAGTAAATTCAAAACCGGTATTTTCATTAGAATGACAGTGTTTTAACGAAAATAAGGGGCAATATAGTGCTTATCATAACAAATTTCGACTCTTTATCTGTTTTCTAATTTTTTTTTAATTTTTGACTATGCAGTTTTTAAGTCTATTAAATTTTAGTATAATAAAGTGAAAATTTTAATTTGCCAAAAATTTCCATTGTTTTTTAATAATTACCATCACAAAAAATTTTTAAAAAATATATCAGATTTTTGAAATTATTACCTGAAATTTAAAAAAGAATTCTGAACACAAAGTTTAATTCGTTATTTTTTTTAATTTGGTTGAATTTTTATTAAACTTACACTAAGTTCAAAGCTTGTATTTAAAGGGGTTGCATTGTAAAATGTTTATTATTTTATATAAAGTGTCGAAAATTGTCAGCAAATATAAGACTAATAATTTTTTTTTGTCAACACTTGAAAAACTTTTTTTTGGTTTATTTTTTAAGCACTCATAATGACCGACAAGTAGCTATAAAATACAGCCAAAACCACATTGCCTAGCTTTAATTTTTGTGAAAATGTTAATAAAATTTAAAAAAAAAATTTAACCAAAAATTGCAAACTTTTTAATCAGCATTTTTTGAAAATTTTGTAATTTTCTGGTGTACTCTTTATCAAATTTTATTAGAATAAAGTTCAAGTTTTAATTTGCTAAAAATTTTCCATTAACTCTTAATGATTTTTTTGCCACTAGTGTTGGTAATTTTCTTCCATATAAAAAAAAAAAAAAATAACATCCCGTTGTTTGCACAAAATGAGGTAACCATCAGCAAATATAAATTATCCAAAATAAACGCATTTTTGTGCTTTCTCACTTCACGCGTTTTTTTGTATATATTTTTCTCAGCGGGAAAATCAATCTTTTTGTCCCAAATAATAGGTAAAAACTGAAAGCTGCTAAAAACTGCAGCTACGTTTTGTTTAATGTAATTTGACGTATTTTTTCTTTATAAAAAAAAAAATAAAACAACTGCTGAGAATTTTAAATTTCAAATGCTTATCCTCAGTGGATTATCCAAAGATTAATTTAAATATGGAATTTACAGCATCAGCATCATCATACGTGGAAAGTAAACACATAAGATGAACCAAATATTAATTTATAATATAATAAGTTTTGAGGAAAATCATAATGAAATTCGATTTACAATTAAATCTTCTCTACCATTGGAATTATTATTGTATTTCTACAAAGAAGCCTTTCTCTTTAAAAAAAAAAAATGCACATACAAAAATTGCTGCTGTCATGGTTTCCCCCAAAGAGCCAGAATTGAGGGAGTGAACTTCTCAGGAAATAAGCTAGCAACTGAGTTTTAGTCAACTGCGGGAATTATGCAACTACCTTAACTTTGTTATAAAAATAGTCTCTTTTGAGGTGAAATTCGATACGCTTACTTGATTCTGAATCAATATTTTTATTGTGCTTTTACTTTGTCAGTGGCCAAAGTTTGCTGCGGTGTAGGTACATACTATATATTTTGTTATACCTACACATATAATTTCCACTCAAAAATTGAATAATCTTATTTTTACTACACCCTCTATTATATAACTCTGCACAAAAGATACGAGTTGTCATTATATACAATAAATAACTTTTATTAACTTTCTCTCTCGCCTACGCTTCTCTCAGTGCTTCCCCCTTGTCTCATTTCATTTCAACTTAAATGTCACTTTCAATATTTCACAATATTTCTTTGCTATTTATATGCTGCCAGTTTGTTCAGCAAAAGCGTTGATGCGTCTCGTCCACTGTGGTTGTGGATAAAATTCACAGTTTTGTAGATTGCTTGTATTAGTAGTAGTTGTATATTTATTTGTACTCGTGTGTGTGTGTGTGTGCAATATACTGCCATCCAATTGCCAGTTGAGGCAAACTTTTTACGCACACACTCCCTGCAGCGTAACACGTCTCGTTTCATTATAAAAACTTTTATATTAAGCTATTTGAAATTATTAGTTTGATATAAGTCATCTCTGGAGGATGTACAAAAAAAATATATATATACACATACACACTACATACATACATATACATATACAAAAAATATATGAATTTAAGTTTCAAGCTGCTTCTACCGCACTTTACTCGTATTAAGTGTCATTTCATTGAAAAGTTTTCACTTACATACATTGACTTAGAGTAAAGACTATAAACTTTTTTTTATTTATTTTTACTAGTTGTGTTCGTTCGTTCGTCTGCTTCTTTTATGAAATACAGTATAGGTTTTTTCTATTTCAAACTTCACCAGTAGGGAATAACGACTACAATGACTGTTGTCATCATTACAGCACTGAAAATCATTTTTGCTGCATAGTTTAAGGCGCAGTAAATATGACAATAGTCAGGTTTGCGAATTTTGTCGGTGTATTTGCATAAGGCCTCATTTTGTAAACCACACATCGGCCTGCATGTTGTATATTTTTAGGCGCACTCTCTTTCGTTTCGAAATTCGTGATGCCGAAAATTTAACGTAGCTGATTTTGGAGTTATATTTTTATTGGAAATTTTTACAGAATATGCCTTTCGAAATTCTAGAGCGTACGTATAGGAATTTTGCAACATATTATCCGCTCTATTGCGACACCAATGACAAGACTCATCACATGACAATTGTCTCAAATACTGCACCTAAAACTATGCCGGAAAGTCTTGCTTTAAGCTCTCTAACTATGACAACTGTCATTGTAGTTGTTATGATATGTTGTTGTGATTAAGATGTGAAAGGATCTCTTAAATGAATTCCCGTCGCCATTGAAAGGAATAAGAGGTCCTCAAAAAATATATAGCCCAACACCCATACTTTGTATTATGAAATCAGCTGATTCCTGAATTATGAACGGAATTCAAGTTTTTGTTAGCCTGACCCCATATTCATACGCACTCAAAAAAATCACATCAACGCTGCCGTAAATATCACAAGAAAGATGGGATGATTTTTGTCGGGTTCGGATTTTATGCAAAAACATCAGTCTAAAGATATGTATCATAACTATGGCAAGTGCATTCCAAATCCCAAATCCTTATAAAATTATCGCGCATATTTTTAGACTCCTTGATTTTTCATAAAATATCGAATTCTAAAAATGAAATGATTTCTTACTTACCCTAAGAATAAAGCTGTTTATCTTTATAAATTTGCATAAGAATAAGTTTCGAGTTTGAAATGGTATGACCTGTCATCTATCAGTAATATGTTAGAATTCGATACCCTAACCTTTTGTGTACACCAATTTCAAATGAATATTACGGCCACCTAAAAATATGCAACCTGAAATTCCAAAGTTGACGTATGATGTATCCGGTTAATTCCGGAATTATAAAGATCAGGTAAAATTTGCCTGCAGACGTAATTTGCCAACAGCTACACTTGGAAATCATTCAATAAAATTGTTGTTCGCAAAAAATATAAAATGGATGTGAGATGCGCCCAAAAAAAATAATAAATTATGCGACATAAATGTGGGTTTTCAGGAGGTCTATGAAACGCCGTTAATTTGCCGCATCCGAATACTCTCCTCACGCTCATATTTGGAATCTAAGTACAGATCGAATTTCTGCCTTTGTCTTCTGAACAAAGCAAGTTTCTTCGTATCACAACACAAAATCTTACTGAAAAATTCTGGTATTTGCGTAAATATAAAATTTCATGAATTCAACACACAAAATTGCACATAAAATTTAATTTTTAGTGCTCCCTTTTGGCAAGCAATAAAAACCGGAGCGTCAATTTTCGATGTTCTGTACACAATTTTTCTTTTTTCCCTTGTATTAAAAATGTTAGCCTTTTAATTGCTTAATTATTGCCAGCACATCATTGCAGCTATGCCAATCAGCGCCTTAACGCATCAACATTAATGTTAGAGGAGTTTTTGCTGTGTATTTTTTTAAAACAACTTTACGCTACTCCGACCCATTAAAACTAATATCTGTGTATGTGTGTACGCTGGTATGGACAACCCTTTGCTGACTGGCTGCAATCTCGACTGCTAATGGCCAAGCTGGTGGTAAAATTAGTGTTACGAGTTTTTGACTGTTGGTGGAGTTTTTTCTTTTTAATGAATTTCGGAAGTTTTTTTTTAATGACGCTGAATGTTTTTAGCTTTCTACTTATTTTCAATTCGTTAAAAAGCTCATTAACACATCCGCATGCATTGCTTGTGAAAAGTGACGATTTTTACTACATTCAATGGAGATTTGAACTCAACTACATAAAAGAAATAATAAGAATAATATAACAACTGTATGTACTAGAATTGCTTGACTGGAGTTAATATCGTTCATCTAATAAAATTTTCAGATATCTAGATATTTAGCGTTCATAGAACTTAAGGGTACAAACTTTACTTTACTCTAGTTACTTCTTAGTCAGTGCGGTCAGAAAACTTTGGTGAGTGGAAAACTTTATCTTTAAATTTCAAAACAGTTGCTCAAAAAGTATGCCATACAAGCAAGATAACTTGCTGTTCTTTTATAATTCAATGATTAATATTTAGAAATATTCATAGTTTCTATGACATAATTTTAGGCGCAGTAGTTAAGACCAAAGTTATTTGCTAAATTTTCCGTTGGGCGTGGGAATATGACATTATTTTTTTTTTTTGCAACCAGACAGTCACCATTTACTTATATTGTTATTTGTCCGTTGAAATTCTAGAAATATATTTGTCAGTTGAAATTCTAGGAATATGTATTTATATAGCGAGGCAAACAACTGACCACATACTGATTCTATTTTTTGAATCTTTAAAATGTTTTTCGTGATAAATATTTTTTTTTTATTTTTATAAAAATATAATTTGTTGTATCGACAAAAAAAAACAAATAAACGAAAATTTCAAATCTTGTGAAAAATTTGTGAAAATTCAAAAAATGTTTATCAAAATTTCAAACTTCTTAATTTACAATAACAATAAACATAAAAACAAATTTCAAATTTCCAAAATTATAAAAAAATTTCAACAAAGTTTAGAATTTTTTAGTGTGAAGTTCAAGGAAACTTTTGGGTATGTACCTCATTCAGTTTTTTATAATTATAAAGTTGCTTAAAATTGTTGATGAGTTTTTGAAAAATTTTTTGAAAGTTTGGTTTTGGAAATCTTTTAGTTTAGCTTAAGTGCACAAAATGTGCAGCATCATTGGCACAAAAAATAATTAAAATTAATGGAAATTTATATAAAATGTATTCCATATATGGAAAATAATGCGTGACACAATTCTGAAAAAATTCAATATATCAACAGAAAATTTCATCCACTTGAGACTTATGTAACAACACTTAACTTATGTAAAATTTAACAAGCTCAATACTGAATTAAAATTTAAAGGCCAAAGTTTTAGCAAATTTTTTTTTAAATTTTCTATAAATTTTGTACAAATC
This sequence comes from Anomoia purmunda, assembly GCA_951828415.1. Lineage (NCBI taxonomy): Eukaryota > Metazoa > Arthropoda > Insecta > Diptera > Tephritidae > Anomoia > Anomoia purmunda. The sequence goes on from OX639997.1 coordinate 115,156,900, forward strand.
TGCTAAATTTTTACAAAAAGGTTAGGAAAAAATGTATTATGAAAAATAAGGAGAATATTACAAACAAAAAATTAATTATAAAAAATGTAGTCAATCGTTTGAGTTGCTTGTGTATAGCGAAAAAAAGTAAACGAACTTAATTTCTATTTTTTTTTCAAGCGGTTTGGTCTCTTAGCTGCAATGGATTTCAAATATGTACATATGTTTTTATATACAATACATATATTATGTAGGGGCACACCATTCGCTGCCGACATTTTTTAATTTATTTTGAGTGGTTAAAAAAAGTGACAACTGCTTACAAAGTTATAAATATTTACAACAATTTAAAAAAATTTTAAAGCTACCAAAAAGAAGAGCTACCGATAGATTAAAGTGGATTAACCTGCGAATTTTCGCTTTTATTGTTGTTGGCAAATAAAATGTATTCAATAATAAATATTGTTAAATAAAGTGCGCTCCCTTCTACTGCAGTTGCACGAAAAACTGTTCTTTTTTGTTTTTTTGTTAAAGAAAAATAAATAAATAAATAAAGAAGAGAAAATGCCATAATAAAAGCATTACAGATTATATTACCGTAATCAGTAGTTTTTAGTAAAATATGTGATTTAAAAAGGTTAATTTTATGTACATATTTTATATCAATGTTGATTGTTGATAGCTTTCAATTAGAGTAATTTAATTTTCTTCAATACGTGTGGGCATATTTGCGAAAGTTAAAATGCATTACGTAAAATCGATTAATGTTTTTGTGGATTTTCAATTAAATTATTTGATTTAAGCGTTTATTAATGGATTTAATTTTATTTGCTTACAAAGAAGTTACATAAAAAATTAAAAAAAAAAAATTAAAAGGTTTATATAATGGCACAAATAATGTTGCCGATTAATTCGAAGCTTCATTTTCAGTACATATCTCACATAAATTATGTGTATTAAATGAATTTTTCTTTGGCAATCTGCTCTGCTCCAGCATTGGAAAGTCATCACTGGCATTATCGATAAAATAACATACATTTAGGCACAGGCTAGATGCACTCACGCACAGATAGCGCTGTTGGCATCTAAAACATTGCTGTTTGCCAAATAAATGAATGAGTAAATTTAGTTTTTTAAATTTAAAGAGCGTTGCTTAGAAAAAAAATAGTGACAGAGCACTGTACAGTTTTAACAAGGAGAAAGAAAAAATTTAAATCGATAATTATTTAACGTTCGCAATTCTTACTTTACTTTTTATAACATAATGTTAGGGTTGTTGATATTATATGGATACTCATCGTAAGATTTCAGGGACCGAAAAAAATCAGGATTTTGACTAGGAAAAAAAATAAGGATTTTGATTTTTTCGGATAACCCTAATGCCAAATGTTATGCAAATCTGGCCTTATTTTTGTTTAAATTGTTTTTTTTGTTTTAATCATTGCATAATAAATATTTTGTGATGTTTATTTTTTCGATCAAATTTCATTGGTATTTTATGATTTTCGTTCGATCAAATTTAATCTGCAGATTTTTTTTTACTTTTTCCTTAAAAAAATAATCGCTATTCTCGGATTTAAAATTCTATCATAAAACTTAGTTCGTATTATTCGTGTTGTTGCTTTGATTCTCATCGCCTATAATTTTTCTAGGGGTTTTTATGACCGAAAAACTTTAAATTGGAGGACACCTATTATTTTAGGTCGAAAAAACGAAAATCACAAAATATCGGTCGAATTTGATCAAAAATCACAAAATATCGAACAGCTTGATTTAAAAAATAAAAGTCACAAAATATTGATTTATCCACAATTTTTTCAAATTATAACCAAAACTATTTTTTAAATATTTTCATTGCAAATTTTATAATAATTGCTATTTGAATTTCCTGGAATGCTATAAGTCTGTTTAGTAATTTTGAAGAAATGTTTTCGTATCCTGTCATATTTCTTTCAATAATACAAAAAAATATTAAGTTCCCCTTTGACTCAAATATTTCTATTTTTGCCCTAAAACCTTCATTAAAAAAATCTTTTATTTCACGCTGTCTGTATGAGATAAATTCTGTTTCGTTTTTTAAATAATGAATCAGAGTTTGAGCAAATGCCGAAAGCTTTTGAAGATTAAAGTTGACACTGAGGCTTAGCTTTTTGTAGCAATCGTTTATGACAAAAAATATATTTCAACATAAATACCAAACATTTTTTTACCACTCACGCGCAGCTACAACTGCTAGGCCTTCAAAGCCAAACAGCACAAGCTTTTGATATAAAAAACGTGAGCACCATTTTGCCTGTTGCTATGACAAGTTTTGTTTTTTTTTTTCTTTGCTTTTTACCTACCACCCACCTTCTCAATCCACCTGCCACATATGCCAGTGCTGTTGTTGCTGGAAGTTTTACAATGTCAGGCACACTTGCCAAGAGCCACGTCAATTTCTGTCAGCACGGCAATGAAATTTGAATTCGAGTTTTTTGGTTTCGCCCGCAATAAAAATCTGTTGCAAAGCATTTTGTTATATTCAAACTAAATGTAGACAAAATCACATATGCAACTATAGCACAAAAAAAAAAAATGTATATGGAAATTTTATTGAAGCTGTGGCCGACGAGCGCCTGTGTAGTTTGTAAAAGTAAAAATGAAATTTGATATAAGTATACCGTGAATGGGATTGGCGGAGTGGAGTCAGTGCGGAGGATAGCAGCCACAGCACAATTGTAGCAATTGCCGACAAAAATACTATTGATATGCAAACGTTTTGGCAGAATTGCTTTATGAAATATTTTTCCACTTGCAGTCAACATTTTGTATATATCAATATAATGCCACAAATTTGTGGTGATAGCGGCAAAGCATTCTGAAAAATATTTACAAACAAAAATCAACTTCACATACTCGTACGAGTGCTTGTATTTATATTTAATTGTGAATTAATATTTTTTAGGAATAAAGGTTTGAGCGAAAAAGGTCGATAATTCGAGGGAACAAATTTTTTTTCTTACCCACATTTTTTGCATAAAACAACTTCTAAGAAACTGTCAAAAAAAAATTCGCTGCGTGTATTTTATCTACAATTTTAATTGGTACAGGAATTTATAATTTACATTTTTTGTCTGCATTTTAAGCTTTTTCAGAAAAAATGCGCATATTTTCAGAAAATATTTATTCCATTTAAGTACAAAAAAACTACAATATTTGTGATAAGTAAAAAAGCAAACAAACACTAAAAAGGGCAAAGTAAATATTTACCTAGCAGCCATAGTACTTGTATGCAATAAAAAATTATGCGCACTTTATGAGACGATTACGTTATTTATTTGACAAATAAAGAGCGTAATAAAAATGATTTATGCAACTAGGCGTATGTGTATGTGCATGTTTATGTGTGTGTTTATGTGTATGAAGCGTGAGTTATATAGAAATTTTATTTTTTCATTACGAAATTGAATGGATGGGTAAAAATCTAGCGGCGCAGAAATTTTCTATCAAATGAATTGATTTATCAAATTGGCAAAAAAAAAAATAATTGAAACAATTTTATCGTTCAAAATAAATATACGAAATTTGTGTACGAAAGTATAATATTAGCGTGTCGGCGTTTCCCCTGACCGTTTTTTGGTCAAGTAGACTGCGTTCATGTTGAGTATTAAATTAAATAAATTGAGCAGCTTTCCACAGTCTCACAATTTTGTTTTACATTTTCCGTTGATTCTTTTTATGAAAATATAGCTTAGATTGTAAAACACGATATAAAATACAAAGATGAACGCACAACAATTTGTAAAATAAAAAAAAAAACACATTTTACTTTAAATAACAATTACAACGAGCTCGTATTTAATTTAAAAGTTTAATACAGCTCGAGTTGTTCAATTTCCATTGCAATTCGTAATCACCAATTCGTTTGCTCTTTTTAATTTGATTGCTTTAATTTTTTTAAGAATTAATAATTATTAAAAATAATTGGAAATAAACAAGTTTATTTGCTACTGAATAAATAATCAAAAATAATTATTTTAATTGAAAATAATAAAATAATATAAAACAATCTTAGTTAATTGATTTTTTAAGAGTTTTCGGCAATTTGAAATATTATTAGCTTACAGGATCAAAATTTTGCTTACCTCAAATAATTTAAAAATGATATTGTATTTAATTTAATAGTTTATTCCAGACAGACGATTTATATTGCCTCTATTATTTTTTACTTTTTTAAACATTAAACATTTTGAAGCAATTCGGTTTGACAAAACAAGGTAAAATAAATCAAAAAAAAAAAAAAATTAAAAAAAATTAAAAAAAAAATTTTTTTAAATGTTAAAAAATACAGATAATTATATTAATCATATATTTACCAAAATGTAAAATAACAGGAAAAATCAAAAAATTGTTTTAGGCTTGTAATTAATAATTGTTTTTAAATAAAAAAAAATATTCAAAACTAGTATCGCATTATTTTATTATACTTATTATCAAAAGTAATCAATAAGTATAAATATCAAATCATAAAAATATCATATACCTAATTAAAATTAATCACTAAGCTATAGGTTATGAATATATTTCATTTGGCTAAATATACTAAAATAAATCATGTAACTAAAAAATAGGTAACTGAAAATAATCAAATGATTATATTAATCAAGCAATTTAAAGCGTTAAAAAATAATTGACAATAACCAAAAAATAAATAAAATAAAATAATTTAAAAAAAACACAAATACCGCATTATTTTAAGTAATTTAATTTAGTTATAAAATGATTGGAAATAATTCGAAATAATCAATAAATAATAAAATAATTAAAAATAATTACTCAGGAAAACATTTTATTTTGATAAAGACATTGAAATAAATCATGAAATTAAGAACAAATAAAAATAGGGGCAAATTATTAAATATTTAAGAAATTGTAAAATATTTGAAAGTAAGACAAAAAGCCACATAGTTACATACATCCATCGCTTAAAGATCTTAGCTCCCTAGAACAGCGCAGATAATTTGTTTTTGCTTTATTCTACAAATTTTTTCGCAAGATTTCAATATACATACTCGTACAAATGAAACTATTTGATCACACTTCACAAAGATTTTACGAAATTCTCAATCTTCACAACTATGCTAAATTTTCCTTTACCAAATGTCTTACATAAACAAAAAAATATTTATAAATATATTTGTATTCAACTGTATTTCCTCTTTCGTAGGTTTTTGGTGGTGATTTTTTCAAGCGCTGAACCTTGTATTTATCTCTTAAATTATCACATTATCGCTTCCCTGCAATTTTTACTAACTTAGTAGCCAAGTGAGTTGAAGTGAAATGATTACACGCATATGTATGGAAATACTCCCAACCATTCACACCATACACTCATACGTAACATATTGGTAAGACAAAGCTTGCCGAACGTTGTTTACTCAATCGAGTGTATCGAACAAAAATTTATTGAAATATATATTTTTATATGCAAACCTACTAGTAGAGCAAAAAAAAACAAGAAAATTGAGCACGAAAAAATGTTTGCAACATAGGAATAAAGATAACAGAAAATATTGCAAGAAATTGTCGGCGGAAGAGGATATTAAAGAAACGCAGTAAAAGAGAAAAATAAATATAAATAAATGAATAAAAAACAAACAAAAAATATAAAAAAAAACACAAAGAAGGGCTGATATTGTTTACACTGCACGGTGATTACTGTCCTACATTTCATGTATGTATATAAAAATTCTATGTAAGAAATGCAAATATACAAATAAATTGCGTATAGATATTTTTATTTGTATTTATGCACACAGGAAAATATAGCCATAGTATGTGTGCTATATGTTTGTATTTTTGTGCATTTCCGCATAAAAATTTTCTGCCTCGCACTCCAGCAACTTGCAATCGCAAGTAGTATGTATGTACGACTTCGGTGTATCGGTATAGCCATAAATTATAACTACAAGCTGGAAATGCCAACGATTGCAATATGCGCACTCAGCTCTACATTTATACCACAAACATATGCAGTAAATACCAATGTAAGTATACGATTGTGGGCTTCTCGAAACAAACTTACCATTGCCTACATCTAGGCGTATAACGGTTAGTATGGCTATGAAAAGGGGAAGTGTAGCTCAATTCATATGAATTGAGTTGGTATTAGCTTTTATTGGAATTTAACCACACCGCTTAGCTTTGCTGCTATTGGTTCTGTTATTATTGCTGTCGAGAGTACCTACTATTTTTTTCTAGTTTTGGGAACTCCTTTGAAGTATTACAAAAACTGTCCCAAAAATTCTGTTTACAAAGTGACAAATTTTCCTTTTTTTTTTTGTAATTTTGTTAATATTTGTGTGAAGTTTAAAGTTTGAATTTATGAGTTTTTTTTTTATAAAATGTACTGGGGTTAAAAACATTAAGACTAAAAATCAAAAAGAAATAAATTTAATATACATAGTTAGTGATAAATACGACTAGAATTGAAGGCAAACAGTAAGAGAGAGAAAAATAAAGAACTTCCTTCTTCAGCAAAAGGTAGTAAGATGGAAGCAGTACTATGGAATGTTTGAGCATTGCAGCGGTGCTGTGAAATTTCAATGAATCTGATATATATAAGACACGAGACACAATATCTGCCCTTCTCCTCTCTACATATTGCCTAAACTGTTAATTCCATTGCCTTTAACCTAAAAGTATGCATAATAAATGTGCAACAGTTTTGAAAGCTTTGTAATGCGATATGTACGTGGATAAAAAATTGTTGGATCTCATCGTGCCAAAGGATTTTTATACATGCACATACGTAAATATATTTAGTAAAATCTTGTGGGAAATTTATTACCAGGGCAGAAAGTGCTATGAGAAAAAGTTTTCATCATTTTTATGGACAATTTTTGAGCGATTGAAGAGATTTCGACAAATATTACGCGCTTATTTGCAGTCTTTATGATTCTAGTCATCAAACGGGTTATTGTTTTTTACTTCCCTTATACGAGTGCTTGTAAAAATATTTGAGTTTTTCTCTCCGATAAATTATATTTCCATCTACGCTTCCACAACTTTTTCTAGCCTTACACTTTTTTCCTTTAACTCCAGTCAGTTCTCACTCTCACTTCCATTGACCTCTTATTTTGCTGGCAATTGTATTTCTTTGCTTATTTTTTCTTTTGTATTCCATGCCACACTTCGCGCTCACCAACTTAATAAGCATTATCCGCATTTTATAGCGTAATTGGGTCAATATTATTGTTTGTGAATGAGGCGCAGTTTAGCGCACTCAAAAACGCTTACAATTTCTATTCATTCGCACTATCGCGCAGCTTTGTTTCTCATTTGCTATTTAGATACTTGACACTTTTTGTGAACTTAAAAAAACTCATTTTATTTAACTGCTGAAATTCAGTAGATGCCCTGATTTGTTTTTAGTTTTATTTCATTTCTCAGTTCCTCTCACTGTGCTGGCTGTGCAAAATGTACGCATCAATCATGTAGGGATTCCGGCATATATTTTTGCACTTTCCTTTTAACGTATTAGCTTTTGTTTTATCTATTTATTTCTTATTTTGCAATTTCTGCATTCTTAAATTTTTCTTTGTTCCAGCGCAATTTAGCAGCGTAGGCGCCTATTGTTATGCTTCGACTTGTTTACTCATTTCTATTGTTCTTAATACGCAACGTCTGCCCCACTTTTCTGCCCTTTTTCATTTGCCCATTCAGTCGATTTGCTAGGAAAATCATAAATTTTTTTTTACAAAATTTCTTCCTCATCTCGTATCTTGTTTCTTATATCAGCTCCGTCAGCTTCGTCAGCCACAAAACAACATCTTCTGCGTGCTTTATCTTCATTTTCATGGATTTATTTTATGTGCAATTTTTGTCTGCTTGTCGAACTGACATCTCGTATCTTCATTTCTAAAGGCTGGCGCTTTTGTTTTTGCTTTTTTACACTAACATTCGTTGCTACTAATGTTGTTTTATTTGCCAGCTGCACACACTTGACTGCAGTTATTGTGCAATTAAAATGTTAAAAAGCGTGAACACTTTCTACGTTATGCGCTTAGCATGCTTTGGCGCTTAGCGTTTGCAGTTAGCAGTGGGGAGGAGAAAAAATAAGCGAATCTTTGCAAACTGCTGCTACTAACTGTTGTTTTTATTTGCGTAGTCCTCCAGATTGCTGCTTCTCTCAGTACCTACATTTTTTCACATTTTAAATGATTATCTTTTTACGACTATTAGTTCATAACGTGTTCTTGCAGTTTTCTTCACGCAGGATCTAACGCAGCTTTTTAAGTATCTTACACATTCTTTATCACTTTTTGAAGTACACGCGTTCGCTATAACATCGATAAGACGCCAGAAAGTAGGCTTTAGTTAAGTGATTTTGTGTCGTAATTTATGCTGCGGCAGTCTGTATCAACTGCTTTCCTAGTTAGCACTCGTTTGTTTCGAGAGGCAACAGTCGACATGCTTTAGAATTATTGGAAGTCTGCAGAAATAAAGGAGTTTCACATTTGGCCAAAATAAACAAGGACGAAAATAATTTTGACTTGGAAAACTTTTCACAATTAGGCTACTTATTTTAATAAACATTCCACAGAAAAGTACTCATATTTTAAAGGATTTTCATGCAGGAATTATACACAGTTTTGCGAATAAAAAGTGAAGCCATAACCAGCAATAGAGGACTCGATACAGCAAGGAAGATGAACTACTGAGTTTAGTATACAATATTGAACATAAATAGAAAGCACATATTGCAAAAGCTTCGGCAAAAAAAAAAATCGTACACCCAAAAAGGAAAACATGGCAGCTGTTGAAGAAATATAAATTTTTTTAATAAACACCTATTCAAAATTTTAAAGCATCAGTTTTAAATTAAAGTGTAAGTCGCGCAAATCTCACAAATAAAAAATTACGAAAGGTTTATGAAATAATATAAGCAAATTTTTACATTTTTAAGTAATTTGTAATTCAATAAATTTGTTACTACCTTTTTACTGGAATGCTGATAGTATTTACGCGGATGTAGCGCACACATATACCGATCGACGGCCATGCAGACCAAAATGACGGCGCTTTGTTGTGAGAGCGCACCGCGGAGGAGAGCCTGAAAATGGAGAGAGAAATACAAAAAAAAAACATAAATATATATTAAGTAATTGATAACTAGAAAAGAAAGCATTTCTTTATTTCCTTAACAATTATGAGTGACAGAAATTTTTTTAATTTAAAAAAAAAAAACGTTTATCTTGGGGCTTGCATTATAAAGAGTCCTTTCCTACAGAGATGCGAGATACATTTTTTAAGTAATCGAAACCTATTATTTTAAGACTTTTATTATAAAAAATCTTTCGGTAATAATTATCAGTGAGTTACATTTTTTAATTTGTTTTTTTTTTTTTGGAACTTGCATTATAAAAGTATTCCCATTACAATTATGCGGGAGACATTCTAATTGTACGACTTATATTATAAAAGTCTTTACGTAATAATTATCAGCTTATCTTTTAATATGTTAAGTAACTTGCAACTAATATTTTGAGATTTATGTTATAAAAGAATTTCCTTATCAGTTATGAGTGCGAGAAATTTTTTCAGTCATCAGTAACAATTTTTTTTTTTTTTTAAACTTGTATTATAAAAGGTCTCCATTATAATTGTATAATTATATAATCTTTAAAACACTTTAATCTTGAAACTTATATTATAGAAGTTTTTACGTATTAATTATGAGCGAGAAAAACTTGTATAGTTCTTGAAATACAGAACTAATTCGGAACCATTTTGAGTCTAGTTTAATATAATTTCTCGACTATTTTTTTTTCTTTTTCGAATGAATTAATTTGGGGAAATTATAGCGGTGTTTTTTATTATCATTATCTTTATTTTTATCGCTATCGCTATCAACATTTTTGCTCAATTCGAAATCGTTATCGATACTTAAATTGTTATGAGTATCGATCCCAAGGTATATTCACAAAAATTGAAACTAATTTGATGGATTTTATATAAAATACTTTCTTAGCACTTTTCCATTTAGCAAGAATTTGAACTTTGTTTTTGACAGTGAAATTGAATTTAAAAAAAAAGTAACAAAAAATATTATTATTTTTTAATTTTTTGAGTTTGTTGTAAATTATTTTGCAGCAACAATATAGGTGCATTTCTTGAGAACTCCAAACTAATTTATGAGATTTGGATGGAAGTTCTTGAGCAATATTTTGAAATGAGTTTTTGGTGTGCCAAAATATTTTGATATTTCAAGAAATGGCTGAAGCTTTTTACATATGAAGCAACTGCTGAAAGCGTGGCTGCATTGCTTGATGCGAATTCACCTTTTATAAATTCGTATTGATAAAAAGTGTAATAACTATAAAAGTTGTAAAGTACAAAACTCATAAATCCATATAATTTTTTATACAAGCATCATCAGTGCTATTCACAAAAATTTCAAAGTTTCAGAGAGTCTCAACAAGACCGTGCTATTAATAAGACCTACAATAACAACTACAAAAAGAGTTTGAAATTGAAAAAATAAAGTAAAAAATTTTAACCTGATTTCGATTTCTCCTCATATACAACTCTCTCGAATGCCAACATAAAATATATCTCCACCTGCATCACTCTGGTGGGCATAATTATCTAGTTGGTGGTAAATTTCAAACATTTTTAGCGTTAATAAAACAACCGCAGAATTTACTCTCTCGCTGTGCTATAAAAGTAATTGTTATAAATCGGTAAAAGTGTAGTTCACATTTCATTTGCACCAGCGAACAATTAACAATTTTGCGCTAAAACTCAAACAAATACATTAACCGGGTGTGTGTGAAGCAAAATGGTGTAAATAGAGTGTGAAAATAAAATTATGCAACCATAGCTTGGGAAATGTTGTTTATGTGTTTAGTTACGCTGAAAATCCGTACTTCATACGTGAAACGCGTAATGCGAAATACGAAATATGTGCCGAAATGGTAAATTTACATCTCTATGCGTTCGCTACTGTTTACTTTGTTAGTCATTATAAACAGCACATTTGGTTTTTAGTTCGCGGTTTTCTGCCGCTGAAAGTTTATTTTGCCTACACTTTTGCATATTTACGTTTACGCTCACACACTCACATATGCATATATGTAGTCATTCATGTGTGCTCGATCTACATACATCTAATATTTGCGCTTGTTTTGAGTTGCCTGACAGCGGGCGTGTAAATTTCAAATGAGTTTGTATTGTTTTGTTTTGTATTTTACTTGGGAGCGAAGAATATTTACATACACACACAACCACACACATACATGCATGTAAATATGTATTATATAATACATTGGTATTCTCGCCTCTAACTAATTGAAATTACGTTTGTTTGGCTTTAATTGTTTCTATGTACTCTCTTCCCTAGATACGGGGCATAGGCCGCTACATAGGAGCTTCAAAGCGGCATTGATAAATTTAGAACTTCCTTAACAAAAGCAGCTATTAATTATAACCCAAAGGTAGGCGGAAATTTGATGATTAATTCGATTGAAATTGAACTTCAAATCGCTGGAGAATTTTCGCTATACAATGGCAAATCTAATTGTGGTTACTCATACGCCGTGTAGGCGGAGTAATCGAAGCGAAACAATGTGTGAATTTGTGTTTTATTTGTAATTAAATTACATACAATGTATAAACATAGCATAATGTAGGGCAGCAATAAATCTTATACTTATTATGTGCACGGTTATGTGCTGTTGGAAGTTATTGATAAGAAAGGGCTTGGGTTTGCTTAGGATGAAATTCGGAATATTTAGAGGTATAAATTAATACTTGTTGTATGTAGTACGAATTTTTTTGAAGCCCCTACTATAACACATACACATACTACTGAACACAATTAACTGATTAGTTATAGTTAGGATTAATCGCAAATTAATCACTTTTTAAAAGTAACCTTAAAAAGTGAAATATAATTAAAAATGTGGTATGAATATTTATTACTCACAAGTCTTTTGCTATGGTATAATCATAAAATGTCAAAAAATAGTCAATAATCAATCGACTTATAATGGTCTTGATTTCTGATTAGTTGAATTATGATTAGATTAAATTAGATTATTTTCTACTGTGTCTAATAGTAAACAATTGCTAGTCATAAAAAGTGCTAATAAGTCCAAAGGAATTCTAAAATTAGGAATTATATAAATATTTAGTACTTTTTATAATTTTAAATGATTTTAATCAGTTATTATATTAAATTTTAATTTCGATTTTTTTATCACTAATAAAATTATTACAAATTTTTTAATTTTGTATTTATTGTGAGAATAACGCATAACTATTTACCAGGTTAAATCAGAAACTAATTGAAAATTTTGATTAGCTAAATAATCTTGTCCTTTAATTATTAAGTATTATTGAGCGAAATAATTAACTAATATAAACCACTTTATATTTTACTGCTAATTATTAACAGAGTAAACAAAATATTTTGTAATTATTTTTAAAAATAATCAACAATTAATCACAAGATTATATAAAAAAAATGTTAGGACTTTATATTCTATTGCTAAGGATTACTTTCTCGATTAAGCTGGTATAGCGTTCAAGATTTTTGATTATTTTTAAAAGTAATCGGTAACTAATCGCAACATTATATAACAAATTAACTTAAAATTTTGAATAACGAAAAAATGTAATCATTTTCTATTTATATTTTATGGCTACCGGTTACTTTCTCAATTACGCTACCATTAGGTTTAGCATTACTAATAAGTTATCGACTTAAATCAAAATAAAGTTTGAACTTTTATGATTTCTGCATATAATTCAGTTTGAATTTTTAAGTATCACAATTTAAAAGTAAAAAGTCTTTAATATGCACCGATAACACCAAAGTCTAAATTTGGAAAAATAAATACTCTTAGTTTTAAAGTGAGTTAATCTTTCTCTCAAGAAGTAACTATTTTTGTTGAAAATCCACAGCTGGATATAATCTGTTAAAGTGTAAAATTGTGTCTAAGTAAATTTTAATTCATAATTCAATCAATTGCCTTCAATTAAGTCTGTCAAGTTAAAGCGTATAATAGTTCGTAGGAAAGCTGCCTTCCAATTTCGTTGCCTTCAATTTTGATTTCAATTGCGCCAATTCAAACTCGCGGTAATTAAGTTATTTTAATTACATGTTAATTATTGCCAGATTGTTTCATATAAACCTGGAAGTAGCTTAGGACAAGCTCCTTCTGTTATTTGAGGTTGTGTTTTTGCCCAATGAAAGGAGAGCTCTTGATTTATATACGAGTACTTATTGCTGTTTTAGGGATGCAGACTGACTTCAAGTATATCACTATTATTATAAACAATATTCGAAGCTGATTTTAAACACAGCATCTACACTGTTTTGTTTTAGCAAACTTAAATGTGTGGGTATTGAACTTTAAGAAATTTGATTACTTTAACACAAAAAGTTTTTAAAAATAATTTTTTGAATTTAAGGCCTTTTATTGTTAATAAAACCGAGCTAAAAAATAATAAAAATGACGCAAATAACTGACCATATGGCGGTTTTTTACAATATTCAAAATTATTTGCACTGTAAGTATTTTTTGGTAATTATTTTTTTTTTTAATATTTTAAGTTAAAAATTACTGAAAATCATATTGCAATCAACAAAGTGAAGATGTGATTTTTTCATCTCACCGAGTCGATAGTTATTCAACTACTTAAAACTACAAATTTGTATTATTCTCTGTTCGCTATAAGTTTCTTGCTTTTTCATTCATTAAATAAATAAAATCTAAAAAATTATCGGTTTTGCTTTCTATTCCAAGTCTTAGAACTAAATATTTTATACAGAAAGTAAAAGAAGTAATCCACTAAAAATAGATTTGTCGTAAATCACTACAACTTTTTTACAATCCCGAAAATTCAACAGCAAACGCGTGCCCTCTTTAAATCTACGCAAATCGATTGCACTGATTTTTTTTTTAATGAAAAACAAAAACAAAATGCTTCGTGCGCTTCATTTTTCTTTTTTTTCAAGAAATTCAGCACGATTTGGCAAATGTGCAAATTTGCAGCGAAAGTGAAAAACTATTTTCGCACAAAGTTGCACTTTGGAATTTCACAAACTCACCGCCCACCTAACACTTCGCTACGTACATACAAAAATTTAGCAGCCACTACCCATCGTTTCGTATCTTCTTCTTCGTATCGCATTAGTTCTAGTTTGTTTGGCATTATCAGCCACTTAAGTTGGTGCTAAGTTTGTGGCGTTTTGTTGTTGCCGCCGCCGACGCCACGTTGTCCACATTGTCCACTTTATTTGTACTACACGTGTAGGACACAAGGTGAAAGTAACAAAAACAAAAAGTCATGGCATGAAGTATATTTTTCATTTTGCACAACAAATAGTCAACATGTACACTCGTTTAGTTTATCTCTTTGAATTTTCCCATTGTTTTTGTTTGTTTTTTTTTTAATTTTTCTTAAAAAGTAGATTTCATGTCATGTCTCATACGCCAACGCTTACCTGTATTTGGCAAAATATCTCGCCGTATGGCCAGCAATGGAAGAGCGCTGGCAACAGTCCAAACGGTGTGATAAGCAATCCAATGGTGAGGTCATTTAAAGCCAAGGAGGTGAGCAGATATCGTGGCTGTAAAGGAAGTGAGAAAAAGGAGGGAAAAAGAGAACAGCAATGTGAGTGTACGAGTAGTGAAAAAAAATTGTAAGGAAGTGGCAGAGCAATGGCTACGCATAAGAAAAAAAAATATGTTAAAAAATTGTGAGCAAATAAAATTCGGTGGGCAAATCAATAGGTGGTGGTATTTTTATAGATAATACTTAATTTTTATTAAGGTAAATGAAGCAGCAATAAATTGAATAGAAAATATAAATTTAAAATATGCAGATGAAAATCTGTATTGATTTGATTTCTTTACGTCCATTAGTGCATATATTTTTGAATAAATATTTTAGGGTTCGAAAATAATCGTTATTTTGTTTTAATACGGTAAAGTAATTGGCAAGAATCCGTCCAAAATAAAAGTAGATCATATCGATTGAATCTTTATGCCATATAATATACAAATCTGGCCTTGTTTTTATTAAGAACAATTTTGTTTTTAAATCATTGCATAATCGTTATTTTACGATATTAATTTTTTCGATTAAGATTGATCGATATTTTATGATTTTTATTTTTCGATCAAAAATAATCGTCTTCTTGAATTTTTATTTTTCAGATCAATTTGATCGAAAATTTGTGATTTTTTATTTTTTTCGATAAAAAATAATCGTTATTTTTGTAATCGTTTACAGTTTGTCGATCATGATAAACGCAAACAAATTTGTCGGCGATTACAATATTATATTTTATGATTAAAAAAGATGTCACAAAACGTCGATCAATTATGATCGAAATCTTTAAAATCCAAGAATAACGATTATTTTTTATCGAAATAAAAAATCGCAAAATATCAGTCAAATATGATAGGAAATATACAAATCCAAGAATGTGATGATCAAACATGACCGAAAAGATAAAATTAAAAAGTAACGATTATCATAACATCGAATTAACGAAAAATTAAAAATCCAAAAAAAACGATTATTTGTGAACGAGGAAATCAAAATAAAAAGAAGACGATTTAATCACGATTTTTTTATGACAATTATAACCGTTACAGTCCCGGAAATCTTTCATATATATACATATATACTATATAAATTTTTAAAACCAAACTTTTTACTAAAAATTTATAAAAAATTCTAGGTATGCAGTTTTATTGACCATTAAATTCTAGCATACCGAAGTTCAAGTTTTATGTAGCTTAAAACTACCGTTTAGTTTTGATAATATTTTTCGTCGACGCTGTCATGCATTTTTTTTTTCGATACAAACTACGTTAGATAATTTTTTTTTAAAGAATACTCTGAAAGAAAAAATTGTCAAAAAGCAACGGTAATTTTGAGGTACTAGAATTTATTCTAAATACAAAGTTTATTGTAAAAATTTGTTTGTTATGGAATGAGGTAGATTTTTATAAAAAGAAATATCAAACACAAAACAATCAAAAGAAAAATAGCAAGTGGTCGAACTTTCATATTTTT
Source organism: Anomoia purmunda (assembly GCA_951828415.1). Taxonomy (NCBI): domain Eukaryota; kingdom Metazoa; phylum Arthropoda; class Insecta; order Diptera; family Tephritidae; genus Anomoia; species Anomoia purmunda. The sequence goes on from OX639997.1 coordinate 115,172,956, forward strand.
TTCACATGAGTGTATATGTAGTTGTTGAATTTCGACTTGCCCAAAAAAAAAGTGTAATATTTTTGAACAATAACGTAATGTAGTGTGTTAAAAATAAGCTACTTAAATAAGTATATGGAAAATTAAAGAAATTGTTTTTTGTCGTAAAACCTATTATTGAGGTGAATAAACCATCGAGTTCCTTTAACTTATCACCAATAAATCTCATTCCACATGCCGCACATTAAACTGCTTTCCTTCTTTCTACCTTCAGCTTATTTTCTATAATGCTATTTTTATTCCATTTCCATTCTTCTTCACTCACCTGCTGATGTATGTACGGCGAATAGCGACGATTGTTTATTACAAATATAACCAGCGCATTGGCACCAATCACGCCCAGCGTCAGTATAAGTATGAGCACTGCCTCGATAGTCTCCGCAATGCCAATATGTACAATGAAATTGTGACTGGTATAACGTGGATGGGAGCAGCTTGAATTCTTAACAGTTGGCGGTACGAGCAGTCCACCGGTTTTTAGGTCCATTGCAGTGCTGCTAAAACGAAAATGAAAATACAGACAGAGAGAGAGAGAGAGAGAGAGAGATTGAGTGTGTTGGCGAATATAGATAAATAAAAATTTGTAGCAGTAAGCAATAAAGTTCAAGAAAATAACTATATATTTTTATTGTTGTAATATATTTGCCGGATGTTAGTTTTGGCATATAAATCAGCACAAGTGGCAGGCTGGAAATATGAAAAATTGGAAAATATATCTAAGTACGAAAACAAGATGATGAATTTGCTTTTGGCTGATAAAAATGAGGACATTGACTTGGAAGACGCTATTGGTTGTAATATAAAGTAGATATTGGGGATTGTAGCCACATAAATTTAGCAAATTTTTCGATATCAAAACAATTCATTTAAGAGTTTTTAATATATGGCGAGAAAATAGCATCGCGTTCTGTGGTTGAGCACTAAGTGCATATTAGGGTAGGGGAAAGCCATCGGCGAAAAGAAAACATAGAATTTTAATGCACTCACTACTCTGCCTATTCTGTACTGAAAAAACAATGCAACTATTTTTGTTTTTTAATATTTAGATTTCGCTCGAAGCGCTCAAATTTTTAAAACTAAAATAAATTTATCGAATCCTTGGATATTAATTAATAGGCGTTTTTTTTTTTTCATTATAAAATATTTAGAGGTCGCTCAAAGCGCTCAAATTTTCCAAACTAAAATAAATTTATCGAATCCTTGGATATTAATTAATATTTTTTTCTGCTAAAGAGAATTCAAAGCATAACACACAATTTTCTAATAAAGACTATTTTTTATGGCTTAAGTTTTTGCAGTTTTGGGGGTTTTTCTCCATATAAAATACATGTGAAAATTTGAATTCTTTGAGCTCCCTCTAAATATGTTTCTGATTAAGAAACAAAATAGAGTCTTTCCTATGGATAGGAGAGCATTAAAATTTCGAATTTCTTTTTTTTTTTTTTGGACCAACCTAGTGCACATAGTGTAAGCTATAGAAGAGCTAAAAGCTTAACGAAGGCGCTTTGTTTCTCACTCAAATCGCTGATAAATCTGATAATAAATTTGAGTAAGATTAATGTAGTCGACGGTGACTACTCAAACTAAAAACTAAAAAATTTAATTTGTTGAAGAATTGATTGTGGTGTATAAATTTGTCTGCTTCTTGTTTTCCTTCTTCTTAGAACACTTTCCACCAATGGCGACATTTAATAAATATTTTGGCATTTTTTGATAATAAATAAAACTTGCTTTAGGATTTTCATTTTTTCTTCAATAAAAAAACAAATCTATCTTTTTATAAATACATTTTAAAAAAATGAAATGAAAGTTAATCATGTAATAAAAATCGACTGTGAAATAAATGATGCCTGAACTAACCTACTTAACTTTTCAAAAAAGAAAAAACAAAACTCTAACGGTAAATACATCATTCGAGAGTAAATAGTGTATTTTCTCTGACTGTTGCTGCAATTTTCTGGCAATTCGAAATATGAGTGCAAAAAATCGTTTTAGGGTTGAGAAAGTAGTTCAGTTTAAAATTTTTGTCTGCACGTTGTTTTTGCGCTGCTTCCATGGTATTTATAATGCCATCAGAAAAACTCACACAAAATACTTTAAACAATAAAATTTTTTTCGTCATTTTGAAAGCATGTAACGATGATTTGATTTTTACTTTAAGTTAAAATTAAAATTATAATCACTGTGAGTGAAAAATATCGAATATGTAGTTTACACGTTACAAAAAATAAAATGATTTATGTTTTTTTTTTTTTTAAGAAAAAATTACAACCCAAAAAATAACTTGTGAAAAAATGATTTGTTTTTTAACTTTAAGAAAAAAATTTTTTTTGAAAACAAAAAAAAATATTTTATAAAATTTTGTTAAAAAAAATGTGCAAATAATTTTTGTTGCTCTGTAAGAAATAAGTAGCGCAAAAATATTTTTCAAACTGCTCAAGTGAAAATAATGCTCAAAAATTACTGATCAATTTTAATTTTTACCGTTAATAAAAACAAAAAAAAACATAGTTTTGAATTATTTTTTTCATCAATGTAGTTTATTTTTGATTAAATTCATGTTCAGAAATTATATTTTTTCGTACCAGTATCGATGTGCCTTCAAATCACTCAGAGTGAAAACATCCAAAATACATTACTCGGTTCACTTTTCTCCACTGATCTTTTTATATGGTTTTTATACTCACTGACAGTATAAATACCTACAAAACATTTTAAAGCTTACATCAAATTTCGAAATTTTTCTAATACAAACCATAATGTTGTAACTAGTTGAAAATTACAATAAACAATATTTTTACTTTTGTTTGTCATTTAAAAGTTTTAAATCAATTCAATTTTCCCGACGCATATCGCGTATGCCAATTCTTGCTGTCAAGAAAAGTGGTCAAAATGTGTGAGAAGAAGAATCAATCCATCACTTTCTATATCTATGCGACAGGCTTTTTCTGACACTAATAAAATGTATCAGCAATTTTCGCCATGGGCATATATTCTTGAAAATGGATTGGATTGAAGAAAACCAGCTACTAAAAGTAGGAAAAGTGAGAAAAGAAGTGACACTAAGGAGATGCAACCTACTTTAGGAGAAAACAAATTTTAAGGAATTATGGAATTAAAAATAAAGGTTATTTTTCTTGGATGCGTAGACGAGATTTTATTAGAATGTACTGTACAAATGTATGCAATCACCGCACTCAAAGAAAAGTAAATACATATACAATATAAATAAATATGTGCGGTATGCTGATAGAAAAGGAAACGAAAAATAATTTCCTATAATATTAATATTTATGTTTCACACAATCATAAATATTTTTTCTCTTATTTATGGCAATGTTATTTATTAATGCCTTATTGTAAATATTATTGCATACACATTTTCCAATCTCCACAGCCGCAAAAATGGACGAAATTAAATTTTGCATTTTTTTTGGCAACAAATTTGGCAAGTAATAAATTTACCACAATACCATAAGCTATGCGCTGCACAATACAAGCCAAAATATTTGATTATATTGGAGCAAACACAGAAATTTTTACACAATTATGTGTGAATATTAAACCGGGTCGATGTCATGTAAAAAAAGTATTTCATAAAACGAAAAGTTTTGTATTTTAAGCGAATTGAAATTAAATTAAAAGGGGGAGAAATTGAGCGAATTCTGCTTGCTGCTCGTAGGAGGTTCTGAAGTTGCGACATGACATTAAAATACTCTCGAGTTAGGTTTACCAAATAAGGCGGCTAATTTTTTTAATTTTTTCGCTCCAGTCTAATATACAGACTCATCAACAGTTTTTGTGTGGTTGCACAGAATATTTTTGCAAAATGTAAATGCAAGTGCCTATTGAAATACATACACTGACTCAAACGACTGAACGCATGGCAATGTTTTTTATAATATTTAAAATGTTTTTCATGATAAATTTTCTTCGTTAATTTTTCATAAAACTATAGTTTGCAGTATAATAAAATGCATATAAATAAAAATTTATAATTTTATGCAAACTTTATAAAAATCCAAAAAATTTTCTAATTTTTTTGTTTAAAATTTTGAAAAAAATTTGGGTATGCAGTTTTGTAGCTCATTTTATTTTTTGATTGTTTTTAGTCAATTTAAATTTTTTAAATTTTTATCTAAGAAATCCTTTTTTTCATTTAACCAATGCAGTTTATATTTCAGAAGGTTTGCACGACCATTGGCACAAAAAAATATTAAAAACCAATTGGAATTTATATAAAATTCTTGAGCTACAAAACATTTTATAAAAACTCAAATTTAAATATTTAAAATTTCGGTGTAAATTTTCAAAAATTTTGTACAAAGTATGATTTTTTTATACTACGAACCAATATTAAAAAAAAAATAATAAAATAATAAATAAGAATATTGTAAAAAACTTACCATGCGAGTAGTTATTTGAGTTACCGTTTATATATTTTTTTAATATTTTCCACACCCTTACGAAATACTTGCATATTTATATATAAGCTTAAAAATTTATGAAATTATTTTAAAATTTTCTTGTTCAACCTACGGGTTTAAATTTGTATTTTTTTTTGGAATACGATTAAGTTTTTAAGATAAAAAATAACTTTTCAGTTGACCAATTGCTAATAATAATAACAGAAATATTATAGAACTCCAAACTCTGGGAATTTCCTAAATATATTTATAAGTAACTAATTTTTTGGGGCAGCGAAGTTAATTTTCATATCAAAAGGGACACAATTGGTAAACAAATTATTAAAAAATGCTATTGCTGTCGAAAATATTTAATGGTTGATTTATTTAAAAATTTCTGTTTGACTTTAACATTTAGGGATAGTATGCAGTGATGAACTTTTGGATATTTTTTTTATTTTTAAAGTTATTTTTGCATGCAATCATTAAAATGAAATAAAACAAAATGCCTCTTATTATACTACGTATGAAACTCTAGTTTTATTCAATAAATAAACAATGCCAGCTGGTATTCGAAATAAGATAATTTATTTTAAACTACTTTAGTTTATGAATTCTGCCAAAACCAAATGTGTCTTTTGTGTCAAAGCAGTCAATGAGCAACTTTTTTTTTATGAAAGTAAAATTTTGAAAAATCGAGGGAAATAATTTTCAAGCAATAAAAATGCAAACCACGCTTTTGTGAAGTTTATAATATCGTAATTTTGAAAATGCTAAAAATTTAATTTCACTTTTCAAGCTAATAGCTTTTTTAAAGCCTTTAATCTAAGTTTGTAATACTTTTAGCGCAGCTGCGACTTCCTCTTACCCAAGGCAAAGCAAAAAAGTGCACAGAAAGCAAAGCATATCAAATTTAATGCAAATCTCAGTAACGAATTACAAATGTAAAAATTCGTTTTTCGTGTTTTTTATAGCTATCAAGAAATTGCGCTCTGGAGATAGAGGCACACAGCACTGCCAATAAGGGACATCAAATTCGTCATCGTTACACGTATGGTGGTGGGTTAGACAATCGCCTGCCCACTGGCCACTGCCCACAACAGCCACCTACATAGCAGTACTCAGTTCACCCGCCGGTCAGAGTTTTAATGCCGCTCTACCCAGAATTAATTTGCATGAGAGAACAAATTGATGTGCTGCAAAGTGATAAGCGTTCTTTGGAAGCGTAGAAAAAGAAATGTGGTAAGGGAATTTAATGTATGGCTGGTGGGATGTAAGGATACGTTGGCGAAGTTAAAGCTGTGACAGCGCAGACTTCTTATGCTGATTAAATGCTGAGTGAAGGCAGAGATGAAGAAAAATGAAAGAAAAATGAAACAAATAAGATAAAAGTAAAGAAATGAAACTATGGAATGAGTGCGAATTGCAGTGAGTATATTTGAAAAAGTATGTGGCGTCAAGCAAGTGAAATTACTCAAAGAAGTTCTGACTGAACAAAGCGATGTTTTAACCCAATGAAAAAGTGAAACAAAAAGGAAGAGGCTGGATAGAACTTGCAAAAAAAAAAAAAGAAATGCAAAATAAAAAAAAGAGGATGTAAAGAAATTGATAAGTAGTTATTTGGAAGCAAACAGCACACAGATTTTGTTTTTAAACTTAAATGAAATGAAGAGAAGTAAAAAGGCGTTAAAAGGAGGTCTGATCCTGCGATGGTTGGCGCAGATTTCAGCAGTACTTTTTCACTGAATTATGCAAAGCAAATGACTAGCATGTGTCCATCCATCCCAGGCGTAGTACCGCCCCTTAAAGTAAATAGGTTCATCTTCGAAACTATCCGGCCAAAGTCTACCAATTTGGTACATACTTTCATCTCAGTAGATACAAGACACAAAAAATGCGCCATTTCCGTAACAAGGAAATATAATACGCAGAATTGGATTGAGGTGAGAAAGATGGAAATGGGCATGGCACCGGACCATTTAAAGCAAAATGGTATAAATCCGAAATTATTTTAACTAACTCTACCAAATTTGAGACACACTTTTCTTCATTTCAACTCTGTATGTCTAATTAAGGAAATTTGAGAAATCAGACAACAACGAGGCCTACTCCTTATATAACGGTAATTTACAAAAAATCCAAATTTTCAATATTTTATTAAATTATGTAGCAAGTCAGATAAATCAGTAAAAATAAAATTGGGAAAATGATGGCGGTACTTTAACATAAACTAATTTCTGTTTGTTTTTATTTAAATAAATAAAAGCCGTTTAAATTTAAAAAATGAAGATTATTATGTATTATTATATAGAGACCAAGCGCTATTTATTGGAAATAAAAACCAGCGCCGGTTATTAAACATTTTGTTTCATACGAAGACTCTTCGCTACTGGTCCATATTATCTTATCCAAAGTTTCCGCACATACAATTTTATTTCTCTCACTTGCAGCGACCAATGAACTTTTATAAATTGCTGTCAGTGCATTTGTAAGCTAATACCAAAGTTCTTTGCGAGAAAAACAAAGTTTGTCTGATTTGTAAGCTACACTAATTTTCAATTAACAAAAAAAAACACCGCTGCTCCAATAAATAACTCTGCCACTCAGATTTACAATTTTCCAATCCAACATAATATCCCATCAATTTAATATGTCCGCAACTGTTCAAAACCTAAACTACACACTCCCACTCAATTACTCACTCAACTCAACTCCGCTGTGTACGCTCACATTTCACTCAACTGCAGTTAGCTGCTGCTGCACATTTTTCGTTTTTCGTTTTTTCCTTTTTTTTGTTTTTCATTTTGATAATCCAACGCTTCAGCAGCGGAAATATGCAAAATGTTGGCAATTTGTTACGCCATAATCAAGTCAAAATGGCGCTGCCATCAACAATGCGACTGTGGCAGACAGCCAGGCCGACAGCACGTCAGTAGCGCCACCAAATATTGCAACTATTTATCAGCACTCGAGTGAGTGGCTGATTGCATGAGCGAACAGCAAAATATTTTGCCCTCGAAGGCTAATACAATTCACACAATTTCCTGTCATCACAGAGCATTAACTACCCGCTCAGCTTCCGGCGTTGCCAACCGAAAACAAAAACCAAAAAAGAAAAAGAAAAAACTCCGCATGACAGCCAGCCAGAGCAGTTAGTCAGTTTGCGAAGTGACGCTCATTCGTCTTGTCAACGCAATATGCAGCCAACGTGCAACATGCAACTTGCAATATGCAACACGATGCCACACGAAGCTGGTGCTGCTGATGCTGCTGCAGCTGGCGGTGAAACTTTTTAATTTTTTTCGTTCTCCGTTTTTTTTTTTGCTTTTCGTTTACTTGCCATTGAATCAACTGTCAAACAAAACTAAGAATAACGAATGCATGGGAGTGGGTGATTGAGAGTTGAAATACGAACGGCGCCCGCATTGAAATTGCGAAAAATTGAGTAAAAAGCGCAAAGTGCTGTTAATGCAGACCAGCTGGCTGTGAGGAAACCAAATCAGGAAGTGACTTCGCACGCGGCCAGTTTGCCAAATCCAGCCAGCTATGTAGGCCTCAAAGAACCCAAAAAAAAAGAGGAAAAACAAACAAAAAAATAACAAAAAATACAAAAGCAGTCATTTCGCATGACAGATGGTTATACATCTGTTATTTGTTGTCATATTTCTTCAATGCTACTGAAAAGCGAAAAACCTTCACTTCACTTTTTGCAACGACATGATGAATTTGTACGGGATAATTGGCTGATTTTGTCAACGAAAGCGCTACGTTATTTCTGTGGTTCTCAGCTTTCTTGACAGCTGTGGTTATAAATCAAAAGCGATCAGAGATAGGTAAAAGTAAAATTTTGTAACTCACAAAAAAAAAAAAACTAAAGAGTGGTGTGAAACAATGGGTGATTATTTGGATAGGTAAAGTTAAGGTAGATTGTAAAAGAGGTACGCAGGGAACAGCTGCTTGTTACTCGTTTGAAAATGTACGTAGAAGCAAAAGAAGCAGGAAGGTTTGATTGCGCAAAACATAGTAGCTTATTCTAATGGTTTCATATATTAGCCCACCTTGGGGAATCAAAACGGACTATAAATTATTCTGCCTTGTTTTGCTGAAAAATGATGAATGCAGTTACATCCTATCCTAAATATATATCCGTCATTTTATCCATTGCACGCTCACTAGAAAACACAAATTTCTCTAATATATTTTTCTTTCATTAAATGCCTGGCACTTTTAGATGAAATGACATTTCATTCTCTAATAAAATAAAAATTAAAATCAAGTTTCCAACCTTGGTTAAAACTAAGAGAGACTACATCAAAATTTATCAAAATATCAAACGTAAAAAAAATTTGAAATTTTTGGAGTATGTGCTTAAAATTTTTTTATTCAAAAAAAAAAAGCAAAAAGTAGAACCTCCAGGCTTCAAACTTTGTTTGAAATTATAAAAAAATAGATACAATTTCGAACGTAAGAAAAAGTTCTAGAACGGTCAATTTGGAAAATTGGCAAAAAATAACAAAAAAAAAATTGTTTCAATTTTTTTATTTTTTCAACCAAAAATAAATTATTTTTATTCAGTATATATATTGCACATTAAGCAATTTAAAAAAAAATAGCAAAAATCCACGGCATACTCAAAACTTAGCAAAATAAAAAAAAAATAATTAAAAAAGTTTGAAAATTTAATAAGTAATACATTTTATATAAAATTTGCAACTTGGTCTATATCGTTTTAGTTAAAGAGTTAATTGTATTTTAAATGCAAAGTAAAGAAAAAAATAATAATAAGTGAAAATCTCCCATCTGTACTTCTTACACTTAGAAAGAAACCAAATCCTGCAAACGTAGAGCCTCCGAACTTATCGCATCTTCGGCCTGAACGATGCTTTTTGCTCAGCTATACCCTGCCGCCCACTTGCTATTTCAGCTCATTTTACTCACAGTTCAGCTGCGATTATTTCTAACAGGGTAGGCCACATAAGCGATACATTTTTTTTAAGCACTTCCCTATCGAATACAAAAAACATATGTCATTCGTTTGTTCAACTAAAGAGCATCTAAAAAGTGTGAATGAAAAAATTCAATTCATGAAAGGCGCAAGCAAAAAAAAAAATAAATAAAAAATAAAAGCAAAATCTGCCTCTATTTAAGATTGTTTTTGTTGGTCCTCCAACCATCCAAAGCTAGACAGATTGATGGGTTTTTGTGGGTATCTTTTTGTTGTTACTGTGATTGATGGCACGCTGAACGTAAATGTACAACTTGCCAACACTGTGCGAAACAGAATTACTTTGATTCGATGAAGGCGTTCTCAGTATAGACAACCGTAAAGCGATGGAGTCAGTAGGTTTATTAAGGCAATGAACTAGAACTCTAAATACTTTAATTTCGTTTTAATTTCGTATTTTTGAGAAGAGCCTCTTGAGCGGGAAAGTATTAAAAAAAATAACCATCAAATATAGCACAATTAGAGGCTCTGCAATAAAAGCCATTACTCTAGCAGTTTCGAATATATTTGTACATTTAAAGTAACACCTAAAAATGTGCAATGATTATTGACACCCACGTTTCATATAACACGAAAATGTGGGCGAATATCGTGATACATGATTGGGTGATAGTCATGGAAAGATAAATATACGCCTAGTTTCATTATAAGGCTATGGATTTTCGTTGATTTCTGATAACATATTTGGGTGGCTGTACAGCGTATTTCCTTCTAAGCTCAAAAAAAGCTCCAAGAATGGTCGATACAAAAATTTAAGAAAAATTGTAAATATAAAATGAGATAGCTTGAAAATATGAAAATACAAAACGAGCATTCAAAAAGGTTTAAAAGAGAGCGCGTTAAAAGGTTTAAAACGGGGGGATATGTAGGAAAAGCTTCGAAAAGGGTAACTAAGAAGCTTTCGAAGAGCTTCGATGGTGCCCAGAATGAGCTTTAAATGGTTTCAGAAAATATTTCAAATATATGAAGGCTCCAAACATGTGTTTTTTTTTGTAATGCAACACCAATCAAAGTTTAGGAAACTACACTTATTTCACAAATAAAGGCAGCATGACTTAATAAAGAAAGTACTTCCATTGTTAATTTTTCAACGCCATAGTAATTAGCTAGGGCTTTTGCTACTTGTATTATTTTGAATTATGTTGAAAATATATTTTCTTTCAGCTTAAAAAATAGTAAGAATCCAACGATTTTTTAATCGCATAATTGCACTTGACTTTGATTTCAGTGGCTAAATTTAAAAATCAATTTGGTTCCAGAGCGTCTGCTGAAAATAGTCAACATTTTAAATTTTAAATTTTTCAGTTTCTTTGTTACAGGCTAAATAAGCAAATTGCATTGGTACTTTTGTTTTTCATTAAACAGCATAAGTGATTAATATCCGATGGAGCAACTATACCAAACGTTTACATCTAACGATATGTCAATGATCTCTTTTTTAATAAATAAAAAGTGGAAATGATAGGGAGAATAAGAATGTAGTATATTTGAAAATGAAATCATATAATCACTAGCCAGATTCAACTGCCAAATGAAGGATTAAAATTTTGAGCTATTACTTTGGTTTTAATTTTTGCAAGTATAACTTTGGAGCGACTCAGTTGTTTTGATCTGGTGACAAAAGTCTATCTCATATTTTTATTAACACACATGTTTATTCAAAATTTCCTTGCGCTATGTTTTTTCCCAGTGTCTATATTCATCTCTTAATGCAAACCTATGCCTATAATCCATGCGTCAAGTTTCCTAGTTAAGACACTCAATGATGCCACGGCTTAGCGCCATCGCGTAGTGATAAACTTGTCGAAATTTATCTGCGGGCAAATCTGTGACACATTAATAAACACAAACACTCGCCCACACATACACAAAATTTACTTGCCACATATACTACAAATGCATGGGATTGACGCCTGACTGCCTGTAAGAGCAAAATTGCTGAGTCATTGTCACTTCAAACATATAGTGGTTAATTGTAAATGTATTTGTGGGCATTGCCAACATTTTGCAGTTGATGCCACAAGCCACGTCACCAACCAGAGAGATTGACGATATTTGATGGACAAACCAGTGTGGTTGGGAATGTGGCAGGTGGGAAGTGGCAGTGTGACTAACTGTGTGACGACAGACGCGCACAATGGTTGACCGCTGACGGTGAAATAACGATGCGAACACAAACACACAGATGCAACATATACATATAAACGCGTTACAGGACATATGTGTATTTTGTGTAACGCAATGACCTATTGTTAGGCGTTGTAAAATATTTAAAGTCATTTAGTGCCTGAATGTGGCAAATGTGTACTGTTAGTTGGTGGTTTGAAGTGGTTGGAAAAATATGTATTATGTTTTTAAAACAAATGTACACTCATTTAGCACTCGTTTTATTTTTGATATATTTTTAAGTGTAATTGCGTATTAAATTTTTTTTATGAATTCTAATGACGTCAAGCGCTACGCTGAAATTTCTAGCTGGCTTCACTTTCTATGGGTGACATTTTGTGTGGCAAGTTTTGGAGTGTATTTGCTAGCAAAATAATTTAACAGAATCTACCTTTTATTAAAGCGCCCCAAAAAGAACTAATGGTAAAAACTACAAATGGCATGAAATGCGGTTCTAAATATTTAAAATCTTTAAAAGGCAATAATAATTCTATAACAGCAATTGTTTGTTATTTCGTTATAAAGTATATAAATGAATCTGAAACCTACAAAAAAAAAAATCCGCCTCAATAGTTATCAGTGCAATTGAAATACTTTAGGTGCCCACAGCGCCATCTGTAAGTCAGTGTTTCTTCTTTGCAACTATATATCACCTATGCGAAAGTATTCACAAGAAAAATGCAGGCATGACCAAAAAATATCGATGCATCGGAATATATCGATATCGAATACCGATATTTGTTACAAAAATTTCAAAATTTTATTTATTAATTTTATTAAAAATAATAAATTTGCCAAATATATTTTATTTTTTTAACTAACGAGTAATTTTATATTCCGCCTTGAAGTCAAAATATCGAAATATTTAACTAGATAAATATAGTCATATCGAAATAAATATAGATATATCGAAATAAATATCGATACACCAAAATATCGATAATCGATTTTTATTTATTAAAAAATAATTAATCTGCCAAATATATTTAATTTTTTTCGCAATCGATTATTTCGATCATCCACCTTGAGCTCAGTATATCGATATTTTTTACTCTGCATACAACGGGATTGTTTAAGAATATCGATACGATATATTTTTTTTTTATTTGCCCATCCCCAGGAGAGAAAGGTGTTATTTGAAAGATACCATCAAAGGAAACCTATATAGTAAAGGTTTGTGCGTTTAATAGCGATAATTGGGATAAGTAATTTTCGCCAAATATCAGGTATTTGTTTGATATCTGATAATTGAAATTTGTTGATACTTGACATCTGGTATCAGATGTCTAAAATTCGATATCTGATGTCCGATGTTTTATATCTGGTATCTGATATTTTATATAGATATTTGAAACTCGGCATTTGACATGTGATATTTAACTTGTCACATCTGACAAATTAGATATTTGATATCTGACAATCGATATCTGATATCTGATATTTGATACCTAATATTTGGTATCTGTCTTTGATATTTGGTACTAGGAATTCGATAATCATCAGATTATTGATATTTGATGCTGAATATTTGATATTTTGAATATGATACTTCACATATCATACTTTACATCTTATATTTATGGGATATTTTTTTTAGTTAATATTTCTTAATCCATATCCCAATCTACATATTTCTCACAATGCATTGATATTTCCGAATAGAGTCAAATGCGCAATTGCACTGCTGCGTGGTTGCATTTACACGAACGAAAACGATTGCAATTTAGCTTTCAATTCACCACCTGTGCTGCATAATTCAGCGCGTCCATATCCCACATCCGCGCTCAGCGTTAGATCCGCCGGCAGGTTGTAATGCCATGCTTATGCTAATCGAATTATACGCAATTACAAACATTTGTATGTATGTGTATTGATGTACATACATATGCATGTGTGTGTGTGTGTATGAGTGTGCATGTTCGTTTGCACGAGTTTGTGGTAACTTCATGCGAAAAATTTACAATGATTACCACTATCGAGTTGCAGTTTTTCAAGTCACTTCAAAGAATAACAACTCGCAGCGAACTCAGCTTGAAGTGAATTGCTTGCGCTATTGAACTGGCATCAAATTGAAATGTAAAGGATCACCTGCAATTCATCGACTCCACAATCATCTCTACTTTTAACTCATTTACTTTGCCAGCCATTTTCATTTCGAATGCTTAACCGCAATTTTTGCTTGTTTTTTAATTCCTCCCCTTCACCAATAACACTTAGTGAAACACTTTTTGTGATTTTGTTCGCTTTCTCTCGATATTTCTAGTTGGCAATAAATTTGCGGTGAAATGAGTTTGAATATAAAGTACTAGAATTGTGTGTAGCTGTGTATATGTGTGTGTGGGTGAGTGGGGAGTGAGCTTGAATTGTGTAGCGCAGGAATTTCTATCACCTTTGCCATAGCTACCAAACGGTGGGGCAGCAGGTAGTCGTATGAAATGGTTGGAAACCAAATTGAAATGTAAATTAGTTTGTATGTAATTCGTGGTTTCAATGGAAATCAACTAATGAAGGCACTTTGTCTTGCACTTTTCTCGCCACTTTGCTGCTGCACAAATCCACCAATGATGCAATTACACTTTTATTTATTACCACGCGTTTGCCACAAAAAGGTAGGGAAGATGGTTGCGAGGGGTTGAGGGGAAAGGGGGGGCGGGAGTATAAATAATTCAACATTTATCAGTATTGATCAGTATTATTTAAGTATGCGTAGCGATACACCTTTGTATGCCGAGATAACTTTATTATACCATATACATTGGGTATAATTGAATCGTACGCTCGACGACTCAGGGACGGTACTGCTTTGGTACACTAAAAGCGCAGGTTAGTTTTTATTAGATGCGATTTTCTTAAGCTAAAAGGCTACCCAACACCCGCAGTGGCCATTGCAATGCTTTGATGAAATTTGGTCATAGATCGGCAATTTACAACGGTAGTTTGAAAAGGGCTTTAAAACATGAGGATAGGATAGGAAGCATTAAACATTTTATGAAATTTGTTATTTAATAATTTGCTTTTCAGAATACGTTGCCTCTAAAAAAAAAACAAGTAAATCAAGTATAAAATTTGTAACATGTTCGCATATATCCTATTTCTATTCTGACTTTCTTTTCGCATATTTCTCAGCCGTGCAATGAAATTCAACCAAATAAAAAAGCTAAAAACAATATAAAAATATGCTGTAAAAAAGTTAGCTACCGCCATACCACTCTTACCTTGGCGCGGTTAACCAGCGATAAAATTAATTGAACAACTGTTGTTAGGGGGAGGGAAGCAAATAAAAAAAACCGCACAATAAATAGAAGTTAATCGAAGGTGACGAAAGATGGCGTTACAGAAAATTGTCAAAAAAAAAGTCAAATTAAATAACGGGCAGTGGGGTTGCAGTAGATTTGTGGGTTTTAAAGTGCTGTTCTAACCAGAGAGGGGCATTGTAGGAAAATTTAATAATTTAATCATGGTACAAAGAAAAAAATCTTTCGTTATTTGTGTTATTATGAAAGACGAATTAATTGAATATCATTCGCCACTTAAGTAAGTTTTAATAAAGAATACATTTTCATTCGTCTTTTCAATAATTGCGATTAACGAATCGATTTCCATTCATCATTCAAGTAATTGAGAATGGCGAATAAGTTGTCATCTAATTTCAAATAATTTTGAATAGATTTTCATTCGTAATTCAAAGAATTCCGAAGGACTTATAAATATTCAATCATCATTCAAAAAATATTTATTATCGATAGATCTTCATCATTCAAATAAATTTAAATAACAAATATTTTTTCGTTAGTCATTCGCAAATTTCTGAATGATGAATAAATTTTCATTCGTGATTCAAATAAGTTAAATAATAAATAAATTTTCATTTATCAGTTAAACAATTCTGAATATCGATTTCATTCATCACACAGATATACTATATGAATAACGAACACATTTTGAGAAAATAGAACTTCGTTGAACGACAAAAGAAGATATATTTTTTCACTATTTTCGAATAATGCATAGATTTTCATTCATCATTCGAAAATCTTTAAAGAACGAATAGATTTTTATTCGTCATTTAAATAATTTTGAATAATCAACAAAATTACAATCATTCACGACTTACTTATACTATATACATACTTTTATTCGTCCATCGGAACCATCGTCGTGTGCCGAAGCTATTCGAATGACTGAATAGTGATGAATGAAAATTTATTCGTTTATAAAAACTATGTAAAAAATGAATGAAAATCCTTTCGTTATTCAAGAATTTTTCTATGACGAATGAAAATTTATATAACTTAAATTTTTAAATATTTTATTAAACTAAAGTAGCGAAGATGCTTAATGTGTTAGAATGTTCACAGCATATGAAAAGTGGCAAAAAAGGTAGAACTCTTGAATTTTAGTTACCTAACTTTTTTTCAAATCAGAGTGGTCAAACAATCGGAAATGGAGTAAAGAATTCAACCGCGATTTCAGTCTTTTTATTTAAATGAGACAAAAATGTCTTCTATACTGTTAGAAAAGGATGGTTATTTCTTTATTAATTCGTAACATCGGAAATATTGCACTGTAAGAACCCAAAGCAAAACAAAAAGGAAGTAGACGCTTGCGAATGAAGTTACATATATGAATACAATTTTTTTTTATACGAAGCAAGGTAATTTAAAGGATGAGGCGAAATAAATTAAATGAAAATGCATCGCAATTACTGAGAGTGGCCTGAGTGAAGGTACAATAAAAACTGATGTGAAAATATGTGCTTGGTATGAGGTACTTCTCCGGAATTTAATTGTCTTGAATATTTGCAGGGTGTAATGTGATGGCAAAAAATGCTGATGTCTTTTAAAGCAACAGAAAGATATGGCAGAGATTTCATGCAATCGAACGCGATGCCTGTGGCATAAAAATAATGAAGTTGTATGGGAAGTAGTTGGAAATCGGCGCCATGCAGATAGAGCGAGGAGTTGCACATAAAAGCAGCCATATATGTTGAAAATATAAACAAGTGCGAGTGTAAAAAAAAAATATGTAATATAAGCGCGTAATAATGCCTTTGGCGATTACTGCATCAGCAATTATACATCTGCGCTCACGGTGCTAGCAACTGGATGGTGAGCCACCACGCTATCTCTGACGCATACCGGTTCATTTTCTACTTCCCCTTTTCGTTGCTTATTTTTGTTGTTGTTTTTTTGACTTACCTCTTGCTTTGCGGCATAAATGACTACTGCCGGAAATTGACAGCGAAGCGCCTGTGGTTTGCAGCACATCCTTTTGAGGTTGCGTATGCGCAGCGTAGCACTAGGCGTAGGAACATGCACTCAGAACATAATAATAATACCGACGGTATGTGCGAGAGACAGCGAACGAAATAGGCAGACATGAAGAATATAAAATGAAAATACATAAGATAGCGCGTTGACTGCAGAAAAGGTGTGGAGTGTGGCACTTAGCTGCTGGCGAGAAAATGCATGGAAGTTATGTAAAACTGAAGCTTAATGCGCTCTAGCGAACGAGCATCAAGATAAGGTGAACAAAAAATATATTGAAGATATTCAAATTGATGCAGAATACCTAGCTGCAGCTGAGCAATAAAAGCGGTGGCTGTAACGGGCAGGTAAAAGCCTGATTCCTTGCTGCAAAAAGCTGGGAGTTGGGCATGCGGTGTATTGTTTTCGTAATATTTGCCGGCGGTGGTAATTAAAGAATTTTAAACACTCTTGCGGTTGTGGTATTTTAAATTTATCTGTAGATCCTTTTTATTAATAAAATAAAATAAAAATCCATACTCTTAATAAAGTGAAAAGGATTAAGTTTGCAGAGTCTCCGCACAATACAATATCAGTTCAGCTGAAATATTTCGAATTAACAGTTTCAGTATAGCAGCTATCTTCTTTCTAAACTTGAGCTGGACTCGAACCTAAACAAATTTAAATGAACTTTCTAGAAAACTATTATCTATTTTACAATAAAAGCCGTATTAATCCAAGCTTCCAGCCGTGTGCATGTGATAAAATGCATTCTGTAAATCGGTATTTATCATACAATATAAAAAATCATTATTTCAATACATAATTTACCCAAATTTTAAAGTCAAAATTGACCTGACGCCGTATACATGAGTACAAATTTCTAATATGTAAAACCCAGGTCATAAATGCATAGCTCCAAATATTAATTACATTGCATACATCCTAAAAGTATGCATAACAAACAGGTAACAGTTTTGATGGCTTTGTAATGAAAAAAGGCAAATTGGCAAACGCAAAATTCAGAGAGTACGTATTTGGAACAAAAAATTAAGCCAAAAAAGGCAACACCTCAATTTACATTTTCTAAAGCATTTTTTTCAACCGCATTATAATTACATGTAAACTTATTATAGAATGTACGGGTTTTGCGGATAAAATCATACTATAAAATAAAAATATTGAAAAAATGTACACAAATTTATTTTAACGCTTAAACTCTTAATTCCGTTGGCTACAGCCAGAAGGTATGCATAAAAAATTATAACAGTTTTGATAGCTTCGTAATGAAAAAACGGCAAATTGGCAAATGCCCAATTTAGAGAGTATTTGAAACAGAAATTCACACATTCTATACAATTTATTTTATAACATTGGGATTACTTGTAAACTTATTATTGAATGCAAGTTTTTTGCGGTCTTTTTAATAAAAATATTGCAACATTAGTATTGAAAAAATCTATAGAAAAATTAAATGCAAACTCTATTAAAAATATGTGCAGCTTAACTTCTCGCTGAGCTATGTAAAATAAGTATTTTTATTTTTCACACAGATTGGAATATTTGCGCTATTCAACTATATTCTTTTTAATATTTGGCAACTTTTTTTCGAAACATAAAAAGCGTAAAGCTATTACGCTTTTAATTCAAAATTGTTTATGTTGTATACTTTTCCTTCATACCTTCAAATTGTAATATATGAATGCGAAAAAAACTACAAGCTTATTGGAAAATCTATCTATTTTTAGTTCTTGTCTCTAGACACACAATACACATATGCTCTCATTTTTATTACCATGGACGCCGTATACCTTCTTTTTTTTTTTGTCTCATTACCAATTGATTGTGAGTGTTGCTGACAGTTGTAACTCGATTCGTTTACTTAGTAATTTGTTCAAAGTTGTTGTTGTTGTTATTGTCATCAGACAATTTGTTTTGCAATTGTTGTTACACCCTTTCCCAGCTTATCTTTTGTTTGCAATGAATGCTTAGTTTATTTTTATTGGTTGTTACGCCACCATGCACAACAGATTTGAATACATATCTACATATTCCAATACATATGTATCTATCTATTTATGTGGGTATGAATATATGTACCTAGTAGGCAAAAGACATAGTACGAAGGTATACGCTAAGTATCTAGCTATCTCAAGAACATGTAAAAAAAATAATGAGGATATATTTTTTTCTTGAAGCAAATTGACAGCAACGGCCAAGAACTTTTTCTGGGAACGAAAAAACAAAAATATATTCAGTAAATTTTCTGCAGAGCAGTCTACTTTGTTTAACAAAAAGTCGTAATTTTTATAAATTTGAAATCGATAGTACTAATTTATAAATATCTGATAAATAGTGGTAACCCGTCAAAAAGTTTTTTTTGGTTCAGAAGTTATAGGAAAAAACTAACTCAAATAACTGGTCGTAGAAATTAATAAAAGTAGTCGTAGTAATTAGTAGCAGTATTGGTAGGAATAGTGGTAGAAATTATAAGCACAATTAGTAAAGAAATGGTAAAAATTATTAAAAAAAAAGTGGTACAAAGTAGTGAAAATGGTGGTAGAAATTAGTAAAAATAGTGGGAGAAAGTAGTAAAAATAGTGATAGAAATTAGTAGTAGCATTAATAAAAATAATGCTAGAAATAAGTAAAAATCGTGGTAGAAATTCGTAGTACCATTAGTAGAAATAGTAGTAGAAATTTGTAAAGTAGTAGACGAAATTAGTAAAATTGTGATAGAAACTAGCAAAATGAGTGGAAGAAATAAGTAAAAATCGTGGTAGAAATTGGTAATAATGGTGGTAGAAATTAGTAGTAGTAGTATTAATAAAAATAGTGGTAAAAATTAGTAGAAATAGTGGTAGTAATTAGTACTAGGTTTAAAAACAATATTGGTTGAAATTAGTAAAGCGATTCTGCCGCGACTTTCGTTATACGACATTCTGACGCGACTGCCCTTACGCGAGGAAAAATCTCTGCCGCTAAAGAACTTTTGCTCCAACAAAGTATGCAAGTTTTCTGATTTTTTAGCCACTTCTTTCTTTGGAAAAATAAATGAAATTTATTTTCATGTTCAACAATCCAAAATTAGTTTGAAATACCCTTTTTTAATGAAGTATTTTTTCTTCAAAGCAAGCAAAGGCCTTTCAGGGTTATTAAAGTGACACTATTTTTTTATTTGCAAGGAATGCCAAGAATCAAGACATTCTGTTTCATTCTGCTTAGTAGAGCTTTTAGAAAGAATGTTATATATAATTCAAAGAAAATAATGACTTAAAGATTTAAATTTACACTCGGCATGATTATGGTTACACAGTTTCACATCTGAGTTCGAAGTTTCTTTCTTAGAAATGTTCTTCCAAAATTGTTGGGTCTCTAAATAAACTTTGTTAAAGAACCCTTTCGGAAGGCATTTAATTAACTTGAACCAATCAAAAATTTCCCGACTGGGTATATAATGTACACATTCTCTAGTTCTCTTTAATACAAAGTTTATTGTTGTTGACAATAAAGAAAAAGTTTCGATTTCTAGCAGTTTACTTCTTTGCATAATAATCAAAATGGATTTGTCGAAGCGATACGCTTGGAGAAAACAACAAATACACCATCGGCAAGAAAAGTAGAGAAAATAATAAAATAACAGACGGATAGAAAGAGATAAAAGCAAGTGATACGCTAAGTACGTAGTTACACCTTGTTAAACGTACAGGAGTGCATCGAACATGAACATGAAAGGGATGGAGGCGAGAGAAGCAAAAAAGCAGAAATAACATGGACATAAATAAAAGCTAAACACATACTTGGAAACACAATCGAAGTTGACAGTTGCAAGTTGTTGACAACACAGCGGATTAAAAGTGCAATAACTTTACAAAGCATTGACTGATAGATAGTTGCGGAGAAAGGCATGAACGGGACTGAGTTACGTGCGAATGATGCGATGTTCATAAAAATATTATTATATTCACATGTGTCTTTGTGGAAGTTGGAGCAGCTATTAATTGGATTCTATTTCTAGCGTTTGCTCACAACGTGCTCTTAGGCGAGTGTGTGAGCTTTGAACGACATGTCGTATGAGTAACTAAAGCGCTGGAAATATTTACCTACCATAGATGAGGAATTACTTAGTTTACATTCTTGACTATTGGAAAATTTAAATTACCTGCACTAGATGTTTTTGTAAAATTCGAAAGATGGCATTTTGTTATAAAAAAATTCATAACTTATTTTCAGTTAATTGGTGAACTGCAAACGGAGAGTCGATGGACAATATCGATTTCTTTAAACTCAAAATTATTACATTCGAATTTATATAGGATACTTTTGCTGCCTTTTGAATAAACTTTAATTGGGGAAATCAATGAGGACATTTAAAGCCATCGACTATTTCAATTTGTATATCGTCTGCATGCATTTTTTAAATATATAACTCCTTAACTGTTATTTTGATACTGAAATTATTAAAGTCCTTTGATATTAATTATGAGAGAGAAAATTTTTTTAAGTCATCAATAATTTTTATTTGAGAACTAGATTTATAATTATATAATAATTATGACTGATAAAAAATATTTGAAGTTTTGAAATAAGAAACTATTTCGGGACCAATCCGGGCCTAGTCCGGTACTGGTTCGGTAACATTTCGGAAGTATTGCAGCCCTTATTCAGCATCTTTAGGGAAACTACCGAAATGGTTCTGAATAAGTCTGGAAATAATCCTGAATTACACCTGATGTGATCTCGAAATTATTCGGTACTTCAAAACATAAAAATTTTTTTTCTCACTCATAATTATAATTGAGTAAAAATTTAGTAAAAATTTGTGAAAGTGAAAGCGCAACATTAACATTTAGATTTTTCAGAAAATAAATATAATTTGAAAAATAAATATAAGGTCAAAAATATTTAGAGTTTCGAAAAATCGTTACAAATATATTTTTTATCCTTGTGAATCAGAAAAAGTCAATTTTAAACAAAGCGAGGAGGTCTTAAAAAATGGTTGCCTTCTTCACAAATTTTTAATCGATTGTAATTTTTTCAAAATCATAATAAGGTTGTGCTAAAAGCCTTTTTTAAATTAGAGCTGTTTTTTTTAGTTATAATAAAGTCCAAGAGTTTAACAATTTGTCATATTAGAACTTACAACTGAAAAGCTTTCGAATAACCTAAGACTCAGCTCACCTGTAAAGTGTTCGAAATTCCATCAAAATTATGTACATTTAATCAAACATTATTTCCTTAAGCGTGGAATGCAAATTGTGTAAGATCCTATAAACATTTGGAAAAACAAATGTTTGTTGCTTAGGCCACGAAACGTACTTTAACAAATTTTGCTCTGAGACTTTGCCATAAAAGGAAAGTTCAGTGCTATAATCTTTCCACATTGATTCCTGCCTGATTTAAGATAAGTGAAGAGCTCAAAGGAAATTAGTGCCAACCGCTGGTTTACTTCATAAGAAGGGATTTTTCGTAAATGCAGTTTTACCAAAAAAATTCAACAGAGAAAAATTCATTGATATTTTTAATCGCACAAAAAATTAACCACAATTTTCCAATATATTTCGTAGGAAAACAAGAAATTTCAGCTACTCTGAGTACGCGGAAAAAAACTTTAACTTTAAATTTAACCACACTTATGTATGTACATAGGCACACATTTATGAAAGGGATATACTGAAAAGTTCACTTAGGGAAAGTATTTATGGATGTGAAAATGAAAATCGCAATCGTTGCACGTATCCATAACTTTGATTAAGTATGTATGTGTGTACTTGGAAAAATGTCCGCGAACAACTTAATTAAAACTTTGGTAAATTTATTTAATATGAATTTGTCTGCGTGCCAGCTAAAATGGAGATCACTGGCGCCAATGCGGGCGCTTCAAGTTGGTAAGGTAAGAATTTCGGCTAAGCATAACAGCAGGCGAACAAGAGATAGTATCAGTGATACATTTGGTGGTTGAAAAGTCGGCACGGGATATTTTCAACCGTAAATGTTTCGCGGTATACTGGTTTTTGATAAAGTTAGATAAAAACGTGAGTTTGGTATAGACTTTCCAGCAAAAATGACTTTTTCGTTCAACTGTTCTGTTTATTTTAAGGCACATCAGCTTAAAATTAATATTTATTGTCATGTGGCTTTGCATCATTAGAAATAACCCATTTCACCCTTTCAAAAATCCCACTCAGTGCTGTATTTGCCTAGATGTGAAATTTGAAAATATTTCGCCTAAAAGTATGCAAATTGAGGTGTTTGTTGAGTTAATTCATTCGGCTAGTATTCTGCTATGCAATTCTCAGACATGTTACGCGATACATTTTTTATAACATCACTCTTGGCAGCGCCTTAAAGTAGGTGCATTTTTTATAAAATAAAATGTTTTGTAATTGAGTAATATACAGTCTTCGTCAGATATAAAACACCATAGTTGAATGGAATACTGTTTGTGTCACTTCCTTTTGCTAATTTATTTTAAATATTTTTTTAAATAAAAATGTAGAAAATTGTATAATGTAAACCATACAAATAAGTTTCCAGCCTTATTTAAACAATGAAACTGCCCCCTCATGCTAAATCACTGACAAAACTCACCAACCGGCCAGTTGTCAGGTTTACTGCGCGTAAAACTATGCGGCCGAAATGTTTTTTAAAACTTTAATATTGAAAACAGTCATTGTTGTGTTTGTGTTCTACTGACAACGCGACAATGATGTTTTATTTGACGATAGACGTTATATTCTGTGCCATAGTTTTAGGTGCAGTAAACTTGACAATTGTCAGATTGGTGAGTTTTATCGGTGCATCTACAAAGGGCGATAAGTTGAAGTGCCCAATATCAGTTTAAGAAATTCACCATAGCTATACTCGATATGAAAAACTGACCTTTAATGACAACAACCCATCGGAAGAAAGTAGGCCCCAGAATAGAGACAATGTTCATACTCAGCAAGTTGTGTTCATTAGAGAGGTTAAAACAAGTTTTTGCGGCATACTTAAAGACTATTTTCATGAGGTGGATTTTATTATTATCGCATAAATACTAACATATTTATAGTAACACGAAAGCAGTAGAATGGATGGTATGTAGTCTATGTAGAGCTTTGTGTGGAGTGGCGATACAAAACATTATACGAAGGAAGGGAACATTAGTTTTTTCTTTTCCGATAAGCAAACATGAAATATTTTAGCAAAGAAGAACCCCACCCATATCACAGATCTACAAGTGTTCGATTAATTTTTGACAAAAAAGGACTTGATGTTTAAAAATTGCAGTCAACTTCTCTTGGGCATAAAAAAGACCCAATAACTTTGCAAATACCAAGAAATGCTCCGATTATAGCCCAATGAAATTTTCGAAAGTCACTAGGTATGCACATATCGAAAGCAATTTCAAAAAGTCCACATACTTATGCGCTAAGTGTAAACATGTAAACGTACGCACCCTAAACTACTTCACATTCGCTTTCAACGTTTCAATCAAGTGAAATCGCAGGCAGCTATTCCAGCTATTTCCGCACAGATGTCTCCCACTCCCAACAACTCCGCCACGCATATGCATGCGCGTGCCGCTCAAAAGTTCAAACAGGTAAAAGTTTGTTTACACGCCCGAAACTATTTGCACCCCCACTGCCAAACGCATTCCCAACAATTTCGCGTGATTGGTTTTGACTTTGGCTAAGCGACTTTCATTGACGACAAGTTTAGCCTTTGAGTGCAATGAAGTTATTTGAATGCATTAAATCGCTGCCAATTTAGGACAAAATCTGTGGCGAAGTTATAACTTTGTACAAGCAAATGAACATATAAACTGTGGCTATGTTGGGCCTGGTTGTTGGTGAAAATTGCCTGCTCCGAAACTTTGATTGCGATTGAACTGTGGCATGTTTGAATTTTTGCAAACTCTCAGTTACACTCATGTGACTGTTCCTGTGTGTATGTGTATGTGTATGAGTATGTGTGAGTGTGTGCGCCAAAATATTATAGCCGTTGAAATAAATTGTGCAAAATCAGATTGCGCAGTAATTGCCGTAACTCGTTTGACTTGTTAAGAAATTTTAAGGTAATTTGAATTGCAAGTTCGAAATGCAGTTAAAAAGCTAGTGAACGAATGAGAACATCAAATATATACTGGGATGGGCGATAAAAGGTCAATTGCCACAGTTCATAAAGTAGGTGGGGTTTTATTTGATAATGTACGATTGGAAATGTAAATGCAAAAAGGTTACCACATATTGGCAACATACATATATTAACTAATGGCGAAAGGTTGACATTAGCTGTGATTAGAGTTCGAAATATGTGCACAAAAAAAAAATAAGCATAAAAATATGTAAGATATATAAACGAATGTAGAATTTGCTTACAAAGCGCTTATCATAATTATTCAAAAGGGATTTTTGACAAATTTCGACTCTTTATTTGTTGATTTCTAATTTTGCACGAAAAATAGCTCTTTTTCTAAAAAATGTTATTTATTTAGATAACATTATTTATACCCGCCCATCTCAGACGTAAGCAGAAAGTCAATTCATAATATTTTTTCATAGTTCGTTTAAGTAAACAAAAATCTTATAATAAATTTTCTAGTAAAATTTAAGCATCTATGCTATTTCTGATCGTTCTGCATGCGGCGGCGTTATACTGTGCGTCGTAGATGGAAATTGTAAGGGGAACTAACTACCACGATTTCGTTTATTTCCCCTTGAATTTTTTGGAAGCAAATGCTTGAATTGATTTAATTTTTTTTTTAAGTTGGATGAGTTTGGGGGGAAATCACATAAGCTTCATACATTTGCACATATGTACATATGTGAACGTATATGGCTTGCGAAACATTTTGGCATATTTTTTCTCATCTCTTTACATTCACATTAAAAAAAAAAAACAAATAAGGCAAGCACTGCTGTTAGGTCCCATTTCCGAATACTCAAGTCCGTTATTTAATATTTTACTTTATTTGTTTGCGGCTGCAGATTTTCAATTTACTCGGCCTATTCTTTTTTCTATGTATGTATGTACTTATTATATATGTTCATATGTATTTGTATGCATTTATTATTTATTTACATACACTCAACATTTTCTTTTCCAATAGCAAGTGCGCAAAATCTCAGCATTATTAATTTTTGCTGCAATTTTTTATTAATTTTTAATTTCAACTGTTATCTATTTTGCTCAGAATTCCATTCATTTGAAACAAAAAATTCAACCCTCTATTATTTACGCTTTCAGCGCGCCACGTCGACAAATTCTTGAAAGGGGTAGCAGTAACCTTGTACTTATTTGCTTTAGAAAAGTTTAATTAAATTCTCACTCTACCATTTTCATACTAATTATTTGTTGATTGTTAAGTGATGTGTAAAAATATCTGGAATGAAAAGTTGCTTCTTTTGAATCGCCCGATTGTACAAGATTGAGCAAAGAGTGCGGGGAGGAAAATAATTGCAACATCAAATGGAAAGAAATTTCAGTTGCTTTGAACTAAGAGCTGACAAATAAAAATAATAATAATAATTGGCTAACTTTGGAGTGAATACACCCTTTTAGTCAATATTGGAGGAAAATTGTAAATTTAAGAACTCAATGAAAAAGTGGTAAATTTAGTGATAAATTCAATGAGAGCTCTGTTGAGATTATATATCCAAAAAATGTGTGAAAGTAAAAGGTGTACCTAAAAATATGCAACCATTGTAAACATATACATAAGTCACGCTTTATAAATATCTGCAATTGGTAGATTTTGCCTAGTATATCTCTGTTTTCTTAATGCATACTTTTAAACGGCATTTGTCAAAACAGAACTTAAAATAATTAGGGAGTTCATAAGCCGTGTTATTTGTCGTATTTCTTTAATCGTGTTATTGCAATACAAAAGTTGTAAATTTGTTGTTTTTGTTTCACATGTAAAATTGTCTTATTTCAATACAACTCTGAAAGGTATGTTTAGTGTTTTATTTGTGTGTGCTATTCGATCAGCTGTTTCGGTTTATCGTCACTTTTTTTTATATTATTTTTGCAAAAAGAATGGAAATACATCTAAATGACGAAGTAAGTGATTTTGAACAAAAAACAAACACATCTGGTTTATTAAACAACCTTTTGATTTTCTCTTCTTCTACTCAGCTGATTAATTGCTTGAATACGACATACAATAGTTAACGAAATAGCACAGTGCGTTCACACGTTCCACTGTTATTTCAATAACGGACTATATATATACGACATATAACACGGCTTGTGAACTCCCTAAATATGTACAAAAAGGGAACCTAAAAGTATGGTCCTTCATAACTAAATTAATTTCCATTTTTATAGTGCTTATCATAACTATACGACAAGGACTTATTGACAAGCTTTGGTAGTCGGTGTGTTCCTAATTAATTTTCAGTAAAAATAAAGTTCACTGTACAATAAAAACTACATAAAATTCAAGAAATTTTAATTCAATATAATTTTTGGTTATGCAGATTTCTGGTAAAATAAATTCTAGTGTAATACATTTTTTTGTTGGCTTTTTTTATTTCTATTTTTTTTTTTGCTCAGAAAATGCAAGGTTACATTGGTGTTATTCTCAAAAACGAATTAACTTAACAGATAGCGAATATTGTTGTTCCGGAATGCCCACTTCGGAAAATTTCATGCAGTGTGGGTCAAAAATTAAGTACCACCATAAAGTTTCAGATTACACAGCATTAAGTCGACCATTTTTTATATCACCGATAAAGTTACTTAAACATTTACATAACAGTAATCCTATTTTAATTGAACTAAATAAAATTTACAAAATTTTAAATAATTAACTATTATTTAATTCATTAGATATATGACCATTTTATTATTATAGCGCCTCTAGATATTCAAAAGTTCTGACTTATTATTTTTCTTGATTTAAATATAATTATTTTTGTATAAAACTATTCTTCATTTTGGAACATCAACCTTTAAAATCTAAGTGCCAAATTTAATGCAGAAATTGGAAAATGCAAACAAGTGGTATTTTCTTCATATAACACATGCTCGAATTTTTTCCAAAACAAAAGGTTTCTCAAGATAATCTTGCTTGTTTATCTGCACATATGTATGTGTATAATTTGTTATCCCAACTTTGGCAAATATTAAAAAAAGAAGATGTAATACTTTTATAAGGCAATATATAGAATGCCAGTTCGTCCAATTTCAAGTCAATATGCCATACAATTTTCAGCTATAGTAACCTTGAAGTTCAAACTCAATCACATATGTATAAATAATATAAACACTTTGAATATCTAACAAAAAAATTAAAATTTAAGGAAGTAGGTAGTGAATGGGCATGCATTAATAAAGAGTAAAAAATATATCAAACAGAAATATATGTAAAATAATTAAGGAGGCACAGGATAATAAGGAAGGCAAAACTATTTCAAATAAAGAACAGTACTACTAGGTAAAACCTCATACGAGTGCTAATATGTTAAGTACATACATATATGATTTATTTACATATATAATTTGTTATGTGTAAAAGCCCATCACTCTAAGGGATCCAACAATTTTTTATCCACGTATATAATGCATTACAAAGCCATCACAGCTGCTATTGTTTTGCTATGCATAATTTTAGGCTGAGAGCTACAGCTCATGACTTTCAAAACTGTGGAACAGCAATATAGAAAGTAACCTCCGCCGTCTCTCCAGAAGTCTCAGCCCGCTTAGCAATAGCACGCGACTTACTTGAAAAGGTTGTTTGATAAAAATATTTGGAGATCTTTAAAATAGCAGGTCTAATTTAGGGAGCATTTTTTAATGGTTGTCTTTACAATAAATAAACAAAAACTGATCTTCTAAAAAAAAAGTATGAAAACACAAAATTCACCAAATTTTAATAAAAACTTTTTCTTTAATTTTGGATAATTTTTCTTTGCTGACGGTGTTATGAATTTTTTTCCTATAAACAATAGTTGATTTTCTTTTAATTGAATACTCCTCTGCAGCTATCTGTACTCTATTAAGCCTCCAGGCAGCCTGCAGCCATGACAAACGCCTTTGATGCTTTTAATCACCCAATCAATAAGTATATTATAAATATGTGGCCATAGAAGTACCTACAGTCGAACATTAATTAGCAACGTAATGAGCATGATATGCAGTTTATATGTACAATATCTCTACAACTAAATATGTTCATCTATATTAAAGAAGATAGTCTGAGTATGCGGGCATTTCTGTGCAGCGCCTGGCGAATGCGATTTAATTACCTCAATCATTCTACTAAACGCTTACATATATTTAATAAATTACGAGCTGTCAACATGTGTTGGTACATATGACTGACTACAAGTCACAAGCGTTTGTGCATGCGTGAAAAAAAAAATTATAATTTATATTATTTATGTTCGAGCTGCACAACAAATTACATTAATATACACACAGAGGCGGATGAAATTTCAACAAATTTACAACAAATTTATTTACACGCATACAAATTAGTTACGTTAGTAAAAGTATGTGCAGTGTGTGCCTGCATTTCATTTATGCACTAAACAATATTTTACAAAAATTAATTTGCAATATTTTTGTATCCACCCGCTGCTGGTTGTGACATGACGCTCGCGGGGCGTATACGCAACTTAATGGTTTGTAGGCGTGAAAATGCGTGTTTTAAAGCTTACATATTTAATACGCGCACTTCTTAATTACACGCCCAGCCGAGCCGTGTTGGTTATTAATGAGGTTTGAAAAGGTTTACCGTGTGACTTTTTTCAAGTACTCAATTCACATTTTTCATGACTTTACAAAAAAGCCACCCACAGGCAGGCAGGCAGGCAGGCTGGCAGGCCTTAATTTGCTTAGCATTATAAAGTATCTACATTCTCATCGTGCACACACAGAGTGGGTTGAAAAACAAGACTCGTTCGCACTTGACATGCTCAAACGCGCTGCCGCTTCATTTGGTAGTGCGAACAACGCCACATCCCTGCGCTCGCTTGCCTTCGACCACCAACTCCATCCAAATAACGTTAGACACACTTGTTATAGCCTTATTTCTGCTTCTTTATTTTAGTTCAAGTGGCCATGTATTTGCTTTAAATAGCTGTGGTTTCTCGCATGCCGTTTTGCTTCCCCTCAGCTCAATGTGTATGCCCATAGAGTATACTTGTTATATGGTTACGTATACGCCCTGTAGTGCTCTAAGTAATATCTCACCTTTACAACTTTGTTATTCCATAGGTTACACGCAAATTTAATTAGTCGTTCAGTCAATGCAAATAACTTGTTATATCGCTCAACTTTGTTAAGTAGTAGCAGAATGTAGTTAGAGGGTGGTTGTTGGTAGTAGAAAAAGGCCGGATATCAATGAAATTGTTTGCGAGTGTGTGTGTGTGTGTGTGTGAGAAGTAGTTAACTCTTGCAGACATCGTTATGGAATTAATTATAAAGTTGTTCGTACATAAAATGCTTGAAGGCTTACTGCTGCTGCCACTGCTGCTTATGAAATGGGGTAGAAATTAGTTAATTCAACATAGCCAGATTTTCGTATCATTGCGGTGATCTAAATATAAGGTCTAACAAATACAGTGCATGGAAATTGTTATAATGCGCTTCATGTTATGTTAATATTTGTGCCTGTATAAAATTTCTGTTGCGAGAAGTAAACTGTTACTACGCACCACAAATGTGCCATAGTAATATTACATTTGATTCTTTCAAAAAGAATTTTTCAAATATGAACTATACCTATGTAGTAGCCCAACGAGTATTCAGCATCATCTTGCACCTATATGCTGAAGTTACTTATGAACACCAATTTTCCAGAGTGCCCTGACGGCATCGCCAACACTTCGCTTGGTTCGAAGGCCTACACCTCTCAAGGGAACTGTGTGAAAGACATCGTAATCTATGCTAGTGTAGAATGTGCTATAAATCTTTCCAATACTAGAAATTTCTGAATTTTAACGGCATCTTTACCGCCCAGCTATATGCAACTGTTCTCAGCCTGCTTTGCCCTAATTGAGATTACACGAGTGAACAAAGGCGAGAATTGTATTTCTATCAAAACGGAACAAGACCTGGAATGTGAAACCGAGGGGCTTCATTTCTTTAACAACTCTGGAAAGTATTAGTACATTCGGTGATATATTATTCATCGTTACAATGATTGAAAAAGTAGTTTCCTTCAGAATTTGTTGTTAATTCCCTTCTTAGAGTGCGGGTATAGCTAGAAGTGGAGGATTTTGTGAGGCTCCTTCTCAAAACTAGAACTATTACTTCGAAACTGGATATGAAGTTCACAATTAAATATACGATCTGAAGCATTCCTCAAGGACCCGTTCTCTTCCCATTACCATAGAGTCTAGTCGTTAGTTCTTTACAATCACTCTCTTTAAACTGAAACTCACCCACTAAATTGAGGTCAAGCACCTTGTAGTTATTCTAGATAGGAAAATTTTCTGAAGGAGAAATAGCGAGGACTACTCTAGGACAGTCCAGGGAAATAGACTGCAGTGCTTTTAGACTGAATGCGACCCACCTGCGCAAAAAACTCAGATTCAGACATGCACAGGTCTTGGAAACTCTGTCGCATAATCTGCGAGCATTAAATTATTCTACTTCTCTACTCTGTTGCATTTTCCAGACAGAGCTAAATGTCATAATGGCGGCGTGTCGCTGCACATTCCAGAACGACCTGGCAGTATATAATCTGACAAAGGAACAGCGCCTCAACCGCTCCTCTCTCAGACTAATTGTCTTATGGGCACACATAAAACGAGGTTGGGATATCTAAACAATGATTTTTGTCGCAGCTGCATGGACGTAGAGGAACTGAAAAACAATGAATGCCCCTCGGCCACTGTCGTGGCATGGTCAACCTAAAGTATTCTCGACTTTCCGCGCACTCGGTGATTCACCTTTTAAGGAAGGAGAAGGATAAATGACAATATGTTTGATGTGGAAGTTGGAGAAATAAATATAATATTTTTTATTTTTAATTCATACAACTAATTATGTGCGATTGAAATCTAACTATACTGTAACAATTTTTTTAATAATTTTTCTACAACTCTGTGCCTTATTTGATACAACCCGGGAAGCTTCCAAAAAAATAGTTCATTTGACATTACAAAAATCCCAAAACATTTAATGTTTTTTTAAATTTATTTCTGTGCCTAACTGTCAGTTTTGATTTTACGTTTTTCTTACATTTTCATTTAATTCAAAAGAAAATTTATTTCCGTATCGCACAAACAAATATCAAAATTCTGCCCCATCATTGCGAACTGGTTAATTTCTTATAAATTTCCGTTAAATATTTGGCTTTTTTTGGAAAGACGTGTGAACATTTCTTGTACCAATCGCATTTCGCAGCAAACCAGTCAACATTAATTCGATCAGAAAAACGGCCACCCGCAGTGCCCATCGTCTGCGGTATGTCCCATCAAGCATTACGCAAAGCTTGGCGCGCATCAATTTGCTCAAGAGCCGAATGCGCACATCGACCACCAGCGATCGCAAGCAGGAGTATAAGGCGCATCGGGTGCGCGTCCAAAATGCTAAGAGCGTAGTGAATAGCCAGCCACCGAGTCGTATTGTAAATCGGCCACGACGCGAATTGACCTTCACCGATATGATGAACTCGGTGCGCACAGCGATACAGCGAAACAGCAACACGCGCACTTTCACCAATGCACCGGCGTCGAAGCCATCGTCTGCCACTGGCACCATACTGACCGTGGCCACGACTGCTTCAATTCCTTCACCACGTCGTCTCAACAAATCGCGCATCAAGCTAACGCACAGTGACGCACTTTCGACGGGTGGACACGACAAATCTGCAATGCTGCTTTACGACTGCAACTCATGCGGTGAGATCGGCTGTTGTTGCACTTGTGGTGGTGCGGGCGATGGAAGGCACTGCATGATGTCTTGCGTCGACATGCATGAGAAGTTCAAGCGAAAATCAGGTGATGAGAAAGGTGGTGGCGATAATTGCAGAGTTCCATCCCACAGCGCGCCGGGATTTAATGCCAGCACGGCTTTCAATAGGAACACAGTTTTCCCGCCCACAGCCAACGCACACACATTGGTACCCAAACTGCGAAACCATTCGGAAGATAATGGCAAAGCGGTGCAGGAGTCAACGTCTGCTGAACAGCGCGCTGCCTATCAACATGCACGGCTCTCGATGCCTTTGCGCTCCTTCTGGCATCGTATCACCCGCAAGGAGTGGAATGATGACACACGCGTTCCACAAAAACCCAACCGTCCACCTTCGGAAATGTCGAAGAACCCACGCAAGCGCTGTGCTAAACATTCGGCAGCATCGACTGATACATCCCAAAGCAGCACCGGTAGTCCATCGTTGAAGCACCCATCGAACACATCGCAAGATGACACCACACGCTACGGCATTCCACTGCATGTGTTGAAACGTTACCAGGATATCACTGTGTCCACCGATGAATCAATGCTGCGTCGCCTACTACGTCCGCGCGTCTTCTTCGATCTGGAGGTGAAGGGCATACGACCGTTGGGCCGAATCGTCATACAGCTCTTCACGGAGGCCTGCCCCGAAGTGGTGCTCGAGTTTGTGCGCATGTGTAGCATGGAGAATGGCGACCGCATGAGCTTTACGCGACTCTTTCCGCCGCTGTGGCTGGAGGGCGAACTGGCGTTGACCGATAATAAGACGCTGACGGCGCACAACATCGAGCATGACACGAATGTGCTGGATCACGGCTGTGGCGCGGGTGTGCTTTCGTTTCCCAGCCGTTATGTGCGTGGCAGTAAGCGGCGTTTTCTTAGCTTCTCAATCAGTTTCAAGCCACTGAAGGTGTTGAACGGGAAGCGTATCGCATTTGGGCGCGTGAAACGTGGCTTCTGGATACTAGACACCGTCCAAGACTATGGCACCAATAGCGGCAAGCCACAACGTGACATAATCGTGACGAATTGTGGTATGTGCAAATAATCGAACTAAGATTTGTAGAGTGAAGTGGAAGTTAGGAGAAGTGGAAGGAAAGTTGTTTCATGGAGAGTAGTAAGCATTTAATTTCGAATTGAAATACTATTTAAAATGCGTTAAATTTTAATTCAATTTGAAACTAAATGCTCCACCTACAAATTGTGAAATAATGAAATTTTTTTGAAGCTGTCTGGAAAAAGAGTAAATAAATTACTACTCGTATAGCGAAGATTCATGATCTGGTCTTGATTTAGAAATCATGTACTTCAATTTATTTAAGTGTGAAATTGAAGTTCTCAAATAAATCATTTCGAAATGAGAAAATGTATAATAATCGAAACTTTAATACCGTTTTTCCTTCGTAAAAAAATAATTTAAAAAAGTCAGAAATAAGATTTTTTAACGAAAATATGTGAAATATACAAAAACATTTAAATATATTTCTTTAGATAAATTTGCGACTCGTACAAATTTTATGTAATTCGTCTTTCATTTCACTGTTAAATACACGAATTTTCATTGATTCTGGTGATAACAACAAAGATGCCAAAACCTATCACAACAATGATATCGATAGCAGATAAGATAACAGTATTACATTTAACGATTATACAATTGATAATAATATATAGATCGATATTTTAGTGCACGGTATATATCGGCAATCATTCCTATGACCACACCGGTATATTTAGAGGAAGATAATGCAAATTCTGATACTAAATATAGTACCAATAATGACTGAAGTGCCGATAACCATACAGATATTAATAACAATGACAATAATGACAACGATAACAATATCTATGTCGATTATCATGTGAGCGAATTAGGCGCATATGTATGTATATGTACTTGAGATTATTGGAAAGATTTTTTCCACCGACCATAATATGAATTATATCTATACAAGAATTCATTCTAAAATCTCATTTGTACTTCTACGCTTGTCAAAGCCAATTAAGTTGATTGTAATGTATATTTATTTTATTTTTCAAATCTGTTGGCTGCGCCTTAAGAGGGACATAAAAAGGCTTGAGGCGCGCACAACAACGTAGGTTCAAGTCACTTATACGCTCCATGAATTAAAATATGCAAATTGAATAACAATACTGAAAATTTGGAGATATGAAAAGGAGCTCTGTGCATATGCAGCAAAAGATAAAATTTCAAAGGAACTCTTTAACAACAAGCCCATATTTACATATACATATGTAGCTGAATGTTAACAAAGAGGTAAATAAAAGTAGGTAAAAAAAAGCATACTCCCTGTCCCAACCTAACTCTCTTCGTTTACACTGGTCTGCAAAAAAATAAATATATAAAAATGTTGTATCCTCCTCTTTGTTTCCGTGCTGGATAAAATTAATTGTGTTGTTCTAAAAGTCAGATCTAAATAAATATATGTAGCACACAGATTTGTTGCAAGAAACGATATTATAAACTCAACGATTTTTCGTT
Source organism: Anomoia purmunda (assembly GCA_951828415.1). Taxonomy (NCBI): domain Eukaryota; kingdom Metazoa; phylum Arthropoda; class Insecta; order Diptera; family Tephritidae; genus Anomoia; species Anomoia purmunda. The sequence goes on from OX639997.1 coordinate 115,208,221, forward strand.
AGTTGTCAGCTATTGTACTGCCGAGAAAATTATGCAAATCCATGTTTTCTGCTCTTCGTATAATTTAGATTTGGGATGCTGAAAACCTGCACCATACTTGTTCATAGCTCTTACAAAGTTCGCTGCTCCAGATTTTTCTGGGAAACTCAGTTTCTGAAGAAGCCTTGCAAGTTCATTGCAAAACACTAATCACTAAATCGTCCTTGGAAAAGTATGATATTTTTATCGCTTTTATCGATAGTAAATCTAAAATAGGACTGATAAGCTTTTTCGACTAGATTTGTTTTTTTTTTATATTTGTGACATATTTAGAGTAGAATCCTCACAAATGTGACAAACAAACATCTGCAGAATTCTTACAAATCCGCTGCATTTTATTAAATAAAATTTAGGGAAGAAAAATTTTTAAATTTATATAATATATACATACATATATAGTCTCTGCATTTAGAAAACATAAAATACTTCAATTAATTTCTGCGAAATTTACCGAATATATACTACCAATAAAATCCAGATACCGAAAATAATCGTTATAATCGTTATTTTAATTATTTCAGAAGAATTAATTATTAAGAAGAATCCGGTCGAATCAAAACTCGAATACATTGATCTAATCCTTATGCCATTTGCTATACAAGTCCGGCCTTATTTGTATTTCGAAATTTTTTTGTTTTAAATCATTGCATACTCGTTATTTTGGATTTTTATTTTTTCGATCGATTTTTGAGCTGGTTTTTTTTTTATTTTTTACAAATTTTCTGATTATATATATCCATGTTTTTTTTAAATTTTATTCTTTCGATAACAAATAATCGTTATTCTTGCTTTCGTATTTTTCGATCAAGTATGAGCGATATTTTTAAATTTTTATTTTTTCGATTAATATAATCGTTATTCTTGTATTTACAATTTTTCGATCATATTTGATCGATATTTTGTGATTATCATATTTTTCGATAAAAAATAATCGTTGTTCTTGTGTTTATAATATTTCGATATGGAAAAAAAGTATCATAAAACATCGATTATATGTAAACGAAAAGTTTTAAATCCGATAGTAATGATTATTTTTTATCGAAAATAAAAAATTAGAAAATAACGATCAAACTTGATCGAAAAAAATAAACTTGCATTTATGACGATTTTATTTTTAACAAAAAAAAAATATAAAAAAATTTCGATTATGATTTGTTTTTCATAAAAATTATAACTGTTACGGCCAATATCAATTTAAAATATTTTGAAGAAAATTGTAACAAAAAATCTAGGAGTGTTGGAAAGAAACGACCAACGGCAATAGATTTTGCGCATTAAAATCTTCAAATTTATGCTAAAATTTATTGAAGGAGAATTTTTTTTTTGCAGGCCAGTGTTATAGGAGTAAGGACACCTGTGCATATTTGTTAAGTAAACCCATATGTATGGCTGAATGTATGCACGCGAATAAGTATGCCTTCCCAGTTCCCATATTGTTGCTCAGCTGCTTGCAGGCGTAAGTGGTAAATTCACATATAAAAAATATAAAGAGAACATATCAAAAATTATTGGTAGCACAGCTTCTTGCTTTCAGCGCAATCTCATATTGCAGTGTAACGGGGGTTCGACTTTTTTTTTTTACGCCAATTTAAATTTACACACTGCCGCCCTGTCTCACATCCGTTTCGCGCTGCTACAGGTGACTTTTGTTGACAGCATGGCGCCAGGGAAATTACATTTTTGCTTGAGTGAATTTACATGGCATTCCGTTGGCAAGCAAGCACAGGCGCGTGACGACACACACACACATACATATGTACGAGTATGTATATAATATATGTAAGTGTGAAAGTCAACAAACTCCATGGGTAAAGAGTATCCGCAACGAAGACACCAATAACACCGGCAGACTGTCAGCATTGAAGTTATTTAAAGTGGCGTTGTGACTGCCGCTATTGATGAGACTGTCAGCGTTGTCGGCGTGCAGCAGAATGTAACCAGGCAGGCTGTTCGTGTGAATTTTCGAAATCGCTGTGTTAGGCGAATGCGACGGCGCAGCGAAAGGGTGCTGGGGCGGGTGGCTATACTTAACGACTGCGCACATTTCGTTGCTGAAATCGTGTTGATTTTTTTTTTATTGTATTACTCCTTTCGATTTTCGCCCGGTTTTGCGCGTGTACCAATTGTGAGTTTACTGCTGCTGCTACTCTACTGTTGCAAAAGGCAAAAGTCAAAAATGCTGCAGTGAACTGAAGTGGCGCTAAGATTTTAAGCATCAAAGTGTGTGATTGCATATTTAAATATTTGTGTGCACATCTGCAAAGTCGTTGAAGACGTCATTTAGATGCGATTTTATTTTGTATTTTTTATTGGAAGCATTTCTGCAATAATAATATCAAATTTCGCTCAATATTTTAACAGTTTTCTTTTGCTTTTAACAAACACTACTCTCTCCTAAGTAATAAGGTAAGCAAATAAAGTTGTTCCGAAGTTTCTTTGTATATTTTAAATTCGTAAAGGGATTGGCTAATGTGGTGAAGTGTGCCAAGATGCTAAGGAAAAGCAGGCCAGAAGCAGCCACCATGAATATTTTGTACTCAAAATTTTCTAAGTGAATAATCAACAAGCCTAAAAGTATATAACAAAAGATGTGATTTCAAAGCGGTGAAAATGAATGTATGAAAAGCAAGTACTAAACATTCGATAGTGCTGCATATTTTTGGGCGCACGAATTTAACATTCAGCAATTATATTGTACGACAATTTTGAGGGAACCAAAGACAGGCCAGTTTTTACCAGCATTTTTTGAAGTCTATCTATCCAAGTGTTAAACCTCAACTTTTTTTGCAAAAGTTAGCTCTATTTTTTTATGGTATATTAAAATTTTCACCTCTCAGTCTAAAATGTTTCAAAAAAAGTGGAAAAAGTGGAAAAATATATGTGTGAGCGAAATGAAAAGTTGACACATATACAGAAAAATTTTACGAAACAAATCTTCGTAGAATATGTTAATCCATTAGATCCCACCTAAAAGTATCCTTTTGTTCTTGACTGCATGAAACCTCTCAAAACCAACCTTTTTTGTTTCCTGTGTGCTTTTTCGTTCTCTATCTCAAACGATAGACTACAAGCAAAAATTTGCAATTATGGCAGTTTGGAGGATAGATAAATCCGGATATTTACATAGAAAACAATATGGCCGCCGAATGTAAATTAGCGATTTACTAAAAAACTACTCATTTTAGTTGCTCCAGAAAGTATCTTTTGTTTTGTATTGTATGGAAGTTTTGGTTTCCTCGGTAATGGAAAAAGTAAGACATTCGGAAGACCAGAGCAACAGGATTCCCGATTTCGCTACGCAGTGGTCTGGGCATTGAAAATTCTGAATGAAATGAGAATGTGCCTGAAAACATGTAGCAATTTTTACTAACTAGAAAAATATTTTTTGAATGAGCAAAACCAATTTAGCATATATATTGAATATTACATATTTTTAGGGTCAAGCGATGTATGTGAATCTGAAAACCAAAGTTGGGCATGTAAGCTTAAAAATGAGTCTTAAAATAGGCACCCTCGCAACTATTTCCATAGTGTACACCCTATATGTTATCATGCTGCATATTTTTAGGCTTATTGTTTTTAGGTGCATAAAAATTAGCATTCTATTTATAGTGGCCATATTTTTAGGCTTAGTTTTAATTATAAAAATTCGATATCTATAGGCATACTTTCAGCATTGGTCCAACAAATATTATGACAAATGGGCAGAGTTCGAAAATAAGTTTGTGCTTTAAATATGTAATTTAATGGAAAAATAAAAGTTACTGGTTTTCGATACAGGCCTTTACGTGCCATTTATTTGCTTAGTTATATAAATCAATTAGTTAAAAACTTTTACTTCAACAAGTAAATAAATAAACACCACCACAGCTAATTAATTGGAAAAATGCCAGAGATATAGACACAGTGACAAACACTTTTGTGTTGTGTTTCTAAATGACTAAATAGCGAAAACAAATTAGTTAAATACTTGAACCAAATATCAGCCATCTTCACCAATCAACATCTCCGCGCTAAAAAAGTTTCTGTTTTGCATATTTTGTAACCACGTACCGGCTATTTTGTGCTAGAAATGCCGCAGGCACAAACCCTAAAGCTGTGTACACAAATTGAATTTCAATGGAGTTGAAGTGGTTGTAGTGCTCAAGTGCCGAAGACTGGCAGAGTAGGTGTGTTAAAAACCTAAATAGTTAATCCTTGAAACGCTTGTGGCAATTCAACTGAATGTTAAGTCAACAGAGTCATAAAAAAGATATAGGAGACAAGCGAGTGCTCGAAGTTGTTAGCTTCCGTATGAACTTTCGTAGTAACTAATTTTAATAAATTTTTTATTTGACACAATACTAAAAGTGGGATAACAAGCAGACTGAGAAGATAAACCAGAAGATTGCAAAATAAACTGAAATGTGAAAACAAAGATCTAGCAATCTTTAATAGACGGTAAAACTTTAATGAGAGCAACCAAACTTGGATATGACACCAACGAAATGAGAATTCATTAGAGCCCATACATAACCAGCTGCTGCGGCGAATGATGCCCGCCCCCCCTGCTCCCCCTAGCAACGAGTGTATGCCAAATTGACTTGCCTCCAAACTACGTACAATGTTGGCATTTGCAGTTAATTGTTTGTGCCACTAATGACAGACAGGTAAGTAAGTGGTTGTCGAGTATAAAGCAAACGAGTACAAGGCAAACAAATAAGGTTTTTGAACAGAACGAGCCACACTAAAAGTCAATGAGCGATGAAAAGAAATGGACAGGTTAGGTTGATAGTTAATAGAACAGACAGACAGACAGACAGACAGGCAGGCGGACAGGTACTTTACAGCCGTTGGGCTAGTTATGGGTTGAAGTGAAAAGGTAAGTCGAGGCTTTGCTGGCTGATTTGCCGCTGACTTGATTGTGAGTTGCAAACTGCGACCGTAGAAAATTCAAATTCAAATTTCGGTTGAGTTAATTGTCAATTGATGTAAAGTTTATTAGCACAAATTTGCGTAATACAAACATATCTTGTCACTTACTAGAAAATTAGCATAGAAATTGTGTTAAATGAGGGCAAGAATATAAATTTGAGAAAATTTTAAGGCAAACATTACCTATGTATATAATGCCGAGTAAAATAGGGCGATATAAGGTAAACTGCATGATGGCATAGGCGTATTAGTAACATTGTGAATGCGAATGGCAGTAAGTGAGCTTAATGTACGAAGAGAGTTTATTTCAAGCGAGATATTCATTTCATAAGCCTGCAGTGCGTTTTTGTAATTAGCTATGCGAAATTAGCGTCTCGGATAATTTGCTAAAATGAACAAAAGGTGGCCTAAAAACATGCAAAAGATTCACTCTCAAATGGGCCAATTAAGTAAGCGTTAAAAGGAGGAAATATGCGCCTTCGGATGCAGTATAATTTTAGGCATAGCTGGTAATTATGGAAACGAAATTTTATATTAGCTAATTTGAGAATCACAAGTTTAATTTAGGGTGGGAGGGGGATAAGGAGGGAGGAAGGGATTTAGAGAGAGGAGTGCGAGAGATGGAGGGGGATGGAGGTAGTTCGACGAATTGAGAGAAAGAGTTCGTGGGAGAGGGAATGTAGGATAGAGAGAGAAAGGTACGATTGGGTAAAGAAAGAGGGTAGAATGAGTGAATGAGAGAGTTCCAGAGGGAGGGAATGAAACCCCCCGATTTCGTTTGAGACCAGTATAGTATATATGCACATATAAACTCAGCTTTCATATCAATTAAATTTAATAAACCTTTTTAAAAATGTGGTCCCTCTTGAAACAAATAAAAAATTAACCATAAAAATTTTTACGATTAAGCTAAGCTGGTTTGAATTCATTGCGTTAATATTACAACTAGCTTTTTAATTTTATTTGATTTACTTTTTAAGCAGGTGGCTACACTATCACAAAATTATTTCAGAAGCAAGCTTCCTGTAGCTTCTTGGATTTGCCACTTATATTGCAATATTTTATGTAACTTTTAATATAATTTTTTTTTAATTTTTGAACGAGGTGGCAACCCTGCCCAAAACTATTTTTGTACTGAAGATTTCATAAATCTGCTATTTTGACACGCATATTCAAAAATTTCAACAGTCTTGTTTATTTAATATAATTTAATTTTAAAAAGGTGGCAACCTTTTTTCAAGATTTGTTGAAAGTGAAGTTTTAGTAGGCACCTTACGTGTGATACCAATATTGTTATATTTGATTGCTCGCATTAATTTAATTAAATTTAACTGTTGAATATATGTAGTAACTATTTAAACAGCTTACTTATATTTTTATTCTAGTCATAACCTGTTTACGCGCTAAATTTGTCAACATGCCCCCCTACACACTTCCACATTTATAATATTAGTCGGATTTTAAATTTTTAAACTGGTGGCAACACTCTCCAGATAGTTTTTTGCATATTTTTTAATCAATACACCTACCTTTAAAAAACTTTGTGGTCAGTCATTTGAAGTGAATATTTTGAAGGATAATGCAAAGAGAAAAACTTAAAGTTCACAGCCAAGAAATTTTGAAGCTTCAGAGGAAAAGTGGAAATCATTTCCATTCCTCCTCTAATTATCCAATTTTTCTTCTTTTAATGCCGATTACAATGCAACAAACTGCTATAGTATTGACATAATTAATTTGTTCAAATTCTATGAGCTATAAAAAACAGAAGACAGTAGACTTCAAGCTCTAAATAAATGAGTACAGTTGCAATGAAATTAACAGCAGTGCAAAAAAAAGAGACGATGAATGAGTAAAACTGCAAAAAGCTGCATTGAAGAACGCGCTTGGAATTAAAGTTAATTGAAACTATAAATTGAGACACACCCGTAAAAAGAAAGAGGGGAAGAAAGCAAAAAATGGAGACACGATTTATACATTCAATGCACAGACAAATAATGAAAGGAAAGACAAAATTAAGAAAATGTATAGTAAAAAGATATACAAAACGAACATCGGCGAGCGGAAATCGGTGATTCGTGGAATTTTCAATTCAGATAGCAAACTGGAGCGTGAATACTATTGCACACACACACACATACAAACGTACATAAAAAAAAAAATACAAAATACACAACAGCATGCTGAGTAAGGACACAAAATTGCGACGAATTCAAAAACAATTTCCACAAGTCACAATAAAGGTGCGAAAATGCGCTACTACTGACTGCTGAACAGACTCCTGCGCGTAGACGATAAAAGTGAAATGAAAGAAAGCCTTGCATTCAAAGTGACACATGTGTGGCATGTAGCAAGCTGATGAAAGCGCTGAAGCAAACGAAATATGAGCTATGACAACAAGGAAGCATCGCATACAGGAAGTGATAGATGGAGTTGAGAAGAAAGTAAAGCAACAGAAAAAAAAAACAAACAAAAGTAATGAAAGATGGATAGCATGCTGCTGCTGCTGCTACTGCACAAAAGCGCACTGGACAATGAACGCTGAGAAAATTGGCCAACATGCATGTGTGTGGCGCGTCCGCCTTAGTTTGGTTTCTGATGGCTGTATGAATGGCATACATGATAGCCGCTGACCGAAAGCAAATGAAATGTTGGTGGAGATGAGGTGCTCTTGTGAAGTTTCACGCTTTGTCAATACAAAAACCAGTCGACTGCAAAGTAAGTGGGCATGGAAAAGGAATGTGCTATGTTGAGAAAAGGAGTGTGAGTAAAAAAGTAGAAAAAAGCGAGACGTAGTGCCATGAAAGAAGGCCAGGCAAGAAGACTGTGCTAGCGTTTGAAAACATGAGCAGGCTGTGAGGAGTTACTATTCATAGCTAGCCGTATAGCATCGCAATAAGCATGGACTGGGATGCTGAGTAGCAGTAAATATTCGGGAACGTAGAGAAAACGGCAAGCGGAAATCAGATGACAGTGGCAGCAAACGAATGGAAGATACATAGTTGACCAAATATGCAGAAATGCAGTGTGAAATGGCAATGCTGGCATTGAGTTCAAAGGGTTAGTGAGTTGGTTCTGCAGTAAAAGCCAATATGTGGTAAGCAATCGACGACGCTTTATTGATGCAGTAAGGGCTTCGTATGAACAAGAACTGGGCACATGCTTTTGTTGTTGCAACTATTTTGTGTTCCTCAAATTACTTCTTCTGCGTACTGTTGATTACAAATTGCTTTTGAAAAACCTATGGTGAGTGGGGAGGACGACTAGGCGTGAGGAGTATGAGCGATTCGGGGTAGAAGGAATTATTGCTTTCATTGCGTTTATCTATTTTTATTGAGCCAGTGAATTCACATGGTTTACAAGCGAAATTCTGCTGTTGATTTTGAAGGCTTGCTATATCAAGGTCAGCACAGAGAAGCCAATGAACAAAGCGGTCTCTGTATTTTTAATTTTTTGACACAAACAGCTGATATATCCACGCCACAATTGGTTTGTGAAATGTATCACTTCACATTCATTAATGTGTGTACTGATTAATAAACTTTACATATAATTTCATTTGGTTTTCTCCAATTTCCGGCACTTCTACAAAACTTCGTTCAACATCTTTCAGCAAAAATTATGTGGTTGCCGTGCAAGTTTGTTTTCGTTGCTTATAGCTGCTCACTTGCCGCTTAAAAGCTGCATAATGAATATGCAAACGCGAGCAATTAAAGTTTAAAGTCTCTGCAGTTACTTTCCAATGCATTAATGCAGATTAATGCAGTGCTCAGATTTACGAAATTAAGCCAACAACTTTTAAGACAAATTTATGCAAATACAGCTAAAAAAAACATGCCAACCAAAAAATATTTCCACTATCAACGCTCACCCACCCTCGATTTTACCTGTTTATCGTCATCCATGGCGTATGAGTGACGTTCATCAATTTTTTAAGCCAAACGACGTTCATTTGCGCCACGCTGCTTTGCAGCTATGTAATGAGTTGATTTCCAATGCACAACTACATTGTACTCAGTTTCGTATAAGGCGCTACCTTTCACTTTGCTTGCCAGCAATTTGCATGAATTATTAAGGATATAGTCGCATTAAGCTGCTTTTTGATGTTGTCTGGCATTGTGACGCGTCAAATTTGAAGATGTAAACTGATGAAATTCTTCCAATGGCAGTATATGCACATAAAATTAATGTATATTGACACGAATGGCGCTCGCACAGAGCACAGGGTCCCAAGTACACACGGTGGCATTTCCACTGCTGCGTAAGAGGTGAGTTGGCTCTGTGCCCGAAAACACCTACCGCGTTTATTTAAATTAGTATGTGTGTACGTAAATGAGTAACCTGTTGGCAATATAAATCTACCATGCAAACATATAAATTATGTACAAATATATCTACCCGCCCTTTTTCACATATGAGTATTACATACGTGGAGAAAAGGGTTGGCTGTCGAGCAGGTGTGTAGGAAAAATGTGTCAAGTCGTTCAAAATTAAAGTGACATTATTTTAGCTTAACATGAATTTGTGCTTTTCTTATTGCAGTTATTAAGAGTTATAAATCGCTAAACTTACAAAAAGTAACATGGATCGAAGTGAAACTTCCCAATCATGGTTTTATTGAAGGTGAACGAAGAGACAGTAGGAGAGAGAGAAGGGACGGTGGGAGTACAAAAAAAGGAGCGCGTGGTCATTCAAATGTAAATAAAATAAAATTAAAATTAAATAAGAACAAGTTAAATCCGTTCAAAATGAATCAAATGCAATATAATAAAATACAGTAAAAAAAAAAAAAACAAAAAAAAAACGTACTTAAACCGAATCAAACAAAATATCATTCAAAAAAATTAAATAAAACTAAATGAAATCACGTAAAGTTTAAAAATAAATAAATAAAAGAAATAAAGAGCAAACATAAAATTGATTTAAATTAAGTTAAATAAAATAAAATTTAATGTAAAAAATAGGCAAAATTCAGGTAAATTAAAACAAAACAAAATTTTAAAGAAATAAGTAAATTGAAACAAAAAACGTTTTAATAAGTTTACATTAAATAAAAAAAAAATAAGTAAAATCAAATTATATCAAATATATTAAAACGAAAAAGAATAAAATAAAATGATATGAAATAAAGCATGAAACTAAAATGATGCACAATATAAAGTAAAATAAAATAAAATAAACTAAAAATAGACAACACAATATATACATATATGTATGCGTAAAGAAAACCAGAAAATAAAATAATATAAAATCAGAAAATAAAAATAAAATAATATAAATTACATTACGAAATGAAATATAAAAATTAATATATTATACGCAAGACGAAATTCAATAATACAGTATAAAACATAATGAAATTAAGTGAAATATAAAAAATAATATAATATAGGTAAAATAAAATAAAATTTAACAAAATAAAATAATAAAAACACAGTACATAAATAGTAAAATAATATGAAATAAAAGTTACAAAACAAAACAAAATACAACAAAATAAAGTACAATAAAAAATAATAAAATAAAATAAAATAATGAAATTTATTAAGTAAAATCAAATGCAGCAAAATATAAAAAAATAAAAGAAGATAAATACGATAAAATAAAAAAAAAATAAAATATATAAACTAAAATACAATAGAATAATATAAAAAAAAATAAAAAAAAAAATTAAATTAAATAAAAAATAACTAAATTTTAATAAAACACAATGAAACAAAATAATAAATAAATAGAAGAAAACGAAATAGATGAACAAAAGAGAATATAAAATAAAATATAAAAAATGAAACAAAATATATTGAAATAAAGTAAAATAAAGCAAACTAAAAGATTAAATCCAATAAATCACAATAAAAAAATTTGACTTTAACAAGGCCGCTAAGGTGCTCGGAAGCAGATGGATCCATCCAAGAAAATATCAACACAGACGGCCTTTCTCCTCTCATTTCGATAATAGGTAGCCTTACTTTCATTGCTTTTTTTTCCACTGGGTCACCTTTTCTGCAAAAATATTTCGCTGTGAAAACAAATTATTGCTGACAGGATTTGCCTGCAGCACAGAACTTTCCAACTTATTTTTTTTCATTTCAGAATTATATCCATATGCGCATACATACATAGTACGTACAAAATTAAGTGGGGCTTGCTTTTTGCGCGCTCTCACGCACATACCCGTACATATTTCTCTATAATTATATTTGCCAACCTGTGCATGCGGCGCGCAAGTGTGAAATTTTATTTATGCAATGAAGCTGAATAACGAGCATCGCCTCAAATTTTATATTGCATTTAATTTCTGTGCTGATTTTTTTTTTTGTTTTTTGTTTTTTGTTTTTTGTTTTTGCTGTTTTTTGCTGTTGTTGTTATGTTTTTGTAAATGTTAATTGCGGAAAACGAATTCATTAAAACTTTATCGGATTACAAACAAACAAACGGGGGATATGTGTGTGTGCGTGTGAATGATATTTGAGTTGGCATCTCTTCATGATATGATTTCGAATGGCGACAAGTATGCAATTAAGTGATATGCCAATCGGAAGCGAATAAATCATGCGAATGCAAAAGGAATCGACGTTGTGTAATGCGAAATATGTTTAATTATTTTGAAGAGCACTTAATTGAAGTGATTTCTGGTGAAAACGGGAATCGAAGTCAATTGGATTCGGGGATCTACGAGGGTGTGACGTTTTCTTTTCATTATAAAAGAAATCCAGATTCAATCTTCAGTTAAACGCCACCTCCGAACAGCAAATGATTTTTGTGAGAAGTTTTTTCATGTCAGAGTAACAATCGGAGGTTTGCCACTGCCTGCAGAGGGACGACCGCTATTAGAAAAAACTTTTTCTATAATTTTTGATGTTGCTTTCCCCAGGAAGGACTCAAATCTGGAACTATACAAAATTTAATGAAAAACAAAAACATAAACACCACAAAGAAAATTTCAGTGTTTCGAATTTATAGAAGGATTTGAAGAATTTTGAGCAAAATATCGGCATTGGAAAGCAGGAAAAATTATACTCTATACACTCAGTTCACTTAAGGTATACAAAAAATCCCTATGGTATGCGCAGTTAAAACAAATAATTACTCAAAAACAGAACACATGGTATTTTTTTTATAACCGCATTGTTAGTTGTTTGTTTGTTAAAATTTTATAAAATATACAGTGCGTACTATATCAAATAAATATACCTATATAATTCAAAATTGCATACTTTTTACAATTTTTTTTTTAAATTTAAATGACAAAATTATTTTTTTTTTTTAATTTTAGGGAGATTTTGTTTATACCGTTTTGTAGCTAATTCAATTTTGGTATTTTTTTATGCAAGTTTTGAAATGCTGAAAGTACTTGTAGATTCTTCGCAATTTTTGGAAGTTTTGGGTTTGGAAGCTTTTATTAATTTCAGATGGCAGCAGATGTGCAAAAGCCGGCAGCATAGTAAATATAAAAATTCAGTGAACAAAAAAAAAATGAAGGACAGGGTTGCCACCTTTTTTCGGACGTTCATTTAATATTATTACAAATACAACTGAAATTCTTCAACAATGGTGGCAAACGAAAAAGCTTTAAGAAAATTGTATGCGAAAAATATTTTTTGAGAGGGTTGCCACATGTTTAAAAAATTTAATGCCATTTAAAATTATAGGACAAATGAAGCACTGAGACAAGTGTGAACCGAAAGCGGTTTAGGAAGGCTAAGCATAGAAAAATTTTTGAGGGCTTGCCAACTCTTTGAGAGATTAAATACAAATTAGTTAATAATTTAATTGAAATTAGAATATCTCACAAAAAACATTTACAAAATCGTTTTTGAAAGCTGTTCATAAAAGAGTTGCCATCTTGCCAAATTAAAAAGAAGTCTCCTGTTTCAGTTAAAGAAATTATAACAAAATTAAATAGTTATGAAAAAAGTTTCGCCAAAATTTTTGAATGCCGTGCAAGCGCAGCTGTGGGTAAAATTTTGTAGATTTTTATTTATTTACAGCTACGTTGGACCAAAAAAAACTCGCTGCAACTGATTGGATTGTGTGCTTACTTATTGTATTAAAATAAATGTGCTGTGCGTAAATAAGCATTTAAACAGTACGGTAAACTTACTTATTAATAAGAAATACATAATACGCATTTTTACAGACAGAATTCAACACATTTTTGTGCGCGTGCGACAATAATGGAAGACAGACAGTTATGGCTGGCTTAAGTCGACATCTGTTCAAATTCACACTAACAGTTATTATTTGCCGCATATCCTTTTGTGCATTTAACAGTTTTGCCCTGCAGCCATTTACATTCACACATTCACATTTTTTACGCCTTTATTACCCACACTCGTCGCTCTTTCGTCGCAACCACAATGCAAATTAATATTAAATTATAATGAATGGGAAATATGAACGCGGCTTTGGCAATTGTTTTAATACCGCATTATCCGGCTAAGCGCCCATTCCGGCAAGGAAGAAAAAAAAAGAAATATATATTTCGAATGTATATAATACGTAGGGAGTGCGTCGCCACACTAATGCAGACACGTTTATTGTGTAAGTGCACTAATTGCGCCTAAAAACGCATTTTCATTTCATTTAGTTAGCAGAATGCGAATGCTTACTATCCAAAAACAAAAAAAAAACAAAAATCAAACCAAAGCAACGTAAAGCTAAGCAAAGCAATGAATTCAGCTCAATTACGCGCGAACGCATTACAAATTTAATGCTTGTGTCTGTTTGCGTAAGCGCGTGTGTATGTGTGTGTGTGTGTGTGTGGCTGTTTGAGTGGAAAGGACCACTACTACCAACTTATTTATGTAAAAAATCATTTGGTCCATTCATTTCACTTGTTACGAGTATTCCGGTGTTCGCATTCTCTTTTGGTAATTTTATACACTACTCTTTATCCCTCTCTCCCTCTGTGTTCCTTTTTTTTCAAAGCCGTTTGCATAACATAGGTTTTGCATTTCGAATTGCATTTGATTGCTTTTATGCCAGCTCAACATTTCATTTCGTGTTCAGGCAGTTAGCTAGTTTATGTAGTCGCTATAAAATGAGCCGAAATGTCTAGCTAGCTGGCTGGGTGTCCACAAAACGTGCCATGTGATGGTGTATTATTAGTTACTCGCAACAGGGCGTTTAATGAGCTAATGCTATTTAGGATGTCTGCAACATTTTTCGTTTGTGGCGCTGCTCTTTTGGAATTTAACGGACATATAAACATACAGAGAGTTAGCGTTTAATTGCTGCACCGCTCAATCGAAATTAGTTTTAGAATTAAGTGATGGTCGTTTAAAATGAATTGACTATCAATGGACTATGGAGGAGTGGCTGGGTGGCATACATGCTGCTATGCTGAAAATATGAATTCGATACGAAAAATCAGCAGCAATCTAAATTATATGGAGAAGCATTCGGAATGCAAGTTCCTCTAAGCAATTTTTAACCTAAGATACCGCAAACAATTCTTTTGCAGAAGGCAATATCTATTCCCTGCGAACTCGCAGGAGAAGACATTGCGATTTTGAGAATATTTGTCTAGTCGTAGTAAAAACTTTTCTGACTACACCAAAAACTGTCTATCTACTTAATGAAAATTCAAATTTTTCCAAGATTCTGAATGGGCACATCCATTAAAGAATATTTATAATTAAATTTATTTTCAATTAATCTAAACAGTGGATGGTTATCGATTTTATTTTTATAGTTATCGAAATTGTTATTTCGTTTGTATCGGTATAATAATACTTACCTTTAATGTTATCGATATATTGTAGATGACGTTATCGGAATCGTGATCGATATTTGTATCAGTGTTATAATAGTTATAGTTATAATAGTCGATTTTTAAAAAATTATATTATATAGTAGTCCTTATCCTTATCGTTAACATTTAAGTCGCTACCTTTATCAATATGAATATAATGGAAGTTATCGAAATCGATATCGATATTGTTATCGATATTCTAATAGTTATCGTCATTATTATCAACTTTATTTGTATAGCTTTCGATAGCGCTATTTAGTTGTTATCAATACCGATATTTTTATCGATCTCGGTATCAATTTCGTTTATCGATATTAAGTACATTTAATGCGAATCGGCAGTTAAAATATTTCTTGTTCGGTAATGAGTTTAAAATTTCATTAAACTCACGCTTAAGTAACATATGTAAGTTCTGGAAAAAAATTAATTATTTTAAAAAAAATTTTCCAAAAAATAGAATGTTTAATTTTTTCCCTCTTCTGCAGGCTTCAGCTAAGTTTTTAAAGCGATAGTTAACTGTCTATCTAATAACAGATTTTTATTGAAATTATTTAAAAAATGGAGTGTCTTTATATATTATCAAATAGTTTAAGGCTTACACAAATAAATTATTAATTTCTTTGAGTAGATGTGTCTATGTTTAAGCGATTATTTTTCGTGTGAAAAACATTGGAGTTACTTGTCTTATCGTGTAAGTTCTTAAATTAAATTTCTTTTTATTAAAACCAAAGTGTTTCGAGATCAACAAAGAAGTAATAGCAGCAGGCTTCCTTTGTTGGGGATAAAAAGGAAACATCCACAAGTTTAATATATTAATACAACCTTAAATTGCTATCAGAAATCATATC
Source organism: Anomoia purmunda (assembly GCA_951828415.1). Classification (NCBI taxonomy): domain Eukaryota; kingdom Metazoa; phylum Arthropoda; class Insecta; order Diptera; family Tephritidae; genus Anomoia; species Anomoia purmunda. The sequence goes on from OX639997.1 coordinate 115,223,776, forward strand.
GGTATCAAATTTGCAGAATTTGTTTTTTTTTACTTTTCCAGAGAGCCTCATTCAATTGAATACCGCGGTTCAATGCCGCAAATATTTTATTTCTCTCAAACTTCACTTTCCCGCCTTTTGCCACTGCTTTGCTCGCATTTCAAAATATTTCGAATACAAATTTCCAAATACTCTAATTGGAGAAATTTTCTAAAAGAATTTTTATTTGTATCGTTTCATTGAAATTTAAATTTTGTTATATTTTTTTATTTTATTTTAGGCCATTCAATCATACAGGCATTTGCCCGCTATGTGATTTTATTTCGAATGTGTTATTTGTTGCAGATTTTCGGGTAAAATTCCAACATACGCATACAGCTGTCGCAGTTCTCATGCCAATTGTCTATGCAGGCATAATTGCAATTCAATTGTGAGTGCATTCAGTTGCGTTTGGCAATTTCAAAATAATGACAATTTTTTATACCCGTAGCGATATATTTGATTTAATCAGCGCAGACATATAGACTATATAAATGTACACACACATACACACTTGTCCATTTATTTAGACCGATTGGCATATTGTTAGAAAATTTAAATTTGATTAACCATCACAAAAAGCCGCGGGAAATTAGCTGGAATTATTGATAGTTTTTTTGGTTTTTTTTTGTTAAATCATTGATGCAATATGTTTGCCGCTGTGGCCAATTATTTGTTCTACCATAGAATTTTGGTATTTGGCCTTTGGCTAATTTGAAAATAACCAAAGGAATTAATTGCTTTATTATCCAAATCAAAATGCCAAAGTCAACTATTTTTTTAAATTTAATTAACGTTAAATTCCCGTTAATTCTTTTAAATGAATAAGCACTTTGTTGTGTTGTTTTTACAAATAATTATTATGTGTGGATTGAAAATTGTAAATATTTGATTTGAAATTTCGTTTCCGCTTTTACGTCATGCTTACAAAATATAGTTTATTTTCGTTTGGAAGCAAACAAATTGTATCCTTTTTATAACGACCTAACTTTTTTTTAATATGAAGAGCTTAGGGAAATATAAGATAATTTTTGATCTGGGAATCAGCTTTTGAGGATTAGAGCGGGAAAAAAGTTTCTGTCAGGTAACATAGAAATTACCTAAGTTCATTTGATACGCATTGATTGAAAAATTTATAAAAAGTTAACTAAAGCAAAAGAGTAAGGATCAAACATTTGATTACAAAAAAATTACTTGAATCGCTTAAAATATTGACAGGTAGTTTAAATCAAATTATTTTTTCTTAAAATTCGTTAAAATCTTACCTTCAATTTAATAGTTGCTAAATGCATTCCCAGCTCAGTATGCGAGACAGTAGATCACACATTCACAAAAAACTGGAAAGTAAGAGAGAAGGGATATGGAGATTTTATTTAAGCTGAGGGCAAATAAAATTTTTAGATAAAATGGGGTTTTTTTTTTATTATTCAAATAGAAATAAATGACTAGATAAATGCAGGATGGATAAAAATCAACAATGCAAGCTGTTTGTCAGAATCCTTCTAAAATCTTTTTGGCAAACAGTGCCATGATAATTTTATTTATATTTCATGATTTGCTTAATGATTTTTGTGGAAGCAAATTTGGAACAATTTAGAGACACACCAGTTTCGGCGTAATATCTTCAGTGCCACCTCAAAATTTTCAATTTTATTTTAGTTAATCAAGAGTAGAGAAAAATTACACGATGAATAATTTTTTGGAACTTTTTCCCAAATTAGCTCTCTCGGGAAGACTCGTTTTGACCCCCTGAATTAAAGAGGTCGCTAGTGGGTTAAAAATATTCTACAAAATTATACATCGAAAAATTTCACTGGGGGTCTTCCCAGACACAGAGCTTAAAAAAAACATATATGCTTTTTGAAATAGGCTACAACAAATATTATGTATTATTCTGTTGGTGTTTACTTCGCGAATGAACATTGTTGATTCCCCATTTATGTGTATACTTAAAAAAACGATATTATATTATATATTCCGAAATTGAACCGAAGCGCAGAGTACGTACAGCTCCTACAACTATCCTTGACCCCATCGCCATCTGTAGATTAAATTTGTGAAACAATTTGGCTATGTTTTTCTATAAATTTTGGACACATTTGGAACAGATTTAAGGTTTTTTTAAATGTTCAGACTTTACCTACATCCACAAAATTTGGCAAGCTAATTAATTCCGCAGAAATGCCTAACAAATTTGCTTGCAGATTTTATGCATTCTACAATCTTTTTCTACCTACTTAATTTTATTAATGCATGTGCATAAATTTACAGCGCTCTTATTTCAAAAATACATATGTACAGAAGAAAATACGACAGTGATTCCAAACTTTTCACTAGTCCAATTGAAATGAGCAAGGAGACTCGAAGTCAAATATTTTACCACTGTAAACTGCAACAAAAATTCGCAAACCACTAGCCCAAGGTATTGCATTTCTCTTTTAAAAAATTGGTCTTCTATGAAAAGTATGCCTAGAAGTATGCAAACACCAGAGTCGGATATTATCAACTTTTTCTACTTTCAGATTTGACTTTTTTCATACTGCAGTCTTTTGCTTTGATGTTGCATATTTTTGTGCTAACCTTTTTATTCATCCATAAATTTTTTTGGTGATGAGAATTTATATGAGCTTATTACCATATTTTCACTTAATTTTAAATACACACGGGAAAACTCAACTTATATGCATAAAAAATATGTTAACTCGAATTGTCAACTCGAATGCCAAAATTCCGCTGGGTATTTTGAAATTATAAAACTCTCTTCCATATAAAAAAAATTTTTGTGTGGAAGCAAAACAAAGATGGTGTGGTGATTGCATTGCTTTCTTCATGCGCGCCTATTTTGGTTTGGTTCTTCGAAAAAAAAATGGTAGCAGCAAACTGTTGCTGCGAATAAACCACAATTTGATTGTAAGTAAGTTATTTCAATAAATCTTCGGTTTTTTTGTTTTTTTTTATATATATACATAAGTACATTCGATGTCAGCTTTAATTCAATCCAATAAAAGTCAAATTTGAAACCCAATCAAATCATTTCTTACCTAGTTGACCTTTCCCTTTTTTTAGACTTTTATTTTACAAATTCTTTTGGCTTAATTCACCCTGTAGGAATGATAGAAAAAAATTTGAATTGTGGGATTTGAAAATGCCTGTAGGTAGGCCACAAAATTTGTAATAACACACACGTAAAGTATTTGTTGTACCAACACACTCTTTATTGATTTGCATGCCTGTGCGCTCATTCGCCTGCCAACCAACCAACCAACCAACCAACCAACCAAGCAAACAAGTAACGTCAAAGTCAAAGTCAAAGTCAAGCCAAGTCAATCGGCGAAAATCCTTTTGCATACATAACAAGAGCTGATTTGAAAATTAAAAATGCCAAAATACGGATAGAAGCAGATAAGAAAAAGGGGAAAGTAAAACAAAAAAGAAAACGTAAAGTAAAGTAAGTGGATTTGTGTGTTGCGGCAGTGCGTCGAAATGTACATAAATCCTAAACGGAAAAAGTGTTAAAGCGCTTATCGGATTCTTTTGGTTTTTCATTTTTTTTTTGTTTTTTGGCTTTTCTTTGTTGTTTTTTTTTGTACTAAAAGGGTTCGAAGTGTGTACGAATATGTGTGTACGCTAGGATATTTTTGAGGCCACATTTAAGTGAGGATTACGTACGTGGCTGAAGTAGAGCCAAAAATATTAAAGAAAACAAGTTCGAAATAATAAATATTTCAGATTTACGAAACCACTGAAGCTTTAAAATATCTTTAACCTTAATGTCACGCAATTTTGATATTTATCTGAATTAAGATTATTTACAGAAATATTTTATATATTTAACCCTTTGCCACCTACTTTGCTTTGCTAGGTAGGTAGTTATATCAAATTATTGTATTTGCCAAAATTTTTATTTCACATTGTATAATTAGGAATTGTATTTCAAATTGTGTATAATTTGTTAGTTCATTATATTTTTAATTCAAATTGCTTGCAAATAACGAATCTCAAAAATTTCCCTCATTTTATCCTATCTGAGTGTCAAATTTGTGTTCTTTCCTGGAAATTGCGTATTCTGATATTCACACAATATTAATTGAAATTGGAGATGGAGATAATGTATTAAATTGTAATCTAAAAATACGTTCATATTTATCATTAAACCGAACAAAAGAATTTCTGCTGCAAATATTAACGAATTTATTTAAGTCTTATTTTAATGCAGGTAAAAAAAAAACAAAAAGCTCTAAATAAATTTTCACATCTCACAATCATATATTTTCGAATACAATAGCGTTATTGTCTTTTAAAATTCATTATATCGTAATCGTTGCTCTTTAAAGCTATGCACGATAGCAAATATTATTTTGAGATTTTTGGATTAGTGAATGAAATATGGCAATTACGATCACATATTTTTTACTTGAAATGCATTCGTACTCAAAAATGTATTATGTCTCAAGCGATGATAACTTCACATAAATTGAAAGCTTGGTTTCTAATAGTGAATAGTTATCGATCAGTTTTAACAATAATTATCGGCAATGTTTTTGTTATCGCGACCATTATGGAATAATTATTGGTAACGGTTTGGCTATCGCGACCTTGTGGAACTGCCAGCATAATACTGATATCATTATCGTCGTCTTTTGCACACTAGTGGAGTCGAAAAATCTAAAATTTTACAACTACAAAATTATAGGTGCGGAAAATGTAGTGCACTGCGACTTCAAAATCTATTGCGTTGCGAGCGAAAAGCCAGACTTTTAATAGTGATTAGTAATCGATAAGTTTTAACAACGATTATCGATAAACTTTTTGTTATCGTTATCATTGCAATGCTCATTGGCGATTGCAATTTTTGAAATTGAATGTTGTCAGCAACAATAAATCGATATACGAAAATGGCTGATTTTTAATAGTGAATAATTATCGAAACGTTTTAACAATAACTATCAAACTTGTCTTCTCCCTATGCTGATATTGTAATCGATATCATTATCATTAACGCTAACGATATCGGGTGTTCTGTCGTTATCGTTGCCCACTTGATTTTTATAGTTGTTATCGTAAGCACAGCCTCATTAATTATCGTTGTCATTATATTCACTGATAGTGTAATCGATGCTGATAGCACTACCGTTATACTTAACACACTAGTGGCATCGAAAAGTTGAAAAGTGTGCCGCTTTAAAGTTGAAAATGTTCCTAGTGAAAATTAGTTGATATATTTAAATGAAAACCCCTTTTTTTAATAATTAATATTTATCGATAAGACTTAATAATAATGATCGATAACCTTTCCGTTATCGTTTTCATTACCATACCCATTGTCTATGGCTTAGAGATTGTACTCCTTGTCTCCGACCTTGTTTGAAAGCTGCAGAATTATTTACACTTGTGTTATTTTACTTCTGTTTTTTATTTGCACTAAAATGTAAAATATTTTTTTCTAAATGTGTCAATCCATATTTTCGTCGCCTGCTCAAAATTTATCGATAGCAGATGTCTTTTGTTTTTAAATAAATTCTTCCTCTATATTAAATGGGTTATGTTAATAAGTGCGCTTGGACGCCTACATTGTTTAATCCAAATAAACAAAGATTTATTGAAAATATGAAACTTCCTTCTACTCCTCAGCACTTTTCCTATTATCAAAGTTTGCTAAAACCCTCATTATCAATATGACCTAAATAAATATGCACAATTTATATGACGGTATCCTTGTGTTGTTTTTTATCAGGAATTTTATTATTAAATTTGTGGACAGCTCCCAGATAACTCTGCATGTTTTCACAGGAATCAAAAGCATTTTGTATGATCCCGACCAGCTGTGGTCGACTACTTCATTAACACATAAATTGTGTGCGTGTGCGTGTATGTAGAGAATAGTAGTAGAGTCGTTTTACTAGCATTGTATTGCGGTTTTGTAAGATTTGCTTGAAATCAAATGTGGGTAGACACATTTCTAAATTTATTTCTTCTAAGGTGGCCAACTTATTTTTAATGAAATATGAAATATCATTAATCATAATAAACTGTAATACGTTAAATGAAAAATAAAAAATCTAGTAATCCAAATAAAATTATTTTTGAGAAACCCGCATATTGATTAGTTACACTAACTCACAATAAACTCGACCTTTAACAACTCATCATTATTTCATATGTAAAATTGAAAGTAAAAGCTGAGCCAGAATCCCTGATAGGGAGCGCTTCCCGGTTTAGTTTCAAGGCTTTAATTTTGTATATAATCATAAAAAATAAATAAATGAATGTCATTTTTCTGAAGTCTTAGGAAAAATTATGCAAAATTGTCGACAAACCCCTTAATAATTCTTTTCTTTAAGTCCTGAATATTTCTACTCATCTTTTTCGATTTTAATATTTGTAATTATTTTTATTTTTAGATAAAAGCTAAACACAAATTCAGCATCTGCCCAATTTGTTTGCGACGACGTAAAATACATCAATTAATGTAATTATTTACCGAGACGTTTGTTTCAGATCATCCTTCAATATATGCAAAAAAATGTTGGTAGAATTTTTGAACTTCTCTCTCAATTTGTTTTTGTTTTTTTAGTTTAGACTTTTGTATTCGCACAGGATAAGTCATATAACCTCAAATACAAATATCAGAAGGACAAATATCAAAAAGGATGCCACTTTTGAGGCGAGAACATAACTTACAAAAGGGCAACGGTTGGCCACCTTAATTAGTTATGCCAATGTGTGTTTTACTTATACTCGTAATATATACAGTTTATTTTCTATAGATTTTGTGGGCATGTCAATGTATGCAATAGGTTTATCAAATTATTCCAAAACTCGTGCATCTGTGCTTGTTTACTTCTCTATTTACATCAATAGAAGGTTATAGAAATTTTTATGCATAAGCATAACAAGTATGCACATAGATTCACAGAAATATGTGAAATTTAAGTTAATTTAGAGAATACAAAATTAGTATTGGAAATTTAGGCACATATGGTGTGCACATATAAAAAAATATCTGCATAAGGAATTCTGTTTAATTCAATCAAATATGTATACGATATATTGCGATGTATGTATGTATGTAGTTTTGGATATGTGAGAAAGCAAGCAAATTTGAAATTTTTACACATAAAGAGAACTCGCAAATTTGCCACGCAGAAGCTTGATTTAATCGTTGTAATTGAATTAAAGCAACTTCGATCGAATTGAATCGATATTTTGTGACTTTTATTTATTTTGATAATCTTTATTTTTGGGCTTAAAATTTTCCGATCACATTTAATCGATATTTTGTAATTTTAATTTTTTCGATAAAAAATAATCGGCATTCTAGGATCTGAAATTTTTCGATCATAATAAACGCAAACAAATTCGAAAAACAAATCGTTGGCAACACATTTAATCGATATTTTGTAATTTTAATTTTTTCGATAAAAAATTATCGGCATTCTGGGATCTCAAATTTTTCGATCATAATAAACGCAAACAAATTCGAAAAAAAAATTCGTTGGCAATCACAATAATAGCAACACAAAAAATAATAATCGAAAAAAAAACACGAAATATCGAACAAAATTAATCGGAAAATCGTAAGTCCAAGAAAATCGATAATCGCTAAATCGAAGTTTGATCGAAAAAATTATAAAGGTCCCTTGATATTAATTATGAGTAAGAAAAATTGTTTAAGTCTTGAAATACTTAACTTTTTTCTATGATGCAGAAATAATCACTAAATGGTTCCGAAACGGTTTCGAACTAGACGCGATATAGTAGACTTAAGAACTTTTTTCTCAACCTTACAGACTTTTATACTATTATCATATAAGTATCAAAATGAAGGTGTTCGAAGGTTTTTATAACTTTCTCAATGATAATCTTTATGAAGATATTTATATAATTTAAGTTTCAAAGTAATAGTTATCGATGACCTAACCAACTTTTCTCACCAATAATTATTATCAAAATAATTTTATAATTCTTATGCAAATTTGGATGATTTTTTTTTAAACAGTGTGTGTGTTTTTAAAAGTCAGTTTACAGATAGAATATAATAATTTTGGTCAGAAAAGTAAGTGGTTTTATTCATGGCAACGCTGGGAAAGCTGACTGAATTCCATAAAGGAGTAGGAGTAAAATGTCTGAGAAGAAAGATAAAGATACGTACGCATACACAAAAAAAAGAAGCCGCCATGAATGCTATGTGAACTCTTCAATGCTTGTTTATTCAACTTAACCTAAGCAAAATTGGTATTCTCTTACGCTTGACTAAAACTGAAAAATTCAGTATATTAAATTCTATTACAATGCAAAAAAGAAATTAGTAGTACATCCACGTCAAAAGCTGTTTCAAAAAGATAGGTTTTATAACAACAATGCTGCGAAAAGAAAACAAGCAACCGCATTTTTTTTTTAATGAAATCTGAAAAAAATTTCTTTTATCAAATATTATTGAAAGCATCACAGAATTTTTTCCACCACCAGCAAATTGGATTCACCTCAGCTTTAATAGCATTTCAAATGGAATTATTGCTATTTCGCAATTTATATTTTATTTTGATTTTTATTTTTATTTTTATTTTTATTTTATTTCATTACTTTGGCGCGTCTGTTCCGCTTTTTTGCCACTCATTTCGATTGCATTGCGCTGGTATGAGCAGAGAGTTCGTGTTAATCGCATCAAATTTGTGTGCTGATTCGATTTATGGGAGTTATACTGGCGCTGCGGGGAGTTGAATTTTTTCAATATTTCTGCTTTCAAATGCTCCCATTTGATGATTTGATTTTTATTTTATTTTTATTTTTTACTTTTATTATTGATTTTTTTTGTTTATTGGTAAGCATTGAGTTTGTGGTAGTGGTGATTTTGGGTCTATTAAATTCGTGCAGGCGGGTTAAAAGTTTATGATTCACTTAAATCTGATATATATTTTTTGAAGCATTACAGCTTCAGACAGATTTTAATAGTAAGCAGGATCTAATAGAAGTTAAACTACAGTCAATGAGAGCTTAAGTATTTCAATCTGTTTACGCCTGATTTTTCAGGCTTCTGTTGCCTTTTATGAGTCTGCTTTTTAGGCAGCCAAATGAATGGCAAACCGTGTGGCTACATTTTCATTTGAAATTAAATCACTTTAAAGCATTATTCACTTTATTGAATGATATGTTGGCTCATGTCAGTCGCTTTCACTGGCGCAATCGCTCTGCTCATGATGAATATGTATATATATAGATTTATATAAGTAAATTCTTAAGTACTTAAATGAAACCTTTGGCTGCGTTGCTGCTCAGTCAGCTATGAATTTCTGTGAAACTATGATTTCAACGTCACTTGCATTCGACGATATTAAGTTGGTTTTGTATAGAAATTTTCGAAGTGTAATTAAATAAGTATTATATAATTTCAACAGCTGCAATAAAAAACACAAGTCCATACTCGAGAATATTAATCGTCGACATAGTACATAGCTTCAGAGTATTTACTCATATAATTTAGTAATGTGTGCATTAAGGTTTTAAAGCTCCACTGATGCAGTTCAGTTTGCCCATTGTGATTGGAATCGTGCGGAGATTCTCCAAATGCCGGACATTCATTTTCGATGCCAGGGTTGAGTATGTGGGACTCTCGAAAGCAGATTACTGTCGCCCTCAGACCTTGCGTAAAGTTGTAAGCTGAAATTTTATGCTCTTTAATGTTAACCCAGATTTTCTAAGTTAACGGTTAAATGGCACAAATACAGCTCTATTCTAATGCAATCACAAAAATGATATCATCTTTATTGCGTTAATTACCACGCCTAAAATTATGCTGAACAAATTCATATATTTTAAATGAACTTCTATGCTGACGACCTGAAAAAATTCAACAATCTGACAGTTGTCACGTTTAATGCGCCTAACACTATGCAGCAAAAACCGGCTTCAGTTTTTTAAATTGAGCACGCTATATAGTTTTAGGCGGATAATTTGTTTTGCTTTTCTCAATATTTTCAAATTAAGTCTTTACGGCATAGTATTAATCACCATAGAGATGAGATGAGTTCTGTGATCGGATAGGAATAGGGCTTTAAGATAAGATATGCATATAGGGTTAAATTATAATGTATAAACTGTTTTATTATTTGCTGGAAATTATATCTATTGTATTAGTAGTCGATTTAGCTTAAACAACCGAAACAAAATTATTTATAAATATATTAATTTTTGACATATTTACATATAAAAATATCAACAAAAAAATTGTATGAGCTCAAGGCTATTTTATTTCGTTTTACTTAATTTCATGCATTTTGTTTTATTTTAATTTACTTTACTACATTTTATTTTATTTCCTTTTGTTTTATATTTTTATATCCAATTTCATTTTATTTGCTTTATTTCATTTGTTTATTTTTAAATTTTTATGCTATGTGCACTTAACACCTGCCAAATATTTGTAGAAGATCAAATTTAATATCTCATAATATTTTAAATTGAAGGAGCATATCATGCGTTTATATCGACTAATAATCTGTAGTTGTATTTTGAAATATTTTATTACAACACTAACAAGAATTACAAGAAATACAACGTATGCAATTTTATGTATGTATTTGTATACTGAAACAATTAATTTAAAGGAAACTTGGATTCAATTGAAAAATATATAGAAAAGAGGTATTAGGATGCCTCATCAAAAAAGTTGCAGATTTTCCATCGGAATTGTTTTATTATTAAGACTTCCGCCGAAACACTTGGGATGATAAAACAGTGTAAGCTTAAAGGAATTTCTTAAAAATATTTCCAAATTTGTTTAAGTGAAGTTATGGCTAAGTTATTCAAATTTTTCTTAAACCAACTTTCCAGAAATAGGTCAAAGACAGCATCAAGCATTTCTATGAAAAAATTGAATTTCTTTAAAAAAAAAATATTAAAAAATAATTGTTTCAAATTGCTCCAGCTCTTTAGTTGAGCTCACCTAAATCTTGATATTATTGCGAAATATTTCAAAAGAGGCCTTAAAATGGAATCAGATTTATGATTTCGATGAAGAAGCAGTACCATTTATTTGAATAGGGATTTTTCAAAAAATTCTCACACTTCTTGTATTTGAAAGAAAAACTTATTAAATTCTCAATAGTACTTTGAGATCACATGCAATACACACATTCTCCATATAATCAATTTTATATAATAGGTGTAGCTAAACGCATTCTATGCACAACCCTAGTAGCCGTAAGTGCTCATACGTGTTGTTATCTGGACACTTCACAGAATTCGAAACAAATAAAACTCATTGGGCTTCATTTTAAATACATACAAATTCAAAATACATGACCAATATGTCCTCCTCTGGCTAAAATTATACAGCTAACAGCTGTTTGTTGAATGAATGCCGATATAGTTTGCTTAGTAATGTTTCAATTATGATGTGTATAGACATTTAATTAACATCATTACAGTTACAAAATGTATATATTTATTATTATTTTACATACAGTTGCAAAGGTTTCTTAGAAACAATAGTGTATGCTTTCTAAGTGCAGTTTAATTTAGATAGCTACTTCACTTCCTCGGTTTTTCATAACAAAGTAGATATGGTGAATACACAGCTTCTGTTCATTTGTAAAAACAAAAATACATAAAAGTAATTACAGGCTACATAGCACGCTTAGTGTGATTACTCCAATTACCTTATTGGGTAAGCCAAAGATGAAAGCTAAAATTTAATATGACTCATACGCCATGGCTAACAGTCATGCGGGATAAATAAAATATTAGAAAGTTATTGCAAAATATTCTTGCCATTGTTTTTACTACAATTAGCTGTGAATATAGGAAGGAAGGTTGAAGTTTTTAAACTATTTGGAGCTTTATCAAGTTCTTTCACACTATCGACTCCGTTCGCTAAATGATAATTCTATATCAATGCTTCGTCAAAAAGGCTCTGCTTAATACTTCAACCTGTCCGAAGTTTAAGGAAACCGATGCTCCATTGAAATAATTTGACTATTCCCACATAATTTGACTATTCCCCTCTCGCAGTTAGTTAAGTTCCATGACATAACTTAAAATACATATATTCCAAACAATTTTTATATATCCTATATTTCCCCACTCTAAGAGGAAAATCAACAGCAGTTCACACGGCGCTTTGGATTACAGGCTGTGTACTTGCCTGATAAGTCAGAGATTGTGAATTCCAACCCACGCAGAGTTTAGAAAGAGATCTGCAGAGGAGATGTAGTGAACCGCGCAATAGCAGCTATAATTTCTACCGCTCTGACTGTTATTCACTTTTTTCATACATTTTCTAACAAAACTGGGGTTGAGCTCAAAAATTATCATTGATCATTGACATAAATAAATTAGTTCGAAGAGTTAATATAAATTTTTATAAATTAAATTAGTCAACATATCATAAGATAGCCTAAATTTAGCTAATTAGGTTTTAGCTTGCACCACAGCATTTTAGGTGGTTATCTCTTGAAAATGAAACTTGCCACAGAAAAAAATCTATTGTATTAAAAACCAAAATGAGAAATTTAAAGCGCCTTACGCGTACCACTGATTTGTGATGCAAACGCGAAATGGCACTGGCTGCTTCAAAAGTTACGCTGTCTCTTCACATGCAACACGGCAGCTTATTCAACTTGTAGTGCTTTAGTTTTTGTTTTCTGTTTTTTTTTCCTTTTTTTTTACTCAGCAACGCACTGCGGCAACGTGGCTGGCATTTACTGCGTTTGCGAGGGCTCTTAAGTTTTTATTGTTCGTTTCCCGGCTGTTCGTTTGATTGCTGCCTTAATTTTTTGTTCTCGTCAACTGCGACCATTTTACTACCCTTGCGCTTGGTGTCACTGCATTTAAAGTTGTTTTGCTTTTGCATGTTTGTTTTTATTTAATTTACAAAAGTTACTTTCTCTCCCTCCACCCTTGCTCTCACCGCTGCAACGCGTGATTTTATGCAAATTACGACGCAGTTTTTTTGTGACTTGCCATAATATAAATTGTAAATATTAATTAGTTATAAATAGAACTCATTTAATTAGACATTCGCCTTACAAAATAAATAATTGAAGTTTTGTGCTTAATAATTTTTAATCACTCATTAGAATTTGAATCACAGTTTGTACTTAAAAGTTGAGGAATTTTCATATTACAAACACACTAGCACAAATTTGAATTTAATGAATATAATTTATAACTTGTATTGGTATTTTATTATTTAATTGCCACTTAATTAAACCAAACTCTCTTTGAAATGAAACATTTTTTAAATCTATCTAAACCCACATAATTGGATTTTTTTTGCAAATTAATTTTTAATTCATCGAGTGAGTGAGTAGCTTAAAGTCATAAAAGATGGAAAAAAGCATAGAAAAAAAAATATATGAACGCTTATATAATCATTTATATATGTATTAGTAATACGAAAGAAATACTCATTTTTATATTGTATTAACGAACCAAAGCAAAACATCAAAAGCGGATTAATTTTCATTTTCGATATTCATATATCAATTAAACAAAAATTGCTGGCAAAATAAGAAAGCAATAATTTACAAAGAAAAATCTGCATCTATTAAATGAGCTATTTTCAACTCTTTGAGAAGACAATTCGTTTTACATAAACGCCGGTATTCTGTGCGCAGTTTCTAGTCACTAAAGGAGTGTTTTCTGCGCTTAGCTGGATTTTAAGGCACTCCGGTATTCAATAAGCCATCGCACTTTATTTAACAGCTGGTTCCGAGCAGTTCAGAAATGAAAGAAATTGAGGAAAATATGCTCTCGATCTGTTCCTTGATTGTTCGCCATGTCTTGCTTGTTTAGAATCATTTTGGGATTGATTCGGAGCTAGCTAGAAATCATTTCGGGCACAATTTAAAATCGCGTCTGGACTAGTTCAGTACTATTTGAGTGTCGTCTTAAAAAAATGTTTTTTTTTTACCCATAATTTCTATGCAAGGACTTTTATCATATATGTAAGTGCTTTAAATTCGTAAGAAAATTTATCTCACTGAGATTTATTATGGAATATAAGTCTCCAAATAATAGTTACCGAATAACTTATAAAATTTTTCTCACTCATCATTTTTATCAAAAAACTTTTATAAAACCTTACTATCATAACAGAAAACAGTAAAAACTAAACTATAACTCTTATGCAAAGACTTATATAATAAAAGTCAGCGAGATAAATATTTTTAAGACTTCAAAAATTTTTATTTTGAGACTTACATTAGAAAAGACGACTCATAATAATTCTCAGCGAGCTAAATTTTTCTATGACTTTCAAAGACTTTTATTTTCACACTTATATTATAAAAGTCACCTTCTGTTAATTATGAGTGAGAAAAAATTGTTTAAAGCTTGAGAGATGGGAAGTTTTAGTAAGTAAGTAAGTATCTAGACTTCAAAAAGGCTTCTTACTTAGTATAACTGTATGCTAAAACTTTTATCATAGAAGTCTCAAAATAAGAGTTTTTGAATGTCGTAAAAAAATTTACCTCACTGAAAATTATTATAAAAAAATCTTTACTTGAACAATTTTTCACGCTAGTAATTATTATCAAAAGCCTTCTATGATTCTTATCAAAATTAGGATGACGGTTTTAAAACTCAATTGTCAAAAAATTATTATTCTGAATCACCGGTTTAAACCGTATGGGTTCATTCCAGAAAAACTGCTATGTGATATTGAAAATATAGAACATATTCGATGTCAGGAGATTATTTTATATGGGGATCACCCAAACTACTGGTAGCGGCGTTGCATATTTCCAATTTTTGCGTTTTAGTGTTGGCTGTAGATTTTGGAAGAATTTAGTCACTTTTACATCTATTTCGAAAAAGTTTATAAATAATTACGAAGAATTGAAATTAATGTGAATTTTTCGATTTAGATTTGATTCGGCCTCAATCATCCGCTCTTCATCCCAGATTGAAGGGATTCCTTTGCTTTACTTTTATGGAACTTAATTAAATCATTTCGAAATCCTTAAACCACAACAAAAGTTTACCCCGTAATTGAATACTGAAAGAAAGTTGAGCCAAATAAATCCACTTTTCTAACTATTTCCAATTTCAGCAACAACTGCTCGATGGGTGGCTAAAAGTTCAGGCGTCCTTAAGCCAACACACGCAGTAAAAATTCTCTCGCATGCGTAGAACCCACGCACACCAACAACATACATACATTGTTAATGAAATTTTTGCTAAATAAGCATATGTGCATATTTTCATAGAGAGTAAAATATTTGGTATTCGACCAAAAAATTAATTGCCGCTGTGATATGGCGATCTAAGGTTGCTATACAAATACAAACATATTTATTTATTTACACAGTTACAAATTTATTTACTTTGTTCCATATGTATTTTTGTGGGATTTGTACTGCTGTTGGTTTTTCCACTGCGACCACTTTGTATTTATCTAGAATTGTTATTATTACTGTGTTGGCAATTATCATTTGGTTTCATAATCCCAGCGCGTATAAATTAATTCCATACATTTAATTATCAAATGTATTTGTTATTTTTTGTTTGTTTTTTTTTTTGGGTTTGTCGTCGAAACCAGCGGCGAGTGGGCAACGCATGGCAATGTGCACATTTGAGGTGTATTGAGTTTTAGTGTGCGTAAATGAAATAATTTTTTGGTGATAGCGGAAATGTGATATATAAAATATATATTTAAATATGATGCATACCATAATTATAGCATCACCAGATATTCACAAGTTTAGACTAATTATTTTTCTATATTTAATTTAATTGTTATTTTTTGAATAAAATTATGGGTCATTCCACAATAAATACCGGTTTAAGTTAAACATATTTTTAGATAATTATTATTAATATTATTATTTATTTAAAAAAGTAATTAATTACAAATTTAAATTGAAATTTCTAGCACTGGCAGCTAACGCCTTCGGCTAGCTTTTTTTCTTTTTTCTGTTTTTTTTTTTTTTTAGATAAAATTGGGTATGTTATTATGATTTTTTCGTATAAAAATTCATTGGCAAGAATTTGTTAAGAACAAAACTCGAAAACATCGATCTTATCCTTATGCCATTTGCTATAGAAATCTAGCCTTATTGCTCGAACACATTTGATCGATATTTTGTTATATTTTTTCGGTCATAAAAGATATTATTTTCATAGCAGACAAATTTGCTGACGTTTATTGTAATCGAAAAATTGTAAATACAATAATAACGATTTTTTTTTGATCGAAAAAGATGAAAATATAAAATTAACGATGGAACTTGATCGAAAAAATAAATAAATAAATCCAAAATGCAGTAGTAGTATTCCATTTTATGAATTTGTTTACAGATTGAATATTAAAAAAAATGTTTGGATTCAACTTAAAAAACAAACACACCTACATTAGCGTACCTTGGAAAAGAAACTTCCCGAAGTTTCCATAGAAATTTAAATTTATTACGTTTAAAGACTTCCGCCTAAATAATTCGAAATATATCACAATTTAGAGGAACTGGATCTATTTGAAAATATTTTTTAAAAAATTGTTGTTATGTTTTAATATTTAAAGCAACCACTTGAGGTAATAGTCTAAGGTAATAGTCTAAGCTTATAAGCTTTCTAGTGGTATATTATAATAATAATTATTAGTCCAAATCGCTCAAGTTTTGGCTAAGTTATTCAAGTTTTCAAAAAAGGTAAAAGTCAGGTTCAAATATTTCATTATTATGATTTCGTTGAACAAATTTTTAATTATAAAAAATATTTGTATGCAGAACTTCTAAGCTTAAACTAATTTATGAGGTAAAGTGATTTTTTTAATATTAAAAAAAAAAATATTTTTGTTTATAAAAACCCCCAAAAATAGAGGCATTTTGAAATCTGTCCAGCTCACCAAATTTTTAATAATATTGCCAAATATTTTGCTTGATATAATTAAATATATCGATTTTTACAATTTGGTTGCAAAAACAGTGCAATTTTATTGTATAGAGATTGATGCACCCTAATGCGCATATTCTTCAAAAAATTTAAAAACTAAGTATGCCACTTTATTGTGTTTTGCAAGTATTTCATTTAAAAAAATAAATGATTACTAAAATCGTTTCAGTACTTTGTGCGCCAAATCATTACAAAAATGTTTCATGCAATAAATTTTATACAAAAACTAAAAAAGAATAGTTAGAAATTAACGGTAATTTGTAGCTACTTGAAATTTGCACTTTATTATGCCCTTTTTCTAAAAATTCTAATTAAAAACATCGAAAACTAATTTTATGAGCTCAAGGCCAGTTTTTAGTAAGTGTTTGATATAAAAAGCAATGGGCCAAAAAATATTGGTATATATATCTAAAAAAAAAATAATTTGATTTGATTCGAAACGTCACCGGCGTTTGTTATACAATGCAATATATTTTTTATTAAAAAATAAATAAAAATAAATAGTCAAAAATCTTAACAAAATGTAGTGGTGCTATAGTTGTGACATGCACCGTATTTTCAGCAGCATAGGGCTTTAAGCTGCATTCATAAAACTATCTGGATCAATAACGATGTCAGGGATACGAATTTGCCAGGTTACGATTCGCATCTGCATATTTAGTGAGCCAGAGTGGTAGTTCATAAAAAGTGAATCAACCGAAAGCTAATAAATTAATGGGTTAATAAGTAATACATCTGGGTCTGCTTGCTTTCACATTGGAGGATATTTGTCGTAAATGCTGATCCAAAACATATTTCCTAAATCTGGGAAGCTAAGAGAACTGACCAGCTCATTTAGTGTTTCCACTGTTTGGCAGCGTTGCAGCCTAGTATTAGTAGTAAGATTACCAGTAGTAAATATTTTTTTTCAGATTTATACCAAAGTAGTTATAAAAGCCACATGGGAATGCAGAAAAATCGATCCATCAAAACCTGTGCCCCTAAATAGTCAGAAGTGCATCCTAACAATTTTTCTTTAGCTTCGATTTTTAAAGCTGGATCTTTTTGAAAATTGTATATTAAAGCTAGCTACTTTGGCTATCGGTTGAACCAAAAAACGTTACTCTTTAATTTAGCTCTACTGCAAAAATCACAAAAGAAATCGAAAGTCGCAAAAAAAAAATTTGAAAGAAACTTAAATTGTACATTTTTTTATTTTTTGTTACATACACATACCTGTATAATTGGCTATTTAATTTTCTCTATGTTATCTGCATACAATTTGGTCATAATAATCAAATGTCTGCCAATTGGAGCATGGCTACATTTTATCGCTGTTGTATTATTTATTTTAGTATTATGCACTTGGTATTATTATTAGCACTTTGCTCTAATTTTCATTTCAACTATTATCGTTTTGGTTTTATTTGTTTGACTATTATTATTATAATAATTTATATGAAACTTGCATATATTTTTGAATTTTAGTTTGTTCTATAATTTATACTGTTTAAAATTTAAAAATTTTACGCTCAGTTGCTATTGAAATATTCAGAGCTATTGTTGGTTGGTTTAAGTGGAAATATTGAAAAAATAACCGATAATATTTAATAGTATAAATTTGCACTTTCACTATTGACCGCCAAAACCATTTAGCTATTAATAATCGCAGTACAATGCATACCGTAGTTTCAAAAAATTAATTGCATTTTTTGCCAATTTTTGTAAAAGTGTAACGCGCATTTAGGCGCAAAGGCTTTTGTGTAGGTTAGACTGCTTAGCATAAATTTACAATACAATCGAAAATAAATTTTCTTACTTATAAAATGTTAGTCGCTTTTAATTGGTCGGACTTAACTCTTAAAAATCCGGCCAACTCCGACGCCAATGACAAGATTTATCGCATGGCTATTATCATGGCTACGGCGCCTGAAACTGTGCCGCAGAATATAAACAAGGTGTACGTCGTTTGTCACGTACTAAGTAAGACATAACAACTACAATGGCATCAGTAAAGGGCAGAAAATCATTTTTGCCGCATAGTTTTAGGCGCGGTATATATGACAACTGTCAGGTTGCTGAGTGTTGCCAGTGTATCAGCTTAAAGTTGTAAGAATTGATTTCATTGAAATTTTCGTTATGTTATTTCTTGCATATCTGGTACTATTAAGAGCTATTAGGGGTTCACTAGGTATCGGTGAAAACAACTTTTTTAGAAAGCCGTGTTTATGAACTGAATTCAGTACGTATGTTAATGGTATGTGCAGAAAATTTAGAGAAAAGGAGCCCGCTAGATGTCACTCGAGTCGAGCTATTCAGAAATTATGGAGTTTAAGTCAATTCTGCTAAAATTAGAGACGTATACGAGGGATGAGAAGAGAAATACTTGCATTTATCCGCTAGATGGCGGTAGAGTCGAGACATTCGTATAATTTTGATGCAATTAAAAAAGGAATATTGCAGATATGAATGAACGCGCTAGATGGTGCTAGAGTTGATAACTAAAAATCAGTATTTGTATTGGGTAATTGCGGGTCATTAGCAGATATCTTTGAACCAATGCCAATTATAGGGCCAATAAGAGCTGGGACGATCAGGTGCATAAGGAATGTCATGTAAAGATATGCACATCTTGCTTGAAGGATGCAGATATTAAGCAAATAGCACGTTCTCTGTACCTGTCTTGCTTTTGCTAAGCTGGATCACATTTGGGTCAGTTATATTGATAATGGAAAACATTAATTCTCTATCTCTCGGCAAGCTTCTCAGATTCATAAAAGAGTCTGAAACATTTGTCGAAGAGTAATCAAGTCCCATCTTCACCTCTCTCCGTATCCTTCTCCCCCATCCTTCATTCTCTTCAACCTCCCTAGGCCTTCAGTGTAATCTGTATAAAAAAGTTTTATGTTTTTCATAAATGACATTAAAAGCTTCTCGCTGCACGCTAGATTGACGTTAACTCAGTTAAGTTGAAAGCACTTTAAAAATGTATGGAAATATTCTGCACATGTTGAGCGAATATATTCGCATTTTTTCGGTGAATTTCCATTATGAAATTTACTGAAAACTATTTTTCATATAAATAGGATTTCTTTGCTCTTTTCTATACGGTAAAACTCGCAAGCAAATCAGTCTTAAGTCAGACTGTTGGCGGTGAATTCAAAATATAGTAAAACAGGTAAACTTGAACATCTTTATGAGCCCCAATCCTTTTCTGGAGTACAAAGAGACTTACATTTTTTCGAAAATTGTAAACAAGTTCATTTACGTTTTACACATAAAAAGTTTGTTTTGCTTTGCTGCACCTGACTCCAAAACACTTTAAACTTAAATGGAACAAGCAAATTTTCAACACATCAAAAACTATATGAAAGCAACAACAAACTGCGCCAATTAGTTTCCTTGCAACAATGCGATACCAAATACCCAGCGCAAATTGTTACTTTAAAACAAGTAGTGAAAGAAACAAACAAACAACAATCAACTGCTGTACAACTTTTCAACAATTGAAATTTTAATAACAACAAGTTAATGGCTGCAACTGCAATTTTATTGGTTTTGTGTTCCTTTTTTTTGTTTTTGTACATGTAAATACAAACTGTGAGAAAGTTTGGTTGTATGCAATGCTTGGCAAATATTTAAATTTACATAGTTCATGTACGAATAAAAATTTTTATCAGGTTACTACTTAAATGTAAATTGTCTATAAAACCGTGATTTTTGGTATGTTATATATTATATATTATATATTATATACTTTTATTTTAAAAACGGAATTTTTATATATTCCTTATAATAGAATTGAATGAGCTATAAAATTGCGCATCTAAAAATTCCGTTGAAAAAGTTAGCAATTTTGATGGAAATTTGCGGAATTTTATTAAAATTTGCAGAAAGTCTATGGTTTTTATTGTAGCCGTATTTTTATAAAAATTTAAGAAAAAAATTTGTAAATACCTAACGAAGGATGGAAATTTGTCAGGAAATTTGTATTTTCGATTTGAGACGCACAGTTTTCTTCTTTTTTTTTGAGGACAATTAGTCAACAGTTTTTGTATAAATTTTTGTTTGATAAATTGAGCTAAGCGGCAACTCTCGACCCTGGTTGGTGTTTTGGCTGGCCATTGTCCGTTGGGTATTCACGCGGTTAGGCTGGAAATAGTCTCTGACCCTTTCTGCCGCAGCTGTCTGGAGGAGGATGAGGTGGATTCATCTTGTCATTTTCTGCTCAGCTGCCCTGCATTTGCGAGACTGCGGTTCAAGTACCTAGGCTCGTACTTCTTTAGCACTCCAGAAGACCTTTCTGGAGTGGAGATTGGTAATTTGCGTGACTTCATTCGGGGCACGCAACGTTTCTCAGGTTAATCTTTCCTGACTTTCCGATTCACGTTACCGTTCATAATTTAGGTGGTATCACAACGGACTCTTACTATGTCTATGTGAGTTCCCTTTGGGGAACTACCACAGTAACCTAACCTAACCTTGAGCTTGAAAAATCTTTGTAAATAGAACTTCTAAAATGCTTTTAACAAAACTGGGTCTAAATGATGCGAAAATATGTACTTGACTTTCGTAGACAATTACCGGAGGCCTCCGTGAAAAAAAAAGTAACAAAAATTAATAATAAGAAGTGTTTTATGACAAAGATATTTCTTCACACTCAATAAAAATTAGCAACTCCTTTTTGAATGGAAACCTGATATTAACTGTGATGAAAAGAACAAACGAAAAACTAGCCAAATCGGTCAGGCTATTATCAAGTGATGCTATTACAATACGTACATTCAGTGAATTGATTTTTATTTTTTCCATAATAAAACTATTATTTGCGCTTTATTATTGGCACCGATTCAATTTAATTTCTGTTGTATTTTATTTGCCATCCATAATTTGTGTGCTTATACTAAATATAAATAATTTCCGTGTCCCAAGGGCTAGCTGTATGTTTTTCTTTGCATCCTTTAGTGTCAGTTTTGCGTACATAAATCAAGAAGCGCTGACCGTAGTAATGCATTATGAAAGCAAATGTTAGGATATTTTTGTTTACTATTACGCAAAAGGACAGCAATATGTAATTTTCAAGGAAATTTGCTATGTTTTGCTAGACAAATTTTGAATTTATTTTGGAAGTGGGCAGCGTTAAAAGAGAGCGAAATAATTTAAATAGAATATATGTAAGTAACAGATTTTATTTCGTGGTTATTTTATTGAGCTTATATTTATTTATTTTGGGTGGGATTGATATACAGCTAAAGTAGACTGAGACTGCTTCGATGAGTGTAGCTTAGGGCAATTGCTGAAATTGGTTACTAGGTGATGAACTGAATAATAAAATTTGTTTCATAACTCTCAACAAGGAGCCTATTTGCAGCTCAGTTAAATTATTAAAATGATTCGAGAGTATCGAGTTGCATTTCTACATGGAGAGGGTGAATTTGAAAACAAGCCGCTTATATTTTTTTCGCAGTTAGGGCTAAAAACATCCAAAACAACCACCAGAAAAATTGACATTTTCCAATTATGCTTAAACTTACCGCCAATTAACTCATTTAAGGACTAGAACACGCAATAAATTGCTGAGCGGCGAATTTGCGCAGCAAATTGTTCGAAAACTTTGATTTGTTATTGCAAAAAGTTGAAAGCTGATAGACAAATCAATTAAAAGCAGAGCGAAGGCTCTTAAATATTTAATTTTAATATTAAACAAGTAGCAAAAACCAGTCACACGCAACCGTCCAACCATTTTATACCAACGTATTACAAAGATATCAAAACTGTTATCTTTTTCCTCTTCATACTTTTAGGCTGAATGCCATGGAATTAATAGTTTGAGCGATATGTGATGAGTAGTAGGACGTTTGGCTTTTATGGATTACAATATAGAATTGTGTAATTTCAATTATTAGCCGCACAGCAGTTAACTAAAAATTTTAACAGGTCTTGTTCCTAAGCGACTCTGCTCAACCGCTCAGAAATAAAGCTTACCACTCAGTCGCTCAGTATGTGGCCGTAGCATAAGAGTTTGAATACCAGTCGAAAATTCTGAAATAAATGTCGAGTTTAATCTGCCTAGAATAAATCGAGAAAAAAGTGTTTTGGGAACAAAGGGCACGATATTTTGACCAGTCTTGGCTAGCTTTCTTTTGTTTGTCGAATTTACTTTGTACCGGAAAAATGCGTGACACCTTCAGTCAACAGAAATTTTTAGCTACTTGGAACTTGCACCTTTGATTTATCCATTTAGTTTGATGTTTCTTGACTACCTCTGGGCTACTCGCAGTCCGATAGACCTCATGTCAGCTCAGCGCGCCCTGTTAGGAGAGTTACAGCTTACATATTCTTGTCTTTAAGTGAAACAATAAAGTTTTATTCAAAAGGGATTGATTGTAAGATAATTCGAATAAAAACAGTTTTTGCTTAATTAGATATTTTGATGAAAAATATGTTACGGCCAAGGTTCCATCTAGTCACCAGTTAAAACCTCATAGAAATCGACTCAAGAGTTTCGGCATTCAAACAGGTAAACAGACAGACAAAGATTCTAAAAATGTTTCGGCTATACTTTAAAAAAAATCTTCAATGTACAGTCATGACAGTTTTCTTATATCACAGATATATGTTAAATAATTTTGAATTTGATTTAATTTCAATTAGACTTTTTTTAATACAATTTTGGCTTAATTTTAAGCACTTCAATACTCAATTCTTACTTTTTCACAAGACACACACTAATGCTCCCACCCTAGGCCAATGAACGATATATCACAATCATTGCCTTCAAATCCACACACAGCTAATAGAGATTTATGAAATGTTATTTTATTGCTGCTTTTCATATTTTTTGGTTACATTTTTTAATACCCACTTAGCGCGTCAAGGGTGCACAAATCATCGTTAAGCCATAAATGAATGTGCGAGAGTTGTATTGATGCGAATACTGTGTCTGTTTTATTTTTTATCTGTAGCTGCGTGTGTGAAATACAAAAGGGATATACTTATATAGTATGTATCGAAATATTATTTAGAAGTAGACAAATATTCGAAAATTATTTATCTGCAACGCGTGCGCGGATATATTAATGCACATACAATATACATAAAATGTCATAATTTTGTAATAGAAGTACATACAATAAGTACACGCCTTTCCCAATTTCCTTTCAAATCTTTTCATTCAAGTAAATACATGAGTAAGCCTTTGCGCATGTTTCATTACATAGGTTTTCTCTTTTTGGGGTTGTCAATCCTCTTTAGGCCATTAAATGAAATCAAACACGTTGCCACAAAACAGATATCAAAAAAAAGTATACGATTGTAGAGGCGTGCGGGCGCAGCGTCAGTGTGTTGAAAAGAACCCCAAATAAGATTCATTTACAAAGAGATAAAAAAAAAAAAAATTTTATTATCGGAACATAAAAGCAATAAAGTATTCAACAAAGTGTGGACAGATGGGAAAGTAGCAATAATATATGAACATAAAAGAAATTTAACAGCAATTCAATAAGAAATCATCCCATAAACAGTAAGCATGAAGCGAATAATATTTTAGGATTTGATCTGTGTGTTTGTAAAAGTTAGACGGTGTATATGTAATACTTGCGTTTATTTACAATAATGCTTTAAAAAAGTAACGAAATGCTATAAAAAATCAGGTTTAAATATTTTTGGTTGATTTTTGATTTATTGTAGAAAATTAACCGACAAAATTTTCAAAATTTTTGCTTTCTTTAAAGTACAGCTAATTGCGTAGCACAAACTTAATAAATTTGGCCCAAACAAAAACTTAAATAAATAATAGTTAAAATTTTTTTTTTGAAAATGTATACAAATTTAACAAATTTCAAAAACTGGCCATCAAAATTTTCAACTTTTTAATCTGTATTTAAAACACAAATTGAAGTGCGCAATTTTGTAGCCTATGCAATTTTAGTATAACAAAGATCAAAATTCAATTGGCTAAAAATTCACGTAAAATATAGGTAATTTTTTTTTGCTGCCGGTGACGAAAGTTTTCTTCTCAATCCAAACTGCACAATTTACAGTTGTTTTATATAGTTCTTGTAGAAAGACATAAAATTGGATAAAATATTAAAATGAAAAATATTGTTTTGTTTAAAAAAATGTTACCTGAAAAATAAATTAATATATATGTATTAGTCGGTATGTATTATCATTTAAATTTTTGAATTTCAATGCCTAGCTAAAATCCAGCATCAATTACTTTAGACGACAAAAAATCTGAACTGTGACAACTGTTCCTCATTTCATGTGTCAAATTTTCGAATTCGAATATTATGAATTCGGAATAGAGAAAAAGGGAAGAGTTTCTGAGGTAGCAAAAATTTTCTAAATTTATATTTCCATTTTGAACAGCAAGATCTTGTGGTTTTTTGTTAAAGGTAATTTTTTAATTTCCAAAAAGGAAACTCGAAGTAAATGTATTGCTTTCTGTTGCTATTGTTATCAAAAGTATTTGGTTTTTCTAAAATTTGAGTAAAAATTGTGCAAAATTTTATTCGATTTAGTTAAAAAAAAAACTGCATTCGGCGACAATTAGCATTACTTGATCATCTTTTTTTCAAATATGAAAAAATTTAATTTTTCTATATCTCAGAATCTCTTCTACTTTTTATATTTTGACTTCATATTTGGATATAGCGGAACATTCCATAATATAATTTTCATAAAACTGTCAGATCAGAGATTTTGTGTTTTAATTTTATGAACTTGTTTTATTAATTTTGTAAATCTAACTAACTTTTTTTTACAAATATTTATGGCTAAAGGTATATTAAATAAATTGAAAATATCACCGAGAGTATGGCCTATGTATTTTCCAAATTTTCTTGCGTGAGTGCAAAGAAATTCTCGTATTGTCCACATATTGAATATTCTGCTCATAATTAACATTTTCTATCATCATATACATAAAATTTGTCAGATTCCCTTAACAACAGCATTTACTTAGAGATTAAATTTTCAAATAGTTACACACGCAAATATCCAATATGAGTCTATTCTAGTGGCCAAAGAATATATTTTATGTATTTTATTGAATTTATGCATGTGTAAAAATTTGTAGCCTAAGATATTTCGCCAATTTGTATGGAGGAATTGCACGCATTGTCAATTTTGGGGTTTGTTGCTCGTTACTATTGTTGTTTATGATAACAAAGTCAAGTTATTTTCTTTTGATTGTTATGTATTTAAAATGCGTTGACACATTCAATGGCGATAAAGTAATAAATAAATAAATTCAAAAAGGATAGAAATATCAAAAAGCACATAAGTATATGTAGTATATATAAAAATCAGTAGATAAAAGGGTATAATATTAAAAAGGTCGTGATGCAGTTAAAGCTTTGAGAATTCCATATATTTCCTCCAATTTAGATTTATTTATTTTTTTTTGCTTTTGCCCAACGCCGTCAGTAAACAAAAATTACAAAAAATCAACGTAAATTTCCAAGGCGAATTCATATAAGGTGGTGTTATAAATACAACTACAAAATTCCTATGTTTTTTTCTTTTTGCTTCTGCGTAAGAGTTATCAAAATTTAAATACATTTTGTTTTTGCTTTTCAGACTTTTGAAAGCTCATACGCAAAAGCAAAAACAAAATACATGTAGGTGAATAAAAAAAAATCAAATCGGCTGCTATAGTAACTACACCTTGTATGAATTCGCCTTTTTTAAATTTCAAGTGAATTTATTACATTGAATAGGCTAGAAAATTGCTTACCAAGAAATTTTCTGAAAATGTTCAGTAAAAAGTTCGAAATATTGGTGAATTTTCGTTTTCTACATATCGATTTTTTTTTATAAATTTTCTGAAATTTCGCATTAGAAAGTCGAGAATTTTAATGACAATTTTTTTTAACTTAACGAATTAAAATTAAAATTAGAAAGCTATAAATAATCTTGATAGATATTTATTGAAGTTGATTAAAATTTGCACAGAATTTGAATATAGAATTTTTACGATTATTGTTGTAGAATGAATTGTGTTATTATAAAAAAAACTTCTTAAAAAGTCCCTGTCGTATAGTTATTAGAACCACCGTATATGTATGTATGTATGTATTAATGGGAATTGTGCGCGCTCATTTATTTATTCCACAGTTTCGTTAAAAAAAAAGCAGAAAATAAAAGAAGAATACGTATAAGTCAATTATAAGGCTACCTTTCAAGACGGCGTA
Source organism: Anomoia purmunda (assembly GCA_951828415.1). Classification (NCBI taxonomy): domain Eukaryota; kingdom Metazoa; phylum Arthropoda; class Insecta; order Diptera; family Tephritidae; genus Anomoia; species Anomoia purmunda. Next base: position 115,250,862 of record OX639997.1, read on the forward strand.
CGTTCTATTGTCTGAGAAGCGTGTCTTAGTAAAAACTACGACTTTCGAAATTACAAAAGAGAACAGATTCAACTGAAGCTCAATTCAACAGTCGAACAAACGAGCTTGGGAATCATGCGTTCCAGAGAGTTATAGCTAGATTCTAACGGTAGTGAAAATAAGTACTTTTGATTGCACAATCATACTATAATTTGATACTTTTTTGTAAATTGTTCCAACTTTACTGGTCTCTGACATTGAACTTTATCGTTAGAAAATTAAGCACGAGTTTCTTAGCTTTTATAGAAGCGCAAAGCAAAAGACACCGCGTCCACTTTGCAATTTGCTCGATGCACTCCTTCTAATCTTCTAATTGACGTTTTCCTATCTAGCGCAGGCAAGTAGTAGAAAATAATGGCTTGCACTATAGCTGTGCTCGTACAGCACATTGTGATTAATTTTGTAAGAAATCTATATCTCCCAGAATATATAGAACATGTTTTGAGTAAGTATTGTGTTCTATTGAATTAAAAACGGCGCATTTGAATACAAATGTAATTGTTAAGCATTCTAAAAATTCTATAAAGTTAACATAAAATTTCCATAACAGCCATAACAACCGCTAATAATTGTCTTTATTGGTATGCATAGAAACGTAAGTGCTGGCTCAAAGAAATAACAATCATAACATAGTATAAGTACCCACAGCAATGCTTTAATCGTAAGCAAACTACAAACAGCATAGTTAGTGAAATCACACCCATACACAACCACATGAATGTTTATATATATCCTGTAGTGAAATTTACTAGTCGTAATTTACTCAACTAATATGAATCATTAGCCCAACTAATCAGCCAACTGTCGTTTTTTCCATAGCAGCAACTGGTATTTTGAAAATGTGGATATACTACACATAACTCAGTCCTACCATAATCGTTATGAGTTCTGTCAAAATAATTTATATTTAATCAATATTTTAAGATTTTAAACTTTTCAGTCAATGCTAATATTAGATTTATCAGTTTTATTTCTTTGTTCAAAAAAATTCAAAAAAAATCTATGGACCGAGTTAGATTTCTTTGAATAAATGAATAAATCGTTTTTCGGCTGTTATTTGTTATTATTAAATAATGATTATTTTGACAATTGCTGTTTTTTGATTAAAAATTATGATTTTGTATGAGAATTTTGGGAATTTTTTAAGTTCAATTTATTTCATCAAAGAAATAATTATTTTTTGTTAATCCCTCACAAAAATAATACATATCGAGCTATATTAATTTTAACTAAAATAAGACTCGTTTTTTTTTAGCGTAATTTGTTTTGCTTTTGAATATTAACTTATTTGTGCGAGACAAGGGATGACGGAAAATCGATCCAATATACATAAACTTTGCATCTTATCGGAAACAGAGAAGAACAAAAGAATAAAATTTATGAGTTTTATTTGTCTGCTCAAAAATAATCATAATTTTTTCAAGCAATATTTCTCACCGAAATTAGTGATTACTTTTTCAATTATATTTTTTTGATCGTTAGTTCTCGAACGCTGTTTGATCTCTCCGAAATAAAAAGTAATTTTTGAGATATTTTTTCAACCGGATCGAAAAATTCAAGACGCCACACTGCTTTTCAAATAATTCTTTGTTTTACATTCGATCGAAAAAATATGACCCAAAAAATAATAACTATGTTTGATGAAAAAATTAAATTAAAAAAGTTTAGATTAACTTTGATCAAAACAAAAAAAAAAAAAAACTAATAAAATACAAGTTTTACTCTCAAATTTTTTTAAGTCGTAACGTAACAGGGCATAATAAAATATGCGCACTTATATACTGAAAACCCGTTCTCCAGTGAAGGCTTTATTGAAAAGTGTAAAAAAAAAATCGTTATGTTCGGTCCTTGCTCAAAACTAAACAACGCGAAGCCGCCATTTCGCCAAAAGGCAGAGCGTCCTTGCGTTGTTAGCAGCTGAATTTTCGATAAAGATATCTGTCGTTTATAAATCGAGCTGAACATTTAAAACTTTCGTAGAACAGGAAAACATAGCATCCGTTACATTATTGGCTACTGTACGTACTTTGAATGCCGCATAGATTTTTAACAACATAATCCCTAGAAAAAAACGCGTTTCGAAGGTATTTCGAAGTTCGAATATGAAAGATGGACAGAAGAAAGGGTCTCCACAAATATGTTAATCAGATTATTTATTTGCTTCCTCTATCAATTTGTACATCCATTTTTGCCATTTCACCTTTGGATTTGGATTTTTGCAAATAAACAGTGGAAAGGTTGTGATATGGTAAAATTCAATTTGTGTTTATCTAAAGTGGACAAACTATAAGTTTGTCAGACCATGCTCCGAAATTCGAAACATTTGAAATCGGTACTCTATTAAGAACTAGTTCCAAAACCAAAATAAATTGTCAGACACCAGTTTGGCATTCCACCGCCGGCTATCTATGCTCCCAATTATTTACATACATAATATACTCAATAGTTGATTTTATAGCCGCAGTTATTGTCTTAGTAACGGCCGTCAGCGTGCGTGCGTGCGTGCGTCTGTGAGTACTGCTCGGTCGTTCTCCAGCTGATCCTGGTTCGAGTCACAGCTGTCGCAAATGAAAATGTATGCGCTTTCGAATGTAGAAATAAGACATTTGTAGAGTTAATGGCGTGAGGGCACCTAATGGCTTTTAAATGCTATAGAACTACAATGCACACTTACATTTACATACATATGTATCTAATAAATAGTTATGGCTGTTATTCGCATTGGCGTGTACGAGTGTACCTTTGCACTTGGGTGTTTGTAGAGTACGATATTTTAGTGTTTGCATGGCTGTACCTGTAGGTATGCATGTATGTATGTAGGTACAGTGGCTCATAGCTTAAATCGTGCGTTGTTATTTTTTACAATTTTTTCTCTGTAGAAATTTTTTTCTCTGTACAAATTTACGGTAATTAACGACCTTAAAAAAATTTCTTTAAAATTTTAAATTTTCCTCTCAAAACTTTTAGATCTGCACGGAAAAAATGTGCTACTCCGTACGCAAGAAAAATTATCAAAAATCAACAGAAATTGTGACAAACTTGAAACTTGCATTTATTAAATTAAAATTTAATAATCTACAAAACTGTGTACTCGAAAAGTTTCTAAAGATTATTTGAGAAAAACTGAAATTTTAAATTAAGTTTTTTTTTAAATTTGTTAAATCAGCATAAATTTTTGCAAAAAGAAAAAAATTTTGGTTTACATATTTTGTGATATTGAAATTAGCTATATTTTCATAAAAAAATAACGAAAAATATTTTAAATTTTATATAAATATTTTTCGTTAATTTTTTAAAAATAGGTTATTTCAATATCATAAAGCATAAAAATAAAATTTTTTTCTTTGTAAAAATTTACGACAGTTAACAAACTTGAAAAAATTTTCTAAAATTTTTAATTTTTCTCTCAGAACTTTTGGAGGCATTCAGTTTTGTGGATCATTCAATTTAAGTAATAAAGTGCAATTTTTTTTTAAATTTAGTTTGTTGATAAAGCATAAAAACAATAAAAAAAAATCATTGTAAAAATTTAAGATATTTAACAAACTTGTAAAAATTCTTCAAAATTTTCTTTTTAACTCTGAGTATTTTTGGAAGTATGCCGTTTTGTGGACAATTCAATTTTAGTATATTGAGTTGCAAGTTTAAAGTTCATAAAAATGTCGATTGATTTTTTTCTATACAAATGAGCAAAAATGATCAAAAACCAATAACAAATTTTAGAAACTTTACACTTGCACTTTTCTATACCAAAATTGAATGTTTTCAAAAACTGTATACTCAGAAGGTTTCTAAAAATTAAAAATAAAATTTTTTAAATTTGTTAGAATATCGTAAATTTGTACAAAGAAACAAATTTTCATCCATATACTTTATGATATTGAAATGAATTGTGTTTTTATAGAAAAATAACGAAAAAAATTTAGCACAAAGAATATTGTAAATATTGTAAAAATTAGCACTGCACTATTTCAGCTATGAGCCACTACATATTTAATATATATGTATATCTCCTATTCATATGTAGATACTTATAAAACCAGTCGCATATGCATAAAAATGCCATTAAGCATAAGTGAAGGCGATTATTGCGACTGAATGAGTGCCGAGCCGGGCTAAGAAGAGCCCAAGCGTTTACTAGGCACTTATGTAAAATCCACTTGTACAACAACAACCACAATACACAGCATATCAGAAATACAAAAAAAACAAAACTATTACGCTATACTCACTAGCTAGAATGTATTACATAGAAAATATGAGTTGCCAATGACCACGAAGGACATTTTAAAACCAATAACGCTTTGCCGCTACGGGCGAGCGGTATGCTGTGGCTAAGCCAAACATTTCGCATCTTACATACATACATACATACGTATGTATGATATGTGGAAAAAGTTAGCCACAGCCAGGAGGTTTTGTGGTTTGCAAGCAGCTGCACGAGCTATATAAGTACTAGATATTGTTTGGTTGCTCTCCATTACATGCTGTGACTTATCATCGATATCTCTTTGGTTATCTTTATCCCTTTGCATCTTAAAGCTCTTGAGTGCACTCGACTGTGAACAATGAAACTTAAGTGGCATGTTAAAAACTGTGAGTGGATTAGTACATATACATGCATATCTGGTATATATACATATATAATATAGGTACATATGAATTGTATATGGTGTGTGTTGTGTTTTAAGTAAGTGCATGAGTTTAGTATTTAGTGTTAGTGTCGCGTGAGTGCTAGATGTACACACTTATTAGGCATCGACTTAATTTAGTGATAGAGATAAGGCTGTCAATTAAGAGTGTTATGATATGATTGCTAGATGTAATCGATGAACGAATTTAAGAAAATTTAATTGCAAGTTTTGCCTGAAACAATATTGTATCACTTAAAATATTTGCACTATAGGAGAGAAGGGATTCCTCTCGCTGTAATTCCCAACCAAATACTTTGTGGTCTGTGGCCGATACAAAAAAACCTGGCCAAGTCACAGAAAGTCACCGAACAATGTCTACCGCCGCGTAAAAGGACAAAATTAAATTACGAGAGGTTTAACAAAATCGCCTTGCATTCTGGTCATTGAATGCCAACTCATCACTTTCCGAAGCATTGAAACCGGCCAACCATATCGACCGCAATGTGTAATCTTTAATTTGGCAATGGGCTTAAGTAACTGCTTTTTTAGCTATAAATTAAAATCCAAATTATAATCGACAACGTTATTTTAATCGATATCGATACATTTAACGTAGTCCATAAGTTCATTAATTCGAAGAGAAATTTAGCTACCAACTGGTTTCAAAAGAAATAAATGTCGAAATTATCACCGTTATCGATATTTTAATTGCTATCGATACTTTTAATGTAGTTCTTAATTCTGTTAGTTTAATTAAAATCGGAATTATTAGCGTTATTGGCAGCTTAATTTATATCGATAATTTTATCGTTGTCTGTAATTTGAGGAGAGTTTAAGTACCTAATGCTTTACAAAAAAATTTAATTGAAATTAGGTTATCGACATTTTAATCATTATCTGTGCTGTTCTAGTTATTCACACAGATATCGATAACATAGTCTAACCTTGTCTCGTTATCTTTACCTTTATAGCTAATTGTATGACTACAACTACAGTAGGAATAGCATTCCTTCCCTTTTCAGTAATTTTTACTACTATTTTGACTAATATTACTACTAATTATACTACTATTTTTTACTAATATTCTACTAATTATACTACTATTTTTACTAATGCTACTACTTAGTACCACCATTACTTTTACTAATTTCTACTACTATTTTTACCAACCCTACTACTTATTACTACTACTAGTTTTACTAACTTCAACTATTTTTTTTTACTAATGCTACTTTTATTTTCAGTATTTTCTACTACTATTTTTACTAATGCTACTACTTGGTCCTACTAACTACTATTACTACTACTATAACTTCTACTTATACTACTACCACAGCTATTACTACTACTCCCATATTTTATTTTCTATCCCTTTGTAGAATCGGTAAACTTTAGCTCTATACCTTAGCATATTACTACCAGTATGTTTACTGATTATACTACTAATTTCTACTACTATTTTTCCTAAATCTACTTCTATTTTCAGTCATCTCACTTCTAATTTTACTAATGCTACTACTAGTTATTTTTTTAACTAATTTTACAATTATTAGAATTATTTTTACTAATGTCACTACTACCATTTTTATTAAAGTGCTACTAAATATTATTACTACTAATCACTTTTTCTTCTACTATTACTACCACAACTATAACTACTACTACTAACTGCTATTGATTACTACCACTCTACTCGCATATTTTTATTTAACCGATTCTATGGTTTGTTTTTGTTTCTTTCGGCTTGCGCATTTAGGTGTACGTGTGTTTTTTACGTAACTTGAAGTGGTTTGCAAGAATATTTCTGCAGCTGCATAAATAAATAAATAAGTAAATAATCTGCATCCAAACCAATTTGCGATAGAACCATTTTTTTTTATTTATTAACATAAAACAAATACTTGTAGTACCTTTGTAGTATTATCCTTTTCTTCGCAGCAAAATGTGTTTTGAAATGTTGTCTTAAATTTTACATTTTCCCTTTTCCATTTGTTAGCCATTGGTTGTAGCACAATTTGTTGTAATTTTTATAATTAAATATTTTGCTTATTTTACTTGTAACCAAAGGCAATTAATATGCATATTTGCTTCTTTATTACAACGGCAAGCAACAGGAAACACATGTTACGTATACGCACTGTCGTACATTGCGGCGTTAAAAATTCCCAGAACAATATGCCATACACAGAAATAGAAGCAATGGAGTAAAATATTTAGTGCTCGTCGTATTTTGAGATTGTAAAAGCTTTATGAATAAATTTAAAAGTTTTTAATTAATAGAATCAGACAAAACATAATAAAAACAAAGACATACAATATTGTATGCACTGAGACGCACACACATCCACACATGCATCTACTAGCGTGTGCTACTGTGGCTGCAAAATTACAAAGTTATACCAGACAAGTAACAAACGAATGCATGTTACTAGGGTAGTAATATGGAAAGTTGATTGCCACTGGCAAAGGAAGTGGCGCGAGTTATGTTCCCACATCTTAACTACATATATGTAAGACATCATGTTCAACTGACTCGCCACATTCCACACAAAAACTCAAAACACATTTCCATATAAAAAGATACATACAAACATACACATATTTCAGGCATCAAATTTAACTAAACGCTTACAGTCCAACACTCCAATAAGCATATGCACTTACATACAAACACAAACATACATTCGTTCGAACATACAAAACATGCATAATTGCATATTTTGCATTCAAAGCTGAGTTGAACGCAAAAATAGCTCGTAAGAAAAAACAGTCTTAAGACATAAGTGATAGAATAAACATCAAAACTGAAGTTTGGAGTTTTAATTCTGTTTCTGGCGCAGTCGCAGAGGATTTTTTTTTGGTTTTATCTTAAGATAAAGTGAACCTACTTGCAGTTTAAAATAAATATAACTTTTAAAAGAACACCAAAAAGCGAACAATAGTAGGCAATTGTGAACAGTGAACTTATGAAAAATAGACAAAAGCATTTTGACAAAAATCGAAACATGTCGAATGTACAGGAACTTAGTGATGTGATAAGAAGGCAAGAAGAGGTAATTAACGCATTGCAAGCACAGATGCAGCAGCAAATGCAACTACAGCAACAGCAGCTAATCAACCAACAACCAGCGCAACAACTCGCTCTTAGTGATGACAAAATAATAAGCCACTTTCGCCACTTAAAATCGTATGGTGGGGCAAAAAGCGACAATTTACTCGCATTCGTCAACGCCGTCGACAGGGGATTTACTTTGTGCAACAATAGGCCCCATGTAGAAGAATTCGTAACCCAAATAGTCGTGAACGAAAAATTGCATGGCGACGCAGGAAGATGCGTTCAACAGCTGATAAACCGCAGCAACTGGTCTGACGTGAAGCAGCGACTGAAGCAGAGATTCCAACCGCAGGAAACGTATGGGCAAATATTCAATCAGTGCAGAGAAATAAAGGTTAATAATTTAAGAGAACTTTTTGATTTCTTCTTAAGCGCTAGTTATAAAATTAATGAATTATACGAATTTGATGAAGCAAAGCCTTCAATATATACACCTGTAAATGTAGACCGAGACCTTAGAGAAATATTGTTAGAAAAGATTGATGGAAGTTACCGAACTCATCTAGATGAAAGTGCTACCTTATTAGAAATGTATAACAGTTACTCAAAATTTAGGTTATTAGATGAAAAACGAGCTATTTCATATAATCACAGAAAACAAAGTTTTTTTTCAAAGGATGCGACAAATAAACAAAATCGGTTTGAAAATAGTAAGTCTAACATTAGACGAGAAACAAATAATCAAAATTCGCAAATTAGTAATAGTAATTATAATTATCAGAATTTAGCGCAAAGTAGACGCTTTCCGAATCGAAATAATTCAGAGCAACGTTTTCAAGCTCCTATACGTAATAATATGTACAATTCCTTTCAAACGAGGTCGAACTCACATATGAGTGTTGACAGTCAAAACAATAGACAGAGCCAGTCTGGTTCATCCAGAAGCTATCAGCCGATGGAGGTGGGTAATGTACAGGAAGACGTAAATTTTACCAAAACGCCTCCACCTGCAGATTGCCCTTAATGACTTTAACAATTGGCGGTAAGGAAATTATATGCCTCATAGATACAGGTTCCGATACAAGTTTAATTAAACCAGATATTTTCAAAAACCATTTTCCCAAACAAGAACTGCAAACACCCCTTTGGTACAGAACTATAAATGGCATAAATCAAGTAACGCACAAAATAGTTACTCCTATACCTGAAGAATTTAAAGTCTCAGGCACTTTCTCATGGAAAGTGATTGATTTTTACAGTAAAAATTACCAAGCTATAATAGGCCAAAATTTTCTCGTCCCTCTTAAAGCTAAGATTGATGTAGAGAATAGATTTATTACCATATTAGGAAAAACAATACATTTTGATACAGTTAGCCCGTATAAAAAACAGGAAATTTGTGCACTTGAATTCAGTGATATGCAAAATTTAGACTTAAAGCATTTAAATTCCGAAGAAAGCCAATTGATTAAAAACTTATTACAAGACTATAAAGATTTATTTTTCAAGGAAGGAGATAAGCTTTCCTTTACACATGAAATAAAACATAAGATATTTACAACGGAGGATAGGCCTATATATTCAAAGATCTACAGGTACCCACAGGCTCACGAATTAGAAATTCAGAGGCAAATAAAAGAAATGTTAGATCATAATATCATTAAAGAAAGCAATTCTGCTTATAACAGTCCCTTGTGGGTAGTCCCAAAAAAGGTAGATAGAAATGGAAATCAACGATGGCGCATTGTCATCGATTATAGAAAATTAAATGAAAGTACAGAAAGCGATAAATTTCCCATACCTAACATTGATGGTATCATGGACAAATTAGGAAAAGCGCAATATTTTTCCTCTATTGATCTTGCTAAAGGATTCCACCAAATACTGATGGACGAAAATGACAGAAAAAAAACTGCATTTTCTACCCCTTTAGGTCATTACGAGTTTTTGAGAATGCCATTTGGCCTAAAAAATGCTCCTTCGACGTTCCAGCGTCTTATGAATTCAGTGCTTCGAGACTATATAAATAGAATATGTGTCGTCTATTTAGATGACGTCCTGATTTTCAGTACTTCTTTGGTGGAGCATATAGAAAATATTAGAAAAGTCTTCCAAAAACTAAAAGATGCAAAGCTGAAGATCCAGTTAGAAAAATGCAGTTTTCTGAAAAAGGAAACTGAATTTTTGGGTCACATATTAACACCTAATGGAATAAAACCTAATCCAAAAAAGGTGGAAGTCATACAAAAATTAAAGTTGCCCATTTCCCAAAAACAAATAAAATCGTTCTTGGGTATTACAGGTTTTTATAGAAAGTTCATCAAGGACTATTCTAAAATCGCTTACCCGATGGTAGCATGTTTGAAAAAGGATGCAAAAGTTAATATAAATGACCCAAATTATATAGCTGCATTCGAAAAACTTAAGGATATTATTACAAATCCTCCCATTCTAAGATATCCAATTTTCACCAAAAGGTTTAAATTGGTTACCGATGCTAGTAACTTCGCTATTGGCGCAGTCCTGACACAAGATGATCACCCAGTTTCATACGCTTCGCGAACACTGAATGATCATGAAAAAAATTACTCCACTATCGAAAAGGAATTATTGGCGATAGTGTGGGGAGTAAAGTATTATAGACCTTATTTGTTCGGGAGAGAGTTCGATCTAAAAACAGATCACCAACCGCTTAAGTGGTTGCAAACCAAGAACTCTGGCAAGGATATAAATCCCAGACTACAGCGTTGGCTAGTACAATTAGGAGAGTACGACGCAAAAATTGAGTATATTGCCGGCAAAGAAAATAAAATAGCCGATTTCCTAAGTCGAATTGTAGACGAGGAAATAAATATGGTTAATTCCGACAATTTGGGAATGACTATAGAAGAAATGTTAGAAATTAAAAATTTAAACACTGGGGAGCAACAAGATCAAACAATGGTTTCCATGGAAGTTCAAACTAACCACTCTCAAGAGGAAAATTCTCAAAACCACTTCACGACCCTCGACACAGTTGTAAACCGTTTCAAACAACAATTAATTTTAGTTGAAACGAAGAAAAACGAATTAGAAAAAATCTTTAATAATAAACGTGTTTTCGTAGATAAGCAGGATATTAATTGTGAAAATGTAATTAACATAGTGAGAACACATTTTGACAGAGGAAAGGTCGCTATATATTCTGAACTTAGTGACGCTGAATATAAGGAGTTAGAACGAGTTATTCTAAACTCTTACCCAAATAATGAACACATTTCTTTTGTAAGATGTACTTACTTTCCCAAAGATATTGAAGAGGAATATGCACTAAAGAGGCAGATATCGTTTTTCCATAAAATTGAAGTAGGACATTCAGGAATTATCCCAACTTACGAGGGAATGAAACACAAGGTGTATCACCCTCAGCTAAAAATTAAAATTCACGAAATAATAAATAACTGTGACATATGTAGTGGAGGCAAATACGATCGAAATCCCATCAAAGCGAAATTTCAAATTACGGAAACACCCAACACAGTAAATGAAATTGTTCACATAGATACTTACGTTAACAGCAAACACTCTTTTATAATTTTTATAGATAAGTTTTCAAAACATGTCATATGTTTTCATTTACCTGATAGAAACAGTCAGACAATTATCGGTAAAATTAATGAATTTTTATCAATTAAGGGACATGTAAAAAAGTTTGTCTTCGATAATGAATTCAACTCGAAAAACGTTTGCGATACCCTGACTAAAGAAGGCATAGAATTTCATGTTACCAAGCCAAATAGTCATACCGGGAATTCAGATATAGAAAGATTAAACAATACGCTTACTGAACGTATAAGAACATTAAATTTGGAGGAAAAAGTTCCAATAATCACTCAAATGTGTAAAGCCGTGAAATTCTATAATAACTCGTATCACACCACAATAAAAGCTTCACCTTTAGACGTCCAGAATAACAAAATTGATCATGAAATAATTAAGAAACGGTTAGAACAAGCAAAATTGAGGACTATTTCCAAGCACAACTTAACGAAAGAAGATTACTTAGAAACTAGAAAACAGGGGTTTATTAGAAACTATAAAAATGTTAGGCATAAGGAAGAGCCAAAATTTATAAAAAAAAATTTAGAAAACATTCATACTTCAAACATTAAACGCCCTTTTAAATTTACAGGACGTAATATTGACACTTATACTGGCGATGATGGTAACGACAGCGGCAGGCTTAATGTCGGTGAATCCAATATCGGATCAACTAGGTTTTACAGTAATACGGTTGAGGGAAGTAGAAATTGCGAATGAAACAAATACCATACTGCACATGGTAAAAACAGAAGAGATTCAAAATATTTTGGAAAATTTTAGAGAAAACATAAATATGTCAAACATGGAAATAAGCAAGAAGGAAATTCTTTTCACAGAACTAGAGTTATTAGCAGCAAAAGTTAAATCAATTACCCCGAGGAAAATTCATAGAAATAAGAGGGGACTATTTAATGGATTCGGATCATTGTACAACTGGTTATTCGGTTTGATGGATGATTCAGACAGACAGGAAATTGAGGAATTTTTAAAAGTAAATAGCGAGAATAACCACAATTTGATAGTAAACTCTAATAAACAAATTATTATTAACAGTAACTTTAACAAATCAATAAATACTCTGAAAACAATAGTAGAAAATGACAGGAAAAAAATTTTAAAATCACTGAACGAAGTCAATAAAGAGCTTAAGGAAGAAGCATTTTTCTACGAAAGCTTATATAAACTCTCATTTATAGAAAAAAAGATAGACCAAATTCAAAATAATGTCGCATCCGCTAAATATAATACACTTTTTCCAAACATCCTAAGCAAAGAAGAAATTGAATACTTTGAAATTGATTTTTACAAATTGAAGTTGGCTAGAATGGGTCTAGTGATTTATAATAACGATACTATTGTCATTTGTATAAAAATCCCAAAAAGCTATGTCATTGCAGAACTGAATCTAATAACTGCACTACCAAACAAATTTCATATAGAAGTCGATCAGCCAAACGAACTCATAGTAAACATAGACAATAAAAACTATATTTTCAAAGAAAATGCTTTACTTAAGGAATTAGAAATAAGTAAAAATTGTGTTTTTTCTAACTCATGCCGTTATAAAATAAATAATAAAACTGAAACTGTAGCAATAGAGGATGATACTCTACTAATCAAAAATGCTGTAAATGAACATGTAAATCAAAATTGCACTAAACGAAATGTTACTTTAAGTGGTAATAACCTGATTAACTTTGCAAATTGTAGAATACAAATCTTCAACATTAATTATGTTAATAAAAAGAAAGAGTTTTATGAAAAATTCCAAATTCAGTTGGACAGCAACTTTGAACAAAAAGAAATAAAATTAAATCAGATAAATTTGGAAAAATTCGAAAATATAAAAGAAATAGAAGAACTTCACTTCCACAAAAAAGTTTCATACGGAATAAGCATAACAATCATTGTAGCTATTGTAATATTTATAATTGTAATTTATCTGTACAAAAAAAAAAACCAAATTAAAATTGTTAACAAAATTGCAAAAACAAATTCCGATATTGAAATACATCAAATAAAAGAAAAATACGGAATTAAGTAACGAGATCCAGGAGAATCTCGAAGCAAAGGGTGGAGGAGTTATGTTCCCACATCTTAACTACATATATGTAAGACATCATGTTCAACTGACTCGCCACATTCCACACAAAAACTCAAAACACATTTCCATATAAAAAGATACATACAAACATACACATATTTCAGGCATCAAATTTAACTAAACGCTTACAGTCCAACACTCCAATAAGCATATGCACTTACATACAAACACAAACATACATTCGTTCGAACATACAAAACATGCATAATTGCATATTTTGCATTCAAAGCTGAGTTGAACGCAAAAATAGCTCGTAAGAAAAAACAGTCTTAAGACATAAGTGATAGAATAAACATCAAAACTGAAGTTTGGAGTTTTAATTCTGTTTCTCGCGTGCGCAAAAACCATACAAAGGCACACAACTGCAAATAACACATACTTATGTATTTCTGTGTGTATATGTGTGTGTGTGTTTGTGTGCACATATACGCAAACTAGTTGAGTTCGCTTTCATTCACACAAACACACACTCACGCCCGCACATTTGCATGTATAGTATTTATTACTTGTCGTTTCTGCCCGCCGCTCAGCTTATTTAAGTGCCGCCAAAGCGCCGTTGCTGTCGTCACCCACACGCATATTCGATGTGCAACATGCAATACGCCAGACAGACAGCACTTTATGGCGCTCCTACATATGTAAATGCGAAAAGTTTGCAATTGTTGGCACTGAAAAAAAAGAAGAAAAAACCCAAATGGCTAGCAGTTATATTGTTGCACGCGTTGTTGGCAGGCAAGTGACATAAGGGACACAGGAGACATAGGATAAATGAGCAAAGCACTTGTAGGGAACACAGAAGCAGAGTGGGAGCAGCTGTGGTTTGAGTAAGAGATTGAAAGTGTGCACCTGCCCAGAGTGAGGGAAGGCAGGTACCAAATGTGTGAGTGTGAGCGATTGAAAATATTATCGCAAAAATTTAAGCACCGTATGCCAACTTTGTTGCAGTGGTAAGCAGAAATGTTGGTGTTTTTCTTTTTCTTTTTTGAACATAGAAAAATGAGACGATTTGATTTCATTTGATGAATTTAAATCAATTTTTAAATGTAAGACTAAACTAAAGCATAGTTTAAATAAAAAAAGAATAACAATTAACAAATAAAAATGAAATATTCCATAAAAAATAATAATTTACAATTTAATTTTATAACTTACAAACAAAAACAATAATAAGACTTAAAAAAATATTTATATTAAAATTTAAACTAAAATAATGCCTCCAAATAAAAGAATTCAATTTTAAATTGCAGTAAAGATTATATTTGAACTTAAGAAAATATTAAAACCTGTTAAAAAACACAGTTAGTATTAAAATTCAAGTTCAAATTTAATTCAAGCCCTATTCAAATTCAAATTCAATTCGAGTTCAATGTTATTGTAATTTAAAGGAAATTCAAATTCAAATTCAATTTAAATAAAACTCAAATGCTATTCAAATTCTACTCCAATTCATTTAAAATTCGATTCAAAACCATATTCGTTATCAGCTCAAATGTAATTCAATCAAACTCAATTCGAATTTCGTTCAAATTTAATTTAAATTCCAATTCCAATTTTATGTCAACGGCAACTGTAAATTTAAATTACAAAAAATTTAAATTACAATTTAAATTCAAATTCAAATTTAATTCAAAACTCGAATTCGATTCAAACACAATTCAAATTCAACTCAAAATTAGTTCAAATTTAATTCAAATACAAAATCATTTCAAACAATATTCAAACTCAATGGCAATAACATTCAAATTTAATTCAAATTCAACTCAAAAAAAAAAAAAAATCGAATTCAAAATCAAAGGTAACTGTAAATTTAAATCACTATTCAAATTCAAATTCAAATTCAAACTTAAATTCAAACTCAAATCCAATATCAAATACTAATTCTGATTCCAATTCAAATTCAAATCTCGATTTGATTTAAATGCAATTTCAATTGCAAATTCAAATTTAAGTTTAATTAATAATTTAAGTCCTAACTCAAAATCAAATCGAAAATATTTCAAATTCAAGTTTAAATATTAATTCCCATAAAATTTCAAGTCAAATTTAAAAATAAGGTCAAGTCATATGAAAAAAATCAGGTTATAAAATTCAAATTTTCAAATTAAAATTCAAATTGAGATTCAAATTGAGATTGAAATTCCTATTCAAATTGAAATTACAGCCTAAATTAAAATTCAAATTCAAATCTAAATTCCAATTCATACACAAAATTAGATTCTATAAATTTAAATTTAACCCAAATTCAATTTCAATTTCATATATGTAGCTCAAATTTAATACAAAATTCAAAGTCAAATTCCAAACAAATTTAAATTCAAATTGAGATTTAAATTTCAAGCGTGATTAAATTTCAAGTCAAAAATAAAGATTTTAAAAATTATTTTGGTCGAAACTAACTCAAGAAATTATTGAAATTATATTGCCTGTCAAAGCTCGAATAGTTTTCGCAATTTAAAACTAATTTCCAGTTATTCCAGATTTATATTCAAATCCGAATACCAGTTTAATTTAATAGAAAACAACAAGTTTTCAGTTAAAACCAAAGAACTGAAATTAAAATTTTAAATAAAATTAAAAAAAATTTAATTAATTAAAATTAAATGAAAGCAATTACAAATTTCAGACAACTGTTTCATAAAAATTGTCCACTGTACTAACAACAATTTTAATAGAGTTTTTGTAAAAATTTACACAACAATCTTTATAATACAGCAAAGTTGTTTTTGTTTTGTTTTATGCAACGTATTCCGTTACACGTGTCTAATGTCTTGTCATAAAGGTAAACAATAAGAACAACGCGAATAGCTAAATCCGGAAAAAGAAAGTACAAAAAAGTCAAAGCGAGAGACAATCGTTGCAAGTGCATAGAAAGTAAAGAGAAAGAGTCAATGAACGTAGATATGTAGAAATATTTATGTACACAGATATATCCATGCACAGACAATATATATATCAGACCCAATTATAAAATGCGCACATACAACGCGCATGTACATATGTACAATATGTAAAGGTTATGCATTGTATGAAGTTGTGTTGTGAGCGCTGGTGGCAATCGCTCAAATTAAATTTGATAAAAAATACGAACGAGTGAATTTGAAAATATGAATGTAAGGAATATGAATAGCTATAATTTTATGTATGAATGTAAGCAGCAGACGAATGTAAAGCGAAAACTGAATGTGTAGAAAATTATAATAAAAGAAAAAAAACTGAAGATTTGCTCACCGGAACTAAACGCGAGCTGGCAGAAGCTTCTGTGCATATCTACCTTGTGCTGGAAAATTTTGAATTCCCTATTTTATGCTTGTACTCGAGTACACGCATGCTTTGTGTGGCATAATTTCATAACTGTTGCATGTCAGCGCGGTGCATCAACTCGTACAAAATATAAAAAAAAAGGAATAGTAGAAACCCAGCTAGTTGAAAAGGAAAGTAAAAAAAAAACGCAAACCAACAACAGCGCATAACTTTCACAAATGTGTTGCAACGTAATTTAATATTCTACGAATTCCATAGTAAATCGTAAATTATTCACACAATTTTATTTGCTACTCTAGCTGATAGGTGTTTTTGCTGTTCCTGCTGTTGCTGCTGCTGCTGGCTGTTGTTTCATTGTCAGACAGTTATTTAATTTGCTGGCGGCTATTCTTTGCGACAATATTGTATTTGCAAATTGACATCTGTTGGGCGATTTGTGGGAATCACAAACAAATTTAATTATCTATATAATCATTAGCGCAGATTTTACTTTCTGTTGGCGTTTAAAACTTTTGATATAATTAAATTTTACATATGATAATTAATTCGTTATTAATGCGTTGCTTTCGAAAAACGTGAAGTTGAGATTTTCCTAACGAAATGTAGAAATTTATTTATTTTACGGTATATTAATAAGCAGATGAGGATTTTTTGGCGTGCGCGATGTGGAAAACACTAAAAAAAAATGTCAACGAAAATGTGCAGTTTAAAAGAATTAAACTATTAAGGGAGCGAAAAATGTACAAAAAAATTACAAACATTTTTTAAAGCAACCACTTATATTTATTAATTTACTTTCACTAATTTTTTTTTATAAAAGTATAGCTTTTTCCATAACAAAAACTAAATAGAAATAAAAGTTTCAAACTTTTTGGAACTATAACAATTTGACAAATGTATAAAAATTATTGCGGATTTCAAAAAAAATTGTATGGTACGCAATTTTGTAGGCCATTCAGTTTCATTATAACAATATGTGAGTTTCAAGTGAATAAATTTTCGCGTTGATTTTTGATCATTTATGTTAGGAAGTTTACTCCATACAACACATCAACAAAATTTATTTATTCATGGAAGAAAATGTCAGGCACCGTCAGCAAAAAAAAATTATCATAAATAAACACAAACCTTTAGCTTGTTGTAACTTGCACATTATTTTACTCCATTGGAATTTTGATAAATTTTTGAGAAACCGGATTAAAAATTTAAAGAGTTAAATGAATATTTTTTATAAATTTTTCGAATTTGTGTACATTTCTAAAAAGCGTGTGACGGTTTCTATTATTGAAAAAAGTTATTAAGCCTTTGGCAGGACAAGAATGTGTCCAGTGAAACGTTAAAATATAAAAAAAAAACAAGTATGGTAAGAATTTTGTGGAGCCATTGCGTCGCCAGTGCTATGAAAATTATTCTCCAACAAGATATAAACCAAGTTCCTATTTTTGCAATAAGATGAAAGCAAAGAAATCCATTTTCAACTTCCGATGTACAATGCTTTTGAATCAACACTAATTTTCATAGCAAATTATAAATTTTTAATAAAAGATAACACTGTGCGACAATTGCATATACGCCAACTCTAGCTATCACGGATTTTGTCCATCCATATTGTTTCCGATAATAAAACACTCGACTGATATGCAAAATATAGATAAATTGTTTTTTGTTCTACTAAAGTTTTCATATCCGGACCTAAGTTATTTTGCAAACAGTGAAGAAAATAGTTACCTAAGTTATTTTGCAAACAGTGAAGAAAATAGTTAAAATATACGTCTGCGCAAAATGAAAGGTTAAGACATATAAAGTAAAATTTCACGAGAAATATTTTCGTTGAAAGTGACATTTTGGGCCTTGCCTTAAGAAACCAGTCAAAAAACATTCTTGAAAAGTCGGTCAAAGAGGGTCAAAATGTTGCAAAGAATTATTCGCCGGAAAATTTCACTTGTCGTCTTCTTAGACAAAATCTGTGTGTGATCAAAGCCGAATTCTTTATTTAAAAAAATAGCAAATAGTTTCATATGAAAATTAGCTAACATATTTTAAGGGTCTAATATGCTTTTTTTCGGAACTTTTCGTTCTTCTATTTCGTTGTCATTAGGAAAAACTACAACATTTTGATATTTTCCCATTCACTGGCGTCGAAAAAATATTGCCAAATTTTATCGTCAAATATTTGACCAAGTATCTGTTCAAAGATTTTATCTGAGAAGACCACCAGCGAAATTTCCCGAAGAATAATTTTCTGGAACATTTTAATCCTCTAGGATCTTTTCAAATTTCTTTTTGAGCAATGCAAAAATAAGTTCCGCATAAATAAAACTAATTTCTCAGCCACTAGGCACTGCAAAATATTCGTCCACTAAAACCCCTATTGGATGGATGTGCACTCTGTTACAAACGTGTTCGAAAATGTTAAAAAAAAAATAATAATTTTCTAAAGCACATGCAACAACTGCTAAAAGCTACCAGCTGCCTCTTTTCTGTTGTTGCATTAAGCGGCTCGTAAGGCTTTTGTTGGCCACAGCTAATGCCAAATACTTGTGTCCTTTAGCCGTCG
This sequence comes from Anomoia purmunda, assembly GCA_951828415.1. Classification (NCBI taxonomy): domain Eukaryota; kingdom Metazoa; phylum Arthropoda; class Insecta; order Diptera; family Tephritidae; genus Anomoia; species Anomoia purmunda. Next base: position 115,270,094 of record OX639997.1, read on the forward strand.
TACGTGACTAAGTTCTATATGGCTGCTCACTCTTTCGTTTTTTTTTTTTTGCTTTGTCTCAATGCCCCATGTCACAAGTCCCATGTCCCATGTCTCATTGTCACATGCCACGGTGTGGATTACTAAGTGCCTGTCTCGCCATTTACAATACTCGTAGCGCGCGCTTTGTGAAAATTTCAAGGCGAAAAAGTTGATTGTTCTGAGCAGTGTCAGAAGTTAAGTCATGCTATTGCTGAATGCTAACTTAAGTTAAAGGCCATGGCTTTGCACAGGGTATGCCCAAACGGAGTTCTTTAGCTTTGAAGGTGAAATGAGAATGGCAGTTGGATTAAGAAAATTCAGCTTCTAATGAATTTTTTTTTTTTTTAATTTTGGTCTTGGAAATCTTTTTATTTACCGTATGGAGTTTTTACAGCTGAAAATAGGGAAGCCTGTTAGCAAAAACAAAATTAAAATTCAGTGGAAAAAATTTAAAAAAAATAAAGAAAAAACAAAAAACAACATACCCACAAATTTTCTAAAAATGTAAATTGAATGTTTAAAAGTTCGACTAAAAATTTTTTTGAATTTTTCCAAATTTTGTACAAATTTCGAGTTTTTTATTTATGTGATTTTTGTTATATAACGATATTTTTATAAAAATTTAACGAAAAGCTGTGTCTCGAAATTTAGAAAAACTCACCATGTGGACAATTATTTCTGTAAACGACAAATTATTATTATAACTTTATTAGTTTATATATATTCAAATTTAATTTTTTTCATTTTAAAATAATTAAAATGCCATCATGAAGCAAAATTGAAAACAAATTCTCGATTTAAAATTTCACTCTCAAAAGAAAAGCGCGCTGTTTTGGAACACTCCGTATAAAGCCCTCCATTTGAACGCCTACAAAAGTGTGAATAGGAGTTCAAAGAAGAAAAATTAATTTTCAATTATTTATTTAAATTATTTACACTTATTCAATATGGTAAATGAATTTATGATATTTTTGCGGTTTCGCTTTAAAGAAATTTTCTTTTGTTTACACAAAATATAACGTAATTGAATAAGTATCATATTTTCTACGAGCCCACCGCAAAACCCAAAGCCGCAAGCTCAAGGCAAGTAATCATTGAAAAAATCAAAAGATTGTTTGAACTCCTTAGCGCCAGTTGGTTATTTGAAAAAAAAAAAATTGCGGTAATTTTTATTTTTTTTTCGCTGTAAAATAAAGCTGTGCGTGCATTTCTGTGCAATAGAAGGCTGTGAGAAATACACAAATATTTAGTACAAGTATACATAATGCATACGCAAAATTACTGGGCACACAGGAACCCGCATTACTAGCAGTTTATTCAATGGAGCTTGAGAGCCGAAAACAAAGCGTAGCAAGAAGCTTAACATGTGCTGTCGATGAATGGGGTGCTTAATTTATATGGCAAGAGCTTCGATTTGCAAGCGCATTAATATTACATAATGAAGTAATCAATCAACAAAAATTTAACTCAATTTTAACGGGAAATTAGGGTACACAAATTTCGATACGATAGGTTACCATATCGATACTAATATTTTCTACTCGATACTTTTTAAGCGATGTGTTTTGGAATAGAGTATTTCCAACCCAGTATTGTATCGAATTTTCCAAAAAAAAAAATGATTTACAAAACGACACGATCGCTAACCGTGGAAAAAATGCTTCCCAATTTCTAGAAATTTGGATAAATATGTCGCTTATATTTCTCCGGGTATAGGTTGCGAATACGAAAATCAGGAGTAATGGAAAAAAAGTATTAAAGAATAGAACCGCCCGCCTCAAGAGCAGGCTAGAACCTAATCACTTTCCTATTTTACGTGTGGTTTTTTTTTTTTTAATAGCCGTCTTCAAATTTGGCATGTCGAGCTAATGACCTAACTTACTTAAGCAAACACTTTCTAACTGACATACATACTACATATTACGCTTTATAAAAAGTTATGGCTGAACTTCATAGAGCGATACTTTGAGTGGATACCAGATCGATACTTTGTGCTCGATATCGATATATTGATTAATTTGCCCATCTTTAATTTTAAGATCAAAGCAACATGGCTTTTCAAGTATTTTATTCATACGCCGGTTGAGAATTACATACACGTTTGGTTGACGAATGAAATAGGTAGCAATGAATATAATAAAAAAACTAAAAATGAAAAGTACACAGCAAAAACTGAAGTAGTCCTCGTTAATAGAAGGTACTTACTAAGGGCCTATAGAGATTTAATAAAAAATACCCACACATACATATACATTAGGGTGCAACACCAAAAAAATTGCGGGTTTCACGGGCATTATAAATTGTATTTTGTTTTAAGACTTCCATCAACAAATTTTACAAAAATATTCAGATTTACGTGAGCTTGATCGACACAAAGAACCTCCAAAAGTGTAGTTATTATAAATAAAAATTGTATACAGTATAAGTTTAAAAGATATGTACTCGTACAAAAAAATTGATGAATTTGTTTCACGGAATTCTAATAATGATATTTGAGAAAAAATTGGGTACATGAAAGAATTTATTTGCAAAGAAATAAAAGACAGATACGCTTCAAAGTCTAAATCGGTAAAATTTTTAACTGATTAGTTTAATTTTTTCTTAAACCAATCTTAAGATTTTAAAAATTATTTTTATATGAAAAAAATCCATTTTGGTGCACGTCAAAAAATATCATGAATTTTATAATTCCGATGGTAAAACAGTCCCCTAATATGTATACACTTATTATATTATATGCAGAAATTTAATTCCATAGCCTAACCTGATAAATTGTGCAATAATTCCTCAACAAATAAATATCAGAGTTTTTTTTGTATTTTCTTTGCTCCTATAAATCATTTCAGAATGTGTGTGTGTTTGAAATTTAAAATTGAAATTTAGTTAACTATTGTTATTATTTAGGACAATAGGAATAGTAAAAAATCAATAAATGTAAGCAAGCAAATAGAGAGTAAACACAGGAAGAACAAAAGCGTTATATGTATGCCTCCTATGTTCCTATTTAGGATTTGTGCCGGTATTTATTTATTCTATGACTGGCAACTGGCATATCAAATATCAAAAGCAAAAAAGTCAGCCAACAATATTTCCTGAAAATTGCAAACATTTATTTTTCGCATATCAAACATAGGCAGATGAATTTGAGTTCTATTTCTGCAGCTGAACCTTTTTTGGTACTTCATGAAAAGTGAACCAAAAAAATCAGCACAACATTCCATTAAAAGCAGTATCCATTTAGCACTTTATAGTCACAATCAGTAGGCTGTTTAACTATAGAAAAGATCGTTGATTGAAAGGCTGTTCAAATTCAAAATGCATATGCCACACACTCACACGCATACACACACATTCTATGGCTATGCGGAATTTCTTTCTGTTGTTTGCAAATGTGTGTATGTATTTTTTGTGCATTCGCTTTTTTACCTCCTCTACCTTTTGCTCCTACACTTTGCAGTTTGTGTATAATTTTTCCCACACACTCGATTGCATTAACCCTTTCGCTTCCTTTCAGCTTTGCCAGCTACTACGCCTATTTGTATGCTTTCAGTTTTGTTTTTCTTTCACAGCATTCTTTTCAAACTCTGTTTTTGTGGTAAGCATATTCTGTTGCTGCCGCATTTTTGCCTAGCCTTAGATTTCTTTTGCATTCAGTTGAGGTTTTTTTCTTCACTAAATTTTTTCTGACACTCAATAATTGGTCGTTTGGTTGCGTATGTATTTAAGGTATACTCGAATATGCATTTGGCTCTTGAATGATGCAAAGTACAATTGTAAAGGAAATTTAAAGAATGCTTGAGTACGCTTTGAGGTGTCAAAAGCAATTTTGTTGAGTATCTAGTATGTAAAAGAGTGTAATACTTGAAAATAGAATTTGATTTTGGCGAGCAACTTTAAAATTGGTATATACATAGATTTAATTTTTGAATTCAATAGACTTTATATCAATCGTGGCATAACAACCTTTGGCAATATAAAAATCATACTCTCTTCATATCATAACTGCTACTACTGAAATTATTTTCCTGTCATCAAATTCTGGTTTACCTATCTTCTGAGGTTTCGTTTGGGCAGTACTAAAAGAAAACTAAAAAAAAAATAAATTGCTCAGGCTATCTTAGCATAATATACATATTTTTTTCCAATTTTTCCAAAATAAAAATGATTCTTCGTATTTGTAGTTGATATTATTAACGATATCCTTATTGTCCGATTTATCGTTATCATTTCAATAGCGTTATCAATGTTATATGTTCTTAGTTTTTAGTTCTAGAGATTTTGTTATCGCTAGTATTTTTTTTTTAATTTGTCAAATTATCGATACCATTACGTTCGTTGAATTTATTGATATAGGCATCGTTATCGTAGGTTAGTTTGATGGAACTGCCTGGCAGAATGTTACATCCTAACACTTACACACATGGCATGTGAAATCGATAGCTCGATATATCTAGGTGTACAATATCGATATCGAAAAATTTTAATTGAAAAAATTTATAAACAAAATTTTCTATCTCTTCGATACATCGAACCAGCAAATATTCAAAAAAAAAATCGTGACATTTCATTAACTATAGAAAACCTTTAAATTAAAAGGATTACGATTGAAAAAATCGATATTCAAAAAATCGATGTTGAATAAATCGATACATAGAGAACGACTTATAAAAATCTTTAATTAGTTGAATTAAATCACTTATATTTATAAGTTCGACGGCAGCAAAGTTGAATCGGGAATTCAACGATTATAAAAATCAAATTTAATTAAAAATACCGTGAGATCTTTTTTTAATAATTTGTCAAATCTATATAGAGAAATCGTTTCACCTTTCATACCTTAGGCTTTATTGTCATCCACTTTTCGGTGGAAAAAGGCTCTATGGTCCCTACCATAATCCCTTAGTTATATTCCGATAACGCAAAAATAAATCTGGAATTTTATTCTGTGTATTCATATTTTTTTTTTTTTGTAAAAGAAAAATAATTTTTGCAGTCAATATCCATTTTGGGGGTAAAATATTCATCTCTTCGATATAACGACTCGATAAATATTGCTTAAAAATCGATTATTTTATATTATTATTAATCGATTATTTAAATTAAGCTCTTCCGTCATGCCAGTACGCATCTGTTGTCCATAGTTTGTTATATTGCTGCACCCAAATGAGGTGTAAATCAAACTGCTTAGTCATTTCGTTGAGACACCTGCGGCAGCTAGCTATAGTTTTGGATGTAGGTAATTTTGACCGAATCGAGCGATTTTTGAGCCGCTAGTTGGTTATCGATTACGAATGTTATCGAATTGAAATGTTTCTCTTGAAATTCAAAATGAAATATTTATTCTCTGACAATCATTTCACATCGCGTGAATTTCATCACAACTTAAATCAAATCGAGTGATTTCCAATTTCGTGATTTCCAGCGCATTCGCCGACTTGTGGTTGAAAATATATCTAAAATTGTTTCAGTAATGCTATTACAAAAATTGCACTCCTGGAAAAGGTATCGATTATGAGGATAAGGTGCTAGAAAATCGCAGAAAGTATCTTTATGCAAAAAACGCTATGCGTGAAATAAATTTATATTTAAATTTTTTATTTAGAGAACACATGCAGTTATTATTTGCGCTGCAAACTTATGCAAATGAAATCCAAACATCCTTTAAAGAGAATACTAAATATATCACTCATACTCGCAGATTTCGTTGCACTAGTCTTTATTAGGAAAATTTACAGATACTACTACAATATCAATAATGTATGTATGTATGTTAATAATGGCAAATGTTTGCAATGATATTATAAAGTCGCACGGAAGTTTCAAGAGGAAAGTGTATATATTGACATAAACATGAAAATTCCATTTCCTTTGGCGAATAGTGAAAGTTGTGAGAAAATAAAATTTTAGATATTTTCAATACTTTTCTTACAGCAATTTCACTCTCGAATACTACGTAGCCTAGACTGCTATTGTTGTGCTGTAGATAGCGTGAAGGGAATGGCATTGATTTTTACGAATATATATAACTGTGCGAGTATACGAATCTTTCTGTTCACAAAAAAAAAAGCAAAAAAAAAAAAATAAAATGTCACTGAATTTTTATGCTCCTGAAGTTGGCTTTTGCTTGCTGCATTATTTGATTATTTTTATATTCTTCTCGGAGTGCGTCACAGCGTACGATTTTCAGTTTTTGCATTTTTTTGTTGTTTCGGTTTTTTTTGTGCTGTATTATTTGCTTTGCGCACTGTTGATTTCATTTTTTTTTTTGTAGCATACACCGCTCAACTGTTGAACTTTCGTTTTATTTTCTATTATCTTTTCATTATTGTTATAGCTTTGGTGCGCATTTATTTTGATTTTATTGCTGTTTGTGTTTCTTGCTGAGCAACTGAGAGCAACTGACTTTCACTGTTTGATGCAAAAAGGAAAGAATACAAAAAAAAAAAATATACAAATACTAAACAATGTCATGATGTCAACTTCGCTTTTCCTAGTTTATGAAATGAGAATGTCGCGGCACTTCGTCTGCTCCTGCTGCCACTCGCTGACCTTCACACTCAGCACTCCGAACTTATGCACTTTTGGACTTTTGCATTTTCATGCTACCACTTTGCTACTTTTGGTTACGTTTACATGCATTTTAATGCATTTCTTTCATAACTGTGTGCGTGTTTCTTTTTTATTGTTTAAATTTTGCGAAAAGCACTTTCGGAAACGAGCCAGTGAGGAAATTGCAGCAGCTGCGTTGCACCGCCGGTTTGCCCGGAGCGGCAGGCAGAGGCAGAGGCTGTATGCCATGTTAAACAAAGTTCAGTGCGAGAAATGTTTGCATTGTTGTTGTTGTTGTTGTTGTTATTATTATTATTATTTTTGTTGCCATTGTTGCACATTAAGCAGCGCACGGAAGTGAATTTGGAATGGCAGTTAGTGACAAGCAGCAAACTGAAAACCAGCAACGAACTGGAAATGTTACAAAAACTAGAATTGTTAGAATGATAACAAACGGCGTGGAGTATAAGCAACACCGACAATAAAAAAAGAAATAAAAATAAAACTGTAAGCTACACGAATATTAGTGGATTCAAATAATGATGGCATTATAGCTGTGTGCACAGCTGTAACGAGCTACAATGGATTGCTGTGTTAGTTAAATGCGTCAAGCCAGCTGTGGTCGGACACTGCAATGACACTGATTTTTTGCTTAGCATTTTGTAATTTTTTTTTTTTTCGGTTTTAGTAAGATTTAGTAATTTTCGAAGGTTCTAAATATGAGAATCTAACTTTTTTGTCCTGCATTAAAAAATTACCAAAAAAAAAGCCCTCTACCTGCGAGACTTAAATTTAAAAAAATAGGTAACTTATTGCTTTGTGGACCAATTTCAGTATTGGAAATTATTAGCTATAAAAGTTGATTCAATTTTATTGAAACAGGTAGTTGTTGTTATAGTAAACGTTTAAGTTGTAAGTTATCGGTATCGATATATTTATCACCAACGTTATCGAAAATTTATTTTTGTACAGTTAATAATAGACTAAAAATTTGACTTCATCGAAACCGAAGATTTACAAATTATATCGTTAATAATATCGATAATTTAATCGTAAACGAAATCAAAATAGTTTTTATTGATTTTTATTTAGTTAATTATAGACAAAAACGCTGGAGATATACAAAAAAAAGTATAATAAGCGCAAGTGGTGCAACAATGATTAAGTTGTAATTATTTGCAGTCATCGAAGTATTCATCATTATAGTTATCGACAATTTTATCGATAATTTTATCGTTATCGAAATCGAATTAATTTTTTAATTTTTATTGATTTTTATTCTGTCGAAACACAAAATTTTACTCTATCGAAACCGAAGATATACAAAAAAGATTATGTATGTAAATGTCCTTCAACCTTTAAGTTCTAAGTAGTTTTAGTTACCCATATTTTTATCGATAATGTTAAAGTTATCGATTTTGTAATCAAATTGATTTCGTAATTTTGATGCACTTTTTATAAAATGTTATCGATAATAATTTCACAAATGCTTTAGTTATCGTTATCGTTATCGATATCGAAATCGAATTATTTTTATAATTTTTATAAAATTTTTTATTACGCTATCTAGAGCCGTCCACTCCAGACTATTTCCTCCAGTAGTAACAACGATATCTCCAGGTTCTCTGCTCTCTCTAACTACCCAGAAGATATTCTCCCTGTTGGTCTACAAGTACACCAAGCTGTGTCTGCGTGAGTTTTCGACTTTAATACATCGAAATATTATATTATATTTATACTCAAAACCATCCACCCTTTCACACAATTAGTAATATGCAAAATCTAGTCACTCGGGTGTCGTAACGCTCGCAACATTTGCCGGCAGCCTTTGTTGCGTTGAATTAAATATTTGCTCGCAACAAAGCTTTACGCACTACCTTCTCACCACACTTATTCTCCTGCACAAAAGCGGGCTGCATAAAGTGCGGTTTTTGTTGCGGTTGTACGCAGCTGTCGTCGCCGACGGCACCAAGCTCACCTGTCCACAGATTGCAGGTGGTGTTGTGGAAACTATGCGGCAAAGAGTAATGGTTAAATAAATATTATATAGGCTAAGCCTCAATATTTCTGGAAACTGTTTCCTCCCAGTTTTTGTTTTTTTTGTTTCTTTGTAAGCAACAAACAAATCTCTCTATTACTAGCTCTGCTTGCATTTGTTATTTATTTAATGGCAGTTGAACGAGTTGCTTTGAAAGAAGAAGCTAAAGTTGCCATAACAGACAGAGCTTGGGTGATGGCAATAGCAGTTGATGTTAGCAGTTGTGTTGCTTCATTACACGTAGCGCCCTGAGGCGTAGAGCTCACGACAGGGGCTCAACGGCATGTGTTTAGTTTGCAACAAAAGCAAAAACATAACACAAAAACAAACGTAACTGTTGCGAAAACAAAATCCTGCTAAATATGCGATTGCCTGCCGGGCATTTACTCGCTGTCGCTCTGCGCTGTTGCAAAACACTCGCGCGTACACACACACACACGCACTAGCAGTTGCATGCAAAATATTTAGCCAGTATAATTTTCCATTTACTTGCTGCTGTTGGTGGTAATTTCAGTTTCCGCCTGCAGCAGCAACGTAACAGTGGCAGCATAAAAACAAACAGTGGACAGCATTTAGTATTCACAGCATCTGCAGATTGATTCGGGCTCGTCGTCCGCTCGTTTGTTGCGGCTGTTTTTATTGCCCTCACTGCTGCGCCCTTTCACCTCTACTCTTCGCTTCTATATACAGTATATCTCACTTTGCTGTTCATTGCTGTCGACCTCAAGAAGAATGCCTGCGGTATTGTTGCGATTACCGTTATTACTGTTTACATGCTCACCTGCCACAGCCACATGCTGCTATCCTTTGCCTATCTCTCATCTTTTTTGATACTTTGTTCTTAGCTTTGCTTTTTAATATCTTCTAAAGTCTGTTGTGCAATAATAACAAAATCATAAACACCAGCACCAAGACAACAGGATCGCATGTCACCTCGGGCTGCTACAGCGCGTGAGGTATTTTACTGCGTGTTTTTTCTTCAACTCAAATGCTTATTTTTAAATCAAAGTATGTATCTATTTACTTTTGCCAACGGGGTATTTTTCACTTTTTTCTAATTTTGATGGTCAAGGTTCCTAGTGTTGCCAAGGCTTTGATGAATTTTGATGAACTTGTTTTAATTAGAATTTTTTGCACACGGCAAATGCACATGGCCTACGGCAACCTGCTTAGTAAAGTGTGACTGGTTATTTCAAAACGCTTGTTTGTGAACAGTAGTTTACTTCTTCTTGTTCTAATTATTTTTGCTCTTTTCTTCTTTATAACAGCCTGAGCTCTCTATGCCGATTGCAATATAGCACTTCAGCATTTCCTTCACTTTGAGTTTCGCGATCCATCTACCATTCTAGTTGTCTATGAAAGTCTTGAGTGTAACTCCCCAAATAATACCGAGCGTAGCTACCTGAGAATTCACTGCTAGGATTCGAGACTAATCTCTACAAGCGTCACACGGTCAGCTAATTCGAAGAGGACCTGTGTTTTCAATTCAGAAGGCGGTAATCATTATTGGCTTAGTGTAGCACTCACATGTGGTTTGAATTTGCATTAATTCGACAAAAATGTATCATAGAAATGCTATTGAAGTTTCTGAACTCTTCTAAAACAAATGAGCAAATGAAATGAAAATGAAATTTGAACTTTTTCTTTGGTACTTTACAGTATATTAAGTTAATCCGTTTGATTGACTGAAAAGAACAAATGGGGTTTGTCAAAAGCTCTTGCATTGAGGTGATGCCAAATTTTTATTATGCGAGGAAGTTAAACTGACTGCCGGGGAATCCCTTCTCCTCATATTATCTGCTGCGGTTGCCACAAAAGGAAGCGAGATGCACACAGCCAGAAAACTAAACTTTTGTCGCTAGACCGAAGTCCACTTTCTGTTTCACCTACTCGTGAAAAGTCGCTGCACCTCCTGATGGGCTATTAAAACGAATTTTTCGTAGTGGCACAACCAGATTTCCCTTGTTCCGAGTGGTTGCTTACTTTACTTTATATTTGACAGAGAGCAGCAAATAATAAACATCAATTGATGTATTCAATCAACGAATGCAGGAAATAGATGCGGAAATGTTGCATTTTATTTCCTCGATTTTTCTAAATATTTCAAAATTACTATTACATGAAAGAGGATTGTTTGTTACTGGATTTTGTGAGTTCTAAGTACCAGCTCTTCTCATACGTCGAATGATCTTGGCTGCATTGCAATGCGATGGAAATTCAACACGACTGCATTGCAATCACATTTTTCAAAGCAGTGGCAGCAATCATTGCCTTTTGATTTAAAATTTGCATAAAATACGAATTTCAAAAATTCAAAAATTTACTTACTGCGGCAACTTGTACTTGCATTTACATAAAAAAAAAACTTCCTCAAGACTTTCTATAAAATACAGAGAAATAACAGACAACGGCACCAGAGAGGAATTTCCAAACTAATGCAGTACCCACTCACATGCAAAGAAATGAGAGAGAGAGAGAGAGAGAGAGAGAGATAGAAAGAAATGTAAATTAAAAATAAGAACAAAATTCTTTGCGGCTCATGCTAAAATCTCAATATTTACTTTTCTAAACGGAATATTTATACAAGTACCTACAAATTTTGAATGCAGTAAAATGCAGGGAAAAAATAAACATCAACCGATAGACAGAATTTGGCAGCAACTGATACTGATTTTGTGCGTTAACTGAACCGCATTTATTTGATTTCATTAAAATAATGTCGAAGGCATTTTTCGATGGTAAGGTGAAACAAAGAGCAAGTGAAAGTGAGCGAGAGGAGGCAAAGAATAGCTTAGGTCGGCAAGCGTATTACAAATCTGAGATGAAGAAGTGCTTGAATAAATTATGGCAAAAAATAGTAAGCCACAGCAGCTCTTTTGTCAAATTAAGGCGAGTGGATGGAGAACGAACCGGTGTTGAAGTAAAAAATTCACAGCATATATATTTAGCTTGACGAGCGGCAGAAATTTTACGAATAAAAGTTGGTGACCAAAAGATTCCTCAACCAGGAAGTTGGGTAAGGAAATTCCTAAATGAAAAGTGACACAAAAACGGGAGAAATGCCAAGGAAGCTACCTCAAGGCAAATTTGACAGCAGCCATGGCCACAGCAGACGATGCGAGGAGGCAAATGATAGACAAACCGAATGACAACGCACAGATCATTAAGAAACAGCAACGTAATTGCAGTAAAGATGCTACCCAAAAAATTTGTAGAGAAAATGAGGGAAGCGTAGGGACTGAGCAAACACGAAAAACATGAAAAGGATTAAGTAAAACCAACCAGAATTTATGCTAGGAAAATGGAAGCAGAAACGGTAAACTGACTACAAGTACATAGCTCGGGGATAGAGTAAAGAGTTGACTGAGCAGAACAGAACAGTGTATGATGGAATGCTTGAGGAGGAGTGGAATGGATTTTGAAGCAAAGCACTACAAGTGGGTTGGGATGCTAATGCAATGATAACGAAAGCAGCGGAATGAGAAGTAGTATGGGTTGATTTTGTATAAATATCTATATATTTAAGGCAACACAAAAAAAACCCCCAACGCAAACCACAGCAAACCGCAAAAACTAGCAAAGGGATAATGAACCAACAAAAGGCTGCCGCATGTCGGAGGAAACAGCAAGCAGCTGCCGAAAAGATAAATACATAGCAACAGCATAGCCTGCCGCTCCCACACAAGACAATCCGTCTCAGCAGTGCGCTGTAGGGTAGATCTTACCACCCCCAAATCTGCACACAACCAATTTGTTAGTGGAAAATTCACACAATCAGTCATTCAGTCGATCGCCAAGCATACCACGATTTCGGTGCGAATTCAATGCACAATCAAAATACAAATTTTCGTGGTTTATTTAATTTATAGTTACAAGTCTTATGTTTGCATTTTTTGTTGTTGTGAAATGCGAAAAATTTGTATCATTTTGAAGAAACTTTTGAATTGCTTGCTTAGTTGTTGGGTATCTGTGAAAAGGATTTGAGGCGCTAGCGAGTAGCAGGGGGGTCGAAGGTGATAATAGAGCAAGCAGATGTGCACAGTAAAAAGGATAGACTACGTGTTGGTTGGTTCAATTGGGATTTTGAAAATTTATTTCTTGCGTAACCAATACTGAAATGGCAATTGAATAAAACATTTTCACACAGTTCGTACAAATTACACAGATTGTAGCTGTTTCAGGTTTCATTGTGCTCCTATTTAAATTCTAATATGTCTAATTTTTCTTCAACGATTTTCTACTCTCGAAATTATCGGTGATTGGATAGGCTCAAAACTTTCGCGTATGTATAAAAATATTAATTTTAAGGAGCGCAATTTTTTTTTCGAATAGGGTTGCCACTTATCTATTTAAATCTAAAAAAAATGGAGAGCATACAACATATTTGTTACCAACATACTAATATTTAAAAAAAAACAATGATTTATAAAAACATTGTATATATAGGGTTGCCACCTATTAACATCAAACGGAATTTTAATCAAGCAGATAAGTAAAAAGTTTCACTATGAAAATTAAACAAACAAAATTTATAACCTTTAGTAAAGAAATAATTTTGAATAGGGTTGCCACTTATCTACTTAAATTTAAAAAAAATGCAGAGCATACATATTTCAACATATTTGTTACCAACATACTAATATTTAAAAAAGCAATGATTTATAAATAAAAGGTTATATATAGGGTTACCACCCATTTACATCAAAATTAATTTTAGCCAACTATACAAGTAAAATGTGCTTTATGAGCACTAAACGAAAAATTTGTTTGATATCCTTTGGTAAATAAATAATTTTGAATAGGGTTGCCAACTACATAAATATAATAAATTATTAAAAACATTTAAAAAACAATATCAAACGAAGGAAAAACAAGAACGTTTTAAAAAAGAAATTATCGAATCGCACAAAATTATTTAGGTGGGGTATTCACATGGTGTCGCAACGTGTCGTAATATCATAAAATCATACAATTTTTGAAATTGAAATATGCGCCGTTTTAGAGTATTTTTCTCTGAAATTCGACTAAAAGAATAACAAATAACTTTAGAGGTCCTCGTATTATTGTATGACTCCACAACAAATACCGGCATCGTGTGAATCCCCTAAGTATAAAATGACCTTAACCATTACGCAGCGCTTCAAGCAAGAAAATTTGCACAGAGTTGCCTCAAACCAAAAAATTGTAATTAATCGAATTAATCGTAATTTTCTCATAATTATAATAAAACGAATAAAAGAAAATTTAGATGATTCACACGCAGCTCTAATGTGTCATAAATCAGAAAATTTCAAACATGCACAGATTTTTCATTTCAGTTATTTTTTTTATGCAATTAACAAAAGAACTTCTGAAATTTTAAACTTTGGCATGAACGGAAAATAATCATATTTTTTTTATTTTTTTCAGATAAAAAAGAACTCATTGCGAAGAATTCGTTGGAAACGAAATTCGAATATATTGAAATAAACCTTATGCTATATGTTATCTAAGCCTGATATTATTTTTATTTAAAAAGATTGATTGTTTCAAATCATTGAATAAACGTTATATCGAGATTTTTTGTTATCGATCACATGTTGTGGTCGATATTTTTTTTATTTTTATTTTTTTGATCGGTCAAATTGGTTCGATATTTTGATGTTTAAAATTTTCGTTAAAAAATAATCGTTATTCATGAACTTAAATATTTACGATAGTATTTGATCGATTATTTTTGGTTTTTTTCGATTATAAAACATGCGTAAATAGAATTTTTGAATTTTTGAATTATTTATTTTTTTCTTTTTCGTTTGTTACGATCGCCAAATTTTAAATCTACTAATAACGATTATTTTTTTATCGAAAGAAGAAATACTAAAAAATATCGATCAAATATGAACGAAAATTTATACTCAAGAAAAACGATTATATTTTTATCAAAATATTAAAAATTAGAAAATAATCATTAAACTTGAACAAAAAATTTAAATCATGAAATATCAATCAAATGTGATCGAAAAAATAAAATCACCTACATATTACACTATTTAAAAATGTTTTTGAACAGGGTTGCTATTTAGTGTTCAAATATTTTGTTGTTAAAGAATCAAAACATAGACTCTAAAACAGGTATCGAACTGAAAATTAAAATCTTTGTTATCGAGTGGTATTTTGTTTTTTTTTTTGTTTTCTGAGAAAAAAAGAAAAATTTTAGTAACCATTGTACATTAGCCACATTTCAAGCGTAAACTAGCTTAGCATCTGTAATGATTTTTTTGACGTATCTTCAAATCATCTAAGCTCACGTACTATGGCACTTCGCAGGAATTTCTTTTAATGAAACTACTCCGCTTTTTGAATTCCTTTCAAAAATCGTTTTTCCCCAGAGGTTTGGAGTACCTCAACATTTTTTATTTAATTTCTATATATGAAAATTTTGTGCATTTTCTCGAACCCAGATAAACAACACCCAACCACAGACTACTGTTTATTTCCTCTACTATTTCGGTGCTAGGCAACGCCTGTGTCGTATCAGCGCGCAGTGAAAGTGCGGAAATAGAAAATAAATCGAACGTCGAATCTTTGCTCCACCAACGGCAAATTCGATGGTGGGCAGGCTAGCGATTTGTTTCAATGCTGTTGTGTTGGTTGTGTTGATTGCGCAAACAGTGCGAAAACGAAAACTGTAAACCATTTTTCTTTTTTTTCTCTCTTCAAAGCGTTTTTCTTGCTGTTGGATTTTTTTCTTTTTTCGGAACATTCGGCAGTTTGTTGCAAGAAATTTTCTTGGTAAATTCAATTCGTTTGCAATTGCAATTGGTTTGGTTTAGAAAATTTGCACAATTGTCTGTTGGCTTAGCAGTGGTTTGTAAATTTACTTTCGCATTTGTAAGAGTAATTGAAGTGCATGTGCAAAGTTATATACATTATTGGATGTTTATTCGATCTATAGAATTTAATACAGAGTTCATTGCTGCCAGTGGTGGAAGAATGCAAATGTTGGTTAGACATAAAATGAAAAATTAACAAAACAAAACGGGCCGATATGGATGGGTAAATATTTGTAGAATGCAGAAGGAGCAGTGAAGTTGAGAATTTACTTTATAATAAATGTACTCGACTTATAACACCACAAATTTCTATTAGGAAAATTGTCAATGCAATTTCGGTGGTTGTGATTTAGTTATTTCAAATAGTTCAGAATTTTTCTAGCAACGTTAGAGCATGAGTGTAATATCAGCATTAGGTAAAAGTCAGACAGAGAGATGCGAAGTGTTGATACAATTTTTCGAACTACGCAAACCAAGGTTTCCTAAAAAAAATTGAAAATACATTACGGAGCGATGCTAATGAACAAAAACGCAACTACATAAGTCAAAAACGGAGAAAATTTTTATTTAATAACAATAACAATTCAGTGTTTACATCATATATCCCAATGTATAGCTAAACTTCTATACGTTTTCCGTGAGAAGCTTTGGATGGCAGAAATGCTTTCAAATATTGGCCGGGAGCAACCGCTAGTAAAAAATTGGGTTTTCCACTTTTTTGTGATCGTCTCTGACCGCTACATGGTGATTTTTTTTTTTAGAATATTCGCAATGTTATTCATGATAAAGTTTTACTTTAAATTTATAGAAAGCTTATAATCAGGCAACATAGATAGTATGAATAACAACTTCAAACTTTGCATAAAATTTATGAAAATTCAACAAATTTTCAAATTTTCAAAAAATGTTTGGCTAAATTTCTAGAAAACTTTTGGATATGAAGTTTTGTAGCTTTATTAATTGTAGCAAAATAATATTCAAATCCCAATACGTTAAAAATTTTAATTGATTTCTGACAATTATTATTTTGGTGATCTCCGAAATAGCAGCTATCACTTCTACTGCTTTGAAAAATCGTTGTTTTCTCATATTATTCCTAATACAAACCTGACCACAAGCTCTTTAAATTATACAGACAATAATTATTATTTTTTTTTTTTTGAAATTAGCGTTTTGTAGTTTTTTTTATTTAACCGAATGTATATAAAATCACTCCGTTATATGGCAAAATTGCATAAGACCACTTCAGACTTGCACATTATTGGGCCAAAACTAAATGACCTGCCGAACTGCACAACAAGAAGATTTTTTTATTTAAATCCTGATGAAAATTTTTTGAATTTTGATGCATTCTGCACAAAGTTTGAAATTTCTATTCATATGATTTTTCATATAGAACGAACTAAATTTTTGTTAAAAAAAAACCAACCAAAAATACACACCGTAAAAGTTTTTTAAATATTGTTAAAAAATCATCAGTTGCCAGAGTTACCAAATATATCCACTAGGGTGGTAAAAATTCTATTGAAAAATAGCTAAGTCAGAATTTTAATCCTCTCATTCCTTAGGACTATTCAAGATCGAAGGAAAACCGATAGCAAAACTTTTTGATTAATTCAATATTGTAGACGGCGCTCGAAACGCACTTGGAAACCAGTGATTTTTTTTTTATAGGGAAAAAGCAATTTTTCGTAGCAATAGTATAAATTGTTTGAAAATCAAATCTGCTCACGAAACTTCAATATGAAACCCAAAAAAAAATGATTTAAAAATATAGCATTAATGTTTTTTTTCTATATAGAGCACCCCTGGAGGATGAGAGCATTGAAATTCCAAATTTCCATTTATTTTAACCACCCTAATGCCCACATCAAGTACTAGGAGTTTTACTAATTCACAATGACTGTTGTCATCATTAGGTGGTTGAGACCACTTTTGCTGCATACTTTTAGGCGCAGTTAAGGATTTGAGTAAGCTTAAAATGGCGCTGAAAGTGGCAGAGAATTTTTAACTATACAAAGACCTATTTATTTAATAAAGTGCAGACTATAAAAATAAATTTTGTGTATGCGTTACATGTGAAAAAAATTTTTCAAAATCAGAGCTGACTTTTACCTGAATAAAATTTGAACATCTTCATACTGAAATTGAATGGGCTACCCGAAAAACTTATATTTCAAAAATTTTAAATTTGTTAAGTTTTCGTGAGTTTTGTTACAAATTTGATTAATGGTTTCACAAAAAAAAAAAAAAAACATTAGTATGAAAACCAATCGGTGCACACTTACTTTTCTGTAATATGCAGCCAAAAGTTTATTATAAATTATTATCTTTAAATTTTATTCACATTCTTAAATCACCTTCGTAAATGTGCAAATATTTTCAATAAAAAAATTTTACCAATTTTATTCATGCGACCAGCTTTTCGATCACATCCTGTGCCAAACTCCCCAGCGTAAGACCGCAGCGCATAGCTCGTGCATGCAAATAATGCCAGAAAACTGTAACTGCCAAAAACGCGCGCATTCATGTAAATTGTTATTGTTGCACATTTGCAGCTGCTGGCATTAGTGAAATTTATCGCTTTTCCCTCCGAAACGTGCCAAACAAGTACTTGTAACGAGTGGTTGGAATCTTTTTGTTAGTTTTGTTTTTTTCTCTCTAAATATTATTACATATTTTTGTTATGAATATTGTTATTATTGTCACCGACGTTTTCACATACGACAATCCACACGTGCTTATGAGAAACCAAAACCAAAACCAAAAAACAGCACCACAAGAACATTGCTCACTTGTTGTGTAGAGATGTGACAGCAACACGTATTTAGTTGAAGGGGCATTGAAGGCTGAGAAGGTTGAGTAAAAGCAGCACAGCCACAGCTTAGCCTAAAGAGCACACAGAAGCTGCCAGAAGCATACCAATTTGAAATAGAGTAGTATACACTTGTAAATCGCTACTTATTTAGGTATGTACCTACTCCATGTAAGTGTAACAGGCCATAAATTGTCGTTTCATGAGCTTAGAGTTTGCGAAACAAGTGTGGTACAAAGAGTTATCGCACAAACTGAAATCCATAATAGGCATCAAGAAAAAATGACAGCTTAATCAGAAATACAAATTAACACTCCACTGGCGTTTAGAGTGAAATGTCACTCGCACAACTACATTTGAAATTCGATCAATTTTATGGCTAACTTTGCCAAATGTTTAACTCCTTTGTGCTGTATTATTTCGTTTGTTGGCACCGAGCGTATGCAAGTCCTTTGTGACCTCCATGATATTTTGCAGTTGCAACTTTCAGCATGCTGGAAAATATGATCACAGCCGTGGGCGAAAATATGCGAGTGGTATTAGAAAATGCCGAAGAGCTCTCTTTTCGCATTCAATGCGAGCTTTGAGTCGTCTGCATTGTTTTTTTTTTGCCTCCTGGCCTGAAAGCTGAAAACAGAACACGGCTTACTTAGCTTGGTACAGGTGATAGCGTCGAATATATGCAGTAGAAAACAGAAATCTGATAAAATAACAGATTCAATTTCTACAGCTTCGATTGTTGCTGCTTTTTTCCAATAAGTTCGAAATAAAAAATTAGTTGAAGCTCCAACAGATTTGTGTTGATATATAAAACTTCACCTGACACTATTTTCCATTCCTGTCCAAAAAAAAAAATTTTTTTTGATATATAATTATTTTTCTTTTAGTAGTCATTTATGTTATTTTTAACAGTCTCAAAGACTAGTGCACAAAATACGTATGTATATTAATTTTGTATTTAGAAATTTTATGAAACTTAAAAAAAATTTTGTATCTATCCGAAAAATATTAGTTTGGTAGCAGTGCTTTTGAAAAAACTCGCTTGAAAAGATATATTGGGTGAAAAATTGGCATTGGCATGGTGGAACAAAACTAATTGGGAAAGCGTGTTGTGGATATTCTTTTTCTTTTTTGGAATAATAATATTTTGTGGAGGAAATACTTTTTTTTTTAAATAGTAGCAAATTTAAAAAAAAAATTCAAAAACTACTTTAGGGGGAAATTTGTGGAAATAAATTTATTTTATTTTTGATGAATTCTGGTAAAAAGTATTTTGCTTTGAAAAGATTTAAATGAAATGTGTTAGGAAAAAATTTGGCATAAGAATGTACAATTTTTTTAAATTTTTTTAATTATAATTTGTTAGACGAAAAATTTTTTTTGGAAAAAAAGAAGTTGAGGGAAGGTTAGTTTTAGTATTTTTTTAATGCAAATATTTTGAGGACGAAAAACATTTTGTTTCAAGCACGAAATTTAAGAAATTTATGAATGTATACAAATATTTTGTGTTTAGAAAAACTTTTTTTTAAGTTGGGAATATATTTTTATGGAAACTGTGAGAACCAATTTTTGAGGGGAAAATGCAATTTTATGATGGAAGAAAAATTTTTGTTTGACCATTTCGATAACAAGATATATGAAAATAAAGATTTTGAAGAAGAAATTAGATGCTGGAGTTTTTGTTAATTTAAATTTGCTGGGAAAAGATTTATTTTGCAATAATTTGGAAAGATACGAGCATGTTTTAAGGTCCACTAAAAACAATTTGGAGGCGTATGAATACTTCAGGCACTGCATTGATATTTTTTATTAGAAATATTCGGCAAGGAGTAAGAAATTTGTTTAAAAGCGAAGTGCAGAGTGTTCAATAAATTTTGTGGAATTTAGTACATTTAAAGAAATATTTTTGCGGCATCACCATGAGACCATACGCTTTTTGGCGAACCGTTTTTCATTTTTCTACACTTTTTCGCTGCTATTCTTCTCTCACGCATCACTTGCGTTACACTAAAACTCTGCATATGCAATAGAATTGCGGTTTTCTTTGCAATTTACTTCAACAATTCTTTGAAATTCTTGCGGTTTACATATTCTATTTGACCTTTTTTTTACTATTTATTTCTTTTGAGTTTTTTTTGTTGTAATATTTTCACCGCCTAGCAAGCACGCCATTTTCTGTAGCTACATATGTTGGCAAATATATGAATTGTAAAATTATGTCGTACTATGCCTGTGAAACCTCTGAGCATTTAGTTGACTGTGCTGCTGCCGCTGTGCAATCATGTTGCAATATTACACTGCAACTCAAGTGGCTCGCAACAAATTGCGATATTATTACACCACAAAATGGGGGTTCAATAAATATTATGTTAAGCGGCTCGAGTTATCCCTCTAAGGGCGAAGCATAACTACATGGAGAAAGGATAAATAGGTTAGAGAAATTCACTGGGGCCAGAAAAACATTCGGCAGTAGGCGGGGTAGGTGTAACAGTGGAGTGACCTGAAAAGAAACTAAAGAATACGAATTGTGGAGGGCACAATTCCATGTGTAAGCTTTCCTAGTAGCCGTTTAGTGCTTGCCAACCGTTGCTATGCAAAGTTGTAACTTAGCAGCCCCTGCTCGTTGGAAGCAAAGCATATTTATTTAATTTTATTTGCTTCACTAATATTTGCTTTTTAGTTGGCTTTGCAAAAAATGATTCTTGCTTCTTGCGTGCACAGAGTGCACATATTTTTGTATTTTAAATATTTTATTAGGTTTACTATGGCTGCCTTTACTAAGAATAGCAGTAGTATTATTTCTTTTATGATTTAGTTGTAAATCCTTGGGATGTGAAAGTAAAGTAGGTAATCGTGATGTTAGTGAAATTCCATATTTTTTACATGTAGACAGCTGAACAAGTTTCAGTTTGAAATTATTTACAAAACATACACAAACATGGTGCTTTTTTTTAAATTTGCCAAGTTTTTCATGCAAGATTTTTTCGTAAACCGAAATTTCGAACAAAAATTTGCTATGCGACTTGTTTCAGGATATATCGATGTTTGCTGTTAAAATTTATAGCATTGCGTTGTTAAAACATTTTCGATTTGTTTTGTTTTTCAAAATTGTTCTTTGACGTCCCATTTTTCATAACCAATCATGTATAAAATTTCTGTTTAGCCAAAGAGAATTTTTCATTCAATTATTTTTGAACAAAACCTGAACATTTATCTTTCACTGCCTGTTTTTTTATATCTACATATTTGCATTCGGTTAAACGCTTTCGTTTAATTTTTTTATAATTTTCAGCGTTTGCCGCTATTTTTACTCTCACTATTTACTTTCTATTCACTTTGTGAGCTGCTAAAAAGCTAAACTGGCGTCAAATTGACCATAGATGCAACAAACTGTAGCACAACTAAAACGAAAACGAAAAAAAAAACAAAGCACAAAAGCAAAAAATGCAAAATCCCGCCACAGCATGCAGTCATGTGATTTTGTGCAGGCATGTTAGCTTACACACGCACACACCCACACACACACACACATGCATGATTTTTAGTAGTGTTGTTTGTAGTTGATATGCAATCACTCAAGCCAGCCGTTCATGCGCTCAAGTACTGAGCACTTACGAACTTATTCAATTGTTACAAAGTGCATGATGTGATGTTGCATGAACAGACTAACACGCAAATACTTATACACACACACATACTAATACACCGATATGTGAAAATATGTACTAAAAAAAAATATTGAAAACACCGTTTTGCATATACTTGTTTGAAAGAATCTATTTATAGGACAAATGATTGCGTTTTCATTCGTTGCAACGGGTCGTGAAAGCAACAGCAGTGGAGTTATCGAGTTGTAAAGAATTCATAACAGTTGGTTTAGAATTTAAAAATATAGTCTATGGCGGTTGCCAGACCGGCTTTGATGTTGTGGAAAGGTGGAATAGTGCCAAAATTACTGTATAATTCTACTGAGGCTAAGCTGTGGATTACTTGACAGGCCCGGTAGAGACTAAGATGGAATACCATAAATCTCATCTCTTTCTCTATCTCTATCTCTATCTCTATCTCTATCTCTATCTCTATCTCTATCTCTATCTCTATCTCTATCTCTATCTCTATCTCTATCTCTATCTCTATCTCTATCTCTATCTCTATCTCTATCTCTATCTCTATCTCTATCTCTATCTCTATCTCTATCTCTATCTCTATCTCTATCTCTATCTCTATCTCTATCTCTATCTCTATCTCTATCTCTATCTCTATCTCTATCTCTATCTCTATCTCTATCTCTATCTCTATCTCTATCTCTATCTCTATCTCTATCTCTATCTCTATCTCTATCTCTATCTCTATCTCTATCTCTATCTCTATCTCTATCTCTATCTCTATCTCTATCTCTATCTCTATCTCTATCTCTATCTCTATCTCTATCTCTATCTCTATCTCTATCTCTATCTCTATCTCTATCTCTATCTCTATCTCTATCTCTATCTCTATCTCTATCTCTATCTCTATCTCTATCTCTATCTCTATCTCTATCTCTATCTCTATCTCTATCTCTATCTCTATCTCTATCTCTATCTCTATCTCTATCTCTATCTCTATCTCTATCTCTATCTCTATCTCTATCTCTATCTCTATCTCTATCTCTATCTCTATCTCTATCTCTATCTCTATCTCTATCTCTATCTCTATCTCTATCTCTATCTCTATCTCTATCTCTATCTCTATCTCTATCTCTATCTCTATCTCTATCTCTGTCGCTATCTCTATCTCTATCTCTATCTCTATCTCTATCTCTATCTCTATCTCTATCTCTATCTCTATCTCTATCTCTATCTCTATCTCTATCTCTATCTCTATCTCTATCTCTATCTCTATCTCTATCTCTATCTCTATCTCTATCTCTATCTCTATCTCTATCTCTATCTCTATCTCTATCTCTATCTCTATCTCTATCTCTATCTCTATCTCTATCTCTATCTCTATCTCTATCTCTATCTCTATCTCTATCTCTATCTCTATCTCTATCTCTATCTCTGTCGCTATCTCTATCTCTATCTCTATATCTATCTCTATCTCTATCTCTATCTCTATCTCTATCTCTATCTCTATCTCTATCTCTATCTCTATCTCTATCTCTATCTCTATCTCTATCTCTATCTACATCTTGAGTAATTCATCATCCTAGGTCTTTAATTGTGAATGCTGGAGTTTCAAAGTTATACCTGAATAGCCAAAACTAAAGCAAGCAATACTTTCGAAACGTAGTCCTTTAGAAAAAATTCTATTTCATCTTCTGTTAAACTGGTAAGAAAAATTAAATTGGTCCGGAGAGGAAAATAATTCTATCCATAGATAAAGAAATAGACAAAGAGAACGGCAAATAATTAAAAACAATGATATTAATAGAAAAAATGATAACGATAAAAATGACGGTGACGATAACAAAATCGATAATCCGGATGATAATGATAAAGAAAATGAAACAAGAGCGCAAAGCGATGACGGCAACGGAAACGATACCAAAAAGCCGATAATTATTGATAATACGAAAACCAGAGGAATGGCAATAGTTATGTCGATAAAACGATAACAATTTCTCCGGCAACGGCCAAGCATTTTCATACTTTTTGATTCATTCCTTGCTGTTATTAAAATAAGTTATAATTCAAATTTATGTCGTTATCGAATTGGCATATGATTTTTATGAGAAGCTTTTTCATATCAGAAATGAATTTGGAGGTTTTCTATTACCAACAGTCGGTCGACTGCTATTAGGAAAATCTTCTTCATTATTTTTCTTTTTATGTCTGTAGATAACTCGACCAGGACACACTGGGTGAAAGCAAGGATACAGTTTGTTTGGAAAAATTGTCAACATTTTTTAGTTAATTATTATTTTGCACTCAAACAAACAAAAAAATAAAAAAATAAATTTCCTTTACACCAATCTCAAAGAGTTCATTATACAAAAATTAACCACCTTTTTCACCCATGAATCAAACCACCACCGCCACACTAATATCATGCTGTTTATTACTCTAAACCAGCAATTTTTCACGTCTTTCTCTTAACCGCCGCCATAACTTACTTACATTGTCTTAATGAGCTTTATGAGCCTGATTACCTATCTGACCAACAACACGGCGACCCAGTAATTATTACAAAAAAAAAATGTCATTAGCGTGAGTCTGTTGTCTTGCGCCACCGAACTCAATGGATTTAACAAACTTTGTCCGCATTATTTGCGTTGAGCGCTCATCAAAACTACGCAAAAGAATAGCACGAATGCCTTGGCATTTCTAAAACAAGCAAAACGCTGATTTGTTTCATTATTTTACTTCCCCTTTTCTGCTCATACAACAACCACCATTATTCGCTTTTTCTCATTTATGTAGCTTTTGACCTCATCGCTCGTATTTTATCATCACAATGGCAGTGAAGGAAAATTATGATTTTTTCCCTAATCTGGTGATTAATCAGCGTTAGCATAATTTTAATTGTCATTATCAGTTGGTATATTACTTACAACAGAATCTTTGGTGGGCTTATCCAACTGCTCTGTGTTGAGGAAAGAGAGTATTTATTTAATCGGTGCTTAAGAAAGCGCAGCAGTTCACAATTTAAGTAGATATGAGCAATGAAATGAGCGTAGCACTTAAGAAACAATAAAATGTAGTAAGTGGAATTTAAACTGTTTGGAATTCTTACACGGAGAATGTTACAATTTGCTCATATACCGTTAACTGCTAGGGCACTTGACTGTAGCGGTGAAGTGCCTTTGAAGTGGTTTCGCCTATCCACTTACGGAAATAAAAATGTACTTCAGAGTTTTCAACTCATTTATTTCTTGGGTGAGCATTCGTACGTATTTATTACAATATTATTTTCTCAGTTAGCTAATTTTATTTTATTTTTAACGAGGGTAGCAGTAGAAATCATTAACGATGGCAAGAAATATTTTGCGGCCTAACTGGCTTGCTTGCGCTGCGGGTTCTTCAAAGAGCGCTTTATAATTTCTGAAAAGGGGGCCAGCCATAGAAAATAATTTCACTTCGTTAGCATCAACCGGAATTGAGGTTGCAATACTAAGAAGAAAACTTTATTACATTACAAAGATGGTTTCCTTCTTTGCATAGCCCACATAAAGGTAGTGCAAAGCCGTTAAACACTGTGGTAAATATCTACAAACGATTTTTATAAATATAATGGCCGACGTGAAAACAATACCTCCACGTGTGTTTTTGTTTTATTCACTTACTAAATTTATTTAAAATGTACTTTCATTCGATTACAAACGGGGACCAAAAATAATCGCCAATTTGATTTTTTTCCGATAAAAAACTCATGGCGAAGAATTCTTTCAAAACAATATACTCGTATGCAAATCTGACTTTATTTTTATTTAGAAGATTTTTTGTTTTGAATCATTGCATAATCCTTATTTTATGATTTTAACTGTTTCGATAAAGAAAAAGTAATCGTTATTCTTGAATTAAAATTTTACTAATCGCATTTGATCGATATTTTTTTATTTCTATTGTTTCGCTCACATAGCATAAATTCTATCATTGGCGTTGTTGCTGTTATTATTATCGCCGATAAATTTTTTTTACACGACTGAATGTGAAAATATTTAGCAAAAATGGTAAACAATTTTAATTTTAATTTTAAGAATAATAATTATTTTTGATTGAAAACTGAATCACTTAACACTTGATCGAAAAAATGAGATGTAAAAATAACGATCATACTTCACCAAAATAGAAATCCTAAGGTAACGATTAAATTTGCTCGAAGAAATAAAAATTAAATTGGTAATCAGAACGGCAACGCAAATTAATCCGAAAATAACGATAACAACGGAGAAAACAGTAATGATAAAAATATAGCTACCGGTAAATACAGTGATACCCTAATCCATTGCAATACCTAAATCGATAACAAAATCGATAGCCTGAAAGATAATGATAACAAAAAGAAACCAAAAATTACGATAACAATAGATAACACGCAAAAAACGGCAGCGATAAATACGGAAAAAACACATTCAATAGCGATATCGATAACAAAAACGATAACTGAATCGATAACCAGAACCATAATTATAAGGGAAATGAAACCAAA
Organism: Anomoia purmunda; assembly: GCA_951828415.1. Lineage (NCBI taxonomy): Eukaryota > Metazoa > Arthropoda > Insecta > Diptera > Tephritidae > Anomoia > Anomoia purmunda. The sequence goes on from OX639997.1 coordinate 115,296,459, forward strand.
AAATACAGCAATGATGGAACCATTCACGATAGTGATAACACAGTCGATACCGATAAATCGATACTGAGTGATAATGCAAAAATAATAGAAATGGCAAGAAATGTCGGCCATAAACTCGATCGCCAAATAAAATTAGTCAGTACAAAAAATAAATAATGAAAAATATCAAAATTTTTCTTGTTACATACTATAAATGAGATTGTGGTGCAAATACCCCTTGTGACACCTATAGCATTGATATGCAAATAGCAGAAATCTCCGGCGTGGCGGATTCTAAGTTTTTTTAACAAACATCATTTGAACAGTGTTCCCTTTCAGAGAAATGCCATGGTTACTCTGTTGCAAAAAAATCTACATTTGTTATACCTCGTAATTAGTATTTAAACTTGTCTGTGTCGTGCAAGAATTCTTAATCCTCTAGCAGCATTTCCGATGACCTTTACATAAATAACTGCTCCAATTTTATATTAGATAAAAACCGCATTTTAGCAAAGCACTCCTACACTAACTCAAAGCTTTTTGAAATCCTCTCCGCTTTCGCTCAAGCATTCCCCACAGCTTACTCAGTTTCACAATATTTGTTGCAACAGCTTCAAATGCTGCATGCATCTCAAATCTACAAGTTTTTCAAATACTTCATGTCATGCACCTTTCTCGTCACGCACCCAGCTGTCATCAACCCAAATTTCGCACTTCCTTTGTCAAGCCATTTTACTCATTCCCCACTCCGCATGCATCCACTCATGCACATCATCAGTCACTCGGTGTACCCTTTTTCTACCCTTGTTCTAACTATTTTCCAGCACTTAAAGACGGTCAGTAAATATATCACAATCAGCCAGCCACCCTTAGCTCTTTGACGCTGCCAACTTTATCACTCTCACTACACATCGCTAGTGTACCCTCAGCAGTTAATTACAACTTTAAGCATCTCTTTCGTTGTTTGTTTTGTTTGTGCCACTTTTTATGCTACTTCTTCTTATTATTGTTTTTGTTGTTGTTTGTCGTCCCCCATTGCTACCAGTTTACTACTAATGAGGAGCGGCAAAAAGTTTACACGTACTCTTTTTGGTTGGTTTTTTTTTTTTTTTTGTTTGTTTTTTGTGCAGCATGTCAAAGCGGAAAAAGCTCAGCAAATGATTACACGCCAAGAATGTTAACTTTTCACTGTCGCGCTGTGATTTTTATACACTATGCACCTCACTCGTTTCGCTGTCCACTTTATTACACTTAAGTGACAGTTTTACTCTTTTAATTTCCATTTGAAGTTTTGGCCTTTTTACGCTAACGCTAATGCTGCGTGCGTGCAAATGTCTGTCTTGCTCGGTTTTCGTTTTCCGTTTTTCACCTTTCACTCTTTTTTGATGGTGTTGACAAGCAGCTGCGTATCCCAGTGATTACATGGGTAGAAACGGTAAAACAAAAAGTAGTGGAACAAAAACAACTTCAACAATAACATCAATTTGAAGCCCATTAAAGCAAGGACGTTTTGTAGAGCATGGCAACGGTGGCAACATCAAAAAGGCATTTAAACTTAAAACATTTTATCTTGGATATTTAATTCTGTTGACGTTTAACTTGAACTTTTTCGTTTTGCAACACCTGCACACACATCGCCGCCAAAAAAACAAAAGCAAAAAAACAAAAAAAAAAAAAAAATGAGAAAAAAGTAGGCCAACGTTGCGTATACGTAACATCATTTACCGAGATGTTTGCTCTCGCTACCTGCAAATTAGTAGCGTAATTTTATTTAGGAAGCTAATAAAATCCAGCGTGGAAAGTTGAGAGGAAAAAGTGTTCTAAGCTTGCTTGCTTGCAGTGGCGTCAAATGGGAAAAGTGAAAAGAATCTTTTGCGCCAATCATCTGGGCGCGAATGTAGAAACTTTCATTGCCTACAAGCCTCTAAGTAATTGGTAACATAAAAGTTGATTATGTGAGGTGATGAAACAGAACTTGTAGAAGTAGGGTTTCAGTTTTGTGGTGGAAAAAGGTAGCATTATTGTAGCGAAATAGCTGAGAGAGAATCGAGAACTTGAATTAAAAGTTTAGAATATAAAAAATGTGTGTGTGAGAATATTAGAAAAAATTAAATTCTATGAAGCGCTTAAGAGTTCGAAAAGGTCGTTTAGTTAATGCTTCTCCTTTCCAGTTAGAAAGTTGATTGGTTTGAAAAACTTCTTCACCGCAAAGTTGGTAAGGAAAGCCATCATATTGCAAAATTGTTTAGACAGAGACGTCTTTAACTCTGACACTTGAAAATGTGATATATATATATATATATATATAAGGAAATACTTTGTCACTATACAGCGAAGCTGGCCTGGGGAGATTAGTTGTAGAATTTCTGGCTTTTAAAAGGCTAAAATTTAAATAGTTTACCTTTGCGCACCACTCCCAAATGGGCTTTGGATATAAATTCCAATTGAGTTTCGAAAGCTTTGACATATTTCGTATCTGCATACTGATCCCAGCAACACCTAGCGTGTAATATAAAAAAAAGAATGAAATATTTTTTACCAAGTTTTCCGTTAGGTGGCGCATCCGCCGAGATTTACAGAAAACCTATATTTATAATTAGATTTCAATAAAAGTCGTAACACATAATAGGGATGTGATGAGAAAAACGTTTACGAAAAATCTATTCGCTAGGTAGCGCTGGAATCGAGTTATTGAGAAAAGCCGTAGTTATGATCCGATTTGGGTGATATTAGAAAGGAGTGCCGAGCGAATTTTATGCGATAGGTGCCGCCAGAGGCGAGTTATTCAGCAGATCTCTATTTAGGATGCAATTTTGATCAAATTCAAAACATATGATAGGTCTAAGGTGGCCCCAAATAACATATGAAAAGCTATAAATTAAAAAGAATTAACTATTTTAACCAAATTTCCCGTTAGATGGCGCATGAGTCGAGATATTAAGAAAATCATTCTTTTCAATTAGATTTTAATAAAACTCGAAACGGCGATGAGAAACACTTGTACGAGAAATCCATCCGCTAGATGGCACTAGAATCGAGTTATTGAGAAAATCCGTAGTTGTGATCCGATTTGGTTGATGATGAAAGATGTGCCGAGAAATACTTTTAGCGATAGGTGCCGCTAAAGGCGAGTTGTTCAGAGTATCTCTAGTTATGATCCGACTGCGATTAAATTCGAAGAATAATAGGGTTGTGGCGAGAAATACATTCACGAAAAATCTATCCGCTTGATGGAGCTAGAACCGAGTTATTTTTTGTTTTTGCGATAGGTACCGCTAGAGACGCTATGAGATTCAGTTTGGGTAGGAAATTTTACTACGGTAACGATTTAGCAGAGCTCGTAAGTTTTTCATTCACAATTTGTGCAGGAATTAGACGTGAGTCTCCACATTAATTTTTCCCTTAAAAATACTCACAAAATTGCTAGTAATCCTACTGGGTATTCTGTTCTGGGTCTACATCACATATGGCTAGATTAAGAATGTATATTTTCTAATCAGAATGATTCAATAAAATAGCACATAGCCTAGCTAACGATTACTATAAAGTGTGTGAAATTCTTCAGCACTATCGTCACAGTCGAAAATTAATAAACAGTATACAATCTTTTACTTGTAATCGTTTCAGAAAACTATTACGCGAATCGGCTGCAAATGCCTGAATCCTCGATAATTAAGCTTTAAAACAAAAACAGAAAATTCCAAAAACAAGGAGTGGAATTTCCAAAACTACAACTTCATTAGAGCATCAAGCTCTGCAAATAAACAGAAAAAACTGCCACGAACATTAAGCCAAGAGACAACAACTTAAAGGAAATGAATAAATTTAAAAAAGAAAATTATAGTTACGTTACGCTACAAAGAAGAAATTCTGAACGACGTTGTCAAAAAAAAAAACCAAAAAATGCTGCAGAAAAAGTTACTCAAGTTCATTAATGCGTAATTTAGGCGATACAAAAAGTGGGGCAAGGAAAAAAGAAAAAGTGAAAGCGAAAAAGCAAAAAGGCAAAAAACATACAGTAAACAAATTTAATGAAAAAAGCCAAAGGAAACAACTGAATGAAATTACATAAGAAAAAGTTAATGTTCTTCTTAAAACGGAAGCAGCAAATTAGCAAAACAATCTTTTCGTGGCACGAGCAACAAAAATAATGAAATAGTTTTGCGCGGCGATAGTTGGTAATAAATTGCAGAGCAAGGGGGGGGGGGGGGGGGAAGTGAAGAATCATTGTAAATAAATTAGCTGCATCTTTTGAAGTTCGATTAAAAGTGAAATTTATTTTCACAACTTGAACTTAAAGATAAAGAAGGAGAAGCTAGCGTCAAGAATGTCCTGTGAAGAAAATAATTTAAAAAGTAATATTTTTCTGATACAATATATTTGCACTTATAGTATAACATCAAAGTCCGTGGGTTTAGAAAGTGGCTTCGCAAATGTAGCGCAGGACAGATGATCTTTAAATTAAATTAAATTTTTGGGTTCTAAAGATATAAAATTTTATCATACAGCATTTAATTAATTAAGCTCCCGCGACAATGTCGACAAAGACTAACCTAACTGTATGGCAGAATCGCCTCCATGCCACGTGCGATCAGACGGATCATACAATGGTCTTTGGCAAATTACTCGCTCAGCATTCGCTGATCAAAAAGGGACTACAGATAGAATAAAGGAAGTTTTAGATATCTATGCAAATGAAAAATTTAGCTAGCTAATTCGTCAGGCATTAACATCCTTCTCTGTTTTCTAAAAATTATTTCACAAACCTATCCTAAAGGGTGAAACTTTGGTTTTTTTCTTATCCTGCTTTTCCCTATAAGGATTTTTTAAACGAACTACTCTACTTTTTCTATTTCAATTTAGCTAAGTTATTTGACTGACTTTAATTTTTTTAATAGGTGGCAACTCTCTTTAAAATATAGCCTCCGTGTTAACATGAAAATAAAGCTTTCTTAAACCGCATTCCTTGGGAAATCCAAATTTAAAAGACTGACATAATTTATACTTTTGACTATTTTTTTTTGCAGGTGGCAACCATACCCAAAAATTTTTTTCAAATCAAGTTGTTTTAAATTTTTTAGTTTGACGTTCATATAGCATAATTTCATTTATTTTTCAATTAAACACATATTGCCTTTAAAAATGTGGCAACATTCTTTTAAAACATTTGAGAAATAAAACTTTATTTAGCCTCTTTCGTTTGATATCCTTATTGGAATATTTGATTTCATTCATTATTTTAATTGAATTTAACCTTTCAAACAGGTGGCAACTCTCCTTAGAAAATCGTTCTGCAGTAACTTCTATAGCGGACTAGATGTGCTCCTAATCTGATTCCGATCTGTACAGTCGGCATGTGATTTGACTTATTTATATAATAGACTATAACTTTTTTTACAAGGTGGCACCACTTTTTAAGATTTAGACTATGTGTTAACCAGGGTATACGTTATTTGTTCAGAAAATTCTATATAAATTCTTTTAGCAGTTTGGAGTAAAAAGGGTACGAGAAGACTCACACAAAAACCTTTACATTTACAAAATTTGTAGGACTAAACTTTTTTGAACCCGTGTATTTTAGAAGTAACAATCATTCCGGTGAAAAAAACCACGTAAAAACAAATAATACCGACCACCCGGTTAAGCACAGAGTGGCGAAAGTCACACCTAATAGCGGTATGGTTGGAGATAGGAATAGTGAGAAGAAAAAAAAATAATTTGCACACGGTTAGCGTGGCTGAGTGGTTGCGTGCTCGCCTAGCAACTCCGTGTACTATGGTTCAAAGCCAGGTAAAGTCCAGCAAGAAAAGAAGTCTGATGAAGAGATGTGGTCGTCTCCGAAATAGCAGCTCTCACTTCTACCACTTTGAAAAATTTTTGTCATATTATTCCTAATAGAAACCTGGCCACAAGCTCTATAAATTATACAAAAAAAAAAAATATTGTTCGCTTCATATAATCTGCGGTTCTTCTTGAAAGTAGCTAAACTAATTTTCTTTTCAAACCTACAACCACCCACACGCTTTTGTTCTATTTTTGAGGCATTACGTCTATCCTCTGGGAACCTCAGGCTCCTTTTTGTATTTATTGCAACGTAAATGCAAGTGAACCGCATTGAGTGGAGGCAACTGGTGTTGTTGCGCATCTTCAGTAAGAAATTTGCGCAAAATATTAAGTACTATAACTCTACTCCTACCACTTTCCTACCACACTTCAGCCTGCCATATTTGGCGTTTCTATTTTGGTGTCACCTCAGTTGTTACCAATTATTTGCATGTTCTCCATGTCTGACAATAAAATTAAATTTCAACCCAAATTTATTTGGCGCTTACAAAATAACATAACGATGGCAATGGCAATCAAAAAGAAAGAAGCGGGTGCAAAAAGGCAAACATAACAAAAATATATATTGCAAGCTAGGTAGCGGCAGCAGTTTAGAGTACACAATTTTAATTCCGATGGCGATGTTCGCTTGAAACGCAATGAATATTAGTGTATGTAACATCTTGCAGAAGAGTGAGTGTCCTCGCTCAAATCCTGTTTACTGCGAAACCTTGCGCTTTGCTAAAGAGTTTAAAATTCGGTAATGTTCAAGCAAACCGGAACGGCGTTGAAATTTAGAGTAATATTACTGTGCCCTATGCGTGTAAACAGCTTTAGCTCGCAGGCAATTATGTCCTCCTTTCACATATACGAAGGGTGAGCCAAAATGTAATTATAATCGGATATTTATAGTGGTGTCAAATGTATGTGTGCGTCCACGTGAAAAGGGCCCACTTTGTCGCATCTAATTTCCGAGATATATAGATTTTTCGATACATGGATGGAATTTCGTAATTTTTTATTATGATCGAAAGACACCAATTAATTTTATTTTTTGATAAAAAAAAATAAAAGGGCCCACATGGGACAACTTTCAACTTCAAATTGAATTTTCTCAATTAGTCATTTAGTCAGTAAGGATGGTCTAATTTGTCTCAAAATGTTCGGAAATCAACCAGGAAGACGCTTATATGCATAACTCCAATACAGCCGAAGTGGGCCCTTTTCACGTGGACGCACACATATTATTCTAGTTTTTGGTCTTATTATTTTATTCCAACAATCTTTATTAGAGCTTGAGGACCGTTTTTTATTTTTCGAAATCAAGAAAACCAGAATTGTCAGAGCGATTACTCGAAAGTAGCTAACAATCCAGTTGACCTTCAGTTGCTCTGTTTAAAAAAAAAACCTATTTACACGCTGACTTGGCCGAAAAGTTGAAGGAATGGGGTCCTCTATATTTCATGTTTACTTTGTGGTGCAGGGAGTTTTAACTAAACGGAACAACGACGCAACTGGCATCCCAGAGAAAGTGTGAAAAAAATTGAAGATCCTGGATCAGTTACTCGAATAATTCTATTAGGTATTTAACGGAGTTTTCAGAGAACTCTTATGACATCATTCAGAGAATACTCAACAAAGAACTTCATATGAACCTGGAACCTTGTTCCTTGTGTACCCAGAATGTTAACCGCCAAGGCAAAGCAAAAGTACCCACGTCATTCCCATATCATGCCACCAGCGACTTTTATCTATTTCCCGAACTAAGGGGCAGCTGAGAGGTAAAAATTTGGTCAACAGACAATAGCGAGGTGATCGCCACTGTGGACGCATTTTTAGAGGCCCGAGGGAAACATTTTTTTCCAAGAGGAATTGTCTATGTTCAAGGGCATTGACAGCCATTGAAAGTAGATAGTCCCGTCAGGAATGGAGGAAAAGGAATTCTGTATACTACTTATTTTTTTTTTGCGAAAAAAGGTACACCAAAACCAAAAACATGGCTAATAAAAACTATGGATATATGAACCATCAATTTCAATGGTTAAGAAGTGCCTTACTGGATTCCGCTTGGGGCGTACCAGCGCAAGTGACGCTAAATGTGCAGCTACCCCAGGTCGTCTTGCCAAAACTGTCAACATATCGTAATCTACAAATTTAGCCTCATGTGACCGTTTCCTGTTTTCGAAGCGAAAAAGACATCATCACTAAAACAAATGTCTACTTTTAGTGCCCTACGAATACCTATTAATTGAAAAGAATAAAAATATTAGAAACACGTCAGCTAAAAGTCGACTATGCTGAAAAATAAAACGCTTTTTTTTGCCGAAAAATATGTGTATTATTTAAAAAGTCATTATATTGAACTATTAACAGATTATGCTGGAAAATATTTTTTGGATCACGTCTAATATTATACCTGATTTTCCCCATAGAAATCGTATGCATTAGGGTGGGGTGAAAATATGATTTTTTTTGAAATTTTTTTTTAATATTTATAGCTAATAACAAAAACATATAAGAAATAAAGCCTCGCCTCAAATATTATAGCAATCTCCAAAATCTAGATTTTTTTATTCAAACTAAAAAACTAAACTGAAACTATTAAACAAAATTGGTATTCGGGCCTATTCTGCTTTCACTTTTTTTTGCCGAAAAATATATGTATTATTCAAAAAGTCATATGCTGGAAAATATTTTTTGGATCACGTCTAATATTATACCTGATTTTCCCCATAGACAATTTATGCATTAGGGTGGGTGTAAATACGATTATTTTTTTGAAATTTTTCTTTAATATTTATAGCTAATAGCAAAAGCATATAGGAAACAAAGTGTATCCGCAAATATTATAGTAATCTCCAAAACCTGAATTTTTTTATTCAAACTAAAAAACTAAACTGAAACCATTAAAAGAAATTGCAATCGAAATAATTTCTCACATTTTAAACTTTAACTTTCATGGAACAAATTAACACAATAAACCATATTTTGGCTTTTGGTAAAAAAAATTATAAAAAAATCAAATTTTTAGCCCACCCTTCTATATATATGTATGCACACATATATCTACTTATATTTTAAGACATTGCGGCTTGCAAGTATTTGGTTTCTCCACCGCCCGCGTGCCGCTGTTGATTTAAGCTGCTCGTTATTTATACCGGTATATAGAGGTATAAATGTTAACTCGCTGAAACTGTAAGCTCATATACATCATACGTCACATACACACACCCAAACACAAATACATTATGCATAGTAAGCACTTACACCATAGCTGCTTACGTTGCGTTAATTCGTATCTTTATTTATATCTCGACATCATATTTTATGTACATATGTACCATTTAGACTATAGTAAAGCTGTTGCTTATGTAGGTAATGCTCTCTACGCCACGCAACGGATGTGTCAACAACGCGTATTTGCTATTTTATTTCTTGGTTTCATAATTATTGAAGTGCATTGGAAGCGATGCGTTAAGGCAACCCAGTTAACTTTTAATCGAGAGCATGATTTGAAAAAAAAATATAAAATAGCGTAGTAGCTATTTTCGTTACTAGCAGTAGCGTAAAATATCTTCATTGCTCTACTAGGTAAGATGAAATTAAGGCGGTCGTCTCTAATTAGCGTGATCTGTGCTCAAGGCCCTTGTTGATCCTAAAGGGGAACTATTTTTTAAACTAATTGCGCGTATGAATAAATTGGCCAATTTCTATATTATCATATAAGTTTTAGCATATAGGGAGAAACGGCAAGACAATTTTCGAGTATGCGTTTTTGGAGACCATTAAATTTTCTCATATCAAAGTGTAAGTTTCTAGTAACAAAGAATTACCGTTGATTTTTGAGTATTTTTTGATGGCATGTATTAAAATTTAATGCATACTAGAAAATTTCCAAATTTTTTAAGTTTGTAATTGTTATGGAAATTTGTTAAATTATTTTAAATTTTTTAAAAAGGTTTAAAATTTGGCCTACAGCGGTTAAATCTTTTTTTTTTTTACGAAGAGAAAGCTTCTAATAGCAGCAAATCTTTAATCCTCATCTCATCGATTTTTTATCGAATTAAATAACAAATACAATAAGGAATCGAGTTTAGTTAGGAGTGTTCGTTAATTTCGGCAAAAGATTACTATAAAAGAGAAACGAATTACGATTTTTTTTTTACTTTTTGCTGGTTGGGGCACCAATTCTAACAAAATTATTCGAAATAATTTGAAATAATTTCAGTTCTCACAGTTTTTAATAAGTCTTGGTAGTCATTGAAGCTGCTTTCAAATTTTCAGCTATGGCTACTAACTTTTATCACTAACTTACTACTCACTACAAAAAGTCTATATATGATTTGTGAAAATTCGGGCATTTTTTTTTATCAGTTTCATCACGGCAAATAGAAAGTGAGCGTATGAAAGTTTAATGTATAGAGTGCATATAAAACACATTAGATAAGTGCGTAAGTTTCTTGGAACCGCTAGAATGTCCAACTCATAAATACATAGGTCGTACTGCATTAAGGAAAATTAATAAAAAAAAGAAAAGTTTAGACCTAGATGGGTTCCAAATCATTAAGAAAACATATTATGAGACAACTCCGTGGCAGTAAAATTCCTACATGTGTTAAAAAACTGTTCACCGAAGGATGCCAAAAATCATCGTCCTCAAATACAGTGACTCAAAAAACTGTTCACACAGTAAAAAAAAAAAAATCGCGCCATTAGGTTTTTATAATATTTTAGTTCATAATATACTAAAAATCATATAAATTAGAATTTAAATATTTTTTTTTAAATTTTCAAAATCTTAATCAAATAAATTTAAAAATTTTTAATTTTAATTTCGGCCCTCCTGAATATTCAGTTTTGTAGCTCATGCAATTATAATACAATTATGTGCCAATCTGAAGTCGCTCAAAATTCTGGTTGATTTTTGACAATTTTTTTTATATTTCAGTCTTAAAATTGAAATTTGGTACAAATTTATTAAATTTTTATATATTTTGGAAATAAACTCCAATTTGGAGATATGTTTTCTGTTAAAGAATAAACCATATAATTTGTATTTTGATAAAAATCTGTTGAATTTTTATAAACTTTGAACATGGTTGGAAATTTTGATTTATATGATTTTTATTATAGAACGAAACATATTTCCATAAAACAAGTAACAAAAAGAGTCTCAGTAAAAAATTGTGGATATTAAAAAAAAAATACCACATGGTCAATTCTTTGAGTCACCGTATAGCCGCTATAATATTTTGCTCTCCTCCGAAATTTAGTTTATCTGAATAGGGACGAGAGATTGAATCCTCGCCCGCATTAGTCCGAAAGTAAAACACCCAAAGTGACTGCCTTCCGAGTAAAATATCCTCCATCAGATTCCCATTCTAATAAGAGTATATAATTTAGGTACAAAAGCGCCGTCATTTTATATATTTGAACCACTTTAAACTGAAAAATCGTAATGCTAACACTATGAATATTTAACCACAATGCTTCAGCCGCCATTGCGAAGATCTCAATAAATATATGCACAAATAACTTTTTATAAAATACAAAAATCGTATGCACACACATTTACAATTTTCCTTTTGCATTTATTTGCACTTGCTATACAAACATATCCGGCTACGTGCACGCATGCAAAATAACACCCGGAAGCTGGAACATTAACCCCACATTAAACTAGCCGGCGTTTGGCACAAAGGTCTGGCAAAAAGCCGAATGAAAGAGTTAACTCTACCACTGAACTGGGCTTTGAAGGCATAAAAAAATCAACGACCGAGGCGGCAAACAAGTGCGTGTAAATGAGCTTTTTTGATTTTAAGCGCATGCGATAGTTGAGAAATTAAAAAGCGTGTAATGAGTGAATGCACGCGAATGGCCAGATAGAGAATGAGTGTGTATGTAAATAAACGCTAGTACAATGATCGACATACAAACATACAAAAAGTAAACATATGTACATATACATATGCAGACATAGGAAGAGGCCAATGATACAGTACAGAAAATAACACGGACTACGTCGTTACATACATAAATTTATGGCAACTTCGCCGGACAGCACACAGAGGCACTACCACTACAATAAAGCCCAGCCTTTTTACTCCACAACGGTGATTAAAACTTAACGATGTGCCTGGCAGGCGCAAATGGCTTAAAGTTTTCACCAGCATTACGGGAGTATTTGATTTTACTGCAGGCAGTAACTCTTCATCTACGTTAACGAAAGGCGATTACTACCTGTAAAGAGGATGTTTGAGGTTACGTATACGCACGGGTGGTAGTTAAATTGATAAAAAAGCACGAAATTGAGATTTGCGGAATACAAGCACGATAAGCGGTTTGTGAGAGAAGTTTATAGATTATAAATAAATTTAAAAAAAATAAAAATAAAATAAATTTAAATAAATTTTAGTTATATTACATAAATTCAACTCGACTAAACTAAAATAAACTAAACAAATAATTTTAGATTAATAAACTAAACCAAAAAAAGTCTCAAACTAAACTAAATCAAATTAAACTAAAATAAACTAACCTTAAGTAAACTAAAAATAAGTCAACAAAACTCAACTAAACATAACTAGAACCAACTTTAATTAACTAAATTAAAATGCATTTAATTTAAATGCGCTAATCTAAAATAAGCAAAACTAAATTTAAATATGTTTTACTAATCTAAACCAACTCCAAAGCTTCCTGGCTGAATTCGATTAACAGAATTAACTAAACTGAACTAAAGTTTAAACTGCACTAAACTGCACTAATGAAACCAAACAAAGTTAACCAAAACTAAATTAGATTAATTTTAATTAAATAAATCCGATTAAATTGAACTAATTAAATTGTTAACCAAAACTAAACTAGATTAATTTTAATTAAATAAATTCGATTAAATTGAACTAAGTAAATTAAGTTAAATTAATTGAATCAAAATAAATTAAACTGAATTAAAGGCAACTAAAAAATCTAACTAAACCACAAGTACCATAAACTAAACTTAATTGAACTAAACTAAAATAAACTCTAACTAAACTAAAAAATCTAAACTAAATGTATTAAATTAAATTGAATTAAAATAAATACATTTTATGTAATTTTATTAAGCTAGGTTAATCTGAACTTATATAAACTAAATTAAATGGACAAAACGTAAACGAAACTAAATTGAACTAAATTACGCTAAACTAGAAAATTTAAATAAAATAAATTAAATTAAACTTGATTAAATAAATTGCGTTAAATCAAATTGAATTACGTCAGACTAAAGTGCATTTAGCTAAATTTAAGTTAATTGTATTAATCCAACTTAACTTAAATCACTTTCAACTGAATAAAAACTAAACTGAAATAGACTAAACTAAACGACTTTAAAATCTTAACTGCACCAATCGAAACTAAATTAAATTAATTGAATTCGATTAAACTGAGTAAATTAAATTGACTTTAATTGAACTGAACTAAAATAGACTAAATTAAATGACGTTGTATTAATAGTATAATTTAACTAAAAAAACGGAATCAGACTAAATTAGCTTGACTAAACTAAACTTAACTAAATTAAAACCAACTAAACTAAACTAATTCAGACTATTCTTAAATACTAGCTAAAATAAATTAAACTAAACTAAATTGAAATAAACTAAATTAGAAAAAACTAAATGAAATAAATTCAACATAACTGAATTAAGCAAATTGTGTTAGTTGAATAAAAAACCAATTAATTTAAGTCAAATTAAATTGAGTGAATTTGAAGTAAAGTAAATAGAATTAGTCTTTTAAATAAATTAAAAAATTAAACAAATTAAAAAAAAAGAAAATAAAATACCTAACTAAGCTACAATAAACTATCAATTGTACCAAATAAGACAATCAAATTATATTACAATTACAATAAACTAAACTGAAACGAAATAAACTAAATTAAATTATTCTAAATAAAACTAAATTAAACTTAGTTAACTGAAAATAAACCAATTAAAATTAAACTAGTCGATAAATAAATAAAATTATCTGAATTTAATTTAATTTAAGTCAATCTAAATGAGACTGCAATAAAAAAACTGAGTAAAACTAAAATAAATTTGACTACACAAAAACCAAACTAAAAAATCTAAATTAAATTAAATTAAACCGAATTAGAATTAGATTGAATGAAGCTGCATAAAATCCAAGTCAAGATAAGTAGTGTAAGAGTTAAGTTGTCTCAACTTTTCTGTCCACAAATTTTCATTTTATTTATGGGTGGAAATGAAACGGATTTCTCCACATTGCAGTATTTGAAGGTAGCATAAAAATCAAACACGCTGCTATTTTAGATAATTTAAGTCACGCACACTTATTCATAAAAGCAAACTGCGAACACAACAGCGCGTCATAATAAATATTTATAGCCTTAGCAAGTGGTGTGCGGCTTAAGGGTTAATGCCATTTTTATTCCTCGCACACATTTTCCTGTCATATATTTTGTTTTGCTGTCATATATTTTGTGTTGCTTTTCAGTGTTGCATAAATATTCGAATGGCTTCAAATTTAACACTTGACCTTTTATTGTCTGGCTTATCGGATATGGTCATTACTTAAACGACGTGCTATAAAGTGATGAATTCCTTATTTTTTTTTTGGAGAGTTAAAAATTTAAAGGATATATATGGAGGAGGGAGTATTTTTATAGGAAAAACTAACTTAAGATTTTAATGTGCCAGAGGTCCGACGGCACTAAAATATGAATATGTGAAAAGCGAAAGAAGGAGTTGGCAGACAGCAATATGTGACACAAGTAAATGGATCATTCTAATAAATCATTTTATTTCCACCAGCTGTTCGGACTGAAAAATTATATGTACGACTAAAAAGAGAGTCGAGGACGCACATACAAAGCCACTATGCAAATATATCCACAAATTCTTGCAGTGAACTTGCAAATATATGGAATGCTGAGGTGCGATGCAGCAAATCAAGATTTTTTAAATTTTCTACATAATTTTTATTTTATTCTATATTTCATATTAAAGCCCATTCGAAACATTCACCAAGCGAGTCTTATGTAATCACTTTTACAGCGGAAAGTTACCGAGCGAGATATAGCAAACGCAGCAGTTTGCAGAAAAAAATACAAAAACAAAAAAAATGGCGAAAAAATGATAATACGAGCCAAGTAATGGGCAGACAAGCGAAGCAAGCAGCGAGAAGGCGGACTTAAAGGAGAATACGGAAGTGGTTAAGCAGCAGAGACAAGAAAAAGGATAAAAGTGGAAGAAGAGAGCAAAAACAAAAACAGTAGGCTGTCAGTAGCGGACAAGGAGCCAAAGAACCTGCAGGGCGTGACATGTAAAGAGGAATAAAGACATATAGTAAAAACATGGCAACACATGGCAGTGTTGAGATGAGCAAGAGAGAGCCTACATATCTAACTGTAAATGTTTGTACGAAAATGCTGCTTGGCAATCAACACTTGAGCGAAACAAGCGGCCAGAAGAGCAAAAACCGTACATGATTTTTATTTGTTTTCTTTTCCTTTTTGAAGTGACAGTAAAATGCTGCAAATAGAAAAATAAAAGCACAGCAAATCGTTTCAGCCTCATAGCTGTGGCAATCTGAATGTCCGGGAAGTGTAGAAATTTTTACCCAAGCCTAAGTGAATTACAGTAAAGTAATTGGAGGAGGCGTAGTGCAGTAGTGTAATGTGAAGTTGGTGGGAAAGCAATCAGCGTTTGGTCGCCGGCGGCCCAAGCAGATATATATTTGTTTAATAGAAATGTAGCGCTAGGCTAGATTGGCGGTAATGGGCCAGGAGTTTCCAGCAATTGCGTTATGCGATTATTATAGAGCGAGTGATGGTAGAGCTGGGAGCTAGATCGAAAGGGTAATTAAAATTATTATACATACAGTAACTTAAAAAATTATCACATTTTAATTTTCTATAATTTTAAAGTGTAGCATAACGGCTATAATTTTTACTTAAGAAACATTACAATTTATTCACTATCATATGATTTTTATTTCACCGATCACATTTGCTCGATATATAGCGATTTTAATTTTTTTCGAAATAATTTCAATTTGAAAAAAACGATAATTTTTTATCAAATAAATAAAAAAAAAACACTAAATATCGTTCAAATATGATCGGGAAATTTTAAATCCAAGAAATTATTTTTTCTCGAAAATATAAAAACCAAAAATATCAATTAAATTTAAGCGGAAAAATAATATAAAAATTACGATTATGCAAAATCTTCTAAAGAAAAACGGCCAGATTTGCATAGCATATGGCATAGAGACTAGATGGA
Organism: Anomoia purmunda; assembly: GCA_951828415.1. Classification (NCBI taxonomy): domain Eukaryota; kingdom Metazoa; phylum Arthropoda; class Insecta; order Diptera; family Tephritidae; genus Anomoia; species Anomoia purmunda. Next base: position 115,312,553 of record OX639997.1, read on the forward strand.
TATATACAAATTTAGTTTTAAACGAATTTTTGCAAATAATTTTTTTATCGAAAAAAAATCAAATGATCTTTGATTTTTTATAATAAATTTGTTTCGCAATTTTGTTTTTTAATTATCAAACTGCATACGCACATTTTTTCTAAAAAATCCAAATTAATAAATTCAAAAATCATGTGTAAAATAAAATAGAACTTGCTATCTTCAAAGTAAAAACTACTTCGCCAAGCACAATTTTACTTCGCTTAGAACGCCACAAACTCACTTAAGTGCACACACACACACACGTGCGCAAATTTGCTTGCAAAAATTTCATTTAGTATGCACTTCGCCATAAACCGCCAGCAGCAAGGCAAGCAAGATTCCACTTGCTGCTTCTTACTTTTTTTTTTTTGTTTTTTTGTTGCTAACACTTCTCATTTAACTTCCCCCAGCACTCTACTGAAACCATTCAATTTCTACCCACACATCCATATGAGCGCCGGGATTATTTTATTTAGTTGTCTTATTTTCATTTTTCTCTTTGCTGGTTAAGCGGCATACCGTTAATTTAGTTACACTTAGCAACAGTTTTGTCTTGTTTTCTTCAATTCTGCTTTGTTCATCTTATCTTTTGCTTTGACGCTGCTTTGTTGCCATTTCCGATTTGCTACGATTGGCATTTTCGATTAGACAATGGAAGAAATGCAATTTAGTAAAAAAAAAATCACACAATTTATAAGGGAGAAACAAGTCCAAGGTAGCTATATTAGGATGGTGCAATAAAATTTGTTACATCCACTGGCAGAATTTTAGAAAGTGGAATAAGAGACCTATACTTTTTATTTTAAAATGATTCTCCATACCTTTATGTCGTAACTTTGTTAGATAATCATTAAAAAAAATACCATTTTTAAACGAATATATAAAATTATGGTACACGCTTTTTTATTTTCGGTTAACGATTTTCCATAGCTAAAAACAAATCGAAAAACTGGCGATCTTAACTTGCATAAAATTTGTATAACACTGTGTGACAGTGGAAAATTACTTGGGATCAGACCTAAAAAAAGTGATTCGGGATAAAAATCTAAGAACTACTTCATACTTGAAATGGGCGTGGCACGTCAGAATTTTTTTTTATAGCGAAAAAACCGTTTTTCGGCTGTTTTTGCATAAAATACGCTGTAACTTCGTCATTTCTTCCTCGATTTTCATTTTGTTTGATTTGTTTTAAAGCTAAGAAATGGGACTTTTTATTTGCGCACAGGGGTTTGCGTAGAAAAAATATTGATGGTAGTTATAGAGTGACAAAGTTCCAAAAAAATTTTTTTTTTTTAATTTTACAACTTCGGCAATGATTTAGGGATCTATTTTCCTCCTTTTTTTGTTTTTCCAAGTTTTAGCTTAGTAAGGCATAATAAGCATATGTATTCTGGCTCATACCCTGAACTGGATTTATAAGAAGAATTGAACAACTTATTATATTCTTCAACAGCAACTTGGTTATTTTGAAATTTGTACCGATGGTTACTGTCCACAAAATATCCACATATGTAACAAAAGTTATTGCGCTTATCACACATTTTGTTTCTTCCACTTTAATAAGATTTTGAATTTCTAATGACAACTACTATTCAGCTTGTCACGCCAAGCAAACGTATTTGCACTTAAACTATAGCTTTTTCGGTAGTCACCGCGTCCTGTGTTTTTTTTTTCTAACAACAAGTATGATTGCTCAGTGAAACACTTGTTTCTAAGGGTTTCTGTCATAATAAAATTGCTAAAACTGTTCATTACTTACATCGAATACTTTGACTATAAAAACGAAAAGTGCTATAGCTCAGCCAATTTTCAACCAATTGTTTTCCAAAATACATCATTCGACGCAGAATCAATTACACTTCCAACAAATAAGTAAATATTAAACCCATTTGGAGGAAAATAGATCCCTAAATCATTGCCGAAGTTGTAAAATTAAAAAAAAAAATTTTTTTTGGAACTTTGTCACTCTATAACTACCATCAATATTTTTTCTACGCAAACTCCTGTGCGCAAATTAAAAGTCCCATTTCTTAGCTTTAAAACAAATCAAACAAAATGAAAATCGAGGAAGAAATGACGAAGTTACAGCGTATTTTATGCAAAAACAACCGAAAAACGGTTTTTTCGCTATAAAAAAAAAATCTGACGTGCCACGCCCATTCCAAGTATGAGGTTGTTCTTAGATTTTCATCCCGAACCCCTTTTTTGAGGTCTGATCCCAAGTAATTTGATTTTTTGTTTTTTTGTAACACAGTGTAATTAATGAAAAAAAATCGTAGTATTTTACATAAATAATACATATAATTATTTAAACTAATTTTTTCGGCCTAATTTATTTTTGTCAACAAAAAATTTCAGATTGTAACCAGCGACTTGCCAGGCAAGTACGCTGCCAATGAAACAAAGTGAGCATTGGAATACTTTCGTAATAAAAACTGGCCTCAATTTTTATTTAATCGATGCATTTTATAAAACAAAAATTACACTTTTTGTTTCTATTTTATAAATCAAAAATAACAGTTATCGAAGACTTTTACTTATGAACGTCACCAATATAAATCTGAAAATAAAAGTTATTTCAATTTATCGCAGAGAATATTATCAATAATAAATATTTTTTTGGCTACCCAACAACTTTATTATTTTTATGGCATTTATAAGTAGAAGTCTTCAATAACTGTTATTTTTGATTTGTGAATTAAAAATACTTAATAACTGTTAGTTTCAAATTATTAAACAAAAATCATAGATAAGTATTATTTATGACTTTTGACTGTTATTTTTACCACAAAAGCCCAATAATAAAAATAAAGGTTATATTAAATTTATAAGATAAAATTTAAAAGACCCAAAATGGTTGTCATTTCAGGTTTATGAAATACAAAATCAAATAAAAATTTAAAATATTGGTTTTTTTAATATTGCATAAATATTGGAGGGGCGGATTTTTTTTTTTTAGTTTATTCCCCGTGTCATCAGAAATTGATTAGTATATCATACTTAGTTTTGGAACAAGTTTTTCATAGTGAATTTTTCAACGACAGTTTAATAAAAAAAAATGTAAGTTTCCTTCTATGATTTGCCCACATAAGTTTTTTGCTATTTAAATTTTTTTCTTCATTAGCACTTTCTGATTCCATTTCCAAAATTACGAAAATCATTAATTTCACTAAATAGTAAAATACTCAAGATTTTTAATTTACTGCATTTAAATAGACATTTGGTCGATTTTCTATTCCATACCGTCTCCACATTATTGCCCCCGCACCGCCTTTGATCCCGCACTCAATACGCACACATCGTCGCGCCAAATGAGTTTATTCAAATGAATTTTCGCTGCGCTGTTCCTCCTTCATTCGTTCCATAGCACTTTGCCAAAAACTAACTCGCCACAAACTCATGCGATTAACTTTTTGAGTACAAACAAAAGAAAAACAAAAAAAAAAAAAACGAATGCATACACTCACACCATCCACATATAGACCATTTAACAGGCTTATGTGCTTATGTGTAGTTATTTAAGTATATAGTATGTATGTATGTGTGTTTGTGTGAATGTATTTATTTGGAAAAATAAATATAAATGTTAATGAGCGTACGGATGAAGTCGTGTCACCACGCAAATATTATAGTAGCTGCTTGCCTGCGTGCCTATGTGTGTGTGTGTGTGTTTGTGTTTATTTTAGCAAATTTTCGCCAGCATTTTCACTTACTCAGCTGCCAGCAACGGTTACATAACTAGTTAGAATCTGAAAATATGCATTACATTCAGATACATTACATTACATATTATATGGGTTGAAAACTAATAAAGCTAAAAGACATGTGCATAGATTTGTATATGTAGTATGTGTGAGTTTTTATTTATTTGCGCTTCCAAGTAGAAAATATTTATCTTGAGTGCTCCCTTGATGAACAGAAACAGAGCAATCTTTTTCAGCAACGAGGAGATCAACTATTGAGCCGCTTTCTTTACGTGTGGTCTGCTATTGGTTTTGCTGAGATCTTTGCCTTTCAAAACCTCATAAAATCAAATAAATCGTTCGGAAAGTAATTGTTTTGGAATTTCTTAAAATCAAGTGGAGATTTGCGAAATTTATATATTGCAAAAATTATTTGTCATTCTTAAATAGCCAGTGGAAGTGAACCTGAAACGTGTGTAAATTTAACTTTCTTTAAAAGGTAAAAAAATACTGTTTTATTAGAAAAAAATTTAAAAAAATTGAACCCTCTAAGATTTTTTCTAGATGTTTTGGCAATTGCAATACTGGCGCAAAATCAACAAGCGGGTAATATTTGAAAGAGTGAGGAAGAAGATGTGGTGTGTTTTTTATTATTTTTATTATTAAATTCGGCCTCTATTAAGTGCAGATTAAATCTTTTAAATCGAAATATGCCATTCGTAATTTGAACAAAAAAAACTTTATGAAATTTTTGAAGAAAAATTTATTTTAGACGAGCACTGAGGAGAGGTTAAGAGGAAATCGCAGTAAAAGACTATGAATATTTCACTCATTTATTCGGTAAGTTTTTGGACATATTTTATTTACCTCTTATTACTTAGTTTATATTATCACCATTCCGATTTTGAAACTAAAACGAAGATTGCGTTTAGGGAAGCAAAACTAAAGTTTTACCAATAAACTTATAAGTTGAGGTCAAAAACTATATAAAAAATATACAATACATTAAACAATAAAATGCCTATTTGATTATTTTTGGAACACTATTCCTTTTCTTTGTTGGAACGTTTGTAGATCGCTCTCATTGTGTAATTTTTTATCCAACAGAGATCAATTCTTATTCTGTTTTTTTCTATCGTTTGGAGTCTGCTCTGATTAATATTTTTTCAATCATATGGATAGCGCTCCTTTTTTAATAATTTTGAATCATTTAGGGAGCGCTCTGGCTCCGTTTTCTTTTTTTAAATCATGTACAGAGCGCTCGACCTTCTAGTAAAGAGCGCACTTTTTGTTCGACGTTTTGGACAGACTAAAATCACTCGTACACTGCCTGTTGATCGCTCCATAATCGCTTACGATGTGATGCTCTTCTCTACCGGGTTTATATAATTTTACACTTGTGTGTACAAAATTTTTGCCAAATTTCCCACATATCCGCACGCAAGACGGCAAACCAACTCAGCGCATGAAATTGGTGTATCTTTCGGCCTACCAATAGCTGCGCACATCTCCCCCAGCACATCATCCATTTCTATGTTTATTTTGTTTACTGGAAAAATTCCGAGATTTCCGCTTTAATGGCGCGTGTCAGCAGAGCTAACTTATTGCCTAGCAATCCATATTATATGTAGATACTTAGATATGTTACGTATACGCCATGTACTCCCACATGCGTTCAAATATAGTTGAAGTGCAGTTGTGGTTGAAGGCAGTTTGACTGCATTTTTTTTTTGTGGTGAACTAATCAAAGAACTTTCTCACAACCAGCAAAGTGATAAGCTTTAGAAAGTGTAGCGTGACAGCTTGGTCATTGAAGACATGCTGAAGGCGTGCTTCACTAATGGCAGGCTTGATTAAGAAGTTTTGGAAGTAAGCTAATAGTAGATGATTAAGCATAGCTCACAAGAGACTTGTAAAGTTAATAGGTTTCTTGCTAACTTTACAAACTTTAGCTCAAATTTGCTAATCCGGCATTAGACTCATCCATAGCCTTTACTACGAATGAAGTGTAAGGATCAATTGAGACTTCTATTAGAAAATAATATAAATACTAAGTAAAATAAATAGTTGTAAGTCGACGGAGAAAAGATCTAAGTTTCAGTGAGTGAATTTGAAATGGCGCACCTAATAAATAATGTAAATTTATTTATTTATATTTTTTCATAAGCTGTGATTGTTTAGAGCCATTGAAGAATTTAAAACAAATATGGATCTCTTGAGATTAAAAGAATTACACTGATGTTAATTAAACCAAAATAGTAGTTACTACTTATTTCTAACTAAAGTTGTGCTCATATTTTATTATTCAAGGAGGTTGAGTAACAAATTGTTTGGCTTAGTAACTTTTCAAATAATCAAGCAACTCGAATTAGCCAAAAAATTAAATTTATTGTTGCTCCTAGTTTTTAACTGTTGATTATTATTTAATGTTTTAAAATATAAATTCTCAGTTTCGAAACTGTGGTATAAAAGATTCTTGCAAAAGCATTTGTTTTCAATTTCTCTAATATCGGATCTTTTTATTGCAGTATCTCTCTCATTTGTGCGACTATCTTCTTATCAGTAGGGCAGCTTTAACCTTATCCATTTGAAGCCATCAATATCCAAATCCATATAATTGTTGATATCGTTGTCTGATTGTTATAGTTCTGGTAGTGCTATTCTTAAAGTTTTTATTCTGAAACATATTTAAGTTAGTATACAAATTGTCTAACTTTCTTTATCGATATCAAAAACCCCTATAATTTTTGATACCGGTAGCGGATTTTTGCCGATTTTTTTATAGTTTTAAAGTTTGTGATAGATTTATATAAGTATATAAATTTTCGAATTATCGTTCATCGTTATCGATAACCTTATAATTGGCAATCTCAAAACTATAGTCATCGGTAGTCGATTTTTTTATCGTCCTAATTTTGCTATCTTTTTAACTATTTTGAGTTTGTTATAGATTTACAACAATATATAAATTGTTTAGTTTTCCTTCACTGTTATCGATACCGTTATCGGCTTCGATTTTATCAGCTGTAATCAGTTTTTGTTTTATTTGAAGTTATCAATAGCGAAATCTTTGTAGTAAAGATACCTTTACTGGATTATTATCGACTTTTATCCTACTAATTTTTTATCATAGCTATAATCGTTTATCGCAGCATTTGCAGTTATCGATATGAAAATTCCCATACTTGTTAATAGAGTTATCGGATTTTTACAGGTTTCCTTGTAATAACGATTTTGCTGGTGTTATCGATTTATATAAATATACCAATTTTGCTATAGCTTAGTTTTTACCTTTTCTTTATACTTCATTACAGTTATAATTTCCTATATCAAAACTGTAATCTATTATCGTTGTATACTTTCAATTGTTGATATCGAACAACCGATTTTTTTACCATTAACGATTTTAATTTTTTTATCGGTTTACTTAAATGTATAAAGTTTGTTGTCGTTATCGATTTACTTATCCTTAATAATATCAATTTTGATAACGCCATTTTCATCTTAATCGTTATCGTTTTATATCCACAAAGTTGTTTGTATTTATTTAAGCGGCAAATCTTTATAAACTTAGACGCTCGCTTCTTTAAGTGAAATCTACTTCGCCAAATTTATTTTTCTAAAAGAGAACTCAAAGTACATTATCATGGCATCATGCTAAGTTTCTATTAAAGTTAGAAATAAGAAGCTGAAGCTGAAGCTGATCTGAGTAAAGAAGCACAAAAGTTTGCATGTCGCGGAAAGAAATAATGCAACGGAAGGACCTTAATGCACTCAACTGTAGTCTTTCCGGTTGATTTTTTTTTTTTGGCGCTCTACGTTACAAAGCCTCAAATGTAAGCAAATATATATTTAAAAAACAAATTCCATTGTGCCCGCACGCGCGCATTTGCGCTTACAGTTAGCTAAAACTTTTACTTCTCCATCAGGAAGTTGATCGACACAATTTTCCGGAAAAATACTCGTATCATTCGAAATCGCCAAGTTGCCATGGATTTAGTGGTGGTCCAAGCAGGAAAATCAAAGTGCACAAAATCACTCAGCCTTTGGCCCTACTTATGCAAACTTGTGCACCAACTTCAAATCAACCAGAACGTGGCATAGTACGCAATTTGTTCTCCATTTGTTGCTGTCTATGAATTTAACAAAAGTGTTCGAACTTTGCCAAAGCATGGCAACTACAAAAGGGTGAAAAGAAAATGTTTCACAACAAAAGAATCACGCGAAAATACACTTTGATGGGCAATATAAAATAAAATTCGTGCCTTAGCGAAAAATGTTAAGTTGATTCGCTCTCTTTCACACACACACAGCTACATCGCTTACAGCGCAATCCTCACCACTTGAATGAATGATTGTGGCGCGTTAAGCGGCTAAGTAAATTTAAATTCAGAAAACTGGGAAGTATTTCTAAAAAGCGTAAAAGCATTTTTGCGTTCAAAAGATTTATGTTTTTCCTTTTGCGGTTTTGTTTTAGCTTTTTGTTTTCTTTGTCTTGAGCGACCATAAAAAACAGCAATTGAATTTTAGTTTAACTACACAGATCGTGCAGGATAAAATATTGGATTAATCATTTGGAAAAGAAAGCAATATTTTTTGCCACTCTTTCCATTGGGTTAAATTAATAGAGTGATTAGCATTTTTTGTCTAATTAACACGTCTGCAAATGAGTTCAAAAAAATTTGCGTGTGTCTACAATAATTGTCAAATAAATTGCTAATACAGCGTTTTTATCAAAATGCCGATAACAATAATAATTTGGGAGGATATATCGATAGTTATGATCGATAGCAGTAATATCGACTTCTATATCAACTCTGAGAATGCTAAGTTTATCGATCATTTAAGCGTATATCGATATCGTTAATATCGATTCCCTTTTATTTTCGAAGTTATAGCGATATTTACAACGAAAACGAAAACGATAACTAAACCAATATCTATAACTATGATAATGACGTGAAAAATATCGATAATTAAATCTTAAACAATAACTTCGATTTTTCTCGATAATGATAATAGTAATATCGATAACTGTGCTCAGGCAGCCCAATCATGCATACCCGCTACAGAAAAATTGAAAGGGCATCCTTTATATATAAAAAAACGATATCGATAAAAATATCGACTTCGCTAACTGATTAAGTTTCTGGTAATAATAAAAGTATTGAAAATAATATCCACGATTGCTGTCATAATAATAATATCGATAACGCTATCAATTCGAGTAACGTTAAGGGTAAGTATATCGATAACATTGGCTCATATAACCACAACTAAGAAGATCTGCTCAAGAAAAACGTAGAAGGCGCAATTTTATGGAATACAGTAGTGTGATTTGCAAAATTTTATCCCAGGTATTTGGCGTACCTTAAGGTGATCGTAACTGTTCCATCTGTTTAAGCGGTTCTATGGTACTAACTACTTTTACAGATTTTTACCCGAAATCGTATCAGATGCTTGAAAGCCTAAATGCATTCCACCGAAAAAATTAAGAGTAAAGACCGTGGGTTCTTTTTAGCTATTCATTTTTAGTCTCTTCTAAATGTGCAAGACCTTAGTAGTAGTACGTAGTCAAATATTTTATTCCCAACTACCTCTGGTGGTATGCGAAAAAAAATTGGAAGGTCGCAAAGTCTTCGTTCAATCTCAGTTTATTTGTAATTATTACATTCTGCCTTTTATCCATTTCTTCATCTCTAAAGCAAATTAAGTTGTTCTTCTTTCTGGCAGTGTTTTTCTGAGAATTTAAACAAGTTTTTCATAAATGTATCATCAGTTTTGCTTACGGAGCAATATTTTGATTTTCTTGTGCTTTTCCACCCTTCTCACACCACTGCAGAATTTCCATGGCTATTTATTGGATTTAGTTGAAAATTTTATTACCGTCTCATATCTCATACACTTCAAATTAAATTCATTGAATTTTATGAACTAAAAGTAAATAAAATTCATTTCAGTAAGAAGGGTAATAAAAACTTGATTTCATATTCAAAATATTTGCAGCTAATTTCAAAGAAGAATGCGAGAATCACTGAAGCAGTGATCTTTCATAAAAGTATAGCAAAAAAATATAAACTTTATTAAATGGTTTCAATTCAATTTCATTGTGTTGGCAATATAAATCGAATTGTGACTTTTATTAATAAATTCGACACTAATTTGAAAAGCAGCAGTCAACAGCGTTTGACAACCTTTGACTAATTGATACTGGAGATTTTTATTTATTTTTTAATAAAAGTCACCGATTGATTTTTATTGCTAACCTTTATAAATAAAAGTCTTCGATAAATATTATCCCGAAACGAATAACATAAAAATAACAGTTATTTTTATATTTTTGAAATTAAAGTTAGAAATAACTGTTATTTTCAGACTAGTAAAATAAAAATAAGAAATACTGCTTTCTTAATTTATAAAATAAAAACCAGAAATAACTGTTTTTTTTTAATTTTGCATAAAAATTACACAAACACTTTTTTCCCAATTCGGTGTTAGTGAAAAATTAAGTCAATTAATATATTACACTTGGTTTTGTGACATTTTCTTTATAGCGAATTTTCCAGTGACTGTTTTCGTCAATAACAGTTATTTTCGGTGAGGTGAATTTTTAATAAAAATTACGAATTGATTTTTATAGCTGACTTTAAAAAATGAAATTCTCCGATAACTTTTCTCATGAGATAAACACAACAAAAATCAGAAATAACTGTTATTTTTATAAATGACTGTATATTTCAAGAATTGAAAATCAGAAATAAGTGTTATTTTCAGCTATGCAGGATAAAAAAATTAGAAATGCTACTATTTTAAGGCTTGTAAAATAAAAATCATAAATAGTAATTTTTTATATGTTTGAAAACAAAAAAAATCGAAATAACTGTTATTTTCTAGTTATGCATAAAAATTACATTTTTCAAATTAGGTGCTCGATGACAATAAATTGATTGATTTATTTCACTTTGATTTAGAACATTTTATTAATTGCAAATTTTTTAATGACTCTTTTCATCAATAACAGTTATTTTCAGTTGCTGTTTTAGACACCACCGACTTTTATGGATTCTTCGGTATAGATGGTTATGGACCTTTTTATTCACTATAATTTTTCCCTGGTTCCTCTTGAGGGAGGCTTTATTGGATTTTTTTCATGAAGTCAAAGGAGGGAAGAAAATATGATGATCCTTTAACGAGACTTGATTGATTACGATCGTTTTCAACTTAATGGCCTTTGTAGCCTCTTTATAAAGTCTAAACTGTTCGATGTTTGTTTTTTTCATTAACAGCATTAGCACATATTTAAGTATGTGGCTTTATTCTAAGTCCACTGATTGAATATCTGTAATATAACTTGCACTTATTTGACGGTTTACAATCTTTGAAGTTTAAAGCCAAATATTCTTTATTTCCTTTACTGCCTGTAACATTTTCCCTCCTTAAACTTTCAACTAAGCATGTCTATGTTTTAATTTGTTTGATATTTTAATGGCGAATTAAATAGAGAATTTATATCTTAACTTTTTCAATTTGTCAGCTATTTGATGTTGCATCTTTTTTACATCTCCTCCAAATCAAAGTATTTAATGCCGTCTTTCTTACCAATCGCAACCGACATTTATTTACTTTATGTACTGTACTCCACATTCAATGTGTCAACATTTTCATTATTATTAAGGAAATTAAATTATTGCTTCCGCAATGCTTTGCTTTCATACAATCTGCCTGCTGTTCTCAGAGACATCCAATAGAATTTAATAAATGCGCCATTTAAATCTTTCAAATAAATATTTGAAGTGTTTGGATGAGACAAACTTCAAATGGCAACAACTCAAGCAATGCTGATTTTCTCAACTAGTTTATGTTTAGTGTGAAGAAATGGACCACGCTTTATTTATAAACTAACGCCCCCACCTACGTCACTTTCGCCTACCACCGGTCACATTTGCTTGAATAACACTTTGTGGCAGTAAAACTGCTTTGTTTGCTGATTCCAAAGTGCCCCAAATAAATAAATAAATAAATAAATAAGCAACAAAATAAGTTCTTGCTTTTCCCATATGCAGTGGTCTCGAGTTAAGCCACGTCAAGTGGCTGACTGGCTGGCTTCTTGCTGGCTGGGATTTGATTTGTTGCGCTTTATTTGCGGTTATTTTGTTGCCAAGCGCAAACGAACGCCAACAACAGCAACAACAACAACCACACTACTCATAGGAATGTTTTGCTATTCTTATTTGTTTGTACTAATAATACTAGTAATGGTATTGCTAGTCTTATTTATTTGTACGCTTTGTTGGCTTTGTTTAAGTTTAGCTTTGGCTCATTTGCTGGTTGGCGTTGTGGTTTGAGCCACAGATAAAATTAAATACATTTGTTAGTGGAATGGCGCAATAATCGCTATCTTTGTTTTGTGTTCACTTTCGTTTTGTTTTGTTAAGTTAACAAGTTGTGCAAATGCATGGGTTTTTCTTTTATTTGGCGTTAGAAGAGCTGCAATGCGCGAAGGAGTTAGGTAGATATTTCGCAGATTTTCACGTAGCCACTCTGCTATAAGATGAGTTGTGCGAAATCGAATAAGAACAAGAGACGATAACCATAGCAAAGCCGATAACGATTAAGTTCGATAGTGATACTCATAACCAAAAATATCTTCATAACAACAGGAAGATCGTAAAAATAGTATCGATGAAAATTACGAAATCGATAACGATAATGATAACTTCGGGCATACTATACAAAAAAATAATCATTAAAACTGGAAGAAAGTAACAATGATATTTAAACAAATAATTCGAAATCGATATCGATAACGATAACTACCCGGAATACTTATGCACGCAACCGAAAAATGATTAATTACGACATGAAGATAGCAACAAAAATATCGACGAAAGCTACGAAACCGATATTGATATCGATAACTATAACGATAACTACGGATATACCCGTCTCCAAAAATTTATTCATTACGACAGGAAAATAGTAACAATAATAATGATCAACATCGTACATTATAGCCAAATTTAAAAAAAAAATCAACAAACTGCAAAATTTCAGACATTTTAAATTATGCAATACCTGTCGGATGGGGAATCCTTCCTATAAGTTTACAAAACTAATTGGAGAAATCCCGGCAAAACCCACTTGGGTGGCTACAATCAATTCTAATTTTGCAAAACTAAAAGTTATATTTCCGCGGGCCTTCAAATAAATTATGGACACATATAAACATATACATACATAAATAAAATTGTGCATATTACTCTAAAAAGAGAGCGATTGTTTTTCAATATTTAAGCTGAATCCATTTAAAATGCAGTAAAATATTTTCCAACTGCAACAGAAACCCATTAATTGACCTCATTTTTCATGGCTAAAATAATTGGCAACAAAAATGCATTCAAACACTTTTAATAAAGCCTACTTATAGAACAATTGGTTAAGCAGATGTTAAAAAAATTGAAAATTCAAACTTTCGTGCACGAGCTGGCTTGGAAAAAAATAAAACTAAAGTGAGTAGCAAAAATTGAGAGAAAGTAATGAATAAAAAATGAAATGGTAACCATGAAAAGTTTATATTTGTATAGCATAAAAAAAGAGGGGAAAAATAGTTGAATGCTTGAAAGAAATATAAAAATATTTGCAATAATGAGAACAATATATGTATAAAAACTAAAGGGCAATCAATTTATAGTCGTAGAATAGCAGTAGGAAAATCGTATTTACAGTTATAAAAATATGCCAATAAATCTAACTACATGCCAACCCACTTGACGGAAAACCCCAAACAATAATTCTTTTGGCCATATAGATTGGATAATCGGCAACAAGAGTGCAATCACGCGCACTGGTAGCAAAATGTACTCGTTTACTGCAGGGGTAACTTTTGGCCTTTTTTTATTTAGTTAAAACGTTATACTCCAAACTGAACAAGTTGCAGTGAAAAAATCATACGCCAAGGAGTACTAAGTCGCTCGAAAAAAATTTAATGAAGAAAAAAATTAAATTAAATAAAAAAAGAACTAAAACCACGATTTTTATCTAAAAATGTATAAGCTTTCTAATTCATTTAACTATTTCTTCATTAAGCAAAATGAAGCGTGAAATATTCTTGCCTTAGATGGGTTTAATTTTACATTAGTTAATCGCTCTTTGAAGCAATTACCGGTTGTAAGCTTGCTTGTAAAAGAGCAATCCATGCGATAAAAAACGGTATGGATACTGACGGCGAAAAAAAATAAATACAGCGATAACGTTAATAACTTCATCGATTGATATTACAAAGCAAAAAAATTGTTAATGGGAACAATATTAATTTCGATAGCGATGATAATATTTTTATCGATTAAAATATTGATAATAATATCGACCACGATAGCACAATCGACAACAAAAATATGAACAGCGATTTCGATAGCTTTACAAAACAACATGGATTCCCATGACGATCAAAAAGAAATATATCGATAACGAAAATAGGTTCCATCGATTACTATTACACAACAAAAATTTAGTTCTGAAAATTAACTACAGCGACAAAAATATTGGTATCCATATCCAGAACAATACCAATAACGGTACGAATATTGATAGTCATAAAAATATCGATAAATATGACAATATCGATAACAGATAAAACGGCAATGTCGATAAAACTAGTTATATCTAGACTTTTCGAGTTTAAAAAGAAACATATTTTCTTGCACCGAAGTACTCGTACTCCTTTACTCTACATTAAATTCTCGAAAGTAATTTCACTTTCGTATTTCCCCTTGCATCAGCCAAAAAGAAACCGATACCTCTGCAGGTGTCCGACTTATTTTACTTTATTTTACAGGGTTTAAACTTAAAAGGTGCGAGGGCTTGTCTTTCCTCAGTTAATCTCTACTGCTTCTTCTACCATTGAAACTTTAACGCAAACTCCCAGGCTATCTGCAATACTTAATTCGAGCTCTAAGGTTATTGCACTCTAAAATGATGGAAATTATGACTGGCGTCTTCCGTGAGGTGGATTCGACTATTTTGTTTGAATAAAAAGCTTTCTAATTGAATCCCAGATTCTACTAGAGTCTTTATTCTTTAGATATCTCCTAGAATTTCAACCTATTTCCCTCTGAAACCTTCTATTCGCTTCCCAATAAAATATCCATTATTTTTATTTTTCATTTATTTTTATCTTTACAATTTAGTACCACTTTATTGAACTAAAGTTCAAGTTGGAAAGGTTGGGTATTACGATGTCGCATAGCCGCCAAACTGAATACGCTTGACTTTTTTTCTTTAAGTAATAAATATGAGGAGTAGGAGCTTCAATTTGTGCCATGCAATTAATATCCAAATCAACTTGATTTCAATAACTCCTAGTGTGAACTCTAGTAAGTAGCACTATTCTGAAATCGATTCCATTTCAATGTGCTGATCATTTCAAATCCTGATCCAATTAATTCTACAAATTTTCATATGCAGGCATTGCTTTAATCCTATCCAACAAAAAGTCAAGCAACGGGAAAGGCGCAGTGGCACTGCCAATCAACAGCTATCAGCCAGACCGACAGAGAAATATAATGCCTGTTTACACAACCGCCACTGCCTAAGCAAACTATTAAATGAATGTTTTGACTGGCGGACAGCGCATTCAATTTTTTTGCAATTACACGCCATTCACTGAGCTTTAATCTGCAAACACTGCAGCGTATTCCTGCTAAATTGAAATTCAACTCTAGCATGGCAAACTAAGCGCGAACAACGTGAGCCTTTCAATTACCAAGTAAATAGGACAATGTTGAACAAAGTACCTCAAGCTAGTACTCGGCTTATTCAACAAGACTTGTTCAACATTCCAACCCTATATTGATGGTTAGCTTCTAGCTCGTCTCGTTTTTGCTTTTTTCTGGTTTGCTCGGCCAGCTGATTGTTGATATTCTTCTGCTTATTTTGAATGTGTTAATGTATGCGTGTAACTGACCGGAAATGTTGACTGGTTAGCAAAACTGTGGGCATGCGAGGCTTGTGCCGTCTCGTTGATGTGACAAATGATGAACAACGACAGCACCAACGTCATTCACTAATGACAGTCTTCCTGGCAGCCCAGCATGGCGACTGGTGTAGAGCTGTAGGCGTTCCTAATACAAAAAAAAAAAAAACAAAAAAATAAATGTGGCCAGTTTAAACGACGCCAGTAAGTCGGTTTGATATTAGCAAACGGTTGCGGGGCAAGATGTCTATGTGTTGCTATTCACCGATTTCTGCCTTCACTTCGCCTACTTAGTTTCCTAGCTGTATATGGAAAGGCGGATCTAGTGAAACAAGTACATAGCTGCCTTTGCGTCAACTGTCCGCTGTTCCTTCACTTAGTCTCTCTAAATATTACCCAAACACCGTGAATCCATCAGCCGCCAGCACGAATGTTAGCGTCGGTCAACCACTGGTTACATTTTGCAGAGAACTTAAATGTATCCTTTCCCTTTCCCTGCATACTTTTCTAATTTTCTTGCAGCTATGCTTCGGTATTTTATGCTTTTCATAAGTTGCAAAAAAAAATCGAACTTAGATATGTAAATAGTGAGAAAAACTTATATGGGGATTAAACGATCACCGCGCTATTTGAGTGCAAGCTTATTTGAACTAGAGCTCGTTCCAACCTTTTTATTCCAAGCGAAAGTTTGTAGTCGATGGATTATCATTTCTGCCGCGGATCAAAAACGGTTTCTTCAAGTAGCAACTTCTAGATCTTAAAGACCTATTTTGTACCCACTGAACAGTTAACCTCTCTTAACTTAATCCGTCTACTCAGATCTGAAGGATGGTTCCGTGTATAGGAGTCCACGCCAGCGGGGAGAGTCGCTAATTTACATTCACTTGAGAGTGGTCAGAATGGCTCTTGAATCCCGATTACACTGACAAAGTCTTAAGCACTCTAATCGCTAAAATTAATTAGTATTCAGCGACTCTGAAAAAAGACTGATACGATGGGGAATCCCGCGCCGTTATGGTAAGTAACGATGCCGTCAAATTTTATCAAAAGTTGTGGCAACTTACAGAAAGTCTTAAGACAACAACCACGCTTCCAACCTGGATAAAGAAGCGAAGCGGATGCGTCTGGAGGTAACCGAGGGCAAAAACGATTCTCCCTCTCTTGCCAAGAAGTGCCGCTTTGGGCTGAGTAGGCAACTGCGGAGTAAATCCTTCTCATGTATCCGCTACCAACATAGAATGAAATGGCCTTTAGGGTCTTCGGCAGAAAGATTCTCCGACATATTTTTCAACCCGCATGTCTTTCCGACGGTGATTACCGCAAACAATGGAACGACAAGCTGTATGAGCTACATATACGGCGACATAGACTTAGTTCATGGAATCAAGATTCTGAGCACTGAGCATGTTGGAATTGGTGAAAATCGGCGAGGTGGCTATAGCGGCGATTAAAAAGAAAAAGAGGATTTTGATCTAACCTTCCACCCACATATACTGGCATAGATTCTATATTTTTGGCAGCTATCTTAGGGAAATGATGAGAGTTGTAAGTGTCAAATTATTATTGCTATTATATAAGCAGTTTAGAGCTGATTTTTTGGCATTGCTATTACCCTCATTTTTTCATTCCTTTTCACACAACAACTCCAAATCCCATCACTCTGCTATCCAGACTACTCTTACTGGACCCTACAATCGATAAACCCTCATCCGCCACTCGTTTTCAATACTAAGCAGCTATAATTAAAAACAGCTCTTTCACCTACCCATTCCAAACCAAACTTCCACTCCCTCCTCCGTATATTTCCCATTTTGATGCTCATACAAAAATTCTCATTAGTGTTGGCTGAAGCATAAAACAATTAAACCATGCGCGCATTCGCGTAACATTATATTTAGTATATAGCCGCTTCCCGTCGTCCTTTACAAAACTACAATGTTTGCATAACAAACTAGCTGACAAGGACATGCTTGAGTGAGTGTTAGTTATCGCGCATCTATGTAACTATGTGTGCATGTGTTTGTGTCTGTACGCGTACATTTACTTAGAACTCGAGACGAGCTATTCGTCAAAATACAAACTAACGCGACAATTCACAACTACTTGTTTAAGAGTAAAATTGAAATGCAAAGGACAGAAAGGAAGGACTTTGAGGGGGAGGGGATGGGGAGCAGATAGGCGGTGTATGTGACGTGGTGTGTATTAATAGCTTTTTTATGCATGCAAGCCGTGGAATGTTGTGACAGTAAAGCCGCTGTCAACCAACGCAATGATGAGAATGGCAACGCCAATGCCAACGGCAACGACAAGGGCAACGCGACAACTTTGCACATTTGGTAAGCGTCAAGCTTAGTCTGGTTGAGAGCTACAAGTTGAGATTGTTCGGTAGGTCAGTGCAGTGCATGCGACATGGATAATGATTTTAAATGTATCCCGCTAACATCGGTTGCTGTTGTTGCTCGAGCTTTATAGTAGTTAGCTTAAAAGTCAAAAGTGGTGTGCTTTCAACTGAATATATTCTACATATACAAGGTGGGCCAAAAGAATCAAAGGGGTGTAAGAGTTTAATAACTTTTTCGTTTATTATTTTTTTTTTATTTTTTCTTTCAGATTATATAATATACAAAAGGGAAATTTTTTTACACTAAGTATGAAAAATGATGTCTCTTAAATGACCACCGTTTTCAGCTTCGCACTGATGGGCTCTTTTTAGAGCATTTTCCATAACATCTTTCAAAACTTGTGGCTGTAGCGTTCGAATTTCTGTTTTTTTTGTTCACATACACTCGCTCATTCAAATAACCCCAAAGAAAATAGTAGGGTGCTGTCAAATCTGGCGATCGCGCTGGCCAGATAATTTCCGAATTTCTGGAAATTATTCGCCCTCCAAAAATTTGACTTATAAGTGCCATTGTGTCTCGGGCAGTATGGGCAGTGGCTCCGTCCTGCTGAAACCACATACCAGGTCTGTTTTCAAGAGCAGGACGTAAAAAATTTTCTATCATAAACCATCTTCATTCTCGAAGAAGTAAGGCCCAATGACATTTTCAGATGTGATCCCACACCATACTGTACACCTGATGGGGTGCAATTGGCGTTGATGAATGGCTCTTGGATTTTGAGAACCCCAGAACTTACAGTTCTGCTTATTAACAAAGCCATTCAAATGGAACTGAGCTTCATCACTCATAATCAAATTTTTAATAAAGTTGATTTCATTTCTGGCCAACTCTTGAAATTTATTTGCAAAATTTAGTCGTTGCCGATGATCTGCGGGTTTTAATAAAATAAATAAAATAAAAAAAAATTAATAAACGAAAAAGTTATTAAACTCTTACACCCCTTGGTTTCTTTTGGCCCACCCTGTACTATGTACGAGTTTTATAAACGAAGTGGAAGAAAACGCCTTAAATGCTGCCATTGCATGTTGTGAGAAAAATAGGTGGTAGAAGGCATAGCGCTTGGTTGATTACTAAAATAAACAAGTGCAATAAATACTTAATCTCTTTTATTTTCCTTGGTATAAGTTAAGATAATGTTTCAATTCAAATAACAGCAACTTACGGAAAATACTATAACTTATAATCTTTAGTTAGCTCAAATTATATACAGCGTTCAAACTAAGTAATGCTATAGCTTCGGTGGTCAAAAATTTTAAAATTACTAGCTGCACTTATTAGAATTTCAAGTTTAGCTAGGCTACGTTAGGTGCATTGGGTTAATTTTGAATGAGGTTGGGTTAAATGAGGTTAGGTTTGCGGGATTTGGTTAGACTAAGCATCCAAACTAGACTAGCTTATATGAAGAATATGAAATGGAATGAAGCAGCATAAAATGCAATGAAATAAATTCGAAAAAAGAGATGAAATAAAATGAGATATAATTAAAATGAAATGAAAGTGAGATGAAATAAAATGGAATAAGATTAATTGAAATAAAATGGGATAAAATTAAATAAATAAGAATGGAACGAAATCAAATGGAATGAAATGGGATGGAATGAATTAAGAAAAGATGGAATTGAGAGAAATAATATGAAATTAAATAAAAGGGAATGGTGTGAAATGAAATAGCGTAATGAAATGAACTAAGTCGAAAAGAAACGCAATTGAGTGAGACGACATGAAATGGAATGTAAATAATTAGAACAGCGTATAATAGAAGATGAAAAAGAGAGAAATTAAATTATAGAAGTAGAATAGAAATGGAGTGCAATGAAAAAAGACAGAATGAAATCAAACGGTACAGAATTGGAGAGCATGGAATGAGAGGGAGTAAAATGATTTTAAATGAAATAGAATAGAATAGCGTGAAATAAAAGTAAAATAAAATGTTCAAATTACAGTCGGCTAAGAGCCTTCGCTGCAGTAAAATTGCCCAAAATTTTATGGAGAATGTTTAATTTTCTAATAACAACAACTGCTAAATATTTAAATCATCGTTTTCATTTGACAAACTGAATTGGCTCTGCAAGGAGACTAAAAAAGTTTGTCTACTCGAAGCATTTGCCGAATTTGCTCAAAAAGGAATTTCGAACTTGACGAAAATAGTACCAATGATGTTATCGATATATATCGAATATCGATAACTATTTTAATATCTATTTTTAGAAACAAGAAAATAGATATTAATAACGAGAATAACATTGGTAACGATAATTTTAGTGAAACCGACATGCATGTAATTATCGATTACATATAGAACTTCTCGCTGCTATTTTTTTTAATAGCTGCACAGAAAAAAAAAATAAAATAATCTAAATAAATGTTTACTTATTTTGATGTATTTTTTTTTTTAAATTGCGTTATTTTCTCTCGTTAAAAACTTTTACAAAATGAACAAAATTCTACATAAAATCAAAATCTGTTTTCTCCAAAAGTAGTAAATATTTCTTAAGCTTCATTTCATTTCAATATTTCAGCTATCAAGTTTTTCTTCACCCTAGATAATGCTTCTTTTTTTTTTTGAGTGATCAATATGCTTCAATTTAAAGCCTCTTCGCAGTTCTTCTCAACACACGCACATCTTTTTTTTACTAAAGCATTTTTTTTTCTTATCAACTTTATTTATGAAAACAAATCAAAATTTCGCTTGCAGCATCAACCAAGCACCCGAAATAAGAATACGTGAAAATTCCTTTTTATTATTATTGTTAGACAAAAGTGTGCCAAGCACAGGAACCAATTCATCAGGTGCGTGAGAACAGAACAAAAGCTGCAACCACCACAAAAATTTGAACAAAATTTGGAGTATAAGCTGGAAAAAAATGAGCAAATTACTGCTTACTTGGCAGTTGTAATAACATTTGAAAGGAGAAATAAATGTGTGCTTTTTTTCACTGTCAAAACACAAGGCCAAGAGCATAATTTAGAAGCAGAACACAAGCCAAATACGCACAGTGCGGGTCACAACAATAGCACACAACAAAATATTCACAAATTTTGGTTATTTTTTTCTCTTTATTTCATTTTAATTATATTTTTTTTAAAATAGTTCATTCTACAACAAACACCGGTTAAAGCTAAGATTCAAATTTTGGTTCAAATATGAAAGAAAATTCTAACAAACTTTGCACACGATTTAAAAATATTTAATTCGAAAATCAAGGTACGCAGTTTTATAGTCCATTTAATTCTGTTTTAAAAAGAGTGTAAATGAAAGAAAATTACAATTGGTTTTTGGCATTTTTTTCCTGACGCTGGAATATTTTTTGTATGAAAGAAAAACCATGCAACTCCGTCAGTAAAAAATTTGTCAAAAATCAACGGTAGTTTGTAGCCACTTGAAACTTACACAATATTAGATTAAAATTTAATGGGCTATAAAACTGCATACCAAGATTTTTACTTAAAACTATAATTAAATATTTAAAATCTTGTGTAAAATTTGTTGAATTTTTTCTCCAATTTATACAAAATTGTCTGTTGTAGAATGAACTTGTGAGTATGTGGTTGTCGTATATTTATATCCTGCGCTGTATTTTAACAGTGAACCTGCCACTCATCCGCACGCTGAGTAGGCACTCAAGTACTGGAGAGGAATTCACACACACACACACACAAGCGAAATTGCCTGCGACAAACCAACCAAAAGTCAAATGTGCGACAATTCCCTTGGCGTCACTTAAGCGCCGCCAGCACGCAGCACTCATATAAAAATATACTACACCTACACAGGCATTTATATACTGATATATTCATGTTTTTGCTAAACAATAGTCATATTTTGCTGAGCTTAACTTTCGTCATTTCGTATGTTGATGGCGGCGCTGCAAATACATCACACAACAACAAAGGCAATAAAGCTGGCGTCTAGCAAATAAACTGCAAACATTTAGCCACCAAAAAAAATAAAAACACAAATGGCGAAGCGAAAACGTTGTCAGTCTCGTTGCCACAATTTAGGGAATTGGCTCGACAGTTGAGCTCATTCTAAAATGGCGTAGAGTAATTGGCGTGGCGTCGCAGATAAGTGTGAATCATTTGATATGAGAACTGTATTTGATGAGATGTTGAAGTAAATGTGTTTTATTAAAAAGGTCAATCAGTTTGAAGGAGTTTTTCGCAGATGTATTATTTTTGCTTTAATATTTAATTTAATATTTGTTAGGCGTATAAATTAAAATTCGCGCTACTTCCCATGATTTTACTTTTCATTGAAAAACTTTTTTCTGCTTTAATGGAAAAAAAATTACGAGAAGCGTAAAATTTTTGTGAATAATGAGAACTGAACAAATTTAATGATGATGCTTTTAGTAAGACTTATAGGGTACAAAAAAATTAAAAATTGAAATTCGTACCAGTGCAGCATAAAGTAATAAAATTACAAAAATACAAAACTGAAACAAAAACAGAACTTTCGAAAATTAATATTTTTGAATTTATAATTTATAATACATTATGACACATTGCTAATAACCTAATTATATTAAGTGGAAAATTTGTAAAAGCCTGTTTAATTGAATTTCATAAGCTTTCAATTTCAATATAATTGCGTTAGTTTCGTTTCGGACGTGAAAATTGTTTATTTTTGTTTCTTATACTTAATAATTGTCAATTAAAAAAATTGTATTTCGTCGAAATTTAAATATGCAGCTAAAAGAGAAAAGTAACGAAATGTCATTTGGAATAAAGCTTATCTGCTGAAGAGTTACAATATATTCATAAATTCATAGATAATTACTGAAATCGGAAGTATTCAACTTTGTCTGCGGGAAAAGATTTGTGAATTGGAACACCATTTTTTCGAAATTAATTTTTGCTGGTACGCAGCGAATCAAAAAACAAAAATAAGTTTGACGATTTTTCGAAATTCGAAATAATTCGGAATATTTCGTTTTTTCGAAATTATTTGCGTTTTATTTATTTTCTCGTTATTAGTAATACCGATGCTGAACATTTTTTAAAACACTTAATTTTGTCATTTTAATGTGTTTTTTACATAATTTTTTTTTGTAAAAATTATTACATTTTTAAAAATGTTATTCGCATCTCACAAGAAAACATCATCATTTCTGAAATAAATTAAATAAATTCCAAACACTTTCGAAAAAACTTAGTAAGTATAATTTTTGAAAAAAAATCGTCAAAGTTGCTTTTTTTTGTCACAAAAAATGTTGGCCTTTTCACAGTTTTTTACTCGGTTTCATGTAAAATCCACCAGGTTCCAACACTTCTGCTTGCGACAGAATATGTCTCGATCGGTCTATTAATAATGAATTATAAGAAAAAAATTTACTAATGTTAAATTTATATTACAAAAACATAGAATTTATAGTGATGATAATTAGGATCGATGTCGATAACAACGCAGTTCACGATAACAACGCTAGTATAAATTTATAAAACTGAGGTGATAACCATTTAAAAACGCCTTTTATTATGATAGTGACGTCGATAATAACATCGATAACGATAACGATAACAATTTCGATAACGATATCGATAACATTAATTATAACGCTAGTCAAAACGTAGAAACATCGGTAGCTATTTTAAAGGAATGTCGCATGAAATAATTGTAGTAATTAAATTGTAAAGAAATACAAATTACTATCACTTATTCTTCCAATATTGTCTCACGGGACCCAAGCACACTAAACCCGTTTTTTTTTTTTTTGGAAAACATTTTAATTAGTTTAGAATTTCCCTCAGCTTTTATGCATACCACTTTCCTCATACCACCAAAGCCACATTCAAATTGACTCTAAAAAAAACTTTTTGTGGTAATTTAACGAAATATTAAATTAAAATAATCCAATGCAACGCTAAAACTCTCAGCGAGCAAAAAGGATTTCATACTGCGACCAACTAAACCAAATCGCAGCTGAGAAAATTTCAATTTGGTCAAGTCTTTGGCTAACTAGCTTTGGCCGCAAATAAAGCGCAACCCATTAAAATATTAAATTAATAACACTAAAAATGCCAAACAAAAAACAGCGAGGTAAACACAAATATAATTAGCTCACTATATACGACGGATATGTACATACTTATTTATTTACTTACACACACACACAATTATTTTCATATTTATCTTAACTGCTTTAAGCAAGCTATTCGCACATAAAACGCGTTCTTTCCGCGATAAGCAAGAATGAAAGACACGAAGAAATATTTTAAAGTCCCACTTTTATAGCAGCTTTACAGCTTCGCTGCTTCTTTGCATATTTGCATTATTTAAAACGGCACTTTTCGCTTGTTTCCTTCACTTTTTATTTTTATTTTTGTTTACATTATTTTTTCCATAATTTAAATACTTTTTTTTTTTGTACATAAATATTACTCTTGTTGCATATAAATGCTGTTATTTGCTGATGCTTTTCCCCAGCCACTCCACGTCTTTCTACCTTTATACGACGACTATATTCATAATTAATTAAAATGCAGTAGTGTGAGAAAGCTCGCGAAAATTGCACACTCCACTCACCAGCGGTAGAAATTATTTCCCATGCGGGCGAGTAGCCGCGCCAAGTGCGATGCTGCAAGTTGTACCGGAAGTGGCAGCAAGAGCGGCGTGGAGTGCCACAGCAAATATTGAGAGACTAACAGTGATGCTGTTGCTGTTGTTATTGTTGGTTCAGTTGTTGAGTTTATTGCTTTTTCCTTAAATGAATTTGTTTTACTTAATATAGTGGCTGGTGCCTGTAATTCGTGTGCTCATTTTAATTCTGCCTTTTTTGCGTGGTAGTAGTCTCAATTAAAATTTAAATATGTTTCACGCCTCTTGTAAGTTCCTGATGTACAGAAAGAATGAACCTTTTTTTAAACTTTGCTCTTTATTTTTTATTTTCGTATCTCTGCTTTAGTTGGTTTTCGCGCTTGGCGCCGTAGCGTAGCCCCAATGGTTCCCGAATGGTTGACCAGTGTAGTTAACAATCTTTTGGCAGAGAGTTAGATTTTGGCAAAAAAAGAAAATGAGTCTAATGATGTAAAACAAAAACTGTATGCTTATTTGCATTTTTTCAATGTGGAACAGCTTTGGTGGATGGTTTCAGGCGAGAAAAAGGTTAAACATTGAGATTCTTAAACTCTTTATAATCGATAGCTAATTATATTGACTTCGATTCCGATAATGTTAGAAACAACAAAAAATTATAACGTAACCTAAGAGATAACGATAATGATAACGATAAACTTTATGATATTTAATTAAAAAGAGTTCATAGTTTAACTACTCCAATAGCGATAGCATAATGTTATCGATAATTATAACAATAAATTTATCGATAAACGTAATGACAACGATAACTTCAACTTCAGCAAAGATCTGGTATCATACTATTTTTTGGTCGAGGAACTATTTCTCAATGTTTGTGTTTGTCTAAAGCTTACACTAGGTGGCGCTGTCGTATATTTGTGGTTTTTTTAAGTTTTATATTAAAAAAATTGAAAACTGTACTATCACTATTTTTGAGGTTAAGATATAAATTTTTTTGATCGCTTTCATTGTAAACACAAAATATATAAATAATATAAAAGAAATTTAAAAAAAATCGGTAAACAAATCTGGAAAGATTTACCAATTTCCTTATCAAAAAGATTTATGTTTACCGTTTATGACAAATTTCATTAGCTCTCATTTACTATTCCTCGTGTTAACATTATTTTTATACCGTGATAAGGTGGACCCACCATTTTCTAACTGAATAACAGTAAATTGCAAATATTTCGGAAATTTCTACATAAAAAAAAAAAAAATTAACTCCGCTTTCAAAATAAGAAATTTTGCAAGAATTAACACAAAATAATCACATTAGGATGTATCAAACAATTTTTTTTTGAAAATACCTCCAAAAATATAGATATTTTTTTTATAAATAAAAAGAGTTTTTAACAAACAAAAATCACCTCAGATGATAAACACAAGTCGTAAAAAGTCAAGATAAAAATATTTTTTAAAAATTTATACGAAATGTTTTAATGCAATTTTTGATACTGTTTTCAAATCGATCCAGCTCACGTAAATCTTAATATATTTCTCAAATATTTTGGTGGAACGCTTAAAATATTGTATATTTTATATTGTAATTCTGATGGAAAAAGAGTACCAATTTTTTTTTTTTATATAATGCGTGTGCATCCTAATGTGCAAAAATGTAGTCAAACAAGATGGTACATTTCAGATAATTCCGGGAAAATGTCACTCCTTTAAGCCTGCTTCAAAAATAAATTAAGTGCTCCTGCACTACTGCACCCATTTCCCTTCAACTTAATTTCTTGCCACGTTCTCACAATTGACTTTTACTGTTGCCTTTAGCGCAGTTGGACTCAGTAATTTCGTGACACTTTAAATATGATGGTCAGCTTGTTGGCCACTTTCGACAGATTTTCGTTTTTCTTCTGTTTTCGTAGTATAGTAGTTAAAATTAAAAATGTGTAACGTCATCATCAACGCCAACATGGCTGCGCTTTGTGCTGATTATGGCGAGCTGAGGCGCATCACAATCGTAGTGGCATGAATCCTTTATACGCTCGGTTATGGCCAGTCTTTGTATTCTCATTTTATACTTCCACAGTTACTAATTGGCGAGTTTCAACACTAAATAATTTTTACATAACTTTTAGCTAACTTGTTATAAAAATAAGTTGGATTATTTTTATTCGCATTTTTTTACATAGTTCATAATTGTACGGCAGTGAGTAATTGAAATATTTAGTTTATTTATTCTGAATTAATTATTAGTTAATTCTTAGTTTGTTTACTACAAAAATACTGCTAATTTTACAATAAGTCGACGCTTTAAAATTTTGTGTAATTTTTCTTAAAATTTAATTCAAGTATGCTTTTTAATCTAAATTTTTAGAAAAACTTTGGTTATGCAGTTTTACGTATAGGCCACTTAATTTTAGTATAATAAAATTGCAGTATGAAAGAACTCAAAAATCGCATTGAATTTTTAAAATCTTTTTAATTGATAAATATTAGCAGACCTTTATAATAAAAGTCTCAAAATAAAGGTCTTTGAAGACTTCAAAATTTCTCTCACTCACTCCTTGATAATTATCACGAGAACACTATATAATATAAGTTTCAAAATAAAAGTTTTTGAAAATTAAAAAAAACCTTTATCTCGTTAATAATTGTATAAGAATGTTTTTATAATAAAAGTCTCAAAATAAAAGTTTTTGAAAATTTAGAAACATTTATCTTGTAAACTTAAAATTATTTATTTCGTTGATAACTATTA
The DNA here is from genome assembly GCA_951828415.1 of Anomoia purmunda. Lineage (NCBI taxonomy): Eukaryota > Metazoa > Arthropoda > Insecta > Diptera > Tephritidae > Anomoia > Anomoia purmunda. The sequence goes on from OX639997.1 coordinate 115,339,917, forward strand.
TGAGATAACTTTTATTATAAAAGTCCAAAAATAAAAGTTTTCAAAAAATTTAAAATATTTATCTCGTTGATAACTATTATGAGATGACTTTTATTATAAAACTTCCAAAATAAAAGTTTTCAAAAAATTTAAAATATTTATCTCGTTGATAACTATTATTTATCTCGCTGATAATTATTAGGAGAAGACATTTATAATATGCCAGTCTATGAAAACTTAAAAATATGTATCTCGCTTATAATTACTATGGAGACACTTTTTTTATAAAAGTCTCAAAATAAAAGTCCTTGGAGATTTAAAAATATTTATCTCGCTGATAATTATTATGAGATAACTTTTATTATAAAAGTCCCAAAATAAAAGTTTTCAAAAAATTTAAAATATTTATATCGTTGATAACTATTATGAAATGACTTTTATTATAAAACTTCCAAAATAAAAGTTTTCAAAAAATTTAAAATATTTATCTCGTTGATAACTATTATTTATCTCGCTGATAATTATTAGGAGAAGACGTATATAATATACCAGTCTATGAAAACTTAAAAATACATATGTATGTATCTCGCTTATAATTACTATGGAGACACTTTTTTTATAAAAGTCTCAAAATAAAAGTCCTTGGAGATTTAAAAATATTTATCTCGATGATAATTATTATGAGGAGACTTGTACAATATAAGTGTTAAAAAAAATTGTTCCGCGGATAATTATTATAAGAAGACTCTTATCATATAAGTTTCAAAGATCTTTGAAGACTTAAAACGATTTATTTCGCTGACTTTTATACTACATATATACAAATCTTAAAATCATAGTTATAGATACGACGAAAAATTTGTATATCACTAGAATAAGTATTGAATAACTTTTACTATTTTCTCTTATAATAGTTGACTTTCCTTGGCAAAGCGCTTTTTCTTTTAAATGTTTGTGTGCCTTGGGTGTCAGAGAAGTTGTGTTTGAGGGTAGCATATGTTTAAAATTTATCTTTGTTTTTTTTTTTGCTTAATAAGACAGCAAGCGCACTCATATTTGGCGTAGACTTTTCTTTCTCCTTCCTTTTGCTTCACTTTGCTGTCCTACGTCCTGCTTATATCTTGCTCATTTGTCCCATGACTGCATCAGTATATCAGTTTGTTGCAACATCCTCTCGCTTTTCGCAAATGATAGCTCAATTTACGTGAAGCTACATATTTCCGCTGCCATAGTTATTTTTCGACAATCACAGTTTTTTTTTGTTTTTGTTTTTTTTTGCTGTATATTTCCTCTTCATTAAACTCATGCACACGTTGCCACACGCTCATTATCGTAGCACTTGTAAGCTGTACGTAGTTGTGGTAGTGCAAATAATAAGCTACAGGGTTCTCACGTTAAGACTTTTGTTGAGTTGCTAGCCGCCTGCTGCCTTGCATTCAATCCCTTACTTTCCCTCCGCTTTCTTCATTGTATGCTCATTTCTTCGATTGCTTTCAGCTGCTGGTTCACACTTTCTTTTTGTTTTTTTCTTTTTTTTTTTGATTTACAACTACAAGTAAGTGTGCCCATATTTTGTGTCCTTGCCACGCTCAGCTGTTGCACTACTTTACTTTATTACAATTCCTTACAGTTGTTTTTTTTTTTTTTTAATTTTTTTATATACATTTTTCCATTCACCCATCCACTATTTTGTTATTATTACGTTTTTTTCTTTTTTTTTTTGCATTGTGTGCGCCACTGTCACTTTCGTTTATCAATTACACTCACCCCTCATTGCTCCTTATTCTCGCAATTTCATTACTACTCATAAACTTTTAAGCGTACTCGCGCTTCATTTTTGTATACCAGCACTCATTCCTTTTCCTGTTCCATTTCCATGCTTCCTTTTCTTATTCGATTTCTTATTTTAATTTATTTCTTTTCGTTTTTTTTTATTGCCGCTTTATTTTGTTGAGCTGCCGAGTTGTTCACTTTGCCTATTGTCTGATTTACTCCTGCGGTTCTCAGTGGCATATTTTCTGTGCTGTAAAATATCCATTTACATTTTTGTTCGTGCCTTCTCAGCATACACCATTCACTTTTTTATATTTGCAATTTCATTTTAATTTTAATCTCAATTTCATTACCATTTCTTGTTGTTGCGTATTTGTGAGATCTTCGTATGTAATTTATGTCTGTATTTTGTGAGCTTTGCTTTAAAAATTTGAAGATACTCATCGTCTGCATATTGATAGGGTAGACTGGAGAACGAGGCAGGGGCAGGGAACTAGAAACCGATTATATTGGTCATTGATTCTGAACCTTTGGACTGATAGAAAGAACTACTTATACTAAAAATCCTAAGGAAATCTTTAATTGGCTCGATAGCGGAAGAAGAAAGCTAGACGAGTCCCTCAAAGGAGACTCAAAGGTCGAGGTTTAACAGCCGCTGAAGAATTTAGTGCGGTACGAGTATCGTTTCGAGCCAGCTCATCGCCATTGTAGGTACCGTTATTGTTACGATGGTATGGCAGCTATACCACAGTGATACTGTGCCGGCGCGCAAAACTCGTAATCTACTCCCTGCGCCGCTTTATCACGCTCGATATCACTACACCGGAGCTGAGAGCCCGGATCGCTACCTGACTATCTGGAAAAATAATTATAGTTTTACCTAAGTTGCCCTGTTGCCAGAAGATTTCTGCAAGCCCCCCATATGGTAAAATACTCTGACAGAAAAGTACACGTATAATCCGAAATACGCAGGGCTGCTTTTATTTTAGATTCCCGCACCTAAATACTTCGCTAACAATTTTTGGCCCATACCTTGAACCAGAGGAGAACAAGGAAGCTGGAATAATAGAATTTCTGTGAGTTTCCGATTTTTTGTGAATTTCCGAATTCCTGTTCACGATCTGATTACCTTTTCTTTTCGAAAATCTTAGGATCATTTTCTTTTTCATTATTTCGAACATTTTTGGGCAAAAATGATTTCAAACTGCTACTATGTATTTTATGCATTTAAATTTCACTGCACACCAGCCTTCGCTTTAAAGAAACACATACCAACTTTTCTAATAACATTGAAATTAAACTCAGCTCTCTAAACAACATTTAGTGGAGAATTCCATAGTGCAATTGAGTCGTTTATGAGCCATAATATCAACATAAACATAAAAAAAAAAACCAAAAACAGCAAGTAACAAGCAACAGCCACCCACAAAGAAAGCTTGCAGTCAGTCCAGAAACTGTTGATGATAAAATAAGGCAAATTAAAAGAGAAAATATTGCTTTTCATTAGCGGTTTGAGTTGCCAAGTGATGAGTTTGGTTGGCTTATGAAAATGAAGAGAATATAAATAGGTTACATAAGTAAGCCGATGAATATGCGAGCGAGCAACATTTACGTATGCAAATAAGTGTAGCAAAAGTGCATACATTGTGAAAGAAGTAAAGAGATTAAAAGCATCAGACAACGATGAGTTGAGTATCCCTTTATTTGAACGAAATTCCAGTTAAACAAACATAAAGTTTACTTTGTATGGTTGGATAGACAAGGAAGCGGGTTATGGCAGAGAGCAGCTGCGATATATAAGTAGTGGCGTGTAAGCAAACAAAGCGAGCACAGCAGGAACAACAACGAGCTGCCACAGTCACAGCCACAGCTCTACAGATAATGCTTGTAATAGCGGAAGTTGCGAACTTCAACGTGACTCTAAATTGGCCACAATGGCGGCGCATGGTAGATACTGTTGCGCTTATTTATTTACTTTTTGCCACGCGAGTCATGTTTGCGCGCACACAAAGCGCACATAGAAAAGTGCACAAGAAGTCAACAACAATAATGGCAAAAAAAAAAGCAAAAAAAAAAACTATAGTTGAAAAAACAAACAAATAAAGCTGGGGGTTTTCATAAAATGATACGCTTAAAATTAAGCGTCTAAACGCCAGCGCCACAACTTACAAAATTACAATTCAGCGCAGTACTCAGAGCGTACTCGCATGTACAGTGCTGGCCATAATTATAGCATCACCACATACTCACAATATTTCACGATTTATTTTTGTTTAATTTGTAGTATTTTTCCAATAAAAATATATTGTAGTTAATTCTGCAACAAACTAATGGAGAAAAGAATGCATTAAACTTTAAACAAGATTTGAAAATTTTTATTTCGAGTTTTTAGAACAAATTTGGGTATGCAGTTTTATAGTGCATTTAATTGCAGTCTAATAAAAAGCAAAAATTACCGCTGATTTTTGGCAATTTTTTTTACTGACAGTGTTGCGCGGTTTTTTCTAAGCAGGCGAAATTCCGGAAGAACGTCAGGTATAAAAATTGCCAAATAATCAACGGTAATTTCTAGCCACTTTAGATTTATGGTCTGTTACACTAACAATGAATGGGCTATAAAACTGCATACCACGATTATTTTCGAATATTGTAATTAAAAATTTAAATGGCAACAAAATGTTAAACTTGGAATTAGCCGATGTTTGTGATTGAATGAATAATTTTTTACTAAAAAAAATAATTAAAATTAAATCTAAAAAAGTAAACCATAAAAACTTGTGAATATGTGATTGTGCTATATTTATGACATGCACTGTACTTGCTGCTATGGTGTTTTTTATTGCTCCTACCGCTGACTTGCTACAAAATTATGCGACAGGAAAGAGTAAAAATCCATTCGGCAATGTGATGCGTATAATGCGCGGTAGCCGCATTGTGGCACAAAAAGTTTCCCCCCCCTCCCCTCCTTCCACAGACGCACACACTCATAAATGCCGCGTGCGCAAGCAAGGAACCCCACTGCACAATGCAAACAAATATTGCGTATACGCCGTGGTGCGCCCCAACATGGGAATTCTGTGGGTATGCTGCGAACGCATGCGGTAGCTGCTGCTTTTCTATGCGAATTATAAAACTTCAAGTACTCATACTTCTACACAAAATGACTCACACATATAAACATACAATTGTTGGGAACAATGTGGATTCAGCCTTTCCGCAGTCAGTGTGTGTGCAACCTAATTGCAATACTTGCTTGAAGTCTGCACTTCCGTGCTAAGCCTTTTTTCGCTGCAACGGTAGCAGCAGCCAATTCAGTGAAGAGCGCACACACCTTAACACATCCATATATATATATCTATATATATATATATATATGTGTAGGTATATACTACATTTATGTAAGCACAACAAATATTTTAACTCGCATGTGCGGCATTCATTGCTGCTAAATTTTTTTTTTTGCATATGCCAATTTCGTTGCAGTTTTTTTAGACACACCATATGTGCATTTTGGCAAAATAATAGCAATAATAAAAGTTTCGCTGCTAGCTTGGCAGATTAACGTGTGCTATGTGCTGTCCTTCTATAGATGGTAAATCATTTTTTCACAATGATATATTTAAATGGTAGAAAATTGCGGATCATGTGAAGCAATGTGTTGAAGGAATGGAAAAAAGATTAAATAAAAACATTAAAATTTGGTGAGAGTAAAATGATTCCAGCTATGCCACTGTTTTCCAAATATTTATTAATTTGAAGCAAAATTAGGAAAACTCAACAAAATTGCAACACATTTTGAAACCTTTTTTATTCATACTTTTTTGTTTGAGATCTAGGTATGTTGTGGTATAGCCCATTAAATATTAGTGCAATAAAATGCAAGTTCCAATTAACCAAAAATTTCCGTTGGTTTTTGATAATTTTTTTACAGACGTCGTCACATTTTTCGTCCGTATAATAAAAAATTTCAAACGTGCAATCTATGGAAGAAAATGCTTGCCATCGTCAGTAAAAACCATTAGCAAAAAATCCACCGAAATATGTAGTACTTCCGGCTTGCATTTCATTATACTAAATTTGAATGAGTTATGAAACTCCATGCTTAGAATTTTTTTTGGAATTTTTTCAAAATTCATATTTTTTTCAGCGAAGTAACTCAATGTATTTTAAGATTTCCACCAAAATATTTCAGAAAAATATTAAGTTTTCCGTAAACTGGACTAATTTGAAATCAGCATAAAAAATGCATTCCTAAGATTCCGCAAATATTTTAATGCAGATCTTTTAAGCTTAAATTATCATCTGCAGTGAGTTTTTTCAAAGTGTTGTAATAAAAAAACTCCATTTTTCGTATGAGCCCCCCCTAAGTAGATAAGTTTCTACATAATGTATTTGAACCAAAACACACCATTAGTGCGATTTTTACGAATATTTGCACTTTCGCGTCACCTAGTGGGCACATTTTTGCACACATTTTTTATTTTTAATTCCAGCAAAACTGGATCATAATTGCGATTTTTGTTCTATCGGGTAAATTTTCCCCTATTTCATTTATATATATAGGTAATATAAGTTTTGAGTTTCAATCCAATCGAACAATAAATACAGTTTTTACGAATATCTGCACTATTGCGCCACCTAGCGGCAACATTTTTTTCAAACTTATCATATTTTTCAAGAACGGTAGTATCTTTTTCAACCAAATCGAACCAGGAATGCAAGTAGTAGTAAATTTTTATATTACGTTGCATTATCATCGAGATCTGGTCTATGCTATCAAGAAAAGCAAACGCCCTATTTTTTTCTTTTTTTTTTAAAGACACTTCTGTGATAAAGTCAAACCTTTAGGCCAAAGATAAATCGTTATATTTATGCTTTTCTGTTTTTTGGATAGGCTGAAAAGTTGATGGATGTTTGAACGATTTTTCGACATCCCTTGTCAAGTGTTGTTTAGATACAATCTATCGAAAATATTGAAAAGCGTAATGTTTTAACAATCTTCAAATCTGTTTTCACTTATTTGAATTTTATTTTTATGGTATTTATTTATTTCACTGTTAATGAAATACTATACACATGCTACTAACGACATTTTGTCAAACAAATTGATATAAAACTTTCAATATTCAAACTGACTGCCCGATTATGAAAGACAATACTTTCTGTTTTTTTTTTCTTTTTTGGTACACCACAATTTTAATTGAGTATTAAATTGCATAAAAATATAGCAATATTAAACAAAAACAAAATAAACAAAAAAATATAACAACATGCGAGTACGATTGTCAAACATACCTATGTATGTAGGAGAGGAGTATAGTAAGAGTGATGCTTTTTATACTGAATTTAAAAAAATCACACCGCCACAAAATTTAATTGCGGAAAAAGATACCATGGTAAAAGTTATAACCACATATGTGACGGAGGATAAAGAAATAACAACAAATGCAATAAATGAAAACAAACAAAACAATGCATGTAAAGAACCAAGTGGGCGTGGAACAGAAAAGGACGAGGCAACTGTAAAGTACGAGGAGAACTGCAAATCCATATGCAGGTAATTCGAGCATGAGCATTTTTCATTCATGCTTGGGGTTTCGATATATAAATTTTTTTGGTCGCTTTTTTAATTTTTCTAATTTTTGTTGTTGTTGTTGGTCTCCTACAGGGGAAAACAGTTCGCTTGCGGAAAATCAATTAATTTGCTCGATTACAATAATGAAAAAATGGAAGTGGTGAGAGCTGAAGTAAAAGCTTGAGGTGAGATGCCGAATGTGAAGCTAATTTAATGTGGCAGGTAAAAAGTGAAGATTAAGTGTTTAAGAAATAAAATGTACTGATGCTGAAAACATTAGAATGATCTCATATATAAAAAACAAAAAGTTAGCAGCGTGGAAAAATATTTACCAGCTATAAATGAGCAGCAATGAATGTTCCAACAAAAATTTCCTTCGGTTAAATTAAGCTTAGTTTACTTTTAATATCGTTAGAGATTTTAAAAGCTATAGCATATATTTTTATATTTTTTCTAGTTATTATGGTACATACTTTGAGGCTTTTGATACATAGGAGGCAATAGGTGTGTCAAAATATCGCTAGATGTATCGAAATATCGGTATATGTATCGAATGTATCGAAACAGTACGATATGTTTTATAGAAAATAATTGATAAATACGTCGATATTTTTAATCTCAAAATCTCAATATTTACTTCCGAGTAGCAAATTTGTATCAAATTCGATATTTTTTCAAGGACTTTATGAGCTAGGCTCACCTAAATCTTTATATTTTTCGAAATATTATAAAAAAGTTTATAATTGCGGTTTCATAGCCGTAACTTTTTTAGTAAGATAATAATTAAAAACGATAAAGCTGCAAACGATGTATGAATATTTTTACAATACTTTAGGAAATTGCGCCTTAAGGAAAAAATATCGATATACGCTTTCGATATCGATATTTTCGACTCTGCTTACTAATATTATTTTTTTTAAATATCGATAAATTTTTTTATTTGTCCATCCCTAATTTTATTTAATTCATAGACACACTGTATGAACTAATACCAGGCGAAAAAGTGTGAACTGCACATTGCGCTATGCATTCTGAGTTTCAACAATGAGTGTTCGTAGATTGATACCATTGAAAATGGAAGTTTGCTTTTTTTTTGACATAAATTATAAAAGACACTTTAATTGCATTTTCTACATATCCTTTCACTTTTTTGCATTCATATTGAGGCTATATGAGCTCATTGACCTTTGTTAGCTTTGCTTTGACTGTCAGAAATTTTTACGGGATTACAAATGTCTGCGGTCAGATTTTTATTGCTTTTGTCGTCGTCAAATAGAATTGCCTGAACGATAAAATCTGGCAAAAGCTTTCGATACATTTCGCATTGAAGAGAGGTGGGAGGGAGAGATTATTTCCTTCTGTGACAATTTTCTCAAGTTTTTAAAAGAATGTTTAGTTTCGATCCAACAAAATGCTGGTTTAAGTTGGCTAGAAACTACCGCCACATTTTTATAATTTTTGGAATTTCTGGCCTTGGAAACTTTTTTTTCATATATCATATACCGTCGAAATGAAAAATTATAACATATGTATCAATGGGAATTTTTATAAATTCCATGCGTTTTATGAAAAGAAAAAAGAAAAACGTGCGCAAGACCTAAATTAAAAAAAAAATTAGAACTGTAAAATTTTGATGAAATTTTTTTAGTTTCATAATTTTTTTTATAAACTTTGAGATATTAATTTACGTTGTTTTTATTATCGTATAAACTATGTTTATATAAAATTAACAAACAAAAAATGTATCATGAAAACCTTGCTCATATTATAAAAAAATTAGCATTCGAGCTGTTTTGTTCGCCACTGCACAAGAAAGCCTTAGGTTTCCCATCAGAATCTTCAGTTTAAATAATTTTGATTTTATTTCGTGTGCCATTAAGAAAGCCTTTTCATTGAGAAAGTGGTGCAGTTCGAAAATTGAATGCCTTCATTTAAGAAGGGCGTGAGTTTATTGGTGAAGTCGTAAATTTAAGATTTGAGAAAATAGACTAAAAACGAACGCAACTTTTCGATGAGTGTAAGCATAGCCGTTAGATTGCAGTACTTTATTATGGAGCCAGCAATAAGTAATATTAAACTTTACAAACGTAGCGAAATTTTCATTGATAAAACTTTTTCGTAGATTTTTCTCTAGTTTAGTTTCCCGCTTCAATCCACCCCAAAAATCCCCTACTTGCAACTTTTTGCAGCCTTTTAATTACAAATTTTATGCCTCAATGTCTAACCCAAATTTACTATGTTGAAAAATCGATGAAATTAACGCGCAAAAAAAAAAACAACAACGAAGTGTCCAACCGCAGCGCCTAGTTGCTTAGCCAAAATTCGCACAACTTTTGCAAGCCATTAATATGGCCATTTACACAAATCCTAATAATTATATGCATGTATGTGTGTGTGTGTGTGTGTGAGTGTATGCGCTACTCTCCAGTCAGCCAAATGATCGCATTTATCACAATCCCATTGGACGAACACTGGCACTGACAGTCGAATATCAGCAGCCTCGTAAGCGTTTTCACCGCTCTGCTCTCTCGTACACCGCGCTCATTCAACCCACCATAGATTTCGCTGTCAACGACACAAATTTCAAACACGCCAGCAGTTGTTTGCACTCCAAAGTCCGGGTAACAGTTGGTCCCTATGGCGCTTGGATGGCCGACATTTTTGTTGCTAAATACTGGAGATAATTTGCAAAAAAAAAGAAAAGAGTTATACAAAAATTCGTTGCTGTCCCAGTCCCTACCATTTTCATGCTTTTTGAATCGTCGTTTTCGCAAATTCTATTTCTATTGAGGCAATTAAGCCTTTGTTAGCCAAATGGTTACGAACACTAATGGCCATAATGTTGGCCGCACGCTTATTACACTGCCATTGCAGACAGACGGCGCTTACTGGCCCAGAATTTCCACTTTGACATCGGACTTGCATGAGTTCACTCTTTGTTTGCTTTTTGTTTCTCTCTCTGCCTTCATTGGCTGCTAAGTGTTTCATTTCCCAAAGGAAATTAGAAATTCGCTTCGTTTGTAACAGAAAAATTTTTGACTTTCTCTGCGAAGTGCCAATGGTAGCAAAAACTGGCAAGTTCCATAATTCATTTACGAACGTGCATCTAAACATTTAAACACTCCAGCACAATTCGTGCTGTGAACTCGAGCTCATCCAATTTTTAACTTTTGTATGCCAAATTTTTGTTAGGCTACTGTTTTTTTTTCGCTTTAATTTTCTTCACTCCATGGCCTACATGAGGTTTTGTTGCTCAAGCAAAGATTCACTTATATCTACAACTTCATACGTGGTCGATCACCTCTTGCCGAACTACTCATACTCTACCTTTAGGGAGTCTCTCTAAATTAACCCTAAAGAATTTGTTTTCAACTTTCACTGCAAAGTTTATTCGATGAATCTACGAAGTTTTTATTTCGAAGGTCAATCGATAAATTCGTAATTTATGAACGGCAGCTCGTTGTGTGATTTGTTTCGAGAAAGCTTTTGTGCTTCGAATGAGTGAATGGATTAGTTGGTGAGGCGTAGATAGATGAAAATCTATTCGATTTTCTGCGTTTAAATTTTAAAGTAAAAAACTTATATGGAAATGGAAATTTTCCCTACATATGGAGTAAACTAATATAATACTTGTGGTTGGACTACGCAAACAAAAAACTCATTAATATTTATTTCTTGGAGTTGTATTCAAAACGAGTAATAAGCTCAAAAAACAAAAGTTATTTTAAGTTCAATTTTTTAACTGGAGCAAAGATTGTTTTTGGAGTTGAACTTTTTGCCTAGAAAAATGTCAAACTTATGAAAATCTAAACTTTGAAAAAAAAATTTTTGTGGAACCATTTTCTGAAATTAAACTAAACTTAAAATATTTTAGCGAAAAAAATAAAATATTTTCCCAGCAAAAAGTAAAATAAAATAAAACATTTCCTTTTTAAACGAAAAATAAAACTCAAAAAATAAAAATTTATTTTCTAAAAAAGAAGAAAAACTAAAAAAATTTCTTATTTTTCTAAAAATAATTTATTTTCTAAGCCAAAAATTAAATTTTTAAAGTATAATTTTTTTTTTGACGAAAAATAAAATTGTAAAAGCAGCCTTTTTTGGCGAAAAAAGTTATTTTGTAACCAAATAGAAAACTAAAAAAATATAACTTATATTTTTTAACTGCAAAATAAATCTCAGAAAAACAGTTTTTTGAGGAAAAAAAATTAAACCTAAAACATAACCTATTTTCTAAGCAAAATGTAAAGCTAAAGAACTAATTTATTTCTTAAGCGGAAAATGTAATTTAAAAAACCACTGACTTGCTCAGCAAAAAATAAAACTCATAAACTGACTTTTTTTAAGCGAAATTTAAAGCTAAAAATTATACAAATTTTTGAGCACACACATTTTTTTCTTGCATAACATAACTAATAAAAAAATAAAGTTAAAAAAGAAAGAGAAAAAATAACACTTATTTTCTAACCAAAAAATTAAACTTTAAAAATGACTTTGCCAAGCAAGAACTAAAACTCAAAAAACTACTCTAAATTTTTAAGAAAAAGTAAATGTTTGAAACATACACGAAATTTTAGGAAATAACTCTAATTTTCTAGCCAAAAAATAATATTCAATAAATTTTTTTTTCTAAGGAAATAATTATCATTCATTTTCTGTCTCAAAAAAAAATGTAAAAATCATAAATAACTGTTTATTCTATATTTATGAATAAAAAAAACAGAAAGAACTGTTTTTTAATTTATAAAATAAAAGCAAAAATAACTGTTAATTTCAGATTCATAGAATAAAAAACAGAAATAAGTGTTTTTTTCATATTTATAAAGTGCAAATTAGAAAAAAGTGTTTTTCCAGATTTACAATTCATAAAAGAAAACCAGAAATAATTGTTATTTCTGCAATTGGGCATAAAAATTACCAAAAAAAATTTTTTTTTTTCAAATTTAGCTCTGGATAAAAAAGTTAACTGTTTGTACATATATTTCACTATTTCACTTAGTGTTAAAACATTTTAAAACGAAAATCAGAAATACTTTTTTTCAGCTTTATAAAATAAAAGTTAGAAATAATTTTTATTTTAGGATGCATAAGATTAGAGCCAGAAATAAGTGTTCTTTTTTTCAAATTTATTACAAAAATTACAACGAAAAACATATTTTCAAATTTAGTTCTGGGTAAAAATAGTATATTTAAGGAGTTTTGGAACATTTTTTGCATAGTAGGTTTTTCAATGACAATTTTCAACAATAACTTTTATTTTCGGTCCCTAGTTATAATTTAAAACTTTTTCAATTTTACTCCATCTATTTCCAAAAAATATTTTATTCTTAATTTTCATTGCAATATTGTTCGAATTTCATTCGCTTTAGAATTGGCCCAGAGCAACTGTCGTCAGAGCCATTAAACTCTTGGCATCCATTAATTGAGTGTCAACAGTAAAGTCAAAGGGGGCAATGTGAAATAAATCTTAACTAACTATATATATATATACATTGCGTATGTATGTGCATTCATTTATATATTTACAACAAAAAAAAATGAATTTTTGTAAAAAAACGCCCATCAGTGCAATTGGGCAAGTAAGCATTCAACTATTACTTTCACTATTCAACTGTCCGGTCAATCGGCCAATTTTCCAGCAACTCAAACTATGTGCGTATGTAGTAGTGTACATGCACCCTTGATAGTTGTATATTCTCAATGGTTTGGAGAAATTCATGTCACTTCAGAGTTGCTCTATTTATTATTATCCCCTGTATGTATGTGTGTGTGTGTGTGTGTGCAACTGTGACCTTCAACTGAGCGAGAGAGTGCTAAAAAGTTGGCAAGTGCTCACTGACCATTAACAGGTTTTATTTATTTTTTGTAATTTTTTTACAAAGAGAAAAACGAGCAAACTAAAATATAACTTGCCTCCTTTGCTTCAACGCTGCGCTTTTATTTATTTTCTGTTTTTTTTTTTTTGCTTTTTTATTTCTACATGTCGTTTACTACTTGGCGCTTATGTCGTCGTCTGCCACAGTAATGAAATTAGCTGTAGACTCGGTTAGCACAAGTTGAAAAATATAAAACAACGTTGCACTTAAGCAAAACGTCAAGCCAAGCGCACAACACAAGTGAAGCTAAATTTTTATGTACCAAAAAATTAAGATAATATTTATGCCAACGCGCGGCTTGACCAAAAAAAGAAAACATAAATAAATGTGAGTTCCGGTACACACAAACATCCTTCCAACCACTTCTACGCTTCATCTTTGCTTTTCCCCCTACCTTTTCCTACTAATTTTTTTTTTTTAAGTGAGTCAAAATATGGCTTTGTTTCAGTGGCGGTTTTCCAAAGAACAAAAAAATGGTCTCTGCGGAAAAGTGAAAAAAACTTTAATAAAATGCTGCCAACTTTTTGCTGAAAGTGTGTTTTATATACAGAGCATAGCATTTACAACAATACACATGGGGATTTGCATAAATCTTTGCTTGTCGCGACACTTGCAAGGAATACGAAAATAAAATAAAAAAGTATACAAAGCTACTTTTAGTTAACTCGCGTTTCTGAAGAAAGATTAGAACCAGCAATGAGTTAGATTTAAACGAAGTTATGATGGGCCAGTAAACTTTAGTAAAAAAAAAAGATGCACAAGAAAAATCTCAAAGCAGTGTGTCTGTTACGAAACAAACCGCCTTAAAAACTAATATGTTTCTAATATTATTTTTCTGAAATAGAAGAGACTGCATATCATGCAAAATTAAAAACAAACAGCTTTTTCTGATTTTTATTTTATCAATTGTAAAATAACTGTTATTTCCGGTTTATGTTTTATGAATCTTAGAAAACAGTTATTTGTGACTTTTAATTTTATAAATTTGATAACAGTTATTTCTCTGAATTTTTATGTCATAATTAAGAAAATAACAGTTATTTTTGATTATTATTTTAATCGTCTTATGATAACACTTATCGAAAAACAGTTTTTGGGACTTTTATTATATAAATTGTAAAATAACGGTTATTTCTGGTTTATGTTTTATGAATCTTAAAAAATAGTTATTTCTGATTTTAATTTTATAAGCTGATAACAGTTATCATATAATATAACATTTATTTTTTTAAATTTTAATTGTCTTCCGATAACACTTATCGAAGATTGTTATTTATAAAAGCCAGCAAAAAAATCAGTAGGTGACTTTGATTAAAAAAAGGCAGGAATAAAAATCAATCGATGACTTTTGTTTAAAAAAAGTTACCTGTACCAATTAGTCAAAATTACCCGCATAAAAAATAAAAATGCGCGAGCTGCATTCCTTTCTTTTCAACCTAATGCGATGAGGTGGTTTGTTAAGAAATGAAAATCACAAACAAAAAGTCTTCGATAACTGTTATAATGAGACAAATAAAACTAAAACGAAAAATAACTGTTATTGTTGAGTAATTGAATAAAATACATAAATAACTGTTATTTGTTGAGAATGTAAAAATAATTTAACAAAAAAAAATACTGTAATTTGTTTAGTATTCAAATCAAATCAAAAATAACTTAATTTTTGAATGTCTTAAAACACGGAGCGATTTCGGGATCATTTGGGGATTAATTATATACATATAGTAATTATAAGTTAGATAAAATTTTTAAAGTATTGAAATCTTGAGCTATTTTGACAGTTTTGGAACTACATATTATGGGATTATTGTGAGAACTATATGAGTCCAAAAGAATTTTTAACGTTTTGAAATACGGAGCTATCTCGGGTCATTTCGGATCTATTTTGAAACGTACATATATTATATAATTGTGTCCATAACAAATATGAGTGAAAAATACTTTTTATAGTCTTGAAAGTACGAAGTTATTTTGGCACTATTTCGGAATTATTTTTAGACTTATGTTATAAAAGTATTTCCCTAATAAATATGAGTGGGAACTAATTTTTTAAAATCCTGAAGTTTAATGCGATTTTGAAATTATTTTGGGTTTTTAAATTAAAATGGTATTTCTATAATAATTGCGAGTGAGAAAAAATGTTAACGCCTTGAAATGCGGAGCTATTATGGGACCATTTCGAGTTTATTTCGGGAAAATTTCATCATTTTAGCACGCTTGGTGTCGGTCCAAAGCAAAGAGTCTGTTTCAAATGACTCCTTTCAAGACCCGTGCTTTGCTATTTGCATAACTCGGAACACTGTGCCGTAAGGGTTGTATTTTTTCTGGCTTGTTTATTCCCAGTCACATTTCAAACGCCTCTTTCGCTTTTTGCATTCATTCTTCTTTGCTGCCTTTGACAAGACAACCGCTTACATGCCTGCTGTCATGACAACTTCACGCTTGGCGGGTGGACAGCATGTGCATGTGTCTAACTGTCACTGACCTAACTGTCAGCACAGTCGACAATTACATAATTTAATACAAATCTACGAGCACACCCACGCTCTGTAGTATTATTTGCAAATATTTTTTTCACAACTTTAGCCGTTTTTGATTACCAACGCCGCTTTAAAATCTCACTCAGCAGCGGCAGAGCGCCGTTACGCCTGCAAAAATGCAACGAATGAATGAAATACCGGCTAGCGACTACTAACCACTACCGTCGGCTGTAGTGGGCAAAAAGTTGTTGGTCGCTTTTTGCGCAATCCGTTTGTTCTGTTTTTTTTTGTTTTTGTTGGTTGCTTTAGTTTGTCCCTTTAGTTTACCTCGTTTACAGAATTCTCTTTTTAAGAATATTTTATTTGCGCTGCGCTTTTATTTTCGAGTCATTTAAAAGGTCACTGCGTTTTTATTTTTTGTATTTTTGTGGTTGCAAATTTTTCACTGCAAATGTCAGGACAACTAAAAATGCTGTTTATTGCTGCAGATTTTTGTCAAAAAAAAATTGTCGTTGCTTTCAAATTTGCTAGGCACTTTCATTTTTAACACGCTTTAGTTTTTCCTTTCAAAGTTTTCTTTTTTTGTTGCACTGCATAGTTGCATGTGGCATTGTGTTGCATGCCAACAACATACGTGCAACATTCATCTTTGTCGCCTAACACGAATGCCAAGCGGAAATGCCGGAGCAGCAAAAAATGTTAGTGGAACGGCAAATACGTACATGTGTGTGTGTGTGTGTGTGTGTGACTTTCTACGCCATTGTTGTGGGTCCACATGCCTACAGTCAAATACCAGCGTGGAAATATTCCTGCTGACAAAATCGTTTGAGTGCAACGAAACCATTCACACTTTTTTCATAGCATACATGGAGGCGCAAGGCAGTGTAACACCCACATACATACAAACGCATTCATTTACCGTTTATTGGCCAAACACATTTACTAATGTCAGAAAAGGAAAAACTATGTTGCAGTGAAAAAATAAAATTGCCAAATAAATAAATAAATCAAAAGTTTAAAGCGTTAAAAAAAATAATGCAACTTTGTGTGTGTGTGTGTGTGTGTGTGTGTGCATTGCATTGTTTGTTTTTGTGTGCGTGTGTGTGCTGTTAAAATATGCAAGCTCACGTTGCATTTTAATTTTGATTTCCATTAAACACGAATTTAATTTGCTCGCCAGCCAATTCACACGTAATAATTACAACAACAACATAGTGACAGTTGGAAAAATCGTAAACGAAGACTCACACACATCCATACATATTTATGTACATATTGTACATATTTTAAAAGCACATGCATTTATAAATATATCCACAAGTAAAATACAATTAAATTTACATCAAGCGTTCATTTCATTTTCAATTCACAATTTCCTATAATAATTCTGCAGCCATTTTACAAGCCAATTAAAAATTCTGCAAGGCTGCTGCTGGGCGAAAATTGTTTTTTATAGTATAGTTTTTTATATTTAAAAAAATGTCTATTTAAAAAATTTAATTTAATATTTTTTTTCGTGCAACGGCTTCTGCAAATTTGTGTAATTTGCTTTTATAATTAATATCGAGATAAGGAAATGCTAGTGAACTGTGAGTTAACTCAGTGTTGCTTTGGCTGATTGAAATGCTGTGTCTGCCTAAAAGTATGCAATCTAAAAATTGCCCTAGTTACCTTTTATCACACAGGTATGTAGTGCTCAACCTGATTATAAAATTATTTGTTGAATACACAAATTTTCCCTATCTTTAAGAAATGTACAATTTAAAAATGCAAATATTAATACTTGAAAAATGAAATTAATGTAAAAACCTTTAAAACAAGTGAAAAATATATTGATAACTAGTCGTAGAAAAATTAGTTTTGAGAACTATGGAGTGATTTCAACTATCGATCGTTAGTCATTAGTGTCTTGACCATTCTTCTTACCATTTTCCGTATTTATAATTGAAATTTGTTTTTATAAAATTTTTTATTTAATTTATTTCAATTTTTAAATAATGCAGTATTATGCCTAGTGTAGGAATGTGTGACCAACTTTCGTTAGATACAAGTATTTTAATTAAGGTTTTGATTGCAAAAATCCGGAGAGTATAAATGTTCAATAAAACACCACTTCATTTACTTACGATTTATTCAAACAAAAACGCACTCAGTGGTAAAAAAAATTAGTAATTATGGTATTGAAAATTAGCTTGCAAAAATTTTCGGTAATGAAAAAAAAACTTGAAGTAAGTGAAAATTTTGTAATCACAACTAGTAACGAGTGGAAAATAAACAACGACTGAAAAATGAGCAATGAACGAAAAAACTTGTTAACGAGTGGAAAATAAATAAGTGATTGAGTTGAAAAATTTTAGTTGGTGGAAGAATTATTAACTAGTGAAAACTAAGTTACGAATGAAATTAGTGATGAGTTGAAATCAAGTAAGGCAATTAAATTTGTAGCTATTGAAAAATTAGTAACGAGTGATAAAATCAGTAGCTAGTTGAAAAATAAGTAACGAATCGTTTTATTATTTGTTACAAATAATAATCGGTGAAAAAATTACTAACAAGTGAAAAATAAATTTTTACTGAAAAAATTGGTAACGAGTGAAAATAAGCAATGAGTAAAACGAGTAGTAATGAGTGAAAATTTAGTTGTGAGTAAAAAATTTAATAACCAATGAAAAATAAGCAATAAGTGAAAAAATATGTATCGAGTGAAAATTATTAGCGAGTGAAATATCAGTAACTAGTGAAAACTAAGTTACGGCTATTTTATTATTACTAACGAGTGAAAATTTAAAAGTGAGTGGAAAAATCGAAACGAATAGCAAAACTAATTTTTCACTCGTTACTAATTTTTTCACCGATTATTATTTGTAACGAATAATAAAACGATTCGTTACTTATTTTTCACTAGCTACTAATTTTTTCACTCATTACTAATTTTTTCACTTATTATTATTTGTAACGAATAATAAAACGATTCGTTACTTATTTTTCACTAGCTACCGATTTTTTCACTCGTTACTAAATTTTTCACTTATCACTTACTTTTCATTGGTTACTCAATTTTTCACACACAACTAAATTTCCACTTAAAGGAAATTATTAGCGAATGCAAACTAGGCAATGAGTGAAAATAGTTGCAACGAGTGGAAATTGAGTAGTAATGAGTGAAAAAATTAGTAGTGAGTGAAAATATTCCTTACGAGTGAAAAAGTTAGTAACTAAAAAAAATAGTAGTGAGTGGATAATTTAGTGTCCGGTGAAAAATTTGTCATGAGTGACAAAATTGGTAAAGAGTTAAATCTAATTAAGGAGTGTAAAAACTAGTAACGAACGAAATATGAGTAATGAGTGATTTGTTTAAAAGTCTCTTACAAAATAATGTCTCTGAGCTTTCGAACAAACTTGATTGTCAACTCCAATGAGCTGTCAGGCTATGAGCTAGACACACTCTCAACTCGCACACGCACTCATCGAGCTAATTAGTTCAATGTGTGAATATTAGATATTTAAGAAGCCAAGTGTTATAATCACCTTGCATCTCGACACATATTCTATTGCAGCTTGAATTTCAATACATTAGCATTTAGATATTCACAATCTAAGTACTTAGTTAGTTATTGCCAACCAACTGTCTATTTAGTTTCGTTGCCCTCCCCCTAGACACAAAACTGTTTCTCCCCTCTACGAGTACAACAAACACACACACATACACACACACATTTAGATAATGCATTGAAATTTGAAACCTACAACAGGCTTTACAAATTTACCCAGCCAGTGCTGTTACTGCCGCTGATGATAATGGGGTCACGCTTGAATGCAAATTGGGTGTCTACTGTCGCTCAGCACAAACACACTCACAGCTGTTATTGTTATTGTTGTTTTTGTATGCCGCTACAGTATTTTTGGTGACTGCACTCTTGCATCAGTTAGAGGTTTTGTTCTATTTATTATCACTACTTATGTACTGGTATTTTGATATTTTGTTGCTTGTAGTTTTCGAATAAATCCCGACTTGTATTTCCACCAAGTAATTGCTTGCATTAAATGGCATGCCCATATTTACGAAAAAACACAGAATTCGAGTATACTTGTAGTATCATTTTGTGTATGTATTTATTTATTTATAAAAGCAATGCACCTACATACATACATATAGAGGATATAGCTGGTAGGAAATTTTGAATTATGTTTTCCATAAATTTGTGTAGAATTATGACAGCATGAAATAATATATTGCTATCAGCAAAATCGTTTATCATCATTTGCGACGGACGTTAGTGAGTGTGTTGTGTGTGTGTGTGTGTAATATTTGTATGCGAAATACTAAAGTTGGTTGTGAAATGTTTAGTGAACTTGCTCGTTGCAGTCGGCCTGGCAGTTCAGCTAAATTTTGTGGGTCACCAAATATACGACGAGTTGGTAATTTGATTAGTGATAGCTCAGGCGGTGATTTAATGGGGTACTAATGAATGCAAATATCTACTAAGAAATGAGTATTAAATGTTGTAATAGGTTTAAGAAAAAAAAATTGTATTAATATTTTGTTCAACACTAAAGAAAACCATAGCAAACTGATTATAGAGACGAAATCTGTGCGGTTTGAGAGTTAGCAGTGATCATTGGATGTAAACTCGATAGGGAGCAAACACTTTGCTGCAAATTTTCAACCATATTATGGAGTAATTACTTGAACCTGGGGGATAATTGTTCGCCCCACATGGGATAGTGTGCTAAAATTTTTAATTTAATAAAATACTATCGTTAGTTATGGAAATATTACTGCTGTATAAACCGTAACCCAATTTTACTGATACCAAATGGCAGTCTAAAAATTTGTCTAATCTAAATAGAAAGAAATCATAGATGTCATACTAAAATTTCAAGTCAATATCTCAGATAGTTTCTATAGTAAATTGACATTTTTTCATTAAAGAAATCTGATTCAAGGATAAAGGAAAAGTATCTCCTTGTCGATCGGAAACGAGCATGTTTTTTTGTTTTTTAATTAAAAAATGTAAATTTACCTTGCATAAAGATTCCAGATTTGTGGAAAAGGAGAAATCGTATAGCGACATCGCTTTGATCTCTTTATTTTTTCATTAATAACGAATATAACAAAACCCGAAAATGAGGATAAATATAGCAACGTGATAGTGATCAAGAGATTTCATCGATATCGATATTACTACCAACAATCTTATCGATAACGATGTAAACAACTTGATCAATAATTTTCGATATGAAAACGATATCTTTAGAAATTTTGTTAACGATAACAAAGTACAACGAAATTTATTGAAATTATAAATTTTCGATACATAAATTATTTCAAACATCGATATTTTTCGGTAAGACAACCGATATGTTGATTATTTCAAATATCGATATTTTGCGGTACGATAACTGATGTTTTAAACGCTACATCCCCAATTGACATTTCAAAAAGACCGATACTTCTCTTCCAATATCGATAAATAAATTGAAATTTATTTTCCATGTACAAGATAAAGACCATACGTACAAAAAATTACTTAATAAAGATCGATATACAGAACTAAATTGAAGATGTATTTGGTGCCCTTGGGCATCTTCTACTGGGAAGTTGATGGCAAGAGGCTGGTACTAAACATTCTTTCGCGGCTTTTTTAGTTTCAATTGATCCTACTCAACGTTCGCATTCCTGACTGACCAGGTGACTAGACAAGGATATTACTATTAGAGGTGATAACTCATGAGAATCATCTCATGACGGTTCATAGGTCATTTGAATATTTACATATGAAAAGTGCGCATTAAAAAGTGAGAGTCTACGAGATAGAAATTATTTTAATTATATCATGAAAAAAATATTTCTATATAAATTTAAAATATTATTAATAAATTAAAGCTTAATGTCGTTCCAATGGAGTTCTTAATTCAATTTGCCACCGTCGAGTTCATGAATTTATTTAATAAGTTTTTTTTATCGATATTAATTGATCAGCGTGATAAGTCGATTTCACGCTCAATGAATTATATCGATACATGATGTCGATACTTTCTTAAAAATAAAACATTCCTAATTGATGTAGATAACAGCGCCGATAACAATATAACGCCGATTTAACAGATCTTGACTAGTTTTGACGATTTATATTTCTTTATTTAATTAATTATTTGTTTTTGGCAAAATATAGTTTATTCTAAAAATAACAAAAACAAATTGAAATTTTAAAAGCTTCACAAAATTTCACTAAGCTTTAAAAAATTGCAACTATAAATTAAAGCAAAATTGGGTTGAGTTTCAAATGGCCGCAAATTACCGTTGAATTTTGGCGCCTTGTTGAATTTTTCGCAATTTTCTTTATATAAAAAAAATTTCGGGCACGCGTTTAAACAACAAAAAAATTAACTTTTCCCACTTTCAAAATATAACTACAATCCATATATCGATCGGCAGCATATGGTATTCCCTTAGTTTTGTGTAAATAGCTCCCAGCACTCGGTTTGCCCTCGATGTGATGCTGCCTATGTTGTTACCAGTACATATGTAGTTACTCCTCCTCCTCAACTATTTACATGTCTGATTAAAGTATTAATTTTCAGTAGCAAACTGTCAAAAGTACTCAAAATAACATAGAAAGTAGAAAAATAAAACACATTCACAAAATTTTCCATAGTCACGTGCAAATCGCGTATACACCGAAACGCACCCATGAGCATGTAGTACGTGAACTCTAACACACACACACACACACACACACACACACAACCACCACCTGCGTCACACAAATCTAGAACAACAACAATATATGGGACTACAGGGTGAAAGTAAAAGCACTTTTGCCGGTGTTGGCAAAAATATCATTATTACTACAGTTAGTAGCTCTGCAAGTGATTGTGCATCTACATGTGTATTTATTTATATAGGGCTCATCTGAAGTGTTTTGTTGTTGAATATTTTCTCATTTCCCATATGTGTGCATGTAAAGTGTATGTGTAAATAAATAAATTATATGCGCTATTTAACACTTCATAATACCAGCGAGCAGTAAGCAGATAGATTAGCAACTACTACATGTGCCACAGACAACACGCTTGCCAGAGCGCTTCAACAACATGCTCTGCTTTGCGGCACGTGGCATAACAATACGCTTGAGAACACTCACAAATGGAGGCACTGGTAGTTATTTGCAAGCATAATATGCGATCACGACTAGTGCAACGTGGGCTACAGTGAGCGAAAAAAAAACGAGGATATGTTACGCAGAGCTGGCGATAGTCTAAAGTAGTGGATACAGTGGATGTAGAAAGAGGAAACAGGTGGCAACCCTATTTAAAATATTCCTATAAAATTTCTCCTACTGAAAGGAATAGCTTCACACTCATCTTTTAATATTTTATATAGCTCGTGTATAGTTGAATTAACCTCGACTTTTCAGCATGTTTAGCTAACTGTAACCCTTTCCTTTAGCATATCGAACAGTTTGGCACCCTTATTCCAGGTGGCAACAATTTCTAAAACTTCTCCTCGCTGAGATGAATCGTTTGATATCCATATTTCAATATTTCATATAACTTTTAAACAGGTGGCATAAAATATATTTTACAACCTATTATAGTACAGAAAACTTTCTATGTCGTGCTCACAAGAGTTCTCTTCCGGATCTTTGTATAACTTCCTTTCACTAGGTTATTTCGTAAACCAATTGGGAATTACAAATTTAACTCCCGTAGGAGAATGAAATGCTAAGAAAATCACAAGCTGATTAAATATCTTTCGTAGCCTACTTTTGGGTGCACTATTTGGCTCTCACATTTGGACAAATTTAATTGTAAATGGATGTGAGTCTCTTCTGTGGACATTCCGTAATTATTTCTCCTAAGAAAGCTCAGAGCCAGTGTTACCCAGTAAAATGCCAAAGTAAACATTTTGTAAGAAATAAAAAACTTTTGACATTTTATTTTACTTTTTCATCAGCACTTTACTTTATGCCACAAATGATTTTGCAATTTTGCTGCATGCTTGTTTTGCATCGCTTTAATATATATAATTTTAATTATTGCCGCCTTCTCACTTTGCGCAGTACAATTGCGCCAACAAGGACATTAATTATTTCACTTAACGACAACCTGCATAACTTTCCATAGCTACTACATATTAACATTACGCATCACTCCAACGCACTACTCACACGAGAGAGCTGGCTGTAACGTTTAATGCAACTCGCCACAGCCATATTAACTTTTTTTATTATACTCACCTACATACATACATATAAAGCCGAGTACATCATTGTCTGTACTTGTAGTAATCATTTATTCTTGTCATGACCTTTGCTTCAGCCATTAATGCAAGTACCTTGATATGTATTCATCTCTTTAGGTGTATGGTTTTTTTTATGCCGCATGCGTTTGGCAACGCCCTTTGACCTGCTTGCCTGAATTGGCATACTTTTGACTCTTGTATGTTTGGGTAAGTGGAAGTGGCGGCTTGTGCATTTTCGCTTTCTTTATAACAGTTGGGGTTTGGCATATAACCAACTTAATTATTACTCGTATACATACTCCGTTCATTACTATTACCATTACCATTACTTTTGTTTATGAATACTACGATTATGTGCTTGGCTGTGAGTCTGCTGTAACAGGAATATGTTTTATCTATATTACTTCAAGTATCACAGCGCGCGTGTACTTCAAAACAGCAGCCAACCTTGGCAACTTTCGGTTGGAATATAATTATATATACATACATATATATATATTCTTTTAAATTTTTCATTCTTGAAAATTGTGACTTATTGACTTATGTGATTTTTAAGCTATTTCCCCTCTGTGAACTTCTAAAAAAAGTTTGTCTTTTAATGTCAAATCTTTAAGCCCTAAATATAAAACGTGAACTTACAGCCCTATGCTGTTGCACTGGTAAAACTCAACAGCCTGAAAATTGGGCTTTTCCCTTCGCCTAAAACTATGCCGCCAAAATATTTTTTTATCCCTCTAGTGGTGACAACAGTCAACGACAGTTATTATATTCTACTTAGTACGTGTTAATATATTCTGAAATAAGTAAGGCAAAAAACCATCCCTGGATTTGAAACTAATAGCTAGAATTTATTTATATAGCCTACTAAAGTTTTTATGGTTCGGCTCAGGCTGCTTTTAATAAAGTGGAAAAAATAGTAAAAATAAGTATAGAATAAAACTTCATGAGAAATATTTTTGTAGAACATTTTAACCCACTAGCTGCTAGCGTACAGGTATCAAATTTTAGCGCTATTTCAAGAAACGACTCAAAAAGCCAATTTGTAAAGTCGTTAGCGGGTTAAAATGTTCTAGAGAATTAAACGCCGAAAAATTTCACCTGGGGTCCTCTCAGACAAAATCTATGTGCGATGTGCGTCAAATTCTACATCAGATAAAAAAGCAATAGTTTTATATAAATTTTAGATAACAGTTCTGTTAAGTTGCAATGTTATGTTAATGAAGGAGAGCAGTTTTTGTCTGAGAAGAAATTTTCGGGCGAATAATTCACGAGAACATATTAACCCACTGGCAACTTTACAAATTCGATTTTTGCAGGATTTCTTGATGAAGGAGCTGGGAACTTAATTGGCTAGAATATTTTACAAAATTTTATCGTACAATTTCACTGTTCATGTCTCAAACTATCATTTGCCGTAATATTAATATAAATTTGCACTTTTTTAGAACAACTTATCCTGGTTCATGAAATTTGTAAAACAGAGCTTATTTTTCGAATAATGTGTTTCGAATACAGGGTAATATTTTTGGAAAAAGTTTGCACCGGCCCGTCTCATACAAGAAGGTAATTTAAAAAAATTATGCAGATGGTAAGGCCCTCTAGAAAAGCGTTTCTGTAATTGCTTTTAACTCCCTCCTTTCTCTGCCGACTAGCTACAAATAAATTTCAGGTCATGAAATTTCATACACTCACATAACTAAATAAATAATAAATTTGTTCAGCCATTGATTGTCATTGGCATATTTTCATTGCACAAAAATTAACTCAAATGTGCAAACTTTTTTCTCCATACTTGCAAAGAATACGCACATAAATCATTCAATGTGCGCCTGCAGCGGACATTTGCACCTAAAAAGTGTTGTTTTAATGGAAATACATACATATATATTGGTTTTTGTGCAAAACACATATAAATGCTTTCGTTGTACCGCAATAAGCGTATTTATTGAAAATAACATACAAATATATGGGGTATTTTTTCATTTGTTATATATTTGTATGGAAAAATATTGTGTGTTATGAAATGTTGTTTAATTGTGTTGAAATAAAGTTGTATTAAATCTTGACAAAACGTATAAGATTTATTTAACAAGTTTTCAATGCGCTTACGAATAAATGAAAGTACGAAGGACTTTTAATATTTAAACGGTACTAGTTCGTATTTATTTACTAACAGATAGAGTTGAGCTTGAATCAAGTACGATAATGAAAAGAGAACTCAAAAATTAATAAATGCTGTGCAAATAGTAATAAAATTTAACAGTATATTTCTTTAAACAATTGCCCTTCTCACTAGTTAAATGTGTATAAAATTCAGGTATGAAAAAGTTTATGAGAACGACAAAAGTTTCTGAGTAGCTTTTTAATCACTATTCAAAATCTGGTTATTTGAGAAATCCGCATTTCAATGCATTCCTGACTGATTGAGAACGAAAAAAAAAAGCAAAGCGTCCGACCTTGCGGGGTTTACTAAAGCTGAAGTTTACAGAAGCGCAAAAATGTTTTGGATTTGTGTTAGCAGAGTGAATTGTCGCCCAGTACAGTAGCTTTAGTTTTTTCATAACAAGGAACTATTGACAAAAATTTTATTTAGGCAATATTTTAAGATTAAGAACAGCTCTAATAATAAATTTCTGAGTTTTGTTTGTTTGTCCAGACATAAAAATTAGACACATTAGAAAAAAAAACTAAAAAACCCCCGTATTTAGAAAAGCGGCGTATTTTTTACTTTTTCGATCTGGTAAAAACAAAATTACCCAAATATTAATTTTTTTTTGAGAGATAAAAAAATACTCAAGAACGGAATTTTATATTCAATCACAAAAATATAACTCAAAAAAGATCAACATTTTTGATGAAAACAACGAAACTCAAAAAGTTATGATAATATTTGTTCAAAAAATTTAACTCACAAATTAATTAATATTTTTGATTAAAAAAAAAAAATACCAACTCACAGAAAATAATAGCACTCGAAAAACGTATTTTAATTTTTATCAAAAAGATATAAATCGATATGCAGTAGAAGTCCATTAGTCCGGAATGCCCGATAGTCCAGCATCGCTCCGGAGAATTTTAAAAATTTTGGTTTTCACCAAAAGTGTGTCTTTAAAGCAAATAAAAACGCTTGAGAGGTATTCGGAAGTTTTCGGCGTAGTTCGGGATCATCCGGAAGCGCTCGGTATTGTTCGGAAACGATTAGCGGCCAGCTAGTCTCAGCTGTCCCAACAAATTTAGGTGCAGTGCAGCTCCGTTAATCACAACACTCATATACGATTTTTCTTATTGAAAATTTAGAAATGAGCATTATCTTCATGCAAATTATTTTTTATAATTATTTTTTTTTTAATTATAGTTTATTGTGTAATGTAACCCAAATAAATTAAAGCTTCAAACTTTACACAAAATTTAAGAAACTCAGCAAATTTAAAAAAAAAAATGTCATCAAATTTCCAAAAGTGTCAATCAGAATTTTTAGAAACTTTTTGAGTACGCAGTTTTGAACCTATTTTTATTTTAGTACAATAAAGTGTAAATTTAAAAAGGCTAAAAAATTATTTTTGCCGTTTTTTTTTTTTTGTTGTTAGTGTTGCACATTTTCTTCCATATAAAATTTGTAACTACATACATGCAATTTCCATAAAAAATTTATGAAACAAATTCTCATAAAAACATTGTGAATATTTAATTAAAACAATCACTATACGACTTTTAAGTTTTCCTTCAAAACTAATTGTGTAATTTTTAAAATGTTAAAGGAAAATTTAAATGCTTGAAAATGTCTAACTTTATACTTACTCAATATAAGTGCCTAATCAAGAATAGTACGGAAATCATTTCGTAAGACATGGCGTATGAGCAACAAAAGCGAAGAAGATATCTATCTATCTTGCCAAGTTCCTTACATAAATGTAAATATAAATTTCCAACCACGAATACACTAATCTTTTATAGAATGTACCCAAAGAAATTAAATGAATATTTTAACTCAAATTTTCATGTTCGCCCCTCAATTCCTCGTCATTCGTAAGTCAATATCAAAAAATAAATGATTTAAACTCGGCAACATTGCATGAATCTCACAGAGATCGCACAGCATACGCACCCAAAGGGGGTGAGTAAAATTTTTCATTTAACCATAAAAAGCTTATAAATCTTTGGTATTTCGATACAAAGTAACGCTCGTAAAAATGAGGCATGCGTGGAAAATGGAAAAAAACTGCAAGCCGTTTGGAGCAGAGAGAGGAGGAGCCGCAACAAAGCTTACCCAGCTGGAAGTGGTCGCTCTAAAGCAATTCTATAAAACAATTGGACTTAAGGTGGGGAACAAAATGGGATACTATGTAGTTGTAAATTTTATTTTGTTGTTTTCTTCTTTTTTTGTTATGAGTGAAGTTATTGGAAAAGCAACAGCTCTCAGAGTTTATACAGAGTACAGGTGGTAGCGCGATTGGCTTACGTGGCGAAAATCGTGGGTTCGAGATCTGCGAAAGTTTAAAAAGACGAAGTCCGATGAGGAGATGAGGTGATCTCCGATATAGCAGCAATAACTTCTACCGCTTTTTTCAAATTAAAGTATAGTCTTAATATCAAAAAAAATTTGATTGTTGATATAAAATTTAAAAAAAATATTATTTTTTATTTTAAAATTAAATCTCACATAATACTATATGAAAATGTCATGTCACTCGTGTAACTCTCTCGTATCGATTTTTTTGAAATTTCATATGTAGATATGAGAATAGCTTTTAAAATATATTGTTTCTGTCTCGGAAAGGATTGCTACCTGTTTGAAAAGACAAATTTATTTGAAATTAACACAAGTAATATGAAATATTAAAAAGTTTGCTGTTAAATGATTCGTTTCGGCATTCACGGCTAAGTATATGAAGGTTGCCATCTGTTTGAAAAGTCGAGTTTAATTTAAATTATAGATAAGTTATATGTAATATGATAATATGCGTGCCAAACTGTTCGATTTGCTCAGGAGAACACTTAGAGCATATAGAGGGTTGCCAACTGCTTGAAAATATGAAATTAATAAAATTGTACAAAAGTTGTATGAAATCGTAAAATATGGGTGGCGAACCATTTGTTTGACTGGGAGAAGATTTATAGGTACTTATATAGAGTTGCCACCTTTTTTAAACGTTTAAGCCCTATCGCTGAGTCCAACATAGCGCATAGCAACTCCGAGGAAACACAAAAGCAATACTTTAGCAAAGTAACAAAATTTTCTTGAGCTCTAATTTTTAATTCCCTATAGTTGAACGGAAGAAAAACTTGGAAATTTTGGTTAGTTCGTTATATAAAAAAAAATATTTAAATTCAAATTTCAAACTTCATACAAAATTAAAAACGCTCAAAAAACTTTCACACTTGTTAATCAGAATTGTACAATTTTTAAGTGGCTAAAAATTACCGCAGATTCTTGGCAATTCTTTTTTTGGTGACTGGGAAAAATTGAATGGGCTGATTTAATCAGCTGATTAAAAAGTTAAAAATTTTAGTGATGATTTGCAAATTTTTCCAAATTTTTTATAAAATATGGCATTGGAAACTTTTTGATTTTTGTTTTACAATAAGTCACATTTTCATAAATATTATTTGAAATAAAATATATAGAAGAAAATTTGTCAAAACTGGTTAAAACATTGGGTAACCACTATTTTTTTCTTGAGGGTAATTTTACTACACTGATTTTAACTTCACTACTGGCTGGCATCCCAATTTATTACAACCTATGTACATTTTGTGGTACTTGCTCTAATGCTACTTTTTACAATAAAAATTGGCTTTGTTGTTGCAGCAATAGCTTCTGCTGTGTTAAACTTGATTGGTTTTCCATTAAGTTCAGTGAGCCACAGCGTTAGAAGCAGCAGTAGAGGGCATTGCACACATCTGCTAAGTAAGTACATCCCTGCATACATGCACTTGTAGCTATTTTCAGTATTCAATATCCGAGTCTTTTATTTGCCAAAAGACTAAAAAAAATATTGCCACGGGTATTCAATCCTCCGACTAACTAAACATAATACTCATACTCATAATCTCTTACATACAAAATAGCGTTTAATTGCTCGAGCGTATTTCAAAATAAATTCTATATTTAATTGCTATTTCAACGATTAAACAAACATTTATTGCAAAATCATATTAGAGCAATAAAACGCCATATTGACGTAATAAACTTTACTAAGTATTATCATTGAACGCGCGACCAAACGAATTTAAGCCGAACTTGAATAAACATCATACGTACGGATCGGTGAATGGATTTCATAAATACTAAAACAAAAATGCAAAGAGCAGTAAGTGGCCAAATTTGGTTTTAATTTAAAAGGAAGGTTTTATTATCTACCAAACGCCATCATTGGTTTAGTATAGAAACAGGTCTCAAGCTGGTCACTTCAAGTAGACAGTAGGTGAAAGGAGAGTGTGAAGAAAAACAGCTAAAAATGCAGTGGAAACAGGAGTTAGGTGGATTTTCATCGTTCTCACAGAATGTTTAATCAAACCCACTTCTCATCAACATCCCGCTGGAAAAGAACTCTATTAATAAGCACCTAATGGTAATTCTGATATATTTGAAAGGGCGCCAAAATACTTTTGGAATTTCATTCTGTACGTTTATTGTGCATATTGGTTTCACTTAGTTGTTGAATTATTGAATTTCTTACCGCTTTATCAACTTGCCGTTTTTCTTTTGTGTAGTTGAAAAACAAGTTTCAAACTAAATATCGCTATTGGGAGTAAAATTTCAATATCTTTAAGATATCGACTATGGAAATGACGTTTCAAAAAATCCTATATCGATTATTACTAGAGATGGTAGATCGAAACATGCAGAATTGATTCGTACGCCCAGCTTCTATACATGTGAGCAGAATAAGTCTCTTCGATATATCGACCCAGGATATATCGTTTAAACAAATTGGTAATCAAAATTATCGATATAAGGAATAATCGATATCTTATCGAACATTTTTACTAGTGATACTTGATCGAAATACTCGGAATTATCGATATCATAACGAACATTCCTGCTGTAGATGATAGATATAAATCGAAAATAAAATAAGTTGGTTCTCACGTTTTGAGATTATGGCTGTGTGGACTACCTTAACGATTACGAAAAAAGTCTTCGGGCCAATCATAATTGCTCTATGGGGCTATTATTTTATGAAGATATATTTTAGTGAAACTAATTTTGCTTTTGTTTCCTTATGTCAGACTTGTTCTCTTAATGTTTAGATTCCGCTCATGCTAAAATTTGTTAAGTTTCTTAGTTTCTTAGCATCAAAAAGTCAGCACTAACTCCACAGTAGATGATTTCAGGAGTTACAAGCTATTCCAAAAGTTCTTCTGGACAGCCAAGAGGCATTATTTTCTACGATACATTCTCCTTTCCTTTCTTTTTTGTATGGGATGGGACAAACTGAAGGCCGTCTGTTTTCGCTACCACGAAATATATTCTTATTTTCCTACCTACAGAAGAGAGCAGAATGTTTTTTAGAAGGTTTCTTGAAGCAGTGCTTCTAAAACTGTTTCTTTACGACTTGCCTTACAAAAATTCGCAAAAAAAATACCTAAGCCTTTGCAATTGTTTTACCATACATCTTTGAAAATTTCAAACGATTGATTAAAATGGAGGCGAGAAAACGCAAAGTAGCTGAGGATGGCTCAGAGGAAATTCCACCAACAACGCAAATGAAAATTCGCATTTAGATCCTCATCATTTTCTGGGTCATTGTAAATATTAAGAAGAAAAGCTATTCTTAAACCGAGCATATTGTATTTCACAAACCATTTAGTTAACTGTTAACAAAAAAATGGTAAAATAATGTTGTACGCCATACAAATTTTTAAACTCAATTAATAATACATAGGTATCGTATTTTACGCAATACAAAGAGTTAACAAAAAACGACGACAACAGCAAGGTGGAAAAACTCACCTGAAATGAAAAGAAAAATTGTGTAATGCAATTATTTTTTGCGGAGTTCAATTACACAATGTAATTTAATGCTGAATGTTATTTAATTTTTTCTTTCAGCTATAGCTGTGCGTTTAAAATTCTTATATCAGATTTTATTGAACACAAAGTAACAAAACAAAAATGTTAAAAAACTACAAACAAATCCCTTTTGTACGAAAATGCATGAAATAATTATCTATGAGTTTTTGCCAAAAATCGACACTCGACGCACTTGCTATGTTCAAAGGAATTGGGTATGCTTTAGTCATGTAAAACATGCAAAGGGGTATAACTTTTAAACTTTTTAAGTTCCATGTGATACTGGTGGGAATATTATCGCGTTTGAAATAAAATTGTGCGATTAGCTGCATTTTAGTTCAAACAAAAATTTTGCATTCATTTTCATCTACTTATATGAACATGCATATATTTTAAATCTTAATCATAGTACGCTGTTCCCGTTTCACGTGATTGAGCTGTCAAAAGCCATATTAAACGCTTTGCCCTAGCAAATACGTGAAACTCCACAACAATTCCACCACAGAGTTGAACTCTGTTCACGCTGTAAAAGAGCTCACTTGGCAACATGTTTCCAGCAACATTTTTTCCGAGATTTGTTTTCATTTCCTTCTATGCGGCATCTTTAAGGCATTTCGATAACTTTGGTTGCTAGCAGCATGTTGCTGGTGAAATTTCACGTTTCTGAAATTAGTACAGTGCAACTTCGACAATCCGGACACATATAGTTTTAGGCTCGGTCGGATTATCGAGTTGTCCGGACTATAGTAGGTGAAGTGTTTGAAATAATTTAAGTGAATTAAAACATGAATTTACTCTTTTGTTGCAGATATATTTATTAAAAAACAAAAATAATATTAAAAAGAATCCATATTTATATGTATATATACATTTATGTACATATGAGCATACATACTATGATTTATTAAAAAACGAAGTTATTTTGTGCTGACTAACTTTGTTGAGATGGTATATTTGTGCTTTTTCTTCTAGCCTCTTCAACAAGAGAATCTCCTGCAGATCCAAATTATTCTCTTCAGCCCACTGAATGCAAACTGCAAATGATTTTTTTGCATCTGCATTAGAGATATTTGTTATTACATCCCATTACTACATAGTCGTCTTCAGAGTCCGTAAGCAGCACTGACGATTCAATTGGTTTAGCGTGTTGTATTATTTCTTCATCGGAAAAGTCGAATGGAAATTCATTAGCACCAGTTGCCCAATCTTGGATATCTTCTTCAGTGATGTCAGTAGTACTGAAATTCATAGCTCCAATCATATTTTGGATGGATTTTATGTCAGCATAGATGCTATCAGACTGCAGTTCATGGCGCAAAACCTGAATATCATATCTTCATCATCCCAGCATGATGCATGTCTTGGCCACAATGCACACCAGCTTTTCTGAATATTTTTTTCGCTAATGCTTTGCCATGCTAAGTCCAAGAAGAAAACAGCATTTTTAAGGTTAAACATTTTTAAAACTTTAACCACATCGCCATCATCATCATTTTTTGATAAAATATGGTGCAGTAATTGCTTTCTGTAAGCAACCTTTACATTTTGTATTAAATTTTGATCCATAGGCTGTAAGATTGCAGTACAATTTGGTGGTAAAAAAAGAACTCTGAAATTTGGGTCAAAATTAATTTCATCCGCTTTAGGATGTGAAGTAGCATTGTCTAGTATTAATAATGCTTTCAGTGGTCTGTTAACCTGTACTAGAAACTTTTTTACGTCTGGAATAAAATGGTTTTTGAACCAGTCGAAGAAAAGTGACGTTGACATCCATCCTTTATTAGTTGCTTTATATACCACTGGAATCTTACAACCTTTAAAGGCTCTTGGATTAGCAGATTTGCCAATAACCAAAAGAGGCAGTTTATGTGTTCCCGCAGCATTTGAGCATGGCATAAATGTCACTCGATCTTTGGAAATTTTTCTTCCTGGGGCTGATTTTTCCTTTGCATGCACCCATGTGCTACCAGGCAAAACTCTCCAGAAAGCAGCAGATTCGTCTGCATTGTAAACTTTCTCTTCACTCAAATCCATCTCAGCAACAATGTCGGCAAACTTTTTTTTAAAAGGCTCTACGGCGCTCTCATCGCTGTAAACTTTTTCACCACAAACTTTTAAATAACGAATACCATGCCGTATCTTAAATTTATCTAACCAGCCTGAGCTCGC
Organism: Anomoia purmunda; assembly: GCA_951828415.1. Lineage (NCBI taxonomy): Eukaryota > Metazoa > Arthropoda > Insecta > Diptera > Tephritidae > Anomoia > Anomoia purmunda. The sequence continues at coordinate 115,374,034 of OX639997.1, forward strand.
TGAAAAATCGTCCTTCCCCGTCATCTTTACATAAAAGAATTTGGCCTTTGCTTTTAAAATTTCTGATGAAATCGGGATATGATTGTTTCTTTGTTGCAAAAACCATGTGTAAAGCGCTTCCTCTACTTCTGGATTTTCTGCTTTTTTCATAACTTTTCTTTTTCCTAAAAGAAAGTTTTATATTGTGAAAACGGTTTAATACATACATTATTTTGGTTCAAATGTTACCTGGTCCATTATAGGTATTCGAAATAAATTGTTTTATCTTTTCCTTATTTTTTTTAATGTCGCAAATCGTTGATTTGGGAACATAGAATTTTTCGGCAACCTGCCTAATAGATTTTCCCTCATCAAGACTTTGTAAAATATCACACTTTTCCTTTAAAGTTAGTGTTTTATGTTTGCGTTTATTATTTAAAAACATGGTACTTGGTACGAAATTAGACAAACACGCTTACGAGGGAAAGAACCGAAACTGAAATAATGACAGTGCGAATAGCAAAACATGCGAGGTAAAAACGGTTAAACCATAGTATAATTATAAAAGTAGTCGCAAGACGAGTTGTTGTGATTTGTAGAAATTTTTGTAGTTTTGACTGCACTGACGAGTGTCAAAATTAGCTGATTCTTGCATAAAAAAAAAATTTGTCCGGATTGTAGAGGTAAAAATTTTAAATGGTCCGACATGTAGAAGCGTCCGAATTATTGGAGTGACCGGATTGGCGCATGTCCGGACTATCGAAGTTGCACTGTACTAGCCTTTATTTATTACGTTCAGTTTTATGCGATATATTTAAGGTGCTTCAAGAATTTTGGTTTGTAGCAACATTTCACTCCAATCCAAATGCATATTGCCGGCGAAATTTCACGGCTGTGCAATTAAAACTAGCCTTAAACCTAGAAAAATGTCCTACCCCTAATCTACACTTAGTATGTGAATGTGTAATGAATTATTTTTATCTACCTTTTAGCCTCAAATCGCGCTTTATTTGTTTATCAAAGTAATTTGTTATTCATTGCCTTTCAAAATAGTTTATTTCATTTTTGTTTCATTCAATCTTTTATGTTTCATTACTACGTATTGATAATACATTTTATTAGTCAAACTCGCATAGTTTTAACATATCTTTTACGCATGCATACATACATTTATGTGCTGATGTCGATTACCAGCTGCATTTGCATTCATTAGCCATAGCTATGAATAGAAATTTTTGTTTCCGCTTTCAAAGGGGGAAAAAATTGGTTTGTGCTACTTTTTATTGCGCAAAGCAACCTTTTCAAGTATTGCACATTTTGTTTCTTTTCATTTTTTCTCGCCCCTCCCCCCTATATTTTAGCCCCTGCTAGTCTTCTGCTTGTTCTTCTATCTAGTTATTCATATTTATATTTGTATTTAAATTTAAATTCCTTTTTACATTCCCCATTCAATTTATCAGCGCATTCCGCAAAGCTTAGCTAGCTGCCCTTTTTTCCAGTTTAAATTTTTTTCCCCCACAAAGCTGCATCAAATGGAAATTTCTTGCAACTGCGTTTTAGTTTATAAAACATTTACATTTGTCTTATTTGCAGCGTTTTCAAAGCAACAACTTTTGCGTTCACATAAAAATAATTTCATATTTTCACGGTAATATTTTAATATATAAAGAATATGTGATTTTTTAGTTCAGCGAGTGTCATATACATAAATTACTTTAGCTTCAGAGTTTTTTGGTCAAACAAGATAAAACGTGCGAAAGCTGTAATTGCGGCATATGCGTTTTCTTAATTAAATGGCAGAGGAAGTTGAGAGCAAAGTAATTTTAATATAATTTATCCAGAAAACTTATTCTGCTTTTTTTACAAGTGATTATACAGATATGAACTTCAGTGTACACTGAAAATCGTCAAGATTGAGTCGCTATAACTTATAACTGTCATACAACTGATTGTTCAATTATGAGATTTTCTTTTAAAACTCCTTCCTTTAGGCAGCTAAAACAATGCAATATCGCGAGCTGTGCATATATCGATCATAAAAAGTCTGCAAAGAAAATCATCATAATCGACAAGGTATACATATGTAGCTCCCAAACAACTGATTGCCTCTTGCATTTGATTATATTTTTTCTGTATGAGGAAAATAAATAGTAAAGTGATTAATAAGCTATCATAGTGTGTCAAACTGTTAGCTCCACTGCATTCAGCCTAAAAGTAGGCATAATAAAAACTTAACAGTTTGGATATCTCTGTTACACGTTGTTTACAAGACTACAAAATGGTTGGATCCAGACGTTCGTTGAGCATTCACTTACCAGTTATTTTTGGACAAAATTGATCATGTGGAGAATGTTTGGCACGCTTTGGCTCTCACAAGTACTGAACTGATTTTAATAATAATTTTCTTAAATTAAAAATTCGCGGAACACAATAGATTGGTACACTAATTTTTTTTGTTGTTGTGGAATATCTATATTATTTCATTTCAATTTATTCAGTCAATGGTTACAAAACCTTACAGACTAGAAATACAAATTTTCTTAAATATAAAACATTAATAACACTTAAAAATAAGTTGATTGCAATTTAGCCAAAAATATGGATCTGGATATTAGTGTGCGTCACTTCACATACTAAATAAGCCTAGGTACTATTAAAATCATTATATTTTTTAAACCTATCTACCAAAATATTTCGCAATAACACATATTAAGATTTAGGTGAGCTGTACCGATTTAAAATTACCGAAATTTTCGGAGGTTTTCTTAAATGAAAGTAGATTTAATAAAATATATATTTCCAAAAAAATCAGTTCAACAAATAGAACAGTTTAAGCTTAAAAAATCTGCTTAAAATATAATGCAATTTTTGATGCTCCTTTTTGATGCTTTTGGCAAAATTGATTTGAGAAATATTTGAATAACTCAGCCAAAACTTAACAGAGTTACACAAGGAAGACATCATAGGAAAAGTCTTTTTCTCACACTTTTCACTTCTTTGCAAATATGTGCCCAAATATTTTTAAGCAGACTTTAGAAAAAAATTGTATTTATAAAACCTCCATTTTTGGAGGTACTTTCAAATCGATGCAGCTCAGAAAAATCTCCAAATTTTTCGTAATATTTTAGTGGCCGTCTAAAAAAATATAATAAATTTTATAGTTCCATCCGAAAAAATTCAACTTTTTTTGGTCTTTACTTTACTTTACTTTAGAAAAAAATTGCATTTATAAAACCTCAATTTTTGGAGGTACTTTCAAATAGATGCAGCTCAGGAAAATCTCGAAACTTTTCGTAATATTTTAGTGGCCGTCTAAAAAAATAGAATAAATTTTACAGTTCCATCCGAAAAAATTCAACTTTTTTTGGTCAGACATCCTAATGTACATATGTACATATATTTTTTAAAGTTGAGCAAAAACTTTTTTTATAAATTGTTTCAGTACAAAATAAATAAGATTTAATATGTCGCTTTTTTTGGGGCATAAGAAAGTGCGTCGCGTATTTGCGTAAAATTTTCAATTTTACAATCTATGTCGTCGAACTGCATAGTATTGAAATTTTATGGGTACCACGTGAATCATCTAAGAATTTTAAAATTGCTTAGTTTTACGGTAAAAAAAAGGTAGTAATATGTAAATGAAAGTAAAATTTTTTGGCATTCAGAAATGTTCGAAAGCTTTAACAGCGCAATTGCTTTACATACCTCTGCTGGTCTAGTTCGAACATAAAAGCCATAAATCCATAAATAATATAATACTTTAATATTTACCAGTTTTTTTTTATTTAACAAACCAAGCGTTACAAAAAACGTAGAACAGTTATGTATATCTCTATTTACCAACGTCACTCACCGCTCAGAACATTCCTTTTCCGATGACACCGTTCAATGCATTTCAAACTTTTTCCCAACACAAACAAAAAAGTATTATTGAACTTTGCTTAACGTTTACATACCAGATCGACTACGGGCGGCACACAAAACAGCACAGTGGGTATTATTGACTTCTATAGCGCTAAAATATTTCACACGCCCGCACTTTCTTTACGAAACAAAGCACTTGTTGTAAATTTAACTTTTGCTATTTGCTGCGAAAAGCGTTGTACAGCAAAATAAAAAACAAAAACAAAAAACAACAACGCCAAGTAAATAAACTTCAACGCACAATCGCTGCGAGCCACTGGGAGTTGGTGTTTAGTTGATTGAAATCCTTTTTGTGCGAACTATAGTGTGTTGATTATAGACAACCAACAGCAACAACAACAACTGCAGCTGCAAACGAAATATTACCAACACTTTCCCCAACTACAATCTATTCGCAAATGTATGGATACCCGTATGTGTGTGTGTGTGATTGTGCATGCGTGCACGTAAAGTTGTTCAGCTTTTGAGTAAACTAGCGAAAACTAGTTTGTGAATTGGCCAACTGACGAAGTTCAATCCTCGGAGAATTGGACTTGCAAAGTACTTGCCGCCACGGTACTCTAACGAACTTCCGGTTTTATAAGTAACTGCTTTTCACTTTTCCCACACTTGATATCTAGTTTTTCGACTGTATGCATGTGTGTGTGTGTGTGAATGTGGCGCGCACACACTTAGCAACTAACTGAAATTCGCTTGAGCTTCCAACCAATCCAATTCAATTCACTTTACGCAATTTCGGTTATTAATCTGCCACTTTTGCAACGACATGCAAGCGTAGCGAAAAATAAAAGCAGCGTTTCACAAAAGTTGCAGCTTCAATAAACTCATTGAAAATTGTTCGGCCAATAGCGCTTAATGCCTACCACCAGTTCTGCAGTCGCGATTGAGTTGCAGAAAATAATTAATTTTTGTTCTACCTACGCCACTTGAACTTGCCCTGCAAAATTTTCGCAACACTTCAGCTACTAAACTTTCGCACAATTTTCTACTTTTTTTTTGGTTTTCTTTTTTTTTTTGTATTTAACTCAATAGTTACTAAAACTTTTTTTGTACGCCAGCGAAACGCGCTACTTTTAATCAGAACGCTGCTCGGTCCGCGTTTACCTACTGCACCGCCGAAAGGATAACCGTAGACTGTTCACTGCAACAGCAAGGCGGCAGCTACTCGGCTTAGGCCACTACTACAGTTATTTCATTTCGCATCTCAACACACACACACACACACACAATGCTCAATCATACAGTCGCGCGCATAGCTTACGGCCTTCTCGACGTGTCAGCCCATTTCATACTGTCGGCCTGGGCTGGTTGCGGTAAAAATTTTATGAATGAATTTGGCGCGTAGTAAATGTAGGGGAATGGCATGGAAATGGCACACTCGTAACGCAAGCGCTTTGCGGCCGCATATAACAGTTACATTATAGAAAGAGAGTAAGCGAGAGCGTAAGTGGCGCTGTGCTTGTGTGCGTGAGAGTTTCTTGTTGTTGCTTTTTTCAGCACTACTACCAAAATTTCCATTATTGTTAAGCTACCAACACGTGCTAGGTAGCCAACAAGTGATAAGCGTAGCTGTCGAAAATCGCGCTGATAAGCACACGAACACTACCACATGGACACACATCCACAAACGCTATATAAATTGTATATGTGTGCACCTATACACATACAGATATTCAGTTGTATGTGAAAAATTGGCATAGGTCGGGAAGAGTTGAAAAATTGTTTGCGTTCTATTTGATTTGAGGAGTGAAATGAGATTGAAAGTAATCGTGGTAATACAATTATTACATATTGCCTTGATTGTAAATTTATAAAGAAAGACATTTTTCATTTGATAATTGTATTTTGAGCTTACTGAAAATAATAGCATTTTCACCTTATAATTGAGTCGGCTCCAAAAAAAAATTTATTAAGAAAGTGCTTTGTGATCAATTGTGCAACGTTTATTTTGCATTGGAAGGGAACTGTTTTGAGACAACTTAAAAAGAAATATTAGACAATAAGTGTTATCAGGCAATTAAAAATAAATGTTAACTTAAAAAAAAATAACTCGTATTGCAAAATGGAAAATATATTTTTGTTAAATAACAGTAACAAGAAATATAAGAGCTAAACGTTGGGATCAGAGATCAAAAATAACCCTCTCCACTTATTTCCATTGCGTTTCTCACTGACACAAACACAAAAACTCTGAAGCAAAATCTATCTTCCACCGTATTCAAACTTTTCTACGACCTTTGTTTATTTTACGCTGCGGAATTATTTTTTCAAAAAAATTTCTTTTGGGCAAAAACGCTTTGGTAGTGACTTATATTTTTAAGTGTCTTCGTTTGAGGGTTATACAAAAACAGAAAAATATAAATGGAAGTGAAACGTTAGACATTATAAATGAGAAAGTTTATATTTTTATATTATTTTTACGTATATAATTTTGCTAGGATTATTATAAAATTAATATTGAATTTTGTTTTTTTCTTTAGCCATATTATCCAAAGAGTTTGTTATTTTTACTGAAGTCATGCGACTTTTAAATTGCTGTTCGATTATATGAACACCTATTTCAAAATCAGCTGAGCTTGAGATCGACAAACGGGTTGCAATTCTATTTTTTGTCGTTTTTGAACTAGCATTAATTGTTTTAATAGCAAAAATTAGGTGAACTCAAGGAAATTTTGTACGTCAAAGGTTGAAACTTAAAGCACATTTTAAACTTCATATTATGAGTCTCTTCGTTTTAAGCCTTTTATCAAATCTAAGTAGCAACTCTTTAAAACATTTTCGAGCCTAAAAAAATGGTACAAGCACACACGCTGCACAATTTCTTATATGATTAATCAAAGAAAAACAAAGAAATTTACAAGAAAGTATGAAAAAGCAATACGGATGAACAAAAGAATGTCAATGAAAAACGTTATTTGCACAGGCACTACAAGTATAAGCCATATTTTCTGCGCTTGTACTTCTAAATACATTTTCCTACAACCTACGCGCACATCCTCAGCGAGAGACTTTACCAGCTACATTGAGCTATTTAGCCGACATTGTTCATTTCCCAGGTACAATTCCCGCTCTCATCTTCAACTGTCACACACGCAGATACGCGCGCACATGAATCCCAATAGCATGCTGCCACAAATGTAGCTTGCTTTGTCCATTTTACGGCGTGAGATGCCCAGTTGTGTCATTTGTTGTATGTTCTGGTTCTGATGGCCGTACACTTTGCATTTCGCTAGTGGCTGATATCGAGAAATACTTTGTCTTCTTATGACCACATGGTCCTAGATAATTGAGCTACTGCTTGGTGAATAACTGCCATGAAGGCAAATATTTGTACCTTTGTGAATTGTGTATAGAATCTGCTTGAGTTTGTAGTTGCATCAGTTTAGATGATTTTTTTCTTTATCTTTCAGTGGGCCCCTTTACTTACTTTTTCTCTTACGATTAAAAAATGGCACTGCTTTGTGTTAAAAATAATATATTGACCATTATACTGATATCGGTCGCTGGAGCGTCCTTAGTGTCTCCTCAGCGATACTGAACCAGGCAAAAGGTATCATCTCTAACGTGCCAAATTGCCGTAACTTTCAACAGTATCATATAATTTTTCGCCCCGATTAGGGTTTCTTGGGTTATATCACCTGCTGTCATATCGGCTTCTCTATCGCCAGCCCACCTCATTTCTGTCATTCAAAAAATTTATGAAATGCCGATTCAGAAACCCATTTTTGACGCAAGATCTGAAAACGGCTGTGGACGCTCAGCGTTTGACGGTTGAGCCAGAAACCGAGCTGAGGTCCTTCTTCTTTTAGCATGTCCTCGTCTTCGTGTAATTGTAGTAGAAGTGCAAGTCATGCAGCACGTCGACCGTACTCTATTTTGTCAGTATTCTTCTGTGTTTTGCGCTCAGTCAATACTCATCCCCAGGTAATTCACGGCAGCCTTAGTCGAAATCATCGTCTCTTCTATCTGCATATCGCGACAGTCCTAGACACATCCAACTGTAGGTACATGTCCTGACATCCAAGGGGGGGATTCGGGAAATCATTTATGCCCCGTCATCGACGACATGTCGGAAAAAAATATCGTTCCGCCACCCAAAGTGTGTTTGTCCGCTGCGCATTACTTGGAGGCAGAACGGTGCCTCAGACAGTCTACTAAGGTATAGATAAAAATATCGATAATGATTGTAATGCCACAACACGATAAAAAACTATCGATAACTATACTTTCATGATGGAATACCGCATCGAGCCTTTTAGTGATGACGTCGCTTACCTCTACCTCGTCAGAAAGAGATTTGCCCGATTTTTCTGGAAGATTTTCTCAACAGCATAATGAGTTTGTTTAAACTTTCGGTCGGTCTATATATGTATATTAAGGTGGTCCATAAAATGAAATTAACGATTTTTCCAGACACACCTCCTCAATCGTCAATAGCATGGCCAAAGATGTCACATATTCATTTTTATTCCGATTGGAGACGGTTAAGAGGTGTCGCGAATGTGTCAAAGTTCACATTACTCTATGAAGACTCAAAAATTTAAATCATTTATTTTCATCTAATACCCAAAATTAATATATGATATCTTCGACTATAGTAGTATGGATTTTAGGCATAAAATTAAAAAAAAGTGGTTTAAATTTTTTGCATCTCCATGGGGGAATCTGAATTTTGCCCCACGTCAATCGGTGTCAAAATTTATAAGTGATATCTACGACTATAGCAATAGCGACGTAGGGGTTGAAGTTTAGGAAATCTGGTTTCAAAAAAGTTCTTCTTAGATTCCAGCACCACCCTATTTTAAATACATATATATTTCTGGAACGCCATTTCCTTGAAACTTTCAGCAATTTAAGTAGCGACTCGGTGGAATGTTTTACTAAAATCACTAAAAGCTAAGGATATACATTTGAATTATATCATTCTGACTGCTTCACTCAATCCTGTCAACTGTCACACACACACACATGTGAGTGCATACATAAAGTAATTATATGTGTTGTGTGTGTGTGTGTAAGTAAGGCGGTTATTCGCGAAAGCTTTGAGTGGCATTTGCTGCCAGCGATTGTTCACCAAATCATTGATTTCTCAAGTACGCCGCTGCAACTTAAGGCTAGCAAATCACGCAAAACCTTAGAACCGCTGAATCTTTAAAACCGCATTCAATTCCTCAAGTTACACAATATAGCCGCCACTGATGATGGAAAGCACCACCACCAACAACAACAACAACAACAACAACAGCATTCATGTATGATAGTGACATGACAGCAAAATCGTTTATACAAAAAACAAAGGCATGGCTGCTGTCGTTTGATTTTTTCTAAGAAGGCTTAGCTTACCGAAAGAGTGATGGATTGTGTGGGGCAGAAAGAAGTGTAGGAGGGGTCTATGTTTCATATATCAACTATACAGTCTGTTGCTCTGACAGGATTTGAATAATAAATGATAAATACGAACAGTAAACGGATTTTCCATTAACTGCCCCTGACAGAATTCATTGCGAAAATAAGTGAGCACGAGAGAAGCACATTTTGGCCTCGAGCAATGCCCATCGCTCGTTCCACTGTAGATACTCACTTGTGTCAGCCAGTCAGCTTAGACAGCTAGCAGTTCAAAACATACCAGCACTGGCTTAATTTGCCAAACGCCGTCGCATTCTTAATCGCAACCTCGAGTTCAAGCATCCCTCACACCTGCAGCTTTGTGTTGAACTTTTCCCTATTTGCGCGCGTTTTTCCCCGCCGCAACAATGAAAAGTGTTTTGGTTTTTTCCACTTTTTTTTAACGCATCTTCCGCTCATTCGTTGATTTTACTTTGCTGCCAACTGCCTTCAATCCTACGCAATTCTTTCTGTCAGCTTGAAGTGCTTTAACTGGATCAATTCAAAGTGGCATGCCCGCGACTCGCCAGTGCGCAGTGAGAATTTGAATGATAATTCTTTATGGTGCTGTGAAGTCCTTGCGGTCGGCCGTAAGCCAAAGTTGCACACACAGCGATATTTCGTTTCGCTTTTATTCTTTGCAATCAAAGCCCTCCTCTTTTTATCCCCTACCATCGCCGCTAAGGAACTTTGAATGGCATAGGCGGCAAATCAAATAGGCTAAGCTCTTACAACCAGCGTATATAATTTGAAGAAAGGGCGCTGAAAACAAACAGAAACAGCATGCGGAAATTGAACTTCCGTCTGCTCTGGCGGTCAAACACTTTTCCCCTTTCGACATTGGGCTGTAGACGACAATGCGACTTTTTTGCTCATCCAATCGCTTCATATTTTCTGAAAAGCTTTGCTCTTTTATCCAATTTTTTTCTGACAATCTTATGCAATTATGAATGTCTGCAAATCCAACCTATTCATTCGCCGTCACTAGTTGGTTTAGCTTGGAGTTTATTTTTCGTGCCAACGCCAAAAAATCTCACTTATTCGCAAGGTGTCAGCGTCGAAGAAATATACGATAAAACTTGAAGACAGCCAATAAAATTACCACGTATGTAATAAAACAAACATTAAGCCGAAGACGAGAGTGACTACGAATGTCAATATGCAGCTATTTCATATGTATAATTACAACAGTTAAGATTTCTATCGATATCGATAACAATCGACTGTGTAGTATCCATAGCTCCAAAAGTGGCTCTTACGGTGAGAAAATCTATAAGGACTGATATCGATAACTTTATCGATTAATATGTCGATTACGTTATCGATAAATATTTCAATAAAAATAGTATGAGCATTATCTGTATTGACTTCGATAACGATCAAAATGTCGATAACTAAGACAATAATAATAACTTATTGCGATCAAAATGCATACCACATCTCAGATTTTAGCTCTGTTACTGAAGGACTTCTGCTTTTTACAATTAGTCGGAAGTTTGAGGTACCTAATTAACCGAAATAAGCTGAGGGACGTAGAGAAAAACAGTCACTTTTTTATTGCTATATTAATAATGCAATCGATATCGTTATCAAATATATTTTTGGTATCGATAACTATATGGGTGGCAATAATGGCAACGATAATGATTACAATGTCGGTTGCGCTATCAATCAAGGCATCAGTAAAAAAACCGATAATTATAGTAAACACATTAATAATAATGATAAAGATATCGATGATGGTAACGACAACTTCCTATCAAAATTGAAAAAGGCAACTTTTTATGCTTCGCAAGCAGTCGGAAATTTGAAGAACACAGTTTACAGGAAGAAATCAAGGCATGTAGAGAAACAAACAGATTTTTAGTATCGATAGCTCTATGGGTAGTAACAATGATAACGAAACCGATATTTGTAAAAAATCGATAAATATATCGGTTACAGTTCCGATTATATTATCGAACAAAGTAGCCATAAAAGAACTAGTGGCGATAACAACGGCAACTGTTATCGCGAAAATAATAATAATGCAACTTTTATCGCTGCAAATGCATTGCCAAACCTCAGTATTTAATCATCTGACAGAAAATCTTCTAATATTTGTAGGCAGATAGAAACTTGACGCACCCATTTTATAGTAAAAAATTAAGAAAACTGGAGAAAAATTCAGTTTTTTATTGCTCATATTGTAAGGTAACTAAATGAAATCACAAGGAATTTTTCCCCAACTCATCAAAATCTTTGCTAATATTAAGTCAATGAAAATACGAAAGAAGTGAAAGAAATGAACTTTGCACACAATACTCAGAAAATTGTCACTCTGACTGAACTGAGTATACCCAATAAAACGAAATGTAGGCTTTGTTCAACAATGAGAAATAGGACCAACCGAACACAATACCACAATGAACGCTATGAAAAACACAAAAAAAGATCACGGCGGGCCACTATAAGTTTTAGAGTGAATGAGAAAGACACTGAAATAAGTAGAGTTGCAAAAGTGCCAAAGAAATTGTAATAACTGAAATTGCATTACTAATCAAATTCGTGTAAAATTGGCATAAATGAATTGCCATTGCAAACGGAAGCCGCTGAGTACCTACACAAAATGACAACGAAGCAAAAACGGCATTCAAGACCACAGCAGCAGTAGATCGAACGGAAAACAGACCGCACTATTGAAAAATTGAATGTGCCTTGCTTCCTGTGCCTTTTAAGCAAAGTGTATGCAATTTTAATTTGGCCAGCGCTGGCGAAGAAAAAGGCATGCAAAAGTAATACACAGAAAGAACAGCTAAGAGTTGAGAAACAAAAACAAGAATCAGAAAAAAACCACGACAGGAAAGCATATCAAATTTATTACATCGGCCAAGCTGAAGATGCCATCTAAAAGGCAAAAAGTGGCTACATTATTGCATTCCCCAATCACTTGCCTCACCCCTTCCCTCCGCGACACAAACGACATAAACGAAGCCACCTCATTGCATGGCAACCAGCAAATCAAATGTGCATGCAAGGGAACTTGAAATCGCAACCGACGACCTAAATGCCACGTCTAAATGCCACGTGGCAGCAGATTCTGTTCCAACAAAATGCTACAAGTGTTCCTTGCAATGCGGCTGGTCTTCGTTGCTGCAATGGCGGTGCAACTTTTTACTTCATACAATCTCAAGCTGGCAAATGAAAACTAGCAGTAGCAGTAGCGGAAAGGACTCTCGTGTTGGGTAAGTGCGAACGTCATAGGCAAACGGAAAGGCAAATGTAAATGTTAATGGGAAAAATGTTGACCGGAAAGGCAAAACGAACAACAAAAAATAAAAAATAAACAGGAAAAAAGTTATTAGTCGAATGAAGGAAATGTTTAGTTTTATTTAAGGAAATTTAAATTTACTTGCAAACTGGTTTGAATTTGTTTATTTAATTTTCGTGGTAAATAGTGTAAATGAGGAAAAGACAGTGCACGTCTGAAATTGAATTAAAAATTAAAAGTAAACTTATTTATTTGCTGGGAACTTATGACTAAAAGCTTACTAAATACTTAAAAGTTAACTTCAATTAAATCACTTTTAAGTTTGATTGTATCGCTCCTGAATTTAAAGAAATTTTATTACCGCTGAGAAAACACTAAGTGTTTTGTTTAAAAAAAAGGTACCATTCTTTCAATCAGTGGTGCCCAAAAAATTTAAATTACTGAGACAAACGGCCACAGCGCCAACAAAAATTGCACCATCGTCCACAGAATGACAAAAAAAATATTTTACTACATCAGAGCAAAATTCGAGCCAGCGCCATCCAATAGTGAACGAATGCAAATTGGTTTTTTTACAGTTTGATTGGAAAGAGTTAACACCAACCCAGGGAACGTCAGCGCAATTCAACTATTGTTGGGATTGTGTTGAGTGTTGCTCTTTCAAAAATGAGGTGGTGTTTATTGTAAGTGAGTCTAAGCGAGCCACATCCATAACCATTACAATTATAAAGATCAGTGTATTTTTCATTTTACGTAAGGTTATCGGTGTATGGTAGCGCTATCGTTGTCAGCATTTCATTGCCATCGGTAAGTTTGTCATTGACAATATCTGTGCCCCTGAGGAAATCTTCTACATTGCGCGATAACGATAGTTACAGTTATCGTTATCGTTATTATTATCGATAACGATTGTTTATATCGATATAGGTATCAGAATTTGCTACAACGATGCATTATAGGTAACAGTATCGGTAACTTTACTGAAATTTTTTTGTTATCGATATCGTGTTTCCTTATTATTATCGATATTTTTTTTTATATTGTTACGATATCGTGTTCCACTTCTTCTAGATTGAATTCATTTTCTTGTTTGCAAAAAAGCTGCGAGTTACTTAAAATTGGTTTGTAGCACTTGTTGTCAACGATACCCGAAATGACGAGCTGCTGAACGTCCGGCAGCTCTTAGTGAGATAAGGCTTCCCAATACTTGCCTGTATACAGCGTCAGCTTATAGAACAATAAGTTGCTATAAGCTTATCGTTAGAATTTTGTATCAATCCGTTGGTAATCAAACCAAAATTCCTTCAGAAACTTTGTCTGCTTGTGATACAAAAAAATTGCCTTGTGATAAAAAAAGAATTTCCTAACTCGCAGCATATTCATTTCACTGCCGGCGATAAAATGTGGCATAACACGCCAGCACATGAGCTAATAAAATCCTTTAAATTTTCCATTATACAAAATAAGGAAATTCCTTAGGTCTTATTTTTTCTCACACCTTCTCGTTTTTTATTCACCTTATGACTTTGGAAATTGTAATTTCTTGTGAATTAACCTAATTTGTAAATATTTTCCGGTGCCGCACAGAGAGCACACACAAAAGGTCATAAAAAACTAATCTCCGCTCGAATATTACGTAAACTGTGGGCAATGTGATTTCTTTGCCTGACATGCTAATAGCAAATGGCTATAAGACGACTAGATGGCTACGACCAGCTGCTGGCGCTTAACAATGTACGTAAAACTAGTAGCCACACAAATCTGAATGATGGCTAGCAGGTGTATGAAATTTCTTACTGTCTACCACATTTATAACATGTAGCATGCCTTTGTGTGTGTGTGAGAGAGTAATGAAATGACTTTTGAAATTAAATTTACGTACACTTTGTGTATTAGAATGACAGTTAGGCGAAAACGTTATGGAAAACTCAATAAAAAGTTTGTCGAAGAAAGTGTGAGAAAATGAGAAAATATTGTAGAAAAGAGTCAAAATATTGCAGCAAATTGTGAACAAAGTGCTAAGCTCAGTTGTCGTGCTGAGATAACGAAGTTAAAGGAAAAATGGTTTTGAAGGATGCTATGGTATTGAAAATTGGCAGTCGCAACTTTTGAGTATCCACTGAGACGAAAGGAGTTGAAAGATTATATTTACAGTACCAGGCAAAATGAGAGGATACCTGCCTAGGATGGATAATAACTTCTGATGACATGTAACGGAATAGTAAAGGGGCGGGCACTTTTAGAAAGTTGAATAACTGAATGTCGGCAAAACAAGAATACATTTTCATTCACCCATTACTTTAGTATTAATGACGTAAAAGCTTACGTTTTTTTTAGCGAAGTAATTGCGAATGACGAATAAAAATTCATTCATCATACAAATAATTTTGGATAACGAATAAAATTTAAGTCACCAAACAAGTAACTTCCATTCATTATTCACATAATTTTGAATGACGAATAAATTTTCATTCATCATACAAGTAACATTGAATAACAAATTATTATGGGAATAATGAATGAAAATTTATTCGCCAGTCAAAATTGTTATTCATTCAGAAATAGAAAATTTGTGAATGCATTTTCATATTTTATTCCCAAAAAAAAACATGCCCTCATTTAATACAAGGAAGAGCAGAAAATAATTTTAATTTAAAATGTTTACATTTTTATTTAAATTTTCTGTTTGACTCTAGTCGATTTATTAGTTGAAAACACAGTTTGCAAAATCGGTTATTTGTAGTAACAATAAAAATATCATTGAGGATTAGTCCATGTTAGAGAACTCGCAAAGAAATGAAACTATGCATATCCTCTACATTATTTCGAATTGTGCCACAACGATGAGCACTACGAACACAGATACTCGTCGGGAAGGTTGGCACCGGAGCACTCTTTATTTTTGATGCCAAATGGCAAATTGGGATTGAGAGCCTTGTTTGGGAGACTCGGTGAAAACGTTTCACACTGACGGCTCCAAGCTCCAAGCTCCAGAAAATGAAAAGTTGGAGTGGATACCAAATCAGAGTAATTATTTGGCAAAAAAAAAACATATAAATAGCATGAGATGCTGCACAATAGGAAAATCGCCTGAAAAATTGCAGAAAAGATGCAACTCTTCCTCTGAACAATAAAACAAAAAAAACAGGCGATGACTATGAGTAAACCCTGTAAAGATGGCACCAAACTTCCTTCCGAGGACACTTCCGGCTTGCTTGCGACAGGTTTCTTACGATTTCATGATTTCTGTAGAATTTGTCAAAACGAAGAGGAAATGATTCTGCAACTTCTGTGCCAGTGCCCGGTCTATCCAGACAAATATTCTCCTGCTTGGGTAGAAAATGCTTCGATTTTAACTGTGTGGAAATCTGAGGTCCTCTAAAAATTCTTGCAAAGTCTAAAACGGCTTTAGAAGGCACTGAGAATTGATTATCCATATGCGGAGATAACAGGCCTGGAACCTAAGTGTGTCTCTGAAGAGAAGACAAGCGCTATAACATAATTTAACCTAAGCACGCTGTTAAAGCAGGAGAAAGTCAATTTTGCGAACAAAACAGTCGATGTAAAGCTTAGGCCAACTTCTACCAAAATTTCCATCCATGCACTTGGCTGCCCAGAAGATGCCCCAAAATCCACACGCCACTACAATTTAAATAAATTAAAGCAAACAATCACAACGCTTGCAATACACACCAACATTTGATTAGCAAGTTCCGCGCTCCAGCAATCATTTGCAGTAAACAAATAACCGCAAGACTCGCTAATAAATGTGGTTGCAGAGCGTGCTTACCTAAATATGAGCAGTTATGTACTGATTTCTGTACAAGTACGAGTACAAAATCAACGCTTAGATACCACACGATTTTCGATATCCTAAAGCGTTTAATTATCCCAGAGCTGCGGTGCTTCCAGCTTCATTTAGCTACTTTCTTCCTCGTCTGTAGCACAGCACAAGGGGTTGTGGAGTGGTCGCAGATATTTCACACATAACAATGCGGTTTAGTGGCCTTATGCGAATGGGGCATATCACGACACACAAACCTACAAGTTTGCAAATCGTGCATGCCGACACGCCAAATGCAATACAATGCCAACAACTCAAAGTGTAGACGAGTTTGTGTGTGAGCGCGAATATGGGGGGTGTGGTATGATATGCAGAGGCGAAAACCGTAGCGGTTACACTATGATACTCCGCATGCATTTGATATGGGATATTTAGTTAGGTGGCCATTAGGTAGAAAGTTTCATTTGTTTCCACACAGCTAAGACAAACCACAAAACCGCACATAGAGTTGTGAGTCCTTTCGCTGAGGGTGCTTGATTTAGTGTAAATCAATTTATTAATTATTCAAATTATTCATAGTAATTTGAATTTTTTGAAATTCACTGCACTTCAAATGTCATTGCTCCAACATTACTCATACGCCTAGTAGTCCATCAATGACTCATCTCACTGAATTCAAATCACTCATACGCACGGGTGGGTATGCAGTGTCATTAATCAAAACTGTATTGATTGTTGATTACGTACATACTTATAGCTGCAGCCACTTTGCGGTTAAAACGAAGTAAATTTTGTGCAGTTTGCTGTTTAGCGGTTTGCCACTGTAAAACATAAATTTTGTCTTTTCTATTTCGTAATTATGTCCTTACAATACATACAACTTTATAACAATATACCGAGTACAATCAATGCTAATAACTTCCACTTTAGTTCACGACTTGAAAAAAGAAGAAGTGCGGTCAAGAATTATGAAAGAAAAAGTCAGATTTTTTACTTGCACGTCTAAAATAGGCCAATACGTTAAGATTCTCTACAATAAAGGTGGTAACAGCTGTCATCTCACAGAATAATTCAAACCAAAAGCCATCTGTATGATAACAGCCACTATTGTTGTCAATCTGGGTTTTGTTTCGATAACGATACCGTTTCCAGTAATTAGATTGATCCAATAACAATCAAAATATCGAAAGTAATACAAACAACAAAAACTTGAAAAAATATCGATAACTGTAAGAAATATGAAAAGTTAAAAAAATCTACAACCATAACAATGTCTATAATAACTCCTAGAGATAACAAAAACAATGATAATAAGAACCCCGAAAATATTAAAAAAAAATGGTAAAAAATACCTATAACGATGACGATACCACTAATAAAACCGATTTGATAACACAAACATATCGATAGCAATGCCAATATACATTCATAAGGACTATACTACGAAAATATTAAAAATATCGATAACACTTCCTTTAATAGGACCGAGACGATAACAGATAAAATGGCATATATAGATAAAATAGCGAGAATCGCGAAAATAGTAAAAAAAAGTATGGATATCGATAAGAATAACGAAAACGGTAAAAATATTGAAAACTATGAAGTAGAAGTATTGATAACGATAAAGATGTTAATAATATGAACGAAACGATAACAATAAAAATATAAATAGCAATATCCATTGCGATAAGAAATTCGAAAATTGTAAAAATTTCGAAGACGATGTCAATAATGCAGCTGTCAGTAATATGACAACACAATACAAATAAAAATATCAAGACCCATAACAATATCGATAATCATAAGGCCTACGAAATTTTTAGAAATATCGCTAACTTTAGGAACTACGAAATTAACGATAAGACTCTGAATAATAATACCATGTCGATAACAATACCAATATAGATAATTAAAAAAATTATCGATGGCGATAAAAACTAAAAAAAAGCGAAAATATTGGGAATGCCAATAGACACGAAAACTGTCAAAACACCGGTAACAAAATAATAAAAATAACAGTAAAGGTAGAAAAATACCCATAACGATAAATATTTTAATAGCGAAAAATTTATAGTAAAAGTTATCGATTACGGTAATTGCAATGAAAATGATATGAAATGACGCAACGATAGTGATGCTTAGAATTAAGTGCAACAGTCATCTAGTGCGCTAGTTTTAAGATGGCTGTCTCTTTGCTAGTTAAGTTGCTTAAGTCGTCAAAACTTTTCCATATTAATTATATGTGATAAACGCAAAATTATTTTAATAATATTTGAGGCCAAGTTGGCGACCATTTCCGGACTATTTTGAAACCAGTCCGGAACTGTCTCGGAAAAAGTTCACTAAAGCTACTCTTTAAATTGGCTCGGAATAATTCCTTATTTCGAAAATTAACAGATTTGTTCTCCCTCATAAGTATTATGAAAGTACTTTTACAATATATAATATAAGTCTTTGATATGACACCGATAAGCTGTGCCAGCGTCTCACATCAAAGAAGCACAATAATTTCCTTTTATAAACCTCACACTTTGCTATACATCTTCCCCCAAATTATTGTACAATTTTCGTAATTTAAAAAACCTCATTCCATTTTATTATATATTAAGTATACGCAGTGTCATACGCACATGGCGATTCAACGCTAACGCTGAGCAAAATTATTTATTTAATAAACGGATGTACCATTATTTCGCATTGATTTTTCAAAAAGCATCGAACACGTGTTAGTCAAATTTCCATTCCATTCAACTCTGCCAAATGAATAGCACTTTGAGGCATTGATAGAGATATAATAACATTAAAAATTGGTGCTACGATTGCTAAGTCATCTATCACAAACGGCAGTGGGTAGGCGTGAGAAAATGCGTCATAAGGAGAAATTAGTGAAGACCGACATTTGGAATGAATGACAAAATATAGAAAAATTGCTTGCGTAGATGATTAGAAAATAATTACATACATAAAATAGCATAGAAAGAAATAATGTGAATGAAGAGAGGGCGTGTAAAAATCCCTAAAAAATAAGTTATGTTCTAGAACCAAACTATGCAAATTAAAATTTTAAACTTTCTACAAAACTAATAAAATGTTTAAAAATGTGCGTCAAATTTCCAAACTTTATGATCAGAATTTTAAGAAAACTTTAATGTATGCAGTTTTGAGGGCCACTAAATTTTATTTACATTTGAACTGTAACATTATTATACTGAAAAAAAACTGCATACCGAACATTTTTCTAATAACTTAGATGGAAAAAAATTTGAAAATTTTAAGGAAATTGTTTGCATATTTTATAAAATTGTTACAAAGTTTAGAATTTTAATTTAAATTAATTTTAATTTTTGTAATAGAACGAACTAAAATTAAAAAACAAAAATTTAAATTTAAAAAAATTAACTAAAAATTAACAAAACCCACCTAGTGCTAAAAATATTGTACAGTTGTAAAAAAAAAGTAAATTACAATGTGATCAGCTGTTGGAGTGACCATATATGCTATGCCAAAACATTTCTTGCTTTAAAAGCAAAATATTTTAAAACATTTAGAAAAAACACGCGACTGCTACTTCTAAGCCAGCACGTGCGGTTTTTCAAGTATCCCCACATTCCCTATACTATATCTGCAAACTAGCACGCTAACTAGCAAGCAGAGAAGAATAGCCAAGTGCTTTTGAATAGAATGTTGTTTGTGCCACGTCGTCTCATGTTACGAAATCAGCTCACATCCCTAGTTCATCTCTTGTGCCGCCAGTCTAAGCGACAAGCCAGCTGCAATTTATGAAATATTTGTAAAGAATTTGACCTTGAATAAAAATTTCAATAGCAAATTTATGTAGCTGTATGTGTAAGTAGTTTGTCGTCGCAATCAAGAAAGTAAAAATAAAATTTCAATGGCAAATACCATCAAAAGTACTGCAGCGCGCGGCAATGAAGAGAGGCGTACCTATGAGAGGTAAGGGATGTCTAGGTGAAGCGCGAGGAGCTGAGGAACTCAATCAAAGTACATGGCGGCACTTGGTGTATAATTTTTATAATTCATAAGCTGATGGCGGATAACTGAAAAATGTAATGCGCTCTAACGCTCATAGTAGTTTGAAAGAGATCGAGGTGAAGCGGGAATCCGTTGTAGAGTGCAAAAGCAATACAAGGGAAATAAAGTAAAAGTAAAAGTAAAAGTAAAATTATGTGCAGCAAAATATTTCTAAGTAACTTTTCAGCACAAATTGTCAATTGCAATGCCAAGTAACTTGTTTTTCATAATAATCAGTGGAGGTAAGGCGTGAGATAGAGTTCTTCTCATTAGTAGCTAGTTGTTTGTGGCAATGAATTAAAGGTGCTTGGTTAATGAAAATGACGAGCAAAGGAAAAGTAGAAATTAATTATTAATTAATATTTGCAATCTTCTAATCAGAGCTTGGTATATGTTTGAGGTAATTATGTGCAAAAAATTTTAACGAAACAGAATTTATCATCTTAAATGTCTTAATAAACTAGCTATGTTCATTAGGGACACGACTTTTCGATACTTTTTCATTCGATAATTTAAAGCGATCATTTTTGAAATCGAGTATTTGACCTGCAATATTACATACAGAAATATACTTAAATACTAGAACAATACGGCAGGCGTTGTCCTGCCTGTATTTATTTATCACTTACCTTTGCATATAATTTGTTTATAATTCAATTTAATTTTAATTTTCAAACAGGTGGCAACCCTCCTCATAATTAGGCGCATCGAACCTGTTTAAATATTTTATTTCACAAAATTTGTATATTTTTTTAAAGTAAATTTGACCTTTCAAACAGGTGGCAGCCCTTTTCAAAATATTGCTATTAGTTATTTTATTTAAATATCATTTTTATAATTTTTCCGTAAGGTGGCAACCCTATATTTTTTCTGCCAAAATTGTGTTTCCCATTACTCCGCTTAATTTAAAATAATTGTTTTTGGCATTTAAGCCACACCATTTATCCATTTTTTAGACATATGGCAACACTATCTAAAAATATGGTATTTAGCGCCCTCAAACTTTTTTCGTTTGTGTCTAAATATTTCATTCAAATTGCTTCTTTTGTGGTTTTTTCTTTTTTTGGAAAGGTGGCAACCCTAAGCTAATTTTTCGATGTTTAAAACTTGTTCACACTCTCTTGGTGAAATGTTGTTTTGCTTATTTTTTAAATTAAAATTGTGCTTCGATATAGGAAGGAGACTCAAAAATTATTGTTTATATAATTATTTATTTTTTTGTAAGTTTACATGGACTCCGTTAGAGCTTCCATGATTTAAAGATTTCTGTTCTCAAATAAGTCATCCTTTCCTATTTTCATTTCTATATTTTTCGTAATTTTGCGCTATATTTTCTTTCTTTGCATCTTGCAACCAATTTTTTGTTACTTTCATGTCACTTGCCTCACATTTACTTTTTCGCCTCTTTTTTTGTGTTTGTTATTTAAATATATTTTTTTTTTTACAAACTTTTGCATTTCTTCATGCTTTCAACTTTACATATTTCGCCACGCATGCCCCGATGCAGCAATTCCTATAATTTATTCATTTTTATTGCCATCGTTTTGTCTCTTTCGTAGAATTTATGCGCAGTGTCACTTCGGCTCATATCATAAAGATTCGCTCCATGCGTTACACCCCTTTTCGCGAAATTTACTCCATTGCTGCTCTGCCACGCAATGCATAATTTGTTTGCTAAAATTTTCTTACAAACACTGCACCGAAGTCTTTTATTTTCTCCCACATTAAGCTCCATCTACTTTTGCTTTTCAGTTTTCCCTTTCGATTTTAATTTTTTTTTGTTTTTACCCGCTTTTGGTAGCCAACTGCAATTGGCGTTTAAGTATCACGCTTTCTTTGCACTCTAACCCTTCCTTGTCTCATCAAATATTGTAATTCTATTTTGTATTGCATACTTTTTTGGCACTTTTGTAAACAAATTTTACTGTGCCATAATCTTATGCAAATAATTTGCGAAAGCTCCTTTTCACGCATTGCCCGCTTCAAATAGGGACAGCCCGCGGTTATATTTGCTTCAGTTTCTTTTTTTCTTCTTATATTTAGTTTGAAATTTTCTCTGTTGCTCGTTGTTTTTTTTCGGCAAAGCATAAGTTCGCTGTCTTTGTTGCTCGATTTGCATGTAGAACGAAACTCTTCGAAGGTCAGGCTTGTGGAAGTGTGCTTTCGAAATTTAAGTGTAGTGGGGCAAACTAAACTATTTTGAATGTACGCATATAAAATGCAAATGTATGGAGCAAGAAAAAGGATGCCGAAAAAAGGGTTTTGTATAATGCAAATCTTAATAGTCCCTTGCGTTTCTATGTGTGCTTGTGTGAGTGAAAAAAAGCAAGTTATTCAAAGACCATAGTGCTTCGTAAAAAAATCATGATTTCACCGATATTTTGTGATTTTTATTTTTTCGAACAAGTATAACTGCGATTTTTTATATATGTATATATTTTTTTGTATTGAATTTTAACGATATTTTTTTTGATTTACAAACAAGTTGGATCCTCACTTTAAAGTATTTTTATCGAGTTTGATCTATATTCTGCATTTTTTTACTTTTTCGAAAAAGTTTGTTTTTTAAATTTTTTTCAGATGAAATATTTTATGATTTTTTTTTATTTTCGAAGAAGGTTGATTGACTTTCTGGGGTTTTATTTTGCTGATCAAATTTAATCGATATTGTGCGATTTTTATTTTTTCGAACAAGTTATTTTTACATTTTTATTTTGTATCGAATTTAATAAATATTTTGTGACTTTCGATTAAGTTTGCTCATTATTTTTAAATTCTTTTGTAGATCTAATATAATCGATAACTTGTGATTTTTAATTTTTCGAAAAAAGTGACCGTTATTATTTTTTTCTAGATAGAATCTGACGATATTTTGTGATTTTTTTTTTAAACAAAACTCATAGTTAAGTCTTTTTAAATTTTCTTTAAATGGAATTTGTTCGATATCTTATGATTTGCATATTTTTTACCAAATCTCACCAAATTTTATGGCTTTTATTTTTTCGTTCAAATTTAATAGATATTTTCTGATTTCTAATTTTTTCGAATAAGTTTAGTAGTAATTAAAAAAAATTCTTTTTTTCTTATTTGATCGTTTTTTTTTTTGTTATTATTAGTTTGATCGAATTTATCGATCTTTTACGAGGTTTGTATTTTCGAGCAAGTTTGACCGTTATTATTACTTCAAACTTAGATTTATATTGGTTGTTCTTAGCTTGATTGAAAAAATTAATCTATTAAAATATCGCTCAAATGTGATGGAAAAAATTTATGCCAAATTATAACGATTATTTTATATCGAAAAAATTAGAATAATTAAACATCAATTAAATGTGAACGTAAAAGTGAAAGTTTTTAAAAAATCAGCTAAACAATGAAATATGATCGAATAACTAAAAAAAAGTTTCAAAAATAAGAGTATGCCAGATTGTGTAATCTATGGTAGAATTTTAATAGTAGGTGTCACAAGAATTAGAGAGATATAGATTAATATTGTTTAGAACGAAATTTTCCAAATGATTCTTTATGAGGAAAAAAATGCAATCACGAACATTCTCGGTCCTTGAATAAAAATCAGAAACATTAATGTTTTTTACAACGAAAAGAGTAATGCCAAAAAACCCCCTTGCAAACAAACAGAGATACAAACAAGCTACAAAATAAACCGACAAAACCTTATAAAAAGCAAACACCTCGCACCACTCTACAACAGACAGACATCACTTTGATGGACACAACAATCGGCAGCAATTGAATCAGTTTTTCAACAAGCAAGCCGTACAAAACAAATTTTCAACCGGACGTGTTTACAAAACAAGCAAACGCAAGCAGAGCGAGTATGAAAAAAGTGGAAAAGCAATAGCAGAAAAAACAACTTACCTGCCAAGAAAACCTCAGCAACCAAAATCGAAATGAATGCAAAAGAAAGTGTGTTTAATATTGACAGCAATAAAGTAGTAGAAGTAGAATTCAACGGAAATGAGCTGCAATCAATTGCAATAATGTAGAAGGGAAGTTGATGAAGGGAAGTAGAGAGTTGATTTTTGATGGACGGGCGATGGGTGGTGGGTGGTGGGCGAAGGTAGTTCGACGACTAACACTACAACTTTTTCCCGACACTATGCTCAGCCGACATGAGACATTGTGACACATCGAGATATTTATACAAAGTAACACAAACTATTTGTACCCTATAGGTGTTCGATTAACCCACTTAAGGTTAAGCAGCTGAAACGATTGATTGACGATCTAAATACTTAGCGGGTAGGGTGTGTTTGTGTGTTTTAACAGAGCTAAAAAGCAGAAAAAGTTAAAGTACGTACAACATCACGTAATGCTGCTTTTCCAGGTGATGCAGGTAAGCTGTGCGGTTTGATTATGTAAATAGCATGAAAACTGAAAAGACAAACATAAGTAGTTAAAATGGTTCAGGAGAAAACTACTTTTATTTTAATACATGAGATGGGAAAGAAGAAGCAAGTTAGTTTGCTAAAAAGTCAGCATAAATTAAAAAAAAACAAGAAATGGCAACGAATAAAATATATGAAAACTTCTAATGCAGCAAAATATTCAAAGGATACTACAAAATTAAAAATTTTCAATTTTTCCAAAATTTTTCGAAGAACAATTGAAAAGTTTTTTTTTCATACTTCTTAATAGATGAGTCTAATTCACTTTGACAATCGGTACGCAAAAAAACAAAAAAAAAGTACATTTTTTTCAGTAACATCACCTTCGCTTTAAATTCAAATCTTTTGAATTTTCATAGTGAACTTCATATGTTTTTGAAGAAATTAAATATAAATCAAAACTAAATTTAAAAGCAAGACTAAAGTTATATTTTATTTAAATTTCAATTGAAGACCTACATAAATCGGCTGCAAATTTAAATTTAAACTGAAGCACAGAATATTCAAGTTGTTTTTACTATTTCTATGCACATGTTTAGTAAAGGCGTTCAAAAAATGTATACTTAAAAATGATTTTCGAAATTTTTTATATATATTTCTTTTAACTGGCTACTTATTTTGAAAATATTAAAAAAAATTATTATATTGAACAAAAGTTCGAATTAGGTGGAATAGAACACAAAATCTAGGAAAACATTTTGTATTAAGATATTCTATTGAAAAATAGAAGAGTATTACAAAAAAACATAGAAGAAAGATATATTGTATAATTTTTAATAAAAAAATAAAAAGGATAATGAAGAGTTATAAAAATTGATTTCTTTTAATATTAAAAAAGTGGAAGAAAACAATAATAAAATTATGAATGTTAAAATATTTTACAAATGAAAATTTTTTATTAATGAAAATAGTTTTACGCAGTATTGAAAAGCGAAATTGAAAACTAATAAAATATTATTTGTTTATAGAACCAAAAATGTGGAAATTAAAAATTTTTCAGAATTTAAAAAAAAAATATTAAAATTATTAACGTTGTATAACCAAATATTTCAAAACGTATTAGAAGAAAGGCTTGGTGTATAAGTAAATTATTTTCTTAATGAAACATTTTTTTAGTCAAAATAATTTTCCTCAAAAATTAAATTGGGAAATGAAGGCTGACAAACTTTTATTTGGTTTAACCCTATAGCCAAATAAAATTTTATGGAAACTAAATATTGTTCAGAATTTCTATTTTTAATTACTAAAAGTAATAATATTGCAAACAATATTTAGAATAAAAGTTTTGTGTAAAATTATTTATTAATGAAAATATCTTCTTATTTAAAATAATTTTCGGAAAACTTGAAATATAAATTGAAGGCTGATAAAATATTATTTGGTTATATTAAATAAAATAAAAATTGAAAAGCCCAACTTAAAGTCGAAGTAATCACAATTAAAAGTGCGTATAACAAAATTTTGGAAAAAAAATAATATTTTGAGTTAAAATAATGGAAACATCAAATTTAAAGAAAACTTTCAAGACTTATAATCAATTTAAAATATTTTTTAAATTTAATTTAGAAAACAAATATACTTGTTATTTATTGAAAAAAGTGTTTTAAGTGCAAAAATAATACTATTTATATGTCGTAATAAATTCAAAGTGGTGTACGAAAATTTAAATTTTCATCGAAAGTAAACATCCATACGTAAAATTCCATTAAAGAATTAAATATATTTGAAACACTTAAAAAGTGTTGGTTGAAAATAGTCACATTTTCAGAATTTTTCAATTACAAAAAATTACCACTTTAATTTTCGTAAACATTTTGCAAGTAGTATTGAGCGTAAAACCTCAAAGTTTTTAATCAAGCATTAATTAAAAAGTAAAATAGATAGAGTGAAGTATTTGAGTAGCTTACGTGAACATAAATTGCTGTATTTTATAAGCAGACGATTTAGGCGAAAATATGCCATGCATGCATTGTAATTTTTGGAATATGGCTACAGGCATAGCTACGTACGTATACTTTTGGACACACATACATAAATATTTTCATGTAAATTAGTAACCCTATTCAACCTTATTGCTGCCTATCCATTTTGTCTATCTTCTTTGCCTAGCGCCCGCCGTCTTCTGTACTCCAACTGTCAATCTGCATGTCTGGCTTACTGAGTGAACTCTGTGCCGCCTAATGAAAATCTGGTGCGTTCCGTAAGACAGTGATGAAGAGCAAGTGTCTAATACTAATTAACTATTTTGCAAGACATCATATTAGGAGGAAAATCTACGCTGGGGCGTATGAGTAATTTAAAGGTGGCCCTAAAACATTTTGATTAGGACGTGGCGTATGAGTAACTTTTCTTTGTACCCAATGAAGCAGCAAGTTATCGTCGCCTAGTTTGATAGGAACGATATGGAATTTTTTTTTTTTGGCTTTCTCTGAAAGTTCAATTGATATATCTCATCAGAAAATATGGCAGGCCAAAATCGCTAGAGCGGTTATAGAGTAAATAAAGAAGAAAAAAGTATGTAATCTTTTAAAGCTACTCAGTTTGTTTATTATACCACAAAATAAGTATTCAAAACCTTTTTCTTTCACTATAATGAAGATTCCCACATGGTTGCTGATTAACTAGTGGCAGAAAGGTGCACCCAATCCGCTCATTCCCTTACCCAAAACTACAATCATTTTCTTGTCCCTCGCAATTATTTTGCTCCAGCGCGCAGCCTTAAACTATGCACTTCAGGGATTTTAATAAATTCCAATCCGATGATGAACAATTTAGCGACACACACATATGCAGGAGGAGTCTTAACCTTCGGGTTTCTTTTCCTTGACTGCTTTGCAAAAAAAAACAAATATAAAAATGGAAGCTTTAACCAGCCTTTGGTAATGAACTCGCGAAAGTAAATTTGTGTATGTAACGCCGCTGTGTTGCTATTGCTGTAATTGTGAGAAGCTCACTTCCCTTCCACTCAGGTGTTTCTCGCGCTTATATTTTTGCCTTTAATTACAAGGTTAATGAGTCGATAAGCAATAAAACCATGGCAATGATTGGTTTAATAATGTGTGAAAGCTATTAAAGTGAGGTCGTTCGATTGGCAGCAAGTTATTTGGATGCGCTCTCACTGGGTGTGTGATATTAAGGGCTTGCTGATTGGAGAAAGAGAAAATAAATCACAAACGAAAGCAATTGAATAATATTTAATGAAGAAGATGGTGATAATTTTCATTGAAATGTGAAAACGATAACTTAGATAAGTGTACGACTTTGTAAATGCAGCTCAATAAGAAATACATATACTCACTTAAGGAGGTTTACTTATTTACGATATTTCTAAATATTCATAATACATTTTCTTATATACGTTGAATATTGTATCCACCATTCGTTCGTATGGGGACCTCTTTGGCCCTGGTGCAGGCCTTTTGTTGAATTTGCCATTCATTTTCTCCTACTTTACGTCGCCAGAAATGGTTGCAAACATTCAGAATATACTCGATCCAAATTGACTTAAGATTGATAGCTGCTAGAACCTTTACCAACTCTCAACCAACATTTGAGTCACATGCATGGCTTTCAATACAAAGTTGTATTCTCTGGTATATTCACTCAGGGGCACTTCTAAATTGAGAAGAAAGAATCAGGAATAAAATTTTTATTAATCATTCAAACAATTTTGAGGAACGAATTCATCAATAAAACAATTATGATGTATTCATTATGGGAAATTACTTAAAGGATGAATGAAAATTTATTCGTCGTTCCAAATTACTTTAATGTCCATCCAAGATTAGAATAGACTATGCGCGATTTTTGCTGAAAATATTTTAGTTTTTACAATAATAAAGTTGATATTTCAGTTAACCAAAAATTATTTAAAAATTTTTCTCTTTAAAGTAAATATTAGCTTCCATAGAAATCGATCTAAAAGAATTATGAGATATCACTGAAAAATTAGAATATATCAGAAATAACTGACACTTTTTAACAGATAAATTACAATCCTTAAGATGAATTATTATTCTTATTATTTCATCGGTCAATGGAGATCTATAATATCTACAAAATACCTATATCCCTCCACCCGTTTGTAACTTATCTCTGTGCACTATTTAAATAATGATATGAGCAATGTCGCGGCATTCAGACTAACTGTCAACCAGTCCACTAGCTCCCAAAGGATATGCTTAAAATTGATATGACATTAGATAACGCTTTCAGCTGGCAGTTATTATGTAACTTAGCTAGCCAATAGGTAAAACAAATTTACATGCAGGCATTTGTACAGTTCTGGTCAAGGTGAAAGGTGCAACACTTATTTAAAAAATTCAATTAACTCAAAACAAAACATAGGAAACATTTTCACAAAAAACAACAATTTTTAAAACTTTTTCAAAAGGGTTTTTAAATTGATTAGTGATTCATGTAAAATTGTATAGCCCCATAGAGTGCAACTCTGTGGTAGAAATGTTGTGAAATTTCATGCATATTTCACGGCAATCCAATTTATATGAATTTTGACTGCTCATTTCAAGTGAAACGAGAATAGATTAATATGCTTTAATGCTTTACTTCAAAATTTTTTCAAAGTTTAATATTCTGACTTATATACAGTGATTCACAATGAAAATGGTTCACAGTCATTTTTTGCAGTATTGACAACATTTTCAAATGATAATATTTTTTTCATAAAACAAAATTGTAACTTTAAAAACAAGGTAGAAAGAAACTTAAAACAACGACGTTAAAATTTTATATGTCTTTCTCAGAATTTTTGGTATTTATTTTCTAGTAAAATCTACTGAAATTTGCAGATTCTTTACAATTTTTTTTTTGCGGACAATCTTGCAGATTTTGTACCATGCATATTTTGTATGAAAGAAAATTAATTAATTAATTTAAGGTAAGTTTTTTTGGTTGCTAAAAAGTTCATAACATTTTTCATAATTTAAAATTTGGGTGCTTGTACTTTTTAGAATTGGATTTTTTTTTTGCAATTTTATAGCGCCTTAAATTCTAATATCATAAAGTGTAATTTTTAAGTTGATAAAATTCCCGTTGATTTATGACCATTGTTTCCTGACAGTCGTGCGCACGAAATGATATTTTATATATTGAAAAAAGTGTTAAGGTCGATTTTTCTTCAATTTTTATTTTGTATTTTTATTTAATTTTTTAATTTTAAAATAAATATATTTATGATTTATACTATCGAATGAGCTATATTTAAAAAAATGTATAAGAAAAAGTTGCCCATGAAAAAGTATCACTGGACTATTTCCACAATTAGTCACTGCCGTTTTACTTGCTGTATGAGCTACATATATTTAAAAAAAAAATTCATTAATACAAAAAAGCAAAACTGCCAAAAATTGTGTAGCTATTATTTTGAGTAGCAGTGAACTTAAATATTTGCAGACTACAGCTAAAGCTGTGCGGCCCTACATATTCTCAATGGAGAAAGTGAAGTCACTTCATTTCGCTTGTGATGCGTCAAATTTGTCACTTTGTAAAGCTCAACTGCTACACACGCCTGGCACAGAAACACCACTATATATATACCCGTATATACATAGGTGTACCGTTATGTTGTAATTATATTACATATTCCCAACTATGGGTTTCTAACCACCATTTTATGTTTAATGCGCATCCCGTAGTACGTCGAAATGGATTTGCGTTGTTCACTTCAAAAGTGACAACACAATGACTATAACGGGTTACTCGCACATCAGGAGGAGTGGTGAAAAGGGCGTAGATAGTAGTTTTAGAATTAGTGAGACAATATATGCGACGGCAGCTGCTCCTCCTTTCTGGGGGGGGTGCATGTGGGGATTCAATTGATCGGCTGTCGTCTGGCTGCACTTGAGCTGAACTGCACCCGCGCACGCACGCTTACCGCTCTGGCAAAGGACCTATTATTGATGGCAGTGCTGACACAATGCCAAACAATGCATTGTCCCCGTCGTTCAATATAAAACAAGAATGCCTACATCTCTACAAAGCGAGCAGCAAAGTGAGCAGTATTTGAGCGAGCGAATGCTTCCCATAGTAATCGCAGATTGGCGTCATCATTGATTTCGCATTTGCCTGTGTCGGAGGATACACATTCAGGTTGGTTGCACTACCTGCCAGTAATCGCAATTCACACATGCAGATGATGCCACGCGTATGACCTTGCACTGGGGCTGTATTCCACCAGCATCACCTTTATCCGCATTTCATACTTTAACAGCTTCCTAACCGTTTTTCGCCCCACCTTCCCTTGCAAAATTTTCTTTTGTATTCCAACTTGCGCTTCACGCCTCCCACCGTCTCCAAATACTTCAAATGTGCTCACCGCATTCTTCAACGAAATCGATCATTCAATTGCTATGCTACTTCTCTTATCCGCACTTGTCTTGTCAACGTCCGTGCCGCTTGTCGTTTATCATGATATTCGCTTTCGTTTTATGTATTACACTGGTTTTGACAGTTTTTTGTTGTTCACAAGTTTGTATTTCTAAGCGCTTTACCGTCACCTTGCATCCTATGCCGTATGCTCGAGAAAGAGCAGTTGATTTTTTATTTACTCTCAAAAAATGCATTTATTTATTTGTAGTAGTTTGAGTGACAGCCGTAATCAATTGCGTGCAAGTTGAAGGTGGCAATAGATTGGTGTTGCATGATACCGTAAATGCACAGTGGGGAGCACAAATGAGTAAACAGTGATCTTTTTACAATATTCGCAATATTTTGTTAATTTTCCGTTTTAGTATCGTTCTTTCACTATTAAAAAGCATATAGAGTAAAGTTTCGCAAATACGTTGCCCATATAATTTTTGAATAATAATATGGTAGTCGCGCGCTGATTTTTGATAATTTTTTGAAATTTGTGCCTTGAAATTTTTTTTTATTTCACTCATGCAGTTTATGTGACAGAAAGTGCGCAATACCGTTAATACAAGAAAATATTTAAAAATCAACAGGAAACTTTATATAAAATGCGACTGAGCTTCAAATCAAAATTTCAAACAAATTTTCAAAAATCAAGGAAAATTTTTTGTCAATTGAGACATTCATATTATTTGACTAAAATTAGTTAAGTAACCTAGTTTCCTACCCCAATAATAATGTGAATGTGGCTTGTAGTCATGAGGCTTGAATGTAAAATAATTTGCTTGTGTAACTTTCTTAAGTTAAAAAAATGTTAACAAATTTAAATTTTTGTAGTTTGATTCCAAATCGGATTGGTTTTATTTATTGGTATCCTTGTCGTTATCATTGTTATCGATATCGTCGTTATTGATATCGTCATTATCGATATCGTTCTAGTTTAATTGCAAATCGCATTTGTTATAATTATCGATATTCTTGTCATTATCACCGTTATCGATGTCATCCTTATCGGTGTCATCCTCATCGATATCATTGTAGGTAGATTTAAAATCGCATCCGTTATATTTATCGATAACATTAGTTATATTTTATGGTTATCGATATTTTTATCGTTATCGATATTTTTCAACATTACCTCCATAAAAATGATAGTAGCATTGAAAAGAGTTATTTTTTTCCTACGATCTGTCGATTGCTTTGATTTTGGTTATTAGTGTTAAGAAATTGTTTATTATTGTAATCGAAAATAGGTATTTCCGAATTATAATTTCCGCTTCCCTCTGAAATACTCGAACACTCTTTCGGCTCGTCCACAAATCTTGCAACAACAATTCACATTTTTCTTTATCGTTTCCACATCTTCATTGAACTCGGCTTTGCCGAAATTAAAATTAAAGCATTTTATAATGAAACAAAAATTCGATTCGACATTTTTAAAAGTTCTGAGACGAAGCGGAAACGTCAACTAAAAACATAATTCTCGAATCCACAGATATCCAGCACTCGAATGGCAGATGCTTGGTCGTATCAAATAATAATAAGCATGCAAAGAAATATTGTAGAAGTGTTAAGAAATAATTCAATAAATCTCAATTAAAGTCCAAAAAACATAACCGCTTTCAACCAATCAACAATTTTTTTCTTGATCAGGAAGCTTTACCAATTTCAACTTGGCAATAAAAGCCAAAAAAAAAATAAGGAGCACAGAAAACTACAAAATATTTACAAATGCTTTGTGTCGCAAATGAGAAGGGCTGAGATGTCAATTGTACTATGTCAAGTAGAAGCAGACAATAAATTTATTTTAAATTTCTTTTATTATATGTAGGCACTAAATACATCTGTGTGTGTATGTGTGTGTGTTCATAGCATCCACTATTAAGTGATACCTCACAGCGAACATGACGTTGTCAAATCTATTTGAGCGGAACAAATGATGACGGCATTCGATCGAATGAAGTGCCATAAGTTCTGATGAGTAGCAGACAGCGGACCCGGCATAGAAAGAGCAGCTACAAATATGCACAGGTGTAGAAATAAGGTACTCAAGTGAGGAGCAAATTGTAGCTTTGCAGAGCAATGTTTATACGCAAACAATGGGCTTGCAAGTGACAACAGAGGTAGCGCCAAGTGGCAAAGGCGACACCAGCAAAGATGGCAAGTCAAATATTAAATATCACGCTCAAGTGCTAAGGTAAACATGAGTGAACGTAAAATATACATATTTACATTCGTACGTACTCTTGTGTACTGGTATAATTGTATTGAATCACAACAACAAACATTTAGACAGTTGGAAGCTGGAAGCCGAAGCAACTCAAGTGCACATGCAAACAGAATAGCTTGGGAAATAAGAGGATACAACTAAGGGAAATAAAAAGGAAAGAGTGACGTGGATGTGCAGCGCTTAGTTCACATACGATCCTATATTATTTCGATGTTTCTAGCCCTGCGTGAAAGTTTCGGCATTTGAAAATCAATTCACAGCATTCAATGCGAAATGCCAGAGATCCAGTTTGGGTGGCGATAAAGACAATTTTATCCAAAAGAATATTTTTTGGAAATTTCGCAAGTAGCTATAGCTTTAAATATTTTCATCTTCCAGCACGTAAGTTTAATCAATAAAACCAAATTTCATTATAAACTAAATAAGTATGTCTGACATTTCTTTCACGCGTGATCACTTTACTGGACAAATAAAATGAAAAGAGCCTAAATTCTTTGTCACTGATACTTCATAAAACGCCCATTCAAACGAATTTATGATTATCTATTTTTTAACCTCTCCTCCCACAGAGACCTTTCCTATACAATGGGACGACATTGTTTTTTTTTTGGAAACAGATTTGGGCAAGTTAGGGCATTTTGAGATATTTGAATAGCACTGACAAACAGTAAAAAAAAAAATATTGTGAATCAGAGGTTAGACACCGCTATTTCAATGTTTCCGTGGTCACTGAAAATGAGTATCAATTCCATATAAACCCCATGGATTGATATTGAATTATTTGTGAAAATTTGAAATTGTGTCTACCTATGCTTTTTGACCACTGATAACGAAAATTACTACAAATAATGAATGCGGCCACTGTCTTATTCCCTAGAGTTTGCGTACTATAACCTGAAGAAGACTGCAAATTGAATTTTAATACAAAATTAGTAGTAAAATATTTTGATACTGTTTTAGACTTTCTTTATTTAATTTTAATTATTTACAAAAAAAAGAGTTAATTACAGTATATCACGAAAAACATGTAAGTTGAAGTTTCAAACTTTCTACAAAATTTATAAAATATTAACGTCGAATTTCCACTTTATAACCCGAGTTAAAAAAAAAAATCGAGTATGCAGTTTTGTAGGCCAAATGTCTGTTGATTTTTGAATTTTTCTTTTACTAGCGGTGCTCCGTATTTTCCTGAATATAAAATATCATTTCGTGCTACAAAATTGCATAACCAAAAGTATCCCAAAATTTTAAATTAATTTAAAAGTTTGCAAATTTGTTAAAAATATGTTAGGTTAGGTTAGGTTACTGTGGTAGTTCCCGCAATGGGAACTCACTTAGACATAGTAGCGGAGTCCATTGTGATACCACCTATTTTATGGACGGTAACGTGAATCGGAAAAATCAGGAAGGACTAACCTCAGAAACGTTGCGTACTCCGAATGAAGTCACGCAAATTACCAATCCCCACCTCAGAGAGCTCCTCTGGAGTCCTAAAGAAGTACGAGCCTAGGTACTTGAACCGAACCTCAGTCTCGCAAAGGCAGGGCAGCTGAGCACAAAATGAAAAGATGAATCCACCTCATCATCCGCCATACAGCTGCGGCAGAAAGGGTCAGAGACTATCTTCAAAATATGTTCCATTTTAATAAATTTTATATAAAGTTCGGAATTTTGATTTATGTGGTTTAGGTAAAAAAACAAAAAACTATATTTTAATAATACAAAAAATCATTAACATTGATTTTAATGTTAATGTTGCAAAAAAGAACACTGGATTATTTTCACTGTGATTTCTGACAGTGCACCTTTGGAAAGCATAAAGTGAATTTGAACCTCTTGCAACAAAAGATATCACAAAATTTCGAAGCCCAGAGCCTCTTGGAATATTTTTGGAATTAGCAATTCGAAATTAACCTAGAAAACGACCAATTTTTTTTGCTTTTTTCATTAGACTATATTCTAGAGTTCAGTGTGGGTCAAACCAACGTCAGTTTATATGCAATATTCTTCTTAACTTCAAGCTACAATGGCCTATTCTTATTGCATATGAAAAGCAATTTTCAATTTAGCAGAAATTTAGCCTATTGGCAATATGCTCTCCTAAATATTTTTTAAAACTATTTTCTAAATCGCTTCATACTCTACTCGAAAGCAAGCGCTTAGATGCCCTACGGGGCAATAATATACGTAAATATGTACATACGTAAGTAAGTTCAATAGAAAACCGCTACAATGTCTAACAACGGAAAGTGTTTACGCAAAAGTGTTAAGCTCTACGTTAAGTAGGAAGTGTAATATATTATACAAATAGGACACAATACTTTTTAGTCTACCTATTGTGATTTGTAAAATGTATATATCTGCTACAGAGAAGTGACGAGTATAATTTTTTGTGTATTATTTGTCGCTATTCATGGTATTTATCTTTATTTTGTGAACGAGCGGTGGTAAAGATTTCTTTCTATTCAAGGAAAAGATTGCATGAAATTTCATTTTACTTTCCCTGGATGTTCTTTCCTTATGTAAGTACTGAATACTCGCAAACATACACAGTGCCGGAGAAATGTATTGGCACAGCAACTTTTTGCATAATAATCGCAAACTTTTTCGTTGATTTTTTTGTCAAAGTATGACACTTTGTGCAAAGCTCACAAAAAAAAAAGAATACTTAAAAATTACTATCATCAAAATTTGAAACTTTTTAATTCGAATTTTAAAAAAAAATGTGGGGTATGCAATTTTAAAGCAAATTAAATTAAAATTTAAAAAAGTGTTTTTCAAGTTCTTAAAAATTTTCATTGATTTTTGATAATTTTTTTTTTTTTTGCTTATGGTGTTAGGCATTTTTTTCACATAACGCTTGCACAAAATTTATTTTTATATGGCAGAAACAGCGCAACGCCATCAGTATAAAAAATTATTAAAAACTATTATTTTAGGAAAATACCACTTTTTGTACTACGTAAAATTGAATGGCCTACAAGTTTGTATATTCGAAAATTTCCGAAAAATTCTGTTTAAAAATTTTGAAATTTGGATGAGATTTTTTCTAATATGTTGAATTTTTAAGAACTTTGTACAAAGCTTGAAATTTTTACTTATATAGTTTTTGAAATAGAATAATACATATTTTGATAAAAAATAAATGAAAAATTTTTATCATGTAAAAAACTATGAATAATGTAATAAAAAATCACTGTAAAAAATGTTTAAACTGTACACTTTCCAAGAATTAATACATTTTTTTTTGTAATAAATTTGGGTAATTATTTGAATGATGCATAGAAGTTTATTCTTCATTTAAAACATGTGCAAAACTTTTGAATACGATTTTATTTTTTATTTAACAAATAATTAACTCAAAAGCGCTCATCCTTGATTTCCAGTTAAAGTTACTATCGCACCACAAACAAATATATTACATTTATATTTTGAAAAGAAAGTTCTTCCAAAAATATTTTCACTCTTCCACACACTTTTCTGACACCCCTCTTACATTGCACTCCAATCTTCAATTCTCACACTCTAGCCAAATACCTTTACCGCTCACTGAGTAGTTCACTTCAAAAGCGCAATAAGCAGATGTTTGAATATTTTGCAATCCTGAAATGCGCAGAGAGCAATAAAAATTTTATGAACTCACTGCAAACCGCAAACGAATATAAACTGAAGATTCAGTGTAATAAACGAGAAATAAGATGTACGAAATGCAATACTGCAAGAAAACGGAGTAGAAAAGCAAAAGAAAATAAATGTAGTAAATAAGAGATCTTAATAAAAAAGCTGTTAAAAATTTAATTAGTAGAGATATAAGGAAATGAGAAAATTGAAGGTCACAAATTGACGTAAAAATAAATAAATTGACTAAGTGAAACAATGACAACGAGTTGCATATTTAGAGGCGCATATCGTAAAGGAAATGGTAAAGTAAAAAAAAAAAGAAAAGCTTAGAGAAAAATGCAGTTGAATTAGCAAGGTTAAATTATTTTATTAAGAATTTAAATTGTAAAAATTTTATTTCAACCAAATCGCATCATATTTGAGACTTTTACGAATATATCGATGCCTGCGCCACCTAGCGACTAAATTTTTAAACTAATTAAATTGATTGCCAGATTTGTACTACGCAGATAACAGCAAAAGGTCTGTGAAATAATGCGTACCGGAGTATAGATGGGTCTTGCAGGCTAAAAATAATCCCTTACTTGCCAATAAAGTGTGCCCAGAGATCATTTTGATAAAACTAGGTAATATAAAAAATATATATTGCTTTACGTGGCAAAGCTGACTGTGAAAGATGAAAGAAACAACGTGAGTTTTGTGTCATTTCTTTGGTTTCTTTGGAAAGCGGTTTCAATGTTGTAAGACCTCGGAAGTTTCAAGCTTCTATCGCGATGACTGTTAATCCAGATTTGTATGATATCGTAATCGGTATCGCTACAGCAAGCTTGCTTTTATTATCAATTATTATTATGTGCAACTTTTCTCACCTAAAGTAATTGATTCCCTCATTTAGCCAATAAATTAAGTCAGTATTATTTAATGGAGTCCTTAAAGTGCTTTTACGCGATATGTTTTTGCATTTGTTGGAAAGGATCACGTTAGCTGAGGAACTGGAGCATACAGAACCACTGCGGTACTGCGGTATATTTTAGACTGAGATAGAGCCAGTCCATCAGCTGCTTATCACAGGAATGCAGTTTGCAGAGGTCCACCAACATGCTGATAGCCAACTAGTCAAAGTATTGGAATTTATTATAAACGAGGAGAGGTTGAAGATTGTGTGCGAATTATTCTCAGGTTAGAGTGTCTCGGGCAAACTCAGCGCGTGGTGGGTTCAAATCAAGGCTGAGTATGAATCAGGGCGATCAAAGGAGCTACTCAGCCTTTAGAAGCCACTACTATAGG
This sequence comes from Anomoia purmunda, assembly GCA_951828415.1. Taxonomy (NCBI): domain Eukaryota; kingdom Metazoa; phylum Arthropoda; class Insecta; order Diptera; family Tephritidae; genus Anomoia; species Anomoia purmunda. The sequence goes on from OX639997.1 coordinate 115,412,307, forward strand.
CGTTAGATGGCCAAATTTACATACATCTATCAGAGGGATAAGAGAAATAAAAAGAGTTTGGGATCTTCTAGATTGCCTCAGTAGATCTCTAGCCGCGCAGATTTTGCTAACACGCCATAGACTGCTTGTAATAAAACGCAACGATGTAGAAATAAAATGAAGGAAGGTGAGAAAATGAGAAGTTACTTAAAGCTAGTGCCAGTGAAAATTGAATTACATGCTATAAATAATTTGATTTGTCACTACTGCTTTAGCTGATGGTTTTTTCTCTCCCTGTTATCCCTTTAATGCTTACAAAATGGCGAATGACAACAGTAAATCTGCGTGCAAGGCAATGAGCTCATGCTCGGTAGTCATTTTACCTCTACCAATATGAAAGTAAAGCAAATTTTATGACATTTCAATTTCGTGAATAAGTTTTCTATGATGAATAATGAAAAGCGAATGTTCCAGATTTTTTTATGTGAGTGTGTCAGAAGAGTAAGATGATATCAAAATAAAAAAAGTCGCCAAGCAACGAACGCCAAGTAAAAGCAAATAAAAATAGAGCAAACGCCAAAAATATACCACGACGAAAAGGCAACGAAGCAATAAATGTGTGAAGTGATAAAAGGCAAAGGCGATGCGGCAATCAGCCGTTCAGCATGTCCGCTCGTCAGCATAACAACAAGAACAACAACCAAATCATACACAAAGCTGCGATAATCCGGCTGTGCATCACACCAACAATCCCACCGGAAACGCTTCGAGGACAAAAGCCAGTACACGCTTTCAACTTGTTCAGCTAGAGTTGTTATTTTTGCTTTCATTGCAGTCATTGAAGCGGCTGACTCTGCGCAGTCGCGTGTGAATTTTAGCATTTTCGCAGTATATTTTCTTTTTTTACTTTTCTTTTTATTGTTATTGTTTTAATTTGTGGCCATGTCGTAAATGTGAGTGCAACAACAACTACTCGCCCACACATACAGCTCACCTCAGCCCACCAATGGCAGTGTGACTTTGTTGCATGTAGCCCATTACTCACGCGCTTTCACGTGCACTTGTATGACATATTGCACATTGCAAATGTTGCATGCAACGTGTTGCCAATGCCGTCACCGCCGCTAGTGTTGTTATTTTCCATTGCTTTTACAACACACTACTTGTTTATATTTAGTTGTTGTTATAGCTGGCATGTCCTTTCTGGTGACACGCATGCAGCCACCACGGCACACAACAGCATGTAGCCATCCGCGTTGCTATGAAACAAATGGAAAACATTCATTGCACCCATTTCCTTGCCTCTTTCACTCCATTCTGACACACTGTAGTTTTTTTATTTTTTATTTGCCACCCACTCGCTGTGGGAATGTTTTAAAAAATTAAAAGACAATGTGAAAAATGCATTCGTTATCCGTGACTTGTGGTTTGTGATACTACTGTGGGCTGGTGGGCTGGTGGGCGGCCGGCCTTGCTATCTTCTTAAACAGGCAGTTTGATGACTTTGGTATTATCGCTTATTCCCCCAATTGCGATGGGATAAGCCCTTTTGACGATGATGTGGCATTGAAACCATCAGTAATGAAAAACTTTGCTATTAACAAAATATGTATATGTGAAGAATATAAAAATATGTGGAGCGAAGCTCAATCTAATATTGGGTAAGTGATTTAGAGGTACTGTTTACAGTGGAATTATAGTACAGAAAACCCGCGCCTGTCAAGCAATATTATTTGACATAAGCCTGGTATCATTTCTGTCATTGGGCTTTTGAAATGCTTGAATGAGATCCGCTGTGTTCGACCGAAGTTTTGTTCTGCAATATGGCTCATTTCTCTCAAGAAGGCGCAGTCTTTGAAAAACTTGAAGAGCGGCCATTATATTAAGACAACACTATTATTTGGTTTTGTTTATGGTAGGGATGGGCGTTATTCATTCTAAAAGTTGAATTGTATTCACAAATTGTCTATTTTTTAATTAGGAATAAATGTCAATTTATTATACAAATATCTTTGAAAAACCAATATTTTTTAATTTGTCATTCCAAAAACTTTGAATTACGAATAGATTTTCATTCATCAAACAAAAAATTTTGAACAACAAATATATTTTTATTCACCGCCCAAATTGCTTTAAAAAACGAATAGACTTTTATTCATCATTTAAATAATGTTGAGTAACGAAAAGATTTTCGTTCATTCTCCAAATAATTTTGAGCAACGGATAGATTTATATTCATCACACACATAGTTTTGAAGAACGAAAAGATCTTTATTCTTCATTCATTCTGAGTAACAACCACACTTTTTATTCATTTGTCGATCAAATTTTTTGTATAAGGAATTATAATCTAATCGTTGCTCAAAATTATGTGAATGATGAAAGAAAACTCATTCGGTTTTAAAAACTACTTGAATAACCAATAAAAATTTATTCTTATTTTTCCGTCAAAATTTGAAAAAATCGGCTTTAAGAAATTTTATGTAAACGCGGTTCATTTGGAGATAATAAACACCCGATAAAATTGATTTTTCAAAAACGTGCCTCTAAATATATCACCCATTAAAAGTTGAAAATGGAAAAGTATTTATGAACACAGAAGTTCCGCTAGCTTGACTATTACTAAAAGTTAGTTCGCAAATATCGAATTATTTAAGACGTATACCATATTTAGCACAAAAACTAATTCTAAGTGACTGTTTGTTTTTCAAAAAAGTACTTTAAAACTAAAAAAAAAAAACTTTCGAAAATTTAGCAGTGCAATACTGAAATCAACTGTAGCATAAACATAAAATAGTCACAAATTTAACTTTGCCAAACATATGCTCTCGCACAGGTCTGCAATTAATCGCCATTAAATTAAAAAAAATTAGTAGTTACGGCGTTAAAAATAGCTTTGAAAAATAAAAGCACGCCCACCCATGAAATTCGTTTTAATTGAAACAATAAATTTTTCACAGCCACTAAAAGCTGCGGCATCAAAAAAATAGTGCCCAACTTGGTAGAGCAACTGCAAATGGCAAAAACTAGTAGCGGTGAAGTGAAGTGACTAGTAAAACAAAAGGTAAACAACAACACAAATGTGGCGAGCTTTCTATTATTGTTATTGTTGTGTTGCGCGATATATATAGTACATAATTCATTATAGATTCTTAGCAACATCAAATAAATACAAGCAGCTTTATCATAAATAAACCAAACTCTAATATCTCTACAACTCCTCTTCGCTTCCTTTCGCTGCAGGGCTTTTGGCTAACGTCGCTATCAGCAAGGCGATAAAAAAAACGTTGCTAGCTGCTGGTAGCAGTTGCATTCGCTGCTTTAGTAATTAGTGTGAAATGACAAATTGTGCAGGTAAGGCAATTAAACAGGTGGCAACACCACAACTGTCAAATGCAGTAAACACCGCAATAGTTTGCTCGCCTTTCACTAATGGAGGTAGCTAAGAAGGTAAGGTAGAAAACGAGAATTCTTTTAAAGGGCACTTTAATTTTATTAACACAGTGCTGTGAGTAAATAGGTAAGGAGAAATAGGGAAGTAAGCAATAATGTAAAATAGGTGCAGCTAATTTATCTTAAGCATTAAATAAGTTACAATAAACCCAAAACAAGTTTGTCTCCAATTTAATTCTGTAAGAGACTACTGCGATTAGCTTCAAAGCAGAAGCATCTGAATTAAAAGAATTTAGAGCCTGGTTTTCATTAGTGCTTATTTCTATTTTAGAAAATTGGCATTGCATTTTAGCAATATTTTATAAATATACTAGCTGCACCCTACGAATACATGCTCCGCAATTGAATCGAATTGAACTGTGAATAAGCGTTTAAGAGATATTCCAGCTCTAGTGCCACCTATCGGTTAATTTTTTAAATAAAATATTTGAGTTTATGTGACTAATAAACTTATGTTTCGAATTTGAATGAAATCGGACTTTAAACAGGGTTTTTGGAAATATCTCGACACCGGCGCCACCTATCGGAAATTTTGTTTGCACGGTAGGCACCTTTGCTAACACATTCTATAAATTTGAGCTCAATCGCATTTCGGTTCCTCTCAAACATAACTTGTATATAATTTAATTACATTTATCTTTTAAAGCAGGTGGCAACCCTCCCAAAAAAATAGGTATGCAACTTGAGCTCTGCAAGACGAAAATTTTGTCACTTATATTAATATTTTATATTCCTGTGTATAATATAATTAAATTTGACTTTTTAAACTGGTGGCAACTTTCTTCAAAATTTATCTATAAATTTTCGAACGATTTAAATACCATATTTTATTATTTTGTATAACTTGTATATAACTTAATAACATTTGATTTTTCAAAAAGGTGTCAACAACCCTCCTCAAAATGTAACTTCTTTTCAGCAACGCGGACGGTTTTGCACCGATGTTTTAATATTTCATGTAACTTGCGTGTAATTTATTTAAATTTCACTTTACACACAGCTGGTAACCCACTCCAAAGTATAGATAAAAACCTTCTCCTCGACGAAATTCACCCTTTGACACCCATATTTTAGTGTTTCATATAACTTGTGTACATTTTAATTAAATTCGTATTTTCAAGCAGGTGGCAACCCTCTTCAAAATATAACTATAAGCTTTTTTTTAAACAAATCGAACAGTTTGACACCCATATTTAAATATTTCATGTAACTTCCAATTAATTTAATTAAATTCCAATTTTCAAACAGGTGGCAACGTTCCTAAAAGTTAGCTAGTAACCTTCTTGCAACTGCGAACTGGTTGACACTCATATTTTATTGTTTCATACTATAAATTGTGTATAATTTACATTAAATTTTTAAACAGGTGGCAACCCTTGCCCAAGTACAAAATATACATGCGATCACAAACACCGTAACAGGTGATTTTCATATATACATTACAATTGGCAGCCACTGTTACGCTATTTTTAGCAAGTATTTAATTTTGTTGATCCATGGGGATTGAAAACCAGAAATGATAGAATTCTCTTAAAAGCTTGCCCTTCAAGACAAACTGCGAGTGCATTCCTGCAATAATACCCTCTAAAAACAATCAACAATCGGTGCATTTTTTTTTTTTTGCAGAGAAACTCCTGACCTACATGCCATGGTAAATCAGTTAAGGTCAACTAATAATTTTCACATTTTCGCAACAATTTCAGAAATATTCCTCTAACTTCTAAGTGACCAAAGCTTCACTGAACTGAACTCAACTCAACTGCGCACTCAAATGCCAAAAACAAAGCAATTATTGCCGACTCATTTCAATTAAATTGTACAGCTGCAGAATAATTTTTGCATTTCAATTAAATGAAAATTGTACGAAATTGTTTTTGCGAAAAGGATGCTTGAGAGCATACTTATTGGCATGGGGAACGTTTCGGAGTGGAAAGAGAAAAAAGTTAGAAAAAATGAAGTGCCTCGCTGTTGAGAAAGTTAAAAATAAACGACAACGAGGAAAGAATAATAAAAAATTGATGCGCTGGAAGAGATTTAAATTAATAAAAGAATAAAAATAATTACCAAATTTTACGATAAAACAAAGAAAACGAAGAAAAGTAAATCATCTTTTTCAATCAACGGCACATAATTTTCAAATAAAAATCAAATAAAATAGTAAATTAAGTAATATAGAAATTTTTTCGGAAGTTGGCATTTTGAAGAAAGAACTTTCATGTTTCCTATGACTAGGTGTCCCTGTCATAGATAATGCCATGCATGGAAAATATCATGCCTTAAATAATAGCATGTCATAAAAAATAGCATACCATAAAAATAACATTTCGGGTTTGATTTGGAGAACTTTAGATACCACGGCAAACTGAACATTTTTAATTATTCAATATATTCTTATCTATCCCTTATTGTGACTCACATAAAGCATTTGTTAATAATAAGGTTTCCTATTTGTAGTCTATTTCTTGTGGCATTTCGTTTTTCAATTAAAATCATCAAAGGATTCAAACTCTACGCTTACCCTGCAACTGAAGTTCAGTGTGGATGATGCCAAACTACTGGTAGTGAACGTGTTAACTGTGGAGATGCCAAAGGTATACACAAAAAATTTATAACACTCTTTTCCACTAAGCACCAATTTATGACAAAAACTCAAAAATAAACACAGACAGAGGAAAATCTCGGAAGGACTTTAACAAGGCAGATTGGTTAATAGAAAAAGCGAGCAAGCAGTCGAGCGATGACACTAGAGGAGTCACACTGTCACGGCAGCAAAGCATGACCACATTTTTGTGGTCGCGTCTCTTGTTAACCACAACAGCGTCACCGCGGCTGGAACTTCACTAGTGTAGTTTGTTTTTGCTCACCCATTGCATACTTAAACTTCCTACAAACCAACTCACTGCCAGCACAACCAGCCCACTAACCAGACAATCGATGGCAGGCAGCCAACCGCAACCGCAAAAACAGTGACACTTGCGGACGGATGGCGAGATTGGGAAGGCAAAGGGAAAAAGGCTAAGCAGCAAAGTTGCAATGCTACCGCTGATTTTGAACTTCAATGGCATTTTCAGTCGTGGCAATGTGGCTTTGACTTTTGCTATGCTACTTCCGACTACACAAACAACTATACAACAACAACAACAACACTAAACAAAAGCAAAAAGGGCAAATGAAATTTACGAAACATTTTTGCATGCAGCATTTCTAGCAATCAGCGTTCAACTTGTTATTGTTATTTGGCTGTTTCATATACATAGCATCAAAGCAAGAGTGGCCATAGCCCCAGCCAAATGTATGCGAGGAAATGTTAACGAAAATTGCCCAAAAGTCACGTACGTTACAATATGGTGACACACTGCCACACATACTCAGTCGTTCCAATTGCATTTGCTTGTGGCGCACACTCACACACACACGCTTGCAACTACATACATACATATGTACGAATGTGAAGTAAGCCACCGGCCACTCTCTCAATCTGCTCGCAGCGGACCCATTTGGTATGCAAATTTTTTGGAGCTGCGCTTCTGCACTGGAGTCACGCAGAAAAGTGAATTTTTGAAAATCATTGGTGAAAGCTTTGCTCTGCAGCCACACACACACATTCACATTGGCACTCACATTGGCATGCACGCACGCATACTTAGAGCGTTGGCTGGAGTTGGCAGTGGGTGAGTGTAAGTTTTCTAATCAAGAAAAACTGCGCTTTAAATTGTTGGTGCACATTTTTTGTGAACAGAATTTTTAGCAGCAATTTTCAGCAATTATTAAATAAGGAAAAAAACAGAATGATTATAGTACTCATTGAAAAAAGGGAAGGAGAGCTGTAAGTGGCCGCTAAATCTACTACTGCTAATTGTTTAGTGTTACTTTATTCATTTTTATATACAACAAATATACTATTTTCGTTTCTTTTTTAAACTAGCTAATATTTTAAAAGTTGTCTGAAATTATAGTTGCTAAAAAAAACTGCTAAATATTTTGAGAAGAAATTTAAATTTTAAAGTAAATTTTTCAAATTTTCGAAAAATTGTTTGGAAGTTAAAAATTTAGATACTTTTATGTTATGTTATCGAATAAGCTGTATTAAAATTTAAATTAAAATTTAATTTAACATCCCTCATAAATCCGAGCTTCAAACTTTGTACAAATTAAGACAATTCTCTTGAAAATTTAATCCTTTTAATTAAAATTTTCAGAAAATTTAGCTCATTTTAGAATTTTTTCCCTTTCTATATAAAAAAAAACTTTGCGCATTGGTTTAGGCACGATATGCAGTAGCTTACAAATAATAATTCCCCGGTGTTATTTTTTGCAAAGTTGACGATAAAATTACTTCATCAAATTTAAAAAAAAATATAACTTTTTGAATAGCATAAGTCATAATAATGAAAATTTTGAACTCTGTAGAACTTTTAAAAAAATTTAATAAACTTGAAAAATTTTTTTTTTACAATTTTTAATTTTTTCACAGAAGTTTATAGCTCATTAAATTTTAGTATAAGATGTAAGCTTCAAGTAGCTCAAAAATCATGTTGGTTTTGACAAAAGTTTTCTAAAAAAATCCGATTCAAAATTTTGAACTCATAAAAATTTTTAGAATTTTTTTATAATTTCCAAAAATTATAAAACATAGGTTTAGGTAGTTAAGTTGTAAAATCAAGCATATTTTTAATTCAAAATATTATTTAAAAATCAATAAGCAAATAAAGTGTGTTTATAAAAAAATATAGTTTCTTGAATAACATAAATCATAATAGTGAAAATTTTTAACCTTATGAAAATTTTACGCAATTTTAATAAACTTGAAAAAATCGATGTTAAAATTTTCAATTTTTTTTTTGAGGTATGCAGTTTTAAAGCCCATTAAATTTTATTCAATGATATTTTATATGGATAATGATATTTTGTATGTAAGAAAATATAACACCGCAACATGGAATTTCTCAAGTTTGTTAAATTTTTCCAAAGCTTAAAATAAATTCGGATCAAATATTCAGAACCAGAAATATTCTGGGATGTGCTGAGAATTTATTTATATACGTATATCTATCCACACGATGTAAAAGAAAACTGGATATAAATTATAAACTCAAATTTTGTAGTAGCAATGCCATTTGTTTAAAATGACGAAACTCCTCCTCAGTCACAAAAAAACTTTTGTTTCTTTAAAGCACATTTGATATATCTATGTACAATAATATCTCAAGTTTTCTTTGCCAATTTTCACTATCAACATTTATTTACTTTGCCATGGGTTTTAAAATAAACAAACTTAATTTAATTTGACTAATTAAATGCAAAAGTTCACCAAAAACAATCAAAGTATATTATACTCCAAGGATATTTGCTGCATTTCTAGTTAAACAAAATTTAAACCATCAGGAAATGTAGACCACAAAATACTCAAGTGGATAAGGAGATTTCAAAGTGCATAAAATAATAGAATAAGCTCTTCATAAATTGTAAAATTGAAATTGTGGCTTTTGTAGGAATAAGTAGAGATTTGCACAAAATTTTGAGGATCGGATGTGCGGTGCGTATGAGTAACCAAAATCTACAGAATGATTATGAATTAAGGCTACTATGAAATAGATTGGTGGTCGTATCCCATACATACAAAGAAAGTATGTACAAATTTTTCAAAACTGTTGTATATGTAAAAGAATTTGGCTGTGAGTTTAATAGAAAGAAGATATGGAAAAAAATTAGTTTTTGAACCTGAATATGATTGCAATCAAAAAAAAAAATTTAAGTGCAATGCCCTTTCAACTTCTTTTTTATGTAATAACTTTTCTTAATGTATTTCACAAATGTAAACATACTTAGGTATATATTTATTAAGTATCCTTTATACCCAAAGCCGAATGAGCCGAACTTAATGCATCAGTGTCGAAGTTTGAGTGCACATCGAAACTGAAAAATAAACTTTCGGCGTTGCATGTACATTAAAAATTTAAGCTACACTAGGAACAAAAAAAATATGAAGATATATCTACAAAACAAAAATGAACTTATATATAAAGGAAACAAGAATATAGAGAGAAAATAAATTTGCATGGGAATGAGTCGAATTGCACAAAGTACAATGAATTTCAAATTTTCATATAGGTATCCACAATTTGTGTCAGTAACAGCATATATATTTATTTACATAAATAAGCAGATGATGTATTCTGTTCAAAACTTCAGAGTTGCGTAAGCAATATTCAATATAATAGAAAAAAAAATGTTTCTAAACGCGTACAGTGCGATTTTTTACAATATCTACAATGTTTCTCATGTTGAATTTTATTCGTAAATAAAAAAATAAAAAATATAAATATAGCTCATTATGTAACACATATAAATAAATCAAAGTTTTAAATTTTGTACGAAACTCAAAATTTCTTTCTTTCAAAATTTTCAAAATTTCAAAAAGTCGTCAACAAATTTTCAAAATTTAAAGTTTTCACAATTTTGTCGCTTATTTAACTACGGCGTAACAAAGCTCAAGCTTCAAGTAGCTAAAAGTACACGCTGATTTTTTATATTTTTTTTTTGTGTTTCCATACAAAACAAAATGAGAGGAATTGTGGAGCACGGCGAAAAAAAATTGTCAAAACTTCATGACTACAAAAATGTCCATGTAAAAACTTCTAAAAATTCTGCGTAAAAGTTTTAACAAATTTATAACAATTTTTTTAACTTAATTTTTAATTTCTTGAATTTTATTTTTAATTTCTGCAAAGTGATTTTTACGCTTTATGTTGCATAATGTAAAATAAATTTACAAAAAAAAAATACGATTTTAAAATTTTAAGAAACTATGGTCGGAACGAAGAGATAATTTTGCTAATCACAATGTCAATGACTATAAAAAGTGTTTAGATTTTAATTAACAACAATCAAAAAATAATCATTATTAGTTGGCTTTAACAAAAAATAAGCAAATAATTAAAAATACTAAAAAATTACTCGAAAAATATTGTTTGTATTTTTTTCAATTATTGTTGGATATTCGTGTGAATATTTAATTTATTTACATCCCACAATGGAATCAAGTCATTTCTTATCCACGTAAATAACGCATTACAAAGGTATTAAAACTGTTCAAATTTATTTATGCATACTTTTAGGTTGAAGGAAATGCAGTTAACAGTTTGAGAGAAATGTGTTGAGAAGCGGGGCGCTTGTGTTGAATTAACTCTTTATTTTCATGAATCAATCAGTTTTAATTTTTCTTTATTTTTTATTTATTATTTTTGATATTTATTTTATTTGTTTTTTAATCAAACATATTTTTTGAAATTACAACCATTACTTAAGAAGTCAGATAGAATTCTCAGCTAATAATGAGCTTTTCCACCTACTTTGAATTGAAGCAACGTAGCTTTCAGTCATTCTTTTAAAGAAATTTTCAATATATTTGGTATCTCTTCTCCGTTTAAAGTTTCATAGGCGACTTTGATACGAGAACCCAGACCAAAGATGGAAAATAATCTTTCTTCACAGAACTTGAACAATAAAATTATTGTCATTGACCAACTAATGAAACCATTTTCTCCATTTTATAAAAACTTACCTCAACTAAATATCGAAATTTTCAGCCAGTGTAAAAATACGGGCCTGTTATATTTGTTTTACAAAACTAGGCACTCAATATGTCATTGTATACTGTTTCAATAGAACCGCCTAAATGCCTGAAAATTTTATTTCAAATTTTTTAGTTATTACCGCGGTATACTCCACATTCACAGACATTGCATTAGGTGAATTTAATTCGACTGAATATGTATCTGACATTCCTCAGATGTACATATAAGAAAACATTTTTTTAATTTATTTTACTCTTTGTCTTTAATATAAAAATTTTGCGTACACTTCCATTGCGTTTTACAGAATTTTTACCTGCTGCACTCTTCTGCCAACATCAAATATGTGGACATAATACGTATATCATAGTAACGCAAAAATATTTAAAATTTATTGTTCTCGTAAAAAATTTAAATTAAACTGAATAAAAAATCAGAATAAAATTAAATAAATGTGCTGAGGAAATCTCTGCATTTTTTATAGACACAACAATGCAACAAACAACAAACAGCTGGTGGATCGAAGAATTTTTAATGCACTGCCCAGCAATTTAGCAGACAGACAGCCAACAACAACAGCACTAAAGTACAGCAGAAAAAGGAATTTCAGGAATAATAAAAGGTACTGGCATGAAGTGGCAGCAAGGGCCAGCGCCAATGCCTTTGTTTTAACTAAGCCACACAAAAACAAATACCAACAATGTAATGGAAAATAGCGAACACTTCATACAATACTATATGTTTATTTGTAGTCGGTTACTTAAAACCATAGCACCACAGCAATAAATATAAAATACTTAATAGCATAGTAACTGGCAGTATCACAATAGGATTAGAAACTTTACTCTTCACTTTTGCAGCTAAGAATGTTGAACTATTGGAAATTTATTACCATGCCACGCAAATCGCCACACATTATTGTTGTTGACATTGGTATTTGCAATCAAAAAAAAAAGGAAACTTTGCATACCCTACCCAACTTGTGTATATGGGTATGTGTGTGCGAGTATGTAGTATGTGTGGATAAAGTGAGTAGGTATTAAAGTTGTTGTTTTTCCTGCTACCTTTGGCATTTTTCATATATTCCATTAATATCCGACACATCGACAGCGTGTCCGTAGTGAGAATAGACAGCGACAATAAATACATGTGACTAAAAATTTACATACACCTACTTACATTTAATATAGCTAACCATTATGCTAATCGAAAAATTCTATGGACTGTTGAATAAATACCGAAATGAAAGCTAGCCAATATCTGCCAAAGAGAATGCAAATGTATTGGGTGTAGAAGAGGAAGAGTTCGATAGATACTTTTGCGAGTTTTCTCATCATATTTTCTTCAGCTTTTCATAGAGCCGATTCTTCAATCAATCGAACTCAAAGCTTAAGCGTCACTGGATGTAAGAACCATAAAAATGCTAAAAAAAAACTTTTGAGACAATACTCAAAACTAAAGAAATTGCACACTATGGGTATTTACAAGATGTCGTAACGTATTGTAATGTTAAAGAATTAGAAAATTAAAAAAAGTAAATTTGTAATTTTGTAATTCCTTTTTCTATGCAATGCAACAATAATAATAAATATAAATTTTATGATTTTATTACTTTACGATACGTTGCGACAGTTTGTGAATCCCCTAACTTTATAAAAAATTCGCAAAATTTCACAAACATTTAAAAAAAAAATTTGTTTTAAGCAGATGCAACTTTTTTTGCCTATTCAGTATAATAACAAATTCAGATTAAAAAATTTCAAATTTTGTATAAAATTTGTGGGGAGTTTTTTTTAATTCTGTACAAAGTTTGAAATTTTGTTTTCTTTGGGTTGGGCTAATGATACAGAATAAAATATATTTTTATAAAAACTTAAGAAAAAATTTAAAATGAGAAACAGTGTGGATATTCTCCAAATAAGTGTGGGAATAATTTTGTGAGCACAAACGGACAGTCTAAATATATCAGCATTAGTGGAGACAAAAATAATTCCGGTTGGACAGATAGCGAGCCTATTCTAAATGCAATAATCCCATTACTCATTCTACCTGGGTTTATTAGTTAATACACAAATGTCAAACAAAAGCGGGCTGCAAATAGGTATGGGTGTTCCGAAATTCTCGACTACGGAGCCATCTAAGGGAATTTTATAAATATTTTCAGTCATTTTTTTGGAAATGTAGTATATGTGTCCAGTATAGATATGTCTGTCTTCAAGGCCGTCTAAGTCGGAAAACAAAAGCATTTCTAAACTCACCTGCAGCATATTTTTCTAATATCATCAACGTCGATTTTCTTAATAAATCATAGTGCTAGAATCGAGAGGATTAATTTCTTGCAAAAAGATTTCTCGCCGCATCCCCTTTATACATTTCAAAACGTTTGGATCGGATAAAAAATAAGGATTTACTGTATAACTCGCCTACAGCGCCACCTAGCGCATCTGCTTCCCATAAAAGTATTTTCTGTCGCACCTGCAGCATTTCTTTCTATTATCGACAAATCAAACAATGGACAAAAAATAACTCGAATCTATGGCTTATATTTTTCGTGGAATAATTGCTCGCCGCACTCCCATTATAAATTTCTAATTTCATCAATATCGAATAATGCATAAAGATTTTCCTAATATCTCGACTCATGCGCCACCTAACGGATTAAAATTTAGTTTCTGAGTCACGGGTTTTAGGATTATTTGAGACTTTATTTTATATATAGTTTATATATATATATATTTGTATATATAAATAGAAGTATTAATAATTTGAAATCGGGTTATAATAAAACAATGTTGGACGAAAATTTGTATAACGGTAAAATCTTAGAGGAAGGAATCCCAAACCAGCCGTCCACAAAAATCAATAACTGAATAATTATTTATACTTCACATTCTGATTAATTCTTTGTTGTTTTTCTTGAAACCCCATATAGATTAACTTTAATCAGTTCGGAGCGATCTATACCTCCACATTCTGCTGTAACTGAACATTAGATTAAAAGCACCATTGCAAGGAAATATGGAGTGTCGCTATAAAAGCTGGCACCTTTAAAACTTAGCGAAAAAATTATGATCTTTTAGTGTAAACATGTACAAATTTTAACTTTATTCGAACAGTTTTTTTCTTGTCAATTATAAAAATTTTACTTAGCCTAAAATAAATTGATAAGTATTAAAAAAAAATTTGAAATAATTAATTTTTTTTTTTTTTTTGAAAAACAAAATAATTGGCTTTCTACTTAAAATTTAAAAACCATAAATCACACATTTTTATAACACTTTCCCTCATAGCGGAATGTTTTGGAAATGAAACAGAAATAGTGACTTCAACAAAAAGTCCGGAGCGTATGAGCAATTTCTGCTATCTTTAGCGTAGGCCAGGCACAGGCTCAAAAAATTTTCTTTTTTATGTGTAATATGAAACACGAATTCGAACTCCTCCTTTTTTCAGTTTAAATGAAGATCTGAAAAAATTAAATTTTATTTTTTCTACACTCCAATATCGAAATTTTATAAATGTTATATTCATGTATGCTTGGGTTTTTTTTTATTTTTTCCACCATGCATAGATCCTTCTGCGCCTTGCTTTATATTTTCGCACACTCACAAGCACTGAGCGCATATTTTGAATTTCACTTGTTGCGCTAAATTGAATTTAAATTTCATAAAACTTTTAAGCACATTTTTTGCGTCCACCTCTTTTCTACTGTTCAACACTTTGCACTTGTGCTGATTGCATTAAAGGAATACTAAACGCCTTACGTCACTTTTAGCAGAGCAGCGAAAATTCTAGTATTTCTTTTTTTATTTGTACACCTTTAGTATACATATATTTATTAATACTTTCAATGGCACAGCCTGACCATGAGTTGGCGAATTTTCGCTCAAAAATACTCAACACTCCTGTCCGCATACGCCACGCATTCTGCCGCCTCTCTCACTCACACCAAGCAAGTGTATAGCTTAAGGTGCTTGCCTTCGTTATTAAGTTTTCGTAAAATACAAAACTTTTGCTGGCATCCAATTTGCACAGGAACAAGAAATTTCCAAACACTTTTTTTTCAACCGCCAACACTTTTTCTTTAGGCGTCTACGCCAGTGAGCCTTTGTTTTTTTTTTGCTACTTCTCGTATTCAGCTTAATTTTATTTCCGTATAAGTTTTGATTACTTGCACAATGCGAGAGAAATGGTAGCAAGAAAAAGAAAACTTAACTAAATGTTGATATTTTTTGTTGTTTTATTAACGCACTTTTCCTTCGTCTTACAAGGCAGTGAGTTGGAGAAGCGCTTTGAGCAAAACCACTTGCTGCTTTATTTATATTTTGCTTTTTCTTTTGTTTTCTTTTTTTTTTTTAATTGTTAGCCGAGACCTTTATTGCAAGTTTTTGTTATCCATCAACAGTTACAACTTTTCTCGAATTTTTCATCTAATTTTTTCGCACTCTCATTAATACAACTCATTTAGCAAATTCCGAAAGGTTAGTGGAAGAGAAAATTAATTTATCTTACTAAGCAAGTGATTAACCCTAAAGAAAATTTTTGTAATTCTGCATTTCAGCTGCGTTGCGATAAATAACATTTTATTGAAATATAAGTTATGTTAATCAGATTTTGTTGCAATTTTTGATGGGTATAAGTAAATAATAGATGGTTTTCCATCTTAACTGCCGAAAATTAATGAAAATTCTTCGGTATAATGAAGAAGATTTGGAATAGCTATGGCTACAAGCAGATATTAGATGCCGAAATATCTTTGTTTTTTTCTAAACGAATTGGATGACTACAAGTAAATAATAGAAGTTATTTCATCTTTACTTCCGAAAGTTAATTAAAAAATTCCTTGTATGGAAAAAGTTATGAGATGCCGAAATAATTATTTTCCCCCAAGTTATTTAATAGGCAAACGAATTTTAGGTATTTTTGCACTAAGGCAATTAATAGCAAGGGTCGAGCCTTTTTTCTACTCTTTTTAGCTATAAAAGTTGCCATCCAAGTACATAATTGATGTTATAGCGAAGTCTTTCATTTTTTCTGACATTGAGTGAAGTACCGGATGATCTGTGAACAAGCGCCAACTTTAAATCAAATTTATAGCTTAATGCTAAAGGCCAGGCACATTAAATAGGTGGTAGTAGGATGTGATTTTTTGTTTTTTTTGCTTAATTTTATGTGACTCCTGAATTATCCAGTTTTAAGTTTCAGAATTTTTAGGCCAAAAAATACACGTTCACTTTAAAGCAATTATAAAGTCAACTGTCTGTTGTGTGTTTGTCCTCATGCTGTTACTTGTTCAATATGCTAACTAACTAAATGCAAATAATAGCTAACTAAAAAATCAAAATTTCATTATCCAGCTTCTCCTAATTGGCAACAAGTAATGCCTCTGCTGCCCATCCACATCTAAGCCAAATATAATGTCTATTAAATATTTTAAAATTATATCTTTTTTTTTACTAAATTTCCTCTTTTTTTTGCTCATTTGCACATAAATGCCAATTTGCGCTCTAGTTTATTCAATTAATATTTAATTCCCCAATCAATTACTTAGCACAAAAGTGTAATGTAATTTTAAAGCATATTATTGCTATTAGTGCGAGTTTTATTTAAATTACATTAAAAAAAAATAAGTTAAGCTTGTTTGAAAAGTGAAATAAAGTTAAAACCCACAAATATTTATTAGTGCGTGCTTAATGATATTAATTTGTATTTATGTAAAATTTTGATTATGAACTTGTTTATGTAATTAGCAGTTTGATTCCGAAGCGAACATGACTAAAAAATAACGCATAATAATCAAATTATTTTTCACACATACATTCACTAAAGACTTACTGCGCTATTCCGATGCCAATAACAAGACTCAGCGCCTAACTATTGTCATATTTACTGCGCCTAAAAATAGGACGTTGATTATAAACATAGCTTAGGTCGTTGCCAACTACAATGACAGTTGTCATCATAAGAAGGTTCATAAAATTTTCCTGCATAGTTTCAGGCGCAGTAGCTAAGACAATTGTCATGGGAATGGTTTTATCATTGGCAATTAATTTTAAAAACTTGAAAAACTCAAAAAAAAATTCAAATGATCTTATATATAATTTTAATGTTAAGAATTTTTCCAGGAACGGGAAAGATTTTCGTAGTGCATTTTAGCCCATTACTTCCCATCAAAAAGTTTTTACCCTTCCTTCGAGGAGTACCTCAAGGTACCAATTGGGAAAGTTGTTCGAAGATTAGAAAGTTGTAGAAAATTGTGCTTTGGAAAATCTTACTAGAGGTCTGTGGTTTTTTACAGTCCTTATATAAAGTTTTTGTCTGAGGCGACCCCTAGTGAAATTATCCGACAAATAATTATCTGGAACATTTTAACCCTCTAACGACTTATCAAATATGTTTTTTGAAGAGGTTCTTGTAGTAAGGGTCGAAACGAGACTTTTTGGTGGGAGCTAATGGTTTAAAATATAGCACGAAAATATTCCTGTGAAATTTTTTTTGAAAATGTCTTAAGCTTTAATTTCGCTCAGGCATGTGCTATTTTAACCATTTTTCCACTTTTTTCAAACTTACGCTAAGGCGAGAAAACTTTAGTGGTGCATAAACAAAATTCTAGCAAACTTTTGTGTTTTTATTACTGCGGAGAAATACTTTCAGAAAATATCAACAAAGTCCGAACTGATTTGAGTTGTCACAAAATAGTCGCACAGTGTAATGTATTGGTTCAGTTACGAACACTTTGGGCGATACTAAGGCTAGTTACGTTTGACGGCAATTTTGATATTTAATAGCTAGAAAATAGTGTTTATAATTTCGGGCAAATAATATACCACGGCATTCATGCCGTCTTCTTTATGCCAACTTGGCACAAAAGCCAAGAAACGGCTTTCAACCCATGGCACGGACATATACTATATGTATTGTAATCCGTTAGGTGGCGCATGAGTCATCTGTATTTATGATTCGATTTTAATGAATTTAGAAACGTAATTTGGTGTGACGGGAAATACTTTTACCTAAACTTGATCCCTTAGATGGTGCTATAACCGATTTTTTCGGAAAATCCGTAGAAATGATTTCATAGTGTTATATGATGATGATACGGTTAAAAACAATGCTTCTTAGTGCTACTAACTTTAGAGTTGACATCATCTATACTACGTTCTTCGAAGCTGCATTTGTAGGCTTAAAAATATGCTGTAAGTACCTAAAGTCGCGCAAAGGGAAACTCGTACAGTGATCTTTTTTTTTAATATTCACAACTCTTTTGATGAAAATTTATTATGTATAGAAATATAGTTCTCTACTACCCCTACCACGCATGGATAAGAAGTAATCCTTCAACTTTTTAAATATCTGTTATGTACAAAACTCTATTAATTTTTTTTTTTTTTGCAAAAAGCCATTTAAACTTTGGAGAAAATACTCAAGGCTGCGAAAAAGTCATCGTTGCTAAATGGAAGCTGCATTTTTAGTGCATCAACACGGCGACTGCCATTACAAATAATTTAAGCAAACATGCCAAGAAACACACAAAATTATCGAAACTGAAGTTATCTTGTTTATGCCCAACACATATGGATACATACCACATGCCTACACTTTTCTATCACGTTTTTTTTCGCAAAAATTTATTTTTTTTTACAAAAATTTCTTTTACTTGCTAGTATACTGGAAGCATATTCGTTTTCATTTGTTCAATTAAATGTTTTTACTCAAATTCAAATATTTGCATTTATATCTGTTTATTGCGTGTAGTTTTTTCAAACCATTTAGAAAGTGTAAAAATTCAAGTATCATTTTGTTTGTTTATGTATCAAAAAATCAACGCATTGTTATGCTGAATTTATTGAATTATTTATTTCCTATGCAAATCCCAAATGGCCAACACACACACGAGCACAGGTATGATATGTATTCAAATTGCCGCACACACTCGCAAAAGCTAATAGAAAAAAAACGCCGACACTTAATTAGATTTGAGTGGTGTTTAAAGCGTAATTTTTGGATGCACATAAAAAAGTTAGTAAACAGATTAGCATATGGACAGACAAACACACACACATACACATTCTTATTTGAAGGTTGTTATACAAAAAAAAACAGAAATAGTTTATTACTCGCACAGCCATTTAGACTAAGCGTTCGTTAAGTCCATCACTCAACAGTTATTATAATTGAAATGTATTGCAGTTGAAGTTTTTGGTTTGATAGAAAAACTAACTAAATAACTAAGTTAAACAAACCAAACTTTAGTGAAGCAATTATTATATATAAAAAATATAGTTTTTTTTTTATATACCGCAATGGTTGGTATCAATGTAAATAAAAGTTAAGAAACCATAGTTGAATACAATGTATAAATTATTTAGGTAGTTAATAAAAAGCGAGATTTATTTGAAAATAATGATAGCTTTGTATTTTTTTAATTTAACATTAATACATTGCTTATTCCAATGTTTAGGAAATGAGCTTCACCACTTATGACACATAATATATGTACATCTCTATGATATTCATTTTATTTTAATGCCACTTTGATCCTCTATTGGTATAATTAAGGCATAGATATGTGCAATAAACTGCTTTTGTAATTATTTCCAATTAGCTCAAAGGACTATTTTTTATTTTATTTTATCCTCAAAAAAATTTCAGTTTTTTTTTTAGTTTAACTAGCAAAATGGGCGCACAAACGCCATCAACTAAGCATTTCGCTCGCTCGCATGGGCGCCCCCTGAATCCTCAACCAATTTATGACACCTTACATATAAGATCATCGAACATGTCCAACTATAAGATCAGTATTCCTAGACAACCATACCGGTGTCAATGCCTTTTAGGCATATTGGATCCTTTTGCTTAGCCCTACCTACACTACCATCGTTGGATCCACCGGTTTTCGTTCCAGCCCCTACTAATGTAGTGTGAGACTATGGAAACAATGCTGTCCAGTGAATCTTCAAGCTAGTCGCCATGAATAGGTCGAATAGCGCCGAAGTCTTTTAGACATATTCGAGCCCTTCAATCGGCCAGGTGAGGGGAACTGGAGCCTTTCAGACATACTCGATGCCTTTGTTTGACTATGCCCGCACGACCGTCACAGGCGCCACCGTTCTTTTTCCGAGTCGGTATTGCTGTTGCTAGTGTACCTAACGCTGATCATCATCGGCTCCGCTGCTGCTGAAAATCATCGGCCGAATACATTACCGCTGCGCCGCTGCCGAGAGCCCCTTATATTCGGAATAATGAGTTTGAGTTTATTGCTCTGCGGAGTTTCAACAGCGCGGTACTTCTAGTATGAACGCTGAAGTATTACGTTTTTTGAAAACTTTGACGATCTGGGACATTTCATAAACGATTTCTTAAAATCCAAGCCTTCAAATTTCCTGTCATACTTCACTCCATAAACGGAAAATAAAAACTGCACTTCATTCAGAATTTTCCTTCTTTCTTTCTTCAAAAAAATGTCCTTCACCTGTTTCATAAACTGCTCACCTACTACCTCTAATTTAATTATACAATCTCTACAAATACAACAAGCACAAAAACCGTAACGTTTGCAGCAAAAATAGGACGTACACCGAAATCCAATTAAAAATATGCCAAAATGCCCAAAAGCAACAAGGGTGTCCATCTTGTCAACTGGAAGACTGCAATAAATATAAATATTTTATTTGCGTGTGTATCTGTGTAGGTGTGGTCATGCAGGTATACTATTCTTACACAAATACATTGATTTAGAAATGTGGTGAGTAGGCGAATACCTGCAGTGAAGTGTATGGCGTAAATGCCGTTATTTTAAAATGAAAAAACCCCTTACTAAGAGTTTGACATAATGTAGTTTTTTACCTATTTGGATAGGAACTTGTGTAAAATATTTGTGACTAAAATCTTATGCAAATCGTATGACAAATATAGAAATTATGAAAGAAAATCAAAGAACCATGGTTCATTAGACACCTAGAGTAGTAAAAAAAAATTGCGAATCGGGTTTATATTTTGACAAAAGTGAAATAAAATTTTAAGTAATAAAAAACATAAAGTACACTTAGAATTCGTTTATTATTTTGATTTATATTACGCGCATTTCAATGAGTAAATTCAGCGTACGATTTCATAACTAAAGCTTTACATATTAAACTATTTAAATTTCACATCAAAAACCATGTAAATCAAAGTTTCAAACTATATAGAAAATTTATAAAAATTCAACAAATTGAAAAAAAGTTTCTTACTTTTCGAGCGAATTTTTTTAAAATTTTTTAAATGAAACTTTGGAATTTTACATTGCTCCGAAAATGAGGTTATTTTCCGTAGAAGGAAAAAATATGCAAAAATATGTAAATTTCAAAATGTATGTGCTTCATTTCTACCTTTCGTTTACTTAAAAGTAATACTGTTGCTAAATTGTGTTAAGTTTTTCAAAATTATTTATTATTCCACTTTTGTGCTAAGTAATTCGGAAGCTGTAGTAATAGCAGAGCTTTTTGACAAATTTCATCTTCACAAGCACATGAATTCTAAAATCTAAACAGTTGCTTATACCAATAAAAATACTACTACTATACCAATAAATACTGTAAAAGAGAGTATACCCGGAATAGTTTCCTTAGTAAACAGTTGGAATATAATTAGTCCCAATCTAATGAAGTTCAGGTACAAGCCGAGATTAACTAGCTATAATCTGTTGAGAGCTGGTTTTAAAATAAATTTATTTTATTATTCATCGATTGAAAAGAGGCAGTGAAATATTTTTGGAATGTCTCTTATAATTATCAATATATTCACTTTTAAATCCACTTCCATGACATTTTGTTAGATATTGCTTATTATTTATAAAAAATTTCACTATAACAATATTTATAAAAACCACCGACCGTAACGGTTATAATTTTTGTACAAAAACCAGAAATAAACGTTAATTTAATTTCTTGTGATAAAAAAAATCATTGGAAAAATTCGTTCAAAACAAAACTCAAATATATCGACCTAATTCTTATACCATATTTATGCTAAGCAAATCTGACCTTATATGTATAAATTTAGAAGATTTTTTTATACATCAATAAATTTTAATTTCCATTTGTTTCGATCAAATTTGCTCGATGATTTTGAATTTTATTTCATCGATCAAAAAAATCGATATTTCTGGATTTAAATTTCCCTTCTCATATTTTATCGATATTTTTTGATTTTTTATTTTTTCGATCACATTTGAAGAATATTTTATGTTTTTTATTTTTTCGAAAAAAATCGATAGTCTTGGATTTCAATTTTTCCGATCATATTTAATCAATACTTAGAAATTTTTTATTTTCGATAAGAAAAAATCGATATTCTTAAATTTAAAATTTTCCGATCATATTTAATCGATATTTTGTAATTTTTCGATCAAAAACACCGGTATTCTTGGATTTAAATTTTTCCGATCATACGTACTGGATATTTTTTGATTCATATTTTTTCGATCAAACAAATCGATACTAGTGGATTTCAACAACGACTAAATCATGATTTATAACCGCTTTTATAAATGAATTTATTATTTTTGAAATTTTATTATTTATGAAATTAATACCTACATATTTTATATGATTTATTTTTCTTAACAAAAATATGACAAAATTATGAAAATTTAAAAAAAAAAACTATATCCTTTTGGATAAACAACGGGCTATTCCCATTTTCTATCTGATTGCCATTCAAATTGACGAATCTAATTTCATACCCTTTCGGGTATATAGAAATCAAAAGTGATATTAGTCACCTGCTTTTTGCGACTGATCCCGGAGTCATCCCGGACTAATCGGATTTTTTGTAGCGATGTTAAAAATATTCGAGCAGTATGAATATTTATTTTAAGATAACGCATCACTGCACTTTCCTTCTCGCCTCACCAGATTCCCTGCCGAACAACAGATTTCCTTTTGCTTACCTTTACTTTGTGGCAATAACAAACAAAAGCAAGCAAAAAAAAACTATAGCTGAGTAAAAGGACTAAGTCATGCGATTTTCAAATTTCTATAGTACTTTCTAAGCAAAAGCCCTCAGCACTCTTTCATTTTATGTAAATATCTATGGCAAACAACTGCTCGATGACTGTTTTGACAAAATTTTACATGTGTAATTTGTTATTGCAATTGCTCACTTGCATATTTACCATTTGGCCTTGATTGTTCTTTTTACTTTGCTTTCGTTATTTTTTTATTGTTGTTATTGTTGTTGTGGTTATTTATTTTTTATGTTTCGTAAATTTTAGACTTGGCATATCTGCACCTCAACCAAAAGATGCTTTGGTTAGCATACCCCAGGGCGTGTATACGTGCTGTGGAAATTATCTACCCTAACCGCTGCTGCCTCCCAAGTCCCCAGTAGGCTTGTTGGTATTCACAACAGTCTAGTTTCAATAGTTTGCAACAGCAGTCAAGTAGTGCCAAGAAGCTGTGAAAACCTGTGGGAGCGCAAACCCAGCACACAAAGCAGAACAGTTGTACTTTTATTTTTTTATTAATGGAGAAAACCAGCGCCAATCTCTGTGTGAGTGTGTGCGTGCATTGTGGGATTATGCAAGTGTTTGCATTTTCATTTGCTCTGTTTTAAGCTTAACGCATATCGTTTTTTGTTGTTGT
The DNA here is from genome assembly GCA_951828415.1 of Anomoia purmunda. NCBI lineage: Eukaryota > Metazoa > Arthropoda > Insecta > Diptera > Tephritidae > Anomoia > Anomoia purmunda. The sequence continues at coordinate 115,435,936 of OX639997.1, forward strand.
TGTACACAGCATTTGCGTGCGCTTATGTTTTTGTCGCTTTACCTAAGCCATAAATCCTTCGAAGGAGTTACCTTCTACCAGCGGAGTGTGTCTGTACATGTACGTGTGTGTGTGTGTGTGTGTTTGCTTTTAATACCACAAACATCCAGCTAACTTAGTAAGCGTATTGTCAATATGTAACTTAGAACAAAAGCATTGTCGGGAGTGCTATGAACGAGGTACATATAAGAACAATACTTTGTAATAATATTTGAAAATATTGTACGAGTATTCGATGTACAACAACGTGCACGAATTACAATGCTGTGCTCAGCAGCTGTATTTAACTCAATCACTGGGTATTAATTTTTCTGTTATTCATGCTGATTTTTGCTTTTAATGAAAGTTCTGAACTACAATGGTGGACAAAGAAAAAGTGTTATTAGTATTAGTTAAAATTAGTTAAGTTAAATTTGGAATGTATATTTTGTAGGTAGATATGAGAATAGGCCGTAAAATGTATTTTATAATTGGTAAAGGGTTTCCACCTGTTTGAAAAGTCGAATTGATTTGAATTGTACACAAGTTATATGTAATATTAAAATGTGCGTGTCAGAAAGTTCATCTCGGTGAGAAGATGAACCTCTATACTTTCGATTGGGCTGCCACCTGTTTGAAAAGGCGAATTCTATTAAATTATACAGAAGTTATATAAAACAGTAAACTATGACCGTCAAACGGTTCGTCTCGGCAAGAAGGTTCATAGTTAATTTTTATCAGGGCTGCCACCTATTTGACAAACCCAATTTAATTTAATTACACACAAGTTTTATGAAATCGTAAAACATGGTTGTCAAACCATTCGTTTCCGAACGTTTATAGATGCACTGCAACTAGATGCCACCTGTTCCGAAGGTTAAATCTAAATAAATTATATGTACATATGTGAGAGAAATTGAAATGCAATTTCCAGATAAATTTACAAACGGCAGTTAAAAAAACAAGGTATGATAACGTTTGCCGGGTTTGTTTCCTATATCTTGTAAGCCAAAAGCCCTGTGGTCTGTTGGTAATTGTCTAAACAAACGAAACCATATTGCTCTCCATCGAAAAAAACTAAAATAATCATTAAATTAATAAAAAAATAAAATACTTTGTATTCAAATATTCTTTGAATTATTTTTGACTTAAAATGGCTCTTGTCTCCGAGAATTCTTTTTTCTCTTTGGTATGTTAAAATTATTGCCTAGTTTTAACTCGATAAACTATGTAGCGTTCGTTTAGCTTCCAAAGTTTGGTACTTTGCTCCCGTTACACGCTGTCAAAATCCATATAATATAATTTGCCATAAATTATGACATATTTTAGGTGCTTCGATATTTTGGCAGCTGTCGTATTTTCGAATGATGCTGCTGGCGAATTTTCACAGGGTATCAACCTTAATAAATATATAAAAGACAAGCGCTGCTCCTCACCCCATATGACTCAAACTTTCACTTTCATTGTGTTCAGCCTGAAAGTATGCATAAAAAGGTAACAGTTTGGATATCTTTGTAATTCGCTATGTGCTTGAATAAAAAATTGCTGAATGTCATCGTATATCGGGCTTTTATACATACACACTAGTATTGCTAAGCATTTTTTACGCTTCACACATTTAATGAAAATTAGAATTAAAAATATTGTCTTATTAAAAATAAAAAAAATGTTTGGTTTTAGTAACTTTGGGATTTGACGTTTCGAAATAGCCTATCAAGTTATTAACATTGAATAAGACATTCACATTTTTCATATGCTCGTTACTGTAAGAACTACGATGCTTTAGAATTTGACTAAGCTTAGCAAGTTTCCTAAAAATTTCAAAGCGATTTCCTTGAGATTATCACTATTACATATGTAAAGCTCTTAACACCATTATGTTCTTGCATATGTATACAAATGTTTGTGTTTCCATTCGCAACGACATACATACATATATGATATCCAAAGAGTGTGTAGGAAACTTTTATGCAGGAAAAAGTTGTAATAATAAAATTGGCTGGTAGAATCTACATCTACCATAAAAGATTAATTAATTTTGTTTAATTTTATATACATATGGGATCCAACCACTTTTTATCCACGTAAGTAACGCACTAAATAGAAATTAAAACTTCCCTAATTTTTTTGTGCATACTTTCAGGCTGAAAGTAATGGAATTGACACCTTGAGCGATATGTAGATCAGGGCGCCAGCTTTTTATATTTTTGTAAGAAAATTGTTATTATTACACATTTTTTTATTTGTTTTCGATAACGTCAAAACCGATGGAAAAATCGTAATTTTTCGAAAAATCTAAGAAAAACTTTGAACATTGTATTCAAGTTTTTTAAATTTTAGATTTTTATAATTTAGGTTATTAAATGCACTATATTTTTATAAACAATTTATGAATCAATTTTAAATTTTGAAAATTTTGAGAAACAAATTTAAAACTTTTTCAAGTTTGTTAAATTTTAATCAAATTAATGAACTATATTATTGTAGAAAATTAATGAAGGAAATATAACTTGCAAAACATAAATTTTTCATACACTAAAAACTTCAGAATATTTCGAGCAAAAATATAAAATTTTAAGCTTAAATATTCAAGTATGTTAAACTTTCGTAAAATTTTCCAAAGTTTAAAATCTATGTATATATTAATAAATTTTTTAAATACCAAAAAACTTCTGAAATCTCTGAAAAAAAAATTTTTCATTTTAGTTATTTTTCCAAGTTTTTGAAATTTGGAAACGAAAAAATTTGTTTGGTTTATTTTAGTGAAAACCCTATCTTTTTGTAAAAAAACAATGAAACAATTTTAAACTTGGAAAATGTTGTTAATAAAAAAATTAAACATTTAAGTCGATTTTTTCCATTTTTTTTAACAGTAGGTACAAAGTGTAAAGTTTAGTTTTTTATGGTTTAGGTTATCGAATGAACAGTATTTTTATAAACATTTTTGTTTCAATTCTTAAAATTAATTTTTTATTTGAACGTTGATTTTTTAAAATTTGGTAAATTTTTTGAAAAGTTTAAAATTTAGGCTTTTATTGTTGAAGTTATCGAATGAACAATATTTTTATAAAACACAATTTTAAATGAATTATTGGTAGCGTTGTGAGAACATGAAATATTTGACTATTTCAAAACTAACTAGTGCGAATGCTTCACTGCAACAACCACCATAGTATGCACACTTATTTGTATTTCGAAATATTTACAAAACTGCTTTAGATAAACATTGTACAATAACTCCTGCTTCAACTCTTGCTTACGTGGGGCTCTTTTAGGCAATCGCATATTAGCATCTCTTCTTCAAAAGTTTTTGCATTGCCTTTAACTTTGTAACTTTCTTCATTATCCTTACTATTAGCACAAGTAAAACTAATGTTGTTGTAAATATTTCCATTGCTTATGCGTCACGTTCTAGTTGGTGTTTTTATGTCGTATATTTTGGTAACTAAAATTTCCAGCTCTCTTCATTCTCAAGCTGGCATATCCTTGCTCGTTTCGGAGCTTGATAATTTGCAAAATATTTAAAGCAAAGTTTTATTTGTTCATGTAGAATTGTAGCAGGTTTGTTTTCCCTCGTATGTAGAGGTATCATTCAGATTAAAGCTGTTTCTTTCCCACTTGTGCTGCACTTCTTTCAAAGCCAATTTAGCTAGAGATTAGGCGTACGTGCAACGCATGAAAACAAAGGCACAACAATTCATAAACATATTTACACATGTGGCTAGTTTTTCGATATGCTCTTATGTACATATCGTGCTCTGCATGTGACTACTCAAAATTTCATAGCGGTATTTATTATAAGTTCTTTGAATAGAGCAAATGGTAATCATATGAATACTAATGGTTGTAATATTTAAAATAGAAGCTTTCTGTGCATAGAAAAACAAAACGTTAAATTCCTTTTTGACTTTCTGCCTACTAGGGTTAAGTGCTTGGGAAAGGTCGTACCTTCAATCTCAGTTTTTGCGAAATATTATTTGTTTGTTTGTTTCAAATTAGTGTTGGTATGTATTGAAGCATAACTTATTATGATGAAGTAAAAACCCCGTTGAGCTTAAAAGCATCCAAATAAAAACCATTCTTCATAAAAAAATATGCTTCATATTAGTCTAAAAAGGAAGTGGAAAAGAAAGTTCTTCAAGCTCACAGAACGTCGGCAAAAAAATATGACTGTAATCAGATCGTAAAATTCCTGGTTTGGTCAAGTGACTGAACTATTTAAGACTCATGTTTTAGCTGATTACCAATTGTCGGTTAATGCCAGACTGTCAGGCAGTAAAGTAAGTTTGACTAGCTGGAAGTTGCAGGACTGCAACAACAATAAACAGTAATGCAATTTAGCTACCCGAAAATTGAGTTTAATGAAAAATATTGCAAAATAAGTGTATCATAAGTAGACGATGGCGAAAGCCCTTAAACAATAATGATAATAAGCCCATCATATAAAGAATCCATCAATATTTCAATACACTGTTGTCCGCTGCCATAGAAAATGGAAAACTAATCACTGAGCCTTTTAAATTTTTGGCAAAACCAAAAGCATTGCTATAGTAAAGTATTAGCATATTTGTTCCTCTAGTTATTTCTTCAAACAATCTACCCTCTACAAGGACAAACCACGTTACCAATTATGGACTCAAGTTACAAATACAAGCAGACTTTATTATCATACTGGGTACGGCGAGTATAACTGCTCAAAAACTGTGATTTTAGGGGAAGTAATTAATTGAATATTTCTTGGAATTTAGAAAATTAAATTTTTAACAACTTTTACGTACACTTCTGAGTTTTAAAACCATTCCAAATTGACAGATTGACATTTCTTACTTGAAAAAAATTGTGTAGTAATTGTAAAATAATCAAATACCAAATACGATAAAAATCAAGTATGTCAGATAACTAACTTGAATTCGACATAGAACAGCAGAAAATTTAAAAAATGATGTTTCGAGAAAAATTGGTTTAAAGATGAAAACGATAAATTTCCATGCGACGGTTCTAGATCAAAAAATATTTGAGCTATTTAGATGTACCGTAATCATTAGGAGTTCTATCAACAAATTATATTTTATCAACATTTTAAGGTTTTAACAACGAGCAAAAGTAAAACTTGTTTCTCGAATGTTACCTTTCCGATCTAAAGTAATGGTAATTTTGTATGGATTTTTTTCTGATCAAAAATGATCCGAATTTCGCAAACAATAATAATAACAAATTTCTGAATTTTAGTTTTTTGATCAGAAATAAAAATTATGTATCGAATAATATTTTTTTAAACACGAAAAAGATTTGTTTCTCTAGGTTACTTTTTCGCTTTAAAAATTATAATTTTTTATAATTTTTTTTTTTTTTTGATCGACAATGATTAGAATGTTTCGTGTTCTACATATATCTTTATGATTATTTTTGATAAAAAACTAAAAATAAAAAACTCATAAAATGTTGACCATTAATATAAAAAAATAACAATTCACAAAACAATCGTTATTTTTTTAACGGAAAAATATCACTAGAAAAACGAGTCGAAAAGTAACTATTAATATTTTTAAAGATACCAATGAACAATTTTTAAATCGTAACAGATTCATATAAATCAAAAAAAAACATACATAAAGTATACACAAAACTATTCTCCGGTATTTGGGAGCTTTTGATTTTGATTACAAATATAAAAATAATCAATATTTTCAGTTAATTTCAGTATTATTTTTCTTATAAGGAGAGTTTTAAAGTAACTTCAAAAGAAAATCGATTATTTTTAATGTTACAATAATTTTTCTCCTTAAAGAAATGCCTGTGCTGTTAGTCATTCTTGGAGAGCTGCTACTAACTACTTGCTCTATCCGAATGGCCCTATCCAAATTAATATCCTTTCAACAGCACGCGCTTAGTTGCAATCTACGTAAACATAGCTAAATTATAATTACTTAATTTCACAAACACAACTACACATGTACCAGTTTAGACGAGCCATCTTTCAGACAAGCAATTAAACTAAACGTAAACAATATTTTGCGGACATTTATTTACCACACTCTCCACTACTCTTACATTTTCTTTGCACCGTCTCACCGCTACCAAAACAGTAATTGCAACGTACATCATTTGAGCAGCGAGTCTTCAGCGCTGCTAGCTACAACATCCATCTATGTATTCACTAAGTCACCGCCAGTCACGTACCATTATGACAAAGTCTAGCAACTTTGGGTTAGTCTTTTGGTTGGCCGGCGGCTGGCTGCTATGACAGCAAACCGAACCGAACGTAACCGAAATGCACAAAAAAAAAAGGCAAGACCATGATTGCAGTAACAAGCAAAAATACAAGACGCGAAAACAAGGCGAAACAAGAACATGTTAAACAAAAAACAACAACAGCAAGTACTGCTTAATGCAGCAGCAGCCAAAAAAGAAAAAGAAGGCAACCGAATGCAACTGCAGTTAGTGGAGGTAGTGGTAGGGGTAGAGATGGGAGCGCAACTGCGGAATGGTATGGACGTTAAACTAAACTAAAAAGACCACTTCGAAAACTTTTGTTTGTACGGTAGGAAATTTTCGTAATTTATGGCTTAAGTTGTGCAAAGCGAATGCAAAGCAGCAGCTAAGCGCAGGGGCGTAGGGGAACGAATGGACAACATGGGCAGACTTTTGGAAATTTCACACGCTTAAAAGGCTTTTCGAAAAGTAAAAGTGTGGACGAGAGCAGCCCGGTATGAACAGAAACTGAACAGAAACTATCATACTTGGCAACCAAAAGCTGAGCAAGGAATTGATTAAGGAATCTGAAGTGTAGGAACGAAGTGTTGTTGCTATTGCGCGTGTTTGGGCATTCGTGTGAAATTGGTAAGATTTTACACTAATTAAATTTATGAATGATACTAGTTTTGGCTTTGTTGGAATGGCGCCACTCATTTAAGTGATCGTTCGGGGTAGCAGCAGCTGCTGGAAATGTTTCACAAAGTGTGAATGGTCAACTGAATGAGTGAATGGCAAAGTGTGCAGATGAATCGACTTGTTTACTTTAGTCATCTAATCAAAAGCAGCTGCATGCTAGCCAAAGTAGTGTTGCATGGTTGTTTGTTTGTCAAACACCATTAGAAAAGTAGAGAAAATTAAAGTAACGATGAACAGTAGAGCAGACGCAGCAGCAGGTGAATGGTGGTTTGAACAGGTTTTTACTGCTCGGCAAGTAAAGGAAATACAGATATGTTTGCATATCAGTTTTTTGTATTGAGTAAATATGTTTGTATGGACAGTGACTCTAATAATTAGCCGCGTGGGGATATTTTTACAATTTTTTTAAATATTTGTGATGCTAAAATTTTGAAAAGCATAGCTCGTTATATAATAAAATACATACAAGTCTAAATATTAAGCTTTGTAGACAATTTATAAAAAACACAAAAAATTATCGTCAAGATTTGGAATTAGAATTTTTTGGAAACTTCTCCTTCAATTTTAGCAAAATATATAATAATAAGTCTGAAGCAGCTAAAATTTAGGATTTTTTAATGTAAAATAAAACTATGTCAACACAAAAATATATATGATTCAGAAAATTCAAATTTTGAAATTTTGTGGAAAATATGATGAATTTTTATAAATCTGGTTTAAAGTTTGAAAATTTGATTCATACGAGTTAGGTTTTTGCTATGTAATAATATAAAAAGAAAAATTAAATGAAAAACAACGAATATTATAAAAATAATCAACATCTGGTAAATTTATGAGTCACTGTATATTCGATATTTTTGCAGATTTTTCCGAAACCAGAAGTTCTCAAATTATAATATCGGTAATGTCGATTAAAGTGATAAGGATATCCAAAACATTAAAAAACTATGGTAATCATAAAAATATAAATCACTATACAGTTATCGATAACACATGTAATAATGATAAGAATAAGAAAACTTAAACATGTGAACAAAATATCGATGACGATAACAATATCCATCACTAATAGGTTAACGATAACGATAATAAATAGATAACGATAACCACACGAGACTATAAATATGTAAGCAAAGAACGATGTAGTTTTAGTTATCGGTTGCAACAAATATATCGATAACGAGCAAAATATCGAGAGTGATAACGAGTTCGGTATATTTCAAAATATTGCAGATGATAAGTTATCGATAACGATTGCAATAACCATAACAATGAGAAAGTCAAACATTTAAACACAAATCGATGTAGTTACAGCAATCGACCGAAACAAAGATATAGTTAACAAGAAAAATATCGATAATGACAATGATATTGGTACATATGAAAATATCGATAATGAAACTAATATCGAAAATGTTAGTTCACTATATCTGTGCGTTATCGATTATAGAACTTGTAAATCGAAATTTTGTGAATAAAGTTGAAGCTCTCTTCGGCGTTACTTGTTCCTTTGTAAAAAAAAAAATTATATCTGTTCCTGGGGTAAATATTTTCCTCTTATTTTACTGCTAAACCCTTAAAACAGCACACTGTACCCTGGTAGCTAAATTGCCATGACTTAGTTTTGCCTTCATTGGGTTTAGTGTACCTGCTTTTGGATTTGATCAACTTTGTCACGTAACGCGTTTAATTGCTTTCCTCGTACAAGATTTATGGGCGCCAACAACAAAGTGTTACTAACCGGAAAACTAATTTAGAAACAGAAACAAAAATATGTAACTTTTATGTGAATTTGATTTTATTTGAAAAAAAACCACTAGACACCGGTTTGGGCTAAGTAAAATTGCTGAAAGCCGTAAGCCGCTAGTTTCATGACTGACAACAGAGGAAAGATGTAGTACAGTTGATGGATTGGCAAGGTAAATAGTTCGAAGGTGTTATCTGCGTGTATTAAAAGCTTACTGCTTTAATGAAAAATATAAAAAAGTATTGCAAAAGCGTATTCAATCCAAGTATCCGCTTTTCATTGCAACCTTAATGCGCTTTCAAAATTATTAGCTTTCGTTCAGTTAACATTTCAATTCAAATCATTTTATACATTCATTCTCAATTTTATTTGCCATATTTGGATTTTTATGCGTATCGTAAATGTGCAGTTAGTTGAATTTATCACCTTGCGAAAAATGATGCACACGCTGCACAACCGAGGTGCAGCTAAGCTGAGAGAAATTGCATTTGCACATCAATGGAAAATCAGTGCAGCAAAGCAGAAAATTACAATGTTTAACTAGCAGCAAAAAAAAAAATGAATTGAAAAAAGGAGTGGGATTTCTTTCATTGTCGCTGTATAAAAGCAGATTACGGCTCAAGCAGCGGTAATCACGTGTACGTGTATCGAATGCAACAAGAAACAGGTATCAAAAGTATCTTTGAAAGGAGAAAAAAAGAAATGGCAGCAATGCGCATCGCGTTGGCAATTCGCTCCGCACAGTGAGCCGCATAAACGAGGTCTTCGATTTGCGATATATTTTTTTTCTTTCTATTTCTTCAGCCTAGTACGTGCTTGCTTGCTTGTTTACTACAGTTGTATTTCCCATGGCTTTTTGCATTGATTTGACATTTGAATGTAGCAGTCAACGAGTCAACGGGGCGTATGAGTAACTTTATACGAAGGAGGTAGACGTTTTAAATAATAAAATTGAATGAAAAGTAATAATAACAGCAATGACAAATGCAAAGAAAAATACGGAAATGAGAAAATATTCACAATCGAAAATAGGTTAATAATAAAGGATGCAGTAGCTTAGTAAGGACAGGAGTAGTAATGAGCAACATGGTGACTAAGAGGTGGCGCTGGAGTCGAAATATTTACAAAAAGACGGACACTTATTTTGCAAAATTTTATTCAATACATAGCGCCAAAGTTGGAATACATATTCTACGCTTTGACTGTCGTTTTCCAGTATTTTCCAAACCAACAAATTATTTTTACTTTAATTTCTTTTATTTCTTTATGCCATATTTTACTTAATTTTATGTTATTATGTTTTATTTTACTTTAATTAAATTTATTGAATTTTATTTTATTAATTTATTTTATTTAACTGGTATTATTTTCTTTACTGTTTCATTATAATTTTTTTCGTTTTTTTATGATATGTTTGGGAACAAATTTTCGTCATGTTTGTTCGTATTATTTTAATTTAACTTTTTATTTACTTAACTTAATTTAGTTTAATGTAATTTAATTTCATTTTATTAATTTTACTTTATTTTCCTTTTTTTGGTTTTATGTTATTTTGTTTCTTTATTTTTTATTTAATATTTTTTAGTTTCATTTTAATTTATTTTATTTAATTTTGATTTGTTATATTTTATCTTTTTCATTTTTTTTTTATTTTGGTTTGTGTTATTTCATTTTAATTTCTTTTATATTAATTCATTTAATTTTTAATTTCGTTTTTGTTTTAATTTCAATTTATTTTGCTAAATGTCATTTTGTTTTAATTAATTTAATGTTATTTAATTTTACATTACCTTATTTTATTTCGATTTATAATATTTTTTTATATTTTTTATATTTAATTTAATTTTATTCTATTTTATTTTGATTTAATTTATTTTATTTAACTTTATTTTATTTTGTTTTTTTATTATTATATTTTATATTATTCTTTTTCATAGTATTTTATTTTATTTTGTTATATTTTATTTTAGTTTTTTTTTTACTTGTATTTTGTTATATTTACTTTTTGTAAATTTGCTCTATTTAATTTTATTATATATTTTTTTAATTTACTATGTTTATTTGATATCACTCTATTTCATATTAATTTATTTTATTTTATTTTTATTTTACTTAACTATATTTTTGTTTTATATTATTTTGTTTTATATAATTTTTTTATGTTTTATTTTATTTGATTTTTACTTTATTTTAAATTATTTTATATTGTTTGATTTTTATTTTAGTTTATATTATTCAATTATTATTTTATTTTAAATTATTTTATATTGTTTAATTTTTGGCATAAGTGGTTCCAGATATGGACGTCTCCGTTTGTGTGGGAGTTGCCACACCCTCTTTTCCAATACCTTATCGATTATACGATATTTACTATGTATGAATTCGTGCCAAATTTTAACACCTCGCGTAATGTATTGGTTTTACGTGCCACTCCCCCTGTATTTCAGAGTTAACAATTCTGCATTAGAGCATGTAATTTCCTACAAATCGATGGCGTTGAGTAATTATGGTGTGGTGTAGATTCTAAATGCTGCGTAGTCTGCAATTAAAATAACTTAATTTGCTTTTTTTTACAATGTATTAGCTGAACACAAATTTACGTTTTCAATTTCCGCCTTCTAATTTTCCAACCCACCACCATAATTTGCTATTTTTTTGCGCTTGTTTGTGCACAATCAGATGCCAATTAGCTTCGCAGAGTGCCACATAATTTTAGTTGATTTCTAGTTAATCTGACCTTTTCCATTCGATAATCGCATATTATTTACGCTTAGTTAAATTATTTGCGTATAAAAAGTATGAGTAATTAATCACAAATAAATCAAACGGCGGATGAAAAGTGCGGGCAAATGGTTGCAATTAAGTGAATTATCAAATCGAATGGCGTAACTAATTGGTGGGAAAAATGCGTTGCATATTTAGCTGGTGGCGGATGGATGACTAAACAGAGGAGAGGCAAAATCAAAAATCAAATACTGCATATATGAGAGTTTAAAGTGGTTGAAACTTGTATTTTTGATAAGCATTATTACATTGTACGAGCATACTAAACATAAATATTTAGAAAATTCATGCTCTCCCACAACCATCGAAAAGTGTTGAGTTCAGGTGCCACTGATGTCAATGCGCTTAATTCTGGTCAACAGTTTCAGTTATTACTTATAACCAGCTCAACTCAGCTGGAAGTCAAACTTCAACTGAAGCAATCGGTTTTGCTTTTTCTTCAAGTTTTACTTCAACTGCGCGTTTGCATTTAGCTATCGCAAGGTTTTGCTGTGGTCAAAGCCTAGCTAGCCATAGAGTAAAGTAAATACCATTTAATGTTGGATTTGGTGGAACGTAAATAAGCCGCTTTCGCACAAAAACAGCAACTAGCAATGCAGGTAAATCACAAGCACACAAATTGTTACCTCAACAACGCGTATTGGTCCATTGACCTAGACGAGACTTTGTCAGGCGTAGAGATAGAGAAACAAGTTCTCGATTACATTGTTTTGAAAGCAAGTGAACTTTAGCCAGACTTGTAAAAGCTAAACAAGAGCAAGAAATGTGATATGAAAGGGACATAGGAGAATTAAAGATAGGCGTAGAAAATATAACAAAGATATTGTATATAGATATTGAAATAGGTATGTTTGGTACTTCAATGAAATGTGTTCCTAAAAATATGCAACATAAAAATTTTAAATTTATTATAAGACGGTAAGTCTAATATACAGCCAATAATCGTTTGTCGATGTTGCGTGTTTTTTGGCGCACCATTTTCAATATACAAAAATTTAAGGTAGTTCCACTCTAATTCTTAAAACTATTCTGCCACATTTTCGTTCACAAATTTCCAAATTTTACTTTCTAACAGACTGAAAATTAAAATTTAATACGGAAAAATCTGGGCAATCATGTTATCTCATTGTGATTTCAGATATGCACGGAAAATATTTTCGATGACACAGCCAGACAGTATGCCGGCTTTGTTTTGAGGACTATGAATCCCCCGCGCACATTTCGCCTAACTGCCCATCCACATCTATCAGAATTAATATCATCGTTAGTTCAAATCGTATAGCAAATAAGGTGCATACCTAAAAATTTATAGTGTCTACTTTTCGCTTCCTACTATCCCTAGATTTTATATATTTTGCCAATTAAACTTAACGAGGTCTCGCTGTTTCCAATGTGGAAAATTATCATGTTTTTTCTTTTATTCACCACATTTGTTTATATTTATTAGCCGGTATTTTATACCATACTCTATGCCTTCGCTCTCTCACATGGAAGTGTATCTGTGTAAAGAAATAAACATGTCACGATTCGCGCTTGGAATTTGCCGGCTTTTGTGGCACGCTTTTGCGTCAACTCAACACACTTTTTCATCATAGCTTTTACACGCTTTTCGACTTCCAATCGCTAGCTTAGATGTGCGTCTATTCTGCATTCCAAATAAAGAATTTCTATGTTTTCACCAGCGACTTTTTTTGTTAGAAAAGTTAGATTCTCTTTTAGTTGCGGTGTGTCTTCTGGTGGTGTTGGAACATTTTACTTGTACAAGCGATGAGCAAAAACTGTTAAGCCACTAATTAAAAAAAGGAGAGACAAAATATTCAAAAGCTTAAGAAGAGTGACGAAAGTTATAAAAAAAAAGCCAGAAGCTAGTTACTAGACATTAAAAAATGCACGAAATGTGGCAGTAATAAGTAAAATCCATTAAAATTGTTTACAAGTAATCAGGAAAAATTATAGTAAAAACTTCATATGCGTTTAAATCTAGAAATTGTTCTCAATAACTGAAAACCGCGTATTTGAAATAACAAATGATGCTTATGCAATTTAAAATTTCATACAATTTCAATCAAATCAGCAAATCTGTATTGCAAATATTTCTACATTTTCGAAATCGATTTTTTCTTACGCTTGCTGTATGCATTACATAATCGCTAAAATCGGTGTAAATCGCATAGACGAGATGTCAATACATTTGCACAATCAATATTCGCATTGTGACAACTGCCATAAAGTGAGATAGCTAGTGCATATGAAAATAGTTCTAAAAATAAATCTTAACAGTGCGTGAATTGATTTAAAGCTTTGCTTATGAATCTGGCGAATAGCAAATGCTATTTATAAAATTTGTAGTAAATTAGTAAAAAAAAAACAACAAGTGATGTGCGTAAAACTGGCCGAAAACTTAGCATGTGAAATGAAATTTTAGTTAAAAGAGGTATAAAATATTAAGATTGAATTCATATTATACATAATACTGAGATATTGAAAATATTTAAGAAGTGAAAAAAGAAGGAGTAGTAGAATGCTTAATTTCAAATGAATTAATGAGAAAATGTGAACTTTAATTATTATAAACTAATGGAAACCTAAGTGATAACGAAATTTAGAATTAATTGAAAACAAATTATTTTTATGAATATTGCAGATTTTTCATAGCTGAAAATAAAACAAACAAAAGTAGTGCTTAATTAAAAACACATCGAAGAACTGGTAACTAGAGAAAAATTTAAGGAGTATTCGTCCTCTATGTGCTTGGTAAACTTGAGGTTTACCAAATGCCCAGTTCTTGTACTCATTGGACCAAGTCAACTTTTTCATATTTCTACATAATCGCGTAAGTGATCGTCGATTGCGTCGTCAATTCTTGGAGCTGCGAATTCTTCATTACTCTAAGAAGAAATAAGCGCTAAAATAGTTTCCACACACCGCCCTAAATAAATCATAACTATTAGTGGATTCACAAGATGTCGTAACGTGTCGTGATGTCATAAAATAGTAAAATTTCAAAAATCCAAAATTGCGTTATTATAGGTCCTATTTCGCTGTCATTCAACAGTAACAAAAAAAATAAAATTGAAACTATGAACTTTACTATTTTGTGATTTTATGAATTTAACATGCGTTGCAACATCTTATGAATCCCCCATATGGAAACCAATTTCATACCTTTTTGAGTTAAACCATTCCAAATTAATTAGGTTACTACTTTAACGATCATATTTGGTCATTTTATTTGTTTTTAACTTTTCTATATATTTAGATAATTAATCAAATAATATAGGTACTCATATATAATTATTTCGATATGGGCGAAATAAAGTATTTTTGTTACTCATACGCAGTGGCGACTTAGATGATCTATAATACACAGCACAACAGCCATTTTTGGGTGGTATGATCCCAGTTCAGTATCAAAGTTTCTGTGTTCTAAAAATTGTAAAAAAATTTATTTAAAGATTTGAACTTACTATTTTTAATTCCAAAAATGTTCTCTGGAAAACTATTCACCGGAAAATTACAATAGAAGTCTTGTTAAGAAAAATCTCCATTCATTAACTTATTGGACGCTGAAACTGTCTAAGAAGACTTCATGTGAAATTTTCTGAGCAGTAGTGAAAGGAAAAGTCAACCCTAACTTTTTTTAAGGTATTAATGATTTAAAATATTGTTTGGAAATATTCAATATTCGTAGTAAAATTTTGCTAGGTCCAAGTTATATCGCTTATCGTAGCATTTCGACCAATTTTTCGACAAAAAAAATGTAGCATGAAAGTGTTAAAAGCTGCATAGAACTAACTACATATATTTTCACTCTGAATAGGAAATAATATTCGGAAGGCTCTTGTCAAACTCTATATATACTTCATGAAAAAACGAGATCTATGTAAGAATGTCGCGCTAAATTGAGCACTTCTATATATTTGGCGGAAAAAAAGTCAAAATTTTTAATAAAAATTAAAAAAAATATTTTATTTTTAAACCTTACGAAAAGTTTAATAAGATTCAAAAAATTTCATCAAAATTTTAAAATTTTTCAACCGAAGTTTTGGAACATTTTTGGTTATCCAATTTTATAGCGCATTGAATTTTAGTATAATAAAATATTTTAAAAAAAATTCTAAAAATCTTCACCAAAGTTTAAAAATTTGAAATTAAAATTTTTGAAAATTTTTGGGTATGCAAAATTGTATGCAAACAAAATTTTTGTATAATAAAAAGCAATGTACTTAAAACTCGTATTAATTTGTAATATTATTTTTTTTTGCTCACAGTGCTGCTCATTTTCTCCATATAAAGAAAAAAATTTATATGGCAGAAAATTACCCGCACTGTTAGCAAAAAAAAAAAACAATTAAAAATGTATAGAAATTTTCAGCAGATTGGAACTTCCACTTTATTATTAAAAATTTTGAAATTTTGATACATTTTTTTTGAATTCTATTAAAATTTTTGCAAAGTTTGAAAATTAAATTTATATGGTTTTTACTGCAGAATGAACTGTGTTTTTGTAAAAAAAACTAATAAACCAAAAATATATGTTAATAAATCAAGTGTCGAAACTTGTCAAAATCTTCCTGTCGCATAGTTAGTGCTTTTCCTAATTTTTAAAAGTAACAGTTTATTTGCTGCGCTTAAGTTTTGAAAAGATAAACACATCCTCTGCACTTATGCTTTACAAAGTACATAATATAAGATGAATTTATATTTTACTTTCCTCTACATATTGTAACATTTATTAACTAATTTATTCGTCTAAAAATGTTCAATCTATTATACTTTTGCTGGTTTGTAGATTGGTTTTTTTTTTGCCTCAGAATAAACTTGCTGCTTTTGCTGTTGCTATTGCCATCCTTGAAATTCGCCTTGAATTAGTTTCTGCTTATTTCGTTTACTAATTTCATTATATTGTTTTCGGCGTCTTCTGGAGTCACTTTTACTTTCACATATTATTTTTTTTATTTTTTTAATGCAATTTTTTTTTGGCCACCGAAGTGGAAATCCCATTTTCTCATACATTACCCTGCTACTAAGTGTGGCCGCGTGCTTTTTCGAAACATTTTTTTTTGCTTGTTTTCGACGCGCAGAAGGTAACGGCTTTCACTTTCGTCTGGGTGCAAACAAAAGCTTATGAATGCACTTTGTTTGTACGAGTATATATAGTATATTAGGGGGCCTCACCGAAAACAAAATTTGCGGATTTTACAACGGAATATAAAATGTATGTATGCTTTAAGACTTTTGAAAAAACATTTTGGAAAAATAATGAGATTTACGTGATTACGTGGACCGATTTTTTTTTCGTTCAAGTTTGAACGGTTTCTTTAATATTTATTATTATTAAAAGGATTTTTTTCGATAAAACTCGATCGATATTTTATTTTTTTTTTTGTCAAAAAAATGATTCTTTTATTTTAGGTTTTTAAAATTTAAATTTTCGAAAAGATAATAAACGCAAACAAAAATTTATCGGCGATTATAACAATAGCTGCTATTATATATAATACAATTTATGTTTTGTGATCGAAAAAATTTAAATCACTAACTATCGAAAAATAAAAATTTTGAAAAAAATCTCAAAAGATCTTCTAAATAAAAATGAGATCAGAATTGCATAATATGTGATATAAGGACTAGTATTCGAGTTTGGTTTTCTGCCCAATGATTTTTTTTATCTGAAAAAAAATTAAATAACGATTATTTTCGATCCCTGAATTTTTATTAATAAAACTAGTTTTTCTTTAAAAGAAAAACACCTGGATGAAAATATTGAGAAACATAATTATAATAATGAAATTTTGGAGGTTGTTTTAAAATTGGTGCAGCTCATGTAAATCTTAATATTTTTCTTAAATAATAGCACAGATTTTTTTTTCGTTTGTAAGGAGAGTGAAACACCCTAATAATGTATGTGCAATCAGTTGAACAAGCTTGTAGCATAGCTACTTTTCGCTTGTTTTGTATTTCTATCTCACTTTCAGCGCTGGGCTCAAACGTCGCTTGGAAGCCATAGGACCGCCGATTGCAGTGCGCCAACCCAGCCAGCCACGCTGTTTGCAGATAGACTTAAGCTTTGTGTGGGCACTCTGTCCCCGGTAAAGGCAAATGTATTTATTTTTTTAAATATTTACATATAAACGTGCTCGCTTTGTTGTTTCAGTTCTTTTGCCTTCTTCCTTCACTTTTCAGTGTCTGTGTCTACGGGCAGCAAAGAGTTGGTAACAAAAAAAAAGCACAAATTACAAAAAATAGCACAAACCAATAAATAGTATTTTTACGCTCGTAAGTGGGTCATTAAAATTTCATTGAAATCGTGTGCGCGCACTTTCACGCACACACACACACACACATTTATGTGCATACATATTTAACTGTAACTATAATATTGTGCATGTGTGTTAGTGTGCGCCTAACAAAATCGCAATGCACGAGTGCATTTTTCAAGGCGCTGTAGACTGTTGTGCGAGCTCAGTGGTGTATTTGATTCTTTTTTTTTTACGAATTTCATTTTTATTGTTGCTTTTTTCCAAGGAGATGCTAGTACATACGAAATGGAGCCATTAAAGAAGCCTAAGTGCCTTGGAAGGATGCAATTTGTAGGCTAAGTGCATTTGCTTAGATTTGCTCGCGGAAACCAAAGGAATTACGTAGTATAAATGGGAAATGTGTTGTGAGTGATGGCGATGGTGGTTAAACTTTTAGTTTAAAGAATGCTAGAAAACTTCTTATCCGTAGAAATAAATTAAATTTTAGTTATATTGTTTACTTTTTGAGAAAGTGGATAAGGTACGGTTGAATGGAGTTAATTTTTAGAAAAAAATTGGAAAATCTTAATATAAATGACAAGCGTGTTGCAACTCATCAGAACTTGTTAATTCCATTGTCTTCAGCAGCCTGAAAGTATGCACATAAAACTAATAACAGTTTTTATATATATTGAATTATTTATCTGGATAAAAATATTTGGATCCTGTCATGCGACGGGCTTTTATTGTTACTACTAAAAAGAATAAATTGCGTATTTATAGTTGTTAGTCGTAGTTTGTGAGTTTAATTCAAGACTATTATTTAGTATTAAATGAAATTGTTTCTGTCTTTGACACAGTTTTTCATAGCTCTTTTGTGGAAATTTGTTACAGTAACATTTTTGAATGGTTCGAAAATATACGTTATATGAAAGTAGAGTATTGCATAGGGCATTTTCTACCAGCATTTTTGTATACCCTAGAAAACAGCAAGAAAGAGCGGCTGCTAAATTTAATAGACGATTTAAAATAAACATCTAAATTGTATTCAGTCCTATAGCTTAATCCATCGTAACTCGATTTTCGAAGTTTCTACAAAAATGTCGTCACTGAGTCCGAATAGCTACCAACGAACACATTCAAAGTTATACATACATACGATGGATTCGATGACAGTTTTTTTAGAATATTCCTACTATGACGGATTCAGTGAAAGGCCCGATTTTTTTACTTCTTATTGTTTCTCTTTTTTCAGTGATTTTTTTTTAATTTATTCGTACTGTGTGGTAGTTTAATTGACGTTCAAAAGATATAGCGAGGTTAGATCGTTTAGAATTGAAAAGCCTCCGGAGGGCAAGATTTTCAGATTTTGAATCTAGCATATCTTCTCTACCACTCCCCATAGAGCTATTTTTTGTTTCAAAACGTGGGTCCTTATTGGAAAGTTCCCCCCGAATGACTTTTCAGTGGTAGTGTTGTTTCTATTTTCGCGATTTCTGAACAAACACTGCCAGTATGTATTGAATATTTTATTAAAATTAACTGAATTTGTTAACGAAATAATAAAAATACTTATATTAAGCCTCATAATTACTTCATTCTGGAAGAATATTAAAGTTCGGCGAGTTATATATAGTGCATTTAACAATTTTAGCCTTAAAACGATTGACAAATTTTGTTTAGTTCTTCTTTTTTTATTTAGTTATAATGAGTTTTAGTATATTAGTTTTTCGGTCTAATTTATTTATATCAACAATAATTTTTGTCCGCTTCGGCTGCATATTGGCCCAGTAAGTCGGACGTTGCGAACTACAAACCAAATCTGATGAGTATATCCTAAATAGTAGCCACAATTTCTACCGCTCTGACTGTTGTGGCCTTTTTCCAATACTTTCCAAATAAAATCTGGTCTTGCGCTCAAAAATTGTGCATTCTACAAAAACAAACCGTTTAAATAAAAGTTTCAAGCTTTGTTCAAATATGAAAAAAATGAACAAATGTTATTTAAAGTTTCAAAAATTTTAAACAAAGTTTTTCGGAAATAAAGCTGAATATCAAAGTGCTTACTTGAAGTAGCTACAAATAGCATTGGATTTTTAATAATTTGTTTGGTTACGCTTTTCTGCAAGTTTCTTTCGAATTTTCTTTATATGGAAGAAAAAACAGCTCAAAACTCTTCGTAAAAAAATTCAAAAATCAACGGTATTTGTAACTAAAATTGAATAGACTATAAAATTACATACCAATTTTTTTCTAAAAAATCTCATTAAAAATTTTGAAATTTTTAGTAAAACTTGTTGATTTTTCCTCCATTTCAAAATGATTTAAAACATCGATTTAAACAGTTTTATTTTAGAATAAATATATTTAAAACAACTAATGAAACTAAATTAAAAAAAAATCAACTAACCTGCATGGTAATATTTTCAAACAAATTTCACTATATAATTAGATGTATTTAGTAAAACTGCTTGATTTTTTCGCCTTTGAACAAGTTTTTTCATTCGGATATAAATAATTTTTATCAAAAAAAAAAATATATTAAAAAAACAATTTTTTCAAACTAAATTAAAAATATAGTAAAAAAAAATGGTATACTTAATTTTAAAAAATTTACAAATTTTTAGTATTTTTTTTTAAATTTTTTTCTTATTTCAACATGGTTTGAAGCTTGGATTTAAACCAATTTTACTATAGAATAAATATAGTTTAATAATGAAAAAGAAATAGTCAAAAATAATAAATATGTGGTGGGGCTATAGTCATGAAATTCACTGCACATGCAAGACAGACAATTTCAATTTCTGCCATAGCGGCCACTATTTCTAGGCATAACAAATTTAGACTCAACTGAAACTATATTGCCCTAAAGCTATTTATATAATTCACTCAGTTTACCGTCTGCACATAATTTATTTACATACAAAAATAATAAAAACTTTGTTCGCCGCATTCCCACTCAGTCATCCACTCAGCACGACAGCTTCCTTCCTAACCTCATCCCAGATACCTTGCAAATTTATTCAGACTACATACACTTACTACTTCATAATTTTTCATACGAGCTGTCGTCCATTCTTCTCACTTAATGCTTATTTTATTCACAACGTGTCCAGTCAAATTCAATTTACTTTACACTTTTTCCATACCGATCGTCATACAAGTACTTAAAAGACACTCCGGCAAGTGTAACACGCATACAAATAAATACTATTCATAAAACAGTGTGTGTTGATAAAGAACAAGCTAACGGTAGCGGATAGTCCAGCATGAAATGCGACGAAAGAGGAAGTAGAAATATAAACTCATAAGCGTAAATTTAAAAAAAAAAAGTGTGCAAAAATATTGTGTGTATATAAAACAACAAGAATTCATGAAAATTCAACAGCTGAGTTAAAAATAAAAAACAAAAAAAATTTCAAACTTAAACAAAACCTTAACAATTGAGTAGCGCAAAGTGCGCCCCAGCAAAAAAAAAAAATTCAACACTCGCGCTCTCCCCTTTAACGATTTGCTGCCAACGCAGGCTACCAGCTAGTCAGCATGGATCTCCATAATTTTAGCAATAACATACACAGCAACTTAACACTGCCACCTGCAACAACAACACCAGCAACATCTACATACTTTACATATAGCATACCGGGCATGGATATCACACCGGGACCGGTCGCCTTTACCTATGTGAGTGAATTTTTATCGCTTATCACGCCAGCTGAACTGCCACTCGGTAAGTTTTTTTTCTTTTTTGATTTTTTACATACATATGTGAGTGTGTTTGTGTGTGCGTGTGATGGAAAGGAAGAATTTTTGGTTGGTGAGAAAATGCGAGTGAAGTTGCTGAGTGTGTAGTGAATGGGTAAGAATTTAATATTTTTGTGTGTGCGTTCAATTGTACAGGTGTGTATGCTCATTTAATGCAGTTGTGAATCGATGCACAAACAAATAAGAATGAATATGGAATTTCTGAAATATTTCGATATCAGTAATCCATTAAAAATATTTAAAATTGGTGGACTCTGAGTATCGTTACGGACATTTACATACATATATACCTAAATTTGCTTGTGAAAGTGTTGGTGCAGCAAAAATTTTAAGTGATTTTTCTTCTTCAATGCTATTTATTTTACTACTTATACATTTAAATGAAATTAAATTTAAAAGAGTTTTATGCATCTTTCAAATGACCACTACTCAGGCCTTAGAGCACAAAGACCTTGAAACTGAGATCATTTGTGTATGGGTCGCTTTCTTCAGACCCGCACAGCTATGCTCTTATCTGATAAGTAGTATTGGATTTCAATTTCTCAGAACTATTCATTAAAGAAATAATGAAGTGACTGGGGTCATATTTATGGTTTTGTAGAATCATAGAACATGGCACGTCATAAAGATAACAAACTACATATTCGCATTTGTGACTGTTTGTTTTTCTTTATATAATTTTAATTATTTTTTTAAAGCAATATAGTTCATTCTACAATAAACTCTGCTCGAATCCAAGTTTCAAAATTTCGCACCACTCGTTACAGTTATTTATATGTATTTAAAAAATGTTTAGCAAAATATAAGACAGTATTTTTCCATGACCCGGATTTATATCCGACGAAAAAATTATGGGGAATGTTTTACGATGTTACAACAGCAAAAACTCGCCAAACTTGCTCTTCATCTTTTCATTTCGGTAACGTACTTTTAAAGTTTCTTCCTGGCTGAAGTTTTAAGCGTCTGCAGTTTCCAAGATGCTCACTGTTTGGAAAAATACTCAGCTCTTGTAATTTCATAGCTCCAAATTTTCCAAAATATAATCTTCTAGCTCTCTTGATGCTCAAATTGTAGGCACACATTAGCGGAAAAAATGACAGTCAAAAGGCCGAACAATTATGATGTGTGGCTCACAGCTGCATTAGCAAAAATACAACCCTGGCGAGTATTTTGTTGTTGCTAATGGCCCAGAAACGTCAAAAACGCTGTGTGAAAAGTGGATTAAAGTAAATGAATGAATTTGACTTTTGGAATGAGAAAAATCAAAAAAATATACTCCCTTGCGGGTAAGTGACTTGATGAAAATGCTGTTTTAGAAGAATGATGCAGAGAACAGACGCACTACATCTTCTCGGAACTTCAGCTATAACTAGAAGGGCTTGTTTTTATTTCAAACAGGCGAAGAGTGTTTACTTTTCAGTCAGAATCAGCCTAACATCCGGGAACATTGTATGCCATATAGAAATACTCGGCCCCGCTCAAATGCACAAAATGGTACCTTAAAATGCCCTCGGCTTTCATCCTTCCTTCCTTTATCAATAGCGCCCTAACAATGCTTTAAGTATTCACGATTAAATAATACAGTTTTAATTAAAATAATGAAGTGACACTCGAAGCTCAATGCCGTTTAAATTTCCTCATTGCAAACGAGAATGTGGTATATATTTTAAAACCCAATATAAACTAAACACTTAGTTGACACACCAAACGAACCATCAAAATGCATACACTTTTCGTATTACCCAATTGGTAAATAAGTCAGACGCCTATAAATCACCTATCAGTTCCAAAGGCACGCACATAACTCTTACATATATTCGGGTCTCATGTTTACCACCAACGGCCAATGGCCACCCGCTAACGAGATCACTGACCATCAAACAATAAACACACACACACACACACACATACTCGCACACACATGAATACCACACATGCAGACTCATAGCCATATAAAGTGAATTAAGTCGCGTCTAAAATATATATTATCCTGGACAGTCAATTGGACATTTTAACGGCACAGTCGTGTCTAATTTCAGAATTTAGTGACGCCAGTTAAGTGCAACCAAGCGCGGGTGTTCCAACAACATGCGAGTACTTGTTTGTATATACTATATAAATATATATATTGTTGTGTGTGTGTGTGGGTATTTATTATGCTTGACGCCCAATGGGGAAGGAGAGGTATATGGAGACATACAGTGCAAACGAGCTGTTGAATTTTCGACACGCAAACCTAAATGATGTGCAGAGGTGATAGTAAAAAATATTTGCGTTAGTTAAACGGCTCTACATACACACGTGCACACCTATTGGTGTTTTGTTTGTTTATTTTATTTATATTTTCGATTTCTGGGCCTACTAATTTCCATTTATTCACCTTTGTTTTTACGCTAGCCAATAAATTGTCTATCTATAGGGTTACGGCATTTTATTACCAAATTATTGACCATAGGTAATGCCATTTATCGTTGCTGGGGCAAGTACTCGCTCGTATTTGTATGTAGCGAAAGTATTATATATTTTCGTGAACAAAATTTTTTTAGAGGAGTAGAAATGGAAAATCGCTGCTTAATGAAGCCTTAAATTAGAATCTTATGAACTTTAAAGTCAATTCTAATGTATTTTTTCCCGGCCGTGCATGTAGACAGCTGTTACTCTTGTTTTGACAATTAATCTCGGCTCAAGCGTTGCCAGAGCAGTTTGTTTGCCATTTTATATTGGCTTCAAAGCGAATTAATTGATTTTTGTTGAACCCGGCGTAGGGTAAGTTATAAACACCGCATATGTAGGTAGTTTTAAAAAGGAACCGAAAATAATCATTATTTTGATATTTTCGGATAAAAAAACGAATGGGGAAGAGTTCGTTCTAAACAAAAATAATCGTTGTAATTTTTTCCGATCATTTTTGAAAACGATTATTTTTTATCGAAAATTGTCGACATACATAGTATAGTTTTCAAACGATATTTTGAATTTTTTTCCATAGAAAATAATACTCGGTGTTCTTAGATTTAATTTTTTCCGATCATTTTCGATGACGATTGTTTTTTTATCGAAAAAAATCACAAAATATCGTTTTAAAGCGGCTATGTATTGTCGCAAATTCCAAAAAACTAAAACTGACAACCTAGCACTTTGAATTCGGAATCAGCATTAAGAATTGGATCACCGAATAGAAAAACGCTCATGTCTTTATTTTACGGCCATATTGCCAATAGCGGTTCACTAAGTTTTAAGTATTTCAGAGGACTTAGTGATTTTGTTTAGTATCGGAGAAGAAAAGAGAGAATAGTACCGGAAACATATTGGTTTTTGAAATAAAGGGGTAAGAGCATCGCAAGAAGTAAGATTATCTCTAAGAGAGATCGACCGAAAAGTTGGGCAATATTGCGTGCCATAGATAATTTTATTTACAAAAAGAAAGGTTATAACACACCGAAAGCAAATGGGGGGTCAAACAACTTTTTGTAACCGAGTGTGGGGCGAAATAATTTTTAATGACTTTTTCATTATAATGCAATGCCTTATATCCAACGATTTCAAATAAATAAATAATGATGTGTAATATTATGTTATTTATAATGTCATTCGAACAAATTAATTTGGTTGTGATGTGATGGGATGTGAAGGCATATAATGTGATGTGATATGATATGATGTGTTGTGATGTGATATGATATGATGTGTTGTGATGTGATGTGATAACCATATCATATGTAGCGTTTGAAAATATAATAAAAAAAAATATTTTTTCAATCTAATCAACGCCCGCATTCATTTTAATCTTTTACTTTGTCATAGATCTGGTGCGTCAGTTTTTGCATTCGAATCTCACGCTCATCGATTTCACAAAGGATGTAAGTATTACAAGTGATGTGAATTTATAAATTAGGGGGTATAGCTATTAAAAATATAACTCGTGGGAAAATAAATATTAAGAAACGAACACCTTTCCCATTGAAGTCATTAATATTAACGTAAGTGCTTTACTTCTTTTTCCCGGTCTTCAAACATTTTTTTTTTTTTTTCACAAATAATTTCCCATCAAACAAATTTTTTGCATTCCCCATTTTCATTCACTCATTGCAACACTAAACTATTCCATCATTCTCTCCTTCTCCAATGCAGGCGATCAAAATCGAGTCGGGATTTCTAGCCATCATGAGCGTCTTTGCCATATTGGCACTAGTGCCGCTCATCACCACCTGCGCTTGGTGTTGCGGACGACGCGCCGACCAGGACGAAGCCGAATTTATACGCAATGCACCTGTCAACATACACGACGAATCGTTGCAGCAGGCATTGAATTGTCGAAAGAGTGCATCTGTGGTGACACTTTGGTTAACATTTTTGCTCTTGGCGTGAGTCAAATGGATATGAAATGTTTGTGAAATATTCCAATTTCCTACTAATGTTTCCTTTTGTTTTTGTTGTTGTTTTTTACATCCATTCTGTCCAGGTTGAGCGATTTTTGCATATTTTATGCGAACAGCCGTCTGGCCGCCAATGTTGAAATGACACCCGAAATGGTCAAATCTACTGTGCACGACATGGAGGTATTTCTCAAAGACACACACTTACAAATCAAACATAAGCTGGATAATGGTTTTCATGTAGCTGTCGAAAAAGTTGTCAAAGATTTGGAAGGTCAGTATGCGTAGTCGTCGTGTGGGTTTGCCTTGGATGCCGCTGCATGTGGCTACATGTGCCTACAAATGTTATTTGCAATTTTTTCTCCTCACTTTTTGCTGGCAAAGTTATAATTCATATTTTACCCATCCCATCTCAGCTCTCACTGTCTCTCTCTATATCTTTCCTGCTAGCTCACTGCTTTTCTGTGTACTCATATTATTTATTTGATTTTCATTCGTTATGCTGCTGGTGACTGTGACCATTCATCCAACCAAACCCACTATCTGTCTGCCCCATTGGACTTCTTTGTAATTGGACATTCCTACACTGCTGGCTTGCATGTTTTCTACTATTCAGACGTCGATGTTCTCCTTGGGGAGCCAATCCAAGCGGAAATTTCAGCACACACTGGCATTGAGCTGGCATATGATTCATTGGCGACCATCAGCTTGGGTAAGGTGAAATTGTTGGAAATCATAGTGAAATGTATAACGTTAATAGAGAACCAAGAGCCGATAGAAGTAATGGATGTTGCTGAAGAAATGCTGGGTTAGGGAGTAGTCGGTTCAATGATTTAAATTAAGTAGTTAAAGCAAGTAGTTAGCAAAAATAAAGAACTAAATAAGCCCTAAAAGGCCTAATTTCGGTATTTATTTTATATCTATTTTGCATGTGAAATATTTTAAGTTATGAGGAGAAAAATTTTGAACGTGTATTAACTTTGACATACTGTGTAGATCAAAATCCATAGAGCAACGCAAATGACAAATAAATATCGATAACAATAAAAACCGACAGCGATAAAATAACCCATAACGATAACGAAAACTTTGAAATTCATACGCGTGCTATAAAGAAACGATAAACTTCGATAAATATCGATAACAATCAAAATTTGTATAGATATAGATAACCTTACCGATAACGATAACCAAAAATATGAAATGCAAATACATGATATAAGGAACTTTGACAAATATCGATAACAATAAAAACTACAATCGACAGCGTTAAAATAACCAATAACCATAACGAAAACTTTGAAATTCAAAAGAATACCATACAGAAACATAAATTTCTATAAAAATCGATAACAGGGCCTTACATACTGCGTAGAATATTTATTTCGCATATCTTCTCATTTTTTTTCTGATATATCATTCACAATTTTGCGCTATAGAAAAGGAACTACATGAGCGTTTTTCCAATCTGCTATCCGCATATCAGGCCACTTAACCTCTTTATGATCATAGATACAGATTTCCTGTACCAGATTTTTACACTGCCCACCACAACAAGTACAACTCATTATAAGAATTCGGTTTTTACGCGCTTCAATGCACATTTTACTCCTTCACTAGGCATTTGTGTTGCCAAAGTAAATCTGTTTCACTTGTACCATTATAAATTTACAAGCACTAGAGAGCATAACTCTATTATGTATTAAACTTTAAACTGAGCATGATTTGTCATAATAAAAGGGATACTCCCAGTACAATAATATCTCTACTACAAGTAACATAACCTAACAAAATATTTATTTTAAAATCTTATCTATATATTTTATGTTGTTTTATTGCACACATTTTACTTGTATGATAGGACAAGGAAGGTACTATGACTTGTTTGAGCAGATTTGTAGTTAAGTTTAGCTAGGTATATGTGTATTGGACTTATGTTAACATTTATTGTAAATCTGAGAAGTTTCTGAAATTTTTTTCTTTTAGTTGTTTTCTACTTATCTCCTTGTTTGCTTATTTCTTTAGTTCATTGCAAATTTTTCATTTGTATCTGCCGTCTGTTTATTTTTTTCTTCCCAGCCAACGCCGAGTTGATATATCGTGTACTGATGCTGCAAGAGACGGTGGGTAGAGCATTGAAAATCTCACAAGAGGCCGCCGCACGCATGGAGGAACTGCAAATACAATTGTCGGTGTTGCAACGACAGTGCACCTACCGCGACCGGCCGCTCTGTGACACGCTGCGGATACGAAGTTTTGAAGAGAATGGCGTTATTGATGCACTCAAGACGGTTGGTTAGCCGAATGTTTTGGACTTTAGTTACATGTTGTAGTTATTTTTGTAGTGGCAAGTAGTTGCTGTAAAGTTGTTTGCTTCTTTACTCATTTCTCTTATTCTTGTTCTTTTTTTTTTTTTTGCGGCAGCTCAGACTGTTGGGCAGCTGTGCCCTGCGTTTGCCTAGTAAATAGCTCCACTGGAATTTGGAATTTGACAAATGAAATTTTCATTTCACGTTCGCGCTTCACACTTTTGTTATTATTATTTTTTTTTCATTTTTTTGTTCACTTGATTTTGCAAAGTTATGACAGCTATTTTGTGCTACATTCCTGTACTCCTTTTTACTTTCTCATCTCACGTCTGTGTTTTTCTCTAACTCCTGTTTTTTATTTGCCGGTAATTTGTCAGCTGCAAGAGGACCAGACAATCTTTCGCATGCGTTACTTGGGCGAAATTGAATTTGGTGCAACTGTCAAGAATTTGACATCTGAAGTTGGTGTGTCACGTTCAATTTTCAGTAATTTCCCGCAACAAGTTAAGCACGACACGGCTTACGAACGAAACTGTAAGTAGCTAGGGGAATCTTTTAATTTTCGTGATTTGATTTTAAGATGTTGCTAAAAGTGTTAAAAAACGGTATCCATCAAGGCACTTAAAAAGAGGGGGGATTTTTTTCCAACTATCCATTCCAACTGTTGAACCTAAACTGTCAAGTTTTGTTAACATTGTCTCAAAACAAACTTAGTTTAATTTTTTTTTTTTTTTTCAAAGCAAACACAAATTTAAAAACAATTGTTATTTTAGGTTGGCAAAGCAATAGCAAAATAAAGGCGATATTTATTGCCATGTATCGAATTTGTATGAAATTCGATATTTTTTAAGATCTCTATGAGCTTAATTTGATTCGTTTTGAATGTAAGAATATTGCGCCTTGAGGTACTTTGCATTAGGGATTTTATTTGAAAATATCGATACGATATCGATATGTTTTTTTTTTCATTTGCACATCTCTAGGCGATTGTTACATTTGTTCTACAAAAGGTTGATTTCGCCTCAAATTTTCCGTTTTAGCAAGCTTTTATAAACCAATCGCTCATAAGTAAAATGAGAATTGCAGAGGATAGCGAATGAAATTCATGCTTTAAAAGGTCGACGTGTATCTCTCTCTAGGCGATTAGTTACATTTGTTCTACAAAAGGTTGATTTGTGCATAATTTTTTTTTTTGGCCTTTCGCCTAGAATTTTCCTTTTTAGCAAGCTTTATAAACCAATCGCTCATAAGTAAAATGAGAATTGCAGAGGATAGCGAATGAAATTCATGCTTTAAAAGGTCGTCGTGTATGTCCAAGCAAATTATAATTTATTTCATTAGCTATCATTAATCTACTGTATTACCTAACGGAGCTAACGCTGAGCACAAACAAAACAGTAGAAAATTACAATTTTTTTATCTAGCTTCAAGTAAATCAAAATATCTTATTATTCAATTTGTAATAAAATTACGTAAATTCCTCTGTCATCCGTACTCCGCTTCGCATGCCAACACATTCTATTTAACCTCACTTAATTGACAGCTGCAAGCGAATTTTGTGCTTAATTTACGCTGACCAAGCGGTAAACTGCTGCCGAAACAGTTGATTAGATATTTCGCATGTATGTATGTACATTGCAACATATTTACACAGATAGATAAATATGTGCTACATGCGAGTACGTTCCTACATTTGTAAGCAGCTCCATTTACGCGCAAATTTACTTTCACCCCCATACACATCCGACTTACGTAATCTGCACTCAAACATACGATTTTCATACACAACAAATATCGTTTTTCCACTACAGATACCCTCGAGCAGCTGGAAAGTATCCGTCATCGCACCAAAGCCAACGCGCAAATGCTCACTTCCACGATAAATGCGCTACTCGAACGCCTACAAGGTGTCTGGCCCACACTCGAACCCAGCTATGTCGAATTGCAAGGTTGGTCCAATTCCTACTGGACAGCAGGTTGGGTGGCTGCGCTAGTCATCGGTTGGGTAATACTTTTCGGCTTCATGTCCTACTGTTGCTTCCTTTGCGAGTCGAACGTGAAGGCTGGCGTTGTGCTGCTAATGTCCGTACTGATTATCTGTTTGGGTAGTATTTGTATTACCTTCTACGGTGTGCTGACACTGGCGATTGGCGGTAATACGGAAGTTTTTCTCTGCCGTTCGCTGTATGATGAGGCGGCTGGTGGAAATGGCGGTGCTATTAGCACTTCGGGTAATTGGGGTAACAATGCAGTGGATGTGGCAGATGCATCCTCCACCTATCATTTGTTGGGTAAGTTATTCGACAAACCAGGTTATGTTTACGCACATGAACCGCAAACGGGCATCATTGGTGAGCTACTACGGCCAGAAGGTATAAATCGTTCGATTGTGAACGTCAGCCTCGCAACAGCGCTCAGGTATGAATAACCAAATGCATAGGAATTATTTCAAAATAACAAAAAAAAACAGAAAATACTATAAATTCAATTTTTGCTGCTAGTTTTTTAATGTAATATCCTATCACTATATAATAAGTATATCCGTCGCTTATAGAGTAGTTGTAGTCTAACCGCGCGCGCTGCTCTTTAGTTATTTATTATCCCCACTAACCATTCCACGTACATACATATATAGTATATGTGTTTTGCATTCGTTATGCATCCAATGTATGCTTATCGTAGTCTAACCAAACGTGGCCGTTAATTTTGGTGAAGCTGGAAAAATACTGTTACACAGCAATGCTATAAATCCAATTAGTTTGATACTGTACGTGCTTCTTTTTTATTCACCAACCTCGCACATAAAATGTCTGCATATTCGATGCCAACGATTCTCCTCCCTCAAGGACCCAATGTATGTTAACTTCAATTCCTTCGATATGGTACAATTTTTAAATATTGTCTTACAAGCCTACTATAAAAGTATGTGCTAGACAATATTTATTGATGAACGTAGTCTACTTCTTCTCCACTACATATTAAGCTCCGTATAACGCTGTAGCGGCTTGCGTAAGCGTTACATTAATGTCTGAGTAGGCGAAACGAAATATCTTCTATCTATACTTTAATAAAACTGTAGAAAATTCATGTCTGTACATTGAAATTTTCTTTAAAACCATGAGCGAAGGTGATGCAGAAAATGCAATAGAATACATTTAAACCACTTTTAAAATTTTTCTCTGTCTGTTTGCTTGTTTGAACTCACTAATCTTCGAA
Organism: Anomoia purmunda; assembly: GCA_951828415.1. Lineage (NCBI taxonomy): Eukaryota > Metazoa > Arthropoda > Insecta > Diptera > Tephritidae > Anomoia > Anomoia purmunda. Next base: position 115,467,284 of record OX639997.1, read on the forward strand.
ACTGCTATATACATAGATTTACATGTGGCTTTAACTAGTGACTAGACATGGATACTGTCGGGGCATAACATAGGGTATATGTTATCAAAATATTAATTAGGGATAAAATACGCAGCTTAGGGGACTCCAATTGGCATCGCCGAGACGGCTAATAACTCGGTTACCAAACTTGGCGCCTAAAAGATCGATTGTGGCATGGGCCATGTCGTAAGACACGTCTTCTTGCTGCAGTCAAAGAATGTTCAAATCTATGTCTATAATTTCCGGCCACAATAATCGTTTATCATGCCTCTACAGCGCTCACCGTTGACCAATTTACCGTTTCCTGTAGCGTTTTCAAAGAGAAATGGATCAACGATGTCGCCCCTCTGAACTCAGCAACCAACAGTCACTCTCTTATTATGTATTGAATTCTTGACGGCCACGTGCGGCAACATAGCGACCGAGATTAAAATGCACTTCTTTAATTAGGATGATTTTTCTATGAAGACTACTTTTGAAATGATTACTAAATTGAATTCTTCTGATCAGCTCTCCTACGATGATCTAGAGTTATAGCTTTGGTAGCGCACGAGCTCGGTCAGCCACCCAGATGGCCTTTGTAGTTCAGCGTTGTATTTGCCCAACATACGTTGAGCCGGCATCGAGGCCCGCATAGAAGACCGCAGAATGCCAGAGGAATACACATATGCTTCTTGCCCGAAGCTATGGCCTCAAGGGTGCCCAATTTCTTACTATGTTTTGAGGACCGAATGAGAGGTCATGGACTTCCCGACCTTACGATTAAAGACCATAAGGCATTGTTTGTCCTCTGACAACAAAAAGGGAATTTCAAAGAATGCTCCGTAATCTGGTCGCAGCACGAGTTGAAGCAATTTGGCTACCAATGGCAACAGGCACCACACCGAAGATATAACGGCTGATTGGTCTGAAGAATTTAAAAGAACATTTTTTGCTCTGAGCATAAGCGAACAAAATTCAGAACTTGTACTGCAAAAATAGTTAAGATTCTTGTGCAGCTTGAGAAAAAGCCAATGAGTCAATATTTCTAGAATGGGGACTTACAAAAGGATTCATTGGTCTCATTTAAAAAGATGAAATTTAAACTCTCGCATTCGCTTCGCAGAATTATCTTCATATCTTGTTAGACAATTTTGAAATATATTTTATTGAAATTTATTATAAATGCGCCCCACTTATATGAACAGATTTTATTATGAAACACAGCATATACTTCAGGTATATTTTATTGTATTAAGAAACTGAAGCTCTAAAGATGGAGCAAACTCAAAACAAATTTGGTGCGTATTGAAGTCTTCAGTATATTTTGAATGCTCTTAGGTAGCAAGTTGCAAAATGTAGAAAATCGTAAAAAACCAAAATAAAACAAAGAACGCGTACAAATTTATACTCTGTTATTATTATTGTTGGAAATGAAGCACTGCGATCTTGACCTCTATTGTATACTCAACTTATAATCTTAGTAGAACTCAAATATCCCTAGAATAAAAAAACCAAAGACTATCGAATAGTTGTAAAGAAACCAATAATGAAAACATACCTAACACAAAATACCATTATAGAAAATGTGAAAGCCTTTACCACAGACCCTTTTATATACCTCTGTAGTCTCCTCATATCTTGCGAACCGAAAACTTGCCAATTACCGTTTCAAGATAAACCCCCCCCAAGTCATTTATGTAAATTCACACTTTCGGACCTGTTGTGCGCGCCGTTCAGTTTTTTATCTATTAACCCTCACTACGCCCCTAATCCAATAAATATTTGCAAACAAGCTAAATCGATATATTCCATGTATCGCCTAATTCAGTATCGCCTAATTCAGCATGGCATAGCGCTTATTTGAAGCTCAATAGCCTACCAATTGTCCCCGTTGCGTCAAAAAGTGGGACCTTTTTAGTTCTGCCACAGCCAAACGCAAATCACCCTGCTACCTCTCAATACCCCATCCCCTGCACGTGACAACTCAGTTAACACTATGTACTCGTAAAAGAGAAAAAAAACCCTCTATAAAATTTCTTTACCAATTATTGTCTGTCAACGATCCCTCCCATCGCCTCCTTGCGCCTTGCTGCACATTGGCAATTCTCGAAATAATCTTCAAATCAACAACGCCTATACACAACAACACTCACCTCGGGGCCCACACTGTTTGGCCTAACGATATTCATTGGCTGTTTAACCTCAAATCACGTCCTACTCAACAATCTATACTTTTGTTTGTGTGAATTTGTTTTGCGTCCTTCGTCCTTCGGCGTTATGTGTTTGTGTGGTGCTGCTTTCGCCACATAATTTATTTGTGTGTTTTTATCCTCACACACTCAACACACACACACACATTGTTGCGAGCAGAGGTTGTGAACAAAACCAAGCATCGTACAATGTCTTCCAACTGGATGCATTCGTTAATACCACACAAATTGCCGATTTAAAGCAATTCCCAAAAGTGACCACAGCTATTGACGCCATCACCGTATCCGAACGTACTATGCTCTCGCTGACGCAGACCATACAGAATATACTGGAGAATATGCTACACACTTCATCCTTCAATCTGACCACATATCGGGTGAGCATTGGTGCACCGACACCCGAGAAGGATTTGGCTACGTTCATCGATCAAATGCAAAGGGTGGCACTACAGGTAAGCAAAATCTGCGCTAGGGTGAAGTCCGGAGTGCAAGGGTGTGTTTCAACCAAATTTTCGAACGGAATTTGCAAAGATTTAGGTGAAAGATAAAAGTGCTAAAATTTTCAAACAATGAAAGTACGTGTAGTATATGAATTGATGTAGTTAATTAGGTCAGAGAAATTGCGAAGTTTGGCATTGAAATGAAAGCGAATGCTCCAGTTTGCTTTAACAGGCATCGTTAAAAACGCAATTATCTTTTGTAAAGTTCATTATACGTAAGTGTATGGTAGTCTATTAGGAATACTTTCGCAATATGGTTGAAAAATGTCTGTTGAACGTTCAGTGACAAGAAACAAACCACAAACACACAAAAATTAAGAACAAGTGCTGTCTACCGTTTATATTATATACGAGTATATATATTTCGTTACTTAAATCAAGTACAAAAGATACACTGAAAAATATTGTTATGGATTGAAGAAAAACAGCTATCAAAAGAAAGAAAATTGGAACGAAATTGCGCTTAAGAAAAATGTAAAAAATGTAAACTAGAACTTCACACCAATGTTTTCAACTTATACGATTGTGCAAAAAATATCGATATATCGATAGATTTTTAGAAATGAGTTTTTAGTCTCGAAATTTCGATATTCGATAATTACTTTCGAGATTCAAATTTGTATCAAATTAGATATTTTTTAAGGTCTTTATAGATGAAAAAGTTTCTCCATACATTTTTTTTTCCAAAAAAATCACCTCAGAAATGTTTATATATTTTTATACAGTCCTTTAAGCCTATATCGTTATTATTTAAAAATATCGATATGATATATATCGATATATTTTTTTTTCAATTGGCCATTCCTAGTATTTTCAGGCGTTGCTTAAAAATTTCGATACAATATATATCGATATATTGTTGTATTTGCCTATCCCTAGCCATTTCAGGCGTTGTGGTTTTCAAAGTTGTTAAGGTTCTACAGGCCTTTCAGGCATTCGAATTTGGCAACTCCTTAATACAATTTCCAGGCATTGTTGGAAGAGCAAGAAGATGGAAAATTTTGCTTAGGTTATTTTTTCAGTGTACCGCTTAGAGACATCATCAGCGGTCTTTAAAGTAATTAAATTCTTGTATCAATTTTAAGTCTGAGCTATTGATAGAAGCTCCTGGATCATCAATTTTTCAAATATGTTCAACCTTATACTGATCCCACTTTTTCCCCAGATTCAAGACGTCGCCACTTCCTCGCGCATGACTACGCTCGGCAGTCGCTCGAAGCGTTTACAAGCCTCAATCCTACAACCGCTTGAACAATTACAAAACGAAATACTCTACCATCTGACCGCTTTGGAATTACAACGCGATCCCTGGGCTAAACAGGTTAATCAGACACTCAATCATTTACGTAACGTCCAGGGTTATCTAGAGAAGATGGCGGGTGAAATTTGTCACAATCAAACGCGCGTCTACACAGAAAGGTATGCGCTACTCGGTTTCTAGTCTAGAATAAGTTATACGCCATGTTTGAGTTAAATTTCAGATTGAAGGCCTATCTGACAAACAGCAAGGCGACAATGTCCTCCCAACTAGGCGACACCACTGCCAAGTGTCGTCCATTCTTCGATATCTTCGATGCAAATCGTATTTTCCTCTGTCGGAACATTGTGGACTATATCAACGCCTTGTGGTTCTTTATCTTCATTACATTGCTGCTCTGGTCTGTTGGCACTCCGGTTGGACTTAATCTCATCACGATACAGCGTCGTTTGAATCGTTTGCGACGCGCGCAAGTACGCGCTGCCGAACGTTCGGATAGTCGCAGCCGCAGTCGGCGTAGAGAACGTGCGGCTAGTTCGGCAACGCGTGAGCCACGTAGTACGAGTAGCGCCAGTCGACCGCCACTGTGAGTGTTTTTGAAGGAAATATTTTTAATTTTTATGAAGAACACTGTAAACCTGTTTTAACGTCTTGCAGACGCCGTTCAGCCACCGAGGAAACGTTGGATATAGCTACTGAGGACTCACCGCCGCCGAGACGTGAGCAACGTGACATGCGTAGCCGAGATCGCGAACGTGAAATGAGTCGACCGCGCGATAGCGGAGCGGCGAGTACTCCCTCACGCGGTCGACCGCAATTGTGAGTAGTGATCTTGAGCAAGGATTTCTGTCTGAGTAGAATCGAACTAAGTTTGACTTACTATCATACGAAATTGTTCATCAATTTCTTTTGTATTTTAATACCGTTGCAGACGTCGCACCGGAACGGAGACTGAGGACAACTGGGGTTCATCCAGTGCAAGTCGCGCTACATCGATGGAGCGCGAGCCCAGTCAGCCTAGAATGTACACGAGCAGCAGTAGTGCACCGCAGCAGCAACAACAGCAGCGGGCGGCTAAATCGAGACCTCAGCTGTAAGTATTGCTCGAGCGTGGTGCAAGAACAAAAAATGACTGAGAAAAAAATTAGTTTAAAAAAATTAGTATATTATTCAATGCTTAAAAAAGTAAATTATTCGTTGATGGTGGCTTCTCACGTTCTGAACTAATCTAAAGCCATAGCGCATTCAATGCCAAAATAGAAACCAAGGTGTATTCTGTTACGTTTCCTACCTTCAGTTTAGGAGTGGCCCTGCAATATTAACATACAACAGACATATTTCTACTTCCACAATCAATGTTTCCAACTCTGTATTTTTTCCTCATCCGTTCTCTCACGCTCTTCCTTACAGCCGAAAACAAGGCACAGAAGAATTTGATTTGGAAGGAGAGGATAATTGGCAGCCAGCTCCAACAGCTAGCAGCAACGCCGCAACACGTTCCGAGTCACGCGCTGGCGTACGACGCGAGCAGCGAGAGCAACCGGCCTACACCCACAGTAATGGACGCAATAAACCGAAGCTGTAAGTTGGCCAACTACGATGGCGCTTACTTTAAACGTTTAAAAAATAAATTTAAAAAAAAATGAAACTCCTTACAAACATAAAGGCCCATAAACAAAGAATAAAGAGAGTCAACATTAAGTTTCTAGAACATGACTGAAGTGGATTTTTTCCTTTTTCTTTGATTGTGAGCACTTTATCTAAATTACCAACCACTAACTACTTACATCCTCTCTCGCTCTCCGATTGTTTTAAGACGTCGTTCCGATCGTGAAACATATGAACGCCCCTCTCGTCGCTCCATGACGCCCGTCTTGCAAGCCAGTCCCGATGCACAGCAAGCCAGACCAATGCCACGTACACCGACGCGTCTGCGCCATCGCGTGACATTGACAACGCGTGCCGTCGCCAATTTAATGCGTGCCGGTAATACGCGCCATAAGAGGCTGTGAGTAGCTGTTGTTGGTAATTTTATAACTGCACGAAATAAGCAAACACGTTAAGCCAGAAAAAAAGAAACCACACAGCCCGATAAAAGCCCAAATATTAAAAAAAAAAAAAACAAAACCAAAATAATATATTTTACTTATATTTTTAATTAGTAAAGGCTCTCGTTAATCCACTTACTCTTGTTAGCACCCCCAACGTACACTTCCTACTACTTTCTCTACACTTGCTCACCGTTGCTCCCAACAACTCACCCTGTTATTCAAATATCTATAATTTTGTTTTATTCGTTTTTTAATTGCTCTTTTTCGTGATATTTCTTTGTAGTCAACGCAGCGGCACCGAAGATTTTGAGATCGATGAGAGCGAGACCTATGGTGCGCCGGCGCAAGACTCTGCCGCTGTTGCTGCGTAAGTAGGAAATGGTATTTTTGGTGCCTTCCTTACAAACAAAGTGAAATAATCTCTGGTCAGGAAGATAGAGTTTAAATAGAGGGGAAACCAATGTAGACAGCTCAAGATATCTTGTCTTTTTATTGCGAAAATATTTATCATACTATTTTAAAAAATATGATCAAGAAGTTTCAAAGCGGAAATAAAAGTTACCAGCGAATTGTTTTAGACATTTTTAAAAACAAAAACCGAAAAAATTATAGTCATATAACCAGATAACTCAATTAACAATTTCTTATGCTTAGTTTTCATTAGGTCAAACGCTGTCAGTTTAATGAAAATATCCAAAATTTTTACATATTCGATTCAAGGCCATTGCGAAACTATAAAATGTTAACATGTTAGCATTTTGTGTCATATTTTGTAGTCAAAAATTGGACCTAACGAAAACCAAGGTTATAATTTTAAAATTTTCGATGGAAGGCACTCAAATAAATTCTGAAGCGCAGTTTGAAATTAGTGTAACCTCACATTTTAAATTAATTCCTCAAGTCACGTCTTCCCATTAAAAAATGTCCAGCATACAGTTGCCCAAACAATTTACCAGACGTCAAGCTTTATATCAGCAATATTTTTTATGATAATTTTTTTTTTTAAATATAAGTAGTTCCTAATAGTATAACAAAAAGCATAGTTATAAAAGTTCAAACTTTGTACAAAATTTATAGAAATTCAACAAATTTTCAAATTTTTTATACAGAATTTTTATAAAAATTTGGGTATGCAGTTTAAAATTAGGACTGGCAAGTCTCAAAAGGCTAGAAATTCCCGTTGGTTTTTTAATTGTTTTTTTTTTTGAAATTTAGGTCTTGGAGACTTTTTTCATTTTACGCATGAAATTTATATGAAAAGAGCGTATAATAAAACTTAAAAAAATTAAAAAATCAACCGAAATTTGTATCCAAATTATGTAAATGCGCTACAGAACTACTTACATACCCAAAAGTTTAATTTTGGTGAAAATTTGTTGAATTTTTATAAACAAACAAAAACGACATTTGTATAAAAAATTAACAAAAAAGATAGCATGTAAAGCGTTACAAAGATTGTAAAAAGAAATTCACCATGTGGTCAGTTATATAAGTCACCGTACCTATAAAACTAAGGCACTTGCTGTGGTTTCCCATTCAAAAGTTCTAATTTAGAATATTGTATCGCTATTATTCCTATTTATACAGCAAATGTTTAAATTGAAAATTTTTCTTCTTCTCACCACTTTTTCAGCGCGCGACGTAGACCGCGTAATGAATTTATCGCGGCGAAAAGGCGTTTTTCTTAAATCGACTTAAGTTATTTTTCTTTGCATCGCAAATCGACAACTGCCCAATTGTGTATAAAGTTTCTCATTTACGTCTTAAAGCGAAATTTAATTTATATTTATGAAGTTGCTTTCTTTTCGGAGAATTCAGAAGTTTCATTTGCTCATTTTGTATATATTATGCATATATTGTTGGATTTTCGATTTAAATTACGTTCATGTTTTTTTTCTACTCACTCAGTAAACGCAAAATGACGGGCCACAATGTACAGTAGTTTATAAACCTTAAATTATTCTTGAAAAGTACTTGACAAAATTTTGCGATGTAGCTTGAAATTTTAATAAAATAGTCTCGTATTTTAAATTATTTCAAATCATTTGATTTATTTTCTTTCGAAAAATCTTCAAAAAACATTAAGTAATCATCCCAACCCATGGCTCTGCATAGCTTAGAGCATCTTGTAAATAGACGTTGCTTTTATTTCCCACAGAAAACTTTTAAAAATAAAAACAAAAAAATTTTTTTTTCAACACTCTTTCAGCGCGCGTCGTACACCGCCACGCACCGCTCCGCCACCACCACCACCGCCCGGCATGATGAACAGGTTCAGGCCACGTTATTAAAGCAAATAAAAGAAATTAAACTCAATTAAACTTTTCAAAACATTTATACGCTCATCTTTTTACTACTTTCCATGTTTCTTCAATGATTTCGCGTGACAACGAACCGCTGTCCTTTTGCCCACAACAACAAAACTAAAAACAAACACGCTGCAAAAACCAAACACATTAAATTTTTCCCTCCCTAAAAAACTTCTCACCTAACAAATCCCTCCCTCCTATCCGGTAGGTATGGCAGCGTGCGCAGTGTTCGCTGGAATGCCGAGGAGGATATGGTCTTCGAGGATGTCGATTCACCAAATCCAATCTATATGAATCATCAGCATTTGCGTTAACATTATGGATGCGGATGCGGATTTTCGTTCGGCTTCACCTGCCAACCTGGTTACAAATTATTTGCCGCCACTGTATGCACGATAAAGCGTTCTTTTTATGCTCGCGCGTTTAATCGACGATTTTTTTTTCTATAAAATCATCAATACATTTCGTACACGATTTTTTTTCGATTCAATTTTATAGATATAAGAAATTATATTGCTTATGTAGTAATAAGAAAAATATATTGAGTAAACAATTGTAGAGCAAATAATATTTGCAATAAAATAAAATTAATATTTACCTAGTTAATTATTTTTTAAAAGAAACGTTTTTTTCTAATTCCTTATTTTACGGTAGTTCGGAGTTCCAGGAAAAGTTTAGCCAAATAAAAACAATGAAATAACTTTGAAACTATTTATATAAAACTTTCAAATAATCAGTATAAAATCATGAATTGTGTAAAATACATATATGGCAATTTAGCAATGTAATTTAAAAATCTATGTAGTATTGAGTGAACTTTCATTGATAAATATTTCACATCTACAATATTATCAGGCGTTTGTAGACAGTTGCCGACCAGAAACATCATAACTGAATAACGTTCATTTGTGTATAAACTCTTTTTTCTTCGTTCTGCAAATGTGCTATGCTCCACAAAGTATGTATACTGCTTTTTAATGCAACCCTACATCCATTATCGCTGCTTACTTTTAAGAAAGTATTTTTTTCATTTCATTTTAGTTTAAATAACTATTATGCATTTAAATATTTATTGGAAAATTATAATTAATTAAGATATATTTAATAAATGATTACAACTAAACCAAATACGTTTCATATTTGAGAAAAACTACTATGTTGTTTTAAGGGATCGTTTCTGAACACTACCCATTTCTGATACCATAAATCAGCGGTTAAGTCGACTTGACTTAAAATAAAAATTATCACTGGCTTTTAATGAAGCAAAATTTATCAAATTCCAAATTAAGTTTTACAATTTATTTTACAAATAATAATTTATTTTATAAAACATTCAAAACATAACCGTTTTCAGCGCGGAACTATTAATTTCAAAACAGTTAATTTAACATTCAAATAATGCGTTTTTAAAATCGCAGTTGATTTGATAGTTTCAGATTTAGGTTTAATTTAATTAACATTTTAAATTGGGTAATATAACAATAAATTTTTAGTTAATGAGATAATGAAAATGAAAACTAAATTTTGTTTATGCATTACATATATGAAGAATAATGTACAACACCATCAATGCCTTGTTGATTCGATGTAAATAGAAATGATCATCGATAAAAAAAACAATTTCTTCATCGAAAATAGCAAGGCGAATTCATATAAGGTGAAGTTGATAAAGCAGCTGATTCAATTCGCTTGGTGGACGTTAAGTCAAAATGATGTGTTTGGTGTAAGTCATATTGTCATTGTGCGTATATTTTGTTAGTGTAAATTTTTGTTTTTATACATATAACACCACTTGATATAAATTCGCCTTGGAAAATAGCATGGTTTCCAGTCGCGAACAGCCGTAGCACAAACATGAAAATAATCTCTTTCAACGTTTGTTCAGCGGTTCTTTTTCATTTAATATCATTCCGAAAGCTACGAATGTTTTCAATAATTCCGTTTCACATATGTACATATGTAGATATCATAACATACATAATGGAATCCGGTGCGTATCTGTTCTGCTAAAAAAATAAGGTGTGAAAGTTTGCTGAAATTTGAGGCAAAGAACGTAGATTACTCCTATTCTAACTACCACTACATACAAATTTTTTTTGCTGACTGCTCGGATATGACGCTCACTCACATTAAAACTTTACATACGAAATAAACACTTGAAAAACATTGCCCTGTTAGATCTTTTATTTATTTTCGAAGGAATATGAACTCAATTACATTTTTATCAATAAAGCACTAAATTTTAAGTGATATTTACTATAAAATTTCACATTTTTCACACGCGCTGCGGAAACCTGTACGAAATTTATAAAAAGGCGGAGGAAACTAATCAATTACCACTTTTACACTTGTTGACTGCGATAGCAAAGCTTTCGTTGGCTATGGCGACCCCTGCTGGTATTCTGAGCGACTTGTTGCTATTCCAACCAAAGAACGTATAACGTATATTTAATATAATATACGTTCTCTGATATGTACATACACGTACATATATTATATTATATTAAATATACGTTATACGAAGTATGGAATATTATTAATATATGTAAATACGTATGTATATGTGTGTATTAAATATACAAAGGGTGTATGAGTATAATAAATAATTTAATGAAATAAATGCATGCAATTTATTTGCCTATATTTGCTGGTAAAGTTGAGGGCGAATACCGCTCTTTAAGCTAGAACTTTCCAAATGTCGACTACAATTCTAATAACTATCGCAATGCAAAACACATACAAGAACAACTTCCATTGCGCTGGAATTTTTCAGTTCACTACTTGTAGTCTAATTTTTGGTAAGAATCATCAATTTTCCATACCTTACGTTTCGTTCGGCTAATTTCTTTGAGCCGCATTCTTATTCTCACTACCACTACACGCACATTTTTTTCGCGCTGGCCGCTCGGATATGACGCTCACTCATATTAAAACTTTACTTGCGAAATAAACACTTTAAAAACATTGCCCCGTTAGATTTTTTATTTATTTTCGAAGGAATATGAACTCAATTACATTTTTACCAATAAAGCACTAAATTTTAAGCGATATTTACTACTAAATTTCACATTTTTCACACGCGCTGCGGAAACCTGTGCGAAATTTATAAAATGGCGGCGGAAACTGAATAAATTTGGAATTCCTCATCACCTGTTGACGAACGCGTCAAAGCTTTTATTGCAGCCTCTGTCGGTATTGCCAAAAAGCAAAGAACGTAGATTACAAAGAAGTTGCCACTTCAGCGTTGCACAGAAAGTCTCGTCCGATTTCACCATACCAGAACTAATTTGGTTTTTACTGATTGATTTTAGAATCGGAATAGAAAATACAAAGAAGTTACATGACGTTTCTTTAGCAAGAAGTCTCGTTCGACTCACCACACATAGAAACCAATTGGATCTAATCAGATTCTAATATCAGCCGAAGTAAAATTAGTTCTGGTATGGTGAAATAGGACGAGAGGAACGGTGATAGTGGCAACTTCTTTGTAATCTACGTTCTTTGGAATACGCAGTTTTTTGGCAATACCGACAGAGGCTGCAATAACCAACAGGTGATGAGAAATTCCAAAAGTTCAGTTTCCGCCGCCATTTTATAAATATCGCACAGGTTTCCGCAGCGCGTGTGAAAAATATGAAATTTTATAGTAAATATCGCTTCAAATTTAGTGCTTTATTGATAAAAATGTAATTGAGTTCATATTCCTTCCAAAATAAGCAAAAAAATGAATCGGGCAATGTTTTTAAAGTGTTTATTTCGCAAGTAAAGTTTTAATATGAGTGAGCGTCATATCCGAGCGGCCAGCGCAAAAAAAATGTGTGTGTAGTGGTAGTGAGAATAGGAGTACGGTTCACGAAAGTAGCCAAACGAAATGTAAGGTATGTAAAATTGAAGAATCTTACCAAAAATGAGAATACAATTAGTGAACTGAAAAAGTCCAGCGCAATGAAAGTTGCAATAGGGCTTACAGCGGCGCTGATTTGATTTGTTCTTGTATATATTTTGCATTGCGATAGTTATTAGAATTGAAGTCGACATTTGGAAAGTTCTAGCTTAAAGAGCGGTATTCGCCCTCAACTATACCAGCAAATAAATTGCATAAATTTATTTCATTAAATTACTTATTATATTCAGCCACCCTTTGTATGTACATACATGCATACATATTTATGTATATTAATAATATCCCATATTCATAACAATCATAATTCTAAAACACATTTCCTTTTCCACCCTTCTCTCATGTTCACTTTAGAGAACGTATATTATATTAAATATACGTTATACGTTCTATTAAATATACGTTCTCTGGTTGGAATAGCAACAAGTCGCTTAGACTACCAGCAGGGGTCGCCATAGCCAACGAAAGCTTTGCTATTGCAGTCAACAGGTGTAAAAGTGGTAATTGATTAGTTTCCTCCGCCTTTTTATAAATATCGCACAGGTTTCCGCAGCGCGTGTGAAAAATGTGAAATTTTATAGTAAATATCGCTTCAAATGTAGTGCTTTATTGATAAAAATGTAATTGAGTTCATATTCCTTCGAAAATAAATAAAAAATCTAACGGGGCAATGTTTTTAAAGTGTTTATTTCGCAAGTAAAGTTTTAATGTGAGTGAGCGTCATATCCGAGCGGCCCGCGCAAAAAAATGTGTGTGTAGTGGTAGTGAGAATAGAAGTACGGTTCACGAAAGTAGCCAAACGAAATGTAAGGTATGGAAAATTGAAGAATCTTACCTAAAATGAGAATACAATTAGTGAACTGAAAAAGTCCAGCGCAATGAAAGTTGCAGTAGGACTTACAGCGGCGCTGATTTGATTTGTTCTTGTACATATATGTATACATATTTTGCATTGCGATAGTTATTAGAATTGAAGTCGACATTTGGAAAGTTCTGGCGTAAAGAGCGGCACTCGCCCACAACTATACCAGCAAATAAATTGCATAAATTTATTTTATTAAATTACTTATTATATTCAGCCACCCTTTGTATGTACATGCATACATGCATACATATTTATGTATATTAATAATATCCCATATTCATAACAATCATAATCCGAAAAACCAAGAGTATTACTTTTACTATTTCCACATTTCCTTTTCCACCCTTCTCTCATGTACACTTCAGAGAACGTATATTATATTAAATATACGTTATATGTACGTTCTATTAAATATACGTTCTCTGGTTGGAATAGCAACAAGTCGCTTAGACTACCAGCAGGGGTCGCCATTGCAAACGAAAGCTTTGCTATTGCAGTGAACAGGTGTAAAAGTGGTAATTCCTTAGTTTCCGCCGCCATTTTATAAATTTCGCACAAGTTTCCGCAGCGCGTGTGAAAAATGTGAAATTTTGTGATAAATATAGCTTTAAATAAAGAAATGTATCAATAAAAATGTAGTGCAGTGCGCGTTTGTTCGAAAATATATAAAAAATTCAGCCGGGCAATGTTTTTCAAGTGATTATTTTGCAAGTGCAATGTAGGCGTGGGTGAGCGTCATTGGCCAGCAGCAAGCCTAAAAAAATGTGTGAAATTAAAGTGAAAATCGAAGTGCAAAGGTAAAAAAGATTGTGTGTAGCAGTAAATTATGTGAGGTAAGATCTAAATACTTAAAAATATAAAGGAAACAAAACATAATACATACTTGCAATGAAATTTTTTGCGATAGCATTTGCCTATAGCGGCATCAGGGTACATACATATGTACATACATATGTATGTGCATACATACAAGCTACTCCATTACTCCGCTCAAATTGCAAATGTACTTCGATTTGTTTTTTGAATGTAACCAAAGTTTTCCGTTTTCGCTCAGTCTTACATTAAAACAAAAATATTTTATCAATTCTTTTTGCAAAAATTCAAGTATGGAGAAACGACTGCAACAGATTGCGGTGGTGAGTTTTCACTTAAATAATGCCCAAATTTTTTGCTTGTTTTTTAAAACGACGATTTGCGAATTTTTTTATTTATTTTTAATTTATAATTATACTATATATGTACTTTATGGAAATATTTGTCAAATATAAGTGGCATAACTATTTATAACTTTGGCGCAAGGTATAAAAATTATAACTCCATTCCGATTTTTTGTAAAAAATGCATTTAGTTTTCGGTGAAAATATTCAAACTGAATTTTGGTACTACTAACAATGAAACCAGAATTATTGGGGAATGCTGTTGCGTGCTACGATTTACAGCAACATAAAAATATATATGAAATAAATCAAACTAATTTTGTAAATACAAGAAAAAAATTGAATTATCATTTTAATGCCTAGCACCACAGAATATGCACCTATGTAATTTAATAGTGCTGAAAATTGGCACGAATTATTTTCAAAACTTCACTTACAAATTAATATTTTTTTTTTTTTGAGTAACGATTGGAAGATATTAACAGTTTTTACATATCTAACTTCTTTTGATACGCAATAATATTAGCGGTAGATACATTTTTGTTTGTGACTTTTTTAAAGTTCAATAAAACCGCAAATATTAAAAGCTTGTAAAATTCCTAATAGCTGTTACGAATACGGTAAATAATTTGTAATTTTGTTATAACCCTTAAGTATGACGGCCGAACAAAATAAAAACCGTAAAAATATTTGGCAGCTCTCGTTAAGTAATGAATTTTTGATTTTTGACAGCAATCATTTCATGAACATTGGAAATATTTTAAATTTTTAAGTCAGTCTCTATAAATAAGGCAACTACATTAGTTAAGGGTTATAAAAATAAATGCTATGTTTCGAAATAATTACGGTACATGAATTTGAAAAGTAAACATACCATTGGAAAATACTTTGTTGTTGTGTTTTTCATAGAGTAACTGTTTTCTAAAAACTTAAATTTAACGCCAATAAATAGCACCATTTTTTTGTAAAGAAAATTAAAAAATTAAAAAATGAATAACATTTTTTTTTTGGCACCAAATTGCTACCCTTTAAAAGTGGCTTGTGGCGGTTGTTTAGTGAGATGCGTTATACTTAAAATTTTACATTTGTATAAGTATATGTGTAAAACATATGTATATTTAAAGTTAATATAAATCATTGTTTATATAATTAATACCTTAATACTTAATTGCTAAGTTTTCCTTCTAATTTAGTTTATATAAAAATATAGAGACGTTTTTGACATTATCTTTATCTCTCTCCCTCTCTCCGCTAATTAATTTCATATAGCATTTCTATTGCTATTGACTTTCTTTCGTTTTAAATATTTTTTGTGCTAGTTTTCTTTCTCATTTTTACTATTTTAATTCTAATTCAAGTCAGAGTTCTCAAAATTCTCTACTCTTTTGGTTTTCCACTCTTCTCTTTGATCTATTTCACTTTCGAACACACATCTTTGCATATGTGCTTTCCTTTCTTCGTCTGCCACCTAAAGTAATCAATCGCATCCGACGAGATCGCAATGAAATATAAAAAAATATATTAAAAAATACACAAGTCGATATGGTATCGTTGAAGGTTTCATCTCTGTCATCGCTCTGCTCTTAGCACCCTTTTTCGTCCGCGCTCTTCTCACACGTATTCTCCTTACTCCCGGTCAAGTAACTACATCAACACCACCTTCACCATATTCCGCTTCGTCTATACTCAACTCCGTCTTGTAGGCCACAGTGAGAGGAAAGTTTTTATGAAGTGGTGACGGCAAAGGCCCCTGTTGTGCGTTGCTAAAGTCACTCAACATCAATACATAATAACCGCCACCATTATCGATGGTTTGAAATTGTGTAAATGTTTCATTGGCAAAGAACTGTTGCACCTCACTGCCATTAAATTTGATGCACGCTAGTAATTCACGATGTGTGATGGGTCCACGCTTCGTTTTCCACACTGTATCTGCTAAGCCACTGGAAACGCCATCTACCGGTGTGATATCCGCCACTGGACGTTCCTCCTTACGCGGCAGTAGTGATAATTCTTCGAAAATTGTTGTTGGCGCCGAGCGTATAATAGTCGCATCCACAGTTTCATCCTCTTCACTCTCCGTGGAGTCGGTATCCGCGGAGGAGAAGCGTGAGTTATGTTTCTTATATCGTGATTTTTCGCGCTCATCCAGCGCATTGTTTAGTTTGCAAGCCGCCATTGACATGCTCCACCAACAAATTTGCTCGGCACAACTGACCAGAACGTGGGCGTTGGGTGAGAAACGCATATCGTTGATGAGACGATGATGACCTCGGAGTTGATAGAGCAACTCGATGCTTTTGGCCGCCAGCTGACATTCGTAAACCTATGCAAGATAAACAAAAAACAAATTAATAATGTTAGGAACTACACAATTGCATGAATACCTACCTCGATACGAACATCGATTTCGCCACTTCCGCCATCTTCATCGTAGCAAGCCACAGCGAAAAGACTGGCGTCGCGCGAAACAGCCACACAGCTGACTTTTGTCTTAGAAGATACGCTAAGTGTGCCGTAACGGCTTATCTTTGGATCTGTTGGACCTAGCGACTCGGCGAGATCGAAAATCTGTAACGGGAGAATTAGTTTAGGGAATTAAATTAAGAAAGCAGCTCATTAAAATGGCAGGCACTGAGAGTAGTGTGAGTGAGTTGTGCGGAACGTAATTGCGAATATGAATGCAAGTAATAAGTCAGTTCATTCACAAGTACATTGTATGTATACGAAATTAGTGTGCAAAACATTCAAAGACCAACAAAGATAATTCTTAAGCATGTGCGAATATTGGTAACTTACAAAATACATTCCTCGAAATCATATTGATATCGTTGGGAGTATCGAAGATGAGTGCCGAATTATATGCTTGACATGAAAATTTTCTCTTCGAATTAAAGAAAATTCGAAATAAGTTATTCGGGAGAAACCTTTTGAAGCATGAAAAAATGCATTAAAAATCTTAAAAGACTACATTTAAGAATTCAAAGAATTTCTTGCTTTTCAGATTACTTTTTTGGTATTTAGATTACGCTGAAGGGGAAGTGAGTGACTTTTTCGGAATAATACAATATTTATACCCAAAATTTCGTAAAGTAGATAATAAAGGTTTGCACGGAAAATGTTAGTCACGCCAATATGAACAAATGGTTGATTGCAAATTTTAAAACGTATTTAGTGTCAGAAAAAGTATTGGCATAGTTTTTTTTTTTAATATTCACAAAGTTTTTCGTGCTGAAACTTGTTCGTTAATTTTTTTTTATCCAAACATAGAAGTGCATATTTAAAATTTTCCGGCACTGTAAGTATATATGTCAATAGAAGTGGTCCTAAAAACTTTTTCTGACCTGAAAGTTCTAACAGGATTGCATAATACTATCCAGTATATTTGATTAGAGTGGATAGTGGCAATATTTTCTATGAGACCACTCAGGTCAGCAAAGCGCTCCTTTAATCCAACAAAATTGTAATCGGTCCGTCACGGATATATGTCTGGCCAAGGACTTTCACCTCAGCAACATTGCACAACATTTTATGGGAAATGTTTTATACATGATTCGGGGCATTGGCTAATAAAGCGGCAAATAATCTGCTTCCTGTTACAAGACACAAAACGACTACCGTTTTCAATTTTCTATATCTTTGATGATGACATTATGTGCAGTATTTATTGAAGAAGGCCCTAAATTCAGCCTCATTTCATTATGTGCAATATTTATTGAAGAAGCCTCTAAATTCAGCCCCATTTCGTTAGTAATCAGTTAGTGTTGTTATTTCATTGCCTCTGAATTTCATGCTTAATAATAAAGTTAGGAACTCAGACAAAAAATCTGTGTACACATTATACACTTAGCACATGGATTTTAGTTTTATGGAAATAATTTCAAATGTCCTACTATTCAGCTAAAGCTGCGCATGCCAACGGTTTTAGAGAAGATTAAGCAGTTAACCGAAGTGTAGAGAGAGCTACACATAAGTCCGCCAAAGTATCCAGTCATTAAATTTTCACCAGTCATGCATCGAAACAGAAAAAAAATAGCTGGAAATTAAGTAGATGATTAGGAACAATTTTGAAATATCCACAAAAAATAACAAAATAGAGTATACTTTTAAATTGCTAGTACCCAAAAATTTTTTAGACCCTTTTTTTGTGCGTTATATGTTGATTGTAAGTAGAGAACAACCGAACCAAATATTTCCAAGATCTAATATAATAAATATTAAATGAATTTTTAGAAATTTCGATTTTCATTACAACTTATTAAAAAATAGAAAAAATTAATAAAGTACATAAGTTTAATTCACGCCCATTCATTAGGAAAGTTTCCAATTTTTTATTTAATGATTTACACTATAAGGAAAATTCAACTTTCGTTGAATAAAGGATCAAACAATTTTTTTTTTAAACTTGAGTCATAAGTACAAACTTATTTCTAAATTTTTCGAACAACAACAGTTATTTTTTGTTATTATGTATGCCCATCTTTTTCTGTAAATTTAATGGTATATAATTTTTTTGTTCAAACTTAAATTACAGGGTCAGATGTCAGATTTTTAAAAACTGCATATTTCAAAAAAATTTTAATTCCTTGAAGAACTTTTCCTTTGACTCCTTGTAACACCTTTTATATAAGTTTTCACGAAACAACTTTTATACCATTCAAATAGGGGGAAAAGGCGGTCCATGCCCATATTACATATAATTAAAAATAAGTTTTTAGGAAAGACCCAATTTCGAAATTCGAATTTCGGAGAATAACTTCCGAGGAATATTTTGCTCTCTTGTTTGTTTTGAGCGCTATTGCTGCAAATCATTTCGCTATCATTCAAATCCCAAAGTCTACTTTGACTTTTTCCCAAAAATAGATATATTAAAACTAAAATTTTGAACAATTTTTGAATGAATAAAATATCAACAATAATTTTATGAGTTTTATACATATACATATGTATTAATAAAAATTGGCAAATGTTCCGTGAAAGTTCCGTTTTGTTCTCGAAGCAGAACCAAAACCGAACTAAACTTTGCTAGCCGAAGTTCGGTCGTACTCTAATTGCAAGTAAATGGCTCTCAATTCCGGCGCTCATTTTAGATTTATCTTTTGTCAAAATATTTGTTTTCATTGTATGCTTAGTTACACGCACATTTTTTTAATGTACATAGCCTAACCAACGTACTTACCTCGATCCTATAACTCTCTGTGACCACAAATAGTTGGTTATTTTGGAAATCACAATCACCAATCCATGTCATGAATTTGGGCTCATATTTGCTTATTAAAAGCGCGGACTCATCTAAGACCTGCAAACAGAAATATTTTATAAATAAATATATCATAATTTTTTTACGTACAGTGGAGAGCAAAAATTAATACACAGTGTACCTTTTTTAATATTCAGAAGGTTTTTCAGATTCATTTTTTTGTAGATTATAATTTTTTTTTAACATCACTCATTTTCCAATAAAAAATATAGAAAATCTATAAAAATTTCGCGACTTTTCATTAAATTTTTAAACAGGATTTTTAAGAAAGTTTCAGGTATGCAGATTACCTATCTAATTTTAGTATACTATTTTTTTTATATGTGTGTATTGGAAATGCAGTTTATTGGCAGAAAATGTGCAATACTACCGACAGACCAAAATTTCAAAAAACAATGAAAATCAACTAAAATTTTTAGTCACTGATACATCGACATTATTGTATTAAAATAAGATAAGTAACCAACCCAATCATTTTCTGGAGGCTGATAAAAAAAAGTAGAAATTGTGATATATTTTGTACAAAGTTTAAAATTTGGCTCTTTATGCCTTTTGTTAGAGAATGAACGATATTTTTACAAAAAATTTACAAACAAAAATTGATCATAAAATATTTTGCGAATATTGTAAGAAAATCACTGTGCACTCATTTACGCTATCCACTGTAAGTACTTCACATACCCAAAATACACAGCTTTCGAAAACAATCAGCATTTTCCCAGCGGGTAAACGAAAGCAGCGCTTAATTTTGCCATAGGCCAGTGGAAATCGCCTATGCTGCCCACTGCGAAGATCTGTAAAAATCACCAGCTCATATTCGCTCCCAGCAATCAGCGTATTTTCATCGAGTAGCTGTAAAAATCCGATCGGTTTATTCTCAAAGGCCGCAGTGACTACTGGTGCGAATAAAGTCAAATCGAATAGCTGGCCATTTGCACAGCCTACAAATGCTTGTTTTCCGCTTAGCGCAATGGCAGTGATGGTGTCTGGCAGCTGTTGAAATACTCTATGACCTTCATGATCGATTTTATGTAACTTTAAATTGATAGAAATCAAAATTCACATTATGTCACTCTGGTTACTCTGGCATTATTTAAGTCAATCTCATTTACCTGATTTTGTGAATCCACCGCCAATAGCGTGGCCTCGTCATGCTCGTAATGTACCGCAAATAATTTGCCACCCTTTAGCCAAACATCGGGCGCCATCTGGAAGTCTGTCGCGTCACTGTACCGATCGCTGTCTCCCAATCGTGATGCTGCTGCTCGATGGGACCAGCCGAGCAATGTGCCACCACTCTCATCGACGCGCAATGCAAACAAATTCAAAAGTTTGCGCTCATGCGAACCGCAAGCGACCATATAACTGTACTTTACATTATCCAATGGACATATGTCGACACAAGTTATTCGTTCATTTACATTTGTCGTTAGAACTTTTGTGCGCATTTCGATGTCAAAAATTATTAGGCCACTATTTGTGCCCAAAACGAGTTGTTTGCGCCCATTGATATGCAATAATTTGACACAATTGATTACATTTCCCTGATCGTGAGCGGATAGCTCAGCATGTTGCACCAAATAATCGACATGTCCGATTTGTTTTATAGAATGGCTGGTAAAGCGAACAATACAATTGCGACAAACTAAAAGCTCTTCGTTACGAGACAGCTCGATGGCTTCGATGAGATGGGTGAAGGGTTCGAGGCCGCGTTGTTGCGAGTAATCTATGGCATCGAAGATGCGTATCTCCCCTCTGGTATTACCCACAATATAGTATCGACGAAAGACGAGGCGTACAATTGTGATAGGCTGCATTTCGGTATTCAAAGGCGGTAACGAAGCGGAATAAAAGGTTTTGCTTTCGCGCTTCCACTGTATATTACTGATTTCACCAGTTTTATGAGCCAAATACAAACTGGGTTGGTTGTCATGTTCGCCGCACGACAATTCAAATGCGGTAATCGGTTTGAAAAGGTAGGCACGTGGCATGACACTGCTGCATTCGATTTCTTTTTCCTGCGGACGCGAAAATGAATCAGACTGTGGAAAGATATTTTTAATGTTAATATACATAAATCATTCAAAATTGTATTGAGTAAAAATTTGTAAAGTGGGCCACCATTTTTTCGAAGGTCAAACTTTTTTTTATGAAATTTATATTTTCTGGTTCGCGTTAAAAAAAACCACATGTTTGACGATTTTTTGAAATTCGAAACATTTTTGGATTTTATTTACGATTGAGTAGTCATTAATATTTTGAAAAAAATTAATAGCCTTTACAAAAAGATTATAAAAAAATAAAAACATATTATTTTCGAAATATTTCGTATTTGGATCGCCAAACTTATTTATGCTTATTTGAAAGAACCAGAAAAAGGCAATTTCACAAAAAAGCTTAATCTTCAAAAAAATGAAAATTTTTCCTCATTGCATATACATACATACAAACTTAGTCACAAATAATAATAATATTTAGACTCACCCTTCGCCGATCCGTATTGCAGTCACGCGGTATGCACCAAAATTTCATATCACCATTGCTGTACAACGCCAGTATAATATCATAATTATTTTCGCTGAAAAAGCGAGCATCAACAACTGTGGTTTTAACTAATACCGGATCCTTTAATTTCACAGAATAAGTGTTCCAATTCAACGATGTATTAACCAATAGTAAAGTTTTACTATCCTCCAAAACAATCAAAGAGCGTTCATGATCCAGCAGTATAACTTTTTTAGGAATGCTCGGTAGAGAAATGATGTTATGGCGTTGATGGTAGAAGCCGCTGTACGAGGAGAACGAAACAAACAAATTTACAAAATTTTCAAATACAGTAGAGTAACAATTTGTAATGTGGCCAGCATTTTTAAGGGTCAAAATTTATTTTGTGAAATTGATTTTTTCTAGTTCTAGTAGTCTAATAAAAAAATATTAGTTTGACAGTTTTTGGAAATTCGTAATGTTTCGAAAGTTATAGCTATTGGCTTTTTCGATTATTCATTTTCTCACAATTGATAGCAGTAGCGATATTACTGATCGCGACGAAAAAAACACAATCCAAACAATTTCGAAAAAAGTTGAAAGCTATAGCTTCCGAAATATTTCGAACTTGGAAAAATCGTAAAACTTATTTTTTTGTTGTAAACTTCCATTTTTTGCCATTGTCAACCAGAAAAAATTAATTTTATAAAAAGTTTGATCTTCGAAAAAATGGTGGCCCATTGCACAAATTTTTCTTCAATAGAAAAAAGTAGATATGTTGCGAACTACTTACCGCTGTTCAAACCATGTGTACTCAGGAAAATCAGCCGCTTGTATGCGCGCCTCACTGCCCACCAGACCCCCTTCCATCAGCGCGCATTGCAAAAGCGTAGCGGTCTGCGATTCCTCCAAAGTCTTCTCGATGTTGGGTAGAAATTCACGTATGGCACGAAATACTTTACGACGCTCCGAATTGGGGGCTGTAAATTAATGCAAAAATATACAAACAATACATGTGTGAAATATTAATTTAATTTAAGTACCAATAAAATGCCGAAAACTCTCCAAATCGGCAATTGTGCTGAGCAGGTCGACGTTACGCATTTTCTGCTCTAGAAAGCCATAATTCAAATATAGCTGTGGAAAATAATGTGTCATACCAGATTTTTTGAGATGATAGCCGATGCAAAGGAAAAAATAAAAATCGTGAATGTCACGTTGAAAGGGCAAAACTTCTTTGCGCGCAGCCAGATCCTCAACAAAGCTGAAATTAGACAAGAACCAATTTTAATTTAATTAAAGTTGAAGTTTAAAGCACTATTGAAACATTACAAACAACTTACTGATAATAATCAAGCAGCTTTTTATGCAACTCCGTTATTTCTTCATCTGTCACTTCTTCTCTTTCTTTCATTTTACCATAAATAAATGGTAGCTTGAAAACGATGTCACCTACTTCCGTAATGGACTTTTCTAGAAAACCGTGGCGGTGTAACTTGTCTAAATCTTTTTCACACTTACGGTCAGGCCATAGAGCTGCGATCACCTGGAGCAAATAGTTTTATATATATGTAGCTTCACGTATTTACAGAAAAACAATTAGCATCAAATTTGAGAGCGGAATGGTTCCAAGTCAGTTTGAAACTACAAAGCCCATATGTCTGGTATAACATCCAAAGCGTTTTACATTCTCAAATCAATGTTTAAGTTATTTTTTAACTTTTGCGTAAACCGTACATAGACTTTGTCTCAGTAAACCCCTACTGATATTCTCTTACGCAATCATTAAAACTTAATCCGAATTAGAATCATTCCACCCTCGGCAATGACGCCGTTTCCTTACCCGTTGAGGTACAAATATTGACTGCGGGAAACATCTGAAAGTCTTGGAGAACACTTTTCTTAATTCCGGTTCTAGGCTGTCGAGGCTCTTTTCAATTGCTGCATTGAATTTTTCGTCCACAAGGCTGCAAAAAAAAATGAGTTGAATAAAAATGAATTGAAACAAAAATCGTCTATATTTAATTTTTTTATCGTTTTGAATCAGAAAAAAACAAAAAAAAAAGCACGATTTTCGAAAAAATGGTGGCTCACTACACAAATTTTGACTCCATATCTATCGCAATTCCGTTATACTGTTACACCGTTTAGTTAAAAAGTTCCCAAAACAACACAACATCCCACATATATTTTTAAAATATCTGCCCCCATTTCTACTCACTCCGATTCCCGCAACTTATCGATCCAACTTTGCCAATTGTTCGAGTTTTGTCGCAAACTCTGTGCAATTAAGCTCAGCAAATACGGATGTCCATTGCTGTGCGCAAATATCAAATCCACATGTTTTTCTTTGAAATTCTCATGTTCCAAATACTTTTCGAAGAGTACATAGAGTTCTTCGTGCGTAAGACCACGATTCAAGCCCACTGTTGTGCTCCGTTTCTTTGCAAATGAGTCACTAACTTTTTTACTACGCGTAATAATTAATAATTTGCATGGCAAGTCAAATGCTTTTAGCGCATGCGTATTCTGCACATTTACCAACACCACAAGGCACTTTTTATCCAATTGCTTTTTCAACTCTACGCTCACTTCAGCTATAGAATTTTTGTAGAGGTGCGTATTTTGTTCAGTGCGATCCAACGAGCCATAGCTGGCAGGTGAGGTTGAACGACCCGATTCTGTGAGTAATAATTTCAAATAACGCAACATTCGCAAATCCTCCAGTGAGCTTGTGCATTGGCTCATATCGACCCAGTGGATTTGGAAATTCATAGCTTTTGCAACATCAAAATCGGTGCAGGCGTCGATAGCCAGCCACTTCTTGCCACAGCCGAAATCACTAACCACTATCACACGTCCGGTCGGTGGCATGGCCAGTAATGCATTGCGTAATTGGCGAAACTAAAAACAAACAAAAAAAACCCAAGGCAACATGAATGAAATGAAATGTTTTATTTTTGTACACAAAAAGCTCTTACCGGCTTGGAACGGTGTACGTTATAATCGTCATATTTGAGATGTACTTTTGAGTGGAGAGAGTGTACTAAATCTACATAATGGTTATAGTCGATTTTGTTCACATTCTCGAAATTGCAAACAAGCCAGTCATAGTCGAGCAGCAACGAATCCATGAACTTTGATATTTTTGAGGGTTCTTTGTGTCGCAAAACGGCAAAAAGTCGTGAAACCTGTTCCTCACGCTGTACATCCTGTATATCCTGCTGTGAAATCTGTTCATCGTAATGAACTCCCTAAAGTGGAAAGTATATTTAAAAATTTTAATGATCACCTACATACATACATAACTTCGATTTAGTCACTCACCGCCTTTATATATTTTCTCTCATATTCGTTTAGTATGTCATCAATATACATATATACATCTTTCAAATCGAAATCCCTTATGAAATGACCTTTGACAATATCTAAGGCATGATGACTGCTGAGCGCTTCCACTTCGCTCGAATTCGTGCTCGGCGAGTTCATAGTGGCTGCAAATATAAATTCGTAGATAAAATAAATCATATAAAAAAATATACATATGTACATATATACATACATACATATTATACAGCCCATTTCGAATTTATAACGCCAAGTTTTGAACATTTAATATTTTCTTTATTTAATTTCAGTTATTTATATTTTGATGTAGTTAGTTCTAAAACAAAAAACATGTACAGTGTCGGAAAAAAGTATTGCCACAGTATTTTTTTATAACATTCGCAAGTTTCCTATGCTAGATCTTGTTTCTTTAATTGAAATTTCATACTTTGTACAAAATTCACAAAAATGTAGCAAATTAAAAAAAATTCCAACTTTTCATTTAGAATTTTTAGAGAAATTTCGGGTATGCAGTTTTGTGGATGATTCAATTTTAATTTTACTGAATTTTTGAATTGTGGGCATAACAATTTCGTAAAAAAATGAGTAATTATTTGATAAAAAATAGCAAAAAAGATTTTAAGATTGAAATTTTTAATAATATGAAAAAATTGACTGCGACAACATTATTTCTGAAACTGTATATATGTAAATACTACTATGAAATTTTTTGCATTTTTGAAAAACAATCTAACAAATTTTCATTAAATTTTACAAAAAAAATTCAAATTAAGTACTACATGTATTGTTTTTTTTTTTGTTTACCTGATTTTACTTATATACAAAATAGTTTTTGAGCTTAAAGCCAGTATAGTTGCTTTTTCCAATACACCCCAAAACTATTGCTAATATACATAAATTTAAATTAAATTAAAAAAAAAAATCAAAAACTTGTTATTATCTAGTGGCGTTATAGTTATGAAAAGGGCTATATATGTATGTATGTATGTATTACACAGCATTCCGTGTCTTTACAAAATAAATCTAGCTAGAATCAGATATACGAGAAAGCATTTTAGAAGTTGAGATAATTTTTATTAGTTTCAAATAATTTGATTAAAATTAAAAAATCTAACCCATGGTACAATTATTATTGGTATAATCTTCCCAAAGAGCGGATATTCCGATATGTCTTTATTATAGAAATAACAATGTTTTTCATACATTAGGCCAGTTTTTTGTATCCGACTAGCATTTATTTTTATCAAAATTCGAATAATGCAAATTCTCTGGGGAAATAATACCTGAGAATGATTGTATCATGTAGTAAACCAATAGAATAAAATTTTAAAAAAATGCATACAAGTTTGCCTATCCACTCTCTGTGGTGTAAATGAAGTGTTGTTGTTTTTATTGTTATTTTCCAATGGCAGTGAATTCAGACGTTGGGGCGGTTCATTTGCCGTCATACTTGAGCTGCTGCCCCCGCTTGAAGTGGATTGAGATTCAAGGGAGTCGTTGGTCGACTGACATATATTTGCTATTATCTGCATAAATTTAGTTCCACAGGGCCACATTTCCCAAAAAATCTATATTTAAAATTAATATATTTTGCGAATTAGCGACTTTTCTTTTATAAAATGTAAGTGCATTTCTGTAGAATATCCAGAAAAAAGTTAGAATACTATCTAAGTTATCAAAAATTGTTGCAAACTACCACAGTTTTTGCATTCCCGAAGTGGGAGGGTTTGAAGCCTGTATTGCGTTTAGCTGTTTCGACTTCCTGGGACCTTAGGGAAAGGGGTGTTAGATGAGTAGACTTTTGGGCGAATATCAATATCACCTGTCGGGCATTCATATGTTGGGGATGTCTGGGTTTATTCAGAACAGGTAGGAGCTCATGAAGGTTTTGACGTGCCTGGAAGCCGGTTAGGCGACGTGTAAATGACTGGATTCATAATATTCAGCCTCCAGCACCTCGAATAAATGTGTGTACTGTCTATTTTAGGTAGATTTAATTAAGCACCTATAGATTAAGAAAATGTTAGCAATTTATATTTATTTAATGCTATTTTACTAAGTATAATTAATTTAATTTCTCATGTTCCTACTAACTCGCATGGCGATAAAATTCCACAGAGTAATTATATTCAATTAATCGTTTTATTATATTTATATCGAAGGCGGTCTTCCCCAAAAGCGGTTTGCTAGACAATAATCTATTTTATCGACCCCTACATATGTATGTACATATATCCGGCCAAAAATAAGCTTATAAATGTTGCTGCAACATATCAACATTCACAACATGTTTCTTTCTGTCTATACTCAACACTATTTTTTAGCGCAGATCATTTAGTTGTTTTTGCCAAAAAATATTTTGGTAAAGAATCCGAAACAGGTAATTTGAGTTTTATTTTGCTAATTAATATGCAAATAAATACATACACATCTCATTTGTGTGGGAAAGACGTTTGAAGTGACGAGGAACACTCATAGGAACTGACGCATGCAAATTATATATGAAAGAGACAACAAAAAACAAGATTCTTTGCCGGGTAGTTGTCGACAGCGTAATTTAATGTACATTGTGAAAATATTAGAGTCAATGACCTGATTTGAAATTTCGCTTTCAAGGGGTTTAGGGAGGGAGAAATAACAACTGCCTACAAGTGATTAATTTGTTCGTCAGGTGTTTATGTACATACATATTATAGCTGTGTTACAGCATCTGGCTTACATTTTGTAATGTTGTTGTTTAAACAACAAGGTCAATGCACTGACCGTGTAAATAAACTAGGCATGCAAAACTTAATGAAAATCAAATTGTTGTTGCGAACAGAACTGCAGTAAATGCACACAAAACGAAAACAAAGAAAATCAAGAAGCAAATAAAAAAAACAACAGGTGCTAGTTTGCTTACGCATTTTCCCCACTTTTTCAAGGAGTTTTCAGTCGCTTGGCGCGCACTTCTCACTACACACTACGTAATAGTCTATGTAATAAAATACGATTAATCATCAAACTCGAAATGCACTTTTACTTGTCTTTTTTTTAGAATGCACTATGGTGTCTTTGTTCCTTTCCTCCAGAGGCTCGTCCACTAAGGATCAAACTTGAAATTCACAGCACGATTTTGAAACAAAGCACACCTTTTACATTGCACCAATATTGCACGCAATTTGCATATCTAACTTAATTATTTGTATCCACTAGTTTTAAATTTTTACAAGTAGCAATTAAAAAAAACGCAACCGAATCAATGGAAATCAACACAAGTTTTAATTCTTGTATACTTCTGAAGAAGAAGAAGATTGCAGGGTTGCTGTGTCTCCAAATGAGTTTTGCGCTAATTCAGTGATCGTAAAACTGTTTGCGAAGTTGTAGGATCAAATTATATTAAGACTGTTCACTGAGTTCACTGAAAGTCAAGCGCCCACACTTGGGAGAGGTCAAAGCAGTTCAGTGAAAAACCTCGACAAACGAAAACGGTGCAATTCATCTTTTTAATTCAGAAAATTCCATATTTTAAATGTACTTTCCTTTATTTAGTTTTTCCTTTCTATTCCCACAATCCAGCTTTGTTTTTATGCTGCACTAAGTTACATATATCAGCTGAGAAGCTAAAGTGGTTTAATACAAAAAGTGTGGCTTAGCGCAGACTCGAAAAACACAGTTAGGAACAGTTTTGTGAAAAAAACGACTTCATCGAACACTTTTCCTATACTAAAGTACTCTAGTGTATTTATCGAACATACCTATTATTTAAATATTAATTCTACAAATTTACAATGTACCACAAAATCTTGGTACATTTATTTATTGTATATGTACATTATTATATCTCACAAAAAACTTGCAATTTTTTATTAAGGACTTATAAAATCTTTTATATTTTAGGACATCTACTAAAATATTATAAAAAAAATATTTTTTCAAATATTTTATTTTTTTAAATCACCTCAATGGTAAAATAGTTTAAGATACCTGCTTAATTTTAAACCTGCTCAACAATATTAAAAAACAAAAAATCAACGAGATTTTTGATGCTCTTTTCAAATTGGTGTAGCTCACGTAAATCTTAATGTTTTTCGGAAGTATTTGGGCCGATGTCTTGAAATAACATATATTTTATAATTCCGATGGGTAAACAGTAACAATTTTTTTTATTTGTAGTAGGCGATGCACCCTAATGTAGATATTTGTATGTGCACATTTTTCTTGGTGAATAATTTTTCACAGTGCGCGATCATATGGTCATAGGTTAGAATTCACAATAGTCGGACAATGTCATTAAAACGTATTTTTGCTCTTGGAACAGGTAGAATTCTGTCCACATCATCTTCCCGTTCAACTCAACCATTAAGTATGACTTCACTCGATGAGATTATAGCAAACAACAAACGCAATGGTGGTATTATAAGTTCCATTGCTTCTGAGGTAAATTCTATACGATGGTAGCTATTCATTTAATCCAATAATCTTCGAAAAACTCTGCAGCTGACGGTGATGCGCGGAGAATTTCTCGCACGAAAAAAGCAACAATTGCGGCAAGAAAATGCTCTGCTAATGCGCCAAGTCGAAGCAGCCAAGCAGCAACTAATAGCGTTAGAACGTAGTCATGGCAAAAACCAAATTCCAATACCCAATAGTCGTGGTCTTTGTACAGATGTGGCGCCTACAGCAAAAGTACCAGCAGTCGAAAATGCAAAGGTAACTACTGCAAAAACTACACCTGCGGATGAAAAGCAAGCTGCGCCAAAGGAGAAAAAACCGAAAAAGGAAAAACCCAATACAAAAAATGTCAACGCAAATACTGCTGCTGATGAGCTGCCGTTAGACGTCGGCCGGCTTGATATGCGTGTAGGTAGAATTATTGAAGTGGGTCGTCACCCGGATGCAGATAGTTTATATTTGGAAAAGATCGACTGTGGAGAACCACAACTACGTACAGTTGTCTCAGGCTTGGTCAAGTTTGTGCCTATAGAAGAAATGCAGAACCGCTTAGTAATCGTGCTATGCAATCTGAAGCCGGCGAAAATGCGCGGTGTAACTTCAGAAGCTATGGTAATGTGTGCTTCAACACCGGATAAGGTTGAGGTGCTTAGTCCACCAACTGGCGCAGTACCTGGTGACCTCGTGCATTGTGAAGGCTACTTACGCCAACCAGATGCACAACTTAATCCAAAAAAGAAAATCTTCGAGGCATGTGCGCCAGATTTGAGAACCAATGATGAACTGGTGGCGTGCTATAAAGGTGCAGCGCTGCACGTCCCTGGGAAAGGAAGTATTGTCGCACAGACGTTGAAAAACGTAAACGTTAAATAAATAAAGATATGTAAACTACAAGGATCCCTTATATTTTTACAGTTAATAAAAAAATCTCCATTTGTTAACAGAATGCAGATTTCATATCCAAAGATTTTATTTTTTCAGAGCTGCCTACATACATACATAGTTATTAAATTGAAAGGATATACAAATAAATAGCTGAAAATAACAAGATAACACCTCAAAGCAAAACAAAAAAAAAAAGAAAATATTTTTAGTTTTCGACACGCCTACTTATTTTACTGTAGCGGTGGTGGGCGTCGTAGTACGGGGTTAGAGTTCGCCTCCACTACTATCGTTTTGGTGCCTATATCATAGGCCGCGCGATTATTTTTAAAGAATATCATAATAAAGCACATTGGGAAAAATAGAGTCATTATCAAATTTTTGCATACGGCACGCATGAAAGCTCGTTGAAATGTTGGCACCTCTGCTGGATAAAGAAGTGCGCTAATTGGCACACGTTGGGCTTGAAAGCCTTGAAATTGTCTTGCTAATGGCGGTAACTGTGGTTGCACATCCACTGGCGGCTGCAAGGGATAAACTGCTTCGACATATTGTATGCGCAAATTCATTGCAGCTTTTCCTGGTGTAGCGCCGTTGTAAGCTGCAGTCCATATGGCCTCGTAGAAACAAACAATAATTTTCATTAACAGCTCGAGCATTAAAAGATCTGAAGAGAAAGCAAGAAAATCCATAGACACCGCCAGAAAACTGGCGTAATCATCATCCTCAATTGCTTTCCGCAAACTTTCCTTATCTAGATCAAAACCCAAATCCATATCAAATAAATTCATTATCGTAAATGTGACTACAATCTTCAACACCAGCAAAATCATCATATCGATTATCTCGGCAACAACGCGCTTCCAGAACGGTGCAATAACATACTCGTAACCGCCTGTACGCTGAATCAGCTCAGCTTGCACCTGTTCGCTCAATATGCGGTACTGAAATATAACACGTCCACGCCCACCAAATCCATTCACATCGGCAGGGTTGAAGTTGACCGCACCACCACCTGGTATTTGTGGATTTAGAGGCGGCATTGCGTTGCCAAAACTGCCGAAAGGCAGACCCCCAGCTGGCTGATTTTGGAACACCTGTGGATAGCTATTAAGTAAATACCAAGGAAATAGCGCCATGGCATTTTGTGAGATGTTGGCATGTTTAACCTGAAAGCGAAATAAAACGATATATAAAAGATATGAATAAGATAAATCAATAATTGAATCATCCTCATCTGCCAAAAATAAAACCCACCCATTCGTTGAGAGTGGCAAAATATGCCTCCTTGGTTGTAAGCTCACGTTCAGTGCTGTTTTCTGCAGTTGAGGGCATGGCCGAATTTTTAACTTTTTCAGCGTCTGCCAGCTGACCTTCACCTAATAACGGAGTTGAAGCCCCACCCTCAGACTCCTCCTTTGTAGCAGTTTTCTCCTTTGGATCATTTCCCTCCTTTATATTTTTTACTGTTGACATTGTTTCAAAAAATCGCTTAGTAAATTCTGGTTTCGTAATTTTGTCCTAAGCTTAAACAAATTCTTTTTTTCACTTTATATCTATTTATTTTTGTTTTGTTTTGGTTTTGTAGCTCTAATACGGACACGACATTACTTTCAATTATTTAATGGACATTGCGCAGTGATGACATTTTCGTGTTGTTGTTGTTGTATCAGCTGTAAACGTTGAGCAATTCACAGTGGTACGCTGCATCTTTTCGATGTATCTTTCGATCGAACCGATTATCCTAAAAAAATTTTTATTTTCGGATGTTTGAATTTTTTTGAATTTCAGATTTAAAACCTTAGGTTAATTAATAGTTTTTTTTGATATAGTTTTAAAACTAATTACTAAATAGGCTGGAAAAATTAGCAACAAGATTTTAACCTAACTTTTTTTTTATTAACTATGTAAATAATTTTTTTTGTTGTTTAACTGTATAACACGTTCCCCATACAATTTTTGCGAATATTACCGAAATGCAATCCTGGATCGGTTATTATTGTATTAACTTTACTTTATTCATTTAAACTTGTTTGATTTAAAAATATTGAATTATTTGTTCATTGTTTTATATAATTTTTTTAATGAAAAAAAAAACGCATTTATAATTACCAACATTAACCGTTTCACTATTGCCCCTTTACTGCCTAATTTATTCTTTTATCAATGAAACCATTTATTATTTTTTTAAATATATGTATATATTTATTTATTAATATCCATAGCTTCAATTAAACCTCGTAATAAACTTACAATTATAGTCGTGTATTCAAAGAAATGTTTAAAATTAAATTTTAATAATTAGTGTCAATTAAGATTTGGCGCATATGCTCAAACTTTAATTTTACTTTGGAAGGAATTATTTTCCTTTCCATTCATATTGATTTTAAGCTTTATTTTACGTATGTATATTAATTTTTACAACACCGCTGCTTACGTTTTTTTTTTAGACTTTATTTCGATTACCATAAGTAATACAACTGATCGTGGATTGTACTCGTAAACAGTAATAACTCTCCGGCCCCATGGGCGTTTGTGTACAACGACTTTCAATTCTTTCATTCATCATATTAAGTTTTCACCATAACGGCTCGTAAAAATAAAATAACCACATACATATGTAGATATATTGCGTTTAAGTTCTTCTGAATATCCCACAATCTTTTGAATTAACCTCACTGAGTTCTAAACTGATTAATTTTTACATTAATTTCAACCGACAGTTTGGGGACGTTATATTACATAGACAAATACTTTTCGTACTCTTGTATAACACACAAAACACTTACAAGACATGCATGTAAATATGTATACAAATAAATTAAGAACCTTTAACCGCAAGAAATCAATTGCAATAAGCCCTTCTTCTGATATCTAACCGAAAGATGCTTAATTCAACCTAACCTCTAACAGTAGGTTCTCTAACAAAGTAAACCGGCCAAAGTCTTGTGTATATTAAGATAATCCAACTTTACACAAAGTGAATCTATATTAATACAAGTTTTCCTGTTCAATTATCAACTTACAATTTATAATTATTAATCAATAGATTTTTAACTCTTCTGTTTTCAATCACACATACATATGTATGTACATACTTATATACATATGTATGTATATATACGATGCATTGCATTTATCAAATTAGCCTAAATCGGCGACGTTTTCGTTTTGTTCGTGCTATGATTGCGTGTAAGGGGAAAATTATGGTGCATTTTAAAAAGCTGTAAAATAAACTAAGCCCCTGATTTCTTAACGAAAAGCAAAATATTCTTATTTTTTTAATACTTATATTTGTAGATTAGTGTTCCAAGAAATGTAAAGCAACAGTAAATTTTTAAAAACGTTTAGCTTTCCTAATTTAATTTTCACGCAAAACGAAAACGTACCGCTGTCGTCGTTTACGACTGCTTCGACGCATTGAACAAGGCAAGTTGAGATTTGACGGCATTTGATACGGGCGCTACTGTTCACCAACCCGTACTTTGTCATCCGCTCATTGCCACACATTACCGATATTTAAATTGCTGAATTGCTGATTTAGCCCATGTGTATTGGTAGACGCAGCGCCGGCGGCAGCGGTAGGTACCGCCTGAAACGCGGCAGACATTGGCATACTTGCCATTGGTATACTCATGCCCATCGGTGGTTGCTGCAACATGCCGGATGTCGTTGCGCCCACCCCCATCATTTGCATGCCACTCAGAAGACTCTGGTTGGTTTGCATAAGATTTAGAGTGGCTGTTGGTTGTTGTCCGCTGTTAACCAGCATATTGCCTAGACCCGCCATATGTTGTTGTTGTGTGTAGACACCAGTACTGGTTGTGCCCGGAAATTGGGCATTGAAACCACCGGTAGCGCCTGCTCCGCCCATATGCATACCGGGTGTGGTGAACGCGGTGGGTGCAGTCATGACCGGCGCATTATACATGCTGGTGGAATTTGGCGGCGTCATGAATTGCTGTTGCTGGGGATGGGGAACGCCACCTGCACCCATATAACCTGGTGCCATGCCGCCTGAGTAAGCGCCAGTGGCAGCGAACATCGGCTGCGGTTGGCCAAAAGGCATTTGGGCGCCATGGGGGTTGTGTGTAGGCACCGTACTGGTTGGTGCCGTGCCATACAATGCCAATATGCTATCTTTTGTAAGCTTCCCTGATTTGTCCTTTTCCACGCCGGATAGGGTGCCCTGATTAAAGAAATCCTCCTCGTCCTTGGCAAGCGAGTTTTGTATAGCGCTTTGCCCATTCGACTCCGCAGATTTACTGTGTTCACTAGTTTGTGTGGCAACCGGTGGCGTTGCGCTAAGAAAGCCAGTAAAGCTATCGTTTTGTATATCTTGAGCTGCATTACTACCCATATTTTGCACTGGTTTGGTGGGTGAAGAGAGACCGAGCAAATCGCTGCTCAGATTGCTATCGCCGCCTGTTGAACTAATGGAAATACGTTGAGTTTTTGGGCTGCATCCGCTGCCCGCTTGCCCAGGCTTGGGTTTTGGCAACGGCGCTGGTAGTGGCGTCGATTTTGATATTGATGTAGATGATGTAATGATCTTTTTGTCCCCGCCAGCACCAATCCCACTCATCACGCTCAGTCCCATTGAAGTGCATGCCTGTGCCGCTTTCTTCTTGCGTTTCTGACGCTCCAATTCTTCATCGATTTCCTTGGCCCAGTCGACTTTTGGCGGTGATGGCGGTACCCATTCACGTGCCAAATACTTTTTATGCTCATATTTAGCACGTATGAATGATTCCAGAGCGGTATCGGTCTGCGGCCGGCGGAAACCATCTGGCAGCTGTGCTTCATATACGGCTCGCGCACGCGAATTGCCCATCTGTTGCAATGAAATCACCTGCTCAGGTGTCCAGGTGTCCAAATTGACCGATTTAACGCGTGATATGTGTACGCCGAGATTGCGATGAATGCCTGCACAGCGGATGCACAAAAACACTCCAAGGTTCCATGACGCCCAGCGCGGACCTGCAAAACAGGCATATAAGAACATTTAGTTGTTACTAAGCTGATAAAAAGTAGCTGCTTATCTGTATGAACAAATGAAATGCATGGGTAGTGCAACAATTTTTTTTTTTTTTTTATCAAAGAGAAGAAGCCACGAAGCATTAAACTATTTTCTCTCTCTCATTTTGCTAATTGTGATCTTCACTTGCTTGAAACAGGTATTTGTACAATGACTCATAATCGAAATGCAAATATGTTTATTGTTTTACTAGTGGGTAGGTATATCCTCAAAGTAAATCGAACTGAAATGAAATTCGTATTTTGATAAAGGAAGTCAACTGTAAAAGTATTTCGTCCATTCATCCAACATGCGTTCACCCACAATTTATCAAGGAAGTATAGTAAAACGACTGCTGGCGTTTATTGATTTTGAACAATTTCTCAAGAAAAAACTTGTAATTTTAAAAGGCGCGTAAAAGTCATGAATCCAAACAGAAGCAGCGCACCGCTTAACAACACCCACATTTAATATCAACGCGCAACAGAAATCGGTTGTCGTGTTGAAACGAACTATGATAACAAATAAGTAAATGCCAAAACAAAAAAAAACCAAAAACAAATAAATCAAATATGGGCGAAGCGCACAGACACGTAGTATCTTAAAAGCATTTGATCCAGCAGCGCATTGAATATCAGTGACAGCTGCCTCCAGATATGAATGTATGTACATAGGTGTGTTAGGCGAGGTGAGGAGTATGATATACACGCTGTTGCTCCCAAAACTGTATTATACAATCACAAAGCAATGCTATCTTAATTTGGTGGTCACGTAAGTTGCACATAATTTTTTTCTTTACATTAAACAAGGCTGCCCGCTTTGGTCGTCTACTTATGTATGACTGCGTGTGCTTGTCGAACAAGGCATCTGCATTCAGTATTTGGTCATGCGTGCGCTTATCACAAAGCCAATGTGTCACCTATAAACGTAGAAACAAAAACATGTTTTTGATCCACAATTAAGAGTATAATCCTGAGACTTGGGGCATTCCTATACTTCATTACCCGTTCCTTTATTTTAAAAAGGCTTAAGGCGTACGGCGAACTCAGTGGTTATGTGGGTTTGCGTGTTTATTGCTCACAACATGCCCATTTATTGCCCTACCCCATGTACTATACTAGTATTTTTTTTTACCTTTCGCATCGCAATCAACGCAATATTTATTATCCTCATCGCGTAGCATCTGAGTCAGCAGAGTTTGGCATTTTTCTTGTATTAATTTGGTCCTTTCATTTTCTTTGCGGCTAGTAGTTGAACTCATTTTTCCTCTTCTCTACTGTACACACAATTGAAAAAAAACACTTCACTGTTTTTGAAGGTTGGCAAAAATTTCCAATAACTGCACTTTTACTAAAATTTCGAACTTTAATTTGCACTACTACGCTTGTCGCATTTGTTAAGCAATTGGAAAAACATTCAACAAAATTCTAATTTGGTGTAGATTTTGAAAAAGCTGCTGCTGAAAATACCCTTCTGGCAATCAAAAAATAAAAATGATTCTGCACTGACACAAGGCGAACGAAAAACGTCGGATAAAGGCGAAAATAAGCGAGAGTTGATTGTCAAATGTTGAGGCGAATTGATAGACGTCAATGACCGTTGCAATCGAATGCAACACTGTGCATTCGCAATAGAGAGCGTTTTACATTTGATTCAAAACAAAATATTGCATCAAAATAACAACACACCCTTAACGTTTTAAATTAAAGTGCTAAAAATGATTGCTGTTATTTTTAATGTTTCATATATTAGTACGCTGTTGAGGTTTTCACCTTAGTATGTTTTTTTGCGTCTAATAAAAATTGTGACCTTTTTGTAAGCTTTTAAGATTTGTTTCAAGAAGAAGCAGCATGAAAAAAGGTTTAAAAAATTAAACGGAACTTTGAGCAGCAAGTGATTTTTGAGAAAAATATTATTTTCGTTTTTTACGTGATACGCGCAAATGGCAGCAGCTGGGCTACAAATGCTAAAAGCCCTTCTATCGAAATGCCGCCAAACAATAAATCCAGGAAGTACCGATTCAAATTGCGGCATCGATTGGTTAAATGTACGAAAATCTTCATTGTTTTTATTTTCATACTAAAACTGCACGTTGATTTTTAGAATTTTTGTGGCGATTTTTACGAATTTGCTAATCGTTTTCACAAGTACGTAGCATGTGAAGTTACAGCAGATCTCGAGGACAACGAATACTTGGACACCACATTCCTTTGCTTGGCACAAGTATGCTTGTGCACAAAGTATTTGGAACGTGTTGTGCATGCGGAACAAACAGCGGAAAAGACTATTCAGGTGACTTTAAATAACTTGAAATCTAAAGATTTTTTCGAAACAATTTTTTTTGGTCAGTCTTCTCGAAGGCACTTTGTGGATCGGATTATATGGTGTTTGGATAAATTAGAAAGCGCTGCTGGTGCATTGGCTGTCGCTGCCGATGACACAACTTCTGAGCAGGCGATGTCAAGCTGTGGCTTTATGCTCTTACTAGATATAGCAATGGATAATGTGAGTGTGTTTAGCACATATCAGGAGAGTCCTGAAATTGATCTGGAATATGTAAGTGAAATACCTTCAATATTTAAAGTATTATATTTTTACCACTATTTTTTTTTTGTATAGGCATTGGAATCCAGCAAAGAAATACATACTGCTGTACGTTTTATGATTAGTCATGCACTTGCTTTGGCTAACGTGGCGCTTTTCGAGGATAAAACTGCGCTAAGTGCCTTATGTCAAAAGGTTTGTTTTGAAAAATGTAAACACATATTGCTAAGTTCTTTACTTTTTCAGGCACTGCGTGAAAGTTCCGCATTTGAGCAGGAATGCCAGATGAGCTTAAAATTAAAACGAACCAATGCATGGAATCGTAGATTGAAAGCTATCGCACTAGGAGATTCCTTAACTCAATTGCACCGATATGTCGATGAGACTATTTTGCGTTTAATTTTTATTTGCTTCGCTGATTTGGAAAAGTTTTCGTTGGACAAGTTACGCGCTAAGTTGCGGCAATGTGGAAGTGATGATGCTGAGCTTGATGAATTTATAGCAGATTTTGACGTCAACTTGGATCGCTTGGCACAAATCGGGCTTTTTGCTGCTAATGAATCGCATAGTCCCAAATGTAAAGCAAATGATTAAAAAAAACTTTATTTACATTCCAATTATTTTTAATATTCTTCGAATCTTATATAGTAAAAACACTAGTGCGCAGTTGTATGGCCTCGTTAGAGGCACTCGACCCATGCATTATACCGTCGTTGCAAGCTGGCAACGTTATTGATATGCATTCAGAAATACTGGAACAACACTTTTACGAGGAGATAGGAAAATTGAAGACAATTTTATTCGAAATTGTGGATGTTAAGCCAATTAGCAGATGCTTTTATGAAATACTCAATACTTGCGTGGCTCAAGCAGAGAAACAATTTAACAAAACTAAGCTAGAAGATATGATGCAAATGGGTGAATTTCTCTTGCAATACTTTCAATATCACGCAAATCAAAAAGAGCTGCATCGACCGAATAGTAAAACTCTAGAGCACTTCAAAAACTTTACCTTAATGTTACATGAATGCCGCGCCATTTTGGTATGCGCCGATCAGGTGGAACAAATGCGTGTATTGAAACGCTTTAAAATTTTACGCGCTGTTATGCGTAAATTCATAGATGCACTCGATGCCAAACCGAAGGAGGCAAGGAAGAACTCGATTTTGCCTGCAGCACTGCCTGTTGTAGAAACGAATACAATCGATTTGAGCGAATCGAAACTTCTGCTAGCGACAATTGAACCAAGCGTGTGCAGCATTTTGTATCGCGACGAAAGCTCAGCTTTTGCGCCGCGTAAGCGTGCTGTAAGCGAATCGATGCGCGGCAATTATTCAAAGTGTCCAATAACGCCGTTGACAGTTACACAGAGCGTGGGACAAAGAAATTTCCTGCAGGAGCTGAGACAGAGGAGCAGCCTCGGTGGTAGTGTGCGCAGGAGTGGGTACATTTTTAATGAGATTTTTGTGCAATAATATTATATTTTTTTTTAATATTAAATGTTCTGTCGCTTGCAGAGGAGAGTTTGCGCACTGTGATGTTTAAGCGTCAGAAATCGGTAGAAACACAGAAAGCTTGCGATTTTTACCTGCAAAATTCGGCTAGCTTACAAATTTCCGGTAAGTAATGCAGCGTATTGATTTGAAATTTTAACATTCACTTATTTTTTATACATTTTATTTGTGGCTACAGAAATACTCGATCAATTGACTCAAATTTCTGAAAAGAGCTCGAGCGCAGCAGTCGAAGAATTACTGAACACTTCGCGTCTTGAATAAACTTTCGTTGCTAAAAATTTTTCGTTTTCGATTACAAGGCAATCAAAATAGTATTTTATATTAAGAAAATATATTTAACCTTTTTATTGGCAAGCATGCAATCCTCTTTACAATTTAATTTTATGCAAACAGTTAGTTTCTCTGTTTTATTTTATCAATTTTTTTTTTACCCAACTTGTGCTTGTATTTTGTTTTCAAAATATCCATTGTGATTATTTTAGTAAAATAAAATTATCAATGCTCTATAATTATGTATATTCGCAAATACTTTAAATATTTGTATCTGTTTATTATTGTGATCTTTACCAAACTCTTTCTATAATGTATTTATGATTTGTACGAAACTATAAACTTTATTTAGCCATAAAAAAAAATTGTATACTCGTATGCATTCGATATTTAAAATGTGAGGTTTTGAAGTTAACATAACCGCCCGATAATTCATGTAATAAAAATTGAAATTTACAAGAAATGTGATTAGTTTTGAT
This sequence comes from Anomoia purmunda, assembly GCA_951828415.1. Taxonomy (NCBI): domain Eukaryota; kingdom Metazoa; phylum Arthropoda; class Insecta; order Diptera; family Tephritidae; genus Anomoia; species Anomoia purmunda. The sequence continues at coordinate 115,507,773 of OX639997.1, forward strand.
TTCATATGATTGTAGGTACGCAGTTTAAATTTATAAAAATAAAAACGTAAACAGAAATTGTGCATTTCTACAGAATACTGCAAGTCCTTGACTGAATAAAAATTCTGCAAAAGTTTCGGATTAAATCTATCAGCTTCGCATTTAGGGGTGTGATTCTGATTGAAAATATTTCACCGAAAAAATAATAGTCAAGCTTAAAACTTTTCTTTTCGGTCAATAAATAAAGTCAAATTGTAAAAGTGAAATTTTAACTTTAACATTTGACTGAAAAAGTTATTCTAATTTCTAATTTTTTTTCTTTGATTGAAAGAGAGTCTTAACTTTTATATTTGACTGAAAAAAAATACAAAGTAAAATTTTAGCTTTTTATTTAACTTTTATATTTGACTGAAAAAATAAAAGTGAAATTTTCAGATTTACTGTTGACCGAAAAAATAAAAGTATTATTTGAACTTTTACTTTTGATTGAAAAAGAAAAACAAAAGTCAAGCTTAAAATTTTATCTTTGCCTGAAAAAATTAAAGTCTAATTTAATATTTGGCTGAAAATATAAAACTGAACTTTTTTTTAGCTTCTATTTAATAATTAGTGAAAAAATAAAATGCGAATTTTAAATTTCATTTTTGATCGAAAAAACTTCCAAAGTCCAATTTTTCATTTTTTCTTTGACTGAAAAAATAATAAATAAAAGGTAAAATTCTACTTTGTGATCGTATAAATAAAGATCATATTATTTGGCCTTTTTTCTTTGACTGAAAAAATAAAAGTTAAGTTTTAATTTAACATTTGACTGAAATTTTAAATTTTATTTTTGACCGAAAAAATAAGTATTTATTATAAATAAAGCCGAATGGTAAGTACATTCATACATTTTTACATATGAACATAATAAATGACTAGAATGAAGTTAGAGTTAGTAGTTAATTTAAAGCTTAATTATAAAATTGCATATCCTAACTTGCTCGCATAACCTACGTGTTCCTTTTCGGCAACTGCTGTGTGTGCAGTTTTTCCGTCTGTCTTTTGCGTTGCGGTTGTAACTCGTAGAGTGCCAAACCGAACTCACTCACAAACGATAATACCAAGTCACTCACATAGCCAAAGCTTAACGTTGAGGCTGCAACCGTTTTGGAGTACTGCCAACCAGTCAACCTCGGCAGTGCTTCCGTGGATAAGTGTGGATAGAAAATACGTACTAGTTGGAGACGCATGTATGAACTCGCGCTTGCCGTCTTCAACTCTGTGGCTAAGTCGTCGCTTAACGCGGCAGGCAAGGCTAAATAGAGGCGATATTTCTGTTGTTTCGTTGTATATTTCATTTCGCTATTCGAAAGAATGAGCTTGATTTTGCCCAACAACTGTGGCATATTGAGGCCGCCATATTCGTATATGTAGAAATCCTTGTGTCGTCGATAGCGCTGTCCAGTTTCGCGGTTGAGGTGGAGCGCTTGTGAACTGGGTATATTAAGAAAAGTCAATGGCACGCTGTAGATATGCGAGGTAATGAGATGTATATGCTGTGCAGGTGATTTAGTTTGCATAACAGCTTCGAAGTATTGAGTTAGCGGAAATACACCGGCTTGATGAATAAATCCAAAGAAGATGGCAAGTCCAATGTTGCACATGTACCAGGTTTTCATCAATGGCTTGGCGGATACTTGTGTGCATAGCATGGTATTGTAGATTTTACGTAGAAAGCGTTGCTCAGTTTGGAATGGATAAATCGGACAGAGACCATGATGCAATTTAGGCGCATGCAGTAAAACAATTGGAAAAAGTAAAGGTAGTAGAAAGCGTGCCTCTTGGTGATTGATGAGCGATAAAAAAAATAGTGGCACAAATATAGCGCTGGACATTAAGCTGATAATGCTCTGTGCGCGTGGTAGACCTTGATATTCGGCGCGGAAGAAACGTACCAAGAGCTGGCCAAACGATACGAGCGCCACTATACCAAGCACATTGTACAGCATCGGTATGTTGACCAAAACATGTATGTATTTCGGATGCAAGCCATGTTCGGCGGTGTTTTTCGCGTCCAAATTGTATTTGACGAAGTTCCAAGGTGTACTGACGAAATTATTGAGACTCAATTGCAGCATTTGTAGTTCGCCTATGGTCAGATATTTGTAATAAAATGAATCGCAAACAATGAAGAAAATTAGAGCAGGCAAAGCGCTTAGACAGAATAGCAGCATACGTAGATTGAAGTCACGGAATGTGATGGTTTTCGTACCCATGCCACGTAGCATCCAATAGAACACCACTGGTGCACCATATAGCAAAAATGTTGGTCTATTGAAAACACCTGCTACGCAAATAGTGGCCACAAGTAGCGTGTGTGTGTAGTTGTGCGCCGGCAATGCCTTGCACAATCGCCACATTTTAACGCGTTCGCTTATCGACTTCGCTTTGTCGTAACGCTCTTCCAGTATCTCCCTTTTATATACAATTGTATTCGTTTTAATCATACACTCGGCGACAAGTGCCAACAGTAGCGAACATAAAGCCAATTCAATGGTATTGGAAAAGGTGCGTGTGCCAAAAGTTAACATTACCCAAGAGCTGCTGAGTGCCAACAGACGTATCTCATGGTTTAGACTGTACAAGCGACATATGCGATACATGCTCCAGTCGTTTATGAACGAGAGGCAACACATTATGAGGCGTGGGAATACCAAGTAGGTATAGCTTTGGAGCAATTCTAAACCAAAATAGTGGCGGATGTACATTGCACAAAATTCCAAAAAACACCAAGGAATGCGCAACAGAAAGAATTGTGGAGTTATGCTACGCACTGGCATTTTGTTGTTGAACTCCCAGGTACGAACGTGGTCCAGCTGGAAATGATCACCTAAAAAATATAAACATATGAATTTGTATAATTTAAGTATTTTCAGCAATATTTGCACAATCTACCAGTCATCACTTCGACAGATTGAAAAAACTCATCAGGATGTATGTAGCCTTTCTGTGGAATGAAAACAAGCACAACGCGAAGCGCCGCAAAAAATAAATACGTATACCAGTTTTCATCGGCATTGCGATGGCGCAACCACAATTGATTAATATATCTTTTTAATTGCATAGTGTCTGATTAAAATGCATAGATATTATTTTAGAAATATACTCATGAAAGAAACTGCCATTTGTTTTGGAATACGATAGTAACACACGGGCGGAAAAACAGCTGAGGAAACCACCCCCCAAAAATTGATTTTTTTTTCAACCATTCACAATGGTAGTTTACTATTTTTCGTATTAAATAAACTAAGGGCAGGCGCCAACTGCTGGAAACGTACTGTGGAAAGTAAATTTTTGACAGCTACGAAGTGAAAAAAATGGAAATTGAAAAATTTAACAGCAGATGTTTTCGCGTTCTCCAGTAACTAAATTTCAGAGCGTTAGCAAAATTTGCTCTCAATGAAAGAAATCCGGCCAACGACTGTCACTTCAGCAGCATTCCCAAAATTTTACGGGGAATGGGGAACAACAACGACCATCATACCAATCAGCAGATAATTTTGAAGTTACTAAAAAATAATAAAAAAATAATAAAAATCGAATAGTTTAGAATTTTCTACAATTTGGAATAGAATTTTTATAAAACTCATTTCGAATAAATCACATTCACAATATTTTAATTGGGACTTGGCTACCCTTGCCCTTATTTGACATTACCAAAGTATGTTATAGCTTTCTCTTTCGAACGTATACAGATGAGTAACGGCTTATGGCGGTCAAATCTTTCTTTTATCTCGCTCATGGCGAGCAAAACAAAATGCCAAATACATAAAAAGGCTGAAATTAACGAAAATTGCTGTCAAAGGCAAAGTTTCTAGGGTGTGTATCGTCTGGTTTTGTTCATATAAAATTTACTTACTAAATAGAAGCAAATCTAATTAATTTTCCCGAAGGCTCTGGTAAATTACTAATCAATTTAAGCTTTATCCGTTGTATAGTTACTAATATTTCCTGAGTGTTGTGGCTAATCATAAAATGAGTGCGTTAGCTTGGTACTAGAAAAGCGAAAAAATGGTGACTTGGAAACTTAGGAAAATGTTGGAGCATGCAAAAATCATTAAAAAACTTTTGTTTGATGTAAAAAGCTTTGTGAAATACATATAAAACACAATTTTCACATTAAATATGTAACCAAACTGGTTAATTTAGAATTCGTCATTTTCAACCCCCGTGGTAGGGAGCGCACCCCTTTTCTTAATACAGCATTACTGAAAGATTAATGATTAATCGATTTAATCAAAGCAGAATAAAACGTGTAATTTTTTCCAACTGAATGTATCTCCTGGAATTTAAATGTTCTGTTAGGTTTTTAATTTTCGAGAACGCAACAAAATTACATTTCAGATAGAATAGTTAAAAAAACTTTAAATTTAGCATGCTCTACGTTACATAGCAACAGCTCCCTGATTATCACCAGATCCACATACATACATACGCACCTATGTACATATTTATGTATTTACTGCATTTATATTTTAAAGAGTTAATTTGTAAAATTGTAAACTGTTGCATTTGTCTGCCGGATGGGCAAATCTAAAATACTGAAAATACTACATACAAATGTATATTACGTCAAAACAATCCGACAAGTTCCAAAAAAGGTTAACAAAATTTAGTTTTATCTAAAATGCATGTAATTCGAAATCTTCAATTCTTAAATCAAGCTCATGCGCTCATTTAAAGGTAGCTATTATGTAGATATAGAAAACTAGCTTGTGTAGAAAAGTATAATACTTGGTTGAATGCTAAAAATGTATTGATATTCAATAAGGCTTAGAGGAGGGTTTCGTCAAATAATAAAAAAAGTATTCATTTGTACATATGTTCAAAAACTCAGGAAAAATGTATGTATATACAATTTTCAATTTATGTGCAGTGCCTAAAAAAGTATTGGTATTTTTATATTATTCATAATGTTTTTCATGGGAGAGGTACTAAATTCTGCTTTTCAAAATTCTTTTGGATGAAAATTCTGTAAAAATCAAAAAAAAAATTCTGTCCAGCCTAAATTCTTTTGGTTCAATATTCTGTATTTAAAATTCTGTATGATCAAAATGATGGAGAACTGAAATTCTGTATATTAAAATTCTGGAATCAAAATTATTTTCGATCAAAATGCTGTAAAAATATAACCAAATAAGCAGATAACCTGATAAGCACGCTTACCTGAATAGCACATTTATTTTATGAATAATGGAATTCCGATTTTATAGAATCAATGGTATGTATACATACGTCAATTAAAGAAAAATTCAAAAATTCATTCAAAACAAAAGTTATTACATTATAATGGCGAAACAATTATTATATTATTAAATTTTTAGCAATTCGCTTTAGAAAAGAAACATGCCTTAATATAAGCCTTTTTTTTGTTATTCTTTTAATTCTGTTGTTTGCTTTTACAGCCTTCTTCGTTTGACTAATTTTGTGACCATTTTGAAATTTCTGAAGCTATAAATACATACACACATATGTACATTTGCTTTATGTAAATCTGTTTTGATAATATAGGAAACCATATGGGTCAAGACAAGTCATGTATTGGCAGTATTTCGTTTTGCAAAACTCAGTATTGAAAAATCGGAAGAGCATATGGATAAATAAAAAAAGTGCGCACTTTTTTATTTATCCATATGCTCTTCCGGTTTTTCAATACAGAGTTTTGCAAAACAAAATACTGCCAATACATAATTTTGATTTACAGAATTTAAAATTACAGTGTTCCGCAATACAGAATTTTAACAGTACAGAATTTTGAATTACAGATTTTTGAATACAGAATATTGAATACAGAATTTTAAATACAGAATTTTGAACCAAAATCATATTGTACCCAACCCGTTTTTCATGCTAAAGCTTTTTCGCTAATTTTTTGTCAAAGTATACATACATATGTATGTACATATGTATGTACATCTCATACACATACATATGTATGCACATATGTATCTGTACAAATATACATACATACATATGCCGTATCTTCAAAATATCAAATTCTTTCAATAGAATTTTTCAAAAAAATTTCAGTTCATTTAATTTCAATAAGTAATGTGCAAATTTTAAGTGGCTAAAAATTCCTTATGAATTTTATTATTTTTTTACCGGTTGTGTTACCCGTTTTCTTACTGTATAGAAATAATTTTGTTATATAGGATAAAATGCGCAACACTGCAAAAAATAATTAAATTTTTCAACCACTTAAAACTTTCATTTTGATTGAATGGATTTACCACATACTCGAAATTTTTATTAAAATTCTATTTAAACGACAATTTTTTTTGAACTTTGTACGAAGTTTGAAATTTATACTTACATACATATATACATACATATATGCCATTTGGTCTGTTTTTATAATAAAATTAACGAACACATTTACCATGAAAAACTTTGTACATATATTTAAAAAAAAAATTAATGTCCCAATACTTTTTTCCAATATGTACAGTGTAAAGTGGTTTTATATTGCATACAAGGAAAGGTGTTGGTCATTTCTTGCATACTCTTTTTTGTTATATACCAATCTTCCACAAAATGGAACATTTTTTGTTTTTAGATTTCAGCAGATCATTTCGTTAAATGTTTAATTTAATTATTTTTAAGATATTTAATAAGCACCACTTTCTAAATTTCCATACAAACTGTCTACTAATCTATGTACATACATACATACATGAGACATCTTTCCTTCACTTAGTACGATCACTCATTTTCGCTAGTCCGTAATATGTGTCTATCGAAACGTTTTTTGCAAGTGTGTCTATTCTCTATCCAAAAAATAGCTAATTGCCGCTCATTCATACGCCTGCCTATTCCTGTGTAAAGCTGTCTGAATAATAAATAGTACATTAAATGTGCCTACTAAAAACTAAAAACCGTTAATCCAATTTTTATTCATTACGTCTCAACAGTATATATTTGCATTTTTTCTTTCTTTTGAAAATATTTGCAGCAGCTTTTCAAAAAACCCCAATCAAACTCCACCTGAAAAAAATAATCACCAAAAATAAAATCAAATTTTAGTCAGAATTCCCATTATCACCAACACAACCACTATCATCCGAATCTCCGTTCAGCAACACTTTTATTCAAAAAGTCCTTATTGCACTTGCAAAACGTAGAACACTTACAACACTTATACCCAACAATATTTTCAATTTCTTTACCATCGGCATCTATTGTGCGAATTTTCAACCATAGGCCTATCCGAGACAGCCGTTATGGACGTAATGTCATCCTCACTGCAACAACAACGTATCATCGTCGAGCAGTTGCGTCGCGAAGCGGGAATCGCGCGCCAACCGGTCTCGGAGTCTTGCGCTCAGATGATCAAATACATCACCGAGCATGAGCAGGAGGATTACCTATTGACTGGCTTCTCCAGTCAGAAGGTCAATCCCTTCCGTGAGAAGTCCTCTTGCATCGTACTTTAAACAAGCAATATGCAAATTCAAAAAAGCAAGTCGTTGTTGCCAATATTTGAGTGGAAGGTGGAGCGCAAATACAAGTGGTTTTTGATTGAGTGGGGTTTGAAGGATTATTAAAAGCACCGATTGATAAGAAATTGTCGAGTTCGTAATTTACTATTCGCTATTTATAAGTTGCAGCTACGTGGTGTAGTGGAGCGAAACGAGGATATCGAAAAGCATCAACATCCACAAAGGAAAACTAGTTGCAAGTTTGCGCAGGGATTTTGGACAACAACGCGGCAGAATTTGAATTTGAACAATATATCTCAAGAACTATGGGACAATTAAGTTCGCATATACATATAATACATTAAAATATAAAAATGCAAATGAAATAATTATAGCAAATAAATACATACATATATCTACTTACATATATACTCTCAGATCTGAATATGCACGTTGGCATTTGAGGATGAATTATATACTAAACAAATTCTATACAACACATCCGTACATACATATAATATACAGACATACATATATATTTATCTACTATTTGTAAACCAACAAAAAAAAAAACTGAATATGGTGAAGCGAGCGCGCGATCGAAACACGTGTGGCGGTAGAAAAAAATTATAGACTAGCAAACTAAAGACCACCACTGAATACCACCACAAGAAGCTACAAATACAAACCAATTAACGGACTCGTAGATTCCCACAAACCGTATTATGCCCATAGTGACTCACTAATTTCCTGTAACAAAACACACACACAAACATACGTCTACACAATACAGACTTCGATAAGCACCAGTGCCTTTTGTGCACAATTTCAAAAATAACAAAAAAAAAAAAAATTATTACTGATGGTTTATATTTCTATGTAATCAAATTTATAAATTGCTACTAAAAGATTCCTTATACTCCACACGGAATGGAAATATTACAAATAAAGTATTGGCAAAACAATTTAAATATTTTTTTTTTTTTCAAACATCTATTGTAACTCCAAAAATCTGATTGTTTCACTTACGATCAGTCAACTACTTTAGTAAAGCCCCCCCTAAAGAAAAGGAAACAATTAGGGTGGGTTCACACACGCACACAAGGCGTATGCATGGAAGTGAAAGCACGTGGGGAATACGATGAGTGAGATAGCCGGTACTCAAATCGAAGTTGGGAGAACAAAGCAAATATTTTATTAAAACTTTAACTAAAATAGAAACGAAGTAAAACTTGAAATCACGAAGGCACTTAGCAACAAATAGTAAATATCGTACATATACGCGACGTTTAGACGAAGTGAAAATATATACTATAAACAAATTTATTAAGTTAAAAAGTTAAAAGCGTACTTTATAGTCGCGCATTGGAAAGTAAAGCAATCTATTATCGATATATAAACGATTAATTAACGATTAATATGCAACTCAACCGAAAAGCGTATATCCAAGCAAAAAAAAAAAAAAAAGAAAAGTAAAACACAAAATGCGAGTTGAGCAGAATAGGAACTACAACACATACTAGATTCGTATTTATGCACGCAGAAAAAGTCAACAACAAAGCATTGCAATGCAAGTTACAGTTATTATTCTTAAAACAAAAAATATAGTATTTGATCGTGTAATTTATTGCATTATTAGCAAAATATTTAACAAGCTTAACCTTACCGCTAGCGGATGCTTTATTCCAATTTATCTATTGTTAAGTAAATTATCAAAAGAAATCTTTAAAAATCGTATATATTCAATTTATCAAATATACATAATTTTAAAGCGTAAATACTACACCAAAACCTAGAAATAAGAAATACGTAGTGCGAACGGCATTATGTTGTTTACGGCGTACTTGAAGCGAATTTCCGTTGCATACATAAAGGCGGAATAGAGTAGTGGAGTGGTATTAGTTGGAGTTGTTTCATTATGTCTGACACGATACTAGAGAGATGCTAGATTGAGAGCTGGGCAGTGCTGAGTACCACAATTAAGTTAGAAAACGATATGAAATGGAATAATTAGTTGGCAAGGAATGTGAGGAGGACGTGTGAAAGAGCTGTCGAAGCAGCGTTGAATAAGTGCATATCTTATTCAAAGAGCTTTGGAACACCAAATGCGTTTCTTGTTAAGTTCAAATCAATAATTACAAATGGCATATGTTTGCTGAATAAAGCGAAGACGGAATTTTATTTATGTATTTGTAATAATAATTTACAATTAGAATGCATGATTTCACATTCCATTCTCACTTGAAATCAGTAACGAATTCCGCTAAAATTTTGTTTCAAACTAAACAACTTCCTTATAAAACACAACTGGTGCTTCAAAAATTAACGGCCAGCCGTTACTGCGAAAATCGTATCCCTCCAAGAGGACCATCCTTAAGACTCTTATTTAAATAGCGTAATCACGCAGCAAAGAAGGAGCAGAATGAGCAAAAATGAAATACCATTACAATGTGATAATTTTGAATGCAATGCAACATTAAGTTAACAAAATAAAATCGGCAAATATATTTTTATAAGACTATGTGTTGTAAAAATGTTAGTTTGTATACCAATATATTTAGTGTTTCCTCTCCAAATTGTGACCAATCATGCAAACGTTTCTTCCGTAGAAAATGCTGTTGTCCGCCGAAAAAAAATGTAAGTAACTGGGAAATCGTTGTTTACTTTTCTCCATACACGAACTTCATTGACTTCCGCTACGTAGGAATGTGCGCTTTTTAAGTAATTAATCGATAAATATTTATCGCGTCGTAACAAAGAAATGAATGTTTTATGTAATTAGCTACGCAATTCTTTCGAAAGCAACGAAATATTGAAGGCTAAGGTAAATTTAATTCGAGTTGCAGCAACTATGTATGTATGTAAGTCTTCTCAACACCAAATAGGAATAGAACAACAAAAAAAAAATTTATGTACATATGTGTGAAGTAGTGCAATAGTAGGGAGAAGTTTTTCTATTCAGTTATGTATTTTTTCACGTTACGATCAGCACACTCGTTTTAGCTCGCTTGCAAAAAAAAAAATGGCATACATTTTAAAGAATCATAAAAAAGATATGGAAAAGTATTTCTGAGACAGCTCCAACATGTATCCAAAACTAGATAAAGTTAGATAAGAATAAAAAATTAGTGACATCTGTCAAACTGCAGTGACATTTGTTGCTAGGCATATGAAATGTAAGGAAATCGCTTTGAACGCCTTTAATGTCGTTCGCTTTAGAGAAAAGTTTATAAAAAACATTAATATATATTATATAAAGTAAAAAGATATAACAATTTATCAAAGTAGTAACAACATTGTTGCGTGTAAGAGTATAAGTAATCAATAATATTATTTAAATTTCAAACTAACTATAAGAGGACCAAAGGTTGCGTAAAAAGTATAGGGTCAAGAAGTACCCACTATTTATGATCTCTAAAATTTGATGCGTTAAATAAAATACATTATAAAGTGATAATTCCTTCTAATATCACTTATTTGAGACTTAAGATATGTGAAGGAAAGGAAAAGGGAGTCAAATAATTTATAATAATGAGAATAATGCGTATAATATAAAATACTGCAAGTACATAAAACACTTTAAAAGGTAAAATTACCACCAACAAATATAGTAACTACAACAAACAAGATTATTTAAAATTAGAAAAAATATATATAAAAAATGTAATGCATTGCGTTACGCCAAAAAAAAAGTTATAATATCTGACATAATGCTTCACTTATATGAAAAAAAAACTTATGATATGTACACATGCATCTGATTGTATGTTTATATAATTTAAAATTCAGCTCTTCTAAAAAAAGATTGCATAAATACGTTTTCTCTTCAAATTGTTTTTTCCCGGAAAAGCAAAAATCAAATATATAAATAATTATCGCAATATTTATTCGAACAGTTTAAACAAAACAAATTAACACTTTCTTGTAATTGCTTAATATTCAAAAACGTTGAACATGATGGAATTCGCAACATAGCTAAATGAATTTCCGATAAGCAACAGAAACAACACCACATTCACAACAAACAACAATGAATAATCGTTTGCTTGGATTCAAATAAAATTTAGATGTGTTACCTAGAGGAAACCATTAAAAAAAAAACAACAAAGAATTTTCATTTTACACTAGACGAATTCGAAATTTTCGATGGCTGGTAAAAAAATAATATAAAGGGTGTTCTAAAACTTTTCGAACCATATTGTTGTTTGTGTAGCAGCATAAAACATTCTACGTTTCTAGAGCTATTTCATATCGGCCTAGGCGATCGCCTTGTACCAGTGCGATCCTGCTTCGTCTACTTTCGGCTGAAGCCGCCGAAACGAGCATTTCCAAGCAACATTGTATAATCAATGAATTTTTTTTTCAATTCTAGGTTTTTTTTTATTGTTATGGATATTAGTTTAAATCATATACATTCCAGTTCATCAAATGAACAGTGCTGGAGAAAAGTATTGACACTGTAATTTTGTGTATAAAATTTACAAAGTTTTTCGTGATAAAACTTGCTCGCTAATTTGTACAAAATTTTATGAATATCGTCTTTTCCACTTAACTGAAAAAATTGTAAAAGTCCAGATAAAGGTTTCTATCACTCAAAACCATTTTTTTTTTAATTTGATGTACATACATACATACATATGTATGTATGTATATTTGAACGATTTTCTGTCATTCCTTGTCAAGTTTGCTTCGAAGACAAACCGGTTTTCAGTTATTCAAATAAAAAATTGGTTAGTTAATTATACTTTGCTATCTTGTATTTTGATTAAAAAAAAAAGCAAACAGGTTTTAGCATGAACATATTTGTACAAAAACTCGGTGTCAATATTTTTTTAGGACTGTTCATATTTTTGTAAAAATAATTGTAAAAAAAATGTATATATTTAATGCTATTCAAATTTGCACTTTATTCTCTGAATGTGGTGGAGTAATGGGGAGAATGTTTGGACTCAGAATGACACTTTCACTTCTTGATACTTTAGAGGACGTCTTTAAAAACCAGTTTAATATAATCCTTGCTATTTTATGATTTTCCCAGCGCCATTGGCATTTATCTTTTAAAAATAATTAAACAAAAAAAAAACACGAAACTAATTTTATTTTGATGTAAGTATTAGTTTATTATTCTGTTGATTCAAGCTCTGGCAAATTATAATTTCAATGACAGAATCGCTTGCTGCTTACAAATTTCGTTGCTTCGTAAACATTCAAGAAATTAGGTATTTAAAAAATATCCATTTGCATACCAAATAGTGCTTCTTTGTTCAAAAATTGTGAACGTTATTTTAAACGTGTGAGTGTAAGTAGAGGATAACTTAGTAAATTAATTTTGTTTTTGTATGAGAAATGGTAATACATAGGAATTTAATGCAAATCTATTCTCGCACTGCGCAGCCTTCTTTGCCTATAATCTAACTTTCGTCATCGCTGCCTGCCTGCTGTCGGGGTTTGGGACCACCAGCACGTTTCGCCATTATAATTTGGTCGACCTTCAAAATTGTAGTAGCTGCGCCAACAGCGTATTTCAAACCCCAATATTTAGCTTGGAACAGATCGTAGATTTGTGTTTTAGTCACATCAATAGTATCTGCTTTTTCTGTCTCAATGTTGTAACCAATATTCTTCCCACTTGATTGTTTGTGTGCCAGATACAAGGCATTCACAACATCGGTGCCATTTACGCCAGAATTTTCAGCTAGCGCTTTCGGGAATACTTCCAAAGCGGTGGCAAATTTACGTACAGCATACTGCTCGAGTCCAGGCAGTGTATCGGCGTATTCAGCCAGTTGTGAGGCCAATTCGATTTCAGTGGCGCCAGCACCAGGCACGAAACGACCGTCACGTGTCAAACATTTAAAGTTGTTTACGCCATCATCCACAGCGCGCTCAATGTCATCCATGAAATTATCTGTTGCGCCACGTATAACAATGGTCGAGATGCGTGCATCTTTGCCTTCATTTCTAAAATAAATAGCGAAAAAAAGTTATATTTTCCAGCCTTAAAAAAGCACATGATTGCAGTAAAGCTCACCTAAAAATCACAACGGTTGTACCGCCTAGCTCTTCAACAGACACCTTGTCGCAGTAGCCCAACTCTTCGTTGGTGGGTGTTGTGATGCGTGGCAATACTGTTGCATTTACTGTGCGACTCAAACGACGCAAATCGAATTTGGAGTTCAAACGTACAGCCAACAATTTGTATTTATTTAGAAAATGTAAAGCCATATCACCTACTTTGCCACCGCAGGCGATAACTTTGATACCAGCATCGGCGAGTGCTTTAATTTGCGCCTCAAGCAAACTCTCCTCCCCAGCAGAGAAGTTCATTAACTCATCAGCAGATTTGATCAATACTGTGCCTTTGGTTTCTGTTTGTATGATGTCGATTGGGCATGAAAATACAGCCACCTTGGCTTTCTCCGCAAATGTGACATCCCCTTCAACAAAACGTTTGAATACCATGCCATGTACGACTTCCGATTTGCCCAGACCACTGCCAACAATTTTGCAAACACGAATGCTATCCACATTGAAGGTGCCCTGATCAGGCAATATCGCCACACATGCCTTTGCCACAAGATCAATTAGGAATTCCTCTTGTCCATATTGTTTGGACATAATTGCGGCTTTAAGGCACTCTGTGACTTTGTTCACATCGCGATAGTCCTCAATGGTATGGCATACAAGTTTGGGTAGAATTTCTAATGCTTTGTCCAAAGCCTTCTCATAACCATCGGCAATTTCTGAGGTAGTGATACCTAAACGTAGCAACTCTTCGGCAGCTTCGAGCAGTGCACCCGCAAAAATAACAACAAAATTAGTACCATCACCCACCTCGGCGTCCTGCATCTGGCTACCCATAACAATGAGTTTTGCTGCCGGATGCTCTACATCCAATTCCTGCATGATGGTACCAGCATCACTAGTCACAAATTGCTTGTCAATGTGATTAATGATCATCTTGTTCATGCCGTTGGGTCCGTAGGCGGAGCGCATTGTCTGTGCAAATTCTTTACAGGCGGTGATGTTGCGGTAGACAGCCTCCTCCAGACCGCTATACATCTGTGGTGATGAAATAAATCCATAAATAATTTTAATACGAATTTGTAATAATTTAAATTTTTATGCAAATCGAGCTCGAGCACACGCTAGGGTGACTAATGATAGACAATCACTTTTAGGTAGCGGCACGCTGTACGCTTTTTTCACGCACAATTTTTGTGAGGAAAATCAGAGTAGGAATTTATGTACTAAAGTGTAATTTGTTCTTACCCGCGCGCCATCCTTCATCATTTGCGCAAGTCCTGGAGCTTTTGGTACAGATAAAGCCATTTTTGTTCACAGATTTTTGGAATCACTACGTTGAGAAATAAATCGAATGAAAGAAATTGCTGATCTAACCTCACACACGCCTGAAAATGACGGATGACTACAGTGGGACGATTCTCAATAGGCGAGCAAGTTATTGTGAATGTACGGAGAGATAGTTCACGGTGAAATTATGATTGCCAACAAAAACAAAATCAATAACAAAATTTTAAAAATATAATTAAATAAAGAGAAATAATTCCGCAAAGTATTAAGAAAAAGACTAAGACGAACTAAATTATACTAAAATAAAATATACGAAAAACTAAAACACACAAAACTCAAAAAAAGTACAGAACACATGACAATTAAAATACAACTTTTTAAATCAATCATTAAACTTACTTTGCTTCAAAAAATATTTTTATGTTTCTTGGGGCAAAAATTTTCGCCCAACTTCACCACAAAAGAAATTAATTGGATCAAATCAGATTATAATATCAATCAGCGAAAGTCAAATTGTTCTGGTATGATAAATTTTATGAGATTTTCTATGTTCTTTGCTTTGAAGTTATTCCGATTCAGCGATGCTATTTTCGTAAAAATCTCCGAAAATTATACGATAGGTTCATTGATAAGGCTGACTGTAAATTCATCTTGACATTTACAACAGCGACATCTGACTTCGAATAGCAATTGCCATCGATTTTTTAGCAATGAGTTATCCGCTCGGGTACTTTGCGAACGCAGCCAAGCCAGAAGCCGAGAACTAGAAAACATTCCAACCATTTGGCCGTGCGTGAACTGTAAAATTTCAGAAAATAAATTAACAGAGGTAATAAACTTCATTTTCAGATAAGATGCGAAATTAGTGCCAAATCTATGTATTAGTGGTGAAAAGAGTAGCATACACTACGGCGTTATAACCCATTAACATCCATCCCTACTCCCAAGCTGCTAAAGGCATTTGTTGCTTTTTGGTGGCAAATAGCCGAATTGTTGGAAACACCGGACACATCCACGTTTAGCGAAATTTCGCAAAACACACGTCAGCCGTTCTACAAGTGATTCTCGAACACGCCACGCAACACCAACATAGGGCTCGCCGAGACTGCCGTGCTGGACATTATGGCTGCTAATCTACAACAGCAGCGCATCATTAACGAACAGCTGCGGCGCGAAGCGGACGTACCGCGCATACAGGTGTCACAGGCCTGTCAGCTGATGATGAAGTACGTGGTGGAGCATGAGAGTGAGGATTCGCTGCTGAATGGGTTCGCTAGTCAAAAAGTGAATCCGTTTCGTGAGAAGAATTCGTGTAGCATTTTGTAAGTTAACATAATTTTTGGATTATTCGGAAAGCAGGCGACAGGATTGGATTATGGATATGGGAAAGTAGAAAATTAAAATATATAAACATAAATTGTTCCTAAATACATTGGTACATACATATGTATGTATGTACTATGTATTTAACTGAATGTGGTTGAAAATAAATACTTCATATTAAGCTAACCTCACTAATTGAAAATATCTATTTTATTAATAAATAAGTTGTAAGCGCAAGTCCCAGACAAATGTATGATAACAACAATTAACTTGGAGTTATATAAAACCTGTCGAAGTGATTAATCGCTATAAAAAAGTGAGATATATGACATTCTGTGTATGAATTTGAAATAAAATCTGTAATAACAAATAGTTTTCTATTTGCATTTATTAAATTCAGTCTAAAATTATATCTGTGTAGAAAAAGTAGACCATTAAAGCAATTAGTTGTAGATCAGTGAGTGTAGAACTGATCGAAACGAGAGTAATACTCGTATCTTCGTTTTGACCGATTTTGACATTTCTCAAGTAAAAGTAAACAGGAAAATTTTTTTTAACAAATAAGCGGCAACGAGTCACTGTTTTAGTATTTTGTAGATTTATATATTAAACGTCTTTGTAAAGTTTTTATTTTTATATTTTTTTAGCAAAATTAATATACGATTCTCACTGAAAAGCTAAATGCCAAAAATTTTAACTCATTCTACATTCTTCTTATTTTTGGTTAACTTTTACCCCACATCTCCACAGAAAATAGTTGATGTTCAACCATCTGTCATTTGGACAGAAAAATTTGAGAAATATATTGCCAATTTTTATACGTGGGCAGTTGATGTCATGAAATAAGCATTTGTAAGATGGCGTCAAGGAAGCAGGTTCGTTGCATTGAAGTGCTTAAAAATTTACACAACCTACAAAGAATTGCCAAAAAATTTCCAAAAAATATTTAACAACTGCCAAATACTAACCTTTTTAGAACTATCAGTATCACTCGTTGTAAATAAAATGCCGTAGAGTAAAAAATGTATGTACTCATAATTATACTGCAATATATTTTCTGACATATATTTTCAGACATCAACTATTTCCTGTGTTATGTCATCGCTTGCAGAATGGCATAAACTTGTATTTAATCATTCTTGACTTTGCACGAAGAACTTCAGTTGGTCTGTGAGTGAAGTCGA
Organism: Anomoia purmunda; assembly: GCA_951828415.1. Classification (NCBI taxonomy): domain Eukaryota; kingdom Metazoa; phylum Arthropoda; class Insecta; order Diptera; family Tephritidae; genus Anomoia; species Anomoia purmunda. The sequence continues at coordinate 115,525,036 of OX639997.1, forward strand.
CCAGATAACAATCGACTTTTAAATTTTAATATTTAATATCTAAAAATTATCAAGAAAATTCTCACAGGACACAGCCGGTTGAGTTATCAACTAACAAGACTCTAAATTTGCTCGGATGAATGCTGCAGATTTTGCAGAGTAGAAAAGGAATTTGGAAGGCATTTACTGAAGCAGTGCTCTAGTAAAGAAAGCCAGTATAAATTTGAGAGAATTATGTAGGTTCAATATTACAATGTATCTCGAATGTTAAGAAGAGGGAAAAATTGATCCAAAGGGCGCAGTGCTCGTCCCCCAATTATTATATTATTATTATTATGAAGCTAGGAACTAAAAAGATTAAGACTTATGATTTAAACTTTTCTGGGCGAAGTGACACCGGTGATCTAAAAAGTGCATTTATTCAATTTTTTTCATTCACTTTCTTCACTCCAAAAACGTAACATTAAGATACCAAAGTTCGATACAAAATGTTTATCTCGATTTCATTCCAAAAGCTCTGGACTACTAAAGGCATTCACTTTTTCTATAAAAAGGATACATATGTATGTAGATTTCTGAATTAATTTTTTATTTTCTAAATTTCCATGCGCTAAATTGTATTTTTCCTATTATCTGCAGTTTTTCAAAATATTTTTTTAAAATCCAACATAATTTTGAAATATCAACAATCATTTTTGGGCTCAAGGACAGTTCTTCATTTCGAAAATATTGAAAAAAAGCAGCACCAGTCAAAGCGGTAAACATTAAAGCTGCTATTTCGGAGATCACCACATTCCTCAACAGATTTCTTTCTAGACTCTACGCGAACTTGAACCACGGACTTGAACCACGGACTTTATGCCTGCGAGGCAAATACGAAACCGCTATGCCAAGCCGCGCTGTGAACTGTTGCTTTCCATCTGTTCTTTTCCAAACACAACTGAATTATGGTTGTTGTTGCTTATGACAAATCCATTTTATTATTATTAGAATTCTTTCTGCTTAGGTATGGTCACTAATATTTTTGCTATAAATAAAATCAGGCCAAACAATTTTTATATTACGTTTTGAGACACAATATTTTTTTAAATTTAGATTCCTCGATTTTTTAAGTGCCAGCAAATCGCATAACGCACCTTCGAACCGCCCGAATGTACAAACACAGTTTATCTAAGTTTAAGCCAGCACTGTGCAATAATTCGATTGTGTGTCAAAATGCATTTTAAAATCACTACATATCCACAGTACACAAAAGCAACATGAACCAATGAACTCTTTAACCCTTCTGTATTCCAATGCAAACTCGCTGCTTAGCCCGCCCGCACGTCTGCTCCATGACAAGCAAAAACGTGACACTGCTAGAGGTGACAACAAAATGTCAGTGTGACACCATTTCGGACACACACACACACACACTCATATCTACATCTACATACACACTCGTAAGTTGCAAGCAAGTTTCCTTGCTATTGAGCGCACCGAGGGCTTTGTATAAATAAAAGTATGAAAAGCATTGAAAATACCAGCAATAAAAATAAGGAAAGTAGCATTCAAAGCTGTTGTAGTGGCATTTATCAGGACAAAATAAAAATGGAAAATCAAAACAAACTATATGAAAAGCAAAAACAAAAACACAAAAGCAGAACAACAACTACTTTGTGTGAATAGCATACGGCAGCGCCTGCATTCGTGTAGTGCAAACATCCATTCAGTGCATTGGCAGCTACAGCTACCCGGTTCAATGACCCAACTTGCGAGCTGTCGCAGGGTGTTTGATTTCTATCAGCGGGCGCTTTGCACTGTACAAATACCAAATCCAAACTAAGCGCTAGGGTGTTCGAAATTGATTGGTAGGGCGAAGCTTGCGGTGGCAAGGTGGAGAGATAATGATATTAGGGACCACTGGCCTCACAATGAGCTAAATTTTAAATTACTGTCGGTCTTCTGTATACTAACAGCTGACGAGATGGCGTGATGCAACATGCATCGGTCGAAAGAGCAGATTTTCTAAAAGGATGTGTAAGAGAGTTTACAATATGGTGAATGGAAGAGAGGGCGACGACGAACAGAGTGCCAAAATAATTTTAGGTGCATTCTGAAGAGGCTATTGCAATTTTTGAATGTTAACAGAATATTTTAGGCGTATTGACTGATTTGGCCAAAGAAATAATGTGGAGGTTATTTCAGAAAAATATTCTCTGTTAGGAAACCCAATAGCCGTTTGGAGGAAAGCTAACGCAAGCAGATGAGCCTCGATTAGACCACTCTGACATATTCGACTAGGATAATCAATATTTTCTGCACTGGGTTAAAACCTGATATATCGAAAGCACTACGAATGAAGGGATCCATAGAGTCTCGATATAAGGACAATTCATATATTGCAAAAGATGTCATTGCTATCTCTTCGCTGGGTATAAATAATTAACTGACGCAACTTTGCAAAGGAGAGAGTTGCGTGACGAAATTTTTTTGGTCCCGGGCCAAACCAGCGAAAGACTGTAAATCCACATGAGAAGAAGAGTAATATCTCTCAAGCTTTGCCAGAGTTAAGGCGAATTCGTACTAGAAGGAGTTGCATGGACAGATGAACGATTTCGTCTCACGGCTAGAAATGCCAAATTACATGTATTTTGTTTTTGCTATTATAGCTTCCGCTCTGAAAGTTCCCAAGCTCAACGTGATTAAATTCGCCTTGGTCAAAGTACGCCTTAGGCTCAAATATTAATATGTGTATGAAAATGCGTGTATACTCTTCCGTGAGACTTTTCGAAATTCCTGGGAGGAAGCTCTTATTTTAGCTATCTTTATTCCGTGGAACTATTAAGAAAATGGTTCTGAAGACTACGACGTAAAAACTACCAAATAATATTTATTTTATTTTGTTTGTGGTGTTATCTCTCAAACTAGGACTTTCTTTGAAAGGGAACGATGTTAAACGTTTTGAAAATAGGCCAAATGTACCATGATATCTAAACTTAAAAAAAAAAAACAGCAGGTTAATGACACCTTCCTATATACATATGTAGCTCAAATTAAGTTCGGAACGTCGTGGTTGGTAAGAGGTTCGTTCAACCCCATCTTATATGAATTCGTCGGCTGTCATCATTAGAAGACCTAAAACATGATTTTGCGGCATAATTTTAGGCGAAGTAGCTAAGACGATAGCCATGTGATAAGATTTGTCAATGTGGTGGGAATAAGATTGTAAGTTCAAACGCACATTATTTCAGGTTTAAACTTAGTTTAGGAAATGCACCATAACTCAATTTGCTCCAAAAATATTACTTCATTCGCTATGAAAAAATAAAACAAATTCTTAAATTTGGCAACTCTACGTGAAATAACAGCAATCATTGCAAGCTACAGAGCAAAGTTTGAGAGAGCATAACTTGTTTCAAATGCATTCCATAGAAAAATGCAAGAACCAAGTAAAATGTATACAGAGCTGCAGCGGACTCGGCTCGCTCGTCAAATTTTGCACTAAGAAGAGCGTTACAGTTAGTTGAGTAAGATGTTAAGTAATATTTTCAAACAATAAGAGCTCAAGGAGGAGATGCAAAAGAGTAGGAACCTCCCCGAAGGTGGTGCAGAAGTGAGTGAACTATTTTCCATTTATACTATTGGTATTTTTGAAACGTCAATTGCAGCAATTGTCAACGGGTATGACGTCATCAGGCGGGTGGGCATGCAATTAAAGCTAGGCAGAATAAATACATACCACCTCATGTTGTCAATTTTTTTGTTAAAGCATGTGAATGTGTTTGCTGTTGTTGTTGTTGTTGTGCGGGATTTTACAGCGAACCAGCATGAAAATTGCATTATTGTCACATGTCCTAGATACGCGCGAACGAATGTGGAGCTATGTGAAAACAAGCAAAATAAAGGCATGTCCATATGATACAGCTCTCAAAATATGCATGTAAACAAATTTAATTTCTGACTGCATTGTAGTACACATTTTTTTTTTTTTTCTAAATAAAACACAGCCAGTTGGTGTATCTGTTTGTTGACATTTATTTATTCATTGCCATCAAATGTGTGCAGTATTCTCATGTAGACGCACGGATTACTTACGCACAACCAACCCGTCTGACGGCTATGCAAATCGCCTCAAAGTATGCAACACATCACGTCAATGCTCCGTCGTATTACATATTCGCTCTACATATAGCTGTGTGCCCTTCTATGAGGCTATGGCCCAGCATAATTTGACCTAGATTTATGCGTGCTATTACAAACGTGCCTTGTGTGTGTGTGCGCGCCATGTTTACAACAACGCCTGAGCGCTTACTTCATTTATTTAACCTTTCATTGGTCTTCCAAGCACCTGCCCCAAAAAGTGGCGGAGCTGTGAGCGTAAAAAGTTACAGCACATCAGCCGTCGTTGCCATAGAATTTATGCCAGTTAGAGCAACAGCGCTGCAATGCCAACATCACGGCGTGATGACTTTGTACTGCTTTGAGGCATGTAAATTTGTTGTAAAATTCTTTTATGCTTTTCATTCAAAAATTTGTTTCGTATTTCATTTGCATGTGGTGGCGTTAAGAAAGGCGGCCAAGGTGTTGCGGTTGGCCAAAAACAAAAAAAAATCGCGCTCCGCGGCATGCAGTCCACACACACAGATACTGCATTTCACTGATATTTCATCGAAATATATTTTTAATTCCAGCGTGATTAAGTTGTTCGGTTTTCCGCCGCTATTTTTTTCGGCGATTTTATTCACTTTGCCTATTTTTAGCGCATCCTTTGTGCTGAGTTGTCTGAGAGCTTAACGTTCCCCCAACGTGGCCACTAACTCTTTTGACTTTTCTTTTTGGCTTTGTATGCGACCGCATTCCACATGGTTGCATTGCACAGCATGCATTGCAGTTTTATATCTGCTTTCTGTCATCTTTTCTTTAAGAGTTTGTTTTTCCATATTTTTTTAAATCTTTTTTAGAAACATTTCACTTTTATCAAGTTGTATTTTTAGCTTGAATATTATCATTTTATTTAAATTTGTTTGTCCTTTTCTGTCAACGCATATCTACATACGCATACAATTATAGAAATCTCTTTGTATGTATAAACCGTTTGCTGAGTGCAATTTTTTTAATCTGCTTGCAGTTGACTTTTGTTTAGTTGAATGCAGCGGCTGTAATTGTAGAAATGGGTTTTGTGAATTGCTCTCGAAAAAGGGCGAATTGCGCCATTTACATTCGTACTTAGCACAAAGAAAACGTTCATTAAAACTGCGCTCACTTTTTTGCGAATCTTTTGTAATTTGTTAATATAATCAGAAAAAGTGCCGCCAGCGAGCACCTTGAGCAGACTGTCAAAGTTAACTCTTAGAATCCCCCGTTAACCTCCTTTGTCTAAGTTGTGAATAAAGTCGCCGAAGACTGAATAGGGGATACAATAAGGCTTCTGATGTTACGTATCAAAATCCCTTAACAAATCGAATGCTATTAGGATGGTTCTCTCGCAAAGTCATTTGCTGTTAGGGCCGCGGTTCACCTGCGTATTTATGACATTGAATGCTGTTGTTGTGCTGTGCCCTTTCCGGAAGTCGTGTTGAAACTTAGTCGAGTTCAGGTGTAAGCCAAATACATTAGCAGGATGGTCACAAGTGTTGTTGTTGTTGTCACAGCAAATGTCTTTACCGCTGGTGAAAGAAGGGTGATAAGTCGTCTAGATTCACCTGGTTTCAGCATTGGTATCATCCTACCAACCATCCATATGTTCGGGATGATGAGGTGGGTTCGTGACAAATTGAGCGTCTGGTGAAATTCGTTAGCCACAGGCATCGCCATGTTAAGCTCATTCGGTCTTGGAGGAGTTTGCTTTTCCAGGGACCTCATTCGTCTCTCTGCAGGTGAAGTACAATTTGCACATACTTTTGATGTTCTTCCGCTTTACCCTATCAAATTAAGGATGCAGAGTAAATTGCCGCGCAAAGTAAGATTTCGGTCATCCGCTTCCTTGAGTTGGAGAAGAACCTTAGGGTAGACCAAAGCTTAGCCATACCCGCAACTAGCTTAAAGGACTTCAGCTGCACTCCCAATTTGTTTTGCTTGTGCTGGTCTACCTACCTTTGACCCGTCACGTTTAAATACCTGTCTCGGTACCTACGGCGATCAGATTGCGATCACGCTCGTTGATAAGAGCAGCCACTTCTGCCGGAAAGTTTGGTCGGATATCAGGGATACTACCCGTTTGTAGTCAGGACCAACTTGCGAAACTTAGGTCCGCCCGTTCGCGAAAATATTGGTGCGGTAAGGGGCTTTTAGTACGAGTACACCAAACCGTTACAGTCTTATAAACGACAACAAGTATAGAAATTGTGCTTGGTAATTTAAAATATTTAAAACTATAAAACTGAAACTATCGTTAACAATGCTACGAATAATAAACTAACTGTTATTTTTCAACAGACTCATAAAAGCGCTGAACTAAAAATGTTATGCCACAAAATAGAATTTAATATCAAATAAAAATGTGCTCATTTAATATATTAATTAAGAAAATGGAACGCAAATTATCAGCTGCATTTCCCCAAAGCTCATTAAATTGCACAGTTGCAGAGTCCCACTTCTACCAGTATTTGCATTAGTATTTGTGGCGTTGAGGGAGAGGAAAAGAAATGCATAAAATCGGGTTAAAAAACTTTGCTGACATCCATTTGATACGCTCATCTTGCATACCGGCGCATCAGTGTCCGAAATGCGCTGCGAGCGTGACATGATTATTACGCCCTTCTGATTTCCCCCGTTTCGTTTCTTTTTTTTCCCTTTTTAACAACCAACTGCTCATTGCATTCAGCTCATCAGCACGCTCATCATCAACCTAACCACCAAGTCAATGAGCTCGAACCCATTCAGGCGTAGAAAACCTAGGAAGCATACATACACAGATATAAAACCAGCCGTTACACAACTACAACGATATTTACTAGCCGGATGCTGTCATTCAACTAACGGGCCCCGTGCGCACCTTGCGCAGCACCCATGTTTACGAGTACGGGTCGAGGTGACGGGCCGCCACCGTTCATTCATCCATTCATGCATGCTGACTTAGAGGAGGTAGTTGCCGCGCGAGAGGCGCGAAATGGAAAGTGAAGAAAGGAGAAGGACCAAAAAAATAAAAAGACTAAACACTCGGTTTGACGATTGTGAGATTGTGTGGAAGCGGTTGCACAGCAGTTGCGGCATAATGGTGTGGAATATGTGAGCTAAAATATGCAACCTACTTTGTAATGCGCAGCATAGAATGGCGTTGAAATGTAAAGAGAGAAAGAAAAAACTTCAGTGCAAAAAATGCGTGTGATGAAAAAGTCTCCTCCATAATCTGCCAACTAAGATTGTGGCCACACCCGACACACCCTTCACGTGGTAGTTACCATATTTTCTGGCAAACTAAGAATTGCATTATAATTTAAGCAATTTAATGAGCAGTCTTACTACCTTCTCTTCTCCGCTGCATCTTCAATCCCATCACAATTGAAAAAAAAAACAAAAACCAAAAACGCAATTCAGTTTTGTTTTTTTAATCACAATAGGAGAGGTTAAGTAGCGTGACCTACGTTTGCCCCATGCTTAACGTCTGCTATAGAAAGCCTACAGTTGACTCCTCTGATATGTAGCTACCCTTCATCCATTTGCGCTCTCGCATCCCTTGTACTCATTCACTTGCCATTAATAGTTACACACGCTGCTTGCTACTGCGCACAGTGGGTTTTCTGCAAGCAGTTTCTTCCTCAGCTCCATTTCTGTTCTTTTTATGTATTCATAAAATCAAATTACTATAATCATTGTAATATTATGTGAATGAAAACTTCAAAAAATATAATTTGTATAAAAATTTAACTTACCGCACAAATAAAAATAATGCACAATAGCTGTTGCATATTGGAAAGACCATGACGTTTATGAACTCCACGCATTCCAGTGTTGCTTTGCTGCGTTTATGACTTAAGAATAAAGGTCATTGTTTTTTGTTGATATAGATATTATCTTTTTAAAATTACTGAATTTTCAGATTCTTCTAGAGTATTAAGGGACCTATAAATTGTCGATGGCATGTGTATTCGATGAATGAAAAGATTTAACATAAGAAAAAGGTAAATTTAAAAAAAAATTCCAATTTGACAAGGAATTGCGGAAACTTGTTCCAATCTGCCGAAATATCGGAAAACACCGAATAACAAAAAAAAAAATCTCAAAAAAATCACAATATTATTATAAATGCATGGGCAAAATTTCCTAAAAAAATACATGGTGCTGTACCATTGTACCACACGCCTCCGATGCTGCCTGCGCTGCTCGTTCACTCTCATTGTGGCTTAGCGCATTGATTTTTATTGCAAACGTCGCGAAAATGCTTTCAAATATATAATACATACATACATACTTTTAGGCGCATTTGCATGCACATACATTTTTCATGGCGCTCGCGTTGTGTTTTTTTTTAATTTTTGTGTCTGGCCCTAAAGCGCTAGGCGATTCTTACGTGCTTTTGTGGCTTTTGTTGTTGTTTTTTCTGTTATTCTTCTAGCTAACTAAAGTTCGCTCTTTTGTTGTTGCTATTGCTGCTATTGTTCGCGTAATTGCTTCGGCTGCCAGCTCGTTGGTTTAAATATATAGTATTTTATTTGTTCTTGTTTTAGCCGCTTTACAGCTGTGTGCGCCCATAAATATACTATATTATGAGCCTTCGCGCGTCAGAGCGCCTACTAAATACATATTGTAATTTTACGTTTTTTTATTCTATTGTTGTTGTTGTTGCTGTCGGCGTCGCACCATGTTTTGCGGTCGCACTTCTAGTGGTAGCTGCTGCTGCTTTTTATAGCCCGTGTTGCTATTTTCAGTATTGGTAGACAGTCAGACAGACATTGGGTTCAATGAAGTTAATATTCCAGCATACATTACACATACACACCCACACACACACACACACACAAATATAAGCGCATGTATAGAAATACCAACACACACGTAGTACCTGCGATGCAAGCGGCGGTGTGTTTGTTCATAATTTATATGGATACTCTTAGACGTGCGGTGGAGGGGTTGGACTTTAAGAGCGCGGGAAGGTTGTCAAAAGTTTTCACAAGTTGTGTAGATATACTTTTGCTGTTGCTTTAACCAAATAACCTTTTTGTTTTATTTGATGAATGAGCCAAATAATACAAGAAATTCTTTTAAAACCAGAATCACACAATTAAGTTTGAATATCTGCAAAACAGTAGCTCTGACTGGAACAGTTCACACGGCGCAAGCTCAGCTCAAAAATGCACCATGCAGACTTAGCACAGCAGAGAACCAGGGTCGATTTCCAGGACAGTCTAGAAAGATGTTTGGTGAAAATAAGGATTTTGTTGATTTTGAAATAAAAACTTTCCTATTAAAACTGGCCTCAAGCGCGTATCAAATTTTTTTTATATGAATATGAACTATGCCTGATTTCGGTTATTATGGTGTTAGAGCTCTTCTGACTGTTCTGACATTGCAGCATCTGAAACGCAGGCACCAGGAACATGTGGTAAGAAATCCTTGCAGAACCCAGGGTCGCAGCAAACAAGTGGGAATACTTCTACAAATACGAATATGGCAAAGAAAAATTAATAATATAACGATAACGATGACGTGGGTAGATATCGATAGCAAAATAATAAAAATATCGATATTATAGTGAGAACGATAACTACAATAACTCACAATGAAAGTGGTACAGTGTTATATTTTGCATTATTGACAACATTTTCCATATTCAACTTTTTTTCAGTAATTTTTTATAGATAAACTATTCATTCAATAAACTAAACCATGAAATCTAAATTTCAGCTTTTTACACATTTTACGGAAATTTAAAATAATTTAAAAATACCGCAAAAATCAAAATTTTACGAAAATTTATGGTTTGAAAATATTGGCTTTAAAATGTTTAATTTTTTTCTCAGAATATTCAGAAGTTTTTCAGGTATGCAGTTTAATAGCCTATTCAACTTTAGTACAATAAAGTGCAAATTTGATGTTCCTAAAGTCACCGTAATTTTCCAATAGCAACGCTAGAATAGTATAGCAAAACTCATCGGCTGATGGTTTTCAAATAATGGAGACGTAAAATCGAGAGACTTAATAAATAAATCTATGAAATACTAAAAAAATTGACTCTTTGTCGCCCATTTGTCAAAAAAGCGTGGTCTAAACCAAAATAGCAGTACACCATTGACGTCATCACCTTCTCTATTCAGTCCACCCTGGTGTGAAAACTGAATGAAGATGAAGACAATTTTATGCCCCTTTGTCCCTTTGTTTGATAGATCATGCATGGACCCCTTTCTAAGAAAAAAATCAAAAAATTAACCCTGCTGCTGCTACCGGTTTATTGCGCCTTGATTCGAACCACTTTCATTATCCAACAACCCTAACAGGCAAAATTCAAGCTAACCATCAAACCACACCCACATCACTTCCAAAAACACTACCACCTACATATGTCTATATGTGTACAGATGTCTGTATGTATGTATGTAAACAAGCATTGAAATCCAAATCCGATGCACAACAAAAACATATACACAAAAGAAGAAGAAGAATTGGAATCAAACAATAGTTGTGGTGTAAGCGTATTAAGAACTTTAACAGGCAGACGGACGGACAGAGAGACGACAAAGGATACACGTCGAACGGATGAGTGATGAGCGGATGTGCCGATGAACGGACGGTCGAAAGAAAAAACAGTCCGACTAACTAACGGAAAGACGTACATACGTACGAACAGTGCAAGCAACAACAATTTCACTCAGCACCAAGGCACACAAATTAAGAGCGATGACGTTGAGCAACGTAATTGTGAGGCGGTCAAAACAAACCAAAGGCATGAGGAAGAAGTGAATGCAGGAAGTGTACAGATTTGCAATGAGAAGAGTAAATTAGCGCATGAGCCGCCGCATGCTAAGAGAGCACAACATGGAGAGTCCATATCGAAAGATTGGGAGCGTTGCTAGTACTCACCACTAAATACCTGCTACTTCTCTGTTATATCCTACTGCATCAACTAAACGAGTTGTACGACAAGCACGTTCTTTCTATTTACTTCGATTTCATTCTCGCGGGCGCTGTGCTATCTGCTGCTCAAATAAAACTGACTGTTGGGTTCTAGGTAGCTTCACAAACGAGCGAGGTAGCAGTGTACAAGGCGAACAGAGTGTATAAAACGGCATATCAGCAGTGGCAGCGCTGTCATTCGCCGGCGGTGCTTACAACTGTGTGTAGTTATCGAGTTGGTGCGCGCGAAATATCAACAGAACTCTAGCAGCAGCAGCATAATAAAACGAAAACGTCAAGAAAAAAAAAACATACAAAGAGTGCTGACAACGTCGCTGATGGCTGCTAGAATGCCAACTTTTGGTTAATTAAGACGCGAAGTCGAAAGCGCCTAGTCAAGAATCAGCAAATAAAATATCTAAATACTCGCCAATTATATTAATTACTAACTACTTAAATTAAATAGCCAGTTGGCTGTGTGAGTTTCTTTGTTTTTTGACAAAGGCGTGCAGTTTGATAGGCACTGTATAGCCGTAGTGTGAGTATTTGGCGCAGGTAGCTCTGTGGTCATAGCGAGATTTTGTGAATTCAGTTCACTTTTGCTGCCTTTTCTATTTATCTACAAACAACTGACTCGCGCGCTAGGTTGTTGTTTTTGTATGTGTTTTGTTTTTACACGCTGATACTTTTTGGGCGCTGTCGAGACGCCTCAAGTGCGAATAGCGTGCGTTCCAGTTTTGCGTAGAGAAGAAGAAGAGGCAGCAGAAACAGCAGTAGTAGTAGTGGCAGTAAGTAGTTGAATAAAAGAAAACCATAATAAAAACGAAACCAAAATTGTAATAGTAGGTGATAAACAATGAGACTGGAATAAAATATAGAACAATGCCATAATAAAAAAAGAAAGAGAAACAAACAAAACAACGTAATAAAAACGTGTAACAAATACAAAACAACTACAACAAGTGGGAAATTGCAACTGGTGCATTTGACAAACGTTAGCAAAAAAATATACAAGAAATTAAAAATAAACACCAACAACACAAGCATTTACTAAACAAAACAACAAAAATGGATGCGGACAACAAAAAACCATTTAAGGTGAGTTTTGAAATATTTCACATCACATCGTAGTAGGTTTCATGGTAGTCAAATAGAGAGAATTTTGCTAAGTTTTTCATTTAAAAAAATTTAAGTAAACAAAATGTGTTACGAAATTAAATAAAATAAATAGAATACATCCGCAACAGTTTATAAAAACTAAAGAATTAAATAAAATACAAAAGTATAGATAAAAATTGCACTACAGTTTTTAAAAACCAAAAATAAAATAAAATAATAAATTAAAGTAAAGAAATATTAAACGAAATAAAGTAACATAAAATAAATAAAAGTTCCGCAACAGTTTATAAAAAACTAAAAAATTAAATTAAATAAAAAAGTATAGATAAAAATTGCACAACAGATTGCAAAAACTAAAAATAAAAGAATGAATTAAACTAAAGAAATTTTTAACGAAATGAAGTAATAGAAAATAAATAATAATTCCACAACAGTTTATAAAAACTAAAAAATAAAATAAAATAAACAACTTTATTACAAGAAAAATTTATGAAATGACATACCTACATAAAAAAAAAAATCCGCAACAGTTTATAAAATTTAAATGAAATAAAAAAGAAAAGAAAATAATGTAACAATAGTTTACATAAAAAAAAATAAAATAAAATACTACAAAAAACAAAAAATGCAAAAAAGTAACAAAAATAAAAATTAAAGTAGTCGAAATAAATAAAAAAATAAATAAATATTAGTTGCTTAAAATATAATTTTTTTTAAACTCATACAAATATGTTACGATTTTACAAAAATAAAAAGTTAATTTATTTTACAAAAAAATGCTCTTCATATAAATCTTATTAACTATATTAAAATGGTCCAGTCCCTAATTTTTCGCCTTAAAATGGTAAATGTGTTTCAAAACGCAACATATGTATAAAACAATATTTGAAAAATTCCAATGAAATAAAAATTTTAATTTCTGTTCAATTATTTTTTCTATTATCCTTTACAAAAGATAACAATCACATAAATAAAGCTTTCAAAGATAAAAAATTCTCAAATAAATGTACAATATCTAATATTCTCCACTAAATTGCTAAATTGTTAAGCAAACATGTTAGCGTGACTTTGTGTCTATTTTTGGGCGTCTCACTCGATTCTCGACGTGTTCACATGCTGTTGTCCTTTGCTACCGCTGCTGTTTTTTTTTTCTAATTTTTGTTGCATCAATTTTCTTGTTTTGTTGTTTTTGCTAAAATGGAAACTGGGTGAAGCTGAATTTGCCTTTTTTTTTGGTTGTTATTTTTTGTACTTTTTGAGTGGTCTGGTAGTGCTCTTAAATTTCTATTTTAAGAGAGGCAAAAAATTCGGTGAAGAGTAAATTAAAATTAAACTAATCTGTTATTGTTGGTGTTGCCAATAAATTGAATTTCGAGGCAAGAATTAAAGTTTTTATAATTTTTACACCTTAAAAAAATTATATATGTTTCTTAGGGTATGTGCTCTAAATATTGATATGTTAAATAACAACATAAAAATAACCAAAAAACCAAGTTTTTCTTGGTTTCGGTAGATCAATTTTTTTTTTGCAAATTTTTCAATATAAATAAACATTTAAAAAAGTCGCTTACGTTTTCTTCGCGTTTAAAGCTCGAGATGTAAATTTATACTAAAGACTTAAAGGTTCAAACTTTTTAGAAAGCTTATATAAATTTAATGTATTTCTTTTAGAGTTTCAAGCATTTTTTAAAGATGTTTATGCCGTTTTTAGCATTTTAAATTTTATAATAATAAAATACAACTGTGATGTGTATAAAATATATGTCGTTGGTGTCTTGGAATTTTTTTTTGCATTCTCGAAATTTTCTTATATGAAAAATACGATTTAATCATTAATTTGGGATTTTTTTTTTCGATCGCATTTGAAAAAATAAAAATATTGATCGGAAAAATAAAAACCCAAGAATAACGTTTATTTTTGATCGAAAAAATATAAATCACAAACAATAAATAATCACAAAATAACGATTGATATAGCAATAGATGTTTTGAACGAATTCTTCGCAATGGTTTTTTGATAGGAAGCAAATCAAAATAACGATCATCCTCGATCCCTGCTTTCTTTTTCCTATATGGCCCCGTCAATTTCCAAACTCTCTGGCCACTCTAGCACCTTAACACAACGCAACGCTACTGTTTTAGCCTCAATTGCTGTTATTGTTCTCCTGCTATTACCATAATTGCAGCTGTTATACTTTTAAATTTCTCATTATTGTAGTTGAAGTTGCGAGAAGTGTTGCTGCGCGGTTGATAAGAAAGTTGACGCCCAACGACAACGAAGAAAACGACAGCAATTGCCCGCCACTCGACGATAGACTCTGACGTTGAAGTTTGGCTGATGTTGACCAGCTGTCACTGGTCTATAACTATAACTGCACTTTATTGCCTGCCAGATTGTCTGCCATTGTGTGGGTGGGATGTGGCATTTTGTTGCTTTCACTACACTGTTCGCCCAACTATCGGCAACGACTACTTTTCATATTTTAATGGTTTGTTTACTTTTTTGTTTCGCTTTGTTTGCGCACCCCTTTTAAGCATACTTTATTTCATTTCTTTTTTATTGCCTTTATCTGTTTATATTGAGTGTGTGCATGTGTGTGTGTGTGTGTGTGAGTGTGTGTGGGCAAGTGCGGTTTTATTTACACTTCAAAGGAAGCTTAGCAAGAGAAAGGAACTAGCGGAAATGATAGTACTCGTTAGTATTGCCCAGGCCAATGCGGCAAGGTGGAAGAGCAAACGGAGATGTACAAATTGCCTTTAGAAATAAAAAGCGATAGAAGTAGTGGCTGCTGCGAAAGGGTACCCGAAAGTGACACAGCAGTTTGGAGTGGAAGTGTAAACGTGTGGAATGACGAAGTGTGTGTTTACATGCCACTCAGCCGCAGGCGTTCAGGTCACTAATTATTTTAACTTAACGTTCATTTTACGTCGAATTGTCGTAATAAAATAGAACAATGTAGACAAATATTTGTTGGTTTATAAAGTAAGCGTAGTTTTGAAAATTACAAGGACTTTTTGTTCGCTACCTCTTCAAAATATCATCAACCTTCGGCGGTTGTAAAAATGTTGACACCACTGGTGATTGAGTTAAGCGACAGAAGAAGTTAGACTGTTTGCTAATATTTGTTGGCACCCAAATTTGTTTAAAGTTTTTTTTTTTGCCCATTTCGTATAACCATTATTAAAAAACAAAAACGAAATGCCTTTTAGCTGTTAGTCATTTATCAAGCATATCACAAAGTTTAATTCACTTTGAAATGATACTAAAAATACCCACCTCACGTCAATATTTCCTTTTCAATGTCCGTTTGCCATTTGAAGTAAATGATTTGCTTTTTAACGGCATATTGTTAGAAGCTCGATAGCCTAACTAGATAATAAAATGAGTTTACTTTCAGCTGATATGGTTAAAGCAATAAAGAAGTTGAAATAGGTAAGCGGAAATTAAGTATACCTTATGAAAAAAAAATGCGATGACCTCAGTAGGGAAGGAGAATATAAATATCATTGAATAAAATGTACAAAGGGGAAAGAGCTAAAAAAGCATTGAAAAACTTGGAAAAGTTAAAGAAATGAAACAATTTTATTCTCATTACATAGTGTAATTACGGATTACACTTTACTAAAACAATTATGCTTTTCTTATCTTTGTTTTCTTCCAAATTGCTTTGCATAAGCCAAGTGCGTCCACCTTTTGATCAAAGGAAAAATTGTGGGAGATTGTGTACATATTTAATACATTTAAATTTTATTTCTATAATGGCTCTTTTTAAATTTACGAAAGCGCAAGAAAGCTTCGAGAGGCAGTAAAAGGGCAAGGAGCGCTTTTCAGTGAAATGTTAACATTTCGAAAATGCCTGGTTTCAGGGTAATTTGCTCATAAATTAAATATGAGCTATAAATTACAATAGGAGGTTTGGGAACTAACATTGAAATAACCACTATCGAAGGTATTCTCTCTGCCGGCATCTACCAGAAGCTAAGCCGCCTCCCTGTCATAGTACGAACTATCTCATTGAGATTACGTGATCAGGTCAAGCAATACGAACCACAAGAATGGAACCTAACCGACTACAGACCGGCCTTAGACTACTTTCATCGGCAGTCTATTGACAGCTTCATCACAAAATCCATCAACGGAGTTCAATCGCCGCCTATTGCAGAGCAAGAGCTCGAGTTTTCTTGTGAGATCAGCGTTCCGTTGAGTCAACTATGCTCTCTGGATATTGAAGCTAATTAAACTTACATTTATCAATAATTGACTCCGATGTATTAAATAATAATAATATGCCTTATTTTCCCTCAAAAATATGCTAGTAATATTAATGGGATTGTGACGATTTTTTCTTAAAATTAGGCCTAGATTGCCACATTCTGAGAACACATGACGCCAAAAAGGTCGTAAGAAATAACCAGAATTTTAATAGTAACAAATAACTAACTTGCGTCGTTTGTTCAATTTTTCCCCGCTGGGTGAGTCTGCACGCTTTCATTTACCTACACACATTAATATACATACATACATTCATATAGGTATAAAAATATGTACGAGTATTTCAACCAACCCGCATAAATTTTCCCCAAACTCAAAACACAGTAAGCTCTTTATTCACTATAGAGATAATATGTTTGTGGGCGCTGTATGACCCAATGATATTCGACACGTGCGTCTAAGATTATTCCATATTTTTTATTTCATTTTATTTTAGCTATCCCTCTTCGTGTAAGAAGCTGCATATATTCTTATTGTTCTGCCAAACTCTGGCTACTGGCATGTGGTGGCCTAATTTATTTTGCTAACCGGTAACATAAGAGGCATATAGCTATTGGCGATGTATTTTTATTAAATTTATACTCGCACTTGTTAAACAAAAAGTTAGTACAGTTGTGATTAAATTTTTGCAGAGAAAATCAAGCGAATTGAATTTTTTAATGTTGCAGAGTTAACAGCGTAGGGTTGATAGTGAGGCTGGATTTTCGGTTATAGAAAAAGTAAGGTGAGCTAGCGAAGAAAATGATGTATTATGAAATAAATGTTTACAAAACACCCATATACGGATAATAACGAATATAATCCCACAGGCATAACACTTATAAGATGTATACTTGTAATCGTTGTTCTATAGCACTTATTAGTTTATTTTTAACGTTGCCCTTATAACTGTTAAGCATTTTCTCGGTATCAATAACAGTTATTTTCCAACAGTTATTTTTTATATCGCCTGATAATTGTTATATACGAGACACATTTTTTCCGTTGGCTATAACAGTTATTTTCCAACATTTACTTTTTTTTGTCGCCTGACAACTGTTATGTAGGAGACATATTTTTTATGTTACCAATAAGAGTTGTTTTCCAATGTTTATTTTACACGTACTCTGATAATAGTTATTTTTTTATGTTGCCTGATAACTGTTACGCAGGCGATTAATTTTTTCATTACCGTTGAGATTTATTTCTCAATATTTTTCCATTGCCGATAAGAGTCATATCCTAGCTCTTTTCATGTTGTCTGATACCAGTAACGCAGGATATATTCTTTTCCGTTATTTATAACAGTTATTTTCCAATATTTATTTTTTATGCCGCCTGATAACTGTTATACAGTTGAAATATTCTTTTCGTTGCGAATAAAAGTTGTTTTCTAGCGTGACAAACATTGAGAATATTCTAAAAAACTCACAATGTGCTCAATTGTTTGGCTCTGAGTTCACACTGCGTCCAACACCAAGTGAATTTCCATTTCTGTGAAAAAAATATTATGTAATTATAAAATGGCATCGTGTTGTGTTATACCTATAGCAATAAGACATGCAAATAATACCATATACCTTTGTACATACATACATTTATACATACTTACATTTGAGTATCATTTTATTTTCATTCCAATTATTTTTCTTCACTGCTTTCGAAAAGCTATCAAATATCCATAATTTATGTTCAAGGATTTGTTACGCAATTTCTTATTTACGTCAATTATAGAAAAAGTTATTTTTAGCGCATTCACAGCACTTGAATTGTAGAGGAGCACAAGGAAACACCTGAGTTATTCATAGCCGCTTTCCTGGCACTTAAAATGAAATAAAAATAATAGAAATGCACACGAAATTTATGTGAAGATGAAGTAGAAAAAAGACGCTAGGAGCTGCCCATTTTTCCAGAGCAATTTTTTTTTTCAAAAGCTGCAGCAATTGTTCTACACTTAAGGCAAGTAATAACTTCACAGCGGCGAATTTTCGCCAGCAACATACATTTGGATTGTCATTGATTTAGAATGAAAAATAATAAGAAGATGTATATATATTTTTTTTTAATTGGCGCTATAACCACTTAAGCGATTTTGGTCGAACTTCTCCTACAATTTGTGGTGTGCGAGAAGTATTTTGTCATGACAGAAATACACTCGGAGGTTTGCCATTGCCTACCTAGGGGCGACCACTATTAGAAACAACTTTTTCCATAATTTTTGATGTTACTTGCCCCGACCAGAATTTGAATCACGGACCCACCGAATCAAGCGCGCACACGCTACAGACTTGGCTACGGCGGCTGCCGTAAGATGTATACTTACTTAAAAATTTGATTTTCATATTTCATTAATGGGATTTTAAAAGTGCGCTGACCATAGCCGGACATATAATATTGTTTTTTATTATCAATAGCTTCTTTGAAGATTTTTTTTTTCATTCTGGCAGATTTATTTTCGCTTTTAGTTGGAAGTAAATTCTATCTTAATTGAATTGGAATACAAATTATTTTGAATATAAACTGACCGCATGGAAAGTTGAGGGTGAGCGGAGTACGAGTGCCGCCGCTTGCTAGCCTTGCTTCAGGTTTGCTTTATTTTACCACTTGTTAAGTCTTTTATTGTTGTTTTTTTGCTTTGCTGATGATTAAAATTTTACGCTTGAATGCGAAGTGAATAACTACTGCGTTGCGGTGGTTGGTTTGCAAATTGCAAATGTGGCACTTCAAATACGCGCAGCAGAGTGAATACTAAAGTGGTGAGTGCAAGGTAGTTTTTTTTTTGTTTTAGGCATACAGCTGTTACAGTGGGTTGGTGCTTATAATTTTTAAGATAAAAATCAGAAGGGATGTGGCAATAAGTTCGTAAATTAAATACATATTGTTCCTTAAAGATAATAAAAAAAGTTCTAACAATTTGTATGTAGGGTTCAAATAATTTATAATAAAAAGTTTGCAAATCAATGTATAAACCCTTTTAAAAACTAAAAAAAAAATCAACAAATTTTCAAAAAAAAAGTATAATTAAAATATTTCGCTGGAGTTTTCAAACAAATTCCCAGTATATTTTTTGCTTTTTTGCGGATATTCTTCTATTTAAAATATATTTGTTAAGAACACCTATTAAATCCGTCATAATTTGATGTCTTTTAAAATATTCCCAGTGCTATTTTTTCATAATTAAAAAAACAAAGAATACTTATACTATTTATATCAAAAATTATGGAAATCAATATATCAACCCTTATAAAAAATGGAAAACAAATCAGCTGGAGTTTTCAAAATAATGTTTTTCTGCCGATGGTTGTGCGAATTTTCTTTTAAAATACATTTATTATTTACATATTTATTATTATTTGATGTGTTTTTTTAGAATATTCACAATGTTATTGTTCCATAATTTTTAGCAAAAATAATGTTCATATTATTTATAGCAAAAATTATGTAAATCAATATATTTACACTTAAAAAAAAAATTAAAAAATTAAAAAAAAATCCAATGCTTTAGCTGGAATTATTAAACAAATTCCCAGTATATTTTTTGCACAAGGTTTATTTATGACAAAGATTATGCAAATAAACATATCAACCCTTTTAAAAAAATAAAAAAAAAATTAACAAGTTTTAATAAAAACTTCAAATATGCTATGCTATGCTATGCAAAATATGCTTTTTGAGTAGTTTTGTAAGTCACTTTGAAATTATTACGTTTTTTTGCACTGTTGTCCCACTGTACAGTCGTTTAAAAGTTTTCGAAGGTCAATAGCCAGCTATGAAGGTGACTGCACTTCGCTACACTTAATTAGAAATAAAACCACTATAATTACAACTCACTCAGTAATAGCCTTTTCGAAAGCGTGCCTTCCGAAAAAATCTAGATACCAAATTTGTTTAGGTTGACATAATTTTTTCACAGTATAAACAAATAGTAGCAGATCAAACGAAATTAGATCAAAGGACCAACTGCTATGTAGTTAATAATATGGCATGTCAGATTGTTTGAATTGCATGCGGATTAGGCTATTTATATCATTTATCGGGTATGGGTGAAAAATATAAATTTTATCAGAGAAGATTTTTTTTTTCGGTCTTAATCAGAGCCACATGCTGTGAATTTTGAGTGTAATAAGAAATATGTTGCATAACATAACCGATAGGAACGAAAAAGTTTGCATCATACTAGATGAAAACCTAGTCAGTTTCGGTATCAGAATTATACCCGTTAGAAAACTAGTCAGCTTCGGTATCAGAATTATACCAGTAAGAAAACTACTCAGGCTCTGTATCAGAATTATACCAGTAAGAAAACTAGTCGAGCGCTGTGGAATTTACACAATTCTCTTGCAGATGACGCTGGAATGCAGCCTCTGTGGAACTGGTTTGACTACCTCCAAAAAGTACCAGTTCAAAGGCTAGTATGTGCGGCCTACTCATCTGCAGCCAGTAAATTTGTATCACCACGCGCATAACTACGTTTGTATGTATTCGAAAATGCACTCTTGCGTATCACAGCATGTCGCTGACAAACTGGCTGCAATTATCGAGGCTTGTCAGGCAACAAAATTGAAAACGCATGTAAAATACTTGTTTATTACTTCCTCAAATGTTGCCGCAAGTAGGAGTGTTGGAGATTTATGCTTGTGTGCGTGGCTGGCAGTTCGTGTCTGCCGGTGATTGGGTGGGGAAGAATCAGCGCTGAAATTTAGGCAGTTGATGTGTTGTAGTGAAGCGAGGTTTTTTTTTTGTTATTTTTTCCGACTTAAACAGCGTGAAATTGATATCAGCTTAAATGACTGATGGCTGCAAATTGCTGAACATCAGCAATAACTGATATTAATTTTTTTGCAATTAAAATGTTAATAATTGAACGATGTTATTGCTACGATGCTATTTTTTTCAATAGGCCATTATGAAGGATTGCAATAAGTCTTTATTCAGGCAATACGAATGCCATTTGCGTGGGATTTATGTCTACAGTTCAAAGTTAACATAAAATGATTAAAATTCTGGTTGATTTTTAATATTTTAATGCTAGCGGTAATGCCAAAAAACTGCATGCGCTGGGTGAAAAAAAGCACGGAAGACAAAAATTTAAAAAAATTTTCAAAAAATCTTGTATATTACTTAAAAAAATTCCGATTGACTACACACTAGCATACCCGAAAATTTTGTAAAAATTCAGATAAAGGGGTTGAAAATGTGGTGAATTTTTTTTTTTACTTTTGTTTTATAAATTTTGTACAAATTTTGATTCATACGTGTTTTGTTATGGAACGAAAATATTTTTATAAGAAATAAATTTATCATAAAAATCATTGTGAATATTATAGAGAAAATAAAATCAGGCTAAAGAATTGACATGCGTATGTATCTTTTGAAAAAAAAAAAAAAACAAAATAAAAAATAATGCCATTTTCCTTACCTAGTCTAAAGACTTATTTAGTACACCTCGTAAAATTTACTTTTTAAATTGCAATTGAGTTGTGCCTTATAAAATATGTCACGCTACAGCCAATTTTATATCGATTTTGCAATGATTTAAAAAAAACCTTCTAAATAAAATTTAAGGGCAGATTTGGATAGCATATGGGATGAGGATTAGATCGATATATTCGAGGTTATTTAATTAATCTTTGTATGCTTTGAAATATGTATGCAGGGGCGTATGAGTAACTTATGGAATTTTATGGAATGGGCGCCCCTGCGTATGAGTGATTTTTTTAGTTTCCTTTTAAAAGTAGTACGAGTATAGAGCTAATTTTGCCCCGAAACAAGAAAGGCAACAAAAAATATTATTTTTGTGCTAAAATTTAATTCTTAAACCTAAAACCTACAGCGAGCCACTTGACAGCATAGAAAAATTGAAAAAAAAAAATGTTTATTATTGTATTACGCCCCATAATCTGCAGCCACATTGCTTATTAGAAAAGCTCTATTTTCGTTACTAAACAAAAAACTATTCATCTTTTGTGCTATCAATTTACGCTCCGTTGCTCTATCAGCTACCGCCGCCACTAAGCCTCAGTTTATTTCGTCTTATCATCGGTGCGCACAAATTCTTTCGTTTACAATAGTTGCTCTATATGTAGATACAATATAGTCATATGCAAATAAATTTCAGGTCGTTGCCCTGAAGTTGAAAACGTGTTGACATGCTGCAAGTCAATATTTAGGTGACTTTAGAAATTGGCAAAACAAAACAACAAAACGAAAAATGCCACCAGAAAAAATACGAAAAAGAGTTTGCCAAAATGTTATAGGAAACGTGCCAAGAAAAATAAAGCAAAATAGATAAGCCAAAGATGTTATTGTTAATGCAGCATTTGGGTGCTAAATGTCAAAGCGGAATTTCTTTTGCATATTGATATGCCTGGAAACCATGTACAAACCATTAATAAACAAAAAGAGCTACAAGATTGTGAAAAATGATAAGAAATGATGTCAAAGGTGTGAGATAGATAAATTGAAGAAAGGTTATATTACAACTAAATGAACTGAAATAATGGAATTGTAGAAAAATTCCAAAAGCCAAAAGTGCAGAATGAAAAGCATGTGTCAATATTATTCAATAATAGCTGACCTTCTCTACAAATAAATGTTCTGAAATTTTATGAAATTGTACTATGAACGAACGGTTTACAGATATTTCGGATTTAGCGCCATCTATTATTTAACTTTTTAAATGAAGTATTTACAATTATGTGGCTAATAGATGTTATGAACGAAAATCGTACTATAAATAAGGGATACCGGCACCGCCTACCGGAATTTTTGTTTGCACAATGGCCACCATTTCAAATACATCCTTTAAATGTGCTTTCTGTATTCTGACCAGAAATTACATTTCGGTTTCTCTCACATATAACTTGCGTATAATATTACTATATTTGACTTTTCAAGAAGCAAATGGCAACCCTTTTCAAATTATAGTTAGCTATAATCATTCCCATCAGCGGAAAGAACTATAGGATAGTCATATTTTACTACTACATAGAACTTTTATATGATTTAATAAAAATCTCTCCAAAATATTGGTTTGAACCATCTCATTGCCAAGACATATTTCATATAACTTGTGTGTAATTTGATTAAGTTAAATTTTTCAAACAGGTGGCATCCTTCATAAAAGTTAGCTATGAACCTTCTTGGCGAGGTAAAGCGCCTGATACCCATATTTTAAAATCTCATGCGACTTGTGTATACTTTAATTAAATCTGACTTTTCAAATAGGTAGCAACCTTCTCTCAAGCATAAAATACACCCTATGATAGATTTCGTACCTACCAAATGACATGAGGTTTTTAGCTAATATGAGATAATATTTATTTTATAACGGGTAATTGCCTCATATTAAAATATAAGTGTAACAGAATGTGTGTCCTTATTTTCGCATGAGCAGAATTCAATATTTTTTTTCAGAAGCAAACAGTTAAAAAAAATATTGCCCTTGAAATACAACTTCTTTAGAATTTCCTAAAATTCAGAATGACAAAAATTGTCTGTCAAGAGGCCTCTCTGATGGTTAATTGCTTTTATCTTGCCTTTCATAAACATCAAAAAGACATAAAGGTCAATTTCTTTCAAAAAGCAATTAACTCTAAATTGTCAAATTAAATAAATTACGAAATATGAACGCACAAATTTTGCGACCATTTTCCTTCCTCTCTTCCCTGTGGCTCTTCCACTTTATGACTGAGCAAAAACAAATATTTTCTTTCAATTATATTTTCACCTTCAACATTTTGTGCAGCAACAGGCGACTGTACTCAAATTTTCAGATAAACTTTTGCTATTCAATCCAATCAAAGCACAGCGGCGTGTACAGCTTGGCATTACCACCGCTAGCGTTTGATGTTAGAGTCAATCGAATTAATTAAGCATTTTTTGTGTCCAAGCGAATGCCAGGTTTTATTTGTGGATGATATACCAACTCAGGTAATGGTAGTGACCACAAGTCTATTTAATGCAGCGATAACGTCAGCAACAATATTTTTTTTTTTGTTTGTTAATTTAAGTCAACATATACAAAATTCTTTACATTTCATAATTTTTTTTAATTCGTGCACAAAAACTCAATCGTACATTTACATTTCATTGGTGTGCGTGAGAGTTTTAAAAACATTTACAGTTATATATAATTGAATTGATATCAGCGTATTGAAAGTTTGTTTATTTTCTTTGAATGCCATAATAGGTTTTTGTTTTTATGGTTAAACATCAATGAATTTTATGTGTGATGAATGGCGTGTTGTAGTGTCAGCTCTGTTCGCTGTGGCGTGGCGTATAAGAAATTGAATATATTTTTTTTTTTTTTGCCTAGCGCTTGTATATTTATTTATTTTCATTGCAGCGTTAAAGTTTTACGTTTTTTATCAAATATTTTTAATTAATACAATTACTGAAACCTATTAAATAGTTTCCGATGTAAAAGCTGCTTTTTGCTTGTTTTGATGTGGCGCTAGTGATTTATTTAAATGAAAGCTGCTGTATGTGAAAACTTTTGTGGTAATCATGGAAAAGTTTCGTAATCATCAAATGAAATCCAATAACGTCACGCAATCGAAGATTATTTGTTAATTTGTGAGCAGATATACTGTTTTTTTTACCAACAAATACGTATAGAATTAGAATTTTAACCTTTGGCAAACAAAATCTTGAACATGAAAAGTAAAGCTGCACAGAAAAAGCCACATATTACATAGTTTAAAACTGTACCGAAAATACTGATTTCTTTCCCGGTTCCAAATCTAAATTAGTTTTCACCAAAGGCAGGCCATCTTTTCAGCAAATAAATTTAAAATAATGCTGGGGGTTTCAAAATATGCTGCAATCGATGTTCATCTCCAAAAAAAGAGTCAAATAAAAAATAACAGTTTTGCAGAGGCCCATTTTCCCGGATATGTTCTAAATATATATATTGTATATTTGGTGTGCTATATTTTATATTTCGTATTCTATGTTCTACATTATATTTTCCATTTTCTATATTCCGTATTCTATATTCTATATTCCGTATTCTATATTCTATATTCTATATTCTATATTCTATATTCTATATTCTATATTCTATATTCTATATTCTATATTCTATATTCTATATTCTATATTCTATATTCCATATTCCTTATTCCATATTCTATTTTCTATATTCTATGTATTATATGTACATTCAATCTTCCTTATATTATTAACTCGTATTCGAATTCATGTGAAGAGTGGCTTATTGTATTGTTGAAAACATAATTACTTTACTTTTTATCGCTTCATCAAGTGCACTTCGTACACTACACTTTTTTTTGGTCTAGTTAGTACAGAAAATCCAGCTGAACTTGACGGGTCTTGATCGAGGGAATTGAACTTGTCCTCGGAAAAAACTGTAAGGCAATGCCGTTAGCTAATAGGTTTGTAGAATGAAAACATACATCACTAACACCAAATATGCACGCTGAGCACGTGCGCCCACTAATGGCAGAGTCTGCCCATTAATTTTATTTCAATTATATGAAAAACTTAGAGCATGTGTAGCCTAGAAACTTCGTCACAATTTCATGAAAAAATATTGCATTTTATGAAAACCATCTACCCTCCCCCCTCCACTGTCAATCAACCGAATGCGATTTGCGCGGAATGCTATCAAATTCACCTTTTCGCGTAAATTCTTTTTCACTTACGACTTTCCGCTGATCAACTTCTTCGTTAGCTACCTGTGTTCAAACTGGCAAAAGGGGGAAAATAAGAAAGCATTAACAAAACAAGCTTTTGCTTTCATTGCCTGTTTTGTTTTTTGTTTGTTTGTTTCAAACTTGCACGCCTTAACTATCGTTCAAGTCGCATTTCCTGTTGCATGGGTTTTTATGTCCTTGCAACAACGCAATACTTGTTTTGTTTTAATTTACTTATTTCTTTCTTCATTGCTTTCTTTGTTGTTACTGCTACTGCTAGTTGTTTTCCGTCGTTTTGTTATTGTTTTTGTTCATTCGCTAGGTATAATTGAATTGCTTTCAGCAGCACTTAGCTTAGTTGCCATCTAACTTTCTCTCCTAACTTTAGCTTTTCTTCCCCCGCCTTAGCCAGTTGGCCGGAAAATGTGTTTAATGGCATTTGTTGCTGTTGTTGTCATTTCCAATATGCTCCAGATGTCAACACGTGCTGATATACAAACGATACCTACGAGTAGAATTCACAACGCTATCGGCGAGGCAGTCAAAGCATCCAACCAGTGATAAACGAATCCAGCTGCAACGAAATTTTGTTTTGTCTTCACTGCTGCTAATCGAAAACTAATTAAAATTAAGCTGCTACAGTTCTTGTATCAAAAAATTAATCTACAAAAAATGCTATTCTCTCTTCAGCTGCAATTTTGCCTTTTTGTGTGAAAATCTACTTCTTCAATAGCCTAGTGGCGGAAAGCTTATTAGTCGAACGCCTTGGTATTTGCGTCACTCGCCGCTGAGATTAGTTTGCTTTTGTGGTTGTAATTTTGTTGTTGTAATTGTTAATATTTTCTGTGGTCTTGGCTTCGCTGCGCAACACCATTGTTGTCCATATTACGGAAATTTGTCATCATACCGCCAGCCTTGGCCAACCATAAGTATTGTGTGTTTCTCAATTGAATGCCACAGGCTAACAAAGTTTGCTCTGCTTATTTCCTTAACCATTTAAAAATTATTCTAACTTTGAAATAGTTTTTTAGAAACGGATCTTGTGTTATAACATTTCACAGCTGTTACTTTTCAACTTTCAGCCAGCTGTAATTGCGGTATATGAGTCAATTCTTATCCATTGCTCTTAATCATCATCTTTTTCTAGTTTGCCTAAGGCAAGTAAAGTTTTCGCCCATTCGAAGGCTTCTTGTTATCATCACGCCCCTCCTCGAATTCTTTCATATTAAATACTTCTTCAATTTCGCAAATTTTTAATTTTTATTTCAGTCATTTTTATTTCCACTTTAATCCATCGGTTATGATCCTACACATGAGCTTACAGTCGAACCCTAACCGCAAAGAAAATGCAAGCGATGTTTTTTGAAAAAAAAAAAAAAAATCCCATATGTTTTTGCGCGGTTGGGACTTCAATATTCACATAGGGATTTTTGATAAGGAGGTTTTCGAGCTCCTTTTGAACAAGAACAATATAGAGAATTCCGTATCTGAGTACACAATGGTAAAAGTTAATATGTAGTGTTCTGTAGTGTAGAAGATTAAAAAAAATTCCTCAAATAAAAATTTTACCTAAATTTTAAATTTTGTAATCGTAGTTTTTCAAAATTTTTCTAGTACACAAAATGCTTAAAACTTAAAATTTTCCAAAAAATATAAATGACTTTCAAAAAGTTTCACCAAAATCTAAAATTTTTGAATTTTCCAAAATATTAAAAAAAAAAATTTCAAATAAAAATCAGTGTTTTTGGAAACATTTGAAATTTTTTCTTATGACTACTTAACTTACCCACTTAAGCAATAAATTATTTGGTATGAAAATTTAATGAGTTGAAAAATTGCAAACTAGAAAACTTTTTAAAAATTCTGACTAAAAAAAATTTAAATTTAAAATTAGGGAAAATTTTTGTATTTTTTTCAAAATTTTCTACAAAATTGAAAACTTTGCTTTATATATTTTTTGTTGAGCTATAAATCA
This sequence comes from Anomoia purmunda, assembly GCA_951828415.1. Lineage (NCBI taxonomy): Eukaryota > Metazoa > Arthropoda > Insecta > Diptera > Tephritidae > Anomoia > Anomoia purmunda. Next base: position 115,553,051 of record OX639997.1, read on the forward strand.
AAATTTCAAAATTTTGCAGAAAGTTAAAAAAAAATATTTCCCAAATAAAAATTTCACCTAAATTTCATATTTTTTAAACATAATTTTTTGAAATTTTTCAGCACGCAAAATGTTTGAAGCTGACTTTTTTTTGTATGAAAGGAATGCATGAGAACTGTGATCAAAGGCAAATTTCTAAAAACTCTTATTAAAAAATTTGGTATTCAAATAAAATTTATGGATTTTTTCAAATTTTTTTTTTCGCAAAATGTGAAACTTTAATTTTATTTTTTTGTTGTAATACAAGCTATATTTGCGCATACGTTTCTTAATGTTCGCGGCTGTATATTTGGGGATATACGAGCATTCTGAAAATTTCAAAGATTTTCCTCGAGAAGTAACGAAGAGGAACAAAGTTCGCACAGCGTCTTATTCTTGCACCACAAACTCTACAAATTGTTGTCGTTATTCGAAAAGCATAAAACATTTCCCACAAACGTTTGGGCATGTCTCTGAAGCGTTGGCGCACCTAAGGGCGGTGTTTTGGGGTTCACACACCTACAAAAATTTTAAAATTATAGTAATATCTTGAAATTAATTTTCTTTTTTTAAATTAAATTAGCGTAAAACCTCCACCGAAATATTTTTCTGTGTGCGCCACTGTTCTGAAGTAACAGTCCTTGGCGGGATATAAATTCGGATCGTTCCGGTGCGTAGAACTGAATAGCGCGGGAACGTGGTAAGGTGGTATTCTCTTTCGGCAGTAATTGACACAATCTGCTTAATGTTATGAAGTGAATTTAGTTATTTTTAGAGAAAAATTCCGCTCTATTTTATGCAGTAGGTATTTTCAACAGTAGTTTGTATACTATGGACTCTAAGAACTTCTACCCAGAAATATTTCTCTACAATAGACCTTTTTGTTTTTATTTTCTAATCGTACCCCTTTATTACACTTTATTCCTCCGCTTAAGTCGATCTAAATGTTTAAACGCCTGTTGGTTTATACAAATCCATGCCGTTAGTTATGAGCGCTGCATTGCCAAATCCATTGCTCCCTCACACCCACCCACGATGCAATAAATCTACGCTCAACTAAAAATAAACTTCAGTTCAGTTAGCGTATGAATAATGCGCTACAAACCCAATGAAAATGTAGTTTTAATGAAATTTTATGTAAATTAGTTTTATTAGGGTGGGTGCTTATGAATTATTCAAGTGCATGTGCATTGGAATTTGCCAATTGTTGCTGCCTTCAACTAAACTCACTCGCTCTACTCCAACTTCATCTACAAAAGTTGCATCCGGCAAATTCTCTTTACGTTGCAGTTTTTCAGCAGAGAGTGGTAATTTGAAATTTTATAACTATGAAAAGTTTAACGAATTGCATTTGCAAAGTTGCATATGTTGCGGTTTTGTTGCTGTAGCAGAAGCAGCAGTAGGAGTAGCAGCAACAAAGACAAAGATGTGACTGGTTGATGGCGTAAAGTGCTACCTTATGAAAGGCTGTATGGCCAAGTGCAGGTACATATATATTAATGACATAAATATTATATTTCGGTTCTGCGCGTATAAAATATTGAAAGCATACCAAGTTAGAAAAGTTTATTCAAACATATTTATTTCAAAAATATATGTACCTACTTCTTACTACAATTAGCGCAGGTAAAAAGTTTTATTAGCATTTTGCAAGGTTATTGCCCGTTTGGGGTATCTTCAAATTACTTGTTGTTGTTGATATTTCCATACACACTAAATTGAAGTACAAAATTTCATAGTTTGTTGGCAAGTCCTTTGTGTTTCTGTGCTACTTTTGCGTAGGTAATTCATAAGATGATTGTTTTTGGGCAGCTTATACGAGAACTGTTTATGCTTTCAAAAGTTTTGTGGTTAAACTCTATTCTAATTATAAAACTTCCCATAAGGTTTCACTCTTAACATTTCAAAAGCAATTTTGTGCAGCACAAAATAAGGTTATTCTTCGCCTTGCCTATTAATTTCAAAGAAAGTTTGTAAGCTAAATTTGTTATAGGTTGGCATGAAGCTGAGCGCCTCTCCAATGGATAATAAAGACGTTGGCTTATATCGCTGAAAAAACCGCCAAGAATGATGGAAAGTATCGATAACAAAACTCCTGCACTGATATTGAAAAAAAGTATAACTAATTTTGGGCAAACCATAATGGTATCACTTAAAACTGCGATACAAATGAGAATGTCGCAAAATCGATAGCATTATTGATCAAAATTTCAGTAAAAATAAGGTATCGTTACTCTATCATATAGGATATTGTAGATATTGATCATCAATAAGTAAACCGATCACTGCAGATGTAATACCGATAATTTTGTAAATAATATATCGATATAAACTAAAGCTGCGATTACTATGAGCATATTGGTAGCAAAAGCGGAAATATCGAATATTACGATTTTATTATCGATAGCATGGTTGATAACGAACTCTGTAACAGTAAACCGATAACTATAGATATTGTTAAAATATCTTATAAATAGCCTAATCGATATCAATTAAGAATGCGTTAAATATAAGAATATCGGTAGAAACATCGGAAATATTAAAAATTATGTGAACATCAATATCGATTGCATTGCCGTTAACCATACCAGAAACGATGACGGTAACAATAAGGATATCGAAAAATAAATCGAGTACAAGTACGAATGGACACTGTATTAAAGAAATCGAAAATAATTAAATTTTACTGAAGTATTTCTTGCGATTCTTGTTCATGTGACTTGAAAGTCAGTTGGCCTATCCAAAAGGGAAGCTTGCAGGATAATATGGAGACACGATAATATGTTTAACACTAATTAATTCATAATTTTGATATTCATCGGCATTTTCATTTAGCCAATAAACTTTTGCATTGGCAATTCCATGAATTTATTGCCCGTAACTTACCAATGAAAACCGCTGTGAAATTCTATGAAAATTAGCCAAGGATAAATATTCTATGAATTTGTAGTTTTAACAAATGGAAAACGCCATAAATGATAAAATAATTAACTGTAAATAAAGCGTAGTAGTTCTGTAGCTGAAGTGCCTGCAATATGCCCTAAGTCCGATCGATAATGAGATTTGCACAGAAAAAAATTAAGAGATTAGGGCTTTTACAAAAAACTCAGCCTAAAAAAAAAGAAAACAAGCATGCACCTTCTAACTACTACTATCTTGCATTTTTTCAATAAAAAATAATAACGCACCATTATTCTATATATTGCGCATACGCTCAAATTCATACCTAATATCAGTTTCTTAAATTTTCTTATTTAATCCACATGAAATACATTCAATATGCACTAAAAAAATATACGAAATTTAAACAAAAATTTGCTCAACGCTTAATCCTTGGCACAATGCATACGAGTTACCCCCATTCGACGCACAGAACGATTCATTTGTTTAATCAGCTGCAGGGTGTAATTTATTTGCATAACTCCTTGAATTTCGAGCGCTCCACTTTACGAACTTAAATAAATACACAAATGATTCCATTCATTTCAATTGTATGCACATATGTACCAAATGGGTATGTGCCCATTTGGATGCTTTCAGTTAGTATTTGTGTAAGAAAATGCATGAATTCTGCTGTTTACTTTGAACCCTCTTTGGAATAATCAATCCCTATTTCGTGTGCATGACTGAATGCTTAATTAAACATACTATTTATAGTTTGAAATGTAGATGCTCGATTTTTTGTTTGCTTCAGAAAAATCAATAACTAAAAGGAAGGAATTCCATTTGAGTGAGAGATAAAAAATAAAATTCGATTTCCGAGCAATTAACCTGCTCATTTTAATTAATATGGAACGCGTTGTTGCTCTGGCTTTTGGTTTGAGTTTTAACTTTGGGCAGTGAGTCCATGCAAACCTTATTACTTATCTCGAAGTAGAGTCACATTATCGTGTTACACGAAAGTTTTGTGATACTAATTGTGGCATATTTTTAGGTGCTGCGGCTAACGGGAAATTAATTTGAAAACAGCTATGGAAAGATTTTTACTAACCAGCCTCAAAATATGCGGCTTCGATATAACTAAGTATGATGCTCGTCATAACTATAGCGCCACCACATATTCACAAGTTTTAACTATGTATCTATTTTTCTTTGATTCAATTTTAATTATTATTTTGAAGTAAAATTATTGTTCATTAAAATGGAGAGAAAAATTCCACAAACTTTTCACAAGATTTTAAAATATTTTACTAGAATTTCTAGAAAAAATTTGTGAATGCTGTTCTATAGCCCATTTAATTTTAGTGGTTAAAATTACTTATAATTTTTGATAATTTTTCTTTTTGTCAACGGCATTGCGCATTTTTTCCATGCTAAAAAAAAACAAGCATGCGGAAGAGTGCTAATTTTAAAATTTTTTTTTCTGACGCTCTTCCATAAATTTGTCAATATATTTCGTGCTTAGATTTTTTATATTATATTATATATAATTCAAAATTGTAAAATCTTGTGCATAGCTTATTACATTTTTTTCTTCATTAGAACAAGGTTTGAAATTTAGATTTATCCGGTGTCTGTTGTAGAATGAACAAAATTACAAAAAAAAATTAAATTAAATTAAATAAAGAAAAATAAATTGCTATACTTATGGCTTGCGCTGTATACACATACATAAATACCTAACTAGGACGTCATTAACTTTTTTTCTAATTCACTTTTTGAGGGGAGCCTCCTCCTTATTCGCTCACCCCTCCTCATTGTGTTACGTGCCATGAACCACTAAGCAGCCATTATTCTACGTTTTACAGACCAACTAACCTACCGCGACGTGATGCATTTGTGTGAGCCGTTAAATGGACCTTTTGTGTTTCTGCATTTATGTGTTTAGCATACATAAAATATATGTAGGTATGCATAGGGTGATCCATTTTTTTCATTCGTGTTTTTTCAAAAAATTACACGTGACTAGTGTCATAATGCCATCTTATATTTATTCAGTAATATTTGACAATTCTTCACACCCCAACAACGCCTCTAAATATGCAGTTGTATTATCAAAATCAGCGTGCTACTAATTTCGAGTCTCGAACCTGTCAACTGGCCGCCTTGATCGTGTTTGAGGTTATGTGGAGCCAAAAGCTTTCGTCGATAAGTAACCTGTAGCGTAGCGTATAAAATTATTTTTAGATATAAATATTATAAATTAATATTTGTAGTAGTAATAAATATTTCGACATGCAGCTCAGTTTTAAATGATTTATTTCAAATTAAAAACAAAAGGTCTAAATCACCCGTTATATATATACACACTTGTAGACATGCCAGCTCATTTCCTTTCCGGCAGTCATTTAATTTGTCGCTACCAACATTTTGCTTTGTGTCACTGCTGCAAGGTACAGTGGGCCAGAGGTTGCTCAAAGTGGCGAAAATATGAAGCTAGTTTTTATGAGTTTTATGAAAATCCTAATACTTAAGTGGGTTTTTTGGGGTAGCTGATTATAAATCTGAAATTAGTTTTGGAAAATTAAAAATTGCGGTTTCAACAACGCGTGTGATTTAAAAAAAAATAGTTTTTATGAAACTGCATGTGAAGAGATTTTCGGTGAAGCTAGTTAGTTAGTTAGCTAGTTTTGAAAATTACGAAAATGACGTTTTCATTGTAGCGGACGATTTGAAAAAAAAAAATTAATTTCTATAAAACCTCATAAGAGGTTTCAACTGAAGGAACGGACATTCCCACCCATTTTTGCGCCTCGATAGGAGTTTTTTTTTAATTTTTTGGTAATACGTGTAGATAGATATTACTTCGCGAATTGCACTAATTAAAAAAGTTCAAGATAAAAAAACAACATAAAATAATAAAAAATTAAAAAAAGAAAATACCAGTGAACTCTATAGCTGAGGGACTCTGGATGCTATGACCATTTGTTTCAGGTTAACTAAAATGCTACACTAAAACTAAAAAAAGAAAGAATTCAGATGATTAATTAGCAACCTCAAATTCGCCCATCGTATTGGATCACCATTTTGAATTTTGCAAAAGGTACATATAATCAGTTCAAACTTCATACTTATAATCAGATTTGTTGAAATTAGGTCGTCTGCCTTTTTTATATGTATAATTAAAGTCCATTCAACCAATATCAAAACTTTATTTCGCAAAATTTTTGCCACTAATAAGTAGCTTGTGGCCCATAGTGCAGGATAATGATTATTCGTCAACTATTCGACTGTTTGGTTGTCCTGAGGGTCTAATTCACTCGCATTATGCTCTCTAAATGCCAAAGCAAAGGTATTTGTGTGTGTGTGTTTGTATGTGTGTGTGTGTGCTTTTTTCTCCATTACAATGTACATTCAAATGCGACGCGACGTTGGGATAATGCTAATGAAAATAAATGTTAAGAGCCATGCGAACGCACATTTTGTGGCAATCATGACAAATGCGTTTTCATAGCACTAACTAAGCAGATGTTGTTTACACACATGTATGCAAATATACTCACACATGTGCACACACTGTACATATCTTTAGTAAATCATTTAAGCAACTACTTAAGTATGCGGGCTATGTTTCAATTGTGTTTGTACTTTAGTGAAAATGTAAGCTGCCTGTTGGTTGGTTGGATGTTATTTAGATGGAAGACTCGTTTACCGATGAGTGGCCGGATATTGATGTGCTTGAACTCTGATACGAGCGGACTAAGTGGGGTTATCTTTGCAATGTATTCTTTTTTATTGTTTAAGCATATATTCTCTCAGAACATCTTCTCTTTTGAGGGAGACTTCTTATGTTGAAAAACGTATTTTGCTCGCGCTAATCCTCATTATTATTCGCCAACAAATTTGATAATTGAAATTTATTTTAATTGCTTCTTACTAGCGTCAATACCTAGATACAAATATTCAGAGTAATTGGTATTCTATAACACTTAATTTATAATAGCCAAACGTTCTGCTTCTCACCACATATCGCTCAAACTGTTAACTTCATTGTCTTTAGCCTGAAAGTATGCAATAAAATGATAACAATTTTGATAACTCTGTAAGGCGTTATTTACGTGGATAAAAAATTGTTGGATGCCGTAAAATAGTAAATAAAATAAGTAAATCAAGTGTTTAGATTGTACAAGAATTTCGTGAAAATTAAAAAAATATATATATATAAAAGTGCATATATGTAGTTGTTACTCTAAAAAGGCTCATATCCGGACCGAAACCCTTTTTGTTTTTTTTGTGAACCGGTTCAACTGCAGTAATTCTTTTTTCCAATCACAATATTATCCCACGTTTGCCTAAATTTTCTTTTAAAATTCATAAAAACTGACATAAAATAAAATCAATTATCTCCAAGAGTAGTAAACATTTCCTTAGCACGAATTCATTTTCACTTTTCCTTTTTTTGATAGCTGTTTTTCTTCACTACAGCCAATTTTGTTTTGTTTTTTTACTGTTGTTAGTCTGAATAGGTGAGATATTCGTCGTGCAACAGCACTTAGGTTAGTTTGAGGTGCCGGCCGCTATACAATTGCTACGAAGAGGCGCCCTTAGTCCGCTTGTCCAATTGTGATGCCACTGTAAGGTGGAGCTCTTATTCATTCCACTTTTACTTTTCCATACAATTTAACCATTATGCGATCTTAATATACCGCAGAAAACTGAGGACAATAGCGGCACAGTGGCAGAGATAGTGCTTTACAGTTTCCCCGTCGTTTACGTCCCAATTGCTGCACCAAAAATCATTGGATGGGAAACCTGGTTATAATAACGACCATTAAACTAAGGAGCGGTCGATATTTGTCAGATACCTAAACTTTCTAAAGTCGATCCTAGGCCAGATTAAACCCCCAAGGTAATTTGACTCTCTGTTTAGCTCATCTGCGACGCAGTCTACGCAGATGCTCCTTCGACGAGGTACCCAGTGTATGCACTTGCTATATTTCTGAGCTAGCTCGTTTAGGACTTCTGTATAATCGATTGCGCCCTTGGAGGTGGTACTACTGAAATTCAAAGATTTAATGGCAGCATAACTGTCAGATTAGATCGCGATGTGTGGCAGAAACCGTTTCGCTATTCTGTGCTAGAATCGTGCCCGAAATCAATAAAAATTTCGTTAAAATGGCCGACGGTCTTGAAACACCGGAAAGGAAGGAAGTTTAAGGAGTGGAGTAATTTTCGTAGATCGCTGAGAATATTTTCAATGTGAATTGAAATCTCTGCATTATGCCAAATTTGCCACACAAACATATTGGCTTTGTCACTGAGTTAATATGAGCACTTTACAATCTAAGCTAAAATATACCTGAGCATTACTGCCTTTGTTTTATGACTTGAATCTAGCCGTGAGTTCCAAACAATTGCCAGGCAATATAATTTTGTTGCAATGACAATAAAATATTTTTTTTTCATTTCGCTTGGATAAATCATCGTTCTCTAATCCTTTCTGGGAAAGCAAATGCCTTTACCTTTTCCAGACTTTTCAAGTTACTAAAACCTAAGGATTAGCTAAAGTTTAAATTTTCTATTTTTCTTTTTCTTCTTTTCTCCTATCTACATCCTACATCCCAATGCCTTGCAAATTAAATTCCTATAATTTGATTATTTTGCTTTTATTAAAAAAAAAATTAAAACGCAAACAATAAGCAACTATTTATCAACATATTTTCCATTCACATTGGTGCAAAAATTTCATAAGTGGTTTCCTTTGTTTTAAATAAAATATTTAGCTGGTGAATTATTTACAACCATGCAAATTGTATTTTTCAATTTGCAATGCGATGCTTAAAAACAGCAACCAAATATCACCAACATTGTACGCGGCAAATTTGGAGGCGAGCAGGCGACGGAGCAAAGGGGTTGGTAGGCACAATGCGGTATAATAATTTAGAGAGAATCATTAAAAAACCACAACACTACCGCAAATGGTACTAAAGATCTTGCAAATAATGCAACAGAGACTAGAAAGAAATAAGCCACAAATGTAGCAATGAATAAATTATTAAGAGGAAAGACAATTTGTCGGAATGCAGAAGAAGTAGCAAAATAGGAGGAAGTAGAAGTAGGATGTAGAAAAATCTTTGTACATATATTACAATAAACGGGTGTGCATATGTAGTGGTAGCCCTCATTTGAAAGTAGTTTGCATTTGTTGTGCCAACGCGCAGAAGAAGCTGAGTTGAGTATTACATTTTATTTCGCTTGACTCGTAGTGTTGCTTCTCTTTCCTCCTTCTTTGATGGATCTATGTAGAACGTTTTGCAAATGAAATTAAAATTGAAAATTCACCCATTGCTAAGGCAAGCGATACATTTTAGCTTGGCATATCCAAATAAAACAAACAACGGCTTATATAGTGTGTTCTTTCTCAGTGCTCTTTTGAATATCTGCTGTACTATGTTGACCCTGAACTCGACATTTCGGCAGCCCCAATGGGTAGAACGTCATGACAGCAAATACAAATAGTAGCATGCATCTAAACACGGAATAAAAACTCGAAAAGGAAATTCTAAGCCAACAGAAAAATTAGTGAGAATTCAAATGAGAAATAACAGTTAGGCAATAAAAACAAAATATTCCATAGGTAGTATACATAGTATGCTGTGTACACTTCCCAGGCGTTGCTATTTTCGAAAGCAATTTGCATAACTAAAGACGCCGCTTACGCTGAGTTTGTGTACTGCGTACCTACTAAGCAATTTACTACGCTGTTTTAGCGAAAATAGTTCTTTGCTGTTCGTCCAATTTTATGTTATGATTCCCTGGTCGGGGTTGCAAACCTTGACGCAACAAAAATAACCCAGTCAAGCTAGCTGGGAGTCCAGAGAGCAGCGTGCTTTGGAATGACAGCATCAATAACGTTGGAAAACTCTTGACAGTTCTCACAGGACAGTGGCCTATCGGAGCCCACGCCAGAAAATTAGGTAGAAGCTTCAGAGATGTGGATGAATAAAAGAGCAGTTTCTGTGCAGATGTCGGACTCTTAGGACGAAACTTTATGTCACTTCTATGCAGGATTTGTCCAAACCTAGCCCCTATAATATTCATTTCTCGTCCTTCTAACCTAACCTAACTTAATGCGCCAAATGTGTTAAGAGTCGTAAATAAACTTTTACAAGATTGAAATCGATTCAATTTCATTGCGACTATATCTTTATTAAAGCGTAAAGAGAATTTACTAAATCGGTGAACAAAATAACTCATGTAGATTACGATTTATTATATACCGTGCATGTTAAATTTTTGTTTTTAAATCAAAAAAATTTAAATTTTAAAACTTGTTAAAATTTTAAATTTTACGAAATTTTGAGAAACTTGAAAGAAGTTTTTGTTGTCTCATGTTTTTTTTAGTAATTTCGATATTCAAAAAAAATATTCTTGAAAAAATTTACGATAAAACTTTCGAAAAAATTTCTGTTTATATGGGATTTTTGTTTTCATATAAAATATCATTTCGTAAAAGAATTTTGTTGAATTTCTTATAAAGTTTGTAATTTTTTCTCATATAGTTTATTACTAAAAAGTTAATAAAAAAACATTAACCTGGAAAATGTTGTGAATATTGCAGAAAATAACACTGGCTCATTTTCATTTAAAGAATTTTTTTAGTTTTCCATATATTTTTAATTTTATTGTAAAATTTTTTATAGACGAATCAATACCTACTGACTTCAAAAAAATGTTTTCCTCTTTTCGAAATCGAATCAGTTCCAAAAAGGTCGTTGTTCCTAGAAATTCGAATACTTTTACGTGAAAAATAGTTACGAATTCGAAAAGCAACACTTTCGACTTTGATGACAATAGTCAGAATTCTGAGAAATTTGAAAGCGTTGGTTTGGTGGGTAGCTTTAAATGCCTCTGTGTGTGTGTGCGTGCGTGTGAACAAAGTTGAATGCAAAGCAAAGATACTTACACAAAGCAAAAGTGGCAAAGAGTAACAAGACCCCAAAAAGGCCAATAGTGCGAATGAAGCACAAACAAAACAGCAACACAACAATAAAATAAAAACAGCGAACAGGCGCATCGCAGGAGAAAGTAAAACAACGCTAGTTATTATGTGCGAAAGTGTGGCATAAAAGGGCAAAATACCAAGCCATATTGCTTACAAAAATGCAAATACCAACAACGAGCCAGCACTCTGCGTTTTGTATGAGGAGTGAAGTTGTTGCTTGATTGCCTGATTGCTAGCTTATTTTATGGTGTACTGTTATCACATAGATACATACATACATGTACATAAAATGCAACGAATTGGTTACGCGCGTTGCACGTGTAACGGCATTAAAACTGGCATAGTAAAGCGGACACATTGTGAAAATGCGAACAAATTGCAACCGCAAGTGTAGGACATGATATATATATACGCCGTTTCACATTGTAAACGAGTCACATACTAACACAGTTTCCCTAATTAATTTTTCTTTCATTTTATTTTCCCTATTTTTCAATTAAAATAGAGTTCATTCTCAAAGAAAATCCATATAAACCTAAGTTTGAAATTTCATGCTAAATTTTTAATAATAATAATTTATTAATTTCCCTTTTCGACTATGCAGTTTTATAGTCCATTCAATTTTAGTTTAATGCAACTTTGAAGTGGCTAAAAATAATATTTGATTATTGTGTCGCATTTATTTCCATATAACGATTAAACAAAATTCCTTCTTACATGGAGATATCTTCGAAAAGAAAAATTCTCAAAAATCAATGGTACATCCCCTTTACTAGAAGCTAGCACTTTAGTATACCAAAATTTAATGGACTAAAAAACTGCGTACTCAAATATTTACTAAAACTTTTTTTAAATTTTGTAATTCTGATAAAATTACAATATTATAAAATTTGCATAGAACTTAAGTTTATATAGCTCTTGTTAGAGAATAAATTGTACTTTAATTGGAAATTAGCGGAAATTAAATAAATGAAAAACAAATACAAAATCTAAGGTGGGTTTATAATTATCAACGGGGTGTTGCAAAAACATACATATGTCTAGTTTTGATTGAATACGAAACAAATATGCTTACGATGACGATACAAATTTTGATAGATACTAATAGCAACAAAGATATTGACAATAGATAAGAGTAATAAATATATTGATATAGTTATGTTAACAATAGCAATATCGATAACTGGATTTATAATTGACATTAATGAGAACGATGAATATAAAAATATTGTTATCGATAATAAAACCGATAACATATTCGTGAACGACAGTTGCAACGATAGCACGAAAATAAAATGGAATACTTGTAGTCTAATATCTTTTCGCAGTTGCATAGTAAAATCTACGATAGCGATAGCGATAATAATGTCGATGTTTATCGATGAATGTATTTCGATATCGATAACGAATAAATTTGACGACATTGAAACGAGAAGAAAACAGTAAGATGTTGATAAAGAAAGTGATAGATTAGACAACAACCAAAATAGATACAATGATAAAGTTATCGATAAAAGTTATGATAACAATATCGATAATGATATCGATAACGAAACCAATAACATAATCGGGAACGATATGCGAAGTTTCATTGTAAGCTGTTTACGATACCAATATCGATAAGAAGGTTGAATGACTCACTCGCGGAAAATAACGATATCGATAACGAAGAAAATAAGACGAGCACAAAAAATTGAAGGCAATGCTTGGGCGAATATCAAGTTATTATATTATAACAATATTATTACTAAAAAACAATACAAATACCTATCCATTCTATCGATATAAGTTCTCCACTTTTATCGCTAATGTTTTATTAAAAAGGTGTTTAATTAATTTAAGGTTTTTTTTAAATACATTTGGATTTTATTCTTTGCGCGCATTTTTTTCCAAATATTGTGTTGAATATAAGTAAATACTTTCCTTTGCACAGCAGCGGTAAATATGTCAAAAGCTCGTTTAAGAGTTTATATGTAAGATAAATTTGTCATTGTGTTCAAAAATTGTGTTAAAATTGACATTGTTGCGTAAATTTCCCAACGCTATTGTCACTAATGTCACAACAGGTAATCAATGCTTTCACCTTCACACTCTTTAACATTGCTGACGATGCTGCCATTGTCATGGCCATCGTTCTTGTTTTCATTCCTCATGTAAGAGCAGTTGTTGTTTGTTTGTTTTTCTTTACACTTATCGCTTGTACTTTCATTTTGTTCAGCAAAAAAATTAAAACGATGCAGGCGAAGTAGGACGATTCTAAGTTTAAACTGGAAATTTTATTTTTATTTTTCTATCTATTATTATGAGCTGTGTACCCTTTGCGATGTAATTCTTCACTATGTGGCAAGTTCTTAGTAGTAACTTGTCAATTTTCGGTACCAATTTGTTGGCTAAAGGCCACAGAGCTGTAGTAATAAAGAAGTGCGCTGAAATTGTTCAGTTAGTATGCTCGTAAAAAGCAATGAAGTTTCATTGATGCTATGAAATTTAGTTGAAATTTAAAAATAAATTCTCGCGCTTGAACATTTTGTGTGTGCAATCCAAAGCTCATCCTGCTATGCCATAGCAAATTTTGTAACAGAAAAGTCCACTTTTAATTCACTTGAATTGCTGCTACATTTTTAATACCTTCTCTATGTATTTTACTACACTTCTGTTGTATCGGGGAGTACACGAATCCGCTGAGCAGTTTTGTCAGGTGTTAGCTGCTGTTAGGTTTCAGGTGACAGTTTATTTTTATGGCATAGCCTCGTACGTGTTCGTTGCTTATTGATTTGGTATTTGGTATTGAAAATGCTCCTTTCAATGCACGTTGAGTTAAAAGGGTTTTAAATTGAAGACACGATTCGTACGAGGTAATAAAATTGCGACAAGCAGATCAAAAGTTGAAATTTCGTAAGCCAAAATCCATAGTCGAGTGTATTTGTGTATTTGCAACAAACTGGCTTTCGATTCTACCATAAAAAGTTTCCCATAAAAAATAATATACTACTAGGAGGTGGCATAAAAAGTGCAACAATTTAAAATTTAAACCAAACATGTGTGCATAACGAAAGAAAGATATTCGGTCACGTGTAAAAGTCAAGTATTAAAAACTTCGGCTAGCGGCTGATTTGATCTTTCTCCATGATCTCTGGATCTTTTTCTCTTAACACTAAATATATGGACGCTTTTAGGAGTCAAATTACTTTACATTAAATGTGGATTTAAAAAAATTATAATTTATTGAAGTACTAATAATTCCTAGAAATAAGTAAAATTGAAGAAAGAATAAATATAAAAACGAATGACAATTTTAAAGCAGTGATCGAAACTAATCGTTATTTTGATTTTTTTCGGATAAAAAAAATTATTGACTAAAATTCGTTCAAAACAAAACTCAAATATGTCGATATAATCCTTATACCATATTCTATGCAAATCTGATCTTATTTTTATTTAGCAAATTTTTTGTTTTTAATTATCTCCTAATCGATATTTTATGATTTACATCTTTTCATCAGGTCTGGCTTTTATTATGTTTATTTTTCAAACAAAACTTTTGTTGTTCTTGGACCTACATTTTTTCGATTATATCTGATTGATTTTTATTTTTGAGATTCTAAAACATAAATTATCGCAGACAAATTTTTCGGTGTTGTTCAAAACCCAAACTTAAGAGTTGATTTTATCGCGATTATAAATAGCATAAGTTTTAAATTTCATCTAAATATTTCCAATCACAGCTGCACCAAAACTTTTAAATTTCATCAAAATCAGATGCTAAATACAGATTTTGTTACCATCTCGACTCTAGCGCCATCTAGCGAATAGGATTTCGCCAGGAGCATTTTACTTGCGTTCCAGTATGCGTTTTTTATTTCCTCAAAATCTTATCATAAATATAAATTTTCTGAATATCTCCATTTAGAGTGCGCTAGATAGCATAGATTTTTTGCAAAAGTATTTCAAATTGCAACTGTAGCATAGGTTTTCAACTAAACTCAAATCGTACAATAGTTACAGATTTCACGAATGTTTCGGCTCTACCACTACCTAACGGATTAATTTTTCGCCAGAGTATTTCTCTCGCGCCCCCGTATACGTATACGGTTTCAATGTCAACAAAATCGGATCATAAATAGAGGTTTTCTCGATAACTCGACTCATGCGCCATCTAGCGGATTCAAATATAACCTATGTCTGCGCTATGAGTTTAATTTAGTTAGTTTCTGAGCCAAGTTTTAACAAAGAACAAGGTTATAGTTTCATTATATCATCCTAGCTACATGTTAGCAACATATATACATATAATCATTCCTCTTAGCTGTTGTTCCGATAAATTCCCACTACAATAAAATCATTTATATTTCTGAAAAATTTTAAATATTATACATAGCGCTAAAATGCGCTAAGCTTTCAAACTATTGAAAATTTAATTTGCATAACACTACTAAACCAAACAAATAATCTCTTACAAGTTTCATTGATAGCTTTACAAAATATAACTAAATTATAAATATTTGCAATGATACACTGATTGTATAATGGCCCCAATTGAATTTGCTAAACACCACCCATTTTGTTTAGTACACAAAATAGTAATTTTACTAATTTAGTTATCGATAATCCATTGACCAAACTTTCACAGTAATTAATGTGCTATCCTAAATGATCAAACTGTACACGTACATTAATGCCACTCTCTCCTCTCAAATGAAATTAACTGAACGCACACCAAGCACAAAGCAACCAATGAAGGCAAACGCGATGCGAGCCAAAGTGAGAGGTGCTATAATTGCAACGCTAAATGAATATTTATGTAGATATGTATTAATTGCAAATTAAATTTGCAGCAAACTAAACTAAATACATAACTCATACGCACTGCCTCATCAATAAACCAAAAACAAAGATAAAATGCGATTAATAGGCCAAAGAAGAGCGGGTGGCGGGTTGACGCGAATGGCGCTTAGTGTGATTTTAATGACAATTTGTCAAACACAAATACAGTGCAATTATATATCTATAAGTGATTGTGTGTGTGTGTGTGGGTGTTTGAATGTATATGCATCAATTGCTTATATATGACGCAAAAAAATAAATTATGCAAAGCAATGCGGCAGTTAGTGGAGCTGAGCGGAGCGGAGCGGCATGTCAGCGCATATTGACGTATGAGAGATGTATGATGAGTACCGCAGTATGTATGTATGTATGGGTGTGCATGTGTCAAACAGGTAAATAAAATCTTATATAAATTCAATCACACACATACACACCCATTCGCAGGCACTTGCATGCATACCGAGTGCTGCGATGCCGACACGTCCTTCTTACGCCACACTGCATGTGAATGGCGGCTGTCACAGTGGTCGGTTTTAATTAAATTCAAAAGCAATTTTATGACAGCTATGGAAGAGTTCCAAATTAAAGGTTGAGGGAAAGTGTAAAATACATAAACATAGCATGCGCTAGCAAAGAACAGACGAAGGTTGTTGACTACAAGCTGTGCGTTTGATAAATTTCTCTATAGATAACCTTGACAGTGAAAGGGTATTGTTTTCTTTAATCTGCGCGTGTCAGAGCGTCTTTGAGTGATGAAATAAAAACAACAAAAATAAGTATCTCTCGTATGCTATTGAGAGCTATGTATGTGCAGTGTCGACTAGAGATGACCTGCGGGATAGCCTGACCGTTTATTAATTGTTTTGTTTATCACCGTAGCTGCGGGTGTAGCAATCGCAATCGCGTCCTTCATTCGGTGGCTCCCGCGTTCAAATCCTAACCTGGGCAAGTACACAAAAAAAGTATACAACATCAAGACGCACACCGTAAATTATAGGAGATATTCAGCCAAATATCGAGCTACATTATTATTATTATTAATATTATAAAATAATTTAAAACCAAATTTAAAAAAATAAAATCAGAGAATTTGACACAATTGTCTGTTAATTGTTTGCTTTCTAAAGGTTGCCACATAATTGGATCTAATTTTGACGAATGTTATTTAAACATTATGTGAAATACTGTGAGCTTTCAAGTTTTGCTAAATTTACGAAAATATAATGGAAATGCAGTTACTCAAACAATTGGCCACATGCAGAATTTTTTTTTTGATTATATTCGCCATGTTTTTCATGCTAAATTTTTTCATTAGCTTTTTATAATAGTACATTTTATAATGAACGAATATATATCAAGACTTCAAACTTTTTACTATATGTAAAAAAAATTAACAAATTTTGCAACTTTTGAAGCAACATTTTTAGAAAAATTTTGGGTATGCAGCTTTACAGCTCATATAATTTTTAAGTTTAAGGTAGCTAAAAATAACCGTTAATTTTTTTAAAATATTTTGAAAGTTTCGTATTGCAAATTTTTTTATTCTGCAAGATCGCCGAAGAAGAATATTAAAAATCAACGTAAATTTACATAAAATCCGTGTGCAGAAATTTTTCTTTCATTCAAAATTTTAAGTTTGATGCAAATTGGTTGAATTCTTATAATTTGTGTACAAGGTTTGGAATTCTAGTATGGTTCTTTTTTCGCAATATGAATTAATGTTTGATGAAAAATTAGTCAAAACATTAACATTTTCCAACATTGTTAAAATAACCATCTTCTGAGTCACTGCTTTGGAAACCATAACGAATTATTTTCGTTTGTAACAAAATTTGATTCATTTTTAACATACCTGATTAATATAAGGAAGCTTATACATGGTGGCCCCAAATAAATACAATAAATAACTCAATGTTCTCAATGTATAATTGGATATGGTGTATTCAACTTTTAGATTTCATTTCATTATCTTATGAAAATGAGATCAGTTATGCGGGAGCCTTCTTTTAATTTCCACGTGAGCCAAAGGTTTTTGCAACACTTTTGGTCTTAAGTTCTCGTTTTGTCGGAGGATCTCCCTATGAGCTTTCAGAGTCTGGAAAGTATTCAGATAAAGTCCTGACATTAACAAACCCCATAAAAAGAAATTTAGGATAGCTGAATCTTGTGCCAGATAATTTTATACTATTTTATACTATTATAATTCGACTCAAAGTTTGTTTGGTATACTCATCTGATTGTTATCTTCAGGCGTCAGTTTTTAGATCAAGATACACTTACACAAAAACATGTTTGTTTGCGTGTTTCGCTTTCACTGCGGTTTAGTTGTTTTCACAAACAGAGGGCGCTAATCGGGGTTGCACCGATTAAATAAATATTGATTAACTTTTGATCGAATCGATTTCAAGTCATGAGGCGAATTAAAATTACCCCGTAATCCCGAATCTAATTATCATTCTCTACTATTATTTTCTATTACGTCTCTAGCCTTGCCATGGGTTCACAAATAATTGGCTGAGTGTCCTGACCCGCTACGCTATTAATGCGACTGTGACAACGGCTGTTGCCTCTGTCTGCAGACTTTCAATAAGTTCAAATTATTTTAAATACATACACATTTACTTATAGTATGTACATACTTTCTTTCTGCCTTCGTCTATTTTTTTTCTTGCGCAGCAGCTGTCACTTGCCGTCACGTCCTTGACATTGACTAGTACCCTTTTTTTTTGTGCACAACTCTGCCCAGTGTCTTTATTACCATTTGTTATTTTACTTTTGCGCTTTGTCATTTATTTCTTTGCTTAGTGACTGCTTTTGGAACTTCAAAATTTCGCATGTTCTTTGGTTTCTAAGTTTGTTTTTTTTATTTCGCTTCACTTAAATGATTACTCTTTGTTCGCCTGCGTACAAAGACCTTTGCTTGTCGCCTGTCTCGACCTTAGTTGAGCGACTTTTTTGTTTGTTTCTCCTTCTCTTTTCTGTTGTCAACTTTTGTTGCCATCTCATCATCACTTTGGTGTATGCTGGGTTTTTGTAATCTGTTTGCTATTCTACTGTTAGGTTTGCATGAAAGAATTTTGGAGTGTTTGGCAAATAATAGCAATGGCTGAGCAATGAAATTCAATAAAGCTAGACGCGACGCACAATATGCAAAGGGAGTCCAAAAAGTACGTTTGTGGAGTAAATACGTAGAATAGTAGAATATTCCCGGCGAGAACCAAATATAATAATTACTTTTAAATTTTTAACGAAAAAAATCAAAAGCTTCCAAATATCGGAGAACACTTCTGGGTATACGATTAAAAGAAACAAATTAAGCGATATTTCTAAAAATTATAATTATGTTCAGATGTTTATTAACCGATCAGAAATTAATTAATTAATTATCGTAGTATTTTAATTGTTTTTCGACTGTTGTTTTTCGCCCTGAAATATTGATTCCCTGAATTGGTATTTTTTTATTAACAGTAATCGTTTTTTTTATGAGTTTTTATTATTTGCTAAAAATGATCCGAAGTTTTTTTTTCCTCTTTTTGATCAAAAGTAATAATTATTTTTTTTAGTTATATTTCTTGGATCAAAAGTAAGAAAACGGTGCTTGACTGTTTTTTTATTATTATTAATCGAAATAAAATTTTTTTTAATATACTTTATAAGGATTAAGGCCCCGGATTTCTGAATATTAACCCAGGTTTTCATGATATCTACATTTGACGCTGGTCTGAATGATCGACCTTTACTTCAACGCCTAAGTCTAAGTTTCTTCGTTTCTTTCCAAAAACCAACCGAAACTAATAAAAAATCAAAAATTGCTATTATCATTAAGTAAAATGAATTTTCTGCTCGCCATATCTTTATCGCTATCGGAGATATCTAAACTTCACGAGGCCTTGCGTTCGATAAAAAAATTTGAGTTAACGTCTGACTGGCTCATCCATTCGTGCTTCCATTTACTTCTGTCGCTGAAGCAATAATGCCGAGATGTCTGGTCGATGCACTAAATTTTCCAATTATGGTAACTACTTTAATTTTTTCTTTTTTTTTCGTCTGCATTTTCTACTTTACTTCTTGCTATTTTATCTCACTTCTCTCAATCACATCAGTGCCAATCTAGCACATTACATTTGTCTGCCCCCTAAAACTTTTTCCACTTTCCAATTTTTTTTTAAAGGTTTCTCTCTTTTGCTGTCTGCTGGAGTTCAATGTAACACGCTTTATTGACATTTTTGTGGATTGATATTAGGTTTTTTTTGTGTGTAGATTTGTGTAGGCGTGATTAGAAGTTTTTGCTTTGCACAGCGGGCGCTTCAGTAATTTCACTTTATTAGCAGCAGGTTTTTGCCAATCTTTGTGTGAACTTTATGAAATTTTGTGCTGTGTTTGAATGCCAAAATGTACCCCGTCATGCAAAATTGATTAGTTTTCGTAAACAAAAAAGCATGGTGTGATTTTGAGCATAAAAATGAAAAGGACCACACTTGCTTTGCACTTTTGAATGCTGCTGTGTTTTCAATTATGTGCTACTGTTGGCTTGTTCAAATTCTTTGGTAGCTCTAAACAATTTTAATATTCTCTTATTATCACATTCTGAAGGTAATAGAAGTAAAATGTATTAAATAAGTGGCGGTAATGAGGAAAAATGGAAACTATTTTTGTGAACAGAGTATTTGAAACGAGTTTCAGTCACAAAATATTATGAATATTCGTTTCAAAATAAGTTATCTTTAATGCGTTCGATAGGAAGTTAAACAAAAACTGGACAACTCTGGGTTTGCTGAGCACTCTTGAGGCATTAGAGCTTTCTAAGAAGAGTAAATACATATATAACTTTATGCCTAAATTGAAAAGGCCAATATATCAATTTTATGTTGCTTTCGTGTTCTTGTTTCTCATAATTATCGATAAGATTATCGCTATCGACACAGTTATAATAAAAGTTATCGATATCGGTATCAGCTATCATTTTGTTGCTTTTTAATTTCCCCAGTATAACAATTTTTTGTCACTTTTGCCATCGTGTTCTTCATAATTATCGATAACAATATCGTTATCGATATTATTTGAAAAGTTATCGATATTATTGTTGGCATAGTTATCGTTGCCAATATTGTTGCTGTCTCTATAATTTGTAATATTGTCGTCGATGTCGCTGTCTATATATTTTTCGATATTTCTATCGTTATCGTTATCCAGATGATTATTATTGTCATTTATCGCTCAACTACTACTAATGATTTGGCGTTATACCCCATTGAAATCATAATAAGAAAAAGTGGTATTCAATTAATATTTTAGTAGCACAAAATGAGTCACTAAAAGTATAGATGATTCAAATTGTAAATAGCATAGAGCTTTCCACCTCTGTAACGCCATAATGTGTATGTCGTAATCCCATCTATACACCTCCACACACATACACACATGCAAATGTATATAAAACTATTCACTTTATCCTATCTATCCCACATTCCCATCAGCGACTTAACCAAAAAAGCTTAAAATATCACCCCAGCTTCCATATCTTAATCCGCGTAACTTTTGTTTTGTTTTTTTTTTTTTACATTTTTGTATTTTTGGATGCAAAAACTTTTTCGAGTTCAAACGTTAATCCCCACGTGATTTGTACCAAAAAATTATCTGCACTTTTCCGGTATATTTCGGCACAACTACAACTACCAGCAATGCGGCTATTAGCATAGCAAAATATGCGACTGAGAGTAAACAACAAAGGATGGAATGTCAGAGAACTCTGCTAGCTAAATACGTTGGAAATAACTACCAAAGCTTAAACCATGCCAAATATGTATGTATTCGCTTTTTGTTTTTATTGGAGGATATGCAAGAGCATAAATATTTTGTTGGGCATACGAGAACAGCCAACAAGTATCGTTCGTTGCAAGCGAACATTTTTTTGATCGCACGGAATTACTGTGGCATGCAGAACAAGTGAATTTAAAATTAAATATTATGTGGTGAGTTGGTGAGATGGTGGGCGGTAAAAGAGGTAAGAGTAAGGAAAAATAGCAGAAACGAGCAGAGTGATGCAAGATTTGTATGTAGTTCGCAAGACTGGCAATTTTGTTTTTGTAGATACGTGTCGGTTGATGTACTGTTGTGTTTATCTCTAGGGTTGAGGGTATGTGAAAGTAGAGTATTTTTGAGTTGCTCATGACCAACTAAACTAAGAAATCCATCGAAATATGTAATGCCTAAAACTTATTTTCAATTTAATGAAGAAAAAAAATGTGTGTCTCAAGTTGAACAAACGGTAATCATTTAGAGGCGAATTAGATATGTAAAATCAATTTTTTTTTAATAAACCGTTAAATAAATTACTATTACAAAAAGAGGAGGGGTTCTATTAAAACGTACATCTACTATATGACTTTTGATAAATTTCGACCATTTGTTTGCAACTAACTATTTTATTATTTACGTTTTTTTAAAGACTCAGTTTATTCTACAACTAAAACCGCATCAATTCAACTTTAAACTTTGTTATAAGTCTAATAAAAATAAACAAAATTTTCTCAATATTTTTTTAAACTTTTTTATCGAAATTTTTAGGAAATTTACGGTTTTTATAGCCTATTAAATTTTATTCTCAGAAAATGTAAGTTGCAATTTCCTAAAAATTCTTATTGATTTTTGAACAATTTTTTTGTTTGCTGACACTGTTGCTCATTCTCCCATGACCACTACATTGACAGAAAACAAAAGTATCAAAAATCAACCTAAATTTCGAACCACTTTAAACTTGCCTTTTATGCTACAATTGCATGGATAATAAAACCGCGTACAGAGAAATTTGAATTTTATTAAAATTTGCGCAAAGTTTTAGGATAGAATTTATGCGGGGTTTGTTGCAGAATGAACTGGTTTTTTATACAGCATGAATAAAAAAATTATTAAGTAACAAATAATTAAGAAATTTTCAATACTCTTTTATTCACGAAAACACTGTGCGATGGCACAAAACCAGCTTGAGTTTCAGTAGTATTTTCTCAAAGTACACCTATCTATTTTGTTTTTTGTATGGTCTACTAAAGTTTTCATGCCCCGGCCCAAGTTGTTTAAAAAAAGTGGAAAAAATGCCAAAAATATATATCTGATCGAAATAAAAGAGTAAAATTGCATGGAAAATATTTTCGTAGAACATATTAACCCATTAGCTCCCACCTAAAGGTATCCTTTTGATACTTACTTCAAGAAATCACTCAAAATATCAAATTTCATAGTCCTTAGAGGGTTAAAAAACTCAAGAAAATTATATTTCGGAAAATTTTATTAGGGGTCTTCTCAGGAAAAATCTTAATAGAAAGCACAAACAAATTCACAGTTCTAGTTATTTTTACTTTTCCAAGTCCATTTAAACCAAAGTTTTCCTCTATTTTCTTTCTTAATTTCCTAGCTTTCATAATTTTTATGGCAGCGGACGTAAGTGCTCTGTATATATGAAATTCTATAATAGCACAGCAACATATCCACTACAGAGATAAGAGGCAATCATCGAATTTCGCACATTTATTTTAGAAATAGATGCAATGCATAAATTCACATTTTCCTATTTACAATGTCAATAGAAAAGTTTCTTTTTCCAGATTTCACATATCTGATGGCAGTGCTAGCGGAAAAATCAGTAAAAATCAGTAAAAGTATAAAAAACATGAAAAAGTAAGGAATAATAATATAATAAGTGCGATGTAGGTATGTATGTGTGATATATACGAAGGCAGTCCGATGAGTACTTAGAAATGAAAAATGAAAGTTTTGGAAAAGTGACGACTTATTTCTCAACATAGTCTCCATCTAGTTTGACACACTTGACACACCCGTCTGAAAAATATCTTCTCTCGAGGTCTGCAAAGTAGGCCTCCGTGGCGGTGATGACCTCCTCATTCGACTCAAATTTCTGCCGGGCGCGTGACTTTTCCAAGTTTGAAAAAAAATAGAACACGCACCAGGTCTGGTCCAGAGTGAGCAAAGGCGACAGCCAGCGTGCCTCTCAACTATCTTGCTCACGAAATCGTGGGCTTATGTTCCGTGGTAGCTTTTTTCGGGGCACCTACATAGGCGTGGCTTATCATCCGAAGTGTGACTTCTTTGAAACTTGTTCAACCAATTTTTGAAAACTACCTTCCAAGGAGAAGAGTCAGTTTACAAGACATCTAAACGCTCATTGATTTTGCTGATTTTCCTGATTTTTGCATTCTTCTAAAATTCGCGAACACGCTCGCTTCCACACGCGGATGAGTCCGCTTTGGTTGAAATTTTGACAGTTCCCGTCTACGAGAAAGTAAATTTCTCTTGCGATACTCACGTCATGGGGCGGTGAGGCTAAGTACTTATCGGTCTACTATCGTACACATTACACCCACGTGCGCGGACTTTTGTTTTCTCAGGTATGCAGTTTTTTTTCATTTGTTTTCACTCTGCACACATGAATAACTTGAAGCAATGGATAAGTGATGCGTAAACTAGATTGGAAAAATCACAAAGAAATGGTAGCGATAAACGCAAAAAATAGATGACAGTTATAAAAATCTGTTTTATTTATATAAAGTTTTACAGCCTTTAGTTTGCTTGAAAATATTTGCACCAAAAGGTAGTATAGGGTACAGTAGTAGCAGGCACATAGATTATCTATAAATGAAATAAATTAAAAATTAAAAAAAAGGCAACTTTTATAAAACTGTAGAATATGCGATAAAATGTTCAGATTTTGAACCTTCAAGTGCTATTATATTAAAGTCATCAAAATAGCAATGGGATGCTGGAGCATCGGAAAAGTAATAAATCCTTCTCAATTAAACTGAACTACACTTCATCACAAGCAGCGACCGTAAAGGTAATAATTTGTATTACAAAAAATTATGATTTAATCCTTATTTTATCATTTTCATATCTTCGATAACATTTGATCGATATTTTGTGATTTTAATGCTTCCGATCAAGTTTCATCGTTATTTTTTAACTTTTATTTTAAGGAAAGTTTAAATTTCATTAAAATGGGGTTCTTTACGAAAATCCATCATGTTCCTAGCATGGATTCTGAACTATAAAAAATCAGTGAGATAAAAAATTATTAATTTTTTTTTTGTATAAATATAAAAAGGTTAAGTCAACTATTTTTTAAAATTTAGTTTTTAATGCCATGGAAATCTAATCTGAAATTTTTCTAAAATTTTATGTAAATGACGTTTTTTGTACCTCATTATAGGAAAGTGCGAATTTAATGAAAATATTTTTTCTGCGAAAATCCATGAATAAGCGTGAATTCTGAACTATAAAAAATTTTTGTGTTGAAATAAATTATGAAAAAATATATTTTTTTTATTTCGTGTTTTTTTTTTATTTCGTGTTTAATAACATCTGCCAGTTTCCCAGCTCTAAAATTTTTTCAAAAATTTTATGTATGTAGTAAATTACTTTTTCTTGTACTTTGCACTTTTTTAAAAGTTAAAATTTTAAGAAAATAATTTTTTGGAAAAATCCATACTGAATACGGAATTTTGAACAATAAAAAATTTGCGTGAAAATAAGTCATTAAAAAGTTTTTTTTTTTTATTTAAAAAGTGATTGAAATTTTTGTTCCAGTTATTTTTAGTAACGTAAAAATTCGTCAGTTTTCCAGATCTGAAATTTTTTCTAAAATATAACGTAAAAGAATTTTTCATATGGGACTTATGGGTTTCGTGATAGAAATTTTGTAAAAGTGGCATTTTTTCATACTTCAAATTTTCAAACGCGTATATCTTGCAAAATAAAAAAAAATTTTGCACGTACCTTAAAAATAACAAAATTACGTAAATTCTGTGAGCCACCATTTCCCTTTCCTGCTCTGATTCTAAACGCTTTAGAAACTTCTTTTTTTTTTAGTCATGTATAAGTAGTTATTATAAAAAATAAACGCCCAAGTTTCAACGTTTTTGCAATATCTTCTTCAACTAAATTCGAATTGCCCACAAGATATTAAATACTCACTCGCTGCAGCCCTCATGTTTAGTCAATTTAATTCATACCATACGCACATCCGCACGCTTCTTCAATAGCCTAAGGGCGAGCTATTATTATTCTTCGCATTAAATATTTATTATTGTGCAAGCCAACCAATTATCTTTATTAACTTTGTAGTTAGAGATGTTATTCTTACGGAGACACGAACATACATAAATAAATGATGAGTTCAATTGTAGCGAATCGATACTTGCAAATTTCGAATGAATCGAAGATACAACATAGAAAAGAGATTCTGCTCGACAAGTCTACTTATTTGAGAATTAAGTGGGAAGTAAGAATAACATCTAGATAGATGGGCATTGTACACCTACACGTGGCACATGGTGTCTATTATTGCAAGTGTAGTTTGAAAAGTTTTTCGCCTGAAATAGCCTGGTTGTTATATAACTAAATAAAGTGATGTTCACAAAACGAATAGCGAAATAGCGATTTGACTTCCATAATTAGCTTTTAGATTTTTTATTTAAAAATATAGACGATTCTATAATAAAAAACCATGTAAGTTGTTGAAAAATATATCTATCTATTTCAATGTGATACTGTAGCAAATAACAACTTGCTATACATTTACTTATGTTTTTAGAATCAACTAGTTTTAGGATTGATGTCATTTTGTTTTATGAAAATTTTTTCACATTAAAAACTTATTCTCAATAAAGCGTTTTGTTCAATAGGTTATGGGCCCAGACACGACGGTCCTGTGGCTTTAAGATTTGTTTTTTGTCGGTAACTTGAGAGTAAGGCAGCTTAGTGTGCGATCACCATGAGTTCCATGTACCAGATTGAGAAATTGGATGAAGGAAATTATGATTCCTGGAGCATTCAAATGCGCAGCGTGTTGGTGCATGCAGAGGCGTGGAAGGTGATGGACGGACAGCGGACAGCAGCTGAAGGTGCTAGATGGGATGCTCTCGATGAAAAAGCATTGGCAATGATTACGTTAAGCGTAAAATCGTCGCAGTTGTGCTACCTGAAGAACTGCACGTCTGCATCAAATGCCTGGAAAAAGCTCAAAGATGTGCATCAACCCAGTGGACCGGTAAGAAAGGTCTCACTTTATAAGCAATTGCTTGGTTTGCGGATGATAGAAGGTGACGCTATGTGTAGCTATATAAATAAATTTTGTTCAACGATAGACAAGCTATCAGAGGTAGAGATTAAGCTAAGCGAGGAGCTAGCAGTTATAATATTGTTGTCAAGCTTGCCTAAGCAGTACGAGAACTTTGTAATAGCTATGGAAACACGAGACAGTTTACCTACTTTAGATGTGTTAAAAATTAAGCTACTGGAAGAAGGAGAGCGCAGAGGCGCAGAATCCAAAGGTGCACATTGTAACGAACAACAGGCGTTTCATGCAAATACAAAGTCGGTACGGAAAAAGAATGTAGATAAGAAAGATATTGAATGTTATAGATGCGGGCAGCATGGTCACTATAGAAATCAATGCAAAAATAAAGTAAAAGAAACATCGAACAAGACGCAGCAACCGCAACGATCTTTTACAGTCCTAGCAGCAGCAGATGTGGGGGATCTAGAAGTTTCAAGCTGGTGTCTGGATAGCGGCGCAACAGCACATATGAGCTGCGTGCGTAATATTTTCACGAATTATGTTTCCCAGGAAGAGGATGTTGTATTAGCTGACAATAACGTTATACGTGCGGCAGGCAGAGGTGACGTCATACTTCAAACCGATTTGTGTGAACTGAAATTGGAGAATGTTTTGCATGTCCCAGGAATGAAGGGGAACTTTGTTTCAGTTAGTCGAGCTGTAGAACGCGGTTGTACAGTAAGTTTCAACAATAAATATGCCATTGTGAGCCAGAAAGGCAAGCAGATTTTGAAAGCAGAGAAGCAAAACAAGCTATTTGTGTTTGAGAGCAGAAGCAACAAATGTTTTGGTGCAACTCAATGCAGTGCAGCATTGTGGCATAACAGATATGGTCATTTAAATTATGGCAGTCTTATGAATCTCGCGAAAAGTATTATGGTGCGGGGTATAGAAAATGTGGATTTTTCAGACAAGGTGCCATGTCGGACGTGCATGAAGAGCAAGATACATACTCAGCCGTTCCCATCAGCATCGGAAAATCGGGCAAAGCAGTTGTTGGAGTTGATACATACTGACGTATGTGGCCCGTTTGAGAAGCGTTCTCTTGGTGGTTCGGCTTATTTCTTAACTTTCATAGATGATATGTCTCGACGCATTTTCACATTTTTTCTTAAGTCAAAAGACGAAGTCTTTGAAAAATTTGTGGCGTTCAAAACTATAGTAGAGCGTCAGACTGGACACAAAATTAAAGCATTACGTAGTGACAATGGTCGGGAGTACATCAATAAGCAGTTTGACAATTTTTTGAAGAAAAATGGTATAGTTCGTCAACTTACGGTGCCGTACAGTCCTCAACAGAACGGGGTCGCAGAACGAGCAAATCGCACTCTTGTTGAGATGGCAAGAAGTATGCTTGTGCATTCTAATATGCCTGAGTTTCTTTGGGCAGAGGCATTGCAGACAGCGTGTTATATTCGCAACAGATCACCAACAGCAGCCTTGGTTGGTATGACACCGTTTGAAGCGTGGACTGGCAGAAAACCCAATGTGCAGAATATGCGTACATTCGGGTCAGTGGCAATTGGTTTGGACAAGACACGTCACAGTAAATTTCAGGCGAGAGGAAAAGAGTATCGCCTGGTAGGGTACTCATTGGTATCAAAAGCGTACAGGCTCTATGACAAGGAAAAACATCAGATTGTCGAAAAACGTGATGTTTTATTTGATGAACGTTTCGACGAAGCTCATCTTGATGACCAGATCGTGTTTGATTTATTACCAGAAAACTCACCAGCTGATGCATCGGTGCATGATACAGTGAAGCTTATTTCAAGTATTGATAATGATAAGCAGCAAAAAGATACGTTCAGCGACAACGATATGGGGAGCGATGAATATGCTAGTGCAGAAGAATCAGACCTGGAGCAGAAACAGGTTTTGAAGATCGGACCCGGTAGGCCAAAACTGATTCGAACCGGAATGCCAGGGCGTCCGAAGAAGAGCTACAATGTAATACACGCAGTACAAGCGGAAGAGATACCGTTGCCGCAAACGTTTAAGGAAGCAAGGAGCAGTAAGCATGCTTCGTATTGGCAGACAGCCATGGACGCAGAATATAAGGCACTGGTGGCAAATGGTACGTGGACGCAGACAGACTTACCTAAGGGCCAGCAGGTAATTGGTTGCAAATGGGTTTATACAGTCAAGAGGAACAAAGCTGGCGCTGTTGAACGCTATAAAGCTCGTTTGGTAGCCAAGGGATGTGCGCAGAAGTTTGGCGTAAATTATAAAGAAACGTTTTCACCGGTGTGTCGGTATGAAACGATACGTCTGGTTCTTGCCCTGTCTGTTGAGCTGAAGCTATACTTACATCAAATGGACGTGTGCACGGCTTATCTAAACAGCGAGTTAAAAGATGTAGTGTATATGAAGCAGCCAGAGGGATATGTAGAAAAGACCAATGGCGAAAAAGTATTGAGGCTCAACAAAGCAATATATGGCTTGAAACAAGCTGGAAGGGAGTGGAACTTCAAACTGAATGCAGCACTAAGTGAAATTGGTTTCATTCAGTGTCAGAATGAGCCATGCTTGTATAAGCAGGATATAAAAGGTAACCTTTGTTTGGTACTAATTTATGTAGATGACATACTTATAGCGTGCCAAAAGGAGACAGATTTGATACGAATCAAATCACTGATTTCGACAAAATTTGAATGCGTTGATAAGGGCCCGTTGCAGATGTTTTTGGGTATGCAAATTCAGCGCGATGGCGATATAGGCAACATATCGATGAACCAGTCCCTTTATATCAAAGATATGTTACAACGCCACAGCATGGAGCAGTGTAGAGTTTCCACAACTCCATTAGACAAAGGATTTCAAGTAGCTTGCGAAAGTGAAAAATGTGTGATTGAAGATCCCATGACATATCAGTCAGCAATCGGAGAGTTAATGTGGCTAGCTTTAATTTCAAGACCTGATATCTACCACTCGGTTGTGAAGTTGGCACAAAGAAATAACAATCCACATAGTGAACATGTCACAGGTGTGAAGCATATAATGCGGTATCTAGCAGCTACAAAAGATTTAAAGTTGAACTACCGTGCATGTGGACAGGCGCTTGAAGGTTTCGTAGACGCAGATTGGGGTAGCGATATAAGCAATCGCAGATCTTATACTGGATATGTGTTTTTCCTGGCTGGTGGACCCATTTCGTGGAAGTCGGAGAAGCAAGGATGCGTGGCATTAAGCAGCACGGAGGCCGAATACATGGCATTATCATCAGCAGCGAAGGAAGCATTGCATTTGAGACGTCTAATGATTGAAATTGGCTGTGGTAAAGCTGATACACCTATTGTCCTGTATGACGACAATCTTAGCGCCCAAAATCTGGCAAAGAATCCAGTTTATCATGCAAGATCAAAGCACATTGATATCAGGCATCACTTCGTCCGAGAGGTTGTTCAGAATGGCGATGTGGAAATAAAATATCTTCCAACTGAAAATATGATAGCGGATGTTCTAACAAAAAATCTGTCGAAAACAAAGCACTGTCATTTTGTGAAATTAATGAGTTTAAATTAAATAATAGAAAAAGTTTAATGTAAACAGTCTCACATTGAGGAAGGGTGTTGAAAAATATATCTATCTATTTCAATGTGATACTGTAGCAAATAACAACTTGCTATACATTTACTTATGTTTTTAGAATCAACTAGTTTTAGGATTGATGTCATTTTGTTTTATGAAAATTTTTTCACATTAAAAACTTATTCTCAATAAAGCGTTTTGTTCAATATAAGTAGAAGTCTCAAACTTTCTAGAAATCTTATAAAAATGCAAAAAAATAAATAAATTTACAAAAACTAAAAAAATCATTAAAATTTCTAAATATTTAATCCGACATTTTTGGAATGCAGTTTTAACGCCGATTTAATTAACTACAGTAAAATGTAAATTTTAGGTGTCTAAAAGTGCTGTTCATTTTTAGCAATTTTTTTTTCTGACACTCCTCCAAATTCGTTCATATAACGCATGCTTGGATATTTTGTTTATATACATAGAATACATCGCGCAACGCCTACTCACTTGAAAAAGATGTTTGATATTTATATGAATATTTTTTTAATTTTTATAAATTTTGTGCAAAATGTATGACACTGATTTGTGTAGTTTTTTTTATAAAATTTTATAACAGATAAACGAAAAAATTTACCATGAAAAACATTTTGAATGTAATAAAGAAAACTCAGTAGCTTCTTGCCAAAACATTTTTTTCTCCCTTTAACTCAAGGAACCCCTCAAAATGTGCTACAGAATTATTTGACCGCAAAGTTTACTAAGAGTCTTCACAGGTAAAATCTGTTTGCAATTGCAGCTGATTGCCACACAAAATAAAATAATAAATAGTTTCTTATTAAAATTAAATAACAGCTCTATTAACTGGCAATGCAACAGAGCATAAATAAATGTTGTATGTTTTAAGGGCAAATTTTTGTTTTTATTTCCTGTGTGCTTTTAGATTTTTTTCATAAAAGTTATATCTAAGAAGACCGGGCAGTGCTCAGCGAGTTATAAAAGTGCATTTTTCAAATAAATCTCAATAAAAGAACATCATGAATTCTACTGCGGGTGGAGACTAGCATTTATGATTCGATTTGACTATTGTTCATGATATATTTTGTTTATATGGAGAGAAATCACAATACAAAAAATTTACACGCTAGGTGCCGCTGCATAATCAACTTTTATAAATTCTCCTTGTCTTATCGGCTGAGATATTAACGAAAAATTCATCTAACATCCTGGTGAACTATCAGATAATAAAATCGATGGACAAATTATTTCAGGAGCTAGAGAAAGCTGAAGGAATTCTACATCGTACGTTTGAATTTTCGAACTGGAGAGCAATGCCTTGTTTTTTTCATTTAAAAAAAAAACAAGTACCCAAAATGAGACATGAATTTTTTTAAATTAATTTTTGTTGAAACTATTTTCATTTTTTTAATTTTTTTTAACATTTTGGGTCTCTTCATCGTGACCTCCTATAAACCTGCTTACAGAATAAAGACAAAATGTGGGTGTTTTTGAATTATCCATTGAAAATATTCACGTGTTTAAATTGCAAGCTTATAGAAAAATTGGTTTGTACTTATGTTATGTAGTTTTAAATCATTTAAAAAAATAATGTTTGTTTTTTACATGTAAAAATACGTATTTTTTATATTTTGTGAGTCACCCTTATGATTTCGTATGCAATTTCATTCGAAATTTCCAACCAACGTTCACACTTTTGCAATACACAAAATCGCAATTCATCAAATGATTAAATGGCATTACGCTTGTCTGCGTTACATTATCTAACTTAATTTGAGTACCTAATCTGTATTTGTGGCCTTTGTTATGTGCCTAGTTGACCTTCGCAACAAAGCACAACCACAAACGCAATATAATTACCGAAAGCTGATTTTGTTTAGAGGAGGAAGTGCTAGCCGAAAGCGCACCAGCACAATATACTCATACAAATCAGGCGTTCCAAATTGTAGCTCTGTGGTGCGCCCTTGAAGCGAGAAGCGTAACACACTGATATTTGCGTCAAGAGCCACAGTGACAGTTTGGGCGTCAGCAATGCCAGTAAAAGTAATTATGACTTTGTCTAACGTACTATGTGATATTGTTGTAGGTTTTTTTTTTGTGTTTTTGTTTTGCTATTCATCTGCTGGTTTGTTTTGACTGTTTCAGTGTCGAAATTGCTATTTTGAAAGTTTGAGCGCGTTGTTGGAAAATTATTTCCGTTGGCGCCTTTCAGTCTATTGCGTGCAACATGTGTGGGTTGTCTGTGTTCAGGGTAAATATATGAATATTACAGTTGTTATTATTGTTGTTGGAAGTGCTATTGTGGTAATACCGATATAGTCGGAGCAGTAGTATAAAAAAAATTAAAAAAAATAAAAACAATGCGTTTGCATTTAAATGAAAAGATTGGCAGAGACCATCTATTTTAAACAGTGTTTGTGTTTGTTTTTTGGGGTAGTTTATTTTAGTGATGCTATTTTTATGTTGATTTTGCGCTTTTTGTTTTAATGCTCTGTTTTTATTTGCGTCAAAGGCTTTTTCTATCTCAACTACCCATGAAAGATTAAATTTGAAGCACTATTATCTGAGCGTGGGCAAAAATTTCACACAATTTCGAGCTGAATATAATTTCATACCATTTTTGAAGTCGCTATTTTCGCACCAAAATAAAAACCAAAAGTGTAAATTTATCTCGATTTGCCGGTTTTTTCCCTGACGTGGCACGTAAGCGAGAATATACAAAAATGGTGTGGTACAAGTTTTTCGCTGTAGAATTAAATTTATTTTATTTATTCAGTAAAAAAATAAAGAAAGTTTCCAATACAAAAATTTTTGGAAACTATAAAAAATCCAGCGAAATTTCCAGCCACTTCAGATTTGCACATTGCCCATGCTAAAAATTATGTGAGCTAGAAAAGTGAATACCAAAAAGTGTTCTAAAATTTCTCATTCAAAAGCGTGAAATTTTTTGAATATTCTTAAATTTTGAAATAACCTTATTTTTCAAAAAAAAATTCTAAAAATTCTGTAAAAAAAATTTGTTGAAGTTTCGAAATTCTGCTTTATATGCTTTTCGTTATTGAGGAAATCAAGGCGAATCCATACAAGGTGGTGTTATAAATACAACTACAAAATTCCTATGTATTTTGCTTTTGTTTCTGCGTAAGAGTTGTCAAAATTTAAATACATTTTGTTTTTGCTTTTACGACTTTTGAAAACTCACACGCAAAAGCAAAAACAAAATACATGTAGGTGAATAAAAACAAAATCAAATCAGCTGTTCTTATGTCACCACCTTCTATAAATTCGCCTTGGAGGAAATTACAATTTCCTAAAAGGAAATTTGTAAGAAAAATAAAAAATTCTGAATATTATAAACACTCACCACGTGTAATTAAGTATTGGTAAAGTTGCATTTGTGTTATACAAACATTTATAAAAATAATGTATTTTTTTAATTAAAATTTTTTTTAAAAATTTCAAAAAATTATTTACCGTAAAATTTTAAATCATTTTATTTCTTTTATTATTCCATGTCATTCGTACAAAAGTTTTATTTGAGTCTACTCTTTTAAATTAATATTTTCTTGAATATTTTAACTCGCTTACAATTTTTTTTTCTACTTTTTGTATCGGCTTTTATGGGTTAAAAATATTGATTGTTCAATTTTATTTTATAAATCCAAATTAGTTAAAAAAAAAAAAAATTGGTGAGGCTGCAAAAATTTGTGGAAATCTTAATATATTTAGGCGTTAGAAAATACACCCCATCTCCTTTGCTTCGTCCAAAACGCAAAAATAATTGTTTTCCTTTTTCTCACTTCTTTTGTAATCAGCTGCAGTCAAGTACTGATGTTTGGCCGCTTTTTTGCCAAAAATAACTTTCCACAAAAGTCATGGCTCAATGGCGAGTCATCAAGTTGTACAATGTGTCTGATTGATTTGCTGTAAGCCTCAAACCGTTCGTACTTAAATTAATATCCTTCACAATTTCTATTATCCTTGCTCTTACACGAATTCTACCTGCCAATTTTGCACGCCTTTGTGCCGTTTTAGCTGACTATATGGACGACTTCGCTTCCTACTTTGTTTTTTTTTTTTTAATTTCATTCGTTTCTTTCCCTTTTTCGAAATACTGCTTCATACTTTTCTGCCACCTCGCAAACTGTTTTACAATCCCCTCTCAATTGTTTTTTGCATCGCTTCTTGCATTTCTCTATAAATCACGCCTTATTTACTTTTCTGCTGCATGCTTTTAGGCGCTCTTACGCTGTACTCATGCGATTGCTCGAGAGTTTGCCTTAAGCCCATTATTTACTGGTTGCAAATGTATTTCGGTGCACTTGCAACTAGCATACGTATTTATTCCATGCATTTAAGTTTGTTTGGGTCATACATTTTCTACCACCACTACTTCATGTGGTTACAGGCGCTTATTGGCAGATTGATTAATTATTATGCCGCAAGGCATTCGCATGACCGTAGTGACAAGGCGGACGCTCAATATTTGCCGGTCCATGAATTACGTTGTCGAATTTAAGGCTACAGCAATATTGGTTTGCCGAATGTCTAGGCTTAAATTGGGGATTTTGTTCAATGTTTTAGGATTCTAAAACCAAGAACAGGTATGACTAACAATCTGCCACGTGAAAATCGAAAAATTTCTCATAAAAATTTCTTTAAAAAGTTTGTAGAGCTAGTAATTGTCGTGTGATTGATGATGTTGCCTACTTTCGGGTACCCCCATATTGGCGAAATAAATTTTTAAACTGTTTTGCAGTAAATAACTGATTACCTATTTTATAATTTGAGTTTGGATTATAAGCAAAAAGATAAGGGTACAAGTTTGTACCATCATAACTAGTAAAATATAAAAATTGGTATACTCTTTGTTATAGTTTTGATGATACATACTTTTAGGATAATCATTTTTTTTTTACAAAAATCCGAACTCTATATCAAATATGTGCACAGTGGCTCACAGCTTAAGTGAAACCATAAAAATCAAAGTTTTTTTTACAAAAAATTATATAACAAAGAATTTTTACGAAAATTGCAAGTTTTTTCTCAAAATTTTCAGAAGTTTCACGAGTATGCAGTTTTATAGTTCATTTAATTCTAGTATAATAAAGTGTCAGTTGCAAGTGGCTCAAAATTTCCACTGATTTCTGATAATTTTTTTTTGCTATTAATATTGAAAATGCGCAAAACTGTCCCAAAAAAAATGTTCAAAAATCAATGGAAATTTTTAGCAACTTGAAATTTGAAAACTCAAAAACTTAAAAAAATTCTGAAAACAGTGTCTCATTTTGGACTAATATTTTTTTATATATTGTAAAATTTTCGTAAAATTTTAATTTTATTTTTTTGGTTATTTTATTTTTTTTTAACGAAAATTGAAAATTTTGTCTCAGAGGTTTTAGAATTCTTTCGAGTATGCAGTTTTATAGCCCATTTTATTTCAGTAAAGCAATATTTGAATTTCAAGTTTGTCAAAATTTGATTTTTGATAATTGTTTTTCGCTATTTTACGTTTTATATGAAAAAATGCGTAAGCTGCTAAAAACTCTGAGAAAAAATGTAAAATTTTTGGTAAACTTTTTTTTAGGGGCTGTCAAATTTTTACAAACTCTCAGATTTTAATTTTTATTGTTAGGTTATTGAGTGAATTATATTTTTTATAAAAAATTAACATAAGTGATTTAGCAAATGAAAAAAAACTAAATTTTATTGCAGTATTTGTTTGAAAAATAACATTTTGATTCAATTTTTGTTTATTTTTATTTTTTTCAGATCAAGGACGTTACACGCAATATAAAAAAGGCCGTTGTCGCTGCCACACTTGAAGAGTTACGCAGCAAGGTGGCGGAAAAATTTGAGCATATCGAGGATCAGCTGCCAACCATTCATTTGGATTCCGATGGCACTGAAATCGATGATGAAGAATATTTTCGTACGCTAGATGAGAATACGGAATTGATTGCGGTGTTTCCGGGCGAACATTGGATTGATGTAAGTGTGCACAAAATGGTAAAATTTAATTTTTCTAGCGATAAATAATTAAATGATATAGCAGGACTTAGCATTCAACTAACCTCAGTTAAATGACGCAAACTTTAGCAAACGCGAAGTTGGATTTCATAAAAAAACTGGATGATTGAAAAGAAGCTTTTAATTATTTTTTTTTTCGGTTAATAAAAAAATAATAAATGTTTTTATAATTCACAGCCCTTGGCTTGCTTGACACAAGACTTCCTCACTTAATTCTCATTTACCAATTTACTTTTCATAAATTTTGTCAATCTGTTTTACAAAACTTTAACAAAGTTTCTCCTACCTTTTCACTCTCCCCCACCTCCCACAAATTCTTTGTCACTTTTACTGCCACTTCACTCTATAAGCCATTTAAGTACGTACCAATATTTTTATTGTTGTTTTTGTTTTTGTTTTACGCTCACAAAAACTTTTTGCTCATTCGCCAATATTCATTTAGTGGAGCAGTTTTAGGCTGTCAGCTTAGCACTAGTTTTTCTTTTTTGTTTGTTTTTAACTGAGCGCTCATTCTTTGCAAGTTTTCACTTAACATTATCTCAATTGTTTTGTCAACTGCATCTCGGGTATCTCTTTCAGTTCATTTTCTTCTACATTCCTTACTTACCTCCTAAGCGCCGAGCGAACATTTTCCTTCCACTTGCACAATATTTTCGAAGTATACGATTTTATGCTGTGGAATAGAATACTGCAAATAACTAAAATAATATCCGAAAACTTATTGTGCTGCATACTTTTATGAGGGCCAACTCTTGCGTTTGTTACGCTCGTTTGTGATTTGCATCGTATGTATTCAATGGGTTAAACTTTATTCACTTCACCCATTCATAGCTCACTTTTACACCTCTTCCATTCACCTGGCCCCCCTTTAGCTCTCTCATGCGATTTATTCCCCTTGCATCTATTTACTTTATTATTTTATGGTTCTTCACAACTTTTAGTGTTAATGCTTTTGTTCCCAATTTTGCTATCCTTTTTGTCCTATAACTTATCCTTTCGATCTCAAATTTCATTTTAATTTGCCAAAATGTATAATGCCATCATTTGCAGTTGTTTTAAGCTCAACTTTTACCTTCTATTTTGTTAAATATTACTCTGCTTTCCCTAATCCCCTTAAGCGCCGCCACAAGCAAGTTTTTATATGAATGCTGTTCCTAAGGATTGTCTGCTTCAACTTTATTTACTTATTTCGAAATTTGTTGATTTTTTTTTTTTGTGAACTAAGTAGAAACTTGACTTCATGGCAGTTAAAATAGTAGAGCGGCGAAGAGTAGTAAACTGAGCTATTTGAAGTGCACTAAAAGCATTTCAATGGCATTGTCTTACAAAATTTGCTTCTTCGAATATTGCTATTTGAAAATTGTCACATATTATTAGGATATGAATTGAAATATTGAATACATCAGAGATTTAAAATGCATTGTTTGGTTAAGTTGAAAATATATTTGTAATTTTTATTGATTAGGAGTGATAAATATGAATGACGGCATAAAAACGGAAATACAAGAGAAAATGCGGAAACAAAGAATTTGTGTAAATAATAAAGACAATTGCTTTAAAATAAAAAGGTCCACTTTATTAAATTTTGCCAGAGGAAATTGAGAAATGAGATTATGTGGAAAATAAAAAGAAAATTTGATATTTATTTATTGCAACTGAGATTAATGTAAAAGCCACAATATAATGAAGAGAAGAGACACTAGCTCTGGTACTGAGTGACAGAACCAAGAAAGAAAAATAATAGAGGGCTAAAAGTTGACTAACAAATAGAGAAAACATTTCTTCGAAAACGCTAAAATATTCGAAGTTACCCACACTAGAAAATCTTAACGCTCTCCTCGCATCTAGTCTGAAGAAAAGTAGATCTCAAATGGAGAAGTTATTCTAGTTTTATGAAGTAGCCAGAACCTCGATTTTTAACAGCACCACAAACAGCCCGTCTTCGGTTATTTTCTTTAACCGGTAACGGTATACGAAAGATAACGAAGAGTTGGCGGGTAAAAATTTGGAATGACGTTTATTCTTGGGGAAAATACTTTCTCTGTTGAAATGTTTCATGAATAATTTTTACGAATTTTTCAGATCCGATATTTTTCAAGTATCGCTACTTTCTGTCGATACTATGTCGAAATAAAAGTATCGACATTGTTTCATCCCAAGATACTTACATATATGTAAATTCATTCGTGATTTTAAAAGTCTTAATGGGGAAGTTTTGATATTAGGAAATTGGTGTCGTATTTAAAAAAAGAAGAACAATTGCATATTCCAGTCGAGAATTACAGAGAAACGCCCCAAAAGAACGAAATAAAAAGTGTTAGTTCCGCTGAATTAACAATAACTTAGGCAGCTATCGAGAAAAATAGTCTTCGGATAATTTTACAAGAGATTTTCTCAGATGGAACCTCTATACAAAGAACCTAAAAGTCCACAGAAAATAAAAAAAAATGAATATACAAAGGAAAGGAAACGAAACCACCAATATTTTTTACGGATGAGACCAAGCGTGACGAGAGAGTTGGTGCCGGGTTTTTCTTCGGAACAACAGGGCATAACATTCAGCTTCCACCAACTTGATTATTGCAGTGTATTTGAGGTGAAACTTATAATAATTTCCAAGGCCACATCACTCTTGCACTGTGAAATGATTACCAATGATTCACTCTATACTTTCACTCACAACCAGGCGGCTATCAAATCTCTAAGGAAAGCGTCGCTGACAGAAACGCCGCCGATCTCTTAACCAGATCGCTGCGACATTTTAGGGGAATATGGGTCACTTACCCAGCTCCAATGCGGTAATATGATGGGGCTATGTTAGGCTCTATCTTTTAACCTAATCTAACCTACATAAAGTTTCCATTTTCGTCTTTACACTTTGCTAAAGCAAAAATGTTTGTGACTAAAAATGTGCAACATAAAAGCGGAATTCTGCAATACCGAATCGGCAACTTCTAGAACTATGAAGAGCAAGTAAAATATGTTTGCGGCTGTTGCATATTTTTAGGCAAAAATGAGATCAACTTTAGTTCAGTATCTCCCTGACGGCAATAGTAATTTCGGAATAGTTTAGTTTCAGAATGCACCTCAAACTTACTCTACCAAATTCTCTATTTTTCACACTACTAATTCTACACTCATGAATAAAGTGTCCTGCAATTGCAACCAAACCCTTGTCCTTACAGATGTACAGCTGTTTTTCATGCATTATTGCATATTTTTAGGAAACAGCTGCTAGGATCCCAATCGTTGTTTGTTGGCTAGTTTACATTGTTGAAAAAGTTTGTTTCCATTGTTTTTGATATCGTTTTTGTCTCGTGACAATTAACATGCCTGCTCTCATGTTTTTTCCAAAATCTCTTCTCACAAAAACAACAAAGAGCAAAAAGTGTTGCACTGCATTAAATTTGATTTTACTGCTTGCTGTGACATTCATTTCGACTACAGACGTTGCCAGACAAAACGACAATTGCTAGCTAGTTTAGGAATTTCAGTGGGTGTATGTATGATGGTCAGAGGTTGCAAAAGAAAAGGAAAAATAAAAATAAAAACAAGTAATTCCATTACTTGGGAAAAACAAAATTAAGTAGTGTATGAATATTTAGTAACCAAGTACAGTACATTAGATGTATGCGAATTTATATTGCGTGGGAGTATGTACAGAAAAGAATCAATGAATTATTCATGGAGTTTGATAGAGGAATCTGTTTTGGTTTTAAAATTGCAATTTCTTTAATGGACAGTTAGCTTGTGTGGTATTTGTGCATTTTTGTATTTTTGTAAATTGTTTTAGTAATGAAAACGAGCAGCAACTGTGACATAGAGTGCGGACGAGGTAACTGTATACATTGTATAGGTAAAGAAATTCTAGCAAGGGGAGGATGACATCTATGGGATAACGACAATACTAATAGATTTCGGCACTATCGTAATGTTAAAAATATCAGAAAAATATTAACATCTTCACATCAACAAATCAACTATGTTACAGGATACAAGCGACGGATTTAAATATTTTATTCACAAGTTTCAGCAGTTTATTTGCTTATTATTAATTTCTTATAAAAATATAGTTCATTTTTCAAAAAAAGTTGCATAATCTAACCTTCCACTCTGCGGGAATTTTAAATTCAAAATTTCCCACTTTTTTTTATCTTTGACATACAATTTTTAATAAATATATATGTATATAAATATTTTTAATACAATATAATTAATTCTGCTTCTAAAAATATACTAAAATTTTTTGCTGCAAACTTTTTGTGCAAATTTTAATAAAATTAAAGAAATTTTCATCAAAATGAAAATAGGTTTGCTTAGAAAATTTTTGGTATACTTCTTATAAATTTAAAAAATTTTTTCTTTTTAAATATAGTTCATTCCACAACAATAAACCGCAGATGTTCTAATTTCAAACAATGTGAACATTTTGAAAAACTCAAAAAAAAAAATTTCATTAGAATCTCAAACTTTTTAATTAGAACTTTATATGTTTTGTAGAAATTTGTAATTAATTTTTTCTAAAAATTGCAGATTAAAACTGCAGACCCGAAAAATTTTCTACAAATACTTATATATAACAGTGTGCGGTTGCTACCTCAAAATTTTTCCAAAAATTGTGAAGTTTGAAATTTATTTGTCAAAAATTGCAAAAAATGCAATGCTTAAAGCTACGTACCCAAGAATTTCCTTATTATATATGTAATAGTGGTGCGGTTGCCAACTCAAACATTTTCCGAAAAATTGTGATTAAAAAATTTTGAATTTTTTACGAAAATTTATTTGTCAAAAATTGCAAAAAATGTGATGCGTAAAACTATGTACCCAAAACTTGCCTAATTACATAACAATAGTGCGGTTGCCAGCTCAAAAATTTCCGAAAATTGTGACACAAAAAAATTTTGTTTGAAACATTTTTGTCAAAAATTGCAAAATAGTTTGAAGCTTGAAACTATATCAAAAATTTGAATATTTTTGATGAAAATTGATTTATCAAAAATTGCACAAAGTGTGAAGGTCAAAACTGTGTTCGCATAAATTTTCTAAAAGTATAATAGCAGGACGGTTGTCTCTATAAAATTACCCACAAAATGTTAATATTGAGAAAATTATTGTATTATAAATATATTTTTGAAATTTATATAGACCCAATACTCTCTATCAATTCGTTGTTGCTCGCTACCTCTGAAGTTTTCCCATTGCTTGAAGTGCGGCTACAGCAAATATTTTGTATTTAACATTCGAACTGGAATCGAACTCAGCATTAGGATTCCCTTTTGTGCTCATAAATTTTACATCCATCCATCGCGAAAATTATTCATTATCCTTCTAGACTCCACGCCGTATCAGCTGTTAACTGATACATTGTCAATTTTACTTCCATTTTTTATTCGCTACAGTAGAATCTTTATTTATTTATATCTATTTCGAAACCATTTTTAATGTACATACTTTCAATATTCTCTCTTACTGTCTGTCTGCAGTGCCGTCTCACTTCGCGCGCCAAAAACTTTTCATTTGCCTTACTATTTGCTTGTTTTTTTTTTTGTTTTGTTTTCTCCCCTACTTCTCTGGCCTAATTCCGATTCAACATTCCAATATCATTTTACATTCAGCAGCTTAGTTAAATTTGCTATGCTGATATTTTATTCCTCAAATTTATATCATATCTCTTTTTGTTGGATGTTTTTTTTTCTTTTCGTTTCTTTTACTGGAATGGAATTAAAAACTCGATTTTTACATTTGGCTTACAATGCTGCAGCTGCTGTCCACCGCATTATGTATGCGAATTGCAAGTGCAGTTAGAGTTGTTGCTATAACTAGTACAACTAACATTGGGATTTTACTATTTAAATTTTGAGAATTTCGAGAATTTCGATGCATAGTTGCAAATGAATGTATGTAGGTTTTCACTTACATTCGCTCATATGAAGTGTTTCTCGTTTTAAATTTGAAGGTCAAATCATGCTTCAAAAATCAATATAGCATTTTTTGCTGTGCAAATTTACAATTTTTAAATTGGAGATTTTTAAACCGCACGCTTTTTTCTATGACATTTCCTTGAGCTCATTTACATGTGATTGCTAGAACTACTTTTGTTAAAAGGCAATTACTTTTAAATCTAAAGCTGATCTTTTGCGGGTTAGCGGAAAATCTGATGACTGAAAATTTTCCGGAAGAAAGTCTTCATTATCTATATCTATCTCTAACCATTATTCTATACTAGAAATATTTTTTTCTCCATCAAAATATTTACATCAAACCTACTCCCCTTAACTTTGCTTCTTCTATTCAGCTTTTGTTTTTCTTGGAAATTCTTTTTTTTTTATTTCTTTGAAACCACTCAAAGGCTCTGAATGAACAGCTACATAGAACAAATAAAGAGGCTAATATAATTCAATTACTTACTTACGAACAATATAATAATCTCTAACATTTATTTAATTATATTATATTTTCAATGTTGTTGCAAAACAATAATTGCATGAGAAATGCTGAAAGGAAGTGGGGAGGAAATGCTAAGAAAAATTTACTTTACTACACAGACATTGTCTGTTTGAACCATAAAATTACACGCGAAAATGTTGCGCCTGAGGTTTGCAAAGGAAAACGTGTAAACAAAAGCAGAAACACAAGTTTACATATTTTATATACAAAAATACATACGTACATACGTACGTATGTGTGTATAGTAAATAAATGTAATATAATATCCTCGCAAAGAAAATATCAATGTATTAAAAAAATACCATGATTGGAATTTATTGGAAAAAATACCAAAGTATCCGCATACAGAAAACGGAATACACAATTTTCAATTTTGATAGCATTCTTTGGCAATGGCATTGTCTCAGTGATGAAGGAGCTCAAGATTCGAATATGAAACATCGGAATAACGATAGATTCGACGAAGCTTAGTTTAAAAGCTGGAATTTTAAAAGTAATTGCCATTTTGCTAGACCTACAGCTTGGATATACGAAATTGTGTTGCTTCATTTGTGGGTGGAATAGTCAAGATAAGAAAGAGCACTATGTTAATTAGGGTGTGACGTAAACGAGACGCATTCATTTCAACGAATGCTGCTTTACTAAATCCTGTAGATATATTGATATCTCTATTAATGGGAAACTTCGTATTTTGACAAAAATTGGAATGGATTTTGTTATTATTTGAAATAGAAATTCTCGAGAACCCGCAATGCAAAAATAAAAGACGCCATATGAACCCAATCGATGCCATAATGATCAAACCCTCTTCCCGAAGTAGTTCCAAAATTGTCTTGAACCAGGTCTGAAATGGTCCCAAAATGGTTACGTATTTCAAGATCTAAAGAAGATTTTTTCACTCATAACTGTTATCAAAAAACATATAATTTTTACTAATATTTAGATGATTCAAAAATCCAGCATCGAATGGTTATTATTCTGTATTCCTGAGCGGCAATCGTTACATCGAGAAAATACCGCAGCTTACGATTCTGAATAATTTTTCACTACGAAAAATTCGAATCAGACCGATTTTCTGCTCATTTGAATTCGAACTAAATGCTGAACTCAGTACTG
Source organism: Anomoia purmunda (assembly GCA_951828415.1). Classification (NCBI taxonomy): domain Eukaryota; kingdom Metazoa; phylum Arthropoda; class Insecta; order Diptera; family Tephritidae; genus Anomoia; species Anomoia purmunda. The sequence goes on from OX639997.1 coordinate 115,597,036, forward strand.
ACGGTTTCCGGCCTCTCTTTGAAAATAAGGGCTGTTACTGGGGTCAGGTCTCATCATTGTCAGAGTTCATTTTAAGAGGCTGTTCAGTTCAACGGCCCTCCATTTATTGTTAGCCAGGATGGGAAAAACTGTGCAAGATCGCCAACAAAAAATAGTTTTTAAAAACTAACGGTAATTTTTAGCTACACCAGGCTTACACTTTATGATATTAAAATTCAATGGGCTATACAACTGTGCACTCTGAATTTATATGAAAATTTGTTGATTTTATTTAAATTATATTTATTTAAAAATAGTCCGCAAAAAAAATTGCCTATGAAAATATTACTACACCAAAAAAACAAAAGAACTTAAAAACATTTTCCTATAAAATATTTGATGTAATTTTTTCTTCACATTATAAGTAAAAAAGTATTATTTAAAGTCGGCCTTCGAATAATTCTTAGCCGTAAAATAAGTAAGAGTATATCGTAAGTTATCTGCTTGTCTTAAGGCTAGTAATAATTTCACAGCCGTGAATTTTCGCCAACAACATGCATTTGGATTGCCATGAAATGTTGCTAGCAACCAAAATTTTTTGAAGTGCCTAAAAAAGATGCCGCATAAAATCAAATTTAAACAAATACTATAAAAATATGTCCTTACTGAAGTGCCGAGCTGTATTTTTGTACGCAATTTTAAATGACAAATGCATGTTAAAAGTTGTGAAAAAATGTTGCTGGCGACATGTTGCTAAGATGTTGCGAGCCTTTCACAGTGTCAACAGAGCATAACTTTGTCGTGGAAAAGTTTTGGACTTTCACGCTTTCTTCATGAGGAACCATTTTAGAAAGACTGTGACAGTTTCAACGCACGAGTTACCAAATCTTTCGTGGTTTCTTATTTCACTGAAGTTATGAAAAGTTGGAGTGGATCTCAGTATTTACTTGGTAGCGAAAGTCTGCCATTTACACCAGTACTAGCCAAGAATATCTTGTAACAAATTGGAATAAACTTTGCTACTGACATTTGTTTGCATCTGCTTTCTTTTAAGTGACAAAAATTGAAAAAAACCAAGTCGAAAATTCAATTATGAAGTCGTTCGTGCAGTTAAACATCGCTGGTTGGCGAAATTTGTGAGAAGAAATATTACATATATGTATCTAGGCAGATATTTGAGATCTGAATATGTACACACGCTCGACTTATTTGCTCTTTCTCTCGCGAATTTCGTCTTATATTTATTTCTTAATATGGCAGTGTTGCAGGTAGAAAATCAGCCGCAAGCAGCTGTTGATTTGAGATACGCGTGGTGAGCATATGGTGGTGCTCTGCCACTTCTGGTTATAAAATTTACGAGCGTACTATTTGTTTGTTTGTTTGTTTGTGTGTAACATGGTGGATATCTTGCCACAAGACATTTCCTTTTACTTCCTTCATTTTCATCTTAATGCCCTTACCGCATTTTTGTCGGTTTTAATTTCCTGATTGTCAGCCAAGGTTACGTTGGCATCACTTGGTTTTTTCTTACTCTGCGTCTCTTTCCTTATTATTCTATAAACATTGCCAAACCGGCATTTCCTTGCACATTTCCTTTTTCAGCGCCGATTTAGGTTTTCGTGTAGATTTTAATTTTCCTAGTTGTGTGGGTGTGTCTGTTTTTATCAAAAACGAGTATGTGCAATTAATTTTTGTCTTTCTTTGAGTACATGTAAAATATGTTTCCATGACTCTAGAGGTTCTCATATGCCGCACAATCTTCCCCATGCTTATTGCGTGCTGTAGTGGTGTACAGAGGATACACCTAGATAGTGTTTCAAAAGCGGCTTAGGTTTGTCTACTAACATAAATATCTACATATACATATCTTATATAAATATAGTTACTCACAAAAGTATTTTGCTTTGGGTTTCTTTTTATTATATTCAACATTTTTTTAATAGTAAATTTTTTCGATGATTGTTTTTGTTTTGGTTTTAATTTTTAGCGAAAACCATAAAAATCAATGTTTCACATTTTGCACAAGATTAATACAAAATTAAAAAAGTGTCATCTTAATATCATGGTAGCCCAATTCAATTCTTGTAAAATAAAGTTGAAGTTTCAAGTGGCTACAAGTTACCGTCAGTACTCGAAAAAAAAATTCTCAAAAATCAATGCGAATTTCCAGCCACTTGAAATTTGCACTTTATTTTACTAGAACTGAATGGGTCACAAAACTGTATGCTCAGAAGACTTCAATTCTGATAAAAAATTTGGGAATTTAAACAAAAAAATTAAAATTGTGCGTAAAAGGTTTGATATTTAGATGGAAATGTGTTGAATTTTTATTAAGTTTATACAAAATGTGAAACATTAATTTGTACGATATCCGTTATAAAATTAACTTTATTTAAAAAAAATCAACAAAGTATTTGCCATTATGCCGTTGTATCGCCTCCCGATTGTCTTATCTACTGCGCCTAAAACTATGTAGCAAATATGGCTTTGAGCCTTCTAACGATGACAACTGTCATTCAAGTTGTTATACTCGAGTGGGTACATGACAACTACATATGTTCATATTCTGCGTCATAGTTTTAGGCCCAGTAGCTATGATAATAGTCATGCGAGCGGGTTCGTCATAGCCTTGGGAATAAGGCAGTTATTTCTTTCAATATTGCAAAGTATGATTCTTGACAATATTCTGAAAAAAAACATACTTTTAAACTTGGAAGGTATCAAAATAAAGACAAAAATTTGAAATCCCATGCATACTTTAAGGGGTTGTAGGTAAATTGGTTTGTTTTTGTAGTATAGCGTTTATATTTTATCATGGTTTATAGAATTCGGATTTTTATGTCAAATATGGAGCCTAAAAATGTGTACCATCATAACTGAAAAAAACTGTATTTTAATTGGTCTACACCCTGCTTATAGTTATGAGGGTACATATTTTTTGGTTGCTTGTTTTATTTTTGGCTATAATCCAAAATCTACTGATTTGTCAATATTTTGCTCCATTGTTATTTCAGTACAGTTCCTGTACATTTTGCTTCTTTCATTTCGCTTGAGTCGCTTGGTAAAGCTATTGGTGTAATCAATGAACGTAGATTAGTAGATTAGTAATATTATGGTGTAATTTTTTTGCCTTTGTTATTTTCGTTTAGTATCTTGTGTTTTTTTTTTCTAATAATTGCTGTATTATCTGCTTTAGACTTTGAGATAAACTCTATTTTGTTGGCTAATTTTATCACCGCTACTTTTTATACTTTGAACATTCGTTCATATTTTGTTGCATAGTGTAAGGCGTGTCATAGTTTTTTTTTATTTATTCCCAATCCAACCTACTTCTGCTCTCCTTTGCCCACTTACATATTTTCTTCTTTTAGCAAATACCTCGCATTCTTTTTCCAATTCTAAAGCCGTCTATTCAGTTATAATTTTACTTTCATTTTTCACTCAAGAAATTTTCCTATTTTCATCCGCTTTTCTTCATTCCGTACAAATTAAGTCTCCCAAAGCTACCACTTTTTCACTTTTGCTGTCGCAACTTTTCGTAATACAACCATCGCCAACAACACAGCCTGCGCATCCGTTCACTTTCATTTTGAAATATTTTGACAGTTGTGAGTGTCTGTCAAAGTTGGTTAGCATCCGAAGCGAAAGTTAGCTTCTGCTCTAAATATCTATGTAGCTATTTTGGCTCTGTCGGTAAAGTAGATTTTGCTATTTTTGTCATTCTCAGCCCTTTCACTGGCTTGAAGTAGCGCTGCTAGTAAAATACTTTTGAAAGTCGAAATTATTCAGTAGAGTTTTCTTGTTTGCTTATCTTTACAACACTTTCGCTCGTATGCTCATTTCAGTTAAAGTGACTTTCCTTGTTGAACTGAATTTTTTTTCAACTGCTTTTTTATGCGAATCGCTTTTGCTTTGAGTTTGTTGGAATTTTACAAACATCCAGCTTTGTAAAAAAGGCTTTACCTGGCAAGTTTTATTTATCGAACGTAAAAGGGAATAATAAAAATGAGAACTTAAGATTTTTTCTTTCAAAAATTTCCTTTGATAGCATTTTTTGTACAATCTATCTTTATTTTATGGCCAACCTTAACTTCGCGCTATCAAAATCTCCACCACCTTGCCGAATATTCAGGTATATATGTACCTACCTATTTACTTTGTACAATTTGCCACAATCATGCAACTTTCTGCTAGTTTCCTTGATAAAAAAATTAATAAGGCAGAAAAAGACTTCGCATTTTGCCTAAAGTCATAGGCATTGGGAAGGTTTTTGCCAACTTTCGCAAGGCTTACAAGAAAATGGTGTTGATAACCGAAAAGAAAATAAAAAAATAACGAAAAGCAAATTCGAAAGCACCAAAAAGAAAGCAAATAAAATGTACCAACGAAAAGGATTAAACAAAATTTGCAGTAATTAAAATACTTTTTCGTCGGTTCTTCACTTTTTTTTTAGCCGTAGGTAAAATGCTAGCAATGCCGTCGCAACTACTCAGGATCAAAAGCTACTCAAGGCGCTCTCAAGCATTTACTCGCAAATATATTAATCTACTGCTACTTATTTACATATCGATAACACAAAGGAATGCGTCTGAAAGAGGGTTAACTCAAGCAACTTAAGTGTACTAAGTTTCGTTGACAATGCCACGAGTTTAACTACACATCGAGCCAAGTGCAGCCGATATTTTAAGCATTCTGTTTGCATTCTCTCAAATTGTGCCATTCGCTTTGTCGTTCGCTTTTTCTTTGCTTCATTCTTTTGTTAGTGCATTTTCATAGTTAATGCTTGGTTAGTCTTTTAACTCATTTAGTGAAATTGCATTAAAGACAAATAACTGGCGTTGTGAGGAGACTTTGTTTGCTTTAGCACTTGACAAGCGTCTAGTGGAAATGCGAAGAATAAGCGCCGATGAGTGGGTTTGCTTAAGTTTTTGTATTAAATTTCATGTGATATGCTAAAATAAATAGTTTAATATTATTAAAAGCTAATGTTATTAGATGGGTTTCTATTTGAGGCCCATTATGTTGGTATTAAAGAAGAGAAAATAAAAACTTGAATTGCGTTAAGTTATAGGAAAGAGAAAAATCAACAAGAATTGTGTGCGTACTTCCCTGGCAAGTCGGAGGTTGCGAATTCGTACCCGGGCAGGGTCTAGAGAGGAATCTGATGAGGAGATGTGGTGATCCCCGAAATGGCAGCTATAATTTCTACTGCTGTGAAAAAAAATATCAAAAAAATATTATTACTATACTTAAATAAATTAGGCCATAAAATTAATATATGAAAGCAAAAATGTAAAGAAACCTGCCTATTATATTGAGAGTAGCTCAAATGCAACTATTTCAAGTTCACTATCTGTTTCATGACCCAGTTCCATTCTCCTGTCGAGATATTCCTTACCACATGGACTAGGCTTAGTTGATATATTTTTATTTGTTGATTCTTATTTTTTTGAAAAGAAATATAAAATAAAAGTTATTTTTTGAGTTAAATGTTTTTCTTAGAAAATGAATTTTTGAGTTTTTTTGCTTACACATTTTTTTGTTATATTTATTTTTTAGAAAGTAAAAGTTTTGTTGGAGTTTTATTTCTTAGTTAGAAAATAATTTAGTTTTTAAGTTTTTTGACTGGAAAAATAAAAGTTGTTTTATTTTTCGTTTAGAATATAAAAGTTTTTTGTTTAGTTTTTTTTTTTACTTAGAAAATATTCGGGTTTGTGTGAGTTTTATTTTTTAATTGGAAAATAAAAGAAATTTTCTGTGTTTTATAAAAAACATTTTTTTTTGATTTATGTTTTTTTTTCTCATAGAAGATCAACTGTATTTGTAGAGTTCGCTTAGAAAATGAAAGTGTTTTGTGTTTTAGTTTTTACTTAGATAATAAAATTTTGTTTTTCAGTTTTATTTTTTGTTTAGAAAATAGTAGATTTTTTCAGTTTTGTTTGGTTTATATTTCGAGCCTTATATTTACCTTTTTTATTTATTTTTCTTAGAAAATAAGATTTATTTTTTTTTTTGCTATATTTCTCGCTTGAAAAATAACCGTATTTTTAACTATTGTTTCTTTGGTTAGATAATAAATGTTATTTTTTTTGTGCTATTTTTTGAGTTTTTTTGGTGCTGTATTTTTGTTTAAATTTATTTTTTTGCTTTAAGGTTTCTTTAGAAAATAAGTGCTGTGTTTTGAGTTATCGTCTTTGCTTGGATTTATTGGTTATTAGGTTTTTTTTTTGTATTTGAAAATAAGTTGTTTTCAAATTTTTTTGTTGCTTGAAGTGAATATTATGTTTTGTGATATGTTTTTTGTTTTGGTATACGTTTTTTGTTTTGGTTTTTTGCCTAGGAAATGAGAATTATTTGTGAGCATTACTTTTTCATAAAAATTAAGTTATTTTTTAACTATTATTTTTTAGTTTGAAAACAAGATATATTTCTTTAATTTTATTTCTAAATCATTTACTAAAAAGTAATTTTTTAATAAAACGTATAATCGTTTTTGCTTACTATAATCTCACTGAATTAAAATGTGGAATCAATGAACTCAGGCGAGGACCTATTTTTTTACAAACAGGACGAGTGTTTTTCTGATCGATCGATCTCTATACAAATTAGTTTGAAAAGAAATGAAAAAATTAGCACTCATTCCTGCTAAGACTGTTATTTTTTTGTGGGTACAGCATTTCTTCTCCCCTAACACTGCGCTCATAAATTCTACAATAATGCACTAATTTTACATTTGTTTCACACACACACATGGCCATATTCTTGCTTCCATAGTATAACAGAAATCTGCTTTCTCTCGCATATACGCCTATTGTTGTTGTATTTGCTATATATCTGCTTCATATGCCCAGCTCAATAATTCAAACTACAAATTCTCATAAATATTAATAGCGTGACAAGGCATGACAAACTGCTAGTTACATTGGCAAAACGAACGAACCCATGACAGGGAGTTGGCATTAACTTGCTGCTGGCTTATTTTGTTCTGCCGAGCAAGCAAAAACAAATTAAATAAACAATAACTAAACAAGAGTCCTAATGAAGTTGGTAAAACAGAAGAAGATATGCCAGTGGGTGTGCAAGGCAGTGTAGGTATTTACGTAATGTATAAAGATCAAATGCTATACTAAGTATATTGTTTTTTTCTTTTCAATCAAAGCGGAACGAAATGATGTTAACTTGGAGTGTCACCAAATCTGAAATAAACTTAAAAAATACATACATACATATATACATTTCTTATCTTGATAATCAAATTACTTGATTTTCAATAAAATTTTTCTAACCATCTCTTCATTTTTTCTTTTCTTTCCAGCCCACAAACTATGTCACCATAACTAGTCATCATCGCGGCAGCAATAGCGGCATTGTTGGTGGCGTTGGTGGTAATGAACAGCCCGGTGACACCACCGATGCTGCGGCAGAGACAGCGCGTATCAAACAATTGGTTGGCCAATTACAGAATAATCTCTGCAATGTGTCGGTGTTGAGTGATCCCGACTTGGATTCTTTATCGAATATGGATCCCAATTCGTTGGTGGATATAACGGGCAAGGACTTTATGGAGCAATTGAAGGATTCAGGCAGGTTAGGGGGAGAGGCCCAGATGTGGTGGTTATCCCCCCCAACATCTTTGTCTCGATGTGCTTTTCTATCTTTCTAACTATCTAACTTTCACTACTATACCTACGCTTATATGTTTAGTATTTATTTATATTTGCATGAATTTATTTGTTTTTTTGGAACAAGCTTTAGTTTTACGCAGTAAAATTTTTGCATTTTGAATTCTAATAATTTTTTTGTACACTATTACCTAAAATAATTTGTTAAAGAATGCCAGCTTTATTTACGAGCTTTATTTAATTTGGTATAGTTTGTGGGTAGTAAATTTCGTTATAACCTTAAACCTCTAGCAAGAAACGTTTCCAACTAAAACCGATGAAGGGAAAACTTCTCCCCGCACTCTTTCGGAACATCGATGATAGATCGACACCTAAGATGCGCACGTTTCCCTGTAGAATGCATTTTAATTTTACTACTTTTATTTATTAGGAGGCTTCGGGTCGCCTCGAGTGTTTTCAAACGGGATGTCAGGTTCTTTAACCACTTTATTACTCTTTAAACCCCTATTTTATTAATTTGTTATATCCAATTAATTTATATTCAAAATTTCCTAATGAAATTTGTTACCGTTTTAGTCATCGGCATTCTAGCTTACTGGTAACACTGTCAAGAGTGTGAAACATACCATAGGGTGTGGTGAAAATATGTTATTTGTTTCCTGCCATCAATAACTTTATCGTTTCGTAATTGTAAAAGTTCCAGCATACGGTCATAGTCGTAGAAAAGTTTCGATTGAGCAGAATAGGTCTGTTAGCGAAATGTAAAAAAGTTTGGTGACTCAAATGCGTCAAAACATTTGCCACCAATTTGTCTTACCTTTATCTTTTATCTTTTGCCTAACTTGAAGCCTGGATTGAGACTGATATATTGCGATAAGTTTATAAAAATATGTGACTCTATGGATGCTGGAGCATTCGCGGATGAGGGTGGTGGGTAGTGGCTGTTAGAGTGCTGAGGCTGGGATGGGTTCGCTGTTATAACACGATACGATACCATATCGATATTTTTGCCATTCGATACCGATATTTTCCACTCGATACATTTTTTCGAATTGTGTTATTTTTTTACATAAATGCTCCTAGCGTATCTAGAAAATTTTGAAAAACATGTCGATAACCTTTTTTCGCAGCTAGGGCTCAAAGGAATCGAGTACCGCTTAAAAGAATCGGGTACAATAAATATTGAATTTAAAAGACTCGATAGCAAAAATATTGACACAAAATTAAAAATGAAATTCAGTCACTATTTTTTATCAAGCAATAACTGTCTGTCCATTTCGATTTGACACCAATGCAAAACTCTAACATTTTTTACATAGTGTCATTTCGTGCCATATTTCGTCGTCAAAAATTTGACCTAATGAAAACCAAATTCGAGACGATACTGGGGTTCAAGTACTCGACACCAACAAATGTGGTCTAAAAACTATGCGAATGAAAAAACAAGCATATTTTACGGTTATGTTATTGAAATCAAAAGAAGGAGACAATCCTATTTACAAAAAATTTTTGTATTAAAAATCTGAAGTTTCTATACATTTCCAAAACTTGAATTCCTTTAAAAACACTCACGGTTTGCTGCTTTCGCATTGAATAATTTATTAGCGTCTACAACGCATACATTGTAAATAAATAATAGCCCTACAAGCTTGTGCGCCTTCATTTATACTCGTAAGTCAAAAATCCAATAGCCTAATGGCGTTTATTAAAATATTCACAAAGCGTATAGTATAGAGTTGTCTTAATTCGATTTTGTAGAAAAGCGTATGGTAATTTATAATACGTTACGCGACAAGCAATGCGGAAGTACGTTACGGAATTTCCATTAGCGGCATATTTTTTCAGCTGCACAACGCGATAATTTATCAATTTTTTGACAAACGATCCAGGAGCCAGGACATGGGCAGGCATTTTAAATTTCCTTTACCTTGTCATACAATGCCGGCGATATAGTTTATTCATAACGCAAAATGGATGATGATTTTTTTTTTAGAAAAATGGGCAGCAAACAAAAAAACAAAAAAACAAAAAACAAAAAAAAAAAAAAGGTTGAAAGAGTTGTCGGTTAAGCCAGCCAAGGGTAACTGGTAGGCCGAATAAAAACTAACAAGCATTCAGAAAGCCGAATGATGGCTTAGAGTTTACATAAAAGGTGGTTGGAGGTCGTGAAAGGACTGCTAGCCTATTTGAATGGCTAGTTAGTGGGGAGTTGGGGGGAAAAAACTAAAAAAAAAAGAATACTGAGAGTTAGCCTGCGCGATTGAAATGCAGGAAATGTGGTAATGAAAAAATATGACATGGAACAGGCAAATGAATAATGCAGCATGTAACCATGACGGCTGCCACTGGAAACCCGTAAAAACTAGGCGGTCAGAAAGGACACACATATGTTGCATGCAACAAAAGCCAACAGATACAAATGATTTAATAAAGTGTGATAAATGGAAACGTTTTTCATACGGGCGGCATAAGAGGCATTGTGCGAGTGTAAAGAGTAGGATAAATACCGAATGTCTATATGAATTACTAAGGCATACTTACACACATTGGCGCACCCAAGGGGAGGGTGGTTGGGGGTTCTTGTATTTTCAATATTTTTCAACCTACATATATAACTAAAACATGAAATGTAAAGAATTCGAAAAACCCAGAACCCATTTTAATCTCATTAGGCTCAATAGTTGCGGAGTTTTTAGAAAAAAATTTCAAAACTATTTTGTTTCGAAAATTTTTAAATGTTGTGTAAATGCAAGTTTACAAGTTTTTTCAAATTATATTCCGAAAGTGTTTAGAAAAAAAAGAATTGCAAAAGCATGGTCCAAATCTCTAAATTTTTTTTTAAGTTACGTGCATTTAAAAAATTAATGATATTTTTTATTCCAAAATCAATTTAAAAAAAAACGGCAAAACAACAAAAAATTAAAAAAAAAAATCAGGGAAGCCCCTCTCAAGTGGTACTACAGTATAAACAATTATGAAAAAAAACCAAGTTACAAAAGCCAAATGGTGTCCGATTTGGCGTGGAATGCCTCAAATACATGTGATCTCAAAAATGTATTTAAATCAGAGAAGGCTCGTTCAATCAAAATTCGAAAATATCAATTTCATTGCTGTGCAAATCTGAACTTATTTTTATTTAGAAGAGTTTTTGTTTTAAATCATAGAATAATCGTTATTTTGTAATCTGTATTTTTTCGATCAAAAATAACCGATATCCTGGTGAATTGAAGAGTGAAATTTTACCGATCACATGTGATCGATATTTTTTTATTTTTTTTTTCGACCATATTTTTCGACATATTATTGCCATCGCCGACAAATATTTTTGCATTTATTATAATCGAATTTAATCGGCAAAATTTAAGCCCAAGAATAAAGATAATTTTTTTTATCGAAAAAATCATTAAATCATTTTTGTGATTTTTAAATTTTCCATCAAAAATAATCGTTTTTTCTATTTAACATTTTCCGGTCACATGTGATCGATATCTTTTTGATTTTTTTCTCGTTGATAAATCAAATTAGTGCCATTGCCACAAATGTTTTTTGCATTTATTATAGTCGAAAAATTTATAACCGATAATAACGGAGTTTTTTTTATTTAAAAAATAAAAATCGCAAAATATCGACGAAATATGGATGCAAAATTTAAATCCAAGAATAACGATTATTTTCGACCAAAAATAAAAATCACAAACAATCGACCGAATATGTTCGGAAAAATTAAAATTAAAAAATATCGATAAAATGTTATCGAAAATATTAAGATCGCTAAATAACGTTTAGGCCATTAGCTTTTGTTTTTTAATTATAACCGTTACGGTACCTGATTTAAACGTGTAAATAGCGGCTACTATCTGTAGCGAATTTTCAGTGTTCTACGGTGATATATCTGGGATGCGTAAAACTCACTCCAATATTTCTTTCTGCGAGAGCCTCTGTACATTAATATTTGTACCATGCCAGCATAGGTTTGCTATTCTTGTAAATGTGTTTATATGGGGTTTATGCAATTAACTGCATTTCAACGGCAGCGAAAGTCCGCACCGCCTTGCCGGTGATAGATATTCTAACTGACCACCAGTTCACTTCATCACCCATTCAAACCAACGCCTGCATTTTTACCATCACTCTCTACAATGACGACGTCGGCGGCGGTCGCGGGGACGACGTAGAGATGATGGTCAGCTGTCGCTTTCAAGGTAGTAGTTTCAATGCCTCGAGCTGCTGGTCCCACAGGCTCGCAGCTTACACCTTTCATTCGCTTGCATGTGTATGGATGTGCATTTGCAATTTCCACTAAATGCACACACCCTCGGACATTAATAGATACGAGTAGATAGATACATAGTATGTGGGTTCTCACTGGTGTGCGGTTTGAATAATGAAAACGTCATCTGCATACACACCAGCGGAAAATATCTACAGCAAACAGAAGCACATAAAGCATAGCTCGGTGGGAGTGCGTCTCACTGGGCGCCTCTACCAATGGCTGTATCTATCTATATGCGTACGTAAATAAATAAATAAATAAATATGTATTTACTTGCGTTTATATGAATGTAGGTTGATATTTACAACAATTATGGCAATACGAGTATACGCATTTTTTCTGCGTTGTTGACTGTAAAAACCCCATTGAATTAATGGTTGTCCATGTCGGTTGCTTTTACGCGCCTTCCTTTTTATATACAGTTACGCACATGCACACACATACATACATATGTATGTATGTAAGTAGGTGTATGTAGGCGCATGCTAGGCAGCATCTCCTTTAAATGTATAAGTCTCTTTCCTTTGTTTACTTCCGTTGTTTACTGCTATCCTGCTTTTCGATTAAAATTTGTGGTTTTAAGATTATATTTTTGCTTTTTCGTTTTGTTTCCGAATAAGAGAAAATACTGTTTATCGCTAGCTCATAATTGCTTGCTGCGGTTGAGAAAATAAGACAGGTTTATTGAAATAAAGAGTGCGTGGAAAATCGCAATTTTCTGTAATGGTGATAAGAGCGCGTGTGGAGGATTTTGAGCGATCCATCTAAAGAGCGTTGCCTGTTCTTTTTTCTAACCGATGAAAATGCCGCACCGCCATTTTATTTTATTTTCGAAGCAATTATTAGTTGGAAATTTATGTAAAAAAAATTTGAAAGTTTATTTCTTAATTAAAAATATTAAAATATTGTGTATTTTTCCGGGACCTTGAAAGTTATAAGCTATTTGAAAAAAGTGTTATGTAGGCCTTATATTTTGATTTTTATCTTTTTCATCTTTAAAGAATTATTTCACAAAATCGGACAATAAAAGGGCTTATTTATTGAAAAAAGAAACACATCTCAACAAATAAAAATTATTAACGAGCGAACATAGAACTTATGAAATAATTCTTAAATTTGATACAAAATATAAAAACTATAAAAGTTTGGGTTTTACGTGAATGAATAGATCTAGAGTGATATTTTCGAAAACTCCTTCATGTTGGGGTTTTTGTTTCAAATTTACACCCATAACAAATATTTGCGGTCCATAATAATGGAGATCACAAAAATATGTTCTGCATTTTTTTTTTTATTTAAAAAGAAAAATTAATGATTACGTTTGATTTTTGTAGGTCACAGATTTAATAATAAATGTAATTAATTCAAAACTAAAGTGTTTTGAGTTTGCAATAAATTAGAAGGCACTAGCTTATCACACTAGCGCGTAGCGTTAGTTGCCTTGCGAGCTAGCTTCTTCGAACCTAGGTAGAGTCAACAAAGAAGTCTAATGAGCAGATTCGGCCGAAATAATAGCTGTAACTTTTACCGCATTGACTATTTTTGTTTATATAAATTTTCATGCTAGAAAAATGAAGAAAATAAACACCTGTGATCATGAAAATAGTAGCAAAATGTATTGACAACTTTGCTTTATTCTTATTTAATTTTTGTTACTTTTACTATAAAAATAAAGTTCATTCTTTCACAAAAACTATATAAGATCAGGTTACAAACTTACTAACTAATTTATAAAAATTTGAAAAATTAAAAAAAAAAAATTTAATCAAAATTATAAATTTTCTTAGAACTTTGGAGTATGCAGTTTTGTTGCCAATTTAATTTTAGTGTACTCGTATAACGCATAAAAAAGTTACTTTTTTGTGGAAGGAATGGCGAAACGCCGTCAGTAAAAACAAAAAATTATTAAAAATTAACTAGAATTTTTAGCTACTTGAAACTTGCACTTTATTATAGTAAAATTCAGTGGACTACCGAACTGCATACTTTATTCTTTTTTTTATTTTGGGTTAAAAAAAAATTTTGATGACTACTTTTTTTTAAATTAGCCGCTTTTTTAAATTTTCTATAAAGTTTTAGACTTTGACTTTCATGGTTTTTTGTTATACTTATGTGATCATGCGGTAAAACTTTTTCAAAATTGCACCCTTTTTTCTGATTTCCCGAAAGCAAAGAATTCTCATTCAATTTGTTAGAAAATTCTCAATCTTTTTCTTATCTTTTTAGTTATTGTCGATATTAATCTCATTATCGGTATAATAATGTCGATGTTGTTATTGGTTTGGACATCGTTATATGTTAGCGTTATCGATGGAAATCTCGATAACAATAAGATTATCACTATCGATATTCCTGTAACATCGATATTGGTAATGTTATCCCTGTAAAGAAAAACTACTGACACAAGTTTTGAATGACTCCAATGCAACGGTGCGCATTAACTGTAAAATATGACGAGGCATCGAAATGAATCGGCTATACGAGTAGTAGCTTTATTCAAGGTTGCTGAGGTTGCTTTTAATTATATCTGATTGATTTTTATTGATGCGAGCTAAATTCTGATCATTTGCGAATTTCACTTAATTGCTTTTAGTTCAGTTAAAAAGTTATTATATCGATAGTTTGAAAAACAAAAAAAAATGTATTTATAGTTATATCCCACAATGGCAGGCCTAAATGTCCTTAAACTTTCAACAATTTTATTTTATTAAAGCTTTTAGACTAACACAGTTATTTGTTGTTGTTATTTGTAATCGTATTTGGTAAATATTTAATTGCATTACTAAATTCACTAGCACTAAATTAATTATTTATCCTATTACATTAAATTTTTGAGTAAATATGTTTAAGAGTTCGAATGTAAAAGAAAAAAAATGTATTACTATTGAAGATTCATTTTGTATACCAAAATCGTAGAAACTAATACATTCGGATTCCTATTTCACTCAATCATTCAATACTCATTGCAATTTTGCACTCGCTCCCTGTGTTTTTTTAATCTTCCATAATTTTTATTTTGCTGTGCATTCCTTTCAAATGCAGACCATTGTGTGCAAAGCGAAACGCTGAGGACCGAATTAACCTGTTAAGGTTATTGCGCGAAGGCGCCATATTTTGCTCCGAACGTTATCCGGAAGATGCGGAGGCAATCGATATGGAGATTAGTCGACAATTGAATATGGATGTAGCGCAAACAACAACAATGGTAACAACCAACACCAACACAACAACAACCATAACAGCAAACACAACTACAGTAAATATTGGTGCACTAACACCTCATCAACATCAACAACAACAACAACAACAGCAGCGGCAGCAGCAACAACAACAACTACTACACCAACAACAACAGACTAATACAACAAACAAGACAATCGAACAAGTTCAAAATGTAGCCGCGGCGGCGATTGCGGCGGCAGCAGCTCAACGTATGGCAGCAATGGAGGCACAAATGACCTCAGTCGATGTGGTGACCATTGTGGAGACACATGCAGCGGCGGTGGCAGCAACAACAAACACACATAACAACAATCAGCAAAAGACGACGGTAGCTGGCGGTAATAACAATAACAAAACAAACGATATATGACTACCGATTTTTAGTAGTATAACTTGAAATCTAGAGAACATCTGCAAAGAGAAGGGTTAATTTGGAAATCGCGCTATTGTATTAATAGCGGTAAATCAATACATATATATGTATGTATTGTATGCAATTGACAGTTAACGTATGGTTTATGTCTTACAAAAATAAAAGCGAAGATAAAAATTATGATTTTTGTGGTGTTTGTATGGAAGTGTTTTATTTACCGCGCGGGAAAAAGAAAGCATACATAATACTTACGGATATAATCGAAAAAAATTGCCGAATTGTATGTATTGTTTTTATTTTTACATAACTAAAATACTTAAGATTTTATTGCTTCAGAAGTGAGCATAAAAAATCACTCAATTTGTCACTTATGCGGTTAAAAAAAATCTCATATTTGAATAGCTCGATGACGAATTAATTTTAAACCATAAAGTGTCAGTTAGTACAGATGAAATGAAGCTGACAAAAATAAATATATAGCACTCACATTTTAGCTTTTAGCGGAGTATCACTCAAAAACTCACTCAAATATACAAATGTGCACTACTCAGAAATCGTAATTTTTACTCAAACATTCAAACTACTTGGCACTAATATACTCTAAACAAACACGCACTCGATTAGGAAAAAACTCATTACTCAATGTGCTCATACCCAAACGATTTCAATTAACTCAATGCAATATTAATATTCATAATTTTCACAAATATATATTTTCATTTCTCAACGCCTCGTTCTAAATTACTTGACCTTCAGGTCTGATGAGTTAGTTACAATATCAGCAAATAGTATTTAATTTTTTTAGCTCACTTAATTTTCATCAAATTTTTTTCGCAATATCACTCAAAAATTCACTCAAGTAGTGAAATGAAAAATCATTAATTTCATTATGCTCTCATATTAACTCACTCGGTTTCACTCACATTGTTTAATGCGCTCATGCTCAACAGTTTTCAGCTCACTCAATTGAATATCAAGACCAAAGTGAATCGGATTATTTGAATATTATGTTCATGATTCTTATTACGTATTGTGTGTATTGTGTTTGGCTAACTCATCCTAAAAGCACTCAAGAGTTCACTCATTCTAATTTTGATTATTTTTGATGCTCAGGGCTTATTAGTTGGTTGTAGTATCAGCCAATAGAATTTAAGTTTTTTTACTTACTTCCTTTTATCTCATTATCACTCATAAATTCTCTCAAATATTTACAAATCGCAAATTGGATTCAGAATGCATCTATTTGGATCATCATTTCATTATTTTCAGCTTAATAACGGAATGTCCTAAGGGAATGTTGCCTTCGAACGACTCACTCTAATGTATTTAAAAAATTTTAACTCATTCAGCTCATTTTATACACCCACTCACTGTTTTGTCTTTAATTTCTTCCCTGTTTTAAGTTTTCAATAACTGGAATGTTGCCCTAGAGTGGGTTACTCAAAAAAAAAAAAAAACTCGAGTACTGCAATATCTTCAGTATTATTTGTTTTAACTCATATCGTTTCGGATTTCAATCAGTAATATTTTATCTCTTCCCTACTTTAATTTAGTATAAATGTTACTCACTCAGTTCATTTATCTGATTTTTATTAGCCCAACTTAAAATTTTTTATTAAACGAAATTCACTCAATATTGTTGAGATTTAACATTTGATCGTATATTTATTTTGAAATACGAACTCATTTTGGAGCGCATTCTTCCATTTTGAAAACTCACGTGAATTCACATAGACCTTATGAGTCTAAAAAAATGACTCAAAAGTCACTCAAAGCAATTCACTCATATTCATCTAAGAATAGTTTTCATCTATGTATATACCATTTATTTAATTTTTTACACATTTTCCGAGCTTAAGCATTCAGTAATATTTTCACTCAAAACCTTTATTTGGTGTCCAATTAAACTCACTCATCACATAGCACTATAAAATTCACTCATACTAGTATCAATCAAATTGATAGGTTAAAAATAATATCGTAAATTTGTTTCACTACCACTACACGACGTAACGGAAGTATTTTAATGTTAAATGTTTAACAAGTAAGTAACGAAAATATGACAAAGTAAATGAGAATGAGGGGATAAAAAATAATATGAAATAAAAGAAAAGCATCTATGTCAATGTTGCGTAAATTAACATAAACATAAATAGTTACGTATAAATTTACAGCAAGAATTATACAATTACAAAATTACAATTATGGATATATCCCATGCAAAAATTTGACAATTGGAAATCGCTTGTTTACAAAAACGTTATGCGCAAGGCGAATTTATGTGAGGTGATGGCAATAGCGAAAAGGCGAATTCAAAGTGGCACCGAAACGTCATGATAAAGGAAAATAGAAAGACGGCTAATGGTTATTAATGGCTGCTGGTTTGTGAACAAAATATTTCGTCATTCGCTTTAGCTGACATTCTTTGTACCAAGCGAATCAAGAAGAAGAAATCAGCTGGTCTACTAACGCTTATTATGAGTAAAATTCGAATAATACTTATTGGAAAGATAAGGCAACAAGTATGTAATAAATTTATAAAAACAACACTTAAAACATTTTAACAAAATATCTAGAACGAATTCGGAAAATGAAAAAAAGAATATAATAACGAGATTCGTATCTACTCTAATAAAATTTTTCAAAACTCAACAGCAATTATTAATAATAAAAAAAGCCAAATTGAATACATTTAGTGGCACCCTGTTCGAGTGTAATGTAATGTAAAAGCCGCCAGTCGTACAGTCGCGCTTGCTAGAGATGTAAGTTTAAGAAAAAGAGAGTAACAGTAAACAAGTTACGCAACTAACGTAATTGTTAACGTATGAGTCAAATAAGTTAGATGTCTGTAAACGAAAGTTAACGTAACGTAAATGTTAAAAGAAAACGTAAAACAGGAATAATAAAACAAAGAGAATTATACAAAATATGGACGAGTGACGCGTAGAAGGAGGAAATTGAAGAATATTATTAAAAATAAAAGTTTATGTAACTACGAGTATATAAGAGCAAATGTAAGTGGTAAGAAGAAAAATTAAAGTAAAACCAAATCACATATACTGACCGTCAATATGTAGAGGCAATGCAGGTATTACAAGTAGAAAGAATGCGCTTGTAGTTGAAAAAAATATAATACGTAGAATTAAAAAGCATAATTGTATAGATATTGATGCTAACTAAAACTTTACGGTATAGTGAAGTAAACAAAAAAAGAGATAAGAGAATAAATTACAAACAAAACTAAACAACACAGATAATTCCCCAGCATACACGTAGGGTGTGAACAAAAAAATAATATACTCGTATGTACAGAAGAAATGCAGATTGTGGAGATGCTTGCTTAGCTAGACTTTTGATTGGTGGTCGTAGTGAGAACGTAGGCTAACATTTCTACAATTCTGAAACTAGATTTTTATTTATTTATGTATATTAATAGATGCATTCCACTCACTAATTATATTATTTGCATATAGTTAGGATCCGCCTCACAAAATCCGCGTCACGAGGTCGCGTCACAGGACAATTTTTGGTATTAGTTAGTTCGGAACTATTTTGGGATATTTTCGGGACTAGTTATTTCTGGACTGTTTGGTCAATTTCGAGATCATTTCGGAACCTTTTCAAGGCCATACTCGTACAGGGACTTGTTCAAGACCATTTTGTGGCAATTTTGGGACCAGATATTTCGCTACCATTTCAGGCTATTTCCGGTCGATTTCAAGAGTATTTCTGAACCTTTTCGTAGACCGTTTATGAACCAATTCGCGATCAGTGTGGGACTATTTCGAGACAATTTTAATACTAGTGTTTTTAGAACTATTTCGAGTTCATATCAGGATCATTTCGAGACTAGTTTAAGACTACTTCGGGACAATTTGGGAACTAGCTATCTCGGGAACATTTCCAAGACCGTTTCTGGATTAGTGCGGAATTAGTTTGTGACTAATCCAGAATCATTCCTAGACTAGTTCGAAACCAGCTCGGGCCTAGTTTGTGATGACGTGCTATAGCGGAATATGCCGATTAAAAATTATTGATTTTTGAGGTTTATATACCATTTCTACGAAAAATACCAAAACAAAAAAATGGAGCAATTGATTTTAAGCTCTTAAGAAGGAAATATTTTGTGCGCAAATAGCAAATTAAAGGTAAACTAAATATTTAAAGCAATAAGCTGTTTAATTCCAGAGCTGTACGTTACTGAATTAAATAATCAACGTGTTTTTACCCAACTGACACTCACTTGACGTGCTCATAATGACGCTTGGACTGGTGTGTGCCACTTCAAGGTCGTGCAAAAGAAATTAATTATTTGAATTACAGGCCATATGGCTTCAAACCTCTAATGATTACGCTTTTATTTGATGTTTTAAATTTATTTTGTAGCAAGTACCAAAAGATGTTTGTGTTTTGTCAAGCGCATTTTAGGTAGTTGAGTAAATAATTTATTTCTTTTTGTGAATTTCAATTCACCAGGAGGAATTTCATTTTACTTCTCTCATAGTGAATAATTTTTGTTGTTGTTGTGTTATTTTACTCTTCAAGAAGTTAAAATTTTTTGTTGTTAACGGTATTAATGCCAATGTCGTGGAATTCTTTTTATTTTATGGTAATGTTACCGTTACTAACAATCAAAATGTTCCAATAATATTTTTTTTAAATATTTCCATGTTACTTTTTTTTGAACAATTGTTTTTAAATAAAAACGTAGTATATTCTACTTTATAAAAAATTTACTGAAATTTAACAATCCTAAAATAATTATCGATAAAATTTTGAAATTTTTTGTCAGAATTTTTAAAAAGTTTTTGGGTAGGCAGGTTTTAGTCTATCCAATTTCAATATAATCAAGTGGAAGGTTTATTCGGAAATTAAAAATTGTATGAAAATTTTGTGAATTCTTCAAAATTTTGTTTAAAGTTAGTAAATCTGATTTATATTTATTATGATCTCAACAGCTGGTATTTGTTACCCAGATTTCTATTTATATTTTGAAATTTAACTAAATTCACCAGTGTGCATAAAATACAGAGAATTTTGCACGAACTCTTAAATCTCTATTTTTGATTGTGGCGATTCCTGCTGCATAAATTTTTATCACTTTGAAATGCATTTTTTGCTGAAATTTATATATACTTTAAAGCTATTCGAAATTTAAAGAAAAATATGTACATCTTAGGCGCAACGAATAACATCTTGTAAGCTGCCATTGAAAAGGAAGTAACTGTCAGAAGCATAAAAATAATTAAATAAATAAATTTTAAATAGTTTAAAGTTAAAAATTTTTTACACAGATAACAGCACCTAAGTGTATTTTTTTCGATTAAGGTCAATATTAAATTTAAAATGTTAAATAGTAATTTTGACACTACACTAACAGCAACAAAATGTATGTACAAACGAATATGAAATTAATAAATTTTTTGCAAATTATTTTCATATTAAATATAAAAACACGAATGCACTTCAGAGCAATTTAAATGATTTGCAATTAATTACAACAATTTATATATAGAAAATAGAAATGACACTGAGAAACTATTATAAAATTTCAACTAGTTAAAGCTAAATGATTATATTTTGAGTTCACAAGCAGCAATTAAAATCACATTCTGTATATTCTGTGGCCAACGAAACTATAAAAAAATAAAGAGAATAAATATTAAATAGGGAATTGGTTTTAAAGGTGTAAACTTATGGAAAACCACTACAGAAAATACGAAAATATACAAAAGTTCATGCAACAGGGTATCATTTACCGCCGCTTATATAAAATTTGCTGTTTTCAAATGCAATCCCGAAGTTCAGAAAGCATTTCCAAACTGCTTTCGTTTCAATGTGATGCCGAAATGCGTTATAGAATTTTTCTTTATTAGATTCCGCTAAAAACACAAGCGATTAAAAATTCCAGGACTCATATTGACTCAGCCTATGATTTCAGACACTTGAAACATATTTTTACGGAATTGTGAGCATCCAGACAATGACATCACTAATCCGTATATTAATAATAAGTAACGCAATTCGCTTTGAAAAAGTACCCCCATGGGAATATGGAATACGCGCTTTATATAAACTGAATGTGTGTCTAATTGGCAAACTGAAAAAGCAATGAGCAAATTAATAAACACTGAATATCTGATCATACAAAAAAAAAAAATTGCAAACTCACCAAATAATAGTAAAAATATTTCTTCCCAATAACACGAAACGTCATACATCATTTCATTCCATAAAAAAAAAAGAAAACAGTAGCTGCATAATTAAATAAATGACTGTGTCAAAATCCATCGAGACATGCGTGTACTAATTAAAAATATTGAATTATTTTATGGTAATAATTAAGCAGAAAAACAGCACTAAACGTAATTACAAGTAAATTTTAATTAAGCTAAATATTAGAAACAACAACAACAACAAAAACAACAGGAGAGAGATTACACACAGAGAATTAATTGAATTTAAATTTAAATTTAAAAACGTAAAACAAAAAACATAAACAAAAAAAAACAAAAAAATGTACGTAGTGAAAAAATAAAAGAAATACAAAAACACAAAAACCATATTACATGTAATGTATATGAATAAAAGTCTAAATTAAAATAAATAATTGTCACATTTAGTAAAGCAAAAATAATATTTTCGTGTTGTTTCTCCTGCAAATGCGGCAAGCGAGCAGAAATTAATGTAAGTAGCTAGTTGTTTGAATTAAAAATTAACAAAGAATTAATTAGTAGCAGTGGCGGGTCAGCCAAGTTTCTACGGCACCTTAACTAAGACCTTTTAGTTTTTCAAGCGAAAAATGCAGCAAAGTGAGATTAATATTCATAGATGACCGAAGGACGAAGAAGTTGCTTACTATGGACTATATCTAATCAATTGAAAACAATTATAGAGAATGGAAGAAAATTTTGTTAATCCTTACCAGCTTGCCAGCTTCATTTTCATCGCAGTTTAAAAAAATTTAACGGCGCCACAACTGGCTTACAAAGTTTTAGAAAGCGTACACGACATTGTTTAATTTTTAAACAAATACTTCTACGTAGAATCGAAACGAATAATCGAACGGTGAGAGCTGGTGGAGTATAAAATATTAGCAACATAACTGCATGTGAAAAAGTGGATTAAAAAAGCCAACATTGAGTTTTCCGTTGGCCTAGGTGCAACGCCAAATAAAAAAGTAAAGCAATACAACCAAAAAAAAAATGCACTTAGCGCTTAGCCAAAGAGACATCAAATGCACCGCTCGCACTTAACAACAGCCAGCAGCCAACAGCCAGTGGGCTTGTATAAAAAATATGATACTACTGTAACTAAATACATACTTACAATGTTGGAATGCAAAGTGCATCTCGTAATACGATATGCACTTGTGAGTGTGCAGTGTCATGCTCTAAGTTAAAAATAAAATATTCAATACTGACGGCAAAACAAATGCGCCGACTTTTTTCTCCATGGACATGGACGCGAGGCTACACAAAATAGGATAATAAATTTCAATTCTACCAATATAACACATTGCAAATGCGGAAAGTCGTGCAGGAGGATAAATGACAAAAGGGAAATTGCAAAAAAATTGCAACAGCGTAAAAATGGCATTGATGATACAGCTGTGATGGTGCGCAGGTAAATGGGAAATGCATTCGCTCAGGACCAGACACAACAGGGTGGAAATAAATGATGCACGCCTGATACAAAGGATTATAAAAATGGCGGCAGTGAAAATATTTACATCAGCGTAGAAGCACGAGACACTGGTACAGTTGGTGGAGCAGAACAAGTGCGAAGGTTTGTGTGTGTGTGTGTGTGTGTGTGTGTGAGTGGTGTTGTTGAGCGAAGTGTAAAAAATGGTAATCAAATTCGGTAAACGAAATTCCAACGGTGCAGCGAGATGTGCATTTGCAAAGGCTGCTTGGCGGGATATTTTCTCTACTTGCATTTTTTTTTGCTACCACTAGCGTGGAATGCCATTGAAAGGTTTGAAAAACGGATTAATAGTATTTTCTAAACGGCTTTGTTTTTGCTGTAATGTGCGACTACTTGTTTGAAAGAGGAAGACTTTAGTTTATAGAAAAAATTAAGTTTTTGTTTCTTCCCTACTCGGCAAAACTTGAGCAGGCTTGGCGAGTTTTAAAAGTTGCACTAAAATTAGTCCAGCATTGAGTTTGTGTTAATTTTGTAATACAGAAAATAATTAATAAAAGAAGAAAATACAAAATAAACCTAAAATAATTTAACGAACATAGATCATTGTAAAATTAAAAAAAATTTTCAAAAAGCAAATGGTCTGCAGTTATTTCTTTATCAGAGCACTATGCCTCTCCAATGGCTCTTCCTGCTAAGCTAAGGTAATTTCACGCCAATTATAAAATTTGCCTAGAAAATAACGGTGAAAGTTTGTGATAAAATATATTAAATACAGTCCCCTAGTCCCCTGCGGTTGTCTGTGTGGGAAAATCGCAGACCTTCAGGGCTGAAAGTTTTAAAGTAAATAAATTTGAAAATAACGGGTGATTGCAAAATATGGGACTAAATAAAATGGGCGCGGCAAGGTAAGAAAGTAATAGAACTTTGCGACGTCGTTCACTCTGATAGATCGCTATGAACTAACGAACGCTACCCCGTCGCTGTATCAAAATCGTACTTGGAAACTTCAATGGCAGGGTAGGCAAGCGAGGTTTCTATGTTTATATTGTCGAAAAATTAAGTGTCTATGACGAAACTTTCGCTAACGGCTAACGAGACTGATCGTATTTGCCGATTCGACAAGTGGCTATAAATTATGTTTCTTTCGCTGACATTCCTCCAAAATGCCATCGGCAAAATATTTTATCAAAAGCAAAAGGAATTTGTAGTCACTTCAAACTTGAAATTTTTCCAACCAATTTTTATTAAAAATTTTGAAATCTTGTGTACAGCTATTTAAACTTTTTTTTCGATGTGAATCTAAGCGGTGTTTGTTTTAGAATGAACAATACTCTAATATAAAAAAAGAAAAATAAACAGTAATAACTTTTGAGCATTTGGCAGTGCCATAGTTATGGCATGCACTGCTTTGTCAGATTATGCTAAAAATCGCAGGAGTTTTCAAATAAGAGAGAAAAAACTACTTTATCAAAAGAGCGTAATCCCAAAGATTTTTTTTTTTTAACTTAAGTTCAATGGTATAAAAGAAAATTTTGTCCAACGGTCAAGCGGAAGTAGAAGAAAGGAAATTTTCCTAGTGGACAGCACAAGTTTTTGTAAAGATCACTCCATTTGTGACAGAATATCACAATACATACCACAATTGGAGAAAAAGCTCTGCGCAATAATCCATCAAACAATGTCTAATTAATATCCCTTGTGATAATGACATTAAAAATTGTAACAAGAAGAATCGAAAAAACTGCTCCAGCTTAAATCACTCCACTGTGCGAATTATAAATGCAGCACTCATAGCAAAACGGTGCATGCCACAAACCTCAGTAAACACATGACTTACCAATGCCTCTACATATGTGCAAAATGGCAATGCAGTTGTATTTTAATCATCAGTCAATTCACTGTGCGCTCATCCATTCACAAAAACACAGATGCCTCTCACTCACAAAGTTCATGTCTGGCATACCTTATTTGTCGTGGCAATAATTATAATGAATGCAAAGTAGATTGTATGGCACGTTGATAGGCAATACAATGTCACACGTAATGCGCGTGACATTAACCACAAACAGCAATGAGTACTTTGGTACATATCTACATATGTATATCATTGTATAAAATACATTTGTACTCGTAAGCCATAGACTATAGGGTAACATTTGCGACCGATAACCTGTCGTCACTTCGGTGAGTTGCTTAATTAATTCCGCATTAAAATTTATGCAACTTTGATGACCGACTGCAGTGGCACATAAGTATCTTTGTGTGTGTGTGTGTGTGTGTGTGTGTGTGTTTGTGCTCAGGTACATATGTATGTGCATATAAATATTTTGCCTAATGGAATGCACTCCGATTGAAAGAGAAGAGTAGAGTTATACGTGCCGCATTCGAGGTGCTGCTGTTGCCGCAAGTAGAACATCAAAATTGTTTATTAAATGCTAGCTTTCGATGCTAAGTACTAGTGTGAGTTGTAATTTAGAGAGAGAGAGGGGGGAATGAAGTGCGATGAGTTATGAATATTAATAGTTGTGGGAAAATAGAAGCTAATTACACGATGTAATTAATGCATGTGAGCTACAGTTAAACCGATATAAAATTTATACGCAAAAATGCATGGCATGTAAATTTCAAGTGTTTTGTTACAAATTTGGCCTTACATCGGAGTCCTTTGTTAGGTCGCATATTATGTTACTTATTGATGGGCAAAGATTGCGTTTAACTAAATATGTTAAATTATACTGAATTTCAGCAAAAAAGTCCGCGCCGAAAGCCAGTACTTAATTAAAATTTATGGAACAAAGAATTTCTTGCTGATTCGGAAAATCAAATTAATTTATTTTTATAAGGTCAAGTATCTCTATAAACGGCTTGTAATCACTTTTTAATAGGTATACTAGTAATTATGAGAAATTGATTAATCATTCCAGATCTTTATTTTTTTTTTTTGTAAAAACAAATTTTGCAAAATTTTAAAATTTTATAAAGTTATACTTCATTATATAAAATAAACTGTATTAACAAAAATTTTGAACTTTGCACAAAATTAAAAAAAATGAAACTTACAAACTACAAAAAAAAAGAAATTATTTAGTTTTATTTTATTTTAGTTTGTTTATTTTATTTTATTTTTATTTCCATTCAATTTGGCTAAAAACAATTAGTTTTAATTTAGTTTGTCTTAAATAATATTCATTAATTTCATGGTTATCTAGAATTACTTGCTGATTCCGAAAATGAATTTAATTTATTTTATATAGACAACTTCAGTCCACAGCTTTTACATCGCTTTTTAATAGGCTTAAAATTAATTAATCATTCCAGATTAAAATTTTTTTTTTTAAACGAGAAAATTCAAATTTTTATAAAAATATATTTTATTATATAACATAAGAAAATAAATAAAAGTTCCAAACTTTGTACTGTATAAAAAAATTGATTTTGTTTAATTAAATTTAGTTTCAAGAAAAAGTACAATATTTTCATAAAAATATAGTTCATAACGTTACATTAATAATATAAATAAAAGTTTAAAATATCGTACAAAATTAAAATAAGGAACATATATACAGATTTTTTGATTTTATTTAATTTAATTTAGGTGAAACAAAACTCAAAAAAGTACAACGAATTAAAAAACAAATCGATTTTATTTATTTTAATTAAGTTAAAATTATGGTAAATAAAATTCAACAAATAAAAAAATGCTTTAATTTTATTTAATATAATTTTAGTTTAATTAAATTATATTACATACAATTTAGAAAGTTGGAAACGTTTATTTACTTATATATACATACATAGCTTATGTTACATAATGAACTATGTTTTTAGAAGAAGAGGAAAGTATTTGCTATAAAAAACTTCAACTTCTTAGATAAATAAGTAAAAGTATGGTAACTTAATACTCGCTTTTTTCCTAGCGCCACTTATGAGGGATAATTTCTAGAAAAATATTTCTAATGTTCCACTAAAAAACACTTCGAATTTCAACAAAATCGGATCAGATATAAGGTTTTTCTGAATATCTCGATCTAAGCGCCATCTAGCGGGTCAGTCAATACTAAGTATAAGCTGCGAGAGTTTGATTGGGATTTTAGTTGTCGTTCATCGAAACAATTGTGTAATTGAATTTTAAATATTTTGTTATGATATGATATGAGATATGAAACGTTTTGTGCATTTTTGTTTACATATATCTATCGAATTCTACTTAAAGCTTTTGGCTTTACAGTAGAAAATTGTTCCATTTAATTTATGATCCTCTTTAATGTGCAGACAAATAAATAATATTTTATTAGTAACTAACCAGACACAGCTACACTTTTGGTTAGCTATATTCGTAAATAAATTTGGAACAGCATTATTTTTAAGGCAAATTGACTGACCAAATTTGGTTGCCTCATTTCCATAGCTTTTAGTCAAACCTGATTTTGAGCCGCAGGAAAATTCACCGACCGCTTTGACCAACTATGATGCGGAATGGCAAATTAAATTTCAGTTTTTCAAATACATCATTTGGGCTTGATTGTCAATTTCCGGCCCAACGCTCCGAAAAACACATGAAAATTTTTAGTTATAGAATAACTGCATTTAACTGCGAGCTTTTAGTGCAATCCAATGCAAATAAACAAAAATATATACACGTTCGCTCACTTAGTAAATTGACGCCATATGCGTTTGTGTGCGTTTTGTTCATGCATTGTGCTGCAATTAAATTTTAAATGCCACAATTTCACCCAATTTTGCTGAATTGTAAAATAAATGCCACATACGTGTATACGTGTATGTATGTGTGTTTGTGTGTGTGGGTGTGCATTAATAGCTATGTCAAAACAGTCGCATTAGAATCGACATAATCAGCATTTTCACACTCCAAATGCCACAAATGCAGTGCCAGAGAGCAATGAAAATGGTGGAAAAGAGGCAGGGCACAAAGCTTGAAGCGAATAAATTTGGATTTTGAAAATGTGCACATTCATGCATACATTCATATTTACTTCATGGAAGGCATACAAATATGAATTGCTTATTTATTTTTTTCTGTTAAATCTGCATCGTTGTAAATTACTCAGTCCATACTAGAAATTACAATTTTTTACACATTTTTGCATCTTGTATCTTGTCTTTGAAATTTTCAATTTGTTGCAGATTTTGAGTAATCTTAAATGGAAATGTCAAACACGTATTTTTATTTGCCTTCTATAAAAGATTAATGAGTCGAAATAAAATAAAAAAACAGATGCCGATTACAAAAAGTATTGTTAAACGTGTACTTTTTGCTTTAATATTCAAAACGGAAGTGAAAGAAATACAAAAGGTTACAATAGTGCTTTGTTAGAATATACAGAACGAGTTATAGTACAATGGAATAATACAAGGCTGCATTTAAATTGCTTCGTACTCTCCAACACCTCCCCTCGAAGAATTTCGACAGCAACTGATCAAAAACTTGTATTTACCATGCCTAAGTCCCCGATGCATTTAAAATGTTTATCTGCTGGTAATCCCTTCGTTAGGACGTCCGCTGGCATGTCTTCAGTTCGCATGTAGTTTAAAATGATATCGCCGTTTTGATGCTTCTCGCGTATAAAATGATGACGTACGTCTATGTGCTTTGTACGCGAATGAAACGCGTTGCTTTGCACTAGCTTCTGTGCACTCTGACTGTCGTTGTACATTACAATGGATCTACATGTCCTGCCAATCTCGTTCAGCATTTCGCGTAGATAAA
Organism: Anomoia purmunda; assembly: GCA_951828415.1. Taxonomy (NCBI): domain Eukaryota; kingdom Metazoa; phylum Arthropoda; class Insecta; order Diptera; family Tephritidae; genus Anomoia; species Anomoia purmunda. The sequence goes on from OX639997.1 coordinate 115,625,880, forward strand.
ACGCCTCTCTTGTGGCTTCACACAAAGCCATGTATTCGGACTCAGTGCTTGAAAGAGATACAGTTTTCTGTTTACGTGCCTCCCACGAGATAGGAGCTCCGGCTAATATGAAGGCGTAACCGGAATATGATCGTCGGTCCACCATATTTGCACCCCAGTCAGCATCGACGACCGCATACAAGTCTGCTTCTGTTTGCTTATAAAGAAGGCCATAATTTAGGGTACCTTTCAGATATCTTAGAACCCGTTTGGCCGCCTTCCAATGTTCTGCATTGTAGTTGGAGTTGAACTGGCTTAAAAAATTAACTGTGAAAGCCAAGTCCGGACGCGTTGTTACTGCCAAGTATAACAAAGCGCCAATTAGACTTTGATATGGATACTTATCCATTAAAACCGCATCTGGTTTTGCTGGTTTTTCCAGTTTACAATGTTGCTCTAATGGTGTTCTGATTGGTTTGCAATCTTCCATATGAAAACGTTTCAAAATGTCTATTGCGTATTCACGCTGGTTCAAAAATAAAAATCGTTTTTTCAAATCTTGACGGAACTCAATGCCTAGACACGTCTTAACTGGACCTATGTCCTTCATTTCAAAACTTTCAGCGAGATACTGTTTGACTTCTCGCAACCACATCTGATCATTGGTAGCAATTAACAAATCATCAACGTAAACCGTGATTAACATAAGTTTTGATTTACTGCCCATAATAAATAAGCATGGATCACATTTGGAGGCCTTGAAACCCATTTGACGTAGTGTCGTGGTTAATTTTTGATACCACTGAAAACCTGATTGCCTCAAACCATATAAAGCTTTTCGAAGTTGGCACACTGGATTTTTATTTTTAGTTATCGCCATTTTCCACTTTTGTGCTGTGCTTCTGATTTCTCGTGCTTTCTCGTCATCTGTATGCAATAGCTTTCCCGATAAAATCTTTTTAAGGAATTCATCGAGATGTTCAGGTATGTCCATGTAAACACTCTTTTCCAGGTCACCGTTTAGGTAAGCAGTAATTACATCCATTTGATGTACTTGCAGACTCATCTCTGCTGCTATGGCCGACAGCATTCTTATAGACGCAAGTCGAGCTACTGGAGAATATGTGACGTTAAAATCCTCCCCTGGACGTTGCGAGCATCCTTTAGCTACAAGACGCGCTTTTTTCGTATTAACATCTTTAGTACGAAACACAAAACGATTGCCAATAATTTTTCTTTCACTAGGTCGCTCAACAATTTCCCATGTTTTGTTCAAAATTTGTGCCATATATTCGTTTTCAATGGCAAGAAGCCATGCCGTACCCTCATCGCCATTAATTGCTTCGTGAAATGTTTTTGGGTCACTGGCCATTGCTAGATTCGCATATTCGCAATCTTCGAAGTCAACGCTTGTATCTGAACCGTCGACAATTTCTGCAGTTTCATCATTCGAAGGCTCTTGATACATTTTTCTGGGCCGTCCACGCGCCCCTGTTTTAACTAGTTTTGGTCTACCTCTACCATGTTTTTTATTTGCAGGTTTTACGACACTCTCACATTCGCTTGAAGATTGTTCCGCAACCTCTTCAGACTGGACGTCACATTCGCTCATTTGCATATGAAAGTCAACTTTTAAATTCTCTGATTTTCCATCATAATGCTTGTGGAACATTTCATCTAAAAATCTAACGTCACGGCTAACCAAAATCTTTCTTTTTTCTGGTGACCACAAGCGATATGCTTTGGCTTCATTTGAATAGCCAACAAGAATACATTCTTCAGATCTTGAATCAAATTTACCATTTGATTTGTCTTTTATCAACACATACGACTTTGTGCCGAAAGGCCTCAAATGAATTACCGTGGGGGTCTTCCCCGACCAAATTTTAAGAGGTACTTCATTTTTCAATACCTTTGTTGGACACCTATTTCTAATATAGTTGGCTGTGTTAAGTGCTTCAGCCCAAAAAACTGATGGTAAGCTCGATTGCTTCAGCATACATCGAGACATATCTAAAAGCGTTCTATTTTTTCGCTCTGCAACGCCATTCTGTTGCGGCGTGTATGGAGCAGTCAGCCGGCGCTTAATTCCGCATTCGTTTAAATATTTCTGAAACTCGCCGCTCATATACTCCAAACCGTTATCTGACTGAAGCATTTTTATTTTCTTTCCAGTGAAGTTTTCTGCCGAATTCTTAAAATTCTTAAACATTTGCAGGGCTTCACTCTTTTGCTTCATAAAATAAACTTCGGTATATCGTGAATAATCGTCAGTAAAAGTGATGAAATATCGTGCACCTGAATGTGAGCAAGTTCGCATTGGCCCACAAACGTCACTGTGGACGATCTCTAACAATTCTGAAGTCCGCTGTTCACTTTGTCTAGGGAAACAGTCCTGCGTTTGCTTTTCGCTTACGCAAACCTCGCATATAGGCAACTTGTCATTCCGATTAAATTTTATACCGTGCACCATGTTGACCGCACGTTTCAAATCTTTTTCGTTGAGATGTCCCATACGCACGTGCCACGTATGTATGCCAATTTGCTTCGCTTCAGAAATATTTGCTGTAGGTTGAACACTTTTGACGTAGTACAAATCTCCAATTCGTGTAGCCGTAAGAATATTTTTACCATTCTTTACAATGATCGCCTCATTTCGCCGAAAAATTACTTCATGTCCCTTGTCTGTGATTTTTGACACAGACAACAAATTCGTTCTTAGTTCTGCCACATACATTACATCTTCGAAATTTATTCTCTCCTCATGCCCTTTTTCGTTGACAGTAGTCTTCACGTTACCAACGCCTGTGATGTTAGCTGTGTTGTTGTTCGCCAAACTAAGAGTTTTATTGATCTCTTTAAACTTATCGAAGCTCTCTTTGTTCGAAGTCATATGCGAAGAACAACCACTGTCTAAACACCAATAGTCACTTGAATTTCTCAAGAAAAATGCGGATTCGGTAAACATTGATTTTTCGAAGTTCTGTTCAGCAGCTTGACGTGCGTTTGAATGCGAATTCTTTACTTTTTGTTTTGTTCGACAGTTTCGCGAAATGTGGCCGAATTCGCCGCATTTGTAGCAAGTTCGTTTTTCTTGCTTTTCGTTTGTAGCACTTTGCTTGCTGTAAGAGTTGCCAGCTGGCTTTTTATAGCTTTTAATCTTTGATTGAGCGAATAATACATTTTGCTCCGTATTCGCCTCTTTGGCTTTTCTGGATTGTTCTTCTTCCAGTATTTTAACACGAAGAACATCTGGCTTGGGTAGCTCATCGCGAGTCTCCAAGGCACATCGGAACGTTTCGAATGAATCGGGCAAACTATACAATAATAAAATTGTCAGCAAGTCGTCACCCACTGAAACATTTATTTCTTTCAGTTTGTTAACTGCATGGAAAAATTCGTTGAGATGGTCACGGACGCTATCTCCTTCCTTCATACGTGCAAGCGCTACACGTTTTAACAGGGTGGCTTTTCGCGCAGGCCCTTTCGACTGGAAAGTTGACTCCAATTTCTTCCACATGTCATGCGACGTTTCACATTCAGAAATTAAACCCAATTCTGATGGAGATACAGAGAGTGTTATATCGGCACAAGCTTTTTGATCGAACTCAATCCATTTTGCAGCATTTTCGCCACTTGGACACGGTTTATCTCCCGACGTATAACTCCACAAATCACCTTTTACCAGGATGGCACGCATGTGCAGCTTCCAGGTATCGTAGTTATCCGCGTTTAGCGGATCAATCCTCACAGTTGTGCTGGCCATTATTGGGCAATATATAACCGATTGCGATATATATATTTTTTCGTTATCGTAGCTTAAATAATTTTACTTATGCAAAATATTTTCCGAACTTAGGTAGGGCTGGGCCCATAACCTATTGTTAAACGTGTACTTTTTGCTTTAATATTCAAAACGGAAGTGAAAGAAATACAAAAGGTTACAATAGTGCTTTGTTAGAATATACAGAACGAGTTATAGTACAATGGAATAATACAAGGCTGCATTTAAATTGCTTCGTACTCTCCAACAAAAAGCGAATGCAAATTACTTTTTATTGTATATGTATATTTGTGGTGAATTAAATGCGAACGTTCACTAGACCGTTTGGGAAAAAGTCCGCCGTAAAGTAAAAGTAATAGTGCGCCGAAAAAAAAATAGTTTTTTCTGGTCACCTTAGATCGCCTTTTTCACATTTTTCTTCACATATTCGGCATTTATGGTAGGATTTTAAAGTAGGATACAAAAGTTTAATGATTTTTGGCGATCTTTAATTCACTGGCATTAGGGTGCTAATAACAATAAATGTCAATGAACTTCTGAGACAACAGTTGTCTCGTCGAGACGAAAACATTGATCCGACTGTGGATGCCGAATCTATGAAGAAAAGTAAAAAGGGGTACCCCCTAGGGTAAGCAAAAAACTGTTTTTTTTGTGTGAAATTTCTTTAAAAAATAAATTACCTAGGGGTGTATACAGCGCACTTTTTGTTCTCTACTTGTGAGGCGAGACGGTCTAATGTCAACTAAAAGGAAGTTGTTTATCTATTTTTTTACAACTTTATTTATTAGCTTTATAATTAAAAAATAAAATAGTGAAGAGGTTGAGCAAACCGGCAAAGGTTGGCCAGTCTCTCGGTCTCTTCTAAGCTGGACTCCTCTTCACATTTTTGTAAAGGCAGCAGCGGCCTCAAGAGAGCTCAATCTTTGCACATCTGAAGAACATTTGTTTTCATAACAAGTCTCGATCAGGAAAACTAGGAAGGATACAAGGGTTGGAAATATGTCGAAATTCTTTTTCCATGCCTAGGGAACTCTGCTTTATCAGGAAGTTTCAAGTCGAAACTCCTGAAGGCGACAATTGGCCAAACAGGCGCCCACATCTTGACTTCAGACTTATATATTGGTATACTAATTGGTTAATGGCGGTCATGGTTATCTTTCAGACAGCCAAGCGGCCATCAGGACTCTCTCCAAACGGCGTATTATGCACCGGGCACGAAGTTCTGCTGTGTTATGTACTTGGTCACGCTGAGATCGAAGGAAACGAGTTTGCCGACAGGCTGAGGGGGAAAGGTTCGGAAACAGCTTTAATTGCCCATTATCCAAAGAAGTAAGCCCTGAGTGGGTGGGCTCCGAGCGAAGTAAGTACTGGTGAACCGTTGAGGGTTTCTTTTCAACTATCGCATCGTTGGTCATGTCTATTGAGACAGAATGCTGACTAAGTCTTGAGGATGAAAAGACATCGGTGTATGTTTTGGCCTTGGCCGAGCAAAATATTGGGAGTTCCTGAACCAAGAGCCTTGTAGCGTTCGTTAGGGAAGCTGAAGCCAAGACCTTTTATACCTCAGCGTCTCTATCGTTTCGGCTTTAGTCTAGTATTTATCTATCTACCTACATATCGCCGACCAAAAAGTGCGTTAAAAATCCATCTAATGCTCTTCAAAGGTGAAACAGCACTACAGTCGGTCAGAATTTTCCCATAGAGAGCAACCGTTTGAATGTTTAAAATCCATTAAAGAGATATGGAGGGAAATTCAGTGGAACTATAAATAGAAGATGTGTGATGTGTGGACCTTTAAGCCGCAATACAGAAAACCACCTTTTGCCGAATTATTTATTTCAGCCCGAGGATAATTAATTAGCTGAATACAAAACAGATTTTTTCAAAATAACTAAATTCTTACCCCAGCGGATTGAGGGATCTGACTAGATATTTATTTATAAAAGAGATATATATATATACATATATAATTCACCTAGATATTTTTTAGCGTTTAACAAAATTTTAGCACCATATTTGATACTTAAAGTATTCATAATAGAATGAAATCAAATGAAACTGGTATATGTTTGAAATAATTTTCAAATTTTTGGTTAACCAGTCAACTTCCCTTTTTCCCACTTTTTTTTGATTTTTTTTTTTTTTGCACAAGTAGGGAGCGCTCTATTTCAAAACCAAATTATCGTCAGACACCAGCTTGGACAACCAATGAAGCGAAAACTTTCGCGATTTGCATTAAAAGCAAACAAATTCGCTATATGTAATGCAAAGTAAACATACAACAGTAACAACAGAGCCAGCGCCGTTGATGCATTGGCTGTGGTGGCACGCAAACTGCACACAGTTGCATTAAACAAATTGTTGAAATTTTCATGTTGCAGCAAATGCCAGCGGCAATGTTGCAACAACTGTGTTTTTTTTTGTTTTTTTTTTTGTTTGTTTTGGAAGTACCAAAAGGAGAAAATGCAAAGGCAGGCAAGGATACGAGATACGAGCAAGCGTAGAAAGTGAGATGGTGCATAAATTGTGTTTGTTTTTGTTTACTTTTGTTTGTATCATAGCGCTAAATGCTGAATTCAAGTGAGTTTTAACTGCGCAACTTTGAGTGTAGCCATAAAAACAGCGCTAACTTTCAAACTTAAAAACCGCCGAAAGCTTTACGCTGCATTGCATCACGCTGTGACTTAGCTTGCGTTGCACTGCATAATTTTCGGTACTACATAACTCGCTGGCTATTGCCACTTGCAATTCTTAGAGCTGTCAACATATTGTCAACAGTTGTAGTTTTTTTTGCACAGCCAAATAAATGGCTGCTTGAATTTTTAGACTACCAACTGCAACACAGATCTATGATTTAAAAATTTGGAAATGTGTGCATGCCACCTGCCACATGCCACATGCCGGTAGTGTCGCAAAATGTTCACCAGCCACAGCAGCGCGTATGTGACAGCTTCTGTTTCGTTACTGATAACCAGTTGCACCATCTATTCGCTCTGGTGGTGCTCAAAGGATAAAAAATCGCACTATATTTTTAAGTTTGTCTAAGTACTCAGTGAATTTTTATAAGATTTTTTTGGAAATGTGTGCTTAGAGATCACTAGTTGGATGTGAAATCGCATTGCATTGCTGTAATTTGAATTTGTTGGTTGCAGACGTAAAAAATATTTGACACTTAGGTAACAAGAGATTCTAATATTTTTTTTTATTGCGATAGAGAATGAATTACCAAAAGCATTATTATTTTGCGCTAACAACATATAACTCTTGATGTTGTTAAACAAATTGAGAAACCAACGCCGACTCCGAATGACAAATGATTTTTGCGAGAAGTCTTTTCATGGCAAAAATACTCTCTAAGGGTTTCCTTTGCCAGGCACGATGCTACCAACATTTCTATAGTTGTTGGTGATACTAACCCTAGCCATGTTTCGAACCCAGGCCACACCTAATGAAACGCGCATACGCTACACACTCGGCTACTGCGGCCGATTGGGCACTCAAAATAGGACTTAGCGAATGGTAAAGTGACATTATATATATTTTTTGCCACTCCTTTACGAAATTAACAAATTAGTGTATTCCGTAACTTATCTTGTAACTCGATGTAGAGTCGAGTCACATATTTGTGAAAATTTTTATTGCATACTTTTAGGCCCTTCTATAATGAAAGGTTAATTCGAAACCGTTAATAGGAATCTTTTTAATTGTCTGCTTACTAATATGCTTCAAGTAGAAAGCATGGTGAACATGATGGGAACACGCGATTGGGGTAGTACTTCTTTCCGAAAGTAATTTGAAACCTTGAACTCACAGAAACATATTTCTAATGACTAAATTAAAATAGAAAATTTAGTCTAGTTTGGCAACATTTTCATAAAAACCCTTATCTGCTAATGTAAAAAAAAAACTAACCCCTTTTTAGTTACTTGAGGTATTTGGCATTATTTTTAGTAATGGCTTTGAATGGTTTGCACGGTGTCTGCCGTTCTAATCTTATGTAATCTAACCTAGCCCGCTGCTTAAAGTTTTGTATATTTTCTATTATTTAGCATCGGAAATAACGGGTTCCTCATTAGCGACTTGAGTTCCTCTTCACACTCTAGGCCTATCGATTTACTTTGAACAATTGATAATTGTTCCATACCCAAAGGACCTCATCACGGTCAGCTGAGTTTTACTAAGGGGAAAACTCTAGCTGATTTCCAGTTAATTCCAACCCCCATAATGCTTGGTAAGTACAAAAAAAATATGACCTACACACTTAAATGTATATTTTCTTAAGTGTAAATAATTTTCTACCTTTGCATGTCACTCATACGCCACGGTAACCCCTTCCATAATGCTTAGTGTTTAGTGTCATTTTAAATATCTCTATTGGTTTTCAATGTGGTCGGTTTCACTTTTGCATTCAGCTTTGGACAGCACTAAAATGTGCAGCTGGTTGAATTTCAAAAGCAAAAATAAAAAAACAAGGACTACATATTTAATTACACACAGTATTTAGTACATAGAAAATGGCTTCATATTCTCAGCTGCACTTACGTATAAAATCCAGGTGAAAGCTTTTTAATATAGCTGCCAGTTAGCTGGTAGTTAAATAACAAAAATAAACTCTAATCATAATTTCTGTATCCGCCGTTTTATTTTTTCTTATATTAATTTTAGTAAAATTTTTAATGCAAATATGCTTATTATATATTTCTGTAAAAATTAAGAATATAAAAAAATTTCATTTGACTATTATTTGTGTTCACCTTTATTGAAAATCTCACAATGTTTTACATTACGAATTTAAAACAAATATTTATCTCATTGATGGGTTCATTGAGTATTAGCTTAAAATCTAACTAACCAACAAACAAAAAAAAAAAAAACAGATACATAAATTGAAAACCAAACTGTTTTGTACGCAGTAATCATGAAAAAATCATAAATATCAAAGAGAAAGAAATAAACATAAACTAATTTCTTAAATGCCTTCTGCTCTTTCCAATTTTTAAAAAATCAATTAATATTTGTAATTCAGCAATTCACACAAAAAATGAAAAATAAATGCTTTTTTAGTACAAAATCTACGGTTAATGCTATGGGTTTAAAATCTTTTGTGCATTTAAATGTAATTGATTTCCTGCCTTTGCGGTGTTCATTTCATTTAGTGAATTGTATTTAATAAATTCTTTTAATTGCTAAAACAAATATTTGTTCATGTAATCACACACTAAATATATATGTACGTATAACATTTTTCCAGTGAACTCTCACATCGCTTAGTCCTTCTGCTTTTTTCAGCTGTCCGTTCATTTTCGTTTGTATCCGTATTGGCTTAGAATGCACCCTGTGGACGCACCCTTTTTTTGGCCTCAGCAAAGAGGATCTCATAAAGTGCAGGGGACAAATGTTCGGCTAAGAAAATTTGAATTTTTTCGCGTGCAGTTACTGGGGTGTAGCGGGCCATGGGAAAGGTGCGAGAAACGGCATCGATGAGAACACGCAGAGCGGGTTGAATATCAGCGGTCTGGAAAAATTGAAAATTAAAACAAAAATATGAAAATATAAATGTAGTATAGATTTTGGCGAGATATATGTATGGATTTAATTGATTTTTATTATATTTAATTTGGGATAACAAATTTGATTTTACTAACCAATACCTGAATTTAAGAATTTCAATTTTTGCATCACTAGAAAAGGGTGCGGTTTTTTCAAAGGAATTATAAATTTTTTTTAAAGACTTGCGCAAATTTTTTTTTTTGGAAAATATTATGAATAACGTGATTTCAACATTTTTCTAAAAATGTAGTTCTTTTATAAAAAAAAAAACAATAAAAATATATTTTTTGTTAATAAAAATAATATTTTTTTAAATAATTAAATTTTAATAAATCTTCCATAAAAGCATCAAAAACTTTATTGTTTTATTTCCGTTGAAATCTTTTTTTTTTAATATTTCATAATGTAGATAATCTTCAAACAAAGAAAAAGCACCCACCAACTTTCTTGATATAACGAATTTTTTATAATAAAAACAAATATAGATTTTTTAAGTTTTAATTTGATTTGTAAAAGAAGTGTTTTTTCTGTTTAACTCGTACCTCTCTCGAATACTTCTCCAACGAGGTCATAGCAGCTTCATAATAATCTTCGCCATAGGTCTTCTTTTGTTCGGCAGTCAACTGAGCCCACATTTCTTTGGCCTGAAGATAAAAAAAAGTTAAAGCATTTTAATTTATATTGCGAATTTACAAATACAAAATTCAATTTAATTTCACTGTAGGCTGCCGTCTGACTAGAGTTCTTCCTTACTGCTCTTGATAATTCAGATAATAATAGCAACTTTGTGATCCTAGCGCCAGCTATAGGCTAACAATCGAGTGAGTAAACTGTTTACAAAAATAATTCCTTCTTTCTAATTACAATATATTCTGAAAATGATCCAAATCGGATTAGCAAAACATATTTTTTGAAGTACCTAGATCAGAGCGCTCCTTAGGGGGGGGGATATTTTTGGTGAAAATATTTTGTTTAACAGAGTAATCTGAATAAAGTAATTTAAAAATTTTCAGATATTAACTTTAATGGGCTATAGATCCGCTAGGTGGCGCATGAGCCGATATATTTATAAGATCTGCATTTACCGTTCGATTTTGTGTAAAATTAGAAGTGTCTATTTTTACGAAAAATAGATCTGTTAGATGGCGCTAGAGTCAAGTTTTCCGAAAATAAGAAATGTATGATACTTTTATGATAGAAAATACTACTATATATCCGCGAGGGGGCGCTGCACTCAAAATGTTCTGATAATCCTTACTTAATGCTACGTTGCTCCAATTAGAGGATTTGAGAACTTCTGACATCGTAGGAATTTATTCGGATACCTTAAAATTTTTCTTTTATTTCCGTTAATTCTTATACGCATATGGCATCTGTTCTACAAGTAAAATTTGGCCTGTAGCTTTGCATTTTAATACAAGCAATAATTGGCATTACCTTCATCCCATCCAATTACTGCAAGACTTTGGAGCCTGCCATGCAACTTTTAGGAAGTATTATTTAGACGCACGCCACAGGTGTGCCTATTACCGCAACATAATCTGTTGATGTTTATGGCGGTCAGTTGTGGCAGTCACAAGCCACACGCCATCGCCATAAAACGCGTAAGCAAACTATGCCTTCGGACAGACCAAGGATACGACCGCCATTACCAAGTTAAGAGTAGTAATACTAACTGACGGAGCGCACACTAATGCACTTGGTCTGCCGCCTAATGGCTAGCTGCCAGATAGTTGCCAAGTTTAACTATATCAGCTAGTCTCAATTAAGCTGGTCATGTACGCGAGTTTTTATAAAAAAGTAATAACCAAGGTAGCTGTGGCGAAAAGCAGCGCATTGCGTCAGAGTCTCATTAAAATTATAGCTAAAATCACCGCACGTCTAAGACGTTACTAACATTCTTTCCCTCAGCGTGTCTGGCGCATCTTAACCTAAATTATTTCCATTTTTTCCATACACTTGTGGCTCACCTGTTCGCGCAAATCCTCCTCATTTAACCAACTGTTGCCGGGCGATAATTCACCGGCAGCCACCACTGACACATCGACACCACGTTGACGCATCTCCTGACGTAAACAACCGGCAAAGCTTTCAATAGCCGCTTGAGTGGCACTCTGTATGCCGCGTACGGGTGCGGGGATTTTACTAAGACCTGTAGTTAGTGCAAGTGGAAAATATAATTAATTAGATTGATAGCTTGCGAAATGAAGAGGATGAAGCGGGCAATTACTCTAAACATATTTCAGCTCTAATGCATTTTACTAGTTTTCTATAACGGCACATTACCCACCTGCGGTTAGAAAGACAATACGTCCAGTCGAGCGGCGAATCAGCGGCAACATAATCTGGGTCAAGCGTGCGGCACCTGTAGGGAAATTTTTTGAGAGTTTTAGTTTTAAATACACTTTAAGAGCTTTAAGCTCTAATTTCTGCGCTAGTTGCCGCTGTTTGTTATTCATTTTCAAAATTTCAGCTTTTACTCACCCAACAAATTCAAATCCAATGACTTGCGCAATACACCGAAAGGAATCCATTCCAGCTCGCCCAAGGCAACCCAGTGAGCGCAATGTACCACAGCCCATAAGCCAAAAGCACCATCGGGTAAATGTTCGGAAATGTAGACAGCAGCTTCGAGCAGCTGAGATAGAGATTGAGAAATGATTGAGCGAGGAGAACAAGAGAAAATCTAAATACTTTCTGAGTATAATTTTTTAAGGTATTCGGGAGAAAAGTTTCTGAAATTGGAATTGCTGGCCGTGGAGTACAATTTTTTAATGTCGCTGCTTGACGAGATCTCATTCTTACAAATAAAGACTTTGACATGGAGTAAATATAAACTATCTGTTTTCATGCCTTCTATAATTTATTGAGTTTCAGCCATACAGGGCTATCCTTTCGAAGGGCCCAGTATGCCTCTAGTCATCGAAGATTGGAGTTTGTGTTAACGCGTGAGGTATGTTTCAAATTTTACACTAGCTCTGAGGCCTTGAGCGTATGGTACAATGGGCAGAAGAATTGAGTTAAAGTAGATTACATTTCAACGAGCGATTAGAGCGATGGTTATTTCAGACGTAATTTTAATATAATATTTCTCGTTCACTTACATTTATTTTTTTGAGTGGAATTTTCAAAAGATCTTTATCGTGTGCTCTTGAAAGCTGCAGGTATAAAAAAGCTGGTAGGATTTTCCACTAGGAACTAATTTTTTCGTAGTACGACTCAATTCAGATAAGAAGGAAACTGCAAATTACAGAGAAAGTTTCCCGAGAGTGCTTGTATGAATTAAATCATCACGGGTTTGATGGCTAGGATGAAACTTGACTAGCTTTTGAGGCCTAACGTAGCTTTTAAAGCGCTCAGCTAAACTTCGAAAGCTTTAAGGGTTTCAAGCTCTGTAGGCGCTCTAAAAGATTTTATTAAGCTTTACAGTTTCTTATAAGCTTTGCCGAACTTAGAAAGCTCTGTTATAAGCTTTGGTATTTCAATTGGCAGTGCGTTTTTATTCCGTTTGCTTAGCATTTAAAATTATTTTTGTTTTTCCCTTTTATTTCCTTTAAACTTCTTTTTTTCCTCACCGTTACAATTCTTTTTCACTTACCGATTTCTCTGAGCTCACATCCAAATGTAACAATTTTAAACGAGCAGAAGTTTCCTCTTTCAGAATTTTTGCTTCATCCGATTCCTCAATGGGCGAATTGAAGCCAGCATAGATGGTGAAACCCAAGTCGTCTAGCTTCTTAGCTAAATACCAAGCGATAGGAGATTCGCAGCCAGTAATGAGTACACCTTTACCGTAGGAAGAGACCTGCAAAAAAGAAAGAAAACCATAAGAATGTTTGAATAAGTAAGTACATTTGAAAGTCAATATAATTTCTAACAAAAACCTTATTTGTATTTGTGTGAAGAAAGAAGAAATCAAACGATGAAGTTTTATTTTCTAATAAATTTTTCAAAGTTGTATGCTCCCATTCACAGTTAAACAGTTTGGGAAAATGTGCATACATAATTGATTATTTAGGGTAAAATATATTTTTGTAAAAATATAAATTCATATAACTTGAAAGAGTTCTACACTGAGAGGTGAAAACTGATTGAAAACAATAAAAATTTAAGCGAATCTCATAAATGTTATATGCAGGCATACACAAATGTACTATGTATGAAGATATCTATGAAAGGTTAAAAGCGAAAATCGCAAAAACTCAGCTGCATCATTTTTCATTTCACGCGCACAACTCGGACCAATGCCACACCAAAAAAAAAAAAACCAACATATTCGAAAACAATACTATGGTATAGCCATCTGCACAAATGCAACATGTAGTCAATTGGAACAAAGCGGCTACCAACAGCTGATACTCTGATTGTCGTAAACTACATACATAGAAGAGACTCGATAGACATACAATTTTTCTTTATTTGTCTACATTTTGATGACTACTACAATTTCTCATAACAATCATGCGGCAACAGCTGTGTACGGCAATCACACTAATGAAAATGATGGTCAGTAAACAGCAGCAAATGCAACAACTAGAGGAGAGTGAGAAATATAGAAACAGTGACTCAAACAGATACAAAAAAATATAGTTTTTTCTTTTAATTTTATAAAAAATATAGCTCGCAACAGAAGCGCACAAAAAATTGTTTTTGGCGGTGGTTGCGATAATTTTGTATAAAAAAGTAAATTAATGCAAAAAAAAAAAAAATAAAAAAAATTTTAATTAAAAAAAAAAAAAATTAAAAAAAGAGTTTGTTGGGGCTTGCATCTCAAAATACATCCTTTTGGTGCGCCTTTATTTCAAAATACAATAAAAAACATAAAAACAGATTATCAAACCTTGTGTAAAATTATAAGAACTCAACAAAATTGCCGTTGATTTTTGAAAACGTTTTGAATGACGGAGTTGCGGGATTTATTCCATACCTATAAAAAACCAAGCATAGCATACTAAGTTATGTGGACGAATTTGCGAAAAAGGTCAGAAGAAAAATTGCCATAATAGTCATTTGAAACTTATACTTTATTACACTAAAATTTAAAGGGCTACAAAACTGCATATCCAAATTTTTTCGAAAAATTTTAATAAATTTTTTTTTTTAAATTTAGTGCAAAATTTGTTGAATTATTGAAAGTCTTTATCAGTTTCGGAATTTTTGTACAATTGAGCACAGTAATAACTCTTTTTGCAAGGGATACAATTTCATTTGTTTTCGGTAAAGCATTAAGAAGTGCAGGGGAAATTTGTTGAGAATTTAAAAAAAATTATAAATTTTCTGCAATACATGAAATTTTTATTTATGCAGTTTTTTGTACGTAACGAGCTATATTTTTTATAAATAATTAAGGAAACACGTGGCGAATATTTAAAAAAAATCCATTTGCGATCAATTTTTTGAGTAACTGTATCCACTCATATAGTTCTAGCTCTTTTAGAAGTATGTGGTTTTAGGTACACTCTCATCACAGCTTTTGGGGAGTGTAGTCATTGTCAGTTTTGGCAATCGCCCGATGAATGGAATTTTACAACCGATAGTAGTAACTTAGGTGATGAAGAATTATTTCCAACAATACGGGGAATAAAAATTAGCGATATGGGTATCTAAATGTTGGCCTTTTTGGTGCATTGGGCTTGTTGAGCTAATATGGAACTTACTTAGTGCAAAAGTTGGACGTTATATTGATAGCATTATCCTAATTGGCAACCTTGACTTTAATGGGATTCGAAGAAATAAAGCAGCTGAGCCTTTCACAATGCACAGTGTGAGCAATCAATATGGGACAAGTGGAAGTATGAAGTAAGTGAGCAAATATTTTAAAATATTTATAAAGCAAAAGGGATACATAATAAAAAATAAACATTAAAGCAAAAAAAGAAGACCATAAGAAATTTAAGGAGGGAGTTAAAAAGTTGAATACTTTCACGCGCTTTGTTTTGCTGTTTATAGATATGAAATGAGTACAGATTTTTGTTAATTTTTGATGTCAGTAGATAAATTTCGAAGAATCTAGTTGTTTAGGCTTGCAACTTTGACAATAACTCCACGCATTTTTTTGTTATTATGAGGGCAGTTTTTCCCCTTAAAACTTTTGCTTTCAAAGTCTTGTAATCAAAACTCTGAAATGAAAATCTTTGAAAGCGCAGCTGTGGCGTAGTTTATCTGTTTTGTCATTACAAAACAAGTTTTCGATATCGTTTGGTAGCCAGATTTTAGTGAACAATTACCATTTGAAATTTGTTCTATTTTTAGAAGAATTTTTTGGCCCTACTATTTATTTTTATTTTATATTTTACTGTGTTTTTGGAAATTTGGACAAATTATAGTGACTAAGCCTCTAAAGTTAGAACTTACACTGCTTTGAAAATTGCCATCTGACAAAACTTCCAAAAATAAAAAACTGGTTTCGGGCTCGTCATCAAATGTGATCGATATTTTGTGACCTTTAGCTTAGTATCGTTTATAATTTTTATTTTTTCAATAAAAAAATTCCGTTCAAATTTTGTCGATATTTCACTTTTTTTTTTTCAATAAAAAAATTCCGATCAAATTTTATCGATATTTCACAATTTTTTTTCGATAAAAATTTTCCGACCATATTTAATCGATATTTTGTGACTGTCTTTTTTTCGATACAATTTTATCGGTATTTTGTCACACCTATTTTTCGATGAAATATTTCCGATCATATTTTATCGGTATTTTGTGATTTTAATTTTCATCATATTCTCGATCATATTTTATCAATATGTTCTAATTTCCTCTTTTCGATTTTTCGATCAAATTTGAGCGATATTATGTAATTTTTATTTTTTGGATAAAAAATAATTGGCATTCTTGGATTTAAAATTTTAAATTTAAATAGACGCAAGCAAATTTGTCGGCGATGAAAAAAAGTGAAAAACATTTTCAAACATATGAAAAATAAGAATTACAAAAATATCGATTAAATATGATCGCAAAAATTGAACTTAAAAAATATTGATCAAATTTTTTCGAGAAAATAAAAAGCACAAAATATCGATTAAACTTGATCTGAAAAAATTTTTCAAAATATCGATAAAAAAAAATCGTAAAATTAAAGTTATGCATAGATTTCAAATAAAAAATCTACTAAATACTAATAAGGCCTGATTTGCATAGCAAATGGCATAAGGATTAGATCGATGTATTCAAATTTTTTTTGGACGAACGTCTCCCAATCAATTTTTATCCGAATAAAATAAAATAACGATCATTTTCGGTTCTTGCGTCATACCAGAAATCATTTCCTACATTAAACAGAGGTTTGCTTCAATTTTCGACTTCACCAGAATCACACTTACTACCCTTTGTAAAAATATGATTTTTGGCAGCTTTCGTGCGAGATCGGTTTAGTCTTAAACCCCTCAAGTGATTTGATTAAATTCTTTCCTCCTCGATTTCGATAGCAAACTCCAAATAAATCGAATTTTCAGCTTGCAGCTAAATTTAGAAACTGGGTCAAATTATGCACAAAACTATTTTTGCAACAACTCAGCTGTAGCAATCTAGCTGCACACTTTTCTTGATGGAAATTTGCTAAAGGCTCAAAAGCAACGCCTTTAAGTTAACTACTTACATACCTATAGTTTGACGTAAGAGCGATGGCAGTAATGGTGGTATCAGCAGAGGCTCAATACGGTTAGCAGCCGCGGCGATGGCACGTAAACATGCTGCGTACGTGTTTGCACAAAGCTCGCGTCCCGGCTCAACAGTGCATAGCGGTCATTCTACGGAGGTCAAAGTGTGACCATTCACTGATGATGATGCGGAGCGTGTGTGTGTGGGTGGTTGGAAAATGAGCGTAGCGTGCAAGAGAGGTGAGAATGAGGAATGTGGCAGAGGGGAGAGTGTTGGTACACAAATGTTGGCTGTGTGCTTCCCCCAGGAAATGCCTCCGCAGTGTAATGCAATTGCGTGCAAGTCGAGGCAGGCACTGCACTATTTTTTTTATTGATATATTGTTGCTGTTTAGAGCACCCTTGATTTTGTTTCTTTTTATTGTTTTTTTTTTTTGTTTGTTTCTGGTTTTGGTTAGTTGTGCTGCTGACGCAAAAGCGAACGCGCACTTGCCACGCGCTGCAGCCACTGCATGTTACATATTTGTTGTTGTAATTGTTTTACTCCTGTAATTTTGTGCTTTCTCGGTGCATGTTTTTTTTTTGCATTTTCTGCTTGCGTTGGCGGCGGTAATGTTGTCGCTTGTTTTATGCGTTGTAAATTCCGCTTTTTTTTTTTGTTTTTTTTTTGTGGTTTGCTTTGCGCTTCTTGTATTTTATGTTCTATAAAGTAAAAACGTTGCCATTGTTGCAGTTGCGCGCGACAACCACTGCTAATTTTAAAGGTTTTGACTGGCGGCAGGCGTTGCTCTTTTACTTTTTGTGAAGCGCGCTTTCAATTCTTTACCAGTACATCGTCTTGGATGTTTTCATTTCTTTGTTCTTTTTTTGTAGTTCCTTCTATGCAGCCACAGAGCATATCCTAGAGCAATTACTTGGACATCCACATGTCAAGCTCTGATTGACACGCCTAGGCGCGCGCTCACAAAGTAACTAGCTGAAAGTAACAATGCACTTTGAGCAATTCACTACTACCAGGGCGTATACGCAACTGCAAGCCGCACTGATGTTTAGAAGTCATTCAAAAAAAAAAAAAAAAAAAAAAAAAACTCGCCCTAACTGCTTTCATTTTTCAGTTTTAATTTATTTGTTTGTAGTTGAATTGCCAACCTGCTTTGGTTGTCTAACAGTGTACGGCAATAAATTGAGATTTTATTTTGTATTTCTAGTAGCGGCCGGCTCGAACTCTTTGATATATTAAAATTGTTTACAGCCTTGTGCTATTTTTAATTTGCGCTTTTTTTTTTGGTTAGTATTTTGTACTTACTAGCCTCAGTGTCTGGTGCAGTTGGCATCGTAGGTGCAAAAGTGCAAAAAAACTCAATTTGCTACAACTCACTACTGATTTGTAGATTAATCATTCGACCTGTGTGCCTTCTCCGCTCTCTCTCTTTCTCGCTCCCACGGTGATCACTAGTAAAACGCAATTGAATTGCGTAGTTTGTAAAGTGAGTGATTGGATTCTTGTAAATTTGTTTTCACATAGAAAATTTTATAATTTTTTTTGTTCTTATTGCCAGAGCAGAAGCAATCACGGAAGTGAAAAGATATTTTTTAGCATATTGACAAGTTCTCGTAAGAGGGAAGTATTGGAACTGGTCGAAAGCCGATACCAATGTAGTTCAGAATTTTTACTTAGTGTTGCACGATACTATGTTCTTACTTCTGTGTCTTCGATTAAAATATGGAACGCGAGGCTGTGCAGCGTTAGAAATGACAGTACTTATTGAGCTAAAGAAATTATTGAAATTAAAAAAAAAAGAATTTCATTTTTGATGAATTGTTTTTTCCACACTGAGATTCATTGATTTGTTGCTGCATTGTGACAGTTTATTTTAAAAAAAATTATATTCATCCCAGACTTTTTTCTTACTAAAATCACGACTACCGTGCCACCTATTTTTCCTATTATACTCTTTCTAAACATAACAGCCCAACGCTACCTGGCGTTTAGTATTTTTTTCATACCTATATACTCTGTATATCATTAAAAATTAAGTGATTGCAGTTTTGCTAAATATTTATGGGGGGGATTATCTAGTGCATTAATTAGTATTCCTTTTTGCGCAGTTTTTTCCTTATAAAAAACTCTTTTCGAAGAAAAAAGTCAACGGTATTTTGTAGCCAGTTCTAAATTGTATTTAAAAAAGTTTCGATTAAAATTTGCATGATGGTTTTTTAATTGTACACAAATTTAAATATTTGATTTAAACCGTTTTTGTTTTTGTAGAATTAACTATTTCTCAAAACAAAAAACATAAATTGGTATAAACAAGTTATCAATGTTAAAAACACATTTTTTTTAATATTTTTCGAAAATTTGTACTAAAATTTGCTGCATATTTAAATATTTTTTTTTTTCAAAAGTATGAAGCTTTGATTGAAACAATTTTGATTGAACTTTTTTAAATGTTTAAAATAAAATTCTAGTCACAAATTTTGCCCAAAGTTTGAAAATTGGTTTTAAAAGGTTTTTATTGTAGAATAAACTTTTTTCTAATTCTGTTAAAAAAAAACTTTGAATGCAATTTGCAGCATTTTTTTGTAATTTTCACAAAGTTTGAAACTTGGAGTTAAACAGTTTTTGGCGAACCGATTTTTTTCGAATAAAAAACTGGTTAAAATTAAATAAAGACTTTTTTTAATTTTTTCAAAATGTTTTGAAAAGTTCGCTGATTTTGTTTTTAATTTTGTAAAAAGTTTGGAACTGGGATTTAAACAGTTTTTCTAATTCTGTTAAAAAAACTTTGAATGCAATTTTCAACATTTTTTTGTAATTTTCGCAAAGTTTGAAACTTGGATTTAAACAGTTTTTGATGAACCGATTTTTTTTCGAATAAAAAAATGGTTAAAATTAAATAAAGACTTTTTTTAATTTTTTCAAAATGTTTTGAAAAGTTCGCTGATTTTGTTTTTAATTTTGCAAAAAGTTTGGAACTGGGATTTAAACAGTTTTTCTGTTGCATGAACTATTTTTTTTTTAATAGTAGGTGCTAAATTAGCTAAAAGTTGCAGCAAAATAAAAAAAACTACTCACTTCAAAAAGTTTCGCTAGAAACAAAATCTGCCGAAATTACAACAAAAGAACACATAAATATCTAGAAAAAAATACGAATAGTTTATATTAGTTACAATTGAAAATCTGCCGAAAATGCAGTAAACAAGTAAACCTCTAAAATATTTTTGGCTCCCCAAGCCAATTCCAATTATTTGACTTTCTGTTACTCCATGACAAATCGAGCAATCAGTATGAGTCGAACGAGAGCAGTGGAAGTCAAAGTTTGCGCTGTAGAAGAAAGAATCACAAATTACCTAAGATACAGATATAATTGGGAAATCAAGCATGAACGCATGTACGTTTTTGTAGTGGAAGGTCGTAGTATTGCCGCGCAGAAGAAAGCAAATGGCCATAATAATAGCGTAGATATTTAATTTCTCATTGGATGTGCATTTCCTAAATTTCCGCTTAATTAATTTATAGCAAAGTCTAAGTTCAACAACACACATACCCTTAATGTTAGCTGTGAAACCATATACCGTTACATGTCTCAAATTAGTCACGAAATGGGGGAATGGTGAAAAAAGACAAAGGTGAAAAGGCCAAAAAAAACATAGGAAAAAATATTTAAAAAAAAACCCCGGCAGTTGAGTAATGATTCAAAACGTTTAGAGGGGCGTGTGTTTTTTGTTTCCAACCTAAAGAAAAATAAAAAGTCGTAATGAGCGGAATGTTAAACTACAAAGGGAGGGGAAAGGAAATGGGAGAAGCGAACGCGTTTATGAGTTAAATTTTAGATTGAATTTGAAGGGACGGAAGCGTAGAATTAACGAAAAGAATTTTGGACAAGGAAATTGCCTGCGAAAAGAAAGTAGAAAAACGTGCGAGTTAGGCAAAGTACAAGTCACGCATACGTGTGCCATTTGGTTGAACGGTGTGAGAAATTTGCATAACATAAGTAACTACAGATAGGTATGTGTGTAGGTAAGTAGCTACAGTTTGGAGGGTGTGTGCTTTAATATTTTGCAAACCATATGTGTTTGGTGAACTTGTTGAAATGCCCAAATTCTGCTGCTGTGTTTTTTTTTTGCTGCGGTCTCAGTGGTATTTTAATTAATCAGGCCGCATATTTCCACGAAAAATGTACTATTTTTAGAATGACGTAAAATTATGAGGCATGTTATTTAGAAACCTGTAGTGTAAAGAGGAGATTATATCTCCTTCTAGGAAATATATTAATATGATTTGTAAATGATAAGGGCAAGACAAATAATATTATAATTGTGTTTGGCTTTAAGTAGGAGCAGTATTTTTGTGTTGGTGAAGAATATTGGTGTTGGTGAAGAATATTATTGGCAAATGGCAATTAGAATAGTTAAAATATTACATTTGTTCGTGATAACTGAAGTCTGATGGTTTTGTAAAAGTAAGATAACTATTTATCACCGCTATATCGGCCTCTTGTTTGAACTTAGAAAATGTTTAGCTGTTAAGCTTTTTTTCAATCATATCTAGTGGTTACTACTATCGTAGTACGCCCCACACGCAAACTTTTAACTTTTTTATCTCATAAATTACAAAAAACACAGAAATTTCACTATATTTTAAGGAAAGCTAAAGTTTTATGAAAATATTTGTCTTGTGAAAATCCATGATGTTCCTGGCATAAATTTTGAATAATAAAAAATGTATGTGATAATAAATTTAAAAAATGAATTTCTTAGTATTATATACTGATACTGATATATTGCAATTTTTCATAAAATTTTGTATAACTAATTTTTTTTGTATATTAATAGTTTTCAAGCGAAAATTCTTTAAAAATGGAATTTCAAATTTTCAATAGTGAATATGACCATGTACTTTCTTTTAATTTAATCAATTTAATTTATATAAATAAACAAATAAAGAAATGAAGTTTTTGCCGTCAAAAGTTGTAAATTTTTTCGATTCGTTCCCGTTTCCCATTTCTCTATTAAGTGACATCAAAATTTCAAACCTTTGATTATAATTTTTTCAAAAATTTCGAAATTGCATTTTTTTCATTAAATTTTAGAGAGGAGAAGAGAGTCGAAATTCTATATATTTTTTTCGCCTATAGCAAATTTGCCGAATTTTAGTGAATTTTGTACATAGTTTGAAATTTGCAGCTCTATGGGATTTGTTATATAATTAGCTATATTTTAATAATAAATTTACGAAAGAACTTGAGCAAAACAAAAAAATTTCGTGAATAATATAATAAAAAATAAAATGTGAAAAGGTTTTCGCCACTGTAAATCAATTTTTGTAGAGTATTTTAAAAATATTAATTTAAGAAGTCACTTAAAACTTTCTACTTATTATACATAAGTTTTCGCATTTGCCTTCATATAACGAAGGTTTGAAAGTTTTTTTTATACGCGAAGGAAAGCACAACACCGTCAGCAAAAAACAAAATCGAAATTCAAATAAAAAATTTTTATTTAAAAAAAAATTTTTTTTTTAATTTTCTTAGCTTTTCTGAATTTTATATAAGTGTTAAACTTAGTCTTTATTATAGAATGATTTACATTTTAATAAAAAATTCACGAAAAAGTTTTAACATCAAAAAACGTTGTGAAAAATATAAGAAAACAATACCGAGCTAGTATTTTTTTTTGCATTGTACATATACATATGTTTGTAAAAATGTATAAAACACTAAATTAAAAAGTGACGAAATGTTTGGCCTTTCAAAACTGCAATTTCGAAAACTTTCTAAAAATTCTAAAAAAAGTGTGCAAAACCCCTTCCATACTTTTCTGCGGCACACATGACTGAATATTTTACTTGGTTGTTCCGCTAAGCCGAATTAATAGTTTTTAAATTTTAAAATAGTTAGCAACTCTTTTCAAAAATCTTTCTTTGTTGCGCATTTTTTCTTATTTCTATAAAGATAACTTTGAATTTTTGCAGTGTAATGAGTCGAAATATTAAACAAAAACCATATCATCAATCGGAGCTCATCGAAAGTCGAAATCAATATTTCTAGCAGTTTATTTTTGTTTAGCTTTGTTTCCTACTTTAAGAGATAAAAATATAAAAAACTGTCCTTCCAATATCATATCAGTACAAATCAGTGCAGCCCACATAAACCCCTCTGCCCTCCCTTGACATCTGTTGCATGTATTTGACAATTGCATTTGTTCCTTCAAAGTTGCACCATTCGCATTGTCGTCCTTCGGTGACCAGCAAATCGTTCAATGTGTGTGGCACGCACATGTAGTCGCATATGCTCACACACAGGCACACAGACACACAGGCACACATACATACATACACGCCATACAAATGCAACCAGTCATGGTCATTTGTCGCCAATGTGAATCTCGCTTGAGCTGCAATTGTGGATCGACCAATTATTATCGTGTTGTACTGTTGCTGTTGTTCTGTTACTCTGCTCGTTATTGTTGCCCCTCTCCGCCATCCTTCATATGTACAACTGACGGTTTGGACGGACACTACATATTGTTATGCTTCGCGTGTACGCCACCCATTCATTATCTGCTGAAATGGTGGCATATAAAGTGAGTTTTTATGATGCAACAACAACCAGTGGAATGGGGGCAGCAAGCGCGATAGCAACAACAATAAAGCCGGCGATGGCAACGAACAAAGACGCCAAATGTGAGCTGCTGTTGAATGCAAGTCACACAAAACCAAAAACCGCAACGTGAATGGAGCAAAGTGATAATCGGGTGGTGGTCGGTGAAGAGGGGAAGGGGAGATAGGACAATGGTAGCGCTGGTGGTCAGCAGCTGTGAGAATATTGTGTGAATTTATATTACCCATACATAAATGTGTTTGCGTGTGTGTGTGTGTGTGTGTGTGGGCAGGCATGCAGCTGTGCTCGACTTCTGTCTCAATCAAATACCTAATGATAATATTTTAGCTCTGTTCCACGTGTGGCATACAAATACTGCTATCTGTTATATCTGCGCACATCGAAAGGCCACTGGTCATATTAATACAAACGGTATATTTACATTTCCACATATGTATTTATATGCGTTTATATACTACGTGTGTGTGCGTGTGTGTGTGTATCTTTTTATGCCATTGCATTCCTTTTCATTTGCCATTTGCCACAGAACAACCGGCAGCCAACCAGTCAGCCAGTCAGCAATTATCCATTTCTGTACTTCTAACAATTGTTGCTCGAAACAAAGTGCTAGAGTACTATGTTAGAATTTACACTTGCGGTTTATTGCTCGCATTGACTTGTTAGTTGACACCACAACATAATTGCTAGGAATTGGTGACAATTTCCCGAGGATCGTTGTTGGAGGGTTGTCGATAGCTGAACAACAACGCATAGAGGTGAGAGTATTGTGGTTTTGGAAATTTATACGACTAACTAATGAATTGATAGCAACTAAATATGTGAGCCAAATCAGTACAGTAAGCGTGAGGGTACGCGTTTTGAATGTAGGACGTCAAAAGTGGAAATTAATTTTTATATTTTTTTTAAAATCATCTCTCATATATAACAGCAGGCAACAAACTCAAAAATATAACTATAAATATATATATATGTATAATAATCACTTCACACTCATGTTTTAGTAATCTATATTCTGGTGTATAATTAAATTAAATTTTACTTTTAAAATAGGTGGCAACTCTCTTCAAAATATATCTATAAATGTTCTCCTGGCGAAATTAATGATTAAGCGCTCATATTTTACTATTTCATATACACTTGTGTATAATTTAATTCGAGTTTTCAAGTAGGTGGCAACTCTGTAGATGCCATAAGTCTTATTCTCAGCGAATCCAAAAATTTGGCAGTCATACTTTTATATTTCATATAACTTGTGTACAATTTAATTAAATATGGGTTTTCAAACAGGTGGCAACACTCCCCAAAATATAGGTAAAAACCTTCGCCTTGCCGAGCCATTCACATTTTATTATTCCAAAGACCTTATGTATATTTTAATTGAATTTGACTTTTCAAACAGGGGGCAACTCTCTCCGCAAGATACTTTGCAACATCTTCTCATATCTACCAAATGTACATAAAAACTTTTTTCTATGAAAGGTTGGAATGATAGTTGGTGAATTTTTTAAATTCTTAGCGTAAATCCTTTTTGTTTGTGAAAGCGTGAATTATTTTTGAAAGTATTTTTTTTTCCTCATCTTTAATTCAAAAATCGTATACTGTGCTCTGTTTTGCATCTAAACTAAAGAAAATCTCATCTCCGAATCGAAGGAAATTATTCTTTATATTGTAGTGCTTTAAATGCCACAATTTTTTCTTCATAACACGATATTTGCTTCCTTTTTCGTAAAGGTTCTACAAAAAATAATACAATGTGCCAGCGGTCACATAAAGCTGACATTTCCTAAGTTTTTCCTACCAACTTTCATAATGTGTCGAAAAAGAAGCCTGGTTTTTTTTTTAATTTTTGAAACAATTCTATTAATAAATCCATCAACAACAACTACCTGTTTCTTCGCCTCGATATGTGTTTGTTTTTTACAATTTTCCGACCCGCAATTAAACTGCAATAACGGATGCTTAAAATGCGCTCGCGCCCATGCTCATTTCCTGCTCAACACGTTGTCAAAACCATATTTCCGCATACAACTCAACCATTGTAGTGTTTTGCACCACTGCGCCCCAATGTATGCTATAAATATCTTACAACCGTGCTGTGTTGTAAAGCGATGGCAATTTGAAGCTAGCGCAGGCAGGCAGACAGGTTGGTTGGCTGGTTGGTTGGTTGTGTTGCACATAGGCAGAATATTCGCTCTTACCCATACATGCAGACATTTGTACACCGGCTGGGCTGTTCGGCTATGTGACGCAATAAATTTCTCAAACTCACACGACATTTTAAAAATATTAAAAAAAAAGTATAAATTGTATATGTATTTAATAATGAGATAAATGCCACAACTTTTTAGGGGCAGCAGTTTCGACACCAACTTTTTCTTACTAGCCCCAAAAAATTGTAACTGTTTAAAGCAGCTTATTAACAAATACAAAAATAAACTCAACTATTTGTATCCCAATCGTCACTGCAAAAATCTTAAGCCTTACGTCACTTTGGTGGGCATAAAGTAAAATTTATAGAGGCGGCTTTTCAAAGCTGTGAAAACTACGAAGGGTTGGCAAAGGCGTGAAATAATTTCGCAAATAGTTAGAAATCACAGGAAGTGAATAGGAAGAAGTAAATAAATATTTTCCCGCCAAGCGAACCATCAAGGGTGGTATGCAAAAGTTTTATTTTATAGACTAAATGGGTAAAGAAAAAAAGCAAAACAAAACTCAATAAAGGATAGCTTGAGTGCACATGAAAATAGATGGCCAAATATGTTGCATATATTCCACACATATGTACGAGTGTTAAGGCAGTTGTATTTTTTAGTAGAAGTTAAATCACGATTTGAGCTAATCGCTTAGCAACTTTTGGCTTTCCACCAGTACTCCCTCGCTCTATCAATCTGCGCAGTTTTTTTTTTTTTGTTTTTTTAAATTGTGCTATAATACTTAGTGTGTGCAAAGTTGTACAATTCACAATTTATTAGCCCCAAAGGATTGTTTATAGTTGCAATGTTTCCAAAGTAGTTTTAAATTCTTGGCTTTTAGAGTGCAAAAGAATTTTAAGTCACAAAATAAATGCTTCGTTGTTTACTTGAGAGCGACAGCTCTTATTGTGCATTTTTCGGATATAGTTTGCGTGCGCAAATGTGGAATAAGCTGCTCTACTTGCGACACCTCAGCTTTGTGATATTAAAAGTAAAAATAGCTGACTAAGATGCTCACCCAGGAGAATAGGAACAGCCTAAATAGAGTTTTTCATGCCGAGCCAATCATCCAACCGTGGAATGCAAGCAGCCACATAAAAGGCCCGGACACACTACCTGAATTATGGCTCATTCTGAATTTATAAGCAAATTACGATGGAATGACGTATCTCGCCTTGTTAAATCTGTCAATAAATAAAGACGAGATGAGCTATTTCCTCATAAAGCGAGAACCAAGTCAGCACTAAATTTGATCGATAACAATCGATATTAGCATTTCACTTATTTGTCCCTTGATTTCGATTGCCACTGGTAGATTTCTTTCGTGACCGTAAATTTATAGACTTTCTATCACAATAAATTTTAAATATATTAAAAATGTACATAATCTCTCACGTTTTTTCTTAGACGAAAAAACTAAGTAACCCTATGGCTATAGAGCTTTCGCGATAAATTAGAAATGACACGTGTGAATGCATTTGGTTTAGGCGAAGTGATTTGGGTGTAAATAAGTTAATTATTAGGCTTGTGCAAAAACTATCGGTAAATCGGGGTATCGATATGTAAATTTAACGAAGGAAATTGGCGCATGGTTTTAGGCGCTGTTGGTAAAGAAAAATTAATTCGAAAAGGACGATGCTATTTTATTCTTCAACGCTAAAGTGAACTCGATTTCGAGATAAGGACTTACTCTAAAGGCAAACTACAGAAAATTCATTCAATTCGTCTTACGATGCAATGTAATAAAAATATTTTAGGCAGAGATACCAAATACTCCGATACCAGTATTTTATTTTACTAATTTATGATATTGAATAATATTTCGTTATATGAATTCAAAATACTTTACCTACAATAAATTTCTAATAGAAGCAATTTTATATGATTACATATTTGAAATTATTCATTTTATTTCTGCTTATTAAATAAATCTTCATTTTGCTTCACTTCCTTGCATAAAAAAACTGCAATTAAAAAAAATGTCTAAAATAAATCAAACACTTATCGCATATTTAATCCACCATTCGCCACGGGTGCAAAGTAATAATACATTTTTTAAATGCGCTATTTACGTGAAAACCTTAGTTGCACCAAATAGAATTTATATTATTAACTACAACTATTTTTAACAAACCATAAGTTGTTAAGTGATAAAATTTGAACTTTGGCATGGCAACAAAGTTGAAGCTCCACGCAATTGTGCTTTAAACTTTGCGAAATGTGTTTGCTGTGGTTTTCATTGTGATGGTATGCTGTGTTTACATTTCACGGTAAATGGGAATTTGTATTTAATTGAGTTCAGAAAATCTGTTGGTTTAATTTTTCGCAGCTAGAGAGAAATAATTGAAGGTATTTGGTTGCGAAATAAGCGAATTAAGAAGAGAACAACGCTGGTTTTGTTTACAGTATTTTCCTTTCCAATTTAATACAAAATGCCATTGAAGCTTTTTTCGCTACATATATTTTGTAATGAAAGTTGGAAAGAAGCAAGACGTTGGAAAATTTGGAAAATAACTGCTTTCACAACGTTACTTTTTTTTGCTCGGACTTAAAACTGATCCACTATTGAATAAGTAAAATGAGCTTGCCAAAATTTCATATGAGGAATTTCGAATAAAATTTTCTATGTAATTTTGCTTTTCTTATTTTTGACTAAATGTCACTAAAGCTTTTGTTGGTCTTTTTAATTTGTGACGAAAGCTCATAAAAAGCTCAAGGAGTAAAATTTACTTTTAAATTGCGAATCTTCGAAAAATAGGAACTTTCAATGTTTTTTGCTCAGGTGTGATTTGCTTATAAAAAAGCCTTGAACCAAACTATATAAGATCGAATGGATTTCGAATTTGAGAGGTTTTAAAATCTTTCTCGAATAAAAACCATTCACGGCAATATGTTTTTGTTTTGCTCAGATTTTAAACTGAACAACTATTAAAGAAATATAATAGTTCTCTAAGTACCTTAACAAAAATTTATACAGTTTTTTATTTCCTATTTTAAACTAAATGTCACTAAAGCTTTTTCAATACCGTAGGTTGTGATGAAAGCTCAAGTAAAATAAGAGCTTTCACTATTGTTTGCTCAGATTTGCAACTGATCAACTAATGAGTAAACAAAAGCTTATTCAAAAGCTTTAAAGCAAACCATTTTGATTTTATCCCGCTAAGTGCAGCGTATGCGGAATTTCCGAAAATGCGCTAAAAGCAACAGTTCATCTAAACTTTCAAGGCCGCCGGGGTGATGCAGCGATTGCAGAGCCGCACGTAACAAAGATGAAATTCATTGAGAAAATAAACTGGAAATTGCAAGCGTTTTTAGTGCCTCACAAATCCGGAAAAACGCAACGCCCACACAATCGCATCAAATGTTGCATATAGCACTGCTTGTATCTCCTCAGAGGTTATCGGCGACTATTTGTGCCACATGTGAGTGTAGCACGCTGTTGCTAAACCTGCATGCCCAAGGATGCGTGTGTGTGTGTGTGTGTGGATGAGGGGATGAATATTCGCTGCACTGCCGAACCAAACCAACACCCATACAACAACAACAGCAAACGCGTGAAGTAAGTGGAATTTATTTTTAGTGCTGTAAAACTTTGCGGCGAACAAAACAAACCAACAAACAAAAAAAGTGGCGAGTACAGAAAAGTTACAAGAACAATAAGCAAAGCGCCATAGATGCAGCATGAGATTCATTTACAGTTATGGCGTTGTTGCAACGCCATTTAAACCACTTTGCGCTGTGGCATTGTAACGGGCATTTTATGTATTTGAGCACTGCAAGTGGCAAGTGGCAAACGGCAAGTGGCAAGCGGTGGCTATGGTTTTTATTGTGCCGCAGTCACAGCTGCGTTGCATTTTCTAGCTAGCGAATTCTCGGCACGTTTTATATGTTTTGCATAAAGTTGTTAGTTGAAGCGGGGCATGTTTGCTGCCTAGCTGACTTGGCTTAAATGCGCCGCGGTTGCGGCTCGCCAACTCCCTCACTACCCACAACACCACAACCTCACAAAGGCCTTCGAATTTTGTAGCTGCTTCAAATGCTAGTATTTGGCTATGTGGCCTAAGCGAAAGTTGTTACAACCAGCGCCGTGTGGCGGCGGAAAACACCTTTCGCCTCGATGGTGTTGCATTTCAATTTAAGTTTTTAAATCATTAGACGTGATTTATGGCACAAATGAGCGGCGACAACGGCCGGCGACAAAGGTGTGAAACTTCACCTGCAACTTCGCTCGGGTATGCGGGCGGCTTTAGATGTTTCGCTTATTTAGCTTACCTCATACTGCGGCAACCCTCCTCTCAACAAGTGAAATTCTAGTCACAGGTGCAACATAGGCGCTTAAAGGCGCAATTCCCCCGCTTTAAAAATACACTAAGTAAATACAATACAGAGTTTCTGTTCGGGCAGAGCAGCGCTTCGGCTGCTTCCTTGGCTGTCCCGTTGGCTGTGTGTGGGCGTCATTTCCGCATTTGCCGCATTTTGTGTTAACTTACTTCAAGGTTATTTTTGACTAGCGCATTTCATGGCAGGCAATTACTTTTGCGTGTTGCAAGTGTCTAAAAGTGAACTACACCTGAGGAAGTGCTGCGAAAGATTGCAGGATTTTGTGTGAACAGAGTAAATAAATCGTGAAGATTTGTGAGTGGCCTTGAGCGCTGGCGTTGTTGTGCAGAAGATAGCATAATGTCGGAATATTAACTAATGAAGGGTTTGTGCTTAACATAAAATACTTACATATTTCATATATAGGGGGGCGGAAAATGGAAGTAGAAAAATGAGAGATAATAAAAATTTCAGGAGCGTTTGGGAAAATAGGAAATCTTGTATGCTTCAGAAAGTCAGCAGGGAAGTAACATAGTATTATAAAAATTTTGCAACAAGGTCAAGTGAAGAAGGTGCTATGTTCGAGTGAAATCAAACTTCAAATAACCGGCGCATGATTTTAGATCAAACAGTACTTGCTATATGCAATAAAAACAGTTCTAACAATACCGTTCTGTTAGAAAACTTAAACGGCTTTTACTTATCACGCTCATTTGCCAAAATTTATACTTTTTCGCATTATATGTATATTAAAATATCGATATATTTTTTGGATTTATGAAAATTTTTGTCTGATTTCTATAATTTTTTAAATTAGAGTTGATAAGTTAGTTTCGGAGATATACCTTCTTGCTCTAAAGTACGCAGTGCCACGCCCATTTTTTTAATTTTTATTTGAGTTTATTTCTCTCTCTATCTCTCTCTCTAATCAAGTTCTGTACTTCGAATGTGGGCGAAGTTGCTAAATTATTGATTAAACTATCAAGTTAATTTATTTTGTAAATTACCGTTATTCTAGTTTCTTCCCGATTTCTACAATATTCGAAATTGTGCTTTCTAAATTGAATTTTAAAGTGCAAATTTCATAGGGTCTAGGCAATTAGGGGCTGCGTACAATTTTTTGTTTTTATTGCTGTGACAGTTCATTCATTGATAGTCCATCTTTTTCTTTTAGTATGTCAAATGAGAGACTTCGAAATAAAATTTGAATTGACTAGCTAGCAACCAGATTATTTAGCGCTTTGGTGCTTTTGAAAACAAAATATGCATAAAAATTGCAAATAACAAAGTAAAGAGTCTACTGTGAATACCTCTAATGCATATAAACTACCTAAAAGCACAATATTACAGCTAAGCTTTATCAGCAAAAGCCTTAGGAATTCAAGAAAACCCAGCTGGTTTTGCAATTATTTGCTATTTGAGCCAAAAAGTATGCTTCGGTGTTTGAAGTGAAAAAACTTTTGTTAAACTTTCTTCAACAAGTTTTCAACACATCGAAGCACTTTAAACTGCTTGAAAGGTTCGAATTTCATGAACTCCACTTCTCAAGTGTTTACAGATAGCAAAGTTTTGTATTGATTAAATGAGTGTAATGAGAACTGGGCTGAACGTGCAGTGATTCGCATAAACAAATAAACATACGGACAGTTTAACCCGCTGTACGCCACAGAGTATGTTATTGAAACAGAATTAGCGCCAATTTTCAGCCGACCTAAAGCGAAATACACGAAATGAAAAGGAGTGCCGAAAAATAATTAATAAAGTTTTCGTTTAATTTAATAGCCAGTATTTGGCTTGCGCATCAGATTGAAATTATATAAATCTTCCAACAAGTCGCCGGCATTCATTAAAATATACAAGAGACGAAAGCAAATCTTTTTTTTTTCGAATTTGTTCAAGTTCAGAAAGTTGAAATTTCTTTATTTCTTTGTAGAGAGTTAAAGTTCTTTTGCTGGAGCAGACAGAGCGCGTTCTATCGGTGTGTTTGTAAAATACAGCAAAATAGCTAGCTTTCTATGTTAATACAACAAAATAAAATTCATTTCATTGTACATATTATTAAATCTTATTGAAATAACTTTATGCTAAGTTATCTTTGTACATAGCTAGTCCGAGTATTATTCTTGTTTTAACTGGCATTATGTGCCGTTTTACTTGCATAATTTATGCTGAGTGGAAAAGCAGTATAAACGCCGGTAGAAAAGCTTTTATCTTTATAAAAAAAGTGCTTGCAGAAGACACTGCTCATATTCGTCCGACACTTGACTGACTTGACTCTAGCTAGGTAGTTATCGTTATGTAGGCTAGTAGTACAACTAACTATGCCGTTGTTTTATTGCACAACAAGTTGAATAAAGTTATTCGTACTGAGCTATTTTGGTATATAAATATTTAGTTGGCTTAATTTAACTTCTTAGCTGAATGTTATTAATAACAACTGATTTGACAGACAGACGAACGCACGCATAGTTTTATAGAGAAATAAGTATTTGATTCCTGACATGGATTTAGTAGGCAATATTTTATGTACATACAAATGTATGTATGTATTATGAAAATATACATTTCTATACATGCATACAAAATCCATAGCTAGGTAGCGATTAGCAGCCAGACAAAAATACTATCTACCACATACTAAAGCATGAAATTCATAAATATAGCCCCACCATACATATATTCACAAGTATTGCTTCTTTATTTTTCTTTGATTAATTTGAAATAATTTTTATAAAAATATTGTTCGTTCTATAACAAACAAAACTTGGATTTAAATTTTAGACTTTTTTCAAATGAAACAAAAAAAATTTAAAAGATTTACCACAAAATTTTGAAAAATTTTAAACATTTAAATAATTTTACTTGGACTTCCATTTTTAGCTTTTTTCAGATGAACACAAATTTTTTTTTAATTTTATGCAAAATTTAAAAATTTATCAAAATTTTAATGTTTTTA
This sequence comes from Anomoia purmunda, assembly GCA_951828415.1. NCBI lineage: Eukaryota > Metazoa > Arthropoda > Insecta > Diptera > Tephritidae > Anomoia > Anomoia purmunda. The sequence continues at coordinate 115,658,885 of OX639997.1, forward strand.
CTTGAACTTAAATTGCAAACTTTGTTACAATGAGTGAAAAAATAAAAATATTTTACACAAAATTTGAAAAATTTTCAAAATTTAATTTTTTTGAAAGTGGCAGATTTTTGTTAATTTTTTTACTTACACTCTTTTCAAAAATTCACCAAATATCACCACATCTCTTCAACTGATTTCTAACTATCCTTTGCTCAAGCTTGAATTCGCAAACTTGGCTTGTCGGGCAAGTATGCCGCCAGTGAATTAAAACTGGCCCTGAGTTCAAAAATTATTATTGATATAAATGAATTAGGCTGAATTAATATATGTATAAAAAAATAATCGGTAATTGCAACTCATGATTTGCACTTTCTTATGCTAAAATTTAGTAGGCTATAAAACTGCATATCCAAGTTTTGTGTTTTTGTTTTATTCTGATTTAGGTGTCCAGGCCTCAAGAAATTAATAAGAAATAATTTTCATTATTCCTCTTGCTTGGAAAAGTAGTGTACCGAGGATTTATTTTTTGAGTCAGAAACTTTCACAAAAAAATATTTCTTTCTTTCGCTAAGTGAGCTCATTTTAATATATACATTTTTGGTTTTTGCCTGAGATCTGGATACTTATCTAAAAATTTTAAGAGAAATTGATTGATTTTTTTTTACCTTCTTGCATTTCATTACATTCTACATGTTTTAAACTTAGGTTGACACAGTTTCTATTGTAGAAGCAAATATGTTTCAAAAAAAAAGAAAAAATTAAAATTAAATAGAGGGAAACCGAAAAACAACGTTTTTACGTTTTTTTCACGATTTTGACTCGAGATGACGGGTATATAGGTATAAATTATACTTTAGTATGACTGAGACTGGCAAAGAATTTTTCAGCACTTCTTGATTAAACCTTCTAGAATGGCTTGACTTAAGAAGTCCTCGCTAAATCATTTTCTGGGATACTTCTATATTTTAGCTAGACTAATACCTTTTCCGAAGGAATATTTAGGATCAATTATTTATTTTGGAGCCAGACTCTATGCTAAAGTCTTTACAAATATTCTGCACGCTAAACCATGCACCAAATTTTTATCAAAGTCTGCTTGTGTTTCGGCACAGGGAGTTCGACGCAGTTGGTTTTTTCCTCACTGCCCTGTCAGTGAACTGGGCACACCGTTTCAAACCAGCCATAGTAAACAGCATACTCAAAAAATCTTGGTTTCTAACCCAACTTGGATCTTTGTTATAAAAGTTGATTCTCAAGATCCTTCACATTTGTGAAAGTAACAATTTGTATATTTCTCAACATTTATATGTTATACTTGCCCACATCTTCAAAATAAATCCTATCAGTATTGATTTTCATATTATGTTCATGTTACTGAGAATTTTCATATTTTCCCAGCAGCTTACATTCGTATTTTCTAGGAGTCTTTGAAAAGATTTACAGCGCCTGCTTGTATGCTAAGTCCAATAAGCATAAGTGAATGTCTCTGTGTGTGTACCACAGCAAAATTTTTCTTATATGTGCATTGGCATTGTGTTGTACTATATATATGTAAAATTTAAATAAAATTATATTTTGCTTTTAGTATCTTCAACATTCGCTGTAAATGCATATGGGAGCGGTAAATGGATGGATGTATGGAAATTTTAAAGCCATTGTTGCTTTGGCATAGATGTAGTAGTAAGCTTCTATAATGTATATTCAAAAAAGAAATCTTGAAAAAAATATGTTGTTACAAAGCAACATGGCAAGTATTAAGGTTTTGTTGTTTTTTTAAAAATAGAGACAATTGCATGCAATGGAAAGAAATGCACACTAGCGGTGGAAAAACATCGATAATAATATCGAGATATCAATGGTTTAGTTTTAAAAACCAAATACAATCGATGGGTTGGGTCTATAATATCTTCCTAAATTAGCCATAAGTTGCCCATAAGGACACAGTCTAAGAAATACATAAAGATCTTTCCAAAACTCGACTATTCGGCTATTCACTTAAATAACATCAAAAAAATACTTAAAACTTTGATTCATACGACATTTAACTTTTGATATAAGCTTTGTCGACAGTGTCGATGAAATGCACCAATACTATCGGAAACTATCGATGGTCGTACTATCGATTGAGTTTCTCGATCTGGCAACAAAAAAATTTAACTCAAATATTGACTTTTATTTATGAGTTTTATATTTGGTTAAACACAATAAGATTCAAAAAAAAAACTATTTATTTTAATGAAAAAAGTATAACTATAAAAAATCTAAAATTTTTTTTTTGAAAAAATAAAATTTAATACGATATTATGTTTAATCAAAAAATAAAAATTTACAAAATATTCATTATTTCAGCACGAAACTAAAAACTTATTATCATTGATTGCAAATTTTAAAATCTTAAAATATTGATTAAATACTATTTTTTTTAAAGAACTTAATGATTCGAAGTGCCTTAAATTTGAATTGATTTTTGATACTTTTTTTTACTGACAGTGTTGATTTTTTTCTCCATGTACATATTTTTTTTAGTTAGAAGAAAATTACTAGCACCAGGCGGAGAAATTTTTTTAAATCAACGCAAATTTCGAGACTCTTCAAATTTGCACTTTAGTAAATTGAAATCAGCTATATTACTGCATATACAAAAAAGGTCAAACAATTTTTTAAAATAAATAATTAAATATTTGCTTATGTGCACAAGGTTTGAACATTAAATTTATACGAGATTCATGGTAGGAGGAACTGTATTTAAAAACAAAATGATTAAAAAATCGTAGTTAACAAAGCCAAAAAAAAAAAAAACAAAAAAAAATATCGAAACTTGTCAAAAAGTTTCTGTCGTATAGTTATTTAAAAAGTAAGCCTGCTCAGCTTTTGGCGCTTTAAAAAAATTTATTCTTTTTCATTTAGAGTACAAAACACTAACTCTTAAATTGATAAATTTTCGCATAATTTTTTTTTTTTTGTATTGTTGTCCCAGCGGGAACGATTTTTCTAAATATTATGCTCCTCGGAGTCGCTGCCATCTTATTGAATTTTTTACTCAGCACACCATTTTAACTGACATCAACTTTATTGCAACAAACAAGAGTGCTGCTGTTGCAAATAGTAAAAGTGGCAAATAACAAAAGACGAAGAACAAACTGTGCTAACAATAACAATAAAGTGAATAGCCATAAAGCAAGTGGACGAAGTAAAGCAAAAAAAAAAACTAAAAAGAAAAAAAAAAACACAGAAACGTTTACTTACTTCTATCATCGCCCACATATTACAAGCTCAAGTCACGCCAACAATTTGCAAAACTTCAATGTAAAGTAAAACGACTAAAAGAGCAACATGCAGAGTAAGAAAAATAGAATTAAAGTTCTAATCATAACAACTACAAGCTAAATACTCGCATATGTGTAGATATATTTGTAATTTTTTTTTACATATAAATGGTCGGGCGGTCTACATATATTTTACACACATACATACATACATATGTGGGATGTCAGCGTATGTGTGTGTGTGGTTAATTCGTTTGTTCTTTACGCACTCAGCCACATAAAAGCGCTCCTCGAGGCGACATCATTTCAATTGCGTTTCGTTCGCTCAGCTCTCCCTTGCTTTCTCTTACTCCGGCGCCCAGAACTTTGCGCTGAACTTCACTTCCAATTCTTTTGGTTCGCAGTTAACAAAGTGGAAAATTTTATAATCGCTCCCAGCAGTGGAAGCAGCGCAGAGATCAAGGCAGTCAGGGTGTAAGGCAGTCGAGAAACCGCAGTTAGACAGCTATAATAACAACAACAACAACAATCGTCTCTACCAGAAGGTAAGCATACGATTTCTAGTAGCACTATTTTTGCCGCCTGCCGCTTGCCGTGCTCTCCGTAGCTGCCGCTTCATGCTATTCTCGAAAAAAGCAAAGCATTTACTGCCTGTCAGATCTTCAGTTTTTTGGTTACGAGTATGCGGCTTGTTGTTGTTGTTGTTGTTGACGTCGTGTGTTTGGTAGTTGGTTTCTGCTGTTGCTGTTGGTGTTGGTGTCAGCGCACTTCTGCTAACGCACTTAAGTGACATGAGTGTGCGCGGACATGTGCGTGTGTGAGTATGTGTGTGGGTTGAGCAAACTTTTCGACAAGCACTTGGAAAACAAAGCATAAATCTTTATGAATTTCTTTAAGTTAAAGTGCAGAATAGAAAAATATTCTTTTCTTGACCAAAGTAAAGGAGAGAAAATTCGCACTAGCAAACTAGCGACTAAAGTGAATTGAAAAAGTATTTGTGTGTTTTGGGTTACAGAAACTCTTATTCAAAATGCAAAGCGAATTTTGAAGGAGCCTTGCGCAGGCTTACTCGCAGAAAGAAGGCATAACTGTTTATTAAATTTTGCAAAATGCCAACTCTTTATAAATAAACTATAAATAAATAATAATAATTTAAAAGCAAAATTCAAAACGATAACCATACATATGTCTACCGATAATTATAAAATATCGATAACGATAAAAATGTCCATATCGTAACGAAGTCTGTGATAATAAAAATATCAGTAACGAATCTGGATTTAACCTTTTAAATGAAATAGCTATATCGATATCGTAAATAAGAAAAATATCGAAACGATTTTGAAAAGCACGAAGATGGGCAGTAATATGAACAATATAAATATGAAGTCTAACAATGCAGCAAAACCGATAACGATATCGATTAAAGTCATCAAAACGATAATAATAAATGTAACGATAACGGTATCGAGAACTATTATGAAAATAGTTATAGTTATCGATAACGGGCAAAAATCGATATATATGAAAACTTCTATAATCGTAACGATTGAAATGGAAATATGGATTTAGGTAACAAAGTCTATTATAATAAAGTAAATAGCGTCATTTGTATCGCAAATAATAAAAATAAGCGATAAAATATCGAATACGATTTCGATAAGCACATAATGAAAATACCAATAGCGAGTCTAGACGATTTAACTCAATACAGTGTATAGCAACATCGAGAACAATACCTATAATGAAAATAATAATGATCGATAACTGAGAAACATCGATAAATATAAAAATGTCCATAATCTTGACGATTAAACATTGAGTAAGTCTGTGGTAATGTAACGTACCGAAAACAATTTCGGTGAGCACATAGAGGCAAAAACGAAAATGAACAGTAGTAATGTGAAGAATATGACTGTGAAGTCTGATATGACAACAAAAACGATATCGATAACAGTGACCTTAAATGTAACGATACCGGTTTCGATAGTTATTATGAAAAAAATATTACTGCGGATCTCGACTGAACGCCATCGGGAGTAGTAGAACAATAAGCCTTTCATATATGTAATTACAAACCTTCATTAATTATTCACTATTTCCAAACTCCTTGCAGAGCCTTTCAAGAGTAACTCAGTTTTTAGCAATAAAGAGAATTAAATTAATTTCAAGTTGTCAGTATTCGAGGTGAAAAGTAATTCACCTACATATATTTCATTCTATATTGTATTAAATATTGTGAAGATTTGCATATTTATATTTTTTTATTTACATTCTGTCTGGGATCTGGGACTGTAAAGCGCCTTAAGTAAAGCATTGCCATTTCTCTCCCTAACCACCTCAACCCTTTAAGATTTACGTACATTTTCACACCTTCTCACCTTCTTGGCATGCTTACATACTGCCATTATTTCCATATTTATCCAACTAACTCTTTTCTTCGTTACCTTCCATTATTTCGCCCACCTCTTGCCCTTCGATGTGCCTCCTCAGTCAATAACTTGATACTTTCGCCAACGATCGATTCGCATTTCGCCCCAATGCATTTTATGATTTATTTAAATAGGAGCAGCAATAATTTATAATCACAATTATGAGAACAATAAATACAATAAAATATGTATAACAATATTTCACTCCATCTATGCATTTGTAGCTAATTCCTATTTATATTTTTGTATTTATAAAGTTATGTAGCTGCTTCTAGTTATTTTTAAATTCGTTCAGAGATGGTAGGGTATATGACAAACACAGAAACAGTGGCAGCTTGGAGGATGCTGAATGAAAAAGGTGTGGAAACTGTCGGCGCTTGTAATTCATGATGGTAATTTGACACAATTTGATCGACAATGGAGGTAATAAGTGAGAGAGCAGGTAGGTGTTTGTCATTAATGTGTAGTTAGCAGAAATGATGATTAAAGGCAGTAACAACGAACTTTCTTTGCGTAACAAAAGCAGGCTTTGTTTTTCTACAAAAACTTATCGATTTCAATAAAACTGGTTTTATGAATACTTTTAGTACAAATAAAAAAGGTCTCCAAATCGAAAAGCGCCTCTATTTTCCAACTGTGAGTTTTAAAATGTACTCTTGGAAATGCCTAACAGTAAATAGCCTCATAACTATGAGCAAAGTTTATGCCAATTTGTCTATTTTTCTTATATTTCCAGCGCAGAATATAAGCATTAGTTTCGTCATTGTCACGTCTTCAGCTAGCCATAAAAACTACATTGACAGCTGTCATCATTAGCGGGCCTAAACCCATTTTTGTCGCATAGTTTTAGGAGCTGCAGTTAAGAAAATTTTGCAAGAAGTGCGATAAGTTTTGTTACTAACGCCAGAGTAGGGCGGTGAAACTCACAGTAAGTGAGAGGTTAGAGAATAGGAACCCAGTAAGTGAGAGGAACAGAAAATTTGCACAACTTGTAACTGTTTTTTTTTGAATTTGCTTAACATCACGAGTCTTTCTCACAATCGTAGGATTTCCCTTAAAAAAAATAAGTACATAGGAGACTGCTTGAAAAGTAAGGCAACATTTTTTAAGCGCTAGTTCAATTTATTTGTATTTTATTCAATTCGCATTAATTTCTTTCTGAATGTAGTAACTTTAATTCGCTGCATTGCTTGTTTTTGCTCTACTCATTTTCGCAAGTATTATAAATCCATTATTGCTAGACGCCCCCAATTCTATCCTAAAGTAATTTACTTCAATAGCGCGTAGGTCTACAAATATGCGCACATTGTATGTAGATGCAATCAAAGGAGATATGTGAGCTGTTGTTGTCTATTATTATGAAAACTAAAATATGCATACAATTACACGTACGTGTGCTGGTGTTGAATTAATTCCGTTAGCCCTTGGAAGGTGCAATGACATTTGTCACGATTCCTATACACAGCCTAGCAAGACACCTACATATTCACCACACTCAACATACTTCACACTTCCCACTTCACACTTCATTTCACTTCCATTCTGCTCTAGCGCTATTGTAGCAAAAAGTGTGATTGTTTGCCACTTGGTTGGCATTTGGTTCGTTCGTTCGATTGTCGCAATCTCGCGGAAGCGGAAACAATCAGGCGACCACTCTTCCGCGTAATTAATTGCAACAGTTGCGCAGATAATTCGATTATAGACATCTACATACATACATACATACATACCTACTAAAGTATATATGGAAGTGCCTTTTAGTCAAACATGTGATTGCGAGCACAGTAAGGTGCCAGAAATGATGGTAGCGGAAGTTGCGCGATTAAATGAATAAATAGGAGTGCGCGCACATATGTACGTACGTACAGTTATGCAAAAAAATAGGGAGACAAACGTTTTTACCCGTTTTGGCTATTCTTCTGTTGTTTAATTGTCGTCTGTTATTTTTTCAATAAAAGTCTAGCTCATTACATAACAAATACCGTTGAAATTGTGACATTTCCAACTTTGTAAAAAAAAATAGGAAAATTCGACAAAATATCATCATGTTTTAAAAATTTCGAATTTTAATTTTTCATACTTTGTAGTTAACAAATTTCATAGATAAAGTGAAAAAGTCAACAAAATCTCATCAAATTTGCAAACTTTTTAATTACACATTTTTAAATTTTGTAGAAAAAATAGAAAAATTCAACGAAATTCAATAAAATTTTCATACTTTGTCATTTGAATTTCTCAAATTTTATAAAAAGAATTGTTTAATTTAAATTTTTCATGCTTTCTTTGTATAAAACTCAACAAAATGTTAAATTGTTTAAGTTCTTAATTTGAATTTTTCAAGCTTTGTAGAAAAATTTCATTAAATTTTCAAATTTTGAATACGCATTTTTGAAAAATATTCAACAAAATTTCATAAAACTTTCAATCTATTTAGTTCGCGTTTTTCAAATTTTGTAGAAAAAAAAATCAACAAAATTTCATAAAATTTTCACACTTTTTCATTTCAAGTTTTTACACTTTTTCGAAAAAATAGAACTTTAAAAAAAAAAAAATTGATCAAGCCTTCAAAATTTTGAATATGAGTTTAACGTACTTTGTAGAAAAAATTGCATAAGTTTTCAAATATTTGAATAGCAACTTTTCAAAATTTGTAGAAAAAATACGAAAATTCAAAAAAATTTCATTAACCTTCCAAACTGCTACATTCAAACTTTTTTAATTTGTAAAAATTCCAACTATGTAGTTTAATAGCCCATTAAATTTTAGTCTAACAAAGGCCAATTTTCAAATAGTTAGAAATTACTCTTGATTTTTGATCAATTTTAGCTATCGTTCTCCTCCATAGAAACGAAAAAAGGGTCGAAAGCTTTTTGTAAAAAAAAATATCAAAAATTAACGAAAATGTTTACTGACCTGGAACTTGCAGTTTTTTTTAGACTACATAACTACATACTTAGAATTTTTATAAAAAAAAAGTTTGAATAAAAACGTTTAAAAATTGTATTAATTTTGTTTTTTAATTTTGCTATTTTCTGCAAAATTTAGAAAATTCGAATTAAACTGTTTGGAAATTTGATGAAATTTTTTTAATTTTTATGGTTTTCGAAAAAGTTTGAAATGTGGATATATACGCTGTTTGCTATATACATATTGAGCTAAACTTTTTTTTTGGGTTATATAACAAACATAAAACAAACAACGGAATAATTTACAAAAGTGGCCTAAACGTCATGCCCCTTCTTTTTTCACATAACTGTAGTACGTATTTATGATTACGCAAGTGTATCAATGAATGAATTAGTGGATTGCAAAAATCGAGTAGTAGGTTTTGCAGGCACTAAGGCTATGGAACTATTGCCGGACATTGCGCTATTGTGTGGGATACTAAACATCCGTTTAACATTCTTCATTTACACCGACCACGCTGAATTAGCGTACTGGATTTTGGTGTAGTGTTGTTTTTTTTGCAATATACATATAAAGCTTTAGTTAATAGGATTTATTAGTGGAAGTAATTGTGTTATTCTTAATTAAAAACCGGAAATTGACAATTCAGTAAAGCAAAGGAATTAATTTGATTTTCTGCACTTGCGATAGCAAATTATTCTCTCTTCTAATTGTAGCACAACCCACATGGAAGCCAGTGCCCCAACAATTGCTAAAAAAAATTATTCCAGAACACCAGAACTTTTCCATCCCATTAAAATATTAAAATACACTTCTCTTTCTATCCGATAACTCAGGCATGTAGAGTGGTTTGAGAGTAAAGTTCAACGGACAATGAGTTGTTAAAAGAAGTCTTTCATTTAGAGGTGTAGCCATTCTTCGCAGTGTCAGCTCGAAATATCTCAAAAGAGACTTCAAATATGGGTCACTACTTTTTTGTGTTAAACGGAATTTTTTTTGAAACAAGCAGAAGGAGGGAGTCCTTTTGGTTATCTATGGGCTACTTTCGAAAAGATTTACCTCATGCTAAAACAGCGAGCATTGAACGTAACTAGAATATTTGCAGTTACAGAACTTTTCTGAACCAAGAAAGATCAGAGCCTCTGCCGTTATATATTTTTCGAACATTTAAAAATGCAAATAAAGAAGAAAATCTTAAATTCCCTGTTGAATCAAAAAAAATTTTTTTAATTCACTTGCTGGCTTGTTGTTATGATGTCTTTTTAATGAAATGCTTTATGCTCTGGATATGAAGCTCATTTTCTTGTCAATTTTAGTTTATTTAACGAGCATCACATTTTAATTTAATTTTCCTTTGAGCTTATTTATTTATTGCATCCAGTTGTATTTGTGCTTTACTCCAGTTCTAGGTTTAAATATATTTAGAGAATTATTAATATTTATATAATTAATTTCCAATTCATTCGATTTCTGATTTGGCAAATACTTAAATTATATATTTTCTTTGTTTTATATTTGTGTACGTGTGCATGCAATTTGACATTTTCCCATCTTGTATTTACAATTTAATTTGCTCTTGGTCGTCTTTCATGTTCATATTTAATAAAGTACTGACAAGTGAAAAATGAATTTCAATTAGGCATGTAATGCTGCCATTAGCAGCCAGCCAATTTTATTTGAAATTCAAACAAAATCTGTCAGTATAGTAGATGAAGACACAAATGAATGCGAAAATATAAACGAAATAAATTTCCAGCATTTGAACCATGGTTTGAGTGTAATGTCTTTTTTAAGCAACCTTCAATGCGCCTTGGCAGGCATACTGAATTTGTCTATTGAGCTTGAAATGTGCTGTAGGTAGATAAGAGCTTAGCTGTGGAGATAATCCCACTATTGTTCTCATATTACGGCTTTGAGCCATACCTCTGATCTAAGTTTTAGTTTAAGAAACATACTATCTATTAATTTTTCTCTGATATCATTTATTAAAAAACAAAATTACCAGAATAAAAAACCACAATTTTTGAAAGTGGTTAAAGTTCTTTAAAAGGTTTTCTTTTGAAGACGCAAACCCAACCATAAGTCATAAACGAGTTCACTGACAACTGACAAAAACCGGATGGTTCGCAAACAGACAGAGATCTTAACCTCAAAGCTCCTACTAACTATTATAATCGCGGCTAGCTAGAAAAGGCTTCAAACTAAATAGCCTGATATCAAATCTTCCTCCAATCCTTTTGACACGAGGAACCTAGCTCTCAAGCAGCACAGCTTGATACTAATGAACATAAACGGCTGGGATCTTCAATAGAATGGGCTCAGGCAGAGGCATCACGAGCTTTAAGGAGATTTAAGTAGTGCACTTGCTACAAAGAACTTGGTTATGGTGGTACTTGATAGGAGATAACCAGACGGAAACACTTATGTGAACTCTGTTGAACCTCAAATATTCTTTAAGGGTTTTTCTGTCGGGAGTCTTGACCACCTGAGAGACTTGTTAAACACTTCTGGCGTCGAAGCGAATCACTATTTTTTCAGATGATCGGGTAGCGATCCGGGCTTTTAGCTCTGCCATGGTAACATCGCGCCTTGTCCCCTTAGTATGGGTGCCGGGGCATCGTAACGTCCACGATAATGAAAAGGGCGATGAGCAGGCGCGAAAGGGCTTCGCCCTAGATATCTCAGAGGCCGCAGAGGTTTTCGCGTCTATGCTTTTCAACAGGGATCTCAGAGATCCCCAAACACTGGCTCAACTTGGCCAGCTTACAGTAATGAGATTTCTGGGAACACCATTTTTTGGAGACTTAAACGGGCCGAGCAATGTGGATCTAAAGGATTCTTACACTGCAACCAATCCGCCAACCATGAAGGAGAGAGATCGTGGTGGAAGGTTGTATCTATGGCGATACCAGCCGACGCTTTGTAGCAACGGAAGATCAGTAAGGCCGGGGGTACAAGAAATTAACTTAGTGGCCGCACAACTGGGCGATAGCTCTTCCTAGGCTTCAGCAAAACTCTTGAGTTTCCTATATTCCTCGTGCACTTTTCCTGGTTCCGCAATGAGCTATTACTAAACCATGACTGGACGCTTATTAAAGAAGGCGAAGTTAAGAAGACTATCCTTTATGACATTCGACACAAGTAACTGATGATTCCGACTAATGCCGGTGATTGCCCATTGCGATTACTAAAAAATAGACAGAGTACAAAATAAAGATTACAATGGACATAGGAGCAACACATTGCCAAGGAAAGGAAAGGAAAGGAAAGAAGAAGCGGACAAATAACAGAATAAATTAAAGTTCTGTTAGCATTGTTTATGTAAAATAAAAGAAAAATACTTTTATTTCGTCAGTAAATAGGTGGTCGCTGTCAATTCGACAGAGAGAGCAGTAGCGGTGTACAGAAGACGAAGTCTTGTATTCTATCATTCTTGACTTAACGATGCCAATATCTAAGAGCTCGCCTTGCGATTGGCATACACAGTAAAACAAAATAAATGTAAAAAATATTTAGAGTAAATGCTCAGCACTCTGATCCGCACTAATATTTACCGCAAAATCTTTAAGTTAATATCAGCAAAAATAAAACTATAGAATGCATTTATGTAAATATTCTTACTATTCTGCATTTGACCTTGGATTTTGGCTTAATCCATGATTATTACCAAATTTTGTATGCTTCTCAGGAAATCCTCAGTTCAACACGTTCTTAAGTGTTAATATGTAAGTAACAAAACCAACCCACGCCTACGTGAAGCCGGTGTGAAGCGAGTTTAGCATACGAAAATATTTGAAAAACGTGTCTTTCTGCAAATACACAAAGCCACCTTAGACCAGATCAGTGCCCACAAAATGTTATTTTAAGAGGATTTTAAAGTCATAAATATGCTTATCCTTGGCGTGTCCAGAAGGCAGTCAGAATTTTACATAACTGCTTTAGTTACTACTCGCTTCCAAAATGTCTAATATCGCTGAAACCATAGTTATATCTCCTTTTAAAATCCTTTTACTCTGGAGTACCTATTTAGATTTGAGTCTTTCGGGAAGTAAATATCTTTTATGCTTTTTTTCAATCCTACTTTAGTTTCATTATTTCGTCAATTTATAAATTTATATTTTTTGTGACTTGAGGCGATTTCGGCATTTCCGTAGTCAGAGCTGAATACGTAGAATGAAGGTTGAAATAAAATAAATAGCGATGTCATATTTGCTGTTGCATTGAAAATCATATTGTCCTTGTTGGGAAAACCCAATAGATATTCGTTTCACTATGTTGGCTTTTTGAACCCTACGATTTTGCTTTCAACTTCTAGATGCTGACATTATTTTCACTCGCACAAATATATAGAAAATGTATTTATCTCCACACACAATTGCACACAAACAAATAGAGTTTTGAACGAATTTGTGTATTTGGTTATCCTATCCTATTTCACACGCATATTCTGGTCAGGTGTCGCCTAACTCGTTAATTTAGATGTACTATGTATATGTAATATGTGTAAACGAGTGCCTGCAAATCCGCATCTATGTTTATTTTAGCCCAGCTGCAAATGGTACCGACCTAAGGGACCGCGAAAAGCTGTAATCTTTTCGGTAATCAGGAGGAATAGTGGTGGTTTAATTTATGGGAATTGGCTTGTGATTGCCGTAGTTTACTTACTTAATTGGCGCTATAAACTCTTACGAGATTTTGGCCGATTGTCGTAGTTTAACTCTCATTATTATTTTTGGTAAATCGGAAAGTTAGAATCGGCCTCAGAGTCTCTTCACTCCACAATTTAAATGTGCTTTTTTTGTTAAATGAACTTGCACTGGTCTAAAAACCTTCCGTAAGTTACCGCATCTCAAGCTCTTCGCATTCGCGTATCTCGGTCTCTCTTCGCTTTTGGGAATAATATATCTCTCTTCCTTTCTCAACTCCTGCTAGCGTTCCCGAATTTGAAGTCGTTGTAGTTATCGATATCATTGCCATTTTTGTCGTTGTTATCGATATCGTAGTGGATATGATTGGCATTATTGAAATAATATGTTATCGATATTATTTTCACTATCCAGACTTTTTTCATTTATGGTTATAATATTTATTTTTAGCTGTTGCCGATACTCATTATTCTCAGAGATCCAAAATAATAATTATACGACAATTGAGTTATAAAAAAAATCATCCTTATCTTGATAAGAATTATTAAAGAGACAAATTTTTTAAGTTATCGATAACTCTTATTTTGAGACTTATATTATAAAAGACTTTCGGCGTAGAAATACATTTTCTTAAGGATTCAAAGACTTTTATTTTGGGACCTATAAAAGTCTTCTGATAATAATTATCGTTGAGTTGAAAATTTTAAAGTCTTCAAAGACTTTTAAGAAAACATTTTTCATGTCTTGAATGACACGACGGAACTATTTCGATGTATCTTCGAGAATAGTTCGGGACTCCACGCACTTAGCTTCTTCATTGTTTTTTTGAGATAAAAGTGTGATTGAAATTAAAAAAAGATAGCTAGAGTTAATGAGTAGTTCAGAACTGATCCCAAGCTGGTCCCGAAATAGTACCGAGCTAGTGCAGAAGTTCTCTTGAACTAGGCCCGACACAGTCACGAACAAATCCAAAAAAAATGCTCTTTAAAAGATCTAGTTCTTCCACTTGCCATTTGGGGCTCCATCTTAAAAACTCGCTAACTGAAAAACCTACAACTATTTTTTCCACCGGGTAAAGTGCACCTCTACTCCATTATTTACAGATGCTCTTTTTTTTATGAGAATATTTTGCTTTCAACTTGCGCTTGTCTGTTTGAGTGAGCTCCTGGCTGTGGCTATTTTTATCCACAACAACACGCTGAAATTTTTCTGCTGTTGCGCAACAGTCAAACAACTACAACCCAAATAACAGCGCAAAATATCTCAAATACAAACAGCACAACTGGAATAACAAAACCAATTGTATAAAAGCAACAATCGGCAAAATGGCTAATACAAAGCTATGAGAAAAATTATGCAAATACAATTTTGTGTTAGAATGAGAAACGGAACCGAACAAAAAAAAAAAAATTATGAAATTTTTTGGTAGCGAAAATACAACTTTTCACTTTTAACAAATCAACATTCACACATCCATACGACCTACATACATAAATATACAAAAGTCATAAAGCGGCGAGCGGTTCTAAACAGGCTAACAAGAAACACTAAACAGTTGGTCAAAAGATAACCAAAAACAGTAGGCCATTTCGTGAAACCTCACTGTGAATAATATAAATTAAGAGGGGCAATGAGAGGGATATTGGAAGTGGAATCGAATTTGATGTTGGTTATACAAATGGAAATATAATTGGCCTAAGTGAGTTCAACAGAGTCACCATTGCCTAGAACATCATGGGGTTTAGTTGGTGATAGTAAATCCTTCGATTGTAATAATTGAAATTTTGAATAAAAAATATGAATGTCGATAATTTCTATATGTACCAAGAAATTGTGACATTTTGGCCATAGCAATATACAGATTAAATTGCTTTCAAAGTGATTCGCCAAATTTGCACCATACATCACCGACACGAAATGGGGTACACTACCAGATTTGTAATTTTGTGTATAAACCGAGTAGCCAAGTTTCGATAGCACGTCGAAAAAATGACAATTACTTGTAAGTAAAATTACTCAATATTGTTATCGTTAATCGCACGCCTTTTGGTTGTGCATTTTTTATAGATTTCGCTATTTTTTCTATAAAAATTTTGTATTGCTTTTATCGTTATCGATATTTTGTATCAAATTTTATCAGCCGTATCGATAAGAGAATATCCCAAACATATCGATATGCCCTTTTGATGCCCTTAGTCTCTTTGATATCGCCATCGCCAATCTAATACACATTTTCTTTTTTACTTGCGCAAATCTTTAGGGACTTTAACGGTTATATTTTTATGAAGAAAAAATCCTTACTTAATCGTTGAAGCTGGATTAAAATTTTGTCGATCAAATTTGTTCGATATTTTGTGATTTTTTTTGGATCAATTGTAATTTTTATTTATTATTCTTTTTTTTTCGGTTGAACTTTGATCGATATTTTTTCGATAACAAATAATCGTTATTCTTGGATTTAAAATTAAAGTAAACGCAAAATAACAATGACTATAATAGCAAACAGCAACAATAATATGAGTTATGCTTTATAATCGAAAAAATAAAAATTACAAAATATCGATCAAATGTGATCGGAAAAATTTAAAACCAAGAATAACAATTATTTTTGATCGAAAGCTAAAATATGGAAAGAAAAGATGAAAATGAACTAACAAAAATCTCATCTTCGGATCAATGAAATATTTTCTTCACTTTACACTGATTAAAATCTCGTAACTTTTACTTCAAACCCCGTTATTTTCTATCGATTGCGCAATTGTTTTATCAAAACGCATAAAAACGGTCATAAAGTAAAATATGTTTACTTTAAAAGTAGTAAATATTTCTTTTCCATTTTCTAATTTTTTTGATCCCAGACATTTTTTTTTTGTGAGTTCACTTGCAATTGACGGCGTCATTTTGACCTACCTCCCATTCAATAGATTTGTGGTTATTTTTCTATCACTTTTCCACCACTACCACGAATCAAGTAAAAATTATTAAATTTGCTAACATTACTACTTATATTGCCAGGTAAGTTTCCAATTTTCCGACCTTAGCACCTCATAGCTAATTTAACGTGACACTTTTTCGTCTATTTCCATGCCACAGGCTGAACATCATTTTGCCATGCTATCTTATTCTATTTTATTACAGCGCGTCCCACCTAGTTAACGGTGAATTTCTTGCGATTTCAAACGTAAGCACATAAGTACGTAAGTATTCACGTAAGCATACTTCTCGAGTGAGTTAACGACGTTAGTACAAACATACATATGTATGCATATAAATGTATACACTACATACATATATATATAATTATTGTTCACAGACAAAAATGTAGATAAACTACCATATGCCCTTTGGCCTTGTACTCGTATGATAATAATATACACAACATCAAAACAACATAACTTGTCCCAACATGATTACCACGGACTGCAACGGACAAACATTATAACAATAGAAATGTAGTATCACCAAAACAAACAATAATAGCCCAAATCACTACCTACTAGTAAACAGATAACGACCGACGCATCTCAATACTATAAGTAGCACTAAGATTCATGTAAACGAGTTAGTTTAAGAATAGTAATAAAGAGCACGCATTTTGGCACAGCAAAATATTATAATTTTTGAATTCATATCGAGTATCGATATTAACTGGGGGCTCAAGCCGGTCTAACTCTTGACTGCAGCCAAATTCCCTTGAAATACAGGGTAATAAAATAAAAATTCCACAGCTTTGAAGAAAAGCATAAAAACAATCTCTGAAAAAGCGAGATATAACAAATTTAACCAGTCGCGTAAAAGCAAACCTTGAAATAGCAGGCAGCCTAAACCGATCAAAAAAGTGAAAAGTGAAAAACGAAAACTGAAGATTCCTGACTTTAAACAGAATCGCTCACCCTGGACTCACGCACTAAACGCCAACGAAGTTTCAATTATCTGCGCCTAATACCACAGGACGATACAATGGCTCAGGACATCGCAACTCTACGAGCACAGGTAGAACTACTAACTCAAGCTCTACAAAATACACAACTAAAAGTGAATACACTGGAAGCACAACAACCTTCCCAGACAGTCACTACAGCAGACCAACACGTAGAATTTACACCGAACATTACAAATGGAAACCTCATAAATTTAAAAACCTTTGAAGCCATACCATGCTTCAGCGGAGACAAGAACCAGTACAGATCCTGGAGGAAAAGGGCATGGACATTCATGGAAAACATTAAAGAATTTTCCAACCACCCGAACTACTATACAGCGTTTACAATAATACACTCAAAAATTGTTGGGGAGGCAGCAAACATCTTAATCAATCACAACACCAAGCTGAATTTCTATTCAATAATCAACAGACTTGACTATACATACGCTGATCAACGACCGCTGTATGTACTACTCGAAGAAATGAAAAAGATCACACAAGGGAGAAGCACACTATCGGAGTTTCACAGCGAAATCAGCAAAGCACTGAATCTCGCACTCTCAAAGATAGAGATGTCAGGAAAACAAGGACCTGCATCCATGCTAGAATATGCAAATCAAGAAGCAGTCCGTACTTTCATCACAGGACTCAACAGCAGGTATACAAGCGGCACATTATACAGTCATCACCCAAAAGACTTGGAAACCGCATATGCAATCGCAAGCACGATTTACCACGACAGTTCAAACATGCAGTTCGACGCACAAATTACGCCACAAGGATACAACCAAAGACAGAATCCTCCACAACAGAGATATGATGATAGAAGGAGATATAATCCAAATGTGCAAGTACAATATAACCATCAACCACGCCAAGAACCGATGGAAGTGGACGACTCTCGTCAACACGTACGACCAACACAACACAACAATCAACTCCAGCTAAGGAACAACCTTCAGCAACCTCAACGGTACTATAACCCGTTCAGAGAAGACCAACAAGCAGCAAAACGCGGAAGAATTCCTTCTTCACGAAACCTCAACACCAACAAGGTACAAAGAATAAACCAGACGAGAGACGAAGAGCTACAATCACTCGCCGCACATACTGACGACATCTATGAGACAGGAAGTGTTTTTTTAGGAGAATAAACGGATTACCGTGTCTCCAAAGGCGTTGTCAAACGACAGGTACATCCGTTAATATTTTAATTGATACAGGTGCTACAAATAATTATATTAGTTCTAAGTGCAAATTAGGAAAATCTATACCCATAAAACCGGTTAAAGTTAAAACGCTTCATGGATACTCTTTGACCAAAGCTAAGAAAGTTATTACACTACTCAATCATAACTTAGTATTTTTTGAAACCGAAGCTTTAGAGGAGTTTGATATGCTTCTAGGTGAACACGGTCTTAGGGTATTGAAAGCAGAAATTAACATCTTTGAGTATAAACTCTTATACAAATATAAAAAGAAAGTAGTAAGCGAACAAAAAGTTAATTTCACAATTAATAACGACAAGTATAAAACTGAAATTGAAAATATCATGAGAATAAACGACGAAACTAATGAAATCCTTCCGTTTACGACTACAATACAAGCCACAATTAGGACAGAATCAGAAGATCCTATTTGGGTGAAACAGTATCCGTATCCGATAGCAGACAATGAATTCATAAACAAAGAAATAGATAAATTATTAGACAACCAAATTATTCAGCCTAGTAAAAGTCCTTACAATTCTCCAATCTGGACCGTCGCAAAAAAAGGTACCGATAACGAAGGGAAACCTAAAAGACGAATGGTAGTAGATTTTCAGAAGCTTAACGCTCAGACTATCACTGATAGATACCCTATCCCAGACGTTGCAATGACAATTCAAAATTTAGGTAAAGCAAAGGTTTTCACAACGATAGACTTAGAGTCAGGTTTTCATCAGATCTTGATAAAAAAATCAGACAGAGAAAAAACTGCATTCAGTGTGAATGGCGCAAAGTATGAATTCCTTAGGATGCCGTTCGGTTTAAAGAACGCACCTTCCATATTTCAGCGATGCGTAGACGATATCCTACGTCCATATATTGGCAAGTTCGCATATGTTTATATTGACGATGTACTCATATATTCGTCCTCACCCGAGGAACACATGGAACATATTCGTACAATAGTAAATGCCCTCCACAATGCCAATATGAAGATTTCAAACGAGAAATCGCATTTTTTCCAGGATTCAGTTGAATACCTTGGACACATAATAAAATATAATAAAATAACTGTGGATCCAAATAAAATTCAAACTATAAAGAATTATCCAACTCCAAAAAATTTAAAAGAATTACGATCATTTCTTGGCCTAGCGAGTTACTACAGGAAATTTATTCAGAACTTCGCTACAATAACGAAACCCCTGACAACATTTCTACGCGGAGACAATGGTGGTATAAGTAAAAATCAGAGCGCAAAGGTCTCAATTAATCTAGACGAACCAGCACTCGAGGCTTTAACAAAAATAAAAGACGCACTACAAGCACAAGTCGAATTATTCCAACCAGACTTCAACAAACCTTTTGAACTAACGACAGACGCAAGTAACTTTGCAATAGGAGCTGTACTCTCTCAGAACAGGAAACCTATTTCCTTTATATCTAGAACTCTTAGTCAGACTGAACAGAATTACAGCACGAATGAAAAGGAATTACTCGCTATCGTTTGGTCACTTCAAAAATTAAGAAATCACCTATACGGTATAGCAGATCTAACGATTTATACAGACCATCAGTCACTCATCTTTTCAATTTCGGATAAAAATCCAAACACAAAACTAAAACGATGGAAAAATTTCATCGAAGAATACGGCGCAAAACTCGTTTACAAACCCGGACATCAGAACGTTGTCGCTGATGCACTTTCTCGCCAGCAAATAAACAACACGGTAAACTCTGATGACTCCCAACATTCAGCACAAAGCTCCCCAACACAAAAAGTCAAACGAGTAAAGCAACCACTAAACGCATTTAGAAATCAAATTATTGTAAGACAATCAGATCAGAATCCCATCGAAATATCCTCACAAAATATATTTTCTAACAGCCGACATACGATTTTTTTTAACACCAAAACTGAATTGCTAGACAGACTAAAAAATATAATTAGACCTAACGTAACTAATGCCCTGCAAATAGGCGAAGAAATATTATTTTACGTCGAGAATGACCTTATCGACACATTCCCAACCGTATCGATTGTACTAGCGCAGAAATTGGTTGACGACATCACCGAGACCGAACAACAAAAACAAATCATACAAGACACACACAGACGTGCTCACAGAAACTACAAAAATAACGCACAGGAAATTTCGCTCAAATATTACTGGCCGAACATACGTAACGCTTGTAAAAAGGAAGTACAGGACTGCGAAATTTGCCTCACAAACAAATATGAACGCCGACCAAATAAACAACCAATTGGTTCAGCACCAGTACCGAACAAAGTAGGCGAATACATACACTTAGACTTATTTTTTATAAGCAATAATATGTACATTAGTTCAACCGACAAGTACTCAAAATTTTGCTATTTGAGACAAATACCATCAAAGAAAGACACATACAAATACATCGACGAGATACTATCACAAATATACCCTAACGCAAAGTTTGTAATGACTGATAACGAGTCAACATTTACTGGCATATGTGCACAACAAATATACAAGCGACTACAAATAACGCATACCAAAACTCCAGCCTATCATTCAACAACAAACGGTCAAGTTGAACGAACGCATAGCACCATAATTGAACTCGCAAAAGTTTTGGCACACCAACACAGTTCGGCACCCGATGAACAGATATTTGAAGCAGTCCGACAGTACAACAAAACTATCCATTCGGTAACCAACGAGAAACCCGAGGACGTGTTTTTCAATCAAAGGGGGTATCCTGACATCAAAGAGCGTCTTCAACAAAACCAAGAGAGAGTTTTGCGATACCACAACCGCAATCGCAAACAACTGAACTACAAAGAAGGAGACGTAATATATTCAAAGACGCATAGACGGAACAAAAACGTAAAAAAATACGCCAGACATATAGTCAAAAAAGACAACGGCGAAACAGTAACGACAAATAAAAGAGTTATTATCCATAAGGACAATATTAGAGTAAAGGCATGTACGGAATAGTGTTTACCTTACTTTTCTCTATTGCACTTTGTGACAATATAATAGATTTAACTAATAGGAAATATGTCTTAGTGGAAACCGACCCTGTTTACATTTATCAGGATACAGCTTTTCTCTATCACATATCTAACCTTTCAAAAATACTAGCGCCATACGAAAGCATAATGAAATCATTATACAATCTAGAAAACCAACCTGAAACTCAAATTTTAGTGAACAAAATCGAAACTCTGAAAAATCAACTCATTCCCAATATTTATAGACCCAAAAGATCAATCAACCTTCTTGGCTCCGTGTTAAAGTTCATCACTGGTACACCAGACCACGATGACCTAGTAGAAATCAAAACTTCACTT
This sequence comes from Anomoia purmunda, assembly GCA_951828415.1. Taxonomy (NCBI): domain Eukaryota; kingdom Metazoa; phylum Arthropoda; class Insecta; order Diptera; family Tephritidae; genus Anomoia; species Anomoia purmunda. The sequence continues at coordinate 115,680,588 of OX639997.1, forward strand.
AATATGCTAATAGAAAATAACAACAAGCAAAGGAAAATTAACTCACAGTTCGAAAGAATACTCGAAACCCTTGATCCCAAAACAATAACCGAAAACATTGTTATATCAGAAGTTTACAATGAACTTCAATCAATAACAAACACTATAAATTTTGCGAAAACTAATAATTTTTATTCTGGCACATTAAATTTGAAAGATGTGTACGATTTAATAAAGCACGAAAAACTAGATCTTCCAATAATTAATATATTAGAATATGCCGACATTCATATATGTTACCTACAAGAAGCAATTATAACAATATACAAATATCCTATCCTCGAAACTAAATGTAGCCTATTCAATGTTTATCCTTTAGCACATAAGCATGGTAAAATTAATTTAGACCCTAAGATCGCAAAATGTAACAAATATCAAAGAATATCCAAATGTAGAAAGTATATGAGTAACTTTATATGTAAGTCCGAACCCTCTGACAATTGTACTATAAAAATACTAGAGGACAAATCGGCCCAATGCGAAGCAACCCATGAAAATAATGCTCCACTCCGCATCCTAGAGAATGGATACATTTTCACAGATTACCAGCACACTTGGAACAACATGCATATATCAGGCCCTAAATTAATACACTTTAATGAATCTACAGCCATCGATGGTATCACATACTACAATCATCAACGACAACTCAGAAAAATCATACACAATCAACATAGCGAACAACTTGAAGTACTCCGCATCCTTTCCTCAAACTCAATCTACAAATTCAGCAATATCCAAAAACTCTCAGCATTTTTGATACCTATTGAAGAAAACCCAGTACAATTTACGTTCTTTATCATAATGGGATTCCTTACCTTAGCAGTCATCACTTATGGCATGGTACATCTCTGCCGATGCTATGAAAAAAGAAGAATACTTCAGAGAAAAAGACAAATTGAAGACCTATACGAAATCGAACTGAACCGTCTTCAGCAGCAACTCATAGCAGCACCATAGCGGGGACGCTCCGTTTTAAGAGGGAGGAGAGTTAACGACGTTAGTACAAACATACATATGTATGCATATAAATGTATACACTACATACATATATACATAATTATTGTTCACAGACAAAAATGTAGATAAACTACCATATGCCCTTTGGCCTTGTACTCGTATGATAATAATATACACAACATCAAAACAACATAACTTGTCCCAACATGATTACCACGGACTGCAACGGACAAACATTATAACAATAGAAATGTAGTATCACCAAAACAAACAATAATAGCCCAAATCACTACCTACTAGTAAACAGATAACGACCGACGCATCTCAATACTATAAGTAGCACTAAGATTCATGTAAACGAGTTAGTTTAAGAATAGTAATAAAGAGCACGCATTTTGGCACAGCAAAATATTATAATTTTTGAATTCATATCGAGTATCGATATTAACTAGTGCTCTATTTTTGGCAGTGTTTTGCTTTGTAAGCCTTTTCGCAAGCTTGTCCAACAAAAAAAAAAAATAAGAAAAAAAAAATACCACCACACTTCATTTATTGCATGCGAAATGAGCCGAAAGTATTATTACGGTTGCCTTTCCGGTGTCGGGCAAAGTTCATTATTTACTTAATATTCTAAGCAAGTAGTCTATGGAAAAATAAAGTAGAAAAAGTTAAAGAATTGATTTCACTAGGCGCTGACCTGCTATTATTCACATATGTATGTATGAATAGAGTGGGGCGGGGGAGAGAGAGAGAAATATGGTAAGAAAAGTGGTTTGGAAAAGAAATGTAAGTAGATCACTTTGCAACTGCATACAATCCCCTTAATACTTTATCAACTTTTTTGGTACTGCTAGGAGCCTTTTTCACAATCAGCAAAGTGTCGCATTTCTACACAACCGCTTAGTTAGTTGGCATACAACCAATATGTGCATTAGGGTGGTTCAATATGCATAGAGCAAGGCCGGAATTTTAATGCTGTCGCCACCTAAAATTGTTCTAGAGGTCGCTTATAGTTCCCGACATATTTCGAAAACCCCTTACAAAATGGGCACAAAAAAAAAGATAGTTGAGAATAAAAAATATATAAATAAAAAATTGGGTAAGAGAAAAAGATTTTGGTGATTGAAAAATTCAGTCACCGTTAGTTGTAATTATTATTATAAAAATCGCTCTTTTACAATTTTTTTTGTTGAAATTTTGATTGAATTACTCATTAAATAATACTTTTTTCTCATTTATATTTTAAATACCATAAATAACAGTTATTCTCGATTTTTTAATTTAAAAATCGTAAATAACAGTTATTTAAGATTATTATTTTATAAATAACAAATAACAGTTGTTGAAGACTTTTATTTATTGTATAAAAATCATCAATTTAAATAAGTCACTGACTTTTATTTTTTAAGTCATGCTTATAAATAACATTTTAATTTTTCGCAGAAAATAATATCAATAATAAATAATTGTTTGGTTCCTCAACTACTTATTTTCTGCGGAAAAGCAAACCGACTTTTATAGTTAAGTGTGACTTGGGAAATAAAATTCAGTACATGTTGTAAGTTTATGAAAATTATTAAACTCAAAAATAACAGTTAATTTTACATAAAAATTTTAATTTTGGATTCCCGATGAAATATGAAATCGATTGGTATATTACACTTGGTTGTCGAATATTTCTTTCATGGTGAATTTTTCTATGACAATTTTCAGAAATAACTCTCTCTGAAAAATATTGATTCCGAGGATTCTATATAATTTATGTATATGAAAAAATGATTTTTATCATCTGTACTGCTATACTTATTTTATAAAATTAATTAAATAGGGAAAATTTGTAGCGATTTGGCCCCAAATGATACATTTTGGAAAAACATAGCATACTTACGTTTTTTTTATTTTTTGAGCATGAGAACTTTAGAGTGCATTGCTCTCCATACAAAAAAATAGGTGGGTACTATTTTTCCAATGGAACTATAAAATTCATTAAATTCTAAGACATCAAGTAAAATATTTCACTAAAATATTTGGATTTAGTTGAGATGAAATTATCTCCATTTCTAGGGATTTTTAAAAATAAAAAAAAAATGTAAATAAAAATAGTTTTTGATAGTTTTTAAAACTAGTTTTAAGCGTCTCAAATTTAAAAAAAATTTCTGAAAGCAGGTTCAACGAAATCATAACAATAGAACGATTGTTTTAAGAAAAACTTGAAAAACTCAGCCAAAACTTGACCGATTTAGATTTGTAATATATTATTGGAAAGACATTTATTTTTATTTCAGTGGCAAATAAATAATTTTACATTCTATATTATTATTATATATATTTATTTTTCTTCACAAATATCATTTTATGATTCTATTGCACGAATTTTTAAAGATTTTTAAGCAAACCTTTGAAGTGGCTTTTGTTTTCTTTTTTTGAAATAAATATGTTTTATTTATAAAAAACACTTTTGAAGAAATTTTTAAATCGTTTCAGCGCACGCAACTCTTAATATTTTTCAAAATATTTTGGCAGAAGTCTGAAAACATAATAAATATGATAAAATATAAAAAAATTAAAAAAAAAAGAAAAAAATAGATGTACATAATAAATTATATAATTCTGGTGGAAAAGCGTAACTTTTGTGGTGTAAGTATTTTTTTTTTTTTGTAAGTCTTGTCCAATTTTTTTTTTTTAATAAATCGTTTCAGTACACAAATACATGAAATTTAGTACGTTGTACTTTTTGCGGTGTAATAAAGTACGCCGTTGAACTTAAAGCACTTTGAGAGCGACTTCTAGCGCAGTGCTAGGTGAGTTCAAATGCTGACTTTACATTTATTATTTTTCTTTTGGATCACACTAATGTGTACTGTTGCTAGAATAATTTAAGTCCATTTGCCCGGGTCAGGGCTATTGGTCAGCTCAGCCTCCAGTGCGCGGCGTAAAAGTCGCAAGCATTGTAGCATTTTTTTTTATACATATATACATATATACCTACATATATTTTTTTCATACATTTGCTTTTGTTTGTTGTCCCCTGTAAGCAATGCTGTTGCTTTTGCAGCTCCCGGTTTTATATTGTGCTTTGTACCCTTGTGACCTTCTCATCCTGTTGCTTCCACAATGTAAGTAGCTATTTTATGTAGATGTTATATTTGTGTGGGTAGTGGCGCTTGTATTTTCTAGTATTTTATGCCTTCAAAGCCCTTTACATCTTCACTCATTTGCATTTGAATTTGTTTGTGTGTGCGCTGTATTTGTTGTTGTTGTTGTTGTTGTTGTTGTGTGGTTGCTTTGTTATTACATTTACGCTGATTATATCAAGCGTATAAATGTCCATTGAGAGTTTATCGCTAACTAACCAACAACATATTTATTTATCTGACCTTTCTAACCCCTTTCACCCATCCAATCCACTAGACTTTATTCACGCCTCTTATTGTTGTCGTATTTCATTAGGCTTTGTGAGCCTAGCCTTACCATTTCTCTGTATTTTGTGTTGTTTTTTTTGTTTTTCTATGTTAAATATTTCATTTTATTAGCTTGTGTTTTTATGACTTTACTAATTTGCTTAACTTCCATTGACGTCTGGACTAGCTATGCCGGCCATAAAATTTTTTTCGCCTATAATCGCCTGCGTTGTCTTAGCTACTAATATTGAGTTATTCAAATGCGTAGTTGCCAAAGGACAATTATGGCTCGGATGGTTTCGTATTTCCCCACGTAAAGTTCATACAAGCAAATGCATATGAGATTTTAAGAAGCCTATTTCGTTACAGTAGCTCAAAGCGGAACTCGTAGAGTGATATTTTTTTTTAATGTTCAGAATGTTTTCCATGCAAATGTTTTCCATTAATTTTGTACAGAAATATAATTCATTATGTAACATAATTCTTATAAATCAAAGCAAGGCGCCTTGAATCAAAATTTTCAAACTTTATTGAAAAATCACAAAAATTTAAAAAATAAAAAAAATGCTAAGGTTTCAATCAGAATTTAAATAAAAATTTCGAGTATGCAGTTTTGTAGCCAATTCATTTGTAGCATGTAAAATATGGTAGCCTAAAGTATTTGAACATTAACATTGATTTTTTTGCTAATGGTGTTGAACGCATTAACAAAATTTATTTTATTACAAAAAATCAACTTTGATTTTTAGCTAAAAGTGCTAATTGAAACGTTTGAAAATCCGATGAAATTTTTATTTAATATTTTGAATTTTTGTAAGTTTTGTGTAAAGTCTGAAACTTATATAAAAAATTAGTTTGAGAAATTTTCTTGCAAAATATTGCGAATAGTTAAAAAAAATTACTGTACGTGTTTCGCTTTGAGCGAGTGAATGTGGGGAGCACAAATAAGTACACAGTAATTTTTTTACTATGTATATTTGCAATATTTTTTATAGCCCTGTTTTTTCTTGTAAATTTTTTATTAAAAAAAAATGTATTCGCTGACTAAAGGTATTTATCGAAAAAATTTCAAACTTTGTGCAACATGTATAGAAATTCAACAAAACCTAACACAATTTTTTAATTTTTTTTTAATTTTTGGTTTTGAGCACTTTTATCCAAATAACGGATGCATGTTATATAAAAAAAATTCCCGTTAGTTTTAAATACTTTTTTTTACTGTTGATAACAAATTCAAATTTGATGAAAAGTTTTGGAATTTTAGTAAATTTTCTGCAAACCATGAAACGTTCCTTTACATGACGTTTATTAGCGGATGAACCATGTTTGAAAATAAAAAAAAATTTAAAAAAATTTGAATTGAAAATATAATGCAAAATCATCACTGTGCACGCATTTGTGCCACCCACTGTATGTACGCGTATGGCATACCAATATTTATGTGTAGGAGAGTTAAATTACAGCCTACAAGCTAACGCCTTGAACCAACTAGTGTGATCTTAACCGCTGGATTGTAAACTTTACTAAACATATAGTTATATGCCTCCCTCGGGCACACTCCGCCCGTTCACCATCTTAATCAGCTTCATTAATGGTTTTACCAATTTTCTTGCTTCCATTTTACTTTGTATTCACTTCATTTATTTCACTCGGTACGACATGTATTTTATTTGTTTATTTTTAGTGTGGGTGCTGTTTTGCATTAAACAAATATTTGACAATTGTTTGTTTAAGTAATTCAATGATTTATGTGACACGTAACCTGACATTAATGTTGCTCTGCGCACCCATTTGATTTGCGCAAAAGTACATAGTGCGGAAATGAAAATTTAATGAAATATTTTGTTAATTGCTGTGTGGGCAAATATTTGCTACAGTCTGCATACCCGTTATGTATACATTAGGGTACCTCGACAAAAAAATGTTGTTTTTCCAATGGAATTATAAAATTTAATCCTAAAATGTACTTGAACTGGTCCGATTTAGAAACACCTCCAAAAATGAATTCTTTTATAAATTTTTTTTTTTTAAATAGTTTTAAACAAAAATCATCTAAGATGATAAAACAACAGTCTAAGAAATATTCAAAAATTTGTTCAACGCCATCATTCTAATGAGATTTGAGAGATACAAAATCAGACCTTGCGAATAAATTAAAATGGGTGGGAAAATACTTTTCCATTGATAAATAATCGGTCAAGCTTAGGCGGAGCTATTCAAGTTGTTTTTAAAGCAGTCTTCAAAAAAGTTCAAACAATGCATCATAAATTTCATTATGATTGAATTGAAAAGTTTATTTTAAAATTTTGTGCAACTTTTTTCCATAATCTGAGGTGACTGTTTTGAAAAAAATATTTTGGAGAACTATTTTTATTTATAAAAAGCCGCAACTATTAGAGCTATTTTGAAAGTGGTCCAGCTCACGCAAATCGTAATATTTTTTCGAAACCTTTTGATTGATGTCTTACAATTACAATGCCGTTGGAAATAAGAACTGTTTTTTTTTTCGTTTGCCAGTAATACAGCCTAATGAACAAATATACATACGTATATTGAGATTCCGTAACAGTGGTCGGCTTTAATCAATTTCAAAATAAATGTATTGATAACTTCTTTAATTATTTCAAAATTTCCAAAATGTTTGTTTAGATTTGTAAGACAAAATTAAAGCAGCTTAGATAAAACGTAAGGCCTGTTGCCACTGCGGCAAATTTAATGACAGCGAAATGCATGTGGTAGTCTGTAAAAGGAACCCGCTCGGATAAGTCAAGTAATGCATTGTGATACTAAAAAAGCACTGAGATAAAAAGGCGAAAAAGCGCACAGAAACAGCGCCGCGTGCAATCAGCTGATTTCTACCCCACCCCCGAAATCTCTTCGAGCTCGTTAATGAAGTGAGGTCCAAAGTGCGAAAGCAGCGCAAATGAGGAGAATATGAAAAGATAATTCGAGCTCGTCATTCTCCAGAGAGCTGCAACAATGGGGGGTAGTAGTTATATTAGGGCGTGACTTCAGAAAATCCCGCACCTTTGTAGTCATTATCAAAAATTGTGGGGTCTCCGATAGAGTGATGACTTTGCGCTACCCTTTATAATGTATATATCTTTATATATGTAGCAGATACAACTCTTCCCTCTGCATTCCTAGAAAAGTCAAGAAAACTTAGGCGACTTATAATAGGTCATCGATTTTGACATTCCCTTTAAATTTTTCTTTAGAAAGTGAGAGTGTACCACATATCAGTTACGAAAATCTTTAGCGGGTGCCATTTTCGAACTATCAGTAGCTAATAGAATTATTTCTAACGCTTTCGCGGAATGGTACGATGATTACTCGATCAAGAGTGAATATTTCAGTGTTTTAAGTTTGCGAATCCCCGCCGCAGGTGATGAAGGGTGAAAATAGAGGCTTCTTCGTATTTGATAAGCGAAAATCAATGCCGTTAATAATATTTTCAATTAATCATAACAACTTTAGACATGTAGCTTGAGATTTAATGTAGATAAATTAAAACAAACAATTTTTATTACACTAATTTCGACCTACTCTCGCAAGATATGCACGCCTTCTACACTTCAACAGAATCAATATTGGACAATCTTTTGCAAATCCGCTCAATTGCAGAAGCTTAGCCACAACTACCGATCATACCACATTTAATCAAGAATTTTGTTTAACAAACCATTCGATTATCAGCGAGCAATAAGCTTGTGTAAATGAACTAAGTAAGTAAACCAAGTAAGTAATGACAATCAAAATGGGATTGAATAGAATGAGTTGTGCGGGTCAGCAGTTGCCGATTGTGGGGCTGGTCAGTTGTACATAGCAATCAGCTAGCAGATAACAATTTACAGCAAATACAATTGCACATTATGACACTGCTATGTGGCTAGGTATGTACAGTGTTGTGTATATAATAAGCAACGAAATTCGATCTAATTCTACTTGCCACTAATGTTTATTTATTTATTTTTAGTGGTTTTTGATAAAAAATATAACTGATTCCGTAGTATGGAGCATATTAATAAAAGTTCCAAACTTTTTACGAAACTCACAAAATTCATAAAATTACAACAATTTGTGCTACAATTTCCAAACTTTTTAATCAGAATTTTTATAACACTTTTGCTGACGCTATTTGGTATTTTATTTTTTAGAAACTTAAATTTTGTTCGTGCTTTATATGGTAAAAACTGGTCCGAAAAAATATTTGAAAAAAAAATTAAAAAATCAATGTTAAATATGTTAATTTTTAGTAACTTGAAACTGAATCTTTATAATACTAAATTTGAATGGGCTAAATAACTGCATACATCAAATTTTTTTGAAAATCGGGCAGTTTAAAATTTGTTTGACATTTTTTTTTGTACATTTTCTAAGAAAATTGAAACTTTTATTTACATAGTTTAAGTTATGACATCCGCTATACTTTTATAACAAATAAGTATTAAAAAGTATTGTATTGAGTTTTGTTGCTTATGCTGCTTATGTTATGCACAACACTGTATATGTCTGCTTATATTTATGCGAGTAAATATTTTCATTTGCAAATGTATGGCTGTGTGTGTGTGCGTGTCGATACTTAAATAAGATTTTATGGCAATAATATCCTATTGTTATTTTAGGCTACACTCGCTTACCATCCTACTATCCTACATATCCGGGCGGCAAGGATGTGATACAAATTAAATTTGTAGAAGCGTAAGTGCCTATTGTCGTAGCTTAAGTGGGTAGTCGGTCACTTGCGGGACTTGTCTTGGATACATCCATGCATAAATGAACTGTACGTACACAATACTTATACTTACAAATATAAGGATATATGTATCTACTTATGTGTGTGCGTGAAATGAATTTATGTCGGGATGCCTAAATTTAGCTTCGTTAGATGTTTGTCATGTGGACACTCGTAGCTTTGCCTACTCAAGTCATCTGACTACATACGTGCACTTACTTATTCACAAGTGTCCTTGAGTTTGCTTACCATGAGCGTATGTACAGTGGCGAGCACAAACGGTCGAAAATGGTTACCGTTTTGCGATATTATGCAAGGTTTTTATGATACATTTTTTTTTTTGTTAATTTTGTACACAAGTATAGTTCAGACTGTAACAAAAACCCTGTAATTAATGTTTCAAATTGAAAAACAAAAATTTGAAAACTCAAAAAATTGTCATAAAAATTTTAAAAATTTTTTAGAAAAGTTTTTAGAACTTTTTTTGTGCATTTTTATAATTTAATTAATTTATGTATAATAAAGTGCAAATGTGAAGTGTCCAAAACTTGTTTTTGAATTTTCGGTATTGCTCATTTTTTTTCATAAAACACGTGCGTTTTAGAAAAATTTCCGTTAATTTTTAATAATTTTAATAATTTTATTCTACATTTTCTACCCTGTAAAAGATGTACTGGTATAGGCTATATGTAAAAAGAAAATGTTTCCAATGAAAGAATTAAAAAAAAATATAAAGAATTAACATTTTTTTTTTAGCCAATTTGAACTTGCACTTTATTATGCTAAAATTAAATAAGCTATACAACTACAAAATGTCTGAATATAACTCCAAAATGTTGCAAAATTTTCAAAACTTGATTTTATTATAATATGAACGAAAAAATTTATCGTTAAAAACCTTGCTAATATTGTAAAAAAATCACCATTCGCCCAGTTTTGCTCGCCAGTGTACGAATGAATTTTGCATGTTTTTGTTTGCGTTTGTTTAGGACACTAAGTCTGGAAATTTATTTTTATGGTATATTTTTAAAATGTAACTATTTTCGTGCGGTACATTCAAACTGCCAATTATTTTGACCACTTTTATGGCGTATTTTTCAATCTAACTCCTTTTGCTTTTTTTTTTTGGTAGAAAGCTTTTGACTATTTTATTTAAATTTGACTGTTCTTCAGCATATTTGAATTGTTGTAATTGTAAATTTATATATATAAAATATAAAAATAGTTTCTGGTTGGTTTGGATCCTTAAAACTTGAAAACAACTGAACCAAATTGGATATTTCCTTCTGCTGGTTTATTCGTAATTGCTATGGGAAGGTTTAGGAAAAAATAAAAGTTCAAAAATTCTCAAGAGGTTGCGCTGTAGCCGCACATTTAGTTTTTCAGTTCAATTCAATTACAGTTTAATGCGTGGCGTTAAATTACATGACGACTGAACAGATTTGGATAAGATTTCGGATATAGTATATAGTCCTTTGCATGAATTCCCATATAAGCAGTTTTTAAAGGGAGTTGCCACTTTTTTTTAAATCTTAAATTTCAATTAGAATATTTAGTGAAATCAAATATTGCAATATGGGTATCAAACGAAAGCTGCATTTTCGAAATTTTGCTTAGAAGGTTGCCACCTGTTTAAACGTAAATTGAGTAAGATCAGAAAATTCAATAAAATTTTACACTGTAAGTATGTAGGTGCCAAACTAAGCAGTTTAAAAAGTTTACTTTCAAATATATGTGTGTATAGGGTTGCCATCTGTTTGAAGACTCAAACTCTACATATGTAGTTATAAGTTTTTAGCAAGGGAACCAGTTTGAAAAGTCAAATTTAATTAGAACATACACACATTCTATGAAACATTAAAATATGGGTGCCAAACGGTTCGCCATCCCAGAAAGAAGGTGCATAGCTAATTTTATAGGGGTTGCCAGTTGTTAGAAAAGTCGAGTTTAATTAAAGTACGCACAAGTTATGTGAAATAGTAAAATATGTATGCCAAACCGTTCGTTTCGCTAGGAGCAAGTTTATGGATATGTCTTGTACAGGGTTGCCAGCTTTTTTAAAAGTCAAACTGAACTAAATTTTACAAAACAATTTCAAATATTAAAATATGGGTGCCAAGCGATTCGTCTCGACGAGATTAAGGTTTACACCTATTATTAAGAGAGGGTTGCCATTTAATTATACAGTTGTATGTGTGTGAAATGCGATTTTGTGTTACATATGCAAAAGGCAATAAATCAATAATTTTGGCCCATTGCACCAATAGCGCTTACTCTATATTTATTTGCATTGTTATCATTATCGTTATCGTTATCGCAATCACAATCTTTATTATCTTTATGATTAACGATCTTGTCACAATTATCTTGAATGCTATTAATATTGCTAAATAAATGATAATTATCATTGTTAACGTTAAATTTATTATTTTTCAGATAGCTGATGTTATTATTATTGTTGTTGGTACTATAGTTCTTGTAGTTATCGATATATTATTCAATAATTTATTAATTTCTTTGTATATAAATGGTTGCACATATTTTGGTTCTCTTAGACTAGCCAAAAACCATTCCTCCTTTAGCGTTATCTTAGAACTTCTGAAATAATTTCCCACTTCACAAGTCACTTCAAATTTCACTCTCTCTCTCTCTCTCGCTCTCTCTCCCATTTTAATTTCATTCACCCTTACGCCGTTATATGTCAAAAACTCGCCGCCGCCACAGCATGTGTCATGTGTCCGCAAAAAGCATTTCACTATGTGGTTTGGCGCAAACAATCCATGCAAATTCGACATGAAATTTATTATGGATATTCAAATATTTGGCGGAAGAAGAATACTTAAGCCAAAAACAAAAAAAAAAACAAAAAACAAAATAAAGCTACGCGCCTTGTAGGAACTAGAAAAAGTCGAACTTAGCGTCACTAAACAGTTACAAGGAGACTAGGGATCGGCAGGAATAGCAGCCGGAGTGGCGCGCAGCATCTACATATATTCGTTTTACTTTACCAGCGCCATCTGCCACAAGTTTCATGGTTATTTGGCTTGGCAGCTGCTTTCCGGCCAAACGCCTGAATTTGGTGTGATTATTGTAGCGGTGGTGCCGTGTGGAAAGCGGAAAGTGTGGTGGTAGCCTTTTTCAGGCTAATAGGATTAGGCAAGACAATTGGAAAGTAGTGGGAATTTGTGATTTTCCTTATGACAATTCCGCTGACTGGTAGACGTCGGCACTGGCATATAAATACCTACTATGTATTTATGTATGTATGTGTGTAGGTAAATAAGTAAATATATTTACACGTTTTTGCCTTCTCGCGAGAAAGAGTGAAAGGATTAAATTGCTTTACAGATAATATTGAATGGTATTTTTTTGCGTTCGCTTTACGTTCAACCCCATTTGCGTTGTATAGAAATATATATTGAAGATTTGCTTTAAATTTATACTCGCATAAAAAGTTTTAAAGCACTTGCAATATTAATAAATATTTCTTCATACATTTACTAGCACAAGAGAATAAATGCCATAATAACCACAACAAAAAGTAGAAAAAAATAAATAGGAATGGTTGCAAAGTGGGCGAAATAAAATGTCTACGATTTGCCACAATATTTAAATATTCAACTGTTCCATCATTTTTTTTTGTCTTTTTTTTTTTGTTTTTTTGAGCGTGAGAAAATTTTTATATTTGTTTTGATTTCATTTTCATTTCACATTCAAAGAAATTTTCATATACATATGTGCATACTATACACACACACATAACTTTCAAATGAACAATACTTTCATGTGAAACATATTGTATTTATTTAGTATTTTATTTATTCGCGATTTTTTCATTTCAATCCTACATTTCGCACTTTGCTCGCATTATTATCGCATTGCCAATTGTTGATTTACAAATTAGCTTTAAAAATATCTATACATATCAAATATTTATTTTTTTTTACTACGAAATGGGTTTGTTTTTCGAATATATTTTTATTTATTTATTTATTCTTTTGGTTTAATATGTTACATTTTGGTTAGATTTTTATAGAAATAATTTATTTAAAATAAATAGGTAGTCATAAAAAGTAAAAGCTAAATAAGATTTTGAGCAATAACTTGACTACAGTGATTGACTTAAGTTAAGAGTTGGGTATGGACAATTTAGTTGTAGTTTATTTGAGCATCGCGATTCCAATTCGATTTTTGTAATTATTCCTTATCAGTGCAGAACTGTACAAAATTTTCGTTTTTTAAGCGATTTTTCTGAGTTTTTTTCGAGTTAGTGTCCAAGGCTCAAATTAAACAGGAACATTTTTATAAAAATTTAGAAAAAATATTATTGTACGTATATCAGATTTATTTTTCTTTATTATTAAATTTAGGAGATATTACAAATTGAAGGCTCAAATAAAAATTGAAAAATTATAAACATTGATGCAAATTAGTAAAAAATATTATATTTAATTTATCCTTAAGTGAGTTTAAAAATTATTTAAAAAGTTTTTTTTTATTAAGTTTAGGACAATTTCAATTAAAAATAAAACATGAAATATTTACAAAAGTTGGGAAAAAGATTTTATGTAATTTATTTTTAGGTGAGTTTAAAAATTATTGAAAAAAGTATTATTATCAAATTAAGGCAATATTACGATCTCAAATTAAAAAACATAATTATGAAACATTTATAAAAGTTATGAAAAAATATTACATCAGATTTGAAGAATATTTTAGAGGATATTTAAGAGGTATTACGAATTATTTTCAAACAATTTTAAAATTTTTTGTAATAAAAGTTATCATCTAAAGAATAATATTAATAATATTTGGAATAGTAAATGAATAGGGATTTCTAAAGATCGATAAGATGCTAAATTTTTTTTTTTAAATTAGTAAAATTTTGAGAAAAAATATTTTAAGTTTTTAAAGAAAACATTTTCGAACTACTATATGCTTTTCCACGCACACATGTGGGAAATTGTTAAATATAAAATTAAAACTATGTAAAAAGTTTATAAAAATTCAGAAAATTTGCAACAAAATTTCAAACTTTTGAATCAGAGGTTCTATGAAATTTTTTGATATGCAGTTTTGTAACTAATTGAAATTTATTTAAAATAATAAAGAAAAAATCTTATGAGGTTAGAAATTTTAATTGATTTTTGAAATTTTGGTAATGGACACTTTTTTTCTTTCAACGTATATATTTGATATGGCAGAAGATATGCAAGACTGCTATCACATATCATATAAAAATATTGAAAACCAAAGGTAATTAATAAAAAATTCATTCGTTATATGAAAAAAATTTGCGTTAGACCAAAAAAAATATTAAAAAAATCAAAAGACATATTTAGTTACTTAAGATTTGCATACTTTTATACTAAAATTAATTAAGCAACAAAACTCCATACTCAAAAAACAAACTAAAAATTATAAAATTTTGATGAAAATTTGTTGAATTTTCAAAAATTGTTTGTTGAATTTTCAAAAATTGTTTGACATTTTAGCTTTTATGGTTTTGGCTATATTACAAACAAAAAATACTTGGTTTGAAAAAATTGTAAAAATAATAAAAGTTGTTTGAGCACATTACTTAAATATAAAAAAAAAAATAACGTTTTCCAAAATATTTCCACTCACCTTAACAAAATGATAGAAAAGCACCGCACCAACTGTTGACAGCGCAAACCAAACGAATACCGCAAATGTGGAAACATGTGAAATATCCAAAGCATGCAATAATGTTGAGATTATCAGAGCGGCAGCATGGCAGAACAGCACTGGCATAGACAGACGCTCTAGAATGTCCCATGGAATTTCGGCAGACTTTTGTGGCAGCACTGAAATGGAACCGCGACGCAGGGAGGCGCGTCGAGATGCACGGCGCTAAGTAAACAAAAGGAAGGAGAGAGAAAATGTGCGTTAAAAATTTTGCATCGATATTATGCAATAAAACTTGAAATAGACAATATTTAATTGATTATAACATTGAACTCAAAAACTTGAAATTAAATCAAGACTTTGACCTACGCAGTAGGGACCCGAATTGCTTAATTTTCCCAATACCCGCACACTAATTTCGGAAATGCAGGTGAAGTAAACAAACCTTAAAAACTCGTTACAGTTTTCACGCCACGATTTCCAATGTTTTATAATATAATTTTTGTGAAGCAGTGGGCAGCATTTCATTCTTATATTTAATTTATATTATTGAATTTATTATTTGAATAAATATACTACTATAATTTGCACATCGTTCTAATTTATGAGGTTAATGCATAGCCAATTTATACTAACAAAAAAAAAAATAAAATAAAATAAAGGTAAACAAATAAATTAAGTCAATATCGAAAGCGAGGGCATATCTAATGCTATATTCGTATTTATTTATGTAAATTCCCGTTGGCTAGAATTTTTGCCAGGATAATAAAAAATAAATTCCACGCCACCACGTCTAAACCGCATTTAATTTTATACATGCATAATTTTTGTTTTTTGAACTTTTAATGTTGGTGAGAATTCAGTTAACGACTGCCATTAGAGAACTCAGTGAGTGCAGGTAGTGGGTGATTGTGCATAATTTGAGCAAAACAAATTCGAGCTATATAATCGAGTAAAATTTATTTCATTTCATTTTTTTCGTGAAGGAACTTTTGTGAAAAGCTACGCAGCTTGCTAAATTAAGGTAATTAAAAAACTGCAGGAAATAATTAGCAGTAATTAGAGTAAAGCACGGAAACGGTTATGGGGCTGCTTTAAAAAAAAAACAAAAAAAAACACACACACGCACTTCATACATATCTGTGGTGCGAGATTAACATAAATATCATAGCTCCATTTCACTTTTAACTAAAATTATGCTCAGAGTTTTGAATTTAAAATTTAAACTTAAAAATTAAATAAAAATTTCAGACTTTGTACCAAATTTATAAAAATTCAAAAAATGTTCATCAAATGCTCACACTTATGAATAGGAGTTTTTAGAAAGCTTTGAAGCCAATTTAATTTTTGCAAAAAAAATTTTATTGATTTTTAAACCTTTTTTAACTTTTGTTCTTTCATGTAACGGATGGATTTCGAATAAGTTCTCTTAAATTTTTCTTATTTATTTGAACTGCAATGCCTTAAATAGTAAAAATTTCAAAAATAAAAAAAAAAAATTTCAAAAATCAGCCGCAGTTTTAAGCCACTTCAGACAAGCACATTATTATGCTAAAATAAAATGAGCTGGAAAAATTTAAAAATTTTGTATAATTTTTTAAAATTTTAATTCATATACCTCTTTTAGCAAATTTTTTGAATTAAAAAATTTAAAATTTTTAGATTTGCTAAATTAAATGTTATAAATTTTGTATAAAGTATTATAAAGTACTAGTAGTCTCATTGGGTAAAGAAGCAATGCTATCGACCTAGTCCCCGGTTGATTCTAAACTAGTTCCGAAATAGTCGCGAAATGGTCCTAAAATAACTTATCCGAAAATTGTACCGAAGTGGCCCCGAGCCAGTCTTGAAATGGTAGTTCCGATATGATCCTGAAATGGGCCCGAAATAGTCCCGAAATGACTCCGAAATTGTATGCCTGCATTTTAGAAAATATTTGCCGGATCGGTTTGAAATATTCAGAGAATATACTCAAATTTAATATGTACATTTCGAATATACAATATAGAAAGTAATTTTCTTTCTTTATTTCTAACTGCAATTCGATAACCGAGCGGATCAAAAAGGCAGCTCAAAAGTAAAAGAAACATACACGCATGGGCTTTCTTCAATACTACCTTTATTTGCTTTTATAAAATTACATTCGCTTTGCGTGTAGAATTTAAAAATTTACTCATGGATTTCTAGTAAAATGAAGTTTGTTATTTTACGTCATTGAGTAAAACAAAAAACACCACTGAGTTGCTTTCGAAAAACACAAAAAACCAGAAGCGAGCGTTAGTAATCTATCGAAAAAAAATAGTTCAAAAGCAATCAATATATTTATTTACAATAATAAAAAAGCAAAAAGTACATTAACACCACACGCATAGCTCCATTGATAAAAAGAGAAACAAACCTCTATAGTGTTGGCTATCTACCAAAGTTGTTTATTTAATCACAATTTGCTTTTTTTAACCCCAGATCGACATAAAAGCAAGCAAGGGACAACAACAACAGCATGCAAATACAATAAATATCACATGTGCGATTATAAGCGAATGTAAATAAGTATTAAATCTGGTATGGCGAAAAGTTTTGTTTACACGCGCAAAAGTATTCTGTGAATTTTTTTTCTACAGTAGTATATCATCGAAAAAATATAACATTATTTTATTCTACTTTTTCTCCTTTAAACATTTTGTTTACTACACTTTCGTTTTGTGCG
This sequence comes from Anomoia purmunda, assembly GCA_951828415.1. Taxonomy (NCBI): domain Eukaryota; kingdom Metazoa; phylum Arthropoda; class Insecta; order Diptera; family Tephritidae; genus Anomoia; species Anomoia purmunda. The sequence goes on from OX639997.1 coordinate 115,698,079, forward strand.
GAAGCAAACACATTTTTGATTCACATCTGTTAATGTTCCCATGCTGAACTTTTAATTATTCGTACTAGCAAACTTGTTTTATTATTATTAGCGTTCTTTTTTCTTTTTTCTTTTTGCGTTCAATTAAAGTTGTTATTTGCTTGTCCATCATTTGAACTCTTTTTGTCGATTACAGTTGAAATCGCTTTGACGTATTGATATAGCTGCTAATTATTTAAGTTTTTTTTGTGGTGGATTCCATTTGAAAACCATATGCATGCAATTAAGCAGAAACAAAAGAAAAATCATTTAAACCTTCTGTTCATATGAAAAAATTTAATTTTTTGCGAGTATTTGGGCGATGTCTTTCTGTACATAGCTCCAAAACTGGCATGCTGTTTGTTAAAAAGTCTAGTCCTTGTTGCCGCAACCGGCAACTTGGCTACAAAAAACATAACATTGCTTTTGTTATTTTTTGTCCAATAGATTTCACCAAGTAACGCCCTTATTATCCTTTATCGGTTGGAATTTTCCATTCCGCGTGATTTCAGTTGGTAATTGTCGGCGACCGCTTCTGCTGCAGAAAATTTTGTGTTAGGAGCGCGTTTCGCGGCCAATCGTCGTCTCTCTGTGGTAGCGACGGGTTCACGGCCGTTGAGTTCTTAGAAGTCGTTGACTTCATGTCCCTCGTTTTTCGACATGCAGCGAGATTCGCTTTTCGCATCTCCTTTACCTTTTTGTCCGCAAAATTATCAATAGAATCGGTGGCGGTACTTTAGGTTTCTTCCTTACGAAGTCGCTCATACCTCTGCAAGATGTAACAAACCCAAATAGCGTACGCCGGGTTTTGGCCGAGATTTGTGTAATTAATTTAAGCGGGCATATAAAGGACGTGCTCATACAAGGGTTAAATAGTTAAATTTCCGATTTTGCCGAATTCCTTTTTAGTTTTTTTTGTCATACCTTAGCTTGAATAAATACGCGCTAAACTTTTTGTATGCTCTCGTTATTTTTACTTTAGTAACCGCTCATAAAAAAGTTTATATGACCGCTAATGTTAATAGCTGCGCAATTTTATATATAACAAACAAGTTGAGAAAATAATTTAACTGCGAGATAAACAAGTAGCTAAGTTGGGTTAATATTTTTTTTACTCAACGATGTTCATATATCTAGCAAAATATGCAATAATGACTACAGTAAAGAGTACGCTTAAAATATCGATTACTGTAAATAAAAATGACGAATTCGTTAACAGTAAATAAAGGTTGAAAATATCGTTCAATATCGTAACAACTACATCGATGACGATAACGATTACAGATACCGGCGAACAATTACAAAAAAAATATGACTATAGTTTACTTTTTCAACTTTGATCGCTATTTTGTGATTTTTATATTATTTTCAATAAATATTGATAGTTGTTTCTACATTTTTATGTTTTCGATAAAAATGTTCCTTATTTTTGGATTTAAATTTTATCGATCAGAATAAACGCAAAAAAACTGGCCGGCGATAATCGAAAAAATAAAAACTACAAAATATCGATAAAATGTTATCGACGAAATTTAGCGATATTTTTGAGCGAAAAGATAAAAACATCATATTATCGATAAAAATAGTCTTGTTCTTGGATTTAATATTTTACGATCAAAAAAACGTTAAATTTTTTTTTATGATCGAAAAAGTGCAGATCACAAAATATCGATAAAATATGATCGAAAACGTTTACATTGCAGAATAACACTATTTTTGATCGAAGCAAAAAAAAAGTTGGATCAAATTTTATTGAAAAACATAAAATTAACGATGAAACTTGATGGACAAAAAAAAAAAATACAAAATAGTGATTATGCAATGAAACGAATAACTTTCAAAAAGTAAATAAGGTGCCTTAAGGCTAAGATCGGTATTTTTGATTTTGCTTTGAACGAATTCTTTCAAATAATTTTTTGTCCGAAAAAAAAGAAAAAACGAAAATAACATTATTTACGGTCCGTGGGAATTTGGATTTATTAAAATTATGCTTGTTTGAGAGCTACATAAGAACGCGAACAAATAAAATTACGTATATATCACTAGGAGTGGACAACAAATATCGATATATCGAAATATCGATATTTTTTTTACAAACATTGCATTTGCGGGTATAAAATTTTATAATTTTTAAAGTCTTCATATATTTTAAACGAAATCTTAAAACTTAATAAATTTAATAGCTCCAGTAAATATGTATACTTTTTGTAAAATACTGTAGGTAATTGCCCCTTAAGGTAAGAATATCGATGTGTCAAAATGTCGTTAATTTTTTTCCTCATTCGGCTCGAAGTAAATACCATTGTTTTGCTAATAATATATTGTGTGTCATTTTGTTTGTTCTTCCTTTTTTTCTAAACTCTATCATCGTTGATGGGCAACTATTTTTGAAAAATGCCAACAGAATCGGCATAAAAATTATTTCATTGCATCCTTTTCGCTTGTGTTTTTGTTATTTTAGGCTTGCATACAGCTACAGCTACAAATATGTTAATTTGTGAAGGGGTGTACGTGTACATTTTTACATTTTATTTATACTTTCTATGCTGGGTACTTCTACTTGAGCTATTTCTAGATTCGTGTGGGTAAATCTATCCGCGATATTGAAAATAAATTCGTATCGAAAACTTTGCAAATTTTAATGGAACCTTAGATAAATAAACAAATAAATAAATTGTTGATTGCAGAATATGCAGTGTAGTAGCTCTGATGGGGGAAGATACTTTGCGTTTAGGTTGTATACGTACATTGCCAACCCATAAGCGTGAGTATTTACATAGATACGTACATGCATACATGCATTAAATATATCTAGTATTTACATACAAATGTACTAAATGTATCTATTCACGCTGCACAATTTTGTTCATCAGTCAAGTTCGAAAGACGGCAGTGAAGTTTCTCAAGTGCTGCTGATCGATGACTTTTGCAGTTGTTGCTAATAAAAATAAATAAAAATAAAAAATAAAAATTCAATACGCTCTACACATATGTACATATGTACATACATGCACACATATCTAAGTGGAAAAATATGCATCTCACTTTGAAATATTTCCAAATTGCTTGATTGTATTAATGTTGCTATCCAAGATTTACGAAATTTTCTAAATTTACAAATTTTCAGTAGCTCAGGTTCGTTCGCTGTTTGCTTTGTCCGGGCATTTAGCAGACGCGGCGCTTCATTAATTATCCACAAATACAAAAATGTATAATTTTTTGTATGAAAAAGTTGCTTGAGTGAGGCGCGCATATAATATGCAAACATACGTATGGAAATATGTATGTTAAACATTGTATTTTTAAAATGATTTCAAATGCTTTTAAAATTTCTTTTAATCTACTTTTAAATCTCTGGTTGTTTAATTTACCGTAGCATGTTTGAAAATGTTCTAGAACGCGCATAGATTATTTTTCAAGCAGAAGATATGTAAAGGTAATTTGTTTGAAACAAAATAAGTAAATAAAAAATAAAATAAAATATGAAAAAATGAAAAAATGTGTCTGTGCCTAATTATGGAAGATGAGGAGCGAAAATAATCGTTATTTGAATTTTTTCAAATAAAAAAAATACATTGACAAGAATTTGTTCGAAATTAAAATTTAGTATATCAGTCTAATCCTTATACCATGTGCCATGCAAATCTGAACTTTTTTTAATTAGAAGATTTAGAAGATTTTTTGGTCAGTCTAATCCTTATACCATGTGCCATGCATATCTGAACTTTTTTTAATTAGAAGATTTAGAAGATTTTTTGGTTTTAAATCATTGCATAAATGCTATTATGTGCTTTCTATTTTTTCGATAAAAAATAATCGTTATTCTCCAATCATATTTGGTCGATATTCTGCGATTTTTATTTTTTCGATAAAAAATAATCATATCATTGGTGCTGTTGCTATTCCAATGCCGACAATTTTATTTGTTTAGTATGATCGAAAAACGATTATTTTCAATTGAAAAAGTAAAACTAACAAAATATCGAACAAATATGATCGAAACATTTTAAAAACGATTATTTCGGATCGAAAAAATAAAATTCCCAATATATTAATCGAGATCAAACCTGATTGAAAAAATTAAAATCACACATTATCGATGAAATGTGATCGAAAAAATTAAAATCACAAATTATCGATCAACTTCATCAAAATTTATCTATTACGAATTGGCTGAAAGGAGCCCAAAGCTCGGCTTGTACGATACTCTCCAAACGGTCAGTCTTCTCGAAGAAATCGGATTGGACACCGAGGATTCTTGGACCGGCTAGGTGCCGTTCATTACGAACAAACTAGAGCGACACCCGACTAAAGCATTTTGAGAATAATTGTACCAAAAATTATTATTTCTTTATATATGTTCGAAAATGAAATTTTACGTCTACATTTACTTCAATAAAAAATTAAATCTTAATTGCAGCTTAAAAAACCCTTTATAGCCAATTGTCTTTAAGGTTTTTAAATTACTTTTACTTCCCTAAAAGAAAGCAAATCTTAATTGTAGATAACAAAGTTTTAAAAATAGTAGCACTGAAAAAGTGTACCGCAAAGGTTGTGGTTTTTTTTTATAATTCTACAAAATTAAGATTAAAGCAGAAACTGGCTACCGAAAAAGTGAATTGTCTGCTAAGAGCCATTTTCATTAGCCAATTTATAAATGGGTACTTATTTTTTTTATTTTCTGTCGATATTCATATTAAAACAAAAAATTAAAACGATTTTTCATTCAAGTTGCTTTCCTGAAACTATCTGCATATAACTAAAAAATTAAATCTTATTGAAAGAGTAAAGTTTAATTTTAGCTAATAAAGTTCTAACAACATTTGTACCGAAACTGTAAACCGTAAATAAATTATTTTTGTATTTTTTTGAACAGCTTTTTCTACGTTATAGCTAACAGAGCTGCAACATTTTTGTACGGAAAAAGTGCACCGACAATGCGACATTTGTAAATTTGAAAGAATTATTTTTGAATAACTTTTAGAAGCAAAGGTTTGTTTTGAAAAATTAAAAATTATTCTAAGTTAAACTAAAAAAAACATATTGTACCGGAAAAGTGTACCGAAAAAAATTGTTAGTTGAAATAAGTCCTAAATATAAAAGATAGTTTATTGCATGCAATAAAATTATACACAATACGCGTGGGTCGAGGCTGTACAAATAATTTCAAAATGAAAATCAACAAGTTATATTTACCTTCTTTTGATTTTCAATTATTGCATTTAGCGCACATTAGCCGATTTTTTTTTTTAAATTTATGACTTTCAATTGACGCAGTGCAAGTGAGAATCAATTAAATTCAATCATTAATCAAACATCACCGGAAATGAGCAGCTCAATGAGACAACAGTTATGCGAAAATCTTTCACATTAGCAACAAGCTGTGCGTTCGCTAAGTAATCGCTCATACATGCAGTTTTTTCTATATAGTGCACTATATATTTACTTATGTACCACTACATACATACATATAGCTAACTAATGCATTTAATAAAGAGCTATGCGCTTGCAATCATTTACCACCTCCGAGCATAGTGACCCACTTGGCTATTGGCCATTATGTACACTAGTCTTGTTTTTGGTTTTTTTTTTTTGATTTTTTTCACTTACTTGCTGTATTTACGTTAGTGACTAACGCAAATGTCTCAGCCAAAACAAATTTTTGTAATAATGAGTAGTTGAGCAGCGCAACAGCAGAGGAGAAGAAATTACTAAGGCTAGGTATTAAAGAAAAAACGACCGCCAGCCGGCCGGCTTTTATACCGGCCGATTACAATCAACCTAAAACGTAATTTATATGGCCGGCCGACATTAATTGATTTCATAAATATTATAATAAATATTTAAAAGCTTAAGCTTTATGTTAACATTTAGTAAAATACTAAAACTTGCGCATTTAAAATAATTGATTCCATTTAATGCTATTTGTACTTATAATCCCGCTGTAATCCTTTTTCTGAAAATCGTCAGCATTTTGTTGTTTATTATTTTAATATTTTCAATTTTCATTTAAAAAATTTGCTCTTTGCGTTTTGCCCTTGATCTGCTGCCTTTTAATAAGTACTCATTTTATATTCTTGCTCATCTGTTTGCTGTCGGATGATATTCTCTTGTTTCCCATTAAACTGGGTTAAGTAAACTGCGCTGACAAGGAAATCTACTTAAGCTTTAAATCGAATCTGCTATTCTTGGCCGATTTGCCAGACAAGTGGAAATGCTGGTTTGGCGGTAGGTACTACATGCGAATGTCGTGTGCCAGAGGTGGCGCTGGCTGGCTTTTCTCATTGCAATGGAAAGGAATAGAGCTATATATATTAATTATATAAATATGCCACAAAACTCAGTAAACGGTTGATAATTATTGGCTATTCATGCCACCTTTCAAACTTCAAGAATACAAAAATAAAGATGCCTGATGAGAATCAAAAGTACTTCGCACAATTTGAATTTAGAAAAACTGATGGACAGATCTGGATAAGATGTGACACATATACAGACCGTGATACGGTTTACCATAGAAAAATTTTTTAAAGGAAGTTGCCACCTGTTTTATGTTGTGGGCATCAAACGAAAGAGGCTCATTTCCCAAATGTTTAGTAAGGAGGTTGCCACCTGTTTAAATGCAAATTAAATAAAATTAAAAACAAATTTATATTTACAATATGAGTGCCAAACTAAAAGTTTTAAGAAAGCTTAATTTTAAAAAAATATTTGTAGAGAGGGTTGCCACCTGTTTCAAAAATTAATTAAACATATAAATCAAATCAAAAACTGTAAATGGGTCTCATACGAAGGAGGTTTAAGAAAACCTGATTTTACAGATACCTTTGGTGTGGGTTGCCACCTATGTAAAATATTGAAATATGGGTCTCATACGAAGGAGGTTTAATTGAAAAGTAAGTTAAATTGAATTGTAAAGAAAAAGGAAATGTTACGGTATTACATTCAGGAGTTGCCACATTTTTCAATGTAAAGTAATTGAAATTCTTCAATACTATTATCAAACGAAAATGGTTAAAGAAAACTTTTGTTGAGGCATATTTTTCGAGAGGGTTGCCAAATGTTTAAAAAATTTACACTCAGTTAAAATTATAAAACAAATGAAGCACTGTGCAGCAAAATGCAGATATCCCTATAGACTTTTCTGTGGGTTGGGTACAATATGATTTTGGTTCAAAATTCTGTATTTAAAATTCTGTATTCAATATTCTGTATTCAAAAATCTGTAATTCAAAATTCTGTACTGTTAAAATTCTGTATTGCGGAACACTGTAATTTTAAATTCTGTAAAAAAGTGCGCACTTTTTTATTTATCCATATGCTCTTCCGGTTTTTCAATACAGAGTTTTGCAAAACAAAATACTGCCAATACATGACTTGTCTTGACCCATATGGTTTCCTATATTAACAAAACAGATTTACATAAAGCAAATGTACATATGTTTGTATGTATTTATAGCTTCAGAAATTTCAAAATGGTCACAAAATTAGTCAAACGAAGAAGGCTGTAAAAGCAAAGAACAGAATTAAAAGAATAACAAAAAAAGGCTTATATTAAGGCATGTTTCTTTTCTAAAGCGAATTGCTAAAAATTTAATAATATAATAATTGTTTCGCCATTATAATGTAATAACTTTTGTGTGAATTTGAATGAATTTTTGAATTTTTCTTTAATTGACGTATGTATATATACCATTGATTCTATAAAATCGGAATTCCATTATTCATAAAATAAATGTGCTATTCAGGTAAGCGTGCTTATCAGGTTATCTGCCTATTTGGTTATATTTTTACAGCATTTTGATCGAAAATAATTTTGATTCCAGAATTTTAATATACAGAATTTCAGTTCTCCATCATTTTGATCATACAGAATTTTAAATACAGAATATTGAACCAAAAGAATTTAGGCTGGACAGAATTTTTTTTTTGATTTTTACAGAATTTTCATCCAAAAGAATTTTGAAAAGCAGAATTTAGTACCTTTCCCCTTTTTTTTCTGTGCATAAAAAAATAATTGCGTCAAATTTTTCAAATACTTACCATAGTGTTATCGAAAACTTGCATTTTGGCTGTTTTCGACTGACAAAATTGATGACAAGCTCAGTGATGGCGTAAAAAACTATTGACTTCGAGCAGAATTTGATTTCTTGAATATGTGAACGAAGAAAATATTGGAGATTAGTGCACTTGATACTAAAAAAAATTGATCATTTGATTTTGATTAAATTTTTTTATATATCAACATTTTTTGCATGATTGAAATTGTTTGTTGGTCTCGAAATATCGACAACAATGAAATTAATATCAGACAAACTTAATTTTGTTTTAATTATATAGTTTTGCCACTACTGGCCCCCAGCCCAAAACTCTAAGTAGATTACAAATTTTTTTTTAGTAATTTTTTATTTATTGAATAACTTTTCAACCAGAAATAGTTCGATTATATGTTTTAAGTAATAAAAAAACAAACAATTTTCAACTTTTCTCAATTTTCAATTTAATTTTTTCTATTTTCACAAAATTTATTATTTCGTAGACAGAATGTACATATACATATCGAATTTTAAACAAATTTAAAAACTAGAAATTAGAATTCCAAAATTTTGAAAAAGTTTTATAATTTGCAAATACAAATCGCGTACTTAAAAAACATATAATAAATAATTTTACTAAGTTTGAGTTTTTGATTTAGTTTTTATTTAAATTTATTAATTACATTTGAGAAAAATTAGATTTTTTGTAACAAACTTAAAGTGCTTGTCAACATTAAATTAAAATAAAACAAAACTTGAAATTAAATTTCCATAAAGTTCAAATGCAAAAATTTTTTTTTTTAATGTGATTTCAGCAATAATTTTTTTTTTCAAAAATTTCAAATTGATATGCTACAGTTTTAAATATTCTGTAATTAATTTAATAACGCGGATTTTGGTGTTAAATAGTATTTAATAAAAATTTTAAATATATTTTTATTTTATTTAAAATTTGCTAATTGCTTTTCCATAATTTTATTGGTTGCTTCCTTTTTTATAAGCATAAAGTGTTAAATTTTTAAGTCGGTTACACTTTCGAACACACAAATATTTTCTTTAAATTTTTTGATAGAATCCTTAATTTTTAATTTTTGAAAAATACTGCTTAAAAAATGTTCAGCTCATATTTCGCACAGAATTTTTCAGTAATTTTTTTACAGTCACCCAACACATATTCGCTTTATTTTTGAACATTTTTTCAATTTCGAGAATATTTCCAAAAACTTTAAACACCATTTCTTTTCTTTGTCTTTCGCTGTTTACTTTGTGTTTGTTTGTTTTTCTTTTGACTTTTAAAAACTTTACACTATAAAACATTTTGCACCTACTTAAAATTTTATTTCAATCGAATAAATTTACTTTATAAGAATTTTCGAATATTTCGGGTTTTTTGCGTTTTTTTGCGATTCGGCCGGCCGCCCGATAATCACGTTATGAGTCGCGTCGTCCAACTGTCAAGGCATAGCGGCCAGTGGATGTGCTCTGGCTGCTGCGCCAGCAAAGTTGGACAAAGATGGCACAGGGTGAGCGGAAAAAACGAAAGCGATGCTATTTCGAAATCTAACGCACCCCACAGACGTCATTATCGATAGCGGCCTACACAAGTACGTTGAATGTTCAAATACATGGCTTCACGCTGTCATTCGTTTTAGACCGCATGCTTCGCTAGCTACGCTGGATTTTGAATTTTTTCGATTCACTTTTGTTCTTGTCGCCACTGCTCTGATCGTTTTTGTGTTTTTTGTTTTGATTTTTCTGTTGTTGAATGCCAAGCAAAGAAGATCGGCACTCATCTGCAACAATTTATGTATTCTGGTGTTGTTGTTGTTGTTGTTTTGGCATGGTGTGACTTAGATAAATATTTAAAAATTATTATTTTTTCACTTTGCCTCCTTTTTTATTTTTAAAATGTTTGCTTAACAGAAATGATTTCCAAATTAACAAAACATAGAAATTATCTTCATTCACATCGGCACAGATTCCATTAGCGAGATACAGTGTTGCACGTACTTCGTTGAAATGTATACATATGTACATACATAGATATGTAGATAAAATTAGTTTTTGAAATTTATGTATTGTACTTATATCTTCAGAAGTGTTGCAATAATAGTGCTAGCTAGATTTATCGGGATTTAAGAGTATTTTATATTGTTAACCTGAGGTTTCGTTGCTAAAAAAAATGAAATTAATAATTAAGTAAACTAATTCGATTTTATTACAACGACAACAATTCATCAAAAAGTTGTGACTGAAAAATTAAAAAAAACCAGAAATCAGTTAGACAATTGAGTATGGCCAAATGTTTTTTATGCGGTCCATACACTTCAATCACGATTGAACTTCAATCAATAGCAAAATACCTACAGAACTTTCATATTTTGCTTTGATTAACATAACGACATCTGATTTGGTAATTTTTTTACTGATTACCGCGGAATAAATATGAAGTAAAGCTATGAACGTGTATCGTGAAATTCTAGTAGTTTTCAAGTAGCAGTAGTTTTCAAATCCAAACTTTCGGTACTGAACCCGAAATTAAATTTTTCAAAATTCAGAAAAAATCTAACAAATGGAGTGTCTTAATGTAGAAAGCTAAAATACTGTATCATTATGCGAAAACAAATTTTTATTTTTTAAAGGAAAACCAAAACACAAACATTGACGCTTCTTGGATATGTTCGTGTAAATTTTCTTTTAAAAACAAGTATTAATATTTTTTTTTTGCAACCGCATTCCCTAGCCTTTACTGTAAAATCGCCAAGTCAGGAATTACAATACAAATATTTGCTCATATAGTTGCTCTCAGCGCTGTTTATTCGTTCATTCTTGAGAACGATCGAATAACGGTTTTAAGGCCGAGCCGAAGCGAACCGAACCGAACTTCGGCAACCGACTGCGTATATTGGTATAAGGCTGAATAATTTCTCTCTAGATGCACTTTATGGAGGAGCAAATATATTTTAAAGCATATTGTTTTTTTTTTTCAATAGAAAATATGGGCTTCGCAAAGTATTCAGAAATGTCACAATTTCTTGGGAGCAGATGTTCATTGAGAAAAGTCTCCAATTCGTTATTTAATCTATTTCGTTCAATATTAGTAGCCAAAGCCGAATCCGAAACGGTGGTTTGGTCGTTCTGTACTCATCCATATTTCGAACGCTTGCATTTTACCTATGCTCATACATTTAAAATTCCATTCTACCCTAATATATTAGATAAAAGGTTATTTTGAATATTTTGTCTTAAACAAAATTCGACAGGAAGAAAACTGGGAGATCGCTATCGTATGGTTTGAGTGTTTACAATACGTTTGACTTTTAAAATTATTCTTCTTTCATTATCTAAGGTTGTATAAATAATCAAGGTGAGTGTAGAATGCTCAGAATCTCATTTGCTGATATGTTTATTTTATATTTGACAGCTGAAATGTTAAATAAATTTGCACAAGATTTGTTTACATTTTCTTAAATAAGCTTTTAATGGCAATTTCTTTTAATGCAGTTTTTTGTTTTGGTAGTGATTAAGATCTCTGGTAAGATATACAAATTCTACATGTTTGTTTTTATTGTAATTCTCTTCTTCTCACAAAAATCAGCCGGTGTTCGGCGTTGGCGTAAAACTTCGAATTGCTCAAATTGTATGTGAATTTCGGCTAAACAGCATGGTATGTGGTGTACTCGCTAAATTAGTGCCATTATTATTATCAATATTATTGCAAATATCTAAAGTACTGTTGAGTTTTTTCAAGAAGTTTGCGATAGGCCATTTTTAGATATTGAGTGTGAGACAGATAATTTATAATTTAGTTCTATTTTTCCCAAGATCTTTTTTTTTTAATTTTCTATGTATAAAGATTTGCAAATCTATTCAAAATTATAGAAATCTAATCCTTAGTATGAGTCAAAATAGTGCTTGAGTCAATGCAGGTTTGTAACGCGAGAGTTCCGTCATTTATCCAACCGTCGCACGACGATATCCAACCATTTTAAATCCACGTAAATAACGCACTTCAAAGATATCAAAACAGTTATATTTTTGTTATACATACTTTTAGGCTGAATGCAGTGGATTGCGATATATGTGATGTGGAATGACAAAATCGACCTTACGACTGAAATGCGTTAAGAGAGAAATAGCGATTAGAAGCTGTAGTAGTGCGAGCGCTCAGTACGAAGCACGCCCAACTTTGAACTTCAATACAAAGCGTAATTTCATAGATACCAATTGGAGCATCAATTCAAACGATAGAGCATATCTTCTTTTATCAGAATCAATGAAAACCCGAAAATCGATTTTTCAATCGTAAGGTCGATTTTGTCATTCCACATCACATATGGTAAGTATTTTTTTAAGGTCTTTACGAATATATATATATTTTAATATATATACGCCAATATTATTTCAAAGTATCCATACGATATATATCGATATATTATTTTTCATACGCTCATCGCTATGACAGTAGAGTGGTTAATACAATAGCCAATCGACTAAGACTTGTCATTAGTAAGGCAATAGGGTAGTAAATTTTGCTGTTGACCGTTAACGATATCGATAACCAGAGTGATAGCTCACGACAGCAATGTCGATACCAAACGACGGTTCTGATGGTCATAAGTGAGGTAAAACTTCGATAACACATCGATAACGATATGGGATATCGCTAACGATAACATTATCAATGACAAACGATATCGGTATTTGTAAAAATCCCATCACAAAAAAATATCAGTTCACTGAATCCAACTAATTTATTGAATTTCGCTTTATGTATAATTTAACCCCCAACAGTTTTCTATCGCCTTATTCTTATCGTGGTGATTGCTGATCGCACTGAGTATGCTAATAATAAATTAACTGAACATGATGAATCCATCAAGCGTAAAAAGATACACTATATTTATGTTGGCAAACAAGCTGATTAATAGTCAGGTATAAAATTATTTAAAAAAAGTTTTCTTTTCTCTTAAAAAATAAATATATTATAAATTCAGTAAGTCCACAATGTGAACATAAAAAATACCGACCACATATACAAAATGTCGAAAGAGAAATTTTCGAGTTGACAGCTTCACTAATGTGCCAACGCAGTGCATTTACATAAACACGATTATAATTATTTTTAATTTCACTACGCGAGCATACATGCATATATTTGTACATGAATATATTTTTTTTAAAACAATGCATGCACAATGAACAGAAAGTGTCATTTTAAGTGAAATGTCGCCGCACAGCCGGAAATTGGGTCAACAACCGGCGTACAAAAAGAAAACTAAAACAAAAAACAATAAAAAACAGAAATTATCTTGTGACATTTTGGAAAACAACTAAAAAGGCTAAACCTTTAAAAAATGCACTTGCTTATTTGCTAATTGATGAGACAATTTTGGTGCAATAATTTCCGTTAAATATTCGTTGCCGGTATTGTTGAATTTATACTATCAAATAAAGTTTTATGAAATAATTAATAATAATAATATGAAAGGCAAAAAAAAATGCGCGTGCCTTATATCGGTTTCACCACGCTCGGAAAATTGAGCTCAGGGTCCTTAGAAAAACAAAGAATCTCAAGCGTAACTTTTTTATTCAAAACAAAACAAATAAAAAAACAAGACTACTCTTAAAAATGTGATTTGCACAGGTTTTTGCCATGAACCACTTATAATTTTTTATCTCAGAAATGACAAAACACCTCTTTAAAAATTTCACTATATTTTAAGGAATTATATATATTAAAGGAAAGTTCAAATTTTATAAAAAAATTTTTGTTTTTTTTTGAGAAATCAATGGATTCTGAACGATAAAAAATTAGAGCTAAATAATGAAAAAAAATTGTTTTCTTAAATTTATTTTTTAACAATATACAAATTTTACGTTTTCCAAAAAAATATGTTTCTTGTAGGTTTAATAGTTTTTGAGATATAAATTCTTTAGAAAAGGCATTTCCTTTATATGTATATAAAATTTTCTGTTACCAACATCTTGCAAAATAAAAAAAAATGTAATAGTGGTTAGCACCCCAAGTACTACAAAACTACAAAGTTTAAGAAAAATCTGTGAACCACCATTTTCCGTTGCCATAGAACTGCTAACACTGAATACTGAAAATAGCAAAAGAACATAAGAAAATGTTCAATTATTTTGATGCATTTTTTTCCACAAAATGCTATATTTTCTACCGGTTGAGTGAAGGTTTCTTCAAAATGAATAAAAACCTACATATGTAAAATGGAATTTTTCGCCAAAAGCAGAAAATATTTTTTTGACGCCAATTTATTCCCATTTTCTGTTTTTTTGGATAGCTCTTTTGAGTGAATAATAATAATAATAGTAACCATTAATTTTTTGTTGTTGTTGGAGCCACTTGTCGTGGGAACGATTGCGCTTTCTTTATATAGGTACATACATACATAGCTTCATGGCTGTCCGAATTTCTACAAAAATTTTCAGTCTATGCCTTGATTTTACACCATAAATTTAGAGCCTTACAGTTTTATGCCGACTACGAACGCGCGATCATTTTTTTTTTAAGAAATTCCTTCATGCCAGAAACACAATCGGAGGTTTCCAATTACCTGCCAGGGGGCGACCGCTATTAGAAAAAAAGGGTTTCTATAACTTCGTTAACTATCAAAAAGTTACCACAATAATAACGACAAAAACGAAAATGTGAATGTGAATGAAAAAGTGTCCAAAAAACTATGAATTTGTAAATTTTATTTACATAAACAATCTTACCTATATGCATTTAACAAAATTGCTTCAAAAATGATTAAGTGTTTGCTTATTTTAGGCAAACCAAATTTAAAACTTAAAATTCCTAGACAAAAAAAAAAACGCTTGCTACACTTGTTGAAAGTGTCAAGGCGCTAGCTTTCGCAGAAGTTCTTTGAATATCTTAGCGACGTTTAAAGGAAAAAATTATAAATTAATTGACTGTCAGGAGGATAGCAGCAAATAAAAAGAAGAAACATTGGCAGGTGCAGATGGACGACTAGAGATCGAATAAAAGAAAGATTTTGCAGCACCCTGCCGAAGCTGAATTGGCATTTCACATCAGTGGATACGAATACTCACATATTTGCTTAGATATTTCCAAAAAGTCAATACACCCATAATATATCACATACTTATATATTTACGAGCTTTTATTCAGCCCGTCTGATATCAGCTTAGGCGCACATTTACACGCAGGTTGTTTTTTTTGTTTTGGGAACTCTCATTTGAAAATGATTTATTTGTTTTTAGTGCAAACGTCTTTGGGTATCAGTATTTATTGTTTTTTTTTTGTGAATGAAAACTCAACCGGTCACTGACTGACTAACCGGTTGATGGAGCGACATGGCATTCACACTTACATATGTACATACATAGCATATACTTTTAGTTTGTTAGTAATACTCTACGCACTTAGACAATGGAGTTATTTACCTTTGACTCAGCTTTTCGTTTATTTATGCATGCGTGGCATATGAGGCGAGAAAATATAAAAAAATATTACAGCAAGCAAGGCAGAAAAGGTGACCAAGCTGATTTGTTTGAAAATGGAAATATGCATAGCTTTTTTGTTGTAAAGCAGCGTTAAAAAAAATCATTATATTGCATGCCATTGTTTTGAGTATTAGTGTGAATTTTTCGTACTTACCTCCAGCTGCTATATATCAGCGGTAAGCAAATCTGAAGCCCATAAGAGCAGCAAGCTAAAAAGAGCCACACAAAAATTAAAATCCATAGAGCGAAAATAATCGTTATTTTGACTTTTTCTGATAAAAAATGGTTTGTGTGATTCACAAGGTGCCATAAGCCATAAATTCATAAAATTTACAAAATAGAAAATTTTAGTTTTTTGTTTAAATGCAATTTAAAAACATAACTTTTGAAAACTAAAATTTTATGAATTTATGGCTTATGACACATTATGATACCCAATTATGCAATGCAAATCTGACCTTATTTTTATTTGGATGCTTTTTTTTGTTTTGTGGTTTTTATTTTTGTGATCACATTTTATCGATCTTTTAAGTTTTTTATTTTTTCAATCATAAAATTTAAGATTTTTAGTTTTTCAAAAACAGAAATCATCTAATCTCATCGTCGACAAGTTTTTCGCGTTCATTATTGTCGTTTATTTTTGAAAAAATAACAAACACAAAATATCGGGCAAATTTTAAATGCAAGTATGACGAATATTTTTCATCAAAAAAATTAAAATCATAAAAAATCTGAAAATAACAACGATTAAATCATGATTTTGTTAATAAAAATTACGGTTCCTGATAAAAACACAAAGTTTATTTCTAATTAAATTTATTATTAAAAATTACAAACATAAATCTTATTAATTTTTAAACTTTGGTTTTATGTCAGCTTTGACTTCACGAATTTCAGCGGACAAAAAAAGTGAAAAATTTAGTGCAATATTGCTAAACAGTAGCTCAGGGAATTTTTAACAAATTTCGACCATTGTCAAGAGTTTTCCAAAAATTTATCATTTTACTAGTATGTACGAAAGCCCACCGCACGACGTAATTCAACAATTTTTTATTCACATAAATGAAGCATTACAGGGATATTAAAACTGTTATAAATTTTGTATGCATACTTTCAGACTGAAGACAATTAATCAACAGTTTGAGCGTCATGTGGTAAGAAGTAGGACGTTTGATGCTATTGATTAGATAAAAGATATCCAATTGTGGGTTATATTTAGCTTTATTGTTTAACGCAAAGAAAAATTTCCACAAAACAGCTCAATATATTGCAAGCTGACAACAATTCTCCAATACTCCACAAGCTTAAATTGCTTGAATATTCATCATTGATATTCTGCCATAGTGCTACAGAAAGTTTAAACTCACGATGAGTTCTGACATTTGTTATATATATATGTGAAATTCACAATTTACAAAACACAAGAAATTGATGCCCAGCAAAAAAAAAAAATGGAAAAAAATAAATAAAAAAAGTCCAAATGTACTAAGCAATGAGCTAGGGGAAAGAGCAGTTTTTGCAGACCGTTGTTATACATATACTACAAATTTGTTATTGCAATCAACCGAAAAAATCAACAAAGCCCGTTAAGCGCACAAAAACAACACGACTTATTGTCCTTTTGCCACACACATTTGGAAATAAATACAGGCATACTTGTGCACACATACGTACATACATACATAGATAGTTGTTTGTTTATGTGTCACAATTTGATTGGGCTGCATGCAACAATTAGTTTGGAATTTTTGACGAGAATTTATTACATTTTTCTTGGAAACCTTTGACTGAATTAATATAATAAAACTTTATTATGACATACATGGCGTATGTGTAACATAATGAAATTAATTCAACAGAAAATAAGGCATTCTCATAAATTCCGCAAGCGCTTTCACTATGGATGATATCATTAAATCAATTAATGTCGAAATAGTATAATTATCGCATCAGTGCACAATTTAATTGACAGAAATTGCAAATTTAATGAAAGTTGTAAAATGCTTTCTGCAAATAAATTTTTGGATTATTTAAAATTTTCAAATGGAAGCACTGCAAGCAACTGAAATAGCGCCATTACGACAATTTGCATAGCTTATAATTTTTTTTTTTTTTTATTTAAAACTTGTTGAGCTCTATTTCGTATGCTTTGAAAATGCGTTTGTTGGAATATTTATAATATTTGTTTCTTGAATGGCTGCTGCAGAAAATGAACAGTGATCAGCGGCCAAAGCGGATCATATAGATACAAATATTTTTAGATATTAAGGTGTTGTTTTATTTCAGAAATTCTATAAAATAATTTGGCCAAAAAAAAACTGTGTCCAGTGACTTTGACTTTGCATACTCTTGCAAGTTTTTTGGGGTTATGGAATGCACTTGCAAAAACCGATAATAGTGCTGAAGACTTTTTTAACACATTTTGATCGAATTTTTTTGAGCGATTGCTTCACAAAAATATTTTTTCGATGCAATGTGGATTATTCGTGAGCTGAATATGGTTATGTAAATATGTACATATGTATAAAATTATATTTCAATATAAATGACATTGTGAAATAGAAAAGTGTGAATTAAAAAGTACTGTATCAAATTAAAAACTAAAAAATTTTTAAATTTGTTTGAAAAACGGCGTTCCAGAAATAGCAGAACATTTTAGCCTAAAAAAATAAACAAAAATAAATTGGGCGCATAACTGTAGTAAATAGGTAATTTTACCAACAATTTTTAGTAGAATAGAATACCTCGTCCGATATTCGAGTACCTAATTTTTTTTTAATGCTCGTACTTTTCTTAAAGCAGTTAATACAATTGTTTTCTGTTTTGAATTTTCTACGACTATTTTGTAAGAGGAGAATTTTTCTATATGTAAAATTAAATTTGAACTAAATCGAACAATAAATATGAATTTTCTGTAAATATTGTGTACAAAACAAACCAATGAATTTTTATATACATATGTACATATATGTACATATTTTCAATATTCTTTGCAAATAAAGTATTTTTACACAGTATGCATAAGATCAACAATATCTTACTATAAATATGGATTTTCTGATTTTTCGTAGAAGAATTTTTTGTGCCACCCCATTTTGCGTTTCTGATTTCATCAAAATCGAAACAAAAGTACAGATTTTCTGAATAACTTTCCCTTAGCGCCACCTATCGCATTTTTTTGCATAATAGTATATCATATATGTAGTTCCTAGAGCATACCTTTCTATTGTAAACAAATTGAAACCGGCCACCTAGCGGATTCATTTTCGGCACAAGTATTTCTGATTGTATTACTGCGGCACATTCCCCGTTTCATCAGAATCGAATCGAAAAAACATATTTTCTGAATATCTCTACTCATGCGCCATCTAACGGATTAAAATATAGCAACGGTTCTTACGAAATATACTGCTATAAATTAGTCGAAATCCGTGTTTTGAGCTTTTGAGCCAAGTTGTCACAAAACTAAATAAAATAAAAATAATGTTCATATAGTTTGGGTACGTCTGCAGTTGCGTTCTAAAACTCTAGACATATCATAACATAATTAAGCGCACTTACTGCAGAATTTCCAGAGGTGGTTAGAGGGTAAAAATAATTACGATATATGTATGAATTGATTTTTTCATACTGTCTATCTTTTGAGGTATGTGTAGCAATGTGCGCATTGGAACTTGGTAACGATTAGAGATAAGCGCGGGACATCCCATTTGCACATTCGCACATCCCGACAATCAATTTTTAAGTACCGAACCGGCCCATCCCGACGTTTTTTCAAATTTATACCGCTGGTCAAATTCGTTTAAAACAATATATATTTAAGATGTACATTAAATGCATCATATTTTTAATACTGAACGCGTTTTTAAATTCAAATTTCTGATAATTTTTATTTCCTACTTTTAGTTGTTTAAATTCTTATTTTAGAAAATGATCTTTTCGCACATTTTTACAAGTAAATGTATTCGTTTTGCTTTATGAGGCATCTTAATGCATGCGCCTCCAAAGCAGCCAACGCCAATAGCAGCTAATCAAGCGTAAGTGGGACGATCGCTGTTGGCAGGTACATATCTACTATATTATTTATATGTACAGTGTATGCATAAATTAAAGATACAATTTTATGAACTTTTCTCAAACTCTGAAATAGTAGCTATTACTTCTACCGCTGAGACTTCGTTTTATTCTTCTGAAAAGTAAAAAAAAAAAAATTTGCGAATTAAAAAAAACTCCAATGTAAACTTCCCTCGCTTAAAACATCATGCTCACGCACCTATATATTTTGCATGGTACGTCAATCACTGTAAATTTGTATTTACATACTGTATACTCGCATATATCTGTCATGAAAAATTTTGGCAATCATTATACCTTGCTGACTAAGCCATTGATTCAAGCAAATTTTTAAATCGTTGCTATATTTTGGATTTATTTATCTTTGCTTCTCTGCTACTAAACGGACGCTGATACACTTGGCTGCTGCTTTAAGGCATTCAGTGTCCTTGATTAAGATATTTCTATATACATATACTTCAAATAAAACTCAGATAGGCCGGATGATCAGATAATTATAGATTATATGCATGAACATATCTACCATAACTTTAAGTTGCTTTTAAGCAACCAAAGCAATAAAACAAAAATTGATTTCTGATATATTAATTATGTATGTATGTAAGTTCATATGTACATAGCATATTTATGTTTGTATCTTTTATTAGCTTTCAAATTTATTTGTTAAACGACGCATTTCGCTGGTATATTTATTTATAGAATATGGAATGAGAACAGCGGGTTCATTGCATTCCACTAGTTGACAGCATAATTAATGTTTTGAGCGGGTGATGAGAGTTCGTAAAAATAAAATTGTTTGACTAAAATTTAGCAAAACATGGGGATTAAATATTTTCAGAAATTTGAAATTTAAAATTGTATTTAGAATTAAAAAAAAAAAACACGAGCGTATCTACAGTGGACGACCTAACGATTGCATGAACATACATATAATTACAAGTTTCTACTATTTATTTTTTTAAATTTAAATCGATCAATTCCACAAATTAACACAAAATTAAAAAAATCATTAATTCGAATTTTTAGGCAAAAAATAGTTACGCATTTTTGAACCTATTCAGTCTATGAGAAAGTGCAGGTTTGAGGTGGTTGCTAGTTACCACTGATTTTTGCCAATTTTTTCCCCTGACGCTCTTCCGTAAACCCCGTCCGTCTATACAACGCATTTTCGAATGTTTTTGTAAATGAAAAAAAAACCACGTCTCATCGTCAATAGAAAAATTGTCAAAAATCAACGGTAATATATAGCCATTTCGAATTACATTTTGTCATACTAAAAGTGAATATAAAAGAGTCTAATTATTTCAACAAAGCTTGAAGCAAAAAGAAGTACATAAAAAATTTAAGCATTCGTGAATTTTGCTTAAGAATTATCGATAGCCTAACCGGTAGCTTCGCATTTTCCAAACCTACAGCTTAAAAGGAAAATTATTATTGATTAGCTTTCGTTCTAGTCGTAATCTCATTAAATAGACGGATGATGGCCTCTTAAATTATGTAGTAAAAGCGGGTCGAATAGTGGGTTTCAATAATTTTTTATTCGGATTGCAAAGATATCAAAACTGTTCCCTTTTTTTTGATGTATGCTTTTAGGCTGAATGCAATGGAATCAACAGTTTGAGCGCACTTTTTATACTTTTTATTATTTTCAAAAACTGCCAAACTGGCAACTCTGCTATAATATGTGAGGAGAGAAAGGGCAATCGGTCTGGGTTTTCACAATTTTGCGGCTTCCTAGCTAATTCTAGTTGCTTATGTAAAAAGCTATAAATAAAAAACTGTAATATGCAAATAAGCTTTACGATTGTCAGCGATTTCAAATAATACCCCCCCCCCCCCACACCCATACAATTATTACTTTTGGGACCCAACCATCATTCGTTCGAAACGCTTATCCCTCAATCCGCTCGTGTGTGAAACGCCAGTTTAAAAGTTGTCGAAATTAACCAACCAAAGGTAAGATAAATCCACGAGAAGCTTAAAATATATTTGCGCGCGGGTGTGTGTGTGTATAATTTTGCTAACGTGTCGAAATTTTTGTTACACCATTTTCTGCGATCACTTCTACCATTTACCTTTAACCCACTCGCACTCAAGCAAACTCATGCAAATTGACTCAACCACGCTGGCGGTGTATGTGTATGGGCTTTGTGTGTGGGTGTGTGTGTGTAAATTGAGGTGCTCTAGGTGTTCGAGTTGTCCCAAGTGGTTTGGTTGGTAGCTTTTGTGGCGACCGCCGCTTCTGCTGACTACCCACAGTAACCAAGCGGAGATGGATATTTTGGGGTAGGGTAGGCGGAAGTTAGTTGCAAGTGTACCGAAATGAAATTGCACACGTGTCGGTATTTATTTTCGCACAGCAGTGCCAAAGTTTATTTTAAGGTGTTGGAATAAGAGCGCTCCATTACAAGCGGATAAAGTGCTGAAATTTGAAGAATGAAAAACTGCATACGAAATAAAAATGAAAAATGTATGCGAAGTAAATTGTGGGAATGTTGTGTTGTCGTGTTAGTTGATGTTTTATTTTTATTCCTTTTCTTTACTTATTTTTTTTCATGCGGTTTAAATGCGAAATATTTTGAAGAAAAATGCTTGTCTCTCGGTTATTTTTTGCTGCATGTGTCAAGCGTGCGGCGTTTGGTTGCCATTGGAGTTGACGCTTCTGCTCATATTTTCACTTTTGGGATACCTGCTCAAGTGACGTGGTTTCAATGAATGTAAAAAGCATTTCTGAGCTGAATATGGAAAATAAAAAAGTTATTGAGACGAGTTGAGGTTCTTAGAAATATTTGAAATATTTGAAACCTTTGAAACTTTTTCGAAACCACAAAATTAATCTAATTTTACACAGCTGATTTTGAAAATCTGTAAAATAGGGCTATATCTAGTACATGCGGTCTCAAGTTTTCAACTAAAACCCTAAATTTCTATCTACAAAATCATTTGTGCTTTTCATTTGCTGCCAATGTAAGAAAAATTGTTAAAAAAAAATAAATAAAAATTGGAATAAAAATATATTTTCGTGTTAACAAAAAAAAAAACACAAAACAAGCTCAATTTCAAGCTAAAATACTGCAGTGCAAGTTTGGTTGGTGGCCCGTTTGACAACTCCATCTATGATACGATACGACAATGGTGCCAATCAGAAATAGTGAAACTAATGGCAATGAATCGCAAGAATCAGATATCGAGTACTTCGACGCGAGCGCTGCAGGCCAGAGAGCGCACGAATTTGTTGCCAAAACAGCAGCTACATCGATGGGCGGCTTCAAAATAAACCAAAGACGCGCCACAGCACACGACGCTGAGCAAACGCAACGTTTATATGGCGGCACTGCGCCGGCTTACGGAGCCGATGACATGAGCGTTACCTCAATTTCTTCGGCAGCAGAAGAAGATGAAACCGATGCCGATGCCGAAGCAGCTAAGAAAAGGAAACGTAGCAAATATCTGAGAATCGCAAAAATATGTGTGCTTTTCGGATTCTGGATTATCTTTACAAGTTTACTGCTAATCAAAGTCGAGCACGAACATTTGGATTCGCATTTTATATGTATACCAAGTGGTTCGGAGAAGATTTTCCAACTGCCAGAGGAAAGCACTTCGGCAGGGTTTTTCATGATGGCAACTGGTCCATTTGTAATGCTTACCAAAGACGAATTGAATGCATTGGGGAAACAAAGAAACGCACTGACTATCAAATTATTGCAATCGGCAGAGAATGGAGGTGTAACACAAGATGTCAGTAAGCCCTGGGTGCTGCATTTGGCAAACATAACGGATTTGCAGTATGTACAACTCACTGAGCGTTCAAAACTCTTCGCTTTGAATAATGTAGATGAGAGTGTTAGCAAAAAGTTGCACATCAGCTTCACAACCAGCATAGCTGAGCCACTTTCATTGGAATTTATTTACGAACCGACGCCTGTCAACTTGGATGTCGGCATTATTATGGCCCTAATACTAGTCATCGGTTTCTACATACTACTCATGTTGGACATTGTGCATCGCGCGCTTGCCATTATCGTCTTCTGTACGCTAGCGATAAGCATGCTGGCTGCGTTAAATCTGCGTCCAACACTGCGCGCCATTATCGATTGGATTAATTTTGAGGTGTTGTTGCTTTTGTTTGGCTTTACGCTCGTTATTGCCATTGTAGCGGAAACTGGTATCATTGATTATCTCACCGTACGCATCTATGAACTTTCGAATGGACATATTTGGCCAATCATAAATTGTCTTTGTCTCATCACTTTTGTTGGTTCGTCGCTTTTCGATAACATCGTCATGATGCTGCTGGTAGCGCCGATTACGATGCGTGTGTGTGAGGTTATGGAATTAAATCCGGTGCCATTGCTTACCTGCCTTATTATCTCCGCGAATGTCGGCGCAACATTGACACCAAATGGTGAGACCGCAAATGATTATGTCACAAGTAATGAAGTGTTGCGTCGCGAGGGCATCGATGGATTTGTTTTTATCATGCACATTTTACCGGGCACATTGATAGCGGGCGCCAGCGCCTACCTTTACATGCGCATCAACTACAACGATTCGAATAGCATGCGCTTCCGTGATGGCGCCGAAGTTGAGCGCTTGCGTCGCGTTATTAAGGTATGGTCGCGTACTGCCAAAAGTATTAGCCCCTATTCACAGGATGAGAAAGCTATGCGCGACACGGTGCTATCGAAAGTGCGTCGTCTGCGTAGACGCTTGAAGAGAATTGGTAAAATGCCAACGCCAGCAGCTGACTACAAGGACACGGTGACGGCGCTTAAGTTACAATTTCAGATTACCGACAAGCCGCTGTTGGTTAAATGCTGCTTTGTCTTCATATTCGCATTCGTACTCATCATACTGCATCTGTTTCCCAATGTGCATTATCTCTCGACGGCATGGACGGCATTACTCGCCTGTATATTGTTGCTCATTTTGGCAGATGTTGAGGATTTCGATGGCATACTCGGTCGCATTGAGTGGTCGACGATGCTTTTTCTCTCCTGCATTTTTGTATTTTCCGAAGCTATAGCACGTTTGGGGCTATTCGATGTGATTGGCAAAGTGACGGGCAATCTCATTAGGTATAGCGGTGCCAATGCGCGTTTGAGTGTTGCCATTTTGATTGTATTGTGGTTTTCAGCATTTTGTGCTGCTTTCCTTACCGACTCCTCGGTGGGTACGATGATGTTGCGCGCGGTAATAATTGCCATTGAAGATACCGAGGAGGAACGCCTGCCGGTGCAACCGCTCGTTTGGGCAGTCGTACTGGGCACTGGGCTGGGCGGTATAGCCACCATAGTTGGCACCTATGCGAATGTCATTTGTGCGGGTTTGGCCGAGAAGCATGGCTATAATTTTCCCTTTCTCTACTATTGCAAGGTGGGTTTTCCCATTATGTTGGTGTGTGTGTTCAGTGTTACCGTGTACCTAATGATTGCGCACGTTCTATGCCATTGGCATTAATTGGCTATTAGTAATTGTTAAGTGAAACCTTTTTGTTTTTCTTCATAGTTCTGTGTTCACATGATGACAACTGATTAACGAATGCGACAAAAAAATGAAATAAATTAATATTGAATGAGGCAAAAACAAAGAAAAAATGTGTTGCAGTTTATTTATTAGTTTAAGATTAGTATAGGTTTGTTATACTTACTTATTCCTCGTATCTTTTGTACGTTGTTATATAAAATGATTTAATGGAGAATACTTGTAACGGTTTGGCCAAGGCGAATTCATATAAGGTGATGGCATCCCATGGGCTATATGCTTCTTCTTCTCCCAATTCGCTGCGTTGTTTGGCGAATTCAGATTTTGACCATTCCCTCGCCAAATTACACAAACTAAATACATAGGCAATAGTGGGCGAATTCAGTGGTAAAATTATACAATACACAACAGGGCAAATTCGTATAAGGTGAAGTTGATCAAACAGCTGATTGAATTCGCTTGGTGAACGTTGAGTCAAAATGATTTGTTCGAAAGCATACTGTCATTGTGCTTATAATTTATTAGTGTAAATTTTTGTTTTTGTACGTATAACACCACCTGATATGAATTCACCCCGTGATACATATTTACCCATAACGGACTCGCCTTAGCTATCTTGCAATCACCTTCTATGGATCCACCTTAGATTTAGCATTCAAACTACTCACCAGTGTTTGATAATAAATTTTTTTTAAATTAAATTTTTGCGATAAATAACACCTTTTTTTTTTTTTTTAAATTTTTTTTGGATAGTATGGATATCCACGGATATACAAACTTTTTTCACAAATTTCATTACGATTCCATTGAACAAATTTTTAAATATTTTTAACAATATTTTTTATTAAAGAAAATATTAAAATTAATTAAGAAAGTCCAATTTTTCAATACATCTTGCTGCTATTTTCGCAACAACAACTGTACTTACTTATACATATACATACATATGTTCATTTCTTATGCATTGTTAGCGTTTCACTTATAGATTTAAATAACTGAAAAAGTTAGCTTTTGTTAAATATTTTTTGTATTAATTTGCATAAATCTCCATTGTCATGTAAAGCCAAATTAACGCTTCGAAATTAGTATTGTATTTTCTTGCAGTATTTCTATAGATAACATAAATGCATTGTCATTCATAAACGTATAGAAATCGTGTATGGATATGTGGATGTGTGCGTGTATGCAGATATTTACATTTGTGCTAATATTTGCATTATACTTCTAATATTTGCATCAACAGTAGCTCAGTGTGTGGGTAGTGAAAGTTAAATTAAAGTGAAATGTCATTCCTTAATTATACAGACTTTTAATTGTTTTTGACAAGAAAAAAATAAGTTTGGCAATAAATCATAACTTTTTAAAGTTAATTTTTAGAATTTGGAATTTCAGCTCAAAAAGGCTGGTGAAAGTTGGAAAAGTCGCTTTCGCATCATTACCGGAAAATTTTGCCTAAAATTTAAAAGTTATTAACCTTAAAGGTCCAACATTATTGAGAATAGTGCTGAAAGTTTGAGAAAATTTTTCTACCGAGACATAGAAATTATTTAATAAATTTTTTGCTAACAAAAACTTTGGAACCAATAGAGAATAGGGTTATAAATAGTTTGCTAAATGTTCAATTGTTTACTTTTGTTCGTTTTTAGATTATCGTTCTGAAGAAATATCTCCCCGAGTCAGCAATTTTTTTGATTAAATAAAGTTTTTTCTACTAATGAAATGTTGCCAAAATTCTGAACAGTTTGTTATGGGACTGTAACGATTAAAACTTTTAATTTAGAAATTAGTTTGAAATAGTTGTGAGTTTTATTTATTGCTCAGAAAATAAAGGTTATCATTTTTCCTTTAGCACAATTTCTTACAATTCGTAACCGGTTTAAAGAATTAATATACAAAACTATTTGGGAAATCTAAAAAAAAAATACCAACATATATCGATATTTTTATACAAAATTGGTATATCGATATTTTCACCTCACGGCGCAATTACCAAAATTATTTATTGTGAACATATTCGATAGATATTGTTATTTAAATACATTAAAAAAATATCGAATTTCATTCAATTAGATGTTGGGAAGTAAATATCGAATAACTTTTTCTTTATCTACTATTTCCTAAAGAGAAATATCGTTATTTCCATAAATCGATATTTTGTGCCCAATCCGAACGCGCTTAGCAGTCGTAGTGGAAACTTTCAACATTTTTCATATTAAATTCAAATCCTGGACTCGCAACTTCTTGTACAAATTTTCACAGACAACAATTAAATTATTTTTAATTTGATAATAATTTCAGCCAGTAAATGAAAGAATTTAGTCGAGGAATGCTCGCTATTTAAAAAAAGTCGATAAATTCATTGGATGTGAAATCGTTATGCCGATATATCGCCCTAAACATTATCGATATTAAAAATATGAATATAAACAAATTTGTATTATTAATATTCAAAGAATGGCTTATAGTTATATATTCAACGGTGGACTTGGAACAAAATGTCGATATTGGTGGCACTTTTCGCTTGCCACCACTGATCCATTCCTATAATAATCAAATGTTGACTGTCGCTGTAGCAACAAAAGTAGCATTTTAAATTATAAATTGCTTTACTGCGAAAATTGAAATCACTTTTCACTCTGTATAAATTTATACCAAACCCCAGCACAATTCCTTCCACTCTCTCTTCATTTTTACCTCTTTCTAACGTGTAAAAGCTTTTATTCTCAAACTCCCACTACACATCCTATTTCCTTCCTCATTGCTATATTTGTGGCTTCCGTAATTTACTTTTACTACATCAACTGCGCACTTTATACAAGCAAAGTTAAACAAAAAAAAAAAAATAAAGAAAGAAATCCGTCACAAAATTGGCGTATAATCTTCACACTACCGCTCCTCACTTTGCCGCTTGCCAATGATTGATGAACGACCGACCGACCAACCGACAGATCTCAGATGCATTTGAATATTCCTTGTGACAAGATTTCAGCTGAAAGCGTGGGAAAATTGAAAAACACATACATACATACATTGGATATTCGCTGGAGCCAACCTCAGCAGTGCATTGAATGAAAAATAAAAACTGTCGAACTGGTGGCTGACGCATAGCGCTGCGGAAAATTTGCAAATTAAATTTATGCCGTAAAAATAGCAGCTTAGCCAAGTGAAAAGCGTACAGTGCAAATGCCCCGCCGCCCCTTGCAGTACTACACCCGCCGTAGCCGTAGCCACAGCCACAGTCACAGCCACAGCCACAGCGGCAGCAAGCGTAATCTTATTTAATAGCTGGTGATGCTGGTGTGACGTTGGCGGTCTGGTTGTGCTGCGGCTTTGGCTTCAATGACGTCGTTTGTCATTGCCATACCTCCCAGCAGCTTCTTCGGTGCGTTTATTTCTCAAATTCGCTTCTTTTCATACCTTCGCTTTGACATTTCAATGTTGACTGCATCGAAAATGTTACAAATGCCACTACCAATCGCTTTCGGCGGCTCTGGCAGCAGAAATAGCAGCAACAGCAGCGGCAGATTATGTACTTGCTTAGCAAAATCAATTAGGCATGCGATTCGCGCATACACAGTTCGAAGAAGCGTAAAATATTAATTGATCGCAATGAGTGAGATGTGCAGTTATGTGAATAAAATAGGAATGCGACATTTTGACAATTTTTGGCTTTGCTTGTATTATGTTTGTTATTTGATTTTATAAAAGTATAGTTTTTTTATACAACTAACATCTTATAAATACATTTGTATTCAAAATTTGTGTAAAAAAATATGAAAATTCAAGAAAGTTTCATCAAATTTTCAAATTTTTTAGTTTGCACTTTTGTAAAAAAAATTTATAAAAAATTTCACCAAAAATTTTAAAACGGATTTTTAGCTCATTAAGTTTTGTTGCAATAAAGTTCCAAGTAGCTAAAACCCTCCGTTGAATTTTAATAATTTTTTTTTGCAGATGCTGTATCAAATTCATTGCCATACAAAAAAAAAAAATTGTCGAACGTACTTTGCATGGCAAAAATGGGTGACACCATCAGTAAAAAAAAATTATGAAAATACACGGAAATTTTTACCTACTTGGGACTTGCATTTTGCAATTTATTATTCCGAAATTTAGTACGCTATAAAATTTTTTTTAAAACTTGATGACACTTTTTGGAATTTCCATATTTTTTCTACAACGTTTGGAATGTGGATTTATGCGGTGTTTGTTGTAGAATGCGTTAGACTTTTATAAAAAAATATAACAATTATTAAACCAACAAAAGAATAATATCTTCAACTCGCAAAAATGTGTGTTCCTACTTTTTCACATAACTGTACATGGGGTTGGCTCGAGCGGCTAAGTGGTGGATTTTAAGGCACTTTGAATATTCCTTAATTGATTTTATTTGAAAAAATAAACCAAAAATTCTCCGTTTTTGAGAGCAAATGCATAGTTAAATAATGAATTTCTTTTACAGAGATGAAGAGGAAGTGGTCCCTACCGAATTTCAGTAATTCCACCAATTGACAACTTTAAGTTTTGTAGAATGAAAAAAAAAAAACAAGAAATGGTAGCAACTGTAAGTAGGTGCCATTAGTTAAAAATGTCGACCTGATTTTGCGTAATATAATTCAGCAGCCATAACCAGCGGCTGGGAGCAAGAATATGTGAACATATTATAAGCAGGAACCGAAAATAATAATTATTTTTCAATTTTGATGGAAAAAAAAGTTAAAAACTGCTAAATATCGGATAACAGTTTATGTATATATAGATATATTATGTATGCTCTGTTTGAGACCGTTACGATTTAAATTTTTTTTGTTCATCACTCAGAAAAAATTATCATTTATCGATCTATGTTTTTACCTATTTATCGAGTTTATTTTTTAACTCCGAAATAATGATTTTTTAGTTATTAATTTTTTTTATTGAAAAAAGTTTTGTGTTTTATTTTCGTTTGACAAAAAAAAAATATCATACCTTTCGTATTTTATTTTATTTTTTTCTTTAAAACTAATCATTATTTTTAGAGTTATATGTTTGTTTGAATCTGTCTGGATTTAACAATTTTTGAGTGATATCTCTAAAAATTGTAATTGATAAATTAAATTGTTAAAAACTTAATATTCTTAGTCATGTCATGTTAAAATTTTCTTGTTTTTAAACAAAAAATTAACATGCGTTAAATAATCGTTATTTCGGAGCGAAAAAATACACTCGAAAAACGAGTTTTATATTTGTTTGAAAAAATATAACTCGATTCAAAATATTTATTTATGAACAAAAAAGTAAAACTGAAAAACTTAGTATTATTATTATTTGCAAAGTTTAAAATCTTAAACTGTTGATCAAATTAAAACTTTTTAATTAGCACTCGAAATGCCTATAGTCCCCGCATATAAGATAACCCCTTATATCACATAAAAAGTAAACTCATAAAAACATATACATAATTCTGAATTTTCCGTTATTAATTTTTCTGCTGAATTCAAAGCTCATAGCGTTCTTGGAAGAAAAAACAAAAAATAAATATTATAATATACCTACATTCCGTGCATATATATTACAAAATGTTTTTGTTTTGTTTTTCATACATTTATCTGCGAATTCGTGTGCACCTCAAATTACGTTGAATGAGTTATGACAGAGCGTAATAAAAATAAATGAATATATGCACATACATACACACACACACATGTACATATATCTCACATACACATTAGCGCATACGTATGCAGTAAAATTCGTAAAGTAGGTGGAGAAAATAAATTGTATCCCATGGTGTGTTGCTCCTCCACGTCGTATGAGTGATATTAATTATTCCATGTCATAAAACAGCGGGATATCACAACAATATCGAAAAACAACAACAACAACAACAACAACCATATACTATATACACATACATACATGCGTTCACATATGTATATACTATGTACTTTGATTTAGGAGTGTGTGAGTGTGCCGAGTTCATCAAAACAAATAAAATTACACTAATAATTAAAGTAAAAGCATTTTTGACGATGACAAGAATTTTGTTGTAATGTAACGAAGGCAAATGTTTACAAAAATAAATATGAGATTGCTACAGCGCCAGCATGACCCCAAATTACTACTAATTATTCTCTAATTTGAAATGGGACTTTCGAGAAAAACAAATTAATTGCTGATGACTGCAAAAATTTAGAATGTTAGTAAACCACTTGAAAAATGGTAATAGTAATAGTAATAATAATAATAAAAAAATTTTATTTAAAATCAAATTTAATTTAATAATAATTTGAACCGAAGTGGATTTTTTCGTGTACATTTTGTTAAATTTTAACGAAATTCAAAAAATAATGTCAGCAAAATTTTCTAAATTCTCAATACCATTTTTATAAAATTATCTAGTATACAGTTTTCTAGTTAATTCAATTTTACTATAATAAAATGCAAGTTCTCGGTGATTTTCGATTTTTTTTTACACTTTCGGCGTGCAGTAGTTTCTCTTATACAAACGTAAATTTTATTCAGATGAAAAAGTTTAAAATTTTGGTGACATCCTATTTTTTAATTTTATGGAAAATGTGAAACCTCAAAATACATGGTTTTTGTTATAGGATTCACTATATTTTTATAAAGAATAATTGAAATTAAGTCTGGATAGATCAAATTGTCAAAACTTATATATGTATAAAAATTTATGAAAATTTTCAAAAATTTTAATCAGAGTTTTTAGAAAATGATTAGGGCAGCGGTATGATTGTATAAGAGCTTGCAAGTTTCATGTGGCTAAAATATCTTTTGATTTGTGATTTTTTTTTTTTTTTAACAAAATTCGAAGAAATTTTAATATTAAAAAACAATTTTAGCCACATGCAAATTTCACTTTACCACACTAAAATTAAATGCGCTTTAAACCTGAATACCCCAAAATTTCTTAAAATTCTTACAAAAAATTTAAAAGTTTAATGTAAATTTTTTAAAATCTGTTAAATTTGCGTAAAATTTTTACAAATTTTAAATTTTTGATTTTTTTCGTTTATGTTATTGAATGAACTTATTTTTTTTTTTTTGCAAAGCAAATGAAAAAATGTTAACATGGAAAAAGCTAGCCATGTTGAAAATAAAATATCAATGGGCGATTCTCACTGTGAACCACGGTATCTTTGTATAAAGGCTTTCAATATGCATCAGCTTTACTTGTTTATAAATTAAAATAAATAGATTTGTATGCCACATGCAAATACAATATATGAAAATAAGGCTTCAGAGACTCAAAAATTTCGAAAATATTTTTGATAAATTATTGTTGTGAGGTAGTACATATAAAAAAAAAATATTCATAAGTTTTTTTTTTCGTGGAAAGAAGAACTTCTCGCTCGACCTATGGGTGTGCAGTGGTACTGTTACTCTGTGGTTATTTGCTTTTTATGCTACATGAACCAAACACTTTCGGCATTAGAGCCTTTGATCCTTTTATTACACGGAAATTCATTCACATTCCCATCCACCGCTTTTATGCAACACTCCGAGGCTTAATCACATCCGGTGTGTACGCTTACGCACCTATACATACACGCATTATATATCCATATATGTACGCATTGTACATTCAAAACAACAAACATTATTTTCCCTCCTACAAATGTGTATGTGTATATATGTACGTCTGTAGTTGTAAGAATGAAATTAGTTTCGCTTTACGCTAATTAAAATTTATGACACCTGTTACTTGGTTCGCTACGTAATTTAGCGTTGAATAGGAGATTAGCGAATGTGGCTGCGAGTCACTACAACACAAAAACGTGCACACACCATGCACACATTCACATACACATACACATACACATATAACACATACAGAATATACATATGTTAGTTCATAATGACTGTAAGTAATCTAGTGAATTCGTGGTTGGTTTGCTTTTATGGCATGCATTTTGAATCTGTCTGAGTGACGCTTTTGTCAGAGAGACTAAGCGAAATGTAAAGAATAAAAGAAAATTAACTGATGAAAATACATACAATAGATATTTTATGACTCCATATGAGTGGCATGTTTATCAAAATTTGTATTGTGTATGTCTTTATTAGCGTCAATATCTTACACAAGGTATCTTTAAACGAAATTTTTTTGTGAAATTAGAAATTGGAACATTAAAACAAAAATACGCGTACGCCTAGGTGCGCGAGCCAGAAGTAAAATTTCTGTGCCGATTCTACAAAGATATAGACAGCTAAACGTGTACTAGGTACTAGTGGTTAGTAGTAATAGTTGTGGTGGTAGTAGTTGCAATAATTAGTAAAAATAGTAGCAGTAATTAGTAGTACCATTAGTAGAAATTATTTAAAAAAAAGTGGTAGAAACTAGTAGTAGGATTAGTAAAATAGTGGTAGTCACAAGTAGTGGCAATAGTAAAATAGAGGTAGAAATTAGTAGTA
Organism: Anomoia purmunda; assembly: GCA_951828415.1. Classification (NCBI taxonomy): domain Eukaryota; kingdom Metazoa; phylum Arthropoda; class Insecta; order Diptera; family Tephritidae; genus Anomoia; species Anomoia purmunda. The sequence goes on from OX639997.1 coordinate 115,731,606, forward strand.
CCATTAGTGGAAATAACTGTAGCAATTAGTAGAAAAAAGTGGTAGAAACTAGTAGTGGCATTAGTAAAATAGTGATAGTTATAAGTAGTGGCAATAGTAAAATTAATGGTAGAAATTATAAGATTAACGGCAGGAATTAGTAGTGGCATTGGTAAAAATAGTTGTAGAAATTATTAGTAGCATTGATAAAATTAGTAGTAGGAATTAGTGCAAATAGTGGTAGAAACTAGCAAAAAAATAGTGGTAGTAATAAGTAGTGGTAATAGTAAAATTATAAAATTATATAAATAAATTATAAAAATAATGTCAGCAGATAGTAGTGGCATAGGTAGTTGTAGAAATTAGTAGTAGCATTAGTAAAATAAGTAGTAGGAATTAGTAAAAATAGTGGCAAAAACTAGCAGTAGCATTAGTACAATAGTGGTAGAAATTAGTAAAAAAAAAGTGGTGGTAATACGTAGTGGTAATAGTAAAATTATAAAAATAACGGCAGGAGTTAGTAGTGCCATAGGTAAAAATAGTGGTAGAAATTAGTAGTAGCATTAGTAAAATTAGTAGTACGAATTAGCGAAAATAGTGGTAGAAACTAGCAGTAGCATTAGTAAAATTAGTGGTAAAAATTAGTCAAAAAAATAGTGGCCGTAATAAGTAGTGGTAATAGTAAAATTATAAAAATAATGTCAGCAATTAGTAGTAGCTTTAGAAAAATTAGTGGTAAAATTTAGTAAAAATAGTGGCATAAATCACTAAAAATAATAGTAGTACCTAGTAGTAATAGCATTAGTAGTCCGTAGTGATAGTAGTAATAGTAGTGAGACTTGTAGTTACAGATTTAGTAATCAGTAGTAGTAGTAGGAGTAGTAGTAGTAGTAGTAGTAGTTGTAGTCGTGCACTAGTCCCAAGCTACTGAAAAGTCCTGAAATGGCCATGACGCGATTCAAAAACTCACGCTCATTCCGCTAAAAATATTTTACTTCAAAAAGTTCTTTTATTTTTGTATAATCTGCCTTTCGTTTTCTGTAGCTTTTCCCTTTCTTCTTTTTTCCTTCTTCGTTCTCAAATTAGTCAGATTAAATACTTAAAACGAATGTAGAAGTCGACAGGCATGCTAACGCTGTCGGCGGCAAATAATACATAAATCAAAAGTTTCTAAAATTAAAATTGAAAAAAAATGTTTAATTCTGTGTAAACATTTGTTTGGCTAAGGGCTAAGATGTCGAAAACAAAAACCAATAAAAAAAAAAAACAGATATGGCCATAAAATTTAAAGTATACCACAGTATAAAATAATATACTATATATAATATATGTGTGTATACAAAAAAATATACGCATTAAAAAGCAATCAAAAATTTTGAAACATACACACACATATTTGTACATTACTTAGTGCATGAAATTTCATTTTATATTTAGAGCTAGCTGGGCGTTGACAAATGTTGAAATGTTGTGTTGCGGGTGCGACAGCGCGCATAGACAAATTGAGTGGAAAGTAGCTAAATAGAAGAGAAGAAAATTATAGCTCCGTACAAGTAAAATTAATATTTCGGAAATCCCGCACATATATTTTTATGTATCGTGTACATACAAACTATCTACAATATAATTTACTTTTATTTATGATGTGAATTCGACGTGAGAACTTGAAATGCAGAAATTTCGCTATTTAGCCAACTTGCAATCCTTGTTCTATTTACGTTGGAGTAGCAAACCAAACTGCGTTCAATTGATAATAGTGTTGCTGGAACTGAAAAATACAATCTCTGAAAAACGCCCCTTCCATAATATCGTATACATTTTACAGTTTAACAGTTTAAACAGTTGAACACATGGCAATATTTTTAAAATATTCGTAATGTTTTTCATGCCAAATTTTTTTTCACAAATGTTTAATAAAAATACTGCTTGTTTATAAAACAATTATATAAATCTTATTTTTAAACACTGTACGAAATGTATAAAAATTCAACAAATTTTTATATTGTAAAAATTTTAATACTTTTTTTAATCTTTCGAAAACTTTTGTTGGCAGTTTTGTACAACATTAAATTTTAGTACACTTTCAGTGTAATAATGAAGATTTTTGACAATTTTTTAAATTTTGGTCCTAAGCACATATTTCAATATAAAGGAATTTAACCGTTGATTTTCAAAATTTTGTTTCGTTTTAAGGGTTTGCATATTTTCTGCCATATAATGCATGCGTTAAATTAAAGAACTTTCCAAGACCGAAAATTCCAAAAAAAAATTTAGTTTTATATAAATTCCCGATTTCACCTTTTTTGTCATATAAATTGCTTGCGTTATTCGAAAAAAAAAAATACCAGCAAAAAAATTTCCAAAATTTTGTCAAAAAGCCTATTGAGGCTTGCACTTTGTTTTGCTAAAATTAAATGAGTTACAAAATACCAAAAAGTTTTCTTAAAATTTTGATGAACATTTTTTTGAATGTTAATAAAATTTTGTACAAAGTTTTAAATTTTGATTTTAACGATTTTTTATTAAGCAAAATATTTTTTTTTGTAGTAAAATTTGAAGTAAAAATTTAACATGAAAAACTTTTTAAATATTTTAAGCCAACATGCGATCAGTTGTTTGTGCCACTGTATAGTTGTAAAAAAAAATACTTACACGCTTGTCACCAAAAAAAAAATTGGCGCATCGAACAAACATATATTAAATTAAAAATGGTAATGACTTCTGAGTAGCTGCAATCAAATTTTTACGAAGTACTTAACAAATAAAAAGAAGAAAATAAACTCTGAACGCCCAGGTATCTAAAAGCAAAGCACAAATGTACATCGCCATACAAACATTCCTAGCAACAGAAATAAAACGCACTTGATTATTTTTTTTTTGTGTTTTTTTTTATACTGACTGAGGCAATTATTTATTTTACATATATAATCTCATAAATTAGTTTAAGAGTATAACAACTCTACTTCTTCTTATACATATAATATACATATATCATTTACGTACTGTTTCATATTTTTGCACCCATTTGCTTGCATTGGGTATGTATATAATTTTATTTGCTTTCTTTACTGTCTGTGATTTCTGATTTTCATTTTTTACATTGTTTTTTTTTTTTTTTTTGTTTAAATCTCTCATGCTGTCGTTTTGCTTTTATTATTTTTGTGAGTTTTTACTTAGTACATTTTTTTTTGAATTATATTTTTTCCTTTATGTTCTTGCATTTTTCCCTTGCTTAGTTTTAGGCGCTCATTTTTTCCACTCAGCACGAGTTGCACGTGTTTTTTTTTGTTTATTATTTTATGTATGTATATTTATATATTTGGGTTAATGATTTTTCCGCAATTGAACTCATGTGTGATTTCTTCAAATGAATTTTATATATGTATATAAATTGGTCACAAATAATTTACAGAATTTCATTTAATTTTTGTCTGTTAATATAATTTAATTTTATCGTATAGTAGTCACAAATTTATACATTTTTTTAAGTCATAAAATATTAAACGCTTTTAGAGTATTTACTGCATGATTTTTACATGCCAAACTTATTATTTTTATTCACTTTATTTTGATTGTGACATATGGAAAAAAAAATTTTTGTAAATAGTCAAAAGTTAGTTTTGAGTTTTTGTTATATATGTAAGTATATAAAAATATGAAAAACATATATTTCTAACACTAGGCATGCGCGGGTATCACTTTGACCCCTCGCAGCAATTATTCCGATAATTTATTTAAGAAATTAAGTTAGTTATTAAATAACCAGAGTCTACTATAGTTTATAATAATAATGCTCCTAAAAAATATTAAACATTTAAAAATTATTCTTATTATTTGATTGAAAAAAAACCATTGGCAATAATTTATAAGTGAATTTAAATATTTTGCTAAAAATATACACAAAAAACCAATTGATTAATTATATAAAACAAATTTTAATTTATGAAATTACCCAGTAATTATATAATTTAAATTTTTTTTGTCACATTTTTACAAGAAAAATAAACTGGCTAAATATAGAAATAGATATTTTAAATAAACAATTTTTTTACTGATTAATTAATTAAATAATATAAAATTTGGCACACCTAAAAAGTTTTTAATAAAATTAGTATTAAAAGGCTAGTACTTTTTTTTTTAATAAATGACTTAAAACAAAAGCCATGTTTTTAAATGCATATGCTAATTAAAGCTACAAGAATTTAATCATATTCTTGAAAACTCAGAAATATAAAAAAAAACTATTTTAATAAAAGCTTTATAGTATAAATTAAAATGTATTTAGGTTAGGTATATGTATATCATTAATACATTTTTTTTATGAATTTAATTTTTTTAGTATGCTGACCCGAAAATATCTCAAGGCTTTATGCTAATTATAAGATAAACAAATTATTAAATTTAAAAAAATATTTTTATAAAAATTAAAAAAATAATTTTTAGTTTGAAAAAAAAAATTGTATATAAATGTTTACCCAAAAATATCTCAAGGCCTTTAGTTATCAAATAAAATGTATAATTTTTTAATTGTTTATGTGCAATAAAAACTTCATCACTTTTTTTGGTTTAACTCAATAACCGAATTGAAGAAAATTGCTGCAAGATAGGATGAAAAATTTTAGCATTTCGCAGGCATGTAAAATGATAAATTCTAAAAGCTATTAAATTAGTATATAATCTAAAACCATAAAAAAACATAAAAAATGTTAAAAAAGAAAAAAACTCTGTTTCAAAATATCTTAAAAACTAAGGTAGTGTAGAAGAGCGGTTTGAGCATTAATTTTTTTTTTTTATAAAAATGGTTTGAATTGAACCGATCGAAATGAGAAATTTAGTGAAAAAAATTTTGAAAGGTTAATATGTAAAAAAAAATAAGTAAAATTAAATTTTTTCGGCAAATATATTCCTAAACGCAGTGCTTCAAAAATTTGGTCAAAATGTTCGTATAAATTTAAAATTTTTATATTTTTATATTTGTGCATTTTATTCGAAATATATTTTTGGTGCATTTATCGCTTAAGGCGCTATAGGCTGTGCGTTGTATAAGAAACTAACACTGCTGTGGTACTTCAGAGCTACGGTGCTACAGTGCTTTTGTGTTTTGGTGCTTTGGTGCTTAAAGTGCTTTTGAGTTTAATAAATTTTCTTTCTTTTCTAAGCATAGGCAATTGTATTTCATAAGTTTTGTTTATACTATACAATTATAATAAAAATAGTGAAAAAGTTTGCAGTTGGTGCATCGTGCAAAAAATCACAACAATTACTTAAATACTAGGCTTGTGTATTTAATTTTGTTTTTTCTTTTCTAAAAAGTGCTTGCAAAACATTTCTATATATAATTTTTGATTTTGTAGTTTGTTAGTTTTTTTTTTTAATAAATTTTTATATTTGGTAGTTACAAATAATTCGGCACATTTGTTTCAAGTAGGCGGTGTAGGAATTATTTTATCCAATATAAAATCTGTTAACCAATATCATCGGCCTTACTATATCAAACCCACTGACTTTTGGTTCATGCTAATTTTAAAATTTTTCACGAAGGTTTCCCATTATTTGCATAACCTGTAGTTCTTCGCTACGGTCAATGTGTTGTAGGCTAAAAGTTTAGTTAGTTTCTAGTATGGTTGGTAGGTTTGAAGATTTTTTTTTAGCTCGTGAGGGACGGATTCAGATTTTTTTAATTTAACCCAAAAAGAAAGGAGAAAAGTTGTCTAAAAAAATATTTCTCCATAGCAATTTTAACAGCAGACTTTTTATATTTTCAATAGTTTCGATTTTTGAGCTTTCGCACACAAAACGTTTACACATTTGAAAGTTTGAAAAACAAAGCTTTTTTATCACTATGTGTTTTCGTAAGCTTTTGCAGCTTTTTCTCTGAAAGTTTGTAAAAATTTTAGTTAAAAAATGCTTACAGTTACCTTTCATGCAAAAATCACTTGCGATTCTAACTTTCTTCTAAGCTCTTTCTTAAGCTCTTACGGGCAAGCTTTACATATTGTAAATTTTAAAAGCTTGAGCTTTCACATATTAAACTGAAAGACTTTTGTCATGAAAAGTCATTTTATGTGAATACTTTCTGCGTTTAATTTTAGAGTTTTGAAGGTCTAAGATTAAATTTAAATAGGCAAAAGCTTCTTGTGAGTTTGAACTTTCATTTATTACTTATACCTTTTTTTTTGAAAACGCCGATTAAACTTCCTGCGGGAAAATTTAAATAGCTAAATCTTCTTGTGAGCCTCACCTTTCATTTATGAACTTATTTTTTTTTATTGCTGACTTAAGCTCTCGTAAATTTTAAAAGCTCAAACTTCCACGTACGCAATTTTGAACTTTTATCATGAAAGTTTCTCTGCTGTGAATATTTCTGCAAATATTTAACAGTTTTAAGGCTCTAAATTTAAATTTAGATTTTGTTAAAATACGTATTTTTGAGATAAAATTTAATTTTCAATACATATGCAATAAAATTTTTGTGAAGCCTTCTTTATCAAATAGTTGGAAAATTTGTGAAAGCTTTATTCTTCAGGTTTGTATTTCGAAAATGCAACATAATTAAATTTCGGCTCTAATTGCTTGACGGATTTTGAAAATTGCCTGAAAAACCGTAAAAATATATAAATTAATTTATATTTTCTTGCAACTCAATACCGTAACTATGCTTTCGAGACTTGTGGTCGTGGAGTTTAAAGTGCCATTTATGTTTTATAAATATTTTTTGGTTGCATGATTTTATCGATTTTTAGGTACACGTGAATATATTTTTTTTTGTCTAACCAAAAACTCTGTATTTGTAATTATTTTGATTTACACGATTTACATTTTTTCCAATACGAAACATATTCTTTAAAAGCTCATCTCCTAATACCATTTTCGCATTTGCTTTGCTTTTTTCTATTTAGTTTCTCTGGTGCTGTGTTTTTTTTTTAATGGATTTTGCTTTGATACAGTACACTTTGAATATTTGCATAAAATATATATTATTACAAAAAACAATATATGTATTTTTTTTTAAATTAAATGTGCGCTGTGCGTTTATACTACAATTTTGTGCTTAACATACATACTACGTACATAGAATTGAGTAAATTAATATTCAAGATGAATTTTCGCTAAAATATCGCCTTTCACTTTTATACTAAAAGTATTTTAAGTGCAATTGTGGCATTTTGTATATTTACTCGTACAAATATCACATAAATAGTGCAGTGCAAATTTTTGAAAGGGTTTAATATTTATCTTATTTTAAATGGGTTTTTTTCATTTGTTCAATTTTTGTTTTTCAATCAATTGCCAAACTGGGTTGTAGCAAAATAAATAAAAAAAAAACAAAAACTAAAAACAATGGAAGAGTAAGTTTCGCATACTATGAAAAAAGTTTTATGGGAAACAATTGAGTATTCAAATTCTTTGTAAAAAGGAAATTTTATTTGTTATTTAAATAAGGAATATTTCTTGTATTGTTTTAATTAAATGATGTAAAGAGTTACGTTGAAAAAAACTGTATAAATTTACTCTCAATATTAACAAAATACATAGAAATAATATAGAAATCTTAACGGTCGTATAGAAGTAATTTTTAATCAATATCTATAAAGGCATGTCGTATACGTATTGAATGTGTTTTTCGGAGAAAAAAATGTTTATTTTCTTCAACTGTATTTACGATTATTAACGAAGAAATTGTAAAAGGGTTGGTTTGCTTCCTTAGAAGAGAGCCTGAAAAGGCGTCCACCGGGGCGTATACGTTACATTTGCTAATAGAATTTGCTATATAAAGAACTTTGAATTTTTTTTATTTTTTTTTTAATCTAAATGGCTTTCAAAAACTACCTTCCAAATATATATTTTTTGTTTTTTTTTTGTGTGCAATTGAAAGGGTGTTGAGTGGGAATTTAAAAATTATATATAGTATTATTTCTCCAAATAATTGTCGGGTCTTTGTTTTTAATGAATTCAAATAATAAGCGAAAGTTTTAAAACAAACCAAAAATAAGCACATATTTTTTTAAGGAAATTTGCGACAAATACTTTCAAAAAAGTTGCAAAACTTAATTATAAAAAAATTTGTTATATCAATTAAAAAACAAAAACGTGCGGAAGTACCTAATGTAGTTATTATTAATGTGTGTAGTTTTTGTGGTATTTTAATTTTTACAAATAAAATTATTTCACGCAGATTGTATTTATGATGAAAATATTACGCAAAAAATATTATTAAAGTTCTATGAATATGAATAGATGCTAAAAATTAAAGGTGAGTTAAAGATTGGAAATTTTAATGTTATGATAGTTATACTAAAAAAATCCATTTTAATTTATTAGAAAGTAAAACATCTTTCTGATCGCGCGTAGTTAGAAAATGGAGTACAAAATTGAAGTTACATGCTGATTTTAATTGGAAAAGCCAGTCTAATTGAAAGACAAGTGCCGCAATGATTTTGGTTTATCATTGCTCAAATAATTACAAAAGTTGTGAAAAATTACTACGAATTTATACCTGGAATTCTACTTTATACTTCTGCTTAGAAAGAATTCTTCACATTATGTTTTTTTTAACCATACACTGAGTAGCAGTAGGTGTACTGCAATGCATAATTTTTGAAGGCCGGCTAATAGATCTGATATACTTTTTCGACGAGCAAAAATAAGTTAATAGAACTGGTCCAAACTGCTAACTGAAGCCTCTGAAATATGGTTACAAAAGACTTGCCTTGTTTACTTACTTTTTACAAAAAAAAAATTATTTGCTTTCCGTCACTAAAAATGGTAGGCTAGAAATCAAAGGGAGATCAAGTATATGATAGATATATGTATGTATGATGAAAAACCTTCTCCTCTCGAAAAGTACGGAAATTACTGCTCATTTTGTGGGGCATGCTCTACAGTACAATGATTCCAGTTTTCAGTTCTCTCAGCTGGCATGGGAATAATAGGGACGATTTTATGCTTTTGGGATAAATAGTGTGAACAGTCAACTAAGAAAATGTAATATAGTGTAAAAGACAAGCGTTCTGCTTCTCACCACCTGTTTCTCAAACTGTTAATTTCATTGTTTTCAGCCTAAAAGTATGCACATAAAAATTATAACAGTTTTTATGTCTTTGAAAAAATTTATTTGCGTGGATAAAAAATGATTGCATCCCGTTGTATGTCGGTCTTTTATACTAAATATGATTATATAAAATAAAGAGGCGAAATTTAAATCACTAACACTCTTACAGGGTTTCTAGTCAATTGTAAAATGAACGAGAACCCATTTGTTAGGAGCTGTGAACGAGATATACCTTTTGTGTACTAAATTCCTCTTGATTGAACCATTCAAAAAAACTAAAGCAAATTGCCAGATCTCTGCTGATTATATTGTTGTATACAAATAGTTTTTGAAACAACAAACTGCAAAATAAAGGTCTAGAATTTCATATTTTTGCATTGCTATTCGGCTGTTCAACCTAATTAAAAACAAATTAATCTAATTAGTTTTTGGCGAGCCATCAGTGGCTAAATAATTTCGGTTTTTCAATATCACGCAAGCTACACAAAACCTACCATCTACATATAAATAACATTGCTGGAAATTAGAATTTCCAAAGCAAAAGTAGAAACATTGTAAACACTCAAAAATATGCAGAGCATTGATTACATTCAAAAATATTCTAAAATTACAGCTAGCAAAAGAAAGAAAATGGGCTAGCAGTTAATGAAATTTAAATTTCCTCTTTGTTTTAAAAATGGATGCTGCGCACTAAGTTCGAAGTTATTGCTTAATTTATATTTAAATTGTGTAGCTTTATTGGTATCTTTAGTCTACCTTGAACCCCCTAGCACCATTAGCAATATATTAATGAAGTTGTCTGCTGTGGAAACGGCAAAGTTATAACTCATTACAGAATTTTCTAATTAGCTAAATACAAGCAGTGAAATGCGTTACGCCTTGCTAGCGCAAAGCAAAATTTTACTGACACAAAACTCACGCTATAGGCTAATGACGGCAAATGGGCAAAGGTAAATAACCTATATAGTTTATTATATAGTTTATTGTAACCCAAGTAGGTGTGTATGTATGTATGTGAAGCTGTGTACATATGTTGTGTGCAATGAAAAACTGGGTTGCGTACGCTGTACAACTTTTTGCGTGCGGCATGTGGTATGAGGAACCATTGAATGCCTTGTTTGTGATTTATGCCTATTTTTAATTTTAATTTAACTTTATATATATTGAAGCTGTTTCTTAATTTTTATTTTATCACCAATTGCAAGTGCTGGCCGAATATGCGTACAAAATGAATGTGAAATTTATTTAACTAAATTCTTTTATTCAGCATATTTGTATTTAGTGTGTTTCATAGTTAACGCTGTAAAATGCCAACAACAAAAAGCTGCAAATGCTCACAGCATAGTCGAAGACGTGTTAACATATTAACACCAATGTTATGTGCGCTTCGAGTTGCTTTCAAGTGATTTTTAATTATATTCTTTTGTTTTGTTTAATATTCAAGAGTACTCTTGTGTAGATTGAAGTAACTTTGAATATTTTTTTTGTTTTTAAATACTACTTTTTTCTTTTTATTGTTTTATTGTGGCGCAAGTGCTTGTGAATTATGCCGGTGGCTCCGGATGTGTATCTCAAGTGAGCTTTTCAAATGTGTTTTGCAAGAAGGTTATTTTTTATATTCAATTTAAAAAAAATTTGAATAGCAAAGCGTACAATCAAAAATACGCATCACCCAGCGTAAATCGCAAGCACTTTAGTTGGCATTTGGAGCTTCTTTTGTTTGGTGGAAGTAAACTATGTAGTTAATTAAGTTTATTTTATTCATAAATTAAGAAAGCAAGTATTTAAATTATTTGCAATAATATCAATTCATTAATTACATTATATTATTTCTTTAACCAGAAGGCGCTAATCTTTATAAGTTGTCAATTAATTATATATTAAGTTATTAACCATTAACTATTAATAATAATAGGTAGTTAATAGTTAATTAATAGTTATTATTTATTATTTATTAATTATTTATATTAATTTTTAATTTTAAATTAGTTTTTTTTTTAAATTTTTGATAATTTAATTTTAATTACTTCTTATTTATTATTTATAAATTCTTGCTATTTACTAAATTTATAGTAAAGTTTTTTATATGTTCTCAATTTTATATATTTATTTTTTATTTGTAATTATTTATTATTTGTTCATTATTTACTATTAATTTATAATCATTAGATTTTTATTATTTGTTCATTATAATCCGTTTTCTATTAGTTATTATTAATTTTTAATTATTTTTATATTTATTTACTATTTGTTTTTTATTGTTATTTATAATTTACTTTTTATTATTTATTATTAAATATATTTTGTTTATTATTAGTTAATTGTAATATAATTTTTATTACTTATTACTTTTTATTTATTATTCTTTTTTATTTATTATTTGTTAAAAACTAATTTTTATTGACTTGTTTTTATTCATGGGTATTTATTAATTAGTTTTTATTTATAACTAGTAATTTTTATATTTATTTATTATTTATTATTAATTAGTTATATACTCTTTACTATTACTTATTACTTTTTACCTTTCATGTATTTTTTTAAATTTAATATTTAATATTTATTATTTGTTATTTTTTATTTACTATTAATTATTTTCTATTATTTATTTATAGTTTTTTATTACATTATATTATATTTTTTTTTATATAATTATTGTTTTTTATTGTGTAGTATAATTTTTTATTATTATTTTTTATTTATGATTTTTTATTTTTCATATTATTTGATTTAAATAATTTATTTTCAATTATCATATAATATTTATTATTGACTAAATATTTACTTATTTATTTTTTTTGTGCATTATGAATTACTAAGTATTATTATTTTTGATTATTATATTTGATTATTGATTACATATTAATTATAAATAATGTAGCACTTTTTGCTATTCATTACCTGTAAAAAAAAATCAATTTTCGATAAATAAATTTCACATTCAGCCTCCAAAGTACAGCAGTTTTGGGCAGCACTTTGCAACATTCAATTTTAGCCACCCCAACACGCCTCTAAATATGCAATGGAAATCTTAGACGTCGCTTTAGTGCCCGCTGTTAATACTTACAATACTACAAATTTTTCCAAGGCTTTATTTTTTTTCATAAAAATTGCGCTGAAATTAAAGTTTGAGTGTTCAGCTTAAAGCAAAAAATTCCCTATACATGCAGCTCACCTCGGCCACACCCTAATAAATGTATTTTAAATATCAATTCTTATTTTTTTATGCAATTTTTAATTATCAACTACAGTGTACTTCCTCATCCCGTTGCGGTTTTCTAAATAGTTCTTAGTTAATTTTACTAAACTGTCAATTTTTTTGCAATGCTGAGTTTTTTGAGTTTTCGCGGTATTGCCGCAGATAAGTAAATGTTCTTTTTGGTGCTATGTTAGATTTGCTCTATTCCTGTTGCTCATGAAATTTAATTTTAAAAAAAAATTTTTCATTTTTTTCTATTATTTTTTTTTCTATTTGGGTGGCGTTGTGCTACATTAATAAACATTGAACTTGTAAAAATGCGATTTTATTTTTGCTTGTGTATTTTGGGGTGTGCTGTTGATTATTTCTTTCATCTTACCTTTTAATATTCTGCTAGCAAAAATGCTGCCAAAATTGTTGGCATTACAAAAAGTTCGCTCTGTTTTCCTTACACTCCCATACCCATACCTGGGAAAATCTATGTACTTTGCTTCTATTAAAAACTTTAAACTCTCCCAAAAACCTGCACAACATTTGCTACATTTAATTGCGCTGCCGTCCTACCGAGATGCTTCCACTCTCATTAAGCAAAGTCATTGACCGCAGCGGGTTCTCCGAAAAAAATCTCTTGCTCTTCCACAAATTCTCCATTCCATTTGTTGTGTTCAATCAATTTTATTTTTAATATTATTTTTTGCTGCTACTAAAATTTGTCGCGTTCGTTGACGCTAATCTACCATTAAAATACTTGCGCTACTCCGCTTCTAAAGTCACTACTTTTTTATGAACGCCCTCTCGAGCGTTGCCACTTCTTCACATTCTTTCAATTTTCGACTACAAAGTAAAGTTACTCTCCCACTATCTACAAATATTCAGTTAGTATTCACTTTTTCCAAAGTGCTATGCCAAGTGTATGTGTTTCTTGTGTGTGTGTGTGTGTTTTTTTTTTGCTGGTTCTGCCATCAAAGTGTATTTGTTTGTTGTTGTTATTTACTTCTTTTTCTCTCCTCTTGCATTTTTATTCCAAATTTTTTTTTTGTTTTTTTTTTGTTTTTGTAAGTTTACATTTGTTTACTGACGACAAACGAAAATGATGTTGAAACAATTGTGCAACACTGACATCTAAAAAACATCGACAATTTTTTATTATTTTTTATGATTATTATTATTATGTTTGAATGCATAATTTTTCCTCAATTTGCATAGCCTTTTTAGCGCTATTTGTCCCTTAAGAGAATTCTCTGATTTTTTTTTTTTTTGATTTTTCTTTTATGTTTTTCTTAGCCATAATAAAATGTAGTTACGACCACTTAAACAACGACCAAGTTTGTCTAGGTATTACTTGCTACAAATTACTTTGTTTATACGTTTTTTATTTAAACTATGCTCTCCTTATTTGAGTTTTATGCTTTCGCACACAAAAGTACTCACTACAAAATTTTTGGGTTTTCGAGCGGGGACGTGAAGATTTCCATGCACAAAATGCAGCGCTTGAATTTATAGCTACACGCATTAAGTTGCACTGCTTACTGCGCTTGGGTAGAGGAATAAAAAGTTTGCTTGTTATTTTTTATATCTAGTGTGCAGTTTAACCCTTTATAGCTGTGTTCTTTGTGCTGGCGTTTGGGAAACTAAAAAATCGTGTAAACATTTGTTGAAACTTCCGGTTATTGCAGGTAGCTTTTCTTAAATTTTTTTCGATGAAATTTTTGTAAGAAAAGCAGAATATTACCCTATGTAGAAATGGAAGTGCGTGAGTGAGAGAGAAAAGTACTAAATCTACAAACAGTAAAATAAAAATAACGATACGCCCATTTGCCTGGCTAGCATGAGAGTTATGTTAAGAGGCTTTCGGTTTTTGTAAACCAATTTCAAGCTGCTTAAAAGTAGAAAAATTTCGTTACCCAATTACTAGTACTAGTATTCGGCTGTTTTTTGTAAAAAGGGCGCCTAGAAATATGTAACATGGTAACTAAAAGAAAAATATACAAATTTCTATGCACCTTTCTTAAGGTATAGTGATACATATTTTTAGGCGGCTTTTTGTAAAATATGTATCAAGTTTATCAAAAATTTTAAGCGAAAATTTTAGAAATAAGGGAAGATTTGAAAATATAGCACAATATTGAAGTAAATTTTATTGGCAAAGGGATTTCAATTCCGGATAAATATTTTAGGCTCATATATTTAGTAAAACATACAAACCTGCTTGTTTATATTACCAGCTCTCATTTACCAGAAGATTTTACGAAAAGATGAAAACCGTATTGAAATTCAGTGTAAAAAATCACTGAGAAATATATCTGTACACTTTTTTGATTCATTTATAAACTACCCGCCTAAGAGAATCAAACTTAATGAACTTTCACTTCTAATGGTAGAAAAATTTATAAACTGTAGGCTGGGATTTGGTTTAAAGTTCCAATATTTTTTTTTTTTCTTGAATGTTCTGTTGAGCCGAGATTACTGTATAACTAAGAAATTTTCTTTAACGACTGATCTCAGTCACCTGTAAATTATTACCTCATCTGCGTTGCAGTCTTACAGGATTCCAATAATTGAAAATAAAGTCTATTGCGGCTAAATATATTGCTATAAAATATAATTTTCAGTGCATTAAATTGGGTCTAAAAAAAATTGCAGTTAGCCGCAGTGAAACTCAAAAATATTAGAAGTGATGTTAGAATTTGATTTTCTAAATTGTTCAGTGCGTCGAGGATTATGCTAAACAATATCCCGAGGTATAACGGGAAGTAGGGAAGTTAACGAAGTGTAAATCATAGTTATTGTTAACCTGCAGATGTTGCATATTTTTAGGCATATCTCTTTTGGACTGGCGTTGAAGCTGGATTTGATTCTTCAGACCAAAATTTTTTTTTTTTAACTTTACAACTGCAATTAGTTAGAACGTAGTGATTTTTTGGACAAAACATATTTTCATTTTAAATGTACGAAATATGTAGTTAACGTGGAAGAGATTAAAACGATGAGGGAATATCATGAAATGCAATAAACAAAATTCAGAACCTTAAAATGTAAAGCGAAAAAACTGCAACCTATCAAAGATAAATAAAAAATGTAGATGTTGTTGTTTTTTTTTGATGTTTTTGTATTATTTTTGTGTAGTTTATTTGTTTAACTGTTAAGACTTAAGTGTAATTTTTTTAATGTATATGTTTATGTTTACTTAAAGATAATCATTAACTTATTGTATGTATGTATGTAATTACTTTATATGATTACATAAATAAAAATGAACTATTTGTAGGCATAGAAAAATATAAATATTTTTTTTTAAGATATTAAAATGAGAAACAAAAATAAAAATTGAAAGTTGTGTCGCAAATAACATATCGCTTATAATTTTTTTTTTTTAATATGTGCTTATGTTAGTGTATGAGTTGCTTCATTTGCCTCTGCTTTGCTATAACGCCGAACTCGTTGAAAAGCTTTGAGCGTTCAGGCAAGGCAAACATTTTGAAATCAAATATTATTTACATGAAAATAAAAGATATCTAACTATATAACGTATGTATATTACGCCATCAATTTGATTGGGGCATGCCAATTTCAGAGCTATTTTTGAGAGGAAGATAAATTAAGTAAAAAAAAAAATGAATCGTGAAAAAATAATAATAAATTATAAGGTAATAAGAAAACAAATAAATGCATGCAAATGAAAAACTATTAAATAACTGCAAAAATTGCAAGCCAAATCAGCAATAATAAGTGCACCAATAAAGCAAATCTATTTTGAACTTAAATGTAAAAAAAATTTGATTTATTGAGTATGCAAAGAAAATTTAATGAAATTAAATTAAATGTTTCATAGTTTGAAAAAATTTTAAAAGGCCAAAACATTCGAAGAGTTTCAAACCAAATTAGCCACAAAAAATATGCATCCAATAAAACAAACTTAAATGTTGAAAATTTTAATTTTTAATTTTCAAATATCGGAAAACCTTAAAATTGTATTTAGATTGAACTATTGAATGCATTAAAAAATACGACCCTTTTTAATTTTTTATGTAGTTGTGCTCGTTTTCTAAATTTGGTTAAAAATTCAGCGTTTCTCCAAATTTCTTGAACTGTATTCGAAAAAAAAAAATTTTTTAATTCAAAATAAATTTTCCAAATTTAGTTTTTGAAATTTTCTAGATCCTTTCAAAATTTATTTAAATCGTAAATTATCTATAAGCAAGTTAAAATATTCTTGACAAAAAATTTTGGTTCAAGCCAGATTATCAAAACCCCCCCAGAAAAAAAAGCGGGAAAAGAAAAATAATCACTAACAAATTAAATTTAAAAAACGAAATTATTAAAAATCATAAAATAATTTATTAAGACAAGTTTCCAGAAGTACATGAAATAAATAAATAAATAAAAAACGATTTATTTTCTCAATATCCTTTTCTCGTGAATTTTTTTGTATTAATATTCTTCAAACAAGAGAGAAACGTCAATTATATATAGTTTACATATTGTTTGCATGCCCGTTTCTTATAAATACGCATAGTAAAAGAACAATCGTGTAGCATTTGAAATATAACTTTTTAATACTTTTTCTGCTACTTTTTTAATGACTGTCATTATATGACAAATCGTTTGTTTTTTTTTTTTTGTTAGCAAACTAGTCAGTATGTATGTATGTGTGTGTGTGTGTGTGTGGTTGTTTATCATTTTAAACACATTAAATTTTCGGTTACTTTAACAGAATTCATGAACTTTTGCTTAATTTAATTTTGCCAAATTTAATTTTTTTTATTTAAATTGGAAATTGCGTTTTCAGGTTTTCCATCTAAAATTAAATAAATACTGTTTGGCTGACATTAGTGTTTTTGTTCAGGTATTTCATTATTTTTTACATACATATATTTTTACGGTGGAATATTAAAAAAAAATAAAATGATTTGAACGTTGCGGGAAAATTGAGAGAGTACAAAGTAAAAAAGTTCCAATTTTCTACATTATTTGTTTTTTTTTTGTTTTTTGGTTTTGTTTTTGCTTTTTAGCCATTGGCAACTAGTTGTTTGTTTTTATCTTTCTGTATTTTTGTTAATATTTTATTTATTTATTTATTTACACTTGCTTTTTTAATATTTTTGTACAACAGTTGGAGAATTAAAAGCACACTAAAAGTAGTATTTGTTTTATCTTTTAATTTATTTATTTTTTTTTTTTTAATCATATAGAAGAGCGGAAAATCAAGAAAATGCTTATGCAAGTAGTGCCGTGTGAGTATTTTCATAAGAATAAGAAAAAGTGCTTGAAAAGACTTGTTTGGAAAATATGCAAATATGAAATACGCAAAAATTTGTTAGTTATAAAAATAATAATTTTGGTTTTTACAAATTTCAAATTTGAAGCGTAAAGAAACTCTCGTGGGTTTCGGAAAAAAATAAAATTTAAAATTGCAGAATTATAATAAAAAAGTTGAAATAATACAGTGCAAATAACGATCTTCAAAATACTTCGTTAGCTTCTTTTAATTGCACAGCTTTTGCAAACTACAGTCTATCGGTTTATCTTCTACGACCATACTCTATTCGTCTCTCCATATGATTCTGCTGATTTATGCTAGCTTATTAAGAGTGTGTGTAGAATTCTAAAAACTCATTGGATGATTTTTAGCTATTGCATCTATTTCGCTCTACACATTTTTTAAATTTATTTGCTAACTCAAAGTAGGGTAAATATTTATTATACATATATGCAAAATCTAATTCGAAATATTTTTTACTCATATTAGAAATTGCAGGTGTTAATAAAATGACAAAATACTTAAAAAAAAAAAATAACGTAAATTTTAAAAAAAATTTCACAATATTTATTTTTTGAAAATATGTGTAAAGAAAAAAAAAACTAAAGTGTTAATTAAATATTTAATTTCGTCGTTTTAGTGTTAATTTCTAAAATTATTTCTAAAATTTTTCTTTTATTAATTAAAACTGTTACAGTTTTTATTCTAATTTAAAATTTTGTGTTTCGTTAACTAAAAATTTGTTTAATAGTATTACTCTGAAAATATGCATATATTCATTCATATTAAAATGAATAATAAACGTCAAAATTCGTGCATGTTTTTTATATAGCAAAAAACTTGCAAAAATAAAATTTTAAATGTTCTTTAGCCATCGCTAAAATTTTAAAGAAGTAACCGAACAGTTAAATTATTTGCAAAATTATTTAAATATTTTTATAAAGAAAATTGAAAAGTAAATTTTGCCAGTATTCATATTTTGAAAAAAAAAATAAAATTTAGTACTAATTCTTAATTCAGCGGTTTTCAGTATTTATTTTTCATAATGTTTTTAAAAAGTTTTCTTTTAAACGTTTATAATGTTTTTATTCCAATTTGAAAATTTTCAGTTTTCGTTAACTAAAAATTCATTTCAACGTCGGAATTTGAAAATATCCATTTAGTCAATTAAAAAAATAATAATAAAAATAACATAGTAAGCAAAGGAAAAATAATCATAACGAAATGTATTAAATTTTTTATTTGTCTTGTATGCATATATATTAAATTTATAAATATCTTCACAAGAAAAATCTTTCAATTTTGTTTTTGTTTTCATTATAACAACTGAAAATTTTACAAATATCTATTTTTTTTTTTAGTTTTGATAGTCAAATGGATTTTTTCTTTAAAAATAGTTAAATCTATTTTTACGAAAATATAGTATTAAAATAAACATTTTGAGTACTACTACGACATAAAGAAAAAATTAATATATATCAAATTTTGAATATATCTGCTGGGAAAAATATCTGCAGCAGAAATACATATTGTGATTAGAACAGTTGTAGTTTTTTTAGTGGTTATTATAATAAATAAAAATTTGTCAAGTAAAATTTTTCCAACACAAGTTATAATGTTTAAAAAAAAATTGTACACACAAAATAAAAAATATGAATACGAAAAGAAATGCGTCAGCTCGCAAAATTTTTTTTATTAGCATTTGCCTTTCCCCGCAAAAATTGTTTTATTTCTTTATTTGTTTTTGAGAAATGCCGAGCTACGCTTTGGCCAAATAGTTTTTGTATTGAAACCCAATTACTTTCTGTTTTCTATGTTCTACATTAAAATGCGGCGCTCTATGTTCAGTCGGTCCCTAACCATTCACAGTATTTTTTGTTTTTATATAAAAATAGGCCAAAAATATATGTATGTATTTATGTATTTAGTTATTAGATTTTTATTTGGACAGTTGCCTAAAAATTTTGTAGACAGGTTGTGTTTGTTTTTTTTTTGTTTGTTTTTAATTTCTTGTATGCCATATTTTTGAGACTTTCTCTAATATTTCTATACCATTTAAACGCTTTTCCTACCTTGTTGCCTTCCGGC
The DNA here is from genome assembly GCA_951828415.1 of Anomoia purmunda. NCBI lineage: Eukaryota > Metazoa > Arthropoda > Insecta > Diptera > Tephritidae > Anomoia > Anomoia purmunda. The sequence continues at coordinate 115,751,184 of OX639997.1, forward strand.
TATTGGTATTTGTTTTGTGTTTACTTATTTAGGTATTTTCAAAAATCTCTCCGCCTATATGTATGCTATATCTATGTACATATATATATATATATATGTAATGTCTACTTTTCACGTTTTCTTTTTCTAACATTTGCCTACATTCAATTTCAATACGGCGGCTCTGCAAATAGTCTATTTTTTTATGTACTGTTCGATAGGCTACTACTTTTTTTTTATCAATTATTATTTAATATTTCGTGCGCATTGGTTGCATTTTCAGTTTCTGTCTTTTTATGATAACCAATTCTAGTTGTTTTCGATATTTATTTATATACTTTAACATTGGGAACTACAATACTTTATGATTATTTTTCAAACTTTGTAGTAAACATATTTCCTCACTCTTCCTTAGTCGCTACACAATTTTTTTAGGGTTAGTTTTAACAGCTTGCTTTAATCATTCTCATATATCTAGACATTTTCATTGTCATTTGGTTGCATCTATAAATAACTACGCTTTCTATTTGAGTTGTAATGATTTCTTAGAGCCGTTCGCTTTTGATTCATGAAGGTGGGTTATTTTGCAACTGTCTTTGTATTACTTCAACTCTAATTTGAAGATCGTTAAGATATAAATAAAACATAATTAAGATATAAGTAGTTTGAATGGAAAATGAGAGTTTAAAATGTGTATTATCGAAGTAAAGCAAAATAAATCAATAAGTTTACTACAAGAAATTGGAAGAAATACTTCTGATATCTCTAACAAGAATTCGCGTTGCACGAAATTCCTTATTTTTTTGTTATGAAATGTAACTGCAAACTGTTTATATGATTATATAATATTAATTTTACACTAGCAAACATTGTTTCGTTTTAAAATGTTGCCTTTAAATTACACAACCATGGATTCTTCTGAAGTAAAAAGAAAAAACTTTTTTTCGTTTTGTCATTTAAAATTTGATTGTTGTATCATTTTTTTTTAAAGCAGCAATTAAATTGATGAATAAAACTAAAAGATTCGCCGTCAGATAGTCTGGGCTGATCTGAACAGAAATAAAAATTTATTTCGTAGTACTAGTCTGAAAAAATTCATTTATTCCAATTCTAAAAAAATAAACGTTAAAATTGGTTTAAGGTTTACATAAAGCAAGAACCGTGCAAAACTAAAATTTTACATATTTCTTGGTCATAGCTGAAACTCAGTTATTAAAAAAATAACCAAATAACAAAATTATTTAAATCCTTTTATAAAAAAAAAAATTGAAAAATTTTTTTTTCTCAGTATTTATATTTTGAAAATATGTGCATTAAGTAAAAAAATACTAAAATTTTAGTTAAGTAGTAATTATGTAGTTCGCTGTTTTCAGTATTAATTTTTTAAACCATTTTTTTTTTAACACCTTAATACAAATAAAATTAAAGAAAAGTTTTACAGTTTAATTTTAATTATTTTATTATTTAATTTTAAGTATTGGTAAAGTTGTAAAACAACTAAATAATAAAATTAAAAATTTTAGCAAAATTTTTTTAAATATTTTTATAAAGGAAATTTAAAAATTATCTTTTCGAACCTTCCCCCATTGCTTTACAACTGGGAACGAGAGAAAACTTTCCCGGTAGTTTTTATTGAAGATAGAGCTTGTTTTGTTTGTAGACACACCTTAGAATATTTTAAATAATTTTAAAAGTTATTTAAAATTCCACTTGTTGTAAAAATTAGATTTTTGAATTCGAACTCGCATTGGGACTGTTTTGGGTGATCGCGCCAGCGTTTGAGTTTATCAGTGGTGATTCTATCGTAGCTTTTTCTAATCCGCTTAAATCTAAGATAATTATTTTGCATTGGTAAATGAATTTGAACGATTATTACTAAATATTTAAAATCAGAAGAATGTGTTATATAATGAACAGATATTTATTTAGTTCACTTTAGTTATTCCTATTTATTTAATATGAAATTTTGAGCATATCGGCAATTGAAACCCAAACGAAAGCAACAATTTTCATAGGAATATTTTTATCCGTGCATTTGAATCCTTAATTTGTTTTCAATGCTTTGTTGCAGTTAGGAGATCTGTTATGTATTGTGATAAAAGTTTTCAGAATAAGTCCGTATATATACACAACGTTTATTTTGACGATCTGTAATAGCTACCAGATACCGAATTTTTTTTGCAATTAAATCCATATCATTTAGTATCAAATTTGATGAGAACTGTGTTTTTTATGCTCTCATCTCTGCCGTATACGACTGAATTTATTAGCCTGTATAAATTATGAAGCTTTTCAACATCACCGCGATACCTTCGCTCCTACACAATTTCGCTTTGTTATCTGATCAGTGGATTTTCTGCGCATCTAAATAGCCTACTTCAATTTCTCACGTATGTAGAATTTACTCGTTTCCATTGAGCTGACCGCTATTCTATTGGTATCAATAAATTTTTGCTAGAACGTGTGAACATAAACTAACATTTCTACAAAATCGTAGAAATAACTTTAATTTATCGAATTTAGTCGAAATCTCCATTCTGGCTAGCTGCATAATGACAAACTGAATTTTCGCTGACCTCATGCCGTCGATCGTTTTACAAACTATCCGCAATGGATTGAAAATTTCTTTTCTCAATTGAGTGTTAAGTTATTTCACAATTTTTATAGATCAGCATTGAGTCTATGAATGGTTAGCCTTATAGCTTTAATAAAAACTTTTTTCAATTGATCACTTCATGTTTTAAATATTTGGCGTATTCTTTCACTGATTTTAATGAGATGTGATCTCTCAATAAATCAAATCATGACTGAGAATTCGGCTCGTAAGTATTTTATAAAATTTTACAATTCAAGCAGTTGTCAAGCAGACTTCAATTTATGGAGTGTAGTTGTACGATTGCCTTCCGAAAATTAGATCGATCACAACTTTAAATAACATCGCAGTTTTGAGTTTCGTTTTTAATCTGCGTTTTATGTATATTTAATTATTTTTATTCCAATTGATCTGCATGCCGTTGTAAATAATAAAATCAACGTATATTCCTTTTTGTTTTCAAGTTTTAGAAAATTTTCGAGCATGCAGATTTTGTAGCCCAATAAATTGTTGTAAATTAAAGAGGAAGATTCTTGCAATTAGGAATTACCGCTGATTTTTAAGAATTTTTGTATCGCATTTGTTTTCAATTAACAATTAAACGTTTAAACAAAATTCATGTTTTATATAGAATAAAACCGAGACAACTTCGGCAAGAAAAATTCTCAAAAATCAATTGTAACTCCTAGTGACTAGAAACTTACACTTTAATGGACTAAAATTGAATGTACTACAAAACTGCTTACTCAAAAAATTCCTAAACATGTATTGTTTTTGAGCTCTCACGCGGGCGAGTATATTTTTTTAATTTTTTTTTATCATTTATTATTTATGATGCAAAAAGTTAAAATACCCACAGGATAGGTATTGTGTTCCTAACTGTATCAAAAACCAAAAAAAAAAAAAAAAGAAACAACATAGAAAACACAGACAGTAAAATATTGAGAAAGGAAAGTACCGAAGAAAGCAACACAAGTATAGCTCTAAGTTTGTATTTTTTCGTTTTTTTACTTAAGTTTATTTATTTTCTCATTTCACATTCTTATTGAAATTTTACAAAACTAACAACGTTCTTAGGCTTCACATAATATTCACACTTTTCATTTTTTACACTTTCTGCATTTCCCGCTCCATTTATTTATTTGTATGTATGTATGTATGTATGTATTTATGTATGTTTATGCTGCCATTATGTCCATATATTTTAGTTTTAGATTAATTTTATTTGCTATGTTTTCGGTTTTCGGTTTTTGTTTTTTTTTTTTGTTGTTAGCTTTTGTTGGTTTTAATTTATGCAAGCATTTTTACACGCGCTTCTTTTTATCAGCTCGTAATTAATTATGTATATAATATACTATATATGTATGTATGTATATTGTTTCAGTGCATTTTTAACTCCCCTCTTGGTTCGTGTAGTTTTTGACAGTTCAATTGGATTTTCATTACATATCCCCCATTTCTTATTTTTCGCTTTTCATTTGTCATTTGTCATTTTCTGTTGGCAATAATTTAATTTAATTTCTTGCTTTGTTTTGTTCTTCTTTTTAGCTTTTGTATGTTTTTTGTTTTATGAGTGTTATTTTAATTTATGTAATTAGATTTGTTTTGATTTTTTGTCATTTTATTTATTTTAAATTTAAATAAGTTTACTTATCTACAATAGCTGCCATATCCATGAGAATTGTTTCCATTTAATTTAAATTTAATTCAATACTTATGTTTTTTGTTAATAAGTGTTTTGGTTTTTGTTAAAAATTTTTCAAAAGCGAATTGTCATATTATTTTTTTTTTTTTTGGGTTTTTAATAAATTACGTAGTTTTTGTATTGAGAGAATATATTTTTATATACATACATACATACATATATATATATGTATGTATATAAAAACAGAAAGTACATAAGTACAATGCAATACAAACACATACACGCATGCAATGAACATGAACACATACACATACTATATAAATGTGAAGATGAATGAATTGTATGAAAGATTTTAGCTGTCGCTTTCGAAGAAAAAAGTCTTGAATTGAATAGTACAATACTTTAAAATGTATGTAAATGAATTAATTTTAACTGTATAAGTACAAAATTTGATAACACAGAAAATATTTTGATTTGTCTAATTTAATTTTTTTTTTTTTATTGATTTCCTTTAAGAAATTTTTACTTAATTGCAATTTACGAGAAAAAGTCTGCCGCAAGTACACTACGTACCTGCGCATAAATTGTACAATCGGTTTGCATGCAGTACCTGTTCTACAAACATTTATCCAACACCAATCGTACGCCAGCGCAGTAGCATACTTTTAGGAATCACATTTCTCGTTCTGCTAAACGGGCGCATATTTTTCGTTCAAGTAGCATATTTATATCTCATACTAAAATTAACATCTAATAAGATTATGCACAATTTTCTATATGGTATGTACAAAAATTCCAGTCGTAGAATTGTATTGTGAATTTTTTCAATTTAACTTAAATTTTACACTTTAAAGGTTTTGGGTTCGGCAGCCACATTTAAATGTCATAAGTGGCAATCTAAAACCTAACCCAATAGCGTCATAAAGTCCTGGCGCCCAAACACCATTTAAACGTTGCTAAAACCCGCTTTGAAGAAAATAAAAAAGAAACACATAATGCAATTTGAAATTTGAAAACCAAAAAATATTCTCACTGCACACATAAGAGTTTGCAAATCAAAGTTGAAACTTTTTTTTTAATTTTTCTTTTATTGTATTAGATTTTCTTATAACTTTTAATAATATTTAGTCTTTCATATATATTTATGTATGTATTTGTGTCTTTTTCTTTCGTTTTTTTTTTTTTTTTGCATTATTGAACTTCATTTTTTACGCCTAGTTTTGTTATCATTCTCCGTTTATTTATTGTAATGCCCATTGCACATTTAGTTCATGCTTTTGTATTTTATTGTTGTATATTTGTTTGTTTGTTTGTTTGTATGTATGAATGTATTTCTGTTGCTAGACCCTTACTACATAATTTTTAATAATTTCGTATTCACCTACATATATACTCGCATGTATATTTATACATATATATATGTATGTATATATGCAATGATGTATGTATATATGTATGTATACTAGATTATTTATGTGTACATGTAAATAGAATAACACCTGCAATGCTAACGACTTTAGTTTGTTAATTTTTACACACTTCATATATATGTATATATATATATATATATACGTTTTCTCCATTTGTCGTGTGAGCTTGCATTTCGCTAGAGCACAAGTCATGAACCTATTGTGAATGGTAGTTTTACAATTTGAAGACATTCAGAAGAATTTAATTGAAGAAAATGCCAAAATATTCCAATTTTCATGCAAAGTTAAATTTTCGGAGTTACTCCGAATTTTTAAGGGAACTCAAAACACAACATGTTAGATATATGTTTGCTTTCAAATAATGATGCTACCGAAAAATTTCAATTTTGGGAAATTTTTCGTTACAAATTTAGGTAAAATTCAAAAATTTTGCAGTTATACTGACTGACCTTTAAGCGCATTTCCGAAAATATAAAAAATGTTTTCAAATTGTTGCTTTTAGCTAATATCTGAAATAACTCCAAAATGTCAGATGAAAACATCGCTATTAAAGTGTTAGACGAAGTTATACAACTGGCGAGTTTAATATTCCTTGGCATATGTGCAATAAAAAACACGAAGCTAAACAGTTCAAGGTAGGCTTTTCAAAAATTCGGAGTCTTCTACTTGCTTAATAAATTTATTTTTATGCGACACAACTTAAATACTTTCCTGTTTTGTAGAAACAAATTTTCAAAGAAGTTCATAAAAAATTCGGAGTTTTTTTGGAGCTGCCAATTTTAGCTTATCCAATCATTTTTTGTTGTTAGCATATCTTCAAACCTCGCAAGTTCTCATATACGTAAATATATGCATACATATGTTCATATGTATGTATGTATGTAGGTTCATGACTTTGGGGGTGGGTAAACGTTTTGTTTATTATGCTAGAGCGCAATGCAATCCACACTCAGCTAGCGCTGATCATTTCTTTGGGTTTTCAGTATTTTATTACTTAATTTTTATTTAATTTGACATACGATATTTGACCTAACACTCTTTTTACAATTATTATTTTTATTTAGTAATAACATAAATCTTAAACACATTTTGCCATTTATCAGTTATTTTAATGTATGTAAGTATATGGCTTTGTGTTTTTATATAATTGTTTATTTGTTTTAATGCTAATAATAGTAGTTCTGTTTTTTTGTTTTTTTTTTGTTTTTTTTTGTTAATTTTAATAATAGTTTACTTTATAATAATTTTAATAATCATAATAATCAATAATCAGTAATTTTATAATAATTATTTAAGTAATAAGTAATCATAAGTTTAATCATATGTAATTCATATGCATAACATTAAGTTTTTTTTTGTTACTTCTTCATTCGTTTTAGTTGATTAAGCATTTACAACAAACACATGCATGTATGTATGTATGTAAGTTTGTATGTAAATTTTCATGTTCCCCCATTATATGATTCATTTTTATTTTTTATTTCTTTCATACTTCACATAGAGCTTCTGTTTTAGTTTTTTTGTTTTTTTAATCTTTTCCGTTGTTCCTTTTCGTTCTGACCACTATTTTTCCTAGTATTTATTTAATTATTTTTTATTTATATCCCCTCCCCTGTTACTAGCTTCGAGTCTCTCTCCCTCTTTCTCTCTCACTTTCATCCTCCAACTTCTGAGCTTACGTTTGCAGTGTTTGTATGTGCATGCTGGATGGCGTTGTGGTTGTGTGTGTAGATGAGTTTCTTGTGAAAAGACAGTTCTTTTTTTATTCACCTGTACATTGATTCAGTTGGTTTTTGTTTTTAATGATTTAGCAGGAAAGTTTCTTTGTTATGAGTTTTTAGCCCGTCCTTTGGTCATATGTGTTATTCATATGCGGTGGTGGCGGTCTAAAGTTGTTTGTTTTTTTGTGGTGGTGGTGTGTGTGTGTGTGTGACTTTGTTCAGTTTGCAATAATGCATAGGAAGGCGAGAGTTATGTTGTGTTATTTGTATATGTGATTGTTGTTGTTTAACGCCCTCGCGCCCAACGCAGTAACGCATCCGCTAATACATCAAGGTGGGCTTTGACCTAAAACAGAAAGAAAACAGAAAATGTAATGAAGGAGTGGGCTATTTACAAAATAAATATAGTAAAAGGCACAATTGGACACCGCATGGGAAATAATTATGCAGTTTAAACAGCAAAAAACAATACCGAAAATCGAAAAACCAAGGCTGAATTTTTTAATTTTAATTTTAAACCCGAAAATAGCACAATTTCGCAACACACGAGTATGTAGTGCAAACCTGCATGGTTCAAGGGGAAATTCGGTTTTCGGAGTAGCAGCTAAGAATGTCCGACCATACAAAAACATCAGTACTGTTTATGTTTCATAAAATATGTTGCAGCTCTAGCACTCTTCACGTTTTCGCATTTTTTCGGACGTTTCGGAGTTTTTCGGAGTTACCAATACGGATGTGTTTTACAAAATAAAACATTTTCAAGCAATTTTCGCTTCAATTTTTTAAAATATTAAAGCTACGTTCAAGTCCGAAAGTTTCCAGAAACAAAATTGGTCATAATTTCGTATTAATATTAATATTAATATTATTTTCTTATTTACTTACCGTTTTGTAGAACATACACGATCTCCGATCCTCATCCTCACCCTCCGGACAATCGATGAAGCCGTCGCATAGCACATGATCGTCTATGCAACGATACCGACCCTGCAGATCGGGTGTGGGACACGCGAAACGTTCCATGCCATCCATAGCGGCGGGACATTCTGAAAGTGAAAAAAGGGAAATAATTAGCCTTTAGTTAAATAACTAAAATACGAACCAAATATGAGAATACACTACAAAAATCAATTAAATCAATCTGTTATTTCACGCGATTTTTCCATTTTAATTTCCTGTTTTTTAAAAGCTATATAATTGGAAATTTATACATTTTATTTATTTTTTATTTTTTTTGGTATGTTAATATTTTTTACTAGTCCTTTATTTGCAAAATAAAGAGAAATATTGTATAATTATAAATACTGAACGCAATTATAATTGACACACTTCCCGAACAATCATATTTAATGCATCAAAGTTAACAACATTTTTCAAATCTTTTCTGTGTCTATAAATATGTCGCTGAATTACAGACCTGTTGCTGCCCAAGTATGCTGATAATTCGTAGAGGCATTTCGTAAGCACGTAAATTTTTTCAATAGTACATATGTACATATATATGTTTGTTTGTTTGTTTTTTTTTCTTTTAGGTATTTGTAAAAGTGCATGTTGACATTTGTCACCGTAATTTGCTGTCCGTTTACCTTTGACGTCAGCACTTAATTGGTCTCACCTAATGGGGGCGCTGTGCTAACAATGACTATGTGGTGCGAGTATACTTAATTTGAAACGGGGCAAAGGACTGGGTAGCGAGCAGACAAATGAGCTCGAAGGAATTCTCATGTCAAAGGTCATATTGACCTATCAAGTGTACGAAGAAAGACGTAAGCAGTTATGTTTTTTTTTCTCTACTAATTTTCTCTATGTAGTTTGAAAACCTCACACCCTCTTTTCTGAGCCTAACAATAGGCTGCGCACAATTTGGTACATAGCCTTGAGCTATGTATGTATGTAGGTAGGTAGTAACCGCACGTCCACTTAACCACACTTTTAAAAAGTCAAACGTCACACGGCTGTTATAACTAGTTGCCAGGAGCGAAATGTTAGCCACTACAATACCACAATGCTGCTGACCGTACGCCTTACTAGACTCTGCATGTATACCTAGAAACATTCACATGTATGTACATCGATATGCACCTGTGTAGTTGGCGCCCATTGACGCAGGTGGAACCGCCGTCGTTTATTTGGTAATTTAGATGTTTTGTAAAATAATATGAATTGTGTTTACAAATTCCATTGCATACTTCGTAGCGCTACAATGCCACTACAATATCTATTTTCTACCTTCTCGCGGAGAATTTTTGTTGATTCTTTTTAGGGTTTTTTTTTAGTGTTCGATTGATTTTGGTATTGGCGGCAAGGGCAAGGGCAAGGTCAATGGTCAAGTGGGGTCAGTCGAGGTTACTGCACGCAATAAATAAGTGATTTTGGTGCCTAAAAATGTTTAACACAACTTTGGATTTCTTTAAATAAGTTAACGATACTATGCAGGGTTAAGTGCGTACAAGGTGAATTTATATCAGGTGGAGTCGACTGTCCAACAACAAAATTCACATGTCTTTTGTTTTCACTTCTACGGCTTACTCTCAAAGTCGTAAAATCAAAACCGAAATAAGTGTAATTTTACATTTTCTACACATTCAACTCCACCTTATATGAATTCCCCTTGGTGGCGTGATATTAAAGTGGAAAATAGATATGATATATTTCCACTCTCAAACATTCGAAAATAATGATTTAAAACGTTTATAATTTCACGGGCCATTAACAGAAATGTATACAAAGGGAAAATGCACAATTTTGAAATTCTTATTCACACTCCGAAAATTCGGAGCTGCGAAAAAATTCTCCTTTGTAACTTATTTGATAATTGAACATAATAAAAAACAAATAAGTTCAAATTTAAAATGTTTTTAAAAATTCGGAGTTCTATAATATATACTTACATATATAACCTATAATATAAACGAAATAATTGCAAAATGCTCTATAGCATACACTCAAAGAAGTTCAGCAAACAAATACATTTATGATCTGGAAACAGAAAACTCTGAATTGCGAAATTTCGGAATATGAAACAAACAAAAAAAACCGAAAAACACACATTCCTAAATTATTCCGAAAATTCGGAGTTGGAAAACTTTAAATTTTTGAAATCCTTACATACTACAGCTTAATTGACGAATTACTAAACTGACAGAATCGAAAGGACTTTAAGAAACTATTATGTTAAAGTAAAATTTATCAACTGAATATAAAATCAGATGTACTTGGGAATTTCAGCGTCTCGTTTTCCTATTTAGTACAAACGATTTAATTAATAGTGGACCTGATATAAGAAACGATAGCAAACCACTTATATTTTTGAATTTGATCAGCGCATATTCCGCAAACACATTATGTTTTAATAATTTTATTTCTGGTAAAATTTCATGATTCGTGCCTAGATCAGAAAACTGCTACTAATTATGTAAGTATTAGCTAATATAATAGTTTCAAATATTAAAACGAAATACAAACAAAAAGCAGGAAAAAACGAATTCATGAGTAGAAACCTATATGATGTGTACCTCCGGTGAATACCAATAAGTCAAAGCGCCTAAAAATCGACAACGAAAATAAATACTGCTTTATACAAAATTGCTACACTCTCGTTTGCCTCTTTCAGCTAAAGCCAACCACTTTTTCCTATCAAAGCAATCACCAGCTGCTTACCTTCCCATGCGAAGAAAATTAACACTTGCCGAATCAAAAACATATCTGATTTTATGTTGCTACCAACTCGCCCGCTAACTAATACACTGCTATAGCCAAAGTCGACTTCACATGCCGTCAATAAGCGAAAAAAGAAAAGTGCAATTGGTAGCACTTGCAAACGAACTGACTATGTACGTCTCCCTAAGCACGAACAACGAAAACAAAAAAACGAATTAAAAATAAAGAAAGCGAAACTATTTTTAGATGGAACTATTTGTGCAGCCAAGAAGCAGCTATAGGAACCACCACATTCAAATCATAAGGGATGAGTGGGCAGCGAATTTCGAATAAAAATAGATGCCACATTCAATATGAATGTGTGTGTGTGTATAACAGTGACAGAAAAAGGCAACAACAACACACCAGCGTAAACAAATCGAGAAATATTATTGCATTTGTATAGATGTGACTGAAATGGAAACTAAGAAGTGAGCGAAGTTTTGTGAGAAAATCAAAAACGAAAAATACGAAAATGCTGAAAAACGAGAGAAACTAAAACTAGGAAACTGAAGGCGCCAACTTGTCCTACAAGTGATTTATACTTATGTGTTTTCTAGACAGACAGTCGTCCCGCGGGTGAGCGTCGGGCTAGAGCGGCTAGCGGGGCTAGTAACGCTGGTAAGGGTGGTGAGAAAGTGCAATTTTGCGTAGGATTGAAGCTAGCGAGAAGCAGTAGAAGTGTTGAAAAAGTAAATTAAGTTAAATAAAAACGGAGCATGGTATAGCAATTTGAATGAGAGAAAACAGGCTAAGAGAGCAACGAACGTATAGAGAGAGAGAGAGAGAGAAAGAGAAGTGCTAAGTGTGTAAATGTTTTTTGTATGAAAAGAAATTTAGAGCGCTATATAACTGAAGCGACAGAGGCAGAGAATAGAATAATATAAAGACGAAAAATAAATACGGAATAGGCAAGCGAATGGGAGTTCAATGCTTAAAAATTCAAACGGAGGACAATAAGAGAGTAGAGAGAGAAGAGGTGAATATATAGAAGCGCCGTAAGCCTTAAAAATTTTATTAGTAGAAACTTCAAAACTCCAATTATTTTATGAAATAGAAACTACGTGAAATGAGATAGAAAGAAATGGACGGAGCAAAATAGAAATGTAGAAAATTGAATGCTAAGGATTATGAAAGCTCCAGAGGCTACTATTTAATGGTAAATTTTAAAATGAGTTAGACAGATATATAAAAGAAAAGCCTATCCGAGCTTTCAAAGTAAAGCAATTTTCAGATTATCGCTTTTTACCGGGGAAGACTTTGATAAATTAATTTGAAACTATTTTTTGGCTCAACAAAAGAGTATGACATCACAGGTCACCCAAACTAAATTTATGTAACATAGAATAATACAGAAATTCAAAAGTGAAGGGGGAAAAGCTAATTAAAAAATTAATGGAGAAAGTAAGTAACAGCTCAAAATGTTTCTATCTACTTTATGCTACTCGCCTATAATAAAAATAATAAATTATATTTTCTATACATAAAAATGTCCTTATTTTTTGCTTCTACTATACAAACAAATAAACAGTATTTTATTGCTAAGCACATATGAATAATTATAGTTTGACCTCGTATGTCACAAGCACTGCCAGTTCGAGCATCGGCTACAATACAACCCACTTCGCTTTACCTGTAGTTGCATAAATATTTGCGCTTTTATCTATTACAATGACAATAAAAATACATACGGACATATAAAACATATGCATATACTACATTTGTATATCAGATCTATGCGCATAAATATATTTGTTGATGATGCATATCGCGAAGCTATGAATATATTTAAACGTTAATACAAAACTTTGTAGTGAAACTTTATGCTGCCTTTATTTGCCACTACCCAGTATACAGAACAAGAATTCCTAAAAAATAATGCATGCTTTCCAAGTGTCAGGCTTCCTCAGAGGGAGCGATTTATTTTTCTTAAAGTTGTACAAAGAAAACACTCTTGTCTAGCTACTTCGGAGTGATAAGAATTAGTTCGGAATAGTAAGAAATTACAAAAATCTCACATAAATTTGAAAAAATCATATTGACTATGAATCACAATTTTCGGAGTATTTCGGAGTTATTCAGAATAGATAAAAAGTAGTGATTGGAGTTGATTTGGAATAATCCGGATGTAATATAATCTTAAATTGATTAGCGAGTATAATTTTCGGAGTTATTCGGAGTTTTTCGGAACAGCTAAACATCACACAGAAGCTATAAAAAATTGTAACTTGGCGTTTTAAGTTGGAAAGAATTAACATAGATTATTAGTTCTGCAGCTTTCGTATAAATAACTGGCCCAATGCAATAAAATATAACAATACTAGTACACTCTTCATTTCGTGCGCTAATCCATCTCCACCCTTTCCCTTTTCCAGCAAGTCGGCTTTTACGCGCCAACTACTGACGCCGAATGCAACAATAACAATAGTAATATTCCATGTGACAAAAACAGGTTAGAGTTTTATGCTTATTGATGTCTTATGTTTATATTTACAGTAGTCTAGATCTCTATATGCTTACAAAATAGAGCCGATTGGCTGGTCGTTGAGCCGAATACTTGCAAGCGCCAATTTATGCGCTTTGGCCCAATTTTTTGCGTTGCATGTCGAAACTTTTACCTGACAGTATTTGACGTACGTATACGCACGAACACAATTATAACTTTGATAGCAAATTGCTGTAGGCAGCAGCGGTATACGCGCTTATGTTATGCATTGTGTGTGCGTCTGTAATCGTACACTAAATCTCGAAATTAAAGATTTCATTTCCATTTAGTTTTATTTACTCACGGAATTCTTTTAGGTATTTTAATTCAATTCATATGTATATATTCACATTCGTCTACACAGAGATGTGTGCGTGTGCGTGTGCGTGCAGTAAAATTTCCGCCAAAATGTGTAAACTTCCATGTCGTTGCTTAACTGATTGTGCACCTACGGAGTAGCAAACCAGTCAGTTAGTCACTCAGTCAGCCAGCCGACAAGCATTCTCGCATGCTAATCCATCCATCGAAGAATAGAAATGTGGACATAAAAAATCAGAGTGCATATCAAATTCCAATGTATTACGCACGCTTCCAGGCATACAATTGCGTGTGCAATGCAAAAACTGAATATTCATCGTAGGCATGTTCAATTCAATTTTCGTATGTGGGACGCATGCAACATGAGTACCTACTACTCATTTCGCATTTGTGTGGCAAGCTTTTAGGCGCATTGCCTTTTCTACAATATCTTTATGCCTTATGTTTATTTGCATTGCTTTAAAATGAATTTCCCATTTGATTGTGCCGTAAATGAAATGGTATTATTTGTGTTGATTTTACAAATGCAAGCTTTACAATTGAAATTGAACTGGAAGCCTTCTTATGTGAGTTTGCTGGTATGCGTGTGTGTGTGTGTGCATGCGGAAGCCATGGCGTATGAGTGGCTTATTTGTGCGAAGGCGCATGAAACAGGAGGATGGCTGTAAAGCACCTTAAGAGCAGTCGCTGATGCATAATAAATATTTTTGTGGTGTCTAGATAAAATAAAAAAAACGGTTATAGGGAAATAATAATGCAATACCACTAACACAAAATTTTCAAAAATGAGCAGCTACTTGAAATTTTGACATGAACGTTAATGTAATGTAAAATATTTAGGATAAAGTTGTAATGGAGTTTTCTAACGAATTTAAGGATTTTATACCTAACTTTGGTAAGAAAATATTTTATCACATGCGCATAAAAATCACTTGAAAAAGGCAAACATTGACAAGTAGTTGTATGCAAAACTGGTGATTCGGAGAGTTTGAAAAATACTCCGAATGGTTCCACGAAATTCGGTGTAACCACGAGGAATTCGCAAAATGAAGATTTGTATACGCTTTGACGCATATAACATCAGTTGTTTATAATTTTTAAGTAAAAAAGAGAATTAAATAAAGGTTTTAAATTTTCGCTTAATAATTTTTTTAATAGAAAGCGATATTATTATATAAGTTTTAGCAATTCAAATTGAAGTTTTATCTGACAATGAGAATTTTGTAGTTTTGAGCACCGTACTTCCAATGATATCGAAAATAGTCAAAGACCGAAAAAAAATAGTTATTTTGATTTCCTTCGCATTAATAAAATAATTGTATATAATTTGTTGAAAATCAATATTTTATATTATCGATATAATCTTATACTACATGCTATGCTAATCTGATCCTATTTTTGTTTGGACGTTTTTTTTTTAACTCATTGAATGTCCAATCGTTATTTTTAATATACAATTTTTCGATCACATTTGATCGATATTTTAGGAATTTCATTTTTTGGATTAAACTTAATTGTTATTTTTTAATTTTTATTTTTTTTTCGATCAAATTTCATCGATATTTTGAGATTTTAATTTTTTTGATAAAATATAATCGTTATTCGTGGATTTAAATTTTTCTGATCATATTTGTTCGATATTTTGTGATTTTTATTTTTTTTTTCATATTTCCATCAAATTTTATCGATATTTTAATTTTTACTTTTTTATTTTTTTCCGATAAAATCCGATATTTTGTAATTTCGTAAATTTTGTTTCGCTAAAATTTGATTGATATTTGGTAGTTTTTCTTTTGTCGATTCTAAAGCCTAAATCGTGTTTTGTGGTTGTTGCTTTATTGTCATCGCCGAAAAATTTCTTACCTTTATTATGATCGAAAAATTTGTAATCCAAGAAGAAATATAGAAATATTAAATAAAATAAAAATTAAAAAAATATCGAAATATATCGTTTTATCGAAAAAAAAAGTTGAAAAAAATTGATGAAATCGAATTCATAATATAAAAAAAAAAAAATAACGAGGATTTTTTTAAATAAAAATTATGGTCATAGTACATACAAAGCTTTTTCTTAGTCACCCTTCCCTTGCTGAATTTCGCTCCTCAGCGCCACCCGTGAGACTCAGAATACAATATTTGTGTAATAAAAAAGAACGAGGCGGTGCATAATTTGCCACATTTTTTCGATAAACTCAAAAACCGCAAAAATTGTTGTCTCTTCAACAGCTTCTTCGTAATTGCAAGTTTTGAGACACCTTCAGCATAAAAATTAGAGTGGAATTTTGAGCTGCTGAAAGTAAAGCGCGCTATGAAGGATCAGCAGTCCTTATGACAACAACTCGATCAAATAGCTATTACCTTCGCTCACGTAACTCATTGTTTGTATAGTTAGAACTTAAGTTACTTACACGAATAAATAAACCAAGAGCAAGCGTCTGCAATTTACGGCACGCTCGTAATATGTAGAATGGGAGGTCGTCGCAAACATGAATCTGCTGATAATAAATGCATGCATGGCTTTTCAGTTTTCTTACTGTTTTCTTTTTTTTTTTTTGTGTATGTGCATTTGTGTTAGACATACATACACATTTTATTGGTGTCTGTTAAGTAAAGGCAGTCAATGTACTCACAGCACAGCCGGCCATCACACATGCAACTAAGACAACAACAAATGAGAAATAAAAGAAACAAATTTCAAAAAAAAAAAATTAATAAAAGTTACATTTGTATTTTTGTTGCTGCTAGTTAGTGTTGTTGTTCTTGTTAATGCCAGTTGGTTGTTGTCAGTGTCAGTTGCACTGTTCAAAAATTGCAGCTCTCAACAATTTTATCACACAACACTTACAACAATTCCTTGCACAATGTTGCACAAATGGCGCACAGAAATTGCTGTCAACTATTTGCGCGCAAGTTGTTGCTAAGCAGCAAACAACCAACTTTTCAACTTCTCACGAGCATAGCAGTAGCTGTAGCAGTAGCAGCACACATTAGCAGAGATAGCAATTTGTGTGGTAAAGTTGACACAACTGTACTTGCTGGCAGCAGTGGCACATTACGAGTCATTCAATTGTAGAAAGGCAGCAGCATTAAAAACAAAAAAACAAAAAAAGAATAAACAGCTACAGCAATGACAGCAACAAAATTTACGAAGAAAGCAAAGAAATATGCAAAGTTACTGCCCACGCAAAAAAAAAGAAATGGGAAAAGCTATAGATGAGAGGATGCAGCAACGCGCAAGAAACAGGAGTAATAAAATAATACTTTGCGACTTGCTGTTGCCAAAAAACGAAATGACTCTGACTTTCAGTGGCAGTAAGAAATTCAGCATTAAAAGAAAAACCCATAATATTTCTACCACACAAACATACATACAGACATACGGCGAAAGAATTTACATATACTACATAACTACAACTGCGCTGCAACAGCCGTGTGCGTTTCGCTACAATAGCATTTCCACTCGATCTTATACGTTTTTATAAAAATACAATTATTTTTTTGCGCAGTTGTTGTTTTAAGGAACACTTCAGCTATATTTTACTGGAGCTAACTTACCTTACATTCCAATTTATTTATAGTATTTTACTACAGTAAGTTCAACGTAATATAAATAAATAAAATGCAGAAATAACGATGAACAGGAAATACGAATTATATATAGGATGAAAAAGAGTTATCTATAACGATAACGTCACCGATAACATCGACAAACGAGATTACTGTTACAACAACACCAACAACAACAACAAACAAGATTACTAAATGGCATTACTATACAAAAAGTTATCGCTAACGATAACTTTATCAGCAATATCTATAAATAGTTTTGCTAAATACCACAACTATAACAACAACTTTTCGATAACCGATAATAGCGACACAATTTTAAATATATAGCGGCTTTGAAATGTGTCGATTACGTCGATATCATAGATTATTATTCATAGAATAACGTTTTCCTTTTGCGATCTTGTGATTCGGCAGATAGTTTTATTAATTCCACAATGAAAAATACGACAACATCTGTGTGATATCAGAAAGTATATATTAGCTATATATGTATAAATAAAAATGTAGCCGTTATCGGTTGTAAGAACTTGGCTCAAAAACTGATGAACGAGCGGTATATTCTTTAACCTAGTTGCACCGACTTAGGCAATATTTTAAGCCGTTAGGTGGGGCACGAGTCGAGATATTAGAAAAATTCGTACTATGGTCCCTTATGGACGATGTTAAAAAGGTATGGTGCTGGCGAAAAAAAAAGTTTTATGAAAACCAAATGCGCTAAGTGCCGCTGGAAGCGAGTTATTCAAAAAAATTAGGATGATATTAAAAACGTATATTGGGGGTGAGAAATAAGAAGAGATTTTATGGAAAGGATCCGATAGGTGGCGGTTGTATCGAGTTATACAGGAAATCCGTTTTTTGTGGTCCGATATTGATGATATTAAGAAGGTTTTGTGATGGTGCAATAAAAAAACTTTTATGAAATCTAAATGCGTTAGGTGGCGCTAGAGGCGAGTTGTTCAGAAAATCTCTATTTATGATTCAATTTTGATGGTATTTAAACGTATATTGAGTGTGAGAGCAATGTTTTCATGAAAATAGATGCGACAGGTGGCGCTAAAGGCGAGATATTTAGCAAATATCTATTTCTGATGCAGTTTAGATGAAATTTGAAACGGATAACGTGGTGCTACGAGAAGTATTTTTTTTTGGAAAATGGATCCGCTAGATGGCGGTAGAATAGAACATCCTTACTTTTTTTCGGATCCGATATTGATGAAATAAGAAAATTAAGCTGCAGGTGCATTTAGAAACATTTTTTTTTTTTAGTTCGACTTAGATGGCATTGCAAAACATATAGAATATACGTATACTATATTTGTACAATTAAAATAAGTATAAAAATCTACTTGCAGGAAACCCATAAATGTATATGTTTCGACATGGTTCAAATTTAATGAACTTTTTCATAGTCGAGAAAAAATTCACCCTTAAATTAGTTGCAGCTTTACTTGGCATAGATATATATCATTGAAAATTATGTCAAACAATTGCTACCAACTTCAAAAATATTTTTAAATTCTTTGAACCAGCATTTTCGCCTTTAGAAAATTGTCGCGGATTCCAACTAGTTATTGCCATAAACTCCATACCGTAAATTCACACAGAGTGCATTCTATTTCGGACAACAGATTCGTAACACTAGACAACTTGGCAGGTAACTCAAAAAATTATTGTAAGTAAATATAATAAGGTGTCTAAAAAAAAAGAAGAAAAACTACATTGAACCTCCAGAATGTGCGCCTCTCTTTGGAGTCAACTGCGACGTACATACAAGCGCCCCAAATCGCGTTCAAAGATCTGTGATATAAAATAAACAATTTCACAGAACGGCCTATTTCTCAAGCACCGCAACAGCTCACGCGACTTTTTGACCTATGCTTAGTCGTTTGCTGTCTGCTGGTCCATTTTTATTTTTATTTTTTTTTTCATACACCGTACATGCATGAATGCTGTGTGTGTGTGCCTTGTTTATTGTTTGTAACTGCAGCTTTGTCGTCTTTGCAAATAAACAAGCAGCAGCAACAATAATAACAATACCAACAATCACAACAATCACAATAATAACAAACAATATAGTAAAGCGCCTGTAACTGCTAAGCAAAATGTTAAAAATAACAAATCTCTTATGACCCGTTTGCGCGGGTAGTCGCAACGACGCACACACACACATGCATGCGTCTAACACATAACGGTGTATATTTTATTGTAACGTTGTTTTTTTTTTTTTTGTTGCCTGCCAGCCATTGCCTTGCCACCACATACGCAGCCAGTAGCAGCAAGAACAGTAGCACCAACATTAAAAGCAAAATGGCAATGCGCCCAACAAATGGCGCTGTGTTTGTATGAGTTCAATTGCATCACCACCAATACATTCATATTTTTATGCTTTCATTTCATATATACACAAACATTCGTATTTTACATTTTTTATGTGTGTGTGTGTGTGTGTGTGTGTGTGTGTGTGTGCTGTTGCTGCTATTGTTGCCGCTGCTTCAGTTGCAGCTAACCACCGCCTACCTAGCGACAGCTGTCTCGTCAGCATGGCGCCACCTAAAATGTGTGTAGCTGCCAACATTTCCAACACCACCACCACCACCGCACCGCCAACAACAACAACAAATAGGCATAACCATTTTTAGTATAGAAAACACCAAAATAACAAAACTGTGCACAAAAATAACTTCGGATCATGGTGCGACGTAGATGGGTTGCAAAAAAAAACACAACACAACGAATGCAAGCAAGTTGTGTAAAATTTTATTGGCGTCAAAGTCAACTGCAACGCTCGCAGCTGCACGCTCAGTTGCACGTGGAAAGTCGCTGCTGCTGCTGCAGCTGCTATTTTTATGCGTTGGCGATGTTGATGACTCAATGCAATTTTTGAATTTTGCTACTAACGCCAATAAAAACAAAAAAAAAAAACAAAAAAACGATTACAAATACAATACTAATAGAGAAATGCGTAGAAACGGAAATTAAAGAAAAACATATTTATTGCAAGATAAAGCGTCGTCTGATTTTGAATTTAACTATTGCTGTTTATTGAGTGTCGACTATTTTTACAATTCTATTAATTTATTTGTACGAGTAGATGCGCCGAATTGCAGTGATTATTTTAATAAGAATCGCAGGGGTTAGAAATAGTTAGAGTAGTCAATGTGGTTCATCTACACTCGAGAGGGCAAGTTGTGTGGATGTTTTGAAGTGGCAGCAGCTCGTTCACATAAATTGCCTTCTTACTGTCTGCGCAAAAACTAACACGCATGCAGTTAGTGTGGATACATATGTGTGTGTGCATGTGTGTGTGTGTGTGCGTGCCTTTCAAGTTTTGCGAGGATTGTAGTGCAATAATTCTGTGGTACTAGAAAATAGATAAATTATGTACGTATGTGGCTAAAGAGTATATTATTTGTGGGGACAAAGAAAAGAAGGTGAAAGATTTATCGTTAGGAAATACTTATATTTTTTTTTTCAAAGTGAAGATAAACAACATAGACCAAATTGGAGTTTCAATAGAATTTGGTCTAAGATATATATTTTGTTGAGGTATTTTGCAGCATATAATTTAATAATTACCATAGCTGAAAATTTTGTGCACGATTGCGTGGAAAGAAATATGGGAGAATGCAAACCTGATAGAATATCGCTTAACATTGAGTCGAAAATATTTGACACGTGATCTGTCTATATGGCCGTGGAAAGGCAAATTCTGTGTTGGAAAGATCCACTAAAGAAGATTTAGAACATAATGCTGGTATCAGCCAAAATTTATCGCATCTTCTGTGGAAATCAAACAGCATTTAGTTCTGGAGGTGCTTTGAATATTTCAGCTGTAGAAATATTGTAAAATTTGTATCATTTCTACTTTAATTTTGTTGCAGCTCTTATTTCAAATTTTATTAGATTTACCTTACTTTTGCTATTGAATTTGATTTATATTTATTCATAGCATTCAATGGGGTTGTTTCTGCTGTATGTCACTTAATTTAAGTCAAATAATTTTTCCCCTTGTATTTTTTATTAAGATGCTTTACTTTCATTTCATTCGCAAAAACAAGCCCAATTTTTTTCTTTTATTTCCATGCCATTCCATTATATGCCAATCTATAACTCTTTTGCCTTTAAATTCAGTTTATTTCTTGTTTTGTGTTTGTTCGTTTTTTGTTTGGTTTTTATTTTATTTCATTCCATTTTATTTCAGCATCATTATTCATTTCATTGCAATTCACTGCATTTCGTTCCATTTCATTTCATCCCATTTGATTTGATTTCATTTTAATACATTTCATTCCATTCCGTCCCATCACATTTCATTCTATAACCATTGCTTGTAATTTATTTATTTTTATTTTATTGTATTTAATTAAATTTTTTTTTAAATTTTACTTTATTATTTATTTTCATTCATTTAATTTTAATTCCTTGCATTTCGTTCCATTTTATTTTATTTCAATGTAGTTCTTTATATGTCATTCTCTTTTTTTTAATTTTATTGCATGCCATTCTGTAACCCTTTTTTTTTATATAATGATATTTAATACAATGATATTTTGTGTAACTTAATTTCGTTCCTTTTCAATCCATTTCATTCCACATTATCTTCATTAATTGGCATTTTAATTGGTTGCATTTCGTTTCATTTTATTTAAATTAATTTTAATGCATTCCGTTTCCGTTTCGTATCATTTGATTTCGTTTCAACAATATTATTATATTTCAATGCATGCCATTCCGCTGTATGCATTTAATTATTTCTATTTCACTTCAATTAATTTCAATATATTTTATTCAAATCTTATCATCTCAGCTTTAATTTTATTTTAATTTGGTTCATCTATTTTCATTTTTTCCTTCTATTTCATTCCATTTTGTTTCATGTCCTCAAATATTGTTGTTTGTTATTCCATTGCATTTCTCTTTATTGCCTATGTATGTCAATATAATTTCACTCCCTTCCATTACAACTCGTTCTGTTTGTATTTGTAGTTTCAATGACGTAGAAAACATAGAAGTTGCTTTACTCCAACGATTCCTCTAACAGAAAATGTTGACTTATTTCACAATATCGGAACAAATTTTTCTTTTCTTGATTGATATTAGAATCTAATTTGTTTCGATTAGTTTCTGGTTCACAGACAACTAAACGTAATGAAATTTTTTTCACGATCGATGTTCCAATCCATTTCTCAATTTGTAGCATTAATTTGTTTCACCAATTCATTTATATTTCATTTACAAACTTCCATTTCGGTTCAACTCGTTTCATAATATATAAGAAAAAGAAAGTGTGCCGTTTAGTTTCATGCCATCTCATTCCGTTCCAATTTGTTCTGTTTCACGCACCTTATTTTGCTTTTGTTATATTTTACTACAGCTAGTAACTTGAATGCTTTGCCGCTCATTTATCATTTAATTGTCCTAAAAATCTTTCAGTCCCCAAGGTATTTTCGACACTTGTTTCACTTCGTTCATTTCGTTTAAATTTAAATTATTTTTGTATCGCCAACATTTCATTTTATTCGCTTGAGGCATTCACAGCATTTAACCACTTAAAGTGAAGCATTTACCAACACCTATGCGACTCAGACTCAATTGCGCTCTTGAGCACGAATCATTTGACAATAGTGGCTGAGTCGCACTTAAAAAAAAAAATCTGTATATATAAAATGCCTGCGCAGAGTAAACACCGCCACCACCACCACCATCATCTACCAGCTACAATGTATCTCCTAAACGTGCAACACTCATGCATTTCACTTGCCTACATTTAGGCGTCCAAACGTACTAAATACCTGCTCAAAGGGCTAATGCAATTAAACAACTTCAATAGGGCGGCAATGAAGTTGCTAAGAGTGTTGGCGTTGCTGATGCTAAATAAATTATGAATGAATGCACATTTGTGATGAATGAATGGAGGAATGATTGGGTGAATGAGTGAAAGAATGCAGATATAAACAGCCAAACAAATTGGCAGACAGCTGACTGTAGTACACATGTGTTGTAATTTGAATGAAAAGATGGAAAATTGAATGAAATTAGTCAGATTGAAATTGAGGAGTAGCGAAAGAGAGTGATGGGAGTGGCGAGGCTAGACAGCCGGTGAATGAATATTAAATAGAGATATATACCTATATAAAATGTAAGAATTCTTAAGAGTGGCAATAATAAAAAGAATTAACAACGGCTGGTGTTGGCATATTTTAAGAGCTTTTCGATTCTGTCATTTCAATGAGAAAACACTTATTTGTCTGAATGTGACTGCAGAATTGCTACTCGCATTTGTGATTTTATGATATTTCTACTTTCATGGCGTAAACTTTTCTTGCGATTGTCACGTGCGTGCAGGTGCAATTTTGTGGTGGTGGTGCTAACTTTTATTGTTGTGGCATAGAACTGATTGAATTTTGCTGCTTTCGATTAGACTTGCTATTGAAAGTGGTTCAGGAAATCGTTTTCTTGCTTCCGTCCTTAACTGCATTGTACGTAAACAAACATACACACGCTTGTGATGCGACTTCTATGCGGTCACAAGCCACGCGCCAACTATAACTTTTTCAATGGCAAAATTGAATTCAATGTATACTCATACATGTGGCGATTTTTTACTTTTATTAAATTTTATTTTTGAATTTTTTTTTCTTTGATATTTCAATTTGTCTTTGGTTTGTGCGGTCAGGGCCAGCATGTGGGGCTATTGCGTGCGAAATAATAGATTTTTAATGTGTTTTGGTTGTGCATGTGTGTGCTTATCGTTAGCAGAAATCACCACGCTTATCCTTCATACACTCTCAGTTTGTTAAGGTTGTGATTCTTGAACCATTGAAATTTAACGGTTACTGGGAAATAGGTATTCCATTGAGTTGAAATTGCTACACGAACTCAGCGCTGAATATGGTTGCTATTTCGACAAATTTTCATTTAATTTCATATTGACGAAAGTGTAACACCAGCTGTTGGAAGTCACGAAAATTTTCCATAATACAATCGAGAAACTAAAGCATCAATTTTCACCCGATCTATCTAAATATAGTGATAAAACTTTGGTAGGTCTTTCTGGAGCTATTTGACGGATTTTTTTATACCAGCATGTATAAAGATATGCCGTACGATGGTAGTAAACCATTTTTTATTAAAGTAAATATCACATTACAAAGATATCAAAACTGTTCTATTTTTGTTATGCATACTTTTAGGCTGAATGCTATGAAATTAACAGTTTGAGCGATATGTAGTAAGGAGACGCTTGGCTTTTATATAATAAAAATGTATATTGAAATGGATGACCAATCTGGCTTGTCTCGCATAATTTATCTTTTACGGCTCGCCAAGTATAATGTGTAGAAAGCATATTTCTTATTTATTTATTTGTTGACACTAACGAGAAGCAACAGCCTTTTTCTCATTTAACTGCGAATAAATGAATTTCTGGTTTTATACCAAAGTCTTTTCTGTATTAGCAACGTTGGTCTAATAGCTTGAGTTTGCACCTTTTATGAATGCGCTTTGAGATCTGTTTTTTTTTTTTTTGCTTTGAATTTTCGATAATCTAATCTGCACACTTTGGCGCAGACATTTCCATCTGAAGAAGTCAGCAGTGAGGCCAAATTTTTGGCCAGTGATGGTGGTAGGAAATTTCCATAATTTTGTAGTTAGTGACATTGTGACATGTTTTGAAAAAAATATAATAATTACCAAAGTAGTTTGTAATACAAAAAGTCTTAAAATAATCCCGGTAACATGCCAAGACAGCGGCTAAACAAAATTTTTATAATTATTTGAGTAAAGTTGTGCTTTAAGTGTAAATGCTAGCTTACATCTCTCCTCACCCTTCGCCTTAGACAATATATTTAATTACATACATACTTATTGAATTGTTCGCTTCGGCAGTTTTTAATATGTGAACTGCACTCTTAAGATTGTTATTGTATTATTGCTAGAAGTTTATCTTATCAATAAGTAATTTTCTTAAAACATTTTTTTTTCCAATATCGCAACCTTTTCTTAAATTAGAATTCATCTCCATTTATCTTCGCTTGGAATTTGCTTTGCATCGCTGCTTTAATTTCATTCAGTACAGCTCACTAATTATACCGCAATATCTCGCCGCCTCAAGAGCAGCACAACGGCAGTTAATGATGCCTAACGAACTTATTAAATTACATAGGGGCAGTAAAAATAAAATTAATTTTTGCCGTAAATAATGGCAACATGCTTAGTGGCCGAGGTAGGGAAGCGAAGGAAATCTATATGTAAGAATTTAGTGCTAAGAACTTACAGCCTATCAATCTTTTGTGTAAACCTTGATATTTGGGTTTGCTTTAATCAAATTTGCATACACAGAAACTCACAAAAATTTAATAAATTCAAAATAAATTAAGAATAAATTTTCAAAATTTTTATTTAAAATTTTTATAAAAAGTTTGGGTATATAGCCTATTCAATTTTAGTGAAATAACATTCAAACTACAAGTGACTAAAATTTCGTGTTGATTTTTATAACTTTTTTCATTTCGCATTTTTTCCAAACAAAAGAATAAAATATCGATCATTGTTTATTTGGGCAAAATATCCGCCAGCAAAAAAAAAAAAGAAATTTTTTAAAAATTAACAAAAATTTTGAGTCATACTTAAAAAAAAGTTCAGAAAAAGCCTGAGTTATAAATTTGATATTTAGGTGAAAATTTGCGTTTCTTTTGTAATGTTTTGCAAAATTTTAAATTTCGTTTTAAGTAAAGTTTAGCAAAAATTTAAAAAGGCAAATAATTTGCACGACTATCTCAATGCTCGTAGGTGTACAAGGATGTGTATAAATTTCGTAAAGAATAAGCACAAACTGTCCATTACAATAAGAATAATTATTTGTAGTTTTTTTTTTTATCATTTGTTTTTCCAACAGGTTGAAAAGTTGGTGTATATTAGAACGATTTTCCGTCATCCCTTGTCAAGTTTAGATTGGAGACAGTTTGTTTTGAGTACGAACAATGGCACGGAAGAAACAGGTTTGTGTCCAAACCAAACTTGACAAGGGACGATGGAAAAACATTCCAATAAAACACTAAATATACATAATTTAAGAAACATTCGAACTACGAATATATTCAGCTTAAAAGAACTAAACATTAAATGACTAAAAGTCTTATGTCAACCTTAATGTTTCGACATAAATTATTGCATACTAGAAATATCTAAAACGGAAAATTTATTTTTTAGTTTAAGTTCGGAAAAGTGGTGAACACTTTTAGTTGGAAGAGTTCAAAAAATGTGAAAAATTCGATACCTTCTTTGGAAAAGGAAAAGCTTGTTTTCTTGAAAAAAAATCCGGAAAATTCCAATGCCCCATTCTTTTTCTTACTAAATTGTAGATATAAATTAAACTCGCTACTCTTTTCTAACCTAAATAATCCTATACTTCATCTGCCACATCACTCTTGACAGGCAATGTCAGACCTCAAATTGCATTTCTAACATGAAATGGATTCTAATAAAAGCCATCTGTCGTTCGAAGTAAAAATTTTGGCCTTCCTTGACTTATAGGTCAACATCAAAACGCACTGCATAATTTGGCGGAGAAGAAAGAGCGTTTGCGTCAATGCTATATGTATATAAATTGAATTATATAAGTGGAGTAGAAAAAAGTAACCATCCAATTCACACAAAAAAATAAAGATTTACGTAATAATACATCAATCACTCCCACAAACCACTCCATTATATATAATAGCTGCCATTTTTAACAATAACTTATTGCCTGACACCTTAGTTAATGTGGCCAAACTGTTATTTACGGCAAAAGGCAACTCAACCCATTTTGGGAGGTGAAACGCCAATGCTGGATAATCAATACAGAAAGAACGAAATGTACATGTGTTACTTTGTATGTAAATAGATGTGTACATATCTAGCATATTCCAAAAAATGCGGTTACTGAAAATACCTAATTTCTCAGAAAGTCAAAAACCCCAAATTTCAGATTTCATTGGTCTTTTTTCTGGTTTTACATTTGTGATAAATATTTGAGTTATGTAAGTTGATAAGCAGATGACATCAAGAGGCATTGGTACTTTTGAGAACCCACAGAGTCATTAAAGGCTTTAGGTTTGTAACTAAATTAATAGATCTATATCTACAATGTCAAGTATTTTATTTACATATATGTATGCTTAATAGATTATATCATACATAGATACAGTGCACGACATAGTAATTATTTTTAAGATATTTCATTCTACACTGAACTCCGGCTAAATCCATGTTTCAAAACTTCTTCAAATTGGGGGATAAAATTCAACCAACTTTACAAAGGATTTTAAAATTCTTGATTGCAATTTTTAGGAAAAATTTGGATAGACAGCGCATTTAATTTTATTGAAATAATGTACAAGATTCAAGTAGGTAAAAATTAGCTTTGAGTTTTGAAAATTTTTAATTTCCCTCGCACGTCAGATGTTTTGCGCCTGATTTATATTTATGTTTACTTAAACTAAACAAAATATTCAATATGGCAGGTAAGACAATATCTACTATATAAATTCAATTAAAGTAGTAATCTGAGTATGGGAAACCATGAACAGTATCTGAGTAAAAAAAAACAACAACAAGAGAAACTCCTGCAGCTTAAAGAACAATGTGAGCTAACGTACAATATTAAAAATTAATTAGTGCCCATAAACGTATCGCCAAATCGAGCGCATTTTGAACTCGTGCTACATTTTCGCATTTAATTTAAATGTCTTGTATTTAATAATGGTCTACTTTTAGGCTCTATCTACAAAGTTGTAAACTAACTCCTATTCCTACGCAATCGCAAAAATCATTTCATCACTATTGTGGTTATTTGTTCCTTACCTTTTTTTAGAGATGACGAAAGAGATCTTAAACTTAACTGT
This sequence comes from Anomoia purmunda, assembly GCA_951828415.1. Taxonomy (NCBI): domain Eukaryota; kingdom Metazoa; phylum Arthropoda; class Insecta; order Diptera; family Tephritidae; genus Anomoia; species Anomoia purmunda. The sequence continues at coordinate 115,779,510 of OX639997.1, forward strand.
GGTTATTGTGGTGCCTAAAATTATGCTATCAAAAAGAAATAGGAGAATATTTTCAATTTGTTTTACAATGCCCGAACATACTCGTATAAAACTAAGCTTGAGCGGCATAGTTTCTGGCACAACAATTATGACAATAGAGTTGAGATAATTTTTGTGATTGCGGAAGACTAGGCGGCTAATATCATTACGAATGTAATTGAGTTATTTCTTTTGGGCCTTTAAGTATGCTATATAAATTTATGATGATATGATAAACTCAAATGCTTTCATTAAATAGCTCTGATTAATTGCTATGCCAATACACTGGCCAAAATAACAGCTTCTTAAAAAATTTTAATTATTTTTTTCAAATGTTTTTTTACATTGTAGTAGAAGATTTCGTTGATTCTCCGCCGTACGTTTAAATAACTTTCCAAGAATTCGCGTTCGGTTTTCTACAATCAGCTTCATAATTTTAGCTTCTAAAGTTGACAGCTTTCAATAACTTCTGGTGAAAATTTAATATATTCTGTAGCAGCCAAGTATTTGATGGCATATATTTGAATGCAAAATTGCAGGCAAAATTGAACAAAGCCAGCAAATTTAAAATTCAAGAACAAGTATAAACAATTAAGATACTAAATATAACGTGAAAGAATACACATTTATTTTAAGTAATGAAAAAAAAACAAAAACAAGAAAATGGAATAACAAATAACCAAAAGAAATATAAGGGAATGTAGAATGTAAAAGTAGAGGAGTTCTCATTATAAAAAAATACGTAGAATGGAATTAAAAAAAAATAAATAACAGAGAATTTAAGCGGAACAAAAGTTTATGAAACGGAGCAAAGTAGTACAATGAACCAATTATGCCACGTCCAAACCAAAAGTTAATCCACATCAATAAATATTACTGTCCAGACGGCGGTTTGGGGTATATAATTCATATAAGGTGGTATTGTCATTAAAAAACCAAGTACTCCAACCAAGAAATTTTATGAATTCGGCTTAATTCGTTTCATTTTCACTACAATTTAGGAATTATTTTCACGCACACAGACTGCACAAATCAGAGTTGCACCAAGAAAGTAAATGCGGATTAACTTTTGATCTACTCTGTGACGAGATTTTCAAGCCACATTTCTGTGTGGTGAAATTTTGCCAAATCAAGTGGATTAGCGAGATAATTACGATGATTACTATAATTAAAAGATTAATTTTTTGGTTGGATATGGAGTTAGCTGTGGTGAAAAATTCAACAAAAATATTAAAAAGCAAAAAATTGAGCAGCATGAGCAACACTTATGTATGTACAGAGATTTCTCATTGTCACATTTACATTTTGCACATTTCATATTCATAGTTTTTTCGAGCATATTTTCAGTGTATTTTTAGTTTTTTTTTTTTTGACTTATGACATGTCTTTGCAATTTGACAATTTTCCACGCAATCCAACACTGATTGCTTACAACGCACACACAATTGCGTACTTGATAGGATAGCAGATAAAAACAAAAGCAGCATGCTGACTAAAATTCGCTGCTACAGCTGGATGAGCTGGATAAATCACTGAGTTGAGCTGAGCTGAGCTACATAGTGAATGAGGGAATAGCGCAATTTGTGCCACAGTAGTACAAAGTGCCATAATAGTTGTTGTTATTGCTGTTTTGTTTTGCTTTTGTATGCGCGAACACATTTTTGAATACATTTGCATATTCGATTTAATTAAAATGCAATTTTGTTGTATGCTGAAATTTGAGAATAAGTGGAAAAAATAACAGGCGCGCAAAAAAAATTTGAAATTTGCCTAGGGTATACAGCCAATATGCAACCATTTGAATATCAGCTATTTTATTTGACTGTCATGCATTTTTGGTGAGGCCACGTTGAGCACTGGGCCGCAGAGTGTTTGAATTATTCCTTATAATAATTTGAATTTATTTTCATTATTATTTTTCCAACTTAAGGTTAAAGTAGCACCGCTTTAAAAGTGCGCGTAAAATCTAGGCACACCATTGATTCCAGTTAGCGCAGGAAGGCTGCAATTCTACGCACACAGTTCTTGCCATTCTCAGTCCGAATATCCCCCGTTACAAACTCAACAAAATTGTATAATATTTTGAAATTTTTTTTTATACGAATTTTTACAAAATTGTTGTTTAATAAAAATATAGCTAAACGAAAATTGCGCACTTTGTACACAATTTTTATTTGTATCAAATTTTACAATTTTTTAAGCAGAATTTTAAGGAAAGTATTGTAAAATAAAAACCTCTAAATGCGAATTTTGAACTTTCTGCAACGTTTATAAAAATTTAACATACTTTTATCAAATTTTTTAAATTTTTTAATCAGTATTTTTAAAAACTTTTTGTATAGCAAAAGACTATCTAAATGAAAATTTTAAACTTAATACATAATGTATACAAATTTTACTAGTTTTTGTCACAATTTTGAAACTTTTTTAACAGAATTTTTAAAAAATTGTATAACAGAATACCATCTAAATGAAGGTTTTGAACTTTGTCACTATTTTTATCCGAATTTTTAGAATTTGGTTGTTTAACAAAAAATCATCTAAAGTTTTAGACTTTATTCACAATTTACCTTTACAAATTTAACTAATTTTTATCAAGTTTTAAAACTTTTTAGGCGGGATTTTTAGAAAAAAAAATTTCGATCAAATTTTGAAATTTTGTATACAAAATTTTTAGAAAATTGTTATGTGACACAAACTATCTAAATGAGAATTGTAAAACTTTGTAGACAATTCATACAAATATAACCCCACTTTTAATCAAATTTTGAAATTCTTATACATAATTTTTTAGAAAACCTCTGTACACAATTTAGTTTTAGTAGTACAACAATGAGGCTGAAAATTTCAGTTACTTCTTGACGCCTCTACAAGTCTTTAGCAAAGTTAATTCCTTTCGTTTCTGCAAGAAGTGCCGAAAAACTTGTTGCGCTAAAAGGGAAATTGCACCACAATCGAATGCACTGAAGTGAATTGAGTTCAGTAAACATCGCCTACCCTCTGCCATTAGTTCTAGTACAAATTTCAATAAACAAGCAATGGAACAACAAGCAATTACTGAATGGAATATTTGCCAATGTTGTAACAGTATCGAAAATTTGATACGTTTTCATAGTGAAAATTGCTCTTGTACCGTACTGACCCTTTGGGCACTCAGAAAATGTTCAAAGGCTTGTTATTGCGTTCTGCCGATCCGATACTTGATTTTTGTGTGCTGTAAAAATTCATTAAGAAAATGAAAAAGTCTACACAAGTGCCACTACATTTGCAATTAACTTGTGGTCAGATATGTGTGTGTGTGTGTGTTGTGTGTGTTGTGTGTGTGAGTTAGTCCTTCACATCGCTTGCATGGCTGCAGTGAGAAATTGCTGCTCATTTCGTTAAAATAGATTTTAGAGTAGCTTCGGTTCTAAACAAAACTTTCGCTTGTGAGTTTAGATATGTATGTGTGTGCGCGTGTGTTCCAATACATATGTACATGAATTTGTTTGCAAACATAAATGTGGTAAATTTTGCTCATTAAGTTTTTGGTGATCTTGCGTGTTGTCTTTGTGATGCTTGGCAAATATTTGCGAACCATTGAAATTCATCTAATAGAGTAAACTTTAAAATTTGAGATTTGTGTGGTGGCGTTCGGTACATCGGTATTTTATGTGGAAATTAAGTTTTAATTGCAAATTATGCATTTTTGGTCCCTGGATAATTTCCCAAAAAAAAAAAAAAAACAAACAAAAAATTTAGTTACTCTACACACGTATGAACATTGCCGGTGAATGTATTAGCACAGTAAGGTTTTTTTTATAATATTCAGAATTTTTGTCATGCTAAAACTTCTTCGCATATTTTGCAACAGAACATAACTTATTTTATAACAAAACCCATATAAGGCCAGATGTCAAAAATTTACAAAAATTAAGCAAATGTTAAAAAATTATAATCAAATTTAAAATTAAAAAAAAAAAAATTTGTACAAAAATTCCTAAAAAGGCAATTTTGTATTCTAATAAATTTTAGTCAAATAAGCAGCAAGCTTTAAGTGGTTGAGAACTCTCGATGATTTTTGACAATTTTTTTCACTCAAATATTAATTTTTGAGGCTAATTTTTAAATATCAACATTCATTTTTTTTTAGCTTAGTGTCAGTTTTTTATTTGGAATAGGGGCAGACTTCCGTACTTGAATTATGTTGGGATATAGGAAAAAAGGAAGAACCTACTGCAATTCAAATATCTGCCTTGGATCAATGGCGGACTTGTACTGGCGGAGGTTGTAAATTCAAACCCGAGCAGAGTCTAGAAAAAAAATCTGATGAGGAAAAATAGCAGCTATAATTTCTAAGGCTTTTACTGTTACTATCTTTTTTCAAAACCTTCCAAATAAAAAAATGGTACTGAGCTCAAAAAATGATTGTTAATTTTTTCACCTGTAGTGTTACGCTATATGAAGAAAAATGCGTACCACCACACGAAAAAAAAATGTCAAAAATCAACATGTATTTTCGGCCACTTACTCTGAAAATGCTAATTAAAAAGTTTGCAATTTTTAAGCAAATTTTTTCTTAATTTGCTTTTATTGCTTTTGTTGTATTATGAGCTAGACTCTGTTGAAAAAAATTAACGAGCATGCAAAACTTTTTTCTGAGGTGGTATTTACTATATACAATAGGTAAATTTTTGGAAAACTTATTCGTTTCAGCAAAGTATGATCAGATAAAGCGAAGCAGTATCTCACTTTAGTTGTTTGCTTTAATTTAAAAATCACAAGAAAAATAGTCAGCAAACATTTTTGGAGTCCATGGAATTTATAATTGAAATTAAATATAGAAAAATATGTATCTCAAAAAGTTAATAATACCAAAAACATTCACAAACTCAGAGCTCGATGGTAACGCTATTTCAGATTTTCAATAAAATAGCTAGACAGCGCTGACTATAGAGAAAAAAAATGTACCCGATTGACTGTTATTTAGGCTGCGCCAATGAGAATCGTAATCATTAGAGCCCTGTAAATCAAAATTGTGTGACATAATTTTAGGCGCAGTGCCTAAGACATTTGTCATGCAAAAAATTTTTGTATAGCACGGAAAGGGTAGCGGTTCAGAATTGTGTGTTATAAACGCAAAGTTAATCCATTTTATAAACTTTATATATAGCTAATAAGCTAAAAAAAATTTGTTTACTTTTTGGCATACAAATATATAACTCGTGCTATTAAATGAAACGTTAAGTAAATACAATCGAAACGAGTTTTGACCTCAAAGCGACTCGTCTACTAGACAAACAGGCTGCAAATCCCAAATCACTTTTCTTTGTTATTACCAAATCGACTTTGTTATTACGTAATTTCTACTGTTATTACGTACCCTAATTAGGGTGACTAAAAAAAAAAAACTAAACAAAAGCTATTCAAGCAATTGCAGACAATTTATTTGAATTTTGAATGAAAGCTATTTATATCACAAAACCAAACAAAGTCAAATTTAGCAGCGGCTAAATATATTTTTAGAAATGTAATTGAATTAGTGTATGGTAAATAAATTTTCTTAGCTTATATCGTTCACCAACGTATGCCAAGAGTATGCGCCGCAAAGTATGTAACACTTACTTTTACAACAAACAAAAAGCAATAGAAAAACGCAGCTACATCGTGGTATTTTAATTTTCAATTATGTGCAACAAATGCAAACTCTCTCTCAATTTCCGTTATAAAAATAGAAAAAAATTGCTAGAAGGCAGTTAAAATAACTTTTCAACCGGCAGAGGCAAAAGAAAAAAAAACACAAGTAAACGAGTAAACACGACGAAAGGAAATTAAAAATGAAACAACAATGGGTAAACAGTTTTAGAAAGCAGAGTTAAAATAATTTGATGGTAAATTACTCTGCATATGTGGATAATGGCATTTTATTTATATATTTTTATAGTCACTCTCGGCTAAGCGCTTGCAGTTAGATGGCGCCCAAAAATAAACGTAACAACAAAAGTAACATACACTACAAAACACTATTTTAACGTGGCAAACATCAAAGACCCATTTAAATAATTATATTTGTTTATGGCCAATTTACCTTGTAGTTTAATTATTTTGTCGTTTGTCGTTGCCACAACTTACACATTTCCTATCTAAATGTGGTTCTATGTTGTGTATTTGTGTGTGTGTGTGTGTGTAGCAGTAACGCAAGGACGACACTAAGCGCAACAAATGCCCCATAAAAGTTGCAAGGGAGGCACAGTGGAGCAATCCCATAATTTTTTTTTTGGAGAAAATTAAGAGTTGGTGTTGGGTTTTAATTTTTCGTATAGAGCCTTTTTGGGCATAAATCAAGAAAAGAAAGAAAAAGTGGCCTGATCCGTTTATTTTAAACAAATCTAACCTGAAAAAACGCGTTAAAAATTTAAAAAATGTGCACTTACGAAATAGTAGAACATGCCCAAAAAATAATTGCGACCTCCAAAATCTAAAGTTATGATAAATAGACTACCAATCGGTTGTCGCATTAAACCACCGGTCATAACTTGTACAGTTTACGATAGATTCTGATAACCAAAACTTTAAGTTAAGTGAGACACCATTGACTTTATGAACCTTGAGAAAAATACGAAATACCAAATTTGTGGCGACTTGGGTTAAAATTACACCCTATACTTGTTTTACACAAAATCTTTAATGCTTTATTGAAAACAAAGGAATTTGCATCCCCTTTAAAATGAGTTATTACTGTGTGGAATTGTACAAAAATTAAAAAAAAAATTACATTAAAATTTAAAATTTTTAATTAGAATGGTTTGAATAGCTGGTTACGCAGTTCTGTAGCTCATTAAATTTTAGTATAATAAAGTGTAAGTTTCGAATAACTGAAAATTACCATTGATTTTTGGCAATTTTTTCCGACGCTCCTGCGCAAATTATATACATATATTATTATATGGAATAAACCGCGCAACTCAATGGTAATTTGTAGCCACTTGAAACTCACACTTGACTAAAATGAAATGTTATAAAAAATTTTGTGTAAAAGTTTTTGGAAGAGAGCCAGTCTTTTATTTTTATAGTTGAAAGGAAAGAAGTTTTTGCCCATGTCAAAATAATCATAGGCGACTATATTTAACAGAATACTTCATATAGCTTAATTAATAAAATCTTTAAAAAGTATAGGATGATTCGTTTGAACAAAAAATTTCAAACAGTTTTAGTTGAATAAAATTCATTTGACTTGTGTTAATTTTATTTTGCACAAAATTTTTCAATTTTTAAAAAGTTATATCGAATTTTTGGTTACTTAAAGATTCCTTTTTTAAGAAAAAATTATACAAAAATAAGAATTTCATATTCAAAAGTCTGCATTTTTTTCATCAAAAGTTCCACTGTGCAGCGTATAGTTTATATAATATATAATCAAGAATATATACAGTTATAAAGAATACTAGATAATGTGACAGTTATTTGTCGTGCTTGTATACCTCATGCGTATTACATTAGCATGTAGTTGGAAATTGAACCTTTCGCTCATTATTATTTTTAGAAGAAATGGTAAATGGAAAGGTAAAACAAAATTAGAACAAAAATGGTTTACAGGCAACGATTGCCGCGCTGTCAGATGGGATATTTACGCAATGTCCAATTCTTTCATTCCAAGTTCTCTTAATTTCGAAGAAAATCAAGGCACATTATTGAATCGGAAATCCTACTGGAAAGCATAGCAGAGCAGAGTGCGTATCTAATCACACCAAGGCCATTCATTTACTTCAAAGCTGCAAGTTTTCCCAAGCTAATTTTCAGTGTAATCGGTGTATGAAAAATCTTGAAATGAGGACTTCTAAGAAGAGATTTTTGCATGTTTTCGTTGATAACCGAATCGCCGATAGCGATGTAGGCTCATTAACATTCAGTTATTCACAAAAAACACAGCTAACTTTTCAACACAGGCTACTTCATTTGACAGAAGTGGCGTTTTAATTTGGTAAATGTATTTTTTGAAGCCTCATTACTTATGGAAAGTGATAATCGAACATCCTCGTTCTTTATCTTTCTTTCTTTTCAAGTTTTCTCATCCCCCCCCCCCTTTTTTCTATTACACTAAACAATACATAAATAAATCCCTCAACAGGTGGCTTTTGTTGCGCCACTTCAAAGTGAGTATCAAAAGTGTTGAACATTTTATGCACAAAAGCAAAAAAGTGCTGGTAGACCGCTGAACAAAAACGAATAAAAGAAATTCAAAACAGCCATATGTAAAAGCAGCAAAAAAAATCTTCATTAGCTTTGAAAAAAGAAAATTCCGCTAACTAGCTACGGATGTGGTTGGCATTAAAATATTGCCTACCACTTTTGGTGAAGGTGGTGGAGTTACATTCTATGCTGCAAATTGCTTTCAGCTTACGACACAGCTCCTACCGTGTAAAGCGTTTTGATGAATGAAAGCATAATTGGTAAATAAAAGCAAACTGAAATTCTGCGCTAGACATTTCGGAAGGTAATCAAGAAATAAGTAGTTGCGGAAATTCCTTTCACGTGCCAATCAAGATGCTTTTAGTGGTTGCCAGGGAATACGGTGTGCTATGCGTGCTAAAGAAGTAGCTATAAAATTTTGTATGGTTTGCCAGTTTGGGTATTCAACCAATACTTATTTGTGAAATTTTCTGAAAGAAATTGTGGATTTTTTTCAAATTATTTATTTGCCTTTTTCTAATTTTGATAGTCTACTGATATGTAAATGCTTCTTCCGATCCGATTCTTTCGAGTTTACCACATTGTACAAAATTTAGAAAAATAACATAGTCGAAAGTCTATTTACGGTTTAATCAGGGAATGGTTTATTGAAAGAATGTCCATTCACAAGCACCCAATCGGCTAGTTTTCTAAACAAACTTGGCAAAACATTTCTAAAATTCAATAAAAAAAAAGTCATTACTGTCTACCTTGCCAAATGAAAAAAACAACCAAACAAACCATAAAAAAATAAAATTATAGAGTCTCAACGATAACAATTTGCTAAGAAATAATGTACGCGCCTTTATAACGTGTTGTTGTTAGACTCCCTAATATTTTGAAAGCTTTTTAATTCTCCTATTTTTAAAAGTGTGTGAAAGATGGTTGTAGAAGAACGGATATAGGGTCGATCTTTACCCAAATTTATTTTAAACGATTAATCTGAATCCACCCTACTCAGGTGCTACACATATTTGGTATTTGAAGTTGTTTAGTATTTAACGGCTGTCCATATTTGCTATGCTCAATTTTTTGAAATGTTGCATTAAATTTCTTAATATATTTTTAAATGAATTTTCAAGAGCAAAACAGCGCCGACTGCTCAACGGTTTCTCTAACAAAAAGTGTCACAGAATGAGGGGAGAACCATTCTACACACATAACAAGGACGGGCGTTTTTAAGAGAATTATTATTCAATGGAAAAATGTAATTGTATTCACAATTTTTAAATGAGGCACAAATTTCCATTTATCATGCAAATAATTTTGAGTAACGAATAAAATTTAATTCATCTTTCAAATAATTTCAAATTTATAATGATGATTACAAATTTATTCGTTACACAGAATTATTTGAATCGTGAATGAAATTGTATTCGTTACTTAAAGTTATTTGAATGATGTATGAAAAAGTAATCGTTCTTCAAAATTATTTAAGTGATGAAAGAAAAAAGTAATCGTTCTTCCAAATTATTTAAGTGATGAATGAAAATTTCTTCATTATCATTATTCATAATTCTTTGAATTGGTGAATGAAAAATTATCCACTATTTAAAAGTACTCGTTATTCAAACTTCAAATGACGAAAGAAATTGTAAAGTTATTCAAAATTAGTTGATGGATGAATTATTTAATATTTTACATAGCGTCTATTAAATGTCGCGTAATGTTATGAAAACGGTTATATGGTTCCTATTGCGCTCTGCGAAATTTTTTTTTTTTTAAACACACGAAAAACTTAATTTGAAAAAATATGCACCCAAAAATTTTACATTTAAAAATTTTCTACATAAATCGCTTGAATTACTAAATGACAGCATTTTATCGAAATGAATTGCATGACATTCGTATTACACGAATTGCACAGAAGCGAAATTTATACAACACGCAAGTGCGCTTTTTATTTGTGCAAAACAATTTTTTTTGTATATAGTACGCAAAAACTAAAAGGATCATACTACTATTTTTAGCAAATTTCTATTGCTATTTTTAAAGCAATACTGTTGCTATTTTTTCAGCCTTCCAGACTCTATTAACGCTATAACTTGCAATTTTTGCGCTTTTTCTTTAGTTTTTTACGCGCTGTATTTTTTTTCAATAAATTTGTATGCCTTTTCCGACAGCTTTTATAGCAATTTTCTAGGCTTTTGCCACTTTTTATTACATTGCGCCTGTTGTGTGGTTTAGCTTTTGTGCCGTTTTTTTTTTTTTTTTTTGTTATTTCGGTGCGCGTTTTTAATGGCACTCCAACATGCAAAGCCAAAAATGTGTGTATGTGTGTGTGTGTGAAACGACTGCCACTAGCCTTGGCTTGTGGCGTGTGAACCAATGAAATCAGGTATGAATGTATGCAGATTTGGCTGTGTGCTTTTTTTTTTTTTTTGCTTCTATTGTGTTCTCCGCTTCTATCGCCGCACTTCATTGTTTTACGGCCAGCACAAACCTTAGCGCATTCACGAAAATAAATTTTAATGTTAGTTCGCTTGTTATTATAAAACTATTTTCGGCACAACTTCGTCAGTTCCGGCGACAAGAGAGGCCGGCCACATTTAGTTCTTGTGGCAAAAATAGTCTAAGCGTTGCACACACACACACACACACTCACTCCCGCTCATTTAATAGCATACGCTTTTTTTTCAATTTCTTTTGCACGTGTTTTGATTTCATTAGTTTTATCCATCCAGCGCTAGCATGCGCCGCACTTGCTTGCGTTTAGATGTGTGCGTGTTTATCTGGCGGTGTATGCGTTTTTACCGCTTTCATGTCGAAATGCAATTAAAAACGTTGCACTTTTTGTTAAATGGGCGCAGCCAGTGTTCAACTCTCGAGTGCACACGCCTTTTGCATAATTGTTACACAGCAGGCGGGCAGTATGCATACTAAGTGCAAAGAGAGTAATCGCAATAAAAGTAATAGTTTTAGTTACTGCCATTGTTGTCGCTGTTGTCGTCGCTGTGTTTTGTTGTATTTGTTGGAGTGCAACATGCTGTAATTGGCACAATTTCACTTGAAAATTGTTAGCAGCTAAAAAACAAACAAAAAAACCAAAAACATCCTGTAATGGGCAAAACTCCATTGGGCTTTGAAGCTTTGCATATAAATTATAAATTAAAGAGTTCCACTGGCTATAGGGGCGTATGAGTAGCATTGAGCGTTGAATGTACATATGTATGTGAAATAGTTTATTAATAATACGTTAAGTTTCTTAAATTATTTTTAAACTAAGAATAGCGCGCTTTCATAGAAAATGTGACCAAGGTTGCTAAGCTAATATTCGTATGCATATATAGAAATGTGTTAATATGTTGTAAGCACGTTTTGCGAGCGGTACATATTTCAATTTCTTTTTCTTAAAAAACTAATTCAGTGTGTGTTCAATTTAGGCTGAAAGAATGGAATTCAGCCATCAAGCAATTGGCATAAGCCTAAATTTTTTTTTAGAGATTCAACAGCTGCAAGCGTCTCTTTGATAACAGTGAGCAGTTATAACGATGTGTTTTTTTTTAAATCTCGTATATTTCGATGCTTTCATGGCAGTCTTCTTGGCTTGTTTAGAAAGCTAGTATTGGAAGAAACTATTTATTTTATCTTTTATTTATTTCAAAAAATCAAAAAGCTAGCCAAATTTTCCATTGATTATTAAACATTCACTGACTCTACGTTTTGACGTATTAAATATTATTTTTTCAATCACTCGTTTTTCATTTTTTACTGCATTTCGAAAATTTTTGTTAATGCTTATTTTGCTATAACTACCATTATTCACTTAATACGAACATGCCACTAAACTCTGTTTTTCACTAATTACTCTATTCTATTCATTACTTAATTTTTCATTCATTATCAATCTAACAATAATTATTGATATCTGGCGGTTTACCATTTTAACGCTTTTACAATTTTTTCCATAACTAATTTTTCATTCACTGCAATTCGGCTACTTATTACTAATTTTTTTTCATTCCAAGTTTTTCGCTCATGTAAAATTTTTCACGCCTCTGTAATTTCGGATGAAAAACTTTTCACTCATTACTAATTTCATGTAAAATTTTTCACGCCTTTGTAATTTCGGATGAAAAACTTTTCACTCAATACAATTTTTCCTTTCATCACAAATTTTTCACTCATTATTAATGTCTGACTCATGACAAATTTTTCACTCAATACTATTTTTCCTTTCATCACAAATTTTTCACTCATTATTAATGTCTGACTCATGACAAATTTTTCACTCAATACAATTTTTTTTTCATCACACATTTTCCACTCATTATTAATTTCTGACTCATGACAAATTTTTCACTCAATACTAATTTTTTATTCTTGAAATAATTTTCCACAAGTATTTTCCAAGCAACACAAATTTTTCACTTAATAATCATTTTTCTTTCATCAGAAATTTTTCACTGATTTGGAATCAATACTCATTTTCCATTCATGCCCATTTTTACACTCGTTATATTCACTCAATACAATTTTTCTGCTATGATGACAATCATACAAATTTTCTCAATCGTTTCTAATTTTGCAATAATATATATACATATGTATATATAAAATATTTTTTTTTCGATTATTTTTGAGCAAACTTTCTGAGAATTTATCTAGTTTCATATGAAAACTACCATGGTGCTAGTCTCAGTTTTAGAGTATAAAGTGGAGACTTGAGAGAATGAAAATGTATATTCTGAGATACTGTTTAGTTGAAATGAATAAAAAGTTTCAAATTTTAATACAAATTTATTGAATTTCTGAAATTTTTTAATAAAATTTGAAAAGTTGATTTATTTTCTGTTTTTTATGTAAGTAGCTAAAAAAATTATTTTTCCTGCATTTTTCTAAAAATTCTGTATAAAAGGTTTAATATAAGAGGAGGTTTAAAATATTGTAGAAATTTTTTAATTTCAAGGATTTTCGCATAAAGTTTGAAACGAATTATGTTTTTTATGCAATGAGTTAAACTACAATACAAAATAATTAAAAATGAAATAATCAAATGAAAAATTGCCTAAATTAATCAAAACGCCGCGTTTCTATTATTCTTCTCACGACCTCTGTAGCAAATAAATGGTGGGAGCTACTGATCACTGTAACTATCACGTAAAACGATTGCATAGTAGGAGCAGCGAATAAAATAAATGCAAAATGTTGAGCATGTTAAAATTAAAATTTGAATTTTTTTTCTGTTTTAAATGATCGAGACCGCCCGATGAAAAATAAGCTCAGAGCTCATATATTCAATTGAGAATAAATTTACCAATATTTTGATTAAATTTAGATGATATTGTTTAGCATTTGAATATGAAAAAAACCGAGCATTTAACGCACCAAATCCCCATGCTAGCTGCCATCGCCCGCGCACAATAAAATACACTAACTTAATTTACTTTACCCATTTCATCAGTGCAATTCAACTTTATTGCTTTTGAATTGCACGCCAAGCACTTTACTGCTCAAGCAAATAATCACAAGCACACATGCGACCAAAAAAAAAAAAAAAAACAAAGGCACGCAGAGCATAAAACCTACCGAAACAGTGTCGTAAATGTAATATGCATGTTGCGCATACGCCCCGGTGTGCTCTTAGCTGATTTCGTAGAAAAGTGAGACCACAGCGCACTAAAGTCGATTGTAGCATTTATCTTATTACTAACCATATTGCATTTCATATGGGCTACCCGTCACGCTTAATATGCTTCCTGCGAGAGCGTTTGCTACAACTGGGAATACCTTTTCCATTTGATTTCTTCTTTCGTTAACTTCAACCTTCTTCGTCGCTCCACCAAACTCCATGCGAGTGATGATGCGCATTCGCTCGGAAATTGTAGCTGTACAATTGCAGCCATATACATCATGCACACCAGCCCCACCACTCTGAAGTCTTCTAACTCAGCAAGTCGGTTAGTCAAGAGTTGCGCAGTTAGCAAGAGATGCCGCTGTAACTTTTGCGTGCAATAAATTCACATACAAAAAAGTTAATTTTAAACTTTTCTCTCTATACTACATAAATATCAAGTTTCTTTGCAAATATTATTGCATGTCGGTTCAATTTGCTGCTTCTTTTCACCGCTGCCCTTTTTTTATATTAACTTCTAAATTGTGTACTTCCACTTTTTTTTTTTTGTTGCTTTGCTTTTTTCAACTAACTCAATTTAAGTTAGACTAAGGTAAATCGCTAGGACAACGGTCAATGCACTTTTTCTTATAAGCGAAAAATGTAAAAAGGAATATTAAAAGCGTTTGGAGAATTAAAAACGTGTGTATGTGTGTGTGTGTGCGTGTGTGTGTGTGCTCGGCATTTTCTTTTGCTGTCATCAACAATTTCTTTGTCACTTACTGTGCTTATTGCTTTAGTTTGTTAGTTGTACAAAACTAATTTAAACTACTTTGCAACTTTCGTTTTATTCTGTAATTTCAAACTGGAAAATTATTTTTATTAGCAATTTATTGGTTGCTAACTGTAATATTTATGTGTGTGTGTGTGTGTGTTGCTAGTTTTAATAGCAGCTAGTTAAATTTTTATTAGCAAAACTGGCAATTTAGTTTGCGCAGCAAATTGTTTTGCATGTTAAGTTAGACATGGCGTATAAGTAATTTTATTACGAACATTAACCAGCAGTTGTCCACTCGCCTTACCTTCAGCTCAGCTTGAGTTTTCCACACTAAACCCCCCTACTTTCATCTATCTACCTACACAAAGTCAGCGCAAAGAATTTTTTTTCCGCGTAAAATTTTTGCCAACATACTCTGGCCGGCGGCACTTGAGTGCCAAGGCAGTTTAAACGAATTTACTTAACAAACACAACCAGTTAGCTTGATAAATGTTTAGCTATTCCCTGAGCTAACAAAAGTCATTGATTTAATCGTACTGTTAAGGATAAATGCATACATATGTGTATATTCTTAATAATTTAGCGCATGAGCAAATGACACGATATGCCCTGAAATATTCCCACAACGCAGATAAATTAACAGGTGGCTAAGACCAGCTCAAATGGCACAAAAATCAAGTGGGACAGTGCAAAGGCAAGCTAAAAACAGCTACTGTGGTAGCACACATACCATTTTTTTTTTTAAAATAAATTTATGCGCAAAATTTTTGTATTTTTTTTTGTCTCTTGTTTTTCGCTGTCACTTTGTTTGGATTTTTTTTTACTATTACGAGTATTATTATTTTTTTTGTGCTCGCGTGCACGCTACTCCATAAAATTTAATAATAGCAAAGTGCACAAAAGCACAAATTGATAGTTATACACAAAAATATACGCACGCTAAGGAAGGTAATACCGAGATCTTGTTGTGCTTGTATTTTTTAACTACCGAAAATTCCGGGATTACTTGTCAATAAAGCTGCGATTTTCGGACACTTACAAAAATTTTTTTTTTTGTTAATTGATTTTTTTTAACGAAATTTGGAAAATTCGAAACAATTTTTATTTATTCAATTTTTTTTGCCATTGAATTTAAAATTTTTTGGGTTTTCGTGAAAAGACGTAAGAAATAAAAAGTTCAAATTTTTATGTAAATTGATGGAAAATTTATCGAATTTTTCTTGGTTTTTGAAAAAAAAATTTTGAATTTTGGATTTCGAAATTGGACCCTTGCTAAAAAATTATTTCTAATTATTTTGTCAATGTAAAAAACAAATAAGTAAAAACTTGAGTGGCGCGAATATATTTAAAGGTTTTCCGAAAAAATTAAAAACCTTAATAAAATATAAAACTAAAATTTTTTGAAGATCTCTTCTTTTAATAAAAATTTGCGCAAACCGAGTTATATGCCATTTAAATAAGAGGAAACGGCGGAACACATCCGAATTTTAAATTTTTTTTCAGTTATTTACATCCCTTGATTAAAATTAATATTTTACCAAAGGCCCAATTTCGAACTTTGAAGCACAATATCTCGATTTCGGGGGCTTGCGCGAAAAACGGAAAACAAATTTAACTAACGTCGTTTGTTTTGTTATGCTTGAAATAATTTTCAAGTTAAAAAAATAAATTTATTTAAGCCCAATTAATATTTTTTTATTTTATGGTAGGCGAACTTTTTAAAAAATATTGATGTAATTTTTTCTAGTTAGATTGTTTAAAAACAAAGAATTTCTGAATCGCGCAACTAATTCCGGTGTACCGAGAATGTTACGACGAAATCCCGAAAATCCTAGCATCGGAAAGTCGAAAAAATTGCTAAGCCTAGCGAAAACTGATGACATAAAATATATACAATATATTTGTGCCCGAGATATATCTAAGAGAAAACCGCTTGACTGACTCATTTGACGCCATTTGCCATGGTCATTTCATTTTGATACACTCCCCCATTTACACGCCATACATACATACGCACATACATAGATTGGCATACACCCGACGCTACACTCATACACAACAACACGCAGAGACTTCACATAATCATTCATATTTCATTACTTGTAGCTCCTCAGAGTTATCATTTCATCATATAACGAAATCTTACTACGACCATCAATTTGCAATATTTTTTCAAAGAAATACACACTTCGCATTCATTTTACAACCTGTTATTTGGCTTTTTAGCTTAGGAGAATGCGCACGTAACTACCAACATACCTACTTTACATACTTTCAAATGTATGTAGGTATATAAAGAACTATACATCTGGCATATGAAATATTCCATAAATTTCAACATCTCATCTGTGCTCATCTTTTATATTATTACAGTTATTATATAGTGCGCTATATGGCAGACGGGTCTCATATTATCGATATGACTTTATTTTGTTTATATATTAGGTGCATGTTTTTACTGAAGTTAAGAAGTTTCACTGGCAACGCTTTGTGGGTACTTGAAATATTTTACAGAAAATACACAGAAGAGTTGTTGAAATGGTGAAAATGTTTACAATAATAGAGTACTCAAAGTGCTCCGCAAAAATTCCAAAGTCGGTGCTTGCGTGAGAATTATTTAAATCTATCTCTCTCTCTCTCTCTCTGTTCCCGTTTCATGTAAAATGAGCCATCAAAATCCCATTATATAAAATAGTTTGCCCAAAAACTCTACAACAAAGTTGCTGGCAACATGTTTCGAGTAACATTTTTTCACAGCTAATAAAATCCAGTTGCCATTTAGAATTGCGTGAAAAGTGACAGCTCGCCACTTCGTTTATGGAATGCTGTTTGTATTATTTGTTTGCATTTGCTTTTGAGCGGCATTTTTTAAGCGCTTCGATAATTTTGGTTGCTAGGAACATGACGCAGCATTCCAAATGCATGTGGCTGGCAAAATTTTACGGTTGTGCAGTTAGTACTTGCCTTTAGAAATAAAAAAATATTAAGCAAAATTAAGCGAAATGTTAAAATTTAGCATCGGAGATTTACAGAACATATGCGCAAATCAGTTTTCCTATATTTGGATGCTTTTGATTTTTTTCATTAAAAATTTAAAAATAATAATTATTTACGGTAACTGAATATGAACTTAATCGCCAAATAAATTCGAGTATCAGCATAAATCAACGACAGCGCCATCTATGCGGTACAATTTTCGCTAAATGTTTTTTGATTGTTCAATTATTTTGCATTCTAATTTACAGCAAGTCGGCTTATAAGTACAGATTTTCTAAATATGGCGACTCCAGCGCCTTCTAACGGTTGAATTAGTAGCGTTTCTGTAAAGCGCATGCCAGAGGAATAAACTGCAAAAGTTTGTCTGACATTCCAACTTTATGTTTATGTCAAGTATTAATAAAGCAAACGCCTATGAGTTAATATTAAAAATTCCTCCATTTCTTCGCATATTTTTCGCCATACAATTAGCCAAGTGTTAGCCGTATTAATAAACTTGCAGTCCTCCTCAACCAACTTTCGCAAATCTTCGCCTATGCCCCAATTTCTCTAGCTTATATTTGTATGCCAACATAAATTTTTGTGTAGAAAAATTAGAGCTAAGGGCATTTTGTAAATATATCAACACACTGTGCCTACCAATTACTTTCTACGAATTAGCCCAGCTTAAATTGTTGCATACGAGAAATGTGTCAGTAAAATTGTGTTGCTAAAAATATGACTACTTATGCCAAAAATAGAGTAAAAGGACTGCTCTAATTACTGCCAACAATCGCAAATGTCTGCATATATATTCTGTACATACATATGCCCTTACATACCAGCCTAAGACGTCATCTTGTCCTACTGATGCTGCTTAATTTGGCGTACACCTACATAGTATAAGTTCATTTCTTAGTAGAAATCTTGTGATGAATTTCTTTCACGTTAGCACTCATGCTCTACATAGTAGATGTACCACCAATTAAACAATCACTGGCTTTGATTTCACAGCAGGTGCAAGTAAAGACAAGACATACACACATATTCTATATACACATGAGTGAATGAAGGAAAGAAATGTGAGAATCACAGAAAATGAGAAAAAGCGTATGGAGCGCACATAATTAACTCGCATGACGTCAACGCTTTTGCCAAGTAATAGCCTAAAGCCCAATGATCAATTGGAGATAATTAACTTATGTATTTTTTTCTTTTGCTAAATTTTTCTACAATTTCTGAAACAGAAAACTTAGGGCAATCCTTTCGCTAATGAGTAAGATTCGTATTTTAGCAGTCCGCAATGCCTTGGCCGTTGTGAAGCTTAAATAATGAAAGCTTACACTAAATGGAGTGCAACTAGTGGAGTTTAATTTTAGAAGCGTCTACAACAATGTTTCGTCTGTCAATCTTTTGCAAAAAAAAATTAATTAAACAAAGAGCCCTTTATCATCCAGGATAGTCCAACAAAAACTTTCGTTTGCCCACCCACATCAAATATCATTAATTAAGCACATAAGAAAATATGGAGAAGTTTTCAAATTAATGGAAGTTTAACTATCATTCACAAAGCCCGTATGATACAATTGATGAGTCCGTTGAAAATTCCAAGCGTATCTTAAGCGACTATAAAATACCCTGCGAGAAGGTTTTTTGAAAATAATGTATGAAATAAGAAATGAGATAAAAATATAGAAAATATAATATATACTTAGAATAATTAGTATTATAATTTTTGGCCTTATATGTTTGAAACGACTGTAATTTATTGAGCTCGAGCACAATTTTACCATGATTCAAATGTACCATGGTTCAAACCTTGAGAAACTCTAGAAAGAACGAAGTCAGATGAGGAGATGTGGTGATCTCCGAAATAGTAGCTATCACTTCTACCACTTTGAAAAATCGTTGTTTTCTCATATATTCCCTAATAAAACCTGGCCTCAAGCTCAATGAATTACAGTCATATACTTAGAATCAATATATGATGCAAATACGAAATATATGATGTAGAATATGGGACATAAAACTCATAATATGAAACATATAGCTTAGAATATACAATGCAGAATATAGAATATAGAATATAGAATATAGAATATAGAATATAGAATATAGAATATAGAATATAGAATATAGAATATAGAATATAGAATATAGAATATAGAATATAGAATATAGAGTATAGAATATAGAATATAGAATATAGAATATAGAATATAGAATATAGAATATAGAATATAGAATATAGAATATAGAATATAGAATATAGAATATAGAATATAGAATATAGAGTATAGAATATAGAATACAGAATATAGAATATAGAATATAGAATATAGAATATAGAATATAGAGTATAGAAATATGGAATATAGAATTTAGAATATTTAGTACACATTGTGTTAACAAAAGTAATCAGAACACTACAGTAAAACTTAATAACTCAGCATGTAACAATCATTTAGAAAATCCTCTATGGGGTGTGTTAAATAAGTGTAAAATATATATTAAAAAAGTATTAAAGTGAACACAAAAATTACGTACGCCGATCTAAGCATTGACATTCTAGATAACTCAATACATATTATATTATTTTTTGTGTTTGACATTTAAAGTGAACCTCGTGGATTTCAGTTTCTTTGATTCGCTTAAATTCTCTTACTTAGTTTTTCCCAGCATCATCGGATGAAGAGGAAATAAAAAGAGCAGTAAAATTAAAATGAAAATAAACTTAATAAGAAGTGAAAACTAGAAAAACACCAATTTACATTTTCTACGCGTGCGTGTCATTTTTATGTCTGTGGATGTTGTTGTTGCTGCGTATGTTCTTTATGTCGCCTTTAGTGCTTTAGTTCCGCTCATTTATGTACGCAGGCTTTTTAATGTGGTGGTAAGGCACTCAGGCAAAGCGGCTTTTTTTCCATGGTCTAAAGGCGCGTAAAAAACTGAACAGCGAAATAAGTTAAGCAAAAGTTTTTACAAATAACATTTCATTCTACTAAATCGTGCTATGTGGAAAAATAGAAATTTTATTGAAGTCCTCACACTGCCCAGCAGCCTAAAGTAATCCACACGCATATCTACATGCTTGTACCTACATACCAAACTGTGTACGTATGTATGTCAAATGTGAGTATAACAAAAATGACGGTTGTAAAGTAAGGTACACGGGGCAGAGGTGAAAAATAGGCTGACAAACTGAGTATAGAAAAAAGCCAGTTTAAGATAAATAATGCAGAAAATGGAAGGCAGTTAGCCGAGGAATAAATTGTCATTTTTAGCACCTTTGCGGGTAATAAAGTTACGAAAATTAAACGATAGAAACTTGTGAGAAAATAAACGAAGTGAAACAAAAAGCAGAAAAGTAAAAAAGTTGAAAGTCTTAAAAATATTTACCAGCTAAAAGTGTGAAACGAAGCGATAAAGTAAAACGAGAAGATTAATAAGATTTCTAAGTGGAAATTGGTACGAGCATAAATGACATGATAGGCAATTAAGTGTTAAATAGATTTGTTTTAAAGTTATAATAAAGTGATAAATATACTAAACTAAATTTTTGATTTTTTTTGTATCTAAAACAAAGCAAGTTGAGAAACAAAAAATTTGCTGAAAAAATTCAAATTTTCACTGAGTATTTCAAGCATGTGACTTTGAAATTCTCCAGTCGAGTACATTCGGGATAATCGAGGAAGAAGAAAGCGGTCTGATATCTCCCAATCATCTACTTCAAAATCATTAAAACTGATTTAAATAGGAAAAACGTTTGCTAAGTCAAGATTTATGAACTGCAAACACGGTAGGAAAATTATGAAAAAGGTGAATAAATCGGTCAACATTCCTAAACCAAAAAATGAAATTTGAAAAAAAAAACTTAATCTAAGATAAGATAAGCACCGTGATACGTTAATGATGATGAACATATTAATTTTTACTCAGAAGAAAATTATTGTACTATTATTATAAAAATATATTTTTTACCACTCAACCTTTTGATCAATCGTACCCTATGCCATGGGCGTGGCCCATGAACATCCCTTAAGAAGTTTCGAAAATAATAATAAAGCTCTGTGTTAAATTTTTTGATTAGTAATGAAAATTATGTGCGGAGTTATACTATTAACTAGGGCATAGCTCAAGAAATTTAAAACCAAACATTTATAAAAAAAAAAGACATTGCTATTTTGAGTTTCTCGAACAGTCAAAAAAACTAAATCTCAAAATTATTTTTTGTTTCTGGGAAATGAAATAATATTCAAGAACTGAGTTTAACGTTTTATGCAAGAAAATAAGCTAAAAAAAATTGTGCTGATTTTTTATCAAAAAAATAAAATTAAAAATATGAAAAACATTTTGATTAAAAACATAACAACTCACAAAAAATCATTATTTCTGTGCGCGAAAATAACACGGAAAACGATTTTTATTTTTGTTCAAAAAATATAACTTGATATGATTATTTTTTCTAAGCATTTGATAAAAACTTGAAAGTAATTATTAAATAAAACTTTTATGGATATTGCTCAAAAATCTTTAAAGATTCATACAGAGTATGGAAAAAAATATACATACTCAAAACTCTTTTCCGATATTTGGAAGCTGTTCATTTTTTTATTGAAAATTTTAAAATAATCTTTCCCTGCGGTCGCTGGTTCAAACAGACAGTCAGAAATTTAAGAAATGCTCAGTCATATTAAAAAAAAAAAAATTAATATACACGCACGGCTTTTCTACAGTTATCTTCTATAACTATTAAATAAAATTATTTCAAATATTTTTTCCGTATTTTTTCTATCTACTATAAATTTTATCAAGTTATATATGTGCTTATAATTTCACTTATACAAACTCAATTCACTTTTATTTCAAACTATAAAAAACACGCTGTAATTTCGAAGTATACTTTTTGAAATGCGGCATTTTTATATTTATGACGCGCAATAGATTTATTAAGTTTTTACAATAAGTAAATATTTGAAGTTACTTTCTTCGAAAACTTTTATGCACCAAATATTTCTGAACAAAAATAGCTATTCAACATGTTTACTTTGCGAGTAATCGCTTTAAAAGATAACTCTACAAAATTTGTGTAGCTCAACGCTTTCGACAAGCTAAAACACCCAACAAGCAGTAATGTAATGTAGTTGTTGAAAAATATGTTTTCAACTTTCAAATAGCATTACATTTATGATTGTCAGATCAACATTTATGACCAGTTTAACTTAGTTTATTTTCATTCATTTATTCCGCTTTCAACTCTACGCACCCATTCAAACAACTGACGACAAATCAGGTAGCGAACAAGCAGGGTATATGGAAAAACAACAACTGTATAACAAGCAATTGGAAAGTGGCAAACAAATAACAGGAAAATCAAAAAAAAAAAAATCAAAAAACAGAAAAATAACATAATTTTTGGATAGAAGAAAAACTCGGAACTTGAAGAAAACATTTTAAGAGTCATAAATAGTAATAAACTAGTAAACAGGAACGAACGTTTAGAGCCAAGAGCTATCTAAGAAAATAGATAAGAAAAAAATACACACACACACACACACACACACACGCACAAAGAAAATTATTAAGAGAAACACGAAGAATGCAAGTAACCACAAAATGTTGATGGTGGTGAACAACAAGGCACACAAGAAGCGAGCTGCCAGCCGAGCTAAGAACAAAAACAAAAACAAATACTCGTAGCAAGTGATAACCTGGCGTGCAGGAAGAATAAGTTAAAAATGTAGTCTGGCAGAAAGTGTACGGCGAGATTTTGCTACGCTCCAAAAATGCCAAGTTGCAACAGAAGTTGTTGACTTTCATATTTTCTATAGATGAATTTTTATTTTTTATTTATTTCATTGTTTTTGTACTTTATTTTTACATTCATTTTATCTGACAAAAGTTGCTGTAAGCGTATTTCTTATGGCATAGTATAAATATTTGTGGTAGAAAAATTGTGTTACTTTGCTACGATGTGAAAGTAGCAAATATATATATATATATATATATATATATATATTGTATATTTATCTGTGTTAGACTTGTAAGATAACAAGCTGTGCGGTGAAGAGATTGTGCGTACAACTTTGGTAGAAAGTGGAGTGATCCAGTGCTACTAAGCTCTTTTTCTTTTTTGTTTTTGTTATGCAGAAAAAAATTAAAAATGAATAATTTTTCATGAAATTTTTCAAATATTTTCTAACACTCTATGGTATTGTTTTGAGCAATGACAAAGTGAGTTATGTTAAGTATTTTCGACGGAAATTCTATATCTATTCCAGTATTAGGTAGCGACGCAGCAAATATGGAATGGCACTTTATAGAGCGGAGATCACAAAAAGGTTTTAGGTAAGCACTTTAAAAAATGCAGAAAAAAATTATATGGTATTTTTAACAAAACGGGTGCTCTGAATTCACATTTATGATTTTTAATAAAAAAAAATCATGTTTTAATCGTTATTTTGTGATTTTTATTTTTTCGAACTAGCTCTTTAGTTTTTAATTATTATTTTTCATTTCAATTTGATCTACATATATAAATTATAAATTATATATATAATAAATAAAAAATTATAAATTTTATTTTTTCGATAAAAAATAATCGATAATCTTGGCTGTCAACTTACCCAATAATTTTTGATTGATATTTTTTGATTTCTTCAATCAAGTTTGTTCGGTACTTTTTAATTTTCATTTTTGCGATCAACTTTGTTCGATATATTGTGATTTTTAGTTTTTCGATCAAAAATAATCGCTATTCTTGGATGTGAAATTTGTCTATCATACTTATTTAATCGATATTTTTTCACTTTTATTTTTTCGATTAATCATAATCCAGAGAGTGTTGCCTTTTCTAAGTCTAGCATCAATAAAAAAAAATATTCTGTTAGCAAGGCACAAAGCAGAGTCTTGAGTTAATTGAAATTTAATTATCAAGGCAGTTGCAGAGGCGTTGAATTTTTGCTAAGACTTTCTAGCTGTTTACGTAACACAAACACGTTTTATCCGCCTAATGAAAACTGCAGACACGAGGGCTGAGTGATGAAATGATAAGCAATAGTTTGGCCGTTTCTACACTCAAAAAACAGAGAAAAAACAAAGAACTAAGAAAAATTTTCCTGATTTTGATTTAATTTTTTTTGCAATTTGCAATTAAGTAAATATTCTCCCATTTGAGTAAAAGTATCTTCAAAATGAATAAACATTAGTGCATATTTCTTAATCGCCATTTCATTACCATTTTGCTTCCTTTTTCTAACTGCGTTTCTTCAATCCAGCCAAGTTTTTTTTACCAAACACAGCACGATAAAACTACAGAAAAGTATGCGCTAGAAATCTCTATTTTGTCTCGTTTATTTTTGGTTTTTTTTTTCAAACCCTAACCATACATTCTATCCGTACTTTCTTAACCTTCCTAAAAAGTCAGCGCTCACGAAAATATTGCAACAGTAACATATCTACACTACATTTAAAGATATCTAAAATGTTAGGATATCTTGCTTGCAAACGGCAAATTTATGCTATCTTAGAAAAGCTAGCTACCCACGTACACAAACTTTTTGATGCTGCTTTCTGAATTTTTTTGTGTTTCTTTCTCCCATCATTTGTCCACACCTTCAGCTAAGTGTAGCTCTTTAAGTTTTGCGCGATGAACGATCGATATTTTATCAAACTTTTTGTTTGTTGAATGTGTCACAAACAACGGCTGTCAGAAGTGAGCTTAGCAACTTATTACGAAAACAGCAAACACTTGCTTTCTGCACAAAACTTTATTCGCACGCTCCAGGTCTTAGAGGGTTCGAAAGTGATGTTGTGGGAAACAAAAAAAAAACAAGTCCTGAATACTGTGAGAGAATTTATACTAACAAAAAATTGTTCGCTATAGCCAAAAATTTTGAGCGAAATTTTCGCATATACGCAAAAAATTTATCACTTGGTGATTTTTTAAATATTTTTAACACTGAGTTGTATTTGCCAGTTTACAAAAAAAAGTAGCTCGTTCTATAACAGAAAGTGTATAAATTGAAATTTTAAGCTTTGTACAAAATTTATAAAAAATAAAAACAAAATGTATAAAATTTTCGAAGTTTTAAATAAATTTTTTAGGAAACTTTCGGGTATGCTGTCGTGTGGATTAGTTGAAGTGGCTTAAAATTCTTTCTCACTTTTAAAATTTTTTTGGAATTTTTGGTATTCGCAAACTATTTCCGCATCTAGTTTTTTAGCAAAAGATATGATTAAAAAAAAAACGGGAATATGGAAAAATATTCTTAAAACCGAACTTAAAAACTTTTGTCAAAAATCAAAAAAAAAAAACATTCAGTCGCTTCAGACTTACAGATTTTTTGCTTGAAATTCACAATTCCTCAAAACTGCATAGCCAAAAGTTTTCTAAAAACACTAAAAAAAAAATTTTTATTTGAAGGAAATTTTTTTAAATTTCTATAAATTTGGTATACAGTGTGAATTTTAGTGTATATGCTTTTTCTTATGGAACAAACTAACAATTTTTAAAACATCAGCATTTAATAATTTTTCGAAATTTGGTGCACAGTTTGAATCTTTAGTTTATATGCTTTTACTCAAAGTACGATCTAAATCTTTATTAAAAAAAATTAACAAAATCGTTTAAGCGTTATAACATTGTAAATATTGTGAACCAATCACAATGTTTTCAGTTGTTTGAGTCAAGCTATAAATGTATTTTTCTTTCACACATAAAAATTGAGTTTTTACACCGGCAACCTGGAATGTAAAATTCACCAAATTTTCACGAAATCCCTCATTAATTAGATGAGCTCGAGTGGACAGAGCAAATGAAAAAATTTAATTATCAAAATTGTAAAAAAACAAAAATCCTACAAAATAGCAGCATTGACGATGGAATGAAAGAGAAAGAGCGAGTGGGACCACCAGCTCGCATAAACTTCTTGCTGACGAAAATAAACTTTTAATATAAGCAAGAATTTATTTGCTTTTGTAAAAGTGTCAAACCTGAGCGTTAGCTGCGTTGGTGTAACATTTTACTTCATTAAACTAACGCAGACTTTCACAAGCTTAGCGTTAGCGTTTACGCGTGCCACTAAGATTAGTTGCGCCACTTTTGCCAGCGCAAGATAAACGCCACCAAAGTGTAGAAAAACCGACATATCGACACAAAGAAAATAATATGAAATTACATTTTGAGTAGAAAAAGAAAAAGTTTGTTAACTTTGCTAAAAGTCAAAGTTGATGAATCTGTTTGGCAAGCCGGCGTACGTAGTGAGAGTATACAGAAAAATATTTAACAACATACATATATGGGGCCAAGTTTGACAGCCTATTGCTTGGTGTTGCACTGCCGAACATTTAATCATTAAATGTTTGCTCGGTGTGAACATCTAAATGAATAATGAGATTCGAGCATCAAGCGAGCGGATGAGAGAGCAAAAAAAAATAGTTGGGGCGATGATTTTAGGTTACGTATACGCCATGTTGCGTAGCATCCGCAAGTCTGCGACTGCATGCGCTTTTAGTAGCGATTTCAAGTTTCGTGCGAAAAATAAAATATGTCAAAACGGTGGCGCAAAATAATAAAGTGAGTAGTTCTTAATCTTGCGAGGGTGATTTATTTCATAAACCTAATTTAGTGCAGCAAAGATAATGGAAAAATACAAATAACGTATTATTGGAAACTTTTATATTCATGTCAGAACTGTTCCGCAACTGCATAAAATATTCCGGCGTTTGGGAGTTCAGGTTTTATGAGAAAAATTATACAAGTATGTACAGTTTACATATATTAAAAAAAAGTTTGATTCAAAATTTAAAATGTGGTTTAATACGAATAACTTTATCGTCGTTGAATAAAAAATCTAGTTTTTAAATTCCCAGATTTTACTATTGACTTATTTATTTTTCAAATTTATAAAAGCCAGTGTAATCTCAACGCTCTAGATATTATTTTTAATGTTACCCAAACATCGGTTTTGCTATATTCGATTATTCTCAAAAGCAAATATTTCATTTTTATGCACCATTATGAATTTAAATACCTATGTGAAATAAAATTCGAAATCAGTCTTTAAGTATTACACTGCACTTTTTTGTTTTACTTATACTTTCAGAAAATCTCTGGAAATTTTTAATTCAGCGCCACTTAGCTAAATTAAATGGCGTCATGCAAAAAACAAAAAAAAAAAATTCTGGCAAAAAAGATTTTCGAAGAATACAAATTTATTGCAATACATGTAAGTTATCATTTATTTAATTTTATCCTAAAATTATGTTGGATATAGGCAAAAGCGAAAACTAAACAGCGTTAACTTTAGATCACTACTTTCCAAAAAATAAACAAAAAAAGTAAACTTGAGCTCAAAAACTATTCTTGATATAAAAAAGGCGGTCCGCTTTTGAAAGAATTTTTAGAAGAGTAATGTTTGAATAAATATTACAAATCCCTGCAACGTATTTCAATATTATTTCAAGAGCTTTGAAAAATCAAGTTATATCGAAAAAAAAAATATTTATATCAAACAAAATTTTCAGATTTAGCAAATTCCTTTGAAATCTGAATATGAAATATACAATTAGCGAATGCGTTTATTTTAATTTGCAGTTGATTTAACATGCAAATAAAGTTATGTAACTTATATAATTGTCGATCGAAAAATAATAATTTATATTTTTTTTTTTTTGATTTTATTTTACTAAAACTGTTTTTAGTAAATTTAAAAAAAAAATAAAAAAATTGCAAAATATGAGGCTTGAAACGAAATTTCTAAATTCAAAAAATAAATTTTAAATATTACTGCAAAATATATTGTTAGTGAAAAAAACTAACTTTAAATTGCATTCAGTTGATTTTACATGCAAATAAGAATATATTATTTATATAAATAAAATCACTTATTTGGGGTTTGTTGTAAAAATTTTTTGTTTAAAGTTAGATGTTAAAAATTTGTATATTTTCTTTGTTGTAATGCTAAAAATAATATCGCAATAAATATTTCTATCGAACGAAATTTCTAAATTTAGTAAACTAATTTTAGTTCTCATATGTAAGTTCCCATACTTTTACAACAATAACACCAAAAATAATACCAACAAACACTCTCATCAACGCGCCAACAACCGCAGTGCAGAGGCAAACTCAATACCAATCCATTGGCGTTTGCCAGCCCCCCCCCACCACATATATGTACATAGATAAATATTTCCCTACAAATATCCCAATAGCCATTTCAGTAAGTGGTTTTTTATTTCGAAATTTGCGTTGATACCAAATTTAGTTTCAAACACTTATTATATTTAAGAAGAATATTATGTCAGAATATGAAAGAAGAAAGTGTAACAGTTTTTGTGACATAAATAGTTAAACTAAATCAAGAAGAAGAAATGTCACTTAATTGTTAATACTTTTTCATTTCGATCAATTTCAAATTCATTTATTTAAAGCTAGTACAATTTCCCATTAATTTTCTAATGGAATTGCAAAAATTTGTTTTATTCACACAAATTAAAGGAAATTTCATTAGCTTAATACAAATATAAAAGAGTTGGTCAAATATGTTCAGAGTTAATTACCATTAAGATCTCAAGAAATCTAAATTTAGTTGTATCTCAAAAACTGTTCAAATTTTTTATATTCTTACTTTATGCTCGAATTTAGCGGAATATTTTGTTTTAGAATATATATTAAAGTAAGATTAGACAATTTTTTCAATTTCAAATTTTTTTAAGAATCTTATTTTATGCTTTTAAGTTTATTTATACTTTTAAGTTTACTTTACCTACTGGGCATATGAATATCTAATATAAAATATACATAGGTATTACTTTCATATCAAACAAACAAACAGACGCGTACGAACACACATACGCGTACATCGGAATTGTCGCCAGTTATTTAGGTAATAGCAGTCATCGGTATTGTAAAATATGAAATTGGAAAAGCAATTTTACAGCAACAACAACTAGAACAACTGTAATACAAAAAAAAAAAAAACAAAAAAAAAAAAAACGACAAGTAAAAAAAGATGGCGCGTATTAGAGTGACCCACTTACGTGCGATTGTAAAGGGATACGCAATTAAATGACATTGGTGGGAGAAGAGTAGCAGGAAGCAAGACGATAGTGAGAGAAGTACAAATGTAGTTGAGTGCATAGGCAGAGAAAGCCAGAAAGCCAATGACAGCAGGGCTATGAGGAAATGTACGTTATAAATAAATAAAAGTGTGTCTATATATTACAATACAAAAAAAATCTATTTTTCTGCAATTAAATAAACGCTTAAAGTTTGACAAACCCTCTTAGAGTCCTTGGTTTTTTAAAAAAACGTATTCAATGTATGTAATTAAATTTTCCATATACCTTTCGCACGAGCACTTAATCTGCTATATTCATTTCTGGCATGCCTTCTGTCCCTTTATGTAGGTCATAGGCGCTTTTTTCAAAACCACTGAGAACCTTCAGAATTCTTATTAGCGGCATTATATGAGTCTCAATCAATACCAGCCCAGTAAGTTGGCATGCATTGCATATAAAACCAAAATAAAAAATCAATCATTCACTCTTGGAGCTGCAGTCACTCAAACTCATCAATACTGCAGTCAATTGCGCCATTATGTCTGTTAGTTGGAAATGATTGAAGCAACACTCGGTCTTCCTACTTTTTTTTTTTTTTTGAATACGCAGGCTTCTTGCCTGCTGGGAAATTGCTCGAATTCAAATAGGCATGGCCAATAGTCATTCAGGCATTTAAGATGTCAGGCAATCAAGCCAATAGCTCAGCAAGCATTCAGTTAATAATAAATGTCAACATTTTTTTTGTTCGATTGTAGTTTTACGACAAGCACGCTATTTTTAGTACGTCGCCGAACCCTGTGGCATTGTCATTGCGTAGAGAGCATGCTGGGTGTGGGTCTTTTGTTTTAATTTTTAATGCTACATTATAAATAAACGTTTTAATTTGTTTGAAAATTGTTGCTCTAAAAGAGTGTAAACGTTTATTTTTGACAGTGGTGCATATGCTGGGTGTAGGGACTAGATTTTTTTAACAAATTTTTCTAACTTAAACTATTAGGATTCAAATAACAATACGTTGCCTGATTGAGATCGAGAGCTATAGCCATATTGGCATAACTAAAACTATCGATAACTATACTGATAACAGTGCCGATATTAGCAATATAAATGATAAAAATATCGTTCACTATATGATAAATATTCACTTTGAAAGTATTTCCCTGTACCATAATGGAGATTTGATCAAACCCCTTAGTTTAAACCATTACTAAAACTCCATAATAATTAGAGAATGTTTTCTCGATATCGATAAATCAATAGATATAATGCCCTAATATTATGCCGTTCATTTTTGAGGAAAGAAAGCTAGCTATATTCGGCGTTAAAAGTTCATATTCTAATCTACTTGTGACTAACATGATTCAAATACAAGAATTCGCAATTCTAATTTTTCTTAAAAACAGTTTTAAATTTATTTTAAATAAATCTATATTAAGACAGAAAACAAGCTGTTTGGAAACCGCCTATCTTTTTATCAAGTGTGTCAAGGTATTTAAATAAATAAAAGCCAACCGATCTGTTACTCGCCACATATCGCTCAAACTGTTAATTCCACTGCCTTCAGTATACATAAAAAATTTAACAGTTTTGATACCTCTGTAATGCTTTGTTTAGGTGCATACAAAATAGTTGGATTCCGTCGTTATACGGGCTTTTACTACTAGTAAAGAATAACTCTTGAGTTTTACAGAAAAAAGTCCAACGGCTTGAAAATCTCAGCAGTGAAACTACTTTACTTTATGTATACATAAATGAAACTAAAATGAATTGCAAAAAAAAACCTCAAAATATCAAAAACTAAGTGATCACTTTTATATCTAACACTATAATCGTGTATAAACATTGTATATGCCTCCTAACATCTCTGGGCCCCAAGGATAAACAAAATCTACATATCACAAAAGGCTGTCAGCAGACTTCAATTCAATTCCATTTTTCACGCATTGCTTTTAATTTTCGTTGCCGCTTTGGGATCATTTTTTGCCTTGTCTACACTGCTTAGTGCGAAAAGGCGCTAAGTCGACAACAACATACTTTGATTTTGAGAAAAATGAAGCGTGCTTTGTCTTTTTTTATTGCTACAGATTGAGCCACGCCTTTTTTTGTTTTGTCATAGTTTTAGCATGCAAATCATGTAAGATTTCCCCAGTACTTGTACTACAGCGCTCGCCGTCAGAATATGCAACAAACTCCTTTCGAAAAAATGCGAGTTAGGGCCCTATACTTTTTACTCAACGACCAACAACTATGTATAGAAAAAAATATTTTTGGCAATTCTTGACACACCCGCCCTTTTTCGTATTCCAATCAATTTCTTTGTGGCTATTTTTACGTGGCCGCAATTACGTTGCATATTCTTGGACGAATTAATAGGCACACGCAGATATTTTATCCCCCACATAACACACACACACACAAAATAGCAAGACACAACAATTTTGCGCACCGCCATGTGCTCCGTATAGCCGAACTTTTGCCTAGCATTTCACTTCACTTCCAATCGTTATTGCCATGCGAAACGCCTGCTGGTTGCCACGATTTCCTTCATACTTGTAACGGAAATTGCTTTCATGTTGCGCGCGCGCGCGCACCTTCCTTCCGTTTGATTTTCCGTTAGGTGTCCTTTGCATTTCTACTACATTGCTGAACTCTTAGACGATTCAAATTGAGCAGTGATCCGAATTGTATAGCGAGCGCGATTTGATTGGATGGAGAGAATCAAATGAGGGGTTCGAAAGCAACAGCAGCAGCAACAGCAATAATAAAGCAGAGGGGGGGCAACCAACGCACATGAAATTAGGTTAAACAACAAGGGGCAGCGATAATTCTAGCAGTCATGCCAATAGCACAACAACAACGATTCCGAAATATGTGTGTTTGTAACAATAGCAATACAGTGTGCTGGAAGGTGGAGGGCAATATTTTACATTGCTGCACTTCAATGCGAAAATCGCATGGCTAACCAGCTAACCCAGATTAGGGAACCCGCTTGCATTCACAAATTTGACTTTAAGCCACCAACACCGCAGAAATAAAATAAAAATATCTCTACTGCTGCTTTTGTAATGTATTGGGCATGGTTCTTTCGTTGTCGCTGCGTCCGTAACGTTTTGAATTTTCATTCACCAATTATATGGCAATAACTGCGACCGTAGATGTTATGATTAATTTTGAAGAGGGTTGAAGGTCGCCAACGTTTGATGGTTGATTGGCCACAGTTGGAGAATGTGCTATGTAAAGGGTAGTAGTAGCCTTTGACAACCTAAAAATAGCACAAATACTATTAGAAGCGAAATATATTATTTTTTTTTGTTTTTTTTTTTATAGAAATTTATGCATGTACCGTGTGAGTTAAGTTCGTAATTGGGTTGAGATATTAAAAAATTTATTTAAGTGGACGTTTCATGGTCATATTTTCGACTAAATTGCGACTGTTGGCAACTCTCACGCAAATTTAGAAAAGTTTCAAATTTAGATGGATATAGATACGTGAATATACATATGTTTTATTTTGCTTTCAACATTCTAGCTCAACACTTTTTAGAAATGACCTACTTCACTAGCGCGCTGAAATAGAAGCACGAAATCAGAAATATACTATAGATATAACAAGACCCGGTCCATTATTTATGATTAAGTCGTATCAATCCAATCTTCAAACTCTGTACAAATTTGAATAAAGTTCAAAAAATTTTTATCAAAATTTCAAACTATTTTTTTTTTTAATTTTTTATAAAATCGCAGTTTATTATACAACAAACGCGTATAAATTAAACTCCCAAACTTTGTGCAAATTTTACTAAAATTTCAAATCTTTCGATCCTTTGTTTATTACTTACTAATTTTATTTTTAAAAATCTTACTAAAACGCAGTTGAATCTACGGTTTAAAATCCATATAAATTCAATATACAAACTTTGTGCAAACTGTACAATAATAAAATTCAAAAAGAAAACAAGGTTTTTTAAAATAATTTCTAAAATTTGTTTGTGTATTCAATTTTATTTAATGCAGTATAAGTTTAAATTATTTTCCTTATCCGTGCTGGTCATTTGTTGCCATGTAAAAAATGCTCGCAACTCTGAAGTGAATATAAAACCGGAACCATCGTTTTCTAAAAGTCTTTTATTTGCTATACCAGATAGCAAGTGGCTCTTGAAGCTCAACAGGCTCACATGATAACATTGAAGCTTGCTTAAGAAATTTATCAATTTAAAAATGGGAATATCTTTAATTTAAGTTCAGTTTTTTACCAGAAAAAGCAAGAATTTTTTTTATGAAAAGCTAAGGGTGCAACAAACGCCCCAATTAAAAACTTGGGTATGTAACGAGCATCGGCGAATGAAAATGTATTTCATACCATCTCTATATATAACAAATTTTTCACAAGTGAGTTGAGAATTGCGTAATGCCAATCATTCAGAGAGTTTCGGTTTCACAAGGCTACACTTTACCAAATACTATTGGCAATTCTCGCTCTGTTCGAAAACAGCAAAGAGTTTTTTTACAATTACCTTCCCTCGAAATAGCAGCTATATTTTGTACCACGGTAAGTTTTGTTGTTTTTTTTGCCAACTGTCAAATAAATAATTAGCCTTGAACTCATAAAATTATTGTTGATATTAAAAAAAAAAATAGGCCGAAAAACTTAATATATTTTTGGTAATGAAAAAATCGTACCGCTCATTTGAATTTTGACCCACTGTTCTTCAGCATTTCTATTTATATACTCAATTGCGTAGCTGTCTACCACTTCATGATGGCTTTCACAATTTGTTACTTTACATTGCCTACAAATGTAGATGGAATACGATACCCAGCAGAGAAGGGTCACTGGCTCATTTTTTTTTCTACATTTTTTGCTAATTACTTTCAGTTCAACCCTATCTCGTAACTTTAAAACAATAAAAGATTAAAAATCGCGACGGTGATAATCGTTAAGAAAAAAATCTATACAATTGTAAAGATAATAGTTAAAAAAAAAACGACCGCTTCAATGATAACGATACCCCTGCAAAATCGGTAGCTATTGCGATGCCGATGACCGATAACAACACGAGCGCATTCAATGATTATAAAATTTATGAACTGGTATTTCAAAACTGTACAAACTCCACATTTTCCATCCCATGCTGACGAATTGCTACGATATTTTTTTCCTTCAGAAAGAGAAAATAATCGTTATTTTGTGCTATGCTAATATGACTTTATTTTTATTTAGAAGATTTCTTGTTTCAAATAGTTAGTTTCAGATTTTTATTTTTGATTCGATCAATAATTTGTGACCTTTATTTGTTTGTTCAAAACTCATAAATCGTAGTACTGGCGTTGTTGCTGTTTTGCTCGTCGCTGACAAACTTGTTACGTTTATTTCTACCGAAAAATGTGTTATCAAAAAAATAATAAAAATCACAAAATATTTATCAAATAAAAATCTGATCGAGCAAATAAAAATTAAAATATGACGATCAAACTTGATCGAAAAAATACAAATCACAGAATAACGATCAAATGTTATCGGAAAAATGTATCGATAAAAAAATCACAAAATATATATCGAATAAAATAACAAAATAAATAACGATCAAATATTATCGAAAAAATGTTTCGATAAAAAAATCACAAAATATTGGTAAAATTTGATCCAAAAATTTTTATCGAAAAAATAAAGATAAAAAATACAAATCACAGAATAACAATTAAATAATGATTTCATTAATAAAAATTATAGCAATCACGGTTCTGTTAAAATTACATCTTTACTTTCAACCCCAAATTCTAATATTGCAGCTAAATTCGCAATTTTTCGTTGTTTTTATGTTAGTATATAACCTTGAAAATTATTTTATAAAGTCAGAAGACAGCTATTTTTATGCAAAAGCAATAGCAATTTTGTAAAAAGATTAAATTTTGATTATTATACGGATTTAAGAGAAATCAACCAAACTGAACCACAGCTTTATTTCACTGCCTTAAAAATTCTCTACAATGTAACAGAATAATCCACAATAGTGTCATAACTGCTACACATATACATGGATAGCTTTGTGTATGCATTTAATGCACATCTTCGGTCGTTTCAGTGTGTTGGTCATTTACGTCAACAGTTGTTCAAATAAGCTAAGCCGCAGCCACAATGAATGGGGTATACGATACGTTAAAAAGTTTACCAACGGTGAGGCAGGTGTAAAATATACAAATACGTATGTGTGTGTGTGTGTGTAGAGGTAAGCTTACAACAACTATGACAATTAGAATAATATCAACAACAACAATAAAAACCAACTACCTACTCTTGAATTAATTCGAGACAGTTGGAAAAGTAAAAAACTTTAGCTAAGGCTTATAACTACAATATGGAAATTATGAAAATTGAAAGTAATGATGGGGAGCAGTAGAGCAAAAACAAAAAAAAAAAACAAACAAACGGCAGCCAAATGGAAATATTGTGTTCACAAAGAATAGGCAAGGTGGCAAGCCAACTGACCGTCCTTCACTGCACTGATTTCATTTTATTCTTCCACTACTTTTATTGCCCGACTGCTTTCAGTTCAGGGGGCAGCTAGCTGTTTACTGTGGCTATAGTTATGGTTATGGTTATGGTTGGGGCTGTGGCTGTGCTGGTGCCAGTGACAGTGACTGTGACTGTGACTGTTTGCTCAGCATTTCCTAAGTGGTAAATATTTTCCCAAGGAAATTCAAATTGAGTTTATTCGAGACCAAGTGCTAAGATTCGCCATCCCGCGGCAATAGAGAGTGAGAGGGTGGTTGTTGAAGAGAATCGTTAGAGGAAAAGTTGGAATGAGTGCATTTTATATTAATTTAACGCAGCGATATTTATAGTATTTGTTGGACATAGTGCTTTTGTTATTGTTGTGCTTATTATAATCACGGTATTTTGTTATTGTTTCCCACAAGTTGTTCAAGTGCTGAATTTCACATTTTCCACGCTGTTTTCGTAAATAATTGCCTAAGTACGCCATTTCATTCATTATTTCTAACAATGCGTTGTTTTTGTTATTTTTGCTCGCTATTTATTTTTAAGCAGTTGTTGACATTGAGCAGGTGTCGATTTCAGAAAGTGGAATTTAACAAAGATTTAATATTAACACAATGAAAGTGGAATTTCAATGGAAATGACAATGGCAAATGAATGGATGAATGGTGGTGGAGCATTTCAGGTGTCTGCCCAAGAGAATGAGAAATAAAAGAAGTAGCAGTAGAAGAAGACGAAGTGAGATAAAGTAGAAGAAGAGCATGCAGAGCCAGAAGCATCAAAGATGAGAGGGCTGGATAATTGTAAATGTGAGACATTAGGGGCAAACTATTGTGAGTTGCTCGAACTTTAGCTAACTTTAACATTTTGCTTTTACTGCAATCGTAATTTTATATTAACTTTGAAATCAGAAAATATCAGCCACCCTTCACCTTTATTGCAATTTACGAGAGTGTGTAGCTATTTATGTAGCAGGCGAAGCGAAGCGTAAATTGAAAGCTTTTGAGAGCGAATTGTGATGTGCGAAGTGAGTGTAAAAAAAGTGTTAGAATAAATAACGCGTTCATTTGATGATTTTTGGCATTCGTTCGTTTTGCACATCAGATTTCATTTGCGCAGCAATTGATGTGCCATAAAGCACCGAAGCATACAAAGCGCGCGTTTCTTGGAAATCTCAACTGACTGCTCAAACTTGTCGCCTGTCAATTAAATCCCAGCTGCTAGGCTGCAGGCATACAAAAAAAAACGTGTAACTGAGGGATAACTGTAGTAGAGCAGATATTAGAAAATTGCAAACGAAAAAAATATATAAAAACATGACAATATAAGCAGTGAGAGAGCAGCAAAAAACATGTCATGCTTTAGCGCCTAAAAGTAGTCAGCGTCTGCATGATTGCTGCACACGAAATTTTACTTTTCTCAACGCCATGAAGCGACAGTAGCCAACCCACACAACAACAACCAAACTGTCACATCAAATTAGCTGCATAGCTGCTGGTCAAGATTTTCGCCAACTCGCATCCAGCACAAAGTGTCACGCAGCTGTCACAGATCACTGTCGCAATATTTTGTGACAGAAATATATATTTATTTTTGTTTTTTTGGAAATGCAGGATAATTGAAATTTTAAACAACAACGAATAGGTTTATCATGGAGACAATAATACGCCTCTAATGCTGAAACCTTGTGCCCACAAATCATGGACTATGAAATCTAGACTATAATTTTTAATCACTTTCTTTAAGTAGCATTATATTGAGCGCTACAATGTTTTTTGGCGACAATGTTGCGCATTCCTTTCATACAAAAATCAGTTTTTCTTGTGCTACAATTTCTTGTAGTATTATATTTACGCCTCTAATATCAAGCAATAACAAAAATCAACTAATCTATATTGTGAGTATTACTGTGCTTAAAACTATGCTAAAGAAAATTCTTAATATTCATATGTATATGATTTTTCGGCCTGTTTTTTATTAAACGATAATATTAATTTGTGAGCTCAAGGCCACTCCCTACCACTTCTGACTGTTGTTGTCTTTTTTCCAATATACTCTTCCTTATACACTGGCCTTGAGCTCACAAATTAATATTATCGAAAATTCTTAATTTGAAAAATATTTAGTAATACAGTATTAATATTTTATTGCGCTTTTTGAAGCTTTCAAAATTAAGTTTTTGCGGCTTAGTTTTAGGCATAGGAATTATCATAATAGAGAAGCCGTGCGTTTTTGCGGCTGGGTAAGAATAGGATAATTAAAATGCGAAAATACGAAATGATTTGTCAAAAAGTTTTCATTCCCATTCTACTTTTTTAACGGCGTTATAGGCGTGCAATCGATTTTGGGACCGATTCAGCAAAGTATACATATATTATATATTTCCACACAATTTTAAAAATCACGCCCACATTTTAAGACAAATAGATTTATTTATTTGATATTCTAGTGATCGCGTTAGTTATTTTCGTGGAGAATTGTATTAACGTAAAAGTGCGTCATTTTCAAAATTTTGAAGTGGTTTGATCTCTATTTTACGCTCACGACAGAAGGTTGTTAACGCTCTCAAGATAAAAAATGATTTCTGGTGTTTTATTTAATTTACTTTATAGGTTCTAAGTATTCAATTTTTTTAATTAATTTTATATATTTCTCTTTTTGGTTTTTTGGAAATTTGATACATAAAACAAAACTCAATTCCTGGTATTTATGTTTTCCTTGTGCGCAGGCATAGCGGGCTTACTGCATGTAAATTATCATTTTTTGTAAATCCATATTTATTAACCTTTGCGCTCGAAAAATAAATACTCCTTTTTAATAAAGTAGAAAAACAACCAAAGCGCGCTTAATGAAGTAGCTTTTTAATCGCATAGCTACTTGCCTCGGTCGGTCGGTGGGGTCATGCCCGCCGCTATGTGAATGGATGAGCGCTGCTTCAGAGGGTCGCACTCAAGTGCAAACCGTCTGCCTGTTGTCAACTTTGATACTACTGATTTTGTCACCCCTTTGCTTTGCTTTGGCCCTTTACAATATAATATAATTCCACCGTTGTTGTTTTATTATTTTTTTTTTTTTTGCTATACAAGCACTGCCATTGTTATTGTAGCTAATGCAATTTACACCTTCCACACTCCCTGCCCACACCAACGCACACACACTGAAGCTGTCTAATGAATGTAGCTACCCAAATTGCCACACGACCACCCTCTGGGAATGCATTGGTTGCTATTTTTTTCTGTCATCCTGCTGCACCGCAAATTTCCATTTGAAGCGGTAGAACGACTTGGGAGAAATATGTCTTCAGTACACAGATCAGTGCGCCACAACTTCTTGTTGCCTTTGACAAGTGGCTGCGAGGGTTCATCGTCGACGTCGTTCATTTGACAGTTGAGTGCTAGAACACTCTGCACCTGCTACCAACTGACATTGCTTTTAATCCGTTCACGACGTTACACTAGTACAGAGGGGAATTCTGCACTAAGCAATGGGGTAGAATTGTACACCTTTTCACACCAAATCAACGCTGAAGTAGCGCAGCCAACTTCATACAGGGCATATTTCAGAGCTTTCATTCAAATCTATGCCCTGACTCGGGCTCTTAAAGCCTACTGTTTGCTTTGCTCGCTTTTGTTGTCTTGTCTGGGATACGACGCACATTTCATGCATTGCCATTGGGGTAACCTACGATGCCTTCTTCGGTATACAAATTGTATTGCTCCCCTTTGAGTTTTCAGGCAATTTCATGCGTTTTTTTGAAGTAGTTAGTATAATATTTTTTGTTACTTACTGTCGCAGCCTACGCTGCTGCGAGTTACATACTTACCAGAAATGGCAGTAATATGAAGACAAAAGGCGAACCCTCTTTTTCATAAACTCCTGCGGTGAGCCGTGTCTGCTAAATTTGAAAAAAAGGGGAGCGCTTAAGAAAATGCTCCCCATGCTTTGTGTATAACTTACAAATCGTTAAATTATTATTTCACAGACGCTTGAAAAACTGTCAAGGAAATCCGTGTAAAATTAGGGGGAAATCAAGGCAATTTGTATAGAGTCAAGGCAGTTCAAGGGAAGCCAAGTCAAGCCAAGGCAAAAAATACAAGGGTCAAGTGCGACGCGCGATGGCATGGTCGCCAAACAAAGTATTTACGTATGAAAGTGTGTGTGTGTGTGGCTTCTTTTTAGGAAATGTACCAACAACTTACGCTCAGCAACGGATGATGTCTAGACAACTCGTTTGTCGGAAGGTTTTTTTTTATTTTGCTTTTGTATGTCATGTGCAAAATTGGTTGAAAAATGGGGCACACAAAAATATGCATAAAATAAAATAACGGAAACAAGTGTAAATGCCATACAAGGCAAACGAAAATGTAGCATGACTGCGAAAAAATATGGGTCGCTGCGTTTTTAATAACATACTCGATGGTGTACAGTGCGCGCGAGTTTATTTGCAGTTCAAGGCTAAAGTTATAATTGCAGCTTAAGTCGCTTGTTTTGAAGTGTTTCACAAGTTCAGCTTTACGTTAGCGCCGTATGCCGTATACTTTATTGAATGTTAAATACAAATTATTGAATTTTGCTATGTATAGAACAAACACCTTAGTACTAAGTAAGTTCTCCTTTAATTGGCTATTAGAAAACTCGCTAGATGGCGCTGGAGACGAGTGATTCAGAAAATTTTTAGTTGTAATTCAATTTTTATGAAACTGAAATGGTATGCTGCACTTGCGACAAGAAATACTTTAATTTTAGTCCTTTTTTAGTTTTAAAACTGATTTTAAATCTAAATAAATTGTCCGAAACTACTGAATAAATTTAAGTAAAATTTTCGGAGGTTGTTTCTAGCATATCTGGTCCTACTACAGGTTACTAGAAACCTCGCTAGATGACGCTAGAGTCAAGTTTTTTTGGAAAAGTTATATTTGTGAACCGATTTTGTACGCTGTTTGCATGATGAGCAATTACGAACAATGAATCCGGTAGGTGGTGCTGTATTCGAGTTATACCAATAAACTGTATTTATGACCCGGCAAAGTATTTTATTTTAGAGGCTACTCAAGCAGAAATATTTTCTTTTACATTATAGGTCATTAAATTTTCATTTAACTAATTTCATGTGACATTTTCACTACGAATGTTAATTTTCCTTCTCGTCATGTTTCTCAAGTTCATAATGTACGTATTAATTTTTAGAATGATAATAAAGTGCAATAAATTCATTTTTAGAAAATTTGTTTGCTTTTCATCAAATTTTACATTCAATAGCCGTCGACACGACTGTAAATAATTTCATAAACCGTCTGAAAATTTCAATCATTTGAGCTAAGTGAATGAAATTACTTAATTGTGAAAATAAGTATTCCATTTGTAATTCTTCATACTTCTGTTTGTTCCGTTATCTCGAAATACTTTTTAATTAATTCATATTCTTTTTTTCAATCTACTATATCAGAAATTCATGTTGTGCTTCTTTTTCCTTCTTCACCTCACAACAGTTACGCCATTTGTACATTTTATTTGCCATACGCTAGCCATGCATAAATCATATCGATGAAATCCGCTTCTCAGCATCTCCATTACTATTTTTAGCCACCCATAATTTTTAATTGCTAATTGCAGACAAGTTTTGGCAGGATTTAATTACTCTTCCCTCAAACAACTTTGGATTTTTGTATCACCTGGCTGCCCACTGTTGTCGTCATGGTTGCCGCATTTTGCTAACTGCCGTGGGGGAGCCGGCTGCAAAAGCTATGTATATCCAATCGTGCAAATATTTCACACCTACACGATTTTATTTTATGTGCATACATACATACATATGTACATATGTATACATCTATATAACAACTACAGCTATATCATGGCATTTCCAATTCACTGTCATATTTCCGCTCATTCATAACAGCGCGCCGCAAAGTTAACCCGCGCTCGGGCCTGCTGGTCGGCCG
The DNA here is from genome assembly GCA_951828415.1 of Anomoia purmunda. NCBI lineage: Eukaryota > Metazoa > Arthropoda > Insecta > Diptera > Tephritidae > Anomoia > Anomoia purmunda. The sequence goes on from OX639997.1 coordinate 115,821,548, forward strand.
AGGATTACCATTACAATTCCTGTGCTTTGCTATTTGTTGTTCTATCAAATCCAAAAATCCATTGTTTTTTAGCAGTTTTTTTCTTTTGTTTCATTTCGGCGGTTGTTTTTTCTCTCCCGCTTGGCGGATACAAACGAATAATTGGGAGCCCATATTGGTTTTTTTCTGTTGTGCCAAAGGCGTATACAATTCGTTTTGTTTTCTTCTTATTTCTAGAAAATCATGATCGTGCTTTGATTTTCTGCGTTTTTTTTTTTTTTGCTTTTTGAGTTGATTCTCCTGGCATTTGTTGGAAATTCAATTAAGAATTGCCAATGCAATGGATCTGTGAGCAACGATTGGATTATTTGAGTCTGCCACTTTTTCACGATGGGTCTCTGATTAGTTGTAGGGGTGTGTAGTTTGAAAATGAAAATTGGTTGTCAAGCGATAGCAATATGAATTCGTAGTAAGCGAAAAGCGAATGATTCAATATGTACGGATATATTTATGTATGGAGGAGTTGATGATTAAATCTTTCGTCATCACCGGTGTATTTCATTGGTGGTTCTTGATGGTTGCATTTTGTATAGAAAAATTATTGATTTCTGTTTTTTGATGAAATCACTCGCACGGTGACTATTTTTTTATTTACGCACAATGATTTTCCGTTTTCATCAATCCATTCTGAATTCATCGGAAAATTTTCTAAAAATTCTGATAACAAATTTTTGAAATTTTTCTGAAATTTTTTTTGAAAATTATGTTTATGTAAAAATATAGTTTATTCTATAGCAAATACCATATGATATAAAATTTTAAACTTTGTAAAAAAATTTTGCAAAGTTGAAAAGAAAATTGGCAGTAAAATTTAAAAAAATCGTAGCCAGAATTTTGAAAAACATTTTGAGTGTGCACGTTTTTAGACATTTTAATTTCATGTCAGTAATATAAAATGCAAACTTAAAGAGGCTCAAAACTACCGGTGATTTTTGAATAATGGCGTTCCGCATTTTTCTCCACTTAACGCGTGAAGAATTATTATTTTTATATGGAAGAAATATCGGAAAAATCAGAATTTATGGGAAAATTTTCTAAAAACTCTGATTAAAAATTTTAAAATTCTTCTGGAAAATTTTTGGGAATATTGTTGAGCATTTGAAATTAAGAATCCTACATTTTTCATTACAGAATAAACTTAATTTTTGTACAAAATTTTATATAAAAAGTTGTAAGAAAAACTTTGTGAGTATATAAAAAAAAATCACCGTTCGAGTTTCATGAGGTTAGGTTCGCCCAACATTTTAGCCCATTAACTCCACAACCTCAAAGTTTCGTTTTGTCGCCTACCACAAGAAACCCTACAAACAACATGTTGTTAGAGGGTTAAAATGCTCAGGAATGTTATTCATCAAACAATTTTACTAGCGGTACTTTCAAGATAAAATTTGTAAGCGATTGAAATAAAGTAACAAATAGTTTCATATGGAACTTAGATAACGGCTATGTTAACTTACAATCGTAATATTAAGAAGGATAGCATACAAAAATGTGGCATAGTTCAAGGGGTGCTTTGGTTTTTTTTTTTCAAACGGTCGGCCAGTGCAATTAACTACTCCAAAGTAAACCGCTAAATATTGCACATTTCAACATTTAATAAAATTAAAAAAAAATAGTGGTTTTATGTTTTAATTACAATTTATAATTATTTGCAAAGTTCCACAACTGTTTCACAAGTTCACTTGAAATTTTTTGCAATTTTTAAGCTACCGCCAGCCAGCCATAAATCAGCGCAACACATTTGCACATTTCACATGCAAATTAAAATCATTATCGAAACGGATTTCAACATCCTGTACACAACATAAATAGTTGCAGCAGCCAGAGCTGTTATTGTCGGTGGATGTGGTTTGGAAATACATAGATACAACCAGATGGGAAACCAAAAATTTATAACACGAGATAATACCACAAAAAAAACAGAGAAACCCCCAACAAACATGAGTTAAATAAAAGCATAGCCAAATAACTGGAAAAATTAATGAAAGTAACTGAAAATAATTGGGCGCTGTGATGAGCTACTACTGCGGAGAGAGCAGAGAAGAGCGCAGCACACTAAAGAAAAATGCGGCACGTGCACACAACCACACCACACCACTTATATAATAACCGTTACGCTCGCGCTAGCGCATTATCTGCAGACCAATAGAAGCGTGTGCGCCAACGCATTTCACCGCCTAGCAACGTCAAAGCGAAGCTGAACTCAACAACCGACAACAACTCACCGTTGCTTAATGTAAAAAATGCCGGCAAATTGTGTTGCTACTTTTCCGATCGCCGGCGGCAGGACACACATTTAGCCACACGTGTGCTCGCGTAGCTTAAAAAGACAAGCGTTGGCGGATTTTTTACATTTAAAATTCCTGCGACTACGGCGAAATTGACGCAAGTGCCTTAAAGTAATTTTTTATTTTATTTTTTAAAGACTTGAAACGGCTGGAAGTGAAGTTAAGTGAATGAAATAAGCTCCAATGAACAGATGGAAATGCAAATGGAATACAAAGAGGCTGAAAGCAGAACTGTTTATTTTTTTTTTTCAATTAGAGTAAAACAACAAAAGTTAATGAGCACTTTATTTGGTTGGCATGTCGATACAGCTGCTTCCCTTTTTTTTTTTAGCTGCAATCAGGGACGGAATCAGGGGAGGAGAGTTGTGGATCCGGTAATTTACTGATTGTGGAAATTTACGCAAAAATTGTTAACGAGTTCTAAAAGCTTTTCAATTTATCCACTACGACAAGCAATGAGTATTTCGTAACCTCATTTGGTGCGTGGATTTTTTAATTCAAGCACTGAGCTCCAAATATGAGAAGTTCATAAAAATATTGCTTGGAAATTTGACCAACCATTCATCGTAATCAAAATTGCAACAACATTAGATGGCCAATGATATAAAAAATACTTGTCAATGAACTATAAAACTTTTTAGTAAAAAAGCGGCACCCTGTTATTAGAGCCTAAAACTAGGCAACATAATTTTATTTAGCCTGACACAACATTTTTTTCTCGATGAAAAAAATTTTAATTGCAAAATTTGAATGACACACGTCAGTGCTCGCCTTTTCTGCTCAACTTCAACTATCGTAGTATAGGTAGACATGAAATGAAATATACATTTATTAAATAAAAAATTAAAGATTCATTCGTAAAGAACAATGTATCGTATTAAATTTGGAATGAAATCATAGTGTTAGGAAATAACCATAGCCTCTCGTGGCAACTGGCTTCAGAAATTGCAGAAAAGAGCTCCAGAAAAATTCAAAGACTAGCAAACGAAGAATTAGCACTTGGATGCCTCAGAAGATGTGCAGAATTTCAATTTGTTCATTTGGTTCTGATCATTCAGGCGTTCTTATTCTGTGGCAGACAATGGTAATTTTATTATCAAGATACGTACAAAGCATAATTCCAACCAAATGCGCAGAACTTAATGAAGAAAAATCGCTGATGCCTTTCGGGAAGTCCGAACGACGATGCTAAATGTATTGAAAATTTAAAATTGGACATGAAAATCAAAAAGATGTATTAACGATTGATATCCACTTTTCTCATATCAGATTTGTTTCTAGTTGCAGGTTTATGCAAATATTCCTTCAATGAAGCTTCATTTTCATAGAGAAGTGGAAATCAGCAATGGAAAGTTATTGGATATTCTGGCAAAGAGAAAAAAGCAGAATAGATATACCGCCTTAAATAAAAATAAATTCTTGCACGTGCCAAGTTCTGGGAACTCAAATTAAACTACGTGATTCGCAAGTTGATATAAAAATTTTGAACTTACCCCTAAAATATTTTTTTCTGGATCCGTCCCTGGCTGCAGTGCTAACAGCAAATCGTCGATAGCATTTTGTGGCAGTAGGAGTAAATTGCATGTACTAATGTAGTTTTATGTATACGGCAAATCGGTTTATGACAGCGGAATAATTGTAATCGTATCATTTTAATGCGATTGTTTCTACGTTGACCGTGATAGGTCGGCAGCCAAAGGGGCGCGCGTGCAACAGCTTTCACACAATTATTTACTTTATTTGCAAAAATAGCAAAGGCTAGCAAGTAAATATTTGCAAATACATATGCAGATACAGATACTATGTTTGTTTTTTTTTTTGTTTTTTTTGTTTTTGTTTTTGTTTTGCATGCAACACGAAGCAGTACAACTCAACAAAATCACGAATAATCTCCTACGCTGATAAAATAATCCCACTTGAAGCCATTTCCTGCTTTCAACACCCAGCCGGCTAGCCAACCTAGCCGATTGGTCAACTGGTCAGCCAGTCGGCCATTCTGCCAGCAAGTGGCAGCCGCTTGTTAAATAGTACAAAAAAAAATAAGTAAATAAAGTTAAAAAAAAATATAACACGAAAAATAATTGCACGTGTAGCAGCAAAAAAAACTGTGTAGGCAAATGAAAACTCATAAATTTGTACAACCTTAAATGATGAATGCACTTAGCCGAGCAGAAGCACACAGCGTAGTTTGACTAACAGCTGGGTAGTTTGTCTAGGAGCTGCACTTAATAGACGCTCGGCTAGAGTGGATAGCTTTGAAATTTGTTTTCACTTTTCACTTATTTTTGTTGGCGCGGAAATATTATACTCATAATATTATAACTTACTTACTTGCCTTCTCAACTTTTCATTTTCTTATTTTTTAAAGTGTACTCACTTGGTGTATTGCAGATTTTATTTTTTTCTTTAATGTATAGTAGAATTTATTTGCTTGCACTTACCTGAAAAAAGAGAGAAACGAAAAAGTTACGGATTAAACAAGAATCTTTACAAAAAACTGCTGAAAAGTAAAGCAAGGAAAATTTGCAAGCACATAAAAAGGAAAAAAGTAAATTAGTTTTTAGTTGTCTGCCAATGGCGTTGTAGCAGAACAAATTGGTAAGTGTTTCACAAGTTCAACTAATCATTAAAATATATAATCTTTGTTAGTTTATATTAGCATTTTGCGTAAATAGCATAAAGGTGTATACCGCGACTCATATTAAAAATGGTCCACTATTATTTTTTTTCGCAATGTTGATAACATTTTCCAGGGTACATTTTTTTCATTAACTTTTTATAAATATAGAGTTGTTTCAATAACATAAGCCCGGAAAATTTAGGTCTTAAACTTAGTAAAAATTTCACGAGAATTTTAAAAACTTTTAAAAATTTACAATTTCTCATTTTTTTTTTTTAGAATTTAAAAAAGTTCTTGGGTTATGCTGTTTTATAACTCATTCAATTTCAGTGCAATGTAGTTTTCTAAAATCAAGAGACATTTTTAGGCACAATCAACACACAATTTTCAAAATGTTTTTCGTGTTTTATGATTTTTGTAAAAAATTTACAAAAGCATCAGAGATTTTTAGCCCCAGGAAATTTTTTTTATTGTACTGTAGTTTAATGGACAACAAAACTGCACAACCGAAATTTTCTCGAAATTCTCATTAAAATGTTTGGGTTCTTAATTAAATTTTGTTGAATTTTCAAAAATTTTGCATAAAATTTTCAACTTTGTCTTATATGGTTTATGTTCAAAAATTAACTATATTTTAATTAAAAAAAAAATACGATAAAACGTTATCATCGAAAATGTTATCAATATTGCAAAAATAAATATATATATATAAATATGAGCAACTATTTCTGCAGCGCGCAAAAACTGGAAAAGTATTTTAAACCTTTACATAAGTATAGACATTTTTTTTAATTCTGAATTTTTTGCTCCATTATGAAGGTACAATTTTTTATAAAGGATTTTATCCCACCGACAAAATTAACTTTTGAGCTCAAGACTTGTATAAAGAAAGTATTTTGAAAAAAACCCAGCAACAGTCAGGAGTGGTAGAAATTATAGCTTTTTCGACGATCGATTTAAATACATTAGGCCAAAATTAAAATATGTACATATTTTAGCCCATTATAAGAAAAAAATTGAGTTTTTGGACCCTTTAATTGACAAGTACCTAAAATTTCCAATTAAAAAGGATTTTTTAATATAAAAAATTTTTTATGAGCCCGTTTATTAATTTTTCGGAGTGTTCGAGGACCAATAAAAAATTATTATTATTAAAAAAATTTATTACGAAACAAATAGGTATTTTTCTTTGAAGGCTCCTGAAAAGAAGGAGGGTTTGCCGATTGATTCCTACGGAAAATTATTTTCCCCATTAAAAAATATGTGAGAAGCCTGCAGAGCTTTGAGTGAGGAATATAATTTTTTTTTTTTTTTTTTTGATAGGGGCACTATTTTTTTCGTTACAGAAATATCTTAGATTGTGATGGCATTAATATGCCGGCCTTATTTTCCCCCATTCATTTTTGGACTACCCTAATTTTTGCAGTATAATTCATCCAGCTCGAGGCAAGTAACATCAAAAAATTATAGAAAAAGTTTTTTCTAATAGCGGTCACCCCTCGGCAGGCCACGGCAAACCTCCGAGTGAATTTCTGCCATGAAAAAACTTCTCACAAAAACATAAGCCGTTCGGATTCGGCGTAAAACTGTAGGTCCCCAATTTGTGTTACAACATCAAGAGGCACACCACCACCAGGAGTAGTTCGGCCAAAATCGCTTAATCGGTTATAGCGCCAATTAAGAAAGTAAGTAATTCAAATTTCTATCACAATAGCAAAACTTAATTTGACCACCAAAAAACTTTAACTTTCATGGGCCAAACCCATATGGGAATTTTTCATAAACGCCTCAACCGGCGCATCGTTCTACAAAGGAATTTCTCAACCCTAACACCATAACCTTCAATTTGCCGCACAGTGATACATATATGTTTGGACAGCAGATATAATTCAATTTCTGACAATTTCATTAAATCAATAAGAAAGGAAATAACTCGCCGTAGATTTCAAATTAATGGTGTAATTTTGAATAATTTATAGGAAACATAATAAGTCTAACTACCAAAAATTTCGGCCAAAGTAAACAGGTAATAATCAAATACAATTAACCATTATTTACATGCAAGTAAATAATGGCACAGTCTATGCACTGAATATGTCAGACAAGTACTTGGAGTTCGAGTAGAGCAGCAATACTACCAACGCTCGCACAAGCAAACTTCGCGACACATGACATTTACGCAAAATTACGCAGCTGAGGACGTAAATCAATGAGATAGTACATACTTGGCATACATAGAGTATGGCGAATACCTGAGGCAGTGAATACCAGCAATGGCACGATATCTATAACTATAACAACTCAAAATAATTAAAATAAATAAGTAAATACGAAAAGCAACAGACAGAGAGATGAAAATGTGGCGCAAGTAAGATAACGTGCTAGCAAATGGAAGAATGTAGAATGAACGAAATATATTCATACAGTTAGACAATGACGAAAGGCCACACACACACACACACATACACACAAGCATGCCGACAAACCAGCAAGTAAGCAAAATAGGACAAAAGTAATTAAGAGTGTCAACAAATGGGCTTTACAATAATAACTACAATGACTTTTTATATTCAAACGCAAATTAATACACGATTGAATGGATAGCAAATACACACATACATATGTACATACCAACAGTCGCTCAAAGCGACACTCGTACAGTGATTTTTTTCTTAAATACTTACAATGATTTTTTTTTTTAATTTTCTTTAAATTAATTTTGTATTGTAGTTTACTCAATAATAAAAACCATAGACATATATAAGTACACATTTTAAACCTTGTAAAAATTTTATGAAAGTTAAAAAAAAATTCAAGTAAAAGTTCTAAATTTTTAATGATCATGTTTTAAACAAATATTTTCTCTAAATTAATTTTGTATACAAAATAGTGCATTCGATAATTAAAACCATATAAGTACAAATTTCAAACTTTGTAAAAAAATTTAAGAAAATTTTAGAAAAATTCGAATAAAAATTTAAAATTTTTAATCTTTATTTTTAGACACATACTCACGATGTTTTTGTTTTATTTTTCTTTCAATTAATTTTGTATAGAAATTTGATAATCAAAACCATATACATAAGTTCAATGTTAAAACTTTGTAAAAAAAATTTAAGTAAAAATTTTCAATTTTTAAGCACAATTTTTAAACAAATTTTGGGTATGCATTCCTATAGCAATCTTAATTTCAGTACAATAAAATGCAAGCTTGAAGAGACCCAAAAGTAACGTTGATTTTTGCTATTTTTTTTACAAAATTTATTTGAATGGATGAAAAGAGGTGACACTGCCGTCGAAGAAAATTATCAAAAATCATGGAAAATGTTTAGTCACTTGAAATTCGCACTTTTGTTACATTAAAATTGAATGAGCTAAAAAACTGCAACACCGAAATCTTACTAGCTATTTTTCTTAAATTTGCATAATTGTTATGAAATTTGTGCAGAGTTTTTATAATAGAATGGACTGTATTTCTATACAAAATTAATTTAAAAAAAAAAATTTACGAAAGACATTGTGAGTATCTAAAGCAAAAATCACTGTATGCTTTACGTTTTGAGCTACTGTGCGTATCCAGCATTAGCTGGCAAGGGGAGACTTATCGCTCGTTTTTTCGGTCATTAGAGGCACAAGGAATGCTTGATTATCGTGACGTGCTACTTTCACCATTTTTTTTTTTTTTTGTTTTTTTTTGGGTTAATTTCAGTGTACTTTTTAATTTGTTTTTTTATTATTTCATGATTTTAATGACGACAACACGTACGAACGTTGAAATTCGTAGAAAATTCATGTCGCAGTTAACTTGTTGCAATCGCACCCAAATGACCGCAGACCACACACGCACACACACACACACGCAATTAATAACATACACATATGGGTGAATACTTTAACAATCAACAATAAATGTCACACCCTTTTTAGTAGCGCACGTAAACGCATGAAACGCCTGCGCTAGTGGGAGTAGGTACAACACGGCGTATACGTGACGCCCTGGAAATGCCAGCAAATAAATTCACATATCCTAAGAGCGTATATTTCCAAGAAATATGACAAAGTGCGAAAACCAACTATGTACTTTTAAACAAACAGCTAGTGAATTTAGTAAAATGATGTAACAGTTTTTTCCTTGTAACCCCAAACTGAATTAAAAAGAGTGAGCTTAAAGTTTTGTCGCATTTCATGCAAATATTTTTATTGCTTTTCGGTCTCACGATTTATTTACCCTCACAGTCAAAGCACGCGATTTTATTCCAAACATATTCATTTATTTACTTTCCAATTTATTTATTTATCGAAAAATTCTGCTGATTTCCTCTCAGCGTTTTTGGCTACCTGTTGAACGCTTAGTTGACTCATATCTGTTGTGCAAATCTTTATATACTTAGATGTCATCTTCATACATATATTGTTCACCGAAAATTCAGTTTTTTTACGAATAAAAATAAATTTTTAATACATTCGTCAACATTTTACCAAGAATATTAAAATTTAATAAAATAAATTTCAGTACAGTAAATGAATACAAATATTAACCAAACTTTAAATTTTATATAATAAGTAGAGAATGGCAGCATTATACGAATATAACGAAAACAAACCTAAATCTAAAAAAAAAAAAACAGCGCATACATTTTTGCTGCTTCTTTTAAATTTAGCAACTGAATAAAGCCAAAGAATTTAAAAGCATTTTTGAAAAACACAACAAACTTCAATGGAAATTCGATTTCCGCCAACTCTAGATGGCTTTTCTGAAAAGTTTTGCAAATTCAAATGCAATCTTCTCACATTACATTCATTTGGTGCTCTTAGAATTCCCACAAATTTAGTTAGCTAAGTAAAATGAAACTGAGGAAAACATTTGCAGCCGCTGACGCAGTTCCTAGCATTATGGCGTTGCGAATTTCTGCAGAACATTATCGGCTCACACTCTTTGCTCATAGTACAGGTTTATATTTTTCCACATTCATTCTTCGAAAATATTCGATGGTATACCTGTTGGTAGGTACATGAAGTTTGGTGCAAAAAAATACCATATCCATATTTTTGCCACTCGATGCAAGAATTTTTAGCCCGATACTTTAAAAATTAAATATTTTGGAATTGATCTCTTGAGCCATAGCACCGCAAAAAATTTAAAAGGAACAATTATTTATATTATAATATTTGCACATGACAATCAGGCGGCATGAATATAACATAAAGGGGCCTTTGAATTTAATACCATCCTTACATATGTTATTTGAGAATTCTAGCTGAGCAAATAATAAAATTTGGAAATTCCAATTTGTGGTTAAAAGAGCATGTCACGTTGTTGCATATTTTTAGGTGCGGAACTATTGCATTAAGTTCATAATTTAAATGCGAAGTTACTTAAAGGGCCTTTCAGTAGTTTTCCAACCTGCTATGATTTTTTCACAGCTTCACAAAGCCTAAATGCAAGAGCGCAAAATTGTTCACAAGTTCATTTCGCTTAAATTTGAAGGTCATATGGAAAGATTTATTGTAGTATTTTAATAATTATTGCTTCATCAAAAGCTGGCAAGATAAATATATAAAATACTAACGTTTTCAAAAACTTGTACAATTTCAATAGCGCCAAGCAATTATACATTTTTTTGCGACTATATTTTTGGGAAACCGCAATCGTTGGTTATAATCGTTGGTTATAATAAAAATCATTGTTCAACCTACAAAGTCATTGCTGATCAAGTTGATAAGGTTCCAAAAATACGTCAATAAAATTAGGGTATCCAAGTAAACTCCATGTCATATTGTTTGTTTGTACCACACCTATAAAAATTCATATATGCATATTGACGAGTATGCGTAGGTGTACAAAATGATGCAAATGTCATAGATAAGGTACACAAATAATTTTGCCAACGTCACTCATAATGAGACAGCTTGTTGCCTTAAGAAAAAAACTCTACTCCCGTTTCACGTGAAATTCGCTGCCAAAATCCATATCAAATGGTATGCCGTGAAATTTGAAAACATTTCCATGAAAAAGTGGCACTCTATTCACGCTGTGAAAAGGCTCACAAAATCTTGGCAACATGTTGCTAGCAACATTTTTTCACAACTTTCGAAATGTATTTGCCAACCATTTAAAATTGCGTGAAAAATGACAACTCGCTACTTGAATCAAAGAATTGTTTTTGCTTTTGTTTACATTTTGCGATAATATTTAGGAACTCCGATAATTTTGGTTGCTAGCAACATTTCATGGCAATCGAAATGCATGTTATTATGCTATAAATAGAAATTATTCAATGTATATTAAAAATAAAATATTTTATGTAAAATATTTTAAAGTTCTGTAAAATATATTGTATAAAAAATTTTAAAAATTTATTTGAGCTGTGCAATGTTATATTTAAGACACAAAAATTACCTACAATTAGCTCAATTATAAAATTTGATACACAACTTTCGAATATGTAACTTTGAAAGCTTTTAAGTGGCTTGAGTGATTTAACCCACTAAGTACTCAATATTTCTTTTTTTTTAATTATATGTTTTTTTTTTTTGTAGCCCAGTACTTTCTAACACAGTTCAAGGGAACGTCTAAATAGCACGCCTCCTTCTTCAATAAGTTTCTCGTTCTGTTATTGTTTTGAAGTTGATAAACAAAACTCCGATTAATCGCTCGGAAGGTCTTAGTTTTATTTAATTATCATGATACACCCAATATTTTAACTTTTTCCAAGACTTGGCACCCATGGGGGAGTTTCCTGTGGTGAGTTTTAAACCAAAATAAATGACAAACTTTTTTTTTTTGTCTTCAAATTCAGAAAATATATTGAGATTGAACCCCACATTTGTTCTTGTCAAAGTTTGACGACTATGCCATTTTTTAAACAAAAAAACTTTTGGAATGAGGAAACCAAAACAAACAAAAAATCAAAAGGAATGCTTTATTAGATCGGACTATTTATCAAGAGCATGCGAAAGCGTAGGCCCAAATTCAAAAGCATTATCTTCTATTATCTGTTGCCATTGGCTTTCAATAAAAAAAGCTGCATATCCAGCGAATCCCATGCTAATTGATAAAAAAAAATTCTGAAGCAACTTTATAGAAAATTTTTAATGCATCAGCTTGGAAATGCGAGTACTTAACATTTTATTACTTATTAAGAAAATATTTTTATAACTTCAATCAGCAATAAATTTAGAGCTCAAGTACTGTTTTTATTAGGAAAGTATTGAAAAAATGCAACAACAGACAGAGCGGTAGAAAATCTGCTTTAGTTCACTGGCTCTGCACTCGCCTGGCAAGTCGGAAGTAGTGAACTCAAACCCTGACAGAATCTAAATAGAAATCTAATGAGGAGCTATCTTGATGTCTGAAATATCAGCAATAATTTCTATCGCTCTGACTGGTTTCTACGTTTGCCAATACTTCCCTAATAAGAACTGGCCTGGGGCTCAAAAATTAATGTTGATTTAAGCAAATATTATATGTTCATATTTCTTCATGTCTCTGTCTTCCAAGCCTATAAATAATTTTGAATTCTACTTCATGACTTCATTTTACCGCTACGTATGTATTTCCGTACGTCATGAACTCACACACACTCACATACTTAAATTTGTATGACGTGGCCAGCACATTATAATTACCCATATGCTCGAAAAAAAAAGCAAGCCTTCACTTACATACTACATTTTTATACATTTTATATGTACATGCCTGCATATTGATTTAGACAGATAAACACATAAAATAGCCAACATACATACTTGCATAGTCGTACATTAATATCTACCAAAAAATAATGCCCTGTCACGTAGAAATAAATTAAAACAAATTGTTGTCATGTTAAGTGGCTAAAGTAAATGTCCTTGAACCATAGAATGTTGGAAGTATATTGGAATAAATCATTAATGTGCCTATCGCTGTAATATTATATGAAACTTTACAAACACACATTCTGACTGCGACTATAATTAGACATAGCGTAGTGGCATTCCAAAAACAAACAAAAAATTTCGTTATAGGCAAATGCTTTCTAGAGGAAATAATACGCACAGTTACTGAAATCATGAAATTGTTTTCTACACTCACACATCCATACCGGCACGTACGATAGTAACGCCTTATTGGCGTGAATAATGTATGGTATGAAAGCCAAATTTTTTTTTGTACTTGGAATGGCGTGAAATCAAAGCAAAAGTAATAATGCTTTGCACACATCCATACGTATTTACACCGATTGCTTATTTAGCGTACATACATACATATTTATTTATTAAAATTCAATGAAATTATCTTTGAGATGTGCGAGGAGCTTTTTTGGAAAAGCAAATGTGAAACAAAAAAAAAAGCCTTTTGAATAATTTAGTTAGCAAATATACCGGGTTATACTAAAATACATAAATTAAAATGTATTCAATATTATATGGGCCGAAAGCTTTCTCTAGACCCAATCAATATTGCTCCATTAAATCAGTTACATATTTCTTTAGACTTTGCAAATTATTGAGAGTGATACTAAAAACCTTCATTAATACTGATACTCATGGATACTGATATTTTTAGTGATACTGATAATGACTCTGAAATTGATACTAATAATGATGCTGTTACTTATTCCAATGCTGATACTAATACTGATACTGATGCCAATATTGTTACAGTGGCTTAGTTTTGAAAACGCGGTAACAATAAAATCGTATAACATTTTTCTAGTTTTTTTTTTTTTTTTGGTTCAGAAGTTATAGCAAAAAGCAACTCGAAGGAGTATGAAATTTTTTCTAAACGTAAGAAAATCTAAACAAATGTCAGCGTATCAAATTTTGCATAATTTTATGTATAATGTAGATTAGTTCATAAAATTTCGATGCCATGTAGAAAAAATTGCAAAAAAGTCAATCGATATTGTGACAAACTCATGAAAATCGCCCAGTACCACATATCTCAAAAAAAAAAAAAAAATAGATGTGATGGTAAATAGTTTTTGTCAGATATTCAACTGAAAAAGCGAATGCAGCAAAAATCTACATTATTTTGATTTGTTACGCTTACGCTTCATATTTTTGTAATGAAATTGTGTTTCAACAAAATATTTTGAATTTTTTTTTCAATGTTTATCAACTAAAAGTAATGAATGAAAATTAAAAATTTTCGGATAAACATTAAACGCATGTAACGCAGCTAGCACTTTTCTGCTTTTCACAAAAAGTATACCAGCATAAAGAAGAATAAAATACCTTTAAAATAGTATCCATAAAATATAAGTTTTATTTGCTAGTCTGGACGTAGAAAATAGGCGTTTGCCTTTTTCTCAAAAACGCTTCTTTAAAGAAATAAATGAAATGTTGAAATTTGTAAACTATTGTTATTGATTGACTTTTATTCTTTTCTCCCATAATAGTTATATAACTGTATTAGTATTTCAAGCTATGAGCCCACTCCCCTCCCATCTTTGTTATGCCAAACTGGTTGTTTTGCTTCATAATTCATTCAGCATCACTAAGCACCCATGCAAATCCCGGTTGCTTCATATTTTCATATTTTCCCCATGAAATTGAATTACCAGCTATACACAAGCATAGCATAAAATTAGGCGTACATTAACACTCAACCATCATACATATACGCCACCTGACCTGATCTGCACACACGCGCAGCCTTGCATAAATTTTTTACGAATTGCCAAGGCACCAAAAAGAAGGAAAACAGAGTTGGCAGAGTACAGTGCCTCTAAAGTGATTATTCCTACACTTAAACTCCTTGCATGCATAAAATATTAGCCAAAAACATAGAGAAGCCCACACAAACACAAACTTTTAGCACACGAACGCATTAAAATCAACATCAACTCGTACTATGTACATACATGGCTACATAAAGGGAAATGCAATTGCACCTGTGCGCTTCTCTCCTTTTGCTCGTACTCGTTCATTTATGGTACATATGCGCCTCGAATAATGCAACACTGGCGCTTGAAAAATAAAGTTTTATTCGTTCAGAAAATAAAGGTTGGAACTCTGAAAAGTATGCAATGTGAATAATTTTTTTTTATAAGAGTTTGGTTCCTAGATGGGGCTTATCAACCTCCCTATGTAAAATTCGATTTAAAGGAACAAAAACAATTGGCTAGCAGAAGATCGTTAAAAACATGTGTTCGTTGCTTGAAAAAACGAAAAATACTCAGGCGTATAACAATTCTGTAAAATGCAAATTGCACCCTTTAGTGCCGAAATGTATGCAGCAAAACGAGGCAACTTTGAGGTGCATATCTTTTAATTTAACAACCCTGGTTTTACGCAAGCGCAAAAATCATGCTTTACCAACATTCTTACGGTTTTATCAACATTGCCTCATTTCTATGATGATAATTAGTCTGCCTAAAACTATGCTCAAAAAACTTTGTAAAAAGTACTTAAAAATATATATGAATAATTCCATATTTTCGTATTTTTTAAGCGTTTAAATTCAAACATTTGCAGCATAATTTTAGGCGCAGTAATTAGAGAAAAAAGAAGCAATTATTTTTCATCAAAATGTCATCATAATTTTAATAAAAATTAAAAAATATTTTTGATATTACTGCCATTGATATTGCGTTTAGTAAGAACACTACTGCCTCGCTGACCTGTTGCACCTGATGCACCTCAACCTTTTAGGGTAGCAGTTATTTAGTAAAAAATTACACAGTTATTTAGTAATAGCACTCTTCATATTTTTAGGCAAGCTCAAAATTGTTAAGCCAGTTGCGTACGTACATACATATATTTGTCGGAAGCATGATGTTTTCATGCGATATTTTTAGTAAAGCACCCTAAAATATGCCTTGCGTGACAGAATTTTGCATCATTAATCATCGTCAAGACAAGATATATAGAAGCAAATAAAATAAAAAAAAAACAAGTTTGCTTTGGCGATTTTTGGTTAAGTCGCTTTCGACACAAATAAAAAGAAAACGAGAACGACGTGACTCCTGCTCTGTGTGAATGAAACGAAAAACTAGATATATGAGTTTGGTATCGAAAGCAAAAGGTGTGTAGCAATTTCAAAATAGACAATATTCAATCAATCATATTCACGATGCAAAGAAGATAACGAGCGACAAAGCTAAAGCGTTATATTTATGAAAACAAATTATTTTTTCTGTTTACATTATTAGTCTTGTACCATTTTTCTTCGTTGTCTTTATTACGTACAATTATTCCCCCCTCATTGCTACATACCATTGCATAATTTTTGGAGCACATTCGGTTTTTAAATTATTCCAGAAGCTATATAGGCATATGTATGTTTTTTTTTTTAGGAGCACAACCAACGCAAGGTATAAATAGTGAATTAATATTTCATTACCAAGTAATTAAATCGTCATTATTCGCACAAACACACACTCTTACCGCCCTATTCCGGCGCCAATGACAAGACGCATCGCATGACTATTGTAACTTTGACGCAGAATTTAAATATTATTGTCACGTACTCAGTAGGCCATAATTAAAAAGAAAGCTATTATCTTATGTAACAGCACTTAAAACTATTTTTGTCATATAGTTTTAGGCGCAGGCACTTGAGACAATTGTAATGTGCTGAATTTCGTCATTGCCGTGGGAATAGGGCTAATTTTTTCAGCTGAAACTGCCAACTATAAAAAAACTGCTTACTCTTAAAATATTCCACGAGCCGTGTTTTTTTATTTGATGCCTAAAAGTATGCTACTCACAATATCAACTTCCATTGAAGTATTATATATGTTTTTGCAATTCTATAAACAACTACAACAGCAACTAGAACTTCGTACACATATTTTTCTATGGAACTGCTTGAGCGCGCAAAAGTATGCAATCAAAATAGCAACCGCTTCGAAAATTCCACCTAAAAATAGGTAATAAAAGATTTTTTAACATTTTTCTTTTAATGAAACATGCTGTTTGCTCGTGAATTATTTTCAAAAAAGTTTTCAAACGTCAAAATGAATGCACCATTTTTTGAGCTAATAATATTATAGATGTGCAGAATGATATGCGCTTTGATAAATTCAATGCAATGAATCCTTGCAAAAACTTGTGTGCGAGAAATTTTTTGTATTATGAACTGCAATTGCGTCATGTCTACCCTTAGGCACTGTTATAAATATTTACCAGTGGTTTTAGGTACAAATAGGGTAACTCTGTTTCAATTTTTATGCAATAGTGCAATTTAGATTTTGCGGAATATATTAGAAACTATGGAAAACCAATATAGCGATTTTTGAAAGAGGATTTGACTATAGGTTTTATTTACAGCTTCTTTATCAAAATATGTGCATGGTTAGAAAATTGAATTATTGAGCAAATATCAGCTATTCCAAAAATGAAGTTATGATTTTTATACCAGATACCACAAATCCACAAACTGTAATCCCTTTGCCTTGTAATTTCCACAAAATTCACAATAATATTGCAACCTTTTGAGTGCACTCACCTACTTACACAACTATAGAGGAGCGTGTATGTATTGCAAATGAAAGCTCACTAAACCCAATAAACTTTGCTAGAGTGTTACCTGCTTCAATTAAGCAATCTTTACGCATCATAAGCATTAGACTGGGTCGCAAAAAAATATTGATATAATCGCCTAGGCGATTGTGGATTTCGGCTTCTCTTTTCTTTCTGTTAACTTGCGCGGAACGAAATTCCCAACTATCGATTAAATATGATCCGAATGTTTTAAATCCAAGAATAAAGATTATTTTTAACATAAATCGTTATATTGGAGTTGTTGCTGTCCGCCGACCAATTTGTTGCATTTTTAATAAACGATTTAATTATCGATTAAATATGATCGACAAATTATAAAACCAAGAAAGAATAAACATTATTTTTAATTGAAAAAACAAAAATCGCAAAATATCGACTAAATGTCGATTAAATACGATCGGAAAATTTCATATCCAACAATAACGATTATTTTTCATTTAAAAATTAAAAATCACAAAATATCGATTGCAAATTATCGAAAATTTTTAAACCCGAGAATAACGACTGTTTTTATCGAAAAAATCTAAATCGCAAAATATTAATTAAATATTATCGAAAAATTGTAAAACCAAGATGAATGGATTATTTTGAACATAAATCCCAATATCGGATTTGTTGCTGTTAATGTTGCTGCCGACAAATTTGTTGCTCTTATTATGATCTAAAAAAATCGTAAATTTAAAGCGAACGATTATTTTTTATCGAAAAAATAAAAGTACAAAAATATCGATATATAAAAAGTAAAAACTAATTTCGTTTCATTTCAATACCCAGCCTAATTTAATTTCATGCGAAAACTTTTGCTTTTCGAAAATCGATTCATTAATTCATTGCAGCCACTTTAATGTGAATTCATACGTCATACGTCATACATGCGTGCATAGCTGAGTAGATTGGCAAAGAATGTGCATAGAGCAAACTAGAAAGCGTAGTGAATTTTGCGTGAGCGTAACCTGCCTGCCTGCACTTGCTATGCACTATGTGTGTGGAAATAAATGGAAACTTTATTTTTTAATTTTAAGCTACCACATTTTTGTAGTTAGAGATATCAAATTTTACTATGGCTTTGCGTTAATTATAAATTCTACTTTCCGAAAATAGCATGCGGCATAGAACAGATTTTATTTTCAAACCCATTAAAAAAGTTGTGCGAGTAGCATAATTTGCGGCGAACGCCCACAAAATTTTCCATTTCGTTGCTTAGCAGTTTGTGCGCAATTTATTTGTTTGTGCGTATTTGTAACTTATCTTCAAGCTGTACGAGTATGCGGTTAGCTCTTTTTTCCATACCACTTTACTGAGTATTCAATTAGTTATTGTTCTTGGTTTTTTTTTTTGAATGGCAACAATTAAATGGAACAAAGGAATTATTGAAAATCGGTGCATTAAAGTCAGAGATGGGGTTGAGAATTGTAAAAATATTTATTAGGCGAAACTAGCATTTTTCTTCTTTTTTTTTTTGATAGTGGGTTGTTGCAACAAAAAATGCACACCCACTGTATCTGGTTACAGGGTACGCTGGATGTGCCACAAATACAGCCACACAACGCACAAACCACACTTACTCAAATTGCATCCATTCACTATTTTTCCCCAGCGATTTCGTCATATTGTCATATACATATTTTTATTTCCACATATTTCCGCTTTTGAATCAATAAACAATGACATCATCGCACATCAACGCCAACGGCAGCCACAACAGCAGAAAATGGACTAAAAACAAATACAAATGCAAAAAACAACGTAGCAAGCAGCTTCACAACAACAGCAACTCTGCACAATACCAGCCGCCATGGTCATATGGAAAGTAGCAGACGCCTTCGAAAAGCTAAATAAAAACCTCGCTCGCCATTCTCTAAATATTCGCCTGAGATCACCAGCATCAGCCATATATGTTGTAATGTAATAAAACAACAACAGCAACAGCAAGCAAGAGTGTGCTGGCTTAAAAAAAAAAATATAAAAGTAACTATAGAAAAGTGAATGGGAGCGTGCGATGAGAAGAAAAGAGTGTCCACCCAATTGTGTGTGGGTTTTCCTCCAAGCTTTATATGAACCACAGAAATCCGCCAGTTGCGAGACAGCGTGTCTGTTAGCAACATTCAAAGCAAGTGTTTTCAGTATGGACGCGGCCAACTAGCGGCCGGCAGGCAGTGTGGTGGTTGGTAAGAACGTGTGAAAAATCCATGCAATGCAGAAAAAGTCACACACACGCTCACGTGTGCAGACTCATCATGCAAAAATATGTAAAAAATACATACACAAAAAATTGGAATTGGCGAGTGGCGTGCGCAACACTCAGTGACGTTAGCACCAGGCAACGGTCACCAATCGAGCCATTCAAAACTTTGCTGCTGCTGCTTTTGCTTTCGCTTGTTGTTCGTCTGCCGCACTTTCCTCGGCAACAACAGCAGTAGCAGCATCCCAAACATGTAACTCATTGTATTTTGCCTTTGTAGTTGATTTAGGCTACATCACTGGCAACAATCCACAGCCATCGGCCACAGCTCCATACATTCAGTATTCGGAGTAGCTACAAAAGCGCTGCCAGCCACTTTAGCCAAGCGCAACGCCATATATCACACGTTTGCATCATGCCACACACACGCACACATGCACACACACTCGGCCGCTGAGGCATTTGCGGTGACTGTGCGCTCGTAACTTTCATAGTGATTGTTAGTCAGCCAGTTTGACGACGTGCTCTTTGACACTGTCATGGTATTGTTGTCGTGGCTGTTGTGTGGTTTTTATTGTTACTTTCATTTTATTCTCAATTTTCATATTATCATATCCGTTGTCTACTCTGTGCTGTTAGAGGTTTTACTTTCCAGTTACTTTTTTCCTAAATATTTTTGCTTTCATCTTACGCGCAATTTTTTTTTTATTATTCACGTTCATTTCGTTTATTTTCTATTTTCTTCATTGATTTTCATTATTCCAATAACTTATCATCTGGCTGATGTAGCTGTGCTTTTTTTATGTTTTTTTCTTCTGTTCCACGATTTTTTTTTTTTTTTTTTTGTATATTCCTCTCTTGCCCACTCTTTGATCTTTCGCTTATTATTTTTCTTTAGTTTGTCATACGTTAAATATATTTTTCATCTTATCTTTCCAAAGTTATATTTTCATTTGGTTTTATACCTTTAATAATATAATTTTTCATGTATATCTCTGTGGACATTTGATAAAACAAAATATTTACAAAAATTGCATGTATTTTGTTTTTGCGAAATTCAAAGTTTTGATAATTGACCTTCAACTAGATGACTAATAAACAACACCACCAAAGCATATTAACAAAAGTTGACGTTAGTAGAGCAGCTGATTGCTTCTTCTTAATTCGTCTGGTTGATAAGAATGTCAATTAAAGCTAGTGACGAAATATTTTGTTCTCAAATCACCAGCAATTAATGGCTACCGTCTTTCTATTTTCTCACATTGTGAAATTTTGATCACATTTTGAATTCATCTTCTCGCCATCGGCGTCACCTTACAATAATTTACTTTAGATTGCTCAGAAAATTAATTTCTTCCCGGACGAATTCATAAAAACTGAGTCTATTGGAGCAACTGATTGCTACTTCTTGATTCGCTTGGTAGTTGAAAATGTCCCCAAAATCGAATGACGAAATATTTTGTTTATAAACTATAGCTCCCACTTTAATTACTCAAAAATAAATGGTTTTTGTCTTTCTTTTTTTCTTTGTCACTTCTGTTTGATCCCCTTCCACCTAATATTTATTCGTCTTGATTTCCTCGATTTAAGTCTTATAGAAGAAATGCTAAGATAAAAAAAAATGGAAAAAAATATGTAAATCTTGTAGTTGAAGTTATTTGCTGACTTTTTTCGATATATCTTTATTTCCATCACATTCACTTTTAACGTTTAACTTTTCCGGTTACTTTTCGTTTTTCTTCTTATTTATTTTTTCACTGCTTTTTCATATTTCATATTTTGAAGCGTCTGCTATCTTCTACATTCACGTTACTTTCATCGTTTTAATTATTTGATTCTATTCTTGTGGTTTGGCTGAGTTTTTTATTGGCTTTATTTTCTGTTATCTTCAATAGCTTATATTCTTAACTATTTTGTTTTGCTAGTTTGTTTACTTTTTGTCCTTTTTTCTTTTCCTCTTTTTAATTAATCTTTGTTTGATTCATGTTTTTTTAATTTTTTTTCTTCGTATTCCTGGATCATTTGCTTTATCTTTGTTTTCCTGTTTTCCTTTTGTTCGAACTTTGTAAATTTCCTTCTCGCTCGCTCACTCACTCTATCGCTCAATATTATGTTGTTTTTTTCTAGTTAATTTGATTTCGTTTTCATTTAGTATAGGAAAAAGTTGGCTATAGCTGAAAGAATATTTTTCACGTTTTTAAATAAATGTTACGTTTCTGAAATTTTCTTGTCATTACAGCTACCCATTTTTCCCCATTCTCCTTTTCCCCCCTTAAAATTCTGTGGTAAATTGCGTCCAGTTCGTTATTCGCCCGACAATGAAAGAGAGTAGTATTATCTGTTGAGGCATTTAGTGCATAAAAAGGTGGGTTTTTCCCGGACTATCTGAGTTGGAATTACATTGAGAATTCTTTTGGATATATGAGCCGGTATCTAACTATCCCACCGCCTTCCACAATTATTATTTCTATGCATAATACCTACATAATTGAATAGGCAACCAACCCCCACTTAACCCGTCACATTTTCGCACATGTTTGCTTGCGCTCCGTGCTTATCGTATCCGTATTTATTTTATATCAAATTCCTATAACTTTCAACATTCTATACATATTTAGATATATTAACACATAAGTATGTATACATAAAAATGTAAAGATGTTTACATATGTGTTCTTAAAGTCGCTCAATTTCATAAGTATCCTTTCATTCTTTAGCTCTTTAGCTCTTTAGCTTCTTACTGGTTTCTGCAAAAGTTCATTCATTGATTATGAAATCAATTTTGGCACATACGTATATTTATATACTTACATATACAAACATGTGAAAAACAAATACCTACATATTAATTCATATAATATTTTCCCTCATTCACTGTAACAGAATACTCGTATTGCCAATATAAAAATTGTTGCTGACCTTCGCTCTGCCGCTTTTCTCTTATTTTATTCTACGAATTTCAGCGGCGCAATGACTAATATTATAATTAGAGAATATTGTCTTGTTGTTATTGTTTTTTTGTTTTATATGCCTCCGTTATATGTATATGAGTTTAGTTTGAATGCATTAGTATTAGTGTTCTCAGTTACCGACGCCACAATGTGGCGGCAGCGCGTAGTCAATGGAGCGACTCACTGAAGGCCACTTCAAGCAACACACATACACTCTCATACTTAACACACATGTGTCAACTGTATTTGGATATGAATATGTAGTGGTAGTAATCTATACACGCCCGCTTGACTAACTCACACACACACACACACACACATATATACATACATATGTACAACCGATGTATGTACTTCTTCTGGGGTTTATTCAATTATATTGTTGGTTGAAGGCAGCCTGAGTACCGCTGGCTCTGCATGTGTGTGTGTGTAATTAATTTGTGTTGGTATGAAGAAATTGTGTGACTCAATTGCTGATGTGGAAAATAAATAGCAAGATGAACTAAGTAGCAGTGAAAGGTGAGGAAGGTTTGGCATAGTAAAAGCAAAAAAAAAAAATATGTTGTCAATATGAGAAAATTTTTGTGAATGAAATTCTCTTCATTCAGATAAATGAAGCTGCGTTTGCAATTTTTTTTTTTTTTATTTGTAGCGTCTATGAAAAAACAAGGATTTATGCTTTTCATATCGCTTAGCATTCCACGAGTGGTGATAATTCTTCGAAAACATTTGTAGTTGCTAAAAGTGAAACTCGTGCAGTGCTGTTTTTTTAATATTCGGTATGTTTTTCGTAATTTTTTTTTAAATTAATTTTTAATAGAAACATAAACCATATTAATCAAAACTATATACAAAATTCCCAAAGACTTAGTAAATTTGAAAAAATATCATCGAATTTTCCAAATATGTAATCCAAATTTTTATAAACTTTTCGAGTATGCAGTTTTGCGGGCAATTAAATTTAAGTAAAATAAAGAACAAAGAGCGTGGAGCTAAAATTTACTGTTGATTTTTGGTATTTTTTTTTCGGATACAAAAATTAATTTAAAAAACTAGCATCGAATTTTTAAAATTTTCAATGAGAATTTTTTAAAAACTTTTTGGAATATGCAGTTTTGTAGCCCATTTTATGTGAGTATTATAAAGTGCGAATTTCAATTCGATAAAAACCCCCGCTGGTTTTTGGTAATTTTTTTGCTGATAGTTTTGCACATTTGCTTCGATAAAAAAATTAATTTTGTTCATGCGTTTCTAAAAATTCTGATAGAAACTTTTGAAAACTCACTTTTCTTTTAATTCGTTGAATCTTTGTGGACTTTGTATAAAGTTTGAAACTGTATTTATATGGTCTATGTTACATAATGAGCTACATTTCTTTAAAAAATTAGTGAAAAAAATGTTTATGAAAAACATTTTTGGTATCAAAAAAACGAAAGTTTTCATTAAAAATATTTCATATATATAATGCTCTGTAGTTGCAGCTAAAAATCATGCCCAGTTTTAGTAAACCCCTGATCTGATTTATCAACACAAATATTTAGTTTTCCTACTCTTTTTTTTATTATTTTGGTCAGGTTTTATGAGCGCATTTTTTACATTGTTTGTTTTATCGTGTTTATTGCACATTTTGCCGTCATAAAAAATATTAAGAGGCAGAAATATCAGCAGAAAAAAATCTCTGTTCGGCAACACGTCTCAAAGCACGTTTGGCAAACGTGTGACCTGTGACTGCTGACGTCAAACGCAAAAATTTGGCTTAGCAGTATTTATTCCGTTCTCTTTTTTTATTACATCCATTTCAGGGCTCGTTATGGTTATTTTTTACACTCTTCTTTTCCCCATTTAGTACACGCTTTTGCGTTCGCCACTTTAATGCTCCCTTTGTTTTTATTTTTGTTCAAGGGGTATAGTACAGTTTTATTGCACGAATATTGGTATGGCGGATAGTTCTTCTCAAGTATATTTTTTTGTATTACAGTCATGTGAAAAAAATAGGAGCGTTGGCATTTTTTGAAATCGTTTTAAAAACAAAATAAACTACTACTTAATAATTATTCTTTAACGTAGTGCGACACTATTTCTTGGGTGAATGATTTGAACCCAGAAAAAATTACAGTAAAACTTCCGTTTCCACGACAGTCCATTCTAAGATACAACCAGCCAAGGACTGCCAATTCAGCAACAATAACAACAATATATTTAGAATATTTATGAATTTTTATCTGTCTGTTTGAACTACATAGCTAATCTCCGAAACTACTAAATGGATTTTCATATCGCCTTAACTCGAGAATATACAATAACTTCGCCAATAACATAAAATATATTTTATCACAATATTAAATAAGGAAAAAAAACTATGTTTATAAGAAATGTCTTAGAAAGATTTTCTTTTGAATAAAATTGTATTTTTTCAAATGGCATCAACATATGCCGGTGTTTATGTTTTCTAGTTGATTTTGTTTTTAACGCGTAACAGCGCACGCTTGGTATAGCTAGTGTTACATTAATTTTAAAATTTGCTCAACTTTGTAACTGAATTATACTCCTTCAAAACGAAACAACTCCTTTGGCAGCTATAGCTGAATACTTGTAATCGATAGCCAGTTCCAACCCACCGTTAACCAAAAAAACAACTATCGTATCTCCTCCTCCACACATTTTTTTTTTGTTTTTTTTTTTTTTTTATCCTTTACCCAACATTTTCCCTCTTTGTAATGGAATTTTTTTTTATTTATTTGTTTCACACAATCCCTCAACTCATCCTTCGTCTGGTAATTGCACATTTTCGAGAGCACATTTGACACCTTAAATGGCTGAAAGTGAACCCACGTCAATTAGCGCCCTCAAGCGTGCAATAAATGCGAGGGGAGAGTCTTACGGTTCAAATTTATTCCAATCGCTTTTCACGCTTTTGTTTTTTAAATGGGAGGCGTATTGTACGCGCGCAGAGTACAAAAATGAAGCGACAGTTAAATAAATATTTAAAAAAAAGGATGAAATTGGGAGAAATTTTAAAATAAATAAAGAGCAACAATGAAGAATAAACAGGAATGAAAAATGAGTGCACAGCGCCAAAAAAGCAGCCAGCCAGGGACTAATATGGATGTGTGGATAAGCACATATGTATACAAACACATATTCACATATGTATGTATGTATGCGTAAAAGGGTATTTTCATTTTTGTTATCTTTGCTTTATATTCGCTTCTGTTTGCTAACTTATTGTCCTTTCGCCGTTGCCTGACCAGCAGCAGACGTGTCGAATGTGTTGGATGATGGATATCATATGTTTGGTGTTTGTTTGTACATATATCTACTATCTATGTGCATTCAAATAATGTAAGAATGTAGGTACCTTATAACTATAACTTATTTTCGCTTGAAATGGCTTTGAACAAATGTTGCGCCATTTCTGCCTGTCATCGCTCTCAATGCACCACCCTTTCAGATGCGAACCAACCGCGTTCCATAATAACTGTAAGGAATTCTGAGAATTTTCAATCAAATATCTTCGTCGCTATAAATACTTAATAAATTAGTATTCATATTTTTATTATTTCGCATGAAAGAAGTACAGTATAGAGCAAAGGTAGAAAGCTCAATATTCCAAACTACCTCGCTGTTCGGCCGCAATTAAAATACTCAAATTTGTTATCGACGGTTTGCTCGCCGCTCTACTCTGTGCTTAGCCTTCGGCGAATAAGAATTATTTTTATATAGCAAATTGTTGCATAATCAACGGCTTCTTAAATTATGATACTACCAAGAAAGAACTTAGCTTTTGTCAAGTTTTATGACAGCATTGGAAGGCCTATGGCTATGAAAGAATTACTTCGAACACCGTGAAACTATGCATTGCGGTTTTACGCTTAGTACACAAAGTGTTTTTTAAATATAATATAACTGTATAGAAAGAACTATACACATATATCCTTAGACTCTCAGTAAAGCCAATTGCTCAGCATTTGTTAAGTGGAAACTGGCTTGTCAAAAAAATATGCAACCTGAAAATCAAAAGTTGCTTTATGAAATCTGCTATTCTGAAATTATAAATACCAAAGAATATCTGTCTGTATTTATTGCATATTTTTGGGCACAATTGCAAAGGAATTGCAAGGGAACCTCGAGCGCATGAACAAAAAAATATGATGTGCTTGTGGCCTCACGAGACTATAGACTGTCTGGTATTGATTTAAAATAATATAAATATTAAAAATATTTATCGCTCAATTCCGTCATATATGAGAAGACTCATCGCATAAATATTATCATTGCTCCGCGCCTTAAACTATAATTCAAAATATAAAAGATTTAAAATATAAGACATTTTTTCTGGTATGGAGAGAAAAGCTAAGAGAGAGTTAAAACAGTAAACAGTTCCTGAGATTTGTTAGCGTATCAGCGTATGGGTATAAAATATTCTGCCACACCCGGGAAAGTATTATACTTCTTCTACGATTATTGGTTTCGCCATTGCCTTCTTCTTAGTAAATTATAACAAAAACAATGACCGTTGTCATCAGTAGAGCGCTAAAATTCAGTTTTTGCGGCATAGTTTTAGGGGTAGTGGTTAAGACAATAGTTGTGTGGTGAATTTTCCCTTGATTAACATAACTTGTCTGAATGGAATGAATAAAATAATAAGCTATGGAATTTTTGAAGTTTTTAAGCACCGTAGAATTTAATTATGCGATGGTTTCTAATGAAGTAACTATTGTATCCAAGTTTGTAAGTCTTTTGCAGTTTAAATAGCGCGTTGTTGTAGAACTATGAAAAAATTACAGTTTCTCGTTACAGAGATTTTTTGCACCTTCTTTAACTCATATTCTCAGAGTCATTCTGACAAAGTCGGGGTTTTGAAATTATTTACAAAGGGAAAAATTTAAAAAGGGAAGGTTTGTATAATTTACCCAGTGCTTTAGCAGTCATGGTATATTTTAGGCATGACGGGAATCGAAAAAGCAGATATAACGGTAGACCTATTAAAATTCGTTCTAGTATACCTAATATTTCGCTTCTTTTTTTAAGCCAAAATATACTTGTAAATTGAATTCATTTTAATGATGTGCATAAAAAGGCTATTCACTGAACGCATGCCAGAGCTTTTAATAACATTTAATCAGTCCAATTAAGGAGTTTATTTAGCTATGGTTGTTTTTTCTTTTTATTCAACAATAATTTTTACCTTTGTACTCGCATGCGATGTGTATTGTGTGTGTTTGGTGGATGTGTGCACCGAGACAAATTGGGCCAATTACTAAACGGCACTGAGCACCTATGTATGTACATATGTATGTGCCTTTGCATGTCCATAGACATAGAAATTTATTGGAATATAAAATGGCTAACGTGCATGCTCGCTCACCCACATTTGCACATTAGAGTATGATGTATAATCAGGTGAAAATATATGCGCATTCATTTGTATTTATTTGTGAATTTTTTCAATTCTACATACATATGCGAACTGAAACGTTGTTCCATTATATCGCCGCCAGTTTTTTTATAGTTATAAAAAAGATGTATGCGTGGGCAATGCCGTCTTTAAATGTAATGCCTTTTCATTTCGTTAAGCATAAATGAACGTCTGATGGAATATTAAGCATTTTAGGTAGATTCTTAATTAAATGAAATTTTTTTCGTGCATATGAGAAAAAATGTTAATGGTAAATCAACTAGTTAGACCGCTTGTGCTTAAACCAAATCTTCTAGAGAATATCTCGATAATATAAAAATTAAAATATTAATAGCCTTATTGAAAGTCAGCTAGGCATACGAAGAAGTCAATTTAATAAAAATACCGTCATGCGATAATCAAAATGCATCTAATTGCTGGCAGCGAAATCGTTTAATTTTTAATGTTCACCTTCATTGGCTGTGATTGCCTTTTAATTTTTATCATGTTACATTCAAATTGAAAGCTGACGAAAATAATGAATAATTTCAATATGAAAATTGCATAGCTGGTGCAAAAACGCACGCAATGATTTTTAGGAAAATTTAAAAAGAAAGCTATGTATGTAGTTCCACAAGAAACGAAGACTTTCACCAATTGCAAAGAAATTCGTAAATTATTTCCATCTTATATTATAGATATTCGGTGATTCTTTTTTTCGATCAACTTTTGATCGGAAATTTTATCTATATTGTGTGATTTTAATTTTTACGATCAAATTCTTCCGCCGATATTTCGTGGTCACATTTTTCCGTCGACATTTTGTGATTTTTATTTTTTCGATAAAGTTTTTTTGATATTTGAGTTTTTTTTTATTTTTTCGATCATTTTTTTTTATTGATATTTTGTTATTCCTATCATTTTGATCAAATTTTTCGCATCATATTTGAGCAATATTTGTGATTCTTATTTTTTCCAACAAAATTAATCGTTAATCGTGGATTTAAATTTTTTTCAATCATAATGAATACAAACAAAATTAGCTGACGATGGTAACAACAAAACAATACGATTAATGTTTCAAATATGATTAGAAAAACTTAAATCAAAGAATAACGATTATTTGTTATCATAAAAATAAAACTTAAAATATCGATATATTTTGTCGAAAAAAAAATTGAAAATAATATTCTTAACGATTTTATAAATATGAAAATTTTTAGTTTCAGTTAATATTAAAGACCTGCTAAATCACTAAAAAAACATATTTTTCATATAACGCACTGAGCACATACCCATACATACATACATACGTACGTACGTACATTTGTAGTAGCTACATATGTATGTATGCATGTGGATGTCAAGTACTGATATCTTTCATGCACTGTCTGGCAAAGACTTGGCATTTATAAGCACGAGTGCATACCCACCCACATAAATTAAATTTAATTTTTGCATAGCGTTATCTTCCACGCAACGTTCTGTCTTCTTTCTTTGAACGCCCACAGAAAAATTGTTGCTTTTTTATAAACATTATTAGGACTTGCGCTTTATGTAGACATAAATAAATTCATATTTGTGTATGTACATACATACATACGAATTTGATTCTAATTCTGAAACGAAAATTAAAATATTGCGAAAAATAATTATCTAAAATATTTTGCTCATCTAGCGACTTTTCCACGTTATGAGGAGGTGTGGTGATTTTATTTATTTTTCTTACTTTTGAAATATAAGACTCAGCTTAGGCTCAAAAAAAATTATTGTTAATATAAATAAGATCAAGCAAAAATTTATTAATTTATTAACGATTACTCATCGATTACTAATATCTTTCGATTTTAGAAATCGATTAATTATTTTGCGCAATAACATCAAATAATTGTGAGTGTGCATCTAGAGTAGGGATTGGCAAAGGCCAGAAATATATCGATAAATATCGTATCGATATTTTTAAACAATATCGATATATGCAGAGTCACTCAAGTCACACTTATCTAAATAATTGTAAAAGTATTCGATAGTGAAAAATTAATTCATATTTGGTAGTTTCATTATTTTTATTTAGTGCTGGTAGTAAATACCCCATTTATAGAAAGAAACCAAGAGCCACCAGTTTAAAATTAACAATCGCATTTTCATGCAGTGACACTCGCATCTTTGCAGCTCATCAATCCATTTGCCGCTTTTGTGACGGCACTTGACTTGTTTTACAAATAAATTAGCACACACACACACACACACTTATTTACAAAGGATACAAAATAAAAACAACAGTGTCAAGAGAGTGTCAAGTGAATTCTATCATCAGTAGCAATAGCCATCGCAAGACTAACAACAACAACAATAACAATAACAATAACAACTAGAGCGACAACATTATTAATAATACCGAAAGTGTTGAGTGAAATGTGTAAATTGAAACGATCAAACAAATGATATGAAAGTGCGTCAGTTATCTGGCGTCATCAAGAAGGGACTTTAAAGTCTGATGATAGGTTGGCGGTGGCTGGAATATGTAAAGGTAATAATGTGCCTACATATATGCGTCGACTCAAACAACAGATCACAGGGTGATTTTTTTTTGTGTTGCAATATTTACAATGCTAGTTCGTTTTTGTTAATTTTTTATAAAAATTTTAATCGTTTTAAAACAAAAAAGGCGTACATTAACATTCCAAACTTTCTAGAAAGTTTATAATAATTTACAAACTTTTTAATCAGCATAGAAAACGCATTTAGTTCTTATAGAGGTAGCTATGGAAGATCTCCAATACAAAAAAAAAAAACAACAAAAACTATCGGGAATCAATATAAAATCCATTTGTTATATGGAAAGATATTTGTAAGAGCTAAAGTTATAAACTTGCCGAAAAGCAAGAATAATTTTCTACTATTTCAGACTGGCATTTTTATGCTAAAATTAAATGGGCTACATTACTGCATAACCAAAAGTTTTCAAAAACTCTAAATAAAAAGTTTTCAAATTTTGTGAAAATTTTTTTCTTTTTTAAAAATTTTGGTTTGAATTGTGATTAATATGTTTTTTGTTAAGAAACGAACTAAAAAATTATAAAAAAATAACAACAACAACTTAGCGCTGTAAATATTGTATAAAAAATCTCCATGTGAACGTGAACACCCTAGGATTATTCTACAGCGAAAAAATCAATGTCCATATTTTTATTTAAATTTGTGTTTTTGTTTTGTTTTTGTATTTTATAAGGGGCAAAATTATTATTCGTAGGAATGCAAAATTACTCAATATATTGAGTTTTAAGAATCCGGTACTATTTTCACGAAAAATTGTGTATCCCATATTTTTTCGATATAGACTGTGCTTGGGGTGAGAGAATTAAAATTCCCACTCTGTTTCTCCTCCATGCATTTTTCTGAACCACTCTGAACAATATAAAGTCGCACGCTAGGGTAAAATATATTGATATATTGAAACATTCTAAAAAATTAATCGATAAAGGCGTCGATATTTTTAATCTCGAAATATCGATATTTACTTCCGAGTATACAATTTTTATTTCAATATCTTTTTAAAGTCTTTATCAGCCCAGCTCTTAATGTTTTTCGAGATATTTTGGCTGGGTATTTACTTACATATAATAAACACAAATAATAAAACTACCAAATATGTATTATTTTTTACTATCGAATATTTTTACAATACATAATGTAATTGCACCTTGCAATAATTTTGTAAACCAGTAAAGTTTACTTTGTTAAATGGAAGCGGTAACTGAGTTGTAGTATTTACAAGTTCTATCCTCTTTCTTTTAGCTAAATATAATACTTAGAGGTATGAAAAATGCCATAAAGGCTTAATAAAGGTGTTGTTTTTTTCTTTTTTTTAAGTCAGCTAGAAAATCAAACAACAATGCGCCAGACGGTAATTGAAATCAATGATTAGCCCACTTTTGTTTTCAGCTAAGCTACAACTCCATTAAAATTCCACTAATGACAGAAAAATGAGCTCCCGCCCAAAGTAGTTTGAAAAAAGACCCAAAATACTTTAGAGTTAAACAAAAACAAAAAACAAAAAGAATGTACAGTACAAAGAAATGCTGTTGTTCGCGCACAACCGCAAACTTTTCCACACTTCAAAGGAACTATCCCATTCATTCATAGCGACATGTTTTCTTTTGATAGAAAATAGCGGTCAGTGGGAAAATTACCAAACAGAAAGGACATAATTCAAGGAAAATTCCCACAATTTTACTCATCGGCAAACAGAAAAGGTATTGTCAACTTGTCTGTCTATTTGTTTGTTGATCCGAAACCACTTGTACTCATTTCATGTCGCTTGTCTATGTCTATTACGTATCCTGCTGTAGGTGCTAAAAATACAAATATAGACACTGCCTATATCGACTGCAGAGCACAGCCCGTTGCGGTTGTGTTATAATATGTGTACGAGCATGTATTGTGTGCGTGTGTGTTGGTACGTTATCTCTGCGTGTGGGCGTGTTTAACGGATTCCCGGAAGGACACCAGTCGTACGTACATCTTCATCGCCACATGCTTAGGAAATGCGCACATACATATCTCTCTATCCATATACAAAACTATTTTATAAAACATGTGTTTGCAATTAAATTGTGAGTGTTTTCACCTATACTTTTACAGCGTAGGTGGATTGCACAAAAAAGAAAAGGATATGCGTAAGCTGGCTGACATTTGATAAGCGTCAAAAAGTAGAGGTATGAAGGTCAGTAAACCTTGCAAATTAATTGATGTATTGTGACACGTATTCAACAGTTTTGACGACTGATTTCTTTGGTATAAAATGGTGTCATACAATGAGGGGCATTTCAGGATATGCTAAGGCTCAGTGTTGCTTTCTTTGATAGGGGTTGAAAGCCTACTCTAATATTAAACTAGAAATCAAAGTGACCTTATTGTGATGTGTTTGGTTTTAAAAACGAGACCATATAAGCAGTGGGCTTACTTCTGTAGTCCTTAAAACTGGCAACCGACATTAAGTTTGCACAATCCATTTTCGCGCATTCGGACTTCAAAGGATTTTTTTTTACAAAAAAAAAGGAAATATGCCTAAAAATATGTAACATCATGGCTATAAGAAAAGTGTGTAAATATTAAAGTGGGCTTGCTTTTTTGTTATTGTTATGATGGTATATATTGTTTGCCTTTTTTTAAATAAATCCAAAAGCAACTAACTACAAAATGCCACACAAATTATTTTTAGATATTTTACCAAATTCTTGAAAGGGCAAAATTTTTGAGCTCCAGTAATAAGTAGACCGCAAAGTTTTACACATTGTAACATAAAACATAAGCCTAGAAATATGTATCATAATAACTGTATGGAAATTTTTTTAAATTGGTATATACTTTTTAATAATTTTAGCGGAGTATATTTTCAGTCATATTTTCTAGCATACAAATCCGCAGTCTAGTAATAGTCCACGCTAAAATTGTCGTGAATGAGATTTGCTAAATTAATAACGGGCGGCGCGCTTTAAATTATGTAACATTAAAACTAAACCCTGCAATATGAAAACAGTTTACTGTGAAGGTATAAATGGCAGGTGAGGTGTCCCTGTAATCATTGCATATTTTTAGACACAACAATTCTTTACTAGGCACAAAAAATGTGATGTCTAAAATTGTGTGTATCCAATTTGAACTGCTTATTTATTTATTTTCGTGTTGAACCAAAGCGGAATTATTACTCCGATTTCCATTTGTCAATCCGTCACAGTCATGTAACGTTAACTAAAACTATTTTTAACATTGTCTAGATGTCATTAAATTGATTGGTTTAATTCATATCAGTCAAGGTCGAATCTCGGTTATTTTACTACTAGTAATATCGCATATCGATTAGTAGGAAATTGGAGTTAAATTAGAGCTAATTAGTTGATTACTATGCATGTAAGCTTCATAGGCAATTTGGAAAAGTTTATGGTTTTTTAATACATGCTTATTTCTATTGTCACACAAATAAGGCGACCTGCACTTTTGTAATGGCTTGAAGTGGCATAAGACATTTTTTGAGTTCAAATAAAAAACTTGTTTTAAAAAGGTGTTTTTATTTTAGAATGGAAGGTATTTTTTGTTTTTGTTTTTTAAATATTGAAAACAAGTAGTAAGTAATAAATAAAAGTTCGAAACTTCTCAAAAAGCGCCAGTCGTATAATTATTATAAGCGCTATTTATGTACATAAGTATATCATGAGTAGTTATTTTCGTTTAGAAAACTGGCTGGGCACAAATAAAAATACACTGTTATAAATATACGCTTAATTACTGTTATTTTCTTCAGTCGACCTTGGCTCCACTAAACAACTGATTGAATTGGATTAGCTTAATCAATATTATGGCTAGTTCGCGATAGACGCGTTTTGGAAATATTAGCCGAATTTTTAGGCGAAAATGTTATTAGAACAATATAATACAATAGTTCGAACTACATTTGGAAATTGGTATTAAATAACTGCGTAAAATGTCGACTCTCACAACTACTATTTAATAACAAGTATCTAAAAGTATGCAACGTCTACCGACAACGTTCAACTGTTAATCATATTTTTAAAAGTGTACGATTTTATATAGCTTTCTTAGCTTACGTGTTGCATACTTTCTGGCACGCATTATTGTGGGTTTATGTGAAAAAATGAGATTAGGATTAACAGCACTAACAGCGCAATCATAAAAATTTTCTTATAAGGCAGAAACTTTACTTAAAAAAAGCGTAAAATATTCTTGAATATATTAATTAAATTATACATTTTTTAGCATAGTTTTAGGCACTGTAATTGCCACACTAGAGCTGAGATAATTTTTGTGTTTAGATAATAATAG
Organism: Anomoia purmunda; assembly: GCA_951828415.1. Lineage (NCBI taxonomy): Eukaryota > Metazoa > Arthropoda > Insecta > Diptera > Tephritidae > Anomoia > Anomoia purmunda. The sequence goes on from OX639997.1 coordinate 115,856,361, forward strand.
GGGGCTAAGAGAGAGAGACAGAGAGACAGATCGTAATGAGATCAACATTCGCGTCGGAAATTGTTGTGAGCTCTGACTTTGAAAAGTTTTTTAGCCTATCAAGTCCCAGCAAACACGGGTTTCTCTACTCAGCAAATCAATTTCTTTAACGTTTAATACTTTGCGATTATTACTAAGTAGTTTATAAGAGGTTCTATATGACACTGTTGGGATTGGCTGATTGCCTGGTGTTTGTTAAAAAAATCATAAATTACTATGTATAGTATATATTTTTTGTATAATTTCAAAAGGATTTTTGTTGCACGCCCATGCTACTTAATCTCAACAAATCTTTTTCTGTTAGTAATCAAGTAATTTTAGATATTTTCACTCACTGATTTGTGGAATAGTGTAAGCTGTATCCGGCTTGCCAACCGTCACCTCTTGACCTGCTTTGTTATGCTCAGCCAGGTTCTGGTTTGGCAGCTGAGTATGCGTTTGAGATTGTTGGGCTGGTGAAGTTTGTGGCTGTTGTTGGTGTAGCTGTTGTTGTGTTTGTTGCGAGTGGGCCTTTCCGGTATTTTGGTGTTGTTGCTTTTGTAGTTGCTGTCGTTGCCGCTGCTGCTGGTGCTGGTGCTGCTGCTGTTGCTTCTCATCTTCCTGCTTCACCTTCTCCTCCTCCTGTTTCTGGTTCTCTATTTGCTGTAGCTTTAAATGCTGTTCCAACATTTTTTGCAACCACAATTGTTGTCGTTGCTGTTTTTGTTGCCTTGTTTGCCGCCACTTTTGCAAACGTAACAGATCCACTTCCAATTGGAATGCTTCACTTAAACTGCCGTATGGCGTTTCCGCACCTTGCAGATAATTCCAATCCTCCGATCGTAATTCATCTCCACTAGTTAGATAATCGGAGGATGGCAATAGGTCATGCGGCGATAGGTCGGCATCGTTGTTAGAGTCTTGTGAAGGCGTTTGTGGCTGAACTCCGCTCATTAATTGCAATGTGTAGAGGTTGCCGTTGATCAGCAACAGTATTAGAAAGATTAGCGTGGCAGCGAAGGATGTGAACATTTTTACAAGGGTCAAAGCGGAAACTTGTAATGGGTTTTTGTAATTGTGTAGTTTTTGAAAATGTTTGTAGTTACTTTTGTGGTACATAAAAATTATATGTATTTTTTCACGACATTCTACAATCATATCAACATTGTCAGAGTAGTGAAAAATTTAGCTTCCCAATTTCAAATATAAAAAATGTCCCCCAAGTACGTTAATATCGCCAATACAGGCGGCAATGGATCAGACAATTTAAGTAAATCTTAAAAATTATAAAGAAATCTAATAAATGCTAGAAAATTCACCATTAAAAAAATAAAAAACAAAAATAAAAACATTAGAAAAGTGCGCTAAATACTTTAAACTTATTTATTAATGTTTTTGTTGATTTTTTATTAATCTGAGATTATGCGAAAGAAAACATTTTTTTCTTAATTACTGTAATTTTTTGGATTATTTGAAAAGAAAATGCGAAATCCTTAAAATTTGTTTGTATATTATTTTTATCATATGAAAGTTTATATTGAACGTTTCTCGTTAAAACAAATAAATATTTCACAAAAAAAACTCTTGATTAGATATTTATTATTTTTGTTTCTACATTTTGGATGTGTTATCTATTCGGTGAGTGCATACAGTGACTCAAATAACTGATAAAATGGTGAACTTATTAGGTACACTATTAAAAATATTTTCCATTATATATATTTTTTTTTTTTATAAAAAACGCAGTAGTTTCTTACATAAAATAAAAATAAAGAGTAAAGCATATAAATCAAAATTTAAAAATTTATATAAAAAATTTCAAATTTTATTTTATTTTGAATTTTAAAAATTTTCTGGATGTGCTGCAGTTTTGCAGCCTATTAAATTTTGATAAAATAATATTCAAATCTCAATGCAAATTTTTTTTGTTTATTTTTCAAAATATTTTTTAAATTTCATTCTTGGAAACTTTATTTTTTATAATATATAATAATAATATGCAAAAAATATTCAGCACAAAAAGTATTAAGCATCAACGAAAATTTATATGCAATCCAAAAGATGTGTGTAAAACCAAAATTCCAAAAAATTGTCGAAAATCAACCGAAATGTTTAGTCAATTCAAACTTAAAAATTATTGAGCTAAATTTAACTAAGCTACAAAGCAATACACAAATCACAATTTGTTTTATAAATTCGAGCTAAAAAGTTGGAAAATTTGATCAGAGTTTGTTGGTCGAAATTTTTGATTTATATGCTTTTTGCTATGTAACGAGCTGCATTTGTATAAAAAATTCAAGCAAAAAACGTAGCATGAAATATATTTTTAGTATTGTAAAAAATATCGCCTTGCGAACAGTGGTTTGAGTCACCATATGTTTGTAGATAAAATAAAAAGCGACTGAAAATTGTTTATTATAGATATGTTTTCGAAACTTTTTTTTTTCAAACAAAAAAACGCACATTGGATTGTAAATATGAATTTTAAGCTACTCGTAAGAAATTGTAAATATACATATATGTTTTTTTAACATCTATTAAATTTTTGCTTTTCTTATTTTGCAAAAGCGACTAGTTAAACTTTTTTTTAATTATTTATTTCTCACATATGTTGGCTAGCAATTTAGTGATTTAAAATTAGAATTTAATATTTATAAACCCTTCGTTCGAATCACGCACAAAACTTCTTCATGCACCGCACCGAAAAACCAGACTAATTGTCGCCCATTTTAAAGAGGATTATGCAATTAAAGAAAATGCTCCACTCATTATGCCAACAGCCTCGCGCACTACCACTCACACAAACCCAAGCACACACACACACATAATGCATATGTGAACAATTATCCTTGCTACTATCTCTGCATAGTTCAGCAGCAGTCACACGAAAACAAAAGCAACAAAAAAAAAACCAGAAAAATTAAACAAACAAAATGAAGAGTGTCGCAACTTCAAAGGCGCACTTCCGTATGGCCGCCCACAGTGGCGTTCCCAGAATTACACGAGGTAGAAGAAGAAGAAGAAGAAGAAGAAGAAGCAGAAGAAGTAGCAGGTGAAGCTGAACGCAGCCAAGAGGCTGATGGTGGTAAGTGTTGAGAAAAGAATGAATTAGTGCTGTACCATAAACTCAAATAGATACAAACAATACAAACACATATCATTGACATTTTAGCAAGTGACATACTTTCACAAGGATTTACTCATTGGCATATCCTTAGACTCTTTTCTTTTTCACACTTTCCACACCACACCAACAGTGGCAACTCAATCGAAATCTTCTATGACTGCAACCAAATGCTAATCGCCTGCTGTGGCGGTAGATTAGTTTGGAGTACTCGCACATTGAGTGTGTGTGACTGTGTGTGTGACTGTGTGTGTGTGTGTGTGTATCCTGCGTTGCACACACTAATTGCATGCACATTGAAGTGCTGTGTCCTGAAGGCTGTCCCAGACGAAAGAGGAAGATAGAGATAGATATACATATATATATATAGAGGGGGAGGGAGTAGAGGGCATTACGCGGTGCAAAGGAATTCCGATGCAGTGATTATGTAAGTAAAATGTTTGAAGTGCTTGAAGGGATTCTGTGTTGTTAAAAGAGAATTAGCAGTGAAATTTCTTATAAGATTACAAAAGTTGAGAGTTGAGAGTTGAGAGTTGAGTGGTGGGAAAAGCAAATATGTTCGCACTGAGATTTCATGGGCTTAGGGTATTAATTTTTCCGCTAGTCAGATGCTGAGCGCTGGGAAGAAATTTAAACTTGAAGAAATGTTATTTTTAGCCAAAAAATAATAAGGAAAATGTGCAGTAAGAATTAATAGCGAATGCAATATTTTTTTTTAGTTTTTTGTAGACGCCGGCATCTGCATATGTACATACATATGACTTTTTGTGGGAAAAGAAAAGTCAACTTAAATATACACACATTTTTACAATATTTGGAATGTTGGGCAAGATGAATTTTTTGCGTTAAGTTTTTCTATAACACTAAACATAAAAATTTAAATTTCAATCTTAGTGCTCTGTCTAAAGCAACAATAAATTTTCATCGAATTTTTATACACAGAATTTTCAAAAATATTTTGACTATGCACTTCAGCATTTAATTTTAATATAAAAAAATAAGGGCTTGGGGTGGCTAAAAATAATTGTTGATTTTGATTTTTCTTTCGCCTCAGCGTAATTTTTTACTTTTATCTGGCATAAAATGCGCCGCAACTTGAATCTAAAATTTTTTACAAAAATCAACACGAAACACAAAAAAATTTTAGAAACGCAAGAATATTTACCATTAAACAAAATAAATAAATACTGAGAAAAATAATTTAAACTTATTCTTTTTTGAATATTCTTGATTGTTTATTAATCTGGGCTTATTAAATTGTATTTTTTAAATTATTTGATTTTCTCATTTTTCTTTTTCCCGGAGAGGGTTAAAGCATATCGTACAGCTTTAACCCTCTCCGCGAAACAAAAAACAATTGTTGAAGCGCAAGAATATTCACTACTAAAAAATTAAAAAAATCAAAATAAATTATATAATAGGGAAAATATTTTAAAATTACTTATTTCTGATTCTTTTTGATTATTTATTAATCTGGAATTATTCGAAAAAAAAAATATTTTTTCCTAATATTGTATTTTTTAAATTGTTTGATTTTTCTATTCGCCTTTCTTGCCGCTGTGCGACGCCCCTCTCCAATCGGGTTAGAAATTTGTGCGTCATAACTTCGACTATAGCAGTATCGACGTTGTAGTTAAAGTAAGGAAATCTGACTTAAAAATTTTCTTTATCCATTTAAGAGAAACCTTAATGTAAATTTGTATAAGTACATTTACAAATCGACATAATTGCAATTGATAATCAGGACATTCATAACACATTGAATTCCCTTCACATTCCACATCCACATACTCGGGGCCAAACGAAAAAGCACAAATCAATATTGCCCAACAATTTAATTGAATTGAACTGGGCAGTATGGAAAACCGTCATGAACTATAACACACACACATACACAGCCAAAGCCACTCGCATAACAGCAAGCACGCACTCTCACTCACGCTTCGACACTTGAGTACTTTTGTAAATTACTTGGATCGCTCGATTCGACGAGTTTGATAAGTTCGAATGAACCACAAAATTACTTGCGTGCAATTCGACTTGTATTGTGCTATGATAACTATGTACCGTTAATGTTGTTGGTGTTCTTCTTCTTCTGCTTCTTCTTCTTCTTCTTCTTCTTGTTGTTGTGCAAGCATGTTGCTTGTGAACTAATTTGAGATTCGGCTATGGACTTTTTTGTGCTTGTACTAAATATGGATGTGTGCGTGGCAAAATGTCAAAAGCAGTCAACACCAAAATTGGTTGCAACTAAAAATAAAAATGAACCCAATACAGCGGAAATGAAAGCGGGTACAGGATTAGATTGGTAGTGCATGGAATGAAAAAGAAAATAACGAAAGGATTAAAAATACATCTAACAAAATGCGCATTGTATGGAAATCCTATACGCACAAAAAAATAATAACTACATCATACCAACCAAATACAGTCATATCTAATCGAAATATTTTGATTCAAAATTTTTATTCGTACTCGATATAGTACATATGTACATACATACAAAACATATATTGAAGTGCTTGCAACAACAAGTTAACTTAATGAAATTGCAGCTCATCCCAACCATCGCACTGGCAAATGGAAAGTGACAACGAAAAAATGCTAACTAGAAGGGTTAGCTATTACATAGTTCGCAGTATATAAATTGAATTGATTTTACTCGCAGAGAAAACAGCGCCATTTTTTTTATACTTTAATGTCTGTGGATTATTGAAAATAGAAATAGTATTTGCTTTCTTCAAAGGTAACATTTTGATTGGATAGCAGATTCGAAGATACCCTCATTTTTTGATTGGTTTTTAAAAGTAGAAGATATTCATGGACACATTTGACACTGGCAACTCTGTTCTTGCACAATCACAAAACTAATCACTCACTATTGTCATAAATGCTGCGCCAAAAACTATGCTTCAAAAACTTGAGTATATTTTAAACCCCTAATACTAGGTTTTTGTCAATACTCTTTCGCTTAGTGTTTATTTACGATAATATAAACGCGATGAGTTTATGATTTTTGTGGTTGCGTCAGAAACTCAGGAAAGCCAATGCAAACCCTTCTGGTACAGAAATATTGACAAGATAGATTATATTCTAGTTAATGGTGACAAAAAATACTTAGAAGTAGTTTTGTTGAAAGTCTTGCGCCTAAACCTCTGACGCAGAATATAAACATAGTTTATAGCCCTAAAATTTTCAGTTGTGTTCGGTAATTTAATTATATCGGATGTAATTTCATTGTACAGGTGTTGAATGAAACTTCTTCTTTTTTTTTGGCTGCGGTAATATCACAGCTCATGCTATTTTCGATAATTGTTTATGATTTTACTTCGATTAATACTGACAAAAATCCAACAACGATTTTTTTTCAGGCAACGTTGAGTCAGTAGGGCATAACAAATACAATGACTGTAGTCATATTTAGAGGACTTAACCCGATTTTCTCGTCATAGTTTTTTGCGCATCAGATAATTACTATGTGATGAGTTCTATCATTGGGGAGTGCATTCAGACTAAAATTTTCCATCCTATTCCGACACCAGTGGCACGAATCATCATATGACTGTTGTCATAACTACTGCGCCGAAAACCTATGACGCAGAATACTAAAGATTGTTTCGTCGTTGTCACGTACTCGGTGGGTTGTGATAAAAACAATGACATTTTAAAGGCATCAGTTAAGACAATTGTCAAGTGATAATTTTTTTTCATTGGCGTCGGAACAGGGCAGTTAGCTATAATTTTATCACGATTATAATGACTTTTTAATTGATTCAAACTTATATTAAACATAGTTAGTCAAATAAAATATAATATAATAAATTAGTTATATATTGTATAAAAAAAAACTTGATCCAAATAAACTTTTAAATGCAACATAATTGAATTTGCTTTGCTAGGCATTGGCACTATTATTTTCTCAAAGCTACTGCGTCCAAAATTTTGCTGCAAAAACTTGCCGTAAGCCCCTTAATGATGGCGACTGTCATTACAGTTGTTATGACCTACCGAGTACGTGACATCGATAAATAGTGTTTGTATTATGAGTCATAGATTTGGGTGCAGTGCTTACGACAATTGTCATGTGATGAGAATTGTCATTGGCGTGGGAATAAGTCTGTAAGTGACTATAAGCAATACACTTTTTCTTTGCCCACCACTTCTTCAACGCGAAGGGGACAGAACTTCTGAATGCATAATTGGAATGTAAATTTTCCATGAATGAGACTCAAGTTCAAGAAACCCGATTTGGTTATAAAAATGTTTTTTTTTTTACTCACCTATTTGTGGCACATCATACTGCCGCTGCCCTCGCGCCGTGCGCAACATCAGCTGACTCGCAATGGACGAGTACCCGTTATTCGCCGCCGCAGCCGCGGACATGCCATTGCCGCCACCGCCGATGCCGACGCCACCAACAATGCTGCCGGAGCGTTTATGATTTGGATGCAAGAAGGACTCTTGTTTTTGTGACGGCGTTTGTTGTTGCTTGTGTTGTTCTTGCTGTACTTTCAATCGAGCAGCAGCCTTGGCTAAAGCGCCCGTTGAGCTAACATCATCGTCAGCATTTTCCTTGCCGACTTGCTGCTTTGTTGGCTGTGGTTTTTGTTCTTGTTGTTGCTTTTGCTGCTGCTGCTGCTGCTCACTTTTGATAGCCGCACTATTGGCGGACAAGAGTGATGCTGAGGAACTTTGTTGCTGTGGTGCCAATGCGAGGAGAGCGTTTGGCAACCTATTGATGTTGTTGTTGTTGCTAATATTTGGTTGAATATGTTTAGTGGCGGTTGCCTCCGAATTGGCCAGCGAAAGTTTGTTTTGACGCTGTGACTGCGAGCCAAAGTGGTGCAACTGTGGTTGTCGCTGCTGCTGCTGCTGCTGCTGTGCGAAAATGTTGCGCTGCCATTGTTGCAACTGTCGCTGCTGCTGTTGTTGCTGTGAACGCTTGCGCTGCCACTTGTGCTGCATATGCGAATTGTAGCCTGGAGCACTGCTGGTAGCGCCAAAACCGCCGCTACGATGTTTGATACCACCGTTGAATGAATGCAACTGCTGTTGCGGCTGATGGTGGTGCTGTTGCTGCTGCTGCTGCTGCTGCTGCTGATTACGAGGTAGAGTGCGATGTCCTTTCAAATCAACGCCATGCTGCTCTTTCTCAAACATTTCTTGTAGCGTATGTGGTGGGTTTTCTTCGAGCTCTTCCAACGTGCGGTAAGGATTCAACAGCAATGGAAATCCATCGTTCAAATGGTGTGACCTGGCATTACCACCGGCCATGGCATAAGCTGGCGGCTCATCGCCCCACAGACTGCGATGCTCCGACGGCAATAGCTCATCCAGATACTGATAGCTCTCTAAATCGGTAAGCATATCATCAATCTCTGGCTCTGCCTCGATCAGCTCATCCAATGCATCGGCGTGCTGTGTCTGTTCGTACTCCTCACGGTCCGACGGTTGTACTATCCGCCCATACTCGTACTTTTCGGGACGTTGGCGCGCATCATTAGCCAAATGACCACCACTCTGATACTCGCTCTCCTCATCGGCATACTCATCCTCTACAACTGTCGGCTGCTTAACGATACTACCGTACATGGGACTGCGCGCCTGTTGCAGCACCAATGCCGGATAGTCGCTCTCCATCTCCTCGACAGGACTCATTTGTATGCGACCGGTGATGATGGGACGTCCATGATGGCCAGTACCAGCATTAGCTGCAGCAGTCTGTTTCGCCAGACCGAGCAACATTAGCCGTTCACGTTCGAGCTGGGCCATATCGGCTAACTCTTGCGACAAGCGGCCAGCACTATCTAAAGATTGGACTGTTGATTTGCTAAATGCATGCGAAAGACTACCACCACTACCGCCACCGCCACCTCCTCCACCACTACCACTACCACTGCCGCCGGCGTGCAGATGTTGCGCATGCTGGGTTGCGGATAGTATATTGAGCATTTGATTGGTATTCGCGGCGGTATTGTGTTGGGCGGCGCCGCTACCGCCGAGGTTCGAAGGGGCAATCACGCCTCCACCTCCAACACCGCCAATGCTACTAGCTCCGCCCGCGCCATTGCTGCTACCGCCGGGGCCATTCAAATGTAATGCATAGAGGCCACCCTGTATTAGCAGCACACAAACGATGGTCTGCACAAGCGAATAGAACATTTTCTTTTTGTTTATGCGACGCAAACGATCAATTAGACGTGCTATGTTTGGGGATTTTTCGTTACTACTTATCGGGGGATATATGACGGATAATTGTCCAGAGACGATTTTGTGGCCGTTGGTGGATGCCAGAGAGCTGGGTTCAAATGACTTTTGTGGGAATTTCTTGGAGAGAGCGCTTTTGGCTTTTGGATATTAGGTATCGGGCTCACGTTTACGTTTCTAATCAGCAATTCGCCTGTACACAAAAGTCTTCATTCTCTCGCAGTCTCTAAGTAGTAAATTGTTTTGTATGTGTTTGTAAGGATATTGATATTTGCAAGTGTTTGCCTTTTTTTGTTTTTGTTGCACACACTCGCGCTGTTTTTTTTTTCTGGCTGTCTATCAAACTGTACCCAAGCAGATTTTTGTTGAGGTCGAATCGCCTCAAGGAACCTGGGACGCTGTGCACTGCCTAATTTTCACCAACCAACTTTTGTTATCTCAACGTAAATTTCTTGGCAACCAGATCGGCGCTTATTCACCAACTTTTTCCGTTGCCTTTTCAAATTGTTGATTGCTGCCTTATTGCTTATGGCGCGTTTGCCTATGGGATTTTTTTTATGTAGTCCTTACTTTTTGCCGGGATGTTGGTATTTTTTGGAGTTTTGCCAAAAGTACGTATCCGCTGGGATTTCTTGCCACTTTGTTATATGCACGTCTCGTTGGCCGTTGATGCTTTTGTGCTTTCAATGGCCTTTCGTGGGTTTTTATGTTCAACTGTTTCCGCTCGTTGTGCGCTAGTTGATTTCGTATTTCTTATAGCTACCGCTAAGCGTACACTTATTTTTACTTTTTTCTGCACACACTTTTTTCGTTTTGTTCTCCGTTGGAACTATGTTGCCCGGTATGTTGCCAACGATAAATACGCTGTTGAAATGGCAATTTCACAGACTTCAATTGCCGTACGCTTTGTGGACGCGCCAGTCGAGCGTTCAGTCGTTGTTACTGTAATCCGAGCGATTACGTTAATATTTTAGTTAGTTGTTTGTTTGTTTGTTTGCTTGTTTGTTTGTTTATGGATTGGTTGGGAACGTAACGGGGTATTTTTTATGTGTTGGCTCGTTCGTTCGCCCTTAGTTTGCCACGGGTTTCATTACCAACACCGGCAATTGCGACTCGTAACGACGATTGTGGTCGGTAGCTCACGCCTGCTGCCTGCTCACTTGGCTCACGCAAACTAGACTTTACTCTTCCCTCTGTCTGTTGCACTGTCTATCGCTACTTCCTTTTTCTATTATTTTTTTATTTTATTTCTACTTTTTATTTGTTACATTTGCTTTCTTTTAGAACGCGCCAATCTTGTTATATGTCAGTGGAGACAAAATCGATAATCGACGCGTTGGCCGGTTTTTTCTAACAGCAACTCTATTTCGAAGACGGCTGTTGCTGGTACACGTATGTGTGGGTGTCTGGGTGTGCGTGTGAGTTCGAAACGACAATTGTTGGCTAGGCGTATGGTATGGATTTTCAATTGTACGAGTGGTGCTAACTACTTCGTTTTCTGTATTGGTCGTTGCCTAGATCTAAATAACTTCTGTGTGGCTTTCGAGGAACTCTATGTATGTACCAATTTCTAATTGTGTCTTCGAAAAATTGGGGATTTGAGATTTGCACGCTTGTGTAGATTTTAGTTTCAAGGAGATCTTCTATGTTTTGTTTTTGTTTTTGGTATTTCTTTGAGGAACTATTCAGCCTTATGACAGCCTTTATGGTCACTTTTCACCTTACACTTTTACGCACTGGACACTAAATCGCAGAGTTTTTGCAGTGTGACTTTCGTTGTTTGTTAGTTGCCAAAACTGTATTTTTATTTCTGTTGAGTTTCTGTCTTTTTCTCTATATAATATTTTTGCGTTTCCCTCTCACTTAGCTTCCCACTTCATCTGTGCCTCGTCTAATTCTTAGCTTTTACTTAATTGACTTATCTTGCTGCCTGTCACTTTGTATTCGTTGGTTAAGTGCAAAGTTTCTGTGTATGTTTTGTTTTTCGTTAAACAGCACGCACTTCTCCCAACTTTTTGTCAGTTTATCCTTAAACCTCCTACTTATTTGCCCTCACCACCATACTATATGTGTGACTGCGAAATTACTGAAACGCAACTGTTGATTGTTTGTATTGTGCCGCTGTGCTTAACGTAGTTCCCGAGAGATCCTTTTTCATTAGACCGTATCTGCTTGTAGCGTCACGTCACGTCGCTTAGCAGCTTATTGACGGCTTTTGACCTTTGCGCGTTTGGAGTTCACCTGTCGTGCTAAACTTTTTCCTCGTACACAACATACATTACTGCACTACGGGAATAATTTACTTTTTATTAGTTTTGAAAGAGTAGGTATCCTTTTGTTTTGTTTTATTGTTTGCTCTTTATCTGAATTTTTTTTTTGGGCTATATAGATATGCACCTGAACTGTCTGCACGGCGCTGAGATTTCTTATATTTTTCGTTATCGTCTTTTTCACTTGTTCAGTCAGTCACAGTACTTTACTATTTATTTTAGGTTTTCCTTTTTTATTTTTTCGTGCTCAAACGCTGAGCCAAATCGAAAGAAAACAGCGCATCAAAATCCCTTGGCATATATTTGCTTTTCACCAATTTAATTTCGGCTTTGTTTTGTTGCCACTAAAACTACACCAAACCACCGTCTATGTACCTTACTTGCTCGCCGCGCCCACTTTTCTATACCACCGTTTGCTAGCTGGTGGCTTTTTGGTCATCGACTGCCTGGCTGGCTATTTTTAGCTTTTCTGTTTTTTATGCCCTGTTTTATTCTGTTTTGTTTGCGTTCCGTTTTTGTCCCTGGGGTTTGAGTAGCAGCGCACACAAATACAGCTACAGGACTGTTGTATGTGTTTGCAGTAAGGACCTTCTTTCACCTGTCGCCTACCAGCAGGCTGTCTTGGCTTCTTCTGTTTTACTTTGCTTTGCTTTGCTATGCTTCGTCCGTTCTTCCTTTGTGTTTATCTTAGCCTTGTTAGGCGTTTGTTGGATGTAGCTACTCCACCTCTACTGTCGCTGCTGCTTCTATTTTGCCCACACAATCACGCTCGCTACTTGTCTGTCTGTCTGACGGTCGGCTCGACTATTCTGTCTGCTCTGTATGTGTGACTGTTTGCCGAGCTGATTGTGCGATGCTTGAGACTCGACGAGTGTGAAGAAGACTGCCTTGCGCCTAGTCTGTCCTGTCCAGGCTGTCCTATGTGCTGTGTGCTGTGTGCTGTTTTTTAGTTGTTGTGAAGTGTCGCACTCACTTTTAGCTTCCGTTTTTTTGTGTTTTTGTTTTTGTGAAGTATTATTTTTCTTCTACTTTGCTGTTTTGGTTCGTTTGCACTTTGTTTTTGTTGCGCACTTATCAACTGCAAAATGAGTTGCTCGCTGGAACTTCCTGTTTATGATGACAGTGCAGAGTTGCAAGTTGTTTTGTGTTGTTTTCTTTTTTTTTCTTTGTGTTTCAATTTTGAATATTTTATATTTGATTTTTATTTTGGTTTCGCTTGGAGCTGCCTCGTTTGGTTCAGCGAAATGAGTGGAACTATAGTGAAGTTTCAGTTTTATTTTTTTATTTATTTTTCTAGCACCTTCGGTATGTCTGTGTTTAACACAATATACTACATATATAGCACTTTAAAACTCCTATTGTTCTGGCTAGATAAAACAATTAAATTATAAATATAATAATACCTGTTTCGTTGATATCGATTACTTGTTATATTTATTCACACATTCGCCGTCTACTGATATTACGCAGATTACAATAGCACTAGCATCTTATTATATAGTACTTCATTTTTTTAACACACACCTGACCGAAACCTACAGTTTTCAGCAGCATTTGAACTATAAATATACTGGTAGTTAAAACAAAACAATTATTTATCTACATACATAAATAACGCATTACAAAGTTATCAAAACTGTAATCTTTTTCTTTTGTGCATACTTTCAGGCTAAATGCAATCGAATTAACAGTTTGAGCGATAAGTGGTGAGTAGAAGAATGCTTGGATTTTATATACATATTTGATTAGATAAGATAGTCAGAATTTGTGGCAAGTCAAACTTTCTTACCATAAAACCTTCAGTCTATACTATTTTAGGAAACAATTGTTACTTAAAACTTGGCAAACATTTATTTCAAATTTTTAGTAGTCCTTTGGCGTGGTAGCTTAAATCGTCACGTAACGAATTTTGTCTGTTTTTTATGTTAGTTTACTCGAGTAGAAAATCTTTCGCTCAACAAGGTTCTATTAGTTTTAATAAAACATCAAGGCAATACTAAAAACAAAACCGGAAACGATGTGAACGATTTCGTAGCATGAATATTTTTGTTTTCTCTTAACTCAACTGAAGATACCCTTCCTAAGTCCACATAGTAGGTATATACAGCCGTATTGTATTACATTTGAATCCCCATTCGAAGCCAATTGGATCCAATCAGATTCTAATATCAATCAGAAAAGCCAATTTAGTTCTGATATGGTGAAATAAGATAACATTTTCTATTTGAGGAACAGCGGGTGTGATGCACCTTCATTATTTTCTACGTTCTTTACTTAAACCTCAGTATTTTCCAAAACTCCCATTAATAGCTAAGGGTTTTCATTAATTTGTATATGTAGATGGAAAAAAAATTTATCTTTTAATTTTTATTAACGACTGGGCTGAGAACTCAGGAAAACATTGCGCTAGGCTTCGGAGAAAAAGTTCTACTCGCAATTTTACTATTTTTATATCCTCAAAAGTAAATTGTGCAGGACAGTGAGATTCTTGTTTCGATAATAAAATATTTTCGATACGAAAGCACAATGAACAGATGTCAGGTATCAGTGTAGCAAATATAACAATCACATGTATTTTGATTTTGGCTTTAGACGCTGAAGTGTCAATAAAAATTCGCACACAGGCTTCTTAAAACATCGATATTTTTTTTAAATATAGCTGATAGATACGTGGATATCTTGAAATATCATATTCGAGTATCAAATTCGATAGTTTGGGAACGCAACCAAAAATAATGTTTATGAAAGGTCTTTCTGGGGGCTATGTGGCAAATATCTCTTTATGTATTTAAGTAATTTTGGCTTGAGGTAAAAATAGCGATGTATCGAAGTATCGATATTTTTTACTCAGCATATACCCAAATTGTTTAAAAATATCGATATATTTTTTCAATTGCTTAACTCTAGTGCGATCGTTTAATCGTTTATAAGTTTATCATTTTTTGGTGATTATTATTAAAAAAAAAATTGGATTCCAAAAGGTGTAAGCACTATATGTATGTAGAAACAAACTGTTTGCTTCACGTGTGAATTTCTTAAAAACTTAGTTTTTAAAGACGGAATGCATCTTTTGAAACTTGAATGCAAACTTTATAGAAATATGTGGGCCGCCGGTTTTGGAAGATACTGATTCCATAGAATCCAATAGAAATGATGATGACGAAGACATGCCATTATCCTTACGCTAACACAAATTGTATGTGGAATGGATTTTTTTTTATTAATTGAGTAAGGCAATTTATACCGACGACGGCGTTTAAAAATGCAATCAGTTTGAGGTCAATAAGAAAATTTGTAATGAAGATGATGTTATAGGACTATCACATCTGACTTCAAACCCCGGCAAGGTTTAGAGAAAATCTGAGGAGATGTGATGATCTCCGAAATATGTAGCTGTTGTAATTTCTATCGCTCTGATTGTTGTAGTCTTTTTTTTTAAACTTTCATTAAGCCCAAAAATTAATGTTCAAATAAATAAATGAGGCCGAAGATTTAATAAAAGAATTCGTCTGCTTACATAAAACAAGCAGTTTGGGGGATGTCTAAATAATGGGTAGGAAAATTGCACTTCGACTGGTTTTTTCTGAAAATGTCTGCATACTACGAGTACGCTTATTGCATGCGTTAGAAAAAAATCCTCGAAAATTTCTAAAAAGTTCAAATTTTTAAAACTGACACCACTGAAACTATCTTGCTTTAAAAAAATCAAGCGTCTTGGTACGCACCACATATAGCCCAATTGGTTAATTTTATTACCTTGAGCCTGAAAGTATGCATAAAATATTATTTGATCGCTTTAAAAACGTATTTGCGTGGATAAAAAGTTGTTGGATCACGCCTTCCGACGGGCGTTTTGCTTCACTAAAAGCAAACATTTTCGAAGTGGGAAGAGAAACATTGATTGACAAGTAATTTTAAAAACTAAAATTATAATCAATACTATAATAAAACTGTAGAAAAGTCGTGTCTATACATTGAAAAATAAAAATAAAAAAAAGTTATTATATTTGGACCATGTTTAAAATTTTGGTATGCCTATTTGTCTCTTTGCCCGATTGAACTCGATAATCTCCGAAACAACTGAATGCATTCTCAAAACCTCGGGCATAATATAGGGTATATTTTATAAAAAAAATATTGAATACCCCTCAACAATTTTTTCTTTCAAATGGCTTAGAATAACTCTTTTCCAACAAAATTTTAGTTTTTCGACCGCATCAACGTATGCCGGCGTTTACTTTCTGTTGAAAATTTTCAACTGAAATAAAATGTGAAGCATATCAGTGGACGCTAAGTTCAGCTAGTATTTAATAATTATTCATGTAAATAGTTGAGTCCATTGAATGATGGCATTTTTACCGCGCCTCTGGATAGTAGTTTAAATTTATTTTGCTTACAAAATCGTTATGATAACTGCGCTCGCATTATGATTAGTTTTCTCTTTTGAAAACTGTATAAAAAATATTTACCCGTCAGAAAAATGTTTTTTCTTCAAAACTGTAAAGTTTTTTCTTCGAAAACATATATGTATGATTTTTTTTTTAAATTTGGTATCCAGAAAATGTGAATTCAGTTGGAAAGGAAATGTCCAAATTTCACTATTAGATAGTATTTTTTTTTTATAAATTTTACTGTATTTTATAAATTTAAATTTGTCTTTTCGAAATAAATTCAGGAATTCCTTTTCCTTTTTTGGTTTTTATTTTTCAATAAAAAAAGAAGTAAAATGCATTAAATGATATTTATTTATATTTATAAATACTGCTAAAAACTGTTTTCAAGATACTCCAGTTTTTCACGAATAATTTAATAATTTAAATATTTTTTACTATGTTTTTAACTGTAAGAAACATTTTTGTTTTTGTTTGTATTTGATTTATTTTATTATTTTTTTTTTTAAGATTTTAAGCTTTTCCGCTTATTTTCTATTCCAAGTTTGTTTGAAATGAATTCCGATTCCACCAGTTTTGCGTTTTAAAAGCTAGCCAATCACTTTACTGTCCGCATTTAGCAGTCTCAGTTATTCACATCAATTTTTTTTTTCTTTTTGTATAACAGAATTTTAATTTACGAAAATTATTTAAATATCTGCTTGCACTTAAAAATCTAAACACACTTCACTTGCGTAGCCCATTGCCGAAGTAATTAGTTTTCACATTCAATGCAATTTTCGCCATTTTTTGTGCTTTCGATTTTTTCCAGTGGCATTTTATTTTTATTTTTTAAATTATTTATTTACTTTTAATTTAGATATGAACTCTTCTATTTATTTAATTCATATATGTATGTACTTCTGGCTTTTGTTTGTATTTTCATACATTTTATTCGCCGATTCCTTGCGCTTGCACTTTCAATCGCGAACTGACTACTTTCACAGCTGCACAAACACTTTTATATATCACCTCACCAATTTGCTCTGGTGTGCTTCGGTGACTATTTGTTTTTGTAATTTTGTTTTGCTTGTTGTTTTTCCTTTTTTCCTAATTCAGCGCATAACACAATTTTAAATTTTCAAAACTTAACGTACACTATCTTTTTCAAATTTCGTACAGTATATTTTTAAAACAAATTTTCTCCGATTTTTTTTTTTGTTTTCCACTTTTCCTATCCTTGTTTGCAGCGTCACCTGTTTTCGTTACAGTAACGCTAAAAACACTCGGCTAAGCTATCAAAATTCATTGAGCACAAGTTTTTATAAAAAAAAAAAAAAACATTTCACATTTACTAGTGAGCATGTTACCTCGACGCTTTATACATTTGCTGCACTATTCCTATTAGTTTTCACTGTTCACCTTCTCTGAAGAAATTTTCATATTTTTCCTGCAATTTTTAAATATAACTTTTCACTGCACTATTGAAAAAGGTTCACAAATAAAATTGTCCTTCTTAACGTTAGTAACGACGAGCGTGAACTCGCCTTATGTTCTTAGCAGGGATCGCCTCTTTGTCTACTGAACGCATCTCTGAAACGCTGGCAGCGCTAAGGTTGACCCGTTGGCTCGTTGACTGGCTGGTTCTATAGTAGCGGCGCCGTTATCCGCCATCCTTCAATGCGCTGCGCCTGAAAACGCTCTTCGTATCACCATTGCCGTTGTCGTGCCATAAGAAGTTAGCACCGTTTGTTATTGCCGAATACTGTTCGGCGGTGGCTGCGTCGCATCGTTCGTTATTTCATTCCGCAAAACAATTGCTGTTGGTGTTGGTGTTGCAGCTTTTGACGCTCCGCACCGCATTTGTTGACTTTGTAGCCTACTGTCGTCCGTCCGTTCTAAGTCTGCTGTAACTGTTGGTTTGTTGATCCGCTTCTATACTCTGGCGTCGTTTTATGTTTCATTCCCGCCGCGTTCCTATCTCTGGTATCCCTACTTGCCACATGCTGTCCCTATATTCCCAGTCACACACTAAACTTCAACTACTTGTACTCACTATTACCGTCACTTCGACAAATTCGTTGTCCACCGACTGCTATTGCTACTACTAACTTCTCTCTCTTGGCACTGCCGCTGTTGCTAGCTTATTTGATTTCACCGTCCGCTACTACTCGCGTGTTCCACACTCGAACGCTTCGTTAACGTTTGTTCGCTAGCTGCTCGCAAGTCGCTCCCAGAGCCCTACGTCAACCACTTGTTTTGAAAGCGACCGCGTCCGCCTGCCCGGTCGCCCGGCTTTTGCGCGCCGTTGTCCTTACTCTTTGCCCTTTGCCCTCGACTACCCTTCGAGTCACTTGAGAGTTTGGAGACTACATAAATGTGTAGAGTTTCTTTTGTCACCTACCGCCTACCAGCTTCAATCGTAACCGTGCGACTTCGACCCTAAGCCTCGGCAACATAGTCGTCATCAGTCATTCAGCTACTGATATATTTGCTCGTTTTGCTTGTTGGTCGTTCGTGTGCCGGTTGAAAGGCATCAGAAGTGCGTATGGAAGGCAATAACCACACTAACAACAACTCCAAGTGACAGCAACATATCAGCGGTATACATACCAACGACTCTGGTACTCCACACACACAACACACACACAGCCCTCCAGCCTCAGTTTTGCGCACACTTTATGAGCCTGCTGTGCATCATGTGGGTGTCGAGCAGCTCTCAGCGAGTGGTGGCTCAGAGAGTGTATACAATATTTTTACACAGCATATGTGCTTGGTCTTCTTCACGCCAGCGCTTTTGTTTTTTTTTTTTGTTTTTTTTTTTTGTTTTTTTTTTTTTTGTTTTGCAATATGATATAAAATTTTTCGTTGATACTGTGCGCCAAAATGAATTCAAGCTCGCAGCAGTAGCGTCCGTTTGTCTGCGATAGACATAAAGGCGTTTACGGTTAGAAAAGAGATACACAAAATCCTACAATACGTCTAATTAAGTGAGCAGGTCAGTATAGAGAGCGAGAGAGAGCGCCGAAATCAGTAAAATATGGATCGTTGAGAGCACTTAATAAAAAAAAATAGAGAAAGATACATAGATCCACTCAGGCTCTCGCAGAGTGGCCGATCAGGGTGATATTTTTTAAAATATTAGAAATGGATGAGCTACTTGTAGGTTACAATAAGCAAAATAGGTCAATGAAAAAACCATTTGCTCATAAGTGAGCTTTACACCCATATTCTCACGCCAACGACAAGACTCGTCGCATGACTATTGTCATACCTACTGCGCCTAAAACTATGACGCAGAATACATTGTCTTTGTCGATGTTACATATCAGTAAGTCATTTGTCGCTTATACTTTTACTTATAAGTATACTATTACTTCTAGCATACCCGGCTTGCTTTGCTGCACCATTAAATTTTTTTTTTTTTTGTATATTGAGCAGGTATTTTATTACAGTGCTTTTGGGTTTACAGTATTCTTTATGCCTTGATCTAAAGGAAATATGTGATTATAATATAGCATATACATCTATTTTAAATTAGGGCGTGGCTCCGGCTTTTTTCTAAAAAAATTTATAATATTATACATCTGCGTGAAATAGTTGCGGAGTTATAAGAAATATTGTTTTTCCTTGTATAGGGCGTGGCACATTTTTCACAAAATAAGAAATTTGTATTCAAATTTCAAATAGTTGGCCATTAACCGATCAAAATTTTTTGCAGACTATATTTACTTAAACCTCTATCAGTTTAAACCAGTATTATAATGCTTCGTTTGTCTAATAAATTTAGTTGCATTCATTTTTTAAACGGATGGCAATCCTCTATAAATTTATTCCCAGTATAAACAGTATAATACCGATATGGAGATATTTTGAGGGCCAAAAATGGGGGTTTCTTGCTTTGAAACAAATAGTACCAGCTGTCCTTTACATTCCAGTTCCTACACTAAATATGGCAAGACTGATTTCCCAAATCAATTTAAATAAAACGAAAATCAGAAATAAATTAGAAATTCTAGTACTCGCTGATATTTTGAGCACAGCAGATTTGTTAGAAAAAAAATTCTTCAGATTGTACAAAATTTGCGACATCAAATGAAACGTGATTCAAATATTCCAGTATATAAATACAGTTTTTGTTCAGTTTAGTATAACTAATACTATAAATGTTATTTTCATCAAAATGAATTGGTTTTTTAAGTTTACTAAAGTTGGAAAAATAATACATATTTTCAAAAAAAAATCTCTTCGTTTTGAAAGTTATAGTTTTTTGGTCAATTATAGGATCTTTTTAGAAGTTTAAAGTTTTTTTTTTAATTTAAAATTTAAAAAAAATATCTGGCAATACTGTTTGCGCTATCGATTGAACAGTTATCAATTATTGTAGCATACTTAGAGGGTGACAAATAAAAACAATTATTTATTAGAGCAAAAGAGTCGCCTAACATTATATGAAGTGACTAAAACTATGCTGTAATTAATATTTCGCTTCACACAAAAATGTAACTCTACAACGAGATATACATGTGATAAACAGATACAAAAAATTTATGATACTGCTCGCCATGCCAAATGAACTCTATTGCGATAGTAATAAACAAAATGCAACCCTGCCACTAAGTCTCTCCTAAAAGCCGGCTTATCACTACAAAAAATTGTTGCTCCACCAACCGACCGCCACAAGTGTATCAACAAAGTCTCCAAAGTAAAAAGGACAACAGCTGATACGGAAAGGACAACAATGCTAACCGAGCCAGCTAAACACACAGAAGCAACAGAAATCGATGAACGCAAACAAAAACAACAACAACATTAAAAACTCATTTAAACTATAACACAAAACAGCGAGATTTGTTTGTCTAGCTGTGACTGTGACTGTGACTGTGACTGTGGCGCATGAATGGCTCACAGTGCGATAACGCAGATGTGAGTCAGGAGTGTTGCAGCATTATTTAGTTGTTGGTAAACAGAAATCGCATAGTAAAATTGTACATAGACGCCTTCATTGACTCGTCGTTGTCAAGCGCCCTACCACAAGCCAAATACGCTTTTGCCAAGAGCGAGCAAAACAATTGAATAGCAACAAAAGCTGCACACAAGTGGGATTATAATGAGAGCCAAAAAAAAATCAAAAACAACACACACACATTAATAAGTAAATCTCCAATTGACGACAGGAAGCAAATAAGCAAAGCAAGGTGTCCGGTACGTCTATGCAGGAGTTGACTTTTCAAAGGTATTTCACTGCTTAGTAGCAACAATACGAGTGTACTGCAAACTGCGAAGATGAGCGCATGCGCCTTAACGCCAGCACCCGCAACTCATACGCCGCAATCACACTGTGGAGACTTTACTCAGCCACCACAGTGACTGCGTGTTTGCCATACACGGCTGTTCATTGAGCGTACACTATGCGCTGGGGAAATGTCGTGCAGCCCTTGCTTTAGTTATACTTGTTGTTGTCTACTGGCTGACTGGGGCTGTCTCAATTCTGTTTTCGTTGCTACATTCGTTGCGCGATGGTTGATTTTTTTTCTGTTTTTTGCTTTTTTGTTTCGTTGGTGAGTACAGTGGGTGCGCCACTAGTATGACGCCTACGCGTATCTGTGACGTAAGCAAAGACAACCAGCAGCGCGAGCTGAGGAGCGAGCATGAGACACAGGCACTGACACTGCCGCCGAGAGCTGAAGAAGCTAAGCGAAAAATCAGCTAGCGACTTCTGTAGGATTGGTTGAGATGTGCGAACGTTGAAGGCAAGTTTGTGTCAAAAGGAATGCTTGAAATGGTGAAACAAAATAATGGCAAATGATGTTAGTCTAAAAATTGGCAAACGAAACGAAATGTTTTGCCCACTCAAGCTGCGTCTTGCCCGGCTGCCCGGCTGCCCGGCTGTTCGGATGCTCAGCTGTTTTGCCTTGCCAGCAACTTGCGTTTCAACTCTGCTACCAAAACTACACCTAGCTGATGATTACGAAAAGAAATTGGTACTATTTTCCCACGAACTCTTTGCTGATTTAGCATTGGTGCGTTTATGAGCAAATGGCATAATAAATTATGCGCTCAATTGTTGGACGAAGCAGCAAATAGCAAATATTGCAAAGTAAGTCTAAATTTTGTAAAGTATATAATTGTGAAAGCAAATTGCTATGCCACGATTTGCAGTATACAGTCACAGATCCCAAAATTTTGGTCTCAGCGCTAATTTTAGATTTATTGTTTTTTTGTTTTCTTTCAACTGCCTTTCATTTCAAGATGCTTTCCTTTATCAAACAGACAGGTGGTGCCCATCGCTGTCATCTCATTTTGAAAGTTAACAAGTCGGGCAGAAAACAAAACCTCTTTAGTGTGCTCGAAGCGCTTATACACACACATGTACATCCAGCGTTGCATTTGCCTCATATGCTTGCAAAACAAAACCATAGAGAGCGGCATTAAATATCATACTTGCTTCAAACATACTACATACTAAATAAATTTGCTATTATGTATGGGCGTGTGTATGTGTATGTGTGTGTATGAGAGGCACACCCACAACACACACACACACACATTTGCATTTAAATTCACTTATGCATTCACTTCCGCCTTTAGCTCTACTGAAATGTGTCAAGTGCACGCACACAAACTTATGCGCGTTGACACAAACACACGCTTTATTTTTCCATTTCCTCTGCGAATCTATACATACATATGTACATACATATATAGATACACATACATATATGTATGTATGTAAATACATATAGAGCATCACGAGCGACTTCAATGAAGCATATGACAAACTATTTTTGGCCTGATTGCAGCTTTTACTGCCATAATATCTCATAATACAGTTATAATGCTATCTAAATATGTATGTATGCAAGTACATACATATATTTCTATTTGAATAGTTAGATATTCATCTATGCGATTGCACACTTTCACACTCGTGTTATGCGATTATGATTTGCTTAGATTATGCACTCTTGTTATGGAAATTCACAAAAGCGATGGATAAGAGCTGGCGCTATTTTGGAAATTCAGTACAGTGATCGCCGAGACAGTGTTTTGTAATAAGTGTTCATAATATAATATTACTATTTAGCTGATAACCGAGATTTTGTCAGCGTAGCTTAATATTTTTGTAGGTGTATATTTGCAACAGATTTTTAAAGCTACAACTGGTTTTATGAATTTTTAAAAATCTTCCAAAGTGGCTAAATACAGTGGGAGAAAATAGAAACACGATATTATGACCAGTTTTGACCACTCTGCTTCTGTTTATTTCTTGTTTGTTAGTTTTTTTTTTTAAAACACTAGCTCATTTTATAACAAACATCGTATAAATCCATATTTCAAACGCTGCAGAAAAAAATATAAGAATTCAAAAAAAATTCATTAAATTTTCAAACCTTTTTATTTGACTTTTGAAAACAAAATGTCATCGAATTATCAAACTTTTTAAGTTGGATTAAGTTGAACTGAAATTCAACAAAATTTCTTCAAATTCTTAAACTTTTTAATTTGAATTTTTCAAACTTTGTAGAAAAATAGGAAAATCCAAAAAAATTTCAGCAAAATTTCAAACTTTTTAATTTGAATTTTTCAAACTTCGTAGAAAAATAGGAAAATTCTAAAAAATTTCAGCAAAATTTCAAACTTTTTAATTTGAATTTTTCAAACTTCGTAGAAAAATAGGAAAATTCTAAAAAAGTTCAGCAAAATTTCAAACTTTTTAATTTGAATTTTTAAAATTTTGTAGAAATAATAGGAAGTTTCAATACAATTGCATCAGAGTTAACTTTTCAAACCTTTCAATTTAAAAAAAAATCTTGGTATGCATTTGTATTGTTCATTAAATTTCATGTTTAAAATCTTCGGTTAATTTTTTATAATTTTTTTTTTTATTCTATTCCATACAAAAAAAAAACATTTTTTAACGCAATAACATAATTTTTTCAAACTTTTTTTTACATTTTTCCATATATCGAATAGATTTTATATAAATGCGTATTAATTTGTGTTATTAGTAGATGCGTTAAATGGCAAAATGTTTCCAAAACCAAAATTTCAAAAATACATATTTTCAAAAATCAAACGACACATTCAGACTTCCATATTTTTACGCTAAAATCAAATGGGACACAAAACTGCATATCTAAAAGTTTTCTAAAAATTCGGATTAAACAGTTTGAAATTTTGAAGGAAGATTTATTAAATTTCTCTAAATTTTGTACAAAATTTTAAATTTAAGTTTATTGAGAGGCCTTCGCTAATTTTAAAAAAATTGTTTGTTTTAGCCGTTACCGAGATATCGACTTTTAAAAAACTAAGTTCAAGGATGGTATAAAAAGCCATATAGATAAATTTCAATATTTCCGGGGAATAACCTCACCTCTTTTCTGCCATTGATCTGCACATAAGTAAATAGACTTGCTAAATTGTCTTAGCTGCCACTTTATTTACATAAGATTGACAAGGAATTCAAAAGTAATAGAAAAAAAATTGTTGAACACAATTTTCATAAAAGAAAAAGCAAATTAATTTATTGAAATTATTACAGTTTAAAGATTTGTAAGTTTGTGTGATGATTTCAAATTGATATAATGTGGATTTTGGGTCTATTTTGTTCGCTACAAAAACAATCTTAGGAAATGCGAGCATTAAAATTCCAGCTTTACCTTTTCCTCACCCACTTTTCGCCCACCCCAATGTGCATTTGTATTTTACGATAATTACGATTTTATTTGGCAAGGGCCCATCCGCCTGCTGTGTGGAATTTTAAACCGTTCAAAATAAATTTTCAATAGATGCCCAATTGAAGAAACACTATTGCGCTCATTTGAAAAATGAATTTTCAATATCAGCAGTTCGCGGCGATTAAAGCGATTGATTTAATTCCACAATAATATGACAATGACTGACAGTTGATATTATTGTGCTTGGGGGAGAGAGCTGTCAGTGTCAAAACAAAGTATGTTAAGACAAGAAGAGCACACTTAACGGAAATTGGAAATTCTATTTCCTATCCAACATATTTTCCAACGCACGTTATCAATATTTTAGCACACAGATTAATTTCATATTCATAACATATCAGGCCCTCTTGACTTTTAATATTTTCCTTTGCCAGTACTATGCGAATGCTTGCCAAAAAGATTGTGAAAACGTGCAGATGTTGCTGCTGTTGTTCTGTGTTTTCTTGTTTGTTTTTTTTTTCTTGAGAAGAAGCAGAATGCGCAGGCGGTAGGTACATAAGCAATGGATTGGTAACACTTTTGTGATATTAACTAAATTTGTTTTTTTTTTGTTTTTTGACTTTCAAGTCAGCATATATCTTTCATATGCCCTAAGTGGTTGCATTTGTGTAAAGCTCAATTCATTTTTTTGTACGCACACAAAATATCAGCTCAAGTATTTGATTTTTAACTACTAACTACTTCTTCGCTGTTCTCCACTCTTGTCACAACGTCGTCACCGCTGTTTCTCTGCCATTCAGAGTTTGATTTTTGTTATTCGCGCCGTAGTTTTGCCTTGTTGATGACGTTATTGTCTACATTACAACTACAACTACAACTACACTTTTGTAGTAGGGCATCAATCGTTTGTTGAGACAGTCAGGCGCGAAAAATGTCTTAACGGAGTAGTGTTGCTTAATGACGCGATTTGTTGAGATTTCGTCCTTCAACGCTTGACATTCACACTGCGTGTCTGTGTGTGTGTGTGTGTGTATATGCTTGGCGATATTTACCAATGTCATTCTCTTTCACTCTTTTCAACCTTCGTGCTAATGCGGGAAAGTCAGTTCGTTAAGTCACTAACTCACCACACTGCCAGTGCTTCATCAATTTTTGTTTCAAGCCCTCTTCAATTCGCAGCTCATCGCACAAATTTTTGGCAGTGCTTTTATACCCTTCAGCTATTCACTTAGCCGTGTCATCCAGCTTCTTTGTCATCTCCTAATTTCTCTACTTAACGTCTACTTCATTCCATACTCCTCGATGTAGGGTTCAGCGTAGCTCAATATCATTTTTTACGCTTCCTTTAACCAACTCATATTGCCCACTTGGCCTTGAAGTCGTCGTCACTGTCACCGGCGCTTCTCCGCACTTGTCACCTCTACTTCTATCATTTTTCGTTTACGAGCATCTACATTGATTCCGCCGTCATTTTTACCAATTCGAAAATGTTTAAGTATGCGCGTAGTATGTGCGTGTGCCTTTTTTCGTATTCGGTCCATTCATTGTTGATTTCGTATCTGGGTTTCTTTCCTGGCAGTCATATTTCGCTACTTTCGCACATTTTGAATTTTTTTTTTTTTTTGCTTTGCGTTCAGTTATACTTTTTATTCTTCTGCATGCGTCACAATTACTAGTAGCCAAAGAGATTTAGAAACCACTCGCGTTCTACGCGTATTTTGTTTGTTTCTTAGACTATTTTCGCTTTGTTACGCTGCTCCTTTCTATTTTCGTATCGTTGTTTAAGTTTTATAGTTTTCGAATAGAGTTACCAGTTTTTGCATTATTCTAATTTTGGTCTGCCATTTTTATTAGCCTACAAATTATATGATTAGCAAGTTTTTGTAGTGGATGTTTCTTTATGCACTAAGCCTTCTTTATGTTTTTAATTTTTGTTTATTGCTGTTTATAACAATAAATACTACGAGTAAATCTTATTGTCTGCTTTGAATTATACGGCAGTGAATATTTCTCTTGTTTACTTTACAAATCAGTTATTCAAAAACTGCGACCGCTTTTATGTTTTACACATTTTATTTATTGTTAGCCGGTGTCGATATAAAAGTGCACAGAAGGTTTGGTCAATGTGTTTGGTTCATCGATTTGTGTGAGGACTTTTCATACATTTCAGGGATAGTTGGGGTCGTCTATCTAACCTCAGTTGCGCTCGCCGCTGAGCAGGGTACTGTCTGAAGGTGGGTGGAGGATGTGCGACTGCAGTGCTCTGCAACTTAAGGAAAGATCGTCCAGACCAGAGCGCGCCCAAAAGTGACACCAACCTTGGCATGAATTACACTTGACTTTGTCCGGCGTATTCTGGTCGGGAGTAGAACCGGGTTGCAAAGAGGTAGAACCGTGGAAGTTCTTTGGGTGATAATTTGTACCGACACTTTCGGCACCTCACCGATGTGGAGTTTGGACGGAGACTTCTCTGGTAGGCGCAGTAAATATATGTATGTATGTCTATGGACCAGGATTGTACCCAAAGAGGCGATGAACGACTTATGGGGTTGAAGAATCTAAGCAAGGTTAGATCGTCGAAGTAACAGCCCTCGCACAGGTTAAACCCGAGCCAATCGGGTACATAGAGCCCGCTGATGGTCGAGAATGTTGATGGAAACGACGTCATTTCGGCCCAATCGGTCGGTTCGGGGCTATAGTTTGGCGACATTAGACGATTTGAAAGCTTCATGCCCTTAAAGCAAATATCGACTAAGCCATTCATGGGAAAACTGGATTAATAGAAGACGCTACTGCGACGCCAGCAGAAGTAAATGAATGAATGAAGTAAAAGAAATCTTATGTCATAATTAATTTGACTGTTTGCGCTTTCGAATAAGCCAATAGTGTATCGAAGAAAATTGTTTTTGTGGATTTTTTTAATTTTTAAAAGTGTGTTCCAAGTAACGTGCTGCATTTATGCCAATTGATCTCAATAGAGCTTTCAAATATAAGCCATATGTTAACGCTAATTTATTTAAAGCAATCATAATGTATATTAATATTTTTTATCGTTCAAGCTTATTATTACCTGGTTTTTTTTTAATTGCACTTAATTACATCCGCAAATTGCCTATTGCTAATTGCCTACATATATAGGCAAACAAATTACAATTTTGATATCTCAAATAAAGCATACACAGGCTTTAAATCATAACCACTATGGAAATCTGGTATGAGTGTTGAAAACTGTTAAATGTGTGTAGCGGTAATTGAGTTTTATTTCATGTTCGTTTTGGGTTTGGGGTTCACAAGGTTTGTATGAGGCTCTACTGAGGAGTTGGCATGCAGTCGCTAATGAGCATATTTTCTACTTACAAATATTTGAAGCAATTTACGAACAAATAAATATAAATACATATGTTAAAATCGATATGCGTAAAGTCAAATAATTGCATACACTGCTGAGCCTTTGAACTTTTTATCAACACCCATCAGTTTCCACTTTTCATATCTACTTGGGAAGAGGCAATAAATTTATTCCAAAAATCCTTCCACCCAAAGCACGCAAATAAAACGAACCCATTGCCACGAAAAGTTACGAAAGTGTCCTATATAATATCGATGACGGTCAGCCTTATTCACTCTGTACCCCGCGTATAGAGCGCTCAGTTTGTTCAAAGTATTTTAGAAGTAAAACTTCCTGTGCGGCTTGATGTGATTTTTTACATCGCGTAACCACTACTATTTTTTATCAATGCTACAACAAATTATTACCATTATTTTTACTAATTTATGTTTTACAGATATCTCGGAATTTTGTTTGTCGAGGATGTGGCGAAAAATATCGCTGATAATACAAGAATATAAAAAAGTATCTTAAAAATAATCAACTTTTAAAGCGAATTTTTAAATTGTTTATCGTTTTTTTTTTTTAAGAAATTGCACTTTTAGTTTTTTTTTGTATGTGTACCTAGTTAACTATTCAAATAAAGAGAAGCAGAGCTTTTTTATATTTTCACCTTTTGGAAATAGAGCTAATAAAATTTTCTTATTAAAATTAAAGGCATATAGTACGAGTATAGGGGTGTAAGTATGTTAGTATTTTATTCATGCTTGGTTTGCCATGGCGTATACGTAACGCATACATTAGTAGCCAAGTTG
Organism: Anomoia purmunda; assembly: GCA_951828415.1. Classification (NCBI taxonomy): domain Eukaryota; kingdom Metazoa; phylum Arthropoda; class Insecta; order Diptera; family Tephritidae; genus Anomoia; species Anomoia purmunda. The sequence continues at coordinate 115,885,174 of OX639997.1, forward strand.
TCATGAAAATTTTGCTAAAAATAGCGCAGAAAACAATTTTTTATTACCACATAAATATTTTTGATATCGCATTCTAAAAATAAACATTTGACGTTTGATATAAGAGCGCGAACAAATATGTAGATACGTATGTATGTATGTACGTATGTATGTGAATCGGTGATGCGGCAGCAGAGTGAAAACGAAATTGGAGCATACTATTTGCCAGAATATCTGGTATGTTTTCGAGCGTGCCAATGGTAATGAAAAATCGGACACAAGCTATGAAAATGATACGAATTAGAGCTTGATACTTTTCTCTTAGTAGCGTTGTTTGTGAAACCAAGTGTGTGTGTGTGTATGTGTGTATGTGCGCGTGTATTAGCGTGGCAGACAATCGCCAAAAACGCATATAACGTTACAAATTATGCTACATTGTGATTTGCCAAAAAAACAAAAGTAAGTTGAGTGAGCCGAGGCAATTCTGTAGTATACTCCAAATATTGATTAAAAAAAATGTTACAAGTTGTTTTAGAGAAAGATTAACTTGAGGCAATATGTTAAGTTCTTTGTAATGCGTTCAGCTTCATAGAAGTTTATATATTTTTGCACATTGATGACCTTCTTGGTCTGATATGCGATGCTTCGTTAAATGTTAACCGATTGTTGTTATATCATCGGTCTTTCAATAGAAGGTTTAGTATTAATTGAAATAGTAGTAGAAATATTAAAAAAGTAGTAGTAATCAAAAGTAGCATTAGTAAAAATAGTATTAGAAATTAGTAGAATAGTAGTAGTAATTAAAATTAGCATTAGTAAAAATTGTGGTAAAAATTACTAAAAATAGTAGTAGTAATTAAAATTAGCATTAGTAAAAAATGTAGTAAAAATTACTAAAAATAGTAGTAGTAATTAGAAGTAGCATAAGTAAAAATAGTAGAAAAAATTATAAGAAACCGTAGTGGTAATTAGTGGTTGTATTAGTAGTATAGAGAATTTGGTAGTAGCATTAGTAAAATTATTATCAGAAACTAGTAAAAATAGTAGTACTACTTAGTAGTAACATTTGTAAAAAAGGTAGTGTAAATTAGGAAAAATAGTAGTAGTAGCCTTAGTAAAAAACATTGGTAGAAATTGGTAAAAATAGTAGTAAGACTAGTAAAAATAATAGTACTACTTAGTAGAAACATTCGTAAAAAAGGGTAGTGGAAATTAGGAAAAATAGTAGTAGTAATTAGTAGTAGCCTTAGTAAAAACATTAGTAGAAATTGGTAAAAAATAGTAGTAAAAATAGTAGTACTACTTAGTAGTAAGATTCGTAAACAAGAGTAGTGGAAATTAGGAAAAATAGTAGTAGTAATTAGTAGTAGCCTTAGTAAAAAACATTAGTAGAAATTGGTAAAAAATAGTAGTGAAAATAGTAGTACTACTTAGTAGTAAGATTCGTAAACAAGGGTAGTGGAAATTAAAAAATAGTAGTAGTAATTAGGAGTAGCCTTAGTAAAAAACATTAGTAGAAATTGGTAAAAATAGTAGCAAGACTATTAAAAATAGTAGTACTACTTAATAGTAACATTTATAAAAAAGGTAGTGGAAATTAGGAAAAATAGTAGTAGTAATTAGGAGTAGCCTTAGTAAAAAACATTAGTAGAAATTGGTAAAAAATAGTAGTGAAAATAGTAGTACTACTTAGTAGTAAGATTCGTAAACAAGGGTAGTGGAAATTAGGAAAAATAGTAATAGTAATTAGTAGTAGCCTTAGTAAAAACATTAGTAGAAATTGGTAAAAAATAGTAGTAAAAATAGTATAACTGCTTAGTAGTAACATTCGTAAAAAAGGGTAGTGGAAATTAGGAAAAATAGTAGTAGTAATTTGTAGTAGCACTAGTAAAAACATTAGTAGAAATTCGTAAAAATAGTAGTCATAAGTAGTAGTATTAGTAAAAGTTATAGTGGTACTTAGTAGCAGTGATGGTTATAGTATCAGTAGTAATCGCAGTGATAGTAGTAGTAATAGTAGTTAGTAGTAGTAGTAAAAGTTGTAGTAGAAGTAATATGTAGTTGTAGGAGTAGTAGTAGTAGTACGAGTAATTACTATTAGTAGTTGCTAGTAGTAATAGTAGAACTAATTAGTATTAGTAGTGTAGACGTAGTAGTATTAGTTGTAGTAGTGAACCAGTTCCGAATTACGGTATGGTCCTGAAATAGTCCCGAAATATCTAGTTCTGAAATACTTAATACCACACGGTACTAAAATGGTTCTCAATTGGCCCTGAACTATAATAGTATGGGCATGAGGTCACTAAAAATGGATGTGAAGATCATTTTAACCCTCAACGAAAACCATTTTCAGTTCAACGCTTTACATTTCACGTTTCTTTAAATTGAACAATCCCCCTGCCAAATACGAGTAGCACAATTTTCTTGCTAGGCGCTGTTAATTACAATTCCAACTCAACAAACCCCACTTTACACTTGTCATCGCTAAAATATGTCATAACGATACGAACATTTGCATACACACATAATTTGACGTCACTTGCGTGCAATCAAATGTAAATGAATATACCGGCATTTAATGCGTGCTGTGCCTGCACATGGAAGTAAATAATTGCTAAGCTGTATTGCGAAACGCTGAGCTGTCGTGCAAATTATGTCACATACATGAGAATTAATCAATTGCAATTGAACTAAAAGCAACAGCAAAAGCCGGATGCAGATTGCGAGAGATATAAAGTGTCAGTGAAAGAGAGGGAGGGAGATACAGGAAGAGAGCAAATACAGGAGTTAATAACTTATGTAGCTTGTCTGTTTGCAGTCAACTGTGCAGAGGCTTAAATAATGCTACACGCCGATGACGAGTAACGGCGCTCACACGACACACTTCAGTGCATGACAATCAGTGTTGCCATTTTACCCTTTTTCCGGCTATATCCAGCTTTTTTCGTTTTATTTTAGTACGGAAGTTATTTATTCAGCCTCTAGGTTTTCTTTTTAGCTTTTTCTTCGAATTATTCGATATACAAATAAAATAAATACGCTCAAAATATAATTGAAAAAATTACACTTATAGCAGTATAGATGTAGAGTTTTGGACCGAGGCCCGTGACTTTAAAAACGCGCTTGGTGAAAATCATTTTGCTAGCCTGTGTAGTTTCGTTTTTAATTTTTTTATCATACTCCACAGCAATGCAGAAGTCGGGCGCATTTTTAGCGCTATGAACATTGTAAAAACAAAACAAAAAATAGAATTAGTGTTAAAATGTAAAATGCAATTTCAAGTATTGGATATGACGTGAAGGAGGACGAAGAGTCTTGTAATGATTTCGCAATAAGTACACGAAATAATTTTATGTATGAATAAATTACCTTGTACCATAAAAATAAATTATTGTTGAAGCTTATAAAATCAATATTAATATGCGAAAGTCGTATAAAATATGTTATGAAATCACAATATGAATAAAATGTTTGAAATTTTTATTTTTATTTTTAGCTTTAAACAAATTTTGGTTTATCCTTTTTTTTGCTTTCCGATTTTACCTCTTTAGCCTTCTTTATCCCTTTGATTTTCCCTATTTTAACCTTTTTTCAAAAACACTGATTGTAATTAGGTGCACAACTGTGAACTATATATGTGTGTTGATAAAAGTTGTCTACTCCTCCCACTGACGTCATTGCGTGCAAAATTCATATGATATATATTATGGTGCCTATGTGAGTATTTATACGAATTTTATGAATGCGAATTGCTGGCATCTGATTATTTGAAATGGATGCTCTAATGGCATGGCTTATAATATGAATTCTAATGCACGCCTATAGATATGGTAAATGTGCGGTAATTAAGGACTAAACCTAAGAGGATTTCATAGCTACAAAATTTGTTGATAAATTTATATTGTGTATATTTGTATGTTATTGCTAATCTAATTCAGCGGAGCGAATGCTATGGTGTTTTCAAAACGTCAAATATACTTGTGTGTGTAGGGGATTAGCTTAAGTTAATTAGTGCGAACTTTATGGTTTTCGAACGTTATCATTTAGAGGATCAGAGAAATGATATTTGAGTTGTTTTTAAAAAAGTTTGATTAAAACACGGAATCATGCTTTCAAAGACAGTGAATTAGCTGGGCACAAGCTTTCAAAAAAATACCCTTTTTTCTACAATATGGCATCTATTTTGAGAGAAAAAACCACAGTGACTCAAAAAAGTGAGCACATGGTGATTTTTTTATATTACTTACAATATGTTTAAAGCAAAAACGTATAAAATAAATTTTCAAACTTTTTTCAAAATTTATAAAAATTCAACAAAATTTCAAACTTTAGTACAGTACTTAGAGCTTTTAGAAAACTTTTGGGCATTACTGGGAACTGAAAAATGTGCTATTTGGCTTGTCCAAGGTATTTGCCACACTTTCTTCGGGGGCATTTCAAAAACCAAACCGATACAAGAAATGCGGTGTAGCGTTTTTAAATTTTCGACCTGCCAAAAAAACAAAAAAAAAAAACTAACTTATATTGCTGAGCGATAAAATAACACTCTAAAAAGAGCTTCATGTTCGATGAAAAAAATTAAACCAAGAAAATAAGAAATATTTTTAAAGAAAAAAAATTTAACTCAAAAAATGCTGATAATTTTTGTTCAAGAAAAAAAAACAATTCATAAAAAATGTTTAAAATCTTAAAATCCTGATTACAAATCTTTTTCCTTTTTGTTTGATAGAACTCATATTGATTACGGTCCCTGAATTCAGCAAACTTTACTCAACATTTCAAAATTTTTAAACCAAAAATAGAGTGCGCAATTTTATAGTCCATTAAATTTTAATACAACAAAGTGCAAGTATAAGTGGCCACAAATTGTTTTTAATTTTTAACTACATATTTATTTTTGCTCAAATTATGTCGCCGTTCTTTTGCATGTAAAAAAAAATCCAGGCTTGTTTTAAATGGATGAACTTACAGAAGGACATCAGCAAAACCCCATAATTTCTCCCTTCTTGAAATTTACATTTTATTATGTAGAATTGAATGGGCCACAAAGCTGTACAAATTAAATTTTTAATTCAGTTTTTTTCGAATTTAATATTTTGAATTGTTGCGCAAACTTCGTGGAATTTTTCCGGCCCATTCGAACAAGAGTGCAAATTTTGACTGCAACGAAACGGTTTTGTAGAATCATTAAGAAAAAATAACTAAATTTGAATAAACAAAAAATAAATAGTCAATACATGTCAATTTGTGGTAGTGCTATATTTATGGCAAGCGCTTATTTCGCGATATATTAGTTATTACGCTTTTCTGTCTTCTCAACATGCTTTAAAAAGCAATTTTCCAAAGCAGTTGCTGTATTAATTCAACACATATGAAATTAGCAGGAATTGTATAGCTGCTACCAATAATCTTTTAGAAGTTCTATCATACATACTAAAAACATCAAAAAGACCTGCTTGTGTTTACTTCTACAGCATTACATGGCTATATACAGGTTTATACTTTGCTTTTGGTGCTAAATATTTACGAACATCCGTGCAAACAATTTTTGTATTTAATATGTATTATCAGTGTTCTCCGTGTAACTTAAGCTCTTCCACACGCAATGTCCTATGAATGTCTAGACGCTCATGTCTATGTCAAGTCAAAGAATTTCCAACAAATTTTTTGAGAATATTTTTAATATTCGTAGCAAAGGATAGAGTGCAGAAACCATGAAAAAATTTAAAATGACCAAAATATAGCAAATATTTTTATATCGCTATGGTACGAGTATGCGAATTTTAAGAGCATAAATTTAGCATTACATAGCTGTTGATATTGACAAGCGTTTTGCATATTTAAAAGCATACATATATTCTTGAAGAATCTATATACGGTGAATCGAATAACTGATCACGTGGTAATGTTTCGAACTTTGTATAAATTTTATAGAAATTCAAAATGTTCGTAAAATTAAAAAAAAATCAGATTTTTTATAAAACTTTTGGGTATGCCGTTTTGTTTAATTTTTTTAGTAATAATCATATAAATTTAAAATACAAATTATGTACAAAGTTTAAAAAAATTCAAGAAATTAAAAAAAAAAATTTTCAGAATTTTTCAAAAATTTTAAAAATGCTGTTTTTGGCCCATTTAATTTCAGCACAATAATGTCCAAGTCTGACGTGGCTTAAAACACCGATTTGTTTTTGAAAACTTTTGAAAACATTTTCCAATTACTGACTTGAGTTTATACATATGTCAGAAATATCCAAGACCGTTGCCATAAAGAAAAATTTATGAGAATTTATACAAAATCCATTCGTTATATGGAAAAATGTTCGTAAGGTCATAGGTTAAAAAATGTCCAAACTCAACAATAAGTTTCTGTCGCGTCAGACATGTACATTATTATTTATGCTGAAAGGGTTTCAAAACTGCGTACCCGAAAACTTTCTGGAAACACTAACTAAAAAGTTTAAAAATTTTCCCCAAATTTTTTGAATTTTTATAAATTTTGTACAAAGTGTGAAATTTCAGTTTATAAGTTTTTTTTTCAAAAACATGCTAAATTTTTCTAAAAAATTTACAAAAATTAAAAATTAATAAAAATGTTAAATGTTAAAAAAATACTACGTTATCAGTTCTTTGAGTCAACGCATGTCAGACTTTGTGTATTTCATTGTTTTATTTTTCCATCACGAAATACTCAAATTTCACAATTTCTATGCTTCACAGAGCATAGCATTGCATACATTTACTAGACGCAAAAATTGTTAACATATTTAATTTACTGCGTAAATAACCCTTTCTTGCGTTCGCTTTTTTCAATGGGCTTTACCCAGTTGTGTGTCTTTTTTGCGCCGAAACTTTATCCCATTATTCGCAACGGAATGAGTATTTGGTTTTAAAATTTTTAACACAAAATATGAAATAGCACATGCAAAGCAAACCCCTCTCATTTAAGCAACCATTTCTTTATACTCCCTTTTTTCCGGGGGACTAACAAAACTTCGCTTAGTTGATCAGAATATTTGAAAGTAAAAAGGAATCAAAAGGTGCCAGATCTTGTGAATATGGTGATGGGCGAGTTTCTTCGTTGACAAAGATCGCATTATTTTATCGATGTGAGCTGGCGCGTTGTCAAATCTTTGCACGCAATTTCTCTTTTTCCGGGTTTACCAAAAAAATTTGTTTAAAACAAAAAGGATTTTACTTAAGTTGTTAGACCGCCCATTTTGAATTTATTTATGAAAAAATTTTGCGAAATGCACCCGTTTCTATTTTGGGGCCTCATTTGACATTCGTGGAACCTATCGAGCAGATTTCTTCATAAAATACCAACTGTGGACTTCTCCACCAGAGCCAGCCAGTGACGTCAGCAGTGAAAGATTTTGGTCGACTTTCTATGAGCTTGTCCGCTACAGAAAATTGTACAGGCTAAAATCTTCGCAATACCACTCGGAAAAAGTTGGTAGAGACGGTGCCATTGTTTCATGAATAATTTGAGATTCATTGAATATTTTTGGTGGCTTTGGTTTACACCAAAAGCGAATTCCTTTTTGCTTTGATTCATCTTCAGCTGTTTTGCGTTTTTTCGTCTCCATTTCAAACGAGCGTTTTTAAATTTCTTATAAAACAAACGCAAAGTTTTTGCTATTCTTGGTTTTTTAACTCAAGATTTAAGAGCTAGGTGAACTTCTGTTGGTCCCCTATTTAACATTTTTTTTTAATTCCGTCGCAAACACCAATGCCAACCAGGCAGTGAGCTTCGCCGACAAAACTTCATTAAAAGTTTGGATAACCGCATAATATGCGGTAGCTTTTATAGCAATTTGTAGCTTTTGCTATCTTTGAAAAGTTAGTGCTGCTTGGGCAATGCAAGTATGCTGAATGTTTTAATGAAAAAATGTTGAAATCAAAAAATGATTAACGTATGAAAAAAAAAAAAATATTCTCGATTTCAGCTTAAAAGTGTTCAAAGGCTTGCACTGCAGTAGCACGATGACAAAAAAATTTGTGTATGCTCCTTTCGTACTCGCGAAAATCTCACGTAATGAATTTTAATAACTTACAATTTATTCGCATATATTTTGCGTCACAATTTGCTCTCGCCTATTTCCTAAGTAGTCATAATTCAACGCAAAGTTATGACCGGCCACTACATAAATAAATATTAGTTAACACAAAGAACAATTTTTTAAGCCATATTTTTTATTTTGACGTAATTTATAAAGTAAAGAAAAGATCAAGTTCACTGTGTACAGGTTGAAACGTCCCCATGGGAAAATGTAGAGTGAAAATGTTCCTTAAAGGGGCTTGACAGGATATGTATTAGTGTCCCTAAAGATATAATATTTCTTTTTTATCGGACGCGCAGTTGGAATCAATGGCTTTTTGGTTTAGTTTTGTACTTGAAAAGTACGGTAAGTTTGTCAGACAGCTGTATCAGAAAAGTAACATTTACAGATGCAAATACATGTCGTGTAAAATCACTTTAAGCGCTGCTTGTCGAAACTCAACAGATAAATTTAAATCTACAAAAATTCACTAGAGTGTACGGGGAAATCATCAATTTAGAAATAAAGTGAAATTAAGTGAAAATATGTCGCACCGCTTGCCGCCGAAACTCAAATATAGTTTTGAAACTTTAACTGCCCTCCTTCCCGCTTCTAAAAAAAGTTGGTTGAGCGGAACATCCTTGTGAAAATTAAAGTAGAAACACTCCATTTACTATACGAATAGGTTTGGGTTGCGCAATCACTCCGGGAACAGCTTTTCGGTATACTACAAAATTAAACAAATTGCTCGCCCGCATTTCCTAAAGGGGTGGGCTCATTATCAAAATGTGGCTCATACGCACTGGTGACCCACAGCAGTAGCCACCAAAAAAAAGGAGATAATTCAATGCACTAAAAATTAGATGTGTTTGGTAAAAGTGTACGATTGGTTGAGTTCGCCCACATGAGAAAGAATAATTGGTTGCGTCAAAAACTACGCGTTAATTTTAGCACTCAAACTCAAATGCTGCGACTATTATTTCCTACCAATACCAAAGACGCTAAGGGAAAAAGTAATAAAACTTATTTGACATTTGGCCATTCATCAATGATTGTCGGACACTTGATGCCCACATAGATTGAAAATTTTGTAAGTGGAAATAATTTAGGAATAGAAAAGTATAAGCTGACAAAATCCACATTTTATATGCTGCGAGAACTTTTTGCGATTTATCATAGCAGTAAATAGAAGAGGTATAAAAAAAATACTTGACAGCGAAACTTGTGAAGTCAAGAAATTGAGATTAGTTTAGGTATTTTAGGGTACGTTGAGCAAATTAAGGTGATTGAAGGCAGTGATTAAAGTTCACTTGAGCGAAAATTTTGCAGCTAACTCAAATAGAAAATTCGAAATGCCAGTAGGGGTAAATGCATTGACGTCAACGATTGTTGTACTTTATTGGTATTCGAAACTAATTTCCTTAACTTTATGAAACAAATTATTTCAGTGTATTCAAAATTTTTTATTTTTATACAACTCACACAGTTTTTTATAATCCACAGAGAAATAGGAAATAAGAAATAAATTCATTTCGTCAAAAAGTAATTAAATGAAAAATTTGAGGATTTGAGGAGCACAGTAAAGAAAACTCTTTTTACGTTAAAGATTTTGGGAATGGTTTAATTTATTCTGCCACGAAACAATTTCCCACCAAAACCATATGTCGTGCGGGGTCAGCGCACAACTGTGGGTCCTTCAATTTGTGATACAACGTCAAGTCACGCCCACCACAAATTATGCGAGAAGTTAAATTATTATTATCTATGAGATGAGGTTCGGTTGTATGTAGTACCTAATAATTATATTTTGTCGCTGTTTTTTTTGTTTAATTTAATGGAGGTCAAGGTGTTTATATTACTGAGGAAAAAAGCAAAAGTCGTAAGGTGCCTTTCAAAAAGAAATTTAATTTCAAATTTCATGCCATTTTTGAACTTTGTATACAACAGCTGACAGTGATGTAAAATACATGAAAATAGATATGTAGAGATATTTTACGAACAATTACTTTCAAACGTGAGGCACATTTTCAACTCTCTGCAAAACAGAGGAAAACTATATGATTTATTTGGTGATCCGAATGCTCAAAAGTAATGACGAATTACAGTTAACTAATTGTTACAAAAGTGCATTTTGTTCTGAATTGAATACATTTATTATTAATTATAGGAAAAGATTTTCAAAAAAAAAAAAAAGTCCGCCAAGCTCAAACGAAAGAAAACAAAAAGTTGATCAGCATATCGAGCCCTAACTAAAACTAAACAAAATGTCGTCTTAATTTTTTCAATATAGTAAAAAGTCGGAAAATTAAAAAAAAACAATTTTTTCTTGTAGAAACCCTTTCAGAATTTGAATATGCCAAACATATTTTTAAGGTCGGTAAATACATTTCTGATGATAAGTAGTATGGTGAAATTCAAAGTGGTGCATCCAAAAGGGCGGCTAATATACAAATCGCGTATCTTAAGCGAATGAGATTTGTTTACGAAGATTTTTAAAATATGTGCTACAAAACTGCATACCCAAATTTTTTTTTTGTAAATTTTGATAACTTTTTTTTAAGGTTTGAAATTTGGTTATTAAAAACAACATTACGAAAAAAATTTATCAAAAAAACTTTGCGAATATTATGAAAAATCATCATGTGATCAATCGTTTGAGTTAGTGTATCGAGTATGAGGTTTTCTTTTACTTTTAGACTTTTTGTCATTTTCGGTACCAGTGGCCAGTGACACCGCCCTTGTATACGATAACATTTTAACCAAAGGCTAGTTCTCAAATTCTCCTTGATTTTCGATAGTTTCTTTGCGTTCATTCGACTCTAACTGCACTGTAAATATAATATATAAAAACCTATTTGATTACACGAAAAGTAACTCGGCTTAGATATTCTTGATTTGAACTTTAAAATCTTCACTGACTTTCTGGGTACATTTTCTCTGCAATATATTTTCTATCCCTGACACAAAAATACTAACACAATTTCTATATTTATCTTATGCAGTAAACTTGTTGCCTAGCTATTCCTAATTTTTAATTAGTGTGCTTTATTACTTTACCGCCTCCAAAGTGCCTACCTGTAGAGAATGACAAATATCTTATACCGAAATTGTGTACTTTAAAGGCCAACCGAAAACAAAACCCATTTAAATTATCTCCATTGTTGTTTTGAAACAAATTAACTCATTTGTTTGTCTTAAAGCTAAGACTTTCCCTTTCTATATTCGCACCCCGACACACCCAATTGTGTTGTTATTTTGCCTGACGCACACGAATGCCATCGCACAGGCGATTTATGGTGAAAACGTGTTGCAAGTGTTGACAAGTGGTCACAACCGCTCCCAAACATTCTTCACACACAAAACTTTCGCACACACTTATCATGTTATATATACCATGAATATACATACACATGTATTATGTACACATAACGGTCAACAAATATGTGTGCCACTAACCACAAATGGCCAAAGGATTTTTGTTATTGTTAATGTTGCAATATTTTGTTTGTTACTTAAATTTTCCATTCAAAATGTTTGCCTGCTTTAAGGCGCACGATTTATCGTATGCGAAACCCAAACGATTGGCACGCGCCACATATAAACAGTTATGTGCAAAAAAAATTGGCAAACGACATTTTGAACAGGTTTGGTTATTCGTCTTTTTGTTTTTTTTTTTTTTGTTTCATGTTTCTTGTTTTTTATTAAAGGTTAGATCATTATATAGCAAACACAGTATTTACCGAATTTGCAAACTATGTACAACGATTTCAACTTTTTAGTTTATTTTTTCAAACTTTGTAGAAAAAAAAACATAAATTCAACGAAATCTTATCGAATTTTCAAATTTTGCAATGAAACTCAACAAAAATTCATAAAGTTCTCAAACTTTTTAATTTCGATTTTTAAAAATTTGTACAAATAATAAGAAAAATCAACAAAATTTCATTAAATTTTCAAATTTTTTTAAATAAATTTTTAAAACTTTGTTTAAAAAATAAGAAAATTCAACAAACCCTCATCAAATTTTAAAACATTTTAATATGAATTTTTGAAATTTTAAATATAAAGGAAAATACAACAAAATTGCTTCAAATGTTCACAATTTTGAGTATCAATTTTTCAAACATTCTGGAAAAATAGAAATATTCAGCAAAATCTCATCAAATTCTCAAACTTTTCAATTTCATTTTTTAAAACTTTGTAGGAAAACTCAGCAAAAATTTTATGCAATTTGTAAATTCTTCAATTTGAATTTTCGAACGTTGTGGGAAAAATAGGAAAATCAGAAAAAGCAATGTTCAACAAATTTTCAAACTGTTTCATGCGAATTTTTAGAACTTTGTGGAAAAAATAGCAAAATTCACCAAAATTTTATCAAATATTTAAACGTTTTAATGTGAATTTTTCTAACATTGTGGAAAAATAGCAATACACAAAAAAATGTATCGTGAAATTTTAAAACTTTTTTATTTAAATGTATTTGTTTTATAATGATTAAAAGTATGCAGTTGTAAACCCTATTAAATTTTAGTATAATAAACTGCAAGTCTCAAGTAGCTAAAAATTTTCGTTGAATTTTGGGAATTTTTTTTTTGCTGAAGTTCTTTTCCATACAAAAAAAAAATTGTGGAACGTACTTTATGTGGAAGAAAATGCGTGACAACGGTAATTTCAAGCTACTTGCAATTCCACTTTTTTGTGCTAGAATTTAATGTTTTCTGCAAAGTTTGAAATGCCGATTTTACGATGTTTATCATATAATGAGCTAGATTTTTATAAAAAAAATAACAAACAAAAGAAGAATTGTCAAAACTGGTCAAAATGTCGTATGTCTATTTCTTCACATCACTATATTTACATATTTACATACATATGTAAAGAGTTACGCCAAATACGCCTATTTTATGAATTATGATGACCAACCGAGCCGCCGAGCGGGCGAGTGCCCTACGACCGTTCGTTTGGCCGAAGGCGTTTTGTGGCTAACACACCCACTTGCGCATCCTGATTTACATACATACATACATACATAAAGTACATATCAACGAAGGCACACTGCCGAGAGGTGCGCACTCAGTCACACAGGCACTTAGCCAACCTCGTCTGTCATTCAACTTTGAATTTATTATACACTGCCCCGAAATGTATACTTCGCTAATACCTGGCTTTCATCAACTTGCCTTCACTCAACTCAACTCAACTCGCTTCGAATTGAATCGCAACCGAACGCCATACTCGTAACCATACACACATGGGCACATACATACAGCTATATGTCTTCATGCAAACTTATTTATACATTGCTATAGAAAACACTTCTGCTTTTAGGCGCAAGTTGTGCTAAATATAGTAGTACGCATAGCACAGTACAGCACAGCGTATGCGAATGGAATACGAAGTGGCAAATTTGTTGTTTTTTTTTCTTCGAAAGTTGGCCAGTGTACAAAAAGAGAGGGGCAAACGAAATATTTCTTAAAATAAACATGACCTGCCGGTGTTCGTGCGTGCCGCAAAATATGCAAACATACGCAGCTAGTTGTACACAAAAATGTTAGAGGAAGGTATTTACTTGAATATTTGATATGGCTCTCATTCATTTGCAATTTTTGAACTGCCGCCGTGTTGAGGTTTTCGCAACAATTTTGTTAAACTCTGACACACACACACATACACACATACACACATATACACAATCTTTCGCTACGTATAGATTTAACTAACGGTGCTTTTAAAAGATGCCAACTTCGAGGCTCACAGTATACACACTAAATTAAATTGCATACTTTTGAGGGCGGCGCAACACAGTTGGCAAACTTTTTATTACATTATATTAACGTTAAGAGCTTTTCCCAAGAAATAACATCTTAGTTTGAAAGGTTTGCATATTTTTGCAGCTTCATGCCTATTGCGAAGATAAATGAGAAAGATCAGTTTATTTCAACGCCGAATATTAAACGCGCTTCAGTAACGAAAATAATTTACTTTAAAGAGAGCACATTTTTTTTATGATGCTGCTTTACGTGCGTCCTCATTTCTTTATGAAGTAGATATACAAAGTCACAGCATAACTCTCACCCAGATTTATTACAGCATTCACATACATATTTTTTTTTTCATTCTAAATTTTTGTTCGCTGATTTTTTTATAAAAATATAATAGATAGTTCATGCGCTAACAAAAACTACATCAATCAAAGCTCGAAACGTTCTACGAAATTGCACAAAAATTCAAAAACTTAAAATTTGCTGAATGTTTCATAGAATAAATTTTGGAAATGAAAAGTATTACGACATATTCTCTAATATAGAATAAAGCTTTCTCAAAACTATTTCATTTTACACCAGTATTGTAATATTTCATCTAACATTTTAATTAATTTAATCTTCTCTTTTCACTTTTTCTTCTTAATTTGACATGTTCTCTTAAATGATTTATGTAATTGAAATAAATTGTTCAACCAGGTGGCAACCCTGTTCCAAAATATTTTCGAAACAAAACCTTCCTAAACCTCTTTCCTTTCTCACCAGTATTGCAATAATTCATTTAACTTATTAATTAATTGATACTTAATTTTTTTAAACAGGTGGCAACACTCACCAAAAATTTTTTTTAGTATTTTTGTAACTAACGCCCTCACTTACATTAAATTATTAAGTTAATTGAAACGTATTTTTCCAATATTTTTTTCAACTAGACTCCCAAACCTCTTTTCTTTCCCACCAGCATTGCAATCATTAACTTAATTTATTAATTAATTAGTATTTAATTTTAGAAACAAATGGTAACGCTCACCAAAAATAATTTTCGTTCGATAAGTAAGTTAAATTAATTTAATTTTTCACACTGGTGGCAAGCCTCTTCAAAAATATCTTCGAAACTTAGCTTTTCTAACTCTCTTTTGTTTGACACCAATATTGTACGAGTATAAGTGGTATTTGTTTTACCCTATTAATAAAATTTTACCTATTACACATATGGCAATTAAGACTCATAAAAATATCTGTGAGTAAAAAAATCTTAAAGCCTTAACACTTGTGATTTGTACTCGAATATTTTTTCTGCATAAATGTGTAAGCATCTTTTTTATTAAATACATATTTAATTGTTTATCATACAGTTTCTAGAAATATTTTAATGCTCTTTCAAAACAATTTTCATGCATGGCATATTTACACCGCACACAAATTGTTTGAATTGACCTATTACTTTTCTTTTTCGTTTTCACTCTAAACATGTCTTCTTTTAAATTCTTAAATGCTCCTTTAAAATACCTCAAGTGTAGTTAATAAATAGTTTCGTACTTTTAAAGCTATTACAATATTTAATTTGAACACATGAACATTTTCATATTTTAAAGCGCTTTAAGTTATGGCTGCATTGTTGTCTGTTGCTTCCATTGCTGCACTATTTCAACATTACCTCGCAACACATTTGAAATGCAAAGATTTAACGCTGCAAGCAAAAGCTCGCTTACAAACATATTTAAATATACATACATATATATACATTAGGGTCGCCCAAAAAAAAAAGAAAATCTGAAATCGTACTGCTCTCACCTAGGGGTGTTTATTTATTTGTTGTTATTATTTGTTATATGTTTTGCATTATTAGAGGGCGCTCAAAGTGCTCACAGTTTTCTATGTATAGAACATTTTACCGTAGAAATTGTATAAAATTCTTGAAATGAAATTCTCTCTAAACCTTCAAACCCATTGAATGGTGCCTGGAGTGCAATTTTTCCCAATCCGACCAATGGCACAACAGTTATGGAGATAATAAAGCCTAAGAGGTATTCGTCGTCCTGATTTTGTGAGGATCTCGACTCAACCTCAGAAGTCTTACGATTGAGAAGATGGCTCTCTAAAAATCATAATCTACCAAGCTTTCTGGAAAAGCCAGGAGTAGGTTGCATAGAGAGCAATCTTTAAAAACTAGAACTCTTAATGGACGTTCACTTTCGATTTGACGACACCATTACAAAAGAGCAGGTGCAGGTAGCATGGGCTATCAGATCCTTCTTGCGTTATTAATCACCCAGTCCAGGCGGAATCATACCTGTCACGCTCCAAAGACCAATAGTCATGGTACTATCCTGATTAAGTGAAATTCGCAAGACTAGCTTCTCTCTGAGCTATATACCAAAACTTAAGTGGGAAATACATTGGATTGGTAACTTTTTGCAATTGAGACATATCAACGGATCTGGAGACACCCCTGGAGCTACCACCCATAAACATTTATTTGAGACGCTCTACAACTAAGTGCTGCCATGTAAGACTTAGGACAGGGGTCGTGAATTTATCATAAAACGAGAGAGGGTGGAACAAGAAAGTTGTGGCTAACAGATTGCGGAACTCGACTTTAGGCGTAACTTCAAAATTCACTTCACCGACAGAGGTGGCTGGAAATCTGTTAAGGCACTGAACTCCAACGGGATTCAGATCTTCACGGATAGCTCAAAAATGGTTATAGATTTTCCAAGTCAAGCTTCTCACAGGAATACCAACGGGGCGCCTGCCCATCGACAACAATGCCTCCAGATTTGGGGCCTTGTATAACATGTCTGTAGGAGGTGCAGAGATGAGATAGAGGTAGAGTTCATTAAGCATTTCCTGTGCTTGTGTCGTGCTCTACGAGAAATACACAGATTTTTAGGGGACCATATCTCCGGACGACTTAGGTGCGGTCACACTGGAAGGGCTTTTGAAATTTACCAAAATATCGGGATGGTTAACAAACGCGTAGGGATAGAGAGTGGGAGTAATATTTTGTATAGGCATCACAACGGTCCCATAAATGTATAAATTGGTGTATACTTTGATGGTGCATATTTGAGGCTGGTTTTTTAGCTTAGTTGCAAAACAAACAAAACAGGAACGTGGGACATTTGAAGGCGCAAATCGAAAAACGATTCTGCATTTTGGTGTTCCCGTATTCTTGCTTGGTTTGGTATAGCATTTTTGCATTTCCTGCAATCGTGCAATCTTGCAGGACTTACGAGATGATTACGATGATTACGAGATAATTCTGGTGGAAAACCAGTACCTATATTTTTATATATGCGTAGTGAGCCACCATAATGTATAGTTATATAGTAGTTGATCAATAACTCATTAAATTTTCATATGATTTAAAAGCAAATATTTTATACACAATTTATCCTTTTTAAGATTATACTGCGTGTTCAAGTTCGAAATAATAGAGCATAAATTTGAGCGCTTTAAAAGGTTTTTGTACAATATATTTTGAATTTTCTTTTATAAGCAATAAATGTTTTAAATGTTAATCTTTTTCAAGCAACTTAATGGGCAATTAATTCTAATGCTATCAACTTGACATTCATATGTGATTATGTGTAAATATTTAATAAAACTTGCATGACCGCTTGCACAAAATTTATATTTGCTACTAAAGATATTTCGCATAGTGACGTTTTTGCGAACTATGCAGGAAATGCAGATATGAAATCAGAGCAAGTGGTATTAAGTCCAATAAAAAAGGTGCATTGATTAGAATTTCTCCAAGTACCGAAGCAGCACATACGCAATATTTAAAAAAAAAGAAAGATGAAGGATTTTCCTGAATTCCCAATTTAAGTGAGCACATTGCCCTGTTGTGGTCTAATTTGACCTAAGGCTCGGGACTCACTCACTTTTATCACTTAGCTTGCAGTGTACCGTCGTCGGTCTCCGCCACAGATGTCTGAGAAAAGCAATCTATGCTATTCTTGGATTCCACCTCTGAGCCTCATAAAAGAAAATCGTTGGCAATGGACAGAGGACCAGCCAGAAAACTTTTGGGAGGGCCCAAAAAGAATACTTCGCTACAAATAATACTTGCTTTTACTTCTGTGCAGGTATATATGGGTCATTTCACGCCAAATCGGACACCATTTGGTTTTTGCATTTCCAATTTTTTTCATACTTTTTTAAGTTATAGTACCGATGGAGAGATGCGTCGCTAGTCTTTTTTACTTTAATCTTGTATTCAGCGGTTTTCGAGATATCGATTTAAAAAAAAAAGAAAAAAAATAGTTCCTTTAATTTTAATTGTTATGGGCAATTTGCGACAATTGACTCATTTGAAATCTTATTTGAAATTCTTGTTTTTAAAAACTTATTTGGAATATAAAATTGAAAAATCCGTATTTTGCATAAAATAATTTTCAAAACCAAACAAAAAAAACACTGATCGATTTTGTTTCAGAAAGACCATCTTTCATTCCGCAACTTTTGAGTTAAGTCTGATAATAGTATAACAATGGGATCTATTTGTTTCCAATTTTTAAATCAAATAAAATCATTTTCAAAAAGTCCTTTGAATTGCTCTCATCGGCTTTTAATATTTTTAAAGGTAGATATGTACATACATATTGAACCCCAAAACGAGCTCCCCATTGGGTGCGCCAATGGCATTCGTCTAAAAATTCAAGCAAGCCCAGCGAGAGATGCAACCTATTTCAACCTTTACACCGCATTTCAAATGCTTTCATTCATTCATATCAATGCCCTTCTTTACTTCTTTAATTATGTCATCATGTCTTTCTTGTTGTTTTGCTTCTTTAGACCCATCGCATTTAATTTATTTCCTACACTTCATTCTCCACATCTAATCGCCTATGTTTAGTGGCTACTTACTAACCGCCGTAGGTAATCGTACGCGCAATCTCACACACCAAAACCGCCATAAATTCCCTCACACACACAGATACACCTAACAGGAACACAACTATTACCACATTAATTATTATCAAATAACTGGAGCAGAATGCATTGAGGCGTACATTTGCAATTATCCATTTAGCGACATTAAAGGGGTGTCAAAGCATTAGCCGGACACGAGTAGAGTAAGTAATTGGCTGTCTTAGCAACAACAAAAGCCAAATGATGGGCAACCTAATTGTGTGACTTAGAGTCGACGACAGAGCGACTGGGTGGGGAAAAAAGCTAGCGGCAATTGGGAGTAAGATTGCGAATAAGATTAAGACTGAAATCGTAGCTAAACGTAGATTGGTGTGAAAGTATAGAAGTGCTCGTAAAATAAAAGCAGGAAGAACGGGAGTGCTATGGGAAGAAGAAGAGCGAAACATTGCTGATATATACCAGTTGAAAGCAGCTTTCTTTTCTATGCTATTGTTGGTACTTTGTACATTCCCCTTAAGATGCTTTCGTTTGGTTTTTTATAAATGTAAATACGTTTGTCTTATACTCGCATTGCAGTATATAAATATGTACTATTTATATATATGTGCATATATTTATAAAAACTGCTCATTGCGTTGTAATTGAGTCTGTCTTTCTTCTCTTTTTATTTGCAATCGTACATCTGTTTGTCTCTTAATAGGTTAATTTGTGTGGCAATAAATGTTCGTTGTAACGATAACAACTAGATTAATAAACCTACATAAATGGTGTACGTGAAGTCATTAGGTACTTATTGCTAGAGAACGACGGAACATCGATGCTTAGGTCCGAAACAAACCGAACTTCGGCCAAGTTTCACCGAAGCCACACCGAAGCCGAAACGACCAATTTCAAGGTCTAAAATAATAAGTAATCAATGTTTAAATCACAACGATTTCAGTTCAGAATTATTGAAAAAAAATTTGAAAAATCAAATCATTTTAAAAATTTTGACAGTTTCACAATTTTAGAATTATGCTCAAGAGATCTTAAAATTTTTATGATCGTATATTAAAAAAAATTTGAAAAAAAGAATTGTGATTAAAAGATCATAAGTTTTCAGGAACAAATAATAAAAAAATGCTGAAAAATCAAAAAATATAAAATTTTGATACTTTTAAAAATGCTTCAAGGATCTTAAGACTTTTAAGAACGAAATTTC
Organism: Anomoia purmunda; assembly: GCA_951828415.1. Taxonomy (NCBI): domain Eukaryota; kingdom Metazoa; phylum Arthropoda; class Insecta; order Diptera; family Tephritidae; genus Anomoia; species Anomoia purmunda. The sequence continues at coordinate 115,905,039 of OX639997.1, forward strand.
CAGAAACCAATGTATTTTAAAGAAAAAACGTACTGAGAAACCAAAAACAAAATCAAATTCTGATATTTTTAGAATTGTGCTCAATCGAAATTTTCAAAAACGTTTATCGAAAAACCAAACCGATTTTTAAATCATTAAAGTTTTGGCATTTTCAGAATTATTCTCAAAATATCCTCAAATGTTCAGAAACGTATGTATATTAAAAAGCGAAATTTTTGGAAAATAAGGAAAACGTAATGATATTTTGATATTTTTGGAATTGTGATTAAACGTTCTTAAAATATTCAAAAACTTTACTAAAAAAAACAAAAAAACAATTTAAAAATCAGAAAAAATTTAAAATTTTGACATTTCAGAATTGTTATTGAATGTCAAATTTCAATTTTTCTATTGCGTCCTGCAAATTTTAAGGTATTTTCAGAAAATTTGAAAACTTTACAACTCGTTGATTTTCAAATTTTTTTTTATTTTTGTAGCCCCAAGCCCTCATATCTTTTATGAACTTACCATCATACATGCTTCATAAAAAACATTTCCAAAAAAAAATATTATTCAATTCTAAAAATTTCAAAACTTTGTCATTCTCTTAACACTTTGAGCCCCGCGTGCGCCACCGGTGGGCATTTATATTTTGACGATTTGGGACAATGTGACCACCGGTGATCACAAAAAAAAAAACAGGAAACAAACAACAAAAATACATTTGGTTTATCAAAAATAAATATCACAAAGCCACCTCAATTGCAATAAATTAATAAAACTAAGTAAACAAATTTTGCACGCGGTCCACCGGTGCAGAAAAAAATGACCACGGGTGGGCACGTGGGGCTCAAAGTGTTAAAAAAAAGATATGTTTTTTGTAAAAATTTTAGTTTTTGTGATATTGGAAAAAAACTTGAAAAAACTGCAAAAATTGCGATATTTGGATTTTGCAAAGCGTTTTGGAAACGATTTTTTTAAATTATTGCTGTTGGTGAAACTTTGTTGTAGAATGAGAGAAAACGTCTGATGAAATTACATTTAAATCGAAAATGGTTGACCCTCTTGATCGATCGATGCGACATGGGTGTGTCACTTCATGAGACTGGAGAATTTACTAAGTGGCCGTAAGCAAAATCGTTCCAAAAATCGCCATGAAAGACTACTAACGAATTGCCGAATAGCGGTATTGAGCACAAAAATTAAAAGCCAATCAAAAATATAAACAAAAATTAATTAACTTGAAAGCAATGCACGCAAAAGAACATATACCGAAAACTTAACGACTTGGATTACCGACGAGCTCATTCCAACATCTAAACGCACATAGAGTGGGTGCACAAAAGTAAGATCAGGCAATAAATACCAATCTAAGCTGCAATGCATCGCAGGCAATGGGCCATGATGGGCATAAAGCAATTACACTTATACAGTTGCGTAGTTCAATTGGGGGAAGGAGCTCAAAAGCGCAATTATGGCAAAATAAATAGCATACAATCCACCAGTTAATGTCATGCTGCATGCTGCATGTTGCATGTTGCATAATTGAAGGCATATGGGTACACGTAGTACTAACAGTTAAACATTTCAAATGCATAGTAGGAATGTATTTGCTTTCATAATTCAAAAAGTGCGCTCATAATAGTAACGCCACAAAACGGCTGCCGTTTATTATCGCAGCACAACATTTTCAATATACCGCGCTTACAACATGCAACAAATACACACACACACACAAACGCACACATTGTGCACAAATAGCAGCACGGCATACTCCATGTGGCATTGTATTGATATGCAAAATGTTATTATGTAGCAACATGGCATCACTCATAGATGGCAGCCAACTGCCGCGGCAATTTAGCGAGGAGCCAGAACTTGCACACACACATACACACACACACACAGCAATCAACATATGATACGTAAACGCAGCAAGCAATGCAAACAAACCAAACAAATTGCACAACAACACTTGAAGCAGTCGAAACAGTTGCTTTCGCTATGCGCTGTAAATAAAAACCAACAGCAGCTGCTCGCACTCGAAGCAGCAATTTCGCACTGTTCTTTTTATTTTTTTTTTTTTTTTTGTGCCGCCGCCTCTATAGCATCTATGTATTTCGCCCACGCTTTCGGATTCGCCGCTGAATATCTGCTATCTTGGCTGGCATAGCAAATGAATGCATCGATAACCAGCGTCGCCATAACGATTTATGGTTGTGCAATTTTACATTACTTTTGCATGCATCAATTGCAATGACAACAATAAAAACCACAACGACATTAACATTTGTGTGTTGAAACAATGAATGATGGAGTAATATGGGATTTTGTAGCAACAGCAGGACAGCAGTACAGCAGCAGGGAGTGGTTATTGAGGCATCTTTTCCGAACGCAAATTATTGTTATATATTATTTTCTTTTTATAAAAATTTACTTATTTTACAATATGTACTACATACATTAGGCAATACTGATGACACCGAAATAGTTTTAATGCGCCCCCACCCCTTTAAAATATATACATACTCGTACTAGGGTTACGTTGGCGCATGCTGTGTAGCAAAAATGTCGCGTGTGTGTGAAGCGCTGCCTTCATTCAATATAAAATCAGTCGGTGCACTCAACAGAAATAAAAAATAGAAAGAAAAAAAAACGCATGAGAAAATTGTTCCTTATTTTTATCTAATTTTTTCTTCAAATTTATATAGATATGTGTAAAATTTATAAAATTTGCTTGTTTGTTGTTTTATTCACAGCAAGAAATTATCTGAAATTTTGCATACTTATTAGTTTCCACTCCGGGAAGGTTTGATTATAGTTATATGAAGTAGTAACATGTGGGTGTCAACCCATTCTTTTTGTTGTGAAAAAAAATCTTATAGCCAGGCTATATTTCAAGAGTGTTGCCACCTATTTGAAGCGTTTAGTTTTATTAAATTACACCCATGAGTGTAAAATATTAAAATATGTTTATAAGATTTATAGCTTGCTATAGTTTGAAGGTGGTTGCCACCTGCTTGAAAAGTTTAATCTATTTAAATTATATGCAAGCTGAACAAAAGAGCAAAATATGGCTATAAACCCCGTTCGTTTTGCTAGTAGAAAGTTTGAAGGCATATTGTGAAAAGTGTTGCCACCTTGTTTTAAGTCAAATTTAATTCAATTATACTCCCAGATATAACATATTAAAATATTAGTGTCAAACGGTTTGCCTCGGCCAGCTCATGAAGTAGAAAGTTTGAAGGCATTTTTTGAAGAGGGTTGCCACCTGATTGAAAAATCAAATTTAATTGCATTATAGAAACACAAGTTACATACATAAATGTGAGAGACACCGAAATACGATTTCCGGTTACATATGCAAAGGCACATATACATATATGCAAGGGCAATGCCTTCTGGGCTTTCCCATATCTTGAGTATTTATTAAAAAACAACCGTCTGCTGCTTTGTAGTTAATATTCGATAACCAGAGAACTGATTGAGCTCAAATGTATGGGGTGTGTTTGCAAAGGTGTTTATTGTGCAAACGAAAATTCCGAGAGGTGGCGCTGTTGTCGAGATATTTCTATAAACTGCATTTACAATCTTATTTGACTTAAATTCAAAACATGTATTAGCCACATGAATATACAAAATTTTGTAGAAAAGTGGACAGTTATGTGGCGCTGTAACCGGGATATTAATCCCTTTATTTGCAGTCCGATTTAGTTCAAGTAGCTCTTAACACGTATTAGACGCATAAATATAAATATTTTATTTAAAAAAATAATCAATTGGTGGCGCTAAATCTTAAATATTGCCAAGACCCATATTCATAGATTAATTTCTTTTTCTGTCTTTTTGTGCTTTTTTCAATCCAGTTAACTTTTGTTTTGAATCAGAGTAAATTTCTGATTAGCTTTTTGGTGTTAAATCAAAGTTATTTGTACTCGTTTGCTTACATGGTTTGGAAACTCTAGACTCCCCGTTGATCCTTATAAGGTGAAAATAAAGTCGCATTCTACTACTTTTATCTCAAGTGTTGCTGAGGAGGAAACACTGCCCAAGAGATGGGTTCCGCTCTTAGATAGGCATTTCAGAAAGCCCTTGGTTGTTTTACAGTTCTCTTGCGTCGTATTCATCTGTTCTACCTGACTTATAATTGGCTGCGGTCGTAATGCCTACCTTACACTCACCTCGGCAGGCAGTTTAACCATTGGTTCTAGGATACCAAACTACAGTAGCATACGTGAGAATAGGTCTGATTAGAGCTGTCTATACCCAAAGTACCATAGCTAATCTCAGATCCCCCGTCTCACTAAAACTTCTCCAGCACTACCCAAAAACTTTCAATACTCGTAGTTGAACTTTTAATCTTTTAATGCATATTCATAACCAAGAACATTAATATCATATAGATTCTTCTATCGACAAATGTAAGTACTCCATGCAAACTCATCTGCGTGTAATTTATGTTTACTTCTGCAAATTCTTTATGTTACCAAAATAGGCTACATCCTCACATCTCTCATCTCACTTGTGCTGCTCTTATCTATCAATGTATGTAGAAAAAAATATTAGTTTCTTACATTGATAGAGTCGAAAGCAACGCCCATTTACTTACTTACAAAATTACTATCCATAATACGCCTTCATAATCTTTATATGAGCACATAAGGTATAAATATCTCACATTACATTCATGCATTGATATGCAACATAATATGCAACAAAATACGATTATCTATTCTGCAGTTATCTATAGCTCATAAGACATTATGCGACTGCAGGCAACAGAGCCCAACGGGCGAGCATGCAGGCAGGCAACTGGCAACTGGCAAACGGCAGCGAAGATCTTTGCTTATTTTCAGCCATATGCGCCGCCATATAATTCTTTTTAAGCCATAGCAGCTGCATACTTTGCCTTTGCATTTGTGCATTTACGCAACTGTGCTGCTTATCTGGCTGATTGACTACTAGCTGGATGCCTGTTTGTTACTCGTAGGTTGAGTGCCTGAATGTTGTTAGTTCAGGTTGTCACTCATCTATTTATTATACATCATTTGAATTGTAGCTTTTGCCATACCTCATGCACTTGTTTTATACTGCGCTGTGTGTCTTTAGATTTGACAAATCCATGCGGGATCTGTGGCGCGAATTCCTGGAAGTGGATAATGCGATTGACTGGATGGTTGATGTTTCGCTTTAGCTGCGTTTAGCTGCATTTCTGCTTATGCCATCTTTTTTTTGCATTTTGTATAGTACATTGCAAAGACGGTGTGAGGTTTCGAGTAAGCAGTAATATCACTACTATGTTGTTGTTGCGTTGTTACTATAATTGATGATTTGCATGATTTGCTTAAGTTATGAAATTTTTATTAGAAAAGCTTGTAATAAATGAAATTTTTTCACAATTTCACTTTATTTGCATTGCATAATCGTTAAAAAAAGTTCATGGTTCATCAGGTGTGGTGAGACGATTTGGTGAATCCTCCAACCAAACTCGCATTAATAGCAACGAAGTTTTAACACTAAGTGAATGATCGTGCTGGCTATTAGCTGTAAAAGCTAATCAAGGAAGTTTCGGCAATAGGGAAATCCATCTCCTCTTCCCTTAACGGCGTGACCAAATGGACGGAACCGAATGGTCTTAACCCCTAAGACTTAAAACCCCTAACAGGCGGATGGCCCTCAAATGGACGCAGGAACATGATCTGGAGTTTTCTCCCAGCAACTTTTCCGCAACAGATTGTCAACCTATATTGCGTCTGGGGCAAAGTGGCGTCCCTAGAAACGAGGAATCGGAGCAGAGTCAACACTAAGGAAACCCGTTTCGAGCATACAACCCCCGTTAAGATTTCTGGCCTCACAAGTTGAGGAAGAGGCCAGATTTAGGTACACGCAGGATGTCATATTTACTTTGGTCATCATTCGACGAACGAAGAACACGCAGTCCGCTAAGATTTTCAAAAGCGAATGCCAAGCTTTTCACAGGAATACTAACGGGGAAGCTGTCCATCGGCCACTTGGCCGCCAGGTTTGGGGCTCCGCATAATGGTATAATAACTTCTAGAGGGGCTGCAGGGATAGGGAAGAGGCACATTTCACTTCTGGAAAATTATTTCTTCGGTGACCTGGACGACTTTGGTGCGGTCCACTGGTGGCGTTGTTGGAATTTTCCAAAAGATCGGGATGGTTTAAAACCGTGTATGTTCTTCGGCATAGTTTTAGGCGCAGTGAAGGTGAAAACCGTCATGTTGATAAGTTTTGGTCAAGGTATTGCGGCATAGTTTTAGACGCAATACTTAAAACAATTGTCATGTTATGAGTTTTGTCATAGGGGTGGGAATAGAGCGGTACGTCTAAACTGCTGATCCCAACGTATTGCAACCTAAATATTAAACTGGTTCTAGTCTTGGATATGAAATGTCCTTTTCAATAAAAGAAAAACTGGCGAATGGGTAGCGCTGGAGATGACTAAAGCAGTTCGATTTAACGAGCAGCTGCATTGTTGAATAAAAATCTGGTAATTCAGTATTTATGCATAGTTTGTGAAATGTTTCATTATTCCTAATCGTTTTTATAAGGCTTGTCGGCATAATTGCTATACTTCTAAAGTTATCCAAAAACTTCATAAATTCAGAAAAGGAGTTTTAATCATAAAAAAAAACAATTCAGAAGACACATATTTAATTTTTTGACTATTTTTTCTCTTTATACGTGCGCGGTTACATTGGCAGATAAAAAAAAACTCATCTCATACTCTGTTGCGTCCAGATTCATTTCGAGCTACGAAATTCATCGATACACCATTTATCAAATTAATTGGTTTTTGTATATCCGGCCTTCTATAATACTGCGACTATTAACCATAAATAAAATCTTTTCATTACAAACAACTACAACAAAACACAAAAACAATAACAGTTGCCTACAAATATTTCCACAACTACATACAATAAAGACATTTATGCGAAAGTACAAAAAGGAATTGCGTATACGCCTACGCGCCGCTGAAAGTGCGGGCCACCCTTCACCCCCTTCCCCCTGCTAGAGTAATTGAACACCCGCTAAATATGTTTGTAGATGTTGATAATAGAGAGAAAACTTTGGCACCAGTTTCGTTGTGCTATGCGGGCGTCAGCTTAAAAAGCTATTTTCATAAACCGAATTGCGATATTCCCAAAAAAAAAGAAACCAAAAACATGAATTGAAAATTGAATTAAAAAATTTAATGAATGGCAGTATTTTGAATGAATAAGTGCAGGGGCGTGGAAGCTACAAATGCTTGGGTTACTGAATAATAAGGATAAATGCTAATGGCAATGAATGAATATGTATGAATTGCACAAACAACAATAAAATACTAACATAACTGACAGTAAATAGAGTGCGCGAGGAGAGCAAAGAAAAGTAGACTGAGTGAGAGTGAGTTAATTCAGTGAGCCAATTATTTGGTTGTAGCCACTTTGAATGGCGCCAGTCAGACTACATATAGTAAAATCAATGTAAATTCCATAATGTATGCTAAGTAATGACGGCCGTGTCTTCTTATGTCAAAAAGGTAACGTACAATACCTTAACCCGTAAATGCACAATAAAACAGAAAATACAATAAAGAATAAAACAATATGTTTTTTTATACAAAAATTTGAGCAAGACTCGAAATATTCAAGTAAATCAATAATAAATAAATAATAAATCAGAATAACTTTTTCAAATATAGTTTTCACTATAATTTTCCCCTTATTCCGCCGGCCCTGATACAACATAATCCTTTAAATAAGTGAAAAGCCATCTACTGAATCGCCACTTGCAGAAAGTTTCTGTACACGCTTAGCTACTTAATAAATCAATTTTCTTTTCCAATCATCGTTTCGCATTGAATTCACCATTCCATTTTTAAAGTAAATTTCAGCTTTACTAATTCCTCAAACCTTTTCATTTCGCAGCAAAGTAAAATATGTAAAGAATAATGTAATGAATAAAATTACATGCATTTTTAAAGCGCCCTCTGAAATTATGAAAAGCAAAATGAGAGACTTAGCTACAAGCTCCAATTTCAAGGTAAATATTTCCATTCATTAAAATGTCTTCATATTTTCTATACAAACACAGCGCGCTCCCCAAGTATTGCTGAAAAGGTGGAGAACGCGAGATATTCCATCTCGGCGCTAAATAACGGTTCATTTATAGAATATGCCGCATAGTGAAACTTAAGCCTTTCTCCACTTTTGCATAACAACATCCCAATAACACATCCGCGCCCATCTTGCTACATCTGCTTTGCATTCATATTTGGTGGCGGCCAACAAAAAATCAACAGAACGGAAGTTTGTTCATTATTTGCTGCTGAAATGTAGCAAATTTTATTTATGCCAATAAATATGCTTATAAAAACGGATATTATTGGCGAGCAAACGACAATAGCGCTGTATGCGGGCGGTAAGTTTGCGAGAGTGTGTGTGCGTGTGTGGGTGTGTAAAAAAGAGGGCATCAAAGGATAAATGTAGCCGATGTTGGGTGAGTAAAGGATTGCGGAAGCGGTCAAGCCAATGGATGGCTGAAAATATAAAATTTTTTTTGTTGTAATAAATTTATACAAGTACACTGGCGAGTAAATGTCATTTGAAGAAATATAGTTAAGTAAATTGGTGTCTGTGTCGATGTATGTGTGTGCAAAAGTAGTAGTAGTAGTAATAGTTTTGGTATGGTGGCAAGTCAATAACGTTTGTGTAGGAATGGCTGCTTTGAAGCGAAGTTATGTAGCGTAAGATGGCGATATCCTTAAAATTTGCTAGCTGCAGACTAACAGCAATTTTCAGCAGCCAAGCAAACAACCTACGCAAAGGACATTTGTAAGCAATAACCATGGATTATTTCAGTGGAACAGTGTGACAGTTTAGTTTAATTTGTATTACAATAAATAATAAATGATATGTTAACTTAAACTTTCTTAAGGCTAGTACTAACTTCACAGTCGTGAAACTGAAATGTTGCTAGCAACCAAAACTATCGAAGTGCCATAAAAGTAAATGTAAACCCATAATACTAAAATTATGCCTGAAATGAAATGGCCAACGATCACTTTTCACACAATTTTATATGACAAATACATAGCATATAGCTGTAAAAAAATGTTGTTTGCAACATGTTGCCAAGATGTTGTGAGCCTTTTCACAGCGTGAATAGAGTAAAATTTTGTCATGTTGTGGAATTTCACACATACATACATATTTCCCGGCAAACCATTTTTTATATATTTTGGTAGCGCATTTCACGAGAAACGGGCGCAGAGTGCTAAGCTTTTTGCTTTTACGTGGAAGCAAATACTGAACACCGTCAGCAAGCAAATTTATTACAAATCAATATTTTTTTCAGCCACTTGAAACTTGCACTTTATTATACGAAAATGGAATAAGCTACGAAACTGCATAAGAGAAATTTTTCTAAAAACATGGTTTCTGTTATAGAACTGATTATATTAAAAAAAAAAGATAATTAAAATTAAATAAGGAAAAACAATATTGTCAAAACACTTTTTGCTCTTATTTTTGTGAACACAATGCATATATTTTTTTCGGACTTTGTAATCATTAATTAGTCCTAAACTGGAATTATTAGATCTAGTAATGAACGCGTACACTTTTATCTAAACGACACTATGGTATCTTAACTTTAACGATCCTATGCATTCCTAACCGTCACGTTGCTTACTTCTAAAACTGGAATTGGTTATGGATACGAGAAAATTTGATAGTAAGAAACTTTGTATTCATTGAATGCATAATATAAATAAACTAATATAAAAATCCGCCACTCGACGGGATCCAAACATTTAATTATCCACATAAATCACGTAATACATTGTTGTCAAAACTGTTATCATTTGCGTATGCACACTTTCAGGCAGAAGGTAATGGATTAACAGTTTGAGCGATATGCGGTGAGGAGCGGCGCCCTGAGCTGCTTAATATTAGATAAATAAGCTACCTGAAAGTGAAAGTATTGCAATTCAACATCATTCGCAGAATGAAGGAAATTTCAATATATGCATATAAAGTTGGAATCAAGCGTATATCGTTCAGATAACGGAAAGATTTAGGGCTGCATAATGATTTTTACAAGACATGTAGTTTCTATATTAACCAAACGTTTCAAAAGAATTTTTTCTTGCATTAAGTATTTTCCGAGAAATTCGCAATTCAAATTGTGAACCTCTGGCATTTAATATATTCCCAGTACAACATCGATTTTGTGCACTCAACAATTTCGTTCGCAACCAATACTGTTCAAGTTACAATTCTAAGCTTAGTCATATTTACAACTGACTCATTTTTCGCCTACAACGAAACACATTTTTGTTTTGGATACCTATTTCCCACAGCTGGTCATAAAACATTTTTATGATCGCCAGCGTTGTGCCGTTCCGATGAAGAGCAGTAATGGTAACATCGTCAAACGCTAACCAAGCATTCGCTAGCATCCTAGGTACGCCCTCGTCCCAGTATTCGTGCATGCATATATTCGAGGTACTTACATATATGATAAAATTTACAACATTTACAATAAATGCGATTTTTCTATTACACAGCAGATATAATACGAAGTACAACTGTATATGTACATAGTATAATAGTTGGTGGCATAGTACAAATCCAACGCTCATTTGTAGTATTTGTGGCATCAGACCAAAAGTCTGACGCTGTGGCGGCAGCACCCACGCGCGTCCAACTTGCAAATACTGATGAATCAGCCAAGTGCTATAGTTACTACAATAGCGATAGTCATGAATGGGTTCCCTCCGCCTCTTCCTCTTCCTCTCGCCACTACAACTCGCTACACACTGAATATTCGCGCACTTAATGGTTGACTAGAAAGGGCAGCGATTGGGTGCAAAAAAAACAAACAGCAAGTGTGAGCGGTAACTAATGTACAGCGCCAACACCTACTCAGCCGCCGCGCTGCTATTGCTTGAATGGCCAGCGAAAAGTTCGAACTGAGTCATTGCAGCGTCCGTATGAGCGTAAAATATCGGTTGTAGTAAGCTGTGCGGCGTAGTATGGCGCGCATTTCGCATAGCCTAAAAGAGTGCTAAGTGGGGGTGAACTGTCCATTGGTTGGCGGCTAGCAATCGACCAACAGCAACAACTGAGTGTGTTGGCTTATTATAATTTTGTTTTTTTATTTATTTTTTATTGCTGGCAACGCAAATGACGCTGATGTTGTGACTTCCCCAAGTTGTCTGCTGTGGGTGAGTTTTGTAGTAGCAGCAAACTGTGTGCGTGGGCTGTTTTATAATAGATAGTTAGTTTTAAAATTGTGTCGACAAAGTGCTACGCTTGCTAAGCTTTTGATTCACATATCCTGTGCCAGGATATCGAATAAGATACGCGTGTGCTGATGTTGGAAATGTAGGTGCGAGTTTACTGCGTGCGCTTATTTAAAAATTTATTTGCTTATTGTGACAATGGTTTTACGACGATTTTTTTGTTGCTTTTCCTCAGTACTGCCACCTACATGGCAGGCGAGTTTCATATGCAGCATTTCTTTAATTTGTTGTTTTTTTCTATTGTCACCTCAAACACTTTTATCGCTATTTTATTGCGCCCAAGACGTTTTCATTGAGGGAATTTCGGATTGCGTTTGTTTTTGACACTATAGCCTTAGATGACGTCTAAAAGTGTGCAACGTGTGTGTGTGTGTGCTGGAATATTGGTGACTGTTATTGTTAGGCTTGTTGCTTTTGACAATTGACGGCTCTGTCTATTTTTCTATTTTCATAGCTGCTTAAGGTTTTGCTTCATTTCCACTGTTGCTATTTTGTTTGTTATTCTTTCCTTGCCTTCTCTTGCGTTAACGATTTCACTCTTCTTACAGTTAATTGCTCCTCATCAGTTCATTCCACTCTTATGATGTCATCAGTTAGATATGTATGTATAGGGAGTGATGGAAAAAACTACAATGAAGATGATGGTATTCATTAAATTTGATGAGACAGTATAAGTATTTTCGATGTCAGTTGGAAAGAGTTTTTTCACTCAGATTGTGGTATTTATTTTATTGTTTTACTAAGAATATCCCGGCGGACTTTGTTAGGACTCAAGAACTACAACGCATTTAATTTTATGTTTTTGTGTACTGAAACAATTCATTCGAAAAAAACTAGGCCTCGAGTTAAAAAAAATATATCCGTACATTAGGGTGTCTCACCAAAAAAAAGTTCCAGGGTTTTCCCCCGGAATTATAGAATTTATTATGTTTTAAAATTTAAGGGAAAGCATTTCGAAAAATATTAAGACTCGATCCATTTCAAAGTCTGTCCAAAAATGATGTTTTTTTATAAATAAAGATCATTTTTAATATTTAAAAGAAAACTACTTAACTTGATTGCTAAAAATGTTTGTTAATGTATTTAAAAAAATTTCCAACGCAATCATAATTATGAGATTTTTGAAAAAAAAATGAGAGCGTGAATGAGGTAATTTGCAAAGAAATAAAAAGGTGAAAAAATTACCTTTCGTATAATATATTATTAGTGATAAGCGTGTGCGCTCATCATTCAGTGGTCCGAATTCTGGCTGGGGCAAGTAACCTCAAAAATTATAGACATTTTTTTCCAATATCGGTCGAAATTTATGATTACGTTGAAAAACGCGTACCGGTTTTTTTTTACCTCAATGTACATTTCCTTCATTTTATTAAAAACTTAATAATTAAAATCAGTTGTGTATTTTGAGAGTCAAATCGTTACAAACATTTCCCATATAATAAATTTTATATTTGTAATAGTATAGACTAGTAATAAAAACCCGTCGCATAGATCTATCCAACCTTTTTGTGTTCACGTAAATAACGTAATTCAGAGATATCAAAACTGTTCCTTTTTTGTTATACATACTTTCAGGCTGAATTCAAAGGGATTAATAGTTTGAGAGTAATATGATGAGTAGCAGGACGTTTGGCTTTTATATTTGAGACAAGCCTAGCCGCTTGTACAACTTGACAGTTGAATCGGTGGTAGTATTTTTCGTAGATATCACGAGAATTCGAACTACGATAGATTCAGTGATAGCTCCGAATAAATCTGAGGTATCAGTCGAGGAACAATAGTTGAAACCGGTGCATATCTCGATCCAAAAATTTTCGCCTTTGTATTCATGAAATGGTTGCGGAATATTTAGTCCCAGAAATAATTTTGAAATTTCCCCAAATAGCCCCGCAACGATCCTAAAATGAACCCAAACAAAACCTGAGTTTATTCCGAAATAATTAGTTCCAAAATATCCCGAAACGGCCCAGAACTGAAACCTCACCAGAAGATTATGAGTTCTATGCCACAACTCTTTTATTTTAGCACCAAGTCAGAAAGTCACCATTAATAGAACATTAATTGACTTCAACGCCATTAAGTAAACCCTTTAAATATTTGCCTTTTCTTCAACTGCTTTTTATGAGAACTACTTCAGAACACTATTATCTTTAGATGATACCATTTTTAGCAATACAAAGCAGATCAAGAGTGAGAAAGATTATACACTTTGTATAAAAATATTAATAACTTAGTCGAACTTCTCTTATAGAGGTTTGCCCTTGCCTGCTGAGGACCAGAGTTTTTTGATGTTACTTACCACGACCGAGATTTAAACCCGTGGCACGGCAGTCGCCCGTGTACGAAGTTAGAATCAACCATTGAAAAAAATGCTTTGAAATTTGTTATTATATTATATATTTTCTTTCGTGGCAATGACATTGTCCTTCGCCCAGCATGTTTCGGAATTTTTTAATCAATTCACTTGTTTTGCCTATATTGCATTTGATAAATGAATTTTTCATAAGTCTAACTCAAATTTAATGTTTGTTGCGCTTGTGTGTGCATTCTAATACACACATTTTGGGCACCCTGTGCGCGCTTGACCTCAGTTACTGAGTTGGTTTTTTTCCTAGAAGAGTGCCAACTTCCACTCTTTCCTTTATTTATATTATTTTTAACATATCATATTTGTTTTTTACTGAAAGCGTGTTGATTTTCATATTTATATTTCAAACGCATAAAACTTACATATATATGGATACACTGAGAGAAAACGGTAGGTGGTTTTATGGTTTAAATGAGAAGACAAAAATGTAAAGTCAGATGGATGTATTAAAAACATCTTTCATGAGTATAAGCGCTGAGACATTTTCGATGAGGAGTTTTCAAATGTTCATTAAAGAGCTTTCGCGCAATGATGCCTGCGGCCGGTGGCCCGCGATAGTTGTACTGAAGAATTCTATGAGAGCAGTTTGAGGACTACAACGCATTTTTTTTTTGCTATAAAATACAAAAGCCCTTTTTTAGATTTACTTGACTATTTCCCACAGTGTAACTGCGCTTCGTAAAAAATTGCCAAATTCCCATTGAACTTCAAATCGACAGGACTTCCTTGTATCCTGACGTATCTGTCGCCGCATAAAACTGACCACCGACTACGCCAGGAGCTTCAATTTTTTGTGACTTTTCCAATGCCACAGCCACAGCACATACATATGTATTACAAACATACGTTTAGTATGTGAATACTGACGAAAAAGTTCAGTTGGCTTGCTTGTCTGCTTGTCTGCCTGCCTGTCTAACTGCCTGTCTGTCTAACTGCCTGTCTGCGGCTCTGCCAAGCACCCACCGTCACAAATTTTACTTTAGACGCGGTCCATGCTGCCTGTGCTTGCAAGACAAACTACGGGACCAGAATGCAATGACAATTCTTCTCGCGAAATTGCTTTGGCTTAACGCCAATTTACGACATCAATTACAAAAACAAACAACTTGGTTGAGTCATTGATCAGTAGGGCATGAATTGATGACGACGGTGGACAGCGAGTGATTTTGTTTTTGTTTTTCTGTTACTTATTTAGAAAGTCACACAGAGGAAACGAGTGGACAATTCAAAACTGTACGAAAGACGTACAAAAGCGGCTGAAAGAGCAAGCAGGGGAGACGGAAGTGTGCAGCGCAATTTGAAAGGAAGTACAAGTTAAGATGGAGTGGCTTAGCGGGCGAGTTAAAGAGGAGAAAGGGCGAGCGTAAAAGCGAGAGAGAGAGGTAGAGATAGAGAGAGATGGCGCGCATGCTAATGTTTGTTGAAAAATTGCCAAAAAATTTATAAGCAATCGGCCCACGTTTCAAAAGTTAGTGGCTGTTGTTTTTGTGCAGTTTTTTGTTTTTTTTTATTTTTGTGTGCCTTCTTTGTCGTTGACTTTTGGCGCAAACAAAAATTGTTATTGATTGATTTTGCTTTTGCGAAAAGAAGTCAAAAAAATGTTTGCGCTTTGCATGCGCCCATCCTCTTGAGATGTGGTTTGCAGAAAAAGAAGAAGAAATTTCGTAGCAAAACAGCATCAGCAAAGTTAGCACTAACCACCACCACTGGCGAAAACTGCTTTCATCTTCACAACGCCATTGACTACTATGGTTACTCATACGCCCTGTATGCTCGTCTCGCACCCGCACGCATCAGACTTAGTTTGTGTAGCAATTTAACTTTGGAGACATGATGAAATTCCAAAAAATAAAAAATAAAACAATACACCGAAAATGCAATACGTGGCGTCGGTTTAACGCCCACTCCCCCCAAAAAAAATTGCATTAAATTTTCTGAATGAACGAGGCAGCAAGCAAGCAAGCGATGAGGCGCCTTGAATTTTCGCATACCAACCAACTACGTAGTACATTTTTTACAAGCATGGTCACTAAGTACATATATTACACATTATATGGCGTACGATTTTGGTCAGGTGATGTCATACTAAGTGTATTTTAATGAATGAATGAATGAATGAACAACTCGGTTGTAAAAGCAGCTTAATGAACAATAAAAGCGAAAGAAATTCGTGGTTTATATTTAATAGTATCTACGGTTAGTTGGTGAGGCGAAGTTGTGAAATGGGTGGCGCGTTGCAGATATCTTTTACTTAACTTCAACGGTTGGTTGGTAATGAGATACCCACACGCGTTAGTAATCAACTGCAGGTACGCAACATTAAATAGTAAAAAAAAAAAAACGGTTTTCATGCGTAGGTTTTGCTCGTTACATTGCAGTGAACTGGCAGTGGGTGGGTGAGCTTGTGTGATACAAAAGTACGCCCTACGCGTTTTTTTTAAATTAAATACTTGTGTAAACAATTATAAATTATGCTTTTATGGCTTGATTCAACAGTTCATGTTTTCAGCAAAAAAAAAAAAAAAGGAGCAAAATGCTAAAGGTCTATAGCAGCGTAATCTGAACAAAGTATCAGAAATTTTTTATGTGAAACTTCTGCAGGTTTTGTAAACAAAATATATATTATCTTTTATTGAGGCGCAAAAATAGTTCATCCGAGGTGTTCAGTGAATAGAATATTCTTTGAAATATTCACCAAAATAATCGATGTGCATTTTTCGGCTAGTATTTTCTTATAATAATTGATAGTACTTTAATACGCTATGCTGCATTTAGTCTTCGATATAGTTTTGAAGTAAGGCCCTTATTTATCTACCAATAAGGGAGTGAGAAAGAGATAGAAGGGTGCTTTTCCCCCAGCTATGAATAAGAGTTGTTGGGTTTTGGAAGGTTTTACGTTAAATGTAAAAAAAAAGCCGCTTATTTGCTTGCTCTTAACATTAGCTGCTCAATGAAAACGAAATGGCGAAATTTGCAAACAAAATCCAACAATTTTGTATCGAAATAAACAACGTATTGCAAAGATATTATAGCTGTTATCATTTTTGTATACATACTTTCAGACTGAAGGCAAATGAATTTGCAGTTTGAGTGCAGTTTACAATGAGGAGCAAGGTCGTTAACTTTTATATGCTAAGAAGGTTATTCACAAATAGAATTAATGATATTTTCGAACTCCTTCTACATTTAATTGTCAGGCGTCAGTTTTGAGCAGAGTCGGCGGCTAGAAGCCACACAATCAAAGCAATATCAGACATATCTACAATAAAATTTGTAATCACAATAGTATCCTCTAGCACAGCTATTCAATTTCAATCAACAGCAAATAAATATTTATTAAATTTGTTTCGCTGAATATTTTATAGATATATTTTGGCGTTTTGATTGTTGGTACAATAAGTATACATACATATCTTTTTCTGCTTGTTGTATATCAATTACATATGTATGTCTGAGCATCGACGCAGCTATGTATTTGCTGCCAGACAGATAATTTTCCAATATGGAAATTAAATCAGTATGATGAACAGAGACACGCAGTGTAAAGTTTAATTTCAGACAACAACAATTGGATTGAATGAAGCTATTTTTAACAACTTTTTAAGTTTTTGAAGGGATACGGGATTACGTAAATACCCTCGCTATTTTGTATAACTATATATTAATACGCTAATATAAATTTTGAACCGATTTCGAAAACACGTTGGGAAGGTATTTTTCTGTACATAGATGAGAAAAATTGTTATGCTTTCAAAATTATTTGAAAATCACAGGGTTGCTACCTATTAAAAAATTTAGTAATGCTTATAGAGAATAATTTATTCCGGCGGTGTTGCCACCTATCAATAAAATGTAAATAAATATATATATTTTAAGTAAAGTACATTAATTTGAGTATCAAGCGAAAAGTTATTGAAATTTTTTTTATCCACAATATGTTTCTTAACAGCCTTGCCAACTTTTTAAAGTAAAACAGAGCAATATGGATATCCAAATAAATGGTGTTTTAGAAACTTCTTTAGCCACGACATATGTACTTTTACTTAGGGTTGCCTGTTTTATACTTTTTACCCAGGGTTCCCTTCCATTAAAATTAATCGTAGATACGGGGTGTAATTTAAGCAAAATATAGTTATTCAAAAAGTTAAAATAAATATAATTTTTTCATAAAGTAAAACGAGTGAGGGATAAACAGAGAGTCAAAAACGTAGTGTACAATTAATATGTGGAGTTTTATTTTTATTTTTGTTTTTATATTTTTATTTGTTTTGATGTTGTTACTGTTTTCAATGTAATTAAAAATGTAAGTGCAATTATTGTTGTAAGCAAAAATATTGTTATTTTGTTAACACTTGTTTTTATGTTTTATGTACAATAAAATGCAGACTCCCTGATGAAGGCGCGGAAGACGCCGAAACGCGTAGGAGAAAAAAGAAATTTTTTGTTTGCTTTTAATATATTACCGACCGACCGAAAAGCTCCTAAAGCAACCCAATTGGAAATTAAACTTTGGTCCCAAGAAAAATACAAAAATGTAAAACAGGGTTGCCAACTATTAAAAAGTTTAAAGTAAATACAATTTTTTTTCAATTTAAACAGAGCAGTATGATATACTTTGAATAGAGTTGCCACGTATTAAAAATTTAAAAAGCTAATATTAGTACGTTCATTTGGTAAAAAAATATAGCATTAAAATTAAAGCTTATAGAAAGTTTTTTATCTACGTTATAATTTTGAATAAATACTGAAAACAAAAATGTGGGTGGGTATTCACGATATCCACACATTATTTTCATATATTTAAAATGTCGTGTTTTATGGTTGCAATATCTACCTTCTTATTCGAAACAGTTGCAATGCGCTTACTAAAATTTTAATAAATAGCACAACTTTTCAAAAAAATTATTCCTGATACTGAAAGTATTATTATTATTTTATATCCAAAATTTATTAAGTGAAAATATATATCGTTTATTCATATACCTATTTACTTTTGTATATGCATTTATATACTTATAGTATATTAAGTATACATATGTATATAACAAATAAATTGAATCTACATAAATTCTTACACATGTACATTATTTGAATACAAGCACATCTCACCTGCTGGTTACGCACCCAAACACAAAATAACTCAGACAGCTGTCAATGTCACTTCAATAGCAGTGACAGCATTTCAACGCCTCTGCAAATATGAAATATGGGAATGACAAAATGAATTCGTATATGAAAAATATAAATAAAGTGATAAAAAAAGGAGACAAAAGAATAAATAATATGGAACCCTTTGCAGATACACGAAACATACACACATACAGAGAAATGGAGACATACGGGTGGAGCATAAAAGATTTAAAAATTGATATGCTGAAAAAATCAAAATTATAATAATTGTAGCAATGGATAGAAGTAGATATTCATAGGAAGTTTGCTATAAAATTGTATGTGATTATTTTTATGCCATTCATGTAGATGAAATGGTATTTTAATGTTTGCAAGTATATGAAGAAGAAAAGATAAACTAATAGTCAAATATAGTGGCTCACGGGTTAAATTTTGCAATCTTATTTTTGTGAATATTGAAAATATTTTTCGTGGTAAATTTTTTTCCGTTGATTCTTTATAAAAATATAGTGCATTTCAATATCACCAAGTATAAATATGTATCAATTTTTTTCTTTGTAATCACTTAACGATAATTTTACAAACTTGAACGAAATACATTAAATATTTTTACGAAATTTTTAAGAACTTGAAGCTTCCATTTTATTACACTAAAATTGAATGGGGTACAAAAGTGCATACTTGAAAAGTTCTTGAAAATTCTGACAGGCAAATTGACTGAGGTTTTACTTTGAAAGTTTTAATTTTTTTTAATTTCGGTATATCCAAGCACACTAGTGCCCACCGTTCATATAACGGTGGTTTTTAGCAGCCTAAAAAATAAGTTATCTCAACAAAGCGTTATGCACATATTTCCTTTGACCTATTGTAGTTCGGTATTGAACACGGCCGAATCGGATAAGCATTTCCTTCGTCTGCATGATGTGACCAACAGCCGATTCGTCAGCGGTCTAGGCATCGGACATGCGTTCTTCCGATGTCAACCGAGGATCTGTGCGAACAGTTGGTAAGAGTTGTAAGGTAAATAAGATGAAGGTGCTTGAATCAGATTTGCGGGTGATTGCAGGCTCAATCCAACAGCCTGTATTCCTCCTGCAAAGGAGATCGACGAAGAATCCCAAACGTCGAATGAAGTTTCACGATTCACTTCTAGTTCATTCACTAGAATGGCAGTCAAGACTAAGCCAATTGAGATGTATGCCGACGATGAAAAAAAATCGCTGTCGAAATTGCAGAGAGACTTTTTGGATAGCTTTCTAATGATGTCTATTGGCGAGTCGAAAGAAAAACTACACTCCGAGGATGGCTTGTCCTGAAAGACAGAAGCTGGCCTCTGCCATCGAGTCCGGAAACCAATTGAGTTCTGAAATGTATCTGTGTTCAGAACGAGGGGTTGAATACAAGAAAATAGCGATTGTACTCCTTTACCAGGAAAGAGTCAAATTCAGACAAGGAAGAACCATGGGTATGTAATGGGCATATTTGCGGTCTTCGAAAGAAAGACTCCGGATATGCATAATAGCTCGGCGATCAGACGAATATAGGATGCTTGGACATTTTTTCTCTCAGGATGTCGTTGCGATACAAATCTGATACTGTATTGGCGGCCATCGAGCCCAGGTCATCGTTATCTCGGCCTTCCCACCATTCGACTCAACATTTCCCACACCTTCGAGTGTGGACATCGTGCGGTACACTGAGTCAAATGCTCTGGGTCTCATAGTGGGCTGTTACGCAAACTCACAGCCTTCAGCCAAAGTGCCTCTCTCCAAAGTGCTCGATTCTTTTGCGAGCCAGCAAATACTTTCATTTGCTGATAACAACTTACTCCAAACGCTGAAGTCCGTTGTAGCAGCAACTTTGGTTAGAATCCACCATTGGCAAGATATTAGCTCTAACGAAGTTGAGCTACTGGCTCTAGAAAGGTTAACTATCTCGTTATAAGAGAACAAGCCACTGCATTAGACGGTGCAAAGTCCAAGACAAATTTTTTTTTGCTTTTTAAATTTTTTTCTAACTATGTATAGCTAAAGAAATCGCTGCAAGCATTTTGAGTAACGCGTGCCACCTACTAGTTGATCTCAACGCCATGCCCGCTGTTGTATACTATTGTTGTAATTGCTGCTATTGCTCAGATTATGCCACATGTTTTGCTGTTTTTTCATTGTTATTGCAAAAAATCTCGTTGCGTTTGCTTTGTAAGCAAAAGAAATTTAATTGAAACGCAGCAGGCAATGCTCCGTTATCAGCGGCACGTTGTGTGGCATGTAGCACGACATGTGTGGCTTGCTGCCGCGCAGCTGTGTATCAATGCAATCAATGGCACTTATTTATTTCTCCCCGGCCATTTTTGTTACATTTACGCAACGAAATTTTTATGCTTATTGGTAGATTGCTACACCCGTTTAGCACCACACATTTTCACATACATACGCTGGTCGCATTAAACCTGCCTCGCATTTATTAGTGTTAGATTTTGTCCACCCTCTCTCCCCCTTTGGGATGCACAAAGCTCCAGTGGACTCCATTCTGTGCAACCCTTTTATATTATTTGTAATTTTTTATGTAAATTGTGTAGTCCACTACTTATTCCCGCAAATCACTCACAGCTCAATTCGCCCATTCATTTTCCAGTCAAATTGTGATTACTTTCAATTAGTCTCATTCTAATTGTTTACATTCAATTAATACAATCACTAACTGTTGACTATTTATAAATGTATTGGCGTTTTAATTTGCTTGGCTGTGTGTTTTGTTTTTGCTATGCAATTTTGTTGCTAGCTGTTGGTTATCTGTTTGGCTGTTATTTGTTATTTGTTATTTGTTATTTTGGGAATTGTAATCCCATGAAGTCGATCAGTTGGTTGTAAACAAAATGAGTATTTATATTTGATCCTGTGCAGCTACACGCATACATACATAGCTGCGTATTTGTGTGTGTGTGTGTGTGTGTGTGTGTGTGTAGTATGAAGCAGGATTTGCTCAAATTTAAATGGATACGAGTATTTTCCATAATCAAATAAATAGCTCAGCGATTAATCAAATTTCGGCAGAACTGGGTTGTTAAATAGATTTATTGAAAAGCCACTTAAAAATGCATTTAACTCCTAAATATACTAACAAAAAATGAAACAAAAAGCTATCTACGAGAAATATAAAAATATGGTTTACTAATTAAATACAAATATTTGCTTTAAGATATATGCTATACGCACATACATAAATAATATGTACGTACAATGGCTCAAATAATTGTTCATACAGTGATTTTTTTTTCAATATTCGCTACGTTTTTCATACACTATTTTTTCGTTATCTTGTTTGTTCGGATGCTTGAAACTTGAAAATGTGATTCAAAGGAAGTACATACATTAATTGAATTTAATTTATGAGCTAAGTGAAATATAATAGTTTTGGTACGAAAGGAAGCCGTTTATATAAGAACATTTTTGCGTATGGTTGCCACCTTTTTTCCAACATTATTTTAATTTAATTAGTAAGTTAACTAAAATTCTTGTGTACTGGTGTCAAACGAAACAAGTTTAAGAAAGCTTTGTTTTATAAATATTTTTCGAGAGTGTTGCCACATGTTTAAAAAAATTGAATTCCATTAAAACTATGATATAGAATAAATATAGAAAAAAAAAGATTTTTTGGAATCGACATCAAATAATTATCTTTTTTTTACACTTGACCTATGTAGCAATTAAATATTTTAAATTTTATATATAATTTTTATATTATATTCTTTGATTCATAAGCAGTGGAAAAATAGTCAATGATAAAAGTAAATTTTATTTATAAAAACCGTGCAAAAAGTAAGGTATTTTCAAATCGGTCCAGCTCAACTAAATCTTTATATTATTGTGAAATATTTTGGTTAATGACTTAAAAAATAATAAATTTCATAATTCCGATGGGCACTACAGTACAGTAGCGATTTTTTTGTGGGAAGAGATGCACCCTAATGTGCATAAACTCCAAATAAAATTAAAAAAAAAAAAGGTATGTCACTCTATTTCTTATCGCAAATGTTTTATTAAAAAGAAAAAATATTATTAAAAGCGGTGTAGTATTTTGACAGCCAAATCCTTACAAACATAGATGTAGATAAATACTATTATTCTATTTTTTTTTTTTTTACTTATGGCTCTAACAAAAATTTAATAGCACAAGCAGTTGATTTTTAAAGTATGTTCCGAAAGCGGTTTTTACAAAAATATTCGCTGTTCAAGAAATGTCAAAGTTGAACAGTAGCTAGTATACTTAATTAAAGAACATCAAACTAAATTTCTCACACACACACGCACACATTATTTTTAATGTCAATGATAAAATTTTCAAACTCTCTCATGCGCGCATGACTTGTTCACGTTACGCCTCGGGGAAAATTCACAAAATCACAGATGGCATCTTTCATAACTTGATTCTAAGTAGGTCATGCCCACGCGGAAACGTTGTTTAAAAATGTTTTTCGAAAATATAGCAGATTTAACTTGCCAAATTATGTTTGCTAAGCGAAGCATGAAATATTGTATACATATGTTTATGTTAACTATTTGCAAAATTTAATGAACTCATAGTTGAAACTATGTACCTTTATATGTTTACTTGAATAAAGATTACAAATATATTAAGTAATTTTAATCTCTGTTCGACAACAAAGAAAAAAGTAATGCGAAAGCAAACAAAACTAAGAAAAATGTATGGTGATTTATAAAGAGAAAAGTATTAATTGCATGTGGCTTGAAATTCCAACAGATTTAATACAAAATTTTCAACTTTTTTAATTAGAAATTTTAGAAACACTTTGGGTATGCAGTTGTGTAACTTTTTAATTTTAGTTTAACAAAGTGCAAGTTTGAAGTAGCTAAAAATTATGGTTGATTTTTGATTTTTTTTTTTTTTTTGCAGACACTCCCCCGCACATAACGAATCCCCGGGTTTTTTAAGTATATAGCAAAAACCCCGACACTGTCAGTAAACAAAATTTAAAGCCATTTAAAACTCGCATTTTATTATACTAAAAATGAACCGACTTTGAAACTGCATACCAAAATTCTTTCTAAAATTTTGTGCAAATCTTGTGCAACGATTTTTTCTGAAATTCTAATTAAAAATTTTAAAATACTTTGTAAAATTTCTGGATTGATCAATGAACTACCAAGTTTCAAGTTTCTAACCGGTGTTTCTTGTAGAATGAACAAAATTTGTATTAAAAAAAAAAAGAATAAAAATTCAAACCACTCTCTCTAAAATCCTAAAGCTGTAATGCTATCTTTGAATTAATAAACCTATTTTTTTTAGCAAACAAAAATTATCAAAAATCCTCAGTAATTTCTAGCCACATGCAATTCGCACTTTATTATACTGAAAATGAATTGACTTCTAAAAATTCTGCTTGAAACTTTTGAAAATTCGATGACATTTGTCTTAAACTTGTTAAATTTTGCATCAAGTTTAAACCTATGATTTATATGGTTTAAGTTACATAATGACCAATATTTTTTTATAAAAACGAATGAATGTTCAAATTTTCATGAAAAACATTGTCCGATGATTGTGATTAAAAAAAATTGCAGTCCGATTTTCACTTGGAGCCACGTAAATCAAGCCACAAACACGAAAGAAAACGTAAGCGTTATTTGTTTTTTATTGAGCAAACTAACGAGAAGCTCTAGGCGCATTTCTGTATCAAAACGAAAATTTTACAAAAAATTCGCTTACATTTTTTCGAGGTTAACACTCGATATTTTAAACTAAATTAAACTAAAATTTTCAGTTAAATTGACGGTATATGAATGTAAAAAAAAAATTAAAGATAAGTAATCAACTACAAATTTAAATTTAAAATAATAATTCTAGCTCTCAACTGCAGCTGCGAAAATTTACACATAAATATAAATATCTACACATGCATACACACAAACACAAAATATGTATACACACAACAGGGACAATCTTTATTCCATACTTTATGTTTGCTTTGCCCAAAATTCGCAATTTGCCGTCACACAGGTGCCAATGGCTTCATTTACGATACTTCGCACGAATTTTACGTGTACTTTTGTATTTGTTTATTTTTTTTTCACATATACTTTGTGTACATACATATGTATGTAGCTATATTAGTGCAGCCAATGTGTTTTCCATTTTTGCTGCCTTTCCAAATGCCATGCAACCTATGACACATTCATAAATAATCTTCAATTTTGTAAATTTGAATTTTCTCCCCCTCCTCCTGTATACCCACACATACCAAACACACAGCAAATGCGCAAACTAAACACTAAACAGTTAGGTAAATCAGCAAAATAAGAAAAACAAGGGAATTGGAAGTGAGGTGAAAAATATTTATTTAAAAATATTTTGCATACACAAAAAGGTGCTGATTGTGCGACAAGTGAGTACTAGTCCAGTTTAATACTCCAGTTACATACAGACAAAATTCGAAGATAAATATTGTATTAGCATTTTTATGTAATTTGCTTTAGCTCTTCCTCACAATTTTCAGAGCAGCTAACCTAAATTTACACTGGCTAAAAAAATGTAACTACTATAGTCGAAAGATGTCCAAGAACGTGTTCAGAGAGAACTTTTAAAGACTCCAATTGAAGAATAAATTCCAATATAAGGCTCAAACCAGCATTGCCATTGTGCGCGACTAAAGGGGAAATTTTACCCTTTTTACTTAAGCGCCGATACCATTTGACTCGACGTTTTGAAAATTATAAATTTGTACCCCTTCCTAAAATTGTATTCGACTTTTGCCTTTTTTCAGAAGTTATTTCATAACAATAAAAAAAAAATTTTCTTATAAATTCTAAAAACGATCATCACTTGAAACTTTTGAAGTAGTCAAAATTTGAGGGTAGAAAAGAAGATGAAGAGGTGTCGAAATTATTAGAAGAAGAATTAGAGATGTCAAAAGAAGGCGTTGACTAAAGGAGTCAGAAGAAGAAGATGAATGAAAGTGAGCATTAAGAAGATTTTGAGTGTGAGAAGTTTTGAAAACAAACGGTCCAGAGCGGTTTGGGAACTCGGTTGGAGGTGGTTTTGGCCGCGAAGTCAGGCCGGGGATTAGTCTGGCGCTACGGTGCGCGGTGAAGACCAGGATGCGAACTTATCATGGGCTTGGACACTGAAGCTCCTGTCCCTCGTAGTGCGGGAGCTGGAGTCCGATACAATAACGGGGTTGGACACTCTGGGTTTCTGTTGGAGACTATGGGGCTTCTGTTCCCCGCGTTTGACCGGTTGATCTCTGCTGGATATTCGTAGTTGGCGAGTGAGAGCGAACGTTTGACCGGGGGCTTTATTCTGGTTCCACGGGGAATAGGAGCCACCTGTGTGCAATCTACCGCATAATGGACCGCTGGACTGTTCATTAGATATGAATTCATATGGGGAGTATCGTGTTGGCTGTGGTTTAATACCTATGTGCTGGGAGAACTCAAATGTGGGGTTGCAACGCAGCCGAGGGCTGTACCCAGAGTACGGCAGAGTTCGGCCTCGGGCCCTGCCAAGGTGATAGTGGGACCGTTCTACATTACCGTTGTTATCGAGTACTGGGCATGGAAGACTCCGGCATTTATCAACGCAGTATATTAGTACGTTGTACTATTTGAAGTGTCATTGAATTAAGCCATCCTGGCTCGTGTCCATTTTTGATGTAAAAAATTATGATTTATTAAATGAAATCGAACGATACTATATTCACTATTCGATTATAAACTAACGAAAAAGTTATTATTCGTTTATTCGTTTAGTTGATTAGTCAGATATATTATCAAGAGCTGCACTAATATCTAAAACATAAAACATAGTTGCATCCAATACGCTACGTTATAGATAATACTTACTTTTGATGATTTCGAAATTGCTTTTGACACGAACCAACCCCATTATGAGTTAACAATTTCACCTGTTTGAGTGATTTTTTTTTATAATAATTTGAATCTTATTTTAAAAAACTCAAGTTCGAATGTGATAATAAACTATTAGGTATAAGAAACTGTTTATCTTCGTCCTCATCATACTCTACTTTATTTTTTTTTTTTAAGGTATGCAAAACATTTAGGACGAAACAGTTGAGACATCATAGTAATGTAAAATAAATACCATAACTCAAATCCAATGGCTTCGTTGGCTTCTTATCTCTCCCTTATCAAACTGCATACAAACGTGCAGAAAAAATATATTTTTAAAAAACCCTTTTTAACGGTAGTTTAAATATGTAAGCCCCTATGAAAGCCCCTGCTTCCAAGTAGGGAGCATCACTCCTTCTCGCTAACTAGTTGCAAAAATTCTTTATTTTGAGCTCAATTTAAATAAAAGGGAATGTGGTACCATATAATTTGCGAGTTCGCAAACCCTAAAACCACTTCCATTCACCACCACCTACACATCGGAATAGTTTGACATGATATTTTCAACTTTTAATTCGCATTTACAAGTTACGAGTGCCCTTTTTTTTATTTTTTTTTATTTTTATTTTACTACATTTTGCGAAATACAATATAAATGCGTCGTAGCATGTTGACAGCTTGCAAATATAGTTATTACAACTAATACAATATATTTGTTTACATACATGGTATACATATATTTAGAAGTTAGAATTGTTTTGTGCGTAGTTCGAAAGGCAGATATAGATGACACCAAAAAATAAGCAACACAGGTGAAAAGTCAACTCAATAACAAAAGTAAACGTGTACAGGTTATGTTTTACATGTTGGCTATGTACAATCAATGTACACGCACACACACACACACACATAGATATTTACCAAAGAACAAAGTGTGGAGAAAAACTTGGCATTGGTAATGCTGTCAATGCTGCTGCTACCTTTATGACAATAACTGTTGTTTGTGAGTTAGCGAAAATAGAAAAAATCCAGATAAGAACAAAACAAGGAAAACAACAAACAACAATAGCTCTGTAAATGGTATAGGTAGGTAAGATATGTGGAACAGTGCCATAAATAATGTAATATTCACGAAGGGAAACCTTAAGCGGGTTGCGGCAAAGAGGCACAAAAAGGGCAAGATGGAAGCTGAACTACTGAAAATGAAATGTGAAATGTGCGAAAATAACGTACACGCATATGAGAGTAGGAGAACACACATAGCTACTTACTTTTGAATTTCAGTAATGCAACAAACCAGGTGTGAATATGATTCTTTTTTTTTTGCAATTTTTCTAAAATGTTTTCTTATTTTCTGTGTAATATTTTACGCACGCTTCGAGCACACGTTAATACTTAGCACTTCATACACACATAGATTCAAACAGATGTATGTAAATATTTGCGCCTAAGCTTATTCATTTTATAGCTGATTTCGTCACCAGCCATAACCTTGTAGGTATTTTTTTTTCTCTTTAAAATGTGAGGTTTTGTCAGGAGTAAGTATATTTTGCACGTTTTTCCAAACGTATTTTGCATTTTCTTAAGCTGACAAGAGGAAACTCAAGTTTGCTGCATTCATATAATATAGTAGGTATGTATGTATTTTTATGTCAATTGATTGCATTTCACTAAATTTTAATGATATAGCTGTCGCTAGTACATCTGTTAAATAATATTTATAATAATAGTGATAATTAAATATTTTCGAAAAGAAATTAAACAATTGCTTTTCGTTACATGATTAACATGATTATTTGGTTAGTTTTGATTAGTTTTGCCCATTTTTTAAGCATTTTTGACTTTTTTTTTGTTTAAGATTAGTATTATTTATTTTTGATTATTTCCAATAAATATTAATTAATTGCTTTCTGTTAAATGATTAGCATAGTCATTTGTTTAGTTTTGATTATTTTCAATTATTATTATAATTTTTTAATTATGTAATTAATATATGTAATCATTTTCAATAATTTTAGATTTTCTATATAAATATTTGATTATTTCAAATTTTTTATTTTAATTGTAATACTAATATTAATATTATTATTATTATTTTCGATTACTTTTTATTTTTTTAATTACATGACTAATATAATTATTTCGCTATTTTTATTTTTTTCCATTAGTTTTTGATTTTTTCTAAATTCATTATTAGTTTAATTAATAATTAATGACTAACATATTTATTTGACTTTTTTATTTTTTTTTTTAATTACACGATTATTATTATTATTATTTGATTATTTAAAGTTATTTTTGACTTTTTTAATAACATGAATAATATAGTGATTATTTTTATTTATTTTTTAATTGCATGATTGAAATAGTTATTATGATTTTTTTTTTTAATTTTTTATAAGATTAACATAATAATTTGCTTAATATTAGCTTATTTCAATTCGTTTTTTCTACTTTCAAGATTAATGTAAATATTTGAGTATTTTAAATTTTTTTATTTATTTAATTGTATGATTAATATAATTTTTTGATTATTTTTTATAATTTCCACAATTTTTTAATTTTTTTTTTATTTCATGATTAATATAATTATTTGCTTATATTTGCTTATTTCCATTAGTTTTGGATTTCTTTTAATTTCATGATTTATTTCAATTTGTTTAGCTGAATAAAATATCTTTGTATACACATGTGTATATATTTTAAAATTATTTTTGATTATTTTTTAATACCAAATAATCATCATTATTTTTGTTCAGTTTTAATTAATACGAAAACTCCAAATTTTGTTAAAGCTTGCTATATTATTACTTATTTATTTCGAATTCGGTGGCATCAGGCTTTGAAGCTCCCAAAAATTTCGCATAGAGAAAATATTCATTTTCGTAGAATAAGAATATTACCCGCATTTTTATTTTGAAAAAATAAGGGCAACACTTTTAACAATACTCCAAAGGATATATATCCATGTTAGTCATTTGTGGAGTTATTTGTTGGTTAAAATAGTTTGTGTAATTTTA
Source organism: Anomoia purmunda (assembly GCA_951828415.1). NCBI lineage: Eukaryota > Metazoa > Arthropoda > Insecta > Diptera > Tephritidae > Anomoia > Anomoia purmunda. The sequence continues at coordinate 115,934,718 of OX639997.1, forward strand.
AAAAAATATGCAGCAGAATTTTATTTAATGCAGATTTCTGAATTTGAAATATTCTTAATTGAAAAAAATTACTTTTATTTTTAAGTCAAACAGGCGCAACGAGGCGGCTTCACGTGGAATTTTTTATTATACAGTGTCAATTTTCCGAATGGGCAAAGACGTCTGAGGAGCTTGCTTTGCTGAGAAGTAGTATACGATATTTAAATTCTAAATATATGCAATACAATATTAATTAATATACATTATTCCCATACATGTAAATATTTTCCAAGCTCCACACATTTTCACGCAAATTTTACACACTCAAAAAGCAACAGTAACCAACCAAATAATCTCAAACACTTCTTTGCGTAATTAAAGTAGGCTGACTCTCGTAATGTTTACTGTTTCATTTGCCATGCGAAAATTGCTCCTTGAGGACTCCATCGACGACGTCGACGACGACGACGACGCCTGCGGTTACTTTTCGAATGATTTAATGCCTCGTCGACATTAGAGCAATGTTGTTATATGCATGAAGTGACAAATTATTTGGTTGTTTGGTAATTTTGCCTGCGACAAATTTTATTTCAAAATAGCATTTAACGAATTATTCTTATGCCAAACAGCAGCATTTGTTAAGAGATTTCGTTGCGTATTTAAAATTTTTGTTCCAGTCACTTTGATCTTTTTTACACAATCAGCTTATACAAATAAAATTTCTAAAAGTTGCACATTCTTCTTCTTTGGCTTCCGGTTAATAACAGAAAGAATAAAAATAAATGTAGGTTCACTGAAAATTTGCCAGCTGTCGCCACACGTTAGGTGAACGGAAATAGAATTTTTTAACCGGAATGAAAGGTGTTGAAAATGCACATGACAAGCACTTAAAGAATTGAATTTCGCATACAATATATTAGTAACTCAACTTAGTTTAACAATAATAAAATATTATAATAATTTTTGAGCACAAGATGAGTTTTTATTGAAAAAGTATTTTGAAAAAATAACAATGAAAAGTATAACTGCTATTTAGGAGATTTGCCCGGGTTTGAATACGCAAACTCTCACTTGACCGGTAAATAAGCAGCCAGTGAACAAAAGCGGACATTTTTCCCCTTTTTCTTTTTATTCTGCATACACCGATGTTGTATCAAAATATCGATGCGATATATATGGATATATATATTTTTTTTCATTTGCCCACCCCTAGCACAATCTATTTTATTTTTCTGCCGCAAATGGCCAATACGAGTATTTGGAAAAACAAAAGGTCATCTTAGCTTTTAACTTATGCCGGCTAGGTTAGGCTATTCGAGTAGAGAGGTTACTCGGATCCATTATGATGTCCAGATTAAGTAATTAAATGAATGTTTATTTTGGAATTTTAAGTCTCTTTGCGATGTCAGTATTAGAAATGCCAGAGTTTTTCATATTTTTTATGCAAAATACATTTGATGTCGTTTTATTTCTTTGTCGTTTATTTTTAGACTCTATTTTTTGCTAAAAAAGTTTTACAAAGTAAAATTTAATTTAGCTTCAAATGCGTGTACGCAGTCCTTATTTAGCACTACTGTGCCATCAGTTTTTTTCGTATACACTTTTTATTTAAATATAATTAGAAGAGGTTTGATTAGGCGCAAAAAATCCCCGGTAAATGTAAATACATACATACTTAGTTGAAGTGATAAAAAAGGATCAGCATTTCTTTCCAGCTTAGGTCAAATTTGCATCGCAACGCTACATTTACTTACTTACGTATTCAGTCAGTGAATTTGCTCGAAAATTGCATTTGCGTCATTACAACATTGCTGCCTAGATATTGGGCCTGCGCACGTAATCCTCTCAACTTGTCCCAAATGGCAATATAGTTCAAAATTAACTTTAGTGAAATAGAGTTACATTTCTTTAGGGATTTCGGAAGAAATTTTCATGGCATTCTAATTCTACATTTCAATACATTATTATTGGTATTGTTACAGTAGCATTTCGTACATCGTCGAGTAAAGCAAACAAAAAAAAATGATGAATGCAAACTGAATGAATGCATTCATTTTGCAACAACTACAATAACTTCACAATAAATGCACCTTAAGGTAGTGAATGTGGGCTAAAGAAGACGAGCGCAAAAAAATAATTTTAGAATGAATGCCCAAATCTCATTTCTTTTGTTTAAGGTGATTAAATTTATGAAAATTTAGAAAGCCAAGGTACGCAGATGTAAAAAAATAGAATAAATGAAATAAGAGAAACTAAACTACTGGCCCAGCTAATGTAGGTAGATAGAATTATTATACAGGACATAGCAGGTTGAAGAACATTTCGCTCAAGGAAGCTCTATGCGATAAATGTAGCTGTAGAGAGTTACCACCTGTTTAAAAAAAAAATAAAGTTTCACTAAATTTGCGAGATAAATGAAATATTTATTACAAAACTTAGTTTGCAATGATGGAAGTTTGTGAAAACTTAGTCCGGAAAAAATGATTGGGGGTTTGCCAACTATTTGAAAATTAAATACAAATTTATAAATAACGTAAGTGAAGTCAGAAGATCTCATGCATATATGTGTGCATTTGCACAAAAAAAATGATAGAGTCGTCACTTTACCAAAATTAAAAATAATTTGGTTTAAGTTAAATAAAGTTATTATACTGAAATTAAATTACACTGCGGAACAAAATTTTGCGGTCGGAGATTTTAAAGTCGATTTAGGGTAATTTGGGGGTGCTGATTACGAAAATAATATCAGTTTTGTCGAATTGGCTCAAGTTTTTCAGTTAAATACATTTAAAAATTTCACGAAAAAACCTAATTAAAAATACCAATATGGATTTAAATTATATTTTTATTGCGCGCCTGTATAAAAATAATACAAAAATAAAAAAAAATATATTCTTTTCATTAATTAATTTTAAAAAAATTACAAAAAACTTTTTCTGTAGGACCTCCTATGATGTCGTTGCTCAGGACAATCCCATATTAAGTTCCAGCAGTAGTCTGCCATCATGTGGTCGTCCCATCGACCTTGGTATCTTTCTTCCATTATTTTTATGTCCGGGTGGAACCGTTCACCTTGTTCCTCACTGTAATCGCCCAGGTTGTCCGGGAATTTGTCCAAATGACTATGTAAATAATGTAATTTATTGCTCATTTTAGCTCCTAGTTTGCGAAAATTGAGAAGCATATCAGCAACTAGTTTTGTATAGTCTGGTGATTTATGATTTCCCAAAAAATGTTTGACTACTTACATTAACAAAGCTTAGCCTTAGCTTAGGCTTCAGATTCAATTTGTGACATATGGTTGAAGAATTCAGTGTCTTTTAGAAGGGTACGAATTTGAGGACCATCGAAGACTCCTGCTTTTAATTTTTCCATACTAAGGACTGGAAATTTTTTGCGCACATATTCGAAACAGTCACCTGTCTTATCAAGGGCTTTGATGAACTGTTTCATTAGCCCAAGCTTGATGTGAAGTGGTGGAAGAAGGATTTTTCTCGGCTTATCAGTTGGTCATGAACCACATTTGCTGTTCCTACCCCCATATTTTCTCTCACCGGCCAGTCCTTTCTAATCCAATGTTCATTTCTTGCACGACTGTCCCATAAACATATAAAACAGGGGTATTTAGTATACCCACTTTGCGTATGACAACAACAGTAAATTGTCGAATTGCATTTACAAGTCACGCGGTCGATAACGTGCAGCGGCTGGCAGGGACCGTTAGAGTTTTCAGGTATTTAGGCGAAGTTTAGTTGTATTAACTCACCCGACTTAACCGGCTGCCCTTGCTCTCTCTTGCAAGGGAAATAAAATATTGAAACCAACGAACTACTTGTTTTAATAATTTATATAACAAAACTTATTGAGGAATAATTAAATTAATACAACTGGAACTGGGTCATATAATTTTTTTTTTATTAATTTTTTAAGCTTCGTTTATCTCAAGAACTAGAGCCAATCCAAAAAAAAGTAAAAACACAGTTCGTAAGCCTGCTACTAATGTTAATAAAAACTATTAACAAAATCATGAACGCAGGTTTTTTTTTAATTTTTGTTACGCAGTGTTATTATCAAAAACCGAAGCACGAAAACCAAGTTCTTTCCCATACATCGTCGGTTCCACTTAAAACTATATATGTATGTATGTGATAATCCGGGTGACTAGCATTGAATTTTCTAGTAAATAGTGCATGTTACGAAATCAGCATCTATGCAGCCAGGTTTTGCAAAGATGACTGACAATAAATGAAATGTTCAGTGAAGAAACGAACGGAGTGGATTTTTAACAAACCAGAAATTCTCATGTAATTACCATAATAAGAATAACCCAAGGTCAAAGGGAATCAAATGCTGTATGACCAGATATATAGCTGTGCTGTAGATTTTAAAAGTGCTAGTTTTATCAACAATACATAACTACAACAAAAAATTACCAATGCGTACAGAATATCTATGTGAATCTCTGCATTAAAATATCGTAATGCAAATAGCAACATCGTCAGCTAGCAAAACGGGCTAAAAGTATTAGTGAATGAGAAATAATAGTAAAGTAGGAAAAATCTGTGATATTTTCATAAATAACTGTATGCATATTTGCTTCCTCTTACTATGTGTCCATAAGTATTTACTATATGTAGTTAGATTTGTATGTAAGTGTAATGTGTAAATAAAGTTTTCTTTCGGGAAGCGGAAATGTTTTTGAGTACACTGTTTATGTGTGTGTGCGTGTGTTGAAAATTCCATATATATAGCCGATGCCATTCAACCAGCAATCAAAGGTCTTTGCAAGTGAGCATAGGAAAATCGCACACTTGCACGCATACGCACTAGACAGCATAACTATTTTTAATATAAAGGGTCGTTCAAACGTAAAAGTGAGATTTCTCAATTTTTGTAGAAAGTTTATACCTCTAGGCGTATTATCCCGAACTGTCAAACTTATTTTAACATATGCAAATCGCTTGTGTTATTTAGAGCTAATGTTCCATCGACGTCCATAAATAGTTACCTTTCAAAAATTCGAGTGTGATACATTGTGGCTTTTCAAAGTATTGGCGAAGCTCTTGTTACTTGACTTTTATCAGCGTACTTGTCATTTAGAAACTTCAATAGCGGTGTGCTTTTTGGCTGTCGTATTTTCCAAAGTTACGCAATGGAATGGTTCCTGCAGCTTTCCTTTTTGAACCGGGCGTCAAACAATGTACTCATTGAGCGTGGTTCGCATTTTATTTATTTTATAAAATTTAGAGATAGCCATTATTTTAGGGATGTGAACAAAACTATATGGATTGTAAGTTAAAGTTATAAAACTTCGAAAGAAATATTTTTTTAAAGAAATTGATATGTCGGGACAGAGAAAAAACTCGTAAAATACTGCTTCAGATATAATATGCAAGTAGAAATCCGATAATAATCCTCAATGTCGGTAATCTTCTAATTTTACGAATGACTCTGACCGAAGTTATTCTGGGTTTCTTCAGTTCGATTGCGCATTCTTTACAAATCAATAACACAAGCGTTGGCGGTGGGTATTCTGGCATTCGTTGTATACAAAGAACATAGATTACAAAAAAATTGTATGGCGTTTCGTTTCCTATGGCAAGAAATTTCGTATAATTTCACCACACTAGAAACCAATTAGATCTAATCAGGTTGTGGTATCCAACAGTAAAAATCAAATTAGTTTTGGTATGGTGAAATTGGATGAGATTTTGTGTTAGAGAAACCGTGGGAGTGATATAAATTCTTTGTTATCTACGTCCTTTGTATTATCTATTTATGGTTTTCATTGTAAAACTACTTTAGAAACCACAAATACAGAATACTACGAACACTGAATATTCTTAATGTAAAGATGCATAAAAAAACATTAACACTATGTATATCTCATAAAAATTTTACCAATTCCTAATAAAACATTTTATCGTAGCTAAATGTCACTTTACTCTTTGGACTGAGGTCAACTGCAGAGATAAAGGGCCCACACCGACACTGAAACAAACTAAAAAAAAAAAGGAAAACGTAAAAACATAAAAACAAAACTAATCAAATGAAACGCTATGAGCACTTCACTCAAACGCTGTTGGTGCTAAAACAATGATGAGGTAGAGGAGGAGAAGTGCAGCACAATAAGCATTTTTGAGTGAATTTCTAAATAGAAGTTGTGGAAAGCATGAAATTCAAAAGCATTCTCAGCATTGGACAGCTGCGTTGTTTATTAGATTGCTTGGAATTTGTACAAACCCACACAAATTTTGCTAAACTTATTTGTGATTGTTTATTTGTTATTGTTTTTTTTCTTTTTTTTTTATTATATTTTCTGTCATAGCAAACAGCAGCAATCACAGTGACCACTCAAGATGCTGTCCATGATATGTAAGTTCTGTTGATGATACTTGTTATTGCTGTTATTGTTGTTGGCGCTTTTGATCTTGATCACTTAGTGAAAATTGGTTGAATACTTGGAATACCTAAATGCATGCCAAATATGTATGTGTACTAAAATGACAGAACACACACGTAAGTGGACATGCAAAAATAATGAAAGTAAATATCAAACGTATGTAAATAGAATGAAGACAAAGAAAATTGCACATTTACCACAAACTTTGATTGTCAGAGCGGAAAGTGAGCTAACACGTGCAGGCATAAAGAAGATATGAATGTACAACATTTGAGGTCAGCATGATTTTTTTTTTTTTATATAGGAAATATGTAAATAGCATATTGTTAAAGTTTTGAATTGCATTTTTTGTTTTGATTGCATAAATGATTTTATATTTAATATTTCATATTGCCTTGACCGTTTTTTATGCAACTAGAAACTTCATTAACGATTAGAAAATTAATTTGAAATTTTATTATTCAAAAATAAATATAGATGCATTTAAATGTGTGAAGAAGAAGAAACTATGAAAAAATTACTGCATTATAAAGAGGTGTAACCAATTTTGTACAGTGCCCTCACCCTAAACTTATTGAAAGTTCTGGTTGATTTTTGGCATTCTTGTTTTTTTTTTTTTGCTGACGGCTTTGGGCATTTTCTCCATATAACGCAACAGAATTTACTTTTGTAGGGAAGCAAATGCTGAACAGCGCCTGTAAAAAAAAATTATCAGAAGTCACCCAAAACTTTTTGCCACTTGAAACTTGCACTTGATTTTAGTAAAATTTAATGGGCTACAAAACTGCATACTCAAAAAGTATTTAAAATTTTTATTAAAAAGTTTGAAAATTTTATGCAATTTTTTTGCAATCAAATGGATTTTGTAAAAGTTTTAAATTTTTATTTATATAGTTTATGTAACACAATGAGTTATAGTTTTATAAAAAATGATTGAAAGTAAATTAATAAACATTGGTGGCCAACTGTATTATCAAATAATAATGAAATAATATTTTTAATTGAAATATTTTTCAATAGTTTATATAGTTTAGATATTTCAGCAAATTTGTTTAATTTGTACTCGTATAAGCGGTTTGTTTATTATTAGGAAATGAATTTTATTTCGAACTTAAAAATTATTTGGGCAAGTTAACTAAGAAATAAAAGTCCGGATTTTTCAATTATTTTTGAAATTTTTCCCAAAAGGTTGAAGAAATATAAATAATCTAGGGTTTTTGTCCAGGAGGTCAGAGGAATATTGATATCTACCTTCTACAACAATATTTTACCTCGGACTTTTATTATATCAAAAAAGTAACTGCTTTTTTCGGTCCCTGGTTGCAATACCCCAATATTGTTTTTAGATAGAATCCGGCTATGTTTCGTCGAAATAGTACTATTTTCTAGGGGCGAGCAAATATATCGGTATTGCATTGATATTTTTACTTCGCATATATCGATATTATTTACCTCGATAAAAAATTTTTGAAAATGAATTTTGAAAGAAAATAGTTCATATTTGATAGTTTCATTATTTTTATTTATAAAAAGGGACTTCTTCAAAAGTTGAACTTATTAAATTTTGTATGCTTGTGTACTAAATCAATTTATTGAAAAAAAACTTGTATTCAAGATTGAAAAACACATACATATGATGTACATTAGGTTGTACCGCCATAAAAAGTTGCAGTTTTTCCATCGGCTTTATACAGTTTTTTCTTATTTTTTCGGACTTCCGTCAAAATATTTCGAAAAATATGAAATAAATAAAGAATTTGATACAAATTTGATATACGGAAGTAAATATGTTTTCTAAAAGCAAAATATCTCCACAAAGACTTCGCAGTTAGTGCAAGAGCAATCAACTGTACTTCGTCACTACCCACAGCTTCGAAAAGAAAAATAAAAATGTAGCTCAAACTCCTTTTCGCACTAAAAGAAATAAAAACTGCAATTTCTAACCAATCAACAATTAAGTGCAACTGCAGCACTACCCTAATTGCCGAGCATTCCTGCTGCACGCCCGAGTATTTCTGTGAATTCTATTACTTTCTTTCGTTCACTTTTCGAAACTACCAACATAGCATAGATATTTCAAATTAATTTGCTGCAGCAGTTCGCTTAATTAAAATTGATATCTAATCCACTGACCAACTGGCAGAAATTGTTGCACACCCCGGCAGGCAAGTGGCAACAGCTCGCATGTCAGCCAGTTAAAGTTGCAACATGTGTCACAGGAGACAACGTCACCTTTCGTTACTCATTTGCCGTGGCATTGCGTTCCTTTTTTTTTTTTTGCTTTTCAATATTTTTTTTATTTTTTGCCAATATTTTACTTTGCGTGCTATTTCCAACTTGTCGCTTTAATAGATCAACTCTGCCCGCAGCTGGTGGTTGTTGGTCGAGTCTTTTTCCGCTCGACCGTCTTTTTTCGCTTGTGAGAGCATTTGCTCAGTTAGCGTGGGAAGACTTAAACACGGCAATAAGTTGAGCTATTAAATAAAGTGCAAAGATGCCAATTAAAGTGGTTCAAACAGTTGATGGTTAGTAAAATTCCATGGAAAGAAAATTTTATTTTGTAGCTGAGTGTTGGTGTTATGTTTTTTATTAAAATGTAAATGGCTGTGCGAATGTAGATGTATCTGCAGTAAGCAATGAACGGTACGCAGATGAAGCGTATTTGAAAGGAAATCTAAAAATAATATGTCAAGCGCTTTAAAAATTGTGTGGTTATAGTGAAAACTTTAAAATAATTGATGGCAAAAAGAGCCTTTGAATATCTTATCCTTCATAGCCTACAAGCCGAAAAGTTAAGGGAAAAGCTCGTCAATTACTGTTTTTATAATAACTTCTTTGTGTTCCCTGAGATATCTTAAGGCTCAACTAACAAAGTGCAGACGATGATAGGATACACTAATGAAGCCAAAAGGGAAGGGTAACTAATATGAAATTATTAATAAAATAAGGGTTAACTCATTGTTCAGAAAAGTTAATTTTGAGCTTAAAGTAGAGTTTCATATCATCGGTCTTTTTTTTTTACTAATTAAGGGTTGATGAGCTTTATGCGAAATTTTTTTCAGTACAAAAATACGCTGGGAGGTCTGCCACTAGAAAGTTATTTTTACAGTTTATATTACCATTGAGTTTATTAATATACTTGTATTAGTATTTGTATCGATATCTACATAGGCTTCTGTATTATCATCGCTATCGATAACTCATATCTGTATCGTTATCATGATTGATATTGATATTGATACATTGTTTTTATTGATATACTCGTACATATCGATATTGCTACCTTTATCGTTATCTACATAGCTTTCCATATTATTATCACTATCTGTAAGTCTTATTTTTATCGGCACCGATAAATTATCATTATCTACATATATACGTATATCGAGATAGCCATTATTGATATATTTATCGGTATTTTATCGATACTTCTATGTTTATCGATAACATTATTCGTATAGTTATTGATATTGTTATCCTTTTTAATTTGGCTATAATTATATTTGTCACTATCATTACCAATATTGTTGTCCTTTCGTATTTATATTTTTTTTTTATATTCATAATTGTTTTCCTATTAACTATTTTGCATCTAAAACAACAACTGTCTGACAAATAACCATAGCTCACTTATAACCAATGCTCTTTACTTAAAATTTACCCCTCCTAAAGGCTTAATGAACATTTCGTTTTTATATTTTGATGTCTCATTTAACAGGCAGTGAACCCAAAACTCGCTGAATTATAGTGCACTAGAAAGGTACCAATAAAGTATACATATTAAATAAAACAGAAGTTGTTCAAACCCCGCTGGGTTTCAAAGTTAAATTTAGTGGAAAATAAAGACCAAAACATAAAACTAAAAGCACAATTGTGTTCAAAGGTGGCTCGTAGACAGCAATTAGTTTCAATTAATTTATTTCTGAAAACAACGAATGTATTTATTTTCACTTACTGCTAAAATCTTCATTTATTATTTGTTTTTTTTTAGTTTTTTTTTGTTTTGTTGCTACTAATTACACTTTGCGCAGGTAATGTTTAATGAGCCAATATTTTTGTGTGTACTGTGCGGCTTGTGCTTTTATCTACCTGCTAGCTTCATTATTCTGCTTCTAACACCGCCATCTTCTTGTTTTATTTAATTTATTTTCTTCGTGTTTTTTCTTCTCTATGGCTTATGCAAAGACTTTCCAATTTCTTTGCTCGCTGACGTAACACCTACCATATAAAATATAAAAAAAAAGCAATACGCCAAAACAACTGAGACGACAATTCTTAATTTGTTGCCTGACTGTGCTTCCGCTTTTATTTGTTTATTGTTTTTTGTTTTTTTTTCTTCTTGGTTTTCTACTAAATTGGCTTATAAACGCTGGCCATTTGTTTTGTTAATTTTAATTCTTTTATTTTTGTCATGTTTGCCATTTTCATTTTAGCAGTATTTTTTTCATTAAATATTGTCACGACTCCTACAACCCGGTAAAGCGTCTCAATGGCCTTTAGTTCCTTTGCACTCCTATCCTCGCCCATTTTGTATATTCAGGCCTTAGCAGCGCCTTTAGTTATTCATTTGTTTTTTTTTTTTGTTTCTGTATACTGCAAAATACCGTTTTTTTGTTTTGCTTTCCATTTACATTTACATTTTAATTACCGTCATTTATTTTAACTTTTATCATTTTCATTGGCAGTCAACAGCTTGTTTTTTTATACACACTCACACACATAGCGACACAACGTTAGCGCCTGTATTTATCTGCATACATACATACATACATATATATATAATAAATATATGTTGAAATATTGCAGCGCACTGTGGGCGATAAATGAATAAAATACGGGGCTTAGATTATCATTTTCAATTGTGTGTTTCGTTTTTATTATAGGAATTTTTTTCGAATAAAAAAATCATTGCAAAATATTTCTTTGCGCAAATCTAACCTTATTTTTGTTTAAAATATTTTTTGTTTGAAATCCTTGAATAGTCGTTATTTTGTCATTTTTATTTTTACAAACGCATTTGATCGATATTTTATGATTTTTATCGTTATATTTTAATATTTACCTTGTCGATACAATTCGATCAATATTTCGTGATTTTAATTTTTGCGGTCAAAAATTATCGTTATTCTTAAATTTAAAATTTTTCCGATCATACGTGATCGATATTATGTAATTTTTATTTTTGATCATAAAACATAAATCGTAATATTGGTGTTGTTGCTATTTTTATCACCGCCGACAAATTTTTTTTACTTTCTTTATGATCGAAAAATAAAAAAAACGATTTTTTTTTATCGAAGCAATAAAAATCACAAACTATCGATAAAATTTTATATCTAATAAATATTATTATTTTTTTATTCAAACAATAAAAATCACAAAATATCGGCAGAGCAGCCTTAAAGTTATGACTCCGGGCAGGGAGAAGGCGGGGCTCTTTTGACCGCCTGCGAAGTTCTATTCGGCAGGTGGGTTCTGGGATGGCTCAGCAAGCGCAGGGGAAAACCACGACATGCAGAACCACAAAGATTCTCTTGCCGATGGTGGAACGTAGAGAATTCTAGGCACAAACAAAGCGATAACTCTCAATCCTCGTAGGAGTTCTGATCGAACATTTTCTGATATGAATTCGTGCGGCTAGGCTTAATATAATCTCCGGTTCCTTTTTTTGGCAGCTACTTGAAGGCTGACGAGGTGATATTTATCTACCTCACTTTACCTACTACTTACGGAACTTCATTACGTATAGGCATTCAGCGTTTCTCCTGTTAACGGGACCCTTTTAAATAATAAGTGGATACAGAACAGGCGGCTTCTCTATATGTCGGAGTGAGTCTCAACTTAGACTGACCTGTGGTACTGCAAAAGAGAAAATGACGAGTTGACTCCATGTAATAGTTCTGATAAGATATTTAGCCTCAGTGCAGAGATATCTATTGAGCGATATCTAAAGTTGTAGCTATGTGAGTGCCTAAATCACTTTTGTTTGGCCCACACGACATGAGACCGATGTATCGAAAAGTAAACCTCGTCATCAATTTTGCCGTTACCTGCAATGTTACAATGGCCTGGTACTCACATAACAATCAGGTTGCACTACACATTCCAAAAAATTCTCAGTCCAATCTATCGAAGCGGCATTCTTCGGAGTTCCTTGCACCAAAGTTTTAAGCTTTTGTTATTAAATTTTTACCAAGAATTTCTCTACTGGCAGCACTGTGTGAAATAAGTTCGTGCAAGTGTAAAAATAGTGGGCAATAGCTTGTCACATTAGCATTTCCCAAGTAAGTTATTATCCCTGTCGTCGTTGTCATTTGTTTGCATATTCCACACAATTTCTGCTATTATAGAAGTTATTGTTGTTTGTTTTACTTATTTTCTTTTTAATTTAATATTTTTGTGTTCACGCACACACACACACACACATCCATAGGTACTTACTTGAGTATAACTTTTCACCACGATTTTCCCACGACTATACTCCTTCCTGCATTGACTTGTTAAAATGCCATTATGTTCCACATTAAGCAGTAATTGCGCACTGTTTCTTCATGTCTGTTTTTCATAGCCGACTTCAGCTCCTTTATGTTCGAAGAGAAGTATGCTTTGGTTTTATTTATGCAGCTTATTTGCCATTTTGCTTGTTACTTGTTGCCTGTTGGATGTTGCTTCTGCTCTTCGTTAAAACATGGTAGTGATATTACTTTATGCCACCGGTCTCAGTGGCTTTTAAAATTAATGCTTTTAAAATTTCGATTTGTTTATACAACTTTCACTGAGTTTAAAAGGAATATTTGCCTTATTTACATGCCACGCGTATAACGGCGCATCAATGTTATTTTTTTAAGCGTTCTACGCCCACATTTGTTTGTTCTCGCTCCTGCGCCTGACATTTAACCTTTAAAGCCAGTGTAGGTTAACGTTAAGCTAAATTCCCTCGAGCAGATGCAGCTTTTTCAAAGCAGCAACGAGGCATTGTGCAGTTACATATTAATGGGTGTAACCTACCAACTGGCTCGTTGTAACATCACATACATAGATATGTAAATATTTTCATACATGAGCGGATTCAGAAACTCGCTATTAAGCGGTGGTAGATTTGAGTTTAAAACGTTTTACACATATGCGAAATGTTCTTTCCTTTCAAATCGCATGTGAGTACCAAACATTTTAGATAAGCACATTAAGTTGCTTGAGGTTTTCAATGATTAGCTTACTCGCTAGAGAAATAATTCAGACTTACTTGTACCCCAAAGCACTCGCTAGATACGCCCTTGTAAATATTTGAATATTCAAACGCATCAACGTGCCTCCGGTTGATGCATGCAATTTGAACTCGCAGCAGTAGCAGCGGCTGTGGCAGCAAAAGCTTTATTCATAACCCTCACAGCAACTACTCGTATCTGCAAACTATCGAGCAACACTTGATAAGTAAGCGGTGTGCATTTTAAACGCATGAGCCACAATTTCTTCCTTCCCGCCGCATTGTAACTTTCCCTGAGCGCTTTTTAAGTGCGCTCCGAAATGTTTTCATGGGTATTCTGCTCAGCTAGAAAATGCGGCGTGTGTTGTGGTGTGTGGCATTCGTAAAGCTACTATGTGCATTGAAAAACACTTCAACGTAAATTAAAAATGCATGCCAAAAATCATAAGGGATGAAAGCGTGTGGCCGTCAGAGGGGAAAAGAGCACATGAAAATGTGTGGCGATTGTAAAATTACCGAAAAGTTCTAGTATTAAAATTTCGCAAGTTGATTATTAGCAATTTTAATGCAATGGCAATTACAATACTCCATTATAAATTATAAATAAAGTTACTCTAAAAAACTCGTTTAGGCAAAATAACTACAGTAAACGCGAATTTGGAAAATATTACAATCTTGTTCGATTCAAAAAGCAGTTTGTGTTTGAATATTTCGTACGAAAGCTCTGCAATATCAATATCAATACCGATAGCAATACCAATACCAATATCAATGGCAATATCATTACTAATACCATTGGTAATACCACTACTATTACCAATACCAAAACCATTACCAATTCCAGTACCAATACGAATTGTGTGAAAATAACACGATATACCATCGTATTCGACATAGCCTAGCAACACTAACACTACACTTAGTGACACGTATATTATATCGATACGATCCGATATCACATCGATAATTTGCTTTTTATACCGATATTTTTTACTCGATATTATTTAGAATCGATTACTAAATTACAAATTTTCCAACCAAAAAAAATTATTTACAGAAGAATATTAGGAAATGGCAGTCCGGCGGATTAAAAGTAACCAGAAGGAACACAAGATCCATATCAAGGTGACGTTATAAGCTCAGGTTTAATGTGCCATATTGGGTGCATAAAAGTGGCAAAATTAATCAAACCAAATCTTAAATGATGGCCCGGAAAGACTATTCGATTCTTTTGGAGCGATACATTAAATGAGTGCCATATCGACACTTTCGGTCCGATATCGTGTCTCTAACTACACCGCGATCGCCATATGCGAAGTGTGTTTTCATCTGAGTTTTCATTGGCAAATGGCGCTGAGTCTCTGTCGAACTAACTACCATAAATATCAGTTCATAAACTAATACAATATATTTTTTTGCTAGCTTGGCTTTTCACTCCAGGGCACATCTAGATATAAATATGCATTTATGGCATGTCTTTTAAATGTTTTCCTATTATAATTGGAGCGGAAAAATGCCTACGACCACAACACATACATACATAAATAATTAATGGGCTAAATTACCCTTTAGGAAATGTGAGATGCATGGTCGAAGCATTTCATGGAATATTGGAAGCACTTTCTTTTATTGAGAGCTCCATTTTATTTTAACACGCGGTGAGAATTCGGTGAGCCCAAAAGTAAAAAAACGCTAATTATAAAAAGTGTGCGGCACCCAACCGCTGTGAATAAAGACAGTTTCCAATTTAGTTACAAAAGGAAGTTTTTTTCACCTAATCTCTAAGAAGCGAGAAGAAAATTTCAAAACTTCTTTTGAGTTTCTAAGAGATGCGTTATGAAATATTTCAAGCTCATTACGCAGTCGAAAATAGCCATTGAAATTATATTGAAATTAAAAATGGATTTTTTTCATTTACGTTTTATATGAATGGATTTTAAAGAAATTTTTTATTTATTTTTCAATTATTTTCCACAGCGGACGGTCCATTACTTATAAATGAAAGCTTTTCTCATTTTTCTAAACTATATAAATTGTACTTATGTATATACTGTACGAATGTAAGGACATATATATTTCAGCACTTAGCCATAGATGGTTTATGACGCATTAAAAATATATCTCACACCGAGCAGAAGTATAAAAGCCAAGGTCGGATCCAGAACAATTTTTGGGAGGAGCGGGTCCAAAATACTGGAAATCGGGATGTGTTTGGATATGTTTTATTAATTTATGAAAGTTGAATAAATAGCAAAATATATATATAAAATTATGTCAAAATTTTAGAAGAGAACAGAGTATAACCGGAAGAAATTGGCAACTGCCTTGAACGTTCCGCTGCAGTTCTAAATAGGTGAAATATCTCACGCTTGTATAATAGCCAGATTTAAATTGAGCTTTGCACAATGAACGTAGAGACGCGTATTTCTTATATATTGTCGTAACCTTGAAAATATCAAACAATATTCATTGACACCTTACTTACGAGCCAATATATTTTCTTTGGCATTCAGCTTACCCATTCATGAAACGAATATTCACTTCGTGTTTATTTAAAGTAGTATGTAGCGCTTTTGCAAGACCTTCGCCAGTCACATTTTCTACAGCGGTGAAATCCAGGAAATCTTCACGAATTGTTGTGCGGTTTAGTATCAGGTTTACCTCGCCGAATACTATGACATAGGCATAACAACTTTAATGACTGCTGTAATCATTAAATGCCTGGCACCCATTTTTGCGGCATAGTTTTAGGCGCAATAAACCAGAAAACTCTCAGCTTAATGACTTTTGTCAAGGCACCAGTATAGGGGGTTTATCTAGTCCATTGACAAATTTATATATGTACGTGTTGGTCAACTAGTTTGGTTGCAAGTGTAGAAAATTTGGCGAACTTTTCTAATTTGCAAGCCAGTACTTGAATTTAAAAAAAAAACAACTTGAACTAAATGAGGTTACAGAGTACTCATTGACAGCGTGGTGCATACATTGAAACATTCTTGAAACTCGTTAAACATTTTTTAATATCTTTGGCATTTCGGGGTACAGACCCAACCCATAAACCCCCGCCTCCGTCCCAGCTCTTGACATTGGAGAACTAAAGCGAGGCTCTGCTATATTAAACGTACATTTAGCTGCGATTTATATAACACACCTACACACGGAAATATCAAGGCAGTGCTGATTTAACTTTTTCTTTTTATCTTGTGTTTTTTTTTTAATACCAATTCACTTGTTGAAATTTTTCGCCGCGCTAGCTTTTATCATGTTTACTTAAACGCAACACTGCCTGCCTGCCAATACACACATACATTTGCTTTGGCTTCCTTCAAACCACGTTCGTTATGCTGTCTTAGCTTTATCGTGAAATCCGAACATAGTAAATTATTTAAAAATGGTTGTCATTAATTTTATGCTAACCGAGAATCAAGCGAACCTTAACGCGTATGTAAATAAATATTTACTCTCACACAGACACTTGTATTAGTATGCGTTAAGCCTCCTTACGTCAAAGTCGTATAGAAAACATTTTTTTCTTCTTCTTCTAATATCATTTCGACATGCAAATATGGAGTGGAGTGTGTAAGTAAATAAATCCTTACGCGTTTATCCTGCGTTCGCCCACGCATTGCATATATATAAAATAAAATAAATAAAAAGCGTCGCTGCCATGCGTGCGGATGCGCTTTTATGCGTTTTTAATGCAGCTTAACATTTTTATATATTTTGTATTTAAACTCTTTGACCTTTAACGGTATATATGGCGCGTGAATATGTAATTAAGTGGTGTTGAAAAAAATATTAAAAATGTAAAGGCAAATATTTCCAATGATGTTTTCGATTTGTCTTGAGTGATGAATTAAATTTAAAAATGTGTAATTAAAAAAGCGCCTGAACTATTTATTCTCTAATATTTGTGAGAATTGATTATTTTGGATAGTGGAAGCCGATCTACTAGGGGACTATTTTCCAGCTTTTCTTATCTGTAGGCCTTTGGTTAGGTCCTTCTATAAATTACTATCGCGTGTAACATTTCAAAAAAAAAACAGAGCCTTTTTCATTTCATAACGGCAAAGGCACTCTCCGATGATTCGAAGGCTGCAATCTTTTGAAGTGAATCATAGGTAGAGAGAGACCGAACTTCGGTTTCGGCCAAGTTCAGTTATTCGCCGCTCATAAAAAGGCGATCTAAACAAAGAAAAAGCAGTCGCAGCCCTATTTTATTGGTATACATTTTTTTTGTGCAAATTCATTTTCAAATTCAAAGTCAATTTTTTTTTTAAATTTAGAAAGCTTATATATTTCGAAAAGTTGCCGATTGATTTTTAAAAAGCGAATAACATGTTGTTTGTATTAAAAAATTTTTTTTTTTTTTGTGCAAAAAATATATAAAAATCCATCAAAAACTTGTCGAAATATAAATTCGAATTGAAAAGTTTGAAATTATTTTAATTTTCATGCAAAATTTGGAACTTTGAATACAGCTTTTGAATACGTTGCAAATGTAATTACAAAAAAATAAAATATATTTTTATAAAAATATAATCCAAAAAAATTTACTATTTAAATATACGGTGACTCAACAAAATGGTCACGTAGTGATTTTTTTAAAGAATATTTACAATAAATTTTTTTTTTTAATTTCAGTTTATTCTCTAGCAAAAAATTTGCATTAAACTTTGTAATAAAAATTTTTCGAAAACTTTGGGATATGTAAATTTTTTGCTCATTTAATTTTGGCATAATAATATGTAAATCTGAAAGGCCTGGAAATAGTTGGTGTATGGCATTTTTTTTTAATTTCGGTTTTACGCACTTTTTTCAAGTAAATATTTGCTAACGGTCTTGCTTGCGTTTTGATAGAAATACATGCTTTAAATGAAAAAAAGTTTCCAAGACCAAGATTAAAAAAAAATTATAAAAATCAACCATAGTTTCTAGCATCGGAAGATCTGCACATAATTAAAATGACGTGCAAATTAAAACTGCATACTCAAAAGTTTTCTAAAAATTCTGAATAAGAAGATTGAAAATTTGATGGAAATTTGTTGATTTTTTTTAATTTTGTACAAAGTTGCAAAGTTTTTTTTGTATGATTTTTTCTATAGAACGAACCATGTTTTTATAAAAACCTAACGAAAACATTTATCATGAAAAAAATGTGAAACTTATTAAAAAAAAAATCACCATATGCGATTTTGTGCGCCTGCTACTTGGCTTGCAGCTCCAACAGGATTTGCATGGGTTTTAAACGAATTTCGCAAACATAACGCATCGATTTCTAAGCATCTTCTGTTATTTATGGCGCATCTTATGTAAGTACGTGTGAATACTTTTTCGCTTAAAGTTCGGAAATCGTGATGTATTATGCCGAATTTCGCATATTTACGCCTGCGAATGTCCGCCCTCGTCTTGCTTGTACTTAATTTGTAATCCCTGTAAAAGAAAAACATGTCCTAAGCTATAACCAAAAAGCCTGCCAGCAGTTATCGGTATCAAAAATTTGCAGTTAGCAGATACTTGAGAAGCTTTACAATATTTTAATAACATTTTTAGCTGAATTTTATGAGCATACTAAAATATTAAAGCGTGCGCGTGGACTTAAGAGACATTTCTTAAGTGCAAGTAAAATGTAAATATAAATATAAAAGGGTCAAAATTATGTATGTATATATTATCAGCTGCTAAATGGAGTGTGTGTGTGTGTGTGTGTGTGTGTGTGTGTGTGTGTGTGTTAATGCAGATGAGACCGATGAAGTGGCCATTAGGGTTTTCGAGAAAAGGATTTCGCAAAATGAGAAGGTCTGTGCAAATTAATAGCAACTCATAGTAGCTCAATCGAGTTACTTACTGTTCGAACGAATTAGCTTCTAATGTAAGGACCAAAGCTGTAAAGTTAAGATTACGCTTAGTAAGCAAATCGATTACTTGGGTGCGGTAATCATAATGATTAAATTACCTCTTTAATGTAATTGGAAATTTAGTAATCAATTGTAATAGGAAAAATAAAAATAAAACCACTATTATTTGCAATTCATAAAATTACTTGTTTGCAGTTGATTTAAATTATTATAAAAGGCGAAGGAACATTTTCTTTCTTAACAAACAAAAAAAAAAAATCAGGAACCGAATTACTTTTGTTAGTAACAAGGCTTTTTATTTTATAATTATGATTTAATCCATTATTTTTAAATTTGAATCTTTTTTAGTCTTTATTTTAGGATGTTTATGTTAGATAACCAAACAGTTTAGTCGTTATATTGTGGATTTTATGTTTCGATTACATTTGTTAGGTATTTTGTGATTTTTTCGATCAAGTGTGAACGTTATTTTTTTAATTTTTTTTCGATGAAATTTGATCAATATTTTGTGACTTATGTTTTCGATTAAAAAAAAATCGTTCTTCTGGGATCTAAAATTTTTCGATCAAAGTAAACTAGTAGCTTATTAGCGATGACAGTAATAGAAACAACAGTTATAAATCGAAAGTATATTTTTATAAGAAAGAGCCGTTAGAATAGAGTTGGGTTTATATGATAAATTTTGCTTGAATTCGTTTGAAAATTTATGTTTCAAAAAGAACACAAAGCACAGCATGTGCGCTATTTTTAAAATCAATTCAACACTTGATGAAAAATTTAATCCTTTCATTACCTTAGTGTTATTATATGAACGATAGTTCTTAGAGCTTTCTTTTATTTCGGAAATTGGAAAAAATGCAACAACATTCAAAGCGATCGAAATTATAGTTGCTTTTTCAGAGACCACCACATCTCTTCATCAGATTTCTTTTTAGACTCTGTCCGTGTTTGAACTCACAACCACAGACTAACCATAAAATAAATAATTAAATTATTTCGAAAAATCTTGAAAATGTCCTTGCTATATAAATTTAAATGACTATAATTCAAAAACTACTATTCCGATTGACACAAAAAATATGTTAACGTAAAGATGCTGAATGCAGTAAGGGGGAATATAGAGAAAGTGGCAGCGTTTTAGAGCAGCGAAACTTAGAGTTGTAATTTCCACGCTCGAATTTTACCACTTACTAAACTTTTTTTCATTTTGTCACGCATTGCATCCGATTTTTTGGTAGCGTACTGTTCATTTTTTTCACATTAAAGTGAAACTCAAAACAACTATGCTATGAAAAGTTTGCGTGAAAACATTCAATGGAAATATATGCGCAAAACTTTGCATTTACTTAAAGGTTGCTGTTTCTTTATCGAAAGTTTTAATTCCAACATTTTAAGCAAAAAGTATTTTGTAAAACTTTCTAAAGAACAATATAGCTATGTCTTGCATTAAATTGCCTATACGCTCACGATATTACTGCTGCTTGTAACCAGCTCGTGCGTGATTATAAAAAGGGTACAAATTTTGTAATTATTTGTTTTTTTTTTTTAACAGCGCAGCAGCTATGTCAGCCGAGCTACTAGAGCAGTTGATGAAGGCTGGCCCGCTCACTCATAATAAATTCATAAGCAGCGTTTAAGGAATTACTTAAAGTAGTCTAAGTTGAACTAAAGAACAACGGCTGTAAATTTTTAGTTGCCACTTTTTCATTTGGCGCGTGAAAGAGCAACGCTTATGTTACATTTTACGAGCGTTTCTTGAATTCGCTTTTTAATATAAGATTTTGTATTAAAACCGTAACAACCCAACGAACTTGACTTTGTATAGCTTTGGATGAAAGGTGAACAGAAAATATGAGAACAGAGAGCTGAAATTAAAATGAGGCTTACAACGAAAACGCGTAGGTCTGGTTTGTGTGCTGGCCGTAGGTTGATGCGTAAAGTATACGCCGTGTGGTGCAGTAAAATCTGCTTGAGCCAATCAAACGGTAAATGCATTTCTGACTTAAGTGCATTTTGTTCTTTTAGTAGCGCAGCGGGTGGAAGGCGAATGAAAATACGACATTAATTCATTTTTTTTTTTTAAATGTTAAGGTATTTTTAAAAGCGAATTTTGAGAATTGCAAAAATTGCTTTTAATTTTACAGTCGATTGCAGAAAATGGCAGAGTGAATTCTTTCAGTGTTGCCAAACGTAGCGATAAATATTTTAATAGCCAACATATTCGATATGTGTAGGATAGGGCACATGCCACAGAGCAAGATAAATTTTTACTCGCGCTGTTTTAATGCAAGTAAATAAATAATTGTTTATTATTATTACGATAATGTTAACCAAAATCAACTGGCATAATGATAGTGATATCGATAACGATAGGAAGGTCGATAACGGTTATGAGCGGTAGATACATAGGTAATCGTTGATATAAAAGAATTATGCTGACAGCCAGGAGGACGGCGATAATAATATCAGTTTCGATCGCGACATCGATTGCGCTAATTACAAAAATATCGTAAGCGATAACATTGGCGATAACAATAACGGTAATAAAAAGTTTAACAATAACATTATCGCTAACTAAGTCGATTATGAATTGGCTAATTGTCTTTACATACATACATATGTACATATATTAGAGAACGAAAAATTACGTTGCGCTAAAAACATAACTGTTTTTTGTTGAGAGCAAAATTTATACTTCCAAAAGGTGTTTACACTTAAATGCCCCGTAAATCACGTAGATCTCGTAAGCTTGCGTGGTTCGTAAAACAACTGTCAAAATTTTTATGAAAATTGTCTAACAAAATAATATAAGAAATATAAGGAAATATTTATGTTTAAAATTTTATTTTTCAATAAATAACTCCTAAATATATATATACATATATACATACATATATGTACATACATATGAATATATATATATATGTATTTATGTGTACATACAAAATTAACTGCTATCCATCAAAGTGGTTTCAAAATATATAAAATCGCAATTATTTGGTTTCTATAAATTCACTACAGATGTCAGTGCCATCAACATTGCGGCACGCAACCAATGCCTTTAGCGCCATCTAACAATGTAAATAAGTATCTCAGAACAGAATGTTACTACTCCTAAGAAATTTATTATGTATTTTTTTTTTATATTTTTTTAATTAGAACACTTAATAAATAATTAACATTTATTCTTTCTTGCCATTTACCATTTATATTTTATCTTAAGCTGTACTTTATTCCCATAGAGCGAAATTTACAAAATATAACTTGTTATATAATAATTCGTTTACTCTTACAAATAAAATTTAAAATCAAATAAAAATTTAAGAATTTGCATATTGCTAGAGAAAATTTACATGCGTCGCAGCACATCACCGCTTCAATGTCCAATTGTCAAAATGCTAGCGTTGCCATATCCCTAAAATTCCTTATGTGGCATTTATATAATTTAGCATATTTTATATTCAATATTGAACAAACTTTTACCACAGATTGCTCAATGGTGTTGTAGTTTTATAAAAAAAACTCCAAGTTAGTCAAGTTTCATTCAATAAGTCGTCGAAATAGCATCTTTTTTGACACAACTTGAAATTTTAAAACCTAATTTAACTCAATCGATACGGCAACATTCCATGCCGCACCACGAGCGCCAGACGCACACACTCTCACCTGGAACTGACATTTCTGACAGCTCGCGGAAAAGAAGATGAAATCTTCGAACATATTTTTGTGATAGCCTTTGTAGGAAATTTTTGGTTAAACTACACAAATTTTTATATAAAATCAAAAAATATATGTGCAACAGTTGCCGGCAAGTATAAACTATACGCCAAAGTTTGCAGAGTACAGCAGTGAAACGGAATTGAAAAACAGGCGGTGCAAGGCGACCCCGGAGTGCTGTGAGCTAAAAAGAGAGTGGAGTGTTGCGTGCTGTGTGCCGACTTTGCATGCGGCCGCTACCAGAAGAATCTCAACCATTGGGAGCTGTCAAACGGGAACAGAAAATTCTCGCACAAATTGTGGGTGCAAAAACGGCATGCACCTGCGACTACCAGCAACACGAAAGTGTGTAAGAATTAAAATTTACTGTTTGGATTACCCGATTTTCCGGTAGTCTACTGCAACGGAACAGCGTTTTGATTTATCTGAGATTTTCCCCCCCATCACAAAATTCGTACATCGTATTGAACATTTTACACTCAACGCGTTAAACAACACAACTGCCCGTCAAAGCTGCCGCCACAATTAACGCCAACATGGATGTGTATGATGTTAGCGATGATCTTGTCAAGAAGCTGAACGATTGGAAGCTAATTGGCATCATATCAGGCAAATTCAATGAACTGAAGGAGAACTATTCAAAAGTTAACTTTGTGGAACATGTGCTGATCGACTTTAAGTATATTGACAAAATAATGCTAAATGGAAAACTGCGCGAAGAAAAGTGCAATAAAAAGAGTTCCGAATATCGTATGTTAGGCAATGAACAATTCTCGCTTAAAAATCGCAAATATTTTCAAGTAAGTCAAAATATTTATTTTAAATGAATAATGTATAAATAATCTACACTTTTTTTTTGCAGGCATTGGAGCTATACAATAAAAGCATTTGCTATTCGGAGCCTGGTTCAGAGAATCTCTCCATCGGATATGCCAATCGTTCGGCGGTGCACTTCGAATGGAAACGCTTTCGTGAATGTCTGGTCAATATCGAGCTAGCTCGAAAAGCAAACTATCCAGCGCGTCTAATGCATAAACTTGATAAACGTGAAAAGGACTGTCGCCAATTGCTGATGGCACAACCACCCGACGTACAGCCATTTGAATTCCAAATGTCCTTCGAATCACACCCACAAGTACCCAACATCGCTGACTGTCTCGAATTGCATTACACCGAGGAGGAAGGTCGTTTCGTTGGTACCAAGCGTGATTTGGTTGTCGGTGATCTTGTCGCCACCGAGGAACCATTTTGTTCGACACTCTTGCCACCAATGCGGTATATACGATGTGCTACATGTAAAGTGGAAAACTACTTATCTCTAATACCCTGTGAGAGCTGTTGCTCAGTGATGTTCTGTTCGGAAGAATGTCGCGAACGTGCTGTCGCAACATTTCACAAATATGAATGTCCCATTATCGACTTACTGCACAAGATGTTCAATAAAATCCATGGTATTGCGTTACGTGTCTGCCTATCGGCAATCGAGCTCTTCCCCACAATCGAAGAATTGATGGCCTTCTGTGAGGATCCGGAAAATCAAAATAAGTCTGCATACGATTTGGACTATACGAATTTTACGCCACGCGAACACTATCGTGCCATACACGGCCTAGTAACGAATCAACATTTACGTTCCGTATCGGATTTATTTCAACGTTCCGTTGTATGCGCTGTACTGAAGCATTTTGTTATCGAGCATACACCGCTGAAAGAGTTTCTCGGCGGTGAAGAGGGTGAGAATTTCTTTACCGAATTATTATTTCGACATCTGCAGACATCACCATCCAATATGCATGGTATCGATTTGGTGGAACAAGTGAACGAGACAAAAGACGATACAACGCATTCGTCTGGCGCTTTCGCCTTTCTATCGCTACTGAATCATTCGTGTGCGCCAAATACATTGCGTGTGTACCAGGGCACAAAAGCATATCTGTTCGTCTTCCGTCCAATACCTGCCGGCGGCAAGCTGTACGACACTTATGGGTAAGCAATTAAATCAATCAATCATACATTTAATATAAATTTTATATTTTTGTTTATATTTTGTATTTTTTTTTTTTTATTTCTTGTGCAGCGCACATTTCGCCGTCTTCACAAAAGCACAGCGCATCGAAACCCTATCTATGCAGTATCGTTTCACTTGTAAATGCGAAGCTTGTGAAAATGACTATCCCAACTATAGTAAACTACAACCAAAACTATTCGTAACCTTTGTGAATGACGAGACGGACATGAAGAGTCTGGTCAAATATGATTACCATTTTGCATTGGAGAATTATCGTAAATATTGCGAATTCCTGACGCAACATGCGAACGTCTATCCCTGCGCCCAAATTAGCTCTGCTGAGGAGTGCTTGAAAATGGCGTTGCACATACTTGTCGACGCAGTACCGCTAAAAGCTAAAATGTAAAATGCTAATTGCCAGTAGAAAAACAAAACAAACATACACACACACACATACACACGCGCACTCAACAAGCGTATGCTATAATTGTTTCGAAAAATTGTCGCGAAAATAAGTTAAAATTTCGACTTATTTTTTTTAAACTGAACCCATACATTTTCAACATAACACACACACACACACACACACATACGATACGATGCGATGGAATGTTGCCATAAAAAAAAAGCAATCGATGTGGCGCAAACGGTTTTCTTGCAGAACGTCTCACTCAAGTGTTGGCTTTAATAATGAAACTTTTTTCTAAAACTAACTACTAGGTTGAAACTGTGTGGCGGAAACTGTGAAACACTAAGCAATTTGTTTGCAGCTCAAAGTGTTCGAGACTGATTATATTGAATCCAATCGACACCCGGTGAAGAGCCGCCGAAGTGGTGCTGAATTTAACCCCTCTCAAAAAAGAGCGCATAGATATCATATCCAATTGTAAAAACCAAAACAAAAAAAAAAAACAAAAAACAAATTGCTACAATTTTTCACTTTCATACATTTAAAACATATTTGTATGCACTTTTTGTACGTGGACATTAAAATTTTGAGTGTACGAGTATTTGAGGTGAAAATGCATGAGCCAGTTTGCAATTTACCGCCAATGAAAACAAAACAGAAAATATCAGCTATTTTGTAACGTATTAAATAACTTTGCTTTGGTTAAAAAACTTAATGGCTTTAAAAGCTGAAGAAGATTATTTTAAAGGCACAATTGAAATATAAACAGCTTTTTGTGTATATTTTCTGTGCCGGTTATTCCAAACAAAAAAAAAACCAATAATTTTGCACAACTAAGTAAAAAGTTAAATATATTTTCGTCTAATAATAATAATTGTTAAAAGTTGAAAAGAGATTGTATTTGGAAAAAAATTTGTATTATGGAAGAAATATTTTGCAATTTCTAAAGCTAATTAAATTTGTTAAACATAATTAGTATTTTCTATAATTATCAAACCCAATACATCGAGTTAAGTTTGATTTTTTTTTTAATCCTTTGATTTTTAGAAAGCAATAAGCAAATTTGTTTGCACGCAAACATTTTTCCCAATTCGGTGTAAACATATAATGACTCAAAAAACTTATCACATGGTGATTTGTTTTTTAAAATATTTACAATGTTCAATCGTTTTTGTTATATTTATATAGTTCTTGAACAAAATTTTGTACAAAATTTATGAAAACTCGACAAATTGTCATCGACATTTTTAGATTTTTTTAGAAAAATCTTAAAGACATATGTATGTATGCAGTTTTTGTAGCTCATTCAATTCCAGCATATAAAAGTGCTGCTTGAACCAACTACCGTTGGTTTTTTATAACTTTTTTTTTTTAATTTTGGCCTGGGAAGCTTATTTTCATAAATAGCACATTCAAGTATATTATATGGTAGAAAATGCAAAATACAAAATATTAAAAATCAACGGGAATTCTTATAAAAATTGCATGAGCTTTATGAAAAAAAAAAGCTCGCAACATTAAAATTACTAAAAACAATTATATGAAATCTAGCCATTTCAAACTTGCATTTTATTATACTAAAATTAAATGAGCCTGAACACTGCGTACCCGCAGAGTTTCTAAGCATTATTCCAAAAAATATTTAAAATTTTGATGAAAATTATTTGAGTTTTTATGAATTTTACTATACAAAGCTAAAAATTTTAATTGGCCCCCGGGTTTTGTTATAATATGAACAATATTGGTATAAAATTAACAATTAAAAAAATGTAGCATGTAAAACTTGTAAAAAAAAATCAACATTTGTCCAGTTTTCCTCGCCACTGTGGCTAAAGTCAAATATTTTGTTTCAAACATTTGTTTTAACATTTTTAATTAATTCTCTTACCCAATTAAGGATTAAATAAATGCTCTCAAGCGCTAAATAAAAAGGCGAATTAATTAAAAAAAAATATGTTTAGTTCAAACTTCGTAGCTTAGCTTACTCGGTTTGTAAATCTTTCATAAAAAAAATACCACAGAAAATGCACACAAAAAGTTTCTGACAGTTAGTTGTCTATTAAATTGTTTTAAAGTAACAAAAACACATTTATTTTAAATTTGCTTAATGTTAAGATTTTCCATACATATATTTCAAAAGGAGTACAGTGAGAGCCTTTTTATTATATTTTATTTTCTTTATTTCTCGCAAATCATGTAATTTCTTATTTATTCTAAGGTATTTTATTGCATGTAAACGCAGTTAAAGAGATATTAAAAACAAAACAAAACAAAAAAACGAAACGAATAATAAGCAAACAAGAAACCAACAACACTAACTTCACAAAGTAAACCCAAGTGAGAAAACAAAAATAAAAATAAAAAATAAAAAATAAAATTTATTTTAATAGATCAAAAACTAACAGCGTATAAATGTAACTTATTTTTACTCAAACACATACACAAAACGAACATACATACATATGTACATATGTATGTTTATATTGTACATACATATGTGGGTGTACTAAATGAAACCGCTGATTTCCCTCTTTACAACATCTTTCATCTTTTCACAATATTTTACTATACAAATCTAATAAATCTCTATTTAAACCCAGCGCGCCAGCGCGCCCACCCTCTGCATTGCGACTGTACACCGCCGGCAGCTGTACGAATTCACCTTGCGCGCGTCGCTTTGGCGCCAACATCGTTGAAGAATCGGGCAATGTCGCAGCGTCGCCATCAACACTGTCTTCGCCGCCACCATCACCACCACCGCCAACAATATTCTCCTCGTCCAGTTCTTCTTCGGTATCAGTCCACTTGCTTGTGCTGGCCGTCACCTCATTCACATCCAAGTCGAAAAATAAAATATTGCACTGCTGTAAATTCTGTTCGAATTGCTTTTGGAAACTATTCGCATCGATAGGTTGCAGCTCTTCGCTATCGCTTTGTGGTAAATTTAATAGCTCCGCCAGTTGATCGACGTGCTGTTTTGTAGCTGCAGATGTAACATCACCGGTGTCTTGCTGTTGCTGATCCACTATTTCCACGCTCTTCACATAGATATTCTCGCCAATGGTTTCCACAAATTCTTTGTAACAACTCGCCTCTATCGCACGCACAAAAGTGCCATCCAAAGTTTGGAAACCGAGGCGTATGAGTAATGAGATTTTCGTATTGAAACACTGCAACCACGCCTTGTTGGTCTGATATACGCCCCACTGTCCGTCATCCCCCAAGGTATTCCAGAAATCTAGGAGCACATTTTTTGTGAAGTCGACGAGCATTGTGCGTTTCGCATCGGACCGCAGTTGACTGATTGCATCTAAGTGACGGAAAGTGATGTCGAGTAGATTTTGTGGATGCTTTGAGATGAAAAGTTGCCATTTGTAGATCATTGTCATGAGATTCCATAGCTTGTCCATGGAACTTTTATCTAGCCTCATAATAGATGAGGTGGCAATATCATTCAACATGTATTTACAATGTTCGACGGTGAGTAGCTGTGAATTGTTGTGTGTCGAACCGATGATCAGAGAGTCAATGAATTTCGGCTCCAGTAGTACAACGGTAACGTCGTGAATAACTGTAATAGGGTAAAAAGTGGGAAGGTTAATACAAGCTATACATATTAATTTTTATAAATCCATAAACTAAGCTATTAGCTAACCGAGCTCCAGGCAGCTTGGGAAAGAGAAAGAGATATATACATACAATAGTATACCTATACAGTTTTTCATGTTAAAATTATCGATATTGTTTTATCAATATCACTATCGAAATGGTTATCGTTATCGGCATTGTTGCCTCAATCATTACTGTCGCTATTTTCGAACTGGATTGTAATCGCTATAAAACTCGTCGTAATTGTCGTCTTTTTTATCGATATCGCTGTTGTTAACAATATTGTTGTCGATATGATAACGCTTATCGATATATGGGTAAAAGGTTTTAGTTCCACATGCCGTTTGTTTATGGCTTTCCTATTTATATCTGTATGTTATAACTAAGTAGAGATAAATCAAACAAACTACAACTAGCTGACTTTGGCCCCCAGTGGGCAAATTCAACCTACACGACAAAACATCCGCTAACGGATTGAAGGTTGATCGACAACCCCATGGCCCGAAACAAGGTAGTATGTAGTGTCTGGTTCCGCCATAAGATATATCAAGCTACGTCCTGGATATCTCTTGATGGAAAAATACAAAACCAAATTGACGCATCTTGTGGTAGACGGAAGGACCTTCGACGTCGATCCGGATCATCACCCAGAGTACACTGAAAGTATGAAAGGAGCACTTCTCCATGCTGCTTAATGGTGGTAGTATGGAAAATGTTGGAGATGATAAACCCAAACCTCCAATTAATGTTTAATCATAACAGAGTCGAAACGCTAATGCCAATAGCTTGACTAAAGAACAATAAGGCCGCAGGCGCTGACTATTTAAGCACTGTCAACACCGAAGGAGATGACCTTTGGAGTTTTCGAGAGGAGAATTCTGCGAAATATTTTTGAATTTTTGCATCTCTGCGACGGCGAATATCGCAGACAATGGAACGCATGAGCTTTACAATGACTATGACACATTGTTCAGCGAATTAAGATTAAGCGACTACGTTGGCTATGTCCTGCTGTACGAAAGGAAGAAACTGCTGCAGCTCTGGAAGTATTCCACGCGTTACCCGCTGGTGGTGGCAGAGAAAGAGGAAGGCCTTGGAAAGACCAGGTGAGGTCTTTAGGTGGGGTTAGTTGGCAAAACAAAAGAACGACATGCGAGCTACATATGTTGGAATCGACCGAGATGGATTAGCTGATTACAGCGCTAATTCGCAAGATAACACGCAACTTAAAATTCTCCAAAAAAAATTATTATTGATATCTCGATTAATCGAATACATGCATGAAAGTAAATACTATATATAATATAAATAATAAATTTATTATTTAATACAATTTGAATTATCTAAATTCATTTGCCTTTGAGTGCCACGATCGAAAAGTGAAGTTCAAGGCAAAAACACTTAACCAGTTGTGTAGGGAAGCCATACTGCTTCCTAAAATATTGGTCTTAGCATTTCAGCTTTACTTTTTCGTTATTGAAAATTCTGGAAACTTAATAAGAGCTCAGTTATTGTAGTTGCATGCTTTGAAATATGCAACCCTATCGCTGAATTCATCGTAGGACGATTTTCGGAGATTTTACGTAAATGTCATCGGTGAGTCAGAAGAGCTACGAACGGATATTTATATTCAAAGCATGGACTCGATGGATTCGAGGGCAGCTATTTCGTAGGTTTCACGAAAATTCGAACTACGATGGACTCAGTAATAGCCCCGCTCATTTCGATAGTAATTTTATCCACATTTTCACGAGGTGGATTCCAAGCGCATAGCAAATGTGTTCGAGTAGATTTATGTTTGTGGTAATAATGAAATACCTACCTACAACGCGAGTTCGCCGGAAAATGACCACCTCATGACCACATCTGGTAAGAAATTCTCAAGTGAATTCTGCATAGAGGTATGTAAAATAAAAAGCACGAAATGTGTCCGCACCACATCCAGCAAATAATAAAATATCTTAATGTATTTAAAGAAATGCAATTATCCTTGCAGCAAATACATAAAGTAGTAGCTTGACCGTTCCATGCACTAAGCGTCAAAAAGCCGTAAGAGTCAACAAATTGGCACGTTCGCGTGCAAACCTAGGCGGTGGGGAGTGAACGAAATCACAGCGCAATACCGCAATGGCAGTGCCACGAAAGGCTATCTTCAAACACAACCTCCAGGCACACTGCCACTACTTCTTGCGCTGCTAGTGTGACTCCTTTTTGTGTTGTTTTTTTTTTAATCTGCTTGCACTTCGGCAACAGCGCTTGCTAAGTATTTGCAATGGGAATGACGCATATGGCCAAAAGGACAGCAGTCCCCGTATACACCAGAATGCATTCATAATCTGCCCATTAAGTGCTAACAAACAAACATACCTACATAAAGACATAAGTCAAGGCATAAATATGGATTATGTATTTTGTATGTGTAATAAATGCGTTCGTATGTATTGTATTTTATATGTCCATTGTTGTATGTGGCTTTTTTAAATGGCAATTGTAACACCACAAAATCTCAACATCACACCAAACTAACCGAGCGTTACTATTCTAAGTAGATTATTGCTCCCTACTACTGGTATTGTTGTACTACAAATGTGAACATATGTAACTAAAATATATGTAAATATTTGTATTTCATTTATGTAGACATAAAATATGGCAAAACAACAATAATCAGTGCCACTGCTGTTAAATGGACTGGCAAACACCAACCAAGTGAACTTGAAGAGTTGTTGGTTGGTTCGTTTAGTTTGAAAATTAAACAAACCGAAAATGCCATTGCAATAAAATTGAAACCATAAAACAACAACAACAATAACAACAATAAAAGGGGCGCAGTGGCGTGCAATTGACTTTTGAAATTGTAGCAACGAGTTAAGAAGAATCAGCGCCACAGGCAGGCAGGTAGAAAGGCATATGAAAATGTACGAATGTAAGTTTGCATATACAGCTACTGCCTTAATATTGGGAACATTGCATGCTTAATATACATATGTACATAGTAAATTGAGTAAGTCGCTATTGCAAATAGAATTAGCAATAACCCATCCGATTTGAAAGCAAACATCGAGCGTGAACCATTAGAAACCGTGAAAAACTTAAAACTAATTTAGAAGAATGCTATAGTCCATAAAAATGCTTACTAAACGATCGAATTGAAATCGGGTCATAAAAAATACGAAGATTTCGGCTGTTTTTAAAGCAATCGTAGCTAGGAAGGACATTGTTTTTTTTAATTTGTCTTAAAAAATAAAGCAAAAAAATAAAACTGAAAGGGAGAAGTTCCCCAATTCAGCTCGTCTACAAGCCATGATTTTTCTGCAACGATCCTGAGATTTCCATTGTCCTATAGGCTAGTCTTTGATTTGTTTTAAAAAAATTCGTTAATATATTCTTGCTTGAATATGAAATGGAGGGTTTTCAGGAGACAGAAAAACATGAAATAAAATGACAAAATATAATAAAAATTATGAGTCGCCTTCTTTTTTTTATTTAGTACTAGCCTGCTCCCCCGCTGCACCTCATGGCGGTTGGCACGCCCCCTTATATGGACGTATGAACTAATCCCCATTTATTATAATTGCAACATGGCATGACTACTGACTCCAAAGTTATACCTAATCTCAAGTTGCATGCATATAGGCCGTACCATGCCATGCCCCTTACTATTACTCATTGTTATTTATTTTCCTACCAATAAAAAGTATCAAATTCGTAATTTCAGTTTCAGAATGAAATCGCGTGACTTCCAGCGCAGACGAAATTTTGTGCAATGGTTATGTAGAATATTTTTGAAACTTCATTGAAAGTGCCGGTGTTTCTATTAATTTTTCCGCAGCTGTCGCGCGATTGTACTGGACTTTGCCAATAAAAATCAAAGCCAAAAACTTGTAAACCAAAGGAAACGACACTAAGGAATAATATAAAAGGCTAGCAAATGAAAGTGAATTGACCAACAACAACACCAAAGGCAATTAAAGGTATGTACTGCAAACATAAGCACATACATATGTACATTCCTACATATTTTATTGTTTTGTACATTTATGAGAACGTAGGATTGGTTTGAGGTGCCTTTAATGCCTAAATATATTGGCATTTTCTACCTGCAATATTTATCACACGCCTTAATACATTAATACAAGTGACAACCAGTTTTCATTAACATACCCAAAATCACAAAATTCTATAGTTGCACATACAACAAAAAAGTACAATACACAAACAAATATCGGCGGTACTAGTGCATATCTACATACATACATACATATGTACCTGCCTCCTCGTTACTTTTGCATTTCTATATCACTTACGCGCGTTCATATCTTCTACATATGTAGATATGTACATTTGAATACAACAAAAACAAAAAAAATATAGCCACAAACAACAAAAAAAACCCTCACTCATGAGCCTACGTATCAAAAAACTAAGCACCAAGCAAATGCCATAAACCGTCATTAAAACTTAATATGCCTTAAGCCTTGCGTCAAAAAGGTCATAAAACGATTGGTCGGTCAGTCGACGGGGTACATTGTGTGCGGTGTGGAGTAGAGATTTTGTAACGGAAATTTAGTTTTTTACATGGCACTGTTTAATTTGGGGTTTTTAGTGTTTGTACGACGGCACAGACATACAAACGTCAATAGATTCGAGTATGACCATGCAATGCACTTACATACATAGGTATATACTCGTATGTGTGGATGTTTGTACAAAATGCATGCGTGCCTACATACTAGTGTGCGTCATAATCACAACTGTACTCCCAAAAGAGTAAGGATATAATTGGACCCCAAAGTCATTGTGTATACATACTGGTCTAAGTATAAAGAGAAATTATTCAATTTTAGGGGATATAGTGGTATGCATGGAAAATCAATCAATATTGGATAATATAATAACATAGTTTGGATTTATATATCTACTAATTTCTATACAAGTAAATAACAAAAAAAAAATACAATAAAACATATTTATTTAGCACTTATGTAGGTATTCTAAGTATTTGGCTAAGCTTACCCAGCTAACTTTGATTAGTCGTACAATGAAGAGTTGTTCCTAGGAGAATGTCTCGGCACAGAGCGCGCCTTCAACAATGTACGTATAGTAGCTATTCTTGAGTATTTGAACGAGAAATGTATTAGCTCCTGGTCAATTGCAATGCTACGGTGTGGAACAATTCAGGCAGAATTGGGAAACTGCACAGAAGCGTTAGCAGGGGAATCTCATAGTAGGGAGTGATATGCCCACTTTTATGGCATATCACAATCAACCGAGTGAAGGCAGTAGCGTATGCTGTCGATGTGGTAATTCTTGTAACTGGGCTACGGGTATTGACGAGCCCTAAACAGGTTAGATCAATAGGCTGAACATTGTAGTTTAGGCGTTAACCGAAATAAAACAGTCCTGATGTTATTTATGGTCAATACCAAATACATCCTAAGCTGAGCTCGAAAACTAATATGGAGGAGAGAGTAAAAAAAGCGAACTTCGCGTTTTACCCTTATAAGCGGCTTTTTGTGGAGACGTGGAGTTTACAACCGAAAATAGTCCTTTGGGATATACATTTTCGTAGTTCGTCCAATTTTATGCTACGGTTGCGTGGTCTGTAGGACAGTTTTATGTAACCAATATCACCAAGTCAAGCTTAGTGGAGTGCAGAAATCAGCATGTATTGGGGTAATATAGATGTTCATGTTATGCATTCCGCATCAGTGTCAGCTGTAAGGCTCCGAGAAATGGTCCTTTGGAAATAAAAGATGAAAGGACTATGCCCTATGCTCTATGTTATCATACAGGGAACTTATTATAGACTTCCATAGGTGTTCCAAGATAGAGCAAGATGTTGGGGCTCTTATGAGGAAACGTAATGCAACGCTTGGGCAAGATTCGTGCAAGCATAGCCTCAACAACATTCTAAAAATTCTCAACTACGTTAGTTTGTTTTAAAAAAAAATTATCCGCGGTTCTATGGTATCAAAACGGCACTCAGTTGCTAATGGGCGTTGAGCTCCTTCGCCGCCATTCTAACCGAACCCAATCTAAACAAAAATTGCTACTGTTTTCCTACATTAATTATACAATTTACTTTATTTTTAGACTTAAACCAAAATATTGAGATTTATGTTATCTTTGCCGATTTGGAAACAGCAGCAAACATTTCATTATTATTATTTCGTTAAAAAGTTTGAAAATATTTATATTTTTAAGCATCACATGTGGTGGTTTTAAAAAAGATATAAAAATAATATTTTTATGAAAAAAAAAACACAATTATGGGAGGAGCTGGACCGATTTGAAAAATAAAAATAAAAAATAAATCGGTCCAGCTCATGTAAATTTTTAAAATTCTTCGAAATATTTTGAGGAAAGTCTAAAAAATTAAGAAAAAAGTTTTATTTCGTTGGAAAGGCGCAAATTTTGTTTTTATGAGGTCACCTAATGTATGTACATACTCGTATATGTAGTATGTTTTATAGACTTACAAAAATCGATGCAAATGTCATATCAAATTTTTGGGCAACATGAATGGAATAGCATAAATTAAGTCATTAATATTAGTTAATGTACTTTGTTTGTTGTTGTTCTCTAAGGCGCAGTCCAAAAATCAACCTATCAATGAGGATTAAAACATAAAGAAAGCCTTCGAACGCATTGACCAAAGCAGTTAAAGCCACTCCCCAGCAGGAATGTGACTAAAACGAAGGGTTGCAGTCGCAGCTGCCTATCCTTAAATTTTGTAGTTTTATTAGTTTGTTTTTGTAGTTTTTTCCTTTTTGTAACACACGCGTACGCAAAGGGGAAATCGAAGATAGAGAAAATGATTTACTATAGTAATTTTGGAATTTATTTTTTCCCTATTTGTATTTACTATATTAATATTTGCCTCGGTAAACCAAATAAGTACATTTAATAATTTTTAAAATGAAGCATTCAGTTTTTTGTAATAAATTATGCGTACATACATACATACATATATGGTGAATATTAGGATGGTCCTTACATAGCAACTAACACTGGAATTTAGCCTCTCCTAATTTTTTTATGTACATACATCTGCATTCCTTTGTCACTAATAGGAACGCTTTAAGCTGATTACACTTACATAGAAGATATTTCTGTGGCAATAGGGAATATTTAAACTTGGTTTTGAGTATGTTCAAAAGATCATTTTGGTAGTGGAAAATTAATTTATTAACGGGAGGATTAGCGGTCCGCGTAAGGCGCTATCTTGTAGTCTATCGTTTTTGGTTTATTTGAGCGTCGATATCGACTCCTCTCCACCTCAACGTCGAAGAGGCTTCGATATAGAACAATTCAAGGTTTTGGGGACGTTAAAATTTCTACTTTACTTTTACCCCATGCATTTGTGGGCCACCCCAATGTATGTATGTATGTTTGTATGTGCATATACAAATTTGCCAATATTCATACAATCTCTTTTAATTTCTCTCGTTTATTAGTTCTCTTTCCGAATAATTTGCTTTCGATTGATGCGATCAATTAAGCTCAATCAATTGATATACAAATATAAAAAAAATGCATTCGCTCTTGTTGTTAGTTACTTATGGAAGTTTCTTTATATGAAAGGGTACATTATATTTTTACACATGCACATACATACATATATGGATGTACACTTCGCTTGATTGAGTTTTGTGTTGACACTAGTCATTAAGTAGTTTATTTTCAAAAACTGAAAAGGATGGCTTATGAATTTTACTCGCATATATTGTTTTTTTTTTAAAGAAGCTTAGTTTAGACTAAAATTCACTAAGAGATTGAACAATTTCGTTGAACGCGGCATGAAAGCATCGATTTTTTTCGATCTTGCTCATTCCAAATGCGTCAGAAAAAAGTGCTAAAAAATCAACGCCAATATTTAGCCACTTAAAATTTGTACTTTAATATAGTAAAATTTACAAAACTGCATACCCAGAAAATTTTCTAAAAATTCGGAGTAGGTAATAAGTTTGTAAACTTGTTGACAATTTGTTTCAATTCTGTAGAATTTTTATAAATTTTTTAAACCAGTGTACTCTCGCCAAGCAATTGCTGATTGCGATCCATATTCTTTCATTATTACTATTTGGCTTCAAGTACCAAGTTTTTTCATATCACCACAATTGTCAATTTATGCAATATTGCGATTTCAATAACTGCCCTATAAAAAAACAATTCGAAATGTCAACAAGGCCAAATGTTGGATCAACAAAACATAAAAAATATAAAAAAGTTTTTAAAGCGAGAAATTTGTACACTTCTTGAATGAGGCGCAATAAATTCGGCAATCAGTAAACGCATTGTGAGCAGAAGAGCATCATCATGTAATAAAAGAAAGAAGTTCAACGTTGATCTTGAATTGGCTTGAATTAATTTAAATTAAGGACTAATTTACCCAGTTCCGTTGTGACAAAGCTGGCGACTTGATGCAGGCTAAGAAAATATTGTATGCAAATTGTATTGTAGGAGTGATTCAAAAAAACAAAACAAAAAAAACATAAAATAAAATTATGAAGCTGTGTATGTGTAAAAACAAAAAACGAAAAAACAAAATTGTCGGAGTAAATATAGCAAGTCCCAATGAAATCGTATATCGAATTTTTTGCAATGTTTGAAACGTTTATTATATTATTTATATATATATATATTTATATTGTCAGAAATAAAATTTACACATACTAAAGAGAAGTCGCATAAGCCAAAGCTTCTAAAGCTACCTATAAAGAAATTTAGAAAATTAAAAAAAGAAATGTAATACAAATTTTCAACATTTTAATCGAAACTTAAAAAATACAGTTATCCATCTTTACTTTCCATTCAATTTTAACACAATAATGGGAAGTTGGAAGGGTTTAAAAATCCCGTTTGTTTTATAATATTTTTTTTTCACTGATGGTCTTTCCCAGTTTCTTTCATATAGCGTATCGATTTTTGTATATTAAAAAAAAAGACGTAATACCGTCATGTAGTATAAATTATCAAAATCGATTAAATGGACTACAAAACTGCATTACTGAATATGCAATTACAAAAATTATAAAATTAGTTGAATTATCCAAATTTTGTAGACAGTTTTAAACACTGAATTTTATTGTTTTAATGTGAAAACTATTTTAATAAATGAAAATAGCTGAAAAAAAAACTTTAAATATTGCCAAAAATTTCCTGTACAACTCTCTCTACCTTGCACTGTATGTAATGCAAAAATTAATTTTTATTTTTTATACTTGTTTTTCATAATTGTTTTTAATAAATGAAAATAGCTAAAAAAAACTTTAAATATTGCCAAAAATTTCCTGTACAACTATCTCTACCTTGCACTGTATGTAATGCAATAATTAATTTTTATTTTTTATACTTGTTTTTCATAACTTTTTGCAGTATTTTTTTTTACTGTTTTCTGTTACTTTGGGCAGTTTTAATTGCTTTTATTAAATTTTTATTATGTAATTTCAAATTCAGACAATACTTAAAATATGTAACACTTTTTATCGAGTGTTTTTTTTACTGTGTTATTTGTTATTTTGAACAATTTTAATTGCTATTACTATTTTTGTTAGATTTTTATAATTTTCTGTTTGATTTATTATTTTGAATTCATTTTGTTTCATTGCAATTCAATTTTTCACTATTCATTTTTGTTTCTAATTTATTCGTATCAACAATACTTTCTAAATTCAAGGCCGTTTTTTTTGCAAAAAATAGGAAACAACAGTTCACATGTACCCGGGCAATAATTTCTACCGCTTTGACTGTTGTTACCTTTTTCCAATAATGTTCAAATAAAAAATTGGTCTTGAGCGCAAAAATTATTGTTATTTTCTTTTATTTGCTCCATTTTATTAACGTACATTACTTTCTTTTTCTGCATGTTTAGTTTTTTTTTTTGTTTTAGGATTCCTGTTTCAATACTTTTCATATAAAAGTTGGTATGGAACTCAAAAATTATTGTTATTTGCCTTTAGTTATTCTATTTTACTTGTATTATTTGGTTTTATTTCATTTTATTTTACTATTTGTCTATCGTTATATTTTTATTTTTTTTATTTTTTTTTTTTTGTTTTCGTGTTTCAATTAAAGTATTTTTTATGCAAATTTGCTATATCCGTTGTATTTTAATTACAGTCTTATCCATAGCATATCAAGAATTCACATGTATCCTTTTAAGATTCTAATAAGAAATTCTGCCAAGTTGTTGGATTCTCACTATTATAACAACATTTATTGGATTATTTGTATGCCATTTGTATTAGCCCACCCACTGTGAATTCCCATAATATATTTTCCGCACAGAGACCGCCAATTTTAAATTGCTAATTTCATTTCCCACACACACACCCTCACCTCCATCTAACATATTCATACACAACGTCCAACTGGTGCATTTTCCCAACATCATTCGCATACGCCCACTCTCACCAAACCTTTATTTATTTTTGTTATTGTTTATTACCTTGTGTTGACTTCTCCTCACAAATTTGTTGCGCCTTCAAACGTTGATCAATCACATAGAGCATTTCACAGCCCAAGTTGACCATTAGAAAGACGTTGGCGCGCGGATTGCATTGACGGCTCAAGGACGCCATTGTGCCGGGCTATATGTAGTTAAATCAAATATATGCCCGCCCCACGCAGTGAATCCAATGGCCAAGTACCAGCTAATATCAAACGAATGGATTCAGTATAACACTTTCAAATATAAAAAAGTAAATTATTTTAAAAATTCACAACTACTTCCGTCTGCCAGACGCAAGAATTTCGCGATAACAAACTCACTCGCTTGCTTTGATAGCGTTCAGTATTTTTTGTTTTTAGTACACAATTTAGCCGGAGCGCGACGTCTAGCATACTAGCGATCTAAATGAAGACTGA
Source organism: Anomoia purmunda (assembly GCA_951828415.1). Taxonomy (NCBI): domain Eukaryota; kingdom Metazoa; phylum Arthropoda; class Insecta; order Diptera; family Tephritidae; genus Anomoia; species Anomoia purmunda. Next base: position 115,974,777 of record OX639997.1, read on the forward strand.
CTCAATCAGAACGTAGGCGCACACAGGAGTCAATATATGTTACACAAGCGCCCCCACACCGTCACTAACCACACACATACACACACACAAACACATGCATAAACATACTATGTGGAAGTACACGCGTGACTTTGTGCCACGGAGTGGAGTGTGACCGCTGTTTGCCGTTGTCACTATTTTCATTGTCGGTTAGCGCGCGCGCGTATTGCTCTTTACCCCCAAAAGAGCCGCAAGCGTTGAACGAGCGCACCGATGGCAGCGACGCACACGTTGGCGCTCACGTTCGCTGTTCGTGTCGCCAGCTCTTGGAAGCTTACAGGACAATTAGTAGTAGCAACATTGCTGGCAAGCAAACAAGTGAACAAGTCGTCGTTAGTCAGGCAATCGGGCAGTCAGTCACTCAGGTAGTAAGGCAAGTAAACCAGCACCACTCATACACCTACCTGCCGTCACTCTGTGGTATAGCTGGAAATATGAATTTCTTACTAGCGCGAGTAAACATAACATATCGTACTTGCTTGGAGTATTTAGTGCTAAGTACGAGTATGGGTTGGTTAGCAGTTTAATCAAATTGTTGAGTTGACGAGCTGTACGGCACGCGAGGTCTGGATTTTAGGCTAACATTTACTTCAATTCTACAATGCGAGCGACTTGGCATACTTTATTTCTTTTAATGTTGTTGCCGACTAAAGAAAGGCGGAGCAAGCGCCAAGATGTATACTAAAAAAATGTCTGCATGTGTGTGTGTATGTGTAGTACATACCCCCACAATTACGCTATACAACATTCATATTATACGAATATGCATTGCATTTGTAAATGAAATGATTTGTAAGGCATCCGCCAAACCGAAATTGTTAGATGGAGGTGAATGCCTGCTCATTGCCATTAAAATCAGCTGAACACGGCTACAGTTAAAGAGAGTGAAAGTTATTGATCCACCGATGTGGTATTTATGCCAACAACAATTTTCAAAACAAAATTTATGTGTGTGTTGACTGATAACAATGATGCTATGCCGAATTAGATTAGCAATTTCAGTGAGTAACAGATGTAAATAATATGTACGGTGCCAGGAAAAAGTGTTCGCACTGTAAGTTTTTTTTTATAATAATCACAAATTGTTTCATGTTTAAACTCGTTCGCTCATTTTTTGTCCGAATATATCTTATACTATCACAAAAACTATATAGATCGAAATTTCAAAATGTTTTTCCTGACAGTTGTGGGAATTTTTTTCCATATTACGCTTGAACCAAATTTATTTTTATATTGATTATCTTTAATTTTCAGCCACTTACAATTTTTGAGTGGTCGATGATAGTGTTTTTAAATTTACCCAATTTCTGTGACTAAAATTCTGTGTAGTACGAAATTGCATACCCAAAACTTGTCCTACAATTCTGATTACCAATTAAAATAATAGTTGTGAATTTTGTACAAAGTTTAAAATTTTGATTTACTTTCATTTTTTTTTTATTGTATGAGCTATATTTTGACAAAAAGTAAACGAGTAAATAGTAACATAAAAACATTGTGAATGAAATAATAAAAAAATGTACTGTGCCAATACTTTTTTCAGACACTGTATTTGCATTAACCCCCGATATGTAAGTCTGTGGCTAACTCAAGGCATAAATGGAACACCAGCGATAAGCAGCCAACTTTTTTGCTTTAATCAAAACCCGATCTCTTAGCTGTTGGAAAAAATGGGACAAATTGTAACAGCATTAATTTAAATTGATAATATTTTTACATCAAAATTATCAATTAGAATTGTGTATGAATAGAACAGCCAAAGTTCCAACACTCAGATTAGATATTTTTATAAAACCAGGGAGTCTGACGGAAATTTGCAGAGGAGTTCGGTGAGGAAAATTAGTTATATCCAAAATAGACAGAACAATTGAAAATTTTGTTATCATTATTTGTGTAACATATAACAATTGTACTTTTATAGAGATCCGCTGAAGGCGTAATCTTATATTCTATCATTCTTGAAAATTTTCTTTATTTATTTTTTTTTATTTTGTATCACATGAATATACCAACCACAAATTCCTCTAACTTTAACAAATAATTTGAAGCATAGCATATTTTATCTGGCAACGCTGGAAATGTCATGAACATGACTTAACTTATTTGGCAGATGCTGTCATTTTAAAATACACACAGTCACCAGAGGAAATTCGCATTTTTGCTTGTGCCAGTCGCTACGGTAAATTTTTAAATTAATTCAATAAAATAGCATGGATTTCTCACAGGATTATGGTATCCACGACAATGCTGTTAGCACGGGTACCACCATCATGGCGGTTGAATTCGATGGAGGCGTAGTGATTGGAGCAGATTCACGTACCAGCACAGGCCTCTTCGTGGCCAATCGAGTCACTGACAAGTTGACTCGCATTACAGACAAAATCTATTGCTGTCGCAGTGGTTCCGCCGCCGATACACAAGCTATTGCCGATATTGTTTCCTACTCTTTGAACTATCATGAAAATCAAACTGGCGAAGAGCCACTAGTAGCGGAAGCAGCATCAGAATTCCGCAATTATTGCTATAACTACCGCGACAGCTTGCTGGCAGGCATCATCGTAGCTGGTTGGGATAAACGCAACGGCGGCCAAGTGTACTCCATACCATTGGGTGGCATGTTGAAACGCGAGTCGGTGACGATTGGTGGTTCTGGTTCTAGTTATATATATGGCTATGTACGCGAAGCTTATCGTCCACAAATGAACAAGGAAGATTGTGTTGCCTTTGTGGTCAAGGCTGTAAAACATGCGATCTACCATGATGGCAGTTCGGGCGGTGTGGTACGTGTTGGCATAATCACAGAAGACGGCATCGAACGCAGAGTTTTATTCAATACAGAGTCTGGGCGTCCAGTTGAAATCGGTAATTAATTACTGCTGATTTAATTATAAACGATTTATAAATGCGTAAAAGAGTTATAGGTTTTTTGAACTATGTAATATGATTTATAAAAAATAAATTTCTAAAATACGAATAGCATAGTTTTGAATATCAAATTTGCGCATGACTAGCTCAGTAAAAGCGACGAATATGAAATAGTAAATGCAAAACCTTTGAAATCGCTGTTATTGTAATAGGATAAAAGATGCGCCATAAGTTTAAGGTGGCAGTCCTTGACTTGAAACTGTCATTGAAATTTGCCAATTATCGTTGCATATTTAGAGTATTTTGCCAACCAATTCATTATAATTATCTTTAGTACAATACTCCAGAAGGCTTTGTTGCGCTCCTGCGAAGAAAATAGGATATCTAGTGTTTCTCCCTAAAATTACCTAAAAGTTTGGGATATATAGAATTTCATTCATAGTGAATTTGTATGTATTTCTAATGTGGTACATATTTATACGTACAAATATATTAAAAGCAAATGAGCTTCAAAAGCTCTTCAAAACAGGTATAACAAAAGATAACTAATTATATCAATGCTGTATTAATTTTGCATATTTAATATGAATTTTTTGCCAGTGAATCCTTTAAAATCCAAAGCTGCCGCCAGTGCGTCCCTAAACTTATCCAATGGCACTAGCTCATGCACCGGAGCAACAAATTTGCCCTGCTCCATCATTTCGCATAATTCACTAAACATTTGTGTACGCTGTGGCGAATCGAAATTCTCTTTGGTCCATCGTGTCATCCAGAAACCTTGGAATGCTATATCTTTAAAAATGAGTGCAGCTGTACTTGCGACTACCGGCTCACGTGACATACCACCATAGGTTACCATTACACCTTTATCGGCCAAATGACGTGATACTTCAGTAGCACTCTTACCGCCCACACAGTTCAGCGCTAAGCGCGGCCGGGGCAAGTGTTTCTCTTTGAACAGCAGTGAAGAACGTATTTCTTCTTCGGTTAAAACTTCAGTCGCACCAAGCGATTTTAAATAGGCTTTTAAATTGCCAATATCTGGGCGGTCGCGTACAATACCGACAGATTTTAAATTCCAAGCTTTACATAGCTGATGCACAGCTTGTCCAACCGCACTGTTTGCACCATTTTGTATAACGCAATCACCTGGACGTAGATCTACGAAATCTTTCAGCATACGATAGGCGGTACAAGGATTAACTGTCAGGGTGGCAGCTTCAGCTAGTCCTATTTTTGAAGATACTGGCATAAGTTGCTCTTCGGCGAAAATAGCGTGCGTAGTCCATGTACCCAAGCCAGTGGCGAAAGGTATAACATGTTGGCCAGTGGTTAATTTGGAGACCCGTTTACCAACCGACACTACTTCTGCAACACATTCGTTACCACCAACGGCAGGAAATTTTGGTTTAACCGGGTATTTACCTAAAATTAAAATCAAATGTACAAAGATAATAGTTTTAAAATGTTGTTTAATGCTTTACCTTGTATAGTATTTATATCCGCCGGATTAATCGGTGCTGCCAGTACTTTCACCAATACTTCATAATCATTCGGTGGTTGTAGCTGATCTTCGACAATTTCCATCACTTCCGCCGGTTCGCCATGTTTCGCATACTTGAGTGATTTTACTAGCACACTCATATTGCGTATAAACTTTGTAGATTCCAGCGGATTTCGTAGTGCAAACCGGGATTGCTTACACAATTTGGTAATAAACATGCCGGCTAATTATCACAGCAGTTCGCAAAAATGTTGAAATTTATTTCGACATTCGCTATCAGGTGCACAGCTGTTTTGTGCAATTGTTGCCCCGATTTGACAGATCTGCAATTGAGGCACGAAAACGATCTGTTTATAATTGAGGAATTTAACTAACCGAATAACAACTTTAAACGAAATTGATTTGTTATTATTTCAGTTACCTTAGCCACACCTTACCAATAAAATAGTAAAAATTCATGCCGTAAAAATTGTATAGTTAAAAAATTATTTTAAAAAATTAAACTTATTAAATAAAAAGTTTTTGAAGGCGATTTTCACGTTGAAATCTGGCAGCATTTCCACTGAAGTGTAACGCAAGCATAGCATTTGACAGCCGCTGCTTTGTTGTTTCAACTCAACGGTCAACTGTGTCAAAAGTTTGTTCGAAAACGGTGAGCGTGCGCGTTTTCACGAAATATTTTTACCTGCGAATTATATTAAGAAACTACCAAAACAGCTTCCAAAATATTTTATTTTTCTACATTCTACAGACGCGAACTTTTAATTAAAGTGATAAAAGTGTGTTACGTTGAAGAAGCATAGTGCAGTTATGTCGGCGGCCGCGTTGTCCACCTTGGCGACATTTGACGACATACGTCGTTGCATACAAGTTTTAACTGACGGCACTGCAGAGGAAGGTAAGTTAATAACTTCATCAAACTTTAAATAAAACAATAAATTTTTGTTATTAGAATTTCTACGCGTACTGCGTCTACAAGAGCAATTTCGTCAGGAATCCTTGGATACTGCAAAAGAAGCACAACGCATACAAAAAGAACTCGATGCTTCGTTGGAGTCAATGGCCGATTTGGAAACTAAGTTGTACCATGCACGCCGCCTGCTCGAGGTAGAGAGTAAATTGCGTCGCGAGGCCGAACATGAACGTGACCAAATGGAGAAAAAGATAATTGCTGTAGCTGATTTAGTGCAAAAGGACAATAATATAAATAATGAAACACGCGACAAGCTAGCCTTTCTCAACACGCTGCCACGCAAGCGAAAATCCATGAACCGTGTTGTTGAGGAAAAATACGGCAATGACATTAACTCGACAGGTTCATTTCTATCCGATCTATCCATTACACAATCGGAGGATGATTTTCTTGACGTACGCCCCTCCACCGGTTGGCAAAAGCATCGTCCTTCGCTGCCTAAAAATCAAATACCTTGTGTTGGTGGCAAGCGTTCGCGTGTTAGTGGAGCTGGCCTGCCATCAACACCGGGCGCCACCACAAGGCGCTCAACCACACGACGCAGCGGCACTGGCGTACAACAACATACAATGGATGTGATACCTGGTGCCGATCGTATATGTGCTACTACAAAGGTGACTATACCACAAGATGGGAATGGTGCTATACGCGCTGAATCGACCATTGAGTCAATGCCAGCCATACCGACTACTACCACTGTCGCTGTGGACAAAGAAGTTATTCCGGACGAAGCTGCTTGCACCACACCTACAAACTCGCCATTTAAAGAAGCTACTGCTCCACCAATCACGCCGATGACGGCAATTAAATGTGCACCATCTATCAATATGTGTTCTCCACAAGTGTCCAGTCTGCGTGGTCAGTTGATGCGTCAGCACAATTTCGCCTCGCGTACTTTCATACGCACCGACACTTGTACGCATTGCCAAAAGAAGTAAGATGCTTGTACGAAATATATGTAAATAAACTTGTTAATTTTGCATTTCAGAATACGTTTTGGTACAGTTGGTGTGCGCTGCCGCGATTGTCCAGTGCGTTGTCATGCAGATTGTCGTATCGCATTGACGGTAAGCTGTGTTCCGCAATCAGGCACGCCAACCATCAAAGGCATGATGGGCTATATCAGCGATTATGCACCGAACGTGTCACCGATGGTACCAGCACTTATTGTGCACTGTGTAAACGAAATTGAGTCACGTGGTCTCAATGAGGTTGGTATCTATCGTGTGTCCGGTTCGGAGCGTGAAGTAAAATCACTGAAAGAGCGTTTCTTGCGCGGCAAAAGCACGCCACATCTGGGCAATATTGATGTGCATGTGCTTTGTGGCTGTGTTAAAGATTTCTTACGTTCCTTGCGTGAACCGCTCATACCAACTAATTTATGGAAAGATTTCTGTAATGCAGTGCAGCAGCCAACCGAAACTGAAATACAAAAGGATCTTTTCAAGGCTATCGATGCGCTGCCACAGGCAAATCGCGATTCGCTAGCATTCTTGATTTTGCATTTCCAGCGGGTGGCAGAGTGTCGTGAAGTTCTAATGCCAATCGATAATATCGCTCGTGTATTTGGCCCAACCATTGTTGGCTATTCGTCGGCCGATCCCGATAGGCATGCCATATTCACAGAGGTGTACATGCAGTTCACCACAATGCAGAATTTGTTGAAGATTTCGGGCGATTATTGGGCGCAATATGTTTCATTAGATGCAGACAAGGAGAATAATCAGACAAATGGTTCAACTAATACCATCTTGCGCACGCCGAGCCGCAATAAAGAGTCGCTGTATTCATTATATGGTGAGTAATAATATTTTGCGCCTGCAATAAATGTGGAATTTAAGATTTTTTTAATTTGCAGCTACGCCACTCAAAAGCACACTAAAAAAACGGAAATTTCACGCTACACCACCCTATCCGTATAAAAAATGAAAAACCTTAATTATAATAATTATGAATTACCGTCAAAGCATCCGTCGCAAATACTTTACCTTATACTTATCATATATTGCACATTTGCATTTGTAATTTATTATTTATAATAGTTTGCCATCTCTATATAATTGGTTTTTACTTGGTTTTCTTAAAAAATCTTGTTAACATATCTTATTTAACCCATTAGCACTTTAAACTTTACGCTCGCATTGAATTAAATACTTTTACGTTACAATTTTGAATCCATTTTGGAGTATACATATATATTATTTGCCTATCACTTTACCCCACTGTACTTAAATTCTTATACATATAAATATGTAAATTTCGCGCTTGAATAAGCAACGGAAATGGTTATGGGATACTTAATACTAAAAACAAATGAAATTTTATGTTTTTTCACAACTTTTTGATAATTTTTACAAACTAGCAAACAAAAAAAAACAAACAAAAAATCGCCAGAACATGGACATTTATTTGAATAAGAAAAACATTTTTTACAATAAAAATTCGAATGTTGAATATTTCTGAAGTAAATTTTGGTTAATATTTTGTATTTCAGTAGTTTAAGAAAATATGGTTGTCTAAATTATTTGCGCTATGCCAGGGTATGTTCAGAATTTCATTAGCTAAAACCAAAACCTTTGGAACAGAACAAAATGTGGTAATTATGGCTAAGGTCGACATTTTTGTGACGCTGACAACTCCTCAATAGAAGTGTACAAAAAAATTGACTGTGCATTAACTGCGTAATCTTTTTAAATAAATATTGATCTACATAACTTTTAATTTGCTTAGGTAGCAGCAACAGTGTTGTTTTGTTTTAAATTTATTTCATTCGAAAGGGGTATATGCTCTGTCAAACTACGAAGGTACATAAAATTGTTTACACTACACGGCTGGGTTGTATTTTATCTAATGCTGTTGCTTGTTCAAAAATATTGGAAAACAAAGTTTCTGTACGATTTTTACTGACCTCACTGTATGTGCCTCTCGGGCAACTCACGACAGAATATAATAATCTAAAAGTGTGTGCAATTACTGAAATCGCAATAGTGTTAATGACATAAAATTCAGCATTTATGCTAATAAAAATATTAACGATTAGTGATACGTAGGACCAAATATTAATGGAACTTAAAGGGACTTATTCCCAAAACTTTTCAGGCTCCCCTCGTATGTATTTTGCTAGTTATTCAAACTTACTTGGCGGAGGTGCTTCTTCCCTTGTACATATGTACATACATCTGCTGCGATCGTGTGAAGCACTCACCAACTCACACACGCACAAACACGTACACGCGCATGTATTCACCTTATCAAGCTAAGAAACCGGCATTTGACCAACCAATTTGTCATCTCATTTCTTCGCTTTCAATACCAATTGGAAAACACACGATCAGCGTAAATTCTATTCATTCTCGTGTGCTCTCGCAGCACGCAAAGCATTAATAAAAAATCTCAAATAAAATTATTCCGTTTCCAGTCTTCGTAGCGTAAGAAAGTCACTGCTTAGGTATATCGGCAAATCTAATAAGAACTAAATACATTTCTGTTGCAGGGGGTGTGAAAATCAATAAAACTACATACATATTTAGTATAAAGATGGCGAACATTGCAAAACTTTTAGCTGGACGCGCTCAATATGTACTAAAAGTGGCAGCAAAACAGTCACAGCTGACGCCGCGTTTCTTTGCATCAGGTTAGTTATGATTTAACAAAAGTCCTCCGCATTATATTTGGGTTCTATATTGCGAAAAGCCTAGAATTTGGACTTTGGATACGTTTATATTTATGTAAATATGTACATATGTACATATGTGCACAGTGGAAAAATGTACATACCAATGTATGTACATGCATACATACATACATATGTACATATGTATGTAGGTTTTTTGTACCGCATTGTGTCTACATATTTCCATTGCTAAAGTTGCAGTTTAAAATTGAAGTTCAAGATCTTTTATTAAAGGGGGTGTGTGCGCGAAACTTTGCAACATACATAAGAAGTATGTATTTATCGTTTTTATGCTAAATTCCTGATTGCGCAATAATGACAAGTGTCGCGGTTTAATTTACTTAGTTTATCGCTATGTGCTGCTCTCCGTTTGTTTTTTTGACGTGGTAGGAGATTCGTTTGCCAGAGCTGCTACGGTTGTGACGAGTAATGAAACATACCTATGTACATATGTACATACATACATACATACATACATACATACATATGACAAAACAACATACAGTGTAAGTTGTTTTGAACTTGTTTCCTATTAAGCGTCAATTGAAATGGATTGATATATCAGTAACAAGCGTTCGAACCTGAAAGCAAGCAGTCAAGAAAACAGCCATAGGGTCCCGATCAGACATACGGGGTAACTGAGAAGGATGAGTCCATACATCACCTACTCTGCATTATGAAAGTCTCTGCGTTATGCAGTACAAAAAAAAAAACGAAAATTAACGGGAATCTGTATAAAATGTTGGTTAGATCAAAATTTAAAAAAAATTGTCAAAAACCAACCGGAATATTTAGCCACTTCATATTTGCTTATTATTATGCTAAATTGGAATGAGATACTAACATAAAGTTAAACTAATTGCGAACTGATCGGATAGAAATATAAAACATAAAAAAGATGTTGATTTGTTAAAAAATCGATGAGAAAGGTTTCGTAATAAACTATGCTGCGCCGGGAACCAGTAGGATGCAGTGGATGAAGCTGCATACCTGCCAGAACGCCGCACGGTGACTGGATGCCCGCTGATGTTGCCTGAGGAACATCTCAACCAAGAGGTCAATGTGTGCCGCGTTAAGGAGCACAACCTCATGCTCAGCAAGCAGTTCCTTGCTGGGTGTCACCGCTCGGGGCATCTGCTTGCAGGTGGAGCTACCCCCCAGGCACATCAAAAGGCATCTCTTAGAACTGAAGGACGAGATCCAGCCATATATAATGCAATCGCTGGATCCGGCGGCATACCGGCGAGTCTTAAGCAACATCCACAGAGAGACAGTCACTACCACCATTGACTCTCACCAGGCAAATGCTGTTATTGGAGTCCAACCACCACCTGTAGCAGACGAGCAGTCCCTGCTGCCCCGCGAGTCCCGCGTCACTCTGGCACAATTGCGATCTGGATACCGTATTGAGCTCAACTCCTACCTATCCAGAATTAACCCTGACATACCCAACACATGTCCGGCACGTGGAGATTCTCCGCATGATAACAATCACCTTTTCACATGCCCTCTCAAACCCACTCATTTAACCCCCCCTCTCCTTCTGGTCCAAACCTGTCGAAACTGCACGTTTCCTGGGCCCCCCTGTAGTACATATCAATAACTCTGCACCTAACACTTTTACTTCTCTCCCATACCATTTGCAAAATCATTCATGGTTTTTTTTTTGCAGCCACCAACTTGGAATTCATTAAACGTGAAGTGGTTGGGGAGAAGAAAAATGTCGCTGTCATCACATTGAACCGCCCCAAAGCGCTCAATGCCCTGTGCAACGGTCTAATGAATGAACTGAGTCAAGCGATCGGAGAATATGAGATTGATAGAAGCATTGCTGCAATTGTCATCACCGGCAACGAAAAGGCCTTCGCAGCTGGCGCCGATATCAAAGAGATGCAACCGAATACCTATGCTGATTGCATTATGAATAATTTCCTGAGTGGCTGGACAAGTGTGGCACGCTGTCAGAAGCCCATTATTGCCGCTGTAAATGGTTATGCTTTGGGTGGTGGCTGTGAATTGGCCATGATGTGCGATATCATTTACGCGGGTGAGAAGGCGAAATTTGGACAGCCTGAAATTGCTTTGGGTACCATACCCGGCGCTGGTGGTACTCAGCGTTTGACACGCGTTGTTGGCAAATCGAAGGCTATGGAAATGTGTCTGACCGGCAATATGATATCGGCGACTGAGGCGGAGAAATTGGGTTTGGTGAGCAAAGTCGTGCCCGCCGATCAGTTGGTGAATGAAGCTGTTAAGTTGGCTGAGAAGATTGGCACACACTCAGGTCTGATTGTGCAGCTGTGCAAGGAGGCTGTGAATACGGCGTATGAAACTACATTGCAGGAGGGTTTGAAATTCGAACGCAGAACATTCCACGCAACATTCTCTACGGTGAGCGGAATATGATTTCTTTTTATTTTACACATTTTTCCTTTTAATAATTTATTTTCAATCGATTTGCAGGAGGATCGCCAGGAGGGCATGACTGCCTTTGTCGAAAAGCGTCCAGCAAATTTCAAGAATAACTAAAGTAGCAAGCTAGAAGCAATGTTTTTTGGACTGAAAATTGATTTAAATGCCTTGAATTGCATGCCAGAATTTGCATTTATAACTGTTATGTTTAAGAGTAAGGGTTTAATTTGTTGATAAAAGTTTTGATTTTTAAAGAACGTCTTTTCTTGCTTTTTTGTAGTAAAATACTTAATGATATAAATAAAAACAAATAAAAATTTTTGCATACAAATATATTTACAAAAAAAACTTATGCATGCCCTTACATTTTTTTTTTACGAATTTTTGAAAAGTCAAAAATATTTATAGCATTAAGTTTAACGAAAAATGTAACCGTTTATCTTCACCATATTTGAACTAACCTTCGCTGTTCTTTGAGTTCTGTATGACTCCACTAAAATGGCGGTGCGATATATAGGGAAATCATATCATTTGATTTGTAATAGAAAAGAATGTAGTCTCCGAAATGTGATGATATTTTAATTACACACTTTGTGAGTGTTGGTTCAATACTTAACTATGAAGTGAACAATTTTAAATCCGGTAAAAAAAAATGAGTTTTCGTTGGCGAGAGTATTCTGACTGAGATGATTTTGATGGATTTTGATGTGATCGAAATGATAAATTTCACAGATGAAGATGAGGCTGACAATAGTAAAGAAGAAAATAATGTAAATATGTACATATGTATGTATATCTAAACTCGACTCAACCCTAGCAGTTTTATTGGAAAAATTGACGTGATTGGAGTGCGAGACCTCGAAAAAGTAACACAACCTCGAGTAGCACGATGTGCAAATCGCGGAAGACACCCTGCCGTAAGGAGCACTTTAGTTTCATTTGCAATCACTGCACTGATGCAGATGAAGAAAAATGTGGCGATGAAATGGACTCAGACTAATTTGAATATGAGATTTTTTGACAACCGAAGGTGAGTTTGATTTTTGAATGAAAACAGTGATATACCACAATACCACAACAATACCGGGTTACTGAACATTTCAAAGTATTTCCTAGCAATTTCAACACTCGACTTTTAGGCTGTCAGTACTAACTCTCTCTCTCTCTCTCTCCTGCAATAACTACCAAATGCAGGCGCTTTTCACCAATGCCCCACAGAGCTTTCATTCACGTAATCAACTCTTTGTATACTTTTCCAACTGTTTACACTTGTTATCAACCCTACAGTCCTGCCAACGTCTCCAGTAAATTGTCAAGTGTATATCCCGCTACCCACCCACAAATACATACAATACAAAAATCGTATGCTCCCAACAATGAAGCGCAGAATTACACACATACACACTCACCACACATTTTCATGATAACTGTTGGCTGTTGGTTGTTGGCTGCTCATGAAAAACTGAAGGTAAAAGAAAACAGTTGGAAAAGCTCTCGCAACGATTTCAGTACTTTTCATGTTTCCGGAAAATATTGTACTGTAACTGTAGAAAAACGCACGACCGGTGGCTCTGCTGCAATTCAAGCAAACGAGCACACACACACACGCATGGTAAGAGGAGTTGTGCGAACGTTGCTACAATTAAATAATATTTTACTAACACACCCACGCGCTGTGTGGTTGATACGAGTAAAGTGAAAATTTAGTATAGTACATAGTATATGGAAAGCCAAAACAAAAAGTTGTTTTTAAATAAATAATAAATAAATAGAAAATAAAAAAGGTTGTAGAGAGTTTTTGGCGGTTTTCGTTGCAAGTCATAAAAAACGATAAGAAGGGAGAGCACATAAAATACCACAATACATGCATACATACATACATAAAGCAAATAGTAAATACATACACAAGCAAAACGAAAAATTTCAAGCGCAATTTCCAGTTTTCATTTTACAAATTTATGCAAAATTGCATACTGCGCTGTTCGCTGTTCGTGTTTGTGTGGTGCAAAACAGCTGTGGAAAGGTTAATTTCATTAACACCGTTATGTGAAAACGTAAGTGCGCGTTAACTGTTACATACTCGTCGTATGTATGTATGTACATATGCGCTCGCGTTGGTATGCCGTTATGTGTGTACTCGTATTCGTATGTGTGTCTTCGTCCTCTAAAATTGTTGGAAAATCGCTTGTGAGGATGTGTGTATTTTTTGGTTTTGTAATCAGACGCAAAAAAGAATTTAAAACATAATTTTGCCTAGCATAACAAAATAATTTAAATTTTAAATAATGCCAAATTTTTTTTCAGATTTAAACATACATATAATAATACAAAATAAAAAGTTTGAAAAATTAGTGCAAACTAAAACAATCGACAGCAGCTCCTGCACACAGCCACATACAAAAAAAGCAAAATCAGAATGGATATTCTAACACAAATTCTAAATATGAATGCTGGTGGCGCGTATGGCGGTGGCAAGGCAGGCGGCGCCTTTGATCCACTTACGTTCGCCATGAAGCCTCAAGTGGTAATACGTGCCCTATGTTGGGTAAGTTTGACGTGGAAAGTTATATTTACATACTTTACATATGTATATACAAATTTATATACATACATACGCGCATGCACACATATGTATATACATATATACATACATACATACAAATGTCAGTACTGCATGTTTGAAAACGCATACACCTTTTTGATACTTTTCAGCCATTCTAAATCACAAATATGTACATATGTATGTATGTATTTCCAAAAATATTTTGAGCGGCATAATGTTTTATCCCTTAAATAGTTAAATTATTGTAACAAAAATGTCTTATTGGGTGGTCACCAAAAGGCGTTCGGTAATAGCATGCAGTACTCTACGTTAACCACTACAGTTCCGCTCGTTTATTGGAGCTAGTTAAAAAAAAAAAACAGTATATTTCACATAAATGAACAGCTGATATACACAAGATACAAATACGAGGCACAGTTGCGCTCATAAATCAAAGTTTAAAACATTTTCGAAAATTTAAAAAAATTCAACAAATAAAAGAAAAAATATCACCACAGTGTCTAACTTTTTAAAACGAATTTCTAGAATATATTCCAGTAAACAGTTTTGGACAAAATCAATCCGAATATTTACACACGTGAAACTTACATTTTATCATAGTAAAACTGAATAAGCTACGAAACTGCGAATTCGAAAACTTTCTAGAAATTCGGTTTAAAAAGTTTGAAATGTTTATGATTTTTTCTCTTTTGAATTTGTTGAATTGCTAAAATTTTCTAGAAAAAACAATTTGTTTAATTAGACTAACATAGTTTTGCTTTATAGAATTAATTATATTAACAAAAAAAAAAAAAAATTAAAATTCAACAGAAAAATTTTTATAAATTTTTTTCCTGAATTTGTTGAATTTCTATAAACTTTTTGGAGAGTTTTAAAATTCGACTTATATGATTTATGTTATAGAATTAATTATATTAATTAAGTAAGGAGATAAAAAATTTCCAAACCTTTTCAATGCATTTGACTATTATTTTTTGAACACAAGTTTGTGTCAAAATAATATGTAGAATAATATGTAGAATATATTTTGTTATTTACAATAATTATTTTAAAAATATTTTCATTTTATTTATTAAAATAAAAATTTTTTAAAATTAAAAAAATTATATACAAATTGTTATGGGTGCAAAAATGTGCATATAAATTGTTTTTAACTTTTGGCACTTGCCCACACCTTCATATTTTTACAGTAAACCCTTCATAAAAATTGTTTGTCATATTTAAAGAATTTATTTAATTTTTTCTTGTCGCCCAAAGTGTTGATTTAGAAAAACGAACCATTTCGGTGTGCCGCTCTTTGTTTCTATTTAGTGACCTTTGCTCCAATAACTAAGATCAATTTCTAAATCAATTTGCGGATATCTTTTGTTTCAAAATCTCTAAAAAATTTATATTCATCCAGTACCTCATAATTTCAGGTATCAGAGTTAGGAATTTTAACATAATATCGTAGCATCTTTGAAAACAAGAAAAGTTTAAGAACAAGATCCTAAAAAAATGTTCACATTCCACGAAAATAATTCCAGTTTTTCTCAATACCAACTTCAGCACAAAATTTTGTCCCTTGTGTGAAAGCTCTAAGCTTTTGTCTAATCGCCCTGTATAAGTTTTGTCATGATTAAGGCACTTTACGAGCTAGATGGCTCTCAATTCAAAATAGGAGCTTTTTCCGATTTTAGACTGTGTAAATTTTGTGATAGACATTGGTAAAATTTTATAAACTTTCTGATTTTTCTTTTTATCTGCTTTTCGTACTGAAAATTTTATAACAATACCCCGTAGAAGAAGTTATTGGCTCTTCAAAGTTATTGGCTCTTCCAAGCGTGAATCGTGTTAATTTTCACCAGAATAGGAAATGTTTCAAAATTTTCATACTTAACTTCCTTAAGATCGTTTTCACATTTTTAAAACTTCTCTATTTGAAAGTAGATGTTCTCAGTTATCTGGGCACCAAGGTTCATGCCATCTCAGATACTGTTCATTGGAAGTGGAAGCTTTAACTTTTCGGATGTCGTCTCTTGGGATCTACTTCGATTTGATGATGTATTTTGCGCAGCAACTCATAGGTATACTGATAGTATGATTTCTTAAACAATTTTTGAATATTTTTTGTTTAAAACTCACTAAAAATTTTATATGTGTTCGATAACTCGTAACTTTCGCTATCATCTTTGGATGATTTCTTTTTCGCACTTCCTTTGAAACTTCCCTCGTGGACTCCCTGAGAATCATGAAAAAAATCAGTGCACATTGCAAAACTTTTCTTGAGTGTCCAAGAAAAGCAATAAGAAATTAATCCTTTGTACTTGCCACTGAAAACCTCCCTGAATTTCTTATTTAAATATATCAATGTTCCTTGCATAAAATACAGAATTTTATGGTATTTATTACATTTATTATATTTACAGCTGTTAGGCTTAACTTAATGTTCTGTCATATCTTTGCTTAGTCAGTCGTAGGCATGTGTGACATGACTTGTATGCCATTTGCACCCCTTGTGTTGCCCAGCTGAGCTTGCCAGATTTGTCGTCCATTCGAACAAGGACATACAAGCCTATTCAATTTATAACGTTTGTCTTTGTCATTACTTGCTGCCATCCAAGTGCTTTATTTATACTTGAAATAAACCCATGCATATAGCTACATACATACCATCCCTTCAAATTCACGTCTCTGTGTATATTTTATATTTTTCCAAACTAACCACTCACCCACACATCTCTGTAACGGAAATATTTTGCAGCCATCAGCTGCACATTTGTTTGTGTCCGCTTCAAATACGTATTTGTTGTTGTCGTTGTTATTGCATAAGTCCTATTTTGCGTTGAGCTGTGCTTCCAGTCATTGTTCTTATTAGCACAACAATGACGCGCATTCTTTCTAACTATTTCCACATTCGATGATTACAACACTGAATTACTTTTTCCATCTATCTATTATTCGTCGTAGTGCATTTACTGCATTTGTTTATGATTTTTACTTTCCTCATTGGATTTTTGTGCTATGTAAGTATTTGTGTAATAGCAATTTTTAATATCCATTATGTGCTTGCACTTTCATATTGCCCGTCAATTTTTAATTCAATCTATTCAATCTAAATTCTAGTCTATAGCCATGATTGCACAGTCGCCGCCGCCTACTCGTTAACATTTCTTTGTAAACTTGGCCTTGACGATAGCAACAAAAAGTGTAGTAAATTGATAGTTGTTGCTGCATTTTAAATTGGGTCACCATACGTTGACTCCGTTCATAACCTTCATCTTTGCTGCTTTTTATGACGAATGATTCATTAGGTTATGTATGCATGGGTGTAGAGGCGTCATTGACGCCGCCATTTTTGTATTTTTTGTAATTAGACTTTTTAGAAAACTTTTGTGTATACATTATACCTATATTATATTACGAAAAGGATATACATCAAAATTTCATATTTTGTGCTAAATAAAAAATAAACTGCATGCAAGTGCAAGTTTCCAAGACCATAATTTCAAAATTTTTACAAAAAACAATCGGGATTTTCAGCCACTTATGCCACAAATATGTAATGAAACACATTTTGAATGTTGTAGAAAAAACATCATGTGGTCAGTGCTTTGAGTCACTGTATATAGAGTTGCACCCTTGAAAAGCAAAACATGGGTTAGTAATATTATTTCAGTTTTAATATCGTTATCGATATTGTTTTCGTTGTTTTTTAATACCAGTGTTTGAAATTTTCCTTTTAGATCTGTTAGCTAATATGTGAAATCTTGTGAATTTCTCGAACAGTTCATTTAAAGAAAACACATTTTCAATCATCATTGCTACTTTTCATAACTAATATCAAGTCAAATAAGAATTTCTAAATCAAAAACCCATGTATTTTATCCTAACAATTTTTATTAAGAATATGTTATTGTTTGTTTTTTTTTAAGTACGTTAGTTTACTTTGACGCTTCGTATTGAAAAATTATTTATTTTCATTTAAAAATAGTCTATCAGAAAATATGTACCTAAAAATTATGAATTTCATATCACTCATACGCCCCGTCCCTTTGAGTTCAGAGGTTGTGTCATATTTAAAGCGTATTCATACCATATGTGGAAAATTTCGTTTAAACAACCATAAACATTTTATTTCATGAAAGTTAACCACCCACACATACACGTACATATGTACATATATTAACTACACTAATACTTATATGAGCTTATTTTTTTTTTATATTTCTGCAGTCTTATGTTGTCCTCTATTTCAAACACGTTTCCTGATACTATTTTCATTGTTCGCATTCACTTTTTATGCTAATGCATGGACATACTTTTTTGTTTCTACTTTTTTACTTCCTTGCAAATAAATTTCAACTATCCAATAAAGGCATACCATGAAAGCTTCGTATACGCAATACTCGTAATCGCTGCACGAGCGCATTTTGCTTTCATTTTCGTGATATAGATATACATATCTACATACAAACATATTTGTAACATACATGCAGATGTATGTATGTATGTTCGTGATTTTGCTCAGACGAGTGAGTCGGTGGTCTGCTTCACTTTGTGCCCGTTTCCTTACCTATGTTACGATTTACTTCCTACTACTTATTGTAAGCAGAAAGAATGTCTAAATAGCAGCAACAATAAATAGGACAAGATTTTTTTGCTACTTACAAAAATGTACTATATATATAATATATATGTATATATATATGGCGTAGTGGTATGCCCACCACCACGACTTTGCGTCACATAACAATGGTAATAATAGTGGAGGTGGCGGCGTTAACGCCATTGCCAACCACAAGCGGGAGAAAACGATTGGGCATTGTGTGGGCGCTTTGGGAAAGAAGAAAAACGATGAGGAAAAAATCAAAAATCAGAAAGGGGAAAAACCCGCAAAAGTAAGTGACCGTTGAATGATGAACAGTAGGCGATTTAGCGGATTGAATAAGTTGGGGGTTATGTGGTCGAAAGAGTCCAGCCGGATGGTAGTTATTTGCATTATTGTGCGAAAAGCTATTAGTTATTGATGTATAGGAATGTCTGCATGCTCGTGACGTATAGATATCAGCATCAGATTGTTTGGTGTGTGGTTTGTACATAAATTCATTATTTTAGATATTGATACTTTGGCTAAAGTAGCACTCGATAATTAACAATAGCGCTGGAGTGAAACGAAAGGCAAAAAAAGTTAATAAAAAACTAAGATAACTAACTCTTCCAGTTTTAGATGGATATCGCTCAAGTTGCATGAAAATATATAGACGGGGTGTTTACCAAAGTGAAAAGGATATTTTTAAAAATAAGAATATGAGAAGGCTTTTGTCAAAATTGTATATGGGGTATTCCATACAAAATTTGCCACCAATATTTTTTTCGAGTTGAACATTTTTTTTTCTTGTTCTGCGAAGCTTACCGGAGCGCGACTGGTTAAGCCGCAAGCCGCAATTCAAAAATTCTTTGCTTTGTATGTATACAGTTTCCCATCATCAAATTTTACCAGCGTTTAGAAAAATATTTTGTTCTTATTATCCAATAAAATACAAAAAAAAAGTCTAAATGTAAAAAAAGTGTATTTGTTTATTATTTTCGATTTTTGTTGTTAAATAATTAATTGAACTTAATTTTAATATACTTCCAATTGATATAAAAAATACGTATTAAATATGTTTGCCTTAATATCCAAAAAAGATATTCAACCCGAAAAAAAATTTTGGTGGCAAATTTTGTATGGAATACCCCATATACAGTATGTGAAAAATAGCGATACGACATTTTGACTAATTTTGGCTGATCTTCTTTTATTTGTTTTTTGTTTGTTATTTTTTTTTATAAAAGTCTAGCTCTTATGTAACAAATACGTATAAATCCACTTTTCCAATTTTGTAGAAAAAATAGGAAAATTATACAGAATTTAATCAAACTTTCAAACTTTTTAATTCGACATTTTATAAATATTAAAAGTATGGAGTTTTATAGCGCTTTAAATTTTAATATTATAAAGTGCAATTCTCAAAGAGCTAGAAATTTCCTTTGATTTGTGATAATTTATCGCGGGTTGTATCATACGTTTTTTCTATACGAAGTACGTTCGACATTCTTTTTTGTATGGAAAAGAATGTGTGACAACGTCAGCAAAAACAAAACTATCAAAAAACAACAGACATTTTTATTGTACAGTTATCCTATCTAGTGTTGCCGATTTGTATTGATAAGTGGGGTGGGGATGATGTGAGTTTACCTCAACCATCTCAGTTCGCCAAAATCGAGTCAATGAAAGTTATAAAATGGCAACATGTTGGCATTTCTTGCCATACTTTGTTGTCAAATAAAAAATCAAAATACCATTTTCTAGGCTGAACTGGAAAATCCGAAGCGGATCTTGATACGTGGGACAACACACATTTTAACTATTGTTGCGTCAGTCGATTAGTGTCTTCTCTATTGATTCATTTTCATTAAAACAAAAGGAACAAATAATGGGGTGGTCCATAAAAAATTGAAGTTGGAATGTTATTTATTCACCTATATCGCCAAAAACAATACACGAATTTTTTGTTTGTTTTTGAAATTAAGAAATAAATATTTAGAAATCGTGCTATGCGCTCAAAGTTTCCCTTGTATACATATATATTGAATGCCGAAACAATTTTTTAGTAGAAATGGTGTATAATCCTTAACTCAATTTCGCTTCAAGAAATATCCGATTGAAAATGATTGATTTTTAAGGATTATATATCATATCTACGAAAAAATTGGACCACCCTTATGTACTATCAATCAGTGCACCCGGGCTCAAGTTCACTTAATTTTTTTCTAATAATTAAATGTATATTCACTTAGAAAACCTCACTCCAAGTCAGCTTAAAAAACTACAAAGCCTTAAACTATTCGCAAACATTTGCTAGTCAATTTCAATAACCAAGTTTTATATTGGGTTTGAGTGTAATAAAAATAAATTGCTTTACCTCAAAACGGACTGCGCTAGGTGTCAGTTTTCCCTTTAGTGTGTGTGTGTGTGTGTGTGTATGAGCAGAAGGTAGGTCAAGGCGCGATAATCAAGGAATACTCAATATTCAATTCCTAAGTGACTAAGTACGAATGGTCGAGTGACATTTAAGTATCGTTTGCGAAGGTCAAAATATTGTAAGTTGACGATAGGAATTTGTGCGACTTATGTACATATGTACATATGTACTTATATACACATAGCTTGTAAACTGAATGCTTGAAAGATGATACGTCATCTAGAGAATTAATTAAAGTGCTAATAGATTTACTTGTTGCGGGAGCTATCAAAATAGAGCTACATATAATGGGTAATAAATTAATTACACATTAATTACTCCTCATTTTCATCACCTAATTAATCTCAAATTCTTTACATATATATTGTAATCTAATATACGTGAGTACAATCAGTGCGCGAAATATATATTTTCATATAATTTTCAAGGTTCACAAATTCCCAGTCATATTTCTTTTCCAGTCTATTTACAATGTGACAAAGAATTTTTTGATTGAAAATTCTTTCAACTACTTGCATAATAATTACCACATTCCATCATACAATATTCTCACAAGCACATACACACACAAACAAATGTCCACTATATTATTTTTCAATATTTACCCTTTTATTTTTCGTTATGCTTTCAGCTCTTTTCTATCGTTGTCTTCGGTTGCATTTCCTCGGAGGGTTGGCGCACCGACGAGAATGGCAAGGAAGTGTGTCTGTACAATGGCGATGGTATGGCGTGTAAATATGGCAATACAATTGGTGTATTCGGTTTTCTAGCATCGATGGGCTTCGTCGTTGGTGAGTACCTATTCGAACGTATGTCATCGGTGAAGAGTCGGAAACGGTATGTGATGGCGGATATGGGATTTTCAGGTAAGTTGAATTGACTTCATTTGCATAAATGAAATGTCGATTAGAAGAGAATGGGTGGGAAAAAGAATTAACTAAAAATCTGTGTAATCTCTTAGCTTTCTGGGCTTTCATGTACTTCATTGCGTTCATATATTTGTGGTCGCAATGGTCGTCGTCACCTATGCCACCAGGCGGTATTGGCGCTGGCAATATGCAAGCGGCCATTGTTTTCTCATTTTTCTCGATTTTTGTGTGGGTGAGTAAAGTAAACAGTACAAAAAAAAAGGTTATCGATAGTTCATTTTATAAAAAGTACCACAAATGATAGGAAACAAAATTGCGCATACCGTGCTGAGGGCAATTTAAAGTGACGTAATAATAGCTAGATCATGTGAGAGCAAACAAAAAATTCGAAACAATGAAGAGGAAGGAGCGCGCAACCGACAGAACGATTGAGAGTTTTGTTAGAATTCGTTGTGTGAAATAAAAGAAAAATACTTTTATTTTGTCACTGAATGAATGAATGCTCGCAAATTGACAAAGAGAAAACTAGCGGTTCGCGGAAGGCGCAATCATGTATTCTAACATTTTTGAATACGTTCTATGTTCTGCACACAATGGCCTACAAAACTGCATACTTTAATATTTTATAAAAATTCGAATTAAAAAGTTAAACATTTTGGAAACAAATTTTTAAAATTTGTCAAAGTTTATAAAATTTCTAGAAAGTTTATGTGTGCTAAAATTTTTTTTAAACTTGCTACATATTTATAAAATTTCTAGAAAGTTTACCAAAATAACCGGATTATAAAGATAAGAATTTGAATAACAATTTTTTTAAATTTGTAAAATTTTTATAAATATTCTAGAAAGTTATTATCTGGATTAAAAAGTTAAAAATGTTGATTACACTTTTTTTAAACTTGTCAGATTTTTATAAATTATCTAGAAAGTTAAAACTAAAAATTTGGTTATACAATTTCTAGAAAGTTTACATAAATAACCGGATTATAAAAATAATAATTTTGATGAAACATTTTTTAAATTTGTAAACTTTTACTAAATTATCTAGAAAGTTAATATTCGGATTACAGGGTCCAAATTTTATTGACAGTTTTTTTAATTAAAATTTTTGTTGACAATTATTTTAAATTTATTATATTTTTTATAAAGTTTTTGAATTTGTAAAATTTGTATGAGTTATCTATAAAGTTAATATCTGGATTCAAATTAAAAAAATTTGTTGACTTTAATATTTATAATTTTTCTGGAAATTTCGAAACTTTAACATATGCGGTTTTATTGCAAATTAACTATATTTTATTAAAAAGTAGTAAATTAATAAAGTCACATTGGTAGAAGCTATCACTGATTTTTTGAGAACATACATTTATATTAAAAACCTGATATTTGTACCTAATTTTATCAATTATTCACTATTTTTAATTTTTTTCCATAGGCTCTCTGCGCCTTCCTCGCCTATAAACGCTTCCTTATCGGCGCTGGAGACGAATTCACATCAGCCTTTGAAACAGATCCAGCGAACGTGGTGCATCAGCAGGCATACACCAGCTACTCGGTGGATAACGAAAATGATCAGTATAGTACGTCGCCGTTTAGTGGACAGCAACAACAACAAGGTAGTTAACAATAAATTTCAGTGGAATTGGTTGCAATAGCAAATATTGTTTTTTTTTTGTTTTGTTTTTTTATTATCAAATAGGCATGGAGCAACAAGGCATGGAATATCAACAGCCCACCTATTAGAGCAATAGCAAATTTATTACAAGCAGTTTAGTAGACTATCAAAATATGAGCAACGGTATCTGTTAAAGTTTGCCGTTTAGGCTCACAGAATTTGGCATTTTGATAGCATCGTTTGATTTCCGCAATAGGATACCAAAATGATTTTTAAAACTAAAAAAAAAAAACACACAGTGAAAAATAAACCGAAAACACCGATAACAAACATATACATACATACATACACTCATACATATGTAGACAAATATATACAACTGATATTAAATTTAAAAATATTTACAATACATTTACGAAAAACAAATTTGCAACTGCCTGCAAAGAAATGAGCTGTAGCTGCAGTTTAGTAAAAACAAGTAAGTAGACCCATTAGCAGCCGTACTGTAAAATTGTCCTCGTATTTATATGTAGGCGAAGTTAGATGGATTGGATTTGAAAGTAATAATCATTTTTGAAGTCCGATTTCTTTGTGAGAAATTGTGACAAATTTTGAGCAAAAATGTCGCACTACATCATTTCAAGTGGTTGGTTGTCTTGACTACAAGGATAATACAAACTAATCACAAAAAAGAAAAGAACTAAATCAAACAACAACAACAAAAATAATAAATGCAAACATCTGTAGTTGTAATTGCATAAATTTTTTAAGTGAATTTTATGTCGCATTTAAAATATAAATTTGCTGTGCAACGCTTTTGTGTAACCCGTGGAAAAGTAATAAAATGCTACTCGTAAAAAGGAAAACATAAAAAATTTGTAAAAAAAATGCTTGAAATGTTCTTGTGAACGAGCGCAAACGAAAGTAAATAAATAAATAAAAAACAGAAAACAATAATATAATATAGTTCTTAGTAAAAAAAAAAAATTGTTAATGACATTTATAGACGTATAGCAAAGAAACACTTATTAACTACAATCACAAATTCGTACATACATACATGCAGACATATTATTGCAGTAAGAAATTGTATGCTGATTATGTAACCTTTCGAAGCGAGCCAGAGATATATTAGTTATTGGTAAATAAACAGAGTTCATCCTACCCCAATGCATACAGAGACATTTGGAAAACTGCAAAAATGGCAGAACACAAACGAGTCAAATATAAATTTGCAAACAAAATATTTGAGAAACCCACATATGGTGTCGGGCATAATATAATAAACAGCCACTTATGATTATAAATTTTTTTATGATATTTTTTTAGAAGTATAGCTCATTCTATAGCATAAACTATACTCAGAAAAAAATTGTCAGCTAACAAAAGAAAGAAAAATGTGAATGAATTGGCGATAAAGAAAAGTTTACCATTTTTGGAGAAAACAGATTTCATTTTATATAGGATTTTATTAATTTTTAAGGAACCTTTACTCAATGGGGGGAAAATATCGAGATTTGAAGAAAAAAAATGTAGACATATTTGGGTAGGCAGTTTTACAGTCTTTTTAATTTTAGTATAGCAAAGTGCAAGTTTGAATTGGCTAGAAACTACCATTGCTTTTTTTATATATTTTTTTTTTAGTTTTGGACCTGAAAGCATTTTTTCCATATATCACATATACAAGTACATATTTGATGTGGCAGAAAATGTAGAATACTGTGTTATTAAAAATCAACAGTATTTTTTTTTAAATTATATGCGGTATTATTAAAAAAAAATTTGAAAGAACAAAAATTCACAAAATTATAAAGGAGGTAGTTTCTAATCATTTCAAACTTGCACTAAATACTAAAATTAAGTAACTTATAAAACTGCCTACACGAAAATTTTCAAAAAATGCAAACAACTTTTATAAATTTTGTATTTAAGTTTGAAACATTATAATATGATAATATTTATTTATTTAGAAAATATAACGATAAACAGAAGCTTTTATTGATAAAATAGTTCTGGAAAAATGTTTCAGATTTTTTTTAAAGAAAATATAATAGAATCAAGTACCCAGTTGGCGTTCTCATAAAAATTGTAATTCCATTTTTGGCATAGTTTCGTTTTGTTTACTAATTTAGTTAAACATTTATTTTGATTTAATCATAAACATTCCTCAACAATTGAATTCTCGTTTAAAAAAAAAATAAAAATGAAATAGAGTTACACACCACATACCATCATAATAATAAACAAGGACTTGAATCATGTTACAATTTTGTTGTATACCGTAAACCATAAATAAAAGTAAAAATAAAAGATGAACAATAAATAAATAATCAAAAATAATAGGTCAGTTCATACTTGCTGGTATCGCAATTTTTCGGACGCCCCGACAATATTTTCACGTACAGCTGAAACCGCTCGCAATAGCACATTTCGCATGAGCCGACGACCTATGTACATATATCTACTTACAGCACAGAATTAGTTTTGAACAAGCACACAATCGGAGCTAGTTCCACCGTTTTCCCCACAGTTATGATTTGTATACTCTTCTGTTGTACCCTGTTGCACACAGGCAAGTGTTAGTTGGCCTAATATTTTTAACAGAAATTCCCTAGTGACCAAATATATAAACAAATACTAACTAGTATTAGTATTTTAAGATATTAAGTAAATGCAATATTTAAAAATGAAATGCAATGAACGTTGTTTTTTACAGCTACATAAATATTGTTCGCGTAAATGTTTATTTATGTATGTAAATATTTATATAAAATACTATTCAACGAAAAAATCACTCTATGTTGCTAAAATTTGCTTAAATAAAGATGTAAATTGATATTAGAAAAAGGTCCTGAAACCCAAACTAAAAATTTCATAACAGTAAAAGTGAAGCAGCACAACAGCTGATGTTTTCATAGCCAAAATTTCAAGCAGTAAAAAGTTTAAAAGATTTTGCGTTATCGAAACAGTGAAAAGTTTTTAAGTACACATAAAGGGGCGCTTAGTATTCGTCAAAGAAGTGAATTTACGCAGACGGGTCTTTATATGCATTTAATTCATTTACTTAACGTATTGGCTTTTAAAATGAGGCTAATTATTTCATTTAAGTTTTAAATAGAAAGTTAAAAATTGATACACAAATGAATGACTATTTCTTATTATTATTTACAGTTTTTTTTTCAATTCAAAATATGAAATATTTTTAAAATGAAATCAGTTATAAGTTTTTTTTTTAAATTGAATTTTTCCAAATCAAAAGTTTGTCATCTAAAATCGAAGTTAATCCGCATAACTACTATTGCTAATTACGATAATTGCGATAATTACAGGATAAAAAATATAAAAAAATGACTAATAAACTATTGGCAATAAATATTTATGAAATTAAATTATTTATAAAGATTTTTATTTGAATTAAACTTTACGTTTTTTAGTCCGATATTTTCTTCTTTTTTTTTTTGTTTGGCACACCAAACAAATATATGGTTTTGAAAAACTGAGGTTGCAGTAACTTAAAATTATATACTTATATTCTTACATACGGAGATAAGTCTTAGTAGCAATGTAGGTTCATGTATTTACTTGTAGTAGATGTGCGTTCTATTGGTAAACTTAGATGTAAAAAAAATGAAAATTTAGTGAGCAGAAATTACAGTATAACATAAGATCCAGAAACTAAGCAAAACTGAAAAAATTCCAAAATGTAAACAACTCTAAGCAAAACTGATAAACATAGATAACTGGCAACAATAAAAAATACATACAGATACATTTACATACATACAGAGTATTGTATATAATAAAAAATTAGCAAAATGTTTTCGCTGAATGGCAAGAATTCATGCATGCAATACATTTATAAAATACTTAAGTATCGTAATTTTATTCAGTTGATAATTAATTATTGCATATATAAGAATAAAGAATATACATATAAAGAAATTAAATGATAACATTAAATTCGATTTGTTTTTATTTTTTACACGATACTAGTATGGAGAGCGTTTTTGTTTTTTTTGGCGTTATGAAGTTCCGTTAAGGACGCAAAGAATCGGCAGAATGCTTACTCATAGATTATTGCATACCTACTCTTTCCAGGATGTAAGGTGGAGACCCCCGATGTACTCGACAAAGGTCGGAAACCTCAGTAGATAGTTGAAAAAATCAATTTTTTATTGAAAAATTTTTCAAGTAACTATTCAAAAATATGTAATTCGAAAAGGAAATTTTAAATACTGCATATATATTATAAAAAAAAAACAAATACATATACATATGTAGATATTAAAATTTAACTTACTTATTTATTTTTTTATTTTACCTTTTTCGATAAAAAATAATGGTTATTCTGGTCGATACTTGATCGATATTTTAATCTTAGATTTAAAATTTGTTTGTATATAATATGATCGAAAAATTGTAAGTGTAAGAATTACGACTATTTTTTATCGAAAAAATGCAAGCAAAAATTTATCGTCAAGAGTATAATAAACATTTTTTTTCGAAAGAATAAAAATCACAAAATAACGATTAGCAAAAAATTTCTGAATAAAAATAAGATCGATGAATTTGAATTTTGTTTTGAACGAATTTTTGTCAATGACTTTTCATCCGAGAGATATGAAAATAACGATTATCTTCTATCGCTGCTAAGAAGAATTATAATATCGAAATTAAATTTTCTATGAAAAATAGTTGAAGAAATCCCGAAATATGGCTTAAAACATTTAAATTAATTTCACAATTTCTTTCTCCTTCGAAAAAAAAAAATCTGAAAAAAATAAACAAAAAAGTCAATATAAATTGTTCAAAACTGGCTTGTGCGTACCCTGCGACTCTTCGCATGAAACTCTCTACTAATAAATTAGCCTCCCAATCGGATTCAGCGGAAAAACAACCATGATTTAGAAATATGGCGAACGTTAACAAACCTATTCGGAAAATATGAATTCAGCGCCACTACTCTGCAAAAAATCTGCTGGACAGAGCGGGGTTGCAATAAATGTAAGAGTGAACGCGTGAAATCACTACTTGATAGAGGAAATTTCAACGATGGCTTCCATGAAATAAGACAACTTTTAAAATTAGTGTTTTATAAAAAAAGTTGAATGCGATATTTTATATAATTTTTTAAAACAAAATTAATACACGCACATATATAAATGGCCAACAAAATATTATAATACTATACATTTAAAAATTATATCTAATATTCCTATAAAAAATATTGTTCTCTAATAGAATGGTCTAGTTCTCATTAAACCACCACCACCACCCACGCGACCACCGCCTATACTCCCACCATGTAGCCAGCGACGAAATTCATCACCCGTCAAATCGGCAAATTGATTAACACCCATTTCGAAAGTTACTTCACCTTTCTTATAACGCTCATTGTGCTCGTAAATCATTTGAATGTTACTGCAGAAAATGACGCGACGACGCGCATCTTCGACCGTTGAACGATATTGCTTTTGGAACTGATGCTATGAAGAATGTGAAATCGTTAAAATATGCAATTTGATAGCAAAAACAATTTCCTCTTCAACTCCATACCTTGTATAACTGCCAACTATCATCACTACAATCGTCAACCGCACCAAAATCGTATGAGCTGTAAGTATTAGCTGCGGCCATTGAGAGCACAAGCAGTAGTGAAAGCTTGAAATATGTTGACTCGAAGAAGGTGCCCATTCTACACAAGAACTCGAGTGGTGTACAGTAAGTTATGAAGTACTTGAATATTTGGTAAAAGCGGTGTGATTTATACTGTCGCATTTTGAGCTTTGATAATTTGTGCTAAGCGGTAATTTTGGGTGTGTGTGTGTGTGTGTGCGTGTGTTAGTGATGTGGGGGTCCATGCACGCGTTACAGATAACCGTTCCAAATAATCTGTTTATTTTTTCGTAATAAATTGTTTCTATGGATATTTAAATATATAGGCAACTTGATAATGAATGCCAATGGTTGACAGTAAATATAATTTATTCCTCATTAACGCCGAATTATCAGAGACGCTAATAAAATTTTCAAATAACAAAACGGAGGTATGTATTTAACGGGAAAATTGAAAATTTAACATAAAAAATGCAGCCTCTCCTATTCACAGCATGTGGAATGGTAATGGGAAATATTATTTATTTTATTTTTAATTATTTATATATTAATATTAGTAATGGGAAATATTTATTAGTAGATGATCATTCACTATATTCGCGAGTTATTAATTGCAATGAATTCTTCTGAATTCTTTTTCTCTGCTGTTACTAAGTGCTCCAACTCAAATTTTACAAAAAAAAATTGATAAGCACCCAAAATTTACATACATACATATATGGGTGCCAAGTGTGAAGCAAAGACCTTTAAAGCTGTTAATAATTAGCTTGCTATCTCTATTGAAATATTTTTTGTAATATTTCCTATTTTATTATTTTTCTTTGCTAAAGAGATAATTATACCTATATGTACATACGTTTGCAAATCGAATAATATAAATAATAATTTAATATAAAAACCGGTTATTTGACCATTGAAGAAAATCAAAATTAATCAGAAAATTATATTTGATTTGAAAATTAGTTTTGTTTATTTGACTTTTAAAGACTATTGATTATTTTTCATCACTTTCCAATGCATTTTATTGCCTAGTACACTTTTGGTTGAATCGACACGAAAAAAAAAATAAATTTCTAATGTATTTTATTAGTTTACTTTTTAATTTTTTGTTCGCATCGAAATGATAAAAAAAAATAAAGAAATGTAAAGTACCAAAAAATTAAAAAAAAACACATTATCAATCTATTTTTTTATACTTTTTCTAAAGACTCTTTTTTTAATACTTGCTTCTTCTTTACTTCTATACACAGTTACTCAAACAACTGACCACACTTTTTAAAAAATATAATTCGTTATATAACAGAAAACACGTAAATTAAAATTTCAAACTGTGTACAAAATTTATGAAAACTTAACATATTTGCAAAAAGTTCTCAAACTTTCTAATTTGAATTTTTGCACAACTTTTGTTTATGCAAATCTCAAGAGGGTAGAAATTTCACAAGATTTTTGATTTTTTTTTTTTTGAAATATTGGTTTTGGAAACTTTTCTGTCCATTTAACGCATGCAATTTATACGACAGAAAATGTGCAAGACCGCGAGCACAAAAAATATTAAAAATTAAGGGGAATTTATAGATATAAAACCCAAGTGATATAGAAAAAAGTGCGTGAGAAGGAAATTTCAAAAAAATTTCAAAAGTTAACCAGATTTTTTAGTCACTTCAGACCTAGACATTATTTTATTACCCTAAATTAAAAAAGCTGCATACATATCCGAAAAAGTTTTCATAAAATTCTAATTAAAAACTTTGAAATTTTATAAAAATTTGTTGAATTTTTATAAATTTTAATTTTATAAGTTGTAAATTTTTATTAATATGGTTTTTGTTATAATGTAAATAATGTAAAAAAATCACCACGTGGTCTCTTGTTCGAGTCACCATAAAAAAAAATAGCAATTAATCATTTAATTCAATCTAGTAATTTTTGGATCAGAACCTAACAGAGCTGCTAAAAATAAGAGACACATTTTTTCTTTTACAAGTAATCTCAATTTATTTAACATTAACTATTCAAATAATATAAATATAAATTCTTTTATAACAATACTCCCTTAAGTAATAAAAAAAAATTTCTGAAAAAAAAGTATTTCAATCCCACGTATGTACGTAATACTATCATAAATACATATATAAAATAAATTCGCTCCCCCCTCCTTTCTACAATATCGGATAGCTGCACTCGCTGGAAATTCCACAAAAACTATCCGCATTTCTTAGCAGTCGCATAAAACCGCCTTCGCCCCAATTCTCCGAATACGAATTCTTAATAATCCAATAATCTCGACCATTTTCACTGCCATAACCCACAACCACCACCGAATGATTCACCTCGCCCTGATTGCATTCGCCATCATCGTAAATACCACCCATGTACTGTTCGAAGGATATAGGCGAACCATTTATAGAACAAGCCAATGGCCCCAGCGTTGCAATGACCTCCTTCATTTTCTCCTCATCGCCCGGTTTAATGCGCGCATAATCCCGTATCTGTACACCACGTCCCGTTTCGTTGCGATGACATTGCGCATCCTCCACTTGTGTATAGGGGTAATTGTTTGCTATCGAAATCCCATGATCGCGTATATATTCGAAACCGTACTCCTGAAAACCGCCATCACAACCCATATTACCATACTCGTCGGCGCAATCGATTAGATTTTGTTGCGACAATGGCACCAGTATGCCAGTGCGTCGGAAGAGATGGCCCTCGAGTGCGGCAGCAGTGGCGAATGACCAGCAGGAACCGCAATCGAAACCTTGAAATCCGGGTGGTGTGACACCGCCTTTTTCCCGCCAATCAAATGAATCGGGCAGATTTTGTAGATTCGCTTTGGCGGTGACGAAGTTTGTGTGCTTTGAGGTAATTTCCCTGCAGTTAAAAAGTGAATGTGAGAGGGAAATAGTTTTTAAATTGCGCGAAGGCATTAGGGTTATTTTTTGTTTATTTTAAATTTATGACTACTATTAATTTTTCCCCTAGTACTATCATTAACTTAGCTAATTTGAGACAAATTAATTATTTATTGGTGTTATTTGTTGAAGCTATAAACAATGTAAGCAACACAAAAAAAACCGAGATAATTAAATATGAAATTTTAACTCAACGCGTACATAAAAATTATACCGAAATATTTTGCCACCATGATTTTGTTGCGTAGCAAACAAAAAAAAAACACTGTTAGTTAATAAATTTTTGGCATAATTTGTTTTTATCAACAATAAAATTTCAGCTCAAGGCCCTACTTCAAAGGAAAGGCAACAACAGTACACATATCCGCTTCAATCACTAGCTGCTTAGAAGGGTAGAAAGTCTAGAAAGAAATCTGATGAAGAAATCTGGTGACCTCCGAAATAGCAGCTATTTTTTTCCTAACGCTTTGACTGCTGTTGCTTTTTTCCAATATTTTCCAAAATTTAAAACTGGGTCTAAAATTGGCTAAAAATGCGCAAAACTCGGCATTCCTCAGCAATGTCTCTTGACTTTTGATTTCCATCTATTTCCTTTCCCAATAAAAAATAAACGCAAAAAATAGATTTCTCAAGAAAATTTTCCCCCATTTCTTATTCTACGTATTGATGTAGAGAATCAATTTGATTTATTTAAATTTTTATTTATCCTTTATTTTGTTTGTCACAAAATAAAACTCATTAAAATTTAATATTTGCATTCTTTAAAAAGGTTAAATATGTGGTGGTTATTATTGTTTTCAAACGTATTGGGATTAATTTTATTGAAAAATTATGCACATATTTCTTTAAATCTCCAAAAAGCTTTATTTTTGTTTCACCATTACCAAACCAAAATTTGATCATCTCAAATCTGATTTAGACCTCCATAAAAATTTCAAAATTCCCACCTTATGCGTAATAACTTTGTTAGTTAACTTTATTTTACTTTTACTCACTCTCCAAGGAATGTGATCTTCGATCCTGTCAGCCTTCCCACTTCCTGTCGCGTCAAATCCGCCAATGGATTGATTGCCAATTGGAATGAGCTCAGTCCGGATGCGGAATATTTATTTATCATATCCACAATCGATTTCTTGGCAATAAAGATCGATTCACGATATGAACGTTCTATTGGATCATTATACACTTTGCCCAGCTGCCCCAAGTAGTCATCGAAATTTTGTACATCACATAATTTGGGGAATGTCTGTGGTTGAGCCAATGCGGGTGTATGACAAATGAGGAAGCAACAAATTGTTGTGAGTAAGAGAAGATGCAATAGCCGTGTAGCGTGCATTTTTCCCCGTTTTTTTCTTAAACTGAAGGTCTGCAATTTTATGGAATGCTGTAAAATATTGTAGCAAAAAGGAAAAAAACAATAATTAATATTGCAATGCTTAACATACCCGGAAAATAGTAGATATGCTATAAAACTTGTATTTGCTAGTTTAGAGAGCTAAGTTAAACAAATTAGAGCTGATAATTTATAGAATAAACTAAGGTGCTTAAAATTTAACAGTAAAATAGCTATAAATAATAATCTCCATAAATCACACAACTATCGGGTGGCACTTAAAATGCCATTTTGCTAATAAAGTTTGTTTGGTATACACCATATACATATGTAAAATACAAAAATACTTATTTACATATTTTTTAAGAGTCCGAGCCTAGTGTCAGAAATTTAATCTTGTTAATGATTAGCGTAAATAAAATAAAAAACCACGACTTGTAGGCTAAAATTTTTCAAATTGTTGTCTATGCCTAACTACTTAGATGTAGATATTTGAGATTGGCGTTTGTGCGCAGCTGTAGCATTCGCTACTAGACTTACTCGCGCCATTAGTCAATAGATTGTAAATTATGTATTTAAATTTTGCGCTTTACGACCGGCAAGCTGACATTCAAATGCATATCATTACCAAAATAAAATAGCCCTAGTTAGTCAGAAAAGTGGTTTTCAAGGAAATAAAAAAAATAATTATTCACTCAACAAAAAAACAAAACAATGGACCAATTCAAAGTATTTATATTTTGTGTATATATGTACATATTTTGTCCAATGACACAATATTTCCACTTTGACTGTTTCCTACCAGTAGAGCATAACATAAGGGCTCTGAATTCTTGAAATTATTAGAATCGACGAATATTAACATAAATTTGTATTTACGATTGGCGTTGATTCTAGTTTTAATACTTACACAAAACACTGTTCAAAAATTTAAAGATTTTTTGTTGGTCGCAGAGTAACCATGGCATATTTTTACAAGGCGGCATCGTTATTTTTCGTTATGCCAAGGTGTCGTTAAATTTAAATTTTGAACGCCTGACAGTTATTTATACTATATTTAAAGCTTCTATAAGTACAAAATTTTTTAAGAGCTAGAATATTGATGCCAGGGGATAACTTCTTTTTTATAAAAAGTTAATCACTTCGAACCTATACTTCGACCGCATTTGAGACGAAAGTTATTCACGTTTTTTTTTTTGACGGTCAACATATGTATTTAGTATGGAAAAGTTTTATAAAAAAATAAAAGTGAAAATGAATAAACAAAAATAAACAAAACCTCATTATTTAAAAAAAAGAGAAGAATCGGTATTACCAATCACGTTTTTTTGTGGCGAAAAAGCAGAAGGTAACCCAGGTTTGCAACAGAGATAAATATGAGCGCTTCATTACTTCTTGGAGAAAAGGTGGCACTATTAAATGCAAAAATTTCTTTGCGCAAGGAATAATGGCAAATTGATTATTGACCATTTTCCTAAGATGTTCGTGCCTTTAAGCAGTAAGGGAGTTCTTAAGAAATCTGCCTTGGTTTCTACTACGATTTTCTAAAGTTTTGTTTGTGAGAAAAGAGCACAAGGCGACCCACGTTAAAAAACAAAAATATATTCATAATATTAAAATTTCTCTGATACAAGTTTTTTGACAATAGGAAATATATCATTTAAAAGTCAATATTTTCGCAATTTTTTGTTAACATTTTTATAGTGAATGGCACACTATAGTTGTATTTTCTTATTTTCCTTTTACACTTACACGCAACACTACTCTAGAAGGGTATTAAAAATATCACGCATGTAAAAGTAGGGTGCGCGTACACAAATACTTGACAACTTTCATTAAAAAAATTACAGATGCTCAAAAAAGCAAACTCATCTTAAAAAATAACTTGATGGACACATAAACTCTTATCTACTTACATTTTTATAATAATCTCACTTTAATTTCAAACGACAAAACGCCTGCAGCAATGTACTGTTTTGATTAAATAGCACTTTAAAAAGTGAAAGGAACAAGCAACCCATATTTATTAAAATAAAAAAAAGAAGAAACATGTAATAATACCACAAAATGTTATTTTCACTTGCGGATGTAATTCAAACATTTTGTGGCAATGATGATAAAAGCGGCAAAACGAAGCAGCATCTTCATAATTACTAGATACCATGCAGGAATTTATTCACAAATGATTTGAACTAAAGGCCAAAGGCTTTTGTTTCTACGGCTTGACCTGTAAAAGTTTATTTGTATTTTGTCTTCGCTTTCATGGTTTCAGCATACACATTGGCATAGAGTAGTACTGCAAATAATAATAGCGTATACAAGTATGATCTAACGAATTGGTTTATAAAAGGCGTTGTAGTAAACTTTTTCCTACACGGTATGTGTGTACATTGTTGCACCTGCGCTTCTACACATTATTAGTGGCTACAATTGCGCTATTTCCTGCTCCTCAACTATTATTTCTTCTAAAGCTTATGTACTACCTGAATGTAAAATTGAGGAAAGTTGAAAATTTTGTGCGTAATCACTGTCGAACGCGGCCACTAATTGAAAGAAAAAGAAGCAATACAAAGTCAAAATAATCAGTTCGACCATAGTCAAAACAAAAAAAAAAAAACAGCCCATAAAGAGCAGCGGAGTTATTAATTATATAAATGCAAATGGCTGGTGAAGACAGTTGTGCACCAACTTAATATCTCAATTCAATTATTACCAAATACATGTGTACAATACAAATTGAAACTTATTTTGTTTTGCAGTCGCGCCTTTTGGCGGTAATGGAATATTTAAGATGATACAGCCGTTTGAATGTTTGGTAACTTTTAATTTGGTAATTTGTTTGCGGTCACTGACAGTCGTTGTGCCTAGCAAAGTTTTATTTTCGGCACCGTGGAAAACAGCTAAATTGATTTCACTCTTCGATACTTATGAATGATATATAGTTGTACAGATATCAGGCCAAAGGCACATTTCGGCAATACAAGCAATTAACCTAGTATGTCATTAATTTTTCATGGAGCTCATTTTTACAGGGTGCCAAAATAAATGCCAATTTTTAAGTTTAATTTTTTGCTCAGTAATAAAAATATAAATTTGAACTTGTTTTTCGAATGTTATTTTTGCGCTCTAAAATAATGATTATTTTGTGATCCTTATTGTTTAGATCAAACAATATTTACTTAAGCGTTATTTTATTAACAATTGACATTTTTTTGCGGTTCTGGTGGCACTTTGTTTTCTTCTGAAGAATCAAAAGAAATTATATTTATTTCAAAACTTTTTTGGTGCGTTTGACATCAGCGTCCCGTTAGGGGTTTAACTCTACCAAAATCGGCGTTCAGCATGGTCGGAGAGGTAGTATAAATGTTGAGCAAGGCATTAACCGAAAAAAGCGAGCAATTTTTGTGTGATATGTTGCTAAAAAAAATTGAAACTATTTGAAGCCTTGCTTTCCTAAAAGTGTACATAAAAATCCTCAAGGTCAGTTTCATCTACAATAGAACATTTTCAGTCCACATGATTTCATATTGCAAAAAACTATTTTCATTCGGCAAGCGGTTTCTGAAAATGCCCTGGTCTCAAAAATCTATATAGCACCCTACAGGGTGCCAGGAGTTTACTGCCTTCTCTGAACAGAATTTAATTTTTTTATGAGAAGATTTTTGGTGCTATACATGCAGTTGGCCATGTACCTTTATTTAGAGAAAAAACAACAATAAAACAAGTTTACAAAATTTAAAAATTTGTCTGACCTGCGACGTTTATATAAAAATTCGAATTCAAAATAACAGCTGATTCCGAATATGAAGTCAAAATATGTAGGAAAATAGGGTTTTTTGAGATCTGTAAAAGGAAATGCCACAACGTTTTTATTATCGCTGAGCATAGTTGGCTTAAAATTTTAACCCATGCTCTAAATGATGTATTAAAAATCAACATACATTTTTTGCTACATGAAATTTCCACTTTATTATACTGAAATTAAATGCGCAATAAAACTATAAACTTCTTAAAATCCTGACGAACAAATTTCAAATTTTATAATACATTTTGTCAAGTTTTTTTATATTTTTCTAAAATGTTTACAAAGTTTAAAATTTTGCTTTTTGTGGTTTGTATTATTAAAAGAGCAAATTAAATTATAAAAACTGAATGGAAAAAATATAACAAGGAAAATATTTACTGTGTGCCACGGTATATCTCAAAAACTGCTCTACTCCTTTATATTCTGAGTTCATATTTAGATTCTGCAGAAAATGTTACTTATGAAATGATGATCAGATGTCGTAGGGAAAATTTTTTGTCGACTAGTGTAATTAACAGGAAGTAACTTGTTCCATCCTTAGAATGTCCCACATCTATTTAATAACCTTAACCCACTCACCACACTCTCGGCTAACGTACCAACAAACAATGTGCAAAAATTAGATCACTAAATATTTATATTTTTATAAGAGATACTTTTAAATTATAGTACAGTTATTATTTTTCTTAAATATACACTTTTTCCGCACCTGCACAAGCACTGTAGAAATGTTGTAATTTTTTTCCTCTTCGATTCAATACGCCTTGACTTTGTCGCACTTCCGGTACAGCAGTTATGAAATGTGTTAGTTTGTACTCTGTACGTTTTCAGTTTTTACGTAACTAACTAAATAACGAAAAAGTCCCTCAAAATTAAATATCTAAAACCCACACTTCACTCTTCTTTACTTTACTCTTTTATAAATCTATTTATTGTACTATGTATGTTATTTATTTACGTGTTGCGCGCTAATCCACCCGAACCGTCCGTTTACACCTAACGTTGAAGTCGAAATAAACCGATTTTATGGTTTGAAAACATTTTTATAATAGTAGCACCAATATTTCATTCAATCTTTGATTTGGTCGTCAAATCAATGGGCTGCCCCGCACGAAGTTAATATATTGTATGCGTATGTGTGTGTGTGTGTGTGTGCGTGAGTGTGTGGGTCTGTGTAGAAAGTACTGGGTTTTCCAATAAAGCAGTAAATGAAGTAAGCAATTTTCTGGGTACACGAAATTTTGTATTTATTTTTGTGAATCATACAATTGCTACACGAAAATGTTTTCGTTCATTCAGGAAGTTGCATAGTATAAAAATTAATTTTATTCATACGTTATATGGGAAAAAATGCGGCACACAAATTGTCGAAAATCAACAGGTATGTTTTTTAAACTTTAACTTTATTAGACTGAAATTTAATGGACTACAAAACTGCGTACTCGAAATTAAAAAGTTTGCAATTTTAAACACAATTTTTTTTTTTTATTGTGCTTAAAATTTTGATGTATGTATATGGTTTCATTTTGATAAAAAATTGCGGAAATTTGTAGCATGAAAAGCATGTTGATTATTTAAAATAAGTTACTGTGCCAATTCTTTTTTCCGGAACTTTACATAGATAGATAGTAGCATCTTTTTTTTTATAGCATTTACTTTTACGAAATTTTTTAACAACCCAGCTCGAACTACTTAAGTATTTTAGTTGTTTGGCTCTGCTAGTTAGTTTTCATGAAGACATGATTGGCGAACCCTTTACATACATACATGCCGACTCAAAATCATAAACATAATTATATACCAATGTATGCTGACCGGCTAGCTTCATTACCGGTCCACTCATACGACCTATGTATGACGGATAGTAGATTTTGAAATGAAAGTAAAATTTTTCAATAGTGTTGATTTGTATCTATATAAGTAGATACATGTGTATATTTCTTGAGTGCGAGGCAGGTGTATTGAATTTTTGGTATCGGCTAAGATACGCTGCTGCCAATTTTTATCTTTATTTAATTTAATTATTGCTTTAATTTTTTTCTAAACTGGGAAAGCAGGGCGCCAAATCGTTTGAGCCGTCTTCACATGACAGCTCAAAGGTGTTGCTATATGTATATCTGTTTATTTGTGAACAAATAACATAAAAGCCAGCAGGAAATGTGAGTAGAGTTTGTGTATGAGCAAATTAATAATTTTTTTATTCTGTCGTTCGTCCAGTATTTGCAAATACACCGTTTAAACTTTACCATAATTTAATGAAAGCACAGCTAAATAGCGATGGAAAACTTACGATAGTTGTGGTCATCGACAGGTTCGATAGTTTTAATTTTTTAAGAGACAGTTCATAAGAAGGCTGATCACTAATGGAGACGCCGGGTAAGAAAAAAAAAATGTTTCAACGGTTTTCGACTTTAAGCAGCATCTGCGCTCTTTCTCCAAATATTAGGTTTTTTTCAGACTATACACCGCTTCACAGACACAACAACCTCACCAATCAATTACTACATACATATTAGGATAAAAGTTAAACAATGCAAAAATAAAAACGAAACCAAAAATATTTCCCTTACTTAAGTCTCTTCGAAATGGCTGGAAAAATAATCGATAGTAGTTATAAAATCATCGATATTTACGATAGCGAAAATTCAATAATACTTTCGCTAGTGCCATCGATAGTTTTCCAACTCTACAGCTAGATATATCATTTTCCACTCTTTGCCACTCGATACCGATATTTTTGACTCGATATTTATAAAAAGCTAGTTTTTGGAATCGAGTACTTGAATAGCAGTATCGTATCGAATTTACGAAGTAAAGTTATTTAACGAAAAATATTTCGATATAGAAATATTTAGCTATTTATTTCCCACTTCTCAGCTAAACGGTGTTATGCCTGTTTGATCTCTCCTTTCATAAGTTTCTGCCTTATGCCTGGTTTTAAAACAGACGAACATTGACATTTTATAATTTTGTATTTTGACTGATTTTGGCGCTATTTTTAACCAAAAATGTCCTAATGAAAACCATGCATTATAAAATACAATATTACTTACTACAGATTTCCTGCTGGGTTTATGTGATATAATAGTTTTACATTTATTTGGCCGCATACATTGCCATTTCTCATGCTAATCTAAAATTTGACCAAATTAATGAATGTCTAACTACTAATGCTTGACTTTTAAATCGGAATAAATCATTTCAAGTCGGTTTCATTGAACTTGGTTTATATATTTACTGTTGGCTTGTTTTTGCTTCGTATTTCGTTATAATTTCTACACCAAACTTATTTGTGTCGTGGCATTCGGTTTTATTCAAAAATTGATTTGCATAGAAACTTGTAAAAACAAAATAAAGTACATATATGATACCAGCGAATATTTTGCGATAAGCAATTTTTAAACAAATATACATAGTTACATAAAATATTGGCTAATCTATGTATTTCTGAAGCATTTCAAATCTCTTTACAAAAATTCAAAGAAAAATAGTTTTCACTGCGTTGTGGTTATGTTATATCGGTACATTGTCTACGGGAAGAATGCTTTCTACATGTAAATTAAAGGTCACTACTAAATATGTCTGCATATAGATTGTGGATAATATCCATGTCTCTGGTAGTATGCGGTTATTGCCTTGAAATATGTCTTCTTCGTTTTTAGTGAACGGAGTTATATGAAAGTGCATCGTAAGTTTTTATCCAAACAAAAGGAGCGACGATCTCGAATTTATCAAGGCACAGTGTGATAGAATACCACTCGCTGGTCCCTCCTCAATTTGTGTTACAACATCAAGATGCACACCACAACTTATTGTAGAAGCTCGGCCAAACATCGTACTATATGCTGTTAAAAAAAAATAGAAAAATGCGCAAAAACTGCACGGAAATATTTTCGTAGAACATTTGAACCCATTAATTCAATTCACCTAAAGGAATTCTAGGGTATTGTAGTAGGTGTTTGGAGGCCAATGAGGAAGGCTTAATATATCATCTCTTCAACTGCCCTATTTTCGTAAGCCTAAAGCAGTCTGCAATCAATTTTTTTCAGTCTCAAATCATGCTCTATTTTATTTGTACGAGTAACAGTAAATACATAAATATGTACTTACAAACTCTTCTTTGTAGAATTTTCATTTAGTGGACCAACTACAATTTCAAAATTGTTTAATATTTAATTTTCAAATATTGGTTTAGTTAAACTTCGCACTTGCTAGGCGAACTGCCATGCCACGCTCAATTTTATTTAGAATGTGCTATGTTAATTCATTGTAATTGTATTTTTTATTATCAACTTTATTGACAACTAAGTTTGTAGATTTGTTTATTTATATGTAGTTAAAAAAGCCAACAAAGATATCTCACCAAACGGCAAATACTGAATCAAATAGCAAACAAATAACAAATGGGTGGGTGTGGCGGACGCTTGGAAGGGCATTTGCTGTTCACTGTCGTCTTTGCACGCATCACATTAATTGACACCTCTGAAGAAAAGCAAACAGTTGCGGCTATTAACTCGAAAACATATGTACACAGAGATGTATTCAACTAGCTACTATGTAGATCTGTGATATATGTACATACAATCGTAAGACTTACATCTTGCACTTTCTAACACAGTTCTAGGCCATAAATAGGTAAACACAAACTAACTATAAACACTGGCGTAATCACAAAGTTATTGTCGGGGAACAAGATAAGCTGGATATTTTACAATATTTATGCAGTGAATATGAATAACAAATTTTATAGCTGTTAAGTAATATCTACCCGATCTGTTTTTCTTTTTCCCATTTCCTAAACTGAAATTATTTTGAAGATTGATATTTGGGTCATATGGGGCCCACCAATTCGTTTCGTTATCTGGCCATGTGGGCTTAATTTTTTCTGTTCACAACAATAAATTAAATTTTTTAAAAGTAAAAAGTATCCTTTAAGTTATTTTTTTTATTCAATTTATTATTGTAAAGTGAAAAATGTAAAACCACGTAAACAGATCACCTGATAACCTCTTTGCCGTGAATACCCTAATAGTTTTCGAAGCTAAAATTGGTCTTTTGAGCATAAATGTGTGTGTAAAAATATTTATAAGGTTCAACGATTTCATCTTATAATATTTTTATCATACCAGCGGCCAAGTGCATCTTACCACTTAACATTTTCAAGCAGATGCACGAACTTTTCAAATTTTAGATCTAAAGTTCAATTTTAATTAAAATTCGAGAAAATTATGAAAAAATAATTTATTTATGAATTGGATTTTTCGCACTGACCACGTAACATTTCATTTTTTCCATTAAAGGAGCCGGGAGCCACTATTCCTATAGATTACGTTTTAGTCTAAATTTTATCTATTAAATAGTAAATTTTTAAAAACAACTACTAACTTGAGTAGTAAGATGAAATTGGCCGCAGGCATAGCAGGGAACAGGCGGCTGATTTTGAAGGTACAAAAATAAACACTGAGAAGACAACGGCGAATAGCAATAGAATGCCCGCCTTTTTTGCTCTGACCTGGCTTTTTACAAAACTACTTATAATGATTTAAAGCTTGTTTCCACCTAAAAAGCGCAGGGTTCTCTATTTTGGAGAAATATTTAAATGAAGATTAGTTATTTATCACTACAATTTGGAGAAGTTTTATTGGTAAAATTTTATTTGTTTCTGAGCATTGAAAATTGATTGGTCTGAAAGTAAAAAAAGTAAATACTAAATAATTAGCTTTATCAAAAGTTCACAGCTATGTAGGAGCTTAAAAAATGTGAGTTACTGATATACGGTATATGTTTCCCTTCCTTAGGCTTTGACCTCACAAAACCAGAAACCCTCCCAGTTGATACGGGCTTTTGTATATGCACATCGAAAGACAAGTAAGCATCAATGTTTGCATAAGAAAAGTGTTGTCAATACTACAATAAACACCACACTATCGCGAACGCCAATAAAAATTGTGTGATTTCAATGGCAAAATAGGTAGATTAGAACCGCATCATCAAACGCCCAATGTTTACCTAGAAAGAAGACACAAATTTTGTAGACCATCCAAAGTAAACATATAGAGTATATGTATATGTGTCTACATATATAAAAAGTAGATCAGCGCTATTATCAATGTACTAAATATTACTTACTTTCACATGCATGTGGCTAAGAGGTCTGTTAATCAAATATAGAGGTGTGTTAAGAAATTTCACTTAGAATTCATTTCTGTGGTATAAAAATCGCAGTTCTGAAATTTCTTACATTAGTCTTACGCGGACGTCCTCCATGGACACATTTTTTTTAATAGTGTTTTTTTTTTCTTCAAGCATCCTTTCAGTATGTACACTTCTAAGGAGTTACTTGCTGTGCTTCTGCTCACAGCAATTTTAGGAATTAAATATTGTGATTCAAACCTTGTGTCCCAAGCAACGCTGAACTCACAGGAATGGCAGGATTATAAGGTAGTGT
Source organism: Anomoia purmunda (assembly GCA_951828415.1). NCBI lineage: Eukaryota > Metazoa > Arthropoda > Insecta > Diptera > Tephritidae > Anomoia > Anomoia purmunda. The sequence continues at coordinate 116,018,414 of OX639997.1, forward strand.
TGTGTATAAAAAATAAATGTCCAAGAGAAGGTGGAAATGTCCTAGACAAAGAATTATTTTATGATATTGTAAAATGACGTAAAAAAATAAGTACTAAAAAAATTTATTTCTTTTCAAAAAGAAAATTTAAGTGCGTGGTTCCTTAGAATTTGTAATCAGAAGATAATGACTTTTGTTAGATAATGTCAAACCTCCTAGTGACCTTTTTGCTATGAATTGATTACTCTCATAGATGGACATTCAAAACATACGTAAAACTTTCAAACCTTTCCATTTGCCACAAATATGTAAAATTTTCTTTTGATATATATCGTTTATAATTTAATTTGAAATATTTTCAGACAAAATTTGGCAAAACCTACACCAGTGCGAATCCCGAAGTGTATGCTCTCTTCTATTACAACTATAATAAAAAGTTAATCGCCTCCTATAATGCGTTAGCGGATCGTGGACAAAGAACTTACCGCTTAGGGATAAATCAATTTACCGATATGCGTCTAATACATTTCAATGCTTTATTCCCGAAAACAACACAACCGGCAACAAATTCAGCAACAAGTCCACCCGCTGCACAAGCTGCTGGTCAGTCCTTTGATCCCATAACAGATCTTGGCTTAACAATTGAAGTTGAGGATCAAGGCACAGTTTGCAGCAGCGGTTGGGCTTATTCTACCGCTAAGGCTATTGAGATATTTGCTGCAAACGAAATGGGTACAACAACAACAACGCCGCTTTCTGCACAAAATTTCATCGATTGCGCTGGATCTGGTACTGGTTGTAGAGGACAAGTGTCACAAACCGCTTTTGATTATCTTATCGAATTTAATCAGCCATTATATTCGAAAGCCGAATATCCCAACAATAATCTGTTGACGACACAGGGTATGTGCACACCTCCAACCACTGCCACCGGCACGCCCATCAATCTGGCCTCATATGCACGCATTAATGATTTGGATGATGCTACTATGTTGAAATATGTATTCAATGGATTTCCGGTTGTTATTGAATACGATCCCACTTCCTTCGATTTTATGGAATACAGCTCGGGTATTTTCCAACCGCCGCGTACCTATGGTGGTTCACATTATATGACAGTGATCGGCTATGGCACTGATACAACCACGAATCTTGACTATTGGTTGGTGTTGAATTCGTTTGGCACAACTTGGGGCGAAAATGGTTACATAAGGATAATACGTAATGCGGCAAATCCATTGGCTAAATCAGCGCTATTTCCGACTGCATTAGGTCCGTGAGGAAGAGTATAGAGATTGGGTAGAAATGGGTTACGGAAGTTTACAACGTTTTTTACATGAAATATTTACAGAATTTATAAAAAATAAAGCACTTAAATTATTACTATTCTGAATATGTTTACTTACTTGTTTGCTTCTGTTTTTAAGTTGGATGTTTACATAAACATCGGAAGAGTCTTTCATTGCCCTAGAATGGTATGGATTGCACTTAAGACAGCAGGTCCTAATCCCAGTGTAGTTTTTGTTGAAAATAATTGTTTCTCTGGGTAAACTTCGGGAACAACAATAATAATCCTACTAATATTATAAATGTGAAGGTTTGTGTGAGTATGTTGTTACATTTTCAATCCCAAACAGCAGAGTGGATTTTTATATAATTTAACAAATAGCTAGCTTATAACTTAGATTGACATATAGGCAATATTTTAAAGAGAATTACCATCTATTAAAAAAGTTAAAGGTTAAAAAGTGCATTCGTCTGCCTTCAATTAAATTTAGTGAAAAACAAAATCACTGTTTGTATACCCTGTTTGAAGAGAGAAAAGCAACAACAAAAATACATATCAGTTCTTTACCGCTTTCATGTCCGCATTCGTATTAGCATTTGAACTCGTTTTTTTTTTCTAAGTATTTGTGCACTGTACCGTTTTTAAGGGTTACCTGCAAGTAAAAAATATGACAGCCAATAGTCGCACCAAATTGCATCCTTTACGCTTGCGAATGCAAACCAGCACACCATTTGTTTCTGTATTTAATTTATTTATTGATTTCTTCTACAAGCGGAGCTTTACAGACTTATTTACTAAAAAATAACAATTTCTTCAGAATCACTTAACAAAATATTGATAAACTTATCAACAACATTATTTACTCCATTTCATTATTTTCACTGTATTAATTTTTTCAATTCTCCGCTATTTTCACATGAGAATTTAATTTTCATCAAAAATTGTTGTATCTATTTATGCCATTTCTTTTTGTTTGCTTGCTTGGAGATAAACAATTACTGTATTGCTATGCTTTTTTTGCGTTTTGTAAAATTTTTGGTAAAATTAAAATTAAAAAAACAAATTAAATAACAAAATGTAATGCAGAAGAAAAGGGTAGAATATTTCATTTTGAACTAGTTATAAATAAATAAAACAAAATGAAAATTTCGATTACGGAAAGTCGTTGTATTTAGAGAGAGAGAAAGAAATAGTTTTTGTTTTTCGTTTTTTTCGGATTTAATTAATTATGTTTGTATGTATGTTTGTATGTACCTAATGTGTCATTATTAGCGTTAATTTGCTATTTATTACATCATTTTTTATTAAACAATTTGATTTTGGCAGCCTCTGTTGCTTCCTTCAATTGGTTACACATACGACAATTTATGCTGCACGCTGCTACAATTAAGTTTGCTTTTCGTAGTGCTTCGTGTATTTTATTCAACAATAATATTCAAAAATAAATAAATAAATACTGACTTAGTTAATTATGCATACGTTTGCATTTGAATACTAAACTTAAATACTACAAAATCAAAAGTTTTTTTTTTTAACTAAATTAAAATTTTGTATTATTTTTTTTATATTTTGTGTTGTTGTTTTTTACTTGTCTATCCTTGCTTAAGTTTTGATCAAAGCAAAAGCTTGTGATATGCTGCTTGCTACATGTAAAACACGGACACATTTTTGTGAAACACAAAATTTTATTCGTTTGAATGTTAAGAAAATAAATTATTTTGTGTAGTGAAAAAAAAAATTTTTAATTTTATTTATTTATTTGCCACATACATAGCTACCATGCCTAGCCGTCAAAGCTTATGAGCTTTTCGAAAGTGTTTGATTTCTATGATTAACTAAATGAGTTAAAAGAAAAGTTGATAGAATTTTGTTTCAATATCATAACTATATGTAACATAAACACAATTTGCATGAAGAACTAAAGGGCATGTGATGAATCGATTGTTCGACTTAGCTGCATAAATACTTATTAAAAGTTGCAGGGCACAGTTTGTGGAAACTTCGTAATTTTTTCCAGTTAGAAGTTTTCTTTACCCAATCATGTCTGAGCAATCAGGCTCTGTTGGAACTTTAAGCTAAGTATGCAGCTCTCGAGAAAAACAAAAAATGCATATAAAAATACGCTCAAGAAATTAAAAGCAAAATTTCTGAAATTAGTTTTGCAGCTCTCAGGAAATAAAAGCTCGTAAATTTATTTTTTTAAGAAAATTCACAGCAACGAGAAAACATTTTTTCAAGCAACAGATGTAATGAAAAATATTTCTTGTGTTTTTTCTCGGGAGCTGGATGCTCAGCTTTAGCAAAAAAAAAAGAAAAGTACTTTGCTCAAAAGATTTAGTGTTCCATTTACTTTTTTTTTTGAAAACACATATTTTTTTTATGACTGGGTTCTGCAAATTTTGCTGCCAGTTGGGTAGTAGTTGCAAGTTGCAATTATGTGTGTATGTGTGTGTGTAAATATGTCTGCGTATTTGTGATTGTTAACTCAATATATATTTAATATTTACTACATACATAGATCCTTGGCTTGTTTGTATAATTTTACTACACATCCTGCGCTCGCTCTCAATAATAATAATAATAATTTTATATTCCGTCACTAACTTTAATTTCTTTTAAATAAATAAATTGTATTAATTTATCTAAATGTAAGATTTTAATTTATAGTTCTCCATAAGAGTGTTTTGTTTTTGTTTTTTTGTTTTTTTGGTTTTGTTTGTCTTTCTAAACAAATATTTCCTCTTCTTTGCTTGTGGTTTGTTTTTGTTTTTCGTTTGCGCGCTCTCACATTTTGAAGCGATTCTGCTGTGTTTGTCTGCTGCACGCATGTAATTAGTTCATGATTTTGGTTTTCTATTACATAATTAAATAATTATTTTTTATGCTTAATAATTTCTTATTTTTTTTTACGTTTCGCTTACATTTTTGCTTTATTTTGCTTTCATGTCTTATTTTAAATAATTCTTTTACATCTTTTTTGTTTTGTTTGTCGGCTAGTGTTTGTTGTTTCTTGAATTTTGTTTTGTTTGGTTTTATTTTGTTTATTATCATTTCGTTTATTGATTTAAATTTATTCTTTAATCTTTAAAATTAGATAGTATATCTACATAAATTTCAAATTTATTAAATATATTAATAATTTCGTTTTCTGTTTGTTATTTCAATGTTAATTTTAATTCTTTTTTCTTTAGCTTCACGCTTTTCATTTTGTGTGTGTGTGTGTTTATTTTAATTTCAATTTCCTCTTTGGTTTATTGAATTAATGGTTTTATTTTTTGTTCAGTGTTTAACTAATTATTGAATTAAACATACTTTTTATAGGTATGCGTGAATATAGTGGTCCAACACATGTACTTAGAATATTTGAATTTAACACATATTCTATGCGATTATGTATCGGATGTAGGGATGTTTTCATTTTAAAAGTTTTCACCTTCGAACTAAACAAATTCTTACATTTCCATCTCGTTTGTTTTATTATTGGTTACTTAGTTTTTTTTTTTTTTTTTTTTGAATAATTCATAATTTTTTTTTTATTAATATATAGGTCCGTTGTATTAATGAGTGTATGACTGTGTTGCATAACATTTCCAAAGTGAATTAGGTGTGTGTGTTTTTAATATGTATTGAAACGCGTGAATTGTGTGATTTTGTGTAAAGGCGTGTTTAGTAGCTTAAACGCTTGTAAAAAGACATCCGTTAGTTAAGTGTTTTCACATATATACTTGTATGTATTTAAATATATTTTCATTATTACCATTATCTATTATTTTACTCAAGCCCTCGATGCATATCTTTGACATACAAAAGATCTTAAAATATAATTTCTATGTAAATAACATAAAAGGGTTATGGATTAACAAGATGGCTAGGGATCTAATACACAAACTAACACACATATGTAAATATTGTACATTGAGTATTTTATATTTTAAATTAAAAATCATAAACACGAAATGTAAACTAGTCTAGTTAAAAAGACAAACAAATAAATTAAATGAAACTCTTAAAGTAATAAAACTTTTACTAAACATTAGGGTGTTTTTTTTTTGTAACCGACTAGCAAAAGAACGCTCCAACTCGAAAAAAATGTTCTTTAGTGGCAAGAGCAACCCTGTTAGCATCTTTCATGAAGCATGCGATTTGTTTAGAACGGAAAAGAATTGTACTGGCAAATTTTTGATTAATTTGGTTATATATTTGAAAATACTGCATCAATAAAAACGGATTTGGTGTTAATCAAAAATTTCCCATGTATTTTCTTAGGGCTCATTCGCAACAACGTAGTTTTTTTCACTTCACAGCACTGCATTTCAGGCCGAATATAATTTTACCGAGTTTACTCAACTCGTTTAATTTTCCGAGTTTGTGTTGTTGCTTTTCATACAGTTTGTTATTATGAAGTATAGAGAAAGTGTGAAAGCTTTGAGTAATAAAATCAATTTAAATGTAAAGTCTTAAACAAATAAGCTTTGTGTGTATTATATTTAAAAGCTAAAAAAATCGTGACTAAGATTATCACAAAACTGTTTACGAATCACTGAGCATTAAACAAAATATTGAAACTTTTTCAAAAATACAAGGTTTACACTTAAGTCTTGTAAATTTGCACAAAGAATTGGAATTCATTGAACTTTTCGCAACAGTGTAAATGTACAATTAATGAAAACTCAACGAAGCCAAATTCTGACAAACAGCAGCTGTTTTACCTTAGCTAAATATATAAGTAAAAAAATGCAATAAATATACTTAAATAATTAGCAACATAAAAACTTTTCCATTCAAACTTAATAATTTCTTGTATCACTTAAGCGGGAATGGTTTCGGGACTTATGCAAAAATTTGCAATTCATTTTAAGTCGCAAAAAAGCAGAGTTGTACATAAACGCTACCACTACTACATATGCTATTAAAATATCACCAATATGTGTATGCTATGCTGTGTATGTATGTATAAACTAAATTATAAATCGGCTGTATTGCTTGCGGATAAGTGAAATTGTGGACGTTTTGTGGTTGACAGCAAAACTGAGTAATTGCTATATTTATGTACTAAATGTATGTATGTATATGCGAAAGAAAATTAATATAATTTATTTTCTCACTACTGTAACTATGCACTATAAATATATATAATTAATTTATTTTGCAATACGTTTTTTTGTTTTTGTTTAGGAAGAATTTGAAATTTCTTGTATTGTTGCAAATTTCTTATTCCATTAATTTGAGTTAAGTTTTTTTTCGATGCGTTTTTTATTTAAATACTTTATGCGCAGCATTACTTATTTGCTGTCGGTAGTTTTTGTTTTTTTTTTTTTGTTTGTTTGTTTTATGCTTAATTTAACTAAGTTAATTTTTGTTTTTTTATATTTATGTTACGGAAAGTATTAATGGGCTTCTTTCTATACGCTTTATGTTGTTTAATGTTTTACAGTTTTACTAAATGGTTTTTATTGTTTTCTTGCGTTTTGACTGTGTGTTCTTTATTTTTATTTTTTTTTTTGTTTTGTGGACAAAATTGCGGATTCATGCATGCAACGTTTGGAGTAGGTATGTTTGTATGTACGAGTATATGTACGTAGCTATATGTATGTATGTATATTTGAGAATTTATGCTACTTTGTTAAATGTTGTAGTGTTACAATAAGTCTGAAGTTAAGCGGATTTTTAAATCTTTCTTTTTTAGTGCCTGTGTATATTTCTGTTTAGTTTCCTCTGCATTGAGCGTTTTTATATGTATGTAGTATGTATGTATGTATGTATTATGTATGTAAATTATTTGCGTCCTTATAATTTGTTAGTATGCCTTGTATTTGCGATGAATCCTAGTAATGTTTAGTTTACGTAGTATTTATTTCTTTAAATCATTTAATTAATTTAATTATTAATTTACAAATTTCTATGCGCACTTGCTATACAATTTCAATCAAGTCCAGTCTGTTACTAAGATATTTTCAAATATCATACATAGCTCCCCCGCACTGCATTAGGATTTGTTGAAATTTTCAAAAGTTATAGTATTTATTTTTTTTTTAATTTCTTTGGTTGCTTGCTGAATGAGTGATATATTTTGCATTTTTTATCCAACAATATCAGTGTAAGTTTTGCAAGAAAATCACTTAGTACTGAAAATAGCAGCTATTTTTCAATCGTGTTGACATTTTTTGAAATATAGAGTGTCGGAAAAAATACTAGGGTCGCGAAGAGAAGAATCAAAACTTGTCAAATTGTGTAACCCTATTAAGTTTCCTGACACTGACACAAGCAAACAAAGAGTTGGCCGTACATACTCAGGGCATACATCCTAGTAGACGAACTTTTACACGACGATGTGACGGCATTTATAGTCGTATCTTAAAATAATAATTGCATTTCGAAAATACTTTGATCGGGGGTGTTGTATACAGCTAACTTTTTGTCGATGCTGTCTAATGTACATATATATTTACAGATTAGTTAGACTCACAAGTTTGAAAGCTTTCTAAGAGAGGATTTTAGTGGCATCCTAGTTTAATCCAAAATAACCAACATCAATTATTATTTCTTTTTATATGAAAAAGTTGTCATAAAGAGATGTCGGTGTAAGCTTATCGCTGACAGGACTCGTTAATTGCTTTCCCTTTGCGCGAGTCGCGTTAGTTAATTCCGTTCCCATATGCGGGGGCTATAAATGAACTGACCCCACCATTGTGCTCTCTTGGCTAAGCTCCCTTGCTACTGGCACACGTACGTGGCGAATCGGGTTGCCAAAGTCGAGGAAATCGGCGGAGTAAGAGAATGGAATCATGTTGATTCGCACGGATAACCCGGCCGATGTAAATAGTCGCGGCTTTTCTCCCCTCTATGGTGGTAGAGCCCTGGTTGGTTGCAGGAGCAATCGTCTGGGTGGGCCCCAAAAACCTGAGTAACTGAAAAACTACCACCACCGAACTGCATTATTGAGATAAACTGAGTTTTATTTTATTGCAGGAAAAACAAAAGCGAAGAACAAAGGTAATTATTGTCTTAAAGAATCAGCTACAGTTTGATCGCCGTTAACATTACCCCGTACCTTAATTCCTTTTTATTTATGAATATAATACAAGTTGTGCCTATGATTGGTAAACTGAATTACCGCAGTGAATCAAAAAATTTATCAATACACACTTGAAGGTCAGGTCGTAAATATAGCATTTAAGACGAAAAAAAAACATTTTACTGTTTTAGGGTGTGGCTATGACACCACTTGTATTGCCCTAATCCTCTATAAATAAACTTTCAAAGTAATCAGGTTCTTAATAACTTCTTTTTTCATATGAGAGCTAATACACATGAATATCTAGATGTGGATAGAGAAAAATTTGTTCGCTACTCTTACAACCACACTGCACATTGAATTTCGATATTTTTTTAAATATACAATTGTTGTTATATCTTTGTGAGTTGTAGCGTTTCACTAAACTGGCAGCTGTTCGGCGGTAATCGAACATACATACATACTTATAATATTCACATGTATGTGTGAATGCCTTTTATACAGGCGCATTACGAATTGGAGTACACATACATACATATATACATTGTGAAATGATTTTTAAAATTTACGTGTACATTTTTATTGCAAGACATTTAACGGCAGTACTTTCATTTTTTTTTGGTTTCCTAGTATTACTTGTAGTATTTGGTCTTAATTTTGTTTTTGTTACTACTCTCTTAGATGTCACATTAAATAAGTAAATTATCTATATCGTATATATGTATATACATACATATGTATACATTTATGAGTATCGCAATTACCAACAACATATTCATCATATCCATACACGTTCGCTGTTTGTTGTTTGCAAATCTATAACCTAAAAAATATATAAATTAGTTAAATCGAATAAACAAATACAGTAAGTAATAAGTAAGAGTTAATCCATAATTATTATAGTAAAATACAAATTGTTCGAGTAATCTATAACTATTATTCAAAGAAGATTAGAAAAGTCTTTCATAATAACTATCAACGAGGTAAACTTTTTTAAATCTTCAAAAAACTTTGGTTTTGAGATTTATGTTATAAAAGTCTTCTCATAAAAATTATGAGTGAAAAAAAAGTATCATTATTTATCTTATGGATTTTTATTTTGAAGCTTATATTTTAAAAGTGTTCTCATATGAATTATAATCTAGGCACATTTTTTCAAGTTTTCACCGACTTTTATTATAAAAATCTTCTCATAAAAATAATGAGTGGGAAAAATTTGTTTAAGTTTTGAAGAACGGACTAGTTCGAAATCATTTGGAACACTTTGGATTTGACTTTCAAGACTTACAAAAAATTTTCTTACTCATGTTTATTATGCAATGACGTTTATGATATAACATGTGAGTCTTTGAAGGACGTACAAATGTATCACGCTGAAAATTATTATACAAGGACTTTTATATACATACATAGGTATCAAAACTCATAGTTTTACAAAAAGTCTCAAAACAAAAATATTTATAGATAACCTAAAAAATTTGGGTCAATCATAATTTTTATTAAAAAACTTTTGCAATGCTTATCAAAATTAAAATGACTTTTTTAAGAGTCAACGGTCAAATAATAATTAATCTGGATCTCTAATTACAGGATTTACATCAAATAAATGGCCTACCTGCGCACTAACTGATATTTGTTTTGTAGTCCTTCACGATTTGCATTGCATATTTGCAAACACTTTGAAACAGAATTTTATTAGCATCGTTTTAGGTGTTTCGGCTAGGATTTTAATGTGAATCATTCGGTAAACTGCAAATGCGAATTTCGAATTTCGGTAGTTAAGATTAAGAAACTGCTTTATTTTGTTCAAACATAATTTCCTTTTTTTAGTCACTGTTGTATTGGTTGTGAATAGGCGCAATGAAATTTTAAACTTGTCGATTAATCTGAATACTTTAGAATTTTATTTGATTTGTTGTTACTCTTGTTCGAAGTAGCCAAAGTTGTTGAAAATATAGAAACACATCTTCTGCGGCTTTGGAAAACTAATTGCATTCTCCGACGCAACTCTTTCCTCCGCCATTTGAAACTTGGATTCTTCATTTAAACTTTTTGTTGTGCTGCAATATTTTATTCTTCTCCACACAGGCTGCTCTCCTCATCGGCTCCAATTTCCCCCACCCTCAAGCTATCTCCAACATGCTTCTATTTAATTTTAGTTATCAGCTGCTGGTTTCTTATTCGCTTTCTATATGTTATTTTCTATTTCACTGTATGGTTTTTGTTTTGTGTTTTTGTTTTTGTAATGGCAATATAAACTCAAATTGTTAAAAAAAAAAAACGAAACAACATCTCGTCTTCATCATTTCCGTAGTACACATATATACATACATATGTATGTACTTATTTTAAATATATATACGAGTAATATGTATGTATGTGTGTTGGGGTTTTTTGTATAACTCGCATTTATGAATTTTGCACAGCACCAATAGTATTGATATTGAAATGACACGAAAATGTAGCGAACCAAACAAAGAACGCAGCTAATGTGTAGGGCAATGCCGAAAGGATGGGATGTTTGTTGCTGTTATACAATGTGGAGGCGGCATGATTGCAGAGCTCGTTGGTGCACGCACAGTAGATGGCCTGCACGTCGTGTGTGCCGGAGCGTTTCAAGCAAGCGCCATCGTCGGTACGCTCGTCGGGTATGTAGCCGCAGCCGCGTACAACACGCACTTTACCATAGACTGGAAGTAAGAAGTGGAAAAGAGACGATTGATTTCGGATCTCCATAGATGTTTATGTACTACTCACCCTTTTGTGTAGTCTTGCGGCATAGCACTGGCTTGGTATATTTGTCCTTGAGATGCTCCAGCGGCTCCTGCTGAGTACAGTTGACCTTGCCAAGCGTATATGGCTCGAAGGGATCACCACAATTGGGATCGTAGGCGCTGTTGCAATCGTAGCACATCAGCGCAGTGGTTGCTGAAAAAGAAGAGAGATGAATTGACCGGATTCAGTTGTCGTTATCGATATTATACAGTAATTGTTATGGAAATTGATATCGTTATCTATATTAACTCTTTCATAATTCGTTATAATTGTCGATATTATTTAGTTATCGATTTCGATTTCGATATTTCCAACGTCATGTATATTGTTTTTGTCATAATTCCAGTTGGGGACCAGAGACAGTAATTGTTATCGATGTCATATATTTATCGTTATTAAATTGTTTATCGTTGTATCTATTGTCTTTACAGCAATTTCTGTCATAATCGAAATTTTTATTATGTGTGTTTTGTCATAGTTGTAGTAATCGATTTCAGTATTGATATCATTATGATGATTAAATTTTATGAATGCATATCTCTTTGGTACAACTCCTCAGAGATGATATCGACAGAAGTACCAAGTAACTTGACAAATTTTGGAACAAGGTATCCCAGGAAGTTTTCATAGTTAATCTGTTCGAAGAAATTAGTCTAAGGGGAAAATGTCTTGTTATTATATAAGATTGCACCGAACATCCGCAGTCGCCGAAACATGCGACATAAAAATGTAAATTCCTTTATATGTATGCATATGTCATAAATTTAAAGAAAGCTCGGTAAAATACTTGACAGAATACCAAATTATTTATTATTCAAATTTTTTAGCACATTCTTCTGGTAATTTAAATTGCCATGGACCTTTCTCTCTTCTAGCAAAATGTCAGTTAACTTTGTCAATTCTGTCAGCAAATCCGACTTGATTGCTAAAAATATACAACAATACTTCAGTTTCTCTTGTAACAGTCAGAATACCTACTTTGCGTTATTAAAAGCTATTGAATCAAATCTTGATTGTGACCCAACCGTGTTTTGTTCGATTTTCATTTACCATTTCTATGCACAGCTATATATGTATATATATGAATATATAGGGGTGGTCCTTAAATGTAGTAACCAATTTGTACGACAGATTTCATAGACTTCAACCCCTACGAAGATACCACATACATATGTATATATATATACATGCATTATAATTATTATTGCTAATAAAAAAAATAACAATTTGCAAAGAAATCGATATTTCAGAGCGAAAAACAACATTAAACGTGTTTTATATTGTATAAAATATAATAATAATATAATAATTTTTACAGATGTGGCTCAAAACTTTTTAAATCGGAACACATTCATACCGAGCAAAACTCCGATATTTGGATACATTTGGAAGTTGTTTTCTTCGCATCCCTAAATCCCTAACTTCAGTATAGAGGTGATAAAGAACTGCGTACAATATTAAGAAACATTTTTCCCCCGAAGCCTATTTACTGAATTATGGTCAGTAGATTCAAGTATATAATTCAAACATGTTTGGCAAAGTTTTGTACTGATACACTTCAAGTGATCTGCTAAACTGAAGTCATTCTTGAACTCACCAATCTCCTTTTGCATCGAAAAATAAATTTTTTCGAGCAGCTAGATTGAATAATAAAAATTTTCAACACAGAAAGAAAACATTTGTTTTTAACTATTGATACAAAAATCGTGCTGGATGGTTTCCAATTTAATGCTAAATTCAAAGCCTCTTATGCTCATCACATCCAAGGTTTGTAAGTGAAGTTATTACCGTATACCGTAACTCAGTCTTTTGGTCTCGAAGAATACGTGTAAAAAAATTTTTGTGTACGCTGCTTTGAAACACCCTGTATAATAAGATTACTTGGCTTCAACAAACTAAATAGCCAGTACTTTTTTATATTCATATATCTGAGTGTATGTACATTTGTAGTAAATTTATTAAACCAAAAAACTTACCTTGTAAACAGCATAGTACGCCTAACAACAGCAATGTTCGCTCCAGCAGTGGTGACATCTTTTTATACAACGCAAGTATCGATTTAATCACAACAACAAACGGCAACTAGTACAACAAAATTTGTTGGTAAGAAATAAGAAAAAAAACGATTCTTTTCCTTTGTAGTTTACTTCAAGAGCTTTTTACTGCAGATTTTTTGGTTCGTATGTTTTTTCTGCTTGCTTTTATTTTTACTAATTTTACTATTTGCTAATTTTTCCCACTTGCTCTTTACTCTTTTTTCGAGACTGCTATTTTCTCTATATATTTTGCTCTTTGATGTTCGTTTAATTATCGATGCTCGGCTGTGCAACACACAAGAACTTTTGCCACGACAAAATAACACCACAAATCGGGGCTGGTCTTACACACAGGTACAACGTTGGACTATTTGCCTTACTGGCTGGTTTGGATTTTTGTGTTTTTTTTTTTTGCTTAGCTCCTCTGCTGCGCAACTGACTCGCCAACTCACTGTCACACGGACGTTTCACACTGTCTTACTTGCTGGCTAGCTGATTGATTGCTTGACTTTCTGTTATGCCGACATCTCGCACTGGACTGGAAAAAGATTTGGAGAGAAGGGACGAAAGAAACTAATCGGTTAAGTCACTTAGAAAAAAAGCGAAACGAAGCATTAAAAAAGAATGTACAAAAAAAAAAGGTGGATACTTCAAAAGAACAGAAACTCAAATGCAAGTAGACGATAATGGGTTTCTGTTATAGGCACTAGTGGAAGCGTGCGGGGGCGACAGCGGTTAGCAGCAGCTGGGCATAAGGAGGAAGCGTGCCCATTATGACATCCAGCGGTTGCTATTGTTGTTGCTGCTGTTGCATCGTAGATAGATTACCAACTGCTGACTGACTGCCTTGTCGGACGAGAATGTCTGTGGCACAAAGCAATTGGCCTAATCCACTTTTGTGTGCTGCGGTTGCGGCTATAGTTGTGGCTGTGGCTGTGGCCTGCGGATGGCAATTCTGAGTGCCAAGAAATGCAACCAATCATGTTTTCTTAATTTGATTTTTCCTCTTCACAATGTTTTTCATATTTGTTTTTTTTTTTTTTACTTTTTGTACAATTCTTACATGATTTATATTGAACGGGCAGCGCTGTCGTTATTTTTAGTTGATTGCACTTTTCGCTATATGCTATACTATAGATATTCGTATTGAACTCGTTGCACATTTCCGTCGACAAGTGAAAACTAAATTTTGCATTACATTTCTTCGCAAAATTCTCAATTACATGCACACCTACACACACACACACACACATGCAAATGAAATTCTTGTAGGCTTTTCATATTCGAATTTTTGCACTCATTGCGCTCTCTTCTGCAGGATAGTTTTGCATTGTACATCAACTCTCAGCCAAAACTTTTGAATGTGTGCCGGTGCTCGAGCAGCGAGAAGAAATGAAGATGATTATACTGATTATGATGATGTTGATGATGACGATGATAATGATTATGATGATAACGTTGATGATGTGATGACGTGCTGTTAATGGCGTTCACGTTGCGCAGGAACGTTTTGTTGCTACTATTGTGCTTGCATTTTGCATAATCGGCCGCAACAACAGGAAAAAAGACAACGAATATACATATATAGCTGAGTGTGCGCGTGTGTGTGTGTGTCGGTCAGGAAGTCAGTTTGGAGCAGAGCGGCGGGTCGCGTGTTTGACGGCAAGGGCAGCGATATAGGAAATGGATTTGGCAGTCGTTGATTGGTTTGGTGGGCGGTGGGTGGTTGACGAACTCGCCTTGGGGATACAGGGGAATTAGACTGGGTCGCTAAAAACCAGTTAGCAATTTAGGGCCACACAAATTTTCGTCCTTAGCGTATCCTAAAAACAACCACAAAAGTATTTTATTCCAGTAAAAAAAAACATTCTTTAAGGATATTTGAAGTCGCGTAGTAACTAAAACAGTTAGAAGAAAATTCGATTTTGCTAAGGACGAAAATTTTTAAGACACTAAAATCCTCCAAAATACGCTTTCAACCTAGGGAGAGTGATAACATACATTTTTCTTTCATATATTGGCCGACCCGATCTAATGCACATATACATATGTTTTCACTTGTGTAATATATACTATGTACATATGTATGTATAAAAGTAGCGATGACGCTATGAGCGACCCAATTGATGTGAATCGAAGCAAACAAAAAATGTTACCAAACAAAACTGGTTGCTGAGATGCAGCCATTTTCCGATGTAGTACAAAAATTTTGCCTTTTGTCTATATCCTTGCTAAAGCTGTACCAACTATCCATGCCAGAGTGCGTTCACGTGTATTGTTGAATGCATTGTCCATTAATTGATAGTGAATTTTTGTAAATGTAGACTTCGAAAGTTCATCAAAAAATAGGCAATAGATCTAATGAAATGTCCTTAGAGGCCATCGTGCATATTCTCCGGAGGGGAGGTCAGGATACACGATACTACTGTAAGCACAATTCCTTTCTACCAAATTGAATACTTTCATCTAATCATATGTATGCCTTCTCAAACCGACTCCCTCTTCCTCTGGCCTTCACGAAACCTACACTTAAAGTCATCGACGAGTATTATGTAAAATTGTAAATATATATCTATAGTGTATAAAAATTGGAATTATTTATTTATAGCTGTACTGCAGGATAATCAAAGGAGCCAATTACCTATGACTACGATTCAATTGCCACACACACAAAAAACGCATAAAATTTAATTATATACATAGCTATATGTTTTTCCTCTATATTTTCATATGTATGCGTATGGTCATATACTAAGTATATATGTACATATAAATATTTATACTTATCTATGTACATATGCAATCACATGCTACATGCACGAGCGTATTACAAATGCCATGGCATTTGAATTATGAATCACTTAGTTTTATAAATATACAAGATCTATGTATGTATTTGTATAGATTAAATGATCCACCTTTTTGCATATGTTTATTTGTACATACATACCTAGCCGGGAATTTCGTAGGCGAATCTTGTAGTAGCCAACTAATAGCTAATTTTCTAAAGATAGCTTTCAAAGTGTTTCAAAACTACTAGATCAAGCACACCAAATCTTAAATTTTTGCTTTATTCAAAACAGAATATACATATATCTTTGTCACATGTCAAAGCAGTTCTAATGGATATGCTCTAAAATTTACGAAACGAAAAATATTTCCTATTTCGAAACATATAAAATTTGTTATTGAAACTATTTACATCATGTAGAAATCTGGTAATATCCGCAATAGCAGCTATAAATTCCACCGCTTTTTCAATGTAAAAAACTGCCATTGAGCTCAAACAAAATCTTGTTGATACTAATAAAAATGCAAAAAAAAAACAACAAAATAAAAAACATTTACGTAGTCAGAAAACATTTATGAAATCGTACGATTTGAAGTCGCACATTGACATTGTACAACTAGTGGACACCGGCGACTTCGTCTACGTGGCATACTTTTTCTTATACTTATGTAGCTGTAACTAACTTAAGATATAACTTTATCTACTACTACTAATCGCATTTGCCGCATACTTTTCTAACATCATCAATATCAGACGATAAATACAGGTTTTCTAAATAACTCGATTCTGACTCGGTCTGATGTATATACTGTCCCAATTTTGTTGAAATCCGTTGAACGGGCTTTACGCCAAATTTTCACAAAGAAACAACATTTTATATATCGAGCTCTAACCGCAAAAAATTGAAACATTTAATTTTTGATGCAGAAATATGTCTAGATGCTCTGGGAACATTTTTGCATCAAAGAGAAAAAATTTAAAAAATTCCGCTTACGTTTTTTCGTGGTTATAGATATTGTAAATATGTAAGTATTTCGCCTACTTGAATTGAATTTTTGAAATACATACATACATATGTTACAGTTTCATTTTACTTAGGACCGATGTGCTCTACTCGGTATAGTACTTTTTGAGTTGTCAGTGTTTAAATGCAAAAAAAGAAAATTTTCGAGCTCTTTCGAAAATATTTCATTATCACTCAGCGTTTTTTGGGGATAAACTTTGTAAAAAAAATAATTAAAAATTAAACTTGTGGCTGCAGCCACTTGATCATCTTTTCCACTTAACAGAAGGAATTTTAAAGACCCAAATATAAATTTCCATCACTCAAAATCATTTTTTTCTTTTTATGTAGTAAAAAAAGGGTTTCCAAAAACAAAATTAAATGATTAATTTTGCGCCACCTTGTATAATACAATGTCAATTACAGGTAGTTAAAAATTATTCTTTGAAAGCTATGATTTTTTTTTTAATAAGTAAAATTTCTCTCAATAACTCGCCTCCAGCAAAAATGACTAAGGAGTAAACGATGCAAATTTGGGGCTGCTATCAATTCATTATTACTGTATATACAGAGATAATATTTTTATCTAGTATCGTCATAGTTTACATATTAATAGCTCACTTTAAACAGCGCAATATAACGCAACTTAAAAAGTTGAAGCTGTTAGCTGAAAACAAACTGAAATTTTGGAACCACTACATCAAAGAAGGATCCAAAAATATTGTATGTTAAATTGATGTGTTAAAAGTGAGTTGAATTTCCTACAGGGTCAGCACACCCGAACTGTTGAGTTGATTTCAGTTGAGTAAAGCTATTATAAGATATGTTTGGCATATCAGCGATTGTTGTTGGGTACTTCTTCATGGTGTGGGAAATTGATTTTATTAACAGTTATTTGTGGGTTGCCTAGCAAGTGAATGAGCGCACACACACCCACACACTCACACCAACAGCGTTATAAAACAAAAAATTTACTGTGAGTGTATGGAAAGGTAGGAATATGTGCTAGGATAATGGCTGGCAATGTGAAAGCCAACAACCACGAAGACTTCTATCGTCAGAAATTTTCATTAGACAGCGCGAAATGAATAGCGATTGCGTGACAGCATTGTTAACGGTAATGAATGACAAGTGACTGTTACGTTACGTTTTTTTTTTTTGGTGTTATAGCAAAAGGAAATGGAATATGGTTGAAGAAGTGGAATTTTATGCAGCACACACACACTGACACTTTTCAATGATGCCATTTTAGTCCCATTTTTTGTTCTTTTTTCTTGTGTTCGCTGCACAAGCCTTAGCATTGTAGCAGCCACTTCCCTTATTTTTTGTTTTTTAAATAGAACAAAAAACGCGATATGCAATCTCTCACTCGCCAATATTTCTCTGCTCTGCTTCTTCCTACAGCCCATCAAGCAGCCGTTGCCGTTACTCTTTGTTGTCTCTTAAGTTACTGTTGTTTTCATTACTCTGCCATTAATGCGCTGGTCGTTGTTGTTGTTGTTTTCGTTGTTGGCGCGTGCATTTCAATTTGTTTGAAAATTCAATAACTGACCTAGTTAAGCCCCAAATACATAGTTTGTGCTGCTCCGAAAACCAAAAAACCGACAAACGAAATCCACTGCTCTGTTTTTACTGTTACCAGCTCTACCAGCAGTCGTCGCGTTTTGCAATCAAACTAGCAGTTTCGTATTTGCACGAGCAATAGAGCAATCGTAACTGCCACAATATGCGAGGAGCAAACGAGTGAGTGAATTTCCAAAAAAAACCCAAAACCGCTCAGCTCTGTCGCCCCTTGGCTTGCGATCGGCTATAAGTTTCGGTTTGAAAGAAAGTAGGTTTTTTTAATACTTCTTAATTTTAACTTTTTCTAAAATGTTTTCCAAACAAAGTTTAACTCTTCTTTCTAGCCCAATGCAGCTGCATTCCGACACTTACAGTGCAGCGTTGCGTTTAAGATTTTACCCAACGCATCTTATGTAACAGCGACCAATTAGTGTGGAATGGTGGTTAATAGGTGTGCGTGTGTGTGTGTGTGCGTGCTGAAGGAAGGTGTGTGGCATGATATGGGGGCCCGCCAACCATAGAAATATCGATTAAAATGTTGGCTTATGACAATCAAAATGAAGAACATAGCAATCTAAATTGGCTAATATTTTCCATTTTGTAAGTTTTAAAAGTTTAGAAACTTTAACTAAACGCTAAAAAAACACAGGTATTAACACTTTTTCCATTATTTTTGCTGCTCCATTGGTTGCTCCAGTTCCCATCACTTTTCGCTTTTGCCCATCATATGTATACAATTTTCATAACTTCAATACTTTTCGCGCAGATTGCACAATTTTTCCCAGCCTTATTAACACACATGTGTGTGTGTGTGTGTGTATGTTTGTTCGGTGCGCTTTTTTGCAATAATTATATATGTATGCATTTTATATGCCTCAGCTGCTTGCCGCTTTCCGCTCCAATCGCCAGCACCACCGCTGCACTCTACTTTTGCCGATTTGACCACCAAAAAAAAAAATAGATTGTGCAAATTTTAAATCGATTTTCTTCGCCCGTTGGCTAATTGCTTTTGTACTTTTAACGGTTCGATTTCTATGTTTTTTTTTTCATTTGTTTAACAATTATATTCGAAATATTCGCCAGCACTCAATGATTAAAATTTTTAAATTTATTTTTATTTTATTTTTTCAGATATTTACGTAAGAGACAGTCTCCTATTTAGCTCGCACCCGGACAACGAAGTAAAAACGTTTATTCGATATGACAACAGCAGAAATACACGGCTAAATCATCCAGCAAGGACGTTACGTGATTGGATACGAAAACACTGGCGGGCAGACAGCAAACGAGCAAGCGAGCGAACGAGCGAGCAACGGGCAGTTAGGCCAAGCAGCAGCAGCAGCGGCGGCAGCAGCAATCGATATTTAAGCACAGGGTTGTATAAAAATGGTGCGAGTCATTGAAATTTCCTAACCTTTACTTAACATCTTCCGGTGGACAGGGCGTATGCGGAATTGACGAATGTTATACAACGCCTGAATGCACACTATTGACCCAAAAGCGGTTATAGAGAAGATACAGAAGATTTAAATACATATATGTATGTATATGTGTTAAGAGGAGCACGAATTACAAAACAAAATAAATCAAAACATACCAAGAAGTCCGTAATTGGCAGAAGTATCCGAAAGGTTCTAAATTGATTCTAGAGATCTGCTGCTAGATTCTGGTGCAGCAACTTTTAGCAATCGATAGTAACTTAACTAACAACCATAAGTTAACTACCTACTGCGAAAATGTATGCGAAAATATCGTTAAATATGAAACACTACTCGAAATAACTGAACACTTCTCCACAGCAACCCTAACATTCTGTACGGTGATTCACACTAAGCGTTAAAGAGACGGAAGCGAGATAGCGAAGAGTATATTAATATATTTAACAGAGAATTTCGACCTGTCAGCGTCGCTCTTAATTCTGCAGCCTTTATTATGCTGGTGTGGGCAGCGGCAACTCTCGCATGCAGAAATCTCCATGTAATAATAGCGACGCTGTGGCGCTTACAATTTCTTGACGTTACAGTTTTTTTTGCATTGCTACAAATTCTTTCGACAACTACCTACTCGGCCGACACTTTTTTCCAATCAGGGTAGATATATTTGTATTTATATTGTACGTATATAGTACGTTTTTAGTGCGAGCAGAAGTTGCATACATTCAGAGGATGTCCCAACAAAATACTTTTGCTTATTTCACCATACCAAAACTATGGATAATTTCTTAAACAGAGTTTAATTCTGAGCTATGCCAATTAATTGAAAAGTTCTATGGTGAAAAAAAAATTACTATGTATGGTGAGAAAAGTTCTATTCCATTATATTCTACTTTTAGTATTCTATTTTTAATTAGGAAAGAATAAATAAAATAACCCATGATATATCAGATATTTAAATTGTATTGAATCAATAATAAAAGTGTACCTTTTTGAATTCAATTGTACTTTTTACAAAACAGAATAATTGTATCTAAAATCGGTCCACTGTACTTGTGTATTTTCTAAAACTAATTTAACTGAAAGAAGGTACAATTGTACTTAAAATATCAACACTGGCTCTCTGAGTGTGTTCGCGAAAACTATCACAATTCGTTCAAGTTTCAAACAGTGTTGCCAAGACCTTTTCAGACTATAGGCTAAAAAGGCGAGAGATAAAAATCTAAAAAGACCAAATCAAACACTTTTAAATAGCAAGGCGAATCCATACAAGGTGGTGTTATAAATACAACTACAAAATTCCTATGTATTTTGTTTTTGTTTCTGCGTAAGAGTTGTCAAAATTTAAATACATTTTATTTTTGCTTTTACGGCTTTTGAAAGCTCATACTCAAAAGCAGAAACAAAATACATGTAGCTGAATAAAAAAAAATCAAATCAGCTGCTCTTATGCCAACACCTTCTATAAATTCGCCTTGGTAAATAGCTTTACACATCAAATAAAGGTTCGAATTAAAACTTGAAATGAAATGATTTTAACAAAAGATAAGGACCTTACCTTTATTGAGAATGTTAAGTTAAGCATTAGAATAAACGAAACAATATCAGGGTGGAAGAAAAAAACATTTTAAAATTACCTTCATTAATTTCTAAACTAAAGTGTGCAGTCAACCCTACAACCAACAGATGACTCGGCACACAACAAAAGAAATAGCCAGCAACAAATAAATACAACGCAACCCAACAACAAATCAACGAAACTATAAACAAAATGGATGAGAAAAAAGAAGAACGAAGAGCTCACGAATATAACCAGCGTCAAGTATACGAGGAAAAATTATTTGCATTTAGCGAGCGAAACAGATTGGTTGTATAAAAAAAAAGAATTTAGCAAGTTTAAATAGTTTAACTTTTTCATTTGGAGAAAGTGTGTATTAAATTAGTGTTCAGAAAAAGGGTAAAAAGAGCGAAAACACAAAGGCGAGCCATTTAAAGGACAACAAGTAAAAGCCATTTTGTTGCGTGTGGTTTGGAATTGACCAGCTTTAGAAAAGTCGTAAAAAATAAGGATTGGTAATTATTTTTCTTAATTACATATATATGCCGATATATTTTACAAATATAATATATTATTTAAATAGAGTACAAAGAGTGGTAAAACCTAGGCTCTCAACTGAATTGCTTGATATTGCGTCATGTGACTGCAGAAGCACAGTTTTTTTTTTTTTGTTTATTGAAACTGTTGCTCCAAGTCGTATTGATAAATAAAGCTGTTTTGCGCAGTTATTGTACTGCTGGATGAGCTGTTGCATATTTGCTTATCTCGTTGTGAGGAACCAAGAAAAACATCTGCACAATTGCACATTATATTGAAATTACATACATACGTGCATATGTATGTGTGGGCCCACCATGAAAGTTTGCAAGCCCCCAGAAAGTCTGCAAGTCAGCATTTGTTTATTTTTGTTTAAGTGAATACACAAACGCATGTGATATTTGATGCTAGGTTTTCTGCACTTCACAAAATTATACTCCTTCTACGAATTGCAGAACGAACCAAGCTACCTAATAATCTAATCCGCGGCTTAAACTTTTCTAGTTCTCAGATTTATCCACATTTATGGGCCAATGTAATATAACTATATATATATACATACATATATACATAATTGTCGGCACTCAGATTCGACGACGTAGACGTATAACCCAGATTATATTAGTATTTTAGTCGTATGTGTATGTAATTATAAAATGATGGCTCCTATCAATGCAATTTGAATATTTTACTGAAAGAAATACATGGAATATTTATATTTTCCAATTAGTGTTACTGATAAGGCTTAAATCATCAAACTTCTTTAATTCATTAGAAAAGCACAAACGTTTTGCAAGTGCGAAATTCAATACACCTTTTATTTTCATAAACAAAAGATAGATATAAAGAACAACAAGCAAATCAATAATAATAAAACGCTATATTTTCAATGACTAATAAACAATTTTATCTTTGTGAAGCTCTGGTTTGGCCTACATACATACATATGTATGTATATATGTAGTATATCATGTTTCTGTCGTCCTTCTATTCAGTGCTCTTGTGTAAACTTTTGTGCATACGTTGTATGCCTGTATGCTTTTTTTTATATACATATATATGTATATATATATATATATTCAAACTTGTAGTTAAATCCATATAACTCTGTCTATGTGCATTTAATTTTAATTACATATTTACGCGCATTTTAACTTGTCCCATTGCTTGTCTCAACCGATTACTCTATACATATACATTCGCCAAAGGGCAATGTGTGTAGGCAAATTTACATACATATAAACAGACCATAAACCAAATACGAGTATGCCCGTAAATAATTAAATAAAGTCTTTGCCATTGAATTAGGTAAATTTTTGCCCATTTGCGTTAAATGTTATTTAGATACTATATATTCGAAAATATTTTGTTTTCATGATCATTAATTTTTGCAGTTTTTCTGCAATACGATCAGTGATAAATGCACCTATGTACATATGTACATTGTTTAGCGATGTAATTGATTTTAATTACAATGCTTAGTACAATCTACGTGTGTGCTAAACATGCAAAACTTTCGAAGGCATTTCCTAATATTACCGAGACAGGTGTGTTTTTTTTCTTAACTAGAATTTATTTTTTATTACCTGTACATATGTATGTAAATTATTTATAATCATCTTTCCAATAATACAAATTTTTAATTTTTCTCCTTAACTAATGCTTCCATAATTGATTACCTATGTACATACTTTTTAGTGTTATGACCTAATAAATAAACTAAGTTCGTCCTCACCTCCTGTGCTCTTTTTCTCATAAATTTAATGTGTATTAATTGATTTTTATGTTTGTTTCATAGAATAACCACAAAAATGCGCGCAGTAGTGATATTTGTGACGCTGTTCGCCTATGCTAGTGCAGTCTCGTTCAGTGATGTCGTGAAGGAAGAATGGTTCGCTTTTAAGGTAAGTCTTCTTTTTAAATATTAAAGTTATATATAATTTATATTAAAAAAAATGATATGGAGTAATTCAGTTTTTTATGCAGAAAGTATTGAAAAAGCAATAACAGTCAAAGCCTTCATGGTAGTAACGACAGACTGCCGTAGTTGAATTGTGATTGGAAGTAGGTGGGAAGAATCAACCGTTCGCCCGTTGACTTGGCACAGCGGTTGCGAGAATGCCTTGCAGGAGTGAAGTCCGGGTTTTATATCCTGCAAAAGTGTAGAAAGAAGTCGGATGGTGAGTTGTGGAGATCTCGGAAATATCAGCTATTAGTCCAACGCTTTGCCTGTTGTTGCTTTTTCCAATACTCGCCTAAAAAAAAACTGGCGTTTTTATTTCAACGAACAAAATTTGCCTTTGCTATTGAATTTTCATAACGGTATCTATGTTAAAATCAGAAATTATTGGTACGCCGTAAAGCTATAGTTGTGTTACCTTATTTTCGAATAATACTAATGATTTAGAGTTATTATAAATTGCATGCAAATGCAACAATTTGAGAATGTACCTCCATCATTTGATTAACGGGAATCCCAAATGAAAATAGTTTTCAATTTGTCGGTGGAATATTTAAACTATTCACATTTAAATATTTCTACTTTATTATATGCAAATAATTTGTGAATATTTCAACACTTTTTAATGACTTTCTTTTGTGAATCGCAACACCATCTGGCTTATTGTTGCTGATAAGTAGCGCGAAGAATTAGCACCCGCATAAATAACAATGAAGAGTGTTGCAATGCGGCATGACTCATTTGTACAATTGGTAGAGTTCCTACTATTGAATTTCACATTCCGCATTACATGCACAATTTTATAGCTGCCATAAAGTTTCAAAACTATATCAGTAAGCGCAAATGTGTAAATGCTTTGCGAAATGCATGCGTGAATATCAGGCGACATACACCTGCGTGCGTGTTGATCTTAATTCCAGAAGCTTGAAAATGTTGACACTTTAAATGTTGTAATCAAATTACACTTTTAATAATGGAAAGCTAAGAACAATGAGGATATAATGATGTAAAACTTATTGCTCCATCGTTAATCGATTCAATTCGAAACGTGACTCGATGACAATGAAGCCTACAATTTAAAACCTAAAGCATTTAATGAATTTATATAAAAGGCAGTTTGGTTTGCAGATGCTTTCTGAACACATTTTACTCTAATAATCAACATGAATTTCTTAATTGAATTCAATGCCTTCAAATAATAGTAAGAGAGTTCGTACTATCTATCTGTTTTGTCTAAATAACTATATATTTAAACTCTTGCGATAATACAAGTTTCAGTATATTTTTTTAAAATCATTTTTTAAGGCTATTGTGTAGAGCAAAATGCAATAAGCCTCTTGCTGCATAATTCCGTTGAAACAACACGAGAATAGGTCACACAAATGGTCGCACAGACTGATATGACAGCCTCTGGGCTAGCGCGAAACTTTCATCCATGCGGCACATTATCACTTTTATTTATTTATTTATTTATTTATTTTTTTGTTTTTGTGTTGTATGCTAATAGATTCTTATCACAAAATGCTATTCATTTTCAATAGTCAGCTTAATGGTTAAGTAAATTTATTTGATTTCTATAAAGCTAATTTTTTTTTTCTGTGTCACAAATCGTTCAGCATTAAATTCTGGAATTTGTTCTATGTTTCCCTGCTGTTGCAAGTGTTCTCATTTTAGTAATTTGTTATCAAAAACGCTCGCTTAGTCGAACTCCTCTTTTACCCTTTTGTCTCGTCCATCAATTGCGTTCTAGTTTTATTCATTAATTTCGCGCAGCCAATGATAGTCGACGCAACGCTTCAGCAAAACAAACAAATATTGATTTGTTTTTGTAATGTAATCTATAATTTATTGGTGTCGATTAATATACAAATATAATTCTCAAAAGTTTTTATCAGCAAATGTCATTACTCTATTCTATATCAGCACTAAAATTTGCTTATCAGCAAAAAATGCATAGTTGTAGCGAGACTATGCTCAAACAGCGCAAACAATTTCTATGGCAGAAAAGTGCACATAGTTTCGTTTAAATATAAGTTTTCAAATTTTTTTGCAAATGTAAAAAAAATATCAACAGATTGCATTACTAAGTTTGACAAAAAAAATTTAAACTTTAATGAACTTTATTTTTGCATATTTGCATCAAATAGAAACAAATTTTTATTACAAACTTTGAATTTCGATGGAAATTTGTTAGGTTTTTTGCGTAAAAATATTACCAATACAAGTTTTCTTGCAAAAGCATAAAAATCAACAAAGTTTCATTAAAAAATTCTACAAACGATTTGAAATTGTGGTGAAAAACTTTGGGATTTTTAGCACATTTGCACAAATTAGAATCAGATTTCCATTAAAAAAAAAATTAGAAATTTTTATGAAAATTTGTTAAATTTTTTCACAAATGCATAAAGTTAGAAAACTTTGATTCAAACATTAGTTACCCTTTTCTCAATTGTATTTGTTATCACGTAGTTAAAATTTGGCTTTGAACGGTTTGTTTTTTAAAGAATTAGCTATATTTGTATTAAAATTAAATAAAGGAAAATAAATAGTTAAAATGTGATAGCGTTATAATTATTAATATGGATATTCGAAACTTGTAGGCTTGCATGCCTTCTACCCAAAAATATTAAATATTTAAAGCATGCTTGAAGCAATCTTTTTGTTATAATATCATTAAAATTTCCTTTTTGATAACACAAGGGTTAAACTATTATAAAAAAAAATTGTTCATCACAAAATACAAATGTAGAATGCCTCGCTGAAATCACACAAATTTTTCAAGTCACCTTAATGATCCAACAATCTCACCCTGCAGCGTAAACTCACCACAGCTGCTGTTGGGTATGAAAATGTAGCGTATTTAGTTGGTGTTTAATTTCATAGCATACATTTAGGCGCCTGCGAAACCAGTGGTGTTCAAAGGCAAACTGTGTTCTGCACAAAAAACACGCTTTTTATATTTTGGTTGACTTGTGTACTATTCGCTGCTATAGTAGGAAGTGAGAACTTGGTATCAATGCTCAGTTGTCTATCGCAAGCTTGTGGAAGACAAAACGGCTTCTGTGATTATATACAAATTTGTTTATTATACAAAATATTAAAAAATATCCCCGCAGTGGCCAGAGGTAGTGTTAAACTGAAGATAACACCATCGCTTGGTTGGTAGCCAACACTAGTTCCGCGTCAATCTCCTTCCTTCGCTATCAACTGGCCCTCCCCCTTTTCCTCCGCATTACCAGTATGCAGCTTTAGCACATTATTATCTTAAAACGTCCACTCTCATAGTTGATGCACAAATTTCTTTTATAAAAAATGCTGGCAGATTGAAGAGTTGCTATGATGATTCATCAAGAAAAATATTTTTGTTGTTATCAAAAATATTACTTAACGGTTCTAAAAATGAGCATGCACTACAAGCATATACAAAATTTCTTATAAGAACTTAAAACTTTAAACGGCATTCACTGAATAAGCAGAGAAATGATAAGGTAGATATAAAGAAATTGGCTTGTAGTTGTTGTTGTACAAACATAAAACATTCACCATTGGCCTTGGTCTTGTATTAATACAGGTCGTCGGGTATTTGGGGAATCGGCATCAATTATTTTTCCCGCACATATCGTTAAATACTCTTCTAAACACAGGCGAAACTACAATAGTAAATACAATTACGGCTACTGGCTGTGCTGAAGCATTAAAGGTGAAGGAAAGTCAAATAAATGGATACTTTTGGTGAATGCTATTAAAAAGTGTGTTCTTCAAACCACTCTAACAATGTCTGGTAAAAAGTTAAAAAAAAATGCTTGAGCTTAGCTAACTTTTGCTAATAGGCAAAAATGACTGAAACTCTGCTTAAGTAATACTTGAATACGCCCCATACCGATAACAACCCTAACTAACTATTTCATATAGATATCTAGATTTTATAAAATTAGTAGTCGTAAATATTTATTCTGACAGCAATGCACTCGAAATTAATTGAAGTACTCTTGACTTATTTTTCATCAGCTTTTCAATACTTTCAATACGGCTTTACAAAAATGATAAACGTATTCAAGTGTTAATATGGAATGAAAATGAGATTACGATTATTACAAATTATTTAATATCCATTAAGGGGGGTCCATAAACTTGTAGGAAATGCTGTTGGGAGTAGAATTGTTTTACAGAAATATTAAAAGTCCTAGTTATTATGTTTTGCGCTTTGAAATGGAATCAGTTTTACTCCGAATCCACTTCAATTAATAAAATAAAATAAAAATGCAGTAAACATAAGAATTTTAGGTGCATGCAAGTTCAACTTTTGCATTTTTTTTTTTGCCAGCTGTTATACGAAAATTGTTTCATTTCTGTATACATATTTTAGTTATATACATACTTATGTTCATATGTATGTAGACACTCCCTCCAAGCTGTAGCATAAATTCTGAACCAGTCAAACAACCCAAAATTAAACTCGCGTTCGTTGTGGTGGAAATCACTGGAGTGGTTTGTGCCAGTCCCTGTCAGTGTTCGTGTTTGTAAAACTGCATTGCATGCGACGTAGGATCAGTTCGGCGCGGAATGCTGGCATAACGAAATTCACTACAAAAAATTTAGTTTATTACAAAAAAAAAAAAAACAAAATGTACAATTTTGGAATCAAAAGAAGATAAAGACAACAACATTCCCACGACAGTCGGTTCTACGTACCGGAATGACCCGGGTTTTACCCGGCCAAGGACTGTTGTTTCGGCAATCTAACCCTGTTTAGATCGGCCTACCCCAAGACAACAACAACAATAATATGCGGTAATTCGACTAAGTAAAGCCGACAATTTAGAACTAAAAGTCAAGGCACAATAACAATAATAATAAACAGAATTTATTAATAAAAGCACAAACAAACCGTGTACAGCAAATACATATTTAGCATGTACATTGTAGATCAACAAAAGTGCAGCGCTAGCTGAGAAGCAGCAAATAAAGTAGGAGAAAATGAAGCAGGCAGTCGTGCGAGTGCTGGAAAATTGGAGCTGAGGCGATTCAACGTCAAATATCAGCAACGATTAAACTCATACGAGTAATACATACATATGTACGTATGTATATGTATAGTAAATGTATGATCGGTTTTTATCAGTTTTCTGTCGAGCTACCTACTACTTGTAATTTCCTCCCATTTGATTAAAGTACGCGCACGCAGAGCCACAGAACACAGCACCAGCCATTGTCGCAGCTGCAAAATGACAGCGATAGCAGTAAAACAGAGCGCGCGGTAGCTACATGTTGGCGATTTCTCGTCAATGACAGCAACCAGAAGTGACACACATAAAGCGGGTAGTTCGATGGACATAGCACACAACAGTTGCATGCGAATAGTGAATGTGTAATGACGGCGGCGCTGAGAACGACGGCTCTGTGAAACAAACAATATTTCGTATTTTCTTTGTTAAATTAAATCAAAAAGCATTGCTGTGCATCAAAAGTGACTAACAGCACAAACGGCAAACAACGCTTTATATGGAGCAGGCAAATAATACAGAATTTGGTTACATAAAATCGAAAATAGCTGGAGGAGAAATGGCAGATGGTGAAGCTAAGGATAACTACTTGATGCAGGACGTTATCATACCCAGCATATTCGTAATCGCCATGATTGCCGCAAATGCGCTACTCTTCGCCTACATTATGTACAAACGGAGAAACTTTGTGTATGAAGATCCAAGCATATACCAAGCGTGCCTAGATGCAGATCCAACGACAAGAGCAACGATAGCAGCGACGTCGATGACGAAAAATGTTTCTGTTACGCTGGAAATGGAGGAGCTGCGAGCTGATGGCACAGGAGCACATGAGAACGTACAAAGTTAATAAATTTAAGAAAAGACGGTTGTAAATCAATGAGATGCGGATGTGTTGGAGAATGGAGCAAAGTAAACAAAAAAAAAAGTTTTATTTTGTGTTGTAAGTATCTTCCGGTGCGTTGAGGTGCTCAACAAATTGCTACAACTATAATATGTAACTCTGACTGTATTTGATAAAATACAAATCGTTAAGTAAAATACTACAAACGTCCTAGAAAGTAACTAAGGAAAAAGTTTTAACAATAAACGAAACGAAGGCTGCAACTCAGATGGATGACACGATGCTGCATTTACTTATATCCACTGTTTTCTTGGTTTTTTTTTACATTGATGATTTTTAAATGAACTTGTACACACTGCTGCTCTACCTAGGATATTTATAAGCGAGAGATTAAGATAATAAATTTATTAAGGTTGTCACGAGAAATAATCAAAAGTAATTTCATTGTAAACGCAAAGGATTACGTTGGCTGTTGGTTTGTATGGCTGCTTGCTTGGCGGAAAATCGATAACGTTTACCACATTTTTTGTTTTGTATGCCATAAAGGACAAGGGTTGCTGCAAGCACATGGCCGCATATATTTACATACTTACATACAAACATACGTGAGCGCCTATGTGTACATATTTGCTCAATTGTTTAAAATGTGTGCCAACGCCGCGTATCAGCTGTGCAGTACAACTGCAATGCTTTCTTTTTTGTTTTTTGTTTTGCACGTGCTTTTGGTTGGAGGAATGAAAATGATCGCATGCGTTTGAATCGACAAATGTCTAGGTTTTTGTCTTCTTAACTCGCTCCATACACACATAACTACAGTGTCGGGCAAATTAATCGCGTCGTGACATTTTTACAAGCTCTGACTATTTTTCTCCTGTTGGTTTAATGTAGCCGAGTGTGTAGCGTGCACGCGGTGCATTCGGTGTGTTCCGGGATCGAATACCGGCCGGAGCAAGTAACATCAAGAATTATAGAAAAAAAATTTCAATAGCGGTCGCCCTAGGAGGCAATGGCAAACATCCGTGCGCATTTCAGCCATGAGAAAAAGTTCTAACAAATATCGCGCTATATGATGTAAGCGCTAAATTATTATTATATACATACTACATATATATTATTATCTGAATTGCAAACTTTTGAATCAGAACTTGTAGAAATAATTCTGGTCTGCAGTTTCATAGCCCATTAAATTTTAATATATGTACATATGTATGTAATAAAGAGCAAGTTCCAATTAGCTGAAAATTTCCGTTGTTTTTTTTACTGACGGTGTCACGCATTTTTTCTAAACAAAGTACGTTCGACAATATTTATCTAATGGGAGCAAAAAAAATTATCAAAAATTAACAGACGCTTTCAGCTACTTGGAACTTGTACTTTATTATACTAAAATTTAATGGGCTATGAAAATGCATACTTAGAAGTTATGTAAAAATTCAAATTAAAAAAATTGACTATTTAATGAAAATTTGAAGAAAAATAGTTAAAACTTGTCAACATGTCGTGGCACTATTAATTTGTCCGTCGCTGTATAAAGCATGGAATGCTTGCCAGCTATTTTGGGAACTCCACAGCGCCTTGACTCTGTTATGAAACCAAATTTACTGCGTAATCTGTGTTAGGGTGGCACATGCTGTCACTTAGGAATTGTGGAAAAATTGAATCATTTTCAATATGTTCGAGGCCAGGAGGTCCAATGTAATGTACTGCTGCGAACACCGAAATAGTAACACAACGGTTTTACAAGTTTTTGACAACGTATTTGCATTTAGCTTTTACTTTCTAAAAATATAGTTTATTCCGCAACAAAACCATATAAATCTAAAATTCAAGTTTTTTAATTCGAATTTTAGAAAAATTGTCTATTATGCAGTTTTGTAGCCAATTAAATTTAATTGAATACTTTCATATCATTCTGTTGTTGTTGTTGTAACAGCATAAAACATTCCCCATAAAATTTTGGGGAATGCTGCTGAAGTGACAGTCCTTGGCCGGATATACATAGATCCAGGTCGTTCCGGTACCGTAGAACCGACTGTCGTGGGAACGAAATGCTTGGTTGTACCTATTGTGTTCGAAAGCTTTGTTCTACTGTCGGCATAGTGGCGTATACAGAAATAATTTCGAAAAGTGGCGCAATTCTAAAAGATTATACCCTTTTCGAATTTATTGTCCCGTTTTAAGTATTAAACAAAATTTGTAGTATTCGTTATATGGTGGAATGTCCGAAAAAATTATCAAAAATCTTGCTTACTTGAAAAATTTCTAACAAAAAAATTTAATTTTGCTGAATTTTGTAGAATTTCGATAAATTTTCTACAAAATATTAAACTTTTATTTAACTGTTTTTTTGTTGTATAAGCTACATATATTTTAATCTTAAATAAAGAAAAACCTTTCAAAACATTGCAATACAAATTCGATGCTCGCAGCTGTATGTAGTGAGAGTAAAAATTTATTCATTACTTCACAGAAAGTTACGATTTTATGTTAATAAAAGAAAATGATAATCGCCAAAGTGTTAATTTTTTTACTATTTTTATACAAATATTTATCTGCATAATTTTGTAATATGTATGTTTTTGTTGGGTTTGTTGGTACATACACGAGAAGCATCGTACGAGTATCAAAGCGGGTTTCACTGTATAAAATTTAAACGTGCCTCAAAGATATTTTTTACACTAGCACAGTCTGCCAAGCTACATGGGTTTTATTTGTTTAGTTTTATGTGTGTATTGAATTTATTTTTATTCCCCACTCAATGCTCAGCGATTTAAAAATTCTTATATAAATACATCTATGGAATCCAACAATCGCTTATGCTTAGTTTAAATAAAAATGAAATTGCATTGTACTAGCGATAGTAAACAATAATAAATATACACACATTTTCTTCAAAAGTGAATTAACTAAAAATTAATTATTTTTGAAATTATAATACATATATGTATATATGTATGTATAATAAAAATTTGTACCCTGCACATACTCTGTGTACATACAGTGGCGAGCAAAATCGGTCGAATCGTGTCCTTTTTACAATACTAGCAGGTTTTAATAATACATTGTTTTTTTTTTTTTTTGTTGATTTTATATACAAATATAATGTTTCCAATTTTATTCAAAATTTATTGAAATTTTTTTGAATATGTTTAGAAATTTTTCGGGTGTGCAGTTGTACATACATATATGTAGCATATTTAAGTTTAGATTAATAAAGTGCAAATTTGAAGAGACTAAAAACTACCGCTGATTTTTTATATTTTGAATTTTTGGTCTAGCGAACTTATGTTTGATAAATACATAAAAAAATGTACAACTTTGTATAGGCGATATATGAAAAAAAGTTTTCAAGGCCTGAACTAAAAAAAAAAATTACAAAAATCAACGCTATTTTCCAACGACTATAAACTTTTACTTTATATACTAAAATTAAGTAAGCTAAAAAGATGTTAAACAATTTTTATGAAAATTGTTAGGAAATTTTTTTTAATTTTGTATAAAATTTGAAACATTAGTTTACACGGTTTTTTTTGTTTAAGAATTAACTATAGTTTTATATAAAATTGACGAAAGAAAAATATCATTATAATCAGGCATGTAAAAAAATCACCAATCGACCGATTCTGCTCGCCAGTTTATCTATTTACCTTCCTGCAAAAGCTGAAGCAATATTGAAGCGAATTACTTTAGCATATTGAATATCGAATTGAACTGTTAGACTCGAACCCGATGCCTGAGAAATCAATCAAAATTGTATTTAGAAAATTGCTAAAATTAGTAGAAACTAGCTTATTCGATAAATAAATATTTTAAGGTTAAAACACTTATTGCAAATTTTTATCGATCAAGTTTCACAATACAAAAATGTAAGCCCGTATTGCGAATGTTGACTGACAGATTGTTAATCCATTAGCGATTGTCGACTCAATCGACTGTGGTTATTCTACAGCGCTAGGCGCTTAATTCCTTGATAATCAATTTAAAGAAATAAAATTTAACACCTTTTTGGCACCGATTTTTACAGTCATTGATTAATTTACGAATAACCCAATCAATCTTATCTCTTCACTAGACTTAAAATAAAGGAGCATGTGAGCATTTTTGTTTCTTTGTTCATGTTTTTTTAATATTTTTTTTATTTAAAACATTACAAAGCTAAATCCAAATAAAACACACAGTCGCCTACTTAATTCTGATAAGGTTTATTAACTGATAGCTATTTAAAACAGATAACGGATATTACGAATGTACAATGCAATAAAATACCAAGCTTATACGTAACGTTTAAAATTTCAATTGATTGCAGAAACTTGAATTGACTGGCAGTCCTTCGGCATGTCGATAATCCATTCTATTGAAGAGTTCCTGATAAGATCACTTCAAAGTCCACTCGAATAACTAGATTACTGTACAAACATACATTGTTGTTGTTTTACATCGCTAATCATTCAACTACTTACGTGATAAACTATAGGCTAATCGCGTACTCGAAACACATGCAATGGATATCCATGCCTTCTCCACCCTGACAACATATTGTTTATTATTGAATTAGGCGTGGCTGGAGGAGATAGGGAGAGGGAGACAGAGATGCAGACACTTATTTTTTCTTTACACTTACTTGCCTCGACGTTTAAATAATCGCCCATATCAACAAGATCACAGGGAAAGGCGCAGCATCATAATTATCTCACTGCAGTCGTCGCCGTGGCGTCAGAAGAGTTGTTAAGTTCGTCAGGCAGCCACTAATTGAAATGCAGATCTGTCAACCGCTTAAGATTAAGATCTAAATTAGAATTTTTATCACATACATATTCAGATTTTTTCGAGAATACATATTCATTAAATGTAATTGAAATCCCTGCAGGGAAATAAAACAGGCAATGCGATCCTCCGCCGATAGCGTATTCCGCAGGAGGAGGATTTAAAACTTCAAATTTCCCATACCGTAGTAAACCGTTTACACTAGACATTTTGATTACCTTCTATTTTGATTCCACAGTGGCTCTCAGTGAAAAAAATACAGTTTCTTTTTCTTTTTTTTTTTTGTTACAAAGTAAAATTAATCTACGTTAATATTTTAAATTTTTTTCAACAACAAAAAAAAACAAAATTATTATGCATCATTAACGATTTTTAGGAACTTGAAACTTGCACTTCGTTATACTAGAATTGAAAAATGAAAGAAAATGCTTGGGGTAACTTCTAAAAGTTGTGAAAAAAATGAGAAAAATTTAACCTCGTTTCTTTGAAGCTTGTTAATTTTTCGAAAGAAAAAAAATTTAAAACTTCAAATTTTTCATTTGTTTAGTTTATCTACTTGACTTTACAAATATTTTTATAAAAAACAAGCAAATTCCCGGCCTACTATGTTAAGGCTCAAAAAGTGCAACGTGCTCTGCATCACCAAAAAAATTCGCTGTTTTCCCAGAATTATAAATTTTTCAAGTGAGCTACATATATCGATTTGGAGTTTTTTAAAAGTAAAAATTATTATTTTTTTTATTATTAACAACAAAAAAACAATTGAGTTGATAAAACAGTGTCAACTTGAAAGGCCTACATAAAAATATTCAAAACTTTTTTGCACGAAATGATAATAATGAGATTATGAAAAAATTATGATGCATAAAGAAGTAAATAGAGTGAGAAAATACCTTTCCAAAGGTATATCTAAATTGGCCAAGTTTTGGCTGAGTCATTCAGGGTTTTCTTAAACCAATCTCCCAAAAAAGATCAGCATCAAAAATTTCATAATTCTGATTCCGTTGAACAAATATTGAAATATTTGTATGCAGATCTTTTTAGTTTAAACTGTTTTACGATCTGAGGTGATTTTTTTTTATGTTTAAAAAAATATTTTTGTTTATAAAAAATCACAAAAATTGTATTGCGAAATATTTTGGTGGGTGTCTTGAAATTAATGAAATGATTGATTTTATAATTGCGATGGAAACCCCCCCGTCCGATGTACATATTCTTCAAATAAACAACAATAAAAATTATTAAAATCCGTTTAGTCCTTTGATAGCCAAATCATTACAAACATTGTCCATACAATCCATTTTACATATATGTATAAAAGGTATTGAAGTAAAGATGTATCAAAAAAAATGTTGCATAGAAAATGTAGTCGGTATTACAAAAATTCAAAAATTAACACTAGATTATTTTCACTGTGAGTGTATGACTCGTAAACTGGCGGCACGGTTTCGATGGAAGACCCATTGAAGTTGACGAAGTGTAGTTAAAACAATCTGGATTTGTTTTGGAATTAGTATGTATGTAGCTATTTTCAGTTACTAGTAAATTTTCTAATAAAAACATAGTTTATTCCGTTCCCATGGGGTCCATTGAACACACGACGCACCTACACATCCATACACACATAGTAAATGCACCCGGCTGCCTACCGAAAGTGAGCACAGTATTTTCTGTATGCTGGTAAATCTTGATTGATGACATTTCACAACACACGATACTGAATTAGTGGATTTATGTTATTAACAGCTAGAAATTGAATTATAAATGAGGGTACTCAAAAAATTAATGAATACATTTTCTTGATTGAGCGGCTCGGTAGGCAAACTAATTGTAGAAATTTTACAAAACTGTATCTGAAAATATTTTGCGACCGCCTTTAGACACAAATTAGTTGACTTGAATGATCTATTAAAGATATACTGCATACTTTATATTTCTTCCTTCAGTCTATCCTTTTAGTAATATATTTTTTTTTATAAATCCAATATCCAACATAAGTTGTTCTGGAAACATTGCACTTCAAAAAACGTTCTATCTTAGCTACAGTGCCAGTGTCAGTATTGACACAGTATTTTTTCATATTTTTCACAATATTTTGAATGATAAACTTTTTCATTAATTTTAATCAAATTATTCAAATCAAATTAATCAAAATATAGGCCATTAACAAACATTACATAATTCTAAGTTTCAAACTTTGTACAAAATTTAGGGAGTTAAAAAAAATGTTCATTAAAACTTCAAACCTTTTAATCTGTATTTTCAGCCACTTTGTACTTGTACTTTCTAATACTAAAATTGAATGAACTACAGAGCTGAACACTAATTAGCAAATTTGAAATTTTGATAACTATGTTCTTAAATTTGCTGCATTTTCATGAATTTTGCATAAAGTTTTAAATTTCCGGTTGTTACGGAATGAGCTATATTTTAATATAAAATGTAAAAAAAAAAACGTTTAGCATGAAATGCATTGCTAACAATAATAAAGAAAATACTGTGCCAATACTTTTTCCGGCACTGTTGATATAATTAAGTTTCCAAACTAAATACAGCTTATTCTGATTCTTCTGTTTTTTTTTTTGCTGCACCCGACAAATTAATTATTTTTTTCAATCGGATTATTTATTTTTGTTTTTTTTTAGATGGAACACAGCAAGCGTTACTCTAACGAAGTGGAAGAGCGTTTCCGTCTTAAAATTTTCAATGAGAACAAAGTGAAGATCGCCAAACACAATCAACTGCATGCTGCCGGAAAAGTGTCATTCAAAATGGCAGTAAATAAATATGCCGACATGCTGCACACTGAATTTCGTGATACCATGAATGGCTACAACAATACATTGAGAAAACAACTGCGGTGAGTGCAAAGCAATGCTACGAACAAAAATTAATCTATTAGAGTGCACTCGGGGTCAAAATAATAGGTGTATGACATTTTTATCATGCTCGAAATTATTTTTTATATGGAAGCAAATGCTCAGAGCTAAAAAAAAATATCAAAAACCACACGAACCAAAAATGGAGGTAATTTCAAAACGGGTCTGCTTCACCTCAATCTTAATATTATTGTGAAATATTTTGGTCGATGTCTTTAAATATAATAAATTTTATAATAAGAATAAAAAAGCAGTACCTGATTTATGTACATTTTCCTCCAAAAAAAAGTATAAGGAAAAATTAATATGCCACTCTATTGTTTTCGCAAGAGAAAAGTTGTCAACTGGAAAAAATGTCGTGTACCTTTTATTTTGACCATGCAAAATTATAAGCAGGAATAAAAAGTTGATTTCATTCGTTTATTATTATTCATTTTCAATTTAATTTTTATATTATCACATTTTTATACAAATAATTTATTTAATTTGTCACATCCTCATCAACAGCGCTAACAAGAAATTCACTGGCATTTCTTTCATTGAACCTGCCCATGTCACTGTACCCAAATCTGTAGACTGGCGTTCTCATGGCGCTGTTACCGACGTCAAGGATCAAGGTAACTTAGCATATTTTTCATTTAAATCACTCGCTATAAATCATATCCTTTGTTTTAGGTCACTGCGGTTCTTGCTGGGCTTTCTCCACCACTGGCGCCCTTGAGGGTCAGCATTTCCGTAAATCGAATACATTGATCTCGCTTTCCGAACAAAATTTGGTCGATTGCTCGGCTAAATATGGCAATAATGGCTGTAATGGTGGTCTGATGGACAACGCTTTCCGCTACATTAAGGAAAATGGTGGCATTGATACCGAAAAATCCTATCCTTATGAGGGTATTGATGATTCCTGCCACTACAATCCATCTACTATTGGCGCTACCGATCGCGGTTTCGTCGACATTCCCGCCGGTGATGAAGAGAAACAGAAACAAGCTGTTGCCACAGTCGGTCCAATTTCTGTGGCCATCGATGCGTCGCACGAGTCATTCCAATTCTATTCGGAAGGTGTTTACGTAGAGCCACTTTGCGATTCAGAACAGTTGGATCATGGCGTCTTGGTGGTCGGCTATGGCACCGATTCAGATGCCCAAGACTACTGGCTGGTGAAGAATTCTTGGGGTACCACTTGGGGTGATAAGGGTTACATTAAGATGGCGCGCAACAAGCAAAATCAATGCGGTATTGCCTCTGCCTCCAGCTATCCGCTGGTTTAGATCGTAAGCTCTCGCAAACATTACAGGGAGTAAATGCTAAGGAAATGCAGTAATGTGTAGGATTTATAATATGCTTAATCACTTTTTTATATCCAACAATTAATCTATCAATTTTTCAAAGTGTAAACTTGATTTTGTGTTTTTTTTTTGTGGAATTTTCTTATTTCTTTTTTATTTTATTTTATTTGTATTGCATTGAAGTATTGATAAATTTTTATATTATTTTTCGTTTATTTTTGTCTCTAATCGATGCGTGAATTAAAAAATGTATATTATATGAACGCATGAATCGTACGATAGTTGTGAATAAAATATAAATAAAAAAATTAAAAAAAAAAAAATTAGATAACGCGACTATTTTTAGTTTTCCGTTTTGCCATTTCAGATATTCCTCACTAATTTCATATCACGAAAAACAAAAAAAAATTCCACTTAGAAAATATACTGCGAAATAATTTAGAATAAGGCTCTAATTTTAATCGTTACTGAAGTCGTTTCTTTTTAAAAATCCTATTTGACGGTTACTTCAATTTAACATTTCAAAATAGGTATTCGATTTAAATTAGAAGTAATTAAAAATTAGCATGTCTATTTATTTATCACTAAAGTAACCAAAAAGAATTGAATCAAAGAAAATCAAGATAACTTTTACCCA
Organism: Anomoia purmunda; assembly: GCA_951828415.1. Classification (NCBI taxonomy): domain Eukaryota; kingdom Metazoa; phylum Arthropoda; class Insecta; order Diptera; family Tephritidae; genus Anomoia; species Anomoia purmunda. The sequence goes on from OX639997.1 coordinate 116,057,771, forward strand.
ATATAGGTTTGTATTAAAAATAGGTAAAATCGGACAATGACAACGCTCACCCTCCATATAATGGAATTTTTTCAAAACTAAATATTTGCAGACCTACAAAAGTTAATTTGCTTAAACTCAATATAGAGGATCAGGATAATCCCGAAACGAAATTAATTTTTTCTTGTTCAGCACGATCAAAAACAGCTTGACGATTTTTCGAAATTCCAGATATTTGGCAAGTTATAGCTATTCACTATTTTCGAAATTGTATTGATTTTACTCTATACGAAATCGTTGAACTTTTTTAAAAGAAATTTGTTGAATAAATTTAAATATAAACTCTTTCGTTAATATTTGAGTCAATTCACACCCAATTTATTGTTTTATAATACAAATACATATTTCAAAAAGTGTTTCGAAAAGTACATACAAATTCTTCGCTAAAACTAATAATTTAAGCCGATGGGAATGGGACGTTATGTTTCTTGGAACATCAACATTTTTTTTTTTTTTTTTTCACTAAAGCTTTAAATCAAAATTCATTCATGCAAAATACATACATATAAGCTATACATAATGGTATACTCTATTTTTTTTTTAAGCTTTATCTTAAACAGCTTTCATTCAAAACTTATTTTCACTGAACATTACATTTCACGTTTCATTTACATTAGTACACAGTCTTGCAAATCAATTTTCGTTGAAAACGTTTAAAACGCGCTACAAATGTTTCCTTACAATAATAGTTGTGTTGGGCCACGCGCGTACAGTCAATGTCTTAAAAAAAATAATAATTAATATATAGAAACAGAGATAAGCGTTAATTTTTAGTCAATTTGATTGAAAGGTTTTATATTAATTTCATTGCTTTTTGGTTGATCAGCGTAACTATGTACAGCTATTTGTAAAATTTGTGTCAATGATGAAATGAAGTGTAGTGCAGAAACATAGCATCATTCTAGCTTTCCAACGTTAGAGGCAAATCTGCAATACGATAGCATAGTTAGCCATTGCTAGGAATACAAATTTTAACTTACTCAAAACCATTTTCAGTGCCCTTCATTGTATTCTTTTCTAGCAGCACCATTTTATATTTATTTTTGTCAAGCCTTTAATCCATACGTCCATGGTAGGTTGTTGCAGAAGAGCGCTGTGCCAATTAAATAGTAACTGGTAAACCATACTAGAATGGAGCCGGCTTTTGAACGCAATTTGATTTGATCAAATGTCTTTGGCAGTTGATCGGCCGCAAACCAATATAGACATGGCGTAGAAGAGCACAATAAACGCGTTGATATTTGTATGTGCACGAAAAAGGTGCAAAATATTGTGAGGAACAGCGCATGCAACACGAATGGTAGCGATTTATATTCCTTCACCAGCTGAACGATGGGATAACGTGGCAGCAGCGCGCTCAGAAAATGTCTAAGGTATTTAAAACAATGGTAGAGTAGGAACGCAAGCACCGGCAAAGCTAACAAAAAGTTTGGCAATTGCTTTATTTCATAATATCTTAAGAAACCGACATTCCAGTAGTGCGACTGTATGTAGGAGTATGGAAATGGAAATGTCTTATCACACCATGGTGAATTCTCCGGCAACCGATGACCAGCCAGTATATAATTTCTTTTTCGCGCATAATCGAGCACATTCGACGTATGGGCCACTGTGTAATCCGGCAAACAGAACTGCTCGAATGCATAGAAGTAGAAGAAGGTAAGTGGTAATAGTGCGCCGAGCAGGCAAAATGTTAACTTCAGTGTGGCAAAACAGCGATGATATGACTTGAGTATACTGTGTCGCAGCATAAAGTAGATGGTATATCCAGCGTTGAGTAGGCCATTCGAGCGACTAACAATTGAAAGTGCGAGCGCGGCTGTTGTGCGCACAAAACGGAACTCCGAAACGCATTCCAACATCACATGTAGCGACAGCCAACAGAAAAGCGCCTCGGAGTAGGCGGCAGTGAAGAAAATCGAAGCTGGATTGAAACAAAACAACAATGCTGCATTCCAACTCTTATTCGGATCCTTGAATATACGTTGTGTGAGCGCGTAGAGTGCATTAGCGGCTTTACAAAAACAAAAAACATTGACTAGTACCGCTATCACCAAACACCAGCTGCGCAACGACACACCCATATTGAGAGCGTAGAGGGCATTTGCACCGGCACGCACCACCAGCGGGAAAAGTGGATAAAAAGCCAAAGTATTCTCATAAGAATACGAATATTCGGCGATATGTAGAAAATATTCGCCATCCCAATGACGCAGGCCACCAAAGCAGAATTGTACTGTGTGATCAAGCCAAGAATTGCCAGTGGCATTAGCAGCGGTATATGCGGCTGAATCAAATGTTTCTACATGCTGTTGAGTTTGTTGTGCAATCGGTGCACGGAAAACATCTGGCTTGTGATCGGGCAGCAAGTGATTGGCAAGCAACTGTAATACTAAAATAATCACACGACTTGCTAGCGCCAATTTAGTTATTTTCTCAGTCATACTAGCAAAGTTATTAACGCAATGATAAAGCCCGTTTATTGTGCGATATTGTTGATGACGTTATTACTTTGAGTCAGCACTCTGTTGCGATTCATTTAAGGTTATGGTTGCTGCGTTGCACTGCGGCCCAAATATATTTTGCAACGGCTGAAAATGTACACATTTCGTATAAATTGGATAATGCAAAGTTAAAAAGCAGTCAGCTAGCTAGTCAGCTGGTCAATTCGCCCCTAGTACGCGTAAATGATGAGCTGTCTCACTGCCTCAAGTAATGTATTTACATACCTCCTCTATGGACAAAATACAGTTAAAACGAGGATCCTCAAGGATAACGTTTTCAGTCAAATATGCGCAGTGAAAAACTTAATTATTTATAAAAATCCGTTTGGTAAAAAGTGCCACAACAAAAGTCTCAGCCGGTTTACAGCAGGTGACATTTCCGCCTCGCTTCATCGACAAAAAAAAATTAGTGTTGCCACCTTTTCAGTCACTCCTAAAGTATTAGGCCCTAACGTTATTCGGAGTTTGTGTTATTTTCAAAAAATACATCTTTCGAATTGATTACAACTTTATGTATACGTTCAAATGTTTAATGTTATGCTATCGTACTTAGAGAATTCGTTAATTTCGAATATGGTGCTATTATTTATCTACCATGCCAGTAAAAAATTAGGCCGATACACTTTCTGGGTACCTAAATCCGCACATATGAAAAATAAAGGACTGGTGTTCAAATATATGTTTGTAATCGATTTCGGCAAATTTTCCCAATTCTTTTATTAAAATATTGCATGTTAAATAACTCGTACAACTCGTACATTTCTGTACGTTTATTATACCAAGTCTTAAACTAACTTAGCAGCTGCAGCCTTTAACTGCCAGATATTCTAAGCTATGACTCCCGGAATATGTAAGACATCAACAACGACATCTACTACCCGTAATCAGTAATCTTAATTTAGACAAAGTCCCTTCTGCTTATTCGTACAATCTACGTTTTATCGAATTTCCACATGAAACGCCTCTACACAAGCGTCTGCTATGCGTTTATGTATTTCATTGACTTCTGCTTGCGTTAAAGTGCGCTCCATATGTCTGTAGACAATGCGGAAGCACGTGCTGGATTTCCCAGTTTTACGATTTTTAAATCGATCCACTAAGCTGATCTGTAAAAAAAAATTTTACGAGCGTTACAAATGCAAGAGAAATACATTCAAATACTCACTTGTTCAACTACATCACCAGCCACTGAACGTACTAGATCGTAGAAATCATTGCATGCAAACCCAGCGTCTACTTCCACACCCAAAGGCAACCAGAATGATAGATCATTCTTGCATTGCGGGAAAACAGATATAGGTTTGTATTTAGGCAATTTGTATAGATTTTCTTCGCTGAATTGTTTTAGAAATCCACTGTCATTCGACCAAAACAGTCTTATATCGGGTATGTCGAAAAGCACCATTGCCAGTCGTTCCAATCCCAAACCGAAAGCATAGCCTATATTATTATGTGCACCAGATCTCTTAAGTATTTCGTGGCGAATTATACCACAGCCAAGCACCTCAAGCCATTTGCCGTTGTGGAGTACTTCCAGTTCCCAAGATGGTTGCGTAAACGGGAAATATTGGTCCACCCAGCGATACTCCAATTGCGTGCCGAATAAATCACGGGCAAGTCCCACTAGCACATTCTTCATTTCATGCTCTATTAATTTGACCGCTTCCAGCGTGTGGCATATCTGCTTCGTTTGATCCAAACACTTTGAAGACGTTTGTGGAGCCGCAGAGTTTATTAGTTTTGATTGCCAATCATTTTCGAAAATTTCCAAATCCTGATTACGTCCGAACAGCGTGTCTTTCGTTACCATTCGCACTGCATCCATTTGATGGAAGACCGGATAGTGTGTAGAGTCGATTTCATCTCGTCGATACACCTCACCTGCCACCAGAAAATTATCCAGCCCACAGGCAATCAAATCCGATTGATGAGCAGTGGTGTGTGCACGCAGTATGTGGTTTTGATTAATGTAATAACAGTCGGATTTAGAGCGACTGACATGATCAGCAGGAATGAGCAGGTTGTCGAAATTTTGTTCCACTGTCACAATAGGACTCAGCTGATCATATACTGAAAACATCGGATTGCCTCGTGAGTTTCTATATGAGCTATAGAAATAGTTAACAATTCGCTGTCGTATAATCGAGAGTGGATGATTACGTTGAAGATGTTTGTTAGCACCCAGATAAGACAATATTTTTGGTGTCACATTTGTCCAATTGTCAGTGGTATAAGTTTGACCGTTGATTTCTAGAACACCTTTGGGATTCGCTTCACCAACACTTGTGGCCATACGGCGGAAGTGAATATGTCGCGACCGGAATATATTCATTGTGGCAGTTGCGGAAACGACTGAGCGATGCTTGGATATAGCTGCTCCGGGTACACTTAATTGACGCCATTGGCGTAAAATAAACATTGCGAAGTTAACTTAGAGTTTTGTAGTTTAAGGAACTCTAAAATTTTGCTTTGTTTATTCTTTTTTCCCCGTTATGTCATATGTTTGACAACCTCGATCAGCTGTTGCTTTTGACAACGCTGTCAAGAAAGAATGAGGGATTTTTGCGGAAAAATGAGAGGAAGTTAAAGAAAATGAATAATAAAGCGGATATTCTTTTTAGTATCCGTTACTTTTTAGTCTCAGGTTATTTTGTATACTAATTCATTTCAATAAAGTAATCGAAAAAAATGTACAATGCAGAGGTAGTGAATAAAATTATTTTTGATTAATAATACATTTAATTATCATGATTCAATTATTAAAGGTTTGCTAACTAGTGACATTGGAATTTTGTCACTACCTAACAAAATTTTGTACATCATCCAATATGCCATTTTACTCTTCTATTCAAAGATACATACATACACACGGTGTACTGAATACTGAAGGTGACGCCTTTAGAAGTACCGCTACTTTGGTTTTGCCGGGTTTGACAATTCTCAACTTCAACTAGACAAAGCTTTTTTCACAAATTAAGAAAAAGAGACACTTTTTTTAGTATTTTGCGAATTTATTTATTAAATGTCTGCCTATAAATTCATACTTTTACACTTTAGAACAATTAGAACACGTTTTTCAATGAAATATTGGAAGTTGTTCAATTTTCTCTCTCCCGTATTCTTGTTTACTAAAGGCGAGATCTATCATTTCACCGCGGGAAGGCGCAATCTTGTATTCTATCATTCTTGATACATACATATGTATGTATGTAGATATCTGTTTTCAACAAATTTCGATTTTACTCCAATTTGGTAGTTGGAATTTGGTGCAGACAAATTAAAAATCATTAAATTTTAAAAACACTAAGTGATACCTGCGACTTCGTCAGCGAAGCTTCTCACAAAGCTTATTAAATTTGAACCATAAATATGGATTTTCGGGAAATCTACCACCGTAAATACTGATTTTCTGAATAATTTGTTTCTAGCGCCATTTGATGGATAAATTTTAGCTTAAAGTATGTCTCGTCGTGCCTCTATTATACGTTTATAATTTTATCAAAATCGAACCATGAATAAAAGTGCACTCATCTCTAACGAACCCTGCCGAATTGAAATACGATTCCTAGGAATATACCGTTCAAATTTGATTGAAACCCATTGATCGAATTTTGAGCCTCACAAAGAAAACATGTGGGCGCTGCATTCGGTGTGTCCCGGGCTTGAATCCTGAACGGGCCAAGTAACATTAAAAATTATAGAAAAAATTTTTTTTCCAAGAGCAAGAATTTGTTGTGAGCAATAAAAAATAGATAAATGATAGTAAAGTTAATATTAACAATGGTTTTATACGAATATGTGTTTGAGCCGCTGTAAAAATTATATTTTAAAAAATAAATAAATTTTATTTTCGAAAAAAGCAGCGAATATGGATGACGGGAAATCTGCGTTTTTACTTCTATAAACTGTGCCATAAATAAGATGCGTTTGCATTTCATGACGGAAATCAATGCGATGGAGTAGCTGCACCCACAGAGTAGTGGCCGCTGTTATGATACAAAATTATGTATAGAACATTTGGATGTTTCATGTGCCAGTGTTTGAACCAGTGAACAACCAAATCCTAGCACGTATCTCTACCACTGGACTGCGGCATATATAAATACTTTTATATATTTGTATGTATTTGAAATAGATTCGCCACTATCTGTAATCAGGCTTGGTTCTTATCGGTTCGCGAAATACTATTACTTGGAAAATTCTTATCATCTGTAGCGAAATCATTTAGTCGTACAACTGAACTGATTTGTATTTATGATTAAAAAAAAGTAATTAATTTTAATTCGAATTTCAATCAGAGGTAAATTCTCGTTAAACACTTTTTATAGGTAAATATAATATGACATTAATATATTAATATTAATATAAACCTTCTCTAAAATATTTTTTTTATTCTTCTTCATAAGCTAAAAAAATGTATGTGCTTATATTTACTGAGATCCTTCACTTGAGATTCCACGTTATTGACGGACTCATATAAAGAGGAGTTGAACGAACACCTGAGCGATTTCGTCTCTCCGCTAGAAATCTAAAAAAAAAAGCCAAAGCAACAACAAAACACATATGTATACACTCGACAGCTCATGCCGTTGGAGCAAAAATAAAATATCAATGCGAACTCATATAAGGTGATAGCATCTCATTAGCCGAATGCTTGCTCTTCTTTCCCAATTCGCTGGGTTGTTTTGTTTACACAAACAAAATACATAAGCATAACTCAGCGAATTCAGATGTTGACATTTCAATCGCAAAATTAAACAAACAAAATGTACATCGGATTCGCCTTGGTTATATTGCGATCACCTTCTATGGATCCACCTTGCAAAATATATGTGAATTTTGTTCTTAGGTATTCGACATCACCTACTATAAATGGGTATGTATAAGATATTTCGTTTGTATGTTATATGTTGTCGAAATTTAAATTTGACTTTATTTTTAAAAAGAGTGAACCGAAGAACGTGTACCCGCATCGGATATATGAACTATTATCGACCATTTTTTACCTCTAAACCGAATGGGAATCTCACAAAAATACCCCATATATCATTTTGAGCATGATCACCTCTTTCGCAAGGCTAATCTTAACGAAGTTATGGTACCTCGTAATTATATTTTTTAAAAAGCTCACTGACGCTCATTTGCTTTCTTTTACAAGGGAAGCTGCACCCTTGTCTTCCGTAAGAGCTAAACCACTGAACGTTAACTTGCCTTTTGTGTTTTCAAAGGAATATAATCTAAGCTAGTGCTTACAAAAAAATAAAGGTATTCAGTCAGAGCAAATTCAACATATGTCATTGTAGCTCAGCAGAGAATTAGTTTCCGCGAATCCATACTACGTTCAGACATGTAAGTTTTTAAGCGATAACGCGTACACTCTTAAGTAATGAAACTGTGTTGAGTATATAAAGATCAGCTTTGCTTCGTATTGCTTACTATTTGCATTGAGAGGCCAGTGGTCTAACCCTTTTGTTTGATAGCGTTAGATGTTTACTCGATTTCGTAACTGAAAGTAGTAGAATTAAAGTATTTGAATTAAGCGGTTGCGCAATGGTGGGATTTAAAAACACTTTTCTAATATTTCTATTCGTTTTTTCCGTTTGCAATTGGAGCGGCATAACAATTGGTAAGTTAAAAAATAATTATGGCAATCACCTCAACAAACAACGTTCTATGAAATTAATAATGTGCTCGAATTACTCTCCAGTTAGTGGGACGCGATGTAGAACGCCTGCGAAGAAAATCGGTTCTTGCACTTTGTATGCGAATTGCAACACGTTGCGGGATACTGTGGTATTTCCGGAAATGTTAAATACCAAGGACTGTGAAAATTCTGGACTTGTAAGTAATATCAAAAATGATGTTTCGGAGTAAGTGTTGATTTGATGTTTTTTTTTTATACAGAGCGGCGTGGTTGTCTGTTGTCCGCGAGCAGAACGAAGAAGATTGACTTCAAAACCAATTACAACTACTACTACGAGTGCATCTACATCTACACCTACCACTACGACAACAGATTTACCTCAAGTAGCTGCGTCTCCTTCACGCATGTACATTTCCACCGATACACCATTGAAACAAAATTCCATTAATTCGGAGCTTGAGAATTTGCATCCTGACGGTTTGGCTTTGCTAAATAAACATAGATGTGGTAGAATTCAAAGTGATCGCATAGCAAATGGCCAAGATGTTGCTTTAGATGAGTTTCCGTGGGTTGCGATGTTGCTCTATGCCAACAACCAGCCAAAATGTGGCGGTTCAGTAATAACGGATCGTTTTGTTTTGACGGCGGCTCATTGCATTAATAGCGCTTTGTAAGTATTGTGCATACCCAGTAGAAAAAGAAATCGGTACGGTAGGAAGTAAAAGAGCTGATAATAGATTGCAGAGTATGAAAAAAATTGAGTGATATCGCTCTCAATTCAACTATTATCAACTCATTTACTATCTATTACCTTCTACTAGAAATATTGTTCTCATTATATTATCGATTAAACTATTATAAACGTTATCGATATTGCCATCGTTTTTAATATGCGTATAATTGTCGATATTGTTATCGACATTATTATCGAAATTGTCAGTAATATCGTTCTCGTCATCGTTAACAATATCGTTATTAGCCTATATATTTTGCCTTTTTCGATATTGTTATCGTTATAGATAGCTTTATCACTAACGAAATTTTTGTCATTGCGGATATGGTTATTGCTATCGATATTTTTATTTAGTTTATAAAACGACGTGTGGTTGAAACAAAGCATAATGTGCAAGTTTCAAATTACTAAAAATTCGTTTAACGTACGTAAAAAAAAAAGTTATCAAAAATTAACACGAATTTTTGTTTTCTTGAAACTTGCGCCTTATATTGCTAGAACTGAATGGGCTATAAAATTGCATACGCAAAGTTTTTAAAAAGCTTGAATTAAAAAGTTTAAAATTTTGATGAAGTTTGTTTTACATTGCTGAATTTTGTGAAAGTGTAAAATTGAGACTTATGTATATGGTTTAAGTTATAGAATGAGCGAAATTAAGATAAAAATATTGTTACTGACATGAAAAACGTTGTTGTTGGGCCGATACTCTTTTCCGGCATTGTAATTGCTTTGAATTTTTTAATAATATTTTTACAGGCATAAAACCAATATTATATTGATATGCAACTTTTCTTTTGCAGCCGAAACAAAATTCTTGCTGATATTATTTGTTTTTTTATAACTAACCACATATTTTTTATAAGTATTTTTTCCCTGAAAATGTCTGAAATATTTCAGAAAAACACAATTAAATTTGTTTATTGATAAAAAAAAAGACAACGTTGGCATATCAACCCTAGTGTGATGCTCACCTTGTTCGGCAGATTATTCAAAACTGTCTGCAAAATTATTAATTTTAGTTAGCTCCTCCACCATTTCAATAAAAAAATATAGAAATTTATACAGTTCTCCTTCAACTATTTAAATATTTTATTTTCAATAACCAAAATTAGCATAACCTAGTTTTTTTTCCCTATTACCAATCATTTAGATATAGTGTACGGTTGGGCGAACACACAGTCTCTACCCAAATGGATTGCATAGCCGATGTATTGTGTGTAACATATAAAGATTTTGGCATCGAAAAAACTATTATACATCCAGACTACAATTATATCAAAAACGTCAAGGATATCGCTTTGATAAAGCTAAGAGAGACTATACAATTTGCATGTAAGTAAATTTTAAAAACATATATATGTACATACAATGGCTATTTAAAACGAATTCTTAAAGTCGTACACTAATGGTTTTGAGAAAAGCATAATTTTCATATTAGCATTCATTTATTTTCTCTTTCAGCTATCGTGAACATTAAACCCATTTGCTTACCAACGAAACCAGAGGAATTTCAGATATTACCTAGTAACGATTTAATCATATCTGGCTGGGGCCTTAAAGAAAATGGTAGCTATTCTTTCGAATGCATTTACATAATTTATTTCAATTATATTTACAATACATCTGTTTATGTAGATCAACCAGTTGATATACTACAGAAAGGTCTATTGAAACCCGAGCCACTGGATATATGTAAGAGCATGTATTCGCGTTATTCTGTGGATGAGTCGAAAATTTGCACTCGTGCTGGTTCAAACGATGCGGTATCTTGTCGCGGTGACTCTGGTGGTCCGCTGTTTTGGAAGGCCCGCTATCGTACACCCCTGGGGCTCTATAGAGAACGTTATACGCAAATTGGTTTAGTATCACTTGGTTATATGTACAAATGTGGTAGTTTGACTAATGTGCCGTTTATGTTCGAAAATGTCACACATTCCATGGTATGGATAACACATAGCATTTTGAATTGATACGGATTTCTCGGCAATTTATGTGCCACTGAGTAATTTTAAAAAAATTGAACAGTATTTTAATAATGTAATTTTGAATATTTATAAAATTATAACAATCATAAAATAGATGTCTAATAACCAAAAATAACAACCACGCATTCATTCTAATAGGCAGAGTGATTTACTTGTATTGTTTTCGGATATAGAAAAGAGTGAAATAAACAACATGACACATGTGGGCTTTGATACACTGCCTCCGTACTTGCCTGGTAATTCGCACCCGGACAGAAATAGTGCCTATGATTTCTACCGCTTTAACTGGTGTTGCCTTTTTCCAATACATTCCAAATAAAAACACTTTTGTTGAGCTAAAAAAATAATTTTGATATATTTATATTTAAGAAAAATTAAAAAAATAATCAAATAATCATATATCGACATCCCTTCAATTGCCGCTAATAATAAAAGTGACCCTAAGAGAAGCAAGCATTAGCTTTTCAAAGTAGTCAGCGCTTTCACGGTATTTTTCATAAAAAATTATTAATCGCATTCTGTATATGCAGAAATATTTTATCTCATCTAAATTTACCGTAGGGGTACTAAAAAAATATTGAAAAACTTTATTAAGAGCAATGCAGTCGACCAGCTCTAAACGCCCCAATAGTGATCAAAGCTCCAACTCCTTAAATTTTTACATATGTATATACAGTGTGCAATTAATTTTTTTTAATAATATTTTACAATTTCACACATTTTAAAAACTAATTTTGAAAAGAAAAAACCTATATAAAAAAATTGATCAAGTAACGGTAATGAACTGATGTTCCAGCAGGCTTAATTCAACTACAGCAGAGTTTGGATGACAGTAATCACTCAGGGAATTTGAAAAATATAACATCAATCAAAGATAAAAATCCCTCCCCCTGCGTGCATGAGAAAACGCAAATGTGTATTTCATAACAAGATATTAAAATTTTTTTTAATAGAACTTGTATTGTAATTTCGTATGTTCCTCGATGCCCATTGATTTCTATACTCAAATAAAATCTAAGGGCCTTCACCATAGAATTAATGTAATATTCAATTTTTTTCTATCTTAGAAAACCTGGCACATATCAGACCCAATCACCAACTCTATTCACAGCTTTGATTGAATGTTTCATAGCAGCCATACTTGGTATTTAGTAATGAAAGAATCAACATATTTTCTATACTTCACTCGATTAAATCAGTAAAGATCGAGGCTTATTTTTTAAACAAAAACACATTAATTTTCCAAGAAGATAGAAGAGGTACCTCAACACTGCCGTCATTACATTTCCTACCCTCATTTCATAGCATTCAGTTAACCTTCTACTGATAAATGAAATTCTACGCATTTCATTTATAATTAAAGCCATTCCATTTAATACTTCTCATAAAATGACCAGTAAGCAAATCAAAAATATAGTAAGTACAGTAACCGATTAATCAGTAGTAAATAAAGTAAACAATAAAAATGATATATAGATTATTATAACTCGGAATTGTCTCCAATCACAATGCGCCCACGTCCAAAACCGCGTTCGAATTCATGCTGTCGCGCCATATGATTATTCAAATTTCCCACACATTGATATGACTTGCCACAGGTGGTGCACGAAAATGGCTTCTCACCACTATGCACCAGTAGATGAGAGTTGAGATGGCCGCGCGTAAAAAATGCCTTCTCACACTGATCGCACTTAAATGGACGTTCCTGCGCCGTTACATGCGTCCGCATGTGAGTACGTAAATCGGATTTAGTGCGCCAACGCTTGCCACACTCAAGACACTCAAAGATACGCGGCTTCGTTTCACCGGTGTGGATACGCAGATGTGAGGAGAGTTGTGTACGTAAAACGAAACGACGATCACAATGCGAACACGCAAATGGACGTTCGTCCGAGTGCACCGAACGCCGATGGTAACTAAGGCTATGACCAGATGCGAAAGTCTTGTGACAATCGTTGCATTCATACTGCAATCCATCACCCAGCTTGTGTACGGAGATCATGTGCAGGCGAAGCTGGAATTTGCGAGTAAATTTCTTTTCGCATTCAGGACAAGGATGCAGTGATTTCGGCGAACCATTGCTTTCTTTCCGTTCATCAATCGACGAGCAATCAGTATTAGAAGCTGAACTGTCAGTATGGTAAGTAGGACTAATTGATGGGTTTGGATGAACTTGGCTCTCAATGGTGCACTCGGGCGCCTGCGACTTCAACTCATTCTTTGCTGTGTCGTTCAGTAGCCGAAGATCCTTAACGGCTTTATGTAGAACTGCTTTACCAGCTGTTTTATCTTCACTAGCTGCCGTAACCTCATTGTCCCACACACTTTCAAGACTATACTCTTCCAATTGTAAGATATCATCCAACAAGGCTAATTCATTCGGGCCTACGGAGGTAATGTGAATTCACTTTCTATCAGGTTTGCGTGTATTCTTCTAAAACATTTTCATCATTCGCTTACCTAATTCGCCCGTCCGCTGCAGACTAGCCGTACACCCTACATCTTCCACCGCCTGTTGCCCCTTGGTATCGAGTAAATTGACGAGGTGGAGTACTTCTTCGATAGCACGTTCAGTATCTGCATAACGACGCTTTAGCTCAAGTTCGCTATCTTCGCAACGCCGTCGGAACTCCAAGGTCTCGCGCACCCGCAAAAAGCAGTTGTCGCAAATAACGTTAGGTAATCCATCGTGAGGGGTCAGGTGCAAATTAGGTGCACAGGAAAGTAAAGCAGCGTGTAAACCTTCACGTAATTCAACTGCTGGATCCTGTTCTTGGCAGTTGCCACCACCAACTGCTGTTGTACCGAAAATCTCATAGGCGTTAGTTGGATTCTCTCGCAAACAACAACGACAAACTTGAAAATTCATCATCATACCGTTCAGGTTGATGGGTAAATTAATACGAAAATATCAAAAGATGTTTGGTAAAATTTTGTTTTTTAAAATCACTAAGCCCCTGTCAAGGCATTCTAGCAGATACGCTCACCACCGCTGCCACTACTGCAATGCCAAATGAAAGCAACTCGTTAACAGCCGGTACCAGCTAAACGAAAGTGCTAGCATAATCAAAGGTCCCGGAGCAGCGATAACACAAAAGAATACAATGATGCTTAAATTACAGTTGTTGTTATACCGAGGTGGTAAGTCTAGCTTGCGATATGGACAATACTCTCAATGTTTAGCAAATGTTTGCGAGCGATAGCCCTTGAACTCTATGTGCAGTGCTTACGCTGCGAATAATGGGGAATAACGGGAGCCGAGAGAGAAGTGCTATGGAGCAGATAAGCCAGGAGGAGGAATTCAATGAGAAAACATTTTAGTTGATAAAAGTAAGTTACTTTCTCTTTTTTGTTGCTGAAACTATGTATATTACATAGTATATTTGAAGCTATTGGATTTCATTCTCAAGTGGTTTTCGGGAAATAAAAATGTATAATTTATGCTATAATGAATGTCTGAATTTGAAACTTTGTCATAATAGTTCATTAATCCAAACTAATTCGTTACATTACCAGCTTCTAAAAATTTCCTTTCATTTTATTTTACGACACTAATTAGCTAACTTCTAGCTGATAATTTGTATACATCTAGAATGGTACTTGTTTACAACGGTTGTTTACACTAATTGATTAGTTGTTGATGATTAATCACTAAGTATTTCATAAAATAGCTTGGAAACAAAATCGAATATACTATACTATAATGTTTTGATGGGATGCCCTCAGATAAGCTGTACCCTATGAGACATGTTAGTCTTGTTTGGGAAAATTTAATAGGCAAGGGGATATGCGTTTCCGAAAAGGGTATTGGAATGTTGACTTTGTTGAACTACTGTAATTTTACTTGTCCCATTGCCCAAGAACTTACGAATGCCCAACGAAAATAATGAAGTTTGTATGAAGACTTAATGCGTTCTGAACTAAGATTTCAGGGATTAAGTTAAACAAGCTGACATTATTTTCTGAAACTCGATACAATACGACGTTCGGCTAGTTTTTTCCTCGTGAAATCGGCTGTAAATATTGCTCTATTTTATAATTATTCGACAGACTAATTTTTTACAACCATAGTTGTTTTTTACTACTAATCAATACTATCTCTCGAGTCTTTTGTCCTTGAACTATTTTTTCACAAAACAAACTACCATTTCTGCAAGGGAGAAAACGCCAGTGCGTAGATTTTCCTACTGGCAACATTCTTATCGCATTCTACGAAAGTCTCGATTTGCCATATAGACGTGTCAGATGCCGAGATGTCGTAAGTAGCTGAACTTGCATTTTCTAATCAAATTAATTTTAGCAAACTGCTTTTATATAAAATTATAATAACAAAAAATCATTCATAATATTTTTAAATGCATGCATGATACTTTTGTCCATTTTTTTTTTTAAACTTTACCAACAATTTACAGTAAATGATTTGATACTCATCTACAGTGGCGAATTCTTCGAAATATTTCATTTTTATTTAACAGGGAAAATTATTGATAGAATTGTGATAGTTAAAAAACGCAAACGACCTTTAGAAAACGTGTCTAAAAACCCTATTTCAGATGAGTTGAAAATAAAGGTAGGTAGGTAGGTAGGTAAATTAATTTTTCTTTATATTGCCGTCAGCAAAAAAACAAAATTATGAAAAATCAATGATGAAACTTGCTGAATTTTATTAAATTTTACAAAAGTATACAGCTTGGATTCATTCGGTTTTATTTTTCAATGAACTGTATTTTTCAAAAAAATTCAAAATTCAAAATTAAAAATTAAAAATTAGTTAGAAATAAATTAAGTGTTAAAACTTGTCAAAAAGTACCTGTCGTATAGTTACGATAAATTATGTATTTTTGCACAATATTTTTTTTAAATTTACCTCAAATTGATATCCACTTGTAACAAATTATTTGTTTCATTAGCTTTAGTTCTTGTAAAATACGAAACGAAATACGCTAGTTGTTCCTTTTAATTTTGTAGTCTGCCTTTTAATCGTAACAAGCGGTCGTTGGTTGAATATAATCTGCATCAAGAAAATATTGATGTTTTATATGAATGCATTCGTGCAAAACATAAACAACATGTGTACCTACTTTTTTCTTTTTTTTTTTTGCTCTTAAAAGTCATTGAAAGAAAGCCTAAGACAAGAGTGAGCTTTTGCCTCCTCGAAATATTTTGATGAATAAAGCCTATAAATAAGTATTTATAAATGTCAGAAGGAGATAAAAAATGTCAGTGCTCAAGGACTTACTACATATATACTTACATAAATGCACATTAGACTAGGTCGCAAACATTTGTTCAAATATCTCTTAGTACGAAATTCGTATGACACTCAAATCTCTTACTTAGCTTACTTTCTAAATTAGGCGTAGAGTTTTTAAAATAGTTTTTTTGTATGTGGGCCGACCCAGTTTAATGTGCATATGGAGAAAAAAGATGGAGCTTAATTTTTTTCCTGAAATTTTTAAGTAAAAATTAAAAAACCAAATAAATACATAGGCTAAGAGCAAGATTTTGCAATCTATTTAATTCTTATTAAATAAATATGTAAATATTTAAATATTCAGAGATAAGAGTTTGCAATTTCTTTAAAGAAACCTTACATGTGGCATGTGGCTGTAGAATGAGCATTTGTGTATTTGTTTTCGTCATGACTATTGTACATTTTTTTACAAATCCAGTTTATTCAAACCCACCAAGAACTGAATACAAAAGACGGCACCGTCTGTGGTACCGCTACTTTGATTTTGCCGAATTTGACAATTCTCAAGTAAAAGTAAACAAACCTGTTTTTTTACAAATGAGCTGCAAAGAGTCGCTGCTTTTAGTATTTTGTAGATTTGTTTATTTAATCTCTTGCTATAATTAATATTTTAACACTTTAGCGAAATTAAAATATGTTTTTCACTGTTGACAGTTACTCATTTTTGCTTCTCCATCTTCTTTATTTACTTCCACTTGAGATATTTTATTCTATTATTATTGATTCGAACCATTTTAAATGGGATGCTGGCTAAATAGAAACCCATTTTTCAGTTTGGTAAAAAAAAAGAAATTGAAATTTTTTTTTTTCATTATTATGATTCCGTTGAACAAATTTTTAAATATTTTCACGCAAAACTTGTAAGCTTAAACTATTTTGTGACCGCAGATAATTTTTTTTTTAAATTTTGAAACATTCTCCATATTATCAATTTTATACAATACAGTATAGATATATGAAGTAAGAAATGTGTTACAAACGGAGGAGAATATGAAATACTGTGAAAAAAAAACAACAACTCATAAGTGGTAGTAGCATTTTAGTTGTCTCAACCTAGATGTGTTTGAACGAAAAATTGGGGAAGCATATGCCAGCAAATATGTGGAATTTCGAAAAAAATTATTTGGTTTCTTTTATTAACCTCAATATCGATTCGGCATTATGCTGTTATGTTCACATTAGATCCACTGTCTTGGTCATGCCCATTAAATATAGAAACTTTCACGCAATTATACAACACTAAAAAAATCATTCACCCAGAATCTGTGTAACTAGAGTTTTCAAGTTCACTAGTATAATTTAAAATGAACTAAAAAATTTAACAAAGAAAAAAGTTTATTAATATACATACATAGATGAACGCTTGTCGGCTATAGATAGTTTGGAACTTTGCTCTATAGTTTGTGCTTCTTTAAAAACTCACGTTTCGATTAATCACAAATAAATTATATTTGCAGACAGATAAGCGATAGGGAAATATATTTGCATACTGAATTCACGCAAGAATCTATGAATATAATCAAAAAACATATTTATGACCAAAAATTAAAGCAGGCACAATCTCGGAAATACCCACTTTCATATTCATCATAGACCCATTTCTCATAAAAAGTGATAATAAGATAGAGCATTATCTACGCCACATATATGTACATAAGCTTTTAGTTTAGTTTGTTAATGCCTTTAAAGATTTCCTTTATTAACTACAGGAAAAAAGGAAAATATACTAATTTGCAAAATAGTTTAAAATCATATACATTAATTTCATTAGGAAAATAAATCAAAATATACATATTAACTATGTAGGTATATCGTCCACTAATTCTAAGTGCATATCCAAGTACAGTGCCGGAAAAAAGTATTGGAACTGTAATTTTTTTCATATTATTCACAATGCGTTTTACGCTAAAATCATTTCGCTAGTTTTTTGTAACAAAACACACAAAAATTCAGCAAATTCTAAGAAATCGGAATAAAAATTGCATGCCTTTTAATAACGATTTTCGAAAATCATAAAATTTCGGGGGGGTTTTGTAGACCATTCATTTGCAGCGTAATATTTAAAGTGCAAGTTTTTATGTGTTGAAAATACACGTCGATTTTTGATTTTTTTTTCTTAAGATATTGCGATTCTTTTCATATGAAAAAATATTTTTATGTTTAAGACAACGGCTAACACTACCGGTGAAAAAAATGATCAAAAATCATCGGAAATTTTCAGCCAATTAAAACTTGCACCTTACTATACAAAATTCGCTGAATTTTTGTGAATTTTGTACATAATTTTTTGTTATACATTAAGCTATATTTGAATAAAGATTAATGGATAAGATTAAAAAATTTGATTTTTTTATGAACTTTGTTTTTAGTTTGCTGATTTTTTGTGAATTTCTTATGATATATGGTTTTTGTTATTAGCTATTTTCCGATGGATTTCTGTACGTACTGGCGACTAAGAGGAACGGAATTCCAGAATATGCGCGCCATAAGTCCATCTAATATAGTAAAACACCGCCAAGTTGTTAGTGTGCTTTCTTTCCACATCCAGCAATTCAATTCTGAGTGGCATTTCTAAAAAAATAGTAAAATCTATTTAAATTTATGTTAATTATGTTTTACTACGCTTCATTCACATGGCCGCCCACTTGTGGAATTTCAAATTTGATTATCACTTTTTTCAACAAATACATACACTATAAAATAAAACAGCAAGCTTAATTATTTCACTTCACTTCACTTTCTTTCAAACGCGAAAAATGTTTCCTGAAATGATTCGTGCGTTGCTATGCTGCTCAGACTCGAATTCATAGAGAACACTTCTCCGCGGAAGACACTAGGCACCCACCCAGCAGCGAAATTAACAAGTGGAAAATTGTTTAGTTTCTATTGATATTTGAACTACTTTCTATTTTCCTGAAAAATCGACACTTTTAGATTAGGCTATTTATTAGTCTCATAAAATCTATATCAGAGAGATGAACCAAGAACACCTAGAGATAGGCGACTATTCGGTCGATATGTACTTCATGTCCAAAAAAAAGATAATATATATGTCGGAGCAAAATGAAAAGTTAATACATATACAGTGAAATTTCACACACAATATTTTCCTAGCACACTTTAACCTATTACCTACCTCCCACTAAAAAGTGTCGTTAGGCCTTTACTTTAAGAAACCCTTAAAAGAATAACAAATTTGAAAAGTCGCTAGAGGATAAAATTGAAGAATAAATTTTACTAGCGTTTTAGTCAGACAATATCTGTGTGTAATTAAAGCCGAATTCTATATAAAACAAAGTAACACATAGTTCCATCGTTAGATAACAGCGCTGTTAACTTTTTATGTTAATGTTAATAAAACAGACCTAAATAAATGTTGCCCAATTTGTTTTTTATTTTCTATGGACTTTTACGTTCTTTGTACAAATATCTTGTCTGAGTCTAATCAAATTTTTAGTAGAATAATTTTCTAGAATATTTTATTGCGCTAACGATATTCCATATCTTTTTTTTAGATGTTTCTCAAGTAAGCAAATATCTTAGCTTTAGTAGGCGATAAACAAGAAACTTGAGCTAACTATTCGAAATCCAACGGCAGGACATCCTGGAGTAGACTCCGTTGGCTATCTCAGGTCTTCTCATGAAAATATTAACCACATATCGGCTTAGTGAGTGCCAGGTGAAAATGCCGACATACAGAACTGTAAAGACGCTCTCTGACCATTATTGGAAGGGAGGCGGTCAAGGGAATTTCGCCAACTAACGACCCCGCAATGATTGTGAGAATTTAGATAGCGGAAGTTCTTTTTTTTCGTTTGAGGATAATAAGTTGGAATCAGTTCAGTTATTTCTCACCTGCCTTGCATATCCAAGGCTTGGTTTCAAATGGGCTCTCCCTATTTAAATGCATACCACAAAGCAAATCTTAGGAGTGGATAGTAGATATTAACCGATTACAGAACTTTCTTTTAAGCACACGATTTCATACACATTTCAAAATATCACATAGTTATTTCAATTTTGTTTAAATCAAAGTCGAGCCCTAACCGCGAAAAAAAGTAAGCGACAAAATTAAATTTTTAAAAATATTTCGCTTACGTTTTTTGCATTTAGAGCTCGGAGCTCGAAGCCTAATTTAAGTCTCTCATAAACTTTGACTCATTTCACGCAAAAGACACGCAATATAATGAACACTATAATCAAAATGTAGCCAGTATAAGCGAATTATCCACTACAAACTCACATAGAGTCAGAAATGCAAAAGCGAATGCATTTTCTACAGAATCGCTTAGGCGACAAGCCACGTATCGAGGTGTTAATTAAATAAAATCTATTTAGTGATCACTTTATAGTAGTAAATAGTTGCAGCGAAGACTAGACGACACCAACTTAATAGAAAAATTAATCTTACAGAGAATGTGCGTTTCTTCATTTGCTCTAAAAAGAAAAGCATACGCAACAGCTTCATTGAAGTTCAACGCCATGCCTTTATGAAATTAAGTTGACTTTCTCATCTAAGTATGTGCATAGATCTGTTCTCAGTTGCCTCATATCTATTAAGTGTTTTTAAACTTCAATAAATAGAGTTTACTTGTATTCCCTTAGCTGCTTTGTCGGTCGTTTAACTCAAACAATTTTTTTAACGTGCATAACTTTTGGAACTCTTGTTATTCTCTTTAGTATTTAAGATTCACTTACTAATGACCTTTCTACACACTT
Organism: Anomoia purmunda; assembly: GCA_951828415.1. Lineage (NCBI taxonomy): Eukaryota > Metazoa > Arthropoda > Insecta > Diptera > Tephritidae > Anomoia > Anomoia purmunda. The sequence continues at coordinate 116,078,649 of OX639997.1, forward strand.
CCTCATTTTTTTAGATTTAGAGATGCCTACATTTGTACACATAAATGTTAATGTATGTACATACATATGTTATGTGAATAGCAAAATATTTCTCTAAGTCAAAGTGCATTGTACTTTCAGTTAATTATGATGAAAAATAATTAAAAATTATTATTATTTCTATATTTGAGAAATTTTTGAATTTCCGGCACATATTTTCAAGTGATGTACAACCTGATTATTCTATGTAACTATATAAAATAAATGTTATAAATGAGACGTGGTTCAAAATTTATTTCTGGCACACATCCAGCGGCTACACTTAACCTTATTAAGCTCAAAGCCTCGTTTTAATAAACCCTTTAATTAAATTATTTTTAACTCTATTACTTCATTGATATCTGTGCCTGGCCGCTCTTATCCATTGCATGAAACTCTTTATGCAACCTTTTATCTACTTAATGTCCCTTAAAGCACTATATTAATCTATGGCTCATTCTTAATTTATGAACAAATTACGATGAAATGAAGTAATTTCGCCTTGTAAAATCTGTCGCTAATTTTATTATAAATGAATAACCAAGTCAAATGAGTTCTGGCTCTGAATTGTATCGATAATAATCGAAAAATGTATTCTTCCAGACCCGAACTGAACCATTTATTTTGAAATATTGCAATAAATTGAAATACAATAAAAAATTTCCACAATCCCACACTTGTTTTCCTTTAATCAAATAATTAACCAACTCTGTGGCTACCGAACTGTTATGACCAATTAGGTTTATGATTTGATACTCGTACAAACTCTAAAATATTCTCTCCAAAATATTGATAACTAGTTGATTCAGACACATAATCTCCTTAATATTTTTAATAATTTCGCCAAAATATCGAGACAAAAGATTCAAGAGTTCCAACTGAGCTCAGAACCTGTATAATCTAAAGCGTAGTACTCGATTCCTGCTTTACGTGAAATGAGCGGTCAAAATAGATATAAAATGGTTTGCCGTAAAATATGCATGAAATTCTACAACATTTCCACGACAAAGTTATACTCTGTTTATGCTGTAAAAAGACTCAAAACTTGCCATTTAAAATTGCGTGACAAGTGACAGGGCAACACATGAATTAAGATATTATTTTTTGTATTATTTGTTAATATTTACTTTTAAGGGCATCCTTTAGGCACTTCGATAATTTTGTTTGCCAGCAACATTTCGCGACAATCCAAATGCGTGTTGCTGGCGAAATTTCGCTGCTATGAAGCTAGTATTGGCCTTAACACTCTGCAGCATGTTGCTGTGGCAATGTTTTTGCAAACACTGGTAGACAAAAATGTGGGTAGATACAAATGTCGCTGCTTGCTTTTTTAATTCATCTCGAAAACGTGCTTAAATCGGATTTTGCAGCTTGTGTCCAAGTATGAAAGCGTAGTATGTAGCTATATACTGATTATTGCATGTGCGCATTTATAATATGAACGAAATTATCGGATAATTCAATTTAAATATGTAAATTGTTTGTGTATGCTATGCCGCGCATATTTACTCGACTTCATTCATTCAACAGATTGACGATCTCATTCAGGCTCATTCAATTATACTATATGTTTTATTTTTGTCGCTTTCGACAACGGTAATTTTGATTTGGGCATCATCTTTAGCAGGGCAACTACGAGTGAGTGTGCACAGTTATTTCTAATTCTTGCATCTAGTTTTTATTTGTTCGAGTGTGCTCCAAATTGATGTTGAAGATTCGAAAAGAAACGGATGCAGAGATAGGCCTGGATAAATTTGTATGTGTGTGTGTTGTGTAAACATAAATGATGGGCTCGTTTTAAACTGATTAAGTACTTAGATATATAGGTAGTTGAAAGGCGCTCATATATAAATTTTTGCAAATTTTCCAAATAAAATTTTGATTTAATTTACTTATTACTACTGTCAATGGCTTTCTGAAATAAATTGACTTAGATTGGCATGCTATCGTATCAAAGTTTATTTGAATTTAGAAGCTATTTATATGTAATTGCAGGTAAATTGACCAAATGTAGAAAGTGGTTTTGTTATAATTATTATTTTTTGTAATAATTCAGTCCCTACTAGCCATAGTAGTCTAGAAGGATCGTACTTTATTGTAAAAATTGGGAGAAAACATTAACTTTATATATATTTTTCTTATATCGATGGCCAAACGTTGACAACTTCTAACTGAAATTTTCACGAAATTTAATTAAATTAATTAACTGTGTGCCACTAAATTTGAGTTTTTTTTTATATATGTAACTCATTTTCAATTCTTCACTCAATTTTCAAAAAAATTGTCAGTGAGTTGTCAATGTTTGATAGACCGATATAGTTAATACAATTGGCAAATACTTTTGAGATATTTTCAAAATTTGTGTTTCATAAATTTTGTGCTCGAATGCAAACAGAAACTGCTGATATATAATTTGAATTTTGCTCTAAAAAAATGCCGGTCTGTTTCGGGCACGAATAGGATTACGATCCTATACGTTCCACTTTTATTTATCTATCACCCACTTTTCTTACGTGAGAACGCTTTCTGAGCTGTTTTTAGGGACCTGTTTTAAGACTCCTCAGGTTCATGTGGAACAAACCCAATAGCTGACATCACTGACATAGATGCTGAAATTAGAGACTTTTGAATTTTGTGTCGAAATATTACTTATTTTTTAACAACACTCTTTACGACAGATTAGGTACTGCATGGAAATATGTTTACGATATGCTATTTCATTGATTTGTATCGCTATTGTTCCAAGAAACTATATAATTCAAATTTTCCACATTAAATAAAGAAAATGAAATTTAAGAAAACAGATCTGCCTCAAATGCACTTTGCTGGTTGTGACATGAGTCACAATGCTATTTTCTCAAACAATATGAATGAATCGTAACCACAAAACCCACAAAAGTGCCACACTCACATAGAAATTAAAATGATCATGTTTATCCACATGTCTACTCGGAAATCAGCGACAATTCCAAGAATAAAGCCGTTTCTTATTGTACATAAATTTTTTTGTACATTTTTTTTGCACAGAAAATAAAAAACTACTCATTAGCAGGCTTGATGATTAATCAATTCTTCATGCGTGATCAAAAAAAAAGTCAAGAGCAACAATAACATCAGCATTAAAGTGAGCGTGCCTCCGAAGAAAGTCAAACCCCATTGCATCCACTACGAGTACAAACAGCAAAACACAGCTTCGAATGATTAACAACCAACTGTAAAACGCAAAAGGCAAAAGGGATCGAATCGGCTGTCGATAATAAGCTAGCATGCGTGTTGTTGTTTTTTTCAGTTGGCTAATGCAATTCAGACGATTTTGTTTACAAGCTTATTATGCGTTAAATATACAAAGCAAAAATGCGAATACGTCTAGCACGAATATCAGTAAAGTTCTTTATTAAGAATTTTTGCTTTTGTCTTTCAAGTAGCTGCTTCTTTGTTCGTACTCGTAACTTTAGACGGGAAATGCGTTCTTAGTGAGTGTTGAACAATTTACCTCCTTAACTGAACTTGGGCATATGAGTAACTTCAATGTGACACGTGACATTTTGGCGTGGGATAACGGTATTTGTAGTTTACACTATTGTTGTGCGCGGGTGATGACTTTCAACTGATGCTGTCAACTTGAAGTGAAGTGTAAATAAAACTGTACTGACAACCAGGAAATAGCATCAAAACCGGGAAGAACATTTTTTTACGGTAGTGTAAGATTTTAAGATTGTTGTTTAAAATAAATTAGCGTAATCAAATATATAACAACTGACAAATCTCAAAATTAGCCCAATAAGGCAATTTTGCCTTCACTGATTGCGTATTTTGTCTCTGATAAGATAACTCATTAATCCGATCAAACTCAGCAAATCTTCTTTCCACGCGCTTACTCTCTCTATTTCTTTATTTCGCTGTCCACGCACCTGCCACCCTGCGCATCGATCATCCCAGTCGCACTACGAACTATGCCCATCAATCTAAAGAATGCTCGGCCTTTTATCATACATAATATGTAGCGATCTTCATAGACTATCATGGTTGGTGCGTAACCGAGCGCTCATTAGGTGAGGCAAAGTGATTGATATGCATCAAATCATTGAGATTTTCGGCAACTTTTTGAGTATTTCAACCAACTGAACTAAGCGCGGGCTCGGCCACACTGTTGCGCTCTTTGTATCGACCTTATACTCCGCTCGTATTAGCGATTGCCGAACATATTTGAAATTATAATGCAAATACTAAAAACTGCATATAGCGGCCTCAAATTTTAGGTAGTCTGCTTGAGTTTTACCATTCGTGGATTCGCCTAGTTTTGCCCAACTACCTACCTTTTTGAGCTATTTGAGCATTTCGCGCGCGCTCATCACTCATTCATAGCGTCCGGCTGACCTAAAGCGCATACATCATTTCAATTCAGTTTCAATTCAGTTGGGCAGTTATTTAGTAAATACCTCCGCGGTAAATTTAGTTCGTAGCGTTTACGTTTGCTTAAGTTTTACTTTGGGATCGTTCAGTTCCTCGCGATACGTCCGTTGCAGTGGTGTGTTTGGACTGCGCAACGCTCGAAATTTTTTGTGTGTTTTCGTTTTTATTTCAAATTTTCTTATATTCGATTGTGCGTAGTGCAAATGACTACCTAACATAGTGTACATTCACTTACACACTCTAACACACTGCACTGATTTGCATACCTGTGTGACGATCGAATGCGCTAAGTGCACGACGTAGAGCTTTATTGAAATTTCCGTTGCGTATAGTTGGCACGTTGGAGTGTCAGTAGCGGGCGTCAGTTGATTGGTTCGTTGCCGTTTGTAATTTTGTTACTTCGTTGGTTGGTTTATCGTCTTTTGTGTTGTGTTTGTGATAATGCTGTGTTGTTAAACAAATTCTAAACCGCGCGCGAAAATTGCACTTACACCATCGAGAGTTAGATTGCATTACAAAAATCTTAGTGGTTGATAAAAATATCTACATATATAAATATAAAAAAGAGGCGCTGCCCTGAATGAAGGCAAAAACTTCGGCGGCGACATTTTAAATTGATATAACAAAACTGTTTTTATTGTGTGAGTATCCAGAAAAATCCGTAATAAAATTAAAAAAAAAATATATATTCATATACTAAATTATTTGTATCTATTATAATATGGTGCTTATCATAACTATATGACAGGGTATTTTTGATAAGTCGCGGCTCCTCAGTTGTTACTTGACGGTTTTTTTATTAATTTTTTATAAAGATAATTTTTATACAACTACAAAAAACTTCTATATAGAATCTTCAAACTTTGTGGAAATTTTTAAAAATTCAAAAAATCTTCATCAAAATTTCAAACTTTTTAGTTTAGAATTTTTTGAAAATTTTCGGGTATGCAGTTTTACAGCTCGATGAATTCAAGTAACTCGGGCATTCGTATAAGAGGAAAAAGAGCAGCACGCCAGCCAAAAATCAGCGCGAGCCTCTTCAAAATTTGACTCTTTTATACTAGAATTCAATGCGCTATAAAATTTAAATTTTGAAATTGTGTAGAAAACTCCTTGAATTTTATTAAAATTTGCACAAAGTGTTTAGTTTGATTTTTGCGGCTTTATTGTAGAATCAAGTGCGTACTCGAAAATTTTTGAACAAAAAGTTATTTAAAAAGTTTGAAATTTAGTTGAAAATTGTTTGCATTTTTTTTCAAAATTATATAAAATTTAAATCTTGAATTTTTACAGTTTTTATTGTAGAATTTTTATTAAAATTAACTCAAAAGTAATACGAAATCAAATATAAGTCGATACTTTTAAATAAGTCCCCGTTTTATAGTTATGATAAGCACTCTTTAGGTATATATGTATGCTTATCGGCCGTTGTATTCACACACACATACTTTTCTATGTACATATGTAAGTATACTATAATAAATCCTGTGATTCTCAAACTTATCATTTGTGTTGTTGCTTTCGCTTTTATTGCTATTGTTATGCTGGCTGATGCTGTTGATGACTGTGATTATTCAATTGTCCCAAAACCAGAAGAGTTTTCTGCACTAATTGAACAACAAGGCAGTATAAGTTTGTAAATATTTACATTAAGATGCCACACGCTTCTTATAAAAAAATAAATCCAACATAAAAATCGGTTTACATATTTCATGACAGGACTGTTTTGAAAACATTTCTACGTCGAATGTTTTTAAAAAAAAATTTATTGATTTTTTCGTTGAATGTGATATTAAGAGAACTGTAGAAAATATTCTTAAAAATTCTTAATTAAGCAATAAATATACGAGCTGCAAACTGATTTATGAATTTTTGATAGAAGAAAATTTCTCTTCCATTATTTGAGCGAATTTTTTGGTTTTGTTAAAAGCCGGGTACTAGGCTTAAGTTTTGAAAGCTACTCGTACAAAGAGAATATTATTGAGAATATTACTGTGAACATTTTGTTCGATTTTTTAAAAGTTCTGTTGAAGATAGTCGCAGTCTATATTTTTCTATCAGTTTAAATTTCTTTCATGAAAAACACGTTTTTTAAATATTTGTACATTAACCCACAGTGAAAATGTGCCAGTGTTATTTTGTGTAACATTGGCGACATTTTCTATTTTACATTCTCTTTCATTAATTTTTTATAAAAATTAAAAAAAAAATTTTAAATTTTAAACTCTGTACAAATTTTACAAAAATTTTTTAATTTTTTTCCCGAAATTGAAAAAAAAAACTTTCGGGTATGCAGTTTTATAGTTAATTCATTTCGAATATAAATTTTACTAAAATTTAATAAACTTGAAAAGATTGACTTACAAATTTTAAATTGTTTCTCAAAATTTTCGTTATACAGTTTTATAGTTAATTCAATCCCAGTAAAATGAAGTGCAAATTTCAAGTTGCTAAACATTTCCAGCGATTTTTGCTTGTTTCTTGGTTTTTTTTTTTTTTTGCTTTTGACGGTCTTCCATATAAGGCGTCCACGTTTTCTTAAAAAAAATTTCTAAGTTTAAAATTTTCATTTTTATAGTTTATTTATTGAATAAGCTATGTTTTTACAAAAAAATTAAGTTACAAATTTAGCGTGGAAAATGTTGTTAATATTGCAAAAATAGCACTGTCCCATTGTCACTGTGCCTCACTGTAAGCATTTTTTTTTTAATTTTTATTTGCTCTCTCAAAATATTTTATTTAAAATCATAAAAGATGCCAAATTTCATAATCCGCTTGAAACCCACATTTTCTGGTGAGGCCTCTAATGTGGGTTTGTATTTATGAACCAAAATTAAGGGTGCCCAATTTCCCGCATGCCCTGGGTTTTTGATTCCCAGAAATGTTTGTGATAATCCAACTTCTCAAGTCTTACGATATATTTAGGTTCAATGTACCAAACTCAAGGTTAAAAGATCAGGACCACCAAATCATAGATCTTTTACGGATTCTTTTTAAATTTTCTCAGAATCGCCGTTGAAAAGTTGGGGGTTTTTCTTCACCCAGCCATATTTTTGGCATAAATTTCATTTTCAACCGCATGCCCCCAATCGCACTGAAATTTTATACTCCAACCTTTTGGTAGTTAAGGCACTAAAAACTACCGGTAATAAGAAATAAATTTTTCGAAAGAAATTTGAACAACTCTAATGTGCTAATACACCCCAGTAAGTGAGTGTCTATGTTTTCAACCAGCGTGGGGTTGCCTGTTAAATCTGATCCACCGTTGCGGCGCACGATCGGTTGACGACGATGACTTAGCTTCAGCGCTCACATTTAGTCAATCTGCATATATTAGTACATTTTATATATCCACCGCCCGGTATCTAAGCGCGTCCATTAGATGCCACAACATTCTATACTAAATATTTATATATGCATACGAGTACATAAGTAAATATGTAGTTGTAAGTGATAAATAATACAATGATCACTTGCGTATAAATGACGTGCAAATTGAGTTGCTTTGTGCTGAAAGTGCGATGTTTTAAACACAAATGGGCATAAAAAAAAATGAAAAAAGTACGTACAATAGAATATTGTGGAGCAGCGAGGAATCACTCCCTCGACAAAGGCATAAAAGTGAAATTGTTTACGATAGTATTAAAATAATCAAGCAATTGAATCGTCTTTGTAAAAATGTGAATAAGTTAATTTTTTTTAATATTTATGTGAAATTGTTGTAACCGCTATCGAACTTAGAAGATGTGAGATCAAAGCGAGTAGTTGGAATGCCTTTCATATTTGACTAATTTTATTTATTATAATAAATATATTTATTTTGTCTGCTTTGAGTCGAATTACCTGGTCCGATATTTGTGGGGAGCACCTTAATCATGTAATAATAATTTGATAGGTCGTTTCAAAATGCTATCAGAGTGAAATGCCCGAAGGCTTCTATTAAACAAGGGATCATTAAGGTAAAGATGTATTTAGGGAAATAACTTTGGAGTTTTAGTTCAGGTTCGTGACGTTCCACCATTAACTTAAAATATGTGTCAAATAATTAATATTGACTTCCATCAGGCAATTGAATCAACAATTATGCATGATTTTTTCTTAAAGGCATTCTGAAATGCTTATTTCAATATGCAACTGCCAAACATCAAATTTTTTAGCAATATTTTCTTATATTATTCGATAAAAAGCGATAAAATTATCGACTGATCAGTCTAGTGGAATTTTCAACAATCGAAGTCAACCCTTTGCTAATACTATTTATATTTAGTTAAACACAAAGTATTTTGCAATACAGGCATTCCAAAGTAATCTTTGTGATCTCAATGATTCCGACCGTCGATCGGTAATTTTGATTTCATTACAACTTTTGATTTAATTTTGTTTGCATTTATTTAGTTGATAAATAGCTGAAAAAAGGGCGAAATACTCAAAATGCATATGTACATACGTATTGCACATTTCATAGTTATAGTCCACCGAGCTACTGATAATTTTTACCCCCTATTTGTTTAAATTTTATTTTAATTATTTTTTATTTAATTCTACAATAAATACCATTTAAATGCAAGTTTCAATCTTTGTGCGAAATTAAAAACAACAATCAATAATAGTATTTGCCCTAAATTATGCAACTTTTGTATACATTTTTATACCTAAAAAAATTATAAAATTTCACTCAAAATTTTAATTTTTAACCCGAAATTTTATGAAAAATGCGGTTGCGCATTTCTGAAGCCCATACAACGTTTGTATATTAAAGTGCATGGCTGATGTTTGGCAAGTTTTTATTTCAGCAGCTTCTGGTTAAAAATTTTGAAATTTTAAGTAAAATTTTATGAGTTAACCACAGTTTGATATAAAAAGTTTTTAAAATTAAATAAAAAATATTCTGGTTAAAAAATTTTAAGTTTGAACTGAAATTTTATGATGTTTTTAAGTAATAAAAATTTAATTTTTCTTGTTTCATTTGGTACAAAATTTTTAAATTTTGATAAATATTTATTAATATTTTTCTTTAAATCGATTTTTGTTGTAGAAGGACATTTATATTTTTTTACATAAATAATAATTAAAATAAAGTAAAGCAAAGTAAATAGTTAAAACTTGTCAATATGTGGGTGGGCTATAACTATGGAATACACTATACATACTTCAGCTAGCAAGTGACAATCGGCGGCGTCAAATAAAGTTATCCTCGACTATAATAATAAAATGTAACATCATCGCGCCCATGAAACTGAGAAAATACGAGATTTCCCAAACCAAAAAAGAGCATAAAAGAAAATAAATAAATAAACACAAAAGCCGGTAAAACTACGAAAAACTAAAACTAAAAGAAAAACTTGCATACAGCGAAGAAAAAAAGTAGAAGCAGTTTTCCCAAATTTAGATTGCTTTAGTTGTTGTTGTCGCTGCACGTGAACGAGACACTAAATATATGTACGGAAAATGTAGGAAATCGTAGTGGCAATCACAAGCCCCGCTGCGGTGCTGCAAAAGAGCAGCAAGGTATTCAGAGCGCGTAATCGGTAAGAGAGTAAGAACAGGTGAGTGCGGCTGTGTGTGAGGTCTGGTGAGCTCAGTTGCTGCCTTTTATCGTTAAATAGGCGAATGCGCATATCTCAAGTGTATGTATGTATGTATTGCCCGATCTGGTTGACGATGGGGCAAGTTGTCCCCTGTTTGGTTGATTTTGGAATGTAGGAATAAATTTCATCATATTAAATTTTTGTACATACATATGTATGTAAAGCGCAGCGAGCACTATGCTTTAATTTTAGTTTTAAGTAGTTGAAAAATAAAAAATAAAAATAATCCATTGATGCCGTTGAAAAAAATAAAATTGTATTCAAAAGAAAATGATACAATGGCATTTTTTAAAAAAATGGGTTTTTCCATTTAGTATTTTCTGAGGTTAGCAAGTTCGTCCAAATATATTATACATATGTACTTATGTACATATATATACCCTGTATCACGTTATACATTATATTGTTTTTCGCAATAGTTTAAATGAGAAAAAAGTTATTACAAATATAATCTGTATAATCAATTTTATATATTAAATTTATATAAAATACAGATATACCATTTCGAAAAGTTTTTTATTTCCAACAAGTTCAAATACACATACATGAACATATAATGAAAAGTATTGTCTCTAAAAAAAAACGATAAGCTATTTTGAATGAATTAGTATTGTTTTATAGAGCCTATAGTCTAAGCTTGCTGGCAATTTTTTAGAATTGTAATTCTAAAATAAAAGTAAAAATTTGGAAAAGTATAATTTACTTGCTATCATTCATTCATTTCATTCTTTTTTTACGCAGACAAAATTATTTTGCAAAAATGTCACTCTAAATTTAGTTTGACTGACAAAGTGTCACCAGTTGCCATTCCATTGTAACGCCAAAAAAAAAATTCTCAAATTGAATTAAGTCTACCCATCTAATCGGCACAAAGAAACACCTAGAAAACGCTCAACTCAACGCCGGCGAAGCCGAGCAATTTTCGCAAAATTAAATAAATTTTACTCAATGGCAAATTTGCCAATTTCGCCAACAGCGACGCTAACTGCAATAATGAAGCCAACGGCACAAATACATTCACATAAATGTACACAGCCGAAGACAGCAGCGCCACGCTTCTACTACGATCACCAACAGACATCTGGTTGGTTTTTGAGCCAACGTCGCGACGTTACATGCTGCGATTGCTGTTGCGCTGTTTTGCGATTGTCGTTTGTGTATTGTTGCTATTTGTATGCTGCTTCTCTTGTTGTCGCTCAGCTGCTCCAGAGTCGGTCCTCTTGTTTGCGCTGTCGCTGTTTGTTGGCCCGGCTTCAACGCTCTATGCTTCCCCATATGTGGCACCAATTGGTGGTTGGGTTTTGTCGACCGACTGCTTAGCTGCTTTGTATTTTCTCGATCGCATCGCCAACTCTAAATTTCAGTGCAATATTGTACGCGTTGACGATCAGTCGGTTAAATCGGTAAATGGTGAGCAACTAGTGGTTGTAGTGAACGGATGCGTAGAACGGGTTAAACGGGCGATCATACGAATGATTTGGCGATCAAAGTGCGCCATTAAAAAAGAAACTGAAACTGAACTGAAATTGATGGAACGCAAGCGTGGCAAAAGAAATTCTTAGCGCTGCATACGAGTTTTGCGCAAAATTTTTTCCCAATTCGAAAGTAACGAAAATCGATATTGAATTAAGTGTTTTGAACTTATATTCTTCTGTGAAACAATGTTCTCTGTACTGTTAACCTGACATAAGCCGATAACGGCACTGTTCAGAAGTGTCAATTGCAGTCATCGAATTTATTCGAAAAATAGTTACATGTTAATGCAATAAATTGAGTTTTTTAATAAAAAAAAATTGAATATCCCCTGTGAGTTTACATAAAAACAGCAAATTTATTTTAAAACAGCAACGAAACTAAGTAATACATTAAAAAACCGCTAAATATCTGAAGGTAAGTGTGGGAGTGAAAATTAAAATAAAATTCAGAATTTGAAGTAATTAATATTTCACAAAAAGGTATAAACAATGTTCGAAGATAATTTTTTAGAGAAATTTCATGATACAGTGCTTCCATAAACAATTTTTTACGGAAATGCTGTAGAAAGCACAAAATATTAATAAGTAGAAAACTTTCAAATAAAAAATCAACCGGAAAGTTTTTTCCACATAAAGAAACATAATAACGGTATTCACGTCGAAGCTTAAATGATTCTATAATATAAATAAAAAAAATTGAAATAAGAGAATTATTTACATTCAACATATATTAAAAAAAATTTGGATAACATTAATTAAAAATTATTTTCAAATTAAAATTGTTTGCTCCAAAATCCCACAGCATATTTTTCAGATAGTGTACGTGAGTATTTAGTAATAGTCTGTGCCGAATTCCAAAAATTCAACTTAAAAATGTAATATTTTAAATTTTCAAATGAAAATCCGCAAATATTTCTTAAATTTCAATTTTTATAATCTAGATTACTACATAATTTTTATTTATAATTTTACCAAAAATTCGAAAATAATTAAAATTATAATTATAGAAATTGTCAAAAATTCACAGTTAAAATCGCCACACAAAACTGCCTACTTGCGTTTTTTTCCTTAAAAAATTTTATTAAAAAGTTTGAAATTTTGAAGTTTTTTTTTTAGTTATCTGAATGCTTGTGGGGTTCGTGCAAAGTCTAATATTTAGATTTAACTGTTTTTTGTTATAGCAATAGCTATATTTTAATCTAAAAATTCTGATAAAAATGTTTGAAACTTTGTTGCATTTTTTTATTTTTCAGAATTTTGAGAATTTTTTACACAGTTTAAAATTTAGACTTATTCAGGTTTGTTACGAAATTTTGTTGCATTTTTTTAGTTTTCTGAATTTTTGAGAGTATTTTACAAAAAATTAAATCTAGAACTAGTACATGAAAGAGCTATATTTTCGTAAAAAGTATATACGAAAAAGTATTTGCAGAAAAGAAAACATTGTATATGATATAAAAAAATAGCTATGCCAGTACTTTTTTACGACACTGTATGAAATTTTTTTTTAGTTTTGTTTTTACTCATTTAATAGTTTTAACAATTTTTTTATTTTAACGAAAATAACGCAACATGAGTTAAGCATTTAAAAAATTACAGGTACTGATTTCCTTATAAAAGTACTTTAGTTTAATCGTAGGAACATTTGAGTACAGATTTGAATATTTTCTCATTTTTGTGTAGGTAAATCTATTGAAAATCAAGAAAACTAATAAATTTAGGTATTAACTCCATCGACACCATTATGGACCATTAAAAACACTAAAAATCAAAACTACCAGCAGCTGGAAGGAAAATATGCCAATTCTATTGAATTTACTTATTTCATCTTCCTACTTAAAATTCCTAGAAGAGACTGTTGGTGAAGCAAAAAAATAACAAGATTGAACAGAATACTTTGCGCATCAAACTTAACGAATCTCAGCTGGAAAATTGTATAAACTGCTTTGCTTTGTACCTGCTGTGAAACGCATCGGATTTGTTGCATTTTTCCGCTGCCCTCCTGCTTGTGCCTGCCATACACCAAACGCGGACACTTGTCCAACAAGCAAATACATACATTGTAGTTTTTCTCTACTTATACGGCCGCATTCGACACAGCTTGCGTTGGTAGAAATGGGAAGAACAATGCACTGCATTTATTGCTAACTGCACTGCAATTCTGGTAGTTGAGCTGGTGTTGTTGTTATTATTATTTTTAAAGATTTTCTTTACTAACCTTATTTGCTTTACGGTTTTAGTTATTTGCCTGCCGAACGGCTATGTGAATTCCATCGATTGTTTGTTAGTATTTGAGCGTTGCAGCAGCATCTCTTCATTACAAAACATTTGAATGGATTCTTAAATTTTCTTTTCTACTTTCAACGCTTGCTACCTGAATGGACGCGCAGTGTGAAAGGCATTACCTGTAGGGCTCTACAATAGTTAGATTCTTTGAAGGGCTGCTATGACTAATTGCGCTTAGAGTTGTGTTGACTGTAGGTAAATTAGGTGTTGAGTTTTCTTGTAAATTGTAGCGTTGTATTGTGATTTTTATTTTTATTTTACCAGCAGTGAAAAGCAACATGTCATTGCACTAAGCACAGAAGGATGATTGATATTTTTGGGGATAAAGTAATTTTTGTAAAAGGCTACGAAAAAGATGATTTTGGGATTTTCTTTTCAAAGTAATGCGCAAAATGTTTACAAATTTAGATGTTTATTTTTGGATACATATGTTATGTATCTACACAACGTTTTTAATGAAAACATTAAATTTTCCAGGGTTGTAAAAATAGATCTTCTATTAATGCAATGCGCCAAAAATAAAAATAAAAATTTACTAAAATTACGGAGTTGTGAAAATATAATTTGAAACTACCATGGGCGTTTTTTTTTGGTAAAATCATTCAGGAATAACAATTATTTTTTATAGAAAAAAATAAAAATTCCAAAAATACCAACCGAATATGATCGATCCAATATGATTAATCCAAGAATAACGATTGTTTTTGATCGAAAAAATTAAAATTACAAAATAACGATTAATTCATAATTGTAACGCAATTTGATGAATATTTTTGATGAGCAGACTAAATAATTGCATGAAAACTTTAAAATTAAGCTCAAACATATAAAATAAATCAATTTTCAATAAAGTTCTAAGCTTTTAATAAAACACGCCCGAAAATATTTGTTAAATCATAAATCTTATGTGTTTTTGAAATTTTTGAGCATCTACAAGATTTAAGAAGTATTTAATACTTTTTCCAATCGTCATTTTCGTGCCACTTACTACGTTAAATATTGAACTGAAGTTTAAAATTGTAGTATATTTGATTGTTAAAAAATTAAAATAATCGTAAGAAATTTATAAAAAAAAAATCTAATGTTTAAATTATCGCCTACTGATTTGCGAAGGCACATTTTTCGATATATGGTAGCGCTCTATGTTGATGCCACCTATTTACTTATCGCTGATTCATAAACCGCGATTACTCTTTATTTGATAGTCAAGACTTTTTGCAAAAAAAACCGTTTGCTTTTTATGTTCGACCTTTAAGTTATTTACATTTGAAGGTTTTTTGAATTTTTCTTCATCATTTTCGTTTTTATTTATACTTTGTTTTATTTGTTATGCGGCACATATTTTAAATGTTTTAACGTTGAAATTTTGTTAACACATCAAATATAAAATATGGGTATTTCCATTTCTATTTTTTCTCTGGCGTTGACAGAAATAATGAAAATAAAACTTTAATGAAATGTCAGAGTAGTAAATTGAAATTAACTGACCCCGGCATTGTCGCAACTGACTTGCGCTTGTAATAAACACGTAAAGCAAATTTTGTATGTAAATAATAAAAATAAGTAGTTGGAAACGCACGTGTTCTTCTATGCATGCTAGCGATTTTTTTTAATTTTTGTCTCCGAAAGTATGCACTTAGGTCTACTCATGAAAATTTGTAAATATCGCACAACTGAAAATGTTTTTTTTTTTATTAAGCGCACATGTTTCAATTATGCCTAAAACTTGGTAAAATTTAAACATGCATGTGGTTGATTTAATAATCACACGTATAGCTAAATTATCGCACTGACGTAATAAAAAATTGTATTCATTTAAAAAGTGATATTGTCGAAAACTATTAAATATTTTGAATTTTTGATTGCTTATGGCTAAGTTTGTTTTAAAAACACTTTTAAAACTTTTTCCCCCTTAATGTACTAATATAATGATAATATCTAATAATAATACTAATATAAAAATAAATATCGAATTTTTTATGGATCCAAAACTTCCAAAAAATTTTAAAATTTAGTTATACAAAATATTTAATAATTAATAAATAAGCAATTGAGTACTATTCCTTGAAGCTTCATTAAAAATTATCAATTTATTTTTTCCCAAAGCATTTTTTGGTCACCCTAATATTCATACATACATACGGACATATATGAAAGAAATCGTAATGGTTCGAATATCAGGCTACATAAAATAAATTGGAAAATCCCCAGTGAAGGTCAAAAGAAATTCGTAAGCAAAAGAGTATTAATAACTGGACTTTTTTCTTCGCGAAAAAAATCGTGAAATTTTGTGTACTTTTTTTTTTGGCTAATTAACGCAAACTATAATGAGCTATCATTGCTCCTGGTCAACTCCTTCACCAATTTGCTCTCCTACCGCTCCAACTATGTATTTATCGCTATCATGCGGCTGCGCACACTTCTTCTCTTGCGTTCGCTCACATTATGCGGTAGCATTCACCTGACTGCCATGAACTGCTTTCAATCAACAGACTGATTACATAAAATTGAAATTAACTAAGAAGCAAAACAAAAAAAGCAAAAAATTAAATATGTGTAGGAAAATAAGAAAAAAGCGGCAATACAACAAATTTCTTAATGATAAAAGAGTTGCAATACAAATTAAAAGTGATTTTAAATAACTCGAATTGTGTGCGGTTGCTTGCAGGCCATCAGGAAAGCGATTAGTGCTGCAAATATGCAGATAGAGAAACAGAGAGGGAGAGAGATAGATGTGATCCGGTTTTACGCAGAAATCGCAAAGTAAATGACACAAGTCCTACATAATTACGAACATACAATACATATTCATGCATTTATATTTATACAAATTTGAGGTTATTACGAAAATGTGATCGTAAAAGAAAAACAATAGTTATCATTAACAGCATCATTAAATTGTCTGCAAAGCGTCGGCAAATGAGCGCAACGTGCATGAAGCGCCGCTACCAGTGCAAGTTCGTCGCTTAAGTCTTTTGTTTGTCTGCGCAGCAGAGGTTGATAGTTTTAATGCAATACCATGGCGTGCATAGCGGTTTTAATTTGTTGGTTTTTTGTTACGCTCGTTTTATATTAATATTTCATTAACAAATTGGCTTAACTTGCAACACAGCGCGCAGGTGCTTTATCGATTGGCTGTAGTTTCACCCAAAAATGAGATTTGGTTTTTAGCTTTTCACTCAACAGAAGTAGAAAATTGGAAAAGTGTCCGATAGTCAATAGATATTTTAGAAGACACTTGTTCCATAAGTTGTCAAATACGCCTCTACAAAGGTGAAAAGTACTCAGACAACCTTAGCGAGTTTATAGAGAAATAGGGAAGGTAATTTGCTCTATGTTACAGATTCCGTAAACTTGCATTTGATATTTTGGGATTGAGGTCAGATCTTAAATAGATAATTCATTTAAGCAGATTCAACGCAAATAATTCGACTGCAGCTTCAATAAAAGTAGGTAAAGGTGCAGTCACTGGACTATTAAAAAGTAGGAAAAACATAATAATCGGACCTAATCAAATATTCAATTAAAAATATTCTAGGAAATAAAAGCAATCAAATAATCAAAAATTAGTTTCTTGTTATTTTTTGTTTCTTCCAATGGGAAATAATCTAGAATATTCTAGGAATATGAAAAGTATTGAAATAGTCAAAAGCAGTCAACATTCAAATTATACGTTTAATATTTTTGATCCTTTCAATGACAAATAATCAGCAATATTCTAGAAAAATGAAGAAAAAAATAAGGAATAAACAACAATGAGTTTATAATTATTTTTTATTATTCAAATGGCAAATAATCAAAACTATTTATATTAGTTTCTTATTATTTTTGATTCATCCCATGACAAATAATCAAAAACATTCGAGGAAAGTTAAAAATAATCTAATAATCAATTATAGTCAACAACTAAATATTTTCTATTTATATTCTTCTAATGAGAAGTAATCAAGAATATTCTTGGAATATGAAAAATAATCATTTAATAAAAAATAGTGAATAATCAAATCATTTTCTTTATAAAAAATAATCATCATCAGTTTTTGATTACTTTAAATCATTATATAAACATTTCACTATTTGTATATACATTAACTATATGATCATTAAATTAGTTTGTTTAAAAAATAATGGCGATTTAGTAATCATTCGAATTAATAGCAGGTGTACCCATTACATCAGTAAAATTAATATTCATATGATTTTTGGAAAATATGTAGAGCCGGTACCACAGTGGAGAGTTAAGTCTCATTAAAAAAATAGAGGTTGACTGCCGAAAAATAGTTAGTACCCACTGAAAAAAGTCGCTCTCGTTTTGTTTTTCAATAAATACTTCTTAATTATTACCTAATTGCAATTAGGTAGGGATGGTTTTTTGTGAACTGTCTTTTTTTTGTAAGTCATTACCCCGTAGTGTGTGTGAAGCGAATTTTAAGCGCTTTGCTGAGCGAGCAGCAACAGACTTCAATCGCTTTTCTCTGCAGGCGCAAAAAAAAAAAATAAAACATGTATTTACATAGGTTTTTCTTAGCATATATTTCAAACACATGTATGCGCTAAAACACAGCTTACATTTCACCACAAATTATTGTGAATAAAGCCTTAGCATATGTATTTTATTTTTCCATTTATGGAATGCCCGCTTGCACGGGATATTACGATTCTCTTCAGCAAGCACTATATATTTCACTATAGCACTAATTGCTTTAATTTGAACTGCAACATAAATTCAACCAGCATTTGTTTATGTAAATCGAGAGTTTGCCGCCAGTCGGTGCAGTGCAGTTTAATAACTTTTAGTCTTTTTTTTAAATTTCTCTGCATAAGTTTTCCTCTCAATTAAAAACACTTTAGCAGTGCACGTTATATATATTCAATTAAAGTGATGTGTGTTTTCTTCGTTACATCATTTGGAAAATTAAAAAAATGATAATTAAATTTGCATGCATGTTATGCACGCCTATAGATACCGATACTGACCACTGAAGGGGCGAGTACTTTGTGAGTTAATGAACCTTAAGGCTTTTCAAAATGCTGTCTTGTAGTAAATTGCATAAAACCATAAAAAGTTTAAATTGGAATGCTGTCTTGAGTTTTACAAGGAGCACTGAAATAATTTAAAAAAAAAATACCAAATAAAAATGATATCTAATGGTCGGTTAGCCATCGTACTACATTTAATGATATAGTAATTATAGCGGCTAAAACGAAATAGGATAAAAATACTATACACAATAAAATTTGTTTTCTTTTTTAAATAAATAACTATGAATTTAATAACGTAATTGGTATGAAAATATTTAATTAAAATAATAATAATTTTACCCTGATTCCGAACGGCAGGTAATTTTTGTGAGAAATTTTTGAAACTTTTTGTTTTCCTGCGTTATGTGCAAGAAAATGCGTAACACACTCTGCAATACAAAATTTCAAAAATCAACAGTCATTTTCAGCCAAATGAAGATTGTACATTTCATACTGAAATTGGATGTGTTATAAAATTTTTTTCTCGCCGATCCAAATTTTTGAAATCTCAAACTTAACCTCAAAATTACAGAAGTGTCACAATATCTCGGAAAATAAAATTGTTTGACAATAACTTTTTGAAAAAATATTCTATAATAAAAAATACTACAACATATACCAATTTTATTCATCGAATCTGAATCTATCAACATAATTGAGATAATCATTTGAGGTTTTCAATGCCTACCAGCATTGGTAAGCTAAAACTCACAACTCTTCACGACTTCATCCAGTGCACCAGCGCCGTTGCTTGTTGTTACTTGCATTTCATTTCAAAGTCACTACCACATAAGTTTGTTAATTTTTCTTCCACGAAATTGCCGTCACCACATCTTCAACTACTTACTTCATTATCTGCTCGTTTGCGGTTACACCAGTGTTTACATAAATAAACAGGCCGAGAGTAAAAGTGTATTAATTTCAGTTGCAATTTGCCGACGTCAAAATAACCGAATAACTTGCAATCCGCAAATAAATTTCTGTTAATGCAGCTGCAAAGACAAGTGTTTAGTGTTGTTGTTGTTGTTTTTTGTTATTTTATTTGTTTGTGGTTACTGTTGCTACCTGCATCCGCCCGTGCACTGAAAGCTCATTGTAAAAATGTTACAACGTCACGCCGTCACTTTCATTTTACAATTTTCTCCAATTTTTTCCGCTTTTCGGCAGCATTCGTTTGTTTGGAATTTTTATACACCTTCAAACTGGTTCTAAACCACATTTTTTCGTTAAACACGAATATATTTGATTGATCTTTTTAAGCGCTTCTTTAATTTAGCTACACCTGTTGGCGCGCCTAAGTTGCGGTCGTGTGTGGAAAGCAAGGTAGGAATGTTTCTCTTTTTGTCTATCAAACTGTCAATGGATTGTAAAAATGTGAACGATTAGCTATTGAATACTTCTTGTGTTACTTTTACAATATTTTATATGAGCTTTTTTAATTTCATTCATATCTCAACTGATTTTCTCCTTCTTGTCGGGTTAGTGTAATTGTTTTTTTTTTTGTTAGTTTTTTTTTTGATTTTTGAGAAAATTAATTTTGATTGCTTTGAATATGAAAAGATGAATTTCATGGATTAACACCGCACTCTTTGTTGCGTTCATGGCATTTCAAACGAAAGTAAGCGTTTGATTTATCTATCTGTAATTACTGATTAATGCTCGTAGAGTTGAAAGCCGAAGATGCGAAGAAAGCAATCAATAATTATATTGTAATGTTAAGTTTTTATAGTATTAGAAATTAGTAAGCGATCGATTAGTGAAAGTGAAAAGCTTAGAGTTAGAGTGATAATTGATTTTTTTACCGATTACACCATCAATAAAGGTAATTTTTTTAAGGAAAACTTTAACGGTAGAAGAAGGATTTTTCAACGTCACAAAGTCGAGTCGCCAAGTAGCGTCATTTCAGAAATATTTAGGGACTATTTTGAGCGCTTTTTCAAGACAACTTCGAGACTAGTTTGAGGCTACGACTTCGGAAATATTTGAGGAGTAGTTTGGGACTGGTTTACTACTACAAATACTACTAACTAATACTGCTACTACTACCGCTACTACAACTACTACTACTACTACTATTACTACTACTACTACACTAACTGTAGTAGTAAAAATACGAATACGAATACTACTACTGCTACTACTACCCCAGCCCCACACTTGGGTGCACGCGTGTTTTTTTTTCAATTAATCTTTACTGTTAATTCGAGAGCTGCACCAACTTCAACTCATTGGTTTACATAAAGAAAGTCTTTACTAAACTTCCCAACATCACATGCCAGTCTGTCGGTACAATTTCAATAGGAAACAAAAAGCTCTCAACTGATTTTTTGAATAATCTTTTATTGGTTTCTATGCTTTGTCTTCTTGCTACTAACTAATACCGCCATAATAACCGATATCCCAATTGTTTTTCTTCTAATTCAATGGCTGCTAAAACTTGTAACAAATATTTCATATCATTCAAAATGCTCACAACTATTTGACTAAAATGTAAAAAATATGCCAAGCAACTGTAAAAAAATGTAGGCGAATCCACAAATCCCCAAGCAAGGCCAAGCATTCGGCGCTCTGCTATAAAAGAAATGTGAAAAAGATAGAAAGTACATTTAGTGCCAATGTCACTCAACTCGACTCTCCATACAGCACGACTTCGATAGGTGCGCATGTGCGCTGACAGCAAATTTAGCGTAACACACACATGCATACAAAATTATAATATTTGTAATCTGCGCTGACACATAGCCGTTTTGAAAGTAATCGAGGCGTATAAGACGGCATTTTATTGGTTGCTTAACTGTCGCTGGAAGCTTTCATGGTTGAGCGAATTTCAATTTTCTCTACTTTTAATGTATTTATTTCTTTCAGTTATCGGTAGAGTATTTTTTACATAAATAAAATTTCAGTCTTTTGAAATTTATTTAATTTTTTCAAGAGTTTCTTAGAAGAGTACGTTTGAAATTTATGAATCTACTACTATAAATAGCGGCGTTTCTTTATAATGAGCTATTGACCGCAAATACTTATAATAAATAAATAATCAAGTTTTTTCCTGACACCACTTTTTACATTTTGTAGTTCTCTTTTCGTTCCGTTTCACTTTGTTGTGTTCCGTTTTATGTGGTCCTATTTGGGATTAAAGTATACTACATATTATTCCAATTCCTTTCGTTTCTTCTTGCAGATCTATTAAGGTACATATTTTATAATAATTTAAATATCTTTTATTTCATGACATTTGCTCACTTTTCATATTCATTTTATCCAATTTAAACCGATCAAAATATATTTAATTTCATTCGAATCATTTATTCAAATTAATTTTTTATATCATTCATTCATATTTGACATCTAATTAATATCTGTGTCATTTTATTCCAATTAAATCCATAATTTTTTACTCACATTCCAGTTCATATAAATTTGTTTAATTTGATTTTATTTATTACCATTTAAATATGCGCCAATTGAACCCCATTCCATTCCTCCCTTACATTCCATTTCAGTTTATTCCAAAACATTTCTTCACTTCCCATTCCATTTAATTTCTTTCTATTCCGTTTTCACCCATTTCATTCGTTTTCGAAGCATATCATTTACTCATTTCCACCCAATATTTCAACGTTCATATTTTTCCGCCTATTACATATTCTTGCTGTGATATTTCTTTCACCGTTTACTCTACTTCTTTACCTTCTACAAAACTTACTTTTCACTTTCAATTGCACTTGTCAGTCCTTTTCTGACTGATGTTTTCTTCATTTCTTCACTTTGTTCCCATGTGGCTTGACCGCTACAGATCGACTATTTTTTTTTTTTCTCAACATTCTTCGCCTGCTCAATCAACCATTAGGTAATTGCTTTCATTTTTTGGTTACTCATTTCTCCATTTTTCATTTTATTACGGATTTCATTTTTTACACATTACTTGCACTTTTTGTTGATATTTTTACCCAAAGTAAGTGTGTTGAATATATACGTTGGTCGTTCCATGTATTTCATTCACCGATTTCAATGGGTGTGAGAGTTAATATTTTATTAACTTTTCATTTGCCTAAAAAATCAAATAAAAAATGGCATGCAGCATTTTTTGTGCAGTTGGTTTACAATAAAATTTTTATTATTTCCACTATCGGTATTTGTTTAAATAGTCGTTGAGTTCTCATTTATTTTTATTGTTTAAATATTACAGAAATTCAGAAAATATTACAGAATTCAGCAAGAAGTAGATCTATAAAAAAATAGTATGAGATTTATTTAAAATAAAAATTCAAAAAAAGCCAAGTAATACAGAAAATATTTACTGTAAAAAATAATAACTTTAGTTTAGGAAAAAACTCGGAAATCTTTTTTTTTAGAAAACTTTTTTAAAAATTAAAAAACGTTCAAATCTGAATATTACAGAAACTCAGAGAAAACTTTAGCAGTGCATGAAAAATTTGTTTTAAAAATAAAAAAAGTTACTAATTCAGACAATATTTTCATAAAAAATGCAACCTTTATGTCATCACCTTATTTCCAGTGAAAAGTGAACGAGTTGCATAAAGTTTGATATGGTGAACAGAAAAACTACAGAAAAAGTGTAAAATGTTTAAAAAGAGTAAACAACATAAATAACTTACATATTTAGGACAACAATTTGGGTAATATGTCTACATAAATACATATACACATACGAGATAAACACGTTCTTCAAAAGTGTCATAACTCAAAATGTATCAATTTGGTATTACATAATTATTTAGCTTCCAGCTTAATATCTCGCTTTACTTAAAACAAACCATTATCCAATACATTGCCTACAATGTTACGAGGCTGAACTTTGGCTTTGCATTTCTTTTTTGACAGATGAGGTATTTTGACTTAATACACTTTTGAGTAATGTATGTGATATGTGCGAATATTGCACCATGTAAAAAATAAACGAAAATGCCCTAAAATGTAATAATAGCGAAGACAACAACGACAACCACAAAACCAAAATATCAACAACACCAGCAGCAGTGTTAACAACAGTTTTTTTTTTACGTTGCAGTTGAAAAAATATGATTACCAAATTGGATTGCAATCACAGCGCAAAGCTTCAAAAGTAATGTAATGTCAGTGCACGACAGTACCTTTATAATTTACAATAAAAACAATTTCGTGCCGGTTTGATTAATACGAGCTCACATTATGCACTTCAATTATGATATGCCGTTTTTTTTAAAGCTACATACCAAGTGTGATGTAAATACATACTTTCGGTAACGATATTGTTGTTTTTTTTTTAAATCACATTTCACGCCTCAACTGATGTTTAGTGTGAGGTAATCGACGGTGATAGCAACTAGAGTAATCAATGAATATCCAAATTCAATACAAGAAAAAGTTGCCTTCTTCAATCAATAATTGTTGTAACAAGATACAAAATTTTAAGTCGTCGATAACTGTTATTTTGGGACTGAAATTATAAGTCTTTCCGTATGGCTATGAGTGAGAAAAATTATTTAAATCTTCAAAAGACTTTTATCGGGAGGCTTATATTATAAAAGTCTTTCTATAAAAATTATCAGTGAAAACAACATTTTAAGTATTGAAATACGACACCATTTTGTGGTTATTTCGGGATTATTTGAAGATTATTTCGGGACCAATTACATATTTGTCCAATATCATTTATAAACCAGTCCTGAAATGGTTCTGAGCTAGTTCCCAATCAGTCACGAAATGATCCCGAAATAGTTACGTACTTCAAGCTGTAACAAAAATTGTATGACTCATAATTGTTGTGGCTGACTTTTATAATATATGTGCCAGTTTAAAAGACATTTGAAGACTTAAAAACACTTTTAGTCCCAAAGTAATACTGACAAGTTTTTGTTATAATAATTAATAATTATCTACGAAAATTTGGATACTTTTTATAAAACTCAGCCATCAATAAATTATCATTCTGGTTCGCCGATTTTAAGCCAATTTCATTTATGGCTAGAAAACTCAAAAATTAAAGATGAAATTAACTCTTTACACACTTACCTCGTTCTTAAATTTTACAGCGATAAATTATTCGTGAAAAAAATATCTTTAAAGCACTTATCTCAATGTTAACTAAACAAAAACTTAGCAAAGAGGTTAGCTTATTAATATCCGATATTTTCTTTTATATGCGAAATTTCCTCAAAGTTATAACTCCATGTAAACGAAAATTATCCAACAATAATGATGATTAACAAGCGAAAAATTCGTGCAAAAGTTGGCAAAGTCTTGCAAAATCAATGAAATAAGAAAAATTAAGTAAAAAACATTTTATTGCACAAAAAACGCCAAACAACCAACTTAAGTAAAGCAAAAACAAAATCGATTGCTTTACGTTTGTGTGCTTTGCATTCGATTTGTTTTTAATATTCATACCTTTTTTGCTTAACGATTTTGCCTTTGCTGCCATGTGCCCATAAATGTTTCCTCCATTTGAGCGTCTCGCCTCACCCGATTGCTACGCGACTGCTCTCCACTTCACCCATTCACTTCACTTTACTTCACTATTCACTTACGAGCCACGAGAGTTGCTGACTGGGCGAGCTGTGCATGCGCATTAAACTTTCACTTCTGCAAAAGTAAATATACGAATGTCAGGCAAGCGTATTTTTTATGTGAAGAAAATGTTAAAAAAAAAATATGTAAAAACTGATGTTGATAGAGTAATAATAATAACTAAGCGCAACGTCACAAATGAGCGCAAATATTTGCACGAGCGATTAAGCGGCGGCAATGCAGTTAAATCGTATTGGGATGATGACTGGACGGGGTGATAAAAAAAATAGTCAATAAATAAATTGCATACATATGTAATACATACATATATGATAATTAGTTGCAAAATTTGTTTGCTGTTCGGCGAAAAAAATTACATAAACAGGATCGACGGCATAATATTTAAAAGAAAACTTGAGGAAGACCGTTGATGAGTTGTAGTTTCGGCTGCTCATTTGTTAAATAAAAACACATTTGTTGTTTAAATAGTTGTTGCGCTCCAACAGATGATGTTCCGCTTTAGGCTAAGGTCGTAGTAAATTAGTAAAACCGGAGTTTGGTAAATAAATTTTGTGTCCATAAATTATGGGTTAAAATTTTTACAATTTAAGATAAATGGAATATTTTGTGTTGCAAAATTAAAATAAAGAGGCATTTTGTAATTAAGCCTAATATTTTCCCAGTATTACGCGATTTATTTTTCTTTTGGATATAGGTTTTTTTACATCTAAATTTTAATTACTCTGTGTAAAAAAAAAATATATTTTTTTGTTGAAAATATTAAAATAGTTTAATAAAAAATAAGAAATATTTTAACCCACATTGTGTTTTAAAAGGGAACCAAACGACGTCGTTATTTTGATTTTTTCGGATACAAAAAATAATTGTGAAAATTTCGTTCAAACCAAAGTCGAATATACCCCTATGTCATATGCTAAGCAAATCTGAACTTAATTTTATTTCGAAAATTTGCAAACAAATTTTTTTGCGTTTATTATCAACGGAAAAATTTAAAACCAAGAATCACGATTACTTTTTATCCAGAAAAAAACTATAAAAAAAAATCGAAGAAGTATGATAGGAAAAATGTGAATCGAAGAATAACGATTAGTTTTGATCGAAAAAATAAAAATTTAAATATAACGATCAAACTTGACGAAAAAAAATCACAAAATAACCATTAATTCATAATTTTTTTGTTATAAAAATTTTAACCGTTACGGTACCTTATTTTAATAAATTTATTTTTCACACATTCTCTATCACTATTTCACTCTTCACATTTTCGTTTGTACAAATTTCACACCTAGTTGTAATTAACTACCCATTTATGATCTGATAACTAGTCTCAAATATTTGCGTCACCAATTAGAAGCAATAATTTTTTGTACAAATAAAACAAGCGCTTGTGAATTGTGTAAAGTCAAAGCCAGTCAGTAATGTTGCTGAAATAGTAATAATTAGCAAAAATAGATTATTGTGTTTGCTTTTTTGTTGTTATAATAATTCATTGATGAAAATAAGCTCCCGTGATTATAAAATTTATTGTTTAATATTAATCAAAAAATTTGGTAAACTCTATGAAAAATTTTACTATTTTCTAAAACCTTTATTTACAAAAAATAGGGCAAAAATGTAGTCATACAATATTAAATCAAGTTTTGGATGAGAAAAGATATTTCCATAAGGGGCTTCAAATAATCGAGGTTTTATTTTATTTGGTTAAAAAATCATTGCAATTTGTTGAGCACTTTGCGTTTCAAATCATTACATAATTTCTTTTCTAATATTTTTATTTCAGTGGGTATAAATGTTTCTTCCTTATTTTGCGGCTTTAATTTTTCCTATCAAGAATAATTTGTTTTTTAAATTTTAAATTTTGAGTGAATTTTTTTTTAATGTAACATAATGGAAACGGCTCGAGTTATTAATTTAACCATGTTTTAAATAATTTAAACAGGTAATAATGTTAATTTATTTTAAGTTATGCAGAACAAAAAGGAGAGGATTGGACGCTTAATATTCCTTCCTATAATGAGATTGTCAAATTAATTGAACTTCTGAACAAAACCTTAGCATTAGAGGATTGCTAAAAAGCAAATAAATTAAAGTATTTAAAGCATAAAACCGTAAATTTTTTAATGTAATTTAAAATTGAAACTCATCAAAAGCAATTAAAACAGACTTTGACTGAAATCGCTCACCTTGACGTTTATGTCAACTATTATAAATCTCGCTGAGGCACTGAACTCGACACAGCTTACTAGATTGGCACTTCTGAATATGTGTATGTGTGGTATGAAGCTTCATATCTTGGCAATATTTCAAGAAAGCCGCATCTTAAACCGAAACAAATTGCATTAGAAAAATTTGCTACTAATTGAAGAGCATAAACTTGCCAATGCGTATGCGCTTATTTGTCTTTGGTAATTTGCATAAAAAATTGTTGCCAAAACAGCTACAAATCAATGTAGGTCAAATATTTACATACGGACACGCATAAATAAGTAAATGCGATAGAAATTCTCGAAATAACTTAATACAACGACTGACCGGTTGGCTTTCTGGTTGTGTACCACTTAATTTTTGTTAATTTATTGAGTTGCGACGAGAAAGCGAAAGCGCCAACGCAATCCAATGGCTGACAGTGTATGAACAAATTTTTAATTTTTTAAATAATTACGGAGGTAAAGTAAAGACTACAAACAAATTTTTTACTATAACTTTATTTTTCTAGCAAAAACTTTTTATTTTAAAAATATATTTTTTATAATTTTTTGAAACACTATTTTAAAAATAATTACAAAATTTTGGATTAGTTTGGAAAATTAGTCTGAATTTTATTCAAATTTGTTAACTCCAATTTAATTTTTTTTGCACACATTTTTTTACGAAGATAAATTTCACATTTTTAAAAATGAAAAAAAAAATCCTTGTACACATTTTTACAAAGAAAATTTAAAAAAATTGCAAAAACTAAAAACAAAATCAAATATGTTTTTAAATAATTACGGAGGTTAAAGTAAGGACGGCAAAAAATTTGTGTACCAAAACGTACTATTACTAAATTGGTAAATGTCTGCTTACGAAATACATATATAAGGTATTCGAAAAAGACAACAAAAATCAAAATTTAAACTTAACATTTTATTGGGTTTAGATTCTGAAATGCAAATCCAAAATCTGTCTATTAAAGACTTTCGTTGTTGTGTCTTCTTTATGAAATCTTATTTTTTTTTTTTTTTTTGTTGCACCATTCGCCATTTTTTTCGCTACTCTATTTTGAGCGAAAAGTTGCATAGTATTAAAAATGCATATCTTCAATTTAATACTGATTTTTATTGCCTTCCATTCACTTTTTTTTTATTATACACGCTCTAAAACTTTAAGACCACTGCTTCGGCTAAGTTCACTTCCCCAACAAGAGGTTTGTCGCTTGAGTCTTTCGTTTGTTGTACTTCATTTTGGTTGCTGTACCGCTGCCTTAGTTTTCTCAGCTGACACTACAACAATGGCCTTTATAACCAAACATTGAGCCATGACATTGTTGCTTAGATAGTTGTGGAGTATTTCGCACGCCGTTTTTGGTATTGAGTATGAGTGTAAAAAGTTATATCAATATATTTGCCACACTACACAAATTTTATTAGAAGCAGAGCAGATGTCATTAATAGCAAAAACAGTTTGAAATTAATGCAAATTTTTGTCTTTAGGTAACAGGTTATTCTCGGTTATTTGATATATTTTGACACACTTTATTTCAATTTATTAGACAGCTACATTTTTGGTTGATTTTAATATTTCTTTTAAGCTTTTATGGATTTCCATTTCACCGCTTTCAGCAAATATTCAATGCTTAGCATATTTAAAATACTTTTACAATTTTTTGCGCTGCTCGTAAACTTCTTTGTGCCATTTTTTTTTTTTGCATATGATTTACATGAAATATTTACACTTGTTGCTAGTTTTCTCTTTCGCATCGCACCTATTTAAGTAGCTATTTTTTATATTACTTTTGCTATTTTCGAATATTGCCCAAAAACTTAAATATTTGTTGACTTTCTTCTGGTAAAAGAGTGAAATTTATTTATATCTTATTAAGCTCTTAATGTTATTATCCAAAGGCACAGATGTTAATAGATATCAGGGATGAACGTTTTAAGGTGAATTATTATCCAAATTAAAAAATTAAATTGTTTTTACAAATTTTCTATTTTTAAATTAAAACTAAACTTTCATTCATCATTGAATATCAAGTAGATTTTCATTCATTATACAAATGCTTTTGAACAGCGAAAAGATTTTCATTCATCATTCAAATAATTTAAAATTACGAATAAATTTTCGTTAATCTTTAAAATAGATTTTTATTTGTCATTAAAATAATTTTGAATAACTAATAACTTTTAATTTTCACAGAAATAATTTCTTATTCATCATTCAAATTAGTTTTTTGTCAACCTGTAACGAAAGTTCTGCCTACGCAAATGAAAAATATGTCCTACGGCTAAAAATATTGCAAAAAATTGCAGTGCATAAAAATGCTAAAATATTCTGATTAGATTAACTTGCCTTATCACTCTAGTCAAACGATTCCTCTTCTCGAATTATTATAAACTTTCTACATAGTGTAAAAATATAAACAACACAATAAATACTTAGAAATTGTTTAACAGTTCGCTCATTCACAACTTTACCTCCAAATACGAATTAATATTCTAGTCTCTATTTTAGTTTTCAATGAATTTTCGAATTGGTTACAATGTTACTCTATAGCGGTGCTTGGATTTTTTATGCAATCCGTCCCTCAAGTGCCAAAAAAAAAAACCGTGCCGAAACAGTAGATAGAAAATAACCCAAAAAAAAGTACAAAAAACTACAGCAAGTCAATAACACAGGGAATGAATTGAAACTCAAAGAGCAGCAAGTCATATCGATCAAAAATCATTAACGTACATTTGGCTTTACTCAAAAAAAAAACAAGCATAAGTGATTGGGAGTAATAAAATACGGAAAACATGGCGAAGTGACACATAGCTAAGTGATATAAGTGATATGTAATTGCGCATGTGTTTAAATAGATATTCATATATAATATATATACAAATAATATAAATTCAAAATTGGGTTTATGCTAAAAACGTTTTCAGCTATTCTTGGTTTTTTTTTTTTGTTTGTTCGTGCACTTTAAATAGTTACGAACATAAATGCTAGTCTTTGCAAATATCTCGGAACAAATAATTGGATTTGGATTTTTATTTTTAAGTGCTAGTCAAACAGTAATATAAAAGTGCTGAGCCTCTTAATTGCAAGCTAAACGAGGTGAATAAAAGTTGATAAGTAACGAGAGATTGTTAACAGTCTCAAGCAATATGAAAAATATGCGGAAACTGTATTCAAAAATAGGCCAGGCTTTTTACTGCAAAATATGAAGTTCACTCTTTTGAATAATAAAGGAAAGTATCTGATAAAAAATTTATAATTCATCAATGCAAATGCAAATTATAAGAAAATTAATTTAAATGTAAATGTTTAAATAAATTATAGACGGTTATTTTGCCTTCAAATCAAATTAAAGGAATGGCGGAAACTCATTCTAATGTCCATTAACATCCGAAATCTACCAAAAGGTCCAATAAACTGCAATTTGAAAAATATTTTATATATCCCGGGCAAATAATAGCCAAAAAATATAAATGAAACTTTTATCAAACTAGGAATTTCAAATATGCAGTTTTATAACCCATTCAATTATAGTGAAATAAAGTGCGAGTTTCAAGTGCCTATTCCGAAATTCCGTTGTTTTTCGTAATTTTTTTACTCACCCTCATTTTCTACATTTAACGCTTGCACGAATTTTATGTGGAAAATTTATCAAAAATAAACTGAAATTGAATGGGCTATAAAACTGCATACCAAAATGCCAAAGAGTTTTGATTGAAAAGTTTGAAGTTTTTATGAAATTTTTTGAATGTTATTAAATTTTTGCAATAAGTTTGAAAATTAAATTTATGCGGTTTTGGTAGTAGAATGAGCTGTATTTTTATTAAGAATTAGTAAAAGAAACTAGTACGTAATAAATAAAGGCGCACAACTTGTCAAAAAGCCCCTATTTTTTAGTTATGATAAGCACTATACAAGATTCTTTTAAACTTTTTGTATAATTTTTAAAAACTACTGATTTTAGCGATATTTTCTGCAGTTAACACCACGCTACATGTTAATATCAGACATTCACTTTGCCAGTAACAAATTGTGTTTGAAACTGATAAACAAAAGCAAAGCCGATTTCGAGGCTACTTAAAAAGCTAAAGACAAATCAATTTTTTTACAAAGTAACAGAAAGAAATATCAGCCAGTTATAGTTAAATATTTATCGAAAATAATCGAGTGTGCAAAACATATCAGACAGTCTATATATAAAAATGTGAGTGTGGTGAATGATTTTGCATACATGTAATAAATTTGTTTGTGTATGTTTATCCATAAGTATGTGTTAAGCCGGCGCTTTGTGTAAGTGAATTTTCATAAAATGTAAGCAAAAAAAAATTGCAAAGCGAGAAGTTATAAGTTAACTGTTTAAATGGGAAAAAAACTTAAAAATAAAACACTACACACAAGCAAAATATACAAGACCTTAAAAATAAAACATTATTACAATAAAACGGTGTGTAAAGACATAAACAAATTTATTTTCGTTTTTTTTTTTTTTTACTTTTTGTTTTCAATTCCCCACTAGGCGTAAAAATTTGTTATATTTCGAAGTAGTGGTTTGATTTTTATTAGCATGCATGTTTTTGCTATTACTTTTTTTTACTATTACTTTTTTCTTCTAACTGGCACAAATCGAAACTTTCTACTTAAGCCACGAACACAACTACTTATGATACACAGGTAGTTGATCATCTGTGCTAACTTTGTGTTTGTATGCCCAGCAGCTATCCATTCGCTTGCGTACTTGGGCAATACGTGTCCGCTTTGCTACCTGCTTGTCCACTCTGCGCTACGCACATCTTTTAGCCGCTTAGTTTAAACATGATTAGTTACAGATGAAAAACAAGCAAGCATTAACATCAATACCAACAACAAAAACCACATATGTATATTTGGGATCAATCGTCGATCGTTTAGTGCTGCGTCGAAATAAAATAAAGCTTCTCTCGAAATTGGGTCAAAGTTTAAAAGTAAAAAATTCGTTGGTTTGTTATTTGATTTTGATTTCATTTCATTTGAAATTTTGCGGTTTATTGTCAATGTTGTATTGCCATGACTGCGTTGCTATTTTCGCAACCTGCTATAGCACTTGCGCCTTGACACCCAAGAAAACGTGCAATACAAGAAAACAATAAAAATGGATTTTAAGGTACTTCAAAATTGCACGATTTTAGGGCTTTACAAAACATTATAACATGTTGTGAATTCCCTAATTATTCATAAAAGTATGCTGTTTCCTATAGTAGTTATTATTTACTTTTATTACTATTTTGCCACTACTACTTTTTCAATATAACCACAAAACCTTAGATACAGAAATCGGTCTCCTCTGTGTACAACAGAAAAATATAAAAAATGGCTTTTTCGGCCAAAAAAAATTCGTTATGCGAAAAATCGGCAAAATATAAATCGATGCAATATTTCACGTTTGTAGGCTTATCTTATAAAATCAGGTAAAACCTGCTTGATTTGTTTTCAAAGCATTCATAATACCTTTTGATACCATGGTTAGCCAATTCAGTTCTTTCCATTTCCGTATGAGCCCATTAACCCAGGGACCGTAACGATTATAATTTTTATTACCAAAAACTGAATATTCAATAGTTATAATTGGTTTACATTTTTTTCGCAAAAATTTAATAATTTTTTGTGAACTTTAATTTTTTGATCATCGATTTTTCATTTTTTCGATTAAGTTTGATTGTTTTTTTTTTTAATATTTATTTTTCGATAACATTTATCGATATTTTGTGACTTTTTTGATCATTTTTGGATTTAAAATGTTTCTAACACCTTTGATGCCCATTATTTGGATTTAAATATTTAAATCGATCATAAAAAAATGCAAAAAACTTGTCGGCGATGACAATAGTAGCAATAACATTTTTTAATCGAAAAAAAAATCCCAAAATATTTATCAAAAAAAATTATAACTTTTTGCCGATAAATAGTAATTTATAATGTGTGGGCGCATGTAGGCATGGAAACAATAGACATGGAACATTTCGAATCAAGAAAGAGAGTCTAAAAACGTCTTGACCTCAGCGCCATCTAAAGGATAGTAATTTGTCATACTGTTATATTGCATCTGCATATCTATTTAGAGGATTTCATTCAGTACTAAATAAAATTCAAACTATATAACAAATTTTATTTCTCTGTTTATTTTTTATTTTTCTTATGTAACTTATAAACTCTGTTTGCTGAATATTTCTTATGTCAAGATTACACAACGGTTCATCGGTTCATGAGCGCTGACAGAGCACACTTGTCCGTTTGTTTGTTTTTGCTTACTTTTTGTTTACTACTAGCTTATATTTGAAGTAATAAAATTTTAACGCACGATTAGTGTTTAGGATCAAGGTCACAGCAAGCGAAGGTTAATTTTAATATGGGACATATGTATATGCTTTGTATATGTATGTAAGTAGGTACATATGTATGTGTTGCTATTTGTTTTCGGTAGTGCAAAGATAATAAAAAATTACTTTACGCAATTTTTTCAAATTTTCAAATAGGCGAACAACTAATTTCCACTTTATTTATAGTGTAGGATATTTGAATTTTTCGTATGTATAAAATACGCCTGCTACAATGATTTTTTAAGTTAATTGCACAAAATTTTGTTCATGCACTGCAAAAGTGTATGCAAGGTCAGACTTTGGTTTGATTTGCCGATCAATTCAAATGATTTAATGGAAACAATTTTAATTTTATTATTATTACTTTCGTTTTTATTTTAATTGATAGCGTGTGAGTTCTACTTCAACATAGTCGTATCACCAACTACAATTACCATTCGAAATATTAAACTTTGTTTTGCCATTCATTATCGCACTTCAAAAACTATGCAACTTGGCGTGGTAATACAGGCATTTGCCATGTATATAAGTAAATACCTGTGTGGGTAAAAACATGGCAGCTTCACTTTAACTTAGCCAATCTTGCACAAATATTTTAAATCAGAAGCTTTAAAGCACTGAAACGCAAAATTTTAATAAGTTATCAACAACAAAATTTGCAACGTTTTTCAATATTTAGCTTCTCTAGAGTAAAAATTAGACGCACGATACGAAGAAGAAGGATGCGGATTAATATGGGCAGTCGTAATGATATCGATAAAGAATAATCGGATAACTGTAACTTTTTCGATAATTCTTTCGTCACATATGTCGATAAAGCTCACGATAAGGATAGCAAATAGATAACAAAAATCGTTCGATAATCACCATTGTGGTAATGATATCGATTATACATAATAACACACTGTGGTAATGACATCGATAAGGAGTAATCGTATAACGATAAATTTTTCGACAACTATCGATAACGATAACAAACATATAACGAAAATCGTTTGATAACCAATATAGTAATGATACCGATAATGACGCTAATAACGGATAACGATAACTTTTTCGATAAAAGTTATAAGTTATAAGTTATAAGTTAGTTGATATAGCGTTTTCGTTACCCAGGTCCTTAATGATACAACTATCGATAACCATAACGAAAACAATACAAATAAAACAACGAAATCTTTATGCCACTTACAGTGCACTGCCGCACAATTTCTGTACAATATTTTTGAAAAAATAAGAAATTTCGTAGAAAGTTATAGTAACAAAAACTTTGCAATTTTGTGTCTGCCTTTCGCTTACCACTTATTTTCGCTTATTTTGTAAGGATAAAAAAAATTAAACACAAATATCCAATGGAATTATGCCAGATAATTATGTGTAAGTTAAAATGTTTACGAAATCAAGATCAGTTCTAAATTAATCTAGTAGCAGCATATTTCCCAGCATGTTTTCCAAAATTTACTCTCAACTTTTTGACATTTAATACAAACAAAAAATAACAACTTGTGGTCATTCATTCATTTCCATAAGTCTTTGCGGCAAGTAGCGATGTCAAGTGCCAGCCACTGCCAACTGGTTAGTTGACCTGCCGGTCAACTAATGATGAAAATTAAATTTTTAAAAGAAAACAATTAAGTATTTCCAAAGAAAAAATCTCAACAAATAACCCAAACTAAAGCATAATTTAAAGAGGTCAATAGCAAGTGCCTTAAAAGCTTAGGAGTGCGCGTGTGTTAGATTCATAAATATATTAACATACATGATTTATACATATCATCCACATATCTGATCCCTACGTTTGTACGCATAAATGAGCTCTGCATATATGACGATGCATTTTATGGAATTTGTATGGGTATTTAATTTTTAGGTCAAAATATCAAAATCATAATAGGCAATAGTAAAATAAAAAAAAAGCAAGCTACCGCTTAGCAACTGAACAGAGGTATTAAAAACAAGTGTATTTCTGGCTAACAAAGCGGCCATAACTAACAGAGCAATATGCGGTTTATTCGCTGTGCTTTGGGTTTTTCTATGAATATTTTTTTATTGGTTTTGCAACACAAAATACACTTTTCGTCTTTTCACAACTTTATTTGCTTGCCATCTGTACCCCAGATGCCTCGAGATAAGCAAATGTTGGCAGTAGGCTTACTTGCAATGAATTATATTCGGTAAAATTTTAGTTCAAATGTTTGCACTTGCTTTTATTGCATATTTACTCAACATACACACATGTGTACATATTATATGTTTGAACAAGTGAATTAAAAATTACGCAAAACTCACTTAAAGAAAATAATATAAATAGGCACTGGACTAGTTATTGTAATGGCTGCAAAACATAAAACTATGTAACTGAAAATATACAACAACAAAAAATATATAAAAATGTGTGTCCATCTGTTTGTTCGAGTGAATCCCCAAAACGACAGGATCTGGAGTCGAAATATTAAAACAAATACTTTTACAAGAAATAGATCTGTTAAGTGCTGCTCGGCTCCAAAAAGTTAATGAGCCGTTTTCTAGTTTTAATTTAGGATGAGTGTTAGATACAACAAAGACTTTCTTAGATATACTTCAGTATAGAGAAGAACTATTGATGGCTCCGACGATAATTTAAACAATTTCGGGTTCCGAAATGATCCCAAATTAGTGCCAAAGCCACTCCGAGCTTTTCCCACAATAATTCCCAAATGGCTCCGAAATGGTCCCGAAATAGTTCCGTATTTTTCCGGAACTAAAAATAACTGTTATCCCGAATATTGAAATGTCGCCCGAATTCTGAAATTTAACGAAAAAGTTGTTTCATAACATTTATTAAAGTTATACGACAACGTAAAAATTAAACTTTAAAAAATATCTCTTATATGATAACTTAAAATTAAATGCTGGACAAAAAAAATAAACATTTAATAAAAACTCTTATATGGAATATTATAATATATATAATTATTATCAAAACTTATTTACTCTAAAAATATGTCAGAAATATATATATATACGAAATCATACATCTAGTAATTATAAGCAAATTTCAATTACATTCACTCATAATATATAAAAACGCATAATATCCAATTGCAGATGAGAGCTTTGAAGTACCACCAGGCAGTAAATATTTAATACGTTTCCAAGATTTAAATTTGCTGGATGTATTTACATTTACATTCAAATATCAAGCTAATAAGTAGTACCACACCATCCCACTAATTGGCTTGGAATGCTGTTGCGTTAGCATCTTTGAAAAACATTTGGCAAATTTTTGTATGCACACACATTTTTTGCAAACTTTTGTAGCTTTTGTCGCACCTTAAAATAAGGAGATGTTGAAAAATTTAGTTACGTAATTGTTGTGAAATTTTTTATTGCATTTCATAAAAAAGTTAAAATAAAATCAAAAGGTTCGTAGAAATTATGTATGTACATCTATAAAAAAATAATTAGGCAGGGAAGTTTAAAAGCAACAAGATAATATCTCCAAAAACACGGTATTTGAGAAAGCAGTGACTTGTGCAATAAATAGAAACAGCTGTAGACTTTTTTTTGTATAAATCATTAGAAAATTGTAGTGTAACGAAAATAAAAAAAATAAATAAAAATAAAAAATAATCAAAATTTTACAGACACGTTCACCAACATTTGTGAGAAAGAAAACAAAAATGCATCCAGTGGATGGCGCACGAGTCGAGAAAATCTATATTTATAATCTGATTTTAATGAAATTAAGAATGCATACCAAAAGTGTGGCGAGAAATTCTTTAAAAAAAACTTATCCGATAGGTGTCGCTAGAGTCGACTTAAACATAAATTCTATATTTACCGTCCAATTTTGATGAAATTGAAAACGTATGCTGCAAGTGCGATTATAAATACTTTCTCGAAGAATTGGCACGCTGAGTGACGCGGAAGTCGCGAAAGATTTACAATAGTTTCTGACAGATATCCTATTGAAGATTATGTCAATTAGTAGTAGTAAGTGATGATCCAACTCAAAAGTCAACTTGAGCTTTCAAATTTGGTTCGAATACAACCCTTTTTGCTGTAAGATCTCATCAGTAACTATCTCTTTTTATTACTATGCTGGCCTCTTTCAAAAGTATGATTTTCTTTAAATGAAATAAGCCGACGCGTATAATAAAATGTTTAATTTTTTTGGTTATTTCCTTAATTTGAAGCCATCATGAAATACCAGTTGCGAAACAAAAGTATGTGTATTATTTTCTACGTTTAATTAAATAATTGTGCAGTTAGTATGGCAAAGAGTGCAGGAAGACAAAAAGAGTAGACGCATTTTGAACAGCCGAAAGATTGATGTAAAAAAACTTACGAAAAACCAGTGTGATACGTATCAATTACGTACTTACAGATAAATGTGAGTTACAAAAATTTAACTGATATCATTTTTATTGTAATTACGTCAAATATGCATTTAAAAAATTGTACACAAACTTTTTAGCTAATAGTGCTAAAAAAAACAAGGAAATTATTTATCATAACTGCGGCAAAGCTTATACTCAGTACATTTGCGCAAACATGTTTTATAAATTTTTTTTTTACCTTACAGCGAAAATAAAGGAAGCTAAGAGCTCACTTAAAACTAATTTGATTTAATTCGCCTGGCCGTCAACTGGCAATAAAACAAGTGTGAATGACATTGTCTCTTTATTAGCGCGTTTAAGAAAATCATGACGCTTACATTTTTTATATCAAATGCACTTTAATGTGATATATTTTTTTTAAAGCATCAAACCATTGTGATTTTTTGATTAATTTTGCATCTTTGGGACGCTCATTTCCGTTTTCAATTTTAATGCAGTTACTGTGGCACTTCGGTAACTAATAAACTTTTAATAAAAAAGAACTTTTGTTCAAAAAAATATACATTGAAAACTTGTTTTCGTATTACTTTTAATGTAACAGTTCAAAAAGAGACAAGTTTTTTGTACGTTTTCTTGTGTACCAGTCTAGATTTTGAAGTGAAACTTTTATGCGCTCGTTGGGCTGTAATTCCAATATCGAACGAAACGAAAAAGCGACAGGAAAAGGGAGGGGATGGCGCGCGTGGTGGGGCAGTCGGACGGACGGAGACATGGGAGAGAAACGAAAACGCGACAGATTCGGAGTAGGAAAAAACGATGATTGTTCTCTACATTACTCCGAACCAGACAATTAACGATATAATAAAATTCATACATAGAGCATTATTGGCATATACTCCCTCTGGTGCTGCAGAATTAGGGAAGATTTGCACACTGTGCCAATGATTTTAAGCGGTGATTTTAATGTCGATTTTGCCTTGGGAGAAGCTCAACCACTTGTACAATTTTTAGAAATTTAATTTAAAAATGAATAAAAATCCCAAAAACTCAACAACCAGATCAGGCACGACAATAGATGCAATTTTCTCAAGATATTTAAATAATTTACAATCACGAGTTTTCATTTCATATTTTTCCAATTGTATCTTTTCTTGAACCTGAATGTATGGAAGTGAATGAATAGATTTTTTATAAATGGAGGCGAAAACATCAATTATCTTTTTTCATTAACCTAACACCCTTAAAAATTCCAGAATAATGAATAGTGCCTTCTGTTATCGGGGAAATATTTCTATCTCATAAAACTTGCTGGCTAGGGTGAGTATTTTCATTCCAAGTGCCCATCGAGATCCATGAAGTTTCACTTCTATCGCCTAGCTTTTTAGGCTGACAATTTTTTAAAATCAAAATATGGAATAAGTTTCCGACTTCTCAAAGTATTTGATTGAAGTTAATAAACATTAATTGCTTTTCATTCAATTTAGTGTCATTGAAGTGCATTAAATGTGGTACAAAAAAGTTCTTCAAACCTCTTAAAATTCTAATCATTTTTATTGACAATAAAGTCATTAGGTGTCTATAAAATTCATATATGTATTTTTTCTATGTCAAAATAATAGACGGATGTGCACTTACACTCGGAAGCAATGAGATAAAAATCTTAATAATATCAAGTGTTTTCAATACAAAACTATTACGTTGGCCATTAAGGACGCAGTGCTGAGTCTAAAACTTAACGCAGGCACTTATCGATAATTTTTATAACTATATGCAGTGGCGGAAAAAATAATAGAAGCACATTAATTTCACAAATTTTTGGAAATTTTTGTGTTAATTTATTTTTTAATAATTTTTTTTATAGGTCTGGCTCATAATATCAAAAAAAAACATATAAATCAAAATTTGTAATTTAAGCAAAAATTAGAGAAATCCAACAAATTTTTAGCAATGTTAAAAAATTGTATTGAGAATTTTTAGAAAAATTTTAGTTATGCAGTTTTATAGCCCATAAAATTTTAATGCAATCAAGAACAAGTTTCGGGTACCTACGCAATTTCGTCGATTTGAAAAAAAAAAATTTAGCTGCCGGTGTTTGCCACTTTCTTCCATAAAATTAATCAAAAATCTAGGCAATTTTTGAGCCGCTTCTAAAATTATAAATTTAAAAACTAAGTGGCGTAGTCGGTAAAGTAAAAGTCCTATCTATCAAATTGTAAAAGTTTTTGCATATATGCCAAAAATAGCTGTAACTAACTAAAGAGTATTGGATTTTAATTTCATTTAAATCAGACTATAAACAAGGATTTTATGAATATCTCGACTCCAGCGCCACCTATCTGTTTAATTTTTCGCTAAAGTATTTCTTAGCATCCTGGAGTTTTTAATTTCATTAAAATAAGACTAAAAACAAGTATTTTATGATTATCTCGACTGTAGCGCCACCTAGTGGATTAATTTCTTGTCGTACTCCCAGTATAAGTTTCGAATTTCATCAAAATCGTACGGTAAATACAGGTTTTATGAAAGCATAGACTGGCGCACTATAATTTCACCGAAACAAAATCGATTTTTTTAAATAATGCTCATATATACTACATATCTTCACATATGTTATTGGCGATATTGTTTTCTTAACAAAACTAAATGTCTGACTACTCAGTCCAATTATCTTAAAGTGGCATTCGAGAGGCCATATGTTTGGAGTTATTAGAAAACCACAAAATTATATCGAGTTAAAATACATATGAGCATTGAACTCAATATAGAAAATACATATATGCATTGCAAATGAAAAATAAATGTAATATGTGAATAAATATAGATGTTTGTAATCGCAAGCATTCCTTTAAGGTAAATGGCAAGAAAATTGCTTAGCATGCTTGGCTGACCGATAAAATGAGTAGCATCATTATTTAAAAGGGTGTTCAAGTACGTAGGCACGAATAAGTTAAAAGCATAAACAATGCGCTGAAATATTTACTAATAGTGTACATACATATATCGAACACACCCCTTAGGGAACTGAAAACTAGTTTTATAACGAAAACTTCATATTATATAAGCGGTTAAAATATCATTACTTTCTCTCAATTTATTTT
This sequence comes from Anomoia purmunda, assembly GCA_951828415.1. Classification (NCBI taxonomy): domain Eukaryota; kingdom Metazoa; phylum Arthropoda; class Insecta; order Diptera; family Tephritidae; genus Anomoia; species Anomoia purmunda. The sequence goes on from OX639997.1 coordinate 116,119,957, forward strand.
CCTGTCAATAATTTAATTTCTCCATAAACTTGCTCGTATAATGATAATAACTAGAGTAATGTCTTACAAAATTATGGTCTGCAGAAACTTCGTAAACCTCTATATTTCCTGTAAAAGCGAAAATTCAGATTGTGTTAACTTTCTCATAGGGTAGATGCGATTATATCATGCCTTTTCAAAAACTGACTCACTTAGCTGCCATTTCTGTGACAATATTCTAATTACCTATATATTTTGTGTGTGATTGTATTTTTCTAAACGTTCACTCATTACTGTTTTGAATAGTACGAGTACTCATCGTGACATTAGAAATGTCCTTGCGGTAATTTGAAATTAAAAAATACAAAAACAAAAACGTCGCACTTATGGCAGTTGAAGGTGGCACTCATAGCACAAAGTGTGCATTGCTTTCGAGTACATAGCACGCCTCACTTAAGGGCATACAGCACTGGCCTAAACTGTGAACACTTGCGTTTTTTATTTGCTATTTTTGTTTTTTTTTTTTTTGTTTTATAAAGCGCCATCACAATGTCGTTGCGGGCACGCTTGCGCAAAGCACGCAATGTGGTGGTTGCCGCCTAGACTTCGGTAATGCGGAATTATAAATAATTTGAACTTTAATAAGCAAATTACATGGTTTGGTGTAATCGTGCTACATGTGTGAAGGGCAAAAGTGTTAAGTGATAATTAAGAAGGCAGCAAAGAATCAAGTTCAATGCATAAAACAAATGAAGAAAAAATTAAATTTAGTTGAAATGTAATACTAAAGTATTACTGCTTGTAAAAATACAGAAAAAATCTTATTATATGTATATGTATATATATATCTGTCTATTGGAAAGTGCCCAGCTTTTTTTGAAATCAGAATTGGGGGATTCACGAATGGTTGTAACGTTTTGTATTAAATTTCAAAACTAAAAGTTGTGTTATTTGAGTTTCCTTTTCTATGAAATTTAACAATAACAACAAAAACACATTTTTTTTTTTTTTTCAATTCAATTTATTAGTCTATGATTTTAATAACCTTACAGACTAGACTCACAAAGTAATACTTATAAGTAAATTATTACGACACTTAAAAAATATATACATATATTCTAAGGATACAATGATTCGATTCCGAATTTAAATACCGACCTTGGCAATGAAAAGTCAGGAAACAGTTTTTTCGATATTTTATTGAATTCTGAAAGTCCCCTATAGGTTGGAGCTATGGTAAAATAATTAGCTCTGACAACATTGAGATAAAATGGATATTGAGAACGCAATACTTTGTTGGGTACGTTAAAGCCTATCTGCTCAAGGAGTTCAGGACAGTTAATGAAACCACAAATCACATCGTATACAAACATTAATGATTGAATAATTCTTCTACTTTCTAGAGATTTCAAATGTATAAGCATACAACGAGCACTATACGTTGGGAAGGGGGCCGCAAAGTTTAATGGTTGAAGTGCAAACCGAGTGAATTTTTTTTGCACTCTTTCAATTCTATTAGCATGACAGTTATAAATTGGGCTCCATATTATGGAAGCATATTCCAATTTTGAGCGAACAAGCGAATTAAATAGAAAACTCCTTGTATAGGGATCTTTAAAGTCCTTCGCATATCGGCGTAAAAAGGCTAAATTACTGTATGCCTTTGGCAGAATGTAACATATATGATTTACAAAAGTAAAGCAACTGTCAAACAGTACCCCCAGATCGACGAAATCTTTCACTGCAGTGAGCTGATGATTTAATATACTATAGGATGAAATTAAGGTATTTGCTGACTTAGAGATAGTCATGTAAAAACATTTATCGATATTCAAAGAAAGCTTATTTCTAAGACCCCAAGAAACAAGATTGTCCAGATCATATTGCAAGAGATATACGTCAGACGGGCGTGTTATTTTACGGAAAAGTTTCAAATCATCGGCATAAAGTAAAAACCTTGAATATTTAAAGCAAGATCCAATATCATTAATAAAAAGTATAAACAAGATAGGACCAAGGATACTACCTTGTGGAACACCAGAAGTAGCTACAAACGAATACGATTTGCATGTCTCAATTTCGACAAACAACGATCTATTAGTAAGATATGATTTTACCCAAGATAAAAAAATTGAGTGAAACCCCAAGTTTTTTAGCTTTTGGAGTAAAATGGTATGCGAAACTTTGTCGAAAGCTTTAGAAAAATCAGTATAAATAGTATCTACTTGAAACCCACACTTAAACGCTGAAACACAAAATTCTGAAAAAACCGCTAGGTTGGTTACGGTGGACCGCCCGCGGACAAACCCATGTTGGTGAGGTTCAATAATTGATTTAATGGCAAAAGAAAGCTTCTCTTTATCCACTTTCTCGAAGAGTTTAGAGCAAACACTTAACTTAGAGATAGGTCTATAGTTTGCCACATCATTTCTGCTGCCTGATTTAAAAATCGGGGTGATAGATGCAATCTTCCAATGATCGATAAAAACGCCTGTAGAAAGAGACATATTAAAAATTATACGTAAAGGCACGCAAATAGATGAGTTGCATTGCTTAAAAAAGTTCGAGCAAAAACCATCAATATCACTTTTCAAAGAGGGTTTTAGGGCGGAAATACCATTAATAACATCTAATTCAGATAAGAAAAGACAACCAAAATCCAGGGATTGGTTATGACCAAAATTGGTGGTTGTATCAGCGATTCCATCGTCAGTCACATAATTAGTCTTGAAATAATCTGCAAATAAATTGACAGTATCAGACAAATTTCGTGAACAAACCCCATTAAAATTCATACACGTTGGAATGTTCGTACAGCCCTTTTTAGAACGAATGTACTTCCAAATGGCTTTAGGATTTTCTTTCAGTTCAGATTCAAACCTACATATATATTGATTGTATAAAAATTTATCGAGGACATTAAATTGATTCATGTAATAAAAGTACTTCTCTTTGTAACAGATATTATTATTATAAGCCTTGTACAATTTATAATATTTATTTCGTTGATTTTTAAGTTTTTTAAGATTTTTGGTGTACCAGGGTAATTTGTGGAGACGAGGCAAGAGAACGGAAAGGTTATTCGAAAGCACCTCGGACATCTTGAGCAGAAAATTCTGAAAACATTCCGAAACATCAGTTGAAGAAAGAACAATATCCCATTTTATCTCTGATATTGCAGCGTCCAAGTCACTAAAATTAGCATCACGAAAATTATAAGAAAGAGATTTCTTGTTTTCATTGCCAACAACATCGTAAAATTCCAAAGAAATAGAAAGGGGCACGTGATGTTTATCAGTCGTACTTATGGGAAAAGAGCACTCATCTAAATTAAATATTAGGTTTTCATCAACAAAAACAAGATCAAGTATTTTAGTAAGCTTATTAAATACATTATTGATTTGGACTAGATTAATACTAAAAAGACTATCTATAAAATTAATTTCATGAGCTCTATTAACATTGGTTGGTATTAAAATATCATTACTTAAAGTATCATTATTTTGAAAATGAGACCAAATTACATCAGTGAGATTAAAATCGCCTAGGATACAAAAATTACATTTTTCATTTTTTTCGTAAAGATTAACAATGTTATCAACGTGTTCTCTATACAAATCATCTGAACTGTTCGGAGGAATATAAGAAACACATATAAATAATTTACCGAATGAGCCGAAAATACAGACACACAGCTGGTCAAGAAGTGAATCATAATTGAAAAGTTGATAGATTGAGGATCTTAAAGAACGCCTCAAACCAATAAGAATACCACCACCTCTGAGGTGACCTGTTTTTGTAGCGTCTCTATCTTTACGATATGTATGAAATAGATTATGGTCAAAATATTCTTCGGCATAAAAATCATTGTTGAGCCAAGTTTCAACAAAAACATAAACGTCAAATTCAGCGCGAGACGTTGATAGAAAAATATCCTTAGATTTAGTTCGCATTCCACTCATGTTTTGAAAGTAGATTTTAAGAGCTTTATTCGTAGCCTTATTAGATTCTAACCTTACACTATTTGACCAGTTCTGTAATGAGCTCTTTTTGAAAAAATCGAAATGGTCGAACCATTATTTCTGACGGCCAGACATTTGAACTAAAAATTTGTTCGTAGAATGTTGGCGATACTCCAAATTTGAAGTTTATACTTCGCAGACTATCAATAGAGACATCCTTCTTGACTAGCTTATGGCAGGCGAGATGTTTACGTTCGATCCCAGATTGTTTTGATACATAGTCTATAACCATGTCTTCAGTCACGGTCGGCTTAAAAGAGGAGACATGCACCCACTTCTTTTTAACAATAACATCAAGATCAGGATTCTCATTGCGTCCAACCACTATATTTTTATACTTGGGACCTTTTTTATTTCGCACAGTAGTCCAATCATTCGTGCCAACAACAACCACGGGCGACTGAACAACTGCATTTGAGACAGTAGTCGGAGCAATAAGAGTTGGCAGTGATGAAGGTAGCGACGCAGCTTTTTGTGAAGCGGATTTCGCAGTCACCACGTTAGTAGTAGTAGTAGTAGAAGCGTGAGAAGAGATAGAAGTAGAGAGCAGTAAAGATGAAGATGCAGCAGCAGCAGCATAAGACGGCAGTTTATCTCGGACTGCAGTAGTTAAGGCAGCACTAATAGAGTCGCCAAGGCTTGAGGCGGTAGGCACAAGAGAATTAGCAGCAGAAAAAGCGATAGGCACAGCAGCAGACAAAGAGCCTGCTCGTGGAAATGCACACCCAACTACCTCACGCAGGCTTTTTATTTCAGATGTTAGAAAAGAGATATTTGCATCTCTATCATTAAGCTCCGACCGTAATGTTTTAACTTCAGAGTTCAGACATTCAGTGCTTTGTATTAGGTGCCTTTTATCATCATGCAAGGCAGTGAGTAACGAGAAAATGCGCGCGTTTTCATCTCTAAGAGCAGCAAGCTCTTTAACAACAGTATGCAATGCTACATGTTGACAATCACCACACACACTACTAGAGTTTCCACTATTATTTTCAGTGTTCGATGAAGCAGATTTAGCAGTTTTAGAAACGTCTCTTTCTGGCAAAACACCAGATGGATAATTACTACACACATTGAAATTTCCACCACTCTTTAGAGAGCCCGACGACGCAGAGTTAGCAATTTTATTTGCATCTCTCTCTTCCAAAACAACGGATGGCGGGGGCGAGCGAATAGAACTACGCCGCACAGCCACACAAACTTTGCAAAAAAACGGCTTATCAGAGTTTAGCAGAAATTCGAGATCTGATGGCAAAATACCGACACAGTTTAAGTGAAAAATCTCTTTGCACTTCGAGCATTGTACTTTATGTTGATTGCGATCAACCTTCTGACCGCAAACACACGGCATATTTAATTGTTACTGACAAAATTCAACTTGCATTAAGTAGAATTTATAGATTATGAGTCACTTTCTCGAATTAATTAAGTTTCACCTTAATATAGCCACTAAGGACACATTTATTATTATTTTAATGAAGAGCAACTAACAAACACGACTGTTCACTGTGAAAGTAAACCAGATCTTTTTGGACTTGATTGACTTGAAAATTTTATGATTTTATGACTTTCCGATACATTATGCCAGCTTGTGAATCACCTAAATAAATTTTAATAAAACAAGAAATATATTGGTATCGAAAAAATTATATAATTTATCTATCTTATTTATTTTTTTTAAACCTTTTTATTTAATTTGTTAATCTTTTCCATTTTTGTGCTCTTACAGATGAGGTGTGCCTGCATATATTGGGTCGATAAAATGCTAAATAAATCCTTTTACCACTTGGGCGTTTTAATTGCAAAACATCCTGGTTATTTTATAATTATACCGGTGCTGCTTACAATGCTCTGCATGACTGGGTAAGTCCAAATGAATTTGCAAATGAGCTTCATAATTTTTTTTAAATTGCAAATCACTGAAGGTTTCTGATAAGTACGACTGCATTCAAGTAAAAGGAAAATATTGGTAGAGTGAGAAAACCCCCGGTTAAACTTTTTAAAATATAATCATAACTAAAGGAAACCAGATATGTGTACATTTCATAGAAAAAAACTTAGCTTATTTTGAGATACGAAAGAATTTTTGAAAGAATACCTTATCGTAATTATTTCATCTGGATTTAAAATTATATGAACTCTGCAGTTAAAAAAAATTAATGGAAACGAATATCTACATAAATGGAGTTTAATTAGGTACTTTCAACTGTTTTAATTTACACCTTAAATTCTTCAATTTATTCCAGCTACCAGCAACTAAAATATCAAATCGATCCCGAATATTTATTTTCACCTGTCAATGGAGAGGGGAAGGCTGAACGCGCTGTGGTTGAGAGTTTTTTCAAAGTCAACTACACGCATCGATTCAATGTGGGACGCATAACACGACCTGGTAAGTTGGAGGCGATTAACGAAATGAAAAACGTATTTATTGTAGTATAGTACTCTAAAAAACTGTAGTATTTTCGAAATTCACAACAGCGTGGTGATTACAATTAATTAAATGAATTAAAAATATAACCGACAATGGACTAATTAAATGAAAATAAAAACAAAACATATAAAAAGGTTAATTTAAAATAAATAAAGCGCAATAAAATAGAATAAAAAGAACAGAAAATTTTAAAAACTTAAAATAAAATCAAAACAAATAACAACAACACAATAAATAAAAAATGTACAAAAAACAGATGCATACAATGAAATAAAATTAAAAAAATTAAATAAAACAAAAACTGAAAGGAAAAGAGCTACTTATATATTTAGTTCTCGTTGTTTTTCATTTGAAATTTTCAAACAGCTAGTAACCCTCTACAAAAATATTTTGGAAATTAAGTTCCCAAAACCACTTTGATTTGACACGAATATAATAGTATTTAAGTTAAATTAAATTAGCATTTTCAAGCAGGTGGCAACCCTCTTCACAAGTATTTTCATGTAAACCTTTTTCATTTCAAACGAATAGTGTAATACTTCATTTATTTTATTAGCTCATTTACGTTTAAATTGCTAAACAGTTGGCAACTCTGCACAAAAATATTTTTTCAAAAAAACTTTCTTAAAACTGTATCGTTTGGCATCCGTATTGTAATATTTCATAAATGTTTTTAATTTGCCCCTCTTCAAACACTTTTTTTTAAATTAGGTTTTCTTACACCGTTTTCGTATGACACCTATTAATTAGATGGAATTCATCCTCTTGAACAGTTGGCAACTCTTTTCAAAAAATCTTCCGCATACAAGTGGCAACCCCGTTTAAATATATTTTCGAAATTAATTTTTCTTAATCTCTTTCGTTTGAACCGTATTGCAATATTTGAATTGACTTACTGATTTAATTTAACATTTAAAATAGGTGGCAACTCTCTTTTTAAAAAATATCCTATATGTTAATCCCGGTTATAAGATATTTACATATGTGTGAAATGTTATTCAAATCCAAACAGCAATTTCGGCGTGAAAATATATTAAATCACGGCGTTAAACTTTGAACACAAACCTCTCCCAAGCCCCAAATCCCATAAGACGTCACACTTCCACAAAATAAAATTAAAACAAATTAAATATTACAAAATTAAATTAAAAGGAAAATATAAAAAAAAACTTCCCATACCGGGAATCGAACCCGGGCCTTCTGGGTGAAAGCCAGATATCCTAGCCACTAGACCATATGGGAGGCGTAATAATTGTCGGCTAAATGCTAGTTTTATTTGTTATCGCTGACTCAGCTGATTGGATAGAACGCTAAACAATAACACAATAGGTAGATGATTTTAGATTATTTGCTCATAGCTCATAAACGGTGAAATTCCGGTTAAACGGAAATAGATATAGAAAAATAATTCGAGCACGTCTTATCTGAAGAAAATGCGCAACAACGTTTTGTGAATTTTATCCAAAGTTTGATATTTCAACTTATATAGTTTTTATTATAGGATAAAGTATATACAAAATTAACTACTAAACAAATTTCAAGAAAATAACTCTACGAGTTTTAATTTGAACTATTGTTGTATTTGAATATTTGCGGTATTTGAGCATTTGAATTTTTTTGATTGCGAAAAATTCGTTTCTGGCCAAAAGCTATTTGTCTATCAAAATGCTTGACATTCTTAGACCAACCAACAAGCAGGTGTGAGCCAGCTACTATAAGTAAAAAAATACAATTTTTTTTAATTTGTTCGCCAAAAACCGCGCAAAATAATAATAAGTACAATCAACAAAAAATCTGCCAACAATCTGCAAACAAATCGTCTAACAACAATTATGCAAATTATGCTAAAAAAGAAACTTCAAAACAAAGAAACCCAAAAAAATACCACAAATTGAATAGCGTCAGTCGTCGTGCCACGTTGCGTGCAACAACTTCCTGACCAAGCCAAGCCAAGCCAAGCTACAAGCGCATTGACCAAACAAACAACAAAAAACAACATGAATTTGGAATGGCGCACAAGTTTTCATTGTAAACACATGCAAATTAAAGAAAAATGTTGCAATTTTTGTGCAACTTGTTGCAATTATAATAAATATGCCTTGTCATGTTTTCGCTTGCAACCGATGACTAATGTCTGACCTGAGCGCAACTGAGATTTTTCTATTGCACTACTTATTTATTACGAGTACTTGCGACGACGACGACGACAGCAACAGTCAACGTTCTGTGAATAGATAACAACCAATTGAGTGTAAATCAAGTAAATTTGTAGTAATAATAAGTCAAATGATGCGAGTTAAGCCAGCAATAAAGGCAGCTGGTATGTTGTAATAAATAGGCAAGCAAAAATCAACCACTTTCGCACGTCATACGATAAATAGTCAGCGTGTCACTTTAATTAGTAGCTGCAAGGAATTCTTTTTTCCTCTAGTAAATAGCATATTTTTTTTACATTAAGTGCACGCCTATTGCATTGAACGTTTTGAATGATTCATATGCCTACAGAGTGTAAACCAAAAAATAGTTTTTGTAAAAGCTGTCGTAAATTTCTTCTTCTCCCCCAATTTCATTTATTTATTATTATTTTAATTAACATATAAAAAACATTCATTCGCGCTTCCAACGCATTCGACACTTCTTAGGCTGCTGTGCAACCGACCATGTCTATCTATCTTGCAGCGCAGTTATTCCAATATTTTCAACACACATTCACACTTTGTTGCTCAGCTGCAGATTATTTAATACATGCATGCATTTACTTGCATTGTATTCAGTTCTAAAGTGAAATTCGTTTTTTTTTTTTTGAAATTGCATAGATTATTCGCGCGCCTCTTAAAGTTTTCTGCAACTTTGCTTGCCAGCCTATGAAAAATGGTTTCTTTTGAATTTCGCGATAGGATGCACATCGGTGCTGTGTTGTGCCTGTGCCACTTTTCCACTTTCGTTGAGGGGGGGAGGGGGGCCAAATGAATGAGTGTAGGCATGTTATTGAAATCACGTTTTCAGCGCATACAATGCATTAATATATTTATTACGTTGTGATATGGGCTTTCTTCAGTGATAAAAAATAATTTTATATAGAATTAAGTAGTCATTCGTGCGCGTTGGTTGAACTCTTGTGCTTTAGCGTGAGAAAATATTGCACAAGCAAACATGTATGTATGTATGTATATATTTATAATGAATAAATGTTCTTATAAGCGAGAATTCGAGGCAATTCGATATTCCCTTAAACAAATAAAATTAGAAAGTGTTCTCAGTTCTGGGAACAGTTTTCGTTGAGAACAATTTAATTATAAAAGGGGTCTTGAGATATTTTCCTTAGCGTGTAACAACAAGTTTTTCAAATCTCAAGTTTTGAAAAGTGAGAACAGTTGATTTCCAGCAAAATAACAATTTTGTCCATAAATACCGCTAAGCCTAATAATATACAGAAACTTGATTTAAATAATGGAAAAAACCTAAAATATATTGCTTTCTATTTTTTTCGTTAATTACTGAAGTCGAACTTCTTACCATTCTGTGTATTAACTACGTCACTTAAAGAGCAAAATTAATTTTATAATTTCCCACAGTTTTGGCACCGACTCATTCATTAATTTTATTTGAAATTTTAACTTATTTAAGATTTTTTCAATTCGTTTAATTCGTGCCAATAGACACGTATGCCCTAACTCATTTGAAAGCCATGAGAAAAATAACTAACGATCTCCAGTTGCTTTCAAGAGCATTCGAAGTCCGGCTGACATTTTAGTTTCCAGAGCAGAGAAAAAAAAATTTAGGAGTTATTAAATTGATTTAGTAAAACGATTTAAACTGAAATGTAGTAACTAACTGAGAAACATTATAACAATATTCTATCAATTCACTCTTTTTCGCCGCTGTTATCTATACCCCGATAAAACTGTAATGTAATTGCTTTCGGTGTTCTTCGCAGTACTCGTACAATCGCATTTGAATTAATACAATTTGAAATTATTGTCACGTCGCAGTTGGTGTTCGTGCTATTGTGTAGAGTTCAATTTGGTCATTCAACGCAGCATAGAATTGTTTTCAATTTAAATTTATTTGCAGTTATTATTTGAAAGCGCACAGTTGTTTAATTTTTGGTTTGTTTTCAATATGATGATAATAAAAATAACAATATCTGACGTTATGAGCAAAAGAGCTATGCATATGGGTAGCAAGGATTTTGAGAGATAATAGAGATGATAAGAGATATTTTTAAAATTGAAATTGATTTTTTTTTAAATAAAATGTTTCCACTCATTATTCTTATTCCAAGCATGAACATTTTAATGGCAAATATTTACCGCATTGGAGTTTTCAAATAATGAAAGTTTCTATTGAAACTATTCTCGCTTCCAAATCATTGCTTTTTTACTCTTTAAATATAAAATGTAATTATTAATATTAGGAGATGATATTATTTTAAAATAAAATCAATTGTGTGAGCACTCCACCATTTATCTACAATGCTGTTATTCACTTAATTGTTTTTTTTTCTTCTATGAACTCATTCATTTTTCTTTTGCTCTTCCAGGTCGCTTCGGGCGTGTTATTGTAATACCCAAAGATGGCAACGACAACATGCTGCGTCGCGAAATCTTCCAAGAATTGCGCCATCTGGATGACCTCATACAGAATGCAACCGTCGAATATGAGGGTGAATTATTCACGTACAAAGATGCCTGTGCGCGTTGGGAGAATGAATGCTTTCAGAATGATATATTGAATTTAGACTTCATAATGGACGATGTGAGTGGCTTAAAGCAAAACAATGCAACAACAAAAAAACATTCAATTTAACTTTAAAACCAATGAAAAAATTTATGCATAGAAGTTCAACACCGAAATTTCTTTCCATTTCTCTTAGATTGAATCTGGCGAGCTGAATCTCACTTTCCCCATCATGTTCAATCCGGTCACGTGGGATGCACATGCTTTTCCCGTCTTCTTTGGTGGCACAAAGTTGACGGATGATAATATAATTGTTAGCGTGCCGGCGATTCAGTTGGTATATTTTGTGACCGCGGACACTAAACGGCAAGATGCAAAGTAAGTTTAAGAATTAAGCAAGGTTTTGGTTTTATTTATATGTTGTAATTTTTCACACAACTCTTTTGCAGAGGTGCCGAATGGGAGGAGACTTTCCTGAAAGTTGTGGGAAAAGCTGAGAATTCCGGCCTCTTCAAACATATTTCAGTTTCATATTTCGCCTCACGTACGTTGGATCATGAGCTGGAGAAAAATACGCGTACTGTAGTGCCTTATTTTGGTTCCACATTTGCGTTAATGGCACTTTTTAGGTGAGTAAATGCGTTTGGAGGAGTTAGCCTGAGTTCCATGTAATTGGAAATAACTCTTCTAATGGAATTTATACCCTTAAAATTCACATCTTGCGCGCTCCCTAGCAAAAGTATCTTTGACATGGGTTGTAAAGATTGAAATCTGTTTAGTTTAGCAATTTTCAAATATGAGAACAGTTTTTATGGAACTGTTCCCTATTTCACTTTTGACACTTTTTTAGTAGCTTCTTCTTAAGTAATTAATGTCAATAGAAGTGCATATTTTGACTTTTTCCAAGTGGGAACAAAACTGTTCCCTGTCTAAATTTTGGTTTCACATGTATAAAAGCCAATTTAATAAATATTTAATTTATTGTTTGATACTTTTAAAGCATGTTTGAGCGAGAAACTTAAAAAAAACATTTTTTTAAGAATACAATTTGGAAGAGCTTTATACTGAAACCATGCCTTTTTAAAATATAATTTCATTTTAAAGCAAACTACTTACATATATTGCTAAAAGTAAATTTTACCAAGTTTTTTTCAAACTATGCTTTATAAAGAAAAGGAAAATTTAAAATTAATCATTTAAATTTCAATCATATTACAGCGTTATCACCTGCATGATGGGCGATGCGGTGCGCTCGAAACCTTGGCTTGGGCTTTTCGGCAACGTATCGGCAATCATGGCCACTTGCGCTGCCTTCGGACTGGCCATGTACTGTGGCATTGAATTTATTGGTATCAACTTGGCGGCACCCTTCTTAATGATTGGTATGTATGAAAAGAGAAGCTTTCAATAAAGCATATGTAGTATATTGCATAAATGAATAAATGTATTAAATTGACTCTTTTTCTTCTCCCACCCACTTCAAGGCATTGGCATTGATGACACCTTCGTCATGCTGGCTGGCTGGCGTCGCACTCCCGCTAAAATGCCCGTTGCCGAACGCATGGGACACATGATGTCCGAAGCGGCCGTCTCCATCACCATCACCTCACTCACCGATCTATTCTCATTTTGGATTGGCATTATTAGCCCCTTCCGTTCAGTACAGATTTTCTGCACCTATTCGGTATTTGCTGTTGTTTTCACTTTCATTTGGCACATCACTTTCTTCGCCGCCTGCATGGCAATCTCTGGCTATAGGGAGCGGCATAATTTACACGCGCTCTTCGGCTGTAAAGTGCAAGCTATGTCGGTGGCCATCAAAGGTGAGTTAATTTTGGAATTGTGAATGCAAATAATTAGCAAGAAATAAAATGTCTGCAGGTTTGCTAATAATCGAGCGCGGATGCTGTTACTAGCAATATTATTATTATTTTTTATTGTTATTTTATTATCATGACTCCTACACGCGACACAGAATTTGGCTGCGGCAGTTAAAACTTTCACTATTAGCTAAAATTAAATGTAGGCTTAGGTTTTGAGTTCCTACATTCTTTTCGTTTTTTAATCGCTTAAATTTTATGCATGCTCACGTGAGTATAACAAAAGCAAAAAATATTTGTTTCCGTCGATTACCGCAGCACCAGCAACCGTTTTACATTGTCGAGACATGTTTGCAGCATTTTCATAGTTCATTAAATTGTCGCTTCGGTCGGCTGGCATTTTGTCTGCAAACATCACTTGCGTTTTTCTTCATTTTATTTAGTTTGTTTCCCTTAGTGTTACTATGGCTATAATAGTATGTATGTATGTATTAATTTTTTTGTTAGCCTGAATTCAAGTCGTCTAGTTTTTACCTTGTCTTTTATTTTATGCCACAATCATTGTTAGTTGCTTGTTGCTACAGTCAGTTTTTGTGTATTGGACTTTGCCTTTTTATACCTTTCATGAGAATGAAATGGTATATTAAGTTTGGTCCGATGTTTGTAAGTGCCAGAAGGAGAAGAGATAGACCCATCAAAAAGTATACCTAAATGATCAGGACGATGAGCTGAGTCGATTTAGCCATGTCCGTCTGTCTGTCCGTCTGTCCGTCTGTCCGTCTGTCCGTCTGTCCGTCTGTCCGTCTGTTTGAACGCAAACTAGTCCCTCAATTTTAGAGCTATTTTGATGAAATTTGGTGAGCAGGTGTCGTTGTACAAATGATTGAACATTTGTCGGAATCGGCCAGATCGGGTGACTATAACATATAATACAACCGATTATTCAGATATTGAATTTTGCGCCATAACTCCTCCATTTAAGCAGCTAAAGGCTTGAAATTTTGCAGAAATATCAGCCATTATTAGCTACGTATCAGTATTGAAAATCATGAAGATCGGAGAAATATAACATATAGCTCCCATACAACCGATTGTTCAGATATTGCATTTTGCACCATAACTCCTCCATTTAAACAGCTAAAGGCTTGAAATTTTGCAGAAATATCAGCCATTATTAGCTACGTATCAGTATTGAAAATCATGAAGATCGGAGAAATATAACATATAGCTCCCATACAACCGATTGTTCAGATATTGAATTTTGCGCCATAACTCCTCCATTTAAGCAGCTAAAGGCTTGAAATTTTGCAGAAATATCAGCCATTATTAGCTACGTATCAGTATTGAAAATCATGAAGATCGGAGAAATATAACATATAGCTCCCATACAACCGATTGTTCAGATATTGCATTTTGCGCCATAACTCCTCCATTTAAACAGCTAAAGGCTTGAAATTTTGCACAAACATCAACCATTATTAGCTATATATTAGTATTCATCAAGATCGGAGTTCACAGTGTAAATCGGCAAGATAAATTCAGGACAAATATTTATTGCGAAAAGTAATAAGCTCAGCGCAATATCACATGAATCATAGCGTTAAACGTTTGGGAACTATTTACGGACCTGATAACTGTTTTAAGCACTGCAAAAAATAAATAGTAGGTAATACGAAATTGTAATACAATAACACGTTTTTTACTATTCTTCCATTCATGAAAGGTATGAAGCCTTCGGCATAGCCGAAGACAGCGCTGTTTTTACTTGTTATTTATAATCTTTGTCTTTGTACTTGGATTTTCTGTTATTATTTGTTATTTGTATTTAGTTTTGATTTTTTCTGAGAGTTTTTTCTCTTATTTTTTTGTAACCACCTTGCAATTGCGCTTTGCCTTTGTTGCTTGATTTACGACGGTGGCAATTATCTACTGTGGCAGCGCTTGATTGGCATTTGATTGAATGATATTAGCTGCTGTTGGGTTTTAAACCGTTACACTTATGCATGTGTTTACAAATTTTTTGCATAACTCTTTTATTTGCGAAAATTTGTTAGTTCCTGCAATTTTCTAAATAAAGAGTAAAAATAAAGAAAAAAATAAGAATTTAAAAAAAAAACTTTAAAATCTCCACCACATATTGACACATTTTTTTTTAACTTCAAAAATTTGGGTAAGCCGTTTTATAGCCCACGCAAATTTGAAGTAGCAACAAATAACCGTTGATTTTTTTATTTTTTTTTTTGCGAGGGCGATGGCAGATATTTCCATATACACTTAGGTGTTCATTTATGCGGTTTTTTATGTTTATTTGAATTTATGCGGTTTTCAAAAGTATTTGCGCTGTAGCGATTTTGCCTTTTTGAGAGTTGTTATTACTTTTATTTAAATTTTTCATACCTCATGGTTTTGTTTCTAAAAAATTTCGACTTGAAAAGCCACCCTCGAGTTTTTCTTGAAGCGCTCTGTTGTTGTTGTTGTTGTTGTAACAGCATAAGTGACAGCCTTTGGTCAAATATAAATCCGGGTCATTGCGATACGTCGACTCGATTACACTGTAAATGGTTCTGCTTTCGTACCAACCTCACTTCAGATCCATTGATTTGAGGTCGAACGATGAACTTTCGGCATAAATCATTTGCAATTTTTTCAACGTAATGGTTAATTTATCTTTGCATTGAAGTAATATTTTCATTTGTGCGCTTTTCACTTTTTATTGGCATTACATTTCAACTCACCATTCTGCGTTATCGTACATACATATTCGTAGAAAATCACTCATATTTTCCAAACAATCTGCAATTGATCCTCTATGATTATTAAAACCAATTTTTGTTACCGGACATCGATCAGACAACCCATTTCGGTTCACTGCAGCAATGCTCCAAACCCATTGCAGTAATTCAATTAACCTCAGCGTAACTTGTTTTGAAAATAAACCAAAACTTAGTGCGCCTACTGCTCTTGAATCTCTAATAATAAACGCAACGTGATCAGACAACGCCACTTTTGCCGCGCAAGTGTTGGTTAGTGGCCGATATAACGAAGTCACGTTTAGAAAGAAAGAGGAGGAAAGCATGCAAGTAATGCACCTGTGCAACGATATCAACAACAACAACAACAATAAACCACTGCCACTACTTAAAACAAGTAAATAATTATGTTATTAGAGCAGCAATGATCGACGGATTGTAAACTGTGGTGTAGCTAAAGCTGAAGCTGAACCTGCATAAAATAGAATAGCGATTTCAGTGAACTCAAAGCAGTACACAATTATTTTCTAGGTCAATGTTAGCTATGGTAGCAAAAAAAAACGAAAGAAATAGAAATAATTACAAGGTATTTATTTGTGTTCGGGTGTAAGAAAATTGCAGCAATAATTGTGACGCACAAATTGCAACAGAATGCCAATGAACGTGAATTTTTTTATAGCAGCAAATCTTAACAACGACTTTTTGCCTTCTTAGAGTTTTTTTTCTCAAAAAAAAGAGCGCTAAAAAAGAACATGCGCCTTACAGAGATCCACAATAAAAATTATTTGGCCCTTGAGTTATAAAAAACACCGCCCTAATTTTGATAGGAATTATAAAAGGATTTTCATAATAAGATATCAATAACATTTATTTTGAGAATTATATTATAAAAGACTTTTCACAATAATTATAGCTAATATTTATTGATTAACTTTTACTCTTTATCTCATAATAGCTATGCCTCTGGTTCCTTATAATTCACATAAATTTCTTATTTATTTTATATCTTATTTTTTTCCACCCACACAGAGAAACGCAACTTTTTATACAAAGCTGTCATGGCTGGCGGCATCAATCGCGACGACCCCGATAACCCAATCGATAATAAAGACCACATGTTGATGGCTTTCTTTAAGGATCATCTATCCGCCGTGATCAACAATAAATGGTGCAAGCTATTTATAATTTTGATATTTGCAACATATTTGGCTGGCGCCTGCTACGGCGTCACCCAAATCAAAGAGGGCTTGGAGCGCCGCAAGCTCTCGAAGGCTGATTCGTACTCGGTGATGTTCTTCGATCGTGAGGATGAATATTATCGCGAATTTCCATATCGCATGCAGGTAAGACGCGCTTACTATATTTTCTTTTAAGGTTAATGTAATTCTCAACTATATTCTTTCTGTCATCCAGGTGATCATCACCGGCGATTTGAATTACTCCGAGCCCATTGTTCAAGATCAAATTGAAGAGCTGACGCGAAAACTGGAGAACACATCGTATGTGACCTCTTCGCTCTACACAGAATCGTGGATACGTTCTTTCCGGTCCTTTGTCGATCGCAATAATGAGTATCTAAATATCACTATCGATGATGAGCAATCGTTTATTGATGCGGTGAAGGAACATTGGCTCTTTCCGGGCAATCCCTTTTCACTCGACGTGAAGTTCAACGAAGATGAGACGCGCATTATCGCCTCACGATTTCTCATACAAGCTGTGAATATAACCGACACAAATCACGAAAAGGAAATGGTGCGTGATCTGCGTAAGATTTGTAAGGACTCACCGTTGAATGCGTCAATCTTCCATCCATATTTCGTGTTTTTCGATCAGTTCGAGCTTGTGCGCCCCACCTCACTGCAGTCCATGATCGTTGGCGCTATAATTATGATGATTATCTCCTTCATATTCATACCAAATATACTCTGTTCGCTGTGGGTTGCTTTTTCGATTATTTCAATTGAGCTGGGTGTCGCCGGTTATATGGCTCTGTGGGATGTGAATCTAGACTCAATCTCTATGATAAATCTGATTATGTGCATTGGTTTCTCGGTGGACTTTACGGCGCACATTTGCTACACTTACATGTCGTCGAAGAAGCGCAGCCCAAAAGCTCGCGTTCGTGAGGCACTCCACTCGCTCGGCCTGCCAATCGTGCAGGGTTCCAGCTCAACAATACTAGGAATAATCGCTTTATTGCTTGCGCAAAGTTACATCTTCCTAGTTTTCTTTAAAATGGTATTCCTTGTGATATTCTTCGGTGCCATGCATGGACTCTTCCTACTGCCGGTATTATTGTCGCTTTTCGGACCCGGCTCGTGGCAGACATGGTCAGGCACAGACTTGGGTGACGACAGAGATGAAATTACCGATATTGAGAGTCCCATGAAAATGTCCAGCATGGATAAACTAAACTCTTACTACTTGCAACAGCATACCCCATTAGGGCTTCCTGGCCCCTTTGCCACAGGAAAACCTTTTCTGGGTGCGCCGTACAAAGCATATGGCGATGAAAAGGACTTGGGTATCGGCACTTCTGGCGAAGACTCCTCTGAGAGCAGCTCAAGTCGCTCACAACGTCGACAAGCACTCGAAGATGAGCATACACGCCGCCGCTACGAGGAAGGTTGGCGTCGTTCATCCTACCACAATCTCTACACCAACTCACAATCCCAATTCCAGCCACAAACCGACCTTTATGGCCAAGAAGTGACTGCGCAAGAGTGGCGGGCGCGCCTCGACGAGGAGCAGGCACAGCGAAAACGTAGCGCCTTGGGTTTGCGTACCTACGACAACTTCGCAGCCGATTTTATGCACATGCAGCAACGCCAACACACAAACGGTGAGGATGTGGTAGACACGCCAGTAGCACGTATTGCCGCCGGACGCTTTACACCCAACTCTTCGCTGGATGAACGTTCGCGACGCAAGTACCGACCTTCTGTAGTGGCGACGACGGCGGCGACGACTGCACATAGCGCTGGTAGTGGCGATGAGAGTAGCTATCATCAGCAACTGAGCGCTGCACAACCCACAGTGACCACCTCCGCAAAACGTTATCATCGCCGACGTTCATCGGAGGACTCTACGCGTCACTACCAACGTTGGCCGCCATCAAATATTGAGGAGCGTTGTGCGCGCCGCTACGCCACCAGCGGCCGAGATGATGGTGCAGCTTATGTGCCAACTCATGTCAACTCCTCCTCAGCCACTGCTGCTCCAAATGCCTACCGCCCACATCCGCCAATGCGCTCCTCGTCGCATCACAATTTATATTATCCAAATGGTGCGCAGCATCCGCCAACTTATCAATATGGCGGACACTACTACAAATGATCATCAAACGATCGCGGTAATGATCGCGAAAAAGATAAAGCTAAGCTACGGTTAGTCAAGACATGGACGAAACAAATGAAGCGAGGTCGCGCACCTCAATAACGCATCACTGAATTATATATGCAGTTTGCCGATTCCGAACCGGGAACAGTTGAAAGGAAAACTTGTTTTTGTTTTTATAAATAAAATCTAGTGTTGTGTTGGTTTTTTATTTTCATAATTATTTGTGCAGCAAAGCCACCATAATTATTTTAAGAAAAAATAAAGAAATCTAGTTAATACACAAATGCTAGGGATAGAAAGTGTAGACAATTAGGTAATAATTTGAAAAGGAAACTAAACACTTGTTTTCTGTTTCCCTTTTACTAAGTTTTAAGTTTTAACAATTCAAAATTCATTAAGCGCTTTGTACAAATAATGAGTTTTTATTATTATTAAAATTTTTTTGTTATTTTGTTAGCCACATTAGTAATGTTATAAATATATAGCGAACAAATTTTGAAAGCAACCATTTGTGGGAACTTCGTCTCAAAATAAGCAACTATTTCCTAACTGATTTTGCCAAAGTATAAATGAATACTTTTCCAAATAATAAATATATGTATGTATGTGAAAAAAATTGTTTTATAATATTGAAAAATGATACTAAAAAAGTGCCTTTCAGTGATTAAAAAAGAATTATATAATTCTGAAAATACTCATTTTTCGCCTATAAATATTTAAGCATCATTCGCAATTATTTATAAAAGCATTTTTTAATTTAAAACGTTTTGCACTAAAATATTATTTTTATTTTATTTTTAAATTGTAATATAATTTTTGATTTAATTCAATTAGCGTTAGTTTAGAATACAATATCTAGCGTAAGTTGGATTTTTGAATAAAAAGCAATTTTTACTTGTACAGAATTCACTTGTGTTTTTATGATGATTTCGAAATTTGTCTGTATTCGTATGCTTCGAAATGCCATCACCAAAGACCTGGAAACTGAATAATTGATATGGAAAATATTTTTTGAATAGTGAATGAAAACCTATTCGTTACTAAAAATTATTTGACCGATGAATGCAAATCTATTCGATATTCAAAATTGTTTGAATGATGAATGAAAATCTATTCGTTGCTCAAAATTATTTCTATGGTGAATGAGAATTTATTCGCGAAAATATATTCGTTATTCTTAAGTATTCGAATAAGCTGAATGAAAATTTGTTCGTTACTCAAATTTTTTTTAACCATGAATGAAAATCGATTCGTTATTCGAAAATTTTTGATTGACGAATGAAATTTAATTATTACTCAAAATTATTTGCATGATAAATGAAATCTTATTCATTATTCACAATTATTGCTTTGATGGAAAAAAATCTCAGCGTTATTCAAATATATTTCCAATGAAAATGTATTATTATTTCTCCATCATTCAACTATCCAGTTTTCTGGTAACGCCCATCCCTATTCCTTTTTTTCTTATGGCATTATCTACAAAGTTAAATCCGTGTAAAAATATCCATCGCACAACAATTTAATTTCATAAAATTTCACATTTCCATTCTTCTATAAAAATCATTAAAGATTGTAGCATGCATGATAAATGCAAATGCGCACATCCACATACAGTTACAGCGCAAAGAAAATAACTAAATATAATAGATAGAAGTAAAGCGGAATGCAACGCCATTGGTTGAAACATGAAATGCATTGAAAGGCATTAGGGGCGCACCCTAAATTGTGGCAGCCAACACAAATGGATGAAGATTTACTCAAGGATATCGGAGCAGTCGAAGAGGAAAGCAAAGTAAAGTAGCTCATTGCAAATTTGCAATATTATGCAGTGGAAAAAAATTTAATGCACACCGAATGACGACAAAGTTTTCATAAATTAATTAAAAGCGAAACAAAAAAGAAACATAGCAGAGGTTTGTAAAGGAAATGTCTGAAGGAAGAAATTTAAAAAATTGCTAGAAAAGGGTGGTGGTGTGAAAATTGCGCAGCTAGATAAGAGGAGCAGCTAGAGTATGAGGGATGTTTTAGTGGCGAAAGCGAGTAGGAAGAATTTCTTTGAGTGTGAATGGAGTTCTAAATTGAAACGGAGGGATATTTGTGTTGCCATCAATTCCGTTTTTGTTTTACCAAGTAAACCTGTTTGTGTATTTATCTGCATTTAACCGTAAATAACTTTTAGGAAATGTTTTCTGCTCATATTTTCTGATTAAAGCAATACGCAGCAAAAGATTTTTATTCCGCATTCGAAAGCATAGACACGCCGTAATATACACTCTTTTGCAAAACTATAAGACTTATCAAATGCTGGCCGATAACTATTTCGAAGCAACTTTTTTTATTTTATTAGAATCTCTAGTACTGTCCATAATATTTACATTAGGTTACAGGAAAACTTTAGAAAGGGATTTGAATTATAAGTCCGCTAGTTTTACCGCTACTAGTTTCAATACTGAGATCCTCAAATTTTTCAGGCCTTGTCACTAGGCAGTCAAATCAATTTTAGAATCTTTAAATGTAGTCCAAACTTAGTACGTTCTGCTACTGCTACCTCGGTAGAAGTCTTCTTTAGTGCAACCTTTCAACTAATAAGGACTTGATAATTTTTTTTCATCAAAATAAATGCCAATAAAATTGATTTTCAAGAAATTTTCTCACCAGTGAATAAATGAATAGGCACTGTCATGTTTTCCGAAATGAACTGCTATATTTTTCAAATTACAGGCTTGGAAGAGTGAAAGTCATGCTGAATAAAATGCATAAATATAAAAGACTGGATATTAGTAAGATCAATCAATTTTCTCGAAAACGTGGAGAGCATGCAGATCGCCAGTTGTCAAATCGATGAAAATATCGACCATATTCTCGCGGGAAATTTTGCCATCATCGACGAATGAGGAAACTTTTGCTCAAATTTGCCGTAAAACTTGGTTTAGTGTGTTAAAGCCAAGATAGATGACAAACTTAATGCGCATTAAAAGCCTTGATGTGCATTAACTCACGAACTTCACAATAATCGTATATTTCACAGAGACACGATCTGTAATTCACACGTACGCCAGTTTCATATGCAACAAAACAACGGTCCTTTGTGTGCGTGCATTCGGATATGGCTAACACTCTGGTCTAAATCCGCATGGTTGTCGTCTGTTGTGGAGAAATCTGAATGTGCATTTATGTTTACTAATAAAAAGTAACTCTGAAATCGATCAAAAAAAAGAGAGAAAATAACACAAATACAGCGTAATTTTAAGTGATTTTATCATCTAAAAACACGTGCTTAACTTATTTCGTTTTACACTTTTAATGTGGTTGTTCTTATATATGAAAAGTTTCTGCCTCTGTCCAAAGAGTGGTGACCATTTTTTAAACTAGCATTTTTGATTAAAACCTTTATTTTCACCCACAATTGGCAGATTCAGTCCTTTTATGCTTGGAATGTAAAATTGTCCAGGATACGAAGCGCATAATGTGAGAAAATTTTTTGTATCTCATACCGGAGGGGCAGTTAGCTCTGTTTATTCCTTGAACAAGAGTTGCTCCAAAGTTTAAGTAAATAGTAAAGCTGAAAATGGAAATTCGTTGTCAGTTTTGTCCTTTACTTTTCTAAACTATCGTTAACTTCTTGATGACTTGTCCATTTGTTCAAGTTTGTTAAACGCACTTAATGAAATTGTTGTACATTTTCTCTCGTTACACTTAGCCGTTGTCACTTAGCCTTTCGTATCATTATTTGTTGTCATTTTATGACCTTTTTATATTGCGTTTTATTTTTTTTGTTTTTTATATTTCCGCAGCAGCGCAAGTACAATGGCTTGTACATTTACAACATTTTAAATATACAAAACAACAAAATGATTACGCAAACATCGTCTGACATTTACTGGACTTACTTAAGTGAGAACTTAACGCATACTTAGCGCTGCACTCAAAGGATTTTAGAACAGTGGGTGGCGTACAAAAATGTGAACAATGTTGAGAATTCATTTCTAAGTTGCGTACTTAGTTCGAAATAGTTTTATTTAAGCAAAGTTTTTACAACAGTAGTATGGATAAGATTTGCTTTCCAGTTCAAATTTTTCAAACACACAGATGTATGGTTATGTTGGGCCAATACTCTGTGCGCAGTAGTTTTTTTTTCTAAACAAAATTTTATTTCAATTTCAATTTTTTAAATCTCATGTTGTATGTAAAATACTAATTTATATTAATCACCACACATATTGTTCATTTATTTGCCTTATTACCAATCGTTTGGAATTTAGTGAAACAAAAATTTACCAACACCAAAATTTTCATCGAACGACTTTAATACTTCCTACTTAGCTTAAATTGACAATGTTGTTATAACTACTTTAGTTAAATAACTAAATACTAAAAAATTTTTGACCAACACTAACCACTTCACTTTCACTTATAAATTGGCGAATCATAACTTGTCAATGGACAACGCGTTTCGCAAATGAATAACGCTTCATTTTTGCACGGCGCATCATTCCAACCATTGAATCTTATATAGATACACTCTTCTTTACCCCCCAAATTGTTAGGTTCACCAAGCGCCCAATTGTTATAGGTAAGGGGACGGCCTGTATTTAACCAAACCCAACGATGACCATCTGCGAGTTTAGAACCACCGATCCAAAAAACGTCATTGTTCGAATTAAAACCTGATGATTAGAAGAAAACCACGAAAGGAGGGGTTAGTGAATAAAAAGGAAAAGTTATTGGAAGTAATTTTAATGCTTACCAGCTCTTGTTAAGTAACTCTGCAGTGCATCGCCTTCTGTTTGTGAATTTATGCTGGCCAAAGATAGGCCTTGATAGCTGCAAATCTCTTGTGCTTTAAACCAGTTGGCCTACACATATATAAAATTTAATAAGAAGTGAGGATGAATAACCCAACTGCCTACCGTTATAAAAGCAACAATAACAAACATTTTTTCAGTTTGCTGCCCTGGAAAGCCTCGATAGTTGGACTCCTCCAATGCTTGTATTGAGAAATTCGAAAATATTAAATCCGCATTGGAATATTCGTCGTCATTTTGTGCGCGTAAAATTTTTGCTGTAAAGCAAGTGAAAAATACCACGAAGGAAATAAATTTGAACATTTTTACTGTTAGTTACAAATTCGAACTGTTACTTTCCAATGTAGCGAAGGGCTTTTAATAGTGGTCGGCGACCAAGGTTTAGTTGATGATAGCGCCTCACAGGGGATATCAATCAGTGTCAATGAATTATCAGCTATTTGTCAAAAAAAAAAAAAACATATCCGAATTTACTTAGTAAAAACAGTAATTAGTAAAATAATTATTTATACATTTAATTACCCAATGGAAGGTTTTGACTTTACTAATTAACGTCTAGTCACGTGTGAAAAACGTGAGTGGGGTATTTTCTTATATCTTTTGCCCGGTTTCCATGTCAATATTTAAAGTAAGATTCAATCAATTTAAAAAGACTATTCGCATATTCGAAAATCCGGATACCCATGCCGATTTTCCGTTGACATGGATGAAATTCGGATAGCATGGATATCCAGTTAATGGGCATTCATTTGTGCAATTATTATTTACGAAGACCCGGTTAATATTCGTATTTTCGGATATCAAAAAAAATCGACGAATTGATAAGCAATAATAATCAACAAACACTTTATGTGAACAACTTTTGGATGTGTTATTTGCCTTTTATTACATTTCATTCAATTCTGTTATCCGTTTACCAAATATTATTATGATATCAGGATATCCGCAAATCCCGTTATGCGGAAGCTAAGATAGTATCCAAATACCCGGATTTTTCGTTTAGTTATTCAAATATTCGCTTATTCGAATATTCGGTTAATTCGGATAGTTGAAAAATCCTTATGGAATTCCCACCCCCAATTCGCAGTGTTTTCTTTGATATTTTTTTAATATTGTTTATGCTATAGCAAAAGCTATAAAGAGGAAAGCTGCAAACTTTGAAGAAATTCTATAAAAATTCAACGACTTTTTATCAACTATCAAAATTTTTTGCAGAATTTTTAAAAAGTTTCATATAATTTTAGTATACGAATTCCGTTGCTTTTTGGCAATTTTTTTTTAATTGCAGTTTCCAGAACTTTTTTTTTTTTAACGCATGAATTTTATATGACAGCAGATGTAAAATACTTAAAATATTATTGTATAAAAAATATTTAAAATAATTGCAAGTGCTCCGACCCAAAATTTCAAAAAATCGTCAAAACTCAGCAAAAACTTTTAGCCACTTGAGTTATCTACATTCTGGTACTAAAATTGAATATTTATGTATATGTAACTTAATTCGATACGTAATAATTTTTTTAAAAACAAAATTTTAAATCTTGATAATAAATTTAAATACACTTTTCTTGAGCCTTGTGCTAGAGAATGAACGATATTTAAAAAAAATTAACAAAATGAAATTCATCACAAAAAATAATGTGAATATTGTAAGAAAATCATTGTATTCTCTCCACTGTGCGTAGAGAAAATTTCAAATAATTTTTAGTTTGAACGATAATTTTGAATGATATGTGGAAAGAAATTGAGAAAATGGTTGTTACGTTAATTTAAATGAAACCCGTACATACATACATACATGCATACAAACGTGTTGAGATTTTTAACGCAAACTCTTGAACGATACATAATTTTGCCTTTCAGACCATAAAGTTGTGAATTTTCATAGAAAAAGTTTAAAATGTCTTATCCGGCTTCAGCGATAAAAAATATACGTATAGCGGGTGATCTTTTTACAAGCACTTTTGTCATTTTTGATATAATTTTCTTTATAAACCTGAAATCTATTCGCAAAAATATTTTCTTCCAAAAACTCAATTAGTTCCACTCTCCCCGATTTCATCATATGCAAAGTTTATTCGTCTCATTAGCATTTTGTTACCGATCTCATTAAACAAATCACGTCGATTAACGGTATAGCAAACAAAACCAAAAAAAAAAACTAGCTAGACAACTAATAAAACTAGCAGATAATTAAAGCGAGTGAGAAAGCGCAAGTGAGTAACAAAGTTTTCTAATGAGCTGCAACTAAAAACAAATGAGTGGAATTATTCTCTGGGTGAGTAAAAAGTAAAAATGTATACCACACTGTCACAGTATAATTTTACTTTTGTTGTTAAATTTTATTGCCAATTTCACGTTTGTGGTTGCCAATTAACTTTGTTTCTAACTCACTCCGCCCTCGATTGTGTTTTTTTGTTTTTGTTTTTTTACTTTACTTTTAATGCAATCGTATGCAACTTAATGAAACAGATTAGTCGCAGCGTGTTGCTGCATTTTCACTAGGACTTCCATTATCATTATGCAATGATTAACTTAAAATGTCATTTAGTCGTTCATCGTTTATGCAACTAGCTAAGAAGCAACGGTATTTAAGTTTTATTGTTGAAACGTTTTAGAGGAGGAAACGTTTGGGGGAAGGAAGCGATAAGCACTACGTATTTCAAAGGGAGCACCGATTGAGGGGAGGTAAAGAAAACAATGCACTTAGAAATGTTGTTTAATTAACCACCAAGTGTCGCCAAGGGGCAGGGCACTTCGAAAATTGTACTTATTGGCATTTTGTGTGCGCTTAGAATATAAAAACTTCCTGAGACTGTCATAGGAATAGAAAACTCAGTTTGAAAGACTTAACAGAACAAGGCGAAAACCATTTCACACAGCTCATCTTTTTTATGAATGTTTTCCTAAAAACCAGGACAGTATCGTTTTCCCATTACCATTTAGTATTTTGTGGAAAGTATATTGAAAATACTAAGGTGGAAAAATGAAATTAGCAGGAGGAGCAGACAATGGATAGAAATCTCCAAAAATATGAATTCAACTTGCGTCTAAATAATTTATATATCAAAGGTATTTTTACAGCGTTATAATATTTGTATTAATCGCGGTAGTAATTTCTGAGTTAAAGGCGTTTGAAGTTAAAAACTTCTGGGCTTTCAAAAATGATTTATTTATGACAAGTTTCGATCATTTATTTGGTACATGGTTGTTTGTTAATTTTTTATAAAAAATAAAGTTCATTCTACAACAAAAACCATATAAATTCAATATCTAAACTTTGTGGAAATTTTAATAAAATTCAAAAAATTTTCATCGAAATTTAAAGTATTACGAATTTTTACATAGTTCATTTAGTTTTGAAAAAACAACATAATAAAAAATAAAAATAATAAAAAAAAAGATTGAATTATATGGAGAAAATACGCAACAACGTCAAACTGAAATGAAATTGATTGGGCTACATAACTGCATACTTAAAAAATTTTCTAAAAGTTCTAATTAAAAAGTTGAGTTTTTTAAATTTTCCATTTTGAAAATTAAATTTATACAATTTTTGTTGTAGATTGAACGTTACTTTTATATATAAAAAATTAGTAAGCCCCAATTAAAGGGAGGCAACTTGTGTCAAAAAGTCTATGTCGTATAGTTAAAGTTTCTTTTAAGTCACGATAATCTGAAATTGAAATAAGGAAGATTCTTTTATTACAAAAATATTGACCTCAAATTAGTTTTCTCATAAATTGGTGTATTTTTCTAATATTTCATTTCAGTAGGTCTCAATTTTGAGCAGTTTTTAAAAAGAATTTCACGCTTTCCTAGCTTAATTTACTTACGACGCAAAACTCATTTACGCTAAAAACTTCCGTTGTAAAAATTAATTAGCGCAATTACTTTGAAGTTTCATTAAATGAAACTGTAGTAAATGACAAAGTTAGTAATTTAACATGCTATATATATATATGCATATATATCTCTACTCTTTTTCTTGCTTTTTGCTGCGAATACACTGAAAGCCAAAAGTTATAACAGCAGTCGCCCCTCATTTTCGACGCAGCATCGAATAAGTACAAAAGATTTTACCTTCTTCCAACAACGAAATGCGCCATTTAAAACAGTGTCATAACTTCCAACTGCTTCTGTCAATTTTTGCATATCCACACAAATTGCGAATCGATGGCAAAGTCAACCAAATTGCTCCGCATGGTGCAAAGGTAAGAAAAGTTGCGTATACGCCACACTGCGCCGCAGCTGAAATTGGCATTTTATGCAACACCCGTGAATTGCACGCAGTTGCCCAACGCTAATCTAGTGAAAGTTGATGAGCGCTAAGGTAATTCGTGAATTGAGTAAATTCAAGTTTTTGTATGCGTGTTTGAATTTCAGTCACAGCCACAGCACGCATTTAATGCCATCGGAAATCCTTTAAGCACTTCAGTTTGCTT
This sequence comes from Anomoia purmunda, assembly GCA_951828415.1. Classification (NCBI taxonomy): domain Eukaryota; kingdom Metazoa; phylum Arthropoda; class Insecta; order Diptera; family Tephritidae; genus Anomoia; species Anomoia purmunda. The sequence continues at coordinate 116,148,237 of OX639997.1, forward strand.
TTAACTTTACTATTTGCAAACTGAATGCCAATAACGCCACCTGCCACATGCTGCTCTTCGTGAGGGAAGCAATTGGAAATTATGGTGTATTGTTGCTGCACACCCCGGTTCATATTTGACTGTTCAATGTGAAAGCCCACATTGGGTGAATCCGTTTTGTGAGTTCGCCTCCAGGATATTGTCCTTCAGCTTGTTGGCTGTCACATTAACAGACACACGTCGTTGATGTTACCTTTCTGTTACTTCATTTAAACTAGCCAGTTTTTTTTTTTTTTTGTATTTTTATTATCTTTGACTGCATATGTTTTGCTGTAGCTGTATATATCAGCGGTAAGTGGATTTTCCGCGTGCTAAATGGACTGCTATTCAATCGAATTCGCAACTAGCGCAAAGTAAAAGTACGAGTATCACAGAGGGTGCCCTCGCTCGAATATTGAAAGCATGTTAGCATTATATAGAGAATAATAGCAAATTTTAAAATATCTACTGCTTCCAAATGGCTGTAGGTGTGTCGCGCATTGGCAGGAAATGCTATATTTGCTGGTCGTTTGAATGCTTTGTGTAAGTTGCATGCAACAGTGCTATACAAATATTGTTGTTGTTCTCGTTCATGTTGGTATTGGCGGATATTCACTTTTCTACATTTTTGCTGAAGCAGCAATGCATTTTTGCTATTTCCTTTTTTTCTTTTATGACTCCTTTGTACTTTTTAGTTTTATGACTGCTCTGCCATTTTATATTTTATATTTTTTTTTGGATTCATAAACTCCCTTCTTTTCTGTACAAAAACGCGCACATATTGTAACAAGGTCAGTTCAAAGTCATTGCTGATTATGCGAAATAGAGAAAGAAAATAGCTGTACATGCAGATTGAGTAAACCGCTAGAGCCCGGACAATAACTGCAGGTGGAATATGGAAATTTTCAAACAAAAAAACGATCCAGGTAATTTAAGTTATCCTGTGTACTAAGGTTAGGACGGAGTTAGTAGTAAAAAAGAGTGAAGGATCTTCTAAGGAAAATAGTAAGAGAGTTGTATAACTGATATTGGTATCAGGTAAGTTAGGGTTGTCGTTAGTAAAATATTACAAATGACCAATGTATGTATGTACATCCCATACAGCTGCTTACCTCAAGGCCATCGAAAGAGTTACCATAGTAAATAATTCAAATACCGCTGAAGCCTGTCTCGTGAATTTTTTGTTTGAACTGTCAAACTCTACGTGTGATGGTATTTTCCTGGCAAATACCTGGTTTGAGGCCCACCTTTACAAGATCAGCCCGCGAGTAAAGCAACTTCTTCGGCGTAAACATCTCGTCGGCGTACTACTATGATACATCCCATTACAAATTACCGGGTTATAGCAAATGGACCAGTTTTCTGAGATTTTTTTTTATTTTATTAATTGCCGTTACTTTTCAATTAAATTACAGTTCATTCTATAACAAACCCCATGCAAGTTTTTGACTTTATACAAAATTTATAATAATTTTTAAAAATTTCATCAAAATTTGACTTTGGTTAAAAATTGCGGTTCATTTTTGACAATTTTTTCGCATTTGTTTGCAACTCGAACCCCCTTCGGCCCACGTTGGGCGAAGTCAATTTTATGTTTAGATAATCTTTTTCAATTTCTAAAAAGATTTTAATATTATATTTTATTTTCTTAGGCATTTTTATTTTATTTTATAGGTTTATATAGTAAAATATTTAGTTTAAGTAATTGAACTGAGCATATGATCCTATTTGTTATTTATTTATGAAGTCCCCAAACAGCGAATAATTTGTATGAACATTTATTTCAAGGCCGAAGTTTTGCTATTCTCTTCCAAGGCGTCGGACACCGCTGTTAGAAAAAAATTATAATCATGATTCAAATTCGTATGGCTTACTCATTTCGGACTGTCTTATTTTCTGAGGGATGATCTGAGGCTTTCCCTGAAGTCTATTTAATTTTTTGAAGTAGAAGATAAGAAGGTTATTATTTTATTAAATAGCAGAGTTCCTAAGTACGACTGAATGTTTTTACAGCCTTTTTTAAAATCTATACTCAGTTGGCATTAGGCTCCAAGTATCCATATTCAGCATTAAAGATCAACCTTAGAATTTCTTCATCTTTCATCTTCCATCTTTCACATCTTTCCGTGATTAGTACAACCATAGCCTGTTCAACATATTCAATTTTTATTAACCTTTCGTCTCCGCTTTCGGAGCTCCAAGCCTTGCTATTGAATTATTTGCTCAAAATTCAAAGCATACTAATTTAGAAAATATGCTATTTATTATCACCACGCACACTTTTAAAATCGCCACAAATAATCTCTATATCCCTCCATATATTTCACAAAATCAGTAAATCTCAATTTTTGACACAATACATAAAAATTTGAAAAATCCCTGCTATGCACTCTGGGCTTGCATTCCCTCACCACCACCAGCATTCACTTGTCCCAACTTTAAGCGCAAATTATTTATGTGCATCATTTTCTAATACCGCTACGCGTGATAGCAAAACGCTAAATCCATTTAGGAGCAAACGCCAAGAGGAGGCGAAAGGAGTGGGAAATTTACTCCACTACTATAGAGCTACGAGTGTCCATGGCTTCGAAGAAAGCTAATTCTAACGCTAGCGATGCAATTTTTTCGATTTGAAAAGTATAAAACTAAAAATGCCAGTAAAACTTTACCGCACGCAAAACTGAATGATTCCGAAGGGGAGATTTGTATTGGAAATTGGTTTTACAAAGCAGGAAAGTGCAAGGATATGCAATGACATTTAAAAAAAAGGGGGAGAGCGTGTGTATTTTGGTGTGTGTTGGCACATAAAATAGCTCACTTAAAACTGGACTGTCAGAGCTCAATGTGTACTGAATTATGACAGGTCAAGGATTGCGCTAAAGATGGAGACATTCGCCGGAGTGGCAGGACGCAAGTCAAACAAAGCAAGCGCTTGCAGTAAGCAGCGCCAATGATATTTGCCACACCGAAAGTATTTGTACATCGTCGATTTCAAAGATACTTTGCACGCCAAGTGTTTACTGGAATGTAGGGTTTTGGATTTTTATGCTTTTATCTTTTGTATCCTGCACTCAGATGGATGCACACATTTCACATGTATGTAGCATGTAAACCCTAATCCAACTGTGTTTGCTTAATTTGAATTTTTTTTATCTGGTTGTGTTAGTGTGTGTATTGAACCCTCTCCTCGCTTTTGTCGAATACGCAAACAAATATTACAAATGTTACCAGTAACAAGTTTACTACAATTTTGTTAAGAATATGACAAGCTGATACTTTCGAATACTTATTCTTGCGCCATCACTTTTACGCATTTCTCTAAATGTCCTGCAGCTTTTCCACTTAACAGTTGAATACGCAAATAGTCGAAAAGATTTCCCCAAAGTGCATTTATGTTTTTGTTTTTGTTTTTGCTACATATTCTGTTTTTCTTTTTTAGTTTGTTGATAGTTTGCGTTGGCAATTTTTCTCAACAGTCACACAAATGTCTGCAGTTAAAGAAGTTCGCATATTTAAATGGAAATACTTTGGTCTTCATGTAAGTACATGATATGGCTCCCCCAATTTTTCTTTCAAATGTATCCATTTCAGTGCATTTTGCTGGATAATATAAAATACAATGCTTTCAGCTTGCGTGTTGATAATGTAAATATGCTTAGTAATGTGTGGAAAGAGAGGAAAAATGTAAATGTACAATAAGTTTTTAAATATTTTAGAACGCAGAGAGGTATTCGATTACTGTCTAAGAATGTAATGTAGTGGCTAAAACATTAACGGAATTCGCTCGGAATCAAACGCCGCTCTTTATATAACAAAAACTATACAACTCTGACAACTCAGGGGCTGTAAGAGTTATAACTTTTAATAAAAAAATTTCGATCGCATGTTATCGATATTTTGCGATTTTAGTTTTATTGATAAAGTTTGATCGTTTTTTTGTATTTCTATTTTGTCGATACAATTTTTTCGATTTTTTAAATTTTTATTATTTCGATATTTTGGGATTTTTTCATCACATTTTATCGATATTTAGATGTTTCTAATTTTTCGATAAAAAAATAATCATTATCTTTCATTTCAAATTTTTCGATAACAATAAACCCAATATATATTTCTCGATGATGACAACAACAGCATTTCATTATCGAAAAAAAAAATTACAAAATATCGATCGAATCAAAATTTTAATAAAAAAATTATGATTATGCTATTATTTAAAACAAAAAATCTTCCAAATAAAAATAAGGTCAGATTTGCATCGCATATGGAATAAGAATTAAATTGTTATTTTCAAGTTTTGTTTTGAATGAGTTCTTCCCAATGTTTTATTTAACGATTATTTTCGGTCCCGGTTATAAATCCATGTTTCACATGTCCGGATGATTTTTTAAATTTGTTTTACAGAGAGTAGTATAGATTTCCTCCCAAACAAGGTATGTTCGTAAATTTGTATAAAATAAGGCTATAAATTTGCATAACGAAAAATTTGTAGAAATTCCAATTAATAAGCTTGTAATTTTGACGAAACTGTAAGTTCATAATTTTTTTTTAAATTTAAATATTTTTTTTAATCTATCGATAGCGAGTAAAAAATATCGACGGTCAAAGATCGGAGCCTTGAAACTAAATTTGGGCATTACATCCTTGAGAAGGAACGAATTACGATCCATAGGCACAAATAACGATTGCGATAATAATAAATATATCGATAGCGTCAATAATATCTATAGCGATTACGATAACGGTCGAAAAGTGTATGACATTGAAACTCGTGCGATAAAGATACTAATAAAGATCAATTAAAATATATCGATAACGATACAAATATTTATGACAGCAACCACAAACTACAAATAACGGTGGAAATAAAATCGATAGCAATAGTTATATATATAAAAATTTAAACAGCGACTGTAACTGAAAATTTTGCATAAAAGAAATACAAATTTGGACTCAAATTGAAAAATGTCACATTCGAAATAAAAATGTCTTCCTTAATGCTGTGTAAACAAAACTAAACCTAAACATTTTTTTTTAAGGAATTATATACGTATATTGTTTTATTAACGTGGCAAAAGTAAATTTTAAACTTTCAAATAATTTTTCTTCCAGCCAACGCCAAACTTGTAATTAAATCTTTGTTTTTTTTTTTAATTTGAAGAAGTTCTTATATGTTTCCCATGTTATAAGTATCATTATTGAGGTCGCTGTAGCTACATACTAAATTGATGAGTAGAGTGCAGAAAAAAAAGCTGGCAAATCTTTAATCTCTAAATTATTCAAATTTAGTGAACATTTATGGCGGGATATGCAAGCGTTGCATTTTAAATTAGTAAATACATTTTTAATGTTTTTTTTTACACTTAACGTCATCTGCACTTGCAGTCACCTCATGATTTTACCCACCCCATTTTCCATACATTGGTTCCACAACCTTGTTTTTCCACCACAAGGACATATGCAACTATCATCTCCCCTCCGTGAAGGCCACCACTCTCAGCACTGGCACGCTCTTCGCTTACAGCACGTTTGAAAAATCACAATTAAATTGCAACAACGCAATAGCAATTCGTCATGTCGCAGCAGTAAAAGTCAACAAATTAATCCCAACGACATAGCCAATAAATGCAGTTAGCTGGTTGACGACCAAGAAAGAAAATAATAGAAACAGACATACCACATATATCCAAGTACAATAAAATATGGGTATCGGTTATAAAGTTGTTGTAATTTGTAATTTAAAAGACAGTTGTTGAAAGCGATTGAAATGCATGAAGATTCATGCTATGGTCCTTTGCAAAGGACACCAATCCAAATACGCCATTTCAGCTACACCAATACATACGAATTTACACGCGGACCTCTACCAAGGCGAAATTGCTTGTCTCAGTTGATGGATGCGTGCAATGACGTCTACAACCAACCAACCACCGTACTATCTCGTCTTATTTACAACTTTATTAGCGTCTCTTTCGGTTCCATGCTATGGTCGCGGATCGTTGGATAATGTAAATGGCAAATGGCAGCAGTAAACAAGTCATTAAACATCTCACGCGCAATTTTCCCTTTTGAATATTTTCATTTATCTTCACTAAGTATAGCATAGTACTTCTTTTCTTACTTTTTTATCTATTGCTTTGTTTGTTCCTTTCAATTCTTGAGCTCGAAGGGGAAAGTTTTCTTGTATGAAGGAAAAAAATGTTACGCTTTCTTTTTAGTTCTATGGCAATGCAGTCAAATTAGTTATGAATGAGTGCTTCCTTCCTTCCTTCCTTGTTTCCTCAATTCAATGTTTCACAAGTGAAGTTACAAAATTTATTTATCTTCCTTTTAATTTCTTACTTACTCGGTAATACAGTTCACATTTCCCCCATTATTTTGGTGAGATCATTAAAAATAATTAGATGATAGTATATTCTAACCTTTAGTTAAAGGTTAATTGTGTGATTTTCATTGGGGAAATTATAAGCGATAAATATGTGGGAAATTTTAAAAAAATCTACGATAATAATAATAAGAAAATAGTATATAATAAAATTAAAAAATAAGACGTAATAAAAATGAAAGGAAATTAAATTAAATAGAAATTAAAACGCATAATAATAAAATAGTAATAAAATAAAACTGTATGAATTTGCTTGCCAGATTTTATTTATTGTATATCAACAGTAACTTTTGAGCTCAAGGTCAGTTTTTTTTTAAATTGAAAACCATGATAAAAAGGCAAGAACAAAATTATTGTTGATATACACAAATAAATGAAATTGTAATGAAAATTAAATTTGATAAAAAAATAATATTAAATTAAAAGAAAAAAAGTTAATTAGAAAAAGTAAAAAAAAATCTATGTAAAGTGAAGTAAATCAAAGTAAAATAAAATTTAAAAAATAATATGAAATACTTAAATGAAGTTAAAAAATAAAATTAAATTAGGTAAAAAAAAAATATAGATAAAATAAAATAAAAGGAAAAACATTGTTATTTTAAAATTATTCCAAAAACTGTCTACAGCCGATTCTGCATATCCCTTGGTGCCGTTGTTGATGAACAATATTTTGGGGAGAAATCTGGTTATTCTAAATATTTAAAAAAGGGAGAATATAACGGACTTTTCCAGAGAGAAATTTCGGTAAAAATTTAAATGGAGTTGGTAGAAAAATGTAAGTAGAAAAATTTTTAAATTTTTAATTACGTAGGCGAATTCATATAAGCTGGTGCTGGTTTTACAAATACAAAAATTACATATTTTTTGTTTTTTTTGGCTTAGGGTGGACGAGGAAGAAGAGGAAAAAAATACATGTATGTAGATACTTTCACTTTTCCACTCACTCACTAGGACTCGTTAATAGCTTTAACAGCTTCGATGGTCTAATTGAAATTTTTGTTTACATTACAATTCATCTATGGATCTAAATGTTATAAATTGATAATATATAAGTGAATGTTAATTTTTTTTACTCTCTACCACCTTATAAATATTAATTTTCATTCCTAAAATTGTGTAAAAAAAATTAAAAATTTCATGCGAATGGGTTTAGTTTACAATGTGGCAAATATTTAGACGATTGGCATAAAAAATTTGAGTAAAAAATATTAATTATAAACAAAAAATCTAATTCTGCGATCCTGCCAGGAGTCGAACCTGGAATCTTCTGATCCGTAGTCAGACGCGTTATCCATTGCGCCACAGGACCGATGCTACCCAACCCGTCAAATTCCGTTTTAATACCGTTGCTTCACATGAAGAATCTTTAACAAAATTTCTTATTTTTATCATCCCCTAAAATTATGCAATGTGAACTTAAAGTGGTGAGAATAAAGTCATTGTGGTGGAAAGCAACTAATCTCAGAGAACTTGTACAATAATGAAAATTTAGTCAAAGAACGAGAAGTTCTCTGAAAAAACATTGTAACTTAGCTGCCACAAGTGAAAACTGAATTTTTAATTGAAAATATTTAATGAAAAATACTAGTAAGATTTCTATTATGAGCACTTAATTCTAAATTTAGCTTTACCCATTTTTATTTGTTTTGAAATCAGCTAATTTTGGCTACCACGTCAAATGTAACACGTGGCAGATGATTGTTATGAGCCTCCGTGGCGCAATTGGCTAGCGCGTTCGGCTGTTAACCGAAAGGTTGGTGGTTCGAGCCCACCCGGGGGCGCAAATTGCTTTTTTGTTTTTTTTTTTGCAAAATATTCAAAGGCAATATGTATAGAACTTTTTAAGTATTTTTTTTGTTATACTACATAAATGTTGAAAATAGATTTATTATTATAAAAAAGAACGAAATTGATGGGCTACTGATTGGATTTGTGAACGAAAATTTATTTTATACATAACAAAAAATCAAAAACAATATATGAAGCGATGAAAAAAATGTAATTAAACAAAAACCGAATTCGTAAGAATCGGCGACAGCTCATGGTAATTTGCAGGTCTGGGCGAAATTAATTTTTATTTAGGAGTATGTATGTATGTATGAGGAAAAATTAGATTAGATTATGAGTATTGGTTCTAGAGCTTATAGAAGGTGATCTGCAATTAATCATTTACACATAAACTAATATTAAGTTTTACTCTACAAAATTAAATATTTAACTAATATTCTGAGATCTTATAAAGGTTCACAGTAAAAAACGTACGGCTGGATTGGCAAATATTTTATATAGGTCATCTACACGAAAAACGCTACAAATTTTTCTGGGCTATAGTGCCAAATTGAAGTACTGCGATGTTGATATTTTTGCCGTCGATGGTTTGTGAAATTTAAGATTTTAGCATTTGTGTGCTCGTCGCGAAAATATGCATGTGAATGGCGTTTGAGCGTGTGAGCGGAGATGTAATGCTCGCGTTTATGAATGTACGTCATTTGCTTTAAAAAATTATGCTCGTGCGATTATGTATGAATTTTTTGTTGTTTGCTATTTTTAGACATCATAGAAGGTATGTAACTTATTTCTATTTCGATTTTGATTGTTTTTCTTTTTTTCTTTTATTATGAAGCTCTTCTTGTAATGAAGCGTTATCTATTTCATTTAAATTACACTATTTTATGGAATTAAAAAAAAATATTGCGCCTTGCGATCCTGCCAGGAGTCGAACCTGGAATCTTCTGATCCGTAGTCAGACGCGTTATCCATTGCGCCACAGGACCGTTGTTAATTTGTGCGACAAAAATAATGGACAACAGATTTTCTAAAATTTAAATATAACACATACATAATTAATTTAAAGAAATGTTTATAAAAATATATAAATTTATATTTTATTACGTTCTCCAAAATTATTCAATAGCAATGATGGTCTCGTATAACTTTAAGTAATAATATGTACATAACGTTGATAAGGAAAGTATCCTATTATTCATGTTAAGCAATGCATAGCATATTTTTTTAAATAAATGTATACTTATTTTTATTCTAAATTATAATTTTTTCTCATTTTGCAATAAATAGTTTGCACAATTTTTAAAACATTTTCGCTAGCAATATATTGTGGTTTTCTGAAAGCATTGCACTTTTTTATGCATTTCTATGCGTTGACAATCAAACCAATATTCATTTTCCTATTAGTTTTTGCCATTCGAACTGATTCTAATTATTCTAAGAGTCGATGACGTGCAAGTTTTTCTGAAACGAAATGAAACGAAATGACCTTGTGCAGACCTGTTTACCGACTCCGATTTACATATATGTATTATTAGCAATAAAATAATTGAAAAGAAAATATCATGCATTTAAGGATTGAATAAGGATTTACTAAAGTAGTTTTTTCAAATTTTTATATTTATGCTTTTATCAAATATTTTAATTCAAATACTGTTATGTCACCTTTCTAAAGTAGCAACACTTTTTCACCATCTAAATAAGTTAAACCAGAGAACTTAGAGAATAGAACTTAGAAGTTCTCTGGTTAAACCAGTTGGTGAGATTTATTGCTTTGGTGAATTTGTATTTTCAACTTCGGAGAGAGTTTCGAATAGAAAAGAATTTCTAAGTTCTCTGATTAAACCAGTTGGTGAGATTTATTGCTTTGGTGAATTTGTATTTTCAACTTCGGAGAGAGTTTCGAACAGAAAAGAATTTCAAGGAAACACTCAAGTACAAATTTTGTCAGCAGTGGAACAACGTCCTCGATAGTATAGTGGTCAGTATCCCCGCCTGTCACGCGGGAGACCGGGGTTCAATTCCCCGTCGGGGAGTTTTTCGAATTTTTTTTAAGTTTTTTTTTATGGAAAATGTATTTAATGTATTCAATTATCATTCCTTTACCAATATTTTCAAACACATCATCGGTGTTGAACTGAAAGTTTGCAATATTTAAAAACGTATTTTGAGGGATATGTGATAAATTAACCGTGTAGCTTCTGATTTCACAATCATATGTATGTCTAGCTGACTTTTAGAAGTTGCTAAAAAAAAGTTGGCACTTAAATTTGACCTACCTAGTATACAACGAATTACGTTTGCAGTAATGCCATCACATACCCATATAATAGGTGCATTAGTTACGCCAAACGTTTTGACACACAAAATAGCTTAAAAATTTAAAAGCAAAATATAAAAATTCATTCTGTCTTTATTTAGTTGAAAACAAAAATAAACATACTTATTAGGGGTTTTATCCGAAAAAAAATTCGCGCATTTTTTTTTTATCCGTCGGAAGTGAATACACATATTATTAGTTTCGACCGGCATCAATGCAACTTAAAAACAGCTAGTAAAATTCGAACATTTAAATTACTACTCTGACTTTGTTTATGAAGTGAAAAATTTAGAAAAAGTTATAATTTAAACATTTAGGCCCCGGTTACTTATGTACATATGTATATCAAAACCTTTTCTTTTGTAGACTCTGTCACATTCTCTCCATTCCCCCTCACAAATCCCCTGACAATGACGGCTTCAACTGCATCCTACCTAAAAACTATCACTCTGGTTCACTTTATCTTTTTACTCCTAGAAAAAATTTAAATTCAGTTGGTTTTTATTGTAATAAAAAAAATGATTGCAACTCTGTGTTCGCCTCTAAAATTAAGGTTAAAAATGTTGAGTAAAAACGGCTACTCTTTTCTCGCAAAATTAGTGGGGTCGATATGTTCGAAAGCGAAAAATATCTCGTCAAAATATACTTTGAGGAAAAGTGGTAAGTGAAATATTTCGTACGAAAGTGAGCTAAAAGCAATTTGTTTATGATTCTGGCAACACTGTGCAGTTAAATTTTTTTTATTTAGGTGAGGTTGGTTCTGACGATTATGGTGAATTTAGAGAAAATTGATGCGCAAGCGCTCAAATATTATATTTGTCTCAATATATATGTAGTCCTCGATAGTATAGTGGTCAGTATCCCCGCCTGTCACGCGGGAGACCGGGGTTCAATTCCCCGTCGGGGAGTGTCATCGCGTGGGAATTTATTTTTTTTACTTTTACAGATTTCGTGCAAAAATTACATAAAGTATTGAATTTTTTTGTAAGCAGTAAAAATCGCCACCAATTTTTGTATGTTGTGCAAGATGACATAGGGTAACTTGAAACAATTTTAAATAGCAAGGTACTTATGTATAGTCAATTTCGTGCATTAGTATCAGACCATTTACTTGGTAGACATAGCTTGAATATAGCAAAACGCATACTTCTAAAAACAATGGTTTTCAATTTAATTTCAACTATTATCATACTATATCCATGTAATTATTTTTCCTTACTGCTCATTTATAACAGAGATGTCCAGCTCAAATATACTCGTATACTCGAGAGCTGAAAATAGCTTAATATTTAAAAGAGCTGATGAGCTGGAGTAAGCCATGAAACGGATCCCTCGTCTATATTGACATTTTTCTTTCTAGTATCTACAAATATTTTTGCGTGTGGGTAGCCAACTGCTCTTGCACTATCTTATAACTAACACTTGGCAACAACTGGCCATCAGCCTCCGTGGCGCAATTGGCTAGCGCGTTCGGCTGTTAACCGAAAGGTTGGTGGTTCGAGCCCACCCGGGGGCGCACTTGTTTTTTTTTTTAGATTTTTTTTTGTATTATTTATATGAAATATCCTTACAAATATTTTTGTATGAGCATTAGATGCACTGAATGTTGAAAACATCCCCTTAAATTGAACAATTCAATCTCATTTGAAGGCTCAAGGGGACTGCAGAAACTCTAGGGAAACATTCTTCAAATATTCTGATAAATGGCTTGCATGAATAATAATAGGGAACTTTTCCAGAAACATTTCTTGATGAAGATTTTTTCTGTTTCAATAATGTGCCATTAAAAGATCGAACATCATTTAATGACTGTGACTTTTTTACGTCAGTTTTTGTCTCCTAAAACTTCGGCGTATTAATTAGCGAGATATCCCGTACGAGTACTATTGTGTTCGAACGTAATTGAAATATTGGCAAATGTTTAAAAAAAGGATAAAAAATCCAACCGACTTATGTACATAGCTTTTGCAAATCCATCAATATTTTATTACTACATAGGTATACTTTAAGAAAATATTAACAATTTCCGGGCTGTCTTGAGTATCCATCAAATTGTCGTATAATATAATTGAACTTCTATTGGATTGGACTTGAAGGATCAAAAGCCAAGAAGACCAGAAGCCAAAAGAGTAATTATAATCTCAAACGGGTCGATAGCCTTCGTCGCAAGTGCCTTTTATATATGTACATATGTATATAGGATATTATTTCTATTCCATAATAAGACATTTTTACTGGATTTTTTCAATCCCAGAAAACTTTTGAAGAATAAATATTGAATGTTGAAAAAAGTTATGCGCCCCCGGGTGGGCTCGAACCACCAACCTTTCGGTTAACAGCCGAACGCGCTAGCCAATTGCGCCACGGAGGCTGTGCTAAGAACTCGGCCCAAGTACTTAATTCCAAGACGGCGTTAAAATATTTAGTAAATTTAGTTAAGTAATAGCAGTGCATTCAATTTTTTTAATCGTCACAAAAGTTGCAAAAATCTTCAATAAAATATTGTTTTTTTTTGTTTTTTGTTTTTTCACTGCTTCGTCTTTTGTTTTTTATATTCCTTACTATTCTTTCCACACATTTATCTTATAATATTTATTTATTTTTTAAATTGTCTGCATCACTTCTTTCCATCTCCCCTCTTAAATAAAATACAATACCTGCGTTCATTGTTTTTTGCTATGGCTGACGTCGCCGGTTTTTGTTGTTTTGCCTTACTCGCTTTGCCAACGTCGCATCTCGATGCGTTGCAGCCAGTTTCCGTTGCCTATTCGTTGTCGTTCGTAACATGCCGGTCAACACGCCGCCCACCACCTCCTCTACGCCATACATAGACTTTACTCTTTACTTTGTCTTCATTCGATTCGTGCATAGCTACTTTCTGCTGTTTTCATTCGTTCTGCCATTCGGTTATCGTTTGCCGTCGTCATCGACAAAAAATCAAAAAAAAAAAAAAAATAATAATAATGCTGTTCCCTGCATGCAAACGCACAAAACAACAATAGCAACAATCACAGCTGCAGCATCAACACCAGCAAACAACAATAACAAAAACAATAGCAACAATCAGCAACAGAGCGCTTCTTCTATTCATTCACCATTTGCCATTTGCACCGAACAACACCAACCATCCGCCCGCTCCACCTCGCGCGCAATTTACTTACTCCTTTCGTTGCAACCAACGTCGAGTTGCCGACTCTTTATACGCCATCGTCACTTTGCATTACTTTACATGTTGTTGTTGTTGTTGTTTGGTGTTTAATTTGCGATTCGCTTCGTTTTATTCGTCGTCGTTTCGCTTGCAATTCAGTTTCAGTTTTCGGATTTCAGTTTTCAGTTTCCAGTTTTGTATTTTCAGTTTCAGTTTCAGTTGCGTCGATGCGTTTAGTCTTTCGTCGACGTTGAGAGTGTCAACAAGTTTAACTCTGTTGTTGCATTCATTTCCAACACCGCTCCACACACTCACTCACTGTTTCATTGGTGGCGTCTGCCAAGCCTGTCACTTAGTCGATAGATAAGACACAAGTCAGTGAATTGCTTAGCCAGACTAACGGTCGTACCGTGGGATAGACTATAACTAAACATTGTTGACTGCATTTGAGTTAAATGAATAAAAGAAAAGTTAGTGATGCGAGTGCAGTGTTTGCTGGAGCATTGCAGACGCTTTGTTTAGTAATGACACAACAAAAAAACAAAAACAAGAAAACTTAGCAATTAGAATAAAAGAAAAAAAAAAACATTGATTTACAAAAAAAAAAACAAAAATACAAGTTTGGGAACTAAGACTACATGTAAAATTCATTTAAATTTTATGTGTTTTTAAAATTCGTATAATTCCGAAAACTTCATTATTTAAAAATAGTAGTTTTAAAAAATTGTAAATTGTGAAAATATTCATTTTGTGTATATAAAATGCCTAAAGCTTAACCAAAAATTTACATAAAAATTATAAGAGGATATATAATGCACTACATATTTTGTACGACTAGAACACTGTGCAGCAAAATTTCATAGCCCGCCTAGAGACAACTGATTCTTATAGATGTTTGTTTTTTGGTAGAAACAGAATCTTTCAATCCTTTTTAATTGTATATTAAAATTTACAGAAAGGAAAAATATTTTTTTCTAATATGTAAATTGGCGAATGCATTTGATTTATACTAATAAGCAAAAATTTAGCTGCTGAACTCTAAAAAAACGGGGGGAACGTAAATTACTTGCGTGTAGAATAATTTTTTCCCAAAATTTATAACGGAACACCGCCCATATAAATAAAAAAAAATAGGGGTGCAGGAAAAAAGTTGATTTTTTTTGAATTTGAGATTCGTTGAAGAATATATCTCCCGATGAGCATTTTTTTCACAAGTAATTTCTTTTTGGAGGCGGAATGTTCCCTGAGTCAAAACCATCAAATCTTTAAAAAAAAAATTCGAATTGACCTGGATATTTAAAAATGAGAAGAAAAGATGAAAATTTATACCTGAGAAAAATAAAATATTGCATATTTGTGTTTTTAGCACCCTTTAAAAAAATGATTAACTTATCTGGGGAATGATCAATATAGAAAATCAATATCAAAAGTAGACCACGACCGAATTTTGGTCTCGGCCATGTTCGGCCACCAAAGTTCGGTTCGGTTTCGGTTCAGCCTTCAAAAGTATTTAAAAATCTTACAATTTCTTGAAAGCAGATGTTCATAGAGTGACCAGTTCGTTATATAATGAATAATTTCTGAGTATTTTTGGACTTTTATTTAAAAAAAAAAAATACACAAATATTCGGTCAAAGTTAGGTTTTTTTGTGTAGCACTCAAAGTTTTATTTTTTTAACTACCTTATTCTGTCGCGAAGTACCGGATTCCGTAAGAACTTCAGGAAAGTGGAAAAAGTTGGCTGACCACCTATATTTTTCGTCGGTTGGTCATTGTAATAACATTTTACTATATTTTTTTTTTCAAACAAGCCAAACATAGCACTGCATTTCTATCACAAAAAATATATATTTCCTGCCTTTCAGTTTCCTCTTTATTTTAACATTTAAAAACTCTTATTGTACATTATATTTTAAAAATTAAATAAATAAAAACATTATTTTTCTCAATATAATTTTTTTAGAATCTATACTGTAGTAAAACTGTAGAAAAGACGTACATGTAGATTGAAAATTTCTTTAAAAAAAGACAAACGGCGATGCCTATTTTTAAATTTTTGCCCGTCTCTTAGTGAGTTGAAACTTATTTCCGAAACTATTGAAAGTAAATTTGTATTAGAAATGTCTTAGAATCACCTTCTTCTGTTTGTGTTTATTTTTTATTACTTTATTTTTTTTACTTTTTTTTTTTTGATTATTTTTTTAAATCCCAGCACACGTAAATCCCAGAATACGTAGTTGAAAAAAAAATTTATTTTAAAATCCCCAATTGGTAGAAGACAAACTTTCAAGTAAAAGTAAATAAAGTAGTGTCATAATTTAAAAAGCAAATTTAAATGCCAACAATAAATCAGAACAAATGCATTAAACATCAAAAATAAATAGTGTGCAAAATTCCAACAAAAATATACAAATACCACACAAATAGGAAGCGCATCCCTGACAAAGTAACTGATAACGTCACAGGTATGTATGAAAACAACCAAGTAACTAAATTATAATAATAAAAAAAAACAGCACAATTCAATATATAGAACACTCTGCAGGGAAACGTGATTTAAAAATAAAATACAAATAAGAATAACAAATTTGCAAAGCATGCCAACTAAAAATGTAACTGTGTCTGCCAGTGGAGACAAAAAAAAAACACAAAAGAAGTCTTGTAAAAAGAAGGCGCGTCTGGCGGTAATTTTATTTTGCGCTACGGCGTATACGCAACTAGAGCGCTTACAACGCCAGTACATATTTGTTATGAATGTAGATATGTATGTATGTAGATATTTATGTATGCACATATTTAGGTGCTGCAGACGGCTACATAATTTATTTATTTGACCTCATGAGCGCGCATAAATAACGAATGGCAACGGGTGAACATATAGCGTATACTCGTATTTGTTTGTATATTTTTTTTTTTCATAGGAACCTTTGGCGTTGGCGACAAAAGTTAGTGGAAGTATTTCGTTGGGTTTGTTATGAATAGCGTTATATAGAGGAAATGCCGAATATTTTATACATACATACGAATATGTAGATTGAGAGTGTGAGTGAGCAAATGTAAGGAACTAGGTGGATATTTGTATGCATTTGTGCCAAATGTTTACAACAAGTCTTCGACATTACACATGACATTTGGTCTGTCAATTTGCAATGACAAGAATGAATTAAAAGAAAAGTACAAATGTTATTTTGTTGCAAGCTACTCGAAAAGTTGTTAGCTTTTATCCAACCTATTTGCGGTGTACTGCATCAATACAAAAATACAGAGTTGGCTTTTCGAAAAAGAGTTTAAGAAAGAGTTAAGAAATTTAAGAAATACTCATGCAATTTTCGAACTTTTCAATTCAAATTAAAAAAAAATATTGTTTTTTAGCTTAGCATAATATTGAAGAAGTCTAAAGTGGCAAAAAAGGCCGGATAATTTTAGACATTTCTTTTTGAAATTTCCCCATTTTCTTATTTTCCCATATAATAACTCTATTTGATACAAATTTCCGTCGACAAAATGTTTCAAAAGTTTTCAAGACCAAAATTTCAAAAATCTGCACAAATTTCTAGCCGCTTAAAACTTAAACATTCTTATGATAAAATGCAATGGATACAGATTCAGCTCGGCCTTTGGGCATTCTAGGGTTCTTGCCAGCTTCAACTTTGTCCCTCCGGAAACAGATTGCTGTCTGCCTGCTCCAGCTCGGAGTTGCTCCTTCTCCACTCACATCCCACGTAGGGAGGAGTGAAGGAGGGTGGCTTGTGGGGCGGTGGGACGATGAACTTTTTCCGGATGGCTCGAAGCTGGATGGTAAGGTTGGGGGAGGGGTCTTCTGCGAGGAGCTTTCCCTCAGCCGTAAATTTAGGCTTCCGGACTATTGCAGTGTATTTCAAGCAGAGGTGGCCGCAATCAAGGAGGCAGCCGATTGGCTACTTACCAATGTAATGCCCTCTAGACGGGCTAACATTTATTCGGATAGTCAGGCCGCTATTAAGGCCTTAGGATCCCTACTGGTGAGATCAAAACTGGTCAGGGAATGTCTGACTTCCTTCGCAGCCGCCTCGGAGAATCTCGACGTTAGAATAATTTGGATACTGGGCCATAGCGACATTGCAGAGACCTCCATGGCTGATGAGCTCGCTCGGCAAGGTACCCTGGAAGTCATTTCTCCTTGCAGGGAGGGGGTGGGGGCTCCTTTGACTGCCTACGGGCTTCTCCTGGACAGATGGGCTCTCTGTCGTTTCAGCGAGCGCTGGGAAATTGCCACGACATGCAGAATTGCAAGGTCCCTCTGGCCGAGAGTGGATCGTGGGCGCTCAAAGGAGCTGAGGTCGCTTACTAAGCGGCAACTCTCGACCCTAGTTGGTGTTTTGACTGGGCATTGTCCGTTGGGTATTCATGCGGTTAGGCTGAAAATAGTCTCTGAACCTTTCTGCCGCAGCTGTATGGAGGAGGATGAGGTAGATTCATCTTGTCATTTTCTGCTCAGCTGCCCTGCATTTGAGAGACTGAGGTTCAAGTACCTAGGCTCGTACTTCTTTAGGACTCCAGAGGAGCTTTCTGGGGTGGAGATTGGTAATTTGCGTGACTTCATTCGGGGCACGCAACGTTTCTCAGGTTAATCTTTCCTGACTTTCCGATTCACGTTACCGTTCATAAATCAGGTGGTATCACAATGATAACCTATGATAAAATTAAATTAGCTACAAAACTGCACATTCAAAAGTTCTAGTTAAAGAATTTTGAAATTTGTTGGTTTTTATAAGTTTTGTACAAAGCTTAGAATTTTGCATTATATGGTTTTTGTTATAGAACGAACTATATTTAAAAAAAAAATTTTTTTAAAATATGCAAAAAAATATTACGAAAATTATTAAAACAATCAATAGTTAGAGTAACTGTAATTCTTCAAGATGCAAGAACTCCAAAGTTTATACTCCACAGTTGTAGCGATGACGACTGGTTACAAATTCGATCTGGTTCATTCGACATACATTCATACTGTATATTCTCAGTCTGGCAATGAAAACATGAATACAAATTTTGAATTATGTTCTCCAAGATCGAATTAGAAAAAAATTGATTTTGCCTACCCATAAAGGTTTAAGACGGACCATGCAGAGATTTTAAAACCGATGTAGTTGATATAGTTAATGATTTTATGTTATCTATTGATTAATCTAAAATACTGTTCTATAAATACAAATATTTCAAATACGAGTACTAAAGAAATTAAAAAATTGTAGTAAAACTCTTTAAAGATTTTAATAAAGAACTTGTAATGTATTATTAAATATTTTTTTCAACAGAGTAACCATGAATTTTTTTTTTGAATTATTTTTCATTTGCACTTTAAGGCTAAAAGGGTTACAAGGTTATTTATAACACAAGTAGAAAAACTTCAAAAGTGAAATTCGTCGAAAAATAACTCTCTAGAACATTTTAATTCTCTAAGGGCTTTTCAAAATTTCTGTTTAGGGCGACTTCTTGAAGTTATGGTCAAACGACATTTTTAGGTGTGAGCTAATGCGTTAAAATGTTCTACGAAATTATTTACCGGGAAATTTTACTATTTATGTACATACAATATATCTGATTCCTTCATTTCGCTTAGCTATATGTTTTTTTTCCATTTTTCCACTTTTTATTTAAACTACTTGGGCCGGGAGATGAAAATTTTAGTAGGCTATACAAAAAAAGGTTGCGAGGTTGCTTTTACAAACCCTGCTAGGATTTTACACTTGAATAGATGTACTTTCAGAAAATACTAACTATTTTGAAGCAGACGCACAGTGTAATAGTAGTAAAAATTTCAAATGTGAATTTTCGATTAGCTCACCTAATTACAGGTATTTTTCAAAAATTACTTTTTAAAACAATGAAATTTTTCAATATTTTTTATATATAACGCTGGCGGATATTACAACCATGCATACATATAGTATGTATATGCATTGCTCAGTTCTTAAAAAATCTCAACCAAATAAATCAAGCTCAAAATATCATCGAAAACCAATTTATATAAATATCGCAAAAAATTATTTTCAAAAAAGAACAAAAAAAAAACGTCGCAGGAATTTAACAAAATTACATAAATTAGAATTGAAAGCACAGACCGGCAAATTGAAAATAAATTATCCGCAATAAATCAGCGATTCAAGAAGATTACAAAATAAAGTACGTAGCGAAAACGCAGCAAGCGATAAAATAAAAGAAAGCATCAAACAAAAAAACAGCATTGAGGAAATAAGCAAAAATAAAAGTAACTTATAAAATTACCCAACTCAGATCAGCAAAAAAAAAAAATTAAAAAAAAAAATCATCAAATTGCACACTCACTGCTACTTACCGAATGTAAAGAGAAAACAGCAACGGGCAAAATGTTTGCTAAACACAAAAAATTTCTAAGGCAAAATTACTTTGCAAAAGGCAGGCTAAATATGTACATACATATGAATTTAAAATCAAAAAAAAAGTGCACGGATAGCAGAGAATTGATAAATGCAGAGAAGCACATACAATATAATAAAAATTCCAGCAAAAGTTGTATAAAACACAACAAAAAACAAAACTCAACAAATCTGCAACGACGCCGAAGTTGCCGGCTAAGCGCTGATAGCAGATAGGCAGCAAGTTAGCCACCAAGCATGTGTGCAAAACAAAAATGCGCTGGCGGGGAACATGAAAACTAGAAAGGGGATTGGCAAATGTATCTACCTATTTCGTAGGTATTAAATTTCTTTTTTGTTTTTACTTGTAAAAGACCGGGCGGCTTCAAGTAATAATAATAATAGGAATAAAAATTTGGGCGCTTACACAAATTGACGATGGGCGTACAGTTTTACGCCGACTCCGAACGGCAAATAATTTTTGTTTGAAGATTTTTTATGGAAGAACTAAACTCCGAAGTTTGCCATTGCCTGCCGAGGGCGATCGCTATCATAAAAATAATTCTATAACGTTTGACGTTACTTGCCAAGGCGGTTTTATGTCGATTTTTATCCATTTTGTGGGAACCTTTTAGCAATCGGGAGAAAATGTCGCAATTCACAAAAAAAAATAGAATTATGACATTTTAAGAAGTTCAAAATAGAGAAAATTTTTCTTTGGTCCGGAGATGATATTTGTTTTTTTGGTTTACCTACTTAATGGATATACTTTTTTTGTTTTTAAATTAAATATAAACCCTTCACTGTTTTTTTTTCAATAAGAGAAGTTTGCGTTGTACCAAAGAATTTTTGTGGTTTTGCCCCCTTATTGCACCTTATAAATATTTGCCTTCTTTAGCGGCGCTCTTGCAAATATTCTCATATATACAAACATATACAGTGTCGGACAAAACATATTGGACTAGTGTCTATTGTTGACACTATCATGTCTTGCACTCGCAATTACTATTCTGAATACAATATCACTACGTAAAAGTAAAGATTGATTAGTTGTTTGGAGAAAGCATAAACAATTTTATAATTTATTTCACTTCATATAATTTTATACGAAAAAAATTAAACATATTCAATATTCAGCGCGACAAAACATATTGGACTTCTTATTATTATTTAATATTTTATAGCATAACCATTATTTTTAATGACATCACTGCATCTCTTTGGCATAGAAGAAATAAGATTGTTAATAATTTCTGTAGGAATGCTTAACCAGGCTTGTTTTGCAGTTTCAAATAATTTATTTTTGTCCATATTGACGCCCTCTCTATCAATCCTTCGGTTCACTATTTCCCAGAGGTTTTCTATAGGATTAAGGTCGGGCGACTGAGCCGGCCATTTGAGGGCATTGATTTTTTCAGCCACGATCCAATTTGCTACAAGTTTAGAGGTGTGCTTCGGGTCGTTATCATGTTGAAACGACCATGAAAGCGGCATATTCCACTCGGCATAGGGAAGCATTACGCTTTCAAGGATTTCTTTATACACAAATCGATCCATTATGCCATTTATTCGGTGCAGGGGTCCAATCCCAAATCCAGAAAAACATGCCCACACCATTATACTCCCTCCGCCATGCTTAACAGTGCCTTTGCAATATCGAGGATCTAATCGCTTATTTCGTGGTCGGCGAACTCTTCTGATTCCGTCCGAATATTTTAAATTGAATTTCGATTCATCCGAAAAAAGTACAGTTTTCCAACGCTTTACTGACCAGTTGACGTGCTCTC
The DNA here is from genome assembly GCA_951828415.1 of Anomoia purmunda. NCBI lineage: Eukaryota > Metazoa > Arthropoda > Insecta > Diptera > Tephritidae > Anomoia > Anomoia purmunda. The sequence continues at coordinate 116,170,057 of OX639997.1, forward strand.
GAGCAAATTGGAGTCGTTTAAGTCTATTTTTCCGCGAAATAAATGGCTTCTTAGCTGCCCTTTAACTTCTTAGACCACTTGCACATGCTCTTCTTTGGACAGTTCTGCCGCTTACTTTTAAGTTTAGACCTTTAACTACGCTTGCTGCCGATTTGTCTGGATACTTCTTCAGTTCTATGAGTATCCGTGAGTCTTCTTGTCGGGTTGTAGCCTTAGGGCGCCCTCCTCGATGTTTAGTTTCCACGGTTCCAGCAACTTTGAACTTGTTTATTATGAAGCTTACTGTTGATTTATTAATTGAAAATTTTTTGCAAATATCTTTTTGAGATAAGCCTTTCTTGTAGTCATTTATAATTAATTTTTTCAATTGATTTGAATGTTTGTTTCCAGCCATAACCACTTTTTATTCGAATTTTATAAAAATTAGAAATGCGTCACAACTTCTGCACTGAAATGAGTTTCACTAAATAAAATCGATCTTGATTCTATTGAACTGTTACAAGTAATGCTTAAACTACGCATTATATGCAAATTCATCAACAAATAACGGTATTTTCGTCGCTTGCTTTGTTAAATTGCAAAGCGTCCAATGTGTTTTGTCGCGCAATTCTTTGAATTGGTCTGTTCAATTGCCTCAAATTTGTAAAAAAAAATTTGTATTATAATTCAATTCGTATTTGATTATAAGAAATAATTATTAAACATTGTTTTAAGGGCCTACGCTTAATTGTATTTAGATTTTTTTTAATGTTATATGGTATTAGGCTTATATTAATATCTAGTCCAATATGTTTTGTCCGACACTGTACATAGCACATATATTTAATCGGCATACATTGTATAAAGCACTAAGTCTGTTCAAACTTACTCACATACATACAGAGGTTGTACATAAATATGTTTTTGTTGCTGTAGTTTTACTTGTTTGAATAATTTAATGCGGTGTGTTGCATTTGTCGCTGCATCAGCATTCCCGGGCTAGTCGGTCTGTAGGCCTTTCGGAAACTTGTTTGGCTTGTTGTGTTATTATTATGTATTTTGTTTTTTGTTTTTTTTTTTTTTTTTTGCTTTACTTTCTTGATTTTGCTTTTGCTTTTGCTTCTTTTATATGTGCACTCAGTTCTTTTTCTCACACTCACTTTGCTTACAAAATCACACGTACATAGCGAATTGTTGCTGAATTTACTTGTTTCTGTTTTTTTTTCAATATACTGTAGATATGTTTGCACATACATACATATGTACATGATTATTTTTTCTAAATTCCTAACTTGCTTCTTGACCGGACTGCATATTTTTCACACATTTGGCTTTCTGCTGCAGTGGCGTATTGCCTTCGGACAAGTGTCAGTCAAATTATCAACTCTCTTTTTATACAACTTTTTGCTCTTCTATTCGAATTTTTTTTGTTTTTTTTTTTAGAATAGGTTTTTATTTCCTCTTGTTAGTAAATATCTACATTTCCTTTATGTTTGGTTGATTATTGTATGAAATTTACAGCAACTTAGTTAAAAAATAAATAAATATTATAATTGACAGAAAATAAAAAATAAATTTCCATTTAAAGTGCTGTTAAAATCGGCTGTTAGTTTAATATAATTGTGATTTAATGTGAATTATTTTTAACTTTTAATTAAAATTGAAGTTAAATTTCATTAAATTAAAATCTTAGTTTTAATTTTAATATAAATTAAATTTTTACTAAAATTTTATTATTTATAGGTATAATTTAACTTAAATTTTACTTTTAGGTATTTAATTTTACTATTAATACTAATTTATTTTAAATTAATTTTTGTTTAATTCTATTTTTATTTTAATTGTGCGTTGATATAATTTAGATTAAATTTTTTCAAATTGTAAATTAATTTTTTTCATTTAACTTAATTTTAATTTTATTTGCGTTCTAATTTTAATTTTAATTTTGTTTTATTTTAATCTAATATAAATTAAATTTAGTTCAAATTTAACTTTAATTTAACTTTTATAAAATATTTATTTAACCATAATTTTAATTAATTTAACATAATTAAATTAAAAATTTAATCTAAATTAATTTAAGTTTTTAATTAATTTAGACTTTAATTTTATTTCAGTATAATTTTGATTTAGTTTGAATTTAATTTAAATTTAATTTATATTAATTTTAATTAAATTTCCTTTGGTTGTAATTTAATTTTTAAATTCAATTTAATATTAATTTTGATTTTAAATTTTTTAAAATTTTAATGGATTTTTTTAATTTTAACTTTAATATAATTTTATTTCAATTTTTATTTTATTTACATTGAAGTTTTGGTTAATTTCATTATGATTTAATTTAATTTGAAAATGTATTTTTTAATTCATTTTCAATTTAATTTAAAGTTAAATTTTGATTTATTAATATTACTGAATTTTAAGTTTTATTAAATATTAATATAATTTTAATTTTAATTACAATTTTAATTTAATTTTAATTTGATTAATTTATTTTATTTTAAATGTCATTTAATTGCAATTTTTGATTTTAGCACTCTTTGAAATGTTTTGTTTAGTTTTTGTTTTCATTGAAATTCAATATAAATTGAATCGTATTTAACTCAGCTTAATTCTATTAATTACATTTTATTTTACTTCGTTTCATATAGTTTGAGTTAATTAAATAAATTTAAGTTTATTAATTTTTTTCACTTTGGTTTGATTTAATTTATTTATACATAGATATATAATTTATTTAAATTCAATATTAATCTAATTCTAATGTTATTCCATTTAGTGAAATTTAATGTAATTAAATAACTTTTGTTGTATTTAACTAAAATTTCTATAATTTAGTGTAGCTTATTTTTTGTGATTTAATTCAAATTGTAATTTTAATTTAGCTTGAGTTCAATCGAGTTTCACTTCCATTTGATAATAATTACATTTTTAGATTTAATTTATTTTAAATTTTGTTTTGAACTTTTTTTTTAAATTTCAATTGTTTTTTTTTCATTTTAATTTAATTTTTTTATTTTTTTTTTATTTTATTTAAGTTGAATTTTCTGTGAATTTTAATATGATTTCAATTAATTTAAAAATAGTTTTTCTTATTTAATTTCAATTGTAATTTTATTTTCGTCTAATTTTAATTTAGCTTGAGTTCATTGAATTTCACTTCCATTTGATAATAATTGCATTTTTAAATTTAATTTATTTTACATTTTGTTTTGAATTTTTTTTTTTTAATTTCAATTGTTTTTTTTTCATTTTAATTAAATTTTTATTTTTTTTTTAATTTTAATTAAATTGAATTTTCTGTTAATTTTAATATGATTTCAATTAATTTAAAAATAGTTTTTCTTATTTAATTTCAATTTAACTTTAATTCATGTATCTTAAGTCCTTATTCTTCAATCGTCTTTCCTGCTGACCTTAAACCTTGCCTGCAAATTTACATAAATAAAATAGTAAGTATCCAACCGGTTGATGTTCGTGTTCACTTTGTACCAACAGGCTGACAGCATCGCATGTAGCATATTTGGGCTACCATTATTGGCAGCTCCTCTCGCGAGCTTAACTACTTACTCCATGCAACAATTTTTGTCACTTTTCCCATTTTCCTTGCGATTCGCCTTTCTAGTAAATCATAGATTTTTCTTATATTTGCCACAAACACCAGTAGGAGGAAAACGAAGGATGGATGAAGTTTAAAAGCAGTAAAAAATTAGCAACATGGAGGCAAGCAACGAAAATTCGCAATTTGTATTAATGAACTTTAGATGCCGCCGTGTCGTCGACGTCTCGCCATTTTTTTTTTTTTTTTTGTTAACAAACCACTTGGCGAGAGAGTGTGCGTGCAGCTGCACATTTTCTCTGTGTGTGTGTGTGTGTGTGTGTTAGCATTTGTAAGTTTATGGGTCTATTTTTATGCGCGCCTGAACTTGCTCGTGCAACAGACGCCGCCATTGTATGCGATGCCAGTGCGAAAAACTTTTTTGGATTTTTCATTTTTCTTTCTTTACCAACATTTTGCTGGTTGGTTGGTTTAGTTTCGACGTTAGTAGCTATTTTGCCTCATCTTCGAACGAAGTTGCATAGACGCGCTGTTTGTACATCGCGGCACGCATTATGCCTATTAATTTTTTATTTTTCCATTTTCATTTTCATTGCTCGCAGCATTTTTCATGTTCAAGAATTGTACAACTAAAAGCAGCACCATTGTTCCAACTCAATGCTGTTTTCACATCCACTGTCTGTATTTTTTTTTTTTTTTTGTTATTCTCATGTGTACTTACTATTTACATCTGTGTGTAGACGTGTGTGTGTGTGTGTGTGTGGCTATACTTTGCGATAAAGGTCCAAGTTCAATGGTGTTAATGTACAGCGTATAATTGTTTTTTGTTTTTTTTTTTTAGTTTTAATAAGAAAATATATTCATGCTGCGGTTGATTGTTAAAATTGATTGTGTATGGCTAATTGCATGTCACTCTTTTGAAACTACAAATCTTTAGATTGGATTAATTATTATTTATTCTTACTTTGGTATCTAGGTTGGCACGCGAGAACACTGAAAAATGTATTATTTTATTTTTCTTAGTCATAAACTGGGATTGGAGGCAATTTTCCAAATGATATGTGGCAACTCCCATTCTAAGTCATATTTTCTCTGCAAAATCCGATTTCTTTAATTGCTAAAATATTTGTGTACTAAAGCTACGTACACAGTTATGGCAATGGCAATGGCGAAAAGGCGAATTTAAAGGGGGCCAAAATATCAAGATAAGAAAAAATAGAGAGATGGATAAGAGCCAATAATTGTTGGTGTATTGGTTGAAAATATATAATATCTTCGAATAAGATACGGTAACCGACGACAGTCTTCCGACCGGCTCGACTGAAACCAAATTCGAGACCCAGTGCCCGAAGAGGTAGAGGAGTGAGGATGGGATCCGACTAGGAAAATTCGATCCAACCATGTGGGCATATCCTTCAGCTTTCGTCTAACTGATTATTGTAGTGTGTTCCGGGCGGAGCTAATGACAATTTCAAAGGTCGCATAACTCGTATAGTGTGACACGATTGCCGGTGATAAAATGAATATTTTGACAAGCAGCCGGGCGGCTAAGGAAAACGGAGCTGAACTAATACCTTATGGTATTGATGGCATTCTATCGCTTAACGAGATTTCAAACCAATATCGCGTGCCGAACGAAATCTTTGCTCAACTTAAGGACAGGACATATCAGAAGAGTCTCGGTAGTTATTTCTTTAATGAATTCGACGATCGCATCTCAATCGATATTAGCGACCTGACGAAGTTCCCCCGGAATACGAAGTAATTTTAAGAGAGCAGGGGTCACTTATCACCCCCAATGTGGTATCACAAAGGGTCGTAAGCTTAACCTAACCTAACTTTCGAAGATTCTTGTCTCAAATGCTTGTCGATGTACATATATTATGTGCGACATCCGGACAGTTATACGAGCTCTACCGATAAAACTTTTGTTAAGATTTCACAAATTTGAAACCACTAATCTCAACTCCCTGTAGGCAATCCAAAAATATGTACTATCTAATTTCGGCGATACCATGAGCTTGAGGCCATCGAGTGGCAATTGGCCATAAGAAGAAGAAGTCTATTTGCACCTGGCTAAAAGGTCCATGTCGAAGACCGAAGACAATAGGTTTCTTCAATTAGTGCTAGAAATCCTGCAAATGCTCCCCGATTAGTACTTAGAGCTGTTGCAATTCGAACTAATATTGAGCTTTATTAAGTAAAATATTTTTTCTAAAACACTTATATACAAGCATACATGTAAGTACGTAACATATGTATATGTACATTATTAATTAATTGCCGACTTACACGAATCACGCTTGTCGGCGTCTAGTTGCTACCCAATTAGGTGGGATTTCGGTGAATGGCAGCCGCCGGTGGAAAGTGGAATGCATTATGAATGAGTGCATGTGTATATAAATAAATATGTGTGTGTGTGTGTGTGTGTATGTATAGGTGTATGTACCGATGGCGATTAAAAGACTTTTACACGCCGCAATGCTTCACTTTCTGCAAAAATTAAATGAAAGAAAGCAAACAAAAAAAAAACCAACAATCAAACCAAACAGAAATAGCACTAAAATCGAGAACAGTAGAAATGAAAAGTTTGCAACATGCAATTAACACGCCATGTGTTGTAATTAAAATGATTGCAATGCAGCGAAAACCCCGCATATGTATGTTTGTATGTTTGTAGCACACACAATTTGGCCGCCACGACTTTTGACATTCAACTGCATTTCGCTTAAAATGACCGGGAAAAGTTTCAACAGTGCGGCGTAAAAGTTGTTGAACTTTACTCGTAATCGCGGCGCTGTGCAAGTAACTTTACAGCAACAACAACAGCATGCCAGCCAATTGTTACCTACTAACTGCCACCACTCTGCGAGTTCTTTTTTTTATTCTAAGTAGAAAATGAACATAACATTGGTTTTAAAATAACGCTGACTTCGCCAGCCCAGTGTGTGCCTTACTGAAATGAATATTGCATGCCACATGCAACTCGTCAGCGCACATGTTAACACACATTTTTCTTCAATCATACAATAGCAAACCCTATTACCAGATATATTGACTGTTGGTTGAGAATTTCTCACATTTTTTACCTTGAATTTTACATAAATAAATTCGCTATTGAAGTGTGTAGGTACAACTTCTGCAGTGGTAAAAACGAGGAGATAATAGCAGGAAAAAAACCAATACAAAAACAAATAACACCAACTAACCGAACAATGTAGAAAACACACAAATAGCAAGCACTATATGAAAATGGTACAAAAAATTTAAAACCAATACAGTTTTGAATACTTTAAGGCTTTCGTCAAAATAGCTATTTTCGTTCAGCACCGACTAATTTGTGAGCTGGACTATGTTGAGATATCCGCTGAGTTTTTCTTGCAAAAAAAAATGTTGGTCTAGCAAAATTTTCCTTTACCCATACTGACTCGGCGACGTATCATGATCTATTCTGACAGCCATGCTTTCATTAAATCATTGAACTCTAGCAGTACCACCTCTAAAGGAGCTAGCTCAGAAATGCGGCACGTGCGTAGTCTGGGTCTGTGCTCACAGAGATATCGCCGGAAGCGACGTCGCGGATTAGCTGGCTAGAAAGCGAAACGAATTGCCATTGGCAAACGCAGCACTGAAGGCGGTTATCCCCCTATCATCCTCGAAAAGCCGACTGGGAACAGCTTTCATTGAGAATGTGAACACAAGATGGGCCGCAAAACCCACCTGCTGGATTGCAAAATATGTGTGGCCTAGGATCGATGTTACCAAGTCCAGGTCACTAATAAATATCGATCCATATTCCATCAGTTCAGTGGTCAGTATTATAACTGGGTATAGTCTGATGAGGTTAGACGGCATCATGATGGGTTTTCCAGAATGATTTTTGCCGCAGTTGTGGGGACGTAAAACAGGTGGAAATTGTAAAATACTACCTCTGCCGCTGTCCCGATCTTGCAAAAAATGCGACAACAAGTTTTCGGAAAATATTACTTTCAATGCTTGACAGATTTAGACTCTGTTAGTGTTCTCTTACAGGGGTTTAATTTTAGGGGAAGGCACACAATGGAGTGTAGAAGAGCTCCACAATGGATCAAGTGGTCGAAGTGTGCCTATTCGCAGCATTTGTGGAGCGGCGGGCACCGCTACCTAACCGAACCTAGCCTATGGTTTTAGATCAGGAAAATGTAAGAGTTATTCTTCTTCTATTTTCTAATCTCACTATCGATTACAGGGTGTCGTGTTAAAAAATCGCTGAAAATAAATTGAACTTTTTTTTTGCCCATACACCGCTTACATGCTGATATAAAAAATCAAATTTTCAATTTACACACCATTTATTCAACCACTATAGCGTTTTACTGTTTACACACATACATACATATGAATGTATTTATTTCTACCTTATTAACCTTTTACTACCCGTTTAAAAGCTCTGTGTACATATTAAAGCATTTCAACATAACTTTGCTGGAGGTCAAAGGTCGGCGCTTGTTTGTAGTTCAAATTTTTAGGAAAAGTTCATAAGCTGCTGTCACGCAAAGTGAGTTTTTGTTTTGACTTCAAAAAATATTATTTAACAAAGGGCCTGCTAACGGTTTTTGTTGTTGTGAAAAATATTTAGTAAAATAGGTAAAACCTTGCGCTGGCAAACAGAGGAGTAGCTTAGCAGCTTAGAAAACGTACGATATGAATAAAAAAAAGTAGTATGAATGAATGACGATGGTGGTAGCGTTATCGATATAGCTATCGATATCTGTGTCGATAATAGTCTATAACGAAATTGCGATGCTATACCCAGGTCCCTCTCATAGATTCCTATAACTACTTTACTCACCATTTTAGAGCCATCCGTGACATAACACTAGCTTTCTCATCCTTTTGAAATATCCATTTTAGCTACAAATTAATTGACTAAAATGATGGATTCGATATAAAATTAATAAAAAAAAAATTAAAACAAAAAGCATTTTAAAAAAATATAAGTTTGACTATATTTCGAAATATTTTGAAAGTTATAGCTTTTAACTTTTTCGGCATTCTTTGAATTTTATAAGTTTTCTCGCGATTGGTATATTTTCTTGGCATTTGCATCTTTTTTTTTTTGTAATAAACATTTTTTGTAGAAGTTATTAATAGTTTTTAAGATATTATTGACTTCTCAATCGCTTTAACATCGCTTTTTAGGTTAATATTGTTGTATATTCTATCAAAAAACGAAAAATGACACTGAAGATGGCACAACGCCGAAACCGGCTTATCTCCAAACTTGACAAGGAATGACGGAAATTCATTCCAAAACGAGTATACATACAGTAACTATTAAAAATCATTTGCCAAAAAAAAAAAAACAAAAAATGCAGCAGACCAAAGTTATTCACGTTTTCCTCTTGACGTTAAATATATTTGGAGCTCCGGAAAATCGTCATACTTACATATATATTTCCTACTGTTGTGAACCATAAAAATTCAATTCCACAAAAAAGGCTCGACCTTCAAAAAGATCAGCAATTTTGATTACAAAGATATTTAGTTTAAATTTAATTAAAAATACAGTTCTCAGAGTAAGTGAGCAGCCTACAATTTTTCTTCTAGTTCTTATTGTTTATTGGAACAGAATTGAAAACTGTTGGCAACTCTGTTGCTATTAGGGAAGCTAAGCGCCGATTTTCAGAATAATACTATTGGCGTTCAAAAATGTCGATTGTTCTGATACACTCAGCTACTAATCTATTTTTCCTCGTTGAAAATTTTTTGGATGTTCTCAACACAAAAAGCTTTCAATACAAATCTAATGATTGAGGAGGCATGACTCGAAAGAGCACTTGCGATATCTCTGCATAAATAATTTTTTGTGATCTACTGAATTGAATTATCGCTGAAAATGTTACATAGTATTTCCAGGCAAAATATTTGGATTCCCTAAAACTTCTACCACACCATTTGGTATTCTTTTTTTAATCCTGAATCGAATGTCTTTCGTTAAAACAATTTTTATTTTTTTTTTTGCAATATGTAATATGTAGCGCTTTTCTGCCATTCCTCTGCACACATTTTACCACACCAGACCAGACGAAAGAGCACAGTAAATTTATAATATGCAATTGCCAGTCTCAAGTGCTACTGCAGTCGCCGTCACACATACACTGACATATTTTACTTAGATACTATGTACATTTTAGCACAATACCCCCCACTTCTGGTTTACCTCATGTTGCGAGTCAACTTTTTTTTTATACTAACTACAACTTCACTTCAGCTATGTATCTCTCTCGGAACTTTCGTGAAAGATCTCACCATTTTTCCAGTTGTAATCGCCTATTTATTGCATTAGCACAACGCTATATACTAAAATATATGTACTATCGGAAATACTATGTACATAGCAGAGTATAGAGTGAAGCATTTGCATATTTTGCTATCTGCCTTTTACTAGCTGCAGGCTCTTTTCAACTTCATACTTCGCACTTCCGCCGCGCAACACCTTTCGCTTGGCATCCATACAAATTTCATTTATGTTCCATGTACGACGAGTATGTAGTATTTAGTTTAGTCCGCAGTTCGAGCCGATGCGCTTCGGCAGCGATAACCTTCCTCCAACTCTTCTCTCTACCGCTGGCCGCATTTTAATGCGCTTGCCACATTCGCAATTTCCTCTCGCTTTTACTCGTATTTCGTGCCACATAAACCAGGCATACACAAATGGGTTAAGGTTGCACGCGGCTTGGCTAGCTAGTTCGCTCACTGGCTGAGTGGCTGGCGGGCAGCTTGACTAGCCGGCTGTCTTCACTAACGTGCTGGATGGATAGATGGCTTGTTGGCTTGTTGGATTGTTGGTTGGCGGACTGGTTGTGTTGGCCGGTTTGGTAGCCCATTCTCTGAGGCAGCTCTCATTGTGGATTATATTAGGTGTTGTTGGTTGCCTGGCCAGCTTGGCCGACTGCCTCACTGACTGTGCCTGGCTAACACGAAGTCACACACACACACACACATATGCTTTCAATGTGTGTTCACATGTACTAAGTATACTGCAATATTTCAGCCGACATTTGCACTACACTTCGATTCGACTCCTTTTCTCCACGCGCCCCCCTTCTCGTGGCGGCTCATTTCCATTTCAACTATGTTTGTTTACTTTAGTTTGCTTTGGCGACCAAGTTAGTTACCTAGACACCAAGCGCAGCAGATCGTCCCAATAGTCCATCGCCGAGTTGTAGCGTTGGGGCATCTCGTTCATCCTAGGACCAGTGACCTGCTCAGTTTTTTCCGAAGCTGCGTGAATTTGTTATTTTTGGTGTGAACACATATGTGTGCATTTGTGTGGGTGTGCAGATATATCTTTCAGTGTATTCGTCTCTTGGTCATTTTTGTGCAAATATTGCATTTGTTGTTACCTTTGAGCGTGGGCGTGGGCGTGGGTGTAGGTGATTCGCAGACAATTTTTGGGTCATCCTTATAGCAATGAATAAATATTTATGCATTGTTGGCATTTTCTGTTATGCTAGTTTATTATTTTCGCCTTTTTTTGTAGATTCAGACTCACTGAAAGTCAATTTGGTGTTGAAGTAGATGTTGTTGGCGCTCAAAAAGGGTAGAACATTTATTATAGAAAAAATCGCACGTAATGTAATGTAATCCTGATTCCCGAGCATTTCAATGTCTACCGCACTGCATATTTCATTATATTCATTAATTTACAAAAAAAATCAATATGTCAATATCAGCGTAAAATCAATTAGTTTTTAAATTTTCTAATAATCATTTGTTCTCTACTTTGTGCTGGATCAAATTGTTACTGAAATCGAAAGAAGCTAGTGTAATTTGGGAGCATTATATGACTAAATATGCGCAGGATGTGCAGAGTTCAATTTTCCCAGAATTTAAACATTAATCTCTTCTTCTTATTGAGCACCTTCAACAGGTTTTCGGCGTCTACCCGTAGCTGCTAAGTTAAAAAATATTTTCAATGGAGCAGCGTCAGCCAAGCAAATGATATGTTTAGTTCATTTCATACTTTAGACAAGAAGTATTTAAATGTTTTATTGCATTATCATAAGTTATGGTCAAGCTCGAAGCCAAGGTTACCTTAGAAGTTTAGCTCTTTGGAGTGTGGTATATTCCAGATTTTAGGTAGAGATCATAGTAGTTCTTCCAAGTGTGAGAGTCTATAATTGGTACGTGGGCAATCTACAAAAAAACTCCAACCTACAAAATTACTGTACTTTTCTTCGGTTGCAAACCGCGACTCCTCCCATCCTTTTATTAACTCTGCGGTGAAACCCTTGCATGTTCCATAGAAAGGTTCTGAACCATCAGACGTTTGCGATACTGTTAGCCCTTTCGTTGCCTTCAAATCTCTCATGCCATGGAACCCATCACCACAGAAATTTTTATTATTCTATTTACTAAATACCGACAATTTTAATTTGCATCGATTCAAATAAGCTACCTAGTAAAAGAAAGTAAAATGGTAATGACACCAACGAAATATTTACTACTTTTTGAGAAGCAGATTTGATTTTATGCGGGTTTTAATTAATTTGGAAGAAACTTTTCAATCGGAAGAAAATCTCAGAGAAAAAAATTACGACATTAAAATAAAGATAATTTTGGATCTGTATCTTTTTAAAATAGATTTGACAACTTTATAATTTTTTTTTTTTAATTTGTATCTATTGCTCATGAAAAGTTAGCGAAATTTGAAGTAGCTAACCTCTAAAGAAACAAAAATTTATTTTGTATTAAAGAAGAGTTATTTCATCGGTTGTTTCTCAAAACATTACTAAAAATAATTTTAACAATTTCAGAAAACATCTCGTTAGATTTTGAGTTTGTTTGAATCGAATCGAACTCGAAATATGGCCAAAGCAAAAACTGATCCAATAGGGCTCCATTAATAGATCTAAAAATTGCATGTATATCAATAAATACACCCGTGTCTAGAGGCAGGCATATTTGCAACTGCTTTCAACTCCCATCACCCATCTCCGGCTTCCTGTTTCTATCGTTCCACCTCTTCGTTAGCAATATATGTATGTATGTACATACATCCATACATATCGTATGTATGTGAGTATGCTTCGATCGCTTTTATTGCCATTTTCACTTCCAGCGCAATTTGCAACAATCATTTTCTACTCCTGTCTGCACATCAAAGTGTGTGTGTGTGTGTGTATATTCTACGTGTGTCTGTTGTCGCAGCATCTCCTTTCATTTTCATTTTCATTGCGTCTTTGCTCTTGACATCATCAACAACATACTGTTACAGGTCCTGTACATGTGTCTGTGTGTCTACATACAAAACAAAACAAATACTACGGCAGTGCATCACTGACCCTCCCAAATGCTTCCCGTTTCCGCAAAATGCAATTGCAGCCATGCCATCGCCCCCCTCTACCGTTGTGCTTCTATCACTATACACACACACACACACAGACACACACAGTCTCACGCAGAGGCACAGCATGCCTTCCCTCGATTTGTGTTGAGCGCACTGCCTATTTTTCTTTTGCAATCTCTCAGTCCTCGCTCTCAATGCACTTATCGGCACTTCGACCGTGCGCTCTCATTCGCTCTCCCCGATTTTATAGGCTTTTTATGGCTTTTCTTGTATTTCTTCAGTGCAATTGAAAAAGCATGCAAGCTAGTGTGCAATTTCCATTCACCTGCACTCTACCGCCTCTCCACCACGCTCGTCCAACTCGGCTGCCAGTCGTTTTTGCTCACCTCTGCTACTTCAATTTACAACGGCTGAGTGCATTCTCATGTTTCCCATTTACCACAGCTACTCAGTTGTTGCACATTCACATTCTCAACGGCATCAGAAATTGCGCTGCACTCCGTCCACTCTGCTTCTGTCCTACCCCACCAAAATTTGCAAATATACTTTGGTGCGACTGGGTTTATGACGCAAAAGCCGCCCCATTGCAAGTTCCCTAACCTACGCTACATGATTTCTGTTGAGGCGGCAGCTGTTCAGTGAAACGAGACGTGAAGTGTGAGAATGTGCAATCGTGTTGGCAAGAACTGCAAAAAAAAAACAAAAACAAGAGGAAAACCAAAAATGGAAAAAGCAAAAGTTGAAAAATATTGTATAGGGTTGCAGGCAGTGAAATCAAGAACATAGCAAAGTATAGAGAAAAACACAAAAAGAAAAAAAAGATAGTGAATCGGCTTTGAATTGTTGTGGTCTGGCTGTGTGCAATAAATGTGCAATTGCATTTATGTGCCTGCAATTTCGCAGATACACGAATTTTCGTGGCTTGTCTCTCGCTGTTCAGAGACTGCATTGAATGATGTCTGCTTCCTCTTTTCACAAAGGCTTGTAATGTGTTTGTATTCTTTTTATTTTACAAATTTAATTCAATTTTTGTGTTTTTTTTTTGTGGCTAGCAATTTAATTTGGAATTAGCTGTGGATTTAGCTGAGAATTAAGCTGTGGGCTGTGCGCACAGAAGTTCGGTTGGTAAGGAAATGCTATATAGTAAAAATCAGTTTAAAAACCTACTTTGTGAAAATTAATATCTAATTTTTCGAGTACAGTGTAAATTTTAAGCTGAAAATTTTTGAAATGAGCTTAGAGTTATATACAAGCTGTAAGAGCCGTGCTTTGAACTGCAAAAATGTGTTAAAAATAAAATGAAGAACCGTAAATGGTATCTATTTTTTATAAACCGAGTATATTTAAATCGATATTTATCGGTACACAATTCTTTAAGAACTAAACTTTGAATGAGTACTATATCTATTCTTTCGGCTCGATGTCGTCTCTCTATACACTATACAAAAGCTTTGACGGGGGGAACAGCTGATCTGTAAATAAATCGTATATCGATTACCTACCATAATCCCAACAATCGATTTTCCCCTGTTTTTTTTTTTAATGTCACGGTACCTTTGTACCTCATATAGAACCGCTTTGGGTATCTCTCCCTTCTCTGATCCCTCATCGGACTGTAGGAAGCTTGACAAATTTCAATCTGAAGCTAAAATAGATGACGTGAGTTCAAATTGAAAGCACGGTGGGCTAATGATTGGCGTTCAGAATATACTTACGGAAACCCTGAAAACTTAAGTTGCTTCGTTCTATGAAGATGAGACACCCTGGAGTAGCCTATTCAGAGTTTTATTTGAAAAAAATGTGGCAAGTCTTTTTTATTGACCTATAATTTCATGTTGACTGTGAAAGATGCCAAATTTTTACGTGAATTTTTTTTCTTGATATTAAGAAGATTTTAGAATACTTTTGGAAAGTAAAAAGAACTCTATCAGAAAAAGAATTTCTAGCAATAACTAGAAAACTTTAACCGATTTCATTTCAGCTCTTCATTTCCGCACTCGCTCAATTAATATTTCTCTTCTCTTACAGTTACAAAGGCCTCAAGTAAGTTGCGAGAAAAAACTCCTCAAACGCGATTTGTGAGCATAAGAAGTTGCAGAGTATAAAAAGTCTACAAAATGTATGGTAACAAACAAGCAACATTAATCAAATGTGCAATTGAGTTCGATTTTTAATGAATTGTGGTAAAAAATTAAGTCGTGTGTGAAAAAAAATGAATAAAAAATAATTATAAAATGAAAGTGAAATAGATAAAACACTAATTTAAAAAATATGTAGAAAATATGTGAAAAGTAAAAAGCATAGAAAGTTATATAAATAACAATTAATAAATTTAACTATTATATTAAAATGTTTTAAATCATAAATTTTCAAAAAGTGCAATAAAAAGCTCTCTAGTGCAAAACCTTCTAACCAAAAGAAAGTAATCGATATAATAAAATTCTATGCATACCCCAAACAAGAATTTTTGAAAATCTTAGCAACGTTCACGACTGCAATCAATTTCAACGTGAAGACAGTGAATTAGCGCTGGAATAGAAGAAGCAAATGTAAGTAAAAACAAAAAATATGCGCAAAGCTAAGTTTTTGAGAAAGTCACAGTATATCCGTTTTATTTACATAGTGATGGTAAACCATCGACAGTAGATATCATTGAAAGTTGATGATCGATTTCTAATAACTTTCGATATATGTAGCAGTATCGATACCTACATACTTCAAACGTAATTGAAGTGTCATCGATGATTTGCGATCACTATTTTTCCAGAGCATAATATTTAGTTTTCTTTCGAAATTCCTGCTTTAAAAAATGGTTCGTTTTGAACAAATGTGTGATATTGTTCTGATAACTCGATTACCAAAAAATTTACGAACGAATTTTCAAGTTCAACAGATTTAAAATAGGGGTTTCTCATATTCATTTGCTCACTTTTATTAAAATATTTGATAGAGACATTGCAGGGAACTAAGTTATGAATCGTTCGCGGCACAAAATCACTTCCGATTAAAATTTGCAAAGTACGTATTTTTCGTTCATTTTCTTTTCTTCTTTTTCGAGTTATGTTTTTATTAAAATTAATCAACTCCAAAGATGTATAGCACAAAATAATCTACATAGCATAATAATGCATTCAAAAATAAATTCAAAAATTAAAGGGAAAGTTGGCCCATGAGGGGATCGAACCCGCGACCTTCGCGTTATTAGCACGACGCTCTAACCAACTGAGCTAATGGGCCGTGATTCCACTCGCAGCCAAGTGACTCACTTGAGCTGGTGGCAAACTCTTTTGATTGCAAAAATAGTAATATTCGTTAATTATTTAAAAATTAAATATTTTCAACTTCTATTAGTAATTAATTCACTTGCATTTTAGTACACACAAATTACATTTGAATTTTCATAAGTGAAAATACCTATACTGTGGCTAAATACGCACTCTGACACCAATATTGTAACAGCCCGGCTAGCTCAGTCGGTAGAGCATGAGACTCTTAATCTCAGGGTCGTGGGTTCGAGCCCCACGTTGGGCGCATACATTTTTTTTCTGAACGCATATATTTTTTTATATTTACGTAACTTTTTTTTTTTAATTAAAATTTTGTTTAACTTTACTCTAAATTTTTCACTACTGCCACTATGCCTTGGCCTCTTAATATCGCCTCGCTGTATACAATTTCTTTGCACAGAAAATTTTCTAACTAAATAGCAGTAGTTGCTTTTCAATTTCGCTTCAAATAATTTATTGTAGCTTTTTTCTTGCTTTTCTTCTCATATTGTCAAACTAGTCTGGCGACTTGTGCGCGGCACGTGGCTCGTGGCACGGAGCAAAAGCGTACACCCAAACACGTTCAATACGATTTACTTTGCCCAATCAGTGTCATTGCTGCCATTCGAAATCAGGTTAACAGGAAAAAACTTTTTAAGGAAATCCTACAGCACTGCTGGTTCGATGATAAGTGAAGGGGACTGTGTAAATGAAAAATTGTAGAGGATGTTAGAAGGCACAAGGAGCATAGGTTTGCAATAAAGATATTGGTTGGGTGGATCGTTGGCAGAGCACGTCGGCGATGGCGTAATTGGCAAATGAGGTAATTGCAATAAAATCCTAAAAGAAATAAATGTATGGCAACTGAAGTGAATTCGTGTAAATATATTGTAGTTTGCTTGAGTATTTTGTTTTTTTTTTTTGGTTTGGAATTAAATGCGAAATATGTATGCTCATAGCATTGCTACATCTTTAGACATGAAAATTGTTTGAAAATTTTTGGTGAACAATTCAAAAAAATTGAACACAAATGAACGAATATTAAAATAAAAGTTTCTAACTTTTCTTTAAAAAAAAGTATATTAAAAAATAATAAAACCGTTTGCATTAAATTAAAATAAAAATTTATTCTAGATTATTAAAATACGGTTTCTTCTTCTTCATTTTCAATAATTTCCCCATCATATTCTAATCCCCTTTCAGCTCCTATACATCAAACAAATATTGTATTACATTACAAACATTAGGGTGCATCACTCGCCTAACAATGAAGCGGTACTTTTTCTCTAGCGGAATTAAAAGACTAATTATATTTTAAATCAACACCCATTTCGTAAACAGATTAAGATTTACGATTTCAAATTACTCCTAAAAATGGCGGTTTTAATAAATAACATATCAAAAACTTACCTCACATCAGAAAACAGCCTAAACTTAAAGGGCCTTGTTGAAAATATATTTTAAAAAAATGTCAACGTAATTTTTTTTATGCTGTCTTTGACCGTTTGTGAAAGATTTCTTAAAAAAAAACTGGAATAACTCAGCCAAAACTTGACCAATTCTGTTTCCAAATATTTTTCAAATGAACCGATTCATGTTTTATTTTTTTCGGAAATCTCCATATACCGTTGGAATATTTTTTAGATATTTTTTCTAGATCTTTAATCTTAAACCGTTTTGACATCTCAGGCGATTTTTTTGAAAAAAGTGAAAAAAAAAATTATTTATAAAAATATAAATTTCACGTAAATCTTTATAATTTTACAAAATATTTTGGTGATAGTATTAAAACATAATAAATTTTATAATTCCGGTGGAAAAACGGCAAATTTTTTTATTTATGAAACACCCTAATGTACATAAAAATTTCTTCTATTTTTTTTTTGTTTTTCTTACGCACTGTGTTTCGCTCTTCGCGTTTTCTCTCTCCATATATCACAGTCCAGCTCACTTCTCATACAATATATTGGTATGTGCGTTTATCTCAATGCCACTGCTATGGGGTTAATGGTGTCACTGTTGGTTACATCAAAAAGGTGGCGCCGCATTCCAAATGGAGACTAGCTATTCGAAAATATCTATTCGCATCGTGACACTCAGACGTTGTCAAATTCAATTCTCTAATCGAATATCGCTTTTGTTTCAAATGCCAGGGCGTTAGACAATGTCCAAGGCATTGACGTGTCTTAGTTTAATAAGTGCATATATTTTTATCGATAACAATAGTATGGTTGTTTTTGAATGTGAATATGTATGAACTTATGTTGAGTTCAAAAGTTGTGACAAAATTTTATTTCCTTCATTGCCGTTCGTGGCAATATTAATAAAAGGGGTCACGTGAGCCCTTTGCAACGGTTTGTTTATCATGTAAATACTTCGTAATAAAAGCACTGCGTTAAAAGTAAAAATCGGGGAGAAATTCCCTTTTTTTTAGATTAGGTTAGGTTGGGGGGGATTTTGGTTCCAAAAAGTTTCTAAAATAGGTGCAAAAACAGCGTCTGAAATAGGATGATTCTCCATCGGAGGTAGTGCTACAGAGTCTGAACTTAGAACTGTTCCAATTAAATTTACTATGTTTTTTGTAGAAAATGTAAGAAATATGAAAATCAGCTGACGCTCAACACACGCGCAAGATGAGAGTTGGCGAACTTTCAGCGTCCCCCGTGAATTTTGTTGTTGGACATTCGACTGCACCGGATATCGCCTTGATTGTAAACATTCAAAGTTGTCAAAATGAACCTTTCACGTAAATCGAGCTTTTTAGGTAGCATAGCCTTTGTAGCCTTTCGCTCTTCTTCAATATCATTTAATTTTGTTTACAACTAATCACTTAAAAAATGGAAAATGAAAGTAATCTTACAAAGTATCAAATCTACTTGAGTGAATTGCTTGAGTCATAAAAACTCAAAAAAATAAGTGCACTGATAAAGAATACAATCGGAAGAGATAGGTTAGAAAAACTAAAAAACAAAAAGGACAGAGCTAAGCGAAATCCACTTTTAATAATATAAAGAAAGAAACGGCTTTTAAATATTAAAAAAAAAAACAGGCTAGAAAAGCAATTGGAGCGCACAAAAGTAACTACGAAGTATCAAAGAGAAAAGCCAAACTGAATAGGCAACATTTCATAATATGCAGAACAGCAAGAACATAAAAAATAACAATGGAAACAAAATTTGCAAAAATAACAGACTAGCAAAATATTTGTGACAATAACCGCAGACGATACTCGTAGACACCACCGCATCACAAAATTGGCGACAACAAGAATGTTAAGATGATGGTAACGAAGAAAGAAATACAAGTATTATGACTGGCGAGCAAACAAATTTTAAACCTGCTTTTGTTGAGCAGTGAATATGATGACATATGTATTGTATGTTTGGCTGTAAGTATGTAAATTGATTTCTGCAAATGACAACCTACCCCAAGAATGGAAGACGACTCACCGTCACACAAAGATGGGGATTGATTGCACAAACTTGAAGCCTGCACAAATAGCATACCAGTGTAAACTTTTCGTATGTGGTTTTCTGAGAGAAAAAAGTAGGAAAAGTATGTGAAAAATTTTCAGATAGTGATATTTCATATAATGCTGAGTTAAATGAGGGGTGTTACGGGTGAAAACTTAGAGGCGAGGAGAGGTAATCTTGGCAATGCTGGATAATTGCAGCTAACTGAAATTGGAATATTTTTCAAATGAAAATATATTTTTAAAATGATTCGTTTGATAGCAATTTTCAACATTTCCGTTAACTTATTAGTTGAATTAAATTAACTCTTTTAAATAGGGGGCAATCCTATTCGAAAATATTTTCCAAATTAGGCTTTCGTCGTTAGGCAACCAATGTATGGGCATTTGTGTTAACTTTCTCACTTTATTAATTAATCCTCTTAAATAGGTGGCAGCCCTATTAAAAAATATTTGACACCCATATAAAAGATTTTTGCTAACCCACCGATCCTTTTCGGCGTGAAAACTATGATTGAGTTATCTACAAAGTGGCATAGGAAATTTTAGAAAAAAGGCATTTATTTTTTAATTAAAGTTTAGAGAAATTACCGCCATCTCAATTTTTACATACAGTTGCTCGCAAAAGTATTTTGGTTTGAGTTTTTTTTTTTTTCATTGTAAACTTTTGCGTTGATTTTTTATAAAAATAAAGTTAATTTTATAACGGAAATCACACAAATCAATGTTTCACATTTTTATAAAAAAAATGTATAAATATTCAACAAATTTACATCTAAGTTTCAAACTTTTTAATCGGAACTTTAAGAAATTTTTTGAGCATGCAATTTTGTAGCCCATTCAATTCTAAAATAATAAAGTGTAAGTTGATTATTAATAACTTTTTTACTAATTAGATGAAAGTTTGGGGCCATATTGAGTTGTATGGTTTTTGTTATGAAATGAATTTTATTTTTATAAAAAGCTCAAATCATAATAGTTTTGCGAGTAACTGTATGTAAAAAGTGAGCTAACGGTAATTTCTCAATATTTTATTTCAAAAAATTGTTTTATTATTATTTTTCATCCGACATGGAATTAATTAATTTAATTGAATATTTCTTCTTTTTTTTTACTTGCGCTGTATTACCATTTCATCATATTAAAATGGCAGACAAAATTACTATCTTTACTTGCTTTCGCTGAATTGGCGCATTTGTCTGCAATTTGACATCTGGCCCATTAGCTCAGTTGGTTAGAGCGTCGTGCTAATAACGCGAAGGTCGCGGGTTCGATCCCCTCATGGGCCAACTACACTTTTTTTTTCAATTTCATTTTTATATGAATTAATTTATATGTAACACCTCAGGAATCTAGAATATTCAAAATACACATATCAGAAAATTTACCTACGCCACTCTATTTGACATTATCTGCCCGACCTACTTGATAAGACATTTCCGTTGTTTTGGAATTTATAATAGCCAACCGCTAACATGTTGTGGCACATCTGCTATAAATTTTTATGAAAATATTTTCAAAAGTTCTATAATTTCAACGATATTGTGGAACTTGATTACCACATTTGGGAATCACAATGTTTCTGACCATTTTGCTTTATTTGAGGTTGATAAAGATAGGGTAGCACCGCAGTTGTTAGAATGAAAAGAATTTTTTGGGGGCGTTTCCCTTTTTGAGATTTTGGTCGCAAATTGGTTTTCTATAAAAAGAACTTCTTTGATTTATAAAAACAAAATATACATATGTATGTAAAACTGCGTGCTTGATGTGAAGACCCCTATTATAAAAAGGCAGGGAAACCCGAAAACTTTCGATACCATTGAAAAACAATAAATGTTTGCTAATTTAGTAACGCTTGTATTCTAAAACCGAAGTAGCCACATACAAAAGTTGAATATGTTATTGTTGCTATTTATTATAGGTGCATATGTATGTATGTACATATGTATTTTTATTTCACGCTGATTAAGCAGTTCTGCGTTTAGTTATTCTTTATTAAAAAATCAATTCAAAGCCAACAATTCTACGGCATTCGTTTCCGTACATTTTGTTTTTGTTTCATTTTGATTTTTTTTTTTTGTACATTAGGGTGCATCACTCCCGCACAAAAACAACAATCTGTACTGTTTTTTCATCGGAATTATAAAATTTATTTTTTTTAAATCTCGACCACAATGTTTCGGAAAAACATTAAGATTTACGTGAACTGGACCGATTTAAAAAGGGTAATCTTTCGAATTATAACCCATAAGTACAAATCGGCTATGTTTTGGCTAAGTTATTTCAGTTTTTAAGCTTCCAAACAATGTCGAAGTCAGTATTAAAAATCGTAGGATTATGATTACGCAATTTTTTAAAGGAAATATATATATAAAAATTATTTAAGCTTAAGCTAGTTTATCATCTGAGGTGATTTTAAATTCAAAATATTTTTTTAAAATATTTTTATTTATAAGAAATTAAAATTTTCCGTGCTCTTTTCAAATCGGTTCAGCTCCCGTATTTTTTAATATTTACTCGAAATATTTTGGTGACATTTTTAAAATATAATAAATTTTGTAATTCCGTTGGGCAAATCGCAACTTTTCTTAGTGGAACACCCTAATGTACTACTTGTCTATTAAAATACATATACTATGCTCATATGTATGTATCGAGGAGTGCTTAGTGTGTGTGAATCTATTTGAATTGATTGGATTTGCATTAATCAGTTTGAATTAGTAGTGGTTCACGCTTTTGTATTAATTGCTCTTGTTGTGAATTTGTTGATTATTCGAGCGAGGCGAATGACTGAACTTAACCTACTGGAAAATAAAACAACAAAGTATTTTTTTAAATAAAAATTAAAAAATATTAAAAAAAAAATAATGAAACTCCCGGTTTCTTCTATAGTTAGCTGTACACTTCCATATGTGAATAAGTTTTTGCAATTTTTCCGTGCAAATAATCAACGTTGTTTCACTTAAGTTTATCAAACAAATTCAGTTGATTATTGTGCTATACAAGACATCAATTCAATATGAGATTTTGGTTGAATTCGAACTTTTCAAAAATCGCTGCCGTTTATTTGTCGCTACCAAAGGAACCTTTATTTTAAATATTGAATGAAATTACGCTTGATTTATTGCAAGATTTGTAGTTGCTTTCTTATTCTCTTTGCCTACCCCAAGAGGATCTCTAGCGCCTATGGCCAGTGTAATGTGAAAACTTCGGCAAAATATTGTCAACTGGCCCTGTGGCGCAATGGATAACGCGTCTGACTACGGATCAGAAGATTCCAGGTTCGACTCCTGGCAGGGTCGCGTATGGCGCACGTCACTTTTTGATATCATTTTTTCTGCAACAAAATAATCTTAACATATGTATTCATCGAGATCTCCATCTCCTATATGTGTTGTGTTCTTATATTTCGCAAAATTATTTCAACGAATTGTTGTTGGTGAATATTAAGCAAAAAATGTATCAAGAATAAATTGTTAAAAAATATTTACAAAAAAAATAAATTATAAAAACATTCAGAATGCTGAACATTTTTTTAATTATACTTAGTTCCGATTTCTTTTACGGTAGGGATGGTTCCTTTGAGCTCGCCGGTTCTCTCAAAAAACAATTTGCAGTTCATGCAAGCTAGCCTCAACCTTAACAAGATCGTATAAAAATATTTATTCAATACTCTCATTATCTGAGGGAATACATACAAAATTCATAATCGCGCAAATTGCAAAATAAAAAACTTTTGTTGCAGTATTTAAATATTTGATAAATAAAAGTATGGTGAATAAAACTTTGCAATGATGAAGAATTCTGGGGCTATTCAATTTCTGATGACGACAGCTACAATATATTGAAAGTGAACTCGATGAATCTAATAAGGAAGATGATCATCTGCACATTCCCGTTAGAGGAATTAATGGTGAATTGATACTAAAAGTGAGGGTATTTGGTTCCAGGACATACAGCGGGAATGCCCACATTTCATTTTTAAATGAAAAAATGTATTGATGATCTGGCAAATACTTGCAAAATTTTATTAAAGCCAAACAGGTTAAAAACTGACAAGCGAATTCTCACCACAGCATGTGCTTAATACGTCACTCCCTCAATTAAGGGTTAATCGCCGCCTTTACCTCGAGTTCTTTTCATTATACTATACGCAACTATAAAACGCGCATTTGCCGCATTGATGATACAAGCCTCCGTGGCGCAATTGGCTAGCGCGTTCGGCTGTTAACCGAAAGGTTGGTGGTTCGAGCCCACCCGGGGGCGCACAAACTTTTAAAATTTTTTTTCTTTTTTTAAATTTTTTTTATACATATAATATGGTAAAGTTTTTCCCACTGTTTTTTTTTTTTTCAAAAAAACGTAACTACCGGTGAAAAACATTATCAAAAAAATTGTAAATAATATGAAAAAATGAATGTGCTAATACTTTTTTTCCGGTACTGTAATGCTTAAACATTTCCATTAAAATTCCTTAAAATATTTACTGGTTTTTACTGCATGCAATTTTTAAATTTTTAATTTTTTTTATGTTTAAATTCTTTCAAATTTAAAAAATACACAGCTGCTACTTTTCTCCTCTCAAAATCTCAACTGGGTCGTGAACATAAAATTTAATCGAAAATTAATGCATTTTCTCTGTTAATTTCAAAAAGTGCATTGAACCCGCAGCAGCGCGTTGAGTGCACGAAAAAAATATAAATTTGTACATAATTAATATATATAAAATTATTATTTGCTTCGCAATTCATCAAATGACAACAGCGACAAGTCGCCACGCAGTCATTTTAAACGATAGTCAATGAGCGAAAAGTTAATTATTTTTCCCCCAATTTTGTATGCTCGTACAGTTCGCTTGCAGTTATTTTTATTGTTGTTGTTAAATTCCATTGCACGCAAACACGAATAATTTAATTATCCTAAAAAAATGCATTTATCTTATTTTCGTTCTCGTATGGCAACAGACAACAGACAACAGACGACAGACGCGACACGTCACTCCCACATTGAGTGTGGCGTAAAGTCGCGCCTTCATTGCTGACGATGACAATTTATTCGCTTTGCTGTTGCTTGCGGCGACGTTTTTGTTGTCAATTAGGTTGTTGGTGTTGTTGTTGTTGATTTTTTGACTCTTTCTCAGCTCATTGGTCATTTCATTAATTGAGCGACTAATTAAGTGTCAAGTTGAATGAGTCGGCTGCATGTAAGGTAACGGATTGCTAAATTTGCCGTACGTCTGAGCGGTGGTTAATTTGTTCACTGTTGCAGCAATTCAAGAAATCTTTTTAGTAATTACTATTAAAAATATGTTTAATTATGATTAAAAAAATAAATAAGTAAATAAAAAAGTTACGTTAACTTTGAAATTTTTCCTCTCTTTTAGCACCCTATTGGATTGAAACTAATTTGTGAGTAAATATTATACAAAGATTTTGAAAATGCTGTATGAAGTTTTTTTTTAATATTTTATAAGAAATATCGAATGGGGTAAATTTTTTTTGTTAGATTAAATTTAAAAACATTAAAAAAAATTTTCAAAAATTCAGCAAATCCTTGGAAAATCATAAAATCTTCATTCATCGCAATAAAACCAAAAAAAATTGTTAGAAACAAAATTATTTTAAACATAAAAATTCCGTTTGATTGAGGGGCCCTGGTAGAACCAAACTTTCAAAAAAAAAAGTGTAAAAAATCAAAATGAGTTTTTAGCCATAAAATCAAATAGTTAGAAACAAAATTATTTTAAATATAAAAATTCCGTTTGAGTAAGGTGCCCTGGTAGAACCAAAATTTCAAAAAAAAGTGTAAAAAACCAAAATGAATTTTTAGCTATAAAACCAAATACCCAAAAGTTTTGCAAAAATTCGAATTAAAAAGTTTAAAATTTTGTTGAGTTTTTATAATATTTAAATTTGAAATTCTGATTTATACGTATAAGTATTTTGTTCCATTACGAACTATAGTTTTTAAAAAATTTACTCAAAAAAATTTAGCATGAAACACATTGCGAATATTACTAAAAAAAAAAACAGGATGTGGTTAATTGTTTAGGTCCCGTATACATATGTATGTATCTGTTCAGTCTATTATTGCTAAACAAAAGTTTTCCACAAATCGAAAGAAATAAATGTAATCCCGATTTCTTCCAAAAAAAAGTCAATAGCTTTAGCTTCCGAAATATTTCGAATTTCAAAAATTCATCTAACATATATTTTTTCAAGCTGTGAATCACTTCACAAATTTTTACTTAGTTGTCATTCTTGAAATAATACCATTAATTTCCACAGATCAAGCAATGTAAAAATTTGATAATTTTTATTTGTTATTTAGTGAATAAAATTGTTGATCGATATTTTGTGATTTTTATTTTTTCATTAAAAAATAATCATTATGTAGTGATTTAAATTTTCCGATCATATTTGATGGATAACGATTATCCATTTGATTTGAGGTTTCATAAATCATCGATAAAATTTGATCGAAAAAATTAAAAAATAATAATTAAATCATATCTTTTCATGTTACGGCTCCCGATTTTAATGAGCGGTAAAAACACTTAACACTTAGTAATTACATTATTTAGAAGGAAATTTTACTTTTATATTTTTTTCAATATTTCCACTCATTTGTCTTGATGTTCATCATACGCCCTCTATTCTCATATGGGTTTCATTCTTTAGCTCCCAACCGACATAACACAAGTCGTGCTGTTCGCAATAAGAAACAGAAGAAAGCCACGCTAACCCGCCAAGTAAACACTGACACAGAAATTTCTCAAATTTTTCTTCACTTTTTTGTGTTTGTAGTTATTTCATTTTTTCAAGCAACATATCACGTTATTTTTTCTGCTCTTAACGTAAACTCCAATGCCTTGCCCAAAACGCCAACTCCGAATTGCTTTATGTGTGGAGGATAGGTGCGCGTATAGAAACAAAAACAAATAGTGTCTGCAAGGACAATGACATACCCATCTAGACACACACACACCGTATATTTTTCGAATATTTGGTCGCGAGACGGACAGCTGTGTTGTGTTGCGCGAGACGCGTCCTTGCCGCTATTAAATGGAGAGCTAAATACGAGCCGAAAATTCAAAAACAAAACAGAAACTGCGAAATTACGGTATTATTGTTGTTGCTGTTATAATTTATTCATAAGCTCAAGTCATGGTGTCTGGCGTTTGCTTTGGTTTTTTGGCCACAATCCCAAATGCATGCCGTGCAAATATGAGTAGAAATACAAAAACAAATATTATCTTCAAACATGTTTGTATATTTGTTTAGCTTCACATTTGTCTACCTCTCTGTTTTGTCCTTTTTCGTCTGCCACCCAGCCAGCCAGCCAGCCAGCCAGCCAGCGAATTTAGCACCCTACATGCCCTTGTCCTTCCTACCATTGGATTTTTGGCTGTCTACGGTAATTTGTTGAAGTCAAAAGAACTGTGTGTAAATATTTCCCACACATGTGGGCGACCTTTTATCGATCCAAAAACTGGGATTCCACTACAAAGGCGCAAGAAATAATAATAAACAAAAACAAAACAAAACTTCGATGTGCTGCCAGTCACGATTGCCCTTCTTTGAGGAAATGGGTATTTTTACTACAATGTTCGTAAATTATTAAAGACGTATTACTTTTGAAATATTTAATCAAGAGCAGTTCCATAGGAAAAGGAAATAGTGGATCACAGATTCTTCTTAGAGTTTGTAGTTTTCTTGTACTTTTTTTATTTTGAAAGATATTCGCGATTGAAAATTTTAAAAATGAAAACTATTTATCCTACAAGAGAAAATTTTTTAGATAATGTTAAAAAAATATATATTTTTTTGACTATAAGACAATATAAATTTTTGAGCTCAAGGCCAGTGTAAGGAAAAGTATTTTGGAAAAGACAAAAACAGTCAGGAGTGGTAGAAATGATATCCTGTTTTCGAAAATACTTTTCCTTATACTAGCCTTGAGCTCAAAAATTAATATAGTCGTTTAATAAAAACAGGCCAAAAAATATTGTATTAATTTTTTTTGATTATTAAAAAATAAATTAAACCTTTTTTTAAATTAACTTTAATTAAAAAAAAAAATTAATGATTTTTTTATGTATTTTTGCCAAAAAAAAAAATATTTTTTTATAAATTTTTAACGTACCTTAATATATAGCTAAATTTTGACAGAGCTGGTTTGTTTGAGTAATTTTTGAAATAAAAAAGTTCGAGTTAAAATAAAGTTTCTTCAACGGGATCACCACGGGCTGGCCAGAAAGGATTCGACAACGGCCTAAATGAGATTTGAACCATTTTTTGACCTTAGCTGGTAATTCTCCAAAGAAATAATTACTGAATGGCTGGTCAGGCTTTTCGGTTATTCTTTCAGTAGAAGGGGCGTCGAATGGCTTGGTAGGTCTGATATCAGGCACAAAATGGCGGCTATATGTACATACATACATAGGTATATTGAGAATAAGAGATATCGGAGCATATATTTCATATACGTCCAATCTTCGCGAGACAGAGATTGAGGTACAGGAACTTGTACATCATCGATACCTGAATATAATCAAACAAATAGCTCTTAGGCAAATGGAAGCCAACGTTGGATAATCGCAGAAGAGCCTAGCTCAATTAAACAAAACAGATGCAAAAGCCAGCATAGCTTAAAAAACATACGCGATTTAGAAGCTTAAAATATTCTACCCTATTCCTATCCTATTCCATTTATATTTAATAATTTCGCCGAATTGTTTTATTGCTTAACTTTATAAGGGAAATTCTGTTTCCTCCATTCATTTACAACTCTGCCAGCTTTTGTTGTAATTGGTGTAGTTGTAAAATAATTATGAGAATCTTGCGGTGATTTCACATACAAGTGTTATTTTTCTCTGCTTCGTGAACTAAAAGAGATTTGAGAAACGCTGAAAGCAACTTTGTGAATGAGATCAAAGAAAACGTAGTAGGAGGGAAGGAGGGCAGACTGCATTCATTGTCGTAAGATGCACCGACGTTTAAACTGTCGCAATGACATCAAACAAAACATGAAAAGCCAAATTAAAAAAAGAAATTTCAATTGAGGTGTGAAAGAGTAATGAGTTAAGTGGAAATATTGAAAACACAGAAAAATATAAAAGAAATAAACTCACTTTAGAAATGATGAAAAAGTATGAGGGTGAGTTTAAACAACGAAAGGGGCAGCACATACTTAAATACTTAGAGAGGATTTTGACTGATTTGTCTGTACGGAAAGTAGGCAGAGGGTAGTGAAGATACAAGGACGTAAATAGGTGCATAGGTAGGAGAGATGTGTCAGCAGGGTGCCGTATGTAAAATTTGTGGGAAATATGACAAAACTTAGGAAGTAAGGAATAAAGAAGATTGTGTGCAGAATTAATTCAACAGCTTTTGTGTTGTAGGTTAGGTTAGGCTGGCTTCGTTGTTAGCGCTACCAGAGCTTTGCCGAACTATCACAAACTTCTTTGCTCTTTTCGGGCCGTAACACTACTAACCTGAGTGGTAAACTAGGAAGCGTTGGACACTCCAGATTATGTGTTCAATGGTTTCATCCTGCAGTTTGTGTTTTTCTTGAGGATGTGCGCCTCCAGAAGGCAGTGCCACGTCAGCAGCACAATCGAATCCATTATGTACGAAACTGATGAGGATGGGCTTCATATTACTGTGAGACCAGTTTAGCCACGGTCTTATTGGACCCCAGACATGGTGGGAGCTTCATTGCGCTTCTTGGAGGTAGGACACTGACTAGCAGTTAAAATTTCTATCTGAAAAAGCCGTCGGCGCGGACGCAATGTATAATGATAGAAGTGGCTTGTGATTAAATCACCCTGTATACCTTAATGCACATTATCAGCCGCGCAGACAACAAAGCTCCAAAAGATGTTGAGCAAATCAAAACTCGCAACTAAGCGCGAAGAAAATGTAAATGCAAAGCCAACATACAAGTCCACAAACAAATAGCAGCAACAGAAACACTAAAATTGCATGCGAGGCGTGTAGTAAAGCGAAAAATAACATTAATAAAACAACAACAACAAAAACAACCACAAATCCGAAGAGTAAGCACCCGGCAACGGACGGTGGACGGCGGACGGCGGACGGCTGACGACTTGACTACAACAGCACGAACAACGCCAACAACCACGACAGCAGCGGCGACGGACAAGTTGAATGACATAAAACAACAATTGACCTTCAACTCTGCGACTGAACCTTTAGTGGGGGAAGACATGAGCAAAAAAAAATAAATTGAATAAAAAGACAAAATGTGAAAAGCTAAAAAGCTAAAAAGCAACAACACGCGATGAAACAAGCAACTGCATACAAATTTCAAGCAAAGCAACAGCATTGCACAGCCCCACGGCAAAAGCTGCGCGCGGAAGGCGTAATGTAAGACAGCATACTACATATGCACATACAGACAGACAAATATAAGAGGAAGAAGACGAGTTGACAGCGCGACGCAAAGTGAAAAACGAATAAAATGAAAAGTGTACAAATTTTTTTCGCCAGTTAATTTTGTTTTTGCTCGTCGTCGCTACTACTATTTATTTGCTGCATCCCAACATTCAATGCTCTTGGTACCCACTTGGCATGGCACAACAACAATTTAAGCGTTTTATGTAGCGGTGTACTTAGTATGCAGGGAAGGGCCGAAAGAGTGATAAGGGGTCTAAGGCAGATGAGCGTGCACAGCCAAACAGGTCGGACCGACCCATGGGCTTGTTGGGAAACGGAGTCGATATACATACATATGTACGTATGTACATATGTAGTATGTACAAAATGTGTATGTGTATGTACATACATACATATGCATGTCGGTATGTACGGTATGTAAGTAGGTAGGTAGGCAGGTATTTATGTAAGCGACTGTGGGTCTGCATTTTCATACCGAATTTGCAAAAGTCGCGTGAACATTTTTGCATCGTCTGCTGCATTTTCATTCTCTGGTTTTATTTGTTTATTCACAATTTTCTTATACATATTTCCTTCCATTACTGCTCTGTTGTGTCGTTATTCGTGAACTATGAATAAGAGAAAAATATGCGCGAAAAGCGGATATTAAAATACAGGGCTGCATTTTCAAGCACTATATGTACATATGTAGATATCTCCAAAAATCAGGGTGGTCATTTTTTTTTGTATAGCAAAGTACAAATTTTGGATGCGGTAGGGAAAATTCCATTTACAATTTCTGTGTTTTTATTCTACAAGCTAAGATGCTTACATTTAAAACATTGCAAACAAATGTAATAATAACTTTTTGATGGAGTCACTTCGACGTTTTCGATCTAAGAACCCACCAGGGTCTACAGCGTCTGTTCCCCAATAGGTGCTGTCACGAGCGGGCGTAAAAATGTGCCCCAGTTTTTGGTTGGCAACATAAAAAATATAACAAATGAAAAATTTCAAAAATCCTCGGATGAGATCTCCATTTTTCGATGACGACCACAGGCAACATATTGGGGACTATGATATGAGGGCATGCACCATGCACATAGGATGTAGCGACGTCTACTACAGCTGATATGTAAAGGAGCCAAGTTCTGCGTTGCATTTGAGGGGGGAGAGAGACTTCGCCGCTGTCGTTCACTCCGGAAGTCGAACGTCTCGCTACGTTCCGCATCATCTGATTAGTTTGTACCTACAATTCGACGGAAAAGAAGGACGATGTAATCAAAAATCACTTTACGTGGCTGTCTTCAGAGCGAAAAACGCAAAAGTCTAAATATACAAGAAAAGATCGACGTCGGGAAATTACAAACGCAACAGATAGCTACTAACTTCGCTACTCGACTCTCACACCTGCTCTCTAAAACCACTTCGTAGCATATCCAAAATTCCGGAGCATTGGAAGAACCAGGCGGTGAAGAACTGAGTGCCCAAAATTGCGATAATTTTCAGTTTCCGTTTACTTGGTGATGTTGCTTGTTCCGGAGATAACTGTTAAAGAAAAAGGGGTGTTAAACACTTAAATCTTAGACCGCGAGCTTATCAGTCGTCCTTCGTATTCGTTTGAGATCTTAAAGCCACAAGAAGTTAAAGCTAAATTACGGCATAGTATTTTCGAAATAACCTCAATAAGCGATCTATTGCCGTACTCTACGGACCGCTACGCTATCAGAAAGATCAAAGACAGCAGATCGACAGAAGAATTATCACCAAACATTTTTTGTTTGTATTATACTCTCTCTCTGTCTCATTTCACCCTCTCGCCCCCTGGGTTTTTAATCAGTATTTAATGTTACTAATTTCAAACTCTCAAAGCGACTTACTTTCTTTCAAAATTTCGATTCCTGAGCATATGTATGTATGTATGTATGTACATACATATGTATGTGCATGCACATCTCCTAACAATGCAAAAATCAAACCCGTTTTCAGTGCAACCCTCAAATGCATCTTTCCTTGTATTAATATACATAGTATGTATAAAGTTGATATGCACTTGGTGGGACCTGCCTCAATGCACCATTTATTGGGGTACTTTACACACACACACTTGCAGTTATATAACGCAACAACATTTACGTTGCACATTTGCATTCTTCGCAACAAGACTATGTACAATGTATGTATGTATGTACATATTTATTGTTGTACTCGAAAAATTTATTGTGTGGTTCTAAAAACGAAATTGCGTTCACCCTTAGATGTTTAAATACTTAGATATATATACATACATATATGCAATTGAATCGGTATATCCATATATTTGGGGAGTGTAATAATTCTCGTTTGAAAACAAATTATCATGTTTCAATTACAAAAGAAAGGAGAAAAACATGCTACTACATCATTCATAAAATAAGCTGGTTTTCGAAATAAACAGGATTTTTGGAATTTGAGGAAAAAACATATTTTTTGATTAAAGATTTTGTAACAAGGCTTCTCTCTCACTCTAATTTTATTGGCTAAGCTCCGACCTTGCTCCTACAAAACACATATCTTCATAGTTTTGAGGCAAATTTTTAAATAGCAGTAGTTGAAATTTACCTAAAAGTTAAAGAAATTAGTTGAAGTGAAAAAGCCGAACATATTTGTGAAACAGTGTGACATGGGGGAGGGGGGGAGGTCTAAAATGATCAAAAATCGCGTTGCGTAATATGTGCACGACCCTTTAGCTACAGAGTAAAAGTAAAACTAGGGAGTTTTGAACAGTCTTCCATCTTTTTACTCATGCATGAAATAGTAAATAGGTAGCAGATAAGTTTTGGAGAACAAAGTTCACAATGACTGCCTTTTTTGATCATCGTAGCACAAATCTTCCATTGCTTAGCTAAATACATACAGGTTTTTTTAGGAACATGCACACATATGTACATAGGACATATGTATGTAAGTGTGTATGTACAGTGTGTAAGTACATATATAGGAGATACATATGTCGTTGAAGATCGAGAATAGTTTAGAACATAAAACAATGGCCCCACACCACCTCACATATGTATGTACATACATAAGTATGTAAGTACATAGATACTTCCAGCAGCGCGATCAACGAGTACAATATATAGTCAATTCTCTAGAACGTGTAACCACTGTAAGTATGTACATATGTACGTATGTATGTACTTGAACCAACAACACTCGTAAAATAAAAGAACTTTCCACATCTTCCAAACACTCGCACCAATTTGCCCGCTCGTCCTTAGTCCACGAGTGTTCCGCTAGTAAACTTTGTATCTCAACTCACCTCAACATTTTTGTTTTTTATTTACACACCGGCATTTTCTTCTTTGTAATTCAAATTTTCCAGCATTTTTTTTCTTTTTATTTCATTTATTTTGTATAATCTCTACACATCAGCATTTTTCTAACACTGCTTTCATCACATTTGTCTCCATCATTTCGCTGGTTCGACTCGTTGCTTATTTGCCTGATTTTGTTGCTTTAAAAATAGCCGGCACTAAGCTTTGCTGCGCATTGAAACTGGTTTTATTTCCCTTCTGCGTGGTTCAGCAACTCTTTCACGGTCTTCTATTGTACTTAAGTATAAAATAACTCGTTCGAATTTTTTTCTTTCTGCTATTGTCTTCGCTGCTGTTGCTTCTGCTATTCGTGCTTTTCGTTGTCGTTAACGTCGTCGTCGTCGTTGTCGTTACACTCGAACCTCCCAACACTGCGTATGTTTGTTTTGCGGATATAAGCTCTGTTTAATCTTTGGCAACATATTGCCTTATAGGTAAACATGGCGATTTGTTGTTGTAGTTGTTGGCAATATTGTGGTTTTTGTGTTTTTGTTTTTGTGTTTTTTTTTGTGTATTGCTGCTGACTTTGTAACATACTTTTTCCAACCGAGCACCACTTGTTTTGCTGCCATTTCAGTTTTTAACTACAACTTTTCATTTTGTTTGCTCTCCTTCTTGTTCAGCTCCAACTGGTTTCAGTGGATTTGGCTATTGCTATGGTTCTATGAGTCTCTAAATGGCGTTACGCTTCGTTTCTTTCGTTTGTTAGTTCTAAGCATGATTTCCTATTCTTGTTGGCTTTGTTCAATTCAATTCTATAAACTGGTATCTTTGTAAGAATAAGTATGTAGCGAAATCCTGCAGATGTGTTTTCTGTCAAGTTTCTTAAATTCAAGAATTTGCTAACTGCCATTTCTTTTAGACTTTCGATATATCGATATTTTTTAAGGAAAACAGCCGGTCAATACGCCAATATTTTAAATATCGAAATATCCAACATTCGATATTTACTTCTGAGTATCAAATTTTTTTTACTATCTTTATGAACCCAGCTAACGTAAATCTTCATATTTTTCGAAATATACCAAATATACATACCAATATACTTTTTCCATTGGCCAATTCTAGTTTATTTTCGATTTTTCATTATTAATGTATTATAATTTTTTTTTATAACATATTGCACTCGACGAAGGGTTACTGAAATATATTTCTTCCGTCATTTTTATTTTCTGCTGATTTGATTTTTTTGCCTAAACTTTATAATTTTTTGAAAATTTTATTTTCACATATGTAAAACTTAAACTTTTTATTTAACACTGGCAATGCTGTGCGCCACAAAAAAGCGCTTGCGCTTTCAGGCACATCATCAACACAACAATAACAACCACATTGAATGACATACATTTGCGAGAGCAGCTCTCTATGTGTCAAATCAGCCAGCCAGCTTTGCGTTGCAACAGTAGCGACAGCGATAACAACAAAAGCACACACATTGGCGCTGACCGAAAGCGATGAACAAGACGAAATGTCAAAGCAAAGAAGACCTGAGAATAACCCAAATGGCCAGTTTGTAGTTATTGTGCTGCGGCGAGCGATGGAAATGAGAACAAAATTCGTGTGTGTTTTTTTGGCAAGACAAAATAAGAAAAGTTAATAAACAATATAACAATCAAGTGAATAAATAAGCGTGATATTTGTTTAAAAAAAACCAACGCGAGGCGAGTAAATTGCAAATGTAAAAACATAAAAGTAGCGTGCGAAAAGCCAGTGAAAACTTGTGGACGTTGAAAAAGTGGAAATCAGTTTGCTTTTGTACAGCTAGAGCTGAATGTAAGTGGATGAAAAAATGTAGACGCAGAAAAGTTGCGATGTATGCGCGTGTGTGTTTGTGATTGCGGGGCTTAGAGTGCAGCGTAGAAATTTTTTGGGGTGGAGGAAAAAACGGACAGCAGTCGCAGCCTATAGTGGGCATTGCATTCATTTGCGCAACTCGATAGGAAAATGCGAGTGCTTGCTGAGGAAGAGCAGCGGCGGCACCGACAGTGGCAGTGACTGTGATGGTGGGGATGTCGATGTCGGCGCCAGCAGCCACAACAAAGCCAGAACCAAAGCAGAGGTCAAAAGATGTGATGAACAAGTAGTGAAGGCAAACGCGGTAGTAGTAATAAAAATAGCAACAACGAAAGATGTTTCGAAAGGTAGATGAAAAAGCTAACCGAATTTTGTTTGTATTGCGCGCTCGCTCTGTCCACCTCTCACTCTCTCTCCCTCTCTGTCGTTCATACTCTTTCAGTTTAGATCGCGCGCTCTTCAACTGCCAAACAAATTGATGCCGCGTGCGATGAAAAACGAAAACAAAACACATGGAAGAATTGCATTTGCGCGAAGATTGAAAATGAGAGGCGTCGAGTTAATTTCGTATAGGGCAGAGAGCGCCTGTAAGACAGTGTTCAAACGAGGAAACTTTTGTTGCTTATTATCGGCGATTTCCCTTTTGGTGTTGCTCGTCGTGTTCACACAGAGCAACTCTGTTCAGGCAATTTTCTGACATTTCATTTTATATCATTTTCGCAAATTTCTGTACGCTTCGCTTAAGCGGCATTTACCATTCTGATAAATTTTGTGATTATAAGTAAAAGGTGATTGAAAAATGAAGTTTTAACATAATTTACGTTAATATGTATAGTATATGCATACACATGTGTATATTTAATCGCAAAAAAATAAGAACAAAATTTCATTTCCCAACTTCCCGCATGTATTCACTTAAAACTCAACAAAACTGCACCCACTGAAAGAATTTATAAATGAAAAGGAATGTCAAATTTCTTAGCTGCCGACTGAGACGAATAAGAACACAAAGCGTGTCGCCCGAGCACGATCAACTCGGTGCCCTTCCCCTTTCCCCGTCCCTCTCTCTCCTACAAGTAACGAGTTGCCGCGACAAAAGTTTCCCTGTCTGAACAATGAATATGGAATGCATTTTCTAACACTCACCTCACACATACCTACTCACATAAATGTATGTACGTGTAACCACAAGTGCACTGCGAAACGGCCGACTCGGCAATTCTTGGCCCTAATAATACGTGAGTATGAAAACCAATTGGTAGTGAACGGTTAGTTGGTTGGTTGGTTGTGGTTGGGCCGTGGAACATGAAGCAAAACAGTAAAATCGATGGCCAAACGCGAACGCAGTTGAAAAATGCAAGAGTGTAGTTGTATTCAATTACTCCGCTCCGAGCTGCAAATATACTACATAAAAACGTTTGTGTGCATGTGCACTCCGCTGTAGTTACATAGTTGTCCGTCTTTACACTCTGTCCGTCCGACAAACTAACTCGTTGGCTCGTCGATTAAGTTAGTTATTTTCGTTAGTCTCTGGGTGAGAGTCGCGGAGCAGAAAAATGCTTGCTTGTACCTTTTAGTTGGCTATAACCGATTTGGTGGAATGTTGTCTTTTGGCAGTTAGAAGTCTACAAAATGCAATATTATTGTCCAAACTGTGCGGGTACATACATATGTACATATGTAGTAGATATTTGTGTGTGCGTGTGAAATAAGAAATTATATCTACAGTTTTGTAGGCAAATTCATTAAGAAATGTTGAGAAAATTGCAACAATCAACGAGTGAAGTGAATGCAATCAGAATTGGTGTTGAGAAATCTTGAATTTGAACAACGGAAGTGCTTAAATAATTGGCTTACATGAGAATAAATATACGATTGTATAAATAATAAAAAAAAACTGTATAAAAAGTACCTACCACTGTATATCTAGACATCAAAGTAGAGGGTGTTGCTTGAATGTAATGAATCCTATCAAATCATTGTTGAAAAGTGCACTATAATAATTAATGTAGAGTGAGTGATACGCCGTTCATAAACTCAAAATAGTGTAATAAACAAAACTTCCTATACCTCAATACCAAATATAGAAATTGATATAACGCTGCGATTTGAAAATCGTATTGTTACTTTGGAATTTAAAACTTATTTGAGTATTTGCAAAGTATGCTTGCAATTTTAGATTGACCTTAACACTTCACTTTCGACTCTTTGAATAGACGCAGCAGTCTATGAAGTTTATTTTGAAGTTTTTTTTTCAAAACTGGAAAGACGAAAATTAAGTAAACACCACCAAGCATTTAAAATGATAGCTTGGTAGCAACAAAATAATCCTAACGAAAGCGAACAAAGGCAATACAATGGTACTCAAAGTAGACACCTACTAGAGCCTGAGCCGCCTTCCAGGCACATTAGAAACCATCTCAGGGTGTTGAATGACCAGGCTCAGCAATACACACAACACCCGGTAAAAATCAAACAGGGCTTATCGCGATTAAAAAATATATTTAATTAACTCGCGGCCTATGAATGCCATCATCAGAGTTCAATCACCATCTATCGCAGACAAAGCTCTCAAGTTGTCTCGTAAGACCCGCGTTATGTGGAACCGTCAGGCCCAACCCCTTTAAAACAGAGCTTTCCTTGACTTCCCGTTAGATGACCTCGATGGCAGAACTGAGTGGATACGCTGTAATTTATAGGGCTTTGTATATGTATGTAGCTGCTACAACAACAAATAACAAAAACAACAAAATAGAGCAAAGGCAGTTGAAGAAATCTTTGGAATACGTAGGTTATAAAATATACAATTAATTACCTACTGTGATAAATGACAAATTATTTTCATACTGCAAAACGTTAATGCGCTATGTTAAAATCGGCCAAATTCGCCTAGGCGGTTATATACATAAGAGCAAGGTTTCACGAGTACATACGGTACTACATATTTCAAGCCACATATTCCACAAAAAATGTTCGGCAGCAAACATAACCGAAACGCATAAAATCCTGCATATAACATAAAAAACAGTCATGGTTCTAAAAGCTCAAAGAAAAATACAATTTCGAGCGATCCGAACTCGGTTCGAATACTGAACACGTGATTGATTGAAGTATTATGCTCATACTTGTAGTAAATGGAAGATTTCAGGTTTGTTTTTGTTATTTATTTTAATTATTCAACGTTCTCTTCTTTTTTATTCAAACCCTGGAATTTTCGTTTAGTACACATAATTGTCAAGAAAAAAAAGCCATAAATATATTATTTCAAAATACCTACATATGTACTTATGTATGTAAGTCAAAATGGTGTAAAACGCAAAAACACAACAACAAAAAGTGCACATGTGTGTCAAAAAATATGGTAGAAGTTTTAAAAAATTAAGGAAAAAGATGTCAAGAAAAAAACGCAAATGAGAAATTCGCAAAAACGCAGAATGTAAGGCGCACAGCAAAAAAAAAAAAAAAATTATGTAAATGAAGCTAAAAACGAAAAAAGTCGTAAACAAATTTAGCAACGTCGCTGCTGACCGCTCGCAACGTAACGCAATACATATTTTTATTTTTTCGCATATTCTCTTTTCTGCTGCTGGTCTACGCGTGTTGAATTTTGTGTATTTAGCGATTGTAAATTCACAGCGCGTTTTTTCTACTTTCAGCGCTAAAACAAAAGCAACAACAATTAAGAAAGTAACAACGAGCATACTTATGTTTTTTATATGTAATCGCTTGCACACCGCCCACAGCCCCCGCCGCCACGACGGCCCAACGCTCGTACTGCACTCGTCACACAACATAGAAAAAAAATAAACACAACAGCAAACGAAAGAACATCAATAAAATGCAGCTCAACATAAACGAACAGACGTTTTAGCTAACAACACAACTACAGCAACAACTCCATACATTCTCACTCATAGTACTCGAGACGGCAAAAGCAACAAATAAAGTGCATAATAGGGTTTTTAGTCGACGCAGGAGTTGACGGAGTCACTGCCACCATCGCTGCTTGCAGTCATCCTCAACTTCAATTTTTCACAAGCACTTGCATTTCGTCGTCTCTTCGTGACTTTCATATATATGTACATATATATATATGTACATATATATACATATATAGTAGATATACTATATAGATGAGTACTTGACATTTGTATGCACGCAATGCTAAGTGTTGTATATTTTCATTTCGCTTTGTAGTTGTAGTACAAGCCTAGTATTCATATTGTACTATTTAGTATGCCGTTTCTTCGCTCTTCGCAAATTGAGCTTTTATATGTATGCGTTTTTATCGTATCGTTTTCATGTGCAGATCATTCTGAAATGTTCTACAAGATTGTCTCTTCCTAGCATTCTCAGCCATGTAACGTTTGTGTCAGTGTTGTTATTGTTATCAGCTCTGTTTTGGGGTTTCCTAGTGCTATCATTAATATATCTCTGTCCTATTATTCTCTTACATAGGCAACACTATTTGTTTTTGATTTTTGAAAAGAAACTAAGGAAGTGATAAGGTTAAATGCAATGAAACTAACATCTGTGTACAGTGAAGAGGAAAAAATATTAAACAAATATGTGAAATAATGATCTACATAAGTGAAAAAGAAAATCATACATTATTCCATTTGATTATAACCAAAGTATTTTATAAAACAAATATGCATGCAAAATATGTGTAAAATGTCGAAAGCTGTAAGCTTGTGTTCAAACATCAAATTCTAAACCAATAATAATAATAATAAAAAAAAACAAAGAAGAACTACATTCTTCGAATAGAGTGAGCATACTTGAAAGTTTCTTGAATGCCAAATGCTACCTTGATGCCGCAGTACTTACTTACTAGGTGTAGCAGAAGAAACCACTGGCCGCAGTAAAGAGGAAGGTGTGTATAATTCTGACTATTTGGCATGGTTTTTTTAATATAAAATCACTTTAGACCAATACCAATTGTATAATAAAATATGAAGGTACATATGTATGTATATACAGTTGTGTGGAAAATAATAGGGGCATGACGATACACTTTGTAGAAAGAATTGCAAAATTCATTAAATATTTATAAAATTTTCAAACTTTTAAATTCGGATTTTTATAAAAATTAAAGGTGCGCAGTTTCATAGCCCATTAAATTTTAGTACAATAAAGTGTCTGTCCAGAGTAGCTTATCATTCTCGTTGATTTTTAATAAGATTTTTTACTTACGTTCTTACGCATTTTCTTCCATATAAAGTTCGATTTTTTTTTGTATGCGAGAAAATGAAGGACACAATTTTCTAAAAAAGAACTCGAATAAAAAAGTTGCAAAATTTGATGATATTTTATTGAATTTTCATATTTTTCTATAATGTTTGGTGTAGATTTATACGGTGTTTGTTATATAACGTGCCGGACCAAACAAACAAAAGAAGAATTACCGAAACTGATCAAATTATCGTGCCCCTATTATTTTTCACATAACTGTAGGTATATTGAGAAAGATGGTATTTTAAATTAGTTAGTGAGATGAGTTTTCCAAATACTAGTTATAGCTAAGAAAAAAACAGACTTCAATTAATCCAATATAAACGATTTAAGATGCCTTTCTATTCATAGCTATAAAAGAATTAGAAACTTGCAGAAAATCTCTTAAAAATTTTCCACAAAAAAACCTCTTCCTCCCTCAGCAAAAATAAAGGCAAATGCCGTGCCGTAATTATCTTGGCAATCTATTTAATTTGAACTTGATACACATTTTACTTTCCCTGTGCAACTCTAATTACCGCTGCAGTTTGAAATAATCTGTAAGAAAGTCCACTAGGAGCAGCTCTGGACGAAAGTAGACTGAACAAAGGGCAAACGGTTGGGTCCATCCTTTGAGAACACCTCGTCCAATATCGCCTTATGGGAGAGGCCGATCTAAACAGGGTTATATCGCCGAAACAACAGTCCTTGGCCGGGTTAAACCCGGGTAATTCCGACAAGAACGTGTTAAATGCATGAGGTACATATTTCTCTGCCGATTAACAGTAAATATTTCGTAGTTTCTCTAGTCATTTTTAGTATTCGAAAATTGCTGTTTCTATTAATTTCCATTCATAACTTTTGATACACAAAATTTCTCACTCGTCATACTACAAAATTAGTTAATGTTTTTACAGCAAAATTCAGCTGCCTTCTTATTTGTAATCATCTTATTCACAAGTTGTAAGTTCTCTTCGCGCCTTCTTGTCTGCTATAAATACTTCCTGCATTATTTTTAAATTAGCGTTTTTGTTGTTGTATTCTGTTTTGGGGTCGTTATGGTTTGGCTACCAACAGCAATAAACAAGAATCACCCACGTAATTATATGCGTAACATATGTATAGCGAAAGCATTTCGGCATAGAGAGTATACGTAATGAGAGAGAGAATGAAAAGAGAGTAAGTTCAACTGCAATTCGAATGCATTCGGCGTTGCAGTGAGCGCATGCTGAGTTACTGTAATTGATACTATATGTAAAAATGTAGGTGCTTGGCTGTCGGTATGTAAATTGAAAATATTGCATACTGCCGCATAGCGAAGAGGGTGTGGCACATCGTTTATAGTATTTGATTTTTCTATTTCCTAAATGTTTGCAGATTTTGTCATTGCTCATTTATGTAAATCTTTTTGCTACAACTTTTTTACCTAATTTCCAAAAATGTAGAGAACTAAATTTAATGCCTACAGCCGAATTGCTACCACATTTGTAAAACGAGAATACATATATGTACATATGTATGTATATGCGCAATATACTACATATGTATGTTCATATGTATGCATGTACAGTGGTGAGCAAAACCGGTCGAATGGAAGTGACATTTGTACAATATTAGCAAGGGTTTTTCTAGAAAAATTTTATATAACGAAAACCATGTAATTTCATGCTTCAAACTTTAAGGAAAATTTATAAAAACTCAAAAACTTGTCAGAAAAATTTAAAATTTTTTTTAAAAAGAATTTTCCAAGTACGACAATACAATTTTATACAATATCTTATTTAACTTTAGTATAATAAAGTGCCAGCTTGAAGTAGCTGGCAACTACCCATGATTTATTGTATTTTTTTTTTTGATTTTTGAACTTGCGAAAATTTTTCATAAAACGTATGCTTTTAAAAAAATATTTTTTCTACCACATAAAATATGTTCTTGCCTAGGCGATATATGAAAAAAATACAAGGCCAAAAAAAAGGGGAA
Source organism: Anomoia purmunda (assembly GCA_951828415.1). Taxonomy (NCBI): domain Eukaryota; kingdom Metazoa; phylum Arthropoda; class Insecta; order Diptera; family Tephritidae; genus Anomoia; species Anomoia purmunda. The sequence continues at coordinate 116,212,411 of OX639997.1, forward strand.
AAATAAACAGCAGTTGGTAGTCAATTCAAACGTGCTTTTTATTATACCAAAACTAAATGGCTAAAAAACTGCTAAAACATTCTTCGAAACAATTAAAAAATTTTGATGAAATGTCTAAACATTCCTCCAAAATTTTAAAAATTGCAAACATATTTTGAAAGTTTTTTAGGTAACATAAGCTGGATGTATTTGAAAATGTCATCAAAAATAAAAATTTTCACATATAAAAATAGTTACTATAAAAATAAAAACCACTTGTGTTGATAATACAGGATAAGCTAAAACGATCTGCTTAAAATGTTTAAAATGCTATTGAATGGAAATAAAAAAGCCGGAAATACCTTCCCAACGATATATTAAAGATTTATGTAAATCGGTCAAGTTTTGGCAGAGTTATTCAAGTTTTTCTTAAACCAATCTTCCAAAAATGTCAAAGACAGGCTTCAAAATTTCATTACTATCATTCTGTTGATTTTTTTTTTTTTTTAATATTTGTATACAGAATTATTCAACTTATACTGTTTTATGATGGGAGGTGATTTCTTTGAAAAATTATTTTTGAAAACTATCTTTATTTCCAAAAAATTCCGAATTTGGCGGTTTTAAATTGTCCCAAATCATTTAAATTTTAATATTATTGCGAAATATTTTTGTCGCTGAATGAATTTTATAATACCGACAGAAAACCAGTACCAATGCTTTTCTTGTATGGGATGTGATACACCTTAATGCACATGTTATTCAAAAATTTTAAAAAATTCTATTATTTTTCGCAGAGGTTTCATTGAAAAAATTAATTATTAAAACCGGTGGTGTACTTGAAGAGCCAAGTCTTTTATTAAAAATCACCATTCGACCGGCTTTGCTCCTCAGTGTATTTATGTACAGTACATGTATATAATATGTACATATTTAGTTTTGTAAAACCCAGTAAACTCGCTTTGACTAAAGCAGCTTCCAAATTTAGTATCGCGAGCAGGTTTATAGTATTTTTTCGTTATTTCTCCATCCACATGTACTTCCTTATTTATTGTTTCTCTTTTTAGTTAGCCTTTCTTACGCGCATACCACATACATACATATGTATGTACATATGTGTTTTAATTCATTTCATTCTGTCACACATTCATTTTTTCACAACTCTTTTTATATTGCTTTTGCTTTTTTTAGGGAGCTTTTTGCGGTTTGACGTAGTGACACACAAAATGTTGTTTTTGTTGTCATTTGCTGTTGTTGGTTTTGTGCCACTTTTGTCTCCCTTTTGTTGGCGCGCTCATTTTGGCACCCATTAACCCGCCATCATCATCATCATCATAAAAATAAAAATAATAATAATAATAATAATAATAATTCGTCTGCTCGGACTGACCGCCAATGGATCAGCGGGACGAGGCCACTCAGCCAGTGTGACTGCGAGAATTAAATCAAAATTTCTACAACCATATGACCGGCCACCACCACTCAGGTAGTAGGCCAAAGAGTGTGTGGATTTTATTGTGTTATTGGCGCAGCGACCCTCCCGCTTTCTGTTCAATGTATGCACGTGATGAGTTTCGGCGCTTCCGTGTCAAAATTTCGCTTCTTCTTTCAGCTGTAGCTAAGTAAGTTGTACTCGTAGTAGTTTTGCATTGCTCTCGCATTCAGCACCATCCCGATCTCCCCCTGTCATTTTCTTACTCAGCCTCTATCTGTCATGCGTTAGCGCTCGCACCGCTACTGATAAAAGTTTAATGCTCTTCCCGTTGTTTCTATTATTAAACATATTGTTATTATTGTTAGTATTATTTTACTATTTTCATATTTATGTTGGGTTCGTATGAATTTTTATATGCAACGTAATAAATTTTGGCGATTCAAATAGCATTTAATTACTATCAAACCAGCAAACAAAATTCTCGAGCTTAATTTGATATCCTATTATACCATGATCAGTTTTTTCTATAAGTATGCCCACGACTATTGGTTTTTTGCCTTACTCAGTGAGAAGAGTATCCGAAAACGTCAATAACGGTATCAATAACGATTATGATATCATTATTGGTAACGTATCGATTGTGATAAAAATATTAAGCACGATAAGGAATACAATATCAGTAATAATAACAGATTAAATAACATTGTTGCTAGCGATATCGATAACCGGTAAATGCCGATAACCATATCGATAACACTTCGAGTGGTATTCTATGGAACTGCAGTTGACCGAAATCGACTTAAACTTCGAAATTCCGTTTCACCGATGTCAGTGAAGACGAGATTTTAAGCCTCGTCGAACAAACAAAAAATAAAAACGACACCAAATGTGATAGAAAGTATTAGGGATAACAATTTAAATGTCAGTAATAATAACGTTGACGCTAACGATATCTCTAACCGGGAACATGTCGATAACTACATCTATAACACTTCGAGTGTTCTTATTTGAGAATACGACTAAAATTTGGAAATCCCTTTAAGAATATTCTTCTCTGGGATAGTAATTCACGGAAATCGACTAAAATTTCGAAATACTATTTCACCGAAGCCAGTGATGATATCAACAACAACAACAATGATATCAGTAGTGATGAAAAGTATTCACACTGATTACAATTATTTCACCAATAACGTTAAGAATACCAGTTACAATAACAATGGATAACGATATCGATAAACTGGGGAAAATGTCGATAACTATCGTTAAAGCTTCTATAATATAATACTTGACGGAAATCGAATAAAACTTCGAAATTCACTGGTAAAAATAATTACGAGATTTCAACCCTCATAGAACACTAACAATAGACAGTGGAAGAATCTCTTGCTTCTTAAAAGGACCCTTGCAGACTTTATATAACGTTACTGCTTTCAAAGTCGAGATCTATGCAATAAGCATTGCAGGAAAGGCAGTGAGGGGGATAAACCACGTTCCCACGAGTGTCGAGTTTACGACGCCGAAACGACTCAGTATTTATATCCAGTCTTTGACTGTCACTTTGAAGATAGTTGTAAAATTTGTATAATTCTTGCGATAGCACTGTGTCAATATGTGCCCGCCAAACGAAAGAGAGGAAACGGGCCTCGAAACTTAAAAATGGAGTCTCTTGAAGGAGTAAAGAGGAGGATCTAGACGGAGTAACTCAAAAATTTCTTTTTAGAACTGAAAACTAATAAATAAAAATGGTATTTTAAACGATGCTAAAAGTCGCGAAAGATTTCATAAAATTTTTGACTTTTCCAAATGAGTTCTATTTTGAGTTGCAAATGCTACGCTGATGTCATTACGATCGAAAAGTTAATTTCTCTTCCGTGGAATGCCACCTTATATGAATTTGCCTTGGCTACATTTTTGTAAACAAATTTGTTGCTTATTGCGTTTCTTCTTTATGTTTTGCGTGTGGTTTATTTACAAATTTTTATACTACCCTGAAGCCCCTCATTCAAATGTAATATTTTAGAAACGATCGCTAATTTCATTTGTCCCAAATAAATTTTTTTTTTAACGTTCCTTATATCTCATTCATAATTTATATTTCTAGATTCAAACTGCTTTCGACTTCTGACAAAATCTTATGTGCCCATTTCTCTCGTTTCTGATTTCCCCTGCAATGAAATGCAAAATATGCGCATAAATTATAACAAAATGAGTATCGAAACTCAAATATTTCACAAAGTCACTACATCCATATAAAAACAAAAAATCAACATCAAATATGCCAAAGCAAACGTAAAAAATGCAACAAAACGAGGACGCGACCGAACAGACCGGGCGAAATAAACCCTACTTACCGCCAAAGGCTGGCGCATTAAAAATTTAACGCTCGTCTGCTGCTGCGTGCCGCCAATGGGGCGATTGGGGTTACGACTAGGTGACGGGCAGTTGTTTGGGGATCGACGACGCTGGCAAGTGGTGGCGGTGGCAGTGGCGGTTAGAATAGAATGTTGCATACTAAATAAATGATGCGAAAAATGCGACGAGACGTGACGTGACGTGACGACACGACAACGAAAAGCGAACAGAGAGATACTGCAAAATGTATGAAATTGAAAATGAAATTAAATGCAAACAAAAACAAGAAAAAAGATAAAATAAAATTAAATGCTGCAATGCAACAAAACAAATTGAATAAAATTTAGACAAACATACATATGTCTGTCTGTCTGTTTGTATATAAAGCGACAGCGAAAATTGCAAATGAAAGCGACGTTGAAATTGGTTGTTGGTTAGAAATTTGGATGCCAAAATCGGGAAAAGCGAAGGCGAGGGCGAGTGCTGCTGAGTAGCCAGACACATTCACACGCTAGCAGTATTTGTTGTAGCTGAAGCTGGATGCTTTTCAATTAATTTTTTTATTTTCACTTCCAATGAACGCTTAGTGCTCGTTGACTAACTGACTGGCTGACTGGCTGGTGGGAGCCAATTCTATGTACAGTATTTGTTGTTACAGCAAGTATTTCTTTTTTGTTGTTCGTGGTGTTGTAATTGCTGCTGTAATTTCTGCTACTTCTGTGTGTGCGCGTTTTTTTTATACATATATTTTGGTACCCCACTTCCGTTTGCAATTTCAGTTTCAGTTTCTATGTTTTTCGTAAGCTTTATTCTTGGTATTTTTGTTTTACATTTTTCAACATTTCGATTGTCTGATACCGAAAATAAGCAACCACAAACAAAAAAAAAAAAAACAAAGTAAACAAACCGAATAGAGCTGATAATTTTGTAATAGAAAAAAGATAAAAAAAGCGATAAGAGAATTACCCTCAGCCCGAAAATTACACAATGGCACGAGATACATATCTTATTGTTCACGTAGCGCTCGTCAATGTAATAAAAGTAAGTGGCGGCGTTTAACAATATAGTACGAAATTGAAAAAGTTTTTGAAAACATTTAGTAAAAAAGTGAACATTTGAAACAATTTGCGTGTATACGATGTATGTATGTATGTACTATGTTCATTGAAAAAATCGCTGACACGAGCGATTATCTAAAGGCCTGAATTAGGTCATCATGCATTTGACGGGGAAGTGAAGAAAATTTATTTCTTATACTTCATTTATTCAGATTATCATTAACACTGTTTTAAATGTCATCTTACTGTTGAAAGTTAAGATTTTAGTTAGGTCCGATTGGCCGCTGCAGAGAGTTCTTGTAGTTCTGCGCGATAGTGACCGTAGAGCTGGCGTACAGAATAGGATCTCAAGTGGCCAATAAATAATACTGATATATTATCTGGTTGGCATATTTTTAATTCTCTTACTTTACGAGCTTTAACCGCACCATTCCCAAACCCAGTCAGGGTAGCAATAGCTTTTTCTCCGACTGCTTCTGTTGCGGTCCGATGTTACTTTGAGCCTATCTAGTGATAGTTAATATTAAAAATATCTAGATATATCTACATATCTACATAAATCCGGGTATCGTATACCCCATTTTTGTTAATATAAATCCCCAGACAGTTGTTGTTGTTATTTCGGTTAGCCTGTAAAACTCAGTCTACTCATGGCCGTTGTCATAAAACGCGTCTCTTTCGACAGGATTGGAACAGAGAGATGACTAGGTTTGATAGGGCATGTTAATAGGTTATTTGTATTGGGCGGATAATTTCTCGCGGTGGATGCTGTTTGACATCCTTGGTGTAGGAACGCCTTGGAGGTGTCAGAGGCCTATAGTATCGTCCCATAAGTCCCCAGAAACTCATTCTGCTACGCTCATTTGAATTTACTTTGACCATTATACGCTCTGGCGAACCATCGTTGAATACCCTTTTTGGTCCATAGGGATTTAAAACGAAAAGTTAATTTGTTGGCTTTACATTAGACACGAAATGACAATTTCATGACATATAATAATTTTGCATTGGTATCAAATCAAAATATGCCAAAATGTTGGTTGTTTTCATTGTAATGACACGACGTGTCATAAAAACTGTCTTAATGAAAACAAGGTATTATAAAAGCTCTTGAATATAAAATAAATTTATAAAATTTCTTCCTAAGTTAGAGCGTAAAACAAAAAAATACAAATAAATTCATACATATTAGGAATAAAATTTTTGTATGAAACATATCTTTAAATTATTAACAATATTTAGTAAAAAAAAAATATTAAATGGCATCAGATCAATCATCAAAAAGTCAGTTTCCGCCCCCGGGTGGGCTTGAACCACCAACCTTTCGGTTAACAGCCGAACGCGCTAACCAATTGCGCCACGGAGGCAACTTTTCGAGCGCTGCCGAAAAACACGCTATAATGACAGATGAAAAAACGGCCACAACAACATTGAAAGAATTTAGTAAAGTAAAATCGTTCTCAAGTTGCGACGAATTGAGGAGATAAGAGAAATAAAGTCAATGCTGATTATTTGTTGTTATTTGCCGATGTATTTATGTAAGTAGTATGTAAATGTGTATGTATGTTTGCCTGATGTGTAAACGATAAATTAAATATAGAAACTACATTGTTGCAAAATCTAAACAAAAGTAACAAGATTAAAATAAGCGGCATACTAAAAATAGACAACACTTGTTAGTTTTATTTGTTTTTAATTTGTTTGTTTATTTGTTAGCATACTTGAAAATTGTTTTTGGTAAAGTTATATAGATAATTTGTTAACGTACACATTTTTGGGCTCCCTTAATTGAAAGGAACATAGAGATATTCAAAACTGAATAGAGTCAATAATAATACTAGTTATCATTATTTAGCCTTTTATTTGTTACTTACTAATTTTTTTTATAAAAATGCAGTTCATTCTACAACAAAAAGCGTATAAGTACAAGCTTAAAAGTTTGTGCAAATTTTAATAAAAATCAACAAATTTTCAAAAAATTTAAAAACTTAAATTTTACTAACTAAAACAAAGTGCCAGTTTAAAGTAGTGCGAAATTCGCGTTGATTTGTGTTAATTGTTTTTTTTTTTTGGTAGACGGTGTTGCCCATTTTCTTTCATCTACACTTATTATCAGGGTTCCCAGAAGTTTTTTTTGTCAAAATGCTGTAAATTTCCAAAAAAAAAACTTTTTTTTTTCCACCAAAAAACTAACATAATACATATGTACAAAACGAAGATATTTTTTTTTTGGAAAATGAATTTTTTTAGGTAATTAATTTTTTATAAATGTTATTAAACATAAATAACGAGAACCAATTTATTTTAAATAAAATAACATAAATAAGGTTAATTATATTTAACTAAACAAATACACTCTTTATATACTGGAATATTTACATCACTTTTGGGTTTAATCAAATTCTATTTCATTATTTGCCTTAAACTGCTTTGTTAATTTTTTTACACATTTGGTTAATCTTTTGTTCTTAAAATACCACAGAGTGCTGCAATTTATTATTAATTCTAAACTAACAAAATTAAAAAAAAATAAAATGAAAGATATATTAATTTACTCGTTGAAATCAGAAATTTCGGTCAAAGCGTATTTTGTACTATGAGGTCATTTAAGAAAACTACGCTTGTCTAGAAAACTGTAGTTTAAACTGTGAATCTGGGAGCATTTGTTATTACACAATATTTATCTCAAAGTACTGAATGGATTTTATTAGTTTTTTAAATAAAAAATTGCGAAAAATGATAGAGTAGCATACTTGTTTTTTTTTTTAATTTTTTGAACAATATGAATATGAGGGTGCATCGATCCCCATTCAAAAGAAAAATTTGCTACTGTTATTTTAAGTTATACTAAGTGAGCTGGAGCAATTTGAATGTGCCATAATTTCCATAATTTTTTATAAAAAAATTCATTTTTGCAGAAATTTTCAAATCGATCCAGACTTTTCCGAAAGTCTTAAAACATAATATATTTATAGTTTCGGTGGAAAAACGCCAACTTTTTTAAATGAGAACGTATCTATAAGTTTATAACTGTCGCTCAAATTTCGAACAAAGCTAGATATGAAAAAAAGTAAAAATACCCTTTGAGCCATTCAAATAGGACCGATCCAACCATTTCCGATTGCCACATGCCCATTTGCACTTAAAGTTAGAAACAAAAGAAATTGCTAAAATCTACCTAAAGATATATGGTTGGTTGTATGTATGTATTGTATGTATGTATGTATGTACGTGTTGTGTGTTTCGTCAGCAACCCTCGAAAAATTGGGTCAATGCAGTGGTTTAATGCACCACAAACAAGCAACCGAACAGCAAACTATTCTAGTTAGGTATGTATGTGGGTAAAAAATATGCATCCTTGCATAAAATGCAATGTTGCATTTGGCGTAGGCGTGTACTGACACTGTGTGTGTGTGACACGTAACAAAAACAACGACAAGTATAAGAGATGCATAGGAAAAGCCAAGGTACAAAAAAGCAAAATAACTGCCATCAAAAACATAACAACAAATGCGGATAAACATAAAATACATACATTATATATACATATGTATATTGCACACACAAATATAAAATACATACACGTACATAATAACAATAATCGGCAGACGCGCTTTATTGACTTTTATTGCCGAGAGCAGTCGGGGTTTGTACAATTTGGTGTTGTAATTTGGAGCTCTCACTGTAACCCAGCATAGTTCTAACTCTTCTCTCAGCTTCCTCTCGTTTGCCGCATTGCTGTTACCGTTTTTTTGCCGTCGCCATCGGCTGTTTTTGTTGCTTTGCCATTTGGTCGTCGACTTTTCACATAGCCGTTGTTTGCAAGTTGGCTTTAGGGCAATGATTTAATGATTGCTAAGAACTTCAAATTAAAGCCTTAAAGTACTATTACTATCCTCTATTTTTATTAGTTTAATATGCTCGTTTTCTGTAAGCCCTGAAGTTTCTTTATGGACAAAGAATTTGGAAAAGGATTTTATTCAAATATTTTGTTCTATAGGTACAAGTAGACTAATTTTCTTACTTTGAGCTAAGTTACATTCTCAATTCTTGTTGATTTTCGACAATATTTTTAACTTTTGGTCTTACGAACATTTTGCCATATAACGAATAGATTTAAAATAAATTTCAGTTAATTTTTTTTGCTATGCAGATTTTTGTTTTTTTATAAATGTTATTTTTTATAAAGGGTTTCAGTGTATGCGTTAAATGGAAAAACTTTTCCAAAAGTATAATTAAAAAAAACAACAAACAAATCAATTTTAAATTTAAGCCGCTTCAGACTTGCAACAAAAAATTGTCAAAAATTCTGATTAACGAAGTCCCCTATGAACCACTCTACTCACATAACTGCTATAAAGAGTAACACCTCATAGAACTAGTTGGTTTAATATTTTGTAAATTTATTTAATTCTTGACATCTCAATTCTACATATGTATGTATTCAATTCTATTAATAGCCAATCCTTTCACAACTTCAACTCAATTTCAGTTAGCTCAAAGCAACAACAAAAAATGTGCCCAGAGCCGACAACAAGCGGACTCGTTTATAGCTGTTTATACCTTGATCAGCCCTAAAGAGTAGAATGACAAAACAGTAAAACAATACTGGGCCGAGCGAGTGATGTAATACTCGGCTCAACAAATAAAATGAGTTGCTCGGCCGATGTCTCGATAACCAGGTGTTGTCCCCATTGATTGTGTCATGTAATCACGCCAAACAAGCCTTATAACTTCTTCTCTGTTTAAGAAGGAATTTCGCCATTACTCTGTCCGGTCTTTGGTTGTTTTGCAGGTGTTGGTAGCGCACCAACGGTTCTCATGCGTCTTATAATTGGCTGCGCTTCAATGGGGTCTGCAAATGACCTGCAATTAGCCAATTAGTCAGGCTGTTCGATACCTTGAACATGGCAGCGTCCCAGCACCCACATGAGTTCCAGCTTATTCTATTTTCTAACAAAGTTCAGCCGCAACTTAGTTTCTCAGAAAAAATTTTTAAAACATGCGAGCAGTCTCCAAGGCTTTTAGTGCCACTTTTCGCAATTATTTGCAACTAAGGCTATGGCTAAGACTGTTGTGCTTAGTATGTACCGACTTAAAGTCTACGTATTAGAGTTGCTATCCAGCTTCTTAGGTCTTGTTGTCCTCGAGCATAGCGTATGATTTTTTGGTATCAATGAGAATTATAGCACAAAGTTTTAACGATTAATGGTTTAAAGCCAGTGCATTTCAGTGAGCAGAGGAAGGTTCCACATTACAGTAGCCAGCGTAGACTTTAATGCTTCCCAGGTTTTCTCCTCACAAAATGGAGAGATTTTTTATCCATCAGCAGCAGTTCACCAGCACTTCACTAAGGTAAATAGGGCCCAATAGATGGCTACATTAGCAACTTTCCGCAGCAACGCTATCTGCCCTTAAAAATGCTTGTGCCTACGCAGTTTGACGCAGCTCAGGTTCTTCTTTAAATTTATCACCGAATAGTAATCTCGAAACCTTTAACTTACCCCGCACTACTTCCTAACGTATATTATTGCTACCACCTTCCAATACCACCACTCTCACCTTTCACATTCGCACACTTTCGTACATTCATAGATCCGCCAAGGCTCTCATCGAATGCACTTATAGCCGTACTGTATCAGCTGTTTCATGCCGCACTTCACATTTTAGTATTTACCTTCTTTTCATTCATTTTTCCACTACACTTTTGCCTTCTAATCCAATAAAACATTTTCGCGCACCAATTACAGTCTTTTCACCTTTCTCGAGGCTGTTGAACTTTCGCTTAAAGTGCTTATTTGCTGAGCATTGATGAATGTAACGGCATTGTGGTGGGCCTTACCATCTAAAGAGTGGTTAAAATTCGAGGTGTTTTACGAATAGTAGTACCTACGATATGAATTTATTTTCCTCTATGTGTATGCGAAATGTGTGGATGTGTATGTACATATGTAGATTTGTATTAACCAGTGAACTTCGAGGCATTTGTTGGGTTTAGATATAAAATTTGCTAGCTTTGACATTGGGACGTATTTAAGAACCTAGTTTAAAAAGGGGCGGGACTGTATTGTTTATGGGTGTTGAAATTCGAGGCGTGAAGAATTGCAAAATGAAACAATGCGCTATGCATGCCGTTGTCGAAGAGTAAATGGACTTTTACTGAGCTCGAGGCGTTAATTTTGTGGCCAGGCCGTCCGAAGGATTACTTCGTTAAAAAACTATGCGAAATTAAAAAGTTACCAGCCGTTGACGTAACAATCGTAATGATATCCTGTACATCGGATAGCTGTCTTGAGATTCAAGCGCTGTTTATATCATGAAGAAGACTTGGGTTAACCGCAAACGTCGCACAAAATTCCCAAGCCGCATGGACTGCACTCAGGGAAGGGCCAATCATTGGAGAACTTACCTGTCAGAAGGATTAGATATGGAATGCAGTGTTGGTGCAGGGATTTTCGTTGAGTAACATGATGCGTTTTTCACTTTTGCATGTAAGGAGACAGTAAGGTACATAACACAGAATGTACCCGCGATAACGCAGAATATCTTCGCAGATAGCCCAGCGTTTATTCAGACACTCATTCATTCATCGGTTAGGTTGCAACTAGTGGATGAGTGTAGGAGCGAGCTGGCCTAGTTTCTCATAAGAACATTTACGGAAATTAGACAGCGGATGAAATAGCGAGGTGCGGACAGTAATCACATTATGTAAAGAGATTCAGTTTGATGCTGTGCAAAATATTTTTATTGACTGTCGACTTTCTTCAAATAATTTTGCATTACTCGCTACCGAATTAGTTGATCGTCGTGACAATTCTGTAGATTTCTGGTCGTGGGTCTGAAAGGGCGCAAGCTTCTCTCAGTGACAGGTTATTATTGACTCATACACGGAGGATGAGAATTAGCGACATTGACATCTGCGGAAAATATAGGGAGCACGGAGCAAAGTAAATTTTGCAACATTGTCAAGAACCCTAGAACCCTCCTAGGGCATCGCAAAGGTACTATAACTAAGAACTTAGCAAAAAGCATAAATATCCTTATATTTTTATATAATTGATGTATACTTTAAGCCTTAACTCCATACCAGATTAACCTAACTTTCTCTCAGTGACAATAACTGGCCAAAGATGCTTGACCCTATAAACAATTGAATCTCGTCATCGGTTAGTATATCAGACTCTTGTTTAGGAAGCGAAAGCACCCGCGCCAAATCCTCTAATTATGAGCTATGTATGCATATACAATGCCAATCATCACTTAAACTAAGTAACCAGAAACAAATAAAATACAACTCTGCATTACTTTCACACTTTGTGGCTTCCAGCGCAAATACTTAGTGTAACCAATATTTTTTGCTTCATTGCTGCATTGAACATTTTCATAATCGCGAACACTTGTTCGGGTTACTAGTATCATTGCGGAAAAAGTTAAGTGAAATTTCAATGCCACTTCCGGGTGTCGAACTTCTGCCCACACTCCCACATATATTCACACCCTTGACAACCAGCGAGTGGCGGTGACGAAACGCTGATTCTCCAAAAAGCGCTATGCACAAAGAAGAGTTAATGAAATCTGTAAATCTGCAAGGCGTTGCCGAACGTATAACTAGTCGAATGGTGACGAAACTAAATAAAGCAACGATGGCTTGAATGAGGAAAAGGATAAACGAGTGCAATGTTGGATGAGCAAACCGAGTGTTTAGTGGATGGGCGATGGAATGCATATTGAGAAAAGTGTGAGGACACATATGAGAGAAACGAGAAAGTTGGCGGAAAGAGGAAATAGAGGCGTAGATAAGCTGAAACCATGTAAACGAGTACAAAGATATGTTGCTTGAGCGAATCTAACAATTGAAAGCGAAGGCTATGCATTGCCGAGAGCGGCTTGAGGTAAGAGTGCAGCGGTATGATTGCCATAACTAGCGATGAACTACTGAACGAGTGTAGATTTTATATATGCCGACTAAAGAACGAAGTTACACGAATATAAAAAATTTCCATTTCGGCGATTTATTTTAGAGCAGCAACGCCTCAACTTCCGCTATTGCACACCGCTGCTGCAGCTATTTTCCGGCCTATGTACTCAGCAAAAATTTGTTGACCTGGAATCCTTGAGGTTGCAGCAATGGCGACATAAGCTGCTGTTGTTGTGGGTTGTTGACACAGGGAGTCGATTTAAAATATACCGTGAGTGGCGTTAAAGGATGTGCAGAAAATGCAATGGGGCAAGGGAAGAAAGATGGTGCGATATGGTGATCGGAGAATGGTTTGTGAAGGGTATGAGTGAATAAGTAGTAGATTGGGTAGAGGGTGTGTTTGTATTCGTTTTGCAGCGAAGGTTTGAGATGGATATAAAAGCTCCATATCTGATTGAGCGTTTCAACCCTGCGTCTGCTGACTTTTCCTAGAAGAACGCAATGACCTAATTAATCTACAAATAAGTGCATATATTTGCAGACAAGTATAATACTTTCATTCTACAGTCTCGAATGCATTAAATGAACTCTCGAGACGTGCGAGCTGCTCAAGTCTATGTATTTCTCGAAGCTATTATACTTATTTCTTATTTACAACTCCTTTTCTTTCTCTTTGCAGCTTCACGCGTGTCCGAAAATCCTATGGACCACCATTCAACTGGGTCAGGCATGAATGGCGCGAGTGCCTAAGTGGCCTACAGATGGCGTTCGCGTAGAACTTCCTTCCAAAGAAAAAAAAACCACTTGTATTGCATTTTTATTGTCTTGAGAAAAAAAGCAAAAAAGGCACAATGACGCGCAAAATTCGAGTTTTGCCTGCTACCTCGATTGCAAAAACGCCAGTAACCGCAACAACAAAACGCAAAGCAAAAATAACGCAAGTGTGAAATCCAGTTTCTGGCGTGCCCTCAACCAGCATACAATCACACAACAACAACAATAAAAGCAAATCATTTGCCACTCGTCAAAGGATTACCTTTTAATAGTCGAATAGTTGCTCGATCCAGCAACATACAATGTATCGCTTAAATGTACAACAACAACAACAATCTCAGCAGCAGCCCTCGTCATCGGGCGCGTCGTCGTCGTCATCTGCAAAATCCTCAACGCAAACGTCAACCTCAAATGCTGCCACAACAGTCATACCCAGTCACATTTTGTTGCAGCAACAATTGGCCGCCGCCGCGGCTGCTGCTGCTGCCGGCATCAACCAACCGCCAGCTACAATTGCCGCTACGCATTTACTAAGCGTCGCTGCCATAGCCAGTGGAGAAGGTGGCGGCGCGCTAGATCTGAACGGCGGCCATCAACAGCAGCCACGTGCGCTAATCCATCAACCGCGACAAGCGCATGCGCACCAGCGTTTGCATGGCAAAAACACCAGTATTAGCCTGGCTGCGGCTGCGCTTGGTGAGACGCCCACAATCATAACAAATGTGATGGCCGCATCGGTGGAGGAGAAAATTAAAATAATTTCGACTGCCATTAAAGCGGAGCCGCTGCAGGAAGTCATTGCATTGACAACGACTTCGGCGGCAGCAAAAGCAGCAGCAGGAGCAGCAATTGCCCCAACGTCAGCGTCAATGACGGCAGCTAGCAATGGCGGCTCGCACAGCAACATCAGCAATACTAGCATTAATCACATCAGCAATAATACTCTAAGCAACAACAACAATAGCAATAACAATCATGGCAATCCAAGTCCCAACTCGAATCCTAACTCGAATAGCAGCAACAACAATAATATAATCGCACTCACTGTCAATACACTGCCGTTAGCGGCAACCTCAAGCGGTACTTCCATTTCCGTTGCTGCCAAAAAGTCTGCCAATAATGCCACCGCAACAACACTAGCTGTGAGTCCGCTAACCAATACCATAAATCTTGTTGTTGGTGGCGGAGCAGCCGGAGCAGCTTCTACCTCCAGTGGCGGCGGTGCGGGTGGCACTTTAGTTATCACAACTGGCAGCAGTCATGGCGCAACTTCATCAACGTCTGCAGCAGCGGCAGCGGCAGCAGCAAGTAGTAGTGCTAGTGGCACTGCCAATGGACATCTTGTATTTGTGCCGAAGCGCGCACGTTTGGAATGGTGAGTGAAATTCAAAATTTTCCATTGTTCACCTTGACCTGTTGTGTTGTTGTACGCGCTTTTATTTAATTTTTTGTTTTTTTCTTCTAACTTTTTCAGTCCTCCAAGCAATGAGGAATGGATTTCCACCTCTAGTCCGGGTAGCGTACCCAGTTCAGCGCCACCATTAAGCCCATCGCCGGGCTCACAGAACCACAGTTACAGTGCGAATATGTCAAATGGTTACGCATCGCCGATGTCAGCTGGCAGCTACGATCCATACAGTCCCAACGGTAAACCAGGTGAGCCAAAAATAAATTACTAATATTCATGAAGGGTTTTAGTACTCGGTTTTAGTACCCCTCTAGTTCTCACCCCCATTTCTTCGTTACTGTATCTACATAATTTTACAATTCATATCCCTCCATTAAGCAGTCCTGCTCCTCAGTGCTACCGCATATGTAAAATTGGGTTAGCGCTTCTTTTTGGCTTCATGTAGGCGCTCAGCAATTCAACTTTGTTAATTGTTTATTGTTACCACTGCTTAGCTAAATTCCATTGTTTTTAATTAAAGCAAACGTCAAGTAGTTATGCTGACAATAAATGGCCATGTAGTGTACGGAAAGAAAAAAAAAACACTTGTAACCAACTTCTCAGGCAGCAGCCTTCTACGTCAACTTCCCATTCGGAATTCAAGCCACAGTAACGCCTTAATGTTGTCGATCTTATCACACACACACGCGCGTATTTTTAAGTGCCAGTAAGAGTATTAGTTTACCGGCATGTGGGACGTGATATAGCGTCTCATGGCCTCCTCGCAGTGAGGCGGACCGGGCCGACCGCATTCAACTGCCCAACTAAAGTGCCTACATGACAAAGTTGGCGAGTGTAACAACAGAGCGTCGTGTATTATCATCGTTTTGTATTTTGTTTCTTCTTTAATTTCTATGCTGCTTGTGCGACTTATCCTTGAGTGTTGGCATTAAATTACACACGCATCGAAATTCATTAAGCGGCTACAATGTTGTGAGGCTGTACAGACTAACGCCTATGTCTGTACAGTGGTTGTCATAATTGTAGCATCAACATTCAATATTATACTGTTTGACACGTACATTTGCAAATTTATTTTTAATAGCTTTTTTTTTTATCAAAATAAGGTTCATTTTATAATCCAAATTTGTAGTATCTTTTTGGTCATGCAGTATTGTAGCCTGTTCAATTTCAGTGCAATAAAGCAGAAGTTTCAAGTGGCTGGGAATCACAATTGATTTTTGAGAATTTGTTGTGCTGATGGTGTTGCACTTTTTCTTCCTTATAAAAATAAATTTTGTTCATGCCGATGGCAAAAAATACCCCAATTTACCTACCCTAATTTTCGGTCACTTGAAATTTGCAGTTTTTTACACTGAAAATGAATGGGCTACAATACTGCATATCGGACAACTGTCTAAAAAGTCAGGGTAAAATTTGATGCCCATTTTTTGAAATCTGTTGAATTTTTGTAAATTTTATTCGAAGTTTCAGATGGATTTATGTGTATTATAGTTTATGTTATATAATGAACCGTATTTCTATCAAAAAAAATTTAAAAACTAATTAGTAAACAGTATTGCTTATATTGAATTTTGGCGCTAAAGATATGACCGCTACTGTATATTCCTTAGCTTGTGTTCACAATTACATGTGTATTATATCGGCTTGCAACACGTCGACATCTGTAGCCACATAATCTCCATTACAATCGGCGACACACTTATTATACGGAATTACAACTGGGTATGTTGTGCCTGCCGCACTTTCGGAATACTCGCATAATTTGGATAATCAATTTTTTTCGATTTTGTGATTAATTAATTCCTTTTGCCGAAATGTCTTTTACTGCTAACGAATTTTGTTATCTTCCAATTTCTGTTTCTGCAAATTGTAAGCAAAACACGTAGCTGATTAGAGCATTACTTGCGACTTTTTATTTTAACCGACCCTTAAGCTGACGAAAACTTAAATCTGTTGATGCAATTAGGGATCTGGGAGTACTTGATACCCATTTTTTATTTAAGAGTCATATAAATTTTATTTTAGCTAAGTCTGAGCGAAGAACAGTTTAAAATTTTGCGGATCGTTGTACCCTGAAATTGCCTTTTACATCTTTTGTTCGCTCTAGGTTGGAATATGCCGCTTTTATTCAAAAAGTGTGCTTCACATTTCCTCTTAGTCAACCTTCATTCACTTGAATCAAGAATATCGATTATCCCTCTTCCTTTCCGTTTTGACATCATTAAGGGCGCAATTGATTGACTGCCTTTGCTTGAAATAATTCACTTTCTTTTCCCCTTGAGGTAATTACTAAATTTTTATTTTTTCTACTCGGAAAAGGTTAGGACTATGTCCAGGCTTCAATTTGTTTTGCTTCTCTAGAGGTTTAGCACCTAAGCGTACTTTAAATATAATAGAAAAGGCAATTGTCGTTTAAATTCTTAGTCCAAGTTTTTCAAAACAAAAAAAAAATTGTATCACATCTCCCCGACGGGGAATTGAACCCCGGTCTCCCGCGTGACAGGCGGGGATACTGACCACTATACTATCGAGGATGTTGAAAACACTGCTGAAATATATAGTTTTTAAAAATTAAAATGGTAAGATTTTGTTTACGAAAAAACGTTTTTATTTAATTTAACTTTTATTGTAGTAAAAGCCGGTTTCACAAAAGCAATTTAGTGAAAATTTCATTATTTTCGGTTTCACTTACGGTTTAAATTTTATTTAAATAACTACGCTATCATTTTTAAATTTTAATTAAATTCTATCAACTGATGCATTGTTTTAAGATTTGTGGCAACTGATTTGACAAGTTTAACAAAATATTTCTTCGTTAAAGGAAACAATTGAATTTTTGTTTGATTCACTTCAATAATATTTTTTCATACCAATTTCTAAAGCTTGTGAAACAGAAAATTATAAATGAAACGAAAATGAAATTTCATTTAAATTTCAATTAGAAATTTTGGTGAGTAAGATCTTTAAGACTTAAGTCTGTAAGACTTTGTTTCTTAATTTTATTCGTAATCAAACGAAATTGTTTTTAAAAAGGAGATTAATAAAATGTGTAAAAAAAATTTCACCTATCTCCCCGACGGGGAATTGAACCCCGGTCTCCCGCGTGACAGGCGGGGATACTGACCACTATACTATCGAGGATGTAAACATCAATGTGTCAAAACACATACAAATGTTGGAAATATTCTAAAGCATTAGACCGACGGTGCACAAGCAACCAAAGCAACCACACAGCTAAATTTAGCAGAACTTTAGTAAGGTGCGAAATAACAGACATCTGTTGTATATTGAATGCAACGCACATTCGCACTGTCTTGTGATTTCCACCGTTTAACACGAGATGGCGCGCGCATCACACGCTCGTGACTGTTCGGTCATAGTTGAACTTTCAGTAAAAGCTCCCCTATGTGCGTTTACTAGGACTGGCTCGTGGTGGTCGTCGTCATTGCCGTCATTGTCGGTCGCTCACCGCTATTTGTTTTGTTTATATAAAAAGTTATTGCACCCGCTTACTAGGCACGCGAATGAATCAAGTGCAGTAGATACAAGCCAGTTAAACTCTTCTCTCTCCCTCTCTCCGCTAATATGTTTCTAATTTTAGCTAATTTTTTAGTTTTAGAATTAGATTGTGTTGGAAGAGAGCAATATTCAAAGAGAGAGAGAGGGAGAGAGATAGTCCATTGTGGTGTGCGAGAGCGAGCGTAAAAGAACACATGCGCAATTGTACTCTCTACTAGCACACCAACAAAGTATTTTTGGATTTTATTGCTAGCATAAAGCGCATGGAAGAAACGTAGAGGTGCATGGAATAAATAGCGAAAAGTGAGACGAGCAGCAAACATGAAATGCCGGTCAGAGTCAAGAGACACATTGAAATACAAACACACTTTTCAATATGGCCGACTTCGCAAGTAAAAAGCAAAAGGAAAAACAATAAAAAAAATTGCAAAATGAAAATATTAAAATTTACGAAGGTGAAGCTAAGCGCATGGTCGTTCGTAGGCATGCGCTCTTCTCTGTCTCGCATATTCAATCGGTAGACTGTTATTTATCGCTGCGACCGCTGGTCCGGTTTTGCGCTGCCAGCGGTTTTTTGTTCTTGCTTTTTCAGTCTGTTTTGACACATAATTCCATTTTGTCGCCGCCGTAATCATCATTAACTTTGTTGTCGGCTGGTCGGTCGGTCGGTCGTCGTCGTCATCGTTGTGTTGCTCTGTTTTGGTTAATGTTCGGGTAGGTTTTGGTTTTTTGCTTTCGCTGCCCTCACATTTCATTCGTCTTTCTCTTCCTAATCATTTGCCGTTGAAAGAAGCGATGAAGCTGAAAGCTGACTGCAGTAAGCCAGTCGACCACCATACATTCGATTGCATGCAATTATGAGTATGGGCTCGGTGGCCACCAACTAGACATTGTTGTTCTCCTTCTCGTTGTTGTTGGCGCTTTTATTGCTAATGCATATTGTGAGCTTCACGTTTTTATGGGCAATTTGTGTGCTTTCGTTGAGCGGAAGGCGGCTGCCGTTATGCCATATCGACAGTCGGTCGGTCGGTCTGCCGGTTGATCGGTAGTTAGGTTGTTAGGTTTGTCAGTGGACATGGGAATGTGGCATCGCATAACAAAGAAAATATGTAATTTGCTTTGCCCGTTTTTGTTTTTGTTTTGGCTTTTGCTTCTAGGGAGTAGATAGATATACATATGTATGTATGTATGTATGTATATTGTACATACAAAGCGTCGCGTCGCAGGATGACGTAATATTTTTCTTTTACCCACTCACTGCTCTGGCGCTGGACATGATTTGTTTAAATCTGACGGGACGAGTAAGTCTTTAATGGTTTAAAAACTTTTTGAGTTATTTTAGAAAAGTTTATTTATTTTTCTACAGTCGTCGGACAAGTTCAATGTCTAGTGGAGTTCGGATTTCAAGTTCACGAAATTCGAGAGGCGCAAACAAAAATGGTCACTAGTAGTTTACAGAGTCGGTTACTGACCGCTATACTATCGAGGAATTTTTTATAAGAGCTAATGCAAGACATTTAAATTCACAAATTAAAATACATATGCATGTATGTATGTAAGTATATCCAAAAATAGATATTTTTGAAAAATGTATCATTATGATTGTTGGTCAGTGCATTCGGACTCGAGACACGCGTACGATTCTAAATTTTATTGGAGGGAAGTCACAGTTGAGAATGAAGTGGAATTGAGGTGGGCCTGGAATTCGAATCGGTTTCCAAGCACACAGGCATAGTTGTCCATTGCACTTAAGACTTGGGGAAAGATGAAAGGAATAAAGGATAGGGATGAAGACGGAGATCTTCCAGAATCTTTGATGAGTCTGAGAAGCTCTTCACTCTCAATATATCTCAACCAAATATGCTCTCTTGGCCAATTTTTGAAGAGGTGCGAGCTGTCTCCAAGGTTCTCAGTGCAGCTTGGCTGCCACTGTAGACTCTGATTTGGTATCCCAGCCACCTTTCGCCAATTATCCAGTCCGCTACCTTAGGTATAGAAAATAACTCCGATTGGAAGAGTGTTGTCGTTGTACCTAAGGCATATACTGATGAGTCCAATGCATCGGCCATGCCATCAAAGAAAAGTTAAATGTCACTCTATTCTTCCGACTGAGGTATATGCCATAAAACTGTAGTAGAGAGTACCCTGATATCTGCATACACTGAGCTATCAGTGCAGTTGCTTTTAGGCGGGAATCGGGAAGGAATTTCGTTGCTACTTACGCCCGGGATTTATATACCAAGAACCTGCCCTTTACCAGTCGAATTGAAACATTTGGAATGATTACAGGCCGAAGACATAGTTCTGTAAGTATTTGCAATGAGATCCAAAAAGGTATCTCGAGATTTCTACAAATGTATCACACAGCCTAGAACCTTCTCAGACTCTTAACAGACGCGTGACTAGGTAACTTGCCGCTTACCCTATAAAAAAATCAAACTAATCTGGGTATTAACAAAATCTGGATGATATTCCTGTTCATTGTAGAATTAGGCTTATAACCAATAATACCACGACTATATGAATTAAACCAATATGTACTTTTGCATACTTATTTTTTCCAATAACTAATACTTGTGAATAGTTTTGCCAAGATTTCTAAACAGCATGAAGTTGACATAGTAAGGGCGTAAGAGAATTTGAGTGCGCATACCTTAGTGTTGGTTTAAAATAAAGGTTTCTATTGACGAAGTAAAACAAGCTTCTACTAAATTTTTGCACTAATCCTGGCGAAAGATTTCTTTGTTTCAATCATGGTAATCGCTTACATCCTATTGATTTGTTGCTTAAGTTTGAAAATGCAAACTTTATTGCTCAAATAAATATTTGTATAGTAGAATTACGAAAACAAAAGAAATACTAAAAATCAATCTACTGGAATTAAAAGTTTACTTTGCATAAAACAAATACATTCTCCAACAACAAGCTACCGAAGGCGTATCAAAAGGTCACGACAGACAAATATACAGTTAACATGTTACCCGCATACTGGTGACACATTTTGTAGAGTAAACAATGGCAGACGTTCAAACACCAGCACACTTAAAATAAATATGTATGCAATTAAGTGGAGTGTCAAAGAGTAGGGGAAAAGGTGAAAATGCGGGCAACTGAAATATAGCATCATCTGAAGCTATTCACACGCGTCATTCAAAGAGAAGTCTTCGTAAATAAAATAAAAGAAACAATAAGAAAAAGGAAAAACTTCATCTCATCAAACCTAGTGAGCCAAATTATCACCTGTTGTAAATTCTGTTTGAGGCTAAGGAAGGTGACGTGCAGATTTAGTGTACATACATTTAGTTCTGTTCATAAAAGTAGTAGCAGTCTGCTCTTCTTTGATTTAAATTGTTTTTTTTTTTAATACAAATATAGTTAATTTCAAAACAAAAGAGTACCAAGTCAAAATTATAAACTTTCTTAAAAATTCAATTTTATTATAATAAAGTTTTAAGTATCTAAAAATTCTTGCTGATTTTTGAGAATTTATTTTTAATGTAAAGCATTTACTTGAGACTTGTTCTTTATTATAGTAAAACTAAATGGGCTACAAAACTGCATACTCAAAAGCTTTCGAATTAAAAAATTATAAATTTTGTTGACATTTTTTTTAATTTGTTGAATTTTTATACATTTCCTAGAAATTTTTTATAAAAAAAAATTAAATTTAAACAGCGAAGGACAGAATTGCCACAACTTGCAAAAAATGATCAACTGAATTTTTATTTTGAATTTTTATAAATTTTCTATACAACTCACACTTTCACTTAGATGGTTTTTGTTGTAGAACTAAGTATATTTTTATAAAAAAGAATTAAAATTAAGTAAGGAAAGACAAAATGGTCAAAACATGTCAATACATTTTGCTACTATTTTTATAATCGCTAGTGTATGCCACAAATCCTTAAGTAAAAATCCGCTAGAAGGATTTATAGATGTCACTTGTGCCTCTCTAACGAAAATTTTCCATAATGAATATCACTGAAACAAATATAAATAAAAATAAAACGCAAACAAATCGCAAACACAAAAAACTCCGAGACATAACCTAAACATACAAACTTTTTTATCATCCTACGATTGGCTGGTTTGCCTACATTGACGTCTAGCTGCTTATTCGGCTTTCTACTTGTCTGTACTTATTACATTTACATATTATGTACTTTTTTATTAGGTTCTTCAGCATTCTACCATCCACCACTCTATACTCTTTAATTCTATTTTGATTTGAATCTGCTTTTCGGGTACTCCACTGACGTTTCCGTTTGAAAACCCCGCCGACGACAGTTCTTTCTTTGTTGCCCAGGAAACAGCTGGAGAGGCAGACACTGTCTTTATTGCATTCAGTACATCAGAATAGAAGCAACACAACTGTTGGAAAATCGAAGCTTAGTCCTTAGGCGGCGAGGCACACCCAACCAATTGAAAAGCTGCCTGCAGACAGTCGGTGCATAAATTTAGCATGGCGGGCGATGAAGCCACATACTTTGAATACATGCCGACTAAGAAAGGAGGTGTGTGGATCGAGGAGACGATTTCCGTGGCGCTTTCTGCACATTTGTCGGTGTATAGGTTAAAATATTTTTGGCAGCACACGCACTGTCTACAGCCGAAGCAGCTCTATCTATATTTGTATGTTTGTATATAGAAATATATAGTACATATGTATATGATGAAAGTTGTCTGTACATTCATGTAATACCTAATTTGGTATGTACTCGTTTAAGGCCAGACATGGAGTTTCCCACGCATCAAAAGTGCTCACTCGTGTGCGCCAACATCTAGCAGCCCCCTCCGCTAGGTTTCGCTCGACTAGCTAACTGAGCGCGCTGAGTGTGTGTTTGTGGGAGTGTGCTTTTTTTTTTTAGGTCTTCTGCCGCCGCGCCACGACGGATGAGTAGGCGTCAACATCCTTGGAAAAAGTAGTGTGGCGGGAGTGAAAATCTAACGGCACTTACTGACACCGTTAAGATGGGCGAAAGTCAGTCGGTGTCAGCCGAAGGGAAAGTTGAACATTCGCGTTTTTGTCGTCGTGCCCGATTTTCAGCACCCAAAATATTATCGACACACATTCGCAACAAAACAAAGGATAGGTGGATGCGGTTGTTTTTCGTCTGATTACCTCAGCTGCTCCTACGCTACTCTTGGAGGCGTAGCGTTCATAATGACGTTTTGCTATCGGTCGATTTAGAGCGTAGTACGTAGACGATGATGACGCTGACGATGATGTCGGTTATGTCCTCTAGGCTATATGGGGATGAGGAGTTCACCATGGTAACGACCGCACTTGTCTGTCTGCGTGGTGGTGAGGTGGCTACTGACTTGGCTGGGTTGTTTTTCTTTGTTGGCAGTTAAATGCCAATGTGCGCTCGTAAAATAGCAGGAAAAATTAAAATAAATAAATGGAAAGCTCGTAATGAAATGTGACGACAAAGACGTCTGGTGGCCTTCAACCTTTGGTGGTTTCCAGGACACAGCTGGTTTGGTTCTACACAAAAACACTTCTACACATACATAAATATATTGGTCGTGTCATGCGAGTTTGTGTGCTTGTTTGTGTTGTTGTTTATGACTTAGATTATTTTCCTTTTTTCACAGTTGAAGCTGGACATTTTTTGCGTCGTTGGCCGATTCTTGTGCCGTATGACTGAACGGCAAGCTGACGAATCGCCACCCACGTATGTACTCCAAATACTCATCTCTACGGTAGGTTCGGTCATTGGGTCGTCGTTTAGTATTTTGAGAGTCTTCTTTGATAAATATTTACGTTGGTAGCTTACATTTTATTTTTTTTTTGCTTTACTGGCTGTCCCATACCATAATTGGGGAGCGCTGGTTTGCCAGACGGCGATTAGTTTGCCCATTCAAGTATTTCAGTTTCTGTTTATTGTAAATAAATTTGGTACATGCGCGCCTACTTGCCAGTTTAATGCTCGGCAAATTCATGCGTTTTTATATCTGTCTGGTAGTCATCCTGCCATTATTGTTAGAATTTAGATTTTTATTACGTTTTTCTTAGTCGATATAAGTAAGTAGTGCGCCTGCATGCAATCGTTGGTGCGTTGACCGCGGCGTATGCTCGGTGGCATTTTAATTAAATACAGCTCATATAGTCAGAGTATGCATGTGTGGTGTGGTTGATTGCTTAGTAGGTATATTTTTAAGCAGCATAGCTTGAAGCAATTTAGGTGAGAAATTTTATATAAAATTGGCATTCTTCAGAAAGAAAAGTTGCTTTAAATATGTACACCTGTGATCTCGAAAATAGTAGCGCTAAGTTTTGACAATTTTTTTCTTTATTTAATTTCAATTATTTTACATATAAATATAGGTAGCCCATAATTCGAAAGTTCAAACCTTCTAGAAAAATTATAAAAAAATCAACAAATTAAAAAACAAATATTCAAAATTTCCAATATTTTTATCCGAATTTTCAAGAAATTTTCATTAAGGAAAATTTTCAGCCACTTGAGACTTGCACTATATTTTAGTAAAATTGAATGTGGTACAAAACTGCGTATCCGATTTTTTTTTTAAATCCGGATTAAAAAGTTATGAATATAGATTTTTATAAATTTATAAATTTTTAGAAAATTTGAAACTTCAACTTATGGTTTTTGTTCTAGTATTAAGTATATTTATATACAATTTTTTCCAAAATTTTATTTTTGCTGCACAAATACATCTGGATATCATAGGGGCATTTCTGCATCAAAAATGAAATTTTGAAAAAAATCGCTTACGTTTTGTTACGCGGTTAGGGCTTCACATATAATTTACAATGTGTTTCACGCTAAAGCTTTTTTTTAATTTTTTAATAAAATTTAGTTCGTTCTACAACAAAGAAAACATTTAAAAAAAGTTCAGTTAAAAAACATTTAGAAAAAGTTCAACAAAACTCAGTCAAATTTTCAAACTTTTCAATTTAGAAAAAAAAATTTAGAATACTCTTGAGTATGCAGGACAATACCGTTTCAGCAGCAAACTAGACTAATCTCCAGATATTTACAGTTGATTGCATTATTTACTTGAGGGGAATGAAGTTCAAAATAATAACGCTAAACAATTAATCCAAAAACCTTGGCCTTACAAATGTTGCTTATGAAAATCTCCAAGAAAAATATGTACGCTTGTTCGGTTCCTCCAGGCAAGTTGCCTTCGCTCCACACTGTTTTTAAATTTGACTCCGTTCATAGTCGCCTACAGCTGCTGTCATAATGTGGATCAAATTGCCGGCAGTTATGATTTCCAAGGAAATTAAACTAACGGTAAAATTGTTGCAATAATCAAAGTTCCAATCCATAAATTAGCACAAAGCACACGAGCGTCTAAGTGAATATCGAAGTTTGCGTGCGTGCGTCAAACGCTCAAATTACCATGTCTGGGTATAAGATATGAGAAAAAGTATTAAATCATATTTTTCCTAAGAAATCCGGGAGCAAACCAATCTCGGCCTATGAAAGTAGTATCAAGAAAAGTAGTATGTAAAAAAAGGAATAAAATAAAATTGAAATTTAAGGCGTGAAGCTAAAAGCGAGATGCAATCAATCAAAAACTTCAAATAAAAAGCAAAGAGTCAAAAGGAAATACAAAACAATATGGAAAATAAACAAAAAACTCAAAGCTCGGCTAAATTAGTCACTCTATGCTCCCGACCACGACGACGACGACGACGACGACGACAATTAGCCGCGCCTGCATGTCAACATGCCACACCAAATGGCCACGCAATGCTGATGCTGCTGCTGCTCCTTCTGTAACATGCAACACAACGGCGTATGCATAAATTACCCTTGAAATGTTTTGTGGTTTTTTTGCAAAAAAAAAAAAAAGATTAAAGTATATAAAAAACAATATAACAAAATGAAATGCGGCAAAAGACGCGCTGTCTTAGATGGAGTTAAGTGTGTGTGGGGCGCAATTTGCTTTGTTCTTTTTATATACAAAAATATCTATACAATTTCAAGGTCCTGAAATTAGTGTTTGCCTCTGCGTTGATCATCAGTTGAGCCATTTGTTTAATGCTTCCCTGTTTTTGAGCTTCTTTCTACCTACTTTTTCAATGCTATTCTTTGGTCCATTTTTCTTAGTGATCGCGCAATATGCGTTGGAAATTCGAGACAAAGTTTGGACGGAAAGTGAAAAAAATATTATATATGTACATATGTATGTATATTGTCTTATTATCTACATAGATACATACATATGTACATATGTAGTGTTATTAGAGATATTTATGAGAAGGTAGCGAAGAAATGATTTCCAAAGGTAAAATTGTTAAAAACGTGCTGGAATTTCAAAGGATTTGTTAAAGAATTCTTAACTAAAAATTTGTTTGTACTAGTTATATTGTAAAAATCCTTAAATCGCAGTATAAGTATGTCGGTGATAGGAGTATAACGCGTTTAAAGCATACTTTACCAACCATTCTTTATTCACGTTAATAATACCGCATTACAAAGCTATCGAAACGGGCATCATTTGCTTCCATTCAGGCTGTCCATTACGTAGGAAACCTAACCTCCAGCGGCGCTGAATACACTCCTGGAGTAGACTTTTATTTGAGATGCTCTGCAGACAAGAGGACGTCTAGGAGGCTGCGGTCAATAGACAGGGGTCATGCCTATCGGAGTCTGTAGTCAGAACTTCAAGGTTCACTTCCGACAGGGCATTAAACTTCGATGAGATTCCGATTTTCATGGATGGCTTTATAGGAACAGAATCTGGAGTTGTCTCCCAACAACCCTCATTGAGGGTTACAAGCGTACAGACTTCCAGATTACTGCAGCGAGTTCCAAACTGATATCTTTGCAATTGAAATAGCGGCAGAATTGGTAGGCATGCTAGAACTTGGCCTTTCAAAGCTTGCCTTTGGTGTAGACAGACAGGCGGTGATCAAGGCTCTAAACTCGAAAACGACTAACTCTATTTGCGCTCGGAATTGTCAAAGATCTTTGTCGTCTCTCTCCCCTACCGGGGCACAGTGGCATCCCTGGCAAAGGGTAAGTGGACGAGTATGCCAGAAAAGGACCTGAAACAAGACTGGAGATCCCGGTCGAGATTCCCACTCAATGCGCGAGAAACACGGAGTCCGCGGATATTTTCCAAACTGAATGTCAATGTTCTCACAGGAATTCTAACGGAACATATGCCCATCGGACGCATTGCCGCCAAGTTTGGAGCGATCTGGAAGAGTTAAGAGTTCATTAGACACTTCCTGTTCTGTCCGAGTGTCTTGCACTACGAGAAATGCGCTTCAGATTTTTGGGGAACCATTTCTTCAAACACCTGGACAACTTAGATGGGGTCGCACTGGAAGAGCTCTTGGAATTTTTCAAAATATGAGGATGGTTTCAGAACGTATAAGGTTAGCCTGAAGGAAAATCGCTTTCTGGGCATCCCAATGCGGATTTATCAGGCGCCCCCCCTTTTAGTTTTGGGACATATACCATTTGTCTCTTTTAAAGAGATCCCTTTTACGTTAATAACGTAATCGATCGTTTCCTGTTTTATTGTTAAGCCATACATAAAGTAAGTAGAGCTTGCCGTGTAATTTGGACTCAAGTGCTGGTGTTTAATTTTTTATAGAGTTGTAATTCTTCTGAATCATAGTTTTTTAAAATATTTTTAAATGGTTTTGCAACTGAGACGCTCATATCTCGATATGTTCTCCTAAAACCCAATATATGTATGTGTGAATTTTAGTACTCGTATATGCGAAATCATCAGCACAAGTTCAATGCCAAATTCGGCAAAACAACGCCAATATTTATACGATCGCACCCATACATACAAATGCATACAAATATTCAATTCGCTTTTTTCTATCTTCTTTACTTTTGCACTAAAGTATTCTAGAAAGTTTAACTTAGGACCGGTTTGCGGCAATTTTAAGTTGTTTACTGTCTCTGCGAAGTTTACAATAAATGGATGCACGCATTACCCAACCACACCAATGGATATCTAACAGATTTGCTGCTGCTATTGAAATTTTTTCTTTCGCAGTTGTTGAAGTTTTTGTTGTCGTACTGCGCGCGGCGGTGTGCTGCATTTCCTGATTAGTGGCAGTCACAATAGGAGCAGCAAAGTCAGCGGGAGGGCAACGATTGCAGCGCTTAGGCTAACAAAGGTCTCACGAAATATCTACGAACGAGTGGTTGTGAAGTTTTGCACAAAATACGGCTTGTAGTTAGTATGCCGCAGTATGGGAATAACCAAGCCATAATATGACACTGAAATTTGTGCAAATTCCATTTTGAGAAGTTTTCTATTTATACACATACACAATAGTATTTTTCAGAAGCCATGTACTTTGCGCCATGAGCATTTCAAAAATGTAACGTAGACTTGAATTAAGGAAGAAGTGTTTTCGTCTTTTGTTTTATAAATTCTGCAGCACTTTTTTTTGTTTGACTATTTTGTCTATATTTGTTCAAGAAATTAAACGATTCTAACTCTAGTTTTATCAGATATTAGTCTGAGTTACTTACCACTCCATGCGAGTTGATACCAACGATGCATCTCTGTACAGAAGTACAACGATTTACTCCTAATTTTCCACCCCCTTTTTTGTTGTATTCAGATTTGTTCTTTTCGTAAGGATTATTTGGCTTTTTTTTCGCTCCTGTGAATTGTGCCAGCTTGCGTTCGCATTCCACTTGACCGATTTTGTGTGGTATTCTTAATTTTCAATTAAAAATGTTTATGCATGCTTCTATGTATGTACATACATACATACTTACATATATCTGTTAATATTGGTTTGCATAATATTCATGAGACGCTGAGTAAGAAAATAACAAAAAAATATTCGCCAAAATACTTGGAAGCCTTTGTAGGCCAAATGCCATTAGACTTTAGCTGGTAGCTGGTGCGCGCGGACATTGGTCACTTACTGGCTGATTGAACCGACGGCGGGTTGATGAAGTTGATTTAAAAAGCAAGAAAAACTGTATAGGAAGTAGAGTGGAAGACATCAGGTAAAAATAAATAGAGAGAGATATTAAAAGAAAAAAAATACGACAGGTCCAAGTTTAAAGTTTTGAATAAGTTTTTTCTTTTTTAGATATTTTTCGAGCATTTAGCCCATTTTAGATAATGTATTTTGCTTATTAAATTGTCAAAAATCAAGAAGAATTTTGAGACACTTGAAACTTGCACTTCGTTATATTAAAATTGAATCGGCCACAAAACTGCTTACTCAGAAAATTTCTCAAAACTCTTAATAAAAAATACCAATTTTCTTGAAATTTTTTCTAGAAAATTATAAACTTCGCCTCACTTGGTTTTTGTTATAGCATTTTTTATATTTTTATAAAAAAAGATCAAATTAAGTATGAGAAGATAAAATAATCGTCAACTGAAAATAAACGTTATTTCGATTTTTTCGGATAAAAAATACTTGTGAAGAATTCGTTCAAAAGAAAGCTAGAGTTAATTTTTTTTTATAAAAAATAAGCACTAAATCATTACCAATACATTTTTTTACGTTCATTATGATCGATGATTTTTAAATTTAAGAATAAAATAGACGCTTTTTTATCGAGAAAAATATCGAT
Source organism: Anomoia purmunda (assembly GCA_951828415.1). NCBI lineage: Eukaryota > Metazoa > Arthropoda > Insecta > Diptera > Tephritidae > Anomoia > Anomoia purmunda. Next base: position 116,242,418 of record OX639997.1, read on the forward strand.
CAAATATGATTGGAAAAATTTAAATTTTATTATTTTTTATCGAAAAAATTAAAATCCCAAAATAACGATCCAATATGATCGGTAAAACTCAAATCGAAAAATATTTATTATTGCTTATGGAAAAAATAAAAATCACTAAATATTGATAAAATGTGAACGAAAAAAAAATTCAAAAAAAGATTAAATCATGATATACATATCTTTGAAAAATTATAACTTTTACGGTCACTGCAAAATTGTCAAAACTTATCAATACGCTGTGCTGTGCCTTTATGCACACAGGTATATCATTTGGCTTCGAGCAGGAAATGCTGGTGTTTTTCTAATGCTGCACACACACACACCCACACACACACACACATATGATTTAATATTCAAAAGTGGTTGTCCTTGAAAATCATGTGAAATATTTGCCAAGCTAATAAAAAAAGCATAAAAAACGAAAGGTATTATATACAAGTGTCTTCAGTTTGAAAAAGAGACCAAAACAGAAGAAGAGCTTGGCAAATAATAAGAGTAGAGTGCATAAAGTGAGAAGTAGAAAACAATTAAAAAAAAAAGAACTTGTTACCTACAAACTTAGCTGTTGTGCAACGTTTTATTGCCCGTCGTTTGACCGCAGCAACGAGGTGCGCATTTAACCAACACAAACAAAGGGAACGCATACTTCATACTCTACCATTTATCCCACACACATACACATCTATGCAGATATTTTAACCAACTATTTGTAAATAATACAGCGCTCTAACGGACCTCAGTTCAAAAATTTGAGTATCTCTACACACGCCAAGCATTTGCATATTTTAGGGCGCTTAAACTGTAATTTAAACATAAATTAGTGTAATGAAAACAATTTGCACTGTTTTGTTTTTTTTTTGCTGCAAATGTGCCTGCTGTGTTGGCTAAAAAATTTTTGTCTGAAAACAAAAAAACCAAACTTAAATTAAGCAAAAATAATTTTAAATTATGCAAAAAAATGAAACAAAATATTTCGTCACCGCCCCCGGGTGGGCTCGAACCACCAACCTTTCGGTTAACAGCCGAACGCGCTAGCCAATTGCGCCACGGAGGCGATATGAATGGTCAGCGCCAAACACGCAACCGATTTTGGGTTAATCTAAAAACAACAACAAACAGCACAGTGTTTGGAAGTTTGAAATAGAACAGTGTGAAATGTAAAAGCAAAGCTATTATTTAGTATAAATGCTGTCTGCCCTTTTTTACGAGCGCTTTTTGCAAATTTGCATAATTTACAGAGGGTTTTGTTTTCGTGTTTGTTTTGGGTCTCGTCGAAATTGCAACTTCATGGCAAAATTATTCAAAAAATGGACAAGTGTAAATTAGTTAATTTTATTGGAATTCAAGCTCGTCGGCTCAAATCAGTCGCTTCTGCGAACCTTTTTGGACTAAAGTAATTTTTTCATAAACGTCCAATGATCATTTAAATAACTAACGACCCTCGGATGCGATAATTTTTATCTGCGTACGAGTACATCCATATGTTCACATATACATATACAAATGTACATAAATACATACGTACATATGTATTTATCGATGTACACAGTGAGTCAAACAACTGACCACATGGCGATTTATTTGGAATGTTTTAGGTTCTAAGTAGTTTTAATAATTTTTTAAATAAAAATTCAGTTGATTATATAACAAAAAATACACAAAAATTAAACTTTCAAACTGTGTATATAATTTATAGAAAGTCAAAGATTGTCATACAAATTTCAAATTTTTTATTTTTTGTTTTATTTTCTATTCTTTTTTTTGTTGTAATTTTGGTCCTAACAAACTGAGCTTCAATTTTTTGAATTTTTATTTTAAAAAAAATTTTGGTAGGCAGTTTATTTTTGACTATTTGTTTAAATTTCGGCCTTGCACAAATATTTATATATACCCGTTGATTTTTAATATTTGTTTGCGTTAAATGAAAAAAATGTTGCCAAATCCACAATTTAAAAAAAAATCCCAAAATTCAACGGAAATTTTTAGCCACTGGAAACTTGAATAGCGGGCCATTTCGCGTCAAGCGGACAGGAAAAAGTGATACTTTTGAATTCGTTCATATTTTTGTACTAGGACTTTTGATATGAATGTCTACACATAATCTTTATGATGGCTATTTGTCGACTTATGGCCTGCTAAAGAATACTCGTAGTAAAAACTAGAATTATGATTTTTTTCAAGAAGTTTTTCGTACTGAAAAAAAAATTACGTACAAATATTTAACTTTCGCGATTTGTTTAGAGAATTTAAAAAAATGAAATTTATTTTCTAAAATAAAAAAAAAAAATTGAATTAAAAAAATGAAATTTATTTTCTAAAATATAAAAAAAAATTGAATGAAAATTAAATGGGTTAAAAGACTGCTTATCCAAAATTTTTCTAAAAATTTTGATTAAAAAGTTGAAAAGAATTGAAGAATATTTATTGAATTTTTGATTTACATATGTACATACATATGTATGCATTTATGTACGTAAATATGTATGCATATGATTTTTGTTATCAAACGAATTATATGCACTTAATTGAATTTGCTAAAAGGCTGCATTTTCAAAAATTCTGATTAAAAAGTTTGAAAATTTTTTGTTTATTGATTTTTTTATAAATTTTGTACAAAATTTGAAATTTTAATTTATATGCTTTTTGTTATAGAACACACTTTATTCAATTGAATGCGCTACACAAGTGTATACAAAAAATTTTCTGAAAAAATTCTGATTACAAAGTTTGAAAATTTGTTGAGTTTTTATAAATTGTTTTTTAAAATTTTAAATTATTAATTATATGCTTTTTGTTAAAGAATAAAATATAAATACATAGTTTTATGAAAAATTAAAAAAAAATTATTTATTATGAAAACCAATTGCAAATTATATAAGAAAATCACCATATGTGGTCAAATTTTTGAGCAACTGTATTTATGTACTTTATTAGTCCACTGCCTTTTTTAGGCCACTTCATCAGCGCTTACGAAAATTCGGATATATACATATGTATGTGAGTACATGACTGAATTTATTTGTCTGTCATTTTACAATTAATTTTTTTTTGCGCAAATTTGCTTTCTCCTGCGCTTGCTGCTTTACTAAAAGCTTGCTATCCAAATGCATTACTGCATGGATGTACATATGCAACATATGCCTGCACACGCATGTGAAGTTAAGTCCATTGGTGGTGCGCATTCCCTTAATTACTTACCGTTTTCGCTACTCGAAATATTCTCATATTTTATTTTCGAAACACTGCCCTTCAGTTGGCATTTTTTCGGTGTTTTTTATGCTTCTCATACATAGGCAACGTAGATACATATGTGCATACATATATTTTGTACATATGTATTTGTTTTTTTTTTTCGTTTTTAAACTTTCTGCCTTCGCTTTGTGCCCAATTCTACAATTTTTCAAGATCAAGGTCAAAACTTATGTAATGCAACAATGGATTCGATGGTATTGTGTGACAAGGAAGTGAGAACATGTGCATTATATCCATGAAAACAAACACACACACACTGACATACAAAAAGTATTTCGTAATACGAAACAAAAATGAACGGGGTAAATAAATGCCAGTGCAGTTTTTTAAGGGTTAACTCAAGTTGTTTGAAGTGTGACGAAAAAAACAAGAAAGAGGAAAGAAAAAAAAAAACACATAAAGTATAATGGATTTGCTTTTGGAGGAAAGGTAAAAATTAAAGCAGAATTGTGCAGCATAAAAATCTATCCTTTTGTCAAAATTCATACATATGTACATACATTCAGAATTTTTCTTACACACTTACCTGAATTGCATTAACAAAAAGAAGCATCACACTTACCTGAATTCCATTAACAAGAAGAAGCATCAAAGATTTATTTTTCGTAATTTAATTTACAATTCAAGCAATTAAAATACTTGTCAAAATTTAATACAACTTAAATCAATTAATATTGAATCCCCTCTTTTTATTATTGCTAATATTTAATTATCGTAAAACCTTTTCCTCTGCTCGAAGGCACGTTTATTGATTTACCACTTTATTTTTTGCATTTGTATTGGAGAGTTAGGTTGGCCGTCTGTTGATTTTTGTTTTTAGCCAATCTGCCTCTCTTTTTGTTTCGTTCGACTGCGTTGCTCTGACGTGTTAAAATAACGTGATTTTCGAACGCATATTGGGATTTGTGTAATAAATTGAATAAATAAATTACAATGTAAATTGTATTGTAAAATTGCGATATTTTGTTTGGTTGAAACAAATAACCTTAATGTTGGTAAAATTTCAAGTTCAAGGTTAAATTGAAGATTGCGAGCAAAAAGCAAAAAACAAAAAACAGGTTGGTGCTGCTAATGTATACTTTATACATACATATGTACATATATGCAAGTGTAAAAATACGGTTGCAAATCGTCGTGCATTTCGTCGAAATTGTAGGTCACCTTTTGTCAAGTTTTTTCATACCGCACCCTAATGCAAATACAGTTATGTGAAATTTTTTTTTATAAAAGTAGCTGATTTAGCAACCTCCGCAGAAATTCACGTTTAAAAACTTTGGAAACAAATAGAAAAATTTAATAAAATTTCATAAAAGTTTGGAACTTTTTATTTCGAATTTTCATAAATTTTGTCCTTGTTATTTAATTTTAATTATTTCTTATAAAAATATACTTAATGCTATAACACAAACCTTGTAAGCCAAAGTTTTAAAATTTCTAGAAAACTTTTAAATACTTCCAAGAAGCTAAGAATTTTCTTTAATTTTTGAGACTTTTTTTTTTGCTCCGGTGTCACGAATTTTCTTCCATACAAAGCATGTTCGAGAAAAATTGCAAGAAATGGGCTTATAAAATGTAGTTGATAATGAAAAATTAAAAAATCGTTTGTAGGAAAATATCGTTTTAATACAACACAAAAACGTTACAAATTTTATTTAAGAAAAAGTTCTATCTATCTACATATATAATTACCCATAATTTTCGATATCGTTATCGGTGTTATTATCGTTATATCATGCTTACTGCTCACTGATATTTGGTTAAAACTCAAGTTATGATACCTTCTACATCACACCGTTTGGTATCATATCAATCGACGATAATCACATCATAACTTGTGTATCAGTCGACTGACACCCTGTATCCGGTACCTGAACATCTTGGTTTACTCATTTGCCTTGGCATTCATTTCATATTATATTTTAACTAGCTACATCAAATTTTGTGATATCGTTTTATATTGCAACAAGCAATTGATCAAATCATATGATGTGATATCACATCGCCTCTAATTATTTCAAATCACATGATATTCCAACACATCACCTGCAAATATTTTATGTACCATCAATTTTTGATAACATTTATTTATTTATATATGCCGTTACTTTTATTGTTGTTTAATAAACAAAAAAAACAAAAAACTACCAGAGTTGTTTATATCTGCTGGGTGGTTCAAGCTGATAATTAAAATGTACTATTTACTTGCATGCATGTTCTGTCTATATGTAATAATGATTAAACATATTTACACACACATATCCATACACACATGCATTTGCACTTTTGCTCGGATTTCTTAGCGTTGCAAAGCTAAAGGTCGCTGTATCAATTCAAGGCCAAGTGCAAAATGAAAGTAAACGAACAGTACAGACATTCAGCCATATAGTAAATACGCGCATGCATGACACACACACACATACACATACATATACACACGTAGTCATATATACAGACAACACAGTTTACGTACTTAATATAAAATAAAGTGAAATTGTGATTGCAATCAAGGCAACAACGGCAACGATTAAAAAAATCTGCAACAATACAAACTGCAAAATTTAATTCCACCATACACTCCACCGCACACCGCAAAATCCACCATAAACAAACAATTAACAGATAATTTCAGTAAAATATGTAGATTATGTACATACATACATACATACATACGTGTAAGACTTTTAGCGGGTTCGTTATTCTACGTTTTTGTTTTTTTTTTGGTTTTGGTTTTCAATTAAATATTATTTCATTGCTGTGAGCTTTTTTCTAAATACGAGTACAATGTCAGCTATAGGTATTTATTGTCCATTTGGGTCTACATAATTTGGTACTTGGTTATGTTTGCAGTTTAAAATATATTTGGTCAACGTTTTAAACATCAATTAAAATTTGTTGACCTATTTTTCTCTTTCCCGCGATAATTATAGGTATCCTACTTTTTTATGACGCAAATGTACAGAAATGACGACAGGAGTGCACGTGTAAAAGATTTGGCGAAGCAAATTGAAATTCGAAAAATTTAAAAATTGAAATGAAATAAATAAAAGGCATTAACAAATTAGAAACTATTGACACATTAAAATTACAATTAAAATTAAAAAGCAAAAAAGTTACAAATAAAAAAATACGAAATACAAGAAAATAATAAATAAATATTACAACAAATTAAAAAAAAAATATATTAAAAAATAAAAAATATTAAAAAAAAAAACAAAAAACAAAAAGTAAGATAAAAAATGAAAGTACGAAATAACATCTGCTCGTATTTTATATAATAATGTGAAAATTTTTTCCAAAAAAGAAATTAAATAAAACATTCAATACCTTAAATTATTAAAAATATTTCAAAAACAGAAAAAGAAGAAACTAAAAAAATAAATAAAATGCAATAAAGTAAAATAAAATTAAATTAAAAAAAATAATAACTCGGTTTTGTCATTTTTTAAGAATTAAAAGGTTGCTCTAAAATTAAAAACTTAAAATTAGTCAAAATTAAAAGAATAAATAAATTTAAATAATTTAAAAGTTATAGTTTTTCGGATGTGAAGAAGACTACGTCTGCTTTCAGACACCCACGAAGTAAAAAGTAAAAACATTCAATATATTCAAAATTAAAAAAAGCTCGGGATAAATGATATAAATAAAAATATACTAAAAAATAAAATTAAAAAAATATTAGATTCGAATGGAGGATACGTTAAAAAAAAAACATTCAATAAAATATCAAAAAAATTTGAATAAAACGAAAAAATGTAAAACAAAAAATTAAAAAAAAAAATAGGAGATCTTGATATTTTTTCGGATGTGCACTAAAATGGCATTAGATAAAATATTAAATTTTTTAATTAATCAGAATAATAATAAAACCTGCAACAAAGTTGAAAAATGAAGAAAGTAAAACAAAACAAAATAACAAATAATGTCTAGGCTTGTTAAGAAATAACAAAAAGTATCTAAATTATAAAACAAAACAAAGTACAAAGAACACAAAATAAAGAAAATAGTATAAATAAATGGAGTGAAGTAAAACACAAATTCCGTTGGGTAAAATTTTAACTATTTTAAATTTATAAACAAAAAAACCAAACTTTTGCTGTTTGGAAAAAAATCGAGGAATATTAATTCAAATTCAAAATTTATAAAAAATTACAAAAAATAAAATGAAATAAACTAGGAAATTAAAATTAGATAGGAAACAAAAACCACAAATATAAAAATTATAAAATAACATAAAATGAAATAATATAAGAAAGAGAATATCTTGACTTAATATTTTTAACGGATTTGAAGACTTATAGGTTAGCTCTAAAAAAGCATTAAATAAAATATTAAGTTCGAAATTATTTCCAATTATAAAAGAGTTAAACTTTTGCTGTACAGACGCAAATTTTCCAGATCTTACTTTCCGCTAAAAAGAAAATAATTTTAAAGTAATTATTAACAATTTAAAATTAACAAAAAATCTTTGCTGTTCAACTCATCAATCGCCCCTCAAACTAAAGTTCACAGTTTTATTGTTTTTTAACCGCTCAATTTTTCGCATTTTGTTGACTCAATTTTTAGCTGTTTTTATGCATTGCGTTTTTTTCCAACAATCTAAAACATACAACCATACCATATACCCATTCGCATATACAATATACATAAATTTCCAAAGTTTTTATTTTTCCTAACTTTTTCGGCAAAATGTTCACTTTTTTTATTTGTATGTCTGTCTGGTCGCAGTTAAATGGGTTTCATGCTCGTCCCACCTCACCACCCGCCAATGCTTAACGTATTTACTTGCACTCTGCCGCGGCCCAAACGCAACCAGCGCAGTTTACTCATATCAATATCTGCCCGCAGCTCCCGCTTCCATTACCTGCAATCATTTTTAGCGCATACATTTTGGTCCCGGTTCAGTGAGCCGAGCGTATCGTATCAGGCGTGATTGCGAATTTCTCATTGGCTGTTTGAAGCGAGCACTTTTCTTTGCTGCCCCCCTCTCTCCACCCTTTTCAATTCGTTGCCCACCATTGTCGTCAATTTGTTGTTTGTGGGTTTTTTGTGCAACAAAAGGTCGGTGCGCCCGTCAGCAGTAACCACTGCTACCTCCTCGGCTGGGCTTTCGGATGTTGCTGTGGACTCGAATGGGGCTGGGTCGCCGCGGCAGTGGCTAATGTGAAATGTGGGGGTTGGTAGGAGGTATGAGGCGGTGGAGAGTCTTTTATCACCGTCATCGGCTCTGGCGTAGCCGAAAATGAAGCAGCAACCGCATTCAAGGTCATAGCGCACAGACACAGACTGCCTCCAATCGCGCTGCGCCCCGGGACCGATTCACACGCTTACGTACCGAACAAACGACACTCACCACCCGCCGCCTCTCAAGCGATGCACTCAATTTGCGCTGAGCTTGTGTGCGATAAAGTTTTTTTTTGGTGTTTTTTAAGTTAATTTATTTTCGTTTTTTGCAAATTTTTTTGTTTTGTGTATGTATGTGTGTGTGCCGTTTTTGGCGTTTTATTTATTTACCTTCCGTCAGTGTATTTTAAATACCTTTTGCATTGTTTTCGCCTCTGTGCAATGCTATGCATTTGTGTTGGTGTTTTTTTATGTTCATATTTTTTTCAGTTACTGCTAATTTTTGGGGTCTGTAATTTGCCATTTTTGCGCTGCTTATTTTTTTTAGCTTGTTCTTTTGGAATTCTTGTTTTGATAAGCTTCTGCGCGATTGAGTAAAATATTCAACGCATATTTCTAAATAAAATTTTCTGTATTCAATACATATTTTTTCGGAACTTATTGCGTTGTAGTCAAAATCGTGCAGATATTGTTGTAGAGCGTAAATGGATGCATATTTTGGGGTTTATTACCATTTTAAAATCATTTTTAGAAAAATATTGCAATAAGTATACATTATTACAATTTATAACCAAATAATATCATCTAAAATATAGATCACTGGAATTATTCAACTTTAAAAAAATTGTCAGTGCTTTGCACTCATCAGTAGGAATGCTCGATATGATAACGACTATTCCAAATGTCGATATTTCAAAGTTCGATAATCGATTTTTGAAAGCGATACTTCCAGGGTTGCTATATCGCGATATAAGTTATAGATATTTAATTTGAAATGCATTTTTCTACAAAAAATCAATAAAAAATGAATACTCATAGAATAACTTCCAAATAAAAAAGGCGCAATAAATTATTGCTAATATAAATATTAACAGACCAAAAATTAATTATTTTGGGGTCAGATAATCGATTTTTAAAATCAATGTTTCTCGGGTCGATATATCGCAGTGATCGATATTTTATCTCCAATATCGACATTTAATTTGCCATTTATTTTTCATCTCAAAGAAACGAAATAAAATAAATGAATACCCATAAATAAAATAATTAAAAAACTAATTCATTTGCGCACCCAAAATTTTTTTAAATTTTTTTTTATCGAAAAAAAGTTAATATGATTTTAAAAATAAATATGCATAAAATTTTATTTTATTGAAAAAAAAATTGTTTGGACCAACTTAATGCGCGTTATGAGGCAAAATTGAGCTTATATTTTGCAACTTAAATATTTCTCGTATTAGAAAACCCTTGTTAATAAAATTATCAAACTTTATACATAATTTATAAAAATTTAAAAAAATTTCATCAAAATTTAAATTTTTTTTTCAAAAAATTTCTGAGCACGTAGGTTTATAGATTGAATATATATTGAATTCTAGTAAAATAAAGTGAAAGTCTGAAGCGGAAAAATTACCGTTGATTTTTGAGAATTTTTTGTTGACGTTTGTGAGGGAATTTTTGCCATATATCGCAAGAATTCCACATGAAAGCAAAAAAAAAAAACATTTGAAACATTGATTAAAATGATTTTTCTTAAAGTGTGTACTATATTTTTATAAATATGTTGCCCAACACTTTAAAATAATCACCGTATATACAACGGTAATTGGGGGCTCTTTCTCATGTTTGAATTCCCTAGTGAACTTATCTTTGTTTAATGAGGCACATAAATACGAGTTTTCATAGATATTTTAGTATAAATCTCATTTGTCTACAGTTCTAAGTCAATCGTCAAGTTTCCTCCATACATTGTACTGGAATCCTTTCACTTTATATTTTACAATTTCCACATTTCTTCCACCCACACCTACACAATTACTTATGTATTTCATTCATCAACTTAGCTAACCACCTCAAAAACGTCTGATAGCCCATCATCGCAGCTGTCAATAGTGACATCTCACCTAGCTATCGTCAATCCGCTCAACAGCATATCAAAACTTGCTCGCAATTACATCTCCTGCTAACATGGCTCTCCATATTAGCATTTATTTCTCTGATTCTCTGTTTGTCCCTTTCTTATTTTTGTATCCTTGCCTCTCTTCATTGTTGTTCTAAATAAGCGCTTTCTGTTTTCTTTTTCTTTTTGCCTTTTTTATTTTTTTTATGGCTTCTCGCTACAAGCGCCTCCTTTACTTTTAGGGTAACCTGTATCCTTTCTCCTCCAATCGAGGTTGTGTTTATTGATTTTTCTTTGTTTGGGTGCAAACTGCGCCACACGTGCTTCTGCGCCTACATGTCTGCTACATTTTTTGCTTTGTTTTTTTACTAGCTTCGTTGTTTTTTTTTTTTGTTTTTTGTGTTTTGTAAACTGTCGACAACGCCGTCGCCTACTTCGCGTCCTCGCATCGAAATTCTTCAAAAATTTTAGACTGCTGCCTATTTTTGTCTTCCCGCTGTGTTCTCTTCCCTCAGTGGCTTTCGCAGCTGTTTTGATGGTTTTACAGTGTACATGACCTTTTTCGTTAGCTTGTGCTTTGGTTAGGTTCCATCCTTACATTCTTTCATCACCCAAACAGCCGCCCAACCATGTATTTCAGATTTGACCGGCTTTTGTTGGCTTCCAAAATTTAGAGTTTGTCGTGGGGTTTATTTGTGTGTGTGGCTCTTTTGAGCCAGACATTACGTCGTCGACCTTTAATTTTAAAACAAAGCATAAGTGAAACAAAATGCTGCTCCAAATGTTACAATTTCAATTTAATGCTACTGTTATGGCTTCGCAAATATTTAGTAGATTTGTTATTGTTTATTTTCGATTGCCACACCTGGATTGTTCTGATGGGATTCTCTTACTTTCGACTACGATTTTTACGAAATTGCTGGAAATAAGCGTTTGGGTATAACACGTACATATAGAAGTTAAAATTCAAAAAATTTTTATTTGCGATTTTTATTTTTAAATTTGTGATTTATACATAGATTTTGAATGTCGTAAGACGTGTTAAGGTTGATTGTTTTAGAAATGTAATTCAAAGTTTGAAGGCTAACGCTGAAAATTCGCTTCACCTTTATGTTGATTTTCTTTGAACTTAGGACTCATATAATTAGAACTATGATCTCAATCTTCCAAGATAGTTGTACTCTACATTTTCTCTCAAACTTTTCCACATGCAAACCGAAATGATTAATTTTTCTTTGAGTTTGTTATATTGCATATATTTATTACTTCTCATACATCTTATCTTAATTGAATATTTCTCTTCTTCTAATTTCAGGTACGTTTTCTTCGTAAAATAATAAAAAAAGTAAAATTCTCCAGGAATGAAAATCCCGCATATACGTATGTACTGAAATAATTTGTATATATTTAGCTGGTAGTCTATCTCGATTATATTCGATTATAAAATTCAAGCGTCTTACTCCTCACCACATACCGCTCACACAATTAATTCCATTGCATTCAGCCCGAAAGTATACATACAAAAATTATAACATCATTTACGTGGATAAAAAATGGTTGGATCCGAATAATAATTTTTTCTGCCATTTAGTGTTCGAGATATCGCTAGATAAAAATAAAATAAAATTAGAAGAGATTGAGTTATTAAAATACGATGTGAGGTGCGAATTCAGTTAATAAAAAATACATTCAAATAAATATTTTTAAATTTCATAACTTACCTCCATATCGATTATTTAAATTAGATTGTGAAAAAATAAAATAAAAATGAATAATTGATAGAAAAAACGCGTGGCACCCACCGTCGGATTAAAAGATCGAGACCCAACGGTCATTTTTAGCTGCTTGAAACGTGCACTTTATTTTAAGTGATGGGCTAAAAAACGGCATACTTAAAATTTTCAATTTTTTTTTTCTAAAAAGTTTGTTGTTTTTGTATTTCTTTCTTTATTTTTCTATTTTTCTACAAAGTTTAAAGCGCAGATATATATGGTGCTGATTATATAACCAGCAAGACTTTTTCTTAAAATTTCAGAAGGGGGGGGGGGGGGGGGGGAATAAAAAATAAGTAAATAAAAGAACATCATTTTGCCTCTCAAAGAAATGTATTTCTATGCAACAAATTTAAGTAATTAATTCTCAATTTATTTCAATTTAAAGGTCGTTTGAAAAATTAAAATTTGTATTCATTATTTATTTTTATTTTATTTGTATGCAGTTGCTTAGTAGAGCAATAAATAGAACGGCGTAGTGTGATTTTCTTTGGTTGCACTAAATCCAACTGGCCCATTAGCTCAGTTGGTTAGAGCGTCGTGCTAATAACGCGAAGGTCGCGGGTTCGATCCCCTCATGGGCCACAATATAACATTTTTTTTCATTGAGAAAGATAAAAAGCGTTTTCCGAAATATTGCGAAAAATTAAAAAAAAATTATAATAGGAAAATTTCTATCATAAGTTATAACCGATTAAATGACTATATTTTCTCTGCTTGAAAAGAAACGACCTTTGAAGTTTTGCAAGCAATATTGAATAATAGCAAATATCAGATAACCCACATCGTAAATATTTAAAAAAAAAAATTCTCAGAATTTCTCTAACACCCCATTGAGGGAAACATTTAATGCAATATTCACCATTATGTGACTAATAACTCAAAATATCGCTTTGCTTTTCGGCAAATATTTAATGATCAGCGCAAAGGTATTTGTTATCTTTGATTATTTTTGGCACTTTCTGACAATGCGCGCTGATTTGAAAATTTATTGTGAAATTTATGTTTACTTATATTTACCTCGTACTCGCACACAAAATTCGCTACAACCATAAAATAAGGTAATGCAGAAGTGGCGATCAAAAAGATTGCCGTTTATGCAGAGAGATGGAGGGCAAGAGGCCCGACAGACAGTTGAATGCACTGCATAGATAGTATTTGCATTTGTTTTTTTTTGCAAAAGTCATTGCGCATATTTGCAAATAAATATTGTATATCTTCATGTGTGCAAATACATGGCACATTTTACATGTATGCACCTATAAAGCATTCACGGAATTTTTTTATTATTATACACATATGTATGTTAGGTGTTATGGCAATTGAAAGATGATTGCGAAACTTCTGTCATTTATTCTTCAGAAAAAGTGAAATTAAAAAAGAAATTTGAGATGAGACGATTAATTGAGTAAATAAGATGCTATTAATATATAGAGCTGATAAGGGCAAACAGAAGAGTAAAATTTCTTAATCAAATTGCTAAATAACATAACGACATAAATCAGAAAATCTAAGGAAAGATAAAAACAAGTTTGATAAGCCAGACAGCTGGCGAGTTACTCTCCTTTCCCATACTCTCCTTTTCATTTTTGATATTTCTGAATGTCGCGACTCAAGTTAAGTGTACAGTGGAATTTTGTGTGAATTTTCTAATTGATTAGTATAAGGACTGCGTGTGAAAAAAAATTTCCATCACGAAATTCAATTTCCTGAGGTAGTTTTTAAAACCGCCTTTTTATATTAAGATTTTTATATTTGTTCTTAATTTTTGGCACGTTTTTGGCTTTGCATTTTTCGATGCATTTCTCTCTGAAACTTTTCTGTACTTCAAACGACTTAAGATCTGCCTCTTCAGAAAGCTTCACTCGATTTGGTTGTTCTTCAGAAGCTCTTTTTTCTGCCGAGGGAGACCAAAGTTTCACGCAAATCTTTTCAATACTCCCGACACAGTTTTCGGGCTTACTTTTAGTTCGCGATCAATTTTTTTAATGCGACTGAGATCGATATTGTTTTCATACCTCCAATTTAAAGTCTACTATTCTATTTTTTTTGGTTGGATATTTTGAAAAAAAAAAAAAAAAAATTAATATTGGTGATAGTTTTTCCAAAAACACTCCTTAGTAGGCATTGTATTCACCTTTACTTTTTCGCGTTCTAACCCAGTCTGCTCGACTTCCGATTGCCAAATCTTTCATTGACATAGTATTATTATATTTTTCTAGTTCTATACACGTCCTTGCTGCTTTTTGATTTTTTGGTGCAAATTAATAGTCGTTTGGTCTTGCTATTTTTATTGCTGCAACGGCTTGCCAATTTTACTTTTCATGCATTTGATTTTTATATTATATTTTATCTACATGCTTTGGCCATAAGCTTTTGAATGGAAGACCGTTAGAAGTGTTTCTACAAAATAAAAGACAAGTGTCTAACTCCTCACCACATATCGCTCAAACTGTTAATGCCGTTGCCCAAAGCCTGAAAGTATGCATAGACAAATTATAACAGTTTTGATATCTTTGTAATGTGTTTTTTGCGTGGATAAAAAAATGGTTAAACCTGGCGAGCGATGGACTTTTTAATACATACCAATTTATAGTGAAATTTAAAAGAAATAACGCTTTTCAAAATATAAATTCCGCCCAACGTGGGGCTCGAACCCACGACCCTGAGATTAAGAGTCTCATGCTCTACCGACTGAGCTAGCCGGGCTTGTGGGGGTAGTGGGAATAAACAGCAAGCATAAAATAACAAGTAGGCTCTCTCTGCAACGCACATAACATGCGTAGGTGCGCTGAAGGAATATTGAAACGAATAGCGAATGAAGCAGAAAAAAAACAGAAAAATGCGAGAAGAGAAAAGCCAACTAGAAGTGTAATATGTATACAAATAGTATTATCTGTCGAGGCAAATAAAGTAGCAGAGAAACACTAAGAATTGCGTATGGAGGTCAGTTGGTTGTAGGAGGCTGTGTGTTTTTCGGTTATTTTCCATATTCTATAGAATTTTTGGTGTGAATTGTTGTGTCTCATTGTATTCTACGTATACATATGCACAAACATATACATATGCGTAATTCATTACACAATTCTTGTGTGCATTCCTTAAATTTGTTTATCAGCAGATTAATGTGTTTTTATTTAAATATATGAAGAGCATAGATATCGTGTGCTGATGTTGCGTATACGTAACTTTTTAACACACTACGGCATGGAAGAATATTGGCACACTTTATTAACGATTAGTTTACGCAACATACGTGCTTTTAGTGAGGTAGGCTTGTTATAGTGCACATATCATTGGACATAAGGGAGGTTCTTGCACGAATGGAACTTTAAAGGTTTTTCTAAACATATTACAATTTTTTTGTTCTTTTGCTTTAGAAGGTAAAGGAATGGAATGAATTTGCAAATGTATATATACATAGGTAGATATATTATGAGTAGAAGGAGTGAATTCGAGACACGTGGCAGCCTAGTAAGAAGTCTGGGAAGAGATGTGGTGACCACCGAAACAGCGCTGTAATTGTTGTTTTTTCAATTAAATAAATAAATGCCCTGGAGGTCTTAACAGTTTTTGTGGTTGCAAATTTGTGTAAAAAAGTTGAGAGAATATTAAGCAAATTTTCATAAAGAACACGTTAGAAGTGTCTCCTTAAATTGCTTAAAATACCTCATTATTTTCAATATATCGGCAGATTTTGTATAATCGGGTTTTCTGAGATTTTCCGAGCCGAAGGCGAATGTATCAATAAAAATTTACATCCAGCAACAACCCACTGCTGAGAATAAAATACGCGTTAATCACATCAATTTTCATGACTACTCATTCCGAACTAATGAAGACCGCCCTAGCCGCAAACCAGTTCCAAACTACTGTCGAACGAGTAACAAACTAGTCCTACTAGTTCTAAACCAATTCCGAACTTGTTTTAAACTAGTCCCATCCGCAACTATCCATAAAGTCGTCCCAAATTAGTACCGAGCTGGTCCCGAACTAGTCCAAAAATCGTCCTGAACACTAGACCCGGTCTGATACCGAAATAGTGTTGAAATGGTTCCGAATCAACTAGTCTCAAAATTATTCCGATGCTGTCCTAAATTAGTCCTAAACTAGTTACAAAATCGTCTTCAACCGTCTCGTAATAGCCTTGGCAATGGTCACGACCTAGTTCCGGCCCTGGTCTTGGAAATGCTCCACAAATAGTCGCGCAATGATCCTGAAATGAACCCGAAATAGTCCTGAAATGGTCCTGAACTCCTGAAATGATTCGAAGTTTCACATGCACATATGTATTTATGCATTTACTTGTGGACAGCGATATGTATTTTTGTTTTTCTATCCAAAGCGTCGTGGCGCGACTTTGTGACTTGACATCGTGACGTGATCTCGTGACGTGATTTTGTGACGCGACTTTAAAAAACTTTCATGCCGCTAAAGAAGCTTTACTTCAAAAATAGTGCCAGTTTGGTAAAAAAGAATTTGACTCACCGTAATAAACAAACATATCTCTGCTGCACTTTATGCAGTACATATTCGTTTTGGTTATATGCTGCCACTGATTGAGGAAGTTCGCGCCTGTTGCTAGACAAACAAACACACTCACATACATATTTACACAATAAATCTGCATACAAATACAGCCACACACACCCACTGAAGTAGTGCGCGTACGAAAATGAGGCCAACTGATAATAAATATAAAATGCAGCAGTGGAACGAATTAATTATGTTAGCGCAAAGCAAATAGGCAGTATACGAATAAAATGGCAAGTAGAGAACAAAAATAAATAAATATGAAAACTAGTGAAGCAAAGCAGAGATGGTTAGGAAACGAGTCGAGCTTAGTGTATGCAGAGCGTCAAATCAATTAGATGTTTGTGTTTTTTATGAACAACAGCAGATTACCCACCGGCTTTATGCATAAAATTTATATGGCGGCAGTCTGTCAACCAGTCAGCTGTTGTTTATTGAAAAGCCGGCTTTGGTTTAAAAATAGCCACTAAGGATAAAGGCGATTATTTAGGTGTGCATGTCTGCTTGAATAATTGACAAAAATCATTGAAGTAAATTTGAAAATTTGTCTGGAGAAAAGTCAGCTGTATATTTAACTGAAAAGTAAATAATTTATTTATGAAGAAGTTTTACGGCAAAAGAAGATTGCCTCGTTTCTATGTATCTGTGGGCTGCCTTTTGTTGGATTAGATTATCAAGTTTCTCATCCAAGTGCTGTCGATCGTTAATATCAAAGGTTTTTTGTTTGCGAACACTGAGTTTTTCCTCTTGTTGCGCCAAAGACTAAATTCTTGTAATTTGTTTTCCAAACATTTTAGCATCTCTGTATACATTACATTTTTTTACTTGTTTCATTGCGTATACGCACTGTTGGCCGGATGATTTTTTTTTTTTTATTTCAGTTAAAAGAATGTATCCAAATATGAAATTTACCGGTCGCTCATATTTTGTCTTTTACTCACGGCTCACCTTTATCTCCTCTATCACACTTTCCAAGTATTTATTGTTTTAAATTAGTTTACGAGGGTAAGACTGAAGGTAGTCGAAATTGACCACGACGACATTTTTCGGATCTCATACGATGATTTTCGAAATTTGGAAATTCTGGTTGCTTCTCAAGACGTTTGTCAGATTTGTATAGCATATTACGGATTGAATCGATGTATTCGAATTTTCTTTGTCTTCTTCACACTAAATTGCCCCTGATATTTTTTCTATGTTTTTCTGGAGATTTTCAGTTGGATTACCCTCGTATTACGGCACTAAAATGCGAACGTGACTAATGTCTTGTTTGCTAAAGATATTTAAGCAAATGCAGGCAGAAAGCCGGCAAATTTATTTGCACTTCAAGGAGCAAATAATAAAATGACAAAACCAAATATGTCCACATTTTTATAGATTTGCTTTCATTATGGCATTTTGTCTGGCTACAGTTGTGAGTTAAGATTAAATTTATTTAGAAATTTTGGATTTTCTGTTAAATCGCACACGCAAAGGACTTCATCTCTTTAAATTTTGATACGACTATTTTTACATCCGCAATATCCAAATTTCTGGGAAGAAAGATGAAGAGCATAATTGACGTCTAGTTCACAGCGTATATCTCATTTAAATATCGAAATGGTGTGAAACTTAAGAAAACAAAAGTCAGCTTTGGTCATTTGTGTGTGTGTATGGGTTTTTTATTTGTTCAGAACTTTACAGCAGACGCGCTAGGTTTCTCTCTCTCCTTTTCTGTTTATTTTTCTTTTATTTTTTTTCTTTCAACATTTAACTCGTTGTTAGTCAACTTATAATTTTCTGACTTTATTTTTAAATGAATATGTTGTTGCTTTTTCCTTTCTTTTTGCCGTTCTTCTTTTCAATTTTTATTTTATTTTTTTAATTATTTGCTGTCTGCCGGCAAAGTTCAAAAGAGCTGGGGCAGATGACGTGGCTCTCTTGTTTGGCTAAGATTTTTTACTTAAGTCTTCTTTTATATTTTGTGAGTAATTACTAAACAAACTTTGCTGAAAAAATTCCAATATTTCCATACTGCAATTGCTTTACTTGAACTACACTCGGCAAACGTTTTAAAATAAAAAATTAAAATAAAAAAATTGTGAGAAATACTAGCAAGTGCCCAGAGTACTTTTTTACGTTTAAAAAAGTTAAACATTTTCAATTTTATGCATAAAATAATTTAAAAAATCTGGGATCAACTTGATTTTTAACGAAATTATAAAATTTAGTATATTTTAAGACTTCCGCCAGAATATTTCAAAACATATTAAGATTTACCTGAGCTAGATTGATTTGAAAAATTCCCCAAAAACTAACTTTTTTATGAAAAATTTCATTATGATTCCGTTGAAAATTTTTTTTAACTTTGTATGCCGAACTTTTAAGCTGAGACTACTTTGAGTTATAAAATTATTTATTAAAAAAATATATATAAAAAAAATTGTACAGAACAACCTCAAAAATTAACGCGTAATCTTAAATTGCTTGATCTCTTAAAATATAATGATATTTATACATCCGTTGGAAAAACAGAAAATATTATTTTTGAATATATTCTTGAAAAAAATAATTAATAAAATACTTTTGTAAAAGTAAAAAGTGTGATTAACCTTGTAATTGGATTCATTTTATTTTCGATAAAATTTAATCGTTATGTTGTGATTTTTAATTTTTCGATCATATTTGTTTGATATTTGTGTTTTTTTAATATTTTTTTTAAGTGAGTTTTATCGTTATTTTTAGATTTTTATTTTTTCGCTCCAATTTTATCGATGGTTTTGTGATTTCTATTTTTTTTTTTATAAAAAAATAAGCGTTATTCTTGCATGTAAAATTTTTCAATAATTGAATTTTAATTTTATCGATGACAAATAAAAAAATGTAGAAATCAAATTTTTAGTAGACGAAAAGTTTTCGTCTTAATGAAAAGTTATTTCGCACTAAAAACTTAATTTAAAAACATCAAAAATAGAATAGCTAAAAAAATCGACGGCATAAATATTTCACCAACCCCTAAAATCAACACAAACTTTCACTTGATGTATCTTCTTTCCTCTCATCGCAGCCTTTTCAAAACTTGGTTTCATTCATAAACTTAAAACTAATTAGTGTAAATTCTTTCAAACATCACAGACTTTCTCATAATTTGCTCTAGGAAATTTACTTGCTACCTGCAAATAGTTGCGCAAATTATTTTTGCCAGAAATTCGCAACACAACTATTTTTACTCGACTAGTTGCGCTGTAATGAGCGCAGTTGGCTGGCTTGGCAGTCTCGCCTGACCCACCTCAACCCATTTGTTGTTTACCCTTTTTGTGTGCCGTTCTCCTATCCCAACGCTAGCCGCGCTGCACACACTGACTCAATTGAATATTTACTTGATACACTACCGAAATAGTTTATGGATAGCTTGATTGCTATTTTTATGGCATTGGCGTCCTCCAATCGTCTCACTCACAATACTCGCACAACTGACTCTCTACTCACACTTGCTGTTTTTGTTTGCAAAAATACTTTCAATGTCATTCCCCATTTATTTTCAAACCCATACAAACATAATAATTATCGGCTATAGTTTTGATATTCTCTCAAAGCGTCGCTATTATTTCTTTGTTGCAGCTATCGTTCGGTATGCGTATTTTCAGGTTCATTGAATTTTTGTTTGAAAGTTTGTTTTTAAAATTCCTTTTTTTCTTTATTCGGATAAACTCGTTCCAATTACGCCCAAATTTTGTTGTTTATGTTTAGCTTTTTTTCACGCTGATAACGCACTCGACGCACTTCGATCGTTATATATGTACACTATGTATAATCTATCAGATATAAATTGCGTTTATTTGCGATAGACAGAAAGAATGAATTAATGCGTAACATTTGAAATGTGTATCTGGATTTCACGCGTACGAGTGCGGGCGTGCGTTGCCAAAAGCAAACATAAACAAACTTTTCATTTTTTTCTTCTTTTAGCTTTTCGCAATATTTGCCTGTACGATGTCTGCACAGATATGCTTCATTGATGATATTTTTTTGCCATTTGTTTTGGGGTTTTTAAGTTATTTTTTCTACTATCTGATGACATTATTTACGCTTGTTTCAGTCATAGTGATAAAATTCCTATTTGGCGAGCCGTCTGCTATGCCATTTATAGTCCAAAGCGACCTTCATATACCCTCTGTATAAATATGCGTGTGAAAGTTTGTGTTGGATTTTTTTTGGCGCAGGAACGCACATTTTTAGGAGGCGTTTATATTGAAAATTTATTTTTAACTGCTCCCATGCCAGTGGAGTCTACGACGAACTATTTCGAACTGTTAATTATATGAGTAAATTCCTTAAGGCCGTTACACAGTGGGAGTTCAACTTTTCACGGCGTTTCTTTATTTGAAAATCGATAATTAAACGCCTAAACAATAACAACTATACGCTTTAGAGGTGGTAGTCTGGATATTTAACGTAACTTTTTCATATATGTAAAGAAAAAATTGCACAGAAGAATTTTACAGGGGTTCGTCCAATGGATGAACTGTATAAAAAATTCACTTTGAGTTGTCGAACAATAATTGAATGCGTGTAATTTGTAGGCCTGTTTTTAACACAACGTGAATATTTAACGAAAATCGATTTCATCACAAATATGAATTGTGAAAGCTCAATTTGAAATGAAAAAAAAAAACAAAAATCTTTTAAACCTATAGTGCGAAATTATAGCGATAAAAGTTGGTACTTAGCTACCAAATTTTGATCTAAAAGATGAATTGTACAGATTTTCAGCCAACGGATGAATTTGATCAAAAAATGCGTGAAAAAAATTGAGTACGTAATTGTTAAGTTTCTTTTAACTCAATGAATATTTAACGAAAGTTGATCAAACAGACAATTTTTGAAAATTCAAAGGGAAAGCAAAAATTTTTTTTTAAATTTATAAGTGTGTAATTAAAATGTTCAAATCTGGTACTTTAGCCATGCCATTTTCTATCAAAGCATGAATTGTCAGATTTTCATTACATGGATGAACTGTATAAAAAAATACACTTTTAAGCTGTATAAAAAGTAATTCAGTAATTCAATATTTGTTATTTTTTTTTAAATCATTGTGAATATTTCACTAAAAACGATTTCATCTAAAAGACGAATTTATAACACCAAAAGGTGAACGGAAGAGAAAAAAATTCATCATTCGTTCTTGACACTTTTAGTCCAAATTTTAAATAAATTTTTAAACAATCACTTTGACTACCAAAAATGGCGATCGCTGCATAAAACTGAGCATATACCATTGTCGTGACGACATTATCTATTGTGCCATGAAACTCATGGAACGAAAATAGGTCGCTAAAAATTTTCTGCATGATAAGCCTCAACGAACTGCTGTTAGAAAGCAACGACTATTAGCAATCAGAATAAGGACGAAGTGCCGTATATTAGGCAACTTTAGGCGGAGTACATACACATACAATACACATACAATACACATTTCTGTCTGGGACATAGATGGAAGTCAAGCGTGGACAATTGAACAATTTGTGTATTTACTCCACCCAAAAAAAAAAAAAAATCCATAGTGCTTTAATAGCTTAAATAACTTTGCAGACAGTCAAATAAAATAAATAAAAACCACAAAGGTAAATAAATTGCTATGACAATTTTCAATGAGTTTATCAATTATGTAAATTAACTCGACATTCATCCTATTTGGCATCATAATAAATTTGTCTGCGTCCATGTAGTTTTGGGTGCTAAAAAAAATAAAAAAAATGTCGCTGTACTTATTTTTGCTTGCTGAAAAAAAAATAATAGATATATACTAAGCAAAACAATTTTCGTTTTTATTTTGTTATTTCCTTTTTTCTAAATACATAAGTCTATGCTAACCCTGACCTCAATTATCTCGCTTCGTACATCACTGTTGTCGGCACTTTCGAAAGCATTCACGCATTTTGGGGTCTTCCGGTGTACTCTTTGTACACCACGCATAGATACAAATTTTTGTATATAGCTAAGTAGATACAACCATTTTTTATTTATATTTGTGGTATATTTATGTTGTTTTTGTTGGGCTGCTAGTTTGGCGAAATACTAGTGCGTCAATTCTTTCCCATTTATTTTTTATTTCACTTTTGACAAATACATGAAACTAGTTTCACATATATTGTTGGATCTTTGTATAAGAGATCCATCAATTATCGCCTTGTATACGACAGACTCCGTGTCTGTCTGAATTCAGAATACAAGAAAATGAGTATGCAGTTTTTATAGCCCATTAAATTCTAGTATAATAAAGTGTACATTTCAAGTGGCTAGAAATTCTCGTCGATTTTTGATAATATTTTTCGCTGACGCAAATTACTCAAGTCGTCCGCAAAACAAATATCAAAAATCAAATTGAATTTCATAGCAATGTCTCATATAATGAAATCGTACCAAAATTGTGAAATTTGGACATTTTTTCGTAAGTAGTAACTCTCGGAGATCCAGAATAATAATTATGTGACCACAAAGTTTTAAGAATATCATCACAATTTTGATAAGATTTATAAAAGTATTTTGATAATAATTATGAGTGTGACACATTTTTGTAAGTTATCGATAACTATTATTTTGGGAGTTATATTATAAAAGTCTCCTCATAACAGTTATCAGTGTGTCAAATTTTTTTTTAAATTCTTGAATCAATTTTATTTTAAGACATATATTATAAATGTCGTCTCATAATAATTATGAGTGGAATACATTCTTTTAAGTGTTAGAAGGCATTTATTTCGAGATTTATATTAAAAAAGTTTTAATAATTAACAGCGACATTTATTTGTTTAAGTCTTCAAAGACTTTTATTTTGAGACTTATATAATAAATCTCTTCTCATCCTAATTATGAGTAAGAAACTTTTTTGAAATCTTGAAAGACGAAACTATTTCGAGACTACTACGAGATTAAATCGGGGCGAGTTTAGCTTCACTTCTGGACTAGTTCAAAAATTCACGAGCGTAGTTTTTTATTGTTCTTTTTTTTTAGGTAAAAGCGTGACTGAAATTAAGAAAAAGGATGAATGCTAATTCATTGTTTGTGATGAGCCCTGAACTGATCCCAAGACTTAAATAATTTTTTCTTACTCATAATTATTATGAGAATACTTTTATACTCGTAATATAAGTCTCAAAAAAAAGTTTTCGGCGACTTAAAAAAAAATTATCTCACTGATAAATATTATGAGAACACTTGTGAAATATAGGTTTAAAAATAAAAGTCTTTGAAAACATATTTAACTCGCTTAAAATTGTTATGAAAAGACTTTTATAATATAGGTACTTATAAGTCTTTGAGCAATAGTTACAGCTTAACCGAAAAATTTTTATCTTATAATTATTATTAATTAACTTTTACTCTTTTCGCTTATGATACTTAGGCCCCTGGTTATTATAACAAGAAACAAAAAAAAAAAAAACAAAAAAAAAATGTATGTGCGTGGTACCGCCCACTAAAATTGGCAAAACCTTTAACCTCTAATAAGATATTTCCCGGATGTATTGTCACTGTTGCGCCGTAACACTACTAAAATATTTTTTTTAACTATATTAATCTAACAAATAACTGTCGCGGTAGCAACCAAGCAAACAGTTTTCTTTTTATTACAATGTATGGAAAATAGTAATAAAAAACATAAACAAAATTAAAAAAAAAAAAAACGAGTATAAATAAAATAGCGAAAGTGCCTTGGCATTTGCCGTATTAGCATTGAATTGATGTTAATGTGCGGGTAATGTTTATTTTTTTTATATTGTAATTTGTGCTGTCAATAGGCAATTTTTTTGACAAGTTTTTGTTTACTTAATAGACAACAAATTTTTTTGTTAGCAGCAATATACTAGGTATTAATATTGAATAGTGCGAAAAAAAACTTTATATTTTTATTGAAACTTATTACAGATATTTTTGCGTAATACAAATTCAGCGCTTTGAACGCTAATACGGCCGACATGCATATATATTTAGGTTAATATATTTTGCAGAATTGAATTTCCAAAATGACTATCAAGTACATTTGAAATCCGCTTTCCCAAAATAAAAATTAAAAAAAGTTGTTCCTACTAATTATTAGAACTGCATATTTCGGATTTTCATTAAACTTGCAACAGTTTTCGTTGGAGATATTCCAGCAGCTAGATCCAGCTCAAGTGCTGAATAAAACAAATTTATGCCACTAAAACCATCTCAATAGATCGTTGCCTCTTTCTTAAATGATTTTCGAACTCTGCAAATTCACATACATTTTATTTTACGCTTTTCGGCCTGTTGCTATGTGCTCTTCGTATTTGATTTCTAGTTTTTTTTTTTTTGCTAATGCTTGTGTGTTATGCACCGATAGTTAGCTAGTGGTGAATTTTTTGTTGTGTTTTTTTTTCCGGCATATAACAATTTCAATGAAGCTTTACGTTTTGATAATTTTTTTTCGCGTGCAGGTGCAGGTTGCGAGGGAGCGGGCGCTTATTTGTTCAAGTGTTTTTTTTTTAACCGAATAATGTATGATAGGCAACAAATTAGTACAAATTATCTGGGTTAATGGCACGTACACCTAACTGAAAACAACTCACCTCCAGTTATTTGTTTATGCTGACGCGTGAGCATTATTCATATTTTGTTAGTTTGTTTCTTTTTTCCCAGATAAGTGTATACATGTATGGGTGTATTTACTTTGTGGATAGTGTTCTATATTCTATTCTATTATTGCTTCTAGCTTTTGCTGTATCCACTTTTTGTTTGACTTATTTTCAAGTGTATTCTGAAATAATAAATTTCCCAAAAAATAATAAATGTTATCAAAATTAAATTAAATTTTATTGATTAGAAAATTCAAGGTTAGGTGAGAGCCCTTAAAAGCGTTAGTGCTTTTGGGACTACTGCTCTGTAAGGATGAAATGTTTTTGCAGCGGACCAAAAAACTCAACATTTTCTGCAATGTTTAAAATTTTTAGTTTTATAAAACCGTTTGAAAAGTAATTTTTTTTTATTGGTCTTGCATTTTTCCTTATTTTTGAAAAAAGCACTTTTTAAGTTTTTACTGTTTTTTAATTCATTTCTATTTAATTTTTGTTGTCCATTTGGTAGCAAAGCAAATTTGGTTTAAGAAAGTTTAATTGATTGAAATTGTTTCACTTACGTTATAAATACAAAAAAAGCAAATGAAATTATTTTTAAATAAGAACACAAAATTTTATTTTCTTTTTTTTAAATTTTTTGGAATTTGCTTTTTAGTTTTATCATTTCTAAGAATTTAATGAAAATTATTTTTTGTACAAATAAAAAAATTAAATAATTTGTATAGTAAAAAATGAATGCCGGTTTTCTGTAGGCAGTCTCTAGTCACTAATTGAGACTTTTCGGTGGTAAGATTGATTTTGAGACTATTCGGTATTCCTTAAGTCTCTTGTCACAAAATAAAGTCACTAATTTGTCAGCTGTTCTTGAGCAGGTACAAAACAAAATAAAAATGAGGAAAGTATTGAACCGCCACGAAAATGAAGTAGCACTGATCTGCGCCTTAGTCGTGCGCTATATGTTGCTTAATAATAATAATAATAACTGTGCGCTTACACTATATACTAGCTTGATCGTAGGGCAATCTTCTCTTTTTTATGTACCTACAGTTTTACACCGACTCCGAACGGCAAATAATTTTTGTAAGAAGTTTTTCGTGACGGAAATAGATGCGGAGGGGCGAGCGCTATTAAAAAAACTTTTATATTATTTTTCATGTTATTTGCCGCCGCGGCCAGGATTTGTACCTGGGATCCACCGAAACATTTGTAAAGCCCATATTTACAGACTGATTGGATTAAAATTCAAAACACGTATTAGCCTAGCCGCTTAAATATAAGTTTATTATTTGGAAATTGAAACAGTAAATGGCGGTGGCGCCAACCTGTAGGAGTAAAACCTGTATTTGTAGGGCGTAGAGAAGCGCGTCCGGTCAGCTATAGTGTACTATAAATGTATTTACCTGTACCTCTAAAATCTCACAACGTGAATGGCCTCATCATTCCGTTATCGCAAAATCCTACCAATCCGCTGCATTTCCCTCCTGGACCATTGGGAATCCAATCTAAGTAAATTGATTCTAATTCTTATACCTTGCCGTGCGCGAACTCATCCCAATGCAAAGCCATACGCCAGCTACATACATACACACATTGGCAATTGTTGTCTCAGCCAATCGGTCATTTACTTCCAATTGCAAATAAGCAAAACACGAAAAAGAACAAAACGCTTAGTGAAAAATAAAATATGGCAACGAAAAAGGAATTAATTCACATTATTTCTTCGCTCATTTTTATTTGCAGCACATTGTACATGTATTACTTTTCTGTGTGCGTGTATGGGTGTGTGTGCACTTTATTGCAATTCTTGTTGCGATGCCATGCCTGCCAGGCAGTGTATTTGTATTTTGTTGTTGCGCTTGTTTACGCTGATTGCTATTGTATTTCGGGTAACTTTTATTTTCTTTGCAATTTCGCTTTTGTTGTTGCTGTTGTTGCTGCTGCAGCATGTGGCTGTTGTTGATTTAGATTTATCGCCCATATGTGCAGCGGCGGGGCCTGACGTTATTGCGTCGCCGATTCGCCCTACAGCCAGGCAAGCCAGCCAGCCAGCCAGCCAGCCTCGCCACCTACCATTTGTGCGTTTTGCTACACTTTTATTTATTTTCGCTTGTTTCTTATTTGAATTTGTCGGTGCCAATAGAGTTGTTGCTGTATTGGCATTATTGTTGTTGTCACCGCCGCCACCGCCACCGCCACTGCCATTGTAATCAATTTCGCTGCCATCGTTTCGTCTACAGCGTTTTGCGATTACATTGCTATTGCTATTGTTGTTTTTGTACCGCATTGCAATTGACTTCAATTGAAAGCGAAATTTTCTGCGTCCGCTTCATTTCACCCACCCGCAGTGGCTCGTTCGATTCGTTTGTGACACTTTTTGTGTCACATTTACACAAAATACACACACTAACAATTCGACGTGGTTTTTTATATAAATTCATAAATATGCTAAATAAATAAATAAATAATGCAATAAAAATCGTGTACAAAGAATTAATACAAATTGCACCTATAAACTGGTTAAATAATAAAATATTTGCGGTCATACAGAACTTGAACTGAGTGAGTGCATCACCAAATTTGGCTTTTCGAAATATTTGGTGAATTAGCTAATTTACACCCGTCTGGGACTTTGATTTAGTATGTGCGTTTATTTTATTGTATTTTAGAGTGCAGTTAATGGTTGCGTAGTTAGGAAGCAGGGGCATGGCGTATACTTCACACAATGTTGACTCAGTACATTCAGATCGTTTAAAACAAATGTTTAAAGGTTAAGGCGAATTTTGGATTTGATTTAATTTAAGGCATTCATTTTAATGCAATCGAGCTATGAAATTCAATATAGCCAAACAAATGCTGTTTGTTTAGAGGTATAGAACTTTTATTTCAATCAAAACAAATAGAGGGGAATGAAATGGCAAATATTTTGGATTCATTAGTTCGCAAATTTTATGGGATTTGGTTCGTTGGTTGTTTCATTAAAGTAAATAATTTCAATTAGCACTAAAAGCTGCATTTTAAGAACAAAGCAAAGAATGGGGAGAAGAGAAAGTAGAAGAAACCCCTTGCATCGCCTTAGATCCAGGACGTGGAGTTTAATAACTTCAAGAGACCATTTGAATTCACGTTACTCAACTCTTTTAGGTTTTCAATATAGGATTTGCTTAGAGAGTTCATTCTAGTTCGGCAAAAAATTGAACAGCTCCGCATCTGGTGAATTCCAGCTGCGACAGTAAGTGTTGTGTTCCAATTCAATTCGTGCTCTGTGAAAAATGCGGTTAACCTGAAAACGTCCGTTTGATTCATCTAATGAGAGTAGAATACCTTTTGGCATTCAAAGCAGCGGACCACAGGCTCCCTGGACGATCCTAAGTTCCTCCACCTGCAGTTTGTCTCGCTCATCGAAACTCGAAGAATCTCTACGGCCTTTGAGGTATCTAGGGCGGAATGCTTCCCAACCATCTCATCGGCCTTTTCGTTACGATGAATATTGCGGTAGTCCGACACCCATATCAGAGTGACGCTGTGCTGACGAGCTAAGTTGGTAACGTAATCCCTGCACTCCCGCTTCACCAGGCTCGATGTCAGCTCTCTGGAGGTAAGAGAGCATACAAATTTTTAACTATAATAGACTTATGTCGCTCCGATGCCAGAAAAGTTCTACAAGCATCCCATATGGCAAAAATCTCTGACTGAAAAACAATCGTAGAATTTGGAAGACGCAGTCGAACGATGCCTTTAGGATCTGGTGAATAGATTCTCGCGTCGACTCCATTAGCCATTTTTGAGCCATCTGTCAAAACAGATTCTCCGAAGCGCTCGGTGTATAAGATATCATTTTCATTGACGCCAAGAAGCGGCGGGGTGTTGTAGTTGGGTAACCCCCTAAAAAAATCGTAAAACTGCAGTACTTGATATTTATTTACTTCTTTTTGAACTAAGTTAGCGTGAAACCATAAAAACTCAAACGAATTAGGCCAATGCTCGTTAACTTTCGTGCAATTAATGATTTTGTTTTTAAAATCCGCGCTCTCATAACATGAATTTCAACCATTAAAAATTTTCTGTATGTTGAATATATATGCTAATATTTAAAAAAAAATATTTTAAATGTGTCTAGATTCCACAAATCATTTATCGCTATTTAAATGCCTCGCAAACTCGCTGAATTCTTTCGCATGCAATTCAATCTAAGTCGATTTAAGCTGATTTCTCCGCGTGTGATTGCTTTTTGTTTTTTCAAAATAATTTTTACTTCCATTAAACGAAATATTTGCAATGCGAAGTAAGCCATGCTAATGAGAACTGCAATAAAAAATAAATAAAATAAGTAAAATAAAAAAGTGAAATCACAATAATAACAACAGCGGCTGGCAAATAGCTATCAGCCACCAACCAATAATCAACAGCAAATAAATCCGCAAGCACAGTGGGAGCAAATAAATATATAAGAGGAGAATTACAATAGCAAAAATAAAACAAAATTGCACAAAAAAAAAGGTCAGTGGCAGTTATCGTTCTGCTGCGGATGCCGGTTTATGTCACTGCCGCCACACTGCAACGCTCCCATACATCCCACAGTAGTTACTTGCCCACAATGGATCTGCAATTGTGGACTGGCTTTCTAATCAAAGCAAAAAAGAAATCAGCCAAACTGCAAACACAAACGCACGCACATCCGTACATACTTAGCATGTAAACATTCTGTTGTAGGGACAATATCTTTGCCCAGTAGCTGAGCGAGCGCTTGTTGTGAGGTAGACGCCTGCAGCTCCTCTCAAGGTTATCGCACGCCATACGAATGAACTCGTGTAAACGCCGCGTCGAACTGCAGAACAGCAGCGGCAGTTGTAGGAGCAGCAGCAAAAATGAGAAAGAAAAAGAAATTATGCTAAAAAATAAATAAAAAAGACCAGGCTGTGCGGACAAAAGTAGAGCGTGGCAGACTAGGTTGAGAGGGTCCGAGAGGAGGGTTGGTATTTGCGCCGCACAACTGCCATATGCCTGCGGTGGAAAATGCACACAACGCAATAAAGGTGCGAATGCTGGTTTGAGTGATGATTTAGCGATGCGGTAAGAGATGTATGAAGAGGTGGTAGGATAATGAAACGGTAGTGTGAACCATAAGACGAAAAAAGACACAAAATGGCGCCATTGATACGGTGATATCGGTGTACGAGTATTAGCACGTTGGTTCTGCTTTTATGGTATTTGCTGTGATATGAGATGAAGAGACATTATTTCTGTAGTTTTGCATTCGGTACATTTTTTTTTAAACACAACTCATAATTTTAAGTGAGAAAAAAAATAATTAGGGGATTCTGAGTACATCGTAACATGTCGTACGTTTAAAGTGCCAAAATTTTGTTTATTGCTATGGTTGGACAACATTTAATAAAATGACACAATTTTGAATTTTGATTTTTTTTTTACGTTAAGCCACTTTTTTCTCTATAACATCGCAATAAGATCTCGCTGTGAAAAATACATCTTGAAGATGTCACTGATTTCAAATGTGGCAGCGAAATATCGCCAACATTTTAACTAGTTGATTGCCCAATTTTAAAACAATCAATAAGCCTAGAATTGGCTTGCTAAGTTTCTAGGGCATCCTGGGCGTCATTGCGTAATCAACACATACATCTCTACTTAATCTGTGCGAATAAGATATCCTCTTAATCTCTTGCCTTTGACAGACGAACGAAATCATATAATAACTACACTGCCAATGGATTTTAGGATAGAAAACTGAAGAAATTACTACTGTATTCAAGTTCACATTCACTGGAGAAAAGCCACAGAGTAAAAAGGGATATTTTACGGTTAGACACATTGGCTAAACCTAACCTAAATAATTTTTAAGAATATTTGTCCAAGGTAGGCAGTATGATCTTAACGAAGAATAGTTATTGGTATATGTTTTAAAAATCGTATAAAAAACAAAATAAAAAAAGGTAAAAAATTTTGCTTACACTTTTCACATTTAAGGCTAGTACTAACTTCAAAACCGTTAAATTTCAGCAGGCACATGTATTTTGATTGCCGTGAAATGTTGCTAGCAACCAAAATTATCGAAGTGCCAACCGATGTCGCAGAAAAGTAAATGTAAACAAATAATACAAAAACAATTCTTAAAATAAAGTGACGAAGTGTCATTTTTCATGCAATTTTAAATGATAAATGTATTTTAAGAGCTGTGAAAAAAATGTTGCTGGCATCATGTTGCTAAGATGTTGTGGAATGCAACGCATATTTCATGGCAAACCATTTTATATGAATTTTGACAGCTCATTTAGCGTGAAACGGGAGCAGAGTACTAGGCTTTAGAGTTTAATATATCGCCGTCTCCATTAAAAAAAACCACAAGGAGTATTAGCCTTAAAAATACTTTTTATTACTATTGCATTATTTTTTCTCAAATACGTTCTACTACGTTAATGTAAAACCGAGCGTTTTTTCTTATTTTTTTTTAAATAAAAGTCTCTGAATGTAATTCATATTTTTTAAAGGAAATCCCCCTAAACAGTTAGTTACTTTAAAGGCCTAGAACAACTAAAATTTTATTGAGGGATTTTTGTAATGGGCATGAAAGTATATACAAAAACATATTTTTAAAATATGCTTACCTATAATTACAATTTTTTTATTCAATTAAATTTTTTGAGTCCCTCATGAAGTTTTATTATAATTTATATTATCGCTAATTAAAGTAAATTGAATTTGATTACATTGCGCCCATATTCATCAATTTCCAGCTACCTATGTCAACAAGTGTTAGATTTGATACAATTGAATTAAATTACACATACCTACATATGTACATATGTATGCACGTATTTGCATGCAAGTTTGTATATCTAATTACGTTTAGTCGCACCGCCTTTGGTCAGACATGCTGGGCATTGAACTTAACTGCATGCAAATTATAATAAATGAATAAACATATTAAAAAGGCATTTAGCATGTGCATATGTACATATATTAGACTCATTGTAAGCTATTAGAAGCCTCGTACTCTTCTATACGCGTAGTTATATTAAGTCTGAACTTACATTGGCGCCAAGCGAAACTAGTACAGTGATTTTTTTCCATATGTTTTTTTCATTAATTTTTTATTGAAATATGGTTCATTATATGACATAAACCATATAAATCAAAGTAACAAACTTTAACGAAAATTTAACAAATTAAAACAAAAACCATGAAATTAACAAAAATGTTAACCTTAAAAAAAATACCAAAAATCAGGGTAAGTTTTACGCAATTGAAACGTATACTTTGCTATACTAAAATTGAGTTAGCTACACATTTGCATACTCGAAAAGTTTCTAAAACTTTTGATTTTTTTTTTTGAAAATTGGATATTGTTTTTTTTGAATTCTTATGATGTATAAAGTTTGGTTTTTATAATTCATGTCACACGTAAAATTTTTGGGGAATCGTCAAATTTGTATATTATTCAAAAGTAAATTAATAAGTACATGTTTTTTTGTTCAATAATTTATTTTCACACAAATTTTTCATTGTTTAGAATTCATGATAGAAACATCATGGATTTTCACAAACAATTTTTTTTTATGAAATGTTGAAAGGCGCATTTTTTTGTAATTTTTGTGATAAAAAAGTTTAAAGCTTATGCTTGGAGTTGAAAATAAATTCTTTCATATTTTTCACAAGCTTGGCAACAAATTTTATTTCAAGTGCAGGTTTAAAAAATTATTTATTGCTTGTCTCAGAAATTAAACAAAAATCTTACTATATTTGAAGGAGAGTTCAAGTTTTATGAAGATATTTTTTTTTTGGTTTTTTTTGTTGGAAATCCAGCATGTGTTCTGATCAATCAAAAACTAAGTAGTAGGAAAATAACTTCTAAAAAAAAATGTGGTCCACTTCCACTATTTCTCTTTCCTATGGAACTGCTCTATTGACTTCAAAAATTCAAAGCATTATAAAATCAAACTCTACTTCAATTATATCAAATTTTTTCTATTTTATTGCGTCTGCTGCTGCTTCATTTTACTTCTTTGGCAAAAAAAAAAAAGAAACAAAATGACTCAATTACGCACAATGTGTGTGTGAACTTATTCAGCAATAAAATAAAAGCAGGAAATGTGTAGCGACCGACTGCAGTCAGAATGGCGCTTGCAAAGCGACAGCGGCGGTTAGACGCAGCGTATGAGTGACCTATGAACTGCAATTGCGTTTGTTTTGTTGTTGTGCATCGTGTGTGGTGGTATTGTCGTATAATTTCTCAACACTGCTACTGGAAAAATTCCACCTTTACACTACTCCATAAATATCTCCCATTACTTTTCCAGCAACAAATTTTTGCGCTGTCAGGCTGTGTAATTACAAGTAAAATAATTTATTACAACGCAAATGAAAACGAAAATTCTCTGTTTTGTGTTTTTATGCATACTAGTACATATCATTTCTTTTTACATTGTATTTTTTTCAGCTCTTTTCTGCTGCTAGCTTGCCCTTTTATTCTCAATTTCTCATACTTGTTACTATTTTTTGTTTGTTTGTTTTTTTGTTTTCTCGCTTCTTTTTGTATGTTTTCTCTATGTGTATTGTAAATGCACTTGAAAAATGACGCCGTTAAATGTC
Source organism: Anomoia purmunda (assembly GCA_951828415.1). Taxonomy (NCBI): domain Eukaryota; kingdom Metazoa; phylum Arthropoda; class Insecta; order Diptera; family Tephritidae; genus Anomoia; species Anomoia purmunda. Next base: position 116,276,419 of record OX639997.1, read on the forward strand.
AATATATTTACTGTTGTCTGTGTCTGCTGCATCGACTTGCAAGTTGCTCCATGCAGCGCGCTCGTTCAACTTGTTTGCGGACGCCTTGCTGCAGACCAGACAGCTGAGCTGAAATTTTTTATTCATATATGAATGTACACTGAAGAGTAAAACCGATCGATTGGTGTGTTTTTTTTGAAATACAAGCTATTTTTTCATGATAAATTTTTGTTGTTGTTAATTTTTTTGTGTAAATATAGTTCATACTATAAAAAACTATGTAAATTAATATTTTAAGCTTTGTACTAAATTCATAAAAATTCAAAAAATTTCCATGAAATGTTTAAAATGTTATGGAAGCATGTTTAAAGTTTTTGAGCATGTAGTTCTATAGGTCATTTAATTGTAATGAAGTAAAATGTATGTTTAAATTGGCTGGAAACTATCGTTGATTTTGTATTATTTTTTGAAATTTTGGACTTGGAAACTTTTTCTCATAATTTATGTGGGAGAAAATGCAAAATAATGTCGGCATATAAAATAATTAAAAAGCAACGCGTATTTTTATAAAATGCACGCGTTTTATGAAAAAAGTTCGCAAGACAAAAAATTCAAAAAATTTACATGAATTTTGTTTATTTATTTATTTTGTTATGATGAATTTTGTTATGGTATGAACTATATTTGTATATAAAATTAGCAAACAAAAAACTATTGCATAAAGTTCATATTTCGATCGGTTTCGTCCGCTACTGTACGTATCGAAAGTTAGCTAGAAGAGTGACATATTTCAAGATAATTAATCTTTTCACTTAATGATGCAAATATCAGCACCCTTTTTTTGTGTTCAAAATTTCATAACGCCATCGGTTAACAATAGCTCATTAGAAAAATATGTTTAATATTTTATATTGGAAACTTCACGCTGCTTTTTTCGACTCTCTCATTGTTTTTGTTTTTTAATATACTACTTTTCCGGCAAGCGTACGGTATGCTATTAATTATTTTTGTTGCTGCATTTTCCCGCTGACATTGTGACGTACTCGGGGCTGTTTAATATTTTTTATTGTTGCAATTCGGATACTAACTCGCTGCTAATATTTTCTTCAGCAGCCTAAAAAACATGCACTTCGGTTATAGAAGTCACCTCTGGGGGGTTTCTGCTAAGTCGTTTCCTGTGCATTAAGCTTCATATGATTTATTGTAAAACAGTGCCTCTCAACCCAACAACACTCAACGAAGGAGTGATATTTTTACTATGGATAAGAATAAATATCTCGCAGATAGAGAAATCGTGATCTTCCCTTCATTTTACTAAGCTTTGTTAATTTTTCCTCATTTCCCTACCCTACAAATGAGTTGCGTGCAAGAATTTCCAAGAATTCCCCTACCCACTTAAAGCCTCAAGGAAAGCCAGACAAATTCCATGGAAATCCAATGAAATTGTGGGAGAATGAGTGATCAGACGGACCAGTCATCCCCAAGCAGCTATGGGGGAAACAACTAATTGGGAAATGGAAAATTGTAAATATGTTTATTGCTAATAATGGAAATCAGAAACGGCAACGGCTACAGCGAAAACAAAGTCGAGTTAAGAGTGAAGGCAATAATGTGGGAAATTATAAAGAATGCGTAGAAATGAAGGGCAAATAATATTCTATATATGTATGTGCGCTAACATCAACAATAACAACAACAACAACAACAAACTTAAATAGCAAAGCAAAACCAAGGTCCTTTTCTTTACTGACAGCTACTCACAATGCTAAAAATAACTAAAGCATAAATATTTACGTTAGTATTAGCGCAACAACAACACAACAATAATAATTACAAAACAATATTGGAAATAATGAGTTGCGACAAGTCGTGGGCGCTAAAGATAAAGTAATTTTTCTGATTTTTTATTTCTTATACAATACATATGTACATAGCTTTTGCTGCTCACATTTACTCTGCTTTTTTTCTCAATCCATAGTAGATATATTTCTTTCATAAGTGCCAACCTTTTCACATTGCTTTTTACATCGCTCTAGCGCCATTTTTGCGCTGTCCTTCGACTGTTGTTTTTTATTTAGTATTTTTTTTTTGCGCTCTGCATGCATATTCTTTCATATTTTTCGCGTAATTCTTCATCCTTTTCACTTTGTTGTAAGCGAAAAAAAAAACAAAAAATTTAATTAACAACAAAGTTTGTACTGCGTCAATTGCAGAGACGCGAAGACAAGTGCAGCTTTGCTATGGATAGTTGTTGGATGGCATTGTTCGTTTTACAGTTATAAAAGTTTATATTTTTGTTGTGTTGTTATTGCACATACATAGATACTATTCTCGGTGGCATTACATATGTATGTCTTATGCGCTTTGAAGCTGAGCTGCTTATAGAAGACTGGTATGAAGATAGAACTTACATATATTGCGCAAGCAAGGATCTAAGCTCTTAGTAGAGGACGTTTTTTTTTATAAATATCCTTAGTGCTTATATTATTTATTAATATTTCCGTGAAATTCGTCGATTTAATGAAGCACTTTTAATTTCTGTGTCCGAATGCTGATACGGAAGGCGCGGAAGGAAGTTTGATTGAAAAAGAGCAAGCTAAGTTGAGCGACCTACCTCATAATATCTGCATCTCCGAAAACAAATAGTTGAGTTAAAAACAGCTCGCTAAAAAGGCGGCATTTATAATAATAATTGCAAGTCCATTAAGTTAGCGCTCTTCCCTCGACAACCAGCTAGATATCCAGCCACTCGAACTTATCTTAAGCCCATAATAAGTACACTTTTCTCTTATGTGCCACAAGATGAAGATAAAACGAAGTCTTTTTTCCTGATTTTCCATCCATCGAATATCCCGCGCGCGCCCTCTCATCTCAAATTTATTGGTTTGGGTTTTGCGGAAGTATTCGTCGAAGGAGTTCACCTTCTATTTTTAGCTGATCTGGGGGGTATTTATTTTTATTGTGGCATCCTTTTAGAACAGACTCCTACTTTTGTAAAAATGAAACGGTGCAGTGAAATCTACAGAACTTCAATAAAAAAATTGTCCTTCCACCGGGACATTTCTCCGAAGTAGTGGTCTGAAATAATAGAATATCGATACTATAGCTGCGTTTTGACAATCGTATCCTCCTCGATTGTTTTCGATAATATCGATAGTTTTTGGTTTTCATAAATTTAGAACCAAAAAGTAAAAAAATAAATTAATAAACAATTTACAAAAACATCTTTCATTCAGAGCGAGAAAATAACGCTCGAAAAACCTTTTTTTTTGTTTTTTTGTTTTTATTTTTTTAAATATAACTCGAAACACGATCATTTTTTCTGAGATATCACTCAAAATATTTTTATTCGTAGCAGTTTCATACAGTGCATAAAAAATGTACATAAGCAAAAACTCAAAACTGTACTCCGGTATTTGGAAGTTTTTCATTTTTTTAATTGATAATTTTAAAATAATCTTTATTTTCGGTAGCTGCTTTTAAATAATTAGAATTGAACGAAAGGTATACATAAATATCTTTTCATAGAATTAGAATGTGAAAAGGTTTTGTAATTTTTATAAATAATTTAAATAAATATTTATAAATATTTTATTTGTATAATCAGAAATGTTTTAAAAAACTAGAAAACTGTCGATAGTTATCGATGGTCTCTAAAAATAATCCCACACTATAGAAAGTGCTCTACCACCGAGATATGGTACAGATCTAGGCCTTGCTTCCAAATGAAAAGAATTGGTTTAGTTAAAAGATTTGCATCGAACGCAGTGGTTATCGATGAATAAAAAGCAGAAATAATAGGAGGGACATTTCATTTACATTTTTTTTTTTATTTCAGTAAAATTGTTTAATAAACCCAATTGATTATGTCCACCTTCCTCATTCCCTATGCATGGCAACAGAAAAATGTGCCAAGAAAAATTATTGCTGATTATTAATTTTACATTACCACAAAGTGACACTGACAGTGGCAGCGTCTATGATGATGATAATGACAGTTTGTCATATGCCTCAAATGCGCATTCGCACAATACTCAATGGAGCGCATTTATCATTCAAGTATGCAATGAAGCAGACATAGGAGTAAAGGCAGTGAAGTGAGAATTCAGTGAAACAATTCATGTTGAAATTCAAGCAAGTGATTTATGCATTTTGACACCTTCATTGCTTCGTGCAATCGCTGGAAAGTGGAAAGAAGTTATTTATAAAAAAATAGAAATGCAAGAATATCCGCGTGCCGCGGAGTTGGAAGAGGTTGAGGTGTCAAATTAACACTAAATTGTAAATAAAATGAGATCCGTGAAGTCGTGCTGTCGTGTGAAAAGCCGAGCATGAAATGAATTTAAAGCATTTTAATTTTAATAAAATTTAGCGGTGAATAAGAAGAAGCAACGATTTATTCACAACAAATGCCGATTATTTCGCAAAAGGTTTAAGTAGTGCTGGAAGCTAGATGCAATGTGGCTACCGAATTACGACATTTCAATTTAGTTAGTACAATAAAATCTCGAGCAAACACTCAATTTTTCAGACTACTAAGCAAAATTGTACGATTTTGTTAAGAAATTAAGTTTCAAGTCAAGAAATATACATACATTTAGGAGTATTTAAAGTCATTCATAGAAACATGCTCCTCATGTACGAGTATATGCAAGAATTTATTTGTGTGGATAAAAACTTATTCAGTTTCATTAATAAATGCAATGCATCAACGCTTCAGGAATTTTAATTATAAAAAGTGCTATAGAGTACTCGAAACGGGCGTGGCCAAGCCCAAAGTTAACAGACAGACGACGCATACAAAAAACAGTTCAGTTCATGCACTTGCTGTATAAATTAATTGAGGCGTCTACAATTTTTGTCTAACGCAATGCGCTGATATGCTGCAGTTAAAAGTCACATATTGTATATATGTCTCCTGCCATGCGAGTATTTTCGTATGTTTGTATGTACATATATATTTCTGTCTTTTACAATAGTAACCAACATGAAAATAAAATCAGCAAAAAGTTAAACAAACGCATGGCGTAGCGATTTTTGATTGATGACTAAATTGACGCAATGATGGATTGACGAACCAAGAATGGTAAAAAAATAATACTTTATATATCTGGAGCTTTAATAACATAGGTACTATAGCATGTGGTTAATTGTTGTTTAGTTTTTGTAATAAAAGTTATAAAATAGTCTTAATGAATGGTTCCAAACCAAGTGAATAAAAAAAACATAAATTGCGACAAGATCAAATAAATTTAAATAAAATGAGGTGAAATTGTACAAACTCAAATGAAACTAGATAAAGCGAAAAACGAAACAAAGTAGCAGAAAATGAAACGGAATGAAATGAAATTTAACGAAATTTGAGTACAAAGTTTTACACCTCGCTCGCTTGGTCGAAATGCGTTAAAAATATGCGCAGTGATTTGAATGATATGGAATGAAATGACTGGACATAAAATCGAATTAAATAAAAAAAAAAGGTGAAAACAATTGAGGCAAGTAAAAGAAGGCAAACCAAGTAAAACGAAATGGAATAAAATGAAATGATGTGGTAAAAAACTGAGATGAACTGATGTACAATGAAGTTAAATGAATAGAAAGAGTTCATATGAACTGGAACGAAATGTAAAAAAAATTAAATGAAGGAAAATGACATGAAAAAAAATGTGGATTTAAAGTTTCTCACTGGTTTAGACAAAACACAATAAAAATATACGGATCGATTGGAAATAATGAGAACTAACGAAATGGAATGATAGGAACGGAAAACAAGTTATAATAACAAATTAATGAATTAACAAAATAAAATGAAATAAAAGAGAAAAGTAAAATGAATTAGTATTAATTGAGGCGGAATGGTATAAAATGAAGTTAAAGTAAATAAACCGGACTGCAGTGGAGTGAAATGCATAGAATGAAATGATATGAAATGGAACAGCATGCCAAAGAATGAAATGAGATGGAATAAAATGACATGCAGTGCGTTAAAAATATCTGGAATTAATCAAATTAAATAAAATAAATTCAAATGAAGCAAATGACTGTAAACACAATGAATAAATACCAGTAGTCAATTTCTAGCTACATAGCTCAAAAATATTCTTGTGCAATTCAAACGAAATTGACTAATTTTTTTTTAATTTCATGTCAATTTTTCTTCTACCAATTCAAGGTAGAAAAACTTTGACAACTAAACCCATTGGCAAAACTGGAAATTATGTAAGGTTACAAAATGTAAACATTTTTGTATTTAGGAAACACCGTATTTGGAAAATAAATAAATTTTTTGTTGCTTATAGAGAGCTTTTCAGATCAGCGCTCATTAATTGCCATAACTGGAGCTCTAGCGCAGCCCCTCCGAATGCCATTTTTTTTTTGCAACTATCAATACATTTTACTTCAAAAAAATATTTAAATATTTTAGCTTTTAAGCCTCTGAATGATCAGTTATCTGGGGTGATTTTGTGGAAAAATATTATAATTTTTTTTTCGGAGTTATTTTCGCATTCGTAATTTTTGGCGAAATATTATGGTGGAAGTCTTGAAATATAATAGAGTTTATGATGGCGATAGAAAAACAGCACACGCTAAAATAAAAGAAGAATTATTTTATGTAAAAAACGCACAGTAATGCTCGGCAGTCAGATTTCATTTTACATTGTGTCTGTACATAAGTATGTATGTACATATTCTGGCAAACGCATATATTTACGTACGAATATATACATATGTACATAGATATACTACATGTACATATGTAAATATGTGCGCCCACATGAGGCAGTTGCCGATGTAAATTTACTAAGTGTACATAAAGTAAGTGGGCAGAGCTATTACATGTAGCCCATAATGATTTTTTTGTATTGTTGATATAATCAAATACATAAATAGGTATATATATTATGTATCTACTTTATATGTAGATATCTATAATGTAACGCCTCATGTATGTCTTGTAGTTATGTATTACCTGTACCTGTCAATAATGATATTCTATGCAATGCTTTTGTGTTGTTGCTATTGCTGTTGCATTATTGGTTACGCTTTTAGCACAATTCCATTCAATTCAACTCAAGCGCGTATTCAATGCCTTTTTGTCGCTTACAATTTTCATTCTTATCTGGCAAAGCGTCTGGCTGCCAATCAACCGACACAAATGTAACTTACCAGAAGTGAATTTATTTATGTATGTAAGTATGAATGTATGTGTGGTCACTTTACATATTTATACCTGCATAATATATTTACATAGAATAAATATACATATATTCCTATAGCAGAATTTTACACTGCATAGCTACCCAGGTGGTAAAATATATTTTTAATGAAGGATACCATAGGAATCATAGAAATGCAAAGATAAAATAACTTTTACAAATGCCTTCGATTGACAGTTCATTTATGACATTTGTAAAGTTAGTTGGGTAAGGAAACCTCCATATTCCTTCAGGCCGTTTAACATCATCGCTTTTTGGTGATATTCACAGGCCGAAAAGATCACTAGATTTAACCGTACCAGACTTGTTCTCCGCTTAAGAAGAATATCTGTCGAGAAATAAAGAACTTATAGCTAGAATTGTTGAAAAAAAAGTATAGAAAATGGCATAAAATGGGTCCAATTGATATCATCATCAAAACAGAATCTAATAAAATCTGAAACCTCAAATCTCTCTATACTCTATATAAAGTAAATTGAAAAAGGTAACTTACCGAAACACCGCTCTATAGATATTCGGCCCTATCGCCGACCTCACGGGAACAAATCATTCCCATAAATTAACAAGCAAAACAAAAACAAAATGGGAAAATTGTTTTTGTTTCATTTGTAAATTTGTGGGAATATTTGTTCACGTGAAATCGGCGATAGGGTTGATTGATGCAATTTTTTCCTGATTTAAGCTAAGTTTGTTCACTGTCAGCTAACTACAAGAGGAGTTATGGACAAAACTGTCAACACTCAATTTTCTTCATATGCCCTATAAAAAACAGCAAGTTTCCCATATAGCAAAGCCACAACAAATTTAAAACACTAATAATTATATGAAAACCATGCCATTTGTTCTCCATGTATTCAAAACAGTGATTATAATTTATAGTTTAAAAATCGGTCTTTATCATAAATTTTTTGGCTTTTATTTAATTCCTAAATCAAAAGATAACAGTGACTTTCGATTTTCATTTTATTTATCCGAGAATAAGAATGATTTTAAATTTTTATATACTTACTGAACAAATAGGAGTTTTTTTTATTTATTTTTCTTAATCTCATGATAACAGTTATCGAAGACCTTTATTTATTTAAAATCAGTAAGTGACTTATTAATAAAAGTTATCGATCAAAATCAGTTAATGGAAATATGTAGGTCTTTTTTTTAAATATCTTTACAACAATAAATCTTGATAACAGTTATGGCAGACTTTTATTTATTTAAAATTAGTGCGCGACTTTGTTTAATAAAAATTAACGATAAATTTGGTGCTAGTATTTTCGTACATTTTAGAAAAATTTGGACTTGGATAACAGTTCTCATGAGACGAATATAATTAAAATTGAAAAATTACTGCAGTTTCTAAAATTTTAAAAATTGTATAAAATGAGAAAACCACTGTAATTTTTAGATCTTTAAAAATTGTTCAAAATTTAAAATAACTCTAATATTTAAATTTTTCAAAGTTATTTTAACATTATTTTCTTACAAAAAAATTAAAAAAAAAAAATTCAAATTTCCTTCTCGGTAAGAAAATCAAGCGTTTGCTACATTTCACTTGGATGTAGAACATTTTCTTCATAGTGAATTTTTCAATGACTACTTTTATCAATAACTGTTATTTTCGCTACCTTATTCTGTAACTACTTAGTAGTTCTCGTTACAATTTAATAAAGTAATTTAAATAATGTGCACCCTACGGCAGAAAATTTCCTACTGGACGTGCGCTCGTGTGCGTTTTTAAGAATTCAATACCGCATATCTTGTAGTAACTTGTTTACATATAATTTTTTTCATTGTACATATTTTTGCTGTCCCGTCGTCTACTTGCTCTTACAATCATGAATATTCAAACTCTTGTTACATTTACAAATGTTAATGTTAATTTAACTTAGCTTGACATGAAAATGATTTTTTCACACTTTTTTTATTTACTTTTCTTTCAGGTAAGTTTCCGGTTTGCAAATGCGCTGTACAATCCGACATATGATTTAATGAAGTGTGGAACTATAAACCGGTGGGTTGTAGGTAAAATTATATTGTGTGCTATGATTTATTTTTTATAAATGCATATGCATAGTGGGATTTTTACGTCTACTTAGATTGAGTGATTAATTATTTGTTTAAATAGAAAACTGAAGTACATTTGCATTTATATCGATCTCTAAATTAAATAGTTTATGCTCCAACAGCTTTTCATTCATAATGTGAGTTTTTTTTTTTTTTTGAAATGGGACTAAGTGCCCATTACGAAACACGTTATAAGTTTTTGTGCTTTATAAAATAGTAACGTTTAGCATAGTTGTACTTAAAGTTTAGAAAGCAAATCATTAAAAAAAAAATAAGTGCAATAAAATTTTATGATTTCATAACACGTGGACCTCACCTCACCTTCAGGACCTAAAAGCATTCAAAATTTCTCCCACCCTCATCTCAGTTAATCTCATCAGAAAACTCTACCTTTATTCGAATCGTTTCGTAACGTAAATAAATATATCCATTTGTTATCCGCGCCTATTTGGCGACACTGCACCATTGCATACTCGATCACATTAGAATTCTTGAAAAGTTTGAAATTTTATTGCAGTCATGACTGATTACAAATGATTGAAAAACATTTATTCCTGTGGCGCCATGCACCAAAAAGGCAAATTTAATTACATTACACTCATAAATGTTGTGCGTAGAAAGCAACAGAAGCAGAATAATTAAAATGTCAATGCACAATTTTGTACTGCTTTAAAGTCTTTACTTGATAGAAATACTACTTCATGTGTAAGAAGTCTACGTACAGTGACTCAAATAACTGAGATTACGTGGTGATTTTTTCACAATACATATCTAAATATTTGTCGTGCTCAGGATGTTTGGTAATTTTTTTATATAAATTTTAGTTTACAATAAACAAAAAGCGTGTAAATTAAAATTTCAAACTTTGTTCAGAATTTGTAAAAATTACAAAAAAATTCAATTTCAATTTCAAAGCTTTTAATTTTAATTTTTCGAAATTTTTTTGTGTTTGCAATTTTGTAGCCTTTTTAATTTGAACATAGTCGGTAGTTGTTTTAATTTTTGTGTTACGAAAAAATCAAAGAAAGTAAAAAATTAACGTGAGTGTTTAGCCTTTTAAAGCACAAAATTGAATTGCCTAAAAAAAAGCATAACCTAATTTTTTTTTTGAAAATTCTGATTAAAAAGTTTGAGAATTTTTTCAAAACTTCATGAAAATTTGGTGAATTTTTGTAAATTTTGTACAGCGTTTCAACTTTTGATTTATAACAACGTACTATATTTCAGAAAAAATTTGTCATGGCAAACATTGTGAATATTATACAAAAAAAAAAAAAAACAATGTGGTAATTTTTTTTGAGAACTTGGTGCGGTTTTAAAAAATCTTTGGAGGCGCGCCATGCCGCAGAGCCAATACCACTATCCATCTTTAATATACATATGTATGTACCAATATAATAATACCGATCAAAATTTATTAAGTGTTCGAAATTTACATTTTTTTTTGCTTATTTTCGTTTTTAATATTGTAATTAAAATCGATGATTTAAAGTTTGGAAAATTCACATCGCCTAACTTTCCGATTCGAATAGCGTTATATAACCCAATGGCAAAAAAAAATTTTTTTGGTAAGGGAGGTGCCTTTTCCAATAGCTCCGAATTTTCTCTATGAGTATGAAATTAGTTTTTTTTTTATATATTAATTTCAATTCGCTTCAGTCTCTACCAGAATGCTTTCCAAAGATATGCAGTATGAAAAATTCGGATTAGGCTTGCATTTTTTTTACATTAAAAATCAAACATTTCCACCATCACTTCTGAACACAAAATAAATTATCAATATCGTAAACTCACACTTTTATTTACATATATTAAGCGTGTTTCTTTTTAAGCGTCTAGCAAAAGAACGCTCCAACTCGAACAAAATATTTTTTAGTTGCAAATGCAACCCTGTTAGCATTTTTTTTACCGAGTTGGTACATCCCGTATATTTTCATGAGTTTGTGTTATCGCTTTATTGGCAATTTGTAATCATACCTTGTGCTCTTTTGCCAGTCGGTTACCAAGAAACAAGCCTATTATATTAGCAGAAACTAATAATTTTCATAATAATTTTCTTTTCATTAAACGCTGGCAAAGTATTTTCAATTTCATTACAACATGCATCACGCATTCCAAACTGAAGCTGCCAGCAACAACCGAAACCGAAAAAGAAACAGAAACAACAACAGCAAGTAGCCATGCGAGATGATCGTGGAAAGTTATGCCACAGTAATGAAGCCGCTCTAATCGCAGTGGCAATGATAGCTATACTAATAGCTGTAATAAACATACGGCAATACAACAATGAAAAAAAAAAAACAGCAGCAAAAAATTTGCTGACTCATTTTACGAAGCACTGCTATTGTTGCTGTTGCCGTTGTGTTGTTTTAGCGTTTACTGCCCCAAGTCGGCCGCATGTTTTTCCTCAGCTGTATTCAGCTTTTTTCTCGGCATTTTGTTGCCGTTGACATTAAACCTGACTTTGCCTTGCCACACATTTTCCACATTGACACACAGAGTGAAAAATGCACTTTCATGCCTACCTACATATTTGTGCATATGTATGCACATATGTACATCGGCATTTACATATATATCTATATATACTATATCTATACATAAATATCTACATATAAATATTTGAATAATTGTGTGCTTCTTCGACGTTGCATGCCACTGCCTTATTTGTTTGTATATTACTGGTGGTAGGCCACACTGGCTGTTGTTGTTGTTCCTGTTTTTATTCATTTCGTCTTTGTTGTGTTACTGGTGCCCCTTTAACCTGCTGATTTGCCTGTGTAGACTCCACGTTTGGCGCGGCGACGACTACGGCGGCCGCCCCAACGATGGCGTCTAATGGCCGTTTGGTATTTTACAACCTTGTTGTTCGCTTGTTTTATTATTGTTGTTGCTGTATTTTTCGAATTCTCTATTTATTTACTTTATTGTGCTAAAAGAAGCAGCATTATTGTGGATGCCTCCCCGCCTGAGCTGCCATAAGTTTTCTTTATTTGTTTTTGTTATTGTTTTGTTTTGTTTCACACATGTGTTTTGCATGCAGTCAAGGGCCATTTTTTTTGTTCTATTTTTGCTTTTGTTGTTGCCTACTGCACGCCAGTTCGTCGAAAGAAGTACGGTTGTTAAGTTTTATCTGTTCGGAAGTGATTCGCCTCTTTCATTTTACATTCTACTTTGTACTTTACAAACCTCTCAATTGAATGTCTTTGCCTCGCCTAATATTTATGCCATCGCAGTACCAAGTCACTCCCTTTCACCTCTATACATACTACAATTTGTAGATGAAATCTATAAGTATGTATATGTATTTGTGCAAATATGAGACATTCAGGATTCCGCTGAATTATCCGTCAATCTCCGTTTTCTTCAAAAAAATTCCAGTTGCATTTTCTGCAATAACCCAAGCGAATGTAAATCTCTGACTACTTTATATTTCCCCAGGATATATTCAATATCAACGACTATAGAGTTATTTTTACTCACTTACTCTACTGCATCTCCAGATTACTCCTAAAAGCATAGTTTTGATTGCATCACAAACAACTTATGTACATACATACGTGACTAGACGGCTTAATCAAAAAATGATGAAGAAAGTGAAGATGGTTTACATTATTTTGCCACTATTGATAAAGCCGCTATGGATTGTCTCTGCGATTGTCGACAGTTTCCTCTCTATTTTACACTACTCTGTCATTTTAAAGTCACATTTATTGGCGCACAATTATTAGCGTGGTTGCTTACAGAATGGAGGTGTCGTCAGAACAAGTTAGTGACTCGAATTTCGATATGATACGTTGTCATATCGATACTTTTGCCATTCGATACCGATATTTTTTACTCAATACTTTTAAAGTGATATTTTTTGGAGTCGAATACTTCAACCCCAGCATCGTATCGATTTTGCCAGGCCCGCATTAAGCTCAGGCTGTAAGATAAGCCTTTTCCAAAAATAAGTGAGGTATGTTCTGTGCTGTCAACTTTACTCAGGTTTGAAGTGCCATATTGAGAACACAAAGATTGATAAATTTAATGAAATATAAAATCAAACGATGTTCCAGAGAGGACAAATAACGTTTTATAAAAACTTGTCAAATTGTGTCAATATTTTGGGTATCGAATTTAGTTTTTTATTTCGATATTTGTGGGCACCCGATTATTTCAGAGCATACGAGTAGCTACTGAATTGCATATTGTACTCCTAGTTTTATTAGCTGTCTTATAAGCCCGATGAGAATTGTGGATTAGAATTCAAGTGGAATCTTCAATACAGTAATCAGCTAGGTTCAAGGGAACGATCTTTAAAAAACGTGGAATATATGTAAATGACTATTAAATCTTTTAGATTTTTATTTACAAGAGAGCTTACGTTTCGTTTTATGTATGTTGAATTAAAAAAAACCCGATTCATATCAAAACCTTACGAAATTTACATAAACATGTTGATCTTGGAATGCCCCTTGTATATAGTATGCACATACATATGTACACATTTATAAAATATATGTATGTATGTATGTATGTACATATATCAAAATCTATGCGCATGTTGTTCTGTGGTTTGTTTATTTTTGTAGTTTGTGTTTTGCATTTGTCCATTAGACTATTCCAATTTTCGCCAAATGTCTGCAATACACCCGTTTACTGTCTGTGACATTCTCAATTCCTGCATTCTCATTCACTTCACATACATATGTACGTCCTACTCCCTACTGGACTGAGACGATAGTTGTCAGACTGGCCATACGGTTGCGACCGGCTGTTGTTGATTGTTGACTGCGTTTATGTTGTTATAATCTTTTTTTTTTGTTTTTTTTTTGTTGAATTAACAACAACAAGTCTACTGAGTAGACTATGTGAGCTTTATTGCTATTGCTATTATTGTTTTTGCCTACGCCACTGGCACAAAGAAGAAATGGTTCACTTTTGTCTGAGCACACACTCGCACATTTTTCCTAATATGTTTGTATATTTATGTAATGTATAGGTTTCGTTTAGTTACTTTTAATGTTGTTTTTAGTGTTTTCTTTTTTTTTGGTCGTTGTTATTCCAACATGTGCATTTTTATTTTATTGTTGTTTGTTGTTTGTTTTTTATTTTGTATTTTTTTTTCATTTCACTGCTATTCGTGTCTGCTGGACCGTCTCCTCGCAGCATCCCTTCGCCATCAGTTCACCCAATTGCTTCGTGCTCTGGTTATTTGTAGGTGGTTCATTGGTGTTGTGTGTCTTTGCATAAATTCTCAAGCTCAACGCTATTACACTGTATCCTAATTTTGCGTCCACACATTTTTTTTGTGGTTGTATGATTTATACGGATTAGTTGTGTACACACTTTTTGGTTGTTAATGGTTTCGGTTATTAATGCTGAGGCTCTAGTTGATTTCCCAGCCTAAACTAACTTGTTTGGCCTTGCTATTTCGTTGTTGTCTTACTTTTGCATTGACAGTGACAGGTGTCAGATATGTACACATATCTACTAGTGCGAGACTTATTTTTCTTTCATGAGTGCTGAAGAAGGAAGTTTTAATGTAGTATGCTATGTTTAAACCATTAACTATTTTGACGCGCGGTAGGGTAACAATTTCCAAATGCTTTCAATAGAATAATTGATGGATATTAGGTTGGGTTAGGTTATTAACCAATCCGTAGTTGGACTCACTAGGCTCATGGGCGTTAGTGAAACCGCGTTGGAGCCGGCAGTGACTTTTATATTCCGTCGGAACTTCATCAGGTACCTCGGTAACTCAATTGAGCTGAGATCGTCAAGCTCATTAAAGAAATAACTACCGAAAGCTTCAGCTCTCCTAGCTGGTGTGGGACAGAGGCAGTGTAGGTGATATATGACCTCCTCCTTCTCCACGTCACAGCAGGTCCTACAGCAGTCACGCCAAGTGGTCAATAGTCTGGCTCCATATATTCCTAATAAAAATGCACGGCTGGGGACGCAGTCGCCATCTTATTGCCCTGTCTCCTTAGGTTCAGTAGAGATTTCGTTCGTTGGTCACTCAACTGCGGCCAGAGTGCCCATACATATTTTTTGGGCAAATGCTGCTGTTGACAAGTAAATCAAAATATTAGATTTCTATTTCAACTGACCATCTCAACACCCAGGAATTCATTATTTTAATGGAATATTTATTTATTTATTCAAATAGGGTGCAACATACAAAATCTTCTGTGAACATTTGATTTGAGAAATGTGTTATAGATGTACACATACATACATATTTCTGTACGTTACTGCGTGTATATATAAATTTATATTCATCCATGCCTATTCCTATAAATTGAATGCCTATTTACACTCTTTTACTGCCCCCAGTTTGCAATCCGCTTCCACTTACTTCTCCATAAATTTTATGATCCGCCACTACTGACATAAACTGGAATTGTGGCATCTACTGCAAAAAACACATACGCCCAATATATAATATACAGATGTACGCACCCATTGGAATGTAAATGAAAGACTACGCTGTGCCACCACCACCTTGAGCTTGAACGCAGAGCAACAGCAGCAATTACAATAGCACTTCTCGCCTCACCAACGCCAACGCCACGCAATGTTACCCATAAACCTGCATACATTTGCATCTAATATAGTACACACCTCGGCAAAAGTATAGCGCTGTTATTCTAATTGCTGGCGAATCCTTTGCATTGCAATAGGCGCATCCTTTGACGTAGTGGAATTCTCTCTCACTTCTCATTCTCTCACATAAAGTAGTTACCTCTACCGAGAGGGAGGGAGAGAGAAAAAATAGTGAGAGTGCGCCTCTATTTTTACACTTCTCTGTGTTCATTTATATTAAGGAGATACAGCGCTGTATGTAAATATTGCTCATGCATTCATAGACTCTCCATTCGGCGCATATTTACAACTGCACTTGTGTGCCGTGACTTCTACATAACACGTGGTGGTTTTTATTTTAAAGAAAATAATATCCATTCATGCAGCTGTGTGACTCTCGCTGCCGTAGCAATATTCTCTCTACATATTGCCTTTCTTACTCTCCTCATGAGCTCTCTGTTTTCATTTGTATCCTCTCAAATCGTTCAGTTCGCTGCTTAGCCATTGAAGAGGGTATAGATTTCAATACTTGCATTGGATCAGTATTGGCTCTAAAAAATATTTGAAACCATAATCTAGTCAAAAATCTGAAAAAGAGAAAATAAAAGGCTTAAGGCAAAAAAGCTGATTATTTTATATGGCAATTGATTTTTTTTTACAGGGATAGCTAAAAACTACATTTACATATAAAATCAAACGATTTAGAAAATTAACTGGAAATAAGATCAATTGATCCGTATACAAAGTTTGAAACTCTTTTGAAGAAATTTTGAATCCGTTTTGTTAGCTGCCTGTTTTTAGTTTTAACTAAGTATTTTATTTACTAAATATTTCATAGTCAAAACTTTACTTAATTGCCATTACTTTCTCTCTCTCTCTCTTTGTCTCGAAGGCCGCACTCAGTGCCACCACTTTGCATTACCTATCGGCATTTATTCTTCGATTTTATCTTCTGCATTAAAAACTTTGCTGGGGCCACTGCCTGTGTGCATTTTCGATGAGTTTATTTTGTATCTGTGCGATGCATCTTTTTTGGTTGTCTTCTGCTTCCCATGCTTTTTATATAAATTTTGTCATACGTTGCATACACTTGAACTTGCCGAAATGGCCCAAAGGCAAGTTTAATTTGTGCTATGCTGCAAAAACAAAACCCAAAAAAAAAATAATAATAAAAATAGTTTCCTCATCTCCGTCCTTGTGTTTTAACATGTACATATGTATGTGTGTATTGTATGTTTATTTCCTCCTATTCCTCGATGGCGTCACATGTGTATACAATTTGTCCAAACTATTCATCGAACTGTCTTTTATGACTTGCAGCTCCATTCGCCTGCTGATTTTTGCTTCTTCTTAATCCACATACATACTATGTGTAGTTGTGGAGGTTCAACGTAGTTCCCATATGTGCGTCATATACAAAACTAACACCAATAAATACGACTACATTTCGTTAACAACTGTAAATATACAAATATTTATGGATACGCACACCCTGCAAGAAAATTCAACCAGGCAAAATTTATACTTTTTTTATAATAACTGTAAATTTTGAATTTGAAATTTTCAGAACACAGCTAGATGATCTTCGGCATCCGGCGTAGGCGTGGCCTTAGGCATACCACCTAACCTTATTTAATTTAATCTTGAAAAATCTGAATCAAAGATATCGAAAACCAGATAATATAATAATATAATTTTTTTCCTAACACGAAACTAACGAAATACCAACAATAATGGTTAGCAAGTGGTTAGTAATATAGCTTATTAGGTTGTGCTTTTCGCGCAGGGTGTGCTCTCAAATAACTTCTGCGCACTAAATGTGAAAGTGTCACAACTCGACATTTTTTAGTTCAGTTTTTGCCTTACATTTACTATTTACAAAACTCATTCCGAACTTAACCAAATATTGCCTGTTTTCTAGCCTATTTTAGTTGATCAGTAAATCAAGGCCATTTTCGTTTTTGTAAATATTACTTACGTTTACGATTTATCTTCCGCTTGCTATTATATTCCAGGATTTGATTTTTGAGTTGTGACTATTTTGCGTTATGTATGTATGTATTAATATATAAATTAAAACACATGTTCGCATATATATTTCTACAACTATAACAACAACAAAGATCGTCTACAATGTTTGCCTAAAAGTGCAATTAATTTTGTAGCTTTTTTTTGGTGTGCAAATTTTTTCCAATTGCATTGTCGCGTTGTTTGTGTGTTTTTGCCAAATGTTGTTGGCTTTTCGTTGGTATTGTACAAAATATGTATGCAGTTTGTTTTTTCGCTTGTTGCTGTATTTGTGAGAAATGGCGCCGTATTACGTCTTAGTTAATTTCATTCACACAATTCTACTCATGTCTGTTGGCTAAAGTTAAGGAGTAGGAATTTTTGTTTAAATTTATTTTTTTATAAAAATAAAGTTAATTCCCTAAGAAAAATCATATAAATTAAAGTTTTGTAGAAAATTTAGAGAAATTCAAAAAAGGATGAGCAAATGTTGAGGATTTTATACGTCATTTTTTGGAAATTTGATTTTTTCTTTTTTTTTTTCTATAACGACTGCTCGTGTTTTTTGTATGGAGGAAAATATGCAGTACTATGAGCAAAAAAAAAAAAATTACCAAAAATAACGGGAATCTTAAGTTGACTGAAACTTGCACTATGTTATACTAGAATTGAATGGGCTTAAAAATTTCCAAAAATTCGTATTAACACCCTCGAAATTTTGATGAACACTTTTTGAATTACCCTAAATTTTCTATAAAGGTTGAAGGTTTAATTTAGATGAAATTTGTTGGGGGGATGAACTATATTTTTAAAAAAAATTAAACAAAAACAAAATAATAATCCAAAACTAAAAAAAATCCCCCAAGTATATTAGATCTACGACTGTACTACTCTACACGTAGTGTTATTCGTACCAAGACAGATTCTTTTGTGTTGCGTTCTGACCTTTAGAAGTTGATTTCCTATTATTTTCCTATTGAATCCATCTATTTGAAATGACTTAAGTTAAGTTTCTTACTGTTTACCATTCTCCACATTCTCTCTCTGATAGTGCATTGGAGGGTTTGGAGTGAACAATATAATTTTTTGGCTAACAGAGTTCAAGTGAAAGGCCTAGGTTTCGTGCTCCTTCTCCAGGCCCCCCTTGAAATATTTTATTTTATCGTATGAATCAACTCCGGCATGCGATTTTCATTAGTAGGCACTTACTTCTGGAATTATTAATCATGCAGTCTAAGTAATCTAAAATTGTAAACGAAATTGCATATTTTTCGTGCGCTGATATGAACTCTTATGACTTCTATGTATGCACTATATTTATATATGTATATATATTTGTTTGTATGCACATATGTTTGTATGTACCGTTGTGCAAGTATATTCACACCACATCTCATCATGTGCACTTGTGCTGCAAAAAAAAGTAAAAGTTTTATGTCTATTGCTTTGCTTTTTTTTTTCTTTTTTCTAATCGTTCAGTATCTGCGTCAGGTGAATGAGTTCAATGCATTGCACAAAAATTCCAATAAATTGCTACACTGTACGCTGCCGCTGTCGAATCGCTTAGGAGGCATACAGACATACATACATACATATGTACATACATATATACAAAATACATTTATACTTACTTACATTCACTAGGTATTTTTATTTTGTTTTATATATTTAGACAGTAAGTAGGCACATGATTTTGGTTTCTACTTATTCTACAAGTCTACTTTTTCTTTTATCAATTTGCTGGCGTCGTTTTTGTTGTTGTTGCTTATTGCAATGCCGCCTTTGCACTTGTGCTCCCATATACGAGTACAACACACACACACGGACACGTACTGACTAAAAAATAAAAAGGAAAAATCAGAAACCGCTGCGAGTCAGTTTGACGGCGCAACAATATCAATAAAAAAAGTCTTACTTATACCTCTGTATACCTCTGTATATGTGTATGTATGTATTTACATATGTATGTGTATGTGTGTGCGAAAGTGTTTGTGCATGTGTGCGTTTGTACCGGCGCAAAGTAAAGATGTTTTTGATTTTATGAAGGGAGTGAAATGAAGTAGTTAATTCCTATGGCTGGTGCTAAGGCGGCTGGATGGAGGAGAGGGTGAGTTAGTAGAGTGAGAGTTTTGAAAAACCAAATAGAATCACTCACCACTCTCACTGCATATCTAATACGTAGACACATTCACACACAAACACACAAACACAGAAATACTAATACGAAATGCGAATGCGATTTATCAAAACGTTCGCTAGTATTAGTGTGTGTACGTGTTTGTAGGTTTATGTTCTTGTAAAGTGTTGGTGCAGTGGCGCTGAATTCGTGTAGCTGATTGCATCGGCATTTTTCATTCATTGCCGGTCGGCATAGGCAAGTTGCGGTCGAGTTCAAGTTTGAGATATGTAAACCTGCAAAGTGAGAAAATGCGCCGTTGTGTGTGTGTGTGTGCTTGTGTGCGTAGGAGAGATGAAACTGTAGACACAAAATACAGGTGAGAGCGCGCAGCTGAAATTGGCAGTAAATATGTATGTGATAATGGTGTGATGTTGGCAATGATGTCGCGACGTGGAAATACAGTGTGTATGGTTAATGTGATGTAGATATGATGTCGTAAAGAGATGGACTCAAGAATGGTAGGGAATTTGGAGTACACTAAATTCCTTTGATAATATTATTTTTATGTGATATGAATTTTAGGGCATGCAATGTGATATGTAGGTCATGTGACGTGGATGAGTTGTGATGTGATACCAGGTGGTACATACGATAAAGTAATTTAGCGGACTGAAGATTTTGAAGCTCGAGAAATAAAGTAAAGTGAGAACTCAGATATGTAAAGTAGATATACAAAGTCTGAAGTTATTTACTTCGTATACATGTTATATCATAATGTTTAGCTGATGTGCTATCACGCCTGCCGATAAGTTGCTTGTAATCGAATTAATACTTTTCAATGATCGGATACTGAATCCAACAATCTGTTTTGCGTCGGAAGGCCTAAGTGGATAGCGAGAGTATTGTATAGCAGGCATATTGATTCATTATGATAAGAGCTGAATTCAAGTAAAGCATAGCTATTTGGGACGCTAATGTGATATAGAATAAAAAATTGCCAAAAGTTCATAGGGACCCCTTGATGCATCTATTTCTTGTTGACATTCCATTCCCTTCCAATTCAAAATTTCCACACTTTGCCGTTAAAGAAAATTATCTTGGAGGTTGTCATGCGATTTTATATTGATGTGATGCGAGACGAGTTTTAAATCATTGAGATGTGAGAAGTAGAGAGTAAAGCGAGCATTTTGTACTCTAGTGCTCGTAGATTTTATGACGGCATGGTGAGAGTGTCAACAACAAAGAAAAGCAAAGGCAAATATAATTTGACAATCACTCTTTTGGTGACTTCACACGGCAATACAATCAACTTTGGCGTCTACGATATATTTTAACCACTTTATGCTCACATTTTAAAAATTCACCATACTTTAAACGCTCACTAAATTTAATATGAGGTGAAACTTAAGTCAATTGAGTGCTGCTGCGCGAAGGTATGTGCTTCAAAGAGAGAGAGAGAGAGAGAGCAATTTGTGTAAGCAAAGAATAACAACTGATAAATCAGGCTACCAAGAGAAACGAAGAAGCAATGGAAAGGTGCAAACAAGAATGAGCAGTAACAGTTTTATACTTGTAGTGATGTAAAGAGTGCAGTAATGCAATGGGTATTTATGTATGTTGAGAAAGTGCTTGCTGTGGTAGTGGTGCAATAAAATAAAAATAAACAAATACAAATACAAATATTAAAAGAGACTCCAATAGACTGCATAAAGTAAAGTCAAGGGTGCGCGAGCAGTGGGTGAGTGTGTGTGTGCGTGTGTGTGTTGCGGTCGGCAATTGTGGTGAATTTTCAGATTATTGTTTTTTGCTTTTCCTTTTGCCTATATCACAACGTCGCGTCTGCTGTTGTCCGCTTCGAATGTGTTGCCATTAATTTCAGTGTTTGTTTGGACTTCAACGCTAGCGGTGGGTTATTCGGTTGATATATACGGACATATATATCTATATATACATACATATATATATATATATCTATACATGTACAATATACTACATATGGCAGCGTAGAGGTAGAGGCGAGCGAGAACGCTTTTCAACAATAGCAAAGTAGAAACTCTACGCTACTACAAACAGCCACACTACATGCCAGTGTACAAGCATACAAAGAAACAAGTGAAAGAAAAAAAACATCGCTAATTTATTTCGTTGGTGTTGTATTAAAAATACAGAATTTGAAATATATTTTCGAAAACCCAAACACCTGTAAAAAAGTAGCTGAATACCAATTAAAACAAAGTACCTACAACTTTTGAAGAAAACAAAAAATATTCTACTTACAAAAAAAAAAAAAAATACAAAAAACCAAATTTGAATAAAAAATTAAGTGCAAATAGCAGTTGTGGAAACGCAGCGCCTTTGCGTTTTTATAAATATCTGCAGATATTTGGAAGTCTTGATATTTCGTTGACGTTAGTTTGCGACGCGACGCGTTCTTTTGAAGCGATTTATGTACAGCGTGAAAGGGGTAAGGAGTGGCGCTGTTAATGTGCTAAAACAACAACAATTCGTTTGCTAGTGTATGTAAAATTATTAAAGCAACAAATAACAAGTGCAATTTTCCCAACAGCAACAACCCCCAAAAAAAAAAAAACAACAGCGGTATACTGCTGAAAATTTTAATTTTTTTAAATGTTTTAAAAATTTACACAAAAGTGCAATTTCTACGACAGCAACTCAGTGGTTTGTGTGTGTGTTTGTCTACGCGCCCGCCTTCTATTATAAATGTGTGTGTCTATGCAGCTATAAATGAATGTAGCTAGAACGCTTGGATCGCGTGGGAAAAGTGCATTTCCGTTTATTTAAAAGAGGGAAAGGGAAATAAAAACCTTTCAAAAAAAAAAAAAAACCAACAAAAGTAAGCGTAAAATACTTTTGTGAATGCACGTGAAATATACGTAGGTCTTATGTGCGCGCATTTGGCTTGGATGGCGTTTGCTATATGAATTAAAAAAATATCATACAAGTAACAAGCAAAATAAAAAGTTCGAAAATTTAAAAATATTTTTTTTTTTTGGCAAAATTGTTTCGATAATCCTAAAAAATTATACAAATGTAAAAAAGAGCAACAAAAAACAAAAACGCTAATTAATTTTAAAATACGCCAGAGGCATAAATAGAAAAGAAAAACAAAGCACACTCAGCTGTGCCAAAGTCAGACCGTCAAAACAAAGAGAAATAAATTAAGTAGGAAAGGAAATAACGCGAAACAGTTTATAAACAATACCAACACAGACTGGTCTGGCGGCGGTTTGTGAGGAAAGCAGCCAAAAGCGAAAATCACTGCCACCAAAAAGGCAGGCACATCAAGCAGTCAGTGGCGCACAAAAATTATATAAACTAATAGCAACGCGCTGAAATTATTCTGATAACCACCAGCATTGCGTAGAAGGTAGCCCACTTGTCTCTCTGCCAACTGCCAACTGCCAAGCAGCAAATAATCAGGCGTTACATCTCACCAGCACCTTGCCTAGGCATCGTCGTCGTCGTCGTCGTCGTCTCTCTTATTATTGGTGGCTGCGCGTATGCCCCCCTCTTATTATAGTTTGATGTGTCTTCTTTAGCGCCGTTGCCACCTTAAGAACCAGAGATAACAGCACTATCCGACAGATACATTACCAGCCACCCACACACTTTTGCTTGCCGCAAGAAAATTTGTGCTATCGTTGTGCTTGGCGTTTGGCGCTTGGCTTATGGTATTGGTTTCCCGAAGGTGCGTCTGGCATTTTGTCTACGTATTTTGTCCTACCATTTCCATTTTTATTAACTACTTATAACAACATAACTGCTGCTGCTCTGCACTGTCTGTTCTGTATTTGTCTGCTCAAGGTCTATGCAAAAATAACAAAAACAAAAGAAGAAAGCCATTATACTTCAGCAAGTAGCAATCATAAAAAATAACAGCTGAGTCGAGTTAAGCTACGCTAAGCTGAAAGTCTGTTGGCGGCGTCTGTCTGGCACAGAAATGCAGCAACTGGAGAAGCAAATTAGCGTTTTTGGTTAAATAAGCGTAGAGGATATTTGTGCGACAACAACAATTCGCAAACGCAGACAACTTAAACAGAAAAAGTTGCGTTGTAAATGGTATAGGGAAATAAAAATAAATATTCCCTAGGTCGTTCAATTGCGTCTAAAGATACGCAGCTAAAGCAGACATAGAGCAATAAAATAGAATAGACAGCCGATTCAAGCACTCAGAAATGCTGTAACAAAGCTGGATAAAATTACAACCTCCAAAAATGACTGTAAAATAAAGTTTCGAACAGCCTTTACTTTTTCAAGCAGTTTCAAATTTAATTTCATTACGTTCGTCAACAAAGTCAAGTCCTCTCCACCTGACCTCCAATAAGAGTACTTGACGTGGTAAACAGAAACAAAAACAAAAAAAAAAAATCAAAACCGACCATACCTTCACAGCATAACCTACATAAATGGATTTATATTGCTATCAGCCGACGCCACCCGCCTCACTCATGGATTATCCCGTTGGACCGCATCAATTACAAACCGGCAACGGCGTTGGCATCAACAATACAAACGCTTACTTTAATAATATCTATATGAATGGCAGCGGCAGCAGCAACCACAACAACAACAACAACAACAACAATAATAATAACAGCAGCAGTAATCATTATAATCATCATAGTAATAGTGATAGCTCATCGGTGACGACGACCACCACAACAGCGACCAATTTTGGTGATTGTCTTGGATTGGAGCGAGGATTCGATTTCTACAGTGATCGAGGTAAATATTTGCCTATACATCTATAGTAGTTACATATATGTATGTGTATAGTAGTGTATTTTGTGAAAGTTTTTTTTTTATTAACAAAATTTTAGTGTTAGACAAATTTTATGGTAATCTTTGCAAAATCATGAAAGTAAAAAAAAAAATTATAGTAAACAAACGAAATGCACTCAAAAAAATGGAAAGCAGCAGCAGCTGTTGTAGCTTGGAATTAACGTAGATTTGTTTGAATAATTTTGTGTTTTTTTTTTCTTTCAAATTTAGCTGGCAAACAAAACTGTGTATAGTTTCATGTTAAAAATTTATTGCAGCTACAATTAAGCGCATGTTTTGCGCAGTTTTGTTTGTAATTGCATGGAGCTGCGAGTTTGCAATTACACGCAGAGTGTTGTATATATTGCTTTGAATGGGAAACTGTGACGCAGAAGCTATTGAAAAAGTCAATAGAATATAGAAAATAAATTCGTAGAAAGAAATTCATGTGCCAACTTTATGCCGATACAGCTCTAACTCGACTGTGGTATATTCAGTTAGTTTTCAAAAAATTAAAAAATTTAACAAAAAAAGTTAAATTTAAAGCATATTTTTGCTATATATAATTTTTTGGTTTTATAGTACATTAGTTTGCAATAATTTTGGCAAAAGTTTCGGCAAGATTTTGTATCCATTATTTTTGTGTCTAAATATTCACTTCGCTGTATTTTAAGTTAAAAAAACATTTGATACGACAATTTTAGCCAATCCACATTTCATTCAAGTAAACTAATCCGCTTAAAGATTTGTAAAAATTAACTCAGAGATGCTTTTGTCTCTATCACTGGATTATTAACACTTCCGGAAAAAAATTTTTACGATGCCACCAAGCGAAACTCGTACAATGATTTTTTTTTTTAAATATTCACAATGCTTTTCATGAACTTTTTTTCATTAATTTTTTTATAGATATTTAGTTCGTTATAAAATATAAACTGCTATATAAATAAAGATTTCTTTATACAAAATTCACTAAACTTCAACAAATTAAAACATAATGTCAGCGAGTTTTCGAAATGTCCAATTGGAATTTTTAGAAATTTGCTGATGGGGTCGCAAAAATAAATTTTTTCCATGCATTATATGTGGAAGAAAAAGTGCAAAAAAAAATTACCAAAAATCAATGGTAGTAATTAGCTAGCTGAAACTTTCACTTTATTAAACTGAAATTTAATGGACTATAAAACTGCATACTCGAAATTTTTCTAAAAATGTCAATTGGAAGTTTTGAAAATTTGATCACTTTTTATAACTTCTTAAATTTTTGTGAATATTTTATTTAGTTTCAAACTATGATTTATGTACATGGCTTATGTTACATAGTGAACTATATTTCTATACAAAAATTAAAAACATTGTGAATATTAAAAACAAAGAAAAAAAAAACACTGTATCAGTTTCGCTTTGAGCCATTGTAATTAGCGCTATTTGTGTTATTTGTAGAGTTTTTTTTTTTGGGTAAAATAGTGGTTTTTAATTTTTTGCGTAGTAACGGTGCATTTCGTTTGCGTTTTTTTTTTGAAATATTGATTTTTTTTTTTGGAATTTTATTATATTTAAAAATACATGCTTAATTATTAATTATTCTATTATTAAAGTATTAAATTCTTTCTTAAGTCCTTTAATTGGTTGACAGTTTTCGTTTTGTTTTTTTTTTTTTGAGTAGTATTTTTATCGAAAGACAGAATATGTCTATCTAATTTGGATTTTGTGTTTCATTCGTTGTTGAGTTCATTTAAGCATTTCCTTAAGTTTTAATCGCTAATGTGAACCTAAGGGTTAAATGTATATGGTCAGCGCATAAGAATTAATCGTTTTGACACTTCTTCTTTTGTATGCACCTTCTTATAATTTTTTGGTACAAGTGCAGTCGTTTTTCTAGCTTGTTAGCACCCGCATCGTTTACCGCTCGTTCGCGCCGCCCGCTACCGCACAGTTTTAAATACCGCTTTTTATTCTTTTGCCGTGCATACATACATATATTGATTTCGTACTATAATTGACATTGAATTAATTGTATTAAATATTATAAAAAAAAAAAAAAAAAAATAAAGTTATCTAATTGAAGCGAAAACGCCTTAATTTACGGTGAAATTGGAATTCAATCAATCGGTAAATATCCGCAACATTTTCTGGTCCTTCGAGCCGGATTCGGTCGCTCCGCGTGCATATAACATACGTATATACACTTGTTCATGTACATACACATGTGCATACGCATTCGCTTAGTGAAGTGAATTTGCAAATTACATAAAACCGCTGTTAGAAGGGGTTCGAAAAATACAAAGCTTACTTTAAAAAAAAAAAAAAAAGCGCAATTACTTGCAATAAAGGAAAGAAATAATTGCAATTGATCGCAATAGTGCAACAAAGCGTGAGTGCGTTTGTGCAATCGTTCTACAGTTAATTGTGCGAAATTTCTCGAAGTCGGACGCGTCCTTCATTTGAACTCTGTGAGTGCTGTACATCATTTACTTTGACTTACGAACGGCTCATCAAAGGCAAATATAAAAATGTCGAATTCCGTTAAAACGCGCGATTCTGCGCTCAATGCCATTAAACGGTACATGGCAAAAAGTGTCGATGATGCATTCACAATGGATGCCGAAGGTATTACAAGCTACCTACAGCTATTGAGTGAACAGTGGGCTCGTTTTAACGTTGCCCAAGACGCAGTAGAAATTTCATGTGGTGTTGATAATGGTGAACTCGAGGAAAATGTGCGTATTCAAGCCGAGACGTGGTACTCCACGGCTTTAGCCAACTTTAACCGCGTGCAAAAGTGTCGTACCGAATCGCAAAACAATACCGTAAATACACCGGTGTCCGCGTCAATACGTTTACCAAAAATGGAACTGCCTACATTCTCCGGCGATTCTACGGACTGGATCGGGTTTTACGACGCGTTTACCTCGCTAGTAGACAGTAACTCTTCATTATCGGATGGACAAAAACTGCATTACCTTCGAAGTTGTTTGAAGAGTGACGCGTTGAAAATTATCAGTGGTTTTAAAATATGCGACGCGAATTACGTAGAAGCTTGGGGTCTGCTGAAATCGCGGTACAAAGTTATGCGGGTAATTGTGGAAGTTCACCTTCGCGCGTTGGCCGGGGTCAAAAGGGCTGCGAGTGACAACGCTGATGCAATCAAAGGCGTAATTGATGCGTTTCAGCAGCATATTCGCGAGCTTAAAGCGTTAGGTCGTCCAGTTGAGTTTTGGGACGACTGGTTGGTGCATGAGGTGGTGAATAAATTGGCATTCGAGACGCGTAAACAGTGGGAGCTATCACTTGTTAGTGATGATCCCCCGATGTTCGAACAATTAACCACGTTCTTAGAGATAAGGTGTCGGTCGCTATCTATGCTTTCATCGTCCGCAACATCGGTACCAATCAAGGTGAAAACCGCATCAGCCAGCAAGTCGACAAATGTGTTCCATGCGGTGCCAGAACAGAATAACACGTGTGTTTATTGTAATGGATCTCACAAGATTTACGGTTGTGAAAAGTTTCGTGGTTTGGACTTATCCGAAAAATCAAAGTTTGTGAAGATGGCGCGTGTGTGTTTAAATTGCTTAAGCTCGGGTCACTATAAAGATAGGTGTAACAGTGCGTCCACTTGCCGTGTGTGCAAACAACGCCATCACACGCTATTGCATGGTACCGTACCTTCAAAAGCAGCTACCGCAGTAAGTCACTATATCAGTAACGCGTCAAATCCGATTTTCGCCGCTGAAACCGCGCCGCACGTAAGCGCGAAAGCCCCTTCTGCCTTTGATCCTTCATCGAGCACCGCCGCTGCACGTGTTTCATCGTGCTTAAACTCCAACTCCGTTCCACCAGTTCCTGTAGAAAGAGTTGTGCTGCTATCTACCGCAATAGTAAAGGTACGTGACCGCTCGGGTCGTTGGCAACCCGCGCGTTTATTGTTCGACTCTGGATCGCATGCCTCTTTTGTAACAGAGGCGTGTATCCAACGCTTGGGTCTGCCGCGAACTTCATCCGAAATTTGCATCACTGGTATTGGGTCAGTACAAGGAGGTCGAGCTAGAGGTGAGGTATCGCTTTCTCTTTCCTCTTACTATTCCAATAAATGTTTCGCGGTCAATGCGCTAATTTTGCCAAAAATTACAAGCGAATTACCTACGCAAGCTATAGCGATTACAACATGGCCGCATATCCGAGGTTTGTCTCTAGCCGATCCGCAGTTTATGAAGCCTGGGCATATAGACATATTGGTGGGCATGGACGTCATGGATCAACTTATCTGTGCAGAATTTCGAAAGGGGGCATCAGGTACCCCTATGGCGCAATTGACGGTCTTTGGATGGACCCTGTTTGGGAGCGTGAATGAAGCCAGGCCTGCTAGGCCACACTTACAGTCGCTGCACTGTGAAGTTCAGCTAGAACGAGCATTGACTAGATTGTGGGAGTTGGAGGAAGCGCCGCAAAAAAGGCATCTTACGTATGAAGAACGCTACTGTGAAGACCATTTCGAGTCAACGCACCAAAGAGCACCTGACGGGCGATTCATCGTCGAGTTGCCGCTGAAGCCCGATGTACTGCTGGGAGATTCGCGAAACCTCGCCGTGCAAAACCTACTACGCCTTGAAAAAAGGCTTGCTCGTGACAGCGACCTACGATTGCGGTACAACGAGTTCATGAAAGAGCTCATCGATATGAATCATATGCAGGCCGCGTCCGAGACATTAGATGAAACGTATTACATGCCCCATCATCCCGTTATAAAGGAGACCAGTATCACAACCAAATTGAGGGTTGTATTCAACGCATCTGCTAAATCGTCTTCCGGGAATTCACTGAACGATGCGCTATTTGTCGGGCCTCAACTGCAGCAAGATTTATACGCGATTTTGATGCGTTTTAGAACGCACCGCTATGCAGTAACCGCAGATATCGCAAAAATGTATCGCCAAGTTTGTGTATCTCCAAAACATGCTGATCTGCAACGCATCGTTTGGCGTAGCCATCCATCCCTGCCTATTCAAAACTTCCGTATGGTTCGTGTGACGTACGGAATTGCAGCGGCATCTCATCTAGCCGTCCGATCGCTTCAACAAACGGCAAGGTCTTCATCTAACGGCTGTGTTACAGCCGTTAACGTCATCCTCAAGGATTTTTATATGGACGACCTACTTACTGGTGCATCTAGAAAGGAAGAACTTCAGATACTACAACAAAGCGTCTCCGAAATATTGAGTGAAGGTGGATTTGAACTCCGAAAATGGGCGTCCAACTGCGCAGAGCTAAATGCGAGCATGTCTAGTGTGTCTAAAAATATATCGCACTATATCGTCGACGATAAGGAAGTTCACGCTTTGGGTCTCCTCTGGAACACGGAGAGAGACTTGATCACATTCTCCATTAACCTGAAGGAGCCGCCTGCTAGTTTGACCAAGAGAGCATTTCTATCAGACGCAAGCACCCTCTTCGATCCGCTGGGGCTACTTGCTCCTACGACTATAAAATCGAAGATGTGGTTTCAGGAGATTTGGCGCACAAAGGTAGGTTGGGACGACCTTATTCCTGAGTCCATCGCAGCGAAGTGGCTGGAGCATCGCCTAGAATTACAGCAGCTTGCACACTTGAAGGTGAATCGCTGGCTCGGCACGGATGTAGCTGGCGCATCCACGCAGCTGCACGTATTCGCCGACGCGTCTGAATGCGCTTACGCCGCCGTTTTGTACGCTCGTACGTCGCAAAGCGATGGTAGTATTACTGTTGCGTTAATTTCGTCAAAGACCAAGGTGGCACCGCTTAAATCGACGACTTTACCTCGCCTCGAACTGTGCGCCGCGCATCTCGCTGCAAAACTAGTGCGAAGCGTGCTGCACAGCTGGCCTGATCTCCGCTACCCACTTTTCGCTTGGACTGACTCCACCATCACATTAGCATGGCTGCAAGCGCATCCCAGCAGATGGATGACTTTTATTGCCAACCGAGTCGCTGATATTCAGGAAGTCCTGCCTCCTGATTGTTGGAATCACGTCCGCTCAGAGCATAATCCTGCAGACTGTGCTTCAAGAGGAATAACTCCCGCTGAATTATTACGTCATCCGCTGTGGTGGGATGGCCCTAACTTTTTGACAAGCGCTGAAGAATTCTGGGCACGAAATTCACCGAAACAGCACACGACCGAGTTGGGCATTCGAAGCAGCGTTCGTTCCCATGTGACTAGTTCCAGCGAGCACTGGTCGGTAATGACGAATTACTCTTCGTATTCTAAGCTGCGTCGTATAATTGCTTACGTTCTACGCTTCTGCTTCAATGCTCGATCCAATACACGACTTAACTCTACAAAGCGTTTTGGTTCTCCAAGTTGTCACGAGCTGTCTGAGGCTGAACTTCGCCTAATCAGGTATACACAACAGTTCTATCTATTTAATGAAATTTCTCTTTGCAGCGCTAAAAGACCAATCCCGCTACGCAGTAGTCTTTTGCGTTTGCAGCCGTTTCTCGATGAAAACAATGTTCTCCGCGTTGGCGGCAGATTAAAAAACGCTGAAGTCACGCCTGATGTAAGACACCCCATTATTCTGCCGAAGAACTGCCCCCTTGCCAAGCTAATAGTCTGCGAGATACACAAATTCACCTTGCACGCTGGGCCTCGTATTATGCAGACGGTTTTGCAACGGCGGTATTGGGTTGTCGGCGCGCGGAGCCTGATCCGTAACGTTTATCGTAAGTGCGTGAAATGCACATATTTAAATCGAAATCTTGCCACGCAGACCATGGGGGATTTGCCTGCGACTCGTACAACCTACGCCCGTTGTTTCACCCGCACTGCTGTCGATTTCGCTGGGCCTTACATGTATAAGTTCACCCAAGGAAGAGGAGCTAAGGCCACCAAGGGCTACATCTGCTCCTTTGTTTGTATGTGCACTGGCGCTATGCATCTCGAATTAGTCGGTGACCTATCAACATCAGCGTTCCTTAACGCGTTTAAGAGGTTTACCAATCGCAGAGGTTTTTGTAAAGTCATGGTATCAGACAATGGAACTAACTTCGTCGGCGCAGAAAAGGAGCTTCGCGTCGCATTTCAGCAGTGCATGGCCGACGGTAAACTTCGTTCTTTCTTTGCGGATTCCAACATCGAATGGCGCTTTAACCCACCGGCCTCACCTCATATGGGAGGGTATTGGGAAACTGGCGTCAAACGTATAAAATATCACCTGAAACGCGTACTGGGTCAAACACTGTTGTCGTACGAAGAGTTCAATACACTGCTGACAGAAATAGAAGCCTGCGTGAATTCCCGCCCGCTATGTGACAATCCCGCAGATGCTGCTGACCTAGAAGTCCTAACTCCTGGGCATTTTATTGTGGGTGAACCGCTTAAGTCAATCCCGGAACCTGAGGGTCAAGGGTTCTGCGGAGATCTTCGTCAGCGGTGGCAAGCGATTTCTGCTTTGAGGCACCATTTCTGGCGCCGTTGGAGGGACGAATATTTGGTGAACCTACAACGCCGCACTAAATGGTTTCGTCCTTCGCGCAACATAGAAGAAGGCGACGTAGTTGTTGTACGCGACGACCATACTCCTCCGACAAAATGGATGCTTGCCCGAGTCGTAAAATGCCACCCTGGAGCTGATGGGCGCGTGCGAGTGGTTACTTTGAAAACGCCGCATGGAGAATTGGTCCGGCCAATAGTCAAGCTTTGCCTTCTCCCAACGAAAGAAGATCTGTTTTGCGAAGACAACTAACCCGGTTCCTGTATTTATATTAGTCGAGCTTTTAAGATTGTAATATTAACTTTAAGAAAACCATAAATTTTGTGTTGAACATATCAGTGTAGTTCAAGGGCGGCGGAATGTTGAGTTCATTTAAGCATTTCCTTAAGTTTTAATCGCTAATGTGAACCTAAGGGTTAAATGTATATGGTCAGCGCATAAGAATTAATCGTTTTGACACTTCTTCTTTTGTATGCACCTTCTTATAATTTTTTGGTACAAGTGCAGTCGTTTTTCTAGCTTGTTAGCACCCGCATCGTTTACCGCTCGTTCGCGCCGCCCGCTACCGCACAGTTTTAAATACCGCTTTTTATTCTTTTGCCGTGCATACATACATATATTGATTTCGTACTATAATTGACATTGAATTAATTGTATTAAATATTATAAAAAAAAAAAAAAAAAAATAAAGTTATCTAATTGAAGCGAAAACGCCTTAATTTACGGTGAAATTGGAATTCAATCAATCGGTAAATATCCGCAACATTCGTAAACACCTTTTTTGTTGTTTTTTGTATTTCTTATTATTGGTTATTTAGCAGATTGACGTTCCGCAGTAGTTAAATTTTAGATAAGATGGTTCTCTTCAGTTTTCTTATATTAAAGAAATATATATATTTATATATACATATTTCAGAATCAATTATGCCGCATAAGCAGGAGCAACTCACTCATTGATTATTGAGTATTAAGAAATTAAATTCATTGATTAATAATTATACCCTTAACATATTTGCATAAATTAATCTTTCTCCAATCAAGCAGATAACTAGTTTGTTGCCTTTCCAGTTATTTGAGCCAATAACTTTTTTACTTGATTGCAAGGTCTGCATTCTTTCTAACCATAAATAATTTGAAATTAATGTCGCGATTTTTTCGCAATGCTTAAGTCCATTAGATTATGGTAGCGAAAGGAAGAATGTTATTCTTCGCTTATTATTTATATAGTTTAAAAAGTTGCTTTGTAGCGTACCGTTTTATTTCATACATAACTTATGTTTTGGTCCAAACAGAAAATATTTTAAGCATACATAGTGCCACTTTTTTCAAAATTATTCCTTTGGATGGAACAATTTGTTTTTAAGGTTCGTAGGCTGCTCAAAAAATATGTTCATAACTTACCAAATGAAAAATGTAATTTTCAACACTTAATATTAAAAAGAAAAACGATTTTCTTGAACGTTGCCATTTAATTTGATAACTCGGATAATTAGAATAAAAATGAGTAATTAGGAGATTCGTCCGTTCGACGAAACAGCCATTTTGCATAGCATTTTTTCTTTCGATTTCTTCACTTCGGTTTATGCCGATTTACTTTTCTTACTTGGAAACCAAAAATTATAAGCTAAAAATGTCATTGTTTATTTGCAATTTTGCTCTACATTTGTGCGTATAACAACCACGGCCAATAGACCAGCCCGCATCAATCTTTATGTTAACAGACCGGTGCCTCCGTAACTGCAACTGAAATTACAAAAAAAAAAAAAAAAACTCAAAACTTCGTTTTCTAGCATTAAAATTTATCGACTTTTACTCTTCGTTTTATCGACTTTCTTACTTGATTTAGCTGCCTTTCGTTCACATTTTATTTCGCTCTTGCCTCGTGCTGCCTCATTCTTCAACAAATTGTGTTCGAAATAAATCCATACATATTTGACTTTGCTACATTTTGGACAATCATTAATTTTATTAGTTCTTTTGGTTTTGCGTTCACCACTATTAGTCGGCAGCGCCTGGCAATGGTCATTACTCCCTTATCGGGTCAAAGAGCAAAGAAAAGAAAAAATCAGGGGGTGGAAATGTGCGCCACACCAGTAGCATCGCTTGACCAGCTAGACTTTGTTGTTGTTGTCGAGCAGAGTTTTTGTTTTTACAGTCTTGTACTTCAACTTCATTTTGTTTCTTCGTGTTGCTTCATTAAATTTCGTGGATATATTCAGCGCCGCATACTTTAAACTAATCATTTTTAATGTCTACTACTCCTCGTTCTATTTTTTTTTTACCTCGATCTCGTCCTTTGATGATGAAGATTTTCGATTCCCTGCCTTCCACTGGCGGCTTTGTTGCAGCTACAGAACATGCCGATATTAATTATCGTCGCATTTCAATTACGTACACCGTACAGGTGGCAGTGTTTTTGCTTTTTGCTTAGATGTAATCTTGCACTTTCTTTTTATTTGCCTCGCTCGCAAGAATTCCACTCGTGTAAACTCAAGTTTTTACTTAAAAAAAAAGAAGCACACTACTAAAGTATTTATGTAGTAGCTTTCGGTGGTGTTGCTTATACGCCGTGTAGCTTCGCTCCCTCTAACCAGAGTTCTCAGTTTTACTCAAACAGCTATCAGTTTTACTTACAAACTACCTAAATTCAGCGCATAAATATAATTTAGCTTGCACTATGTTGTTGCTTTTATTTCACTAGTTTGTATAATGATTTTGGGAATTTGCTACAAACCGCAAGGGACGACACTGGGAATGACGCTGACGTAGCAGCCGAAGACGCCAAAACAGGATAAGCGTAGCGCTTAAATGTCGCCGGTTTTTATACTTTTTTGTATTATTTTATTTATTTTATTGCTTTACCATACTGCTACGTCTCGCTATACTTAACTTAACTTAGCTTTACTTGCCTTGTATTCCTTTCTTTGTGAGCGTTGCTTTTCGCTGTCGTTACATTTTAATTATAATTAATGTATTCGTTGTGGTGAAAGAGTTGGGTGTTGTGTTGTATGGTCGTTTTGGCACGCCACCTTTCCACGACGCCTTTGTTGTTGTTGTTGTTGGCGTTGTTGTTGTTGTTGTTGGTGTTGCTTGTTCTTACCGCTAACTGAAGTTTAGTGCTAGCTATTCGTGCTTTGGCTTTTGCCGCGCGTTTACTTTGATTTACTGGCCAGATACGAAGGATACAATATCGTTAAAGTTTTATATATAGTTTGAGTTATATGAAAAGACGCTAACTAAAAATTGATTTCGAGAAAAACACTACAATTAAAATCTTATACAAATCAGATGATAAATATAGAAGTGATTGGAACAAAAACCGAAGTAAGCTCTTTTTCATTTTCAACTAGGAAAAATATTTGAACAAAATACTGGCGCGCGCTGCTTAAATAGTCATTTTTTTTTAAATATCCACAACATTTTTCATACCAAATAGTTTTGGTAAAGTTTTTGATAGAAATATAGTTCAGTTTAATATCATAAGACACACAAATAAATATTTTTTTTTTGTAAACATTTTACGGTAATTCATATAAAATATCACTGCACTTATGGAAAAAAATGTACAACATCGTCCGCGAAAAAAACTCCCCAAAATCAACGGAAAATTTTAGCAACATCAATTCTACACTAAAATTGAATGAGCTGCAAAAGTGCATACTCAAAACTTGTGTAAAAATTCTGAGAGGAAAATTTATAATTACAATGAAATTTTTTTTAGTAATTTGTTAAATTAGCGTAAAATTTTTCCAAAAAAAAAAAGAATTTTGATTTTTATGCTCTAAGCTATTGAAATAAACTATAATTTTATAAAAAATTAACAAAAACATTTAGCACGACAAATATTGTTAATATTGTACAAACTGAAGCTGCACGATTTAAGCTGTGATCCATCGCATAACTTCACATAAAGTCTTACACCCAAATTCTTAAACAATAAAGAAAACTGCTTTGTAAATCGAAAATACTAATGAAAATGCCATTTTATGAAGCGCTTCTTTGATTCGATTTTATATTTTACGAAAAACCTCATTAGAATTTGGAGTAAGACTCAGACTAAGATTCGGATTTTTTTTTTATTACTTATAATTTCATTTCGAGTTTTTGTTTGCTAGTGAGTTGAGTTAGATCTATTTTACAGTTAGCTAACGATATGAAGCGCTCTATTTATTTACATGCAAATTTACCTTGCATTGAAGTGTAATAGATATATTTATATACATACATATATAGAAAGTGGTTGATTATACGCCATGCCGCTATATCGTCGTCTACCAAGCAATTTCTGCCTAATCATTTCATGTTCTTTTACTGCTTGTTAGTAACTTTGTTAAGTTTTTCTTTGTTAGACGTTTTTACTCTCCAGTGACTGGCTGCTCATTTGGCTGCCAGTGCTAATAACACCGCCTCCCTTTTCTCTTCTACTTTTTCTCACTCACTTCCTTTAAACCTTGCCCATTGTTTGGTTGTTGATGACATTTTGTTTTTGTTTTTCAGCTCATAAGCAGCCATTTTTTTATTGCTTTTTAGTTGCTAACTCAGCACGCAAATTGAAAGTGAGGTTGGATGTTGGCTGGGGGGAGATTAAAGCTCTGCTTGATTTTTGCTTTTCTTATTTGATATTTTGTATTATTATTTTTGTATTATTTATTTTCGCGCTTACTTACTCGCTCGTTTACCTCACCATCGATAACTTCATGGGATGTATGTTTTAAGCGGCAAATGGCAACAATTGTAATAGTTAAAATCACAATTTTTATGACTTCAATATTAATGAACCTCTGTCAATGGTATGCCCACAAACTATTAAAGAAAGAAATGTTGTTAGTACAAATCTTTTTTTTTCATTTCTGCGTTGTTTTGCTTATTATTTGGTTATTATTCTCTACATAAAAATGTCCTGTCAGGAATCGTCCGCAGTTTTTGAAAATAGATTTGGCATTAATTAAATATTTGTGCCGTTGAGAATGACAAAGCGAATTTGTGTTTGTGTTGCTGGTGGAGTTACGTCTGATCCATCCACAGGTATTTTGTGTTTTCTCGTATCCATATTAACCGATCGCTCCGAAATACATATATAAAGAAGTCCTTTTAATCATTTGCAATATATTTTGTATTTGTATTTTTAAAGTTTTAAGAGTCACTAATTAACCGAACTTTGGATAGTAGTTCCCTCGGATCATAAATATTTCTTGACTGCTACTTTTATTATCCTTTAGCAGAGCATAATCGAGCACTCTTCATGTAGTTTCTACCAAAGAGGGCATATTTTAAATTAAATACCACTTTTTGCTCTTTTAAGCAAAGTTTTCAGCATGTCCAAATATAGGACATTGAAATAAAAAACAAAAAATATTCTAACTAGACATGATATGTCATGAAAAATAAAAAACAAATCAATCAAATATGTTTCAATTTTTAACAACACAGAAAAAAAGCATAAATCAATGCCTCGCACGTCTCGCAAATTTATTTGATTTTCTCTTTGCCATTCCAAATGCGCATAAATTTCTTACTCTAATTTGTTTTTTTTTTTTTGTTTGTTCCTTCACATTTTCTAAGCTTTCCATTACTGATTTCGCTTTGTGCTCACAAATTGCCATCACCAAAATCTCCATAGTTGTCATCGTAAGAATGTGCATAAAATGTAAATACCTACATAAAGAAATTTGTACATGATATCCAGCATCGATTCCCTGCTACTCAATTCGAGAATAGTTCAATGTGTAGCGAGCATATTTACCAAAGTTATTCAAATGAATTTCGATGGGTTTGCTTGCTACACATGCATGCATGTATTATTTATTTCTGAGTTTAGTTATAAAAAAAGATAACTCCATATCGCTTATCATAAATAAAGCTATTCAGATATTCAAAAAAAAAAAAAAAAAAAAAAAAAAAACAAAGAAAAGAAGAAATATGAAAAGTTAAACCTAAACTATAGTAAAAGTCCGGCTCTAAGTCTAAATCTAAGTATAATTTTTGCAAATGCTATTCGTGTACATATGTATAACAAGAATATCAAAAATGGAGTTATCCTGTTTATGCCTTACAGCAAATAACTTTATATCCGGGCGATATGCGCATACAAGAAATTCTTTGTAAATTGAAGTACAGGACTAACAAATCTGTTGTCAATCCGGCATAATTGGTTTGCAAAACTTGAAAAAATAAATACATTCGTTATACATATTTCTTTCAATATATCTAAGTTTAGCCACAAATGTGAGTCAAGAAAGATGTAGTATTTATGAATACATACATATATGTATATCGAACTAGAAAAAGATTGTAAAAAACATTTGCAACAAAAAAAAAATATAATGGAAAATAATGAATGTGTTTATGTGTGCGTAAATTTTCATGTTTCTGGTTTAAAAAATCCATCAAACATTTGTTTGCTTTAAACGAGTGTATAAGTTTTTTTTTGAGTAAAAACTGTTTTTTAATTAAAAACTAACAGAAATCAGAATTATATTTAAATAAATCATTCAAAGATTAATTAATTTTTCCAATAACTACAGCAAATTTGACCAGCCTTTTATTACATTTTTGGTGGCGAAATTTCATGCCACCATTTCATTTGCTTCCCTCTATTCCTTTCCTCTTTCCTTTTATTTGATTTCCATGTACACATATTTACAGTTTGCAGTCCGGAGTGCGCAGATGTCACCACCCGCTGTTTGTAAAGTCCAAAAAACATGAAGCAAATATAAATAAATAAATATACAAAATTTATGTATGTATGCACCTACCATATGCTATTGAAATTGAAACGCCATTCATCTACCGCGGCAATTGGTATATTAATTTCCAGGCCATAAATACTTTTTCTATCGAATCGTCTTTTTTTTTTTTTGATGTTGAAGAAAGACTTTTCTGGTTTCTAAATAAAACAACTTGGCATTACAAGCCATAAGAGTTTGCTTTATATTTTTTTTTGTAAAAAATTATTACAACTGCAAATAAGAAGATGGGAAAACTTAAAAGCGACAAGCTATATTATTAAAAAATATTGCTCACTTTGTGCATAGCTGGTAGTTATAATTTTGCATAGGCTTCGTTAAAAAATATGAAAATTTTAAAAACATTCTTCACAATATTTATTTGTTTGTTGGTAACTCGAAGTAGAGTTTGTTGGACTTTGTTTTTTTTTTTATTTTTACCCATTTTAGGCCTTTGGTTTCAAAAATTGAACAATGCTAATGCCAAGTTATTAAGAACACAACTTCTCTTGTAGTATTGCATACTTTCAGGATGTAAAAAAATTTAAAAAATACCAATATTCATGCACGAATCAACATAATGTATTTTTATTTGATATGTTTAGTTGACTTGTATTTTACTTTCCTACAAACATTAGAAAGACATCGAATACTGTTATGCGCCTCAAAGCACACTACTTAACTCTGAGAATTCGTAATATAAACAGGTAGCAAAAATGTTTTCTTTAATATCTTTTTTATTTAAATTAATTTTATATTTTATTTATTACTTGGCGTGACTTTATTTGTATGATTTGCCTTTTATGGCACATTCCCTGATCCCAAACGCCTAAAAGTATATGTTACTGCCTTCTCGTTGTTCTGGAAAGAAACGTAAGCGAACTTTTTTTTTAAATTTCTTGTTTGAAAAAATTTCGCTCGCGAATATCACTTTGTCAGTCAAATTTATAGCTGCTCAACACGTTTTTGCTCTCCTAATTTAAGCTAATTACTCGGCTTAGGCCATGAAAACTATGCCAAATCACGTACTCTCGTTCAGTGACAATGCCAATAGTGCATTTATCGGATACTTCTGATGACGTCAATAATGCTGCATAAAAAAAAAAATAAAAAAAATTATATCTTTTCATCGCAACCAGAACATATTTACTCTGCCTCTCACTCTCCCTTATTGCCATACTGAAAATAATTTCCTTTTTCCATTGTTTAGTCATGTGTTTCCAATCTGTTGGCGGTGTCATGGCATGTTGCACAAATGCAGCCTACCTGCTAAGGCTGCCTCTTTGTAATCTTCATAAAATTTTCTTTTACTACTTCAAAATTATTTATGTAATTGCTAACTGCTCTTTGTTCTTCTATGTATGTGTGGAATTTTTTATTTTTTTATTTTTTCCGGTGCTAACATAGATTTATGACTACAATAACAACAACACTCGAAAAATTCAACGACAGTGCCGATAGAATGCAAGCTGCCTGTAAAACGTCTAGCAGCCGTAGGCTTCTCTTCTGTCCACCTTTGAGCTCTCCCTCTCTTCTCTCTTGTCATCTCCCTTCCTCGTACACACAATCCGCCGTTTTTTCAGTTCTACAGCCTGACTTTGTAGCCAGCACAACTAAATTTGTAGCTCATTTGTTTGACTATTCGACTGCATTTGATTTCCAATTGCCATACAATGCGTGTGGTGCACAAAAAACATACACATACGCTGGCATGAATAAATTTAGGAAAAAAATGCAACAGAAATCATTTGCTCTATGATCTACAGACTTTGACAGTTGCTGTCAATTTAGCTTTCCTATTTAACTTTGTATTTCATTGTCAATTCTTGAATAGCGCATACATATGTGTGTGTGTGTGAACATGCATACTAACTTAAAAAAAATACTCATAGTGCCTTTTGTGACTATGCACTCCATATTTCACACACATACCAACATATTTATCATTTCATAGCACACCATATTAAATGACAGTCGAAAAGTCAGCCAACATATGCACTCATGATAGTCCAAACCTTAGTTTGTTTGTATGTAATTGCTATACATATATGTATGTATGAATAAGTATACATAAAATTATGGATATGTGTGTGCGTTTGGCTTGTACGCTACGGTAGAAGCAGTGCCTGAAATCACTGGCAGACTGTCTCAGCTAATAAAATATGAATAAGATAGCGTGATGTTCCAATACATATGTACATATGTACACACATGCATACATCTATCCATTGTACATGTATTTGTAAAAGGTAAAGCAAAATGTGTGTGTTATAAGGATTTGAATGGCATTTTACTTAGTTCAGTTATCTGAGTTATAAATATGTGAATTTCTCCTTTATTCTTATGTTTGGAGCTCGGATTGTGTGTGGCAGAAAAATACCATACCTTTACTGATAATTCTCTGAGTCATGGACATTTTTAACCATTGACCCGTTGCAAATCAGCAGATATGAGTGCGATGTATGCACATACATACATACATACATATGTATGTAGTGTGGAATGAAATTTCTATTTTTTTTTTGTTTTACTTTATTTAAATTCTTTAATTTTGTCTGACTTTATTTCCTTTCATTTAATTTATCTTACTGTATTTTAGTTTATTTATTTCATTTATTTCATTTCAATCATTTACTAAGTTTTGTTTTCTTTCATCTTATTTAGTATCTAATAAATTGGTAAATTTTTGATTTATTTTATTTTACTTCGAATTTTTCTTTCCTTTAACAATTATTTGTTTCATTTAATATTTATTTAATATCAATT
This sequence comes from Anomoia purmunda, assembly GCA_951828415.1. Taxonomy (NCBI): domain Eukaryota; kingdom Metazoa; phylum Arthropoda; class Insecta; order Diptera; family Tephritidae; genus Anomoia; species Anomoia purmunda. The sequence continues at coordinate 116,318,120 of OX639997.1, forward strand.
AACTAAATTTTTTTTTTTTTTCTATTTTACTTTATTTCACTTAAATATTTTTGTTCATTTGCTTAAATTATCTAATCTTATTTTAGTTGACGTAATTTTATTTGATTTTATTTCGTTTCATTTTTAAACTCGGTTATAATATATTTGACTTTGCAGTGAAAAAATTTCATTTGATTTGATTTAATTTAATCGATGATGTGGTGTGCCTTATTTTATTTGACTTTATTTTAATTTATTTCATTTACTAAAGTTCATTTTACTTTATGTTTTTTATTAACAATAATTTAATCTAATTTAATTTGAATTAATTTATCTTTATTTTCTTTTACTTTAGTTTTTTAATTCTTATTAAATTTTTTTTTTTATCCGAATTTTTTTTTGGTCTTATTTTGTTTCCTGAATTGGGTTAATTTATTTTGTTTTATTGTGAAAATTTTAGTTTTTTGATTTATTTTGGTTGAGTTTATTTATTTTATTTGGTCTACTTTAATTTTAATAGATATAATTCCAATTTTTTAATATAATTGAATTATTTTGTTTTATTTGATATATTTAACTTTTAAAATTTTATTTAATATTATTTGATTTAATTTGCATTAATTTAATTTAAAGACTTTTTTCCAAATTTATGTTATTGATTGTATGCATTCTTTTAGTTATTTTAATTAAGTACTTTAATTTAATTTACCTATTTTTTAATTTTGAATTAATTTAGTTTAATCTTTTTATGATCTTTTGTTTTATTTAGTTTTTATTTATTTTAACTTTTTATTTGTTTTATCTTCTATTTCTATTTCAATTTTAAATTAATCAAATGCATTTCTTTGTCAGCTCATAATACCTTGCCTCAAATTTCCGCAATGGAATCTCTAATTTTCGAATTTTTGTTTCGTCATCACGCGACTCTTCAACTTCGCTTTCCTTCAATCCGTATTAGCGAGTATGCTATCTGTCCGTCCTCCACTCGCCTGTCACATTTTATTTATTTATTTTCATAACATACTCTCGTTGCATTTCGTTTCGATTAACTGGCAATTAAAGTCGGCATGCCTGAAGTGCTAGCAGCGACACTCTAACACACACACACACGCTGGTGCAACCAGCCGTCAACTATTGCAGCGAGACAAACCGCCAGCGAGCACGCAAGGGCACAACAGCACGCTTCCATTTTCGGCTATAACAACGCCAACTTCTTTTTGAGTTTTATTCTCTTTTTGTAACCACCGCCAGTGTAGTGTCTCATTCACTCTGCCACACACTTTTGTTGTGCACCCCTCCCTCCAGCTATCGGCGTTCCATTTTGCCAGTTTGCTGCCCACCAAATCCAAATATGCTCAGCTCGCGGCATTCATATTGCACTTCAGTATAGAAATTTTCTTACTTTCAATGTAAAGTGCGTCAAATTGACTGGCATTGCACCACATTGTCTGACTGCCTGGCTTGGTGGCGTGTTAAAGTGTGATTATTTATATGTACGTACTATGTACGTATGTGTGGGTATATTGCTTGCTGCTTGATGGCTTAATTGTTGTTTTTGGGAAATTGAAAATTTGTATTTGCTAAATGAAGATTCTTTGTAAGGGTTTATTATTGATGGCAGCTCAAATTGTTTTTAATGAAAATTTATTGAATGCTCACAAATTAAATGAAGTAATTCATAAATTTTGTTTGCAATAAATGTGAGTGTAATTAAAGAAGCGAATTATTTGCGGCTGGTTTTTCGTACTTTTTTTAGATACGTAAGTTGTGAATAATTCAAAAAATAAGAAAATGTAAGAATTTAAAAGGGAACTTATACTACATCTGTTTTTAACATGGTTCTGTGGGTAATATAAACTATTTAAGTCAAAGTTTCAAACTTTGCAAAAAATTTCAAAAATATCGAAAAAGTTTAAATTTTTCAAAAAAATATCACATTTTTTTTTACAAAATTTAAAACTTTTGAAAAAAATACCGGAAAAAAATTCAAAGCTTTCAAACAATTAATAGCAATTTTTAGATCTCTTCGGGTAAACAGTTTTGTAACCACTGTAATTCCAGTATAACAAAAAGTTATTTTGAAGTGAATAACAGTTATTCTTGATTTTTGGTATTTTTGTTTTTTTTTGTTTGCTGACGGTAGTGCGCATGTCTTTCCATATCAAATTAATGTTGTTTCTTTTCCACAAAAAAGGAAAACATCACAAAATTTGTTTGTCAATCAAAAAAAAAAAAAAAAAATAACTTTAAATTTTCAAACCAAAAATATAACTCAAAAAGTAACGATTATTTCTCAAGCAAAAAATAAAATTTTTATTCTACTTTATTTCACTTAAAAGTTTCATTTCCTGCACATCTGTATACGTTGTTGAATTTGTTTTTTATTTTTATTTTTAATTTGCCCATGTTTTGCTTAATTTGTAATTTATTTAATTTCAATTAATTTACTTTATCATCATTTATACATCATTTTTTTTATTATACAGTATTTTATTTTTTAAATTTTATTATGTTGTATTTCCATTATTTTAAAATTATTTAATCTGATTTAATAAATATTAAAGCAATAAATTTTTATTTTGTTTTATTTTAATGCAAATTTTAATTTCATTTTACTATACCTTGTTTAATTTAATGTAATCTAAATTAATTAAGTTTGACTTATTTCATTTAACTTAATTTTATTTTATTTTTTTCATTTACTAAATTTTATTTTACTTTATTTTCTTTAATGTTCAACTTGAATTAAGCTATCTTACTTTGGTTTACTTAATTTAATTTAATTTTATTTCATTGGAAAAAATTTAATTTGACTTTATTTTCTTAATTTTGCAATAACCTAATCTTATATAATATTTTATATTTAAGGAAACAGTCAGTGCTTAGTGTTTTTATTTCTCTCCCAATTTGTATTTCATTTTACTATACTTTGAATTAATTTAATTTTTCCTAGTTTATTTTACTATTAAAATCTGAGTAATAACAAAAAAAAAAAAAAAAAAATTAACTTCAAATCAACGAATTCCGAAATTCAAATCAAATTTAAACGAAAATTTCAAAACAGCATAAAAATGTAGCGCAACTCAAAAAGTCTGCAGCGGACACTTTTTTGTCACACACACACACACACACATGCAATAGCTTCCTGCATTCTTATATAATTTTTTATTTTCCATTTTTTTTGTTTTGTTTTCCTTTTTGTTAATTCTACTCTTCCGCTGCGTTCGAGCAACAGCTACTTGTTATTCAATTCGTTTATCAGACAAAATCGTGTTGAGGAAAATTGTCATGCTTCCTTCAAAATGGTGCTATGTATTTGGGTGTGCTTGCTGCTGTTGTTGTTGTTGTTGTTATTGTTGAACGTTCATATGCATTTGAATGTTGCTGTTGCGCATAGATTTGGAAATGGTTAGTTTATTTTTAGTTTGACATCATTTAGAATGCGTTTGGCTGCCTGCCGGTCGCTAGACTCCAAGTATTTACATATGTGATAATTTTTTATGTCGACAAAGAATTTCGTTGACTATATGTACTATATGGTGTAAAGCGCAAAGTTTTACTTTCCATTTGCTGTGGCTCGTTTGTGTTTGAAGTTGTTTTTTTATTATTTTTTTTTTGTTTCGAATACTTTGCTATTTTTGGATGCCCAGTATTTTAAGTATCACTTTTTGAGGTCTGGATTTGTTGAAAATCTAAAATTTGTGGTGGTTAGTACAGCGCTACCTCAATATGTTCGGAATTGTGTTGGCTACGATTTGCTTTTGACTTCACATCTTTACCAGTGCATTAGAAAAAAATTACTGAATCAATGGCACACCCTGTATTTAGTATTTTTTTATTATCTCCTTTGGTTAAAAAAAAAATGTGGTTCATATTTTTTTTCAGATCAGCGATATTGATGTTAAATAGTTTTTCTTTTTTTATTCTTCTTTGTTTTGCTTTGTTTAAAGTGGCCGATGTAGAGCCAGCTCGAAATTCCACAAAGCAACTAATCTAATCAAACCATTTAAGAATCAAGGTCGGCCAGTGTTTTATACTTAACAAAAAAAAACAAAAAAAAATGTATACACGAAATTAGTATGCTGTTCTAAAAACAAAACAAAAAAAAAAAAAAACAAAATCAACAATGAAAACTGGAAATAAAAATAATATGTACTCAAAGGTTTTGACAAAAATTTATTTATGTACGATGCGCTGAAAAATTCACATAAATTAAAATATTAAACCAGCACGCAATGAAATGCTTTGAAACAAAACAGCCATAAAAAAAAAATAGTCAGCAGTCTTATGCAAATTTCGCAGCAACAACAACACTTACAACAATAGGTTTATTGAATTTCTCGTGTGTATGTATGTGTGCGTTCCGATCAAATGTCATTCAACCGCCTGGCCGCCCGCGTCAGTTCGTAGAAACGGTCACCAAAATTTTTTTTACCACCTTACGTATTTTTTTTTACGCTCACGATTTGTTTTATTATTTTTGTAATTTCAAATTTCAATTTTATTTATTTGCCTTTGGTATTTTGTTGCATTTAAAGTTAAATTTATTACGTAGCGTTGTTTTGTTCTTGCGCTACCAGTGGCAACACTTCTAACAAACAAATTCGGTATTTTCTCTAACTTATATTGAGTTTCAAGCGCTTCTTATAAGTAAATACTTTTTTCTTTTGTTATTCTTTAACGATTCTTTTACGATTTAGTGCTCTGTTTTTTATATTTCTTACAATTTATTTGAATCGATTTTTTTGTTGTCTTTGGCTTCTGTGTTGTCGCCGCGCCGCGACATCCTCATTTGAATTGATGTTTGATTTACCTCCTTTGTTTTTTGACATATGGCTATACATCTGTGCATTAAATTTTTAAATTTATTATCTTTTTGTGGTCACTGAATATGAACTGGTCATTCGTACCGGAAAAGGAAATGAGGTAAATTGTTTTTATCGCATTTTTCTTTTGTATACAAATTAGGCTTCTGCGCTTTTTTATTCATTCTCAAAAGCTAAATTTTCTAAATATACTAAATGCTTGCAAAGTGGTTTTAGATGATATGAATTGTGTCGATAATTTGCGTTTAAAATATTGTGAGACTTTTTTTTTAATGTAGTGAAAGCTTTGGAAGCCAACCCTCTTTGCGGAAACTTTGATTTCCGTGTGAGGAGTCTACAAAATTTTCAATAGAGCTCGGCATCTACGTAAAAGCAAATATACGCTAGACGCTGTTAATTTAGACCCATGAAGCTTTTACAGCGAAATAGGGGTGAAAGCTTAGTTGAAATTTGTAAACAATTCTTATTGCAAGCTCCGCTGTTGCTTACAGCTTTAACGTTTTATTAAAATATGCAAAACACTTTTTTTTGAGCCTGCCCTTTCAGTTACACCGATGAAAGCTCTCTCCTTGCTCAGTTTATACATTTTACTCTTAGTTGATCCTAGTTAAAGCTATGGAAATTATTCTATTGCAACACATATACTATTTACCTAGAGCAAACTTTTTAAGTCTTTGTGAAAGCTCGCATAATTTTATTCAAAACGTGATAAGTGTGAATAGCCCGGTATTCACATTTTCAGTCAAAGCTGGTGTAACAAAGCGTGCATCTTACTTTCGTGATACGCGTAAGTTATCAAAGATATTAAGTGAATTTAGCTTAGCGAGCTTTGAACACTCATACACTGACATAAAAACTTCACATGCCATATCAAATTCTTATCAAGTGTTACTAGTTTTTTGATAAATGTACACCAGAGATAAGGAAAGCTGCCTTAATATTTAACCACAATTTTTACAACTTCCTTTCAAAGAGCATACATTTATGTAGCTATATATAAAATATCTTGAAAACTGCCATCTTTTTACCTTGCAGCGGACATCCGCTTGCTTTTTGAATATCAGAAGGAATGCAAAATTCCAAAAAGCAGAGTAAAATGGTATTCGGCGCACAGCGTGTATATTTCGCAAAACAAAAAAACTCTCCATTAAAGCAGATTTATCACGCTGTTTTCATATGTTGCCAAAATACTAAATTAATCACTTGATCAAATACAGCGAAGCATTTTGATTATGTTTTGGGTATTTTAAGGAAGGACAAAAACTGGTATTTAAAAAAAAAAGACACAACCACGTCTTCAACAGCAAATAAACGCAAGATAACTGTGGGGGAAGTAACAACAAAAAATAAGTGTACTCTGCTAACTGACGACCGCCAAAAAGCGCGCTCAGCCAGTGTGTTATGAAAGCGCGGGCTGACACAGAGTTATTGCCAGCGTTATTGCAGTTCTCACATTCGGCTGTTTCCTGCCTAAAAAGCAAAAAAAAAAAAACATCGCGATTGGAAACACGTTGAAACTTTTGGAACTTTTTTGTTGTAATTGTTGTGAGTTATTATTGAAGCTTTATTTTATTTTGTATCAGATGGTGATTTTATATTTTTGTTTGTCCAAATAGTATGTTTGTATCTTGATTAAATTCTACTTCGTACAAAGCTATTGTTTTTGTTATCGGAAAAAATCTTTATGTATGTCTAAACAGTCACCCACAGAATTATTCGTAATGTAGTTTTTCGCAATATTCAAAAAAAAAAAAAAAAAACAAACACCCGTATGATTCAGAATTTTAACACATTTCTTAAAATTTCAACAAATTTAAAAATTTTTTAATGAGAATCTTTGGAATGTTTTTCCGTTTTAAGAAAAAAATCACGGTAATTTTTAGCCACATGAAAGTTAGGTTAAGTAAATTCTGTTTAAAAAGTGTACAATTTTAATGAAAATTTGTTGAATTTTCGTGAGCTTCGCACAAAGTTTGAAATTTTTATTTGTTTCGATTTTGTTATAAAATAAATTATAAAAAAAATATTTTAAATATAAAAAAAAATATTATAAAATAAAAATAAAAAAAGTATAAAATTTTGGGAAAACTTCTGTGGGTGACTGTACGTATGTATATATGTGCATTCATACATATATTTTCAATAACAAAAAAATACATACATATATGTATAGTGGTAATAACGTTTTAAATTTTGTTGCCTTCGCTTCGTTGATTATTCGTTCAGTCGTCGGTTATCGCTAATTGTACAGTTAGTCAACGGGTTTTAGTTGTATGTTAATATGTATTGCTGATTAAGAAGAAGGTTAATTTCCAAGACCTTCCGTAGTTAAATAGTTTCAATAGATGCCAAATACTTTCGCGTGACGTATTGAAATATTTGAGGTTATATTTTTATTTAAATTCGGCAAATCATCTAAAAAATTGGAAATAAAAGATTAACATTTTGTTTCGCTATCCACTGACACTTTTTTCATTATTCAATATAAGTATTTAAGGCATTGATTTCTGCCACACAGAGAAAAGGCTTTCAAAAATCAAATAATTGTGTTAAAAAGATGAAGAAAATTATGTGGAAAAATACTGCCCGTACTGACGCACAGCAACAACAACAAAAAATGCTGCTATTAGCTACATAAGCGCCCATTATTTAGACCAATAAATCTGCGCGCCAGCGAAGGCTAAAAATTTGGCAAGAGTGCGAGGGAAAGAGTGCACGGAATTTGTGGTGGCCTCCATTTGATCAACGTGCTGCAAAACTCTCGGAGGCAGCAGAGTCAAGTCAATTAAATCTTCAGTAGGAGCCAGGGGTACAGAAAAGTGTATAGTGTAAAATCTTAGCTATAAAATAAGTTCGCTTTTAATATTTTCTTTTTAAATTTCATTGGCAGAACATAATTATTTTTTATTTTTTTTTGTGTCTGGCGTAAAATTAATTTAAAAGCAAATTGTTCAAAGGATCAACACACATTAGACATTTTCAGTACATATGGAGCGCAACATGTGCTATATGTAGTTTTGACAGTTTTGGGTCAAATATGAAAATATTTTTATGAACTAAATAAGCAAAATTTTCTAGTGTTGAAAAATATTTAAATATATTTTTTCTTGTGAATGGGGTTTTGGTGCTAAAAGGGGAAGGGGATGCTTTTCAACATATGCACATTTTCATAAGCTCCGATGACTGGATAGTCTCAAAATTTTTCGCTAAATACCAACACTTCTTTTAAGGGAATCCATAGAATTTTGCTTCTGAGATATTATTGAATGGTATTGGAGATAAATTGCGATATACGCTACAAAGATACATAAATAATTTTCGTAGCGCTACAGATGCGAAATTTTTTGTAGTGGTAGTCACATGAACAATAATACAAAATTATACTGTTCATTTAACATGCCCCACATGATTGACAAGTTTCGATGGTCAATTTATTTTTAATTAATTTTCAGTTGATTTTTCATAAAAAAAGCAGTTCATTGTACATTGAAAATTATATAAGTCCAAATTTTAACTTAGTGTAAATTTAAAAAAAAAATTTGGAAAACTTTCATCAAAATATCAAAATGCTTAGACAAAATTTTCAAAAAATGTTTTGTCAAAAAAAAAAAGACTACAAATTTTCACGAAAATTTCAAATTTTTTTTATCAGAATTTCTAAATTTGTTAGTATAACAAACTGCAAATTTGATTTTTGTAATTTTTTTTTTTGCTTACAGTATTGATGACACAACGCGATTTTTTAGACACTTTAAACTGGCATTTTATTGTACTAAACTTTAATGGGCTATAAAATTGCATACCCAACAATTTTCTAAACATTTTGATTTAAAAGTTTGAAATCTTACTGAAAATTGCACAAAGTTTAAAGGTTGAATTTATACGATTTTTGTTATAGATTGAACTGTATTTTTCTAAAAAATTAGTAAGTAATAAATGGAGGGTCGAAACATCTTGTCATATAGCTAAGCTTGTGTATTCAAATATTTAGATAGACAAGCAGTACAATGTATTTTAATGACCCAAAATACTGCAAATAGCAAATGCGCCCGAAAGTTTAGGTATTTGGTGTGAATTTGAAATTTAATTTCATATTTTAAATTCAAATTTTAGATATTTTTCATGTCAAAATGAATAAAATACATATATGTATCTCTACCAAAAAATATCTGGTTAAAAAAAAAAAAACATTTTTTATTTATTTTTTTGTTTAAATTCTGTATCTCATTTGCCTCTTTGCATTGTATACATGCAAATACCCATTATGGCTGCTTTGTTGTACATCAAATAGGCGCCGGATAAATTCATTTGGCTTAGTCAATGCCAGTTGTGACGTAGGCAGGCATAGAATGCATTTGATACATAAATGTTTATTCTTGTTGTCATAATGCGCGTTCGTTGTTTTTTAGTTTTTTAGTTTTTTTTTTTAAATGATATTTTGCTGTTTTGTATTCAAAGGCAGTTGTTAGCAGCTGGAGGCGGTTCGCTAAGAATGAAATGCAGTGCGAAAAAAAATGAATAAAATATATGCAGCACAAACACAATGCTCGTGCAGCAAAACAAATTATGTGGCGAGTGTGAGGCGCTGTTATAGCAAGGGGTGAGAAAATGGTATTCCTGGGTTGTGGTGAATGGCGATTGGAGCCTGGCAAGGGGGGGAAAATATATGTATAGAATAAAAAAAGGTTTGTTGTGAAGTTTTTTTTCTTTTCATTTCAGTTTACTTGACGTTGCCAATCGCGCGCAGTAAAGGAGGGAGACTGTGGCAACTTTGGGTAAACTGCCAAGGCAGCTTCCCTTTTTTATATCAAAGCAAATTTGTAGAAAAGGGTTAATAACAAAGAAAGGATTGCCTTTAAAGTATCGGGATTTTTTCTTTTTAAATCTAATAAACAAATAGCGCCATAGGGAATGCAAAAATTTGCGTAGATGTGACGAAAAAGAATTTAAAAAAAAGTAGTTGTAGTGTTACATCAAAAAAATGTGAGTTAAATGCGCTTTTCAAAATCAAAATTGTCCCTAAATTTTTTGTATAGCTTTTAAGTAACATTTTATAAATTAACTCTCTATATTGCAAAACAATTAGTAAGCGTTTTATGCACGCCGCTCGTGATCGAATGCAACTCGCTTCATAAATTTTCATTTCGTTTTTGTTTGCTTTCCGATTAGGTACATATGTATGTATATAAGCGTCCGACACACTAAACTTAACCCAGAAAGTCAACTAAAAAGTTTAAAGCATAAAATAAGAAAATAAGAAAAAAAACAATTACAAAGAAAAACGCTTCAAAGAAAACGAAATGCGCGCGCAACTTGCTTGACTGCTTTTGCGATATATGTAACTACAAGAAGAAGAGTTGTTCGGAAAACTGACGCAGATTTTCAGTATTTTTCCAGCAGCTACATATAAGAAAGCGAAAGACAAATCAAGAAAATACAAAATAAGCTGGGGGGAAAACAAGAAGTAAAATCCAATGGCGCCCAAGTTCAATGGCGCTGCTGAAGCGAAATGTGAGATAAAGTTGTTAGTTGTTTGTTGTTGCAACCGACGATTTATGGAAAGTTGCTGCAGCAAGCGTCGAAAATACTGACACACTCTGGCGAGGAGTAGACGAGTAGATACATATGTATGTGTGTGTGCTGATAATTTATTTTTATATTTAGCTAGCGTCATTCGAGTGCAATCCGAGTGGTTGGACGATTTTGCGGTGGCTGTGGTTATGGCTGTGTACAACTTTAATTAATCAATATTATTATTACAGACATACATAATTTCTTTGCTTTGCTACATCCAATCAAAATTTTCTCACTCTATCGTCTTTACGCCATTCGTTGGTTATTTTTTTGTTTTGTGTACTTGTTGTTGCTTTCCAAATGCATTTTTTCCTATGCACAGCCTCATGCATTATTGATTTCACAGCCAATGTTTTTTGCTCTGGTAGACTTGCATTTTCTATGCTATCTATAGCTTCTATCTGCCACCTTTTATTTATTTTTTGCATAGCTAATTTCTTTGTTTTTTTTTTTGTTGCTTAATCAGAAAATTGTTTGCCTATTTTCTGCTCCAAAGCATTATAATTTTGCTTGCTGTTTGAAGTTGAAAGTTTCTCTTTTTGTTAAAGAAATACAGTGCATGTACATTATAGCAAATATAAAAAAAAAATATACGCAAAATGCAAATGTGGAAATGTTTTGACTACTTTTTCAGTCTTATTTTTTAACCTCCGGCACATTTGCAAAAATATTTGGTCTCTATGCAATATTTGTTGAAAACTTCTTTTAAAAATCTAGATTTCTATGCAGAAATTTGCTTTGAAAATTTGACTTTTAATAAGCCTTAAAAAGTAGCTAGGTTAGTAAAAAAGCAAAAAAAAAAAAAAATCTTTCATATTGCGAGCCTGAAATTTTGAACAGGGTTGCATTGCATATAAGAGGAGTTATAGTTAGGAGATATCAAGCCAATTCGGAATATAATCTACCGGGGAGTTTTTTCTTCTTTTTTCTCATTCAGAATTTTTGGAAACTTTTGGGGTATGCAGTTTTGTGGTCAATTCAATTCCGATATTATAAGGTGCAAGTTTCAACTCATTAAAAATTCGCGTTGATTTTCGTAAATTTTTTGCTCGAGGTATTGGGCTTTCTCCGCCATATAACGATTGCGATGAAAGAAAATGCGCAATAACCTCAGAAAAAAATAAAAAATAAAAAAAGGTATACATATATTTAGTGCCTGTGCCTCTACGATCCTCTCATTTTCTACATGTGATTTCACTTTCTCTCATCCAAAACTCCGGCGCATGCCTCACTGATTTCTTATAATCATCTGCACAGTCTCTGTACGACATGCTGTGTTCTTTTCCTCAAAAACAAAAAAAAAAACTTTCTTTCTCCTAGCTTCACTCTCTATCATATCTTCCTTCGTTCTTTGTTGCTTTCCGGCATATTTTGCAATTTATTTCTGCTATTCGAAGATCTAAGTCGACACTGACCATCACACAGGACCATTTGCGCTCTAAACAACAACAACAACAATGCGAGCCTGAAAATTCATTGTTCACTGTTCATAGCTCATCTATTACGTACATATGTACTTTGCTTCGCCAGCATGTTGTCCAACACATCTGTTGTTGTTTGTTTGATTCCAGAACTCGCCGCCTGCTCATTTTTCACATTATTTTTTCAAAGTGCATACCGTTGTTGTTTGTGTAATTACTCGTATTTTTGTTATTTCTTCACGTTTGCTTTGCAGCAATCCAAGTGTTCTTCTGCTTCCGCCTTTGCACCCTTCCACAGCAAATGTGAAGATTTTAGTGCGTTTTCATGATTTTTTTTTTTGATTTTTGTATCTTCTTTCTGAACTTGGTTTGTTTACCAAATCTGCAGAGTTGAGAGAGTTTGACCACGCTGTATTTTTTATACTCGTAGCAGGAATTCCACTGAATCGATGCGCTACAGATTGTCATTATTCAGCTGCTTATCTTCTTCTTCCTTCTTTTTTGCCTTGCATGAATCACAAACTGTTGGTTTGTATGGGGTTTTATTGTTTGGTCGGAGGGTCAAAATCGGAAAGGTACACACACAACCCGACTGACCTACAAAAAAGTTGATGCGCCAGATATACAGCCGTACCAGAATTAAATACATACTTAGTTGCTGAATTTATAGCGGTGGTTGTTTGCCACTAATGCTTGTGGTGACTTGTAGTTTATTCTTCTTTACTGCATTTTAATTTGTTGGCATTTTTTTTTTCCATTTTCTTTTATTCAATTTTTGTGCCTTGCGCTTCGCAGTTGTAAAACTGTATTCAGATGTAAGAAATGATGCTGTTTATAAGGATATAAGTTTTAATTTTTCTTCACTCACCTTCAATTATTTCAGCATTGTCTCCTTTTTTTTAACTTTTAGTCGTCCATATTTTACTTGCCTTTTCTATGTATTGTACATATCTCTGTTTGCCTCTTGCTGCATTTACGTATTTTTCTTGTACTGATTTCGAAGCCATTTTTTGAAGATGCAGTTGTGTGAATGCATCTTCTGTACCTATGTAAGTATATGTATGTGTGGAAGTGCGTGTAGAGTTCTAAAAATAAACAGAAGTAACGGTGTCAAATGCTAATCGAATACAGCTGTGTGAATATTTGAAATATTTGGTAGAGTGTGGGAGCAAAGTAAAATGCAAGCAGCGGCTCAGAAATTCATTAAAAAAAAAAATAAAAAAAAACTCATTAATAAAATGTTCATCATTCATGCAAGCCTGCATACGCTTTTGTGCTTCTAATGAGCTAATAAAAATATTGTATTTTAAAAATATAAATATAACTTTCAATTTTCCTACCATTTTATGATGAGAAGTTTTCGGCAACAATCCTGCTTTCGCTCCCTCCCTTATAGATACAAGCAAATAATAGGTTCGTTCCTTTACTTTTGTGACGAATATCTGAAAAAGTAGAATAAGTGGAAAGGGTACGGAAATGCACGAAACCAAATATTTACTCTAAAGAATATCTAAAAAAAAAAAACAGATTCAAGATTTTGCCAGCAAAAAAATCGTCTGACTAAATCTTGTAACTTCTGGCAGAGAAGATTCACTGTTATTCTTTCTAATGGCTAATGGAGTGCGTAGCAGTCTTTGACGTCTCTCGTATACAATTCTCAACTTGGTCCTGACATTAAGGCTTTAATTTGCATTTCGGAAATTCAGAAGTTTCTTCTTTTTTTTTTGTTAGCTCTAGTTACCATTGCAATTGGCCTTAGAAAAATAAAAACCTACTTAATTATTGTGTAAAATTTATGTTGTCGACTAGATTTCAGGCATTAGAAATACATATATAAAATTTTTCAGATGGTCATTCAACCGTCAATCGTCACTCGCTAGCAATTTAATAAGCACCTTTGCTATAATTATATGGTTAAGATACGTATGAAGGTATGCAAAATATAAAAAAAAGTATATATACATACATATATATTATTTTATAATTACCTAACCTACGGTTGTATATTTAGCGATTATTTCAAGCTATTTGCTAAGTAGTATTTTCTTCAATTAGCATAGAACAGATTGAAATAAAGTACAGTCATTAAAATAGTAGTTAAAGAAGTAAGAGGAAAAATGCTATAAAAAGTAAACGTTAATGCACCCTTACTACAGTAAATTAAAGTTAAATAAGTAATAACATTTTTTACATACATATGTGCGAACACATACACAGAACTGCAAATACATAAATAATATATGTAAAAAAATATATGGAACTATGTACTCAAAAATTATATAATTTTAGAAAAATAGGTGTAACTCTGTTAGTGGTTTTCGTGTAGCTGTCGCAGCACATTAATCTAAGTGAAAAAGTCATGTTGTGCAAAATTATGCAGAAGGATTTGTTGTTGTTTGGTATGAAAAAGGTTCGCTCGTCGAAGATGTTCGGTTTTTCTTCATAAATGAGTTTTTTTCGGAACTCTGGATGAGCATTTTTTTCTGCCTAAATGGGTGCGCTGTAAGGAGTCTAACAAACGAACCCAAAAGATTTCAATTCCGTTGAGGTAGCTTGGTTTTATGGCACATTTACAGTGATCTTCATTGAGTATTATTGCTCGCTTGCTCTCAATACACACCGTTATTCACTTAAGACTCCAAGAACCTTCCAAAGATGGCACATTTTTTTTTTATGATTACAAAATCACACTCCAATAAAGTTTAAATTAGGTAGAGATTCGATCGCTGAGAGGTTAGCTGGGTGATCTCACCAAAAACTCAAGAGCACAATCGCCCGACTCACTGCTTGCTCTCTCTGCATCTCTCGTTTAGCCGGAAATTATATAAATCTGCAATTCTCACCTGCCTTACAAAATTTTATGCAAACTGCTTGCTCTCACGTCTTAACTAGCGTGCTCTATTCTCTCAAGTGATTTTTTAGGTAGTACAAATCTGGTCAATGCGCGTGCGGTATTACTCTCTCTATCCTGGCGCTGGAAATTCAGGGGTTTCAAACTTCATACTTCCATTCTGCGCGCTAAACCAGGCTTTTCTTGAACTGCCATCTCTATTTCCGTTTCCTTCGTTTCTTCTCTGCACACAGTCGTACCTCATACTTCTGCTGGGCTTAATCATCAAATCATTTTGATAGCATTATTTTTTTTCCGTACATTTGGGTAGCGATTACTTATTACCAGCCATTACTTACAGCCACTTAAAGCTGCTTTTACAGTTTACACAAAGTCCATTATTAACACACTCAATCCATAAGGCAATCGATCTCACCATCGCAATCCGAAGATGTAGTCCAATAAGTCACATTAATCCGCGCCGAACACTTTTGCAAATAAAACCAAAAGTAAAGCTGCTTTTGACTTGGTACATTTTTGGTTGACAAGAACGCGTGCGAAAGCCATAAAACATAACATAAATGCCAAGCAAAAATAATTTAAAAAAAAAACCAAGAGATGGGATGAAAGAATGGGCTTTATACTGCTACCTGTCGCTGTAGTCTTGGTCGTGTACTTGATGACCGTCGCTACGTTCGATGCGCACGTTTGATCTCCGACTAACTATGTACATATGTACATATGTACTTGCGAACAAAAACAACCTGTTCCGAAAGCGCTGAAAAAAGTCTTGGTTGAATAAAGTGAGCATTGAAAAAACGTTAACATTAAGACTGGTTTTGGCTGTACGGTTGGACATACAAGGCGGCGAATGGTGAAACCCACAAAAGAAATACCTACTTTAGCTCCTCAACACACATACATAGATACATACCTACAGCTGTATATACATATGTATGTATGTTGATGTATATTAAGCTAAAAAAAAAAAAAAAAAAAAAAACAAGAAAAAGAATGCGGTCTGATTGCTGATCTTCACAAGATCGATGATGAAGCTGTGCGGCTTACAAAAATTGCTGGTTTTGTTTGAGTTTTATTGCTTGTCTTAATTTTCTGCTTACTCTTCTCCTTTTTGCCGATCGTGATGATTATCATTAATGTCGGTTTAAAATGAAAACTCACACTCACAAAACTCACCGAGTTTTTGTTTGGCGCAGCTCCAATGCGCTGTTTTCAAGCTGGTGCTCGAGCTTTTGCGCTTTTAGTCAAACAAGTAAAACAAATTTTTGATGGCTTAGAGCTGTATAAGTATAAGTAGTATCGAAATATTCACCGACGTACTGCAACATTGAGTTCACTCTGCTGCTGGTTTATGAAAAATTTGCTGTATTTTTGTGATTTTTTATTACCTACTGGAAGTCTTAATTTTTTCTTAACCCACCTGCCGCTTACTTAACTTAAATAAAGTCAGCAGCAGAATACAAAACACTCTGCTGAAGATCGTGCAGTTCGCAAAAAAAAAAAAAAAAAAAAATCGCTGTCTTTTGAGTTTAAGTGGCGCAAGTTCAGCTTTTTCGTGTCAACAATAATTTTTCATTTGTGTGCGTCGCTTTTATTTATTTTTTTGAACGCATTCTGTCCATGTATTTACATAGAATTCAGTTTATTATTTATTTACTGCCACTTAACTTATTGTCTTCCATTTTCTCATAATTTTTAGTACTGTTTTATTGCGCCGCATTTCAGTTCCAGTTATTCATTTATAGTTGGTTGATTTTTTTTTCTTGTAGTACGAAATGCGTACTTTAGCAGCCAATTAAATTATTATTTAATTTTTTTTTTCTACAATCAACTGGATGTTATAGTTTGGAAAATGTCTCAAGTGGTTCCATTGAATGTTGTGCAGCTAATCTACGCACTTTCATTGTGCTCCAATCCTCAAAGAGAAAAAACTCTTAGATCCAGCAGCTCAACGCATGCTGTGATATTTTTACCACTTGTGTTTCTCCTGGTCAAGCGGTATGTCTTATTCACAGCTATAACACTTTCCCTCATATATGTAGTGCATATGTGAAAATTATGTCACCTCGCCTGGCTTCCAGTTCCACCCTGGCGATTCATATGGTCATTATTACTTTTGTGTCCAATAGTTGTTTGACACTGACACCAAGAAAGTCAATTAAGGCGGCCGCTGTTAATACAAAATAATCAAAATGATTCTCAAGTTTGTTTTGCCTCCTCTCCTCTTTCGTTCTCTTCACCAAACTCCTTCCCTTAAACCGCCAACTGCCATCCGTTGTGGTATAATTCTTGGCACAGCACTTAACTCCTTCTTAGCTATTTGTCATCCACTTCTACAGCAAATGTAATTTTTTGTTTGCATTTAATTTTGTTCTCTCGCAACCTGCTGTGTTGCTTGTGCTTTTATTTTCCCCATTTCAATTATGCTTCCTTGATATATCCTTATGGTTGGCTATGCTGCTACCTAGGGATTTCCTTATATTACTACTACTACCCAGTGGGATTTGCGAGCATGTTTAGGATATTATTTTCCTCGTGACAGAAGTCCGATGCCACCTCATACTGATTCGAATAACGAAAAGGTATAATCGATGCTACTCGAAATGCCGGCGCAGAGTTCTCGATTCTACTTTGTACTAAAAATGTAAAATGCCAAAATTTATGTAAAAAAAATGCTAAAATTGAAGTCAAACCAAGTCAGGTCGGGTTTGAAGCCAAACTTGACAAACGGCAACTGATTACCACTAAACTGTCATTACCACTAAACTTCCGAAATATAAACTGATTTGGCACATATTTTGTACGTGGTGAAATATTTCAAAAAATTATATAGCGCAAGTTAAAATTTTTCAATCCAATCATTCGAGGTCATTTGCAAACGATCCATTATTTCTTGGAGAAAAAGTGAAAGAAAACTTCTTTGGTACTAATTTTTTAACGCATGAAATAATGGGACTTTTTTCTTCATTGGTTTCTTAAGAGCTACGTACCATGCTTAAGACGAAACTGCGGAGATCGGCATTGATTTCTTCGCCGCTCTAGAACCTGGTTTTCACTAATTCTTGTTGTATTTTCAACTTCGTGGTGCGTTCGGTCTCCGTTTGCTTTGAATCTAATGCAAGGCAAGTTGTTTCGGCGCTGTGCTATTTTCTGTATCATGTTATGTGCTCCGGCATTTTTCACACTGGTTTCGTGCATTCTATTATTCTAAATTGTTATGGAAAAATGATGTCGATGATTTTTGGTTCAATGAAAATTCAGTCTTAGAAAGAGCATTATTTTGGGATCACGTTGATGAATATTCAGCGAGAAAAGGCACATTCCTTTGAAAGCAAGTTTCAAGTATTGTAGTACGAGTGGTTAGTTTTCATGGCGAGTTATGCTCACCTTGCATGCATTTTACTTCAATACTTAAAGCAAAAAACTAAAAACAACTTTTTTTGTCGCCCACTCCAACTGCGTATTTTACTTTCCATTAAAAGCTCAGCTCCACAGTGTCACTTACCCGCTTTTTCCCTCTAATGCCCTTCACCACGGCTGCATAGTCTCCATGGCACACTTCTTAAGCAGCTCTCTTTCAGCAAAGATGTTGGCTTGACCGCCTGCTATTTTATTGATGGTTAGATTTTTTGCAGCGCTGTTCTCGCCATCAGTAGTTGATTATGTTTTTTTCTTGCATTTTTCATGCTGCTGCTTATGATCTTAATTGATTCGTATTGTAGTCTTTAATATTTCCCATTAATTTCAATACCATTTTGTGCACTTGAATTTGTCATGCTGTATTTCCGGGTGTTTCTGATTCGTTCTTGGCGTTGTCCTGCTGCTCGTTGGCCTAGTTTTTTTTTCGTGACATGCTCTGTTTGCTATCAATTTTTGCATTCTATTTTACTTGGACTTTACTGAATTTTCGGACCATCTCGCCACTCTCAAAATACAACAAAGAAAAACAAGTTAATTTAAAACAATATTTGCTTTAATATCTTAGTAGTTTCTTCTTTCTAAATCAACCAACCAAGCTTAAGCTTTGCTCTACTCTTCATATTTTAATTTCTTATCACACCCTCTTGCTTCTCTTACATTGCTTTCCTAGCTAGTATCTAATAAATGCGTTTATTACAATTTTAAATAATATTCTTCTAATGAGTAATTACTCATGCCTTTCATTTGCATTGCACTTTGGCACCGACATTACATTTTCTAAAAGGTTAATGCACAGAGCTCGCGAGAGTTCAGATGTAGCAAAAAAAAAAAAAACGTAGGCACATATAAATTTACATATTGCACATATACAAATTATATTTAATAGCTAGAAAAAAAAAATTCATTACCCACTTACATTTAATTAATTAATTTAATAATATGTGTGTTTGTATGTACAAATAAACAAACGCGTTGTCTACTTTTTTGTTTAGTTGTGAGATACGCGCACATTAACCTTAACCTCATTTTTTTTCCAACCTACAAATACCCACAACACACACAGAGACACACACACGCGTGCGCCCTGAGAACACATTGAGAATATATTCAAAATACACACAGAGATGCAATTAAAGTGACGCGGTGTACTAATACATTTAATTCTATAATTTATAGTTATTCATCATTAGGGTAGTTGAGATTTTTTTATTTTTATTAAAAAACATTTAGAGGTATATAAAAGTTTGCCATGTAAAATGGGTATAGAATCCTTGAAAATCAAAATATTTCAATCGACAAGCTCGGCTTAGAATACCCAATTGTTTATTGAACCGTTCGTAGAGCTTAAAATCGATATGTGCTTCCCCATCTTGTGGGTAAATTTCTACCCATATTGAGATTTCATATATTTTATATGAACAAATTTGTAAGCAACGAATCGTTTGTATTTTATTTACTACTAAACCAAATTCTTAATTGTTTGTTTTTTTTCGTTGCAATTGACGCACATTGTACATCCATGGATACTTTTGGAGAAATGGTTTTTACAAAAGCAATATATAAATTCTGTTTTTCTGCCTTGTTTCTACTCTTCTTATAACAACCTTCATATCGTCCACATTCTTTTTGACTGTCTGGCATTTCCAATTTAGAACGTTTAGCTGATTGTCGATCTCAATCGGATAAAGATATCAATTTCTTAGTTTTAAAATTAAAATGGGGAATAAGTATGACTTTATATTTCCATTGCGTCTCAGCATATACAGCTTCGTAAGTGCCAATGGTAGTTGGCGCAAAAAAAGCTTCTGTTTTGTGCTTCTCTTTCCACTTTAGATCGATCAATTATATGATAATTGAGGGCAGAAATGTCGTTAATGTTTGAAAATACTGCCATTGGCCAGCGGAAATTTGATCTCTTGTAGCTACAGCACTTTACGTAATCAAATGGGTAGAATTCTACCCATAAGATGGGGAAACACATAATTCTTCTTACAAATCGTCTTGTTTATGACAAAGCACTCAAACGGAAACGATTTTGTTCAAAATGTTTAAAGTTAAATCATGTGTAGGATTCTATCCAAAGGGGCCAACGAACGGTTAAGGTTTTTATACTAACTATTTCTTATGAGTCCTCCAAAAACTGTAAAAAATGCAAACAATTTTCTACGAAATAAGTGGGGGTTCCTCATATAAAATACATGAGAAACATTAAGCGATGTCTAAAAAATTCTTGTCAAAAAGTAAAAAATTAAAAAAAAAATGTAATGTAAAATAGGGCAATCATAGAGCGTGGGAACATTAAAGTTTCAAATTTTTTTTTCGGGCCACCCTAATACAAATACATATGTAGATACATATGTATGTAAGCACCTGCTATAGCGTTGCCTAGCAGAAAATAGAAGAGAATAGAATAGAATAGAATGTAGCGAAGCATTCAATATCTGTTTGAAGCAGCTGCTCAGTCAGCACCTTAAATTGCAGTATGCGCTTTGTTGTTTGACAATTTGTTTGATTTGCTGTAACTATTTATTTATTATATTTTCCTACGTACTTAGTTAGTCGTTATAAAAATTATGTGATTTCCCCTCTCGCGTGCATGCGCCGATATGTTGTAATCAGCAGGCCAATCAGCACTATCAACACAGCGAGTAGCAGCATCTCTTCATTATTCATCACTGATGATAACAACAAACAATTCTGTATAATTTCAGAATGAAGAAAGAAAGAAAAAAATATTAAATTACTGCAATGCCTACTCAAGTCTCGTGTATTAATATCGGCATTACATGCATTTGTGCTAACTGGAATATCGCTTGGCGACAAACACGAATAGGGAGGCGGCGCCAGTGATAATGATTATGATGGTCGCGTAAAATTCACATTAGCCGCTGTTGTATTAAAAAAATTTCTCTTGTTGCTTTTTTTGAATTTTTTTTTTTTAGTTTTTTCTTTATATTCACCAGTTGCACGCGAATTGCACATAAAATGCAATTACAGAGGTTTGTGAAAAGTTACACGCCGTCTTCTTGTAATGAAGAGTTCTTTGGGTGGTCACTAAATTGCTGACTGAGCATATCTGTTCAATCTTGAGACGCTGGTAATTAAAGTTTTATATATATTTAGATGTCATTTAGCTGAATGTTATAATATCCGCTTTAAAGTTATACATATTTCTAAGTAGACGCGTTGTCAATTAGCTGGGTGGAACTGCTAGAAATTCCAAATTATAAAGTGCGCTCAGCTGCAGTGTGGGAACACGCAAGTCTGTGTTAAAATGTTATAGCATGTGAAATTCTAAAACACAGTTTAGAAGAACGCATCACTGAGATCTCGTTTAATGTACGATTTACCTGCCACATAAAATTCTTGCATTTTTTATCAAGCTAATTAATCAACAGGAATTTGTGAATTCTCCGTCCAGTGCTTCCATATCTAAGCTCGCTATATGTACCCGCTATATGTACAGTGACTCAAACAAACCACATGGTAACTTTTTTTTTGGAAAGATTCGCTATGTTTTTCATGATAACCGCTTTTGTTCAAGTTTTATAAAAATAAAGCTTTTTATATAACAAAAAAAACATAAATTAAAATTTCAAATTTTGTACAAAATTTATAAAAATGTAATTAAAATTTCATCAAAGCTTCAATCATTTTAATTAAAAAAATACAGAAAAAAATTACACGACGGAAATTTCAAAAAATTTTCAAAAAATAAATAGAAATTTCTAGCTACTTGAGATTTGCATATTACAAAAAAAAAAAAAGAAAATAAAATGAAATTAGATGAGCTACAAAATGGCATCCCCCAGAAATTTTCTAAATAATCTGTTACAAATTTCGGCATTTTGATCATCTATATGCTTTTTGTTATATAACGAACTATATTTTTTATAAAAAATTAAAACCTTTTTAACATCGTAAAAAATTTGAGGTACTTTAAGTGCTCGCGACGATTGGTCAAACCCCTTTTTTAAAAAAACGTATCTATACCGGCGACAATACACTAAATTTTTACGCTACTGTGCGACGCCGTGACATACATCGTTTTAAAAATATTTATTTTTACATTTCAATTTATCTACATTTTTTTTATGTAGTATTTATTGTTAAAGTCAATAAACCTTATCGTAAAAATTTTCTATATACACGACAACAACTACAAAATAATATATGTACCTCACTGTTATAGCTTGACTTGTAAAAAAATTAAATAAACAAATATCATGAAAAAAGAAAAAAACAAAAACAAACTCGACAGCAAAAAAACTTAAGGAAGGTCAACGTCAGTCTACCAAGCAGCTAAGCAGTCAGCCATTGAGTGGAGTTACTAAAAGCAAATATAAATATAACAAATGCGGAAAAACTTTTAAGTATTTCATATGTAGTGTGTGACACGCTTCAGTCAACTACAATTACATATATACAAATGGTGTTTAGATATCGAAAACTTCAAAAAACGTAATGGCACCGCTTGAGCTTAGATAAAAAGAATTTAAAACAAAAAAATAAACAAAATGCTATAAATTTGTATACGAACGACTTACAAGCAGCAAGCTGTAAGCGTTGCGTTCTCTGCGTTTTAACTTCAAGCCATTTATTTACTGCATATATGCTTTTTTTGCTTCAGTCATGGAGAAGTGTTTTGTATACATATCTACGCACATATTGTGTTGATAAGTCTATTGACTTTTTTTCTTATAAATCAGTCTTATTTCTCGCTTTTTTTTTCAAACTACTCTATATTTATTTTTATAATTTTCTTGTTTACACTTTTGAACGCGCTGCATAGCATTGATAAACTTAGGAAAATTATAAAAGTACTTACATACCACTATAGTTTGAAAATTTTATCTATCTAATCCCGCATGAGTCTCCGCTTCTTGTCACTATCAGATTACATATGTAGTTGTGCTTCAATGTAAATAAAGGGGGGTTCACATCAAGCTCGTTACTTCGCTACTTGCCACTTGCCACTTTTACGTACAACTTGTTTTTGTAAATCAAGCGAAAGCGCCGAAATGCCAAGTAATGAAATGACAAGGTTGCTAACTTGACAGAAAAAAGCTGACTATCAGCTGGTTGAGGCTTGAATCTTCTTGATAGAAAATCATTTTAACCGCGTTGCCAAGAACCAAACCGCCAGTGTAAAGAAATTAGTGTGAACACACCTAATGTAAACTTTTTGACACCTTCATAGCGATAAGCTACCAGTTGTATAAATGGAACTTTGTTTATGATTGATCTAAATGTATGCTATATGAGTACATATGTATTGAATAATATACATAGCTGATCAGATTTTCCTTAGATAGCTTAGGGTATTTTCATGCCAGCTACTTCCTTATCTGAGCTGTCTCAAGGCTACTACGAGTATTGTGTATACATTTCTTAAGTGCCATTTTGTTCTTTGTCGGTTATGGTATTTTTTGGTGTTTTTTTTTTATTTCTGGCGCCGCAGTTGTTCTATTTGTGGTCCCGATTTTTATTTTTACTGCTTCTCTGGGATCTTACATTATTAATGTGAAGTAGATCTTGAAATTATAAAGCTTCTATTACATATATGTACATATATACATAAGTACTTTTTTGCATTGCGATAATTACAAGATTAAGGTTTTGGTCTGAACATGGTGTTAGCTGGAATTGCAAAGACTTTCCTCTCTTCCCATGCATCTAAATTGTCTGTGTGTGGTTAAAGCTCAACTCTACATGAAATAAAATAACAAATAGTTTCATATACAAATTAGATATCAGCTCTGTTAACGTGGAAAGTTAATGTAAAGAAGTAGAGTATACAAAATTCTGGCGTAATTTAGGGGGGCATATTTGTTTTTTGACTTTCTGTGAAATTTTTCGTTCTTTGAATAAAGATTTTGTCTGAGAAGACCACTAGTGAAATTTTCCGAATAATAATTTTCTAGAACATTTTAATTCACTAACGATTTCCCAAATTTGTTTTTTGAATGGTTTCTTTAAGTAAGGGTCAAAACGACACCTTTATGTTGGTAGCTAATGGGTTAAAATGGCCTTTCATTTTGCTCAGACATTATTTGCATCATTTTTTTTCGAAAACAACTTAGGCTGGTACATGAAAACTTTAGTAGGTCATAAAAAACTACAAGCTAACTTTTGCAAATCGATCGATGGTTTTATTACTGGATATGTATACTTTCGAAAAATATTTACAAAGTCTGGGCGCTGTTTGGGTTGCAATAAAAACACCGCACAGTTTAAACTCTAATAGCAAAAAGAGATGCAGCGATGAGAAAACGAGAGCGCTGCTGACTTAGATCATCTAGTAAAATAAAGCTTTACACAATAAATATAAGTCGAGTGTAAGTTTGTGCTTTACAAGTAAGCCATTGAAATGTGTCATCAGCCAGAAAAACCTGAGATAATGAAAAATAAGAGGGCAATTAAATTTAATTTGCTATATAAAAAAATATAATCACTCAAACCGATTGACAATCTTGCCCAGCTATAATTATCCAAAAAAAAAAAAAAAAGGTAGAAAATTTAACAAAATTAATTAAAGTGAAATTTTAAAATGCACGTATGTATGTACGTGTGTTACATTTAAAAATAAAAAGTATACCTTTAAATGCTGACGATTTTTGCAAATCTTTTTTGAAATGTGTTTTGCTGCTTTTCATCAACGAAAAGTTCAACGTCTTCGCATACGTTGAGTGCAATGCAACGCACAAATTTATTCTAATTATTATCGCGTCAGCGGCAGTTTAACCTTGAACGCGTTTAACCAACGCAACAACAAGCAAATGCCCACACGCTCGCACATACACACACACACACACTACCTTACGGAGAATCAGTATGCGATTAATGCAAAAGCAGCGAGCGATCACGTCTTCTTTGTAGCACAAAAACAAAGAGAGATCAAAAAGAAAATCGAATTAAAATTTAAATGGCCGAATATAAGAATCTGTAGTTGAATGACAGAGAGAGTGGCTTAAGTCGAAAAATAAGTTTTGTTTTTAATATGCTAAATGCTAAACATTTTTATTTTGTTTTTAAATTAAATTCATGATTCTTCATTAATAGTACCACAAATATTTTAGGTTATAGCTTTTTTTTTACTACACGAAACATACAATTTGGATAAAAAACCTGCTATCTGCCCAAGTTGTTATTTCGATTTAAGCTACTATACCATACCGTACGATCGCAGCTACTTGCGTTGGTATATCAAAGTTCGTGCAGTCTTGATGAGTGTCACTTAAATGCAACAATAAAATGCCAACCGTTTACTAAGTAGATAGCGTATCAGTGGTTCCTTAATCTCTGTGTTGTTTTTTTTTTTGCAGTGATTTATCAGCGCAGCCTGCAACGCGCTTCTTAATTTTCTCGCTTTTTAATTTTCTCAAATATATTCGTTCAATTTTGTACGTTTCATACATTTCCTAGCTGTTGCGTTTTTTGTTTTAAATACTCGAAATTGTGTTGTTTTTCGTGATCTGCTCGAACGACTAATTTTAAATTTTTCATTCCTATTTTGTTGTTGTTGTTGTTGTTGTTATTTCAGTTTCAATGCAACAAGTTGGTTGAACTTTCAGGGGCATAATTTGGTTTTATTTTTGGGTAT
Source organism: Anomoia purmunda (assembly GCA_951828415.1). Classification (NCBI taxonomy): domain Eukaryota; kingdom Metazoa; phylum Arthropoda; class Insecta; order Diptera; family Tephritidae; genus Anomoia; species Anomoia purmunda. The sequence goes on from OX639997.1 coordinate 116,343,794, forward strand.
TTTAAAAATAATCACTTGTTGAAAAATGAAAAAAAAGAAAGATGCTCCGCAGGCATTTCTTTCAAAAGAGTGTTTTTTTGTTTAATTGTTTTCACTTGGTTTAAAGCTGTTTTGAAAATCTATGCTGTACTATTTAATAGGATTTCTGAACTTGTGAAATATTTAAACTGTATTTGGCATATCTCTCTTCTAAGTATGAAAATTTCTAAAATTATGAAGCAGAACGAACCAGTCTTCATTTCCAGTTGTAATCAGTAGTGAAATTCTCCTCTCATCATTGCCTGGGATTTCTCTTAAGTCTATCTATGTATATACAAACTGCTGGCCAATAAATACAATGGGGAAGGTCGTCGTTTGACGTTTGTGATTTTGGGCACTTACAGGTTTTTTTTTTTTTTTAATTTATTCGGATATAATAGATTCATATTAGCCGCATGTTTATGTGAGTAGGTCTAACGGCTAATATGAACTTATTGACTCGTTGCCGACATGTAAATCTAACGGTCACTTCCCGTTAGCAAGGTGAAGGTTTTCAGCTTCATAAAATGCAAATTAAATGTAACCTACATAGATACTCAAACATTAGGGTCTGCAGTGTTTTTTCTGCTTTTGAGTGCAGACATTTTTAGTGCCGCATATAAAATGAACTACCTCTACAGTGTTGCATTTACTTTAGTGATGGCTAGGAGTAGAAATTAATGCAAATTTATTCACAAGTATAATATTTAAATATTTCTGTATGAGCCAGCCAAATTTTCTGAATCGAAAAATCAATAATGAAATGCAATTGCTTTGTTCGAAAACAACAAGATGATTTTATAAAAATAATTTAAAACCGAATTAGGTTGTGAAATTTTAACTCAAAATTCTACGAACTCGTTTCGAAACTGGATATCCAGTAAGCATTTAAGAAAAACAAAATAAAATAAAAACCAATAACCAATGCGCAAAATACAAATAAATAATGCAAGTTAAAAAGAAGAAGAAAGAAAAATGTTAAACAAAAATACACACAAAAAAATTGTCAACCAGTTTTAGCGACTTAAAGAAAGAAAAAGTATGTAAATAAATGTAAAGAAAGCCGTTTTAAACTTGATTGAATTTCTCCCTCCCTTTTTATCCTCTCTCTTCCTTCTCTCCCAGCTCCCTTTGTTTTATGTCTCGTTTCAGTGACAAAGCGCGCATTTTAAGTACTAAATAGCAAACCAAATGAAGTTGTCGAAAGAAATCGCGAAAAACGCAGAAACAGCTTTACAAATAAGAATTTTTCGTGGCCGAATGCAATTAACAAACAAACACACCGCACACACACACACACACATGTGAACCACTGAGTTATTGCCGCTTTTGAAAACAAACAAAAAAAGGAAAAATATCTCAGTTTTTTTAAATTTGTTCTTTTCATTATTGATTTTAGATTGAAAAAAATTGTGCATTTACTTTAAAAGCAACTTTTGGAAGCAATAAAAAGATATAACAAGTATGTATTTTGTGCACAAACTCGTACGCAAAAAGTTTAAAATTTTATAAAAAGTTAGCAAAAAAAAAGTTCTATAGAAGAAAATTTGCAAAATCAAATCAATTAAAGTTTGGAAATTTTATTTCAAAACACGCACATACACAGTGGAACAGTGTGCACATATAATTGATCCAAAAAAAAAAAAAAAAACACACACAAATAGCAGCCAAAAATAGTAGTGAACTAAAGTGCAATAAAAAAGATTGCAGTGTGAAACTGCAATAAAAATCAACAACTCTTAACACCACCACGTCGACAGAGCCAACCAAAATTTCCACCCTGATTGGCCGCACGCAAACAACAATGATGAAGCGACGTTGGTCGAATAACGGCGGTTTTGCCTTTCGCATGCTCGAAGAATCCTCCACCGAAGTGAGCTCTTCCTCCAATGGGCTTGTGCTTAGCTCCACACTCTCGCCATCACCGCTCGATTCGCCCGTCTATGGTGAGCAAGATCTTTGGTACGATGCCGCCTTCAATGGACATGGTGGACACAGTGTCATCACTTCGGCACATGGCTGTGCCGCTCTACTGCCGCCACAAACCACCATAATACCCTTGCCATCATTAGGTGGCATCAATAATGCAAATGTCAATGGCAATGCCATGAATAGCGCAAATTTTGGTGGTGTAGGTAACGGGGTCGGCGGCGGAGGTGGCGGCGGAGGTGGCGGCGGCGGTGGCGGTGGTGGAATGGCTATGGGACATGGACATCAACTGGGCAATGGGCATATTGGAAATCAGCAAAATGTGCAAAACAATAACAATAATATGCATTTAAATAACAACAATACCAATTTGTTGCATTCAACTTTGAATCAGGGGCTGATCAATGGTTTAATGAGCGGCGTATTGGGTGGAAATGTTGGAATGCAACACTATGGACTCAACATGCAGCAGCACACACCGCGCAGCGATTCGGCGAATTCAATATCGTCAGGTAAGTTGGAGGGAGAAATAACGTAAATGCGAATAGTAATGTGGTGTAGGGGAAAATCGTTTCGAAACTGGTAATAAAAAATATAGAATAATAAATAATATATAGTTAGGGAATTCACAAGGTGTCGTAACTTGGCGTTAAGTTATAAATTCATAAGATTTCAAAGTAAAATAAATTTTTTTTTGGTATTGTTGGATTGCTTAGAAAAAAGAGTTAAAATAACATTAACTTGAATTTTAAGGTTTTATTGTTTGTTATGCTATTACGACGCGTTCATGGCAACTTGTGAATACCCTTGATGGGTGTAGTGATTTAAAATTACATTTTGTTAGCTAATATATGCCATATATAGCTTTCTATCAAGATAAAATATACTAAAATACAATCAAAAAGTTTGGCATTCTCAATTAATGTATCGTGGCTCACAGCTTAAATGATCCAGTGTTATTTTCTTTTATGTATAATGCTGAAAGTATTTTCGATGCTAAATTTTTTCCTTATTTTTTATAAAAAATATAGTTCTTTTAGTAACATAAATCATACAATTCTGAATTTACGCTTCTTAAAAATGTTACAAAACTTTAACAAATTAAAAAAAAACACTAAAATTTTCCACTCTTTCTCAGAACTTTCACAAGCTTGCGAACATTAAACAATAAAAGAAATTTACGAAATTAAAAAAAAAAAATTGAGACATGTACATAAATCGACGTTAAAATTTTAAATTTTTTGTCAGAATTTTTACTAGTTTTTTAGGTAAGCAATTTCGTAGCCCACTCAATGCCGATATAATAAAGTGCAATTTTTATTTTGGTAACAATTTCCATTGATTTTTGCTGATTTTTAACGCTGGCACATTTTCTTCCATATAAAAATCATTTCGTTATACAACGCATTCAGGAACTGTTTGAAAGTTGAAGTTTGCATTTTATCATACTAGAATGGAATGGGCTATAAATCCCCAAAAAAAGAAAACTCTACAATGTTAAATAAAAATACCACCACAAAGTGATTTGGCGTTTTGAGTTTTTCGAACTGCAAAAAAAGAGATAAAGTTAAAAAATTTATTATTATTTATGAGATTATTAGATAAGGTTCAAGTTTTAATTTCGATCAAAAAAATTTAACTCAAAAAAAATCTATGTAAGTCGTTTTAATTGTGATTAGTTCTGAATATAGTTGACCGATTTCAAGTTTATTTAGATTTATGTTTCCAGTGAACAACATTTCCAATCGGATGATTGATTTCCTAGCTATTTAGGGTTTAAGGTAATAGTTTGTACAATTACTAAAATTTATGAAAATTACTATCAATGCTAATATCTACATAAGATATTTTTTTTGTTGTAATTTTTCAAACTTGTACTATAACTATTGTTTTCGGTTCGATTCGATTAGCCATACAAAATTTAATATACTAAATTCTTCACTCTCTGTAATGGTTTTTAGAACTGCCTTACAACTCAGTTGATATCATTAGTTTCAATATCTAAGGGTGAATGCATTGCAAACTAGCAGCAGCATACATTTTCCATCACATTTGCTGCGTACTGTCGATTACCGTTGACATAGAAAGTATTCCCATTCAAGTGAAACATTTCTGTTCTAGTCATTCGTAATTGCAACAACACTGTGGGGGCGCTGCTAATGCATTTGAGGCACACCCGCTGTGTTGCATGGATTAACTGTGATTTTGAGGTCGAGGCTACGCGCTGGCCGGTGTGTGTGTGCGACTGCTACTCTGTAAGTGATGCGCCGCCAGTGACCCTGATCTATTTTGCTGAAACAGCTGCTCTTTTCCGATGTACCTACATACTCAACGTAGCACGTTTGTGAATAAACAGAGCAAATTCAAATTTAGAACAAACTCTAGTATACATTTCTATAAATGTACACAGCGTTGCTTTGGGTTCACGACATCTCAGCTGCAGTCTACGACGAGTATCCTGGCCGTATGCGACACTATATACAAGTTGCATACAGTCGATCGCCCTTGACCGCTTGCACTACTTTAGCTAAGGACGAGGTGAAGAGACTCGTGTAAAGTTTTTACAGCTACTATTTATGGCTGTATATTTGCATGCATGGATGTTTATAGACCAGCTGTTGACACATTTAACTCAACTTTTTTTTTTTTTTTAATTTTATTATCCATACGTAGTTATCAAAGTGCAAGGCAATAATGTGTACCACTAGTGTTGGTGGTGGGTTTTTTTGCTTGACATCCACAAACTGGGACAAGGTCACGTGCAACAACCACAAATTTCGCATTTACACAACTAGTGCTACTGGTGATATTTTGTTCTACCAAAAATTCAGGGTCATTTGCAAATTTCCTGCATTTACTTTACTGGCTTTTGTATTTGCTTCGTGCTTGCGTGCGTACATTTTTGTTTTTTTTAATTTTCTTTTCTTTTCATTTCTTTAATTTTTTTTCGGCACTTCATCCTAACATCCCCTATGTCAAATTGCTAAACTATTTGTTGTGTAGCTAATTATTATTAGTTTCACTTGCTGCTGGTTACCGAATTTTGTGAATTGGAGCGTGAAAATTGTCGAGTGACATAAAACAAAACTGCACATGAAATTTGGAAAAGAAAAAAAAAAATACTAAACTACCCACATTTAACATATGTAGTAAATTTCAAACAGCTTACTTGGCGGCATACATGTTAATTGCAAAATTATGTAAATTAGTCGGATTACCGGACAGCTGGATTGCTACTTGCTGCTAGTTGGATTCAATTTGCTCATTAACGGTTGCTGTCAGTGAAAAATGTTGTCGATTAAAAAAATAAAATTTCCATTTTATGGACTTTGTTGTTCATCCCCGCAATTTGGTATTCAACGGTCAATTTTTCACATGTAAATGTCACTGGCTGTATTATAAGTGCAACTTTTGTACTCTTGTTTTTGTGATGTCTGATAATAAAGTAGCAAATTAATTGAAACAAGTTGAACAATATTCAATACTTCCCGAATATTTTACTGCGATCATGAAAACTAGTTTTAGCTCATAACAATAAGGATAGCGAACGTAGTAACGTTCTTGTTGACGATGAGTATCAAAACTCGATAATAATTTATGTGATAATGTACATATGTATGTCATTGAAACCTATTTAATTTGAGCTGGGCCAAAATGTGTGAGGAGTAACATTACATTCTACCACATAGATTCTTATTGAAGAGCGACTGTTCTAAACTCCAACTAGTATCGTATTTACAGGCGGATTAAAGATGGAATGCGGGGTTGGCGCAGGGGTTTTTTATGGAGCTATATAATCTGAATTTAACTTTTTGCCTATCGGACTATGCAAATGTCAGACCGAAACATTTACAACTTACAGAGGTGAATCCATAGGGGTTCGTTTAGGATTATCCGAAAGTTCTGGTTGTCCTTTGATCCACCAAAAACCTCGGATGTTTTAGGCACAGTAGTCTCCACAGAGCACTTGTTCGTAGGTGTGGATGTCGAAAGGATCGGATTACCCTTCAATAGGTTCTGTCGGAGCTGACTCCGAGCTCAAAGCGGACAATAGCACACTTTCTATGCGAGAGTCCAAAGCTCGCAGGGATGCGGCTAAATGCACTTGCCAAACCATTCATGCAAAGTATTACTGATCAATTCGTCCGTGAAGAAGTACAGAGGACTTTTGCTCCAAATATTGCATCTCTCCCAATAAATATTTGGAGGACAATAAGTAGAGAACATGTTCGAAGCTAGCATTAGTAAAGGCTGATCCCGTACTTTAAACAAAATCCGCAATTTCCTCAAATTTTAGTGAAATCGAATACTTTTTGTTCAAAGCAATCTCGCCTACTCGAATTTATCTCCTAAGACTCGTCCGAAAAAGAAAGCATATTAAAAAATAATTACAATTTTATTGCAACCTCCCAAAATAATTACATACGAAATAGAAAATTTTGATTTATCAGACCGATGTTAGCCTACGTACATACATATGTATGTATTTAGTTACGTGCCATATTGATCTCTTACAAACTAACTGTGCCACTTTCCACAACATCCCTACACAGTTCACCTTCAAAAGGTCAAGATCATATACTGCCTCTCGTCCTCACACGAATTCAGGTCATCAGCTGCCCTCAAAATTTAGGACACAGCCAGCATAAGTAACAAAAATTCAAAAACCAAAACAAAATGCAAACAAAACAAAAACAACACTGCCGCATTTTACAAGGGCGTACAAAAGGAGCAACATTTTCGTACATTGCGCCAGTAACCCAATTCCAGTTCAATGTAAATGCAACGAACCCATGTCCGTATGCACGAGCGCACGAATTCAGCTAACGGTTGTATCTACATACATACATACAGATGTATGAATGAAGTTGCATTCTCAAACACACACACACACACACATACACACCGTTTGCATGGCGGTGTGTGTATTCGTAAGCCTCAGCCAATCGGCAATGATCGTTCCAGCGAACGCATGTCCATTGTTGCTATAAACGACTGGTGGTGCAACTCGATAACGGTGCATGCAGTGATGCAATTTCTCTTTATTAATGTTCCTTTTTTGTTTTTTTTTTTGTTTGCATGCGCCAATGAGGCGAAAAATGTCATTGTCACTTTAGCCCAGTGGCAGTCGGTCAGCGGCGTGAGCAGGCTCTCGCACATTTTGCAATGCAATAGGTAAGTGGTGCGGTTGTGTGCAGGGCTGTGCAAGTATGTATGAAGGACAACATGCTTGCTGCTGCCTCATCACGAGCATATAAAATAATAATTAACTTTTTGTTTGCTTTCTGCTTTAGCTGCATACCGTTTTTCTTTTTGTGTATCGCTTTATTGCGGAGTTGTGTTGTTGTTTTTTTTTTTACTTTTTATTACATTCAAATTCGGTGCAACGACGTTCGATTTTTCGTCGCCCTGCGCTTTGTTTCGCATTCGTTGCAGTGAAGAGCAAAAAGAAAACAAAGAAAAAAATCAAATTAAAGCGTTGCGCGACTGTTGCATTCATTGTTGTTGCTGTGGAAAGAGGTGACCGACCGTACATCGATCAAGTGTTTTGCGGCACGCAAACATAGTTTTTGTGCATTTCTCTTTGCCGTACCGCTCGTTCGTTTTCGCTACTTTCTTCCTCTGCTGCTACTCTTCAGCAGCTCTCGCTTTGCACCACCTTATTTGTTTTCGGGGTTTTCTTTACTTCTTGTTTTTTTTTTTTTTAGTCATGAGCATGCAATGACATTCTCCCCCTCCTTGTGTGACGTACACACGAAAGCAAAAACACCTATGCTGTGCAGGGTTGCATGCGGCTAATTGCAGTACGGCTTCGCTCGAGCGCATTTTGCGTTGCACGTTGCACACATTTCGTCTTTCTTGGAAATGAAATTCGTATACATATAGTACATAGCACCACACATATGTATGTATTTATTGCTTGTTCGCTATTGTTGTTGTGGCTGCTGGCTGCCAATTTAACGCTACGTTGCGTTTTTTTTCTGTTTGTTTTTGAATTTTTTTTTTGCACATTTTGTGCACATTTGCTGCCGTAGCTGCTGCTGCTGCATTCGCTACGTGTTGCATTCATTTCGCTTTGGTCGCTTGGTCCTACCTCAAGAAATTCTGTATTCAATGGACATAATGCGTTCGCTCCTCACACCCAGCTGCAATCGAATGCGCGCTCTGTACTTTGGTGACGAGGCAGCTTTTCTTATTTTGCATTCGTTTACTACTCATTCGAGTTATGGCGGTGTGTGATCGACCTTCTGTGCTCGAGCCGTACACGGTTGCAATTTTGTTTTGTTTTTTATTGCTTTTATTTAAATTGCTGTTCCCTTTATATTTTTTTTTTTTTTGCTTATTTTGTGCATTTTTACTCCTTTTGTTCTCCTTATACTGGCTTGATTTTACCTCTTATTTTATTTCTATATATATAACGTGTAATTTTTTATTTGTAAATGACCTGCCTTTTCACTCGTTTGCATTTATACTTCGCACAGTTTTGGTGTTTTTTTTTTGCAGATCTTTAATTTTTTTGTGCCGATTTTTTATTTCGTCATCACTTAAGTGGTATTTATTTTAAAACTTAGCAGCGGTATTTCTTCGCATTTTATGTTTTACAATTGAATTTTTCGCTTGCCTCTCTCAGTCATCCATCTTGTCATTTACATTGTATGGGCGTCACTCACTGACAGTTCGTCAAGGCTTTATAACGGTTTGCTCCTTTATTTTTATATGTAGAAAATTTTGTTTTAGGTTGTTTCGATTTCTTTTGCATTCTTCTCAATTTGTGCCACTGCTTGTTGTGTTGTCAAATCAATCATCTGCTTAAATAGTCATTGCAAAATATGGTTTAAGTTGCATTGTATATTTTTGGTTTTTTGGTTTTGGACATACTAGTTTACTGGCATTAAAAAGCAGTGTGCCTTGGGCGTATTCGATGTGTACAGTTCCCCGATATGTTGTGACATAAGAAAACCATTAATTCACCAGTATAAAAACGCTAACCTTACTTGTCACGTGGTGCACGCTATGGTTATGGTATAAAAAAATCGATTTTTTGCGCTTCTCCTACAGCCGTTATTTTTTGGCAGTTGCTTGTTGTACGCCTTTTTGTGTTTTTTTTGTGTTGGAAATTTGGCGCCATCTTAATTGACCGCTGGAATTAGGCTTTTTGCTATTCGTCTACATTTTGTTTTTCGACAGACTGTGCAATTTCTAATGGAATTGTTGGGCTGGTTGAATTTTTGTGTACTTAGATGGAAACGGTATGTTTTCCATAATCACTGCATTGCCGACACAGATAAAGGCGTAATAAACTCAAGGGTGCCCTCCCTGTGACGGATTTTGAATAAAATGTTAAATTGCTTTATCTTTATATTAACTTTTTTTTTTGCCAATTTTTTATTATTTGGAAAGTATTGGGGGAAAGGCAAAAACAATTAAAAGCCAGAAATTATATAAAACTATTATTTTCGAGATCATCATATCTCCTCATCAGTTTTCGTTCTAGACGCTGCCCGAACTTAAACCAAGAACTTCATACTTGTCAAGCAAGCACGCAACCGCTGACCTAAGCCGACATCAGACTTGTTGCAGCGGCAAACTGCCGTACTTCAATTGTGTTTGTATGTAGGAAGGAGGTAAAAGCAACAACAAGTCACATATAGGCTTGGGTCAGCTGCTAGTTCTTAAAGATAAATTTTTTTTTTTTAAATATAGTTCATTCTATAAAAAAATTATATTAATCCAAATTTCAAAATTTGTACAAAATTTACAAAAGTTCTAGAAATTTCAATTTTTTTAATTAGGTAGTAGTACAAATTTTATAAAACTTTAACGGAGTTTTATCAAAATTTTATACCTTTTAATTAGAATTATTAGAAAACTTTTTGGTTTACAGCTTCAACTGATTTATGCATAAAAATTTGCAAGTTTCCAATTAATTAAAAATTAAATAAATTAAACAAAAAAATTATCACCAAGAGGTTAAGTGCTTGGAGTACTGTATATTCTTAATCGAACAGATACCTTTTCGAATTTTAAACTATTATAACAAATAAAATTTAGTATTATTTATACGGGGTCACTCCTCGTATATTTTGTTTAAGCTTTCAATAATTCTAAGCTTCATAAAACCTCAACGGCTTCCACTTCTCTTGCAATAACTTTTGAAATGTCACTCAAGTTTTTAAGCGTGCACATTAAGTTCTTAATCTAAAATTTTGCTACTCAACTCTTATGCCAAAAAGCGTAAGATTTTTGTACATTCACTGACTAACTAAATTAACTAGTTAGCGGCGCTAAATGGTGTCGCAAACTGGTTTGCTTTGTCTGCAGCCCAAAAAGAAAAATCGAAAACAAAACTGGCATGGCCGAAAAACCAACTACGTCATTTTATGTGACCACTCGAAAGAAAGGCAACTTTGCATGATTTAATTTGTATGCCAATACAACTTTAAGTTGTTTATGAAAAAACAAACAAAAAAATAAATACAATTTATAAAAAAAAATAGTCAGCTGAATGCGAAAGGGGTTTTTGTAATCATACAGAATAAAAGCATAATGCACAATGAATCGGATAACAACTTCATATTCAGATTTACATTTGTATATATTGTAAGTAGCTGAATTGAAAGTTGTGCGTGCATATTCGCACAGCATGCATGCATTCATTACCATAATCAACTATCGATTACTAAGCAACACGCCAATACTGGCTATGTTCGCAAAAGTGTACTCGTCGTTCGTATGCATAAAATAATACCCGTATGGAAATGCAACGTTAATGAAAGCAACACCTTTACAACTTCATTCAACTACACGTACACGAGTGTGAGGCGAGTAGTGTTACCAGACATTTTTTTTTTAAATAGAAAAGGCTGGAATCAAAAAAAAAAAGAACCTGACTATGACAACTATGGGCTATTGCATTCACTGGCCTTTAAATTGACTCGATTAATCGATAAATGCAAAAGTGCAGTGCGTAGTTGCCCATCGCAAGTTCTTGCTATTTGCGAGACTTTTTTTATGAAGATTATCACTATCTTTTTGATTAGTCAGATAGCAATAAGGAATCTTGTCTCTGGAATTATTTGACCTAGTTTCATAAAACACAAAGTGCGTCACAGTGTTATGGCGGAGCACGAAAACAACTAAAAGACCGACGCGTGAGAGTCTTATCTCCGCATATCAATTTTTTACGTTGACTGATAACTGTTATGCGAGAAAAATATTTTTCCGTCGCCAATAACAGTTATCTTCCAAAGGCTTTTTTTAACGTTGCTTGATAACTGTTGTGCAGAAAAAATATTTTTTCCGTTATCAATACGAGCAAATAAGCCTAACCTGGCAACACTGATCGCGTATCATACACACTTGGTATGCACATTATTAGTCGAATCGCGTATAGCAGAAACGACGAAAACTCTGTAAAACATGTTGTCAATGATAAAAAGTAATAAAAAATAACAACAACAATACTAAGTAAACGTGCATCATAAATATCAAGCGAGAAAATTGAGGTCAATGGTTTGATTACTTGGAAATTGTAGAAATTAAATTGTGGTGACTTGAGAAGCACTCATACTGTAGAGAAAAAAATAAAAATAAAAAAAAAGCCAATGCTTAAAATGTACATACGTGCGCGCATTGATATGCAGCTACAAAACAAAATTAATAAATATACATGTGTACGTTGTCAATATATGTATATTTACATATATAGATATATCTGATATTTGTATATATACAAAGTTAAAAGTTATATTTATATGGCCGATACTTTTTTTTTTCATTTGATTCTAAGATAATTAAAAAAAAGAAGAAAACCAAAACTAGTTCTGTTATGTTGTAATTTTTCTAATATTTTTGCTGAAAATTGCAATTTTTTTTTGCTTTATTGTATTTTTAAAATATTTAATCCGTTATTATAACTAAATTAAATTTTATGTTGAATTTATTATTTAATATACAACCATTTATTTTAATTTTTTAAATTTAAAGAAATTCAAACTTTTTCATATTTTAATTATGGATGCTGTTGTATTGTCGGAGAAGCAGTTTTTGCAAAATATTATTTAAATAAATAAAAAAAAATATTGTTTTTCACTGGAATATGCTTACTTTTTTCTGTGTTTTTCCCAAAAACAAAAAAAAAAAAACTAAGAAATTTATTTCTCGAAAACAAAAAAGTGTATAAAATGTATGCAAAAGCCACAGTCAGTTAAATATGTACGCATTCAAAAATTTATGTAGACATAGCAAGCACTAGCTGTATTTATAACTTTGACATTGACTTGCTGCGCTGCGACTTTGACTTTTGCCTTTGCTTTCAAATTCAATGCACACACACACACACACACATATGTAATATAAAAGTATTGTATAAATCAACATAAAAATGCAACGCTGCAGCTGTGATTTCTATGCGCATTTACGTAAAATAACGTGATAATTTGGTAGTTTTGCGGATTTGCCAGCGCGCTTAGTATGACAAAGAGTGCGCTCATGTATTTTGTTTTTGGTTTGTTTCATTTTTTTTGTACACCACAAAGGTCTTGACTTCATATTTCAAAGTTTATGCGAAACGTGTTAACTGACGAATAACAGTAAATACATTAATAAACATTTAAACAAATAAAATGCCAAAAAAAAGCGTTATTGCCCAAAGAAAATGAGTGTGTATTTGTTTTATTCATCATTTGTGTTGTGGGTGTGTTAACGAATAACACGCTTTTAAAAATACGCAAGCAATTCAAGTAAAAAATTGAAAATTTAAGCAAAAAAAAAACGGTACACTTGTATAGCAAAAAGAAAAAACTGTGCAACCCGCAACCTTGACACAATTTGCCTGAAAAAGTACTAGACAAAAGGCTATTTTTCGCTATACGTATTGTAGGGGCATTTGCGACGTCTGTTGTGCGCTGCGCATGCACCTTGAATTTGTCATATTATTGATGACAGTAATTTAGTTGATTCATTCGCACAAAGCGCAATGCTTTGTTGTTTTTTTTATAATTTAATATAATAAATGCTAAAAAAAAATTTAATATGCAATTATGACGAAGCGTAATACTATTGACGGTTTTTTTTTAAATACATACATACATAAACATTAATCGTATTTTCATTGCCACATTTCACATTTTTCCGCATTTTTATTCTTATTTTTCTATTCGTACAATACTCGCACTCAAAATTCGTGTTTCTTCGATATACGCCGCATGTTTCATTGCAAATTTTGCTTTAGTCATGCATTTTTGTTTTTTGGGGCTTAAACCGCCGAGCGATGAGCTCATTATTATACATTCGAAGCAAAAAAAAATTAAAAAATTATAATAATCACATTGATGCTGATGCTCTACAGCTGTCAACTGTCAGCTAGCGCATGCAACCATGTATGCGAGTTGGTGCAAATTTGCACAACTGCTGTGTGGCATCCCTTTCTCACACACAAGAAATTTTTGCTTTTGTTTTTCGTTTATTTTTGCGTTGCAATTTAAATTCATTAAGTATATACTTTTTTCTTGTGTTGGACACATATTTGACTGCTTTTCATATACAGACAGACTATGGTCAATCCTGTGTGTCAGTAACTCCCGTGCGTTACATCCCCAGCACACACTCAGGTGAGTTGATTATTTGTTGGACTATTGTCATGATAGTGCACGCGATTTGTCGCAGCAGGAAAATAAGCTCTTGCTCGACGGTGTCATTACTCAAAGCCCACTCTCAGTTTTGGTGTAAATTCCAGCCAATTATGAAATTCATACTTTTTTTTTACTCAGATGTGTACGTAATTTTTTCACATCATAATTTTAATAAGAAAAATATGTACATATATTAATTGTAATACAACTTTGTTTCATTACGAAATCTGCGAGAAAAACATTTTTTCTCATGTTCTCCAACCCATCTACCAGGCATTTTTGCAACCATTTCTAGAGTTTTTACGCAGCCGCCTTAGTTTTTGCAATATTGTCAAAATTTTGCAAGTTATTTTTTTATAAAAATATAATTCATGCAATATAAACCTTAGGCCTCTAAATTTTAACTTAACAGCAATTTTACAAAAAATTAATAAAATTAAAAAAAAGTATAAATATTAAATTTTAAAGTTCTCAGAATTTACCAAAGTTTTCCTTGGGTATGCAAATTTTAGGATCCGAAGTTGTTCATTGATTTTTAGTGGAAAATATAAATTCGTGCCTGCGTTATGGGGAAAATATAGTTAAGTCCGTCTAAAACAGAATATCAAAAATCAATTAAAATTTAAATAATAATTTATTACTATAAAATTAAATGGGCTATATGTATATAATCTAACTGCATAGCAGAAATTTTGAAAAAAATTAAATTTTGACTTTCAAGTGACGACTTTTTGTTAAATTTTTACAAAGTTGACAATTTTAATTTTTATAGAAATTCGTAAAAATTCTCATTAATTTTGATATAAAATTTCGTAAACGTAAAATAGGTTAAATCGTCAGCATAACAAAAACGATTCAAATTAAATGACAATTTTACGGATCTTGAAATTTGCGCTTTAAATATTAAATAGGCTTTACAAGTGTATAACCGAGAAACTTTTAAAAATTCTGAGTAAAAAATTAAAAACTGAAACATCAATTTTTTCAGATTTTTAAATTTTCGTAAAATGTTTACACACTTTAAATTAAATATTTGAATGAATTGTATTTTTATAAAAAATTAATGATTTGTTTTTTTGTTTTTAATTTTTTTTTTTTTAATATCGTCGTTTCTCTAATTCTTCACGAATCGACTTCTATTTTTATATGAGATAGCGTCGTTCTCGACTCTAAATTCATAAGATACATACTTTACATTAGTTATTTGAAAATTAAATTTGTCTACTATTAGGCTCTACTCTCAAAAGCAAGATGTGCTCTGCCGTATTGGGACACACTGCATACGTATGCATTTCTCGATGTTTTACTACAAAAAAAATTGCCTTTAAAGAAAATACATAAATCAACTGCTAAACAATACCGTAATCGCAAAAGTGAGAAAAACAAAAACAAAACATAAATGCAGCAATTTAAAATACACAGCACATCACAGCTTCAATACGCTGATTGCTTTCGTTTTTGTTTCTCTTGGTTTTCTTCAAGCCATACATAGCCACATAGCCACATAGCTGCAAGTAAACACAGAATTATACGCTTCAAAAAAACTTAAAGTGAAACGTTTGCGAAGCGAGGTGCAAGCGAAACAAAAGCGATGATTTCAAGACTTTCACCATTTACTTATTTATTTACCACAACATACGATCGACAATAACAAAAAACAACATAACACACACACACACACTCTCAACCAAAACCAGTGTACTAATAAACTTGAACTGTTTGGCGTAGAAAATATTGACGTTAAAGAAAAAGTAATAAATACCGTTGCATACTGTTGCCACCATCACAAACTCACGCTCGATACTAGCGCAGCGTTTTTGTATTGGAGGCACGGAATTTCTACTTGGTATCGCTGCATACGACGACGCCTCGTCAGATGAAGATGAAAACTTGTTTTTCTGTCAGCCATTCAGCAACTGGTTGGAGATTTGTGGACTTGAACCTGGCCTGACTCGGTAACCGAAAGAAGCGGTCATATTAAATTGTTGTTGTTGTTGTTGTTGTTGTTGTGTGTGTGTAGGTTTGGAAGCCGGCTCTACAACATAGCAAGACTGGTAACGACTAGATTTTATGCCAGAAGAAAGTGAATTATTATACGTTAGCGCAATAAAGTGAAGCTGCAGTGGAAGGGAGATGAGAAATAAGTAGAAATTAAAAGTACAAAGTGAATAGTAAAATAAAAGTAAAAATTTAAAGAATTTTGAGCTGTAATAAAAAGTGAAATAAATAAGTTATGAGAATCACTTATGAAAATCTTTGCATGCTAATAGCCAATATGCATTGAAATTTTAACTGTATTTAAGTTACGTAGATAAATAATAGGTGTTTTCTCTATCGAGCTGCATGTTTTTTCTTCTGTAAGGAGGCAATCTGCAAATGTTACGATTTTTAGCGCTTTTCACTTGTAAATACTGGTATATTTAATTTTTTTTTTATTACCATTCATAAATACGGGTAATTCCATGTCAAATCGACCATTTTTCTTTCATCCTTTAAAGAAGTTCTACCAACGGAAAAAATTAAAAAATTTCTTTCCAAATTATGCGAAACTCTAAATTTCACAATTTTTCCGGGTTTTTAAAGTTTTTTTAATATACTATTTTCTGTTTGAACAATCAACAAACGAAAAAATCGGAAATTTTCAAAATTGATTGTGTTTTTATTTCAAGATCTTTTTTGAGCTGAATTTTTTTAAAATAAAATTTCACAATTTTTCTATTTTTTTGTCAATGATTCGTTTTAAAGGGAATACTTGGGGCTACAACAAATATATGCATACAATATACATATGTACATAAAAAATTATATATATGACAATTGTAAACTTCGGAAATCTTCAAAATTTAATAAATTATTATTTTAATATTTGTCTGGACTTAAATTTAAAAAAAATAAAATTTTTAAATTTTAAATTTTTTTTAGTTATAAAGATAATACTTGGGCTACAAAAAAAATATATATTTTTTTCTTAAATCAAAATTGCAAAATTTTGAAATTTTGTTTTATTTCGAAAACTATTATAGCTACATAAAACATGTTGGATTCGTTTTCAAGAGGATGCTTTAGACTATACAATTAATTTTAAAATCAAAATTATTATTTCTTTTTTCGAAATTTAAAAATTTATATCGCTTGCATTGACTATGATATGTATTAAAAAAAAAAACAACACTTAAATGCAGTAAGTGCTCAGTGCAAACATACTATAAGCTTCATTTCTTACACGTCGCAGTTAGTTCACGGTGGCTAATTACGCCAAATGTTTACATAAAAAGCTTAAACTTAAGCAAATATGCATAGCGTTTTTAAAATTAAAATTTATTTGTACAGTTTCAATGACTTTTCTTCTATACATACATACATATTCTCTTTGTTGGCGCATTGCAGATTTATTTTTGGAGGATTAAAAATGTACAACATGTCCACTTTGATTAATGTGGCATATTAACAACAGTCATTCACATTTTCCAAGTGGACATTATTTTTTTTTTTAGCGAAGAAAGCGGTAATTAAATGTGTGCATTGTACGAGAAACATTTCAGTGGGTGGGCATTTTAAGCAATTTAAATTCTCGAAAAAAAAGTTCCAAAAAAAAAGAGATTAAATTTTTGGCTAAATTGTGGCATATAAAACACATGAAATGAGCGTCAAGCGCTGACAGTTATACGCATTTGTATAAGTTTTTGTTTAGATGTGTTTTATAAATTACATATATTTTTTCTATTTATTGCTTTTATATACTTATGCATTCTTCCACTGACTCAATTCGCACACTTCACTCTTCTTTTATTTGCGTATCACTTTGCCAAGCTAAGCGATTGCTGTTTGTAGTATATTATTTAAATATCGCAATGTACGCGTAAACACAGATAATTATGCAATATCAACCACTTTTCGAATATATACATATATATGTACATAGGTACATCTTTGTCTTTAGCCTATAAACCCATAAATAGAATGGTGGAAAAACTGAAAAACAATAAAACGCGCAGGCGGCGCACAATTTTTGCCATAATCATCACAAAAATCATACCCAAATAATTGTGTCAGTAACCCAAATGTTATCGAGTTATTTTTTTTTAGAGTTTTCGGCATCGCTAGCACTATTGCAAAAATTCAAACACAACAGTAAAATGTCTTTAATAAAACTATAAATAAGACATTTTGATTATGCCCGGGCGCATTTGTGCAGAAAGGTTTTATAACCTCCTTCTGTTTGTAATAGCCAAAAAATAACATTGAAAGGGATGTAGAGATATCAGAATGAAGAGACAAATTGTTTAAAGCATGTTTACCTGTCCGTCCGTCTGTGTACACGATAGCGTAAGTGAAAATTGACTTACATATATGAAAAGCGGAACATTTACTGCGAAACCGGCCAAAAACCACGCCTACCCTCCATCTAATTTTGAATAGTAATTGGCGTAAGACGACGACCTCCTGCCTAGGGGCACTAAAGGAATCGAGTGCCATACTATCGCATTACAAAGACTCGATACTCAAAGTATGGATACTAAATTAAAAATGAAGTTCAGTAACACTTTTTTATAAAACGTAATCAGTTTGACAGTTAAAAAGTCCTTAAGTCGTTTGACTTATTTGTCAAAATTTTCCAGATTTTGCATATTTTTAAAAATGCTGCTAAAGTTTTTTTTTTTGCGTTTACGGCTCGCATTGTCTTGTAAATAATATTCTTCGCAAATTCGAAACGATAATGGGGTTGAAGGACCCGATCCCAATAAATATCGGGTAAATAGCATCGAGTGAAAAACATCGCTATCGAATGACAGAAGTATCGATATGTCATGTAATCAAAATCCGTACAATCGAAAACATCGCACATTTGGACACCTTAAATTCTGTTTAGAGCATATATTAGTAACGTGTGGTTCGTCTAGGTCCTTTTCTAAATCTATATAAAAAAACAGTTTGTAACAAGTTGCCTCTTCCATTGCCTCTTTTACCTCGGGCATTTCGGTCATCAGAAAATTTCACATATACCATTTTGTGTTTAAGAAAAATATCCGCCGGGTATAAACAGTTCGAAGAGAACAAGAATATTTGCCTTAATTTGCTTGACTTTTACTGCTTTTTTTTATTTGTCATTAATTACCATTTTTCTTCTCGCGCTCTTTGTTAAAAGTCGCTTATCTGTGAAGCCTACTTTTTCAACAGCACTTAGTTAACTTGGTATTCTCGCTCTTTTCGTAATTTTGCTGCAATCTACTGCCATTGCCTTTTCATATCACTTCGGCTAGCCGATAATTAAGCTGATAACAATTTTTTTTTTATATGGAACAAATACATGCATGAACTTTTGGCTACTCTTGTCACCGACTCGCAAGTCATTCAGGCTTGATTTTCACTACTTATAGTAAAATACTTTAAGTGCATACTTATAGTTACATTTACCTGGAATGTTTCGAAATTCTGTTAACATTTGATTTTACTTTGAGAACAGTAAATACTATGTGGGTATCAATATTTTATGCATAAAAAAGTAGTCAGTTGTGTAGGAGCATACTAAGTGTACTTTGAGGGTCTACTTGTAACTTGACTTTTCATACGATGTTATAAAACTTTTCTGTCGAATAACCAATTTATTGCGCTTTGCTTTCAGTAATTTATTCAATACTGTTCGTGTTGTGCTCTCTTGTCTTGGTTTTCATCTTCACGTGCTGACAGATTCGCGCTCCCATGTTTAATTTTTTCACACCTCTTTCAGCACCTAGTAATTTGCAGTATGGTTTATGGTGTATACTTAGTACACTATTCCAATTGATTTGAAAACCAGCAGTAGGCGAGCAGTAGGTGCAATTCTAGGCAATCGGTTATAGCGGTATTAAAAATGCTTTCAAAGTATTGCATACATTGTAACCAAAAGCGCATGAGGTAATGTGGGAGGAAATGCTATGACATATTTTAAGTAACTTGTAATTAATTTCTACTTTGTTGCAATAAGATACAAAGTAAAAAAAGGAATCAGATGAAAGTCCATAATCGGTTTTGTTTTTTTCAAAATTTCAAACATGGAAAGTACAACAAAAATAGATTGTCAATATCTACACTGAAAATTATTACATGTGATGATAAGAGGTGACTTGCTTTGTCCACCTCCATACCCATTTGTTTCTTTATCCATCTAGGCAAAGGCAGAGCTAACGGTTTGTGTGGCCGATGATGTCGATGTCATCGGCGTACGCCAGCAATTGTACATTATTGTAATAGATGGGGCATTACCAGTTTAATTCTACAGCTCGAATTATCTTTATCAACATAATGTTAAAAAAGTCGGACGATATGGAGCTTGTGGGAAACCTCGTTTGGTATCAGATGGCTAGGAGAGGTCATTCCCAATTTTGACGGAGGAGGTGATGTTGCTCGGCGTCATTTTACATAGCCAAGTCAGTGATCGCGATACATAGGGATCCTTTTTCCGTACTGTCGAAAGCGGATTTTAAGTCGACAAAGTGCTGGTGTTTTTCGATCCTTTTCTAACCGGTCTTTTCTAATATCTGGCTGGTAAAATTTTCGAACGCTTTTCCTGTCGGGTAGTATCTAAAGCTCTTCGCACTCACGTATTTCGGCCTCTCTCTTCTTTCTGCGAACAATACGAGTCTCTTCGTTTCTCAGTCCCGCATCAGCATCTTTACTTTCTGTAGCGGGATTCTTCATCGTACCAGTCGTTGTTTACATTGCTTTATATTGAACCGCTGTGCGTATGAAGTACTGCACTTACATTTTTATGGTTATACTTATACAGAGCTAATGTTGGAAATTCCACACTTGTTTTTATTTTCAACAGTTTAAGAATAGATTTTTGCTACTCGTATTGTGCTTCAAAGTATTGAGTCATCGTGCTCGGTTGCTCAGTCGACTTTATTCCAAAGCTTGACATTCGACTTGAGCCAAGGGAATTCGCAAATGTGTCTTATGTAGAATGCAGTAACAGCTTTGAAGAGGTTAAAATTTGCAAGACCCACGCGGGCAGTGCATAGTGTAAGTTTTGCGCTGCCTTGCTATGACTAGTTGATTTGTATAAAAATTTACACATCTACACACATACATACATACATATGTACATATGTACAGACATTCATAGAAGTTTGTATCTGCAACCGGCCAGTTGTCACTTTGCACACAATTATTTATACTCGTGCTTATCGTCTAGTTGTTTTCTTATTATATTTGTTTTGTTTTTATTATTTAGAAATAAAAAAAAAAACTATTTTTCTTTCACTTTTATTATTATTACGACAACCGTCCAACTATTATTAGTGAATGCTATTGCACCGTCTGCCGCTAGCCACTACCGCTCTCCTCTACCACCTTATAGTGGTAGTAGTAGTAGTAGTAGTAGTTTTGCCATTTTCTATTTATATTTTATTTTAATTTCATTTTGTGTCATTAACCTATAAAAACGTGTTCGCAGCAAGCGCACATGAACGGGTGGTCGGTCGGTCGGTCTATCTATCGGCCATCACACGAACCACCAGTAACTGCGAGTATAAATGGGTATGTGTGTGTGTGCGTGTGTGCATACGGCGAACGGATTTCTCGTTTTGTTGGCAATGACGCAAGCAGCGGTGTCAACGTCTCTCCATTGCTCACGAAGAGCAGCACAGCAATGCACTTGACTTGAGTTGACTGATGTGCAGCGCGCGCAAACCCACACACACACACACACACACATCCATAATTGCATACCTAAGCGGTGGGCATGCAGTCGTCTCGCTCTCACTTGCAACTTGCACCTTTAGCCACAGTACGAATGACTGCAAAGCATTACAAGTGCAAAGTGCAAGGCAAATTCTTGATTGTAGTGCAATATTTTTATTTATTTTTATTTCTCTCGCTGGCAGTGGCTCTTTTTTGATGCACAAGCTGGATCATAGTTTATGGACGGATGGCAGGGGGCTTACAAGGTATTATGAGCGAGCATGCAATGGCAAAGTAAATACGTAAACTGAATGTTTACGAATTTCTAAAAATAATTCGCAAACACTGCTGCTGAATGACGTCATTTCAAAATGCATTTAGGAGCGTAGTGAAAATTTTATAGCTTGCCTAATAAATAATTTTTCTATTTTGTTTTTCAAAGACAATCAATTATACTTTGGCACAGGGTAATGAACTAAGTTGTGGTTGTGTGCATTTAAAAATATTAATTCGCTGCATTTTATTATTATCGTTTTTTTTTTAAATCATTGCTTTTAACTGAAATTCTCCATTCTCCTCTTGCATTTTTCATTTAGCCTTGCGCTGGTTCGTAGAAATTTTTCTGTGGCACTATTCAATTAGTGCAATTAAAAATCATTACGAGTTTACGAGCTACGAGCGCATGCATCATACAAGTGGTATAGTATTTGTAATCGGCAATTCGCGCTGACATTCCGCCGAGCTGTTTTTGCTGGCATCCATTTTATTTAAGCCGCTTGCCAGCCTGCAGCATCGCGTAGCTGCACGAACGGAAGAGAGTGAGTGCAAGGCGGTGGCGGCGAATTATCAGCGAGAGTGGTCGAGCAGAATTGCTAGAATATGTTGGAAATGCAAGGCAGCTGTAGCTGTGTGGTGGGTTAGTGTGGTAAATTCATTGCAACCACTTATCAGCGAAATTTTCATACATATGTTGGCGGTTTTCCTTCACGCTTTCAAGCTCGTTGGCTGGCGATTCATTCATTTTGATATTTTTAATTTTTATATGCATATGTACGTGTTTGTGTGTGTGTGTGTAGAAATGAAATAATTTTTATTTATGCGCTGATGGCAAACGTTTTCACTTTTTATTCTAAGTCAATTCTTCGTTAGCTCATGCAGGCGTGCTATTAATTTCTCTACACTTTTATTCATTTATTCGTCTATTTTTAAAACATTCTTCTACATTGCATGTCTGTGTTTGTTTTTGTTTTTGTTTTTGTTTTCTGTGTTGCTTTTTTCACTTTTCACTCTAGAAAATTATCAGTTTTCGTGTTTCTAATTGTACATTTTTTGGTGTTTCATGCTAAAAATTTCGTAATTTCTAAGAGCATAATGTACGCCTCGTTTGTTGAGTGACAGCTTCATGACAGCTGGGCGTAATGGGCACGACGCGTACATGTTATATTCATTAGGTTGTTTTTTGTCATATCATAGGAATGGATAATTTGCGGATGCATTGCGGGTACTTGAATTACATAAAATTGTGGGTTTTGGGGGATCAGTTACTATTAAGTTCAGTTTAAGAGTTGAACTCAGTTCAAGAAATCAACCACAATGGTGTTACAAATGTGTTGACGTTTGAAACTCATTTCAATCCTTTGAGGTTTAAACGTACTTTAGATAGAAAACTTTATTATACTAGTTCTATTATGCAGCTACTCAAACAATTACGTTTTTCATGATAGATTTTTTATAAAAATTTACTTCGTTTTATGCCAAAAATCATATAAACAAAAACAAAAATTTTGGAATTTGTGCAAAATTTATGAAAATATAAAAAATCTTCATCAAATTTACAAACTTTTTAACAGAATTCCACAGAAATTTTTTGCGTACGCGTGGTTTGGTAGATAATTTGATTTTAGTATCATAACATGGAAGTCTCAAGATGCTAGAAACTTCCATAGACTTTTTTGAAATGCTGATTTTGGAAACTCTTTTTTTTTTAATTTAACGCATGCAGTTTACTGTATAGCAGATGATCTGCAGGAATGAATGCCAACACAAAAAACATAAAAAATCAACAAGAAAAACATAAAAAAATTTATTGTACTAAAATTAAATGGGCTACAAAACTGCAAACTTGGAACATTTGTTTTTTTTTTTTTTTGGTTTGGAAGAGAATATGTTAAATGTGAATGTGTTTTATAAAAATTTGAATTAAAAAGTTTGGAAATTGTATGAAATTTTGCTGCATTTTTCTAATTTTCTACAAAATTTGAAATGTGTATTTATACGATGATTGATAAATAACGAGCTAGACTTTTATAAAAAAAATAAAAATAAAAAAACATAAAACAAACAAGAGGAAAAGACTTAAAATGATCAAAAATTCGTTTATTTATTTTTTAACATAAACTGTATATACAATATATGGAAATATCAAACTGCAAATTTACTTAAAACACTTTATTAACAATTTTTAAAACGCTTACTAAGTTCTCATTTTCATTTCTTTTCATTTCAGGTATGTTTACAAAATGATTTTTGTTAAAAACAAATATTCCGCAATCATAATGGGTAAGCTTTTAACTGGTTTATTATTTAAGTTTTAGTAATTGAAGTAAACCAAAATTGGAACATTGAGTATGGAACTCTTCGCATTATTTTGCAATAAATTTCCGTCTTCCGTTGTCAGCCACGTTACTCTTCGTAGTCGTGTAAAAAAGCCCGTTGTCGTAAAAAAATTTAATTTAATTGAAAAATATGAACAAAAAAAGTGCCTCTATTTTGATGTAATTTTTCTGCAAATTGCGATACTTTCTCCCGATTGAATAAAAACCTGCATAAAATGAGAAATCCTTTTTCTCCAAAAGTAGTAAATATTGCTTAGTCCCTATATAATTTCAATTTTTCTTTCCTTGATAGCTGTTGTTCTTCAATCGAGATAATTTTTTTTAGTGCATTTTTACTGTTACTTACTGATCTCATTTACCTTCCAATATTACCCATCGCTTGCTGCATTACTTAGCACCATCCTTTCAAACCAAAAGTGGGTCAGTGACACGTTGATCGTCAATTCTGTTTAAGGTTTACATTTTTGAGGCTCTTTAGATTTACTCGAATTGAATGCCTTGAAAATTTTATCTTACACCGCCTGCTTTTTACCTCCTCCGCGTACTGCATGCTGCCTTTTTGTTATTCTCCTTTCGCTGCACAATTTTTACGACTTCCTCCACCGCACGCATTTCTTTTTCAACTTGTTCACTTGTTATTTATGATCAGCACTGTTTTATACCAAAATGCAAAATGCAAAAAAAAATAACAGCTTAAACATCAAAGCAGTAAAAAACGAGTAGTAAACATTGAATAAACAAGCGAGCATTTCGAAAGCGTTCGCTTCACACACCACAAACGTTTTCACGCCATAAATGTTTCAGCGCCCACTACACGACCGTTCATCCAGATTGTTTATTTACAACTCCACGGCGGGTGTGCTCCTCTCAATGCTTTTTTATAATTGTTTGTTGTTGTATGCATGCGCTTACTCTTTCAGCCGCTGGTCGTACAATCGAATAGTGGATAGAGGATCTCAACCTTCACGACAGACAGCGCTGTCGATCGTTGATATATGTAAGCGCCGTCGCTGAATATCCAGCTTCGCTCAGATCTCTTTTTCTCTTGCCTTTTTGTGTGAAATCTGAGCCGCTATTTGCGGCACGTGACCCAAAATTTTTGCTGCCCAATTTATTTATTTACTTTTTTATCTGAATTGGTGGCATACTTTTTACAAGCTTTGTATATTTTTTACTGTAACTGAAAATTTCGGACTTTTTTTATATTCGAAATTCTTCTTGTCATCTTTTGAAATCGGAAACGAGCCCGCAATTTACAATGTCAGTATGGAAAGCTTGTGTGCTTTGTTATTGCTGACAAGGTTGACATATTTTTTTTTGACTTTCAGCTTACTTTTTATTCTTCCGCCAGTTTTTTTTAATCTTTTAGCCTCTTATCTACCTTCTCAAGAGTTGCGAAATTGAATTTGCATTAAGATATGTAAAAAAAAACTTAGGCCTCAACGATTTTTGCTGAAGCTTTTTCTTCTTATTTTTTATTGAGTTGAGGCGTACGTGTTCGCACGATAAGCGAAATGTGTGATTGGGAATCCCTTATGTGTACCATACATTGTCAATCTGATTGACTGTAGTGGTTGGGTTTAATGAAGAAATTTTGATAAAAATTAAAATGGAAGTTTCTTTTTTTCTTTTATTTATTGGGTTATCTAAAAGTACCCAATATAAAATTTAAAAATACATTGGTATTCAAGAAGTGCATTAAACGGTTTGTCAAGATACATATGTACCTACATACATACATACATACATATACAGGGTGGTGTTAACCCAGTTTTCCAAGACCTTTGGTGGCGTTTTTTCGCTAACTGATTTCGCCGAGACGGCTGTCGATTGTCTAACTTGGCGTGGAATGGCTCGATTGTGGCATGAGATGTGTGGAATGGCGTGCCATTTTCAAGGAAAAATTAAGCAATCATGTCATCTTTCCAAAATCCGCAACAAACTGTCACTCTCGGAGGATGCATTGGCTTCTAGGCGTACGATTGGTGCGTTTTCCGTTATCCAGATGCGGCAGTTTTGTTGTTAACATAGCCGCCGAGATGAAAATGCGTTTTCGAGCAGAATTGCTGTCCATTTCGTCTGCATTATTTCCCTACGTTACTCGATTAATTTCGTTCCGCGGAGATATGATCAAATATCGATTTTTCGGAGCGAACTTAACCGATCCGAACTTTGATCAATTTTGACCAAAGCCGAACCGAATATTTTCAAGCTTTCAAATAATAAATTCCACTTAAGATAAACCACAAATCTAGCCGTGCTCATCTAATTTATTTTCGGTGTAGACATTTCAAACAACCTAAAAATTTCAAGCACTTCAACTTTATTCACATTTTCTATAAGTTCTATTTCACACCGTCATCGTTAACTTATTGACTTATTGTTTATCGTAATTAGGGTAAGTAACGAATAGTGGGCGCTGCCTAGGTGTTTGTGGAGACCATGACCTAAATATCGCACACTTTGTGGTGCTTAGTAAATAAACGTAAACATAAAATTAAATTCTTAGTGCCATTTGCGTAAATAGTCTAATTTTAATAAATATTCTGCAAACATTTTGCGGAAATCGTATACAGGTAAACTATTTGTTGTATTTTAAACAAATGAAATGGAATATTTACATACCCGTTGAATGAGTGTATTCACTTTGTGATGTGAAAACAGAAAAAAAATACTCATCAAAACGCTTCAATTTAGTAAGTTTATGAACGATCGCTCTGTCTACAATGCTTGCTCTCTCAGCAATTTCCAGAAACCCAAATCAAACAATTTTTCGTTTGCGTCTATTGCGCTTCACTTGTGTTTGACTTTCTTTTGCACTTGTCAGTCACTATCAGCACATTACTCAATGATTAGCCTTGGCTGTTCTACATTGTACGTACATTATTTATTTATTTGTTCCTTAACCCATATTACTTCTGTTGTCGCAAATTTTATAATAAATATATTAAACTTTATCAAATCCACCGACTAAAATCTCCCACATTCTAACGTCCCTATTCATTAAAGTTTACTCGTAGTTATTCGGCGCTTGTTCGGCCTTCGCTTGATTCAATTTCGACACACCGATAATAAAGTACGAGAGTATGTGTGCTCTAACTGTGAATAGGCGAGCTTTTGTGAGGTAGATAGAGTGCGTACGTACGCAATGTGTGGGCGCATCGCGTAAAATAAAGCAAACCAAAAAAAAAAAACTAGGTCACACACGATTTCGTGCCAATTATTTGTTATGCGTAAAAAAAAAAAGATTGGTACACAAGCGATAAGGTAAACTTAGAACCAGGAGAAAAAGAAAAAAATGCGTAACACAAACACAACTTGCTAGGTTTTTTTTTTTTTTTAAATTGCTCAATACATTGTTTGCCTTTTCTAAATTTAAGTTTCCAAATTGTATTGTGTAGGTTAGTGTGTTGCGCTTTGACGTTTGCATTAAATATTGTTTTGGATTTATTATTATTACTTCGTTTTCTTTTTCAAAGCAAAAATGTATTCGTGGTTTGACCAGCTGCCTAGTATTATTTATTTGTGCTCATTTTAGAGATGATTCTAAATGTAGTCAAGGGTGAATGTTCAGCATGTCACTAATGGCTTTGGCGCTTTGACAAGTTTTTCGGTTGTCAACGTAAAATTGATGACAAATCCGAAAAAAAAGAGAATGTCTTCCCCTATTGAGTTGGTTTTATTTCTTGTTTTGCTTCTATTTTTTCCCTTAATAATGGATTCAGTCAGTACTTATTGTAAATGGTATAGGCAGTATATGAGCGGTCCTAAAAAATATACAGTAGTAGTACAGCTTAAATCGTGTAGTATTATTTTTTATAACATTTAAACTAAATAATTATTATATTGAATCTAAAAAAATGATTGTATAAAATGTATTATATGGAGAATGTTTGTAGTTATTTAACTCTCTAAAGCAGTGAGCCGACACAAAAAAAGTCGCAATTATAAAATGCTCCATATTTTAAGACATCAACTAAAATAATTTTTAAAAACATATTAAGATTTAGATGAGCTGAACCGATTTGAAATCAACTCTACTTTTATGTGGTTTTTTATAAACAAAAATGTATTTTTTTTTTTAAACTATTATTAGTTCATAAAACAGTGTAAGCCTAAAAGATCTGCATAGATATATTTAAAAATTTGTTCAACGAAGTCATAAAAGTAAATTTTTTTTTTTTTGGGAAGATTGGTTTAAGAATAACTGGAATAATTCAGCCAAAGATTTACCGATGTCAACTAAAATATACTATTGGTAACGTATTTTCTCATCATTTTTTTTTACTTTGGAAATATCACCATTCACGTTCTAATTTTTTTAATCCTATTTATATGATTATATTGCACTACTTTTGAAAATATTTGTATGCAGGCTTTTTAACCTAACCTTCCACTGTTTTATCATCTCAAGCGGGTTTTTTGAAATATTACAAAAAATCTTTTTCTTTTATAAAAAAAAAACAAACCCTTTTAGGGAAAAATTTTCAAATCAAATATTTTTAATTTGCAATAACCTCAGGTATGCCCCATTTTTTTTTCTTGCTTTTGCAAAGCCCTCATTTTTCCACTAAGCTAAGTTTTAAATACTTTTAAATACTTACAGACTTTTTAACCTTACACTATTTTATCATCTAAAGCCAGTTTTTTAAATATTAAAATATTGAAAATGTTTGGAGAAGGTTTCCAATCGATCTAGCTCACGTAAATCTTAATATTTTATATATATTTTTTATATCTTAATATTTTGGCGGAAGCCTTAAAACATAATACATATAAAAATTCAACAAACATAAAATAATTTACTTAAAAATTTTAAATTTTTTTCACCATTTTAAGACTTGTTTGCGCAATTTCAATGCTGGGATAATAAAGTGCAAGTTTCAAGCTCCTAAAAATATTGGTTGCTTTTTGATATTTTTTTAGTTGGCGGTCTTTCGTGAAATAATTTTCAATCACTTGAAACCAACATTTTTTTTATACAAAAGTTAGATCGAAATTTTTAAGAAAAAAAAAGATTAAATTTTTAAAGTAATTTTTTTTGAATTTTCGTATCATTTTCTCAAAAAGACAACACTACAGGACCTGTCAGGCACTGTATTTCTACGCCACTATGTACGCCCAGCCACAAATTGAGTATACCCTTTTATCACACGTGCTTTCTTTTTGACTTTTCGCTCAATGACAACCGTCATACTAATCTTTGCTTCCGTCAAGACTTATTATTACCATAAAAATCTCTTTTGCGGGTAGTATTTAAAAGTAATTAATTAACTGTAATAAGCACAATACGTAGTGTCCTCCATCGGTCATTGTATTGTTCATATTTAGTATTAGCATGCTGACTCTCATTAACTCATTAACTCAATAGTCTCAATAAGAATATTCCCTTACTATTTCGTTAAATATTTAATACAATAAACGCTACTAATTTACTGTTATCGATTTTATTATCAACGTACATACATCATCATTCAGGAACCAACTACTTGTGCAGACGACGGCCCAGTGACGACGCAAATTTAGGTCATAAACCTCAAAAACTAGCACATGTAGCGATAAAAATGATATATATGTACGTACAATTGAAACGCTTACTTTTAGTTCAAAGCAGTGTTTTTTGTTTGTTTTTTTTTTTTTGAGACGACCGCCGTAGCTGAGTGTGTAGCGTGAGCTTGCTAGCTCTCACTAGGTGTGCTACAGGTTCAGATCTCGGCCGGGCTGCGTAACATTAAATCTTATAGTAAACGAAAGGCAATGACAAACTTTCAAATTATGATTATTAACATTTTTCCATGACCACAAATTGCATAGGACGATTTATTGGGCAGCACCGTTATGGCTATTTTGTTGTATGGTCAGGCGCCTGGCGCACACCGCTAGGCGCATAAATTATCTCATGACAAGTGAAGATACTACTTTATTTAATTAGTTTCATTCAAGCACACCTGCTCTAGCCATTTATTGCCATCTTGATGTGATTTGATTTTTTTTCTTAATATGTTCACAAAATCAGCTGGCCATTCAATCTGCACCGTTCATGCCTTGGATGCCTGTACAATTATTGCTTAATTTTACTGTGCGCGGTGCTGTCTAAATTCCTCTAGTTGCGTCGGCCATTTTGTTTTAGCGCTAATTACTTATTACATAAGTATATATTGCCTTGTCGTCCCTAAAAATGATGTCTGTTGTTGATTGACAGAATTTGGTTTAATAGTTTATTGCTTCACCTGCAAATCGATTGGCCCAGTTTCCTATCGCTCGCACCTCTTGTGCCAAATTAACGCCGCTCACATTCACATTTACTTCTACAGCTTTGGATTTTTGATTACCACTTTCATTTGTTAGTTGCTTTCTTCTTTACAGTTTTCTTTTTTATTGCATTGCCAAATATGCAAAGTTTTGTTGAAAATCTAGGAAATTTCGCTGATCGTGCATAGAATCAATGAGTTTTACTTTCAACTAAATAGTTGAGTTAAATTTATTAAAGAAAAATATTTATTACATAGCGTTTGCTTAAAATATTTTTTCTTCGATTAGATAATAAGCTACATACTCATAGCTCAATGAATGCATCGGGATATTTGTTAAACAAAATTAATTTTCTTCTTCAGCATAGTTCGCTTCTAGGGCGATATACTTTTCCAAACGGTCTTTTAACAATGCGGTGGATGGGACAGCAATCTGACAGTAATTTTGACGGTCATTTGTTGATCCTTTCGATAAGCTCACGACAAAGGGAAAAGTAGCTTCATTCAACCGACTGTAACTCGTAAATGAATCGGCGAAATGTCATGCAAATTTGACACTTAGCTTCTCGAGGTCGCTTCTCACTAAAAGTTATATGTTTTTGGAATTGACAGTACTATCTGTGCCTCATCTGGTTAACTTACTGTCTTCACGTCTGGCCTTGAAAGCAGCAAACATTTCGAAATTAATTACTCCCTAAAATTAATATTATTTATTTCTATCAGCAGCTACGTAGCTGTCTGGAGTTGACTTAAAACGTATAGATTTCTCAGATGCTGTGCAGAAAATTCTTGTAAATTAAAAAAAAAAAAAATACCCGATTATATTTCTTGAAAACTTTTCTTCCGCCACTTACTTGGAACTTCGAATTATTTTTACTAATACACGTACATATATTTCTAATCGCCCAATTGCTGGCGTCAAGATCTCTAAGATTACGAGGGTAAACTCCACAACAACAAC
The DNA here is from genome assembly GCA_951828415.1 of Anomoia purmunda. Classification (NCBI taxonomy): domain Eukaryota; kingdom Metazoa; phylum Arthropoda; class Insecta; order Diptera; family Tephritidae; genus Anomoia; species Anomoia purmunda. The sequence goes on from OX639997.1 coordinate 116,374,863, forward strand.
TTGCCGGAATCACTTGTAAGTTTTCGCATTGAAATTCAATTTACTTGAATAAATTTTAAGCCTATAATACAATAAAAATGGCGTATTTGCCGAATCTACTTGGCTTACACGCGTTAATAATAAAACAAGAACCAACAGTGATTTGGGAGTAAAGGGTATGAAATGAAGTGAGATAGCAAAATATGTAGTACTCAGAATGAGAGACCACAATTGTCAAAGTGGCGCCTTCGTCAAAATGAAAAGTAGAAAAGAATAATATTGAAGTGGGCTTAATAAAGGATAAAAAGAAATGAGCAAAAAAAAAAAAAACGAAGATAAAGTAGACAGTAACGCAGACAAGAGCTGAGTGAGCTATTTTACAGAAACGCTAATAATGTAAAGCAATATTTAACATAATATGTATGTACATATGTATGTATGTTGGAAAATATTATAATTTAAAATTTGTCATGATTGTGCCACATGATAGCACATCACAAATACGCTGACTCAAATAACTGATCACAATGTTTTTTTTTTTACAATATTTTTAACGCTAAGTCGTTGTTGTTAATTTTTTTTTATAAAGCTTTAGTTCGTTCTATAAGAAATATCATACAAATTAAAGCTTCAAACATTGTACAAGATTTCAAAAAAATCGGAAAATTTTAAAACTTTAATCTGAATTTTGGAGTTTTGTGTCCTATTCCGAAAAGGTTAAATTAAATTCTGATTGATTTTTTATATTTTTTTTTTCGTAATTTTGGTTTTGAAAACTTTTTTTAAATTTAACGCATCTTGATTATATGTCAGAAAATATACAAGACTGCCAGTGTAATATAACAAAACACAATTAAAGGAATTTATATAAAATCCATTCTTTATTGACCAAAATGTTCGTAAGACCAAAAGTTAAAAAAAAAAATGCCAAAAATCAAAAATAATTTCCACCCACTTCAGAGTTGCACCTTATTATGCTGTAATTAAATGGACTTCAAAACTGCATACCCAAAAGTTTTCTAAAAGCTCGAAATAAAAATTTTGAAATTTTTTGGAATTTTTTTAATATTAATTTATATGCGTTTTGTATAAAATTCCAAGAAAACGTTGAAAATTTGATGAATTTTTTTCAAAAATTTGCTGCAAAGTTTGAAATTTCAATGCACATATATACTTTCTGTTATAAAATTCTACATAATTATTGTAAAATTAGAATTTTTTTTGAATTTCTGTAGACTGTGTACAAAGTTTGAAATTTTAATTCATAAAAACACTGTAAATAATGTAAAAACAAAAATCGCCATATGATCATTTGTTTGAGTCACCGTTTGTAAGTAAGACAGCTGCTTGTGAGTTATGTACTTTTTCGAGAGGGTTGAAGGTCGCGTAGATCTTTTTGAATCGATAAATAAAATAAAGAAATTATTCAATATCCAAACATAAAAACGTTGCGGGTGTTTAGCTTAGCTGTGAACTTTTTTCAATATTGATTTTTTGTTTCTTTGGTTTTTTCTTTTCATTCTCTTAGATTGTCTCTGTAAATAATCTGCTGTAATTTGTCGTTGTCTCATCCGCTTTAAAATGAATAATAGATTAGCATACAACTAAACTTTGTCATGACAATTTGTCCATGTCGCTTACATGGTAAATAAACGCTTAGCCGTTTCCGACTCACTTACATATAGTATATACATATATATTTTTTCATACATAGCTTGACGTGTGTTAGAAAAGCAAACTTGCCTACTCAACTACACGCCACAATGGCTGTGATTTTTTAACGACATACCAAAAAGAAAAAACAAAAGTAATTTCACTAGAATTTGGCAAAAATTACTTAAAAACAAAGTTCAACATTCGTTGAAGAGAATGTGCTCTTTGGCCTAAAGTTTTCTTAGTAGCTGAACTGATACAAATACCTTCAAACATGTGGAATATAATTACGTTTGTGTGTGTATGTTAAAGTACAATAACTTTGCACGATTATTTGAAATAATAACTGAAATATTAAGACACAATTGGTTAAATTATTATCACATTTTAATAGTAAACCAGCGCTAGTTTGTGAAAATTATAATGAGTTTAAATGCCAGTTGAACGCCCTCTCTCTATCTACATAAATAGAGACTTGGCTAATTCGAGTTTAAAATTAATGGGTGAGATCCTTTGCGCGTAAAGTTCAGTGTAAAGGTGAAAACAATTTAACACCCAGTGGACTTTAAAAACATGTGCATCCGCTTTGTGGTAGTCGAAATTTCTTCGTATCATTTTACTTATAATTCCTGTCAGAATCATCACTTTGATGATACAATAGAAAACGATATTTTCGAATATCGACCCTCCCATTTGTGTACTATAGCAACCCTCAAGGTTCATTTCTGTCATTAAAAATATTTAAATTAGATTAGGAAAATTTTCTAGCTACACACGTTGATGGCGTTAAAAAAGTAAAATTTTATTCAAAAGAAAATTATTCTTTTTTATTTTTTCCTCCTGTAATATTTTGATAAAATATATCCTTTGTTATGCCCGATGTTATTGTCTGGTCAACAGTTAAAGCTCCTTGAAAAACCATTCAGTACTTTTGACGATTAGCAGGTGCAAAGAGGCCAACCGAAAAAAAAACTTAAAAAAATTATCCAAATATAATTTTTTTTATTCCTCACATTACATTCGTTCATTTTTTTTTTAAAGAAATTTTCAATTTACATACACGACTTTTCTACAATTTGGTTATAATATAGATTCTACCACAAACCCGATTTTTTTTTGCAATTTTAAATTTTGAATTCTAAGCAAAATTTCCGGTATGCCGTCTTTCAATTTCAGTAGATTTAACAATGTCTGAAGGTGAATGTAAATTTTCACGTTCATGTCTGAAATTTTTTAAATCAAAAATCAACCTGAGTTTGGAGCGCCTTCAAATTTTTACATTAGTGTGTGTACTAAAATTTACATAATAGCATGCATTTTTTATTAATTTTTATAAAAAAAATTCTGGTTTTTTTAAATTGTACAATGTTTGAAAGGGAATTTATATTACTTTTAGAAAAATTGCTAAAATTGCATTTTTAGTTATGTGGCAAAAAATAAAAGAAAGAACAGTTATTTCTCCACATAAACGAACATTGCAAAAGTGCAAGCATCAAAAATTTCATATTTCACACAAAAAACGTTTTTAACATCACGTGATAAAAAAATTGTTAAAAATACTCCGATGTCTAGGGAAAAGCTTTACTAAATTCGCATTCCTGGATTTTGTTAGCTAATACTAGAGGAATACAAGTATCTTACAGAGAATGATTTTTAATTACATTTGCATGAAGCTGGAGTTTCGGACCCAGTCAATTAGTTTACCCAGCCTAGCTCTAATTTGGCCCCAATTTTCATCAGCGTATCTTAAATTTAATGCAAGGAGCTCAGTCAGCCAGTTTTGGCATTACCCACTAAGTTCGGTCAAAGTAAAATAGCCGATTGTTTTTCGTCACATCAAAAAATTTAACCTTCAACTAAGCGAAAGGAAATGAAATAAACGAATACTTACATTCAAAATGCAACGAGAAAATATTTGCTATCGCAGCGTAGCCTAGAAAGCAAGCAATAACAAAGAATCATTTCATTTACTGTTGCTTATCACAAACTTCACTAAAAGCGAAAGGAAAAATAAATAAATAAGGAAACTGCTATAAGTAAAAGAAGAAGAACAAAAAAAAAAAACAAACAAAATCGTGCAGCTTATCAGCAACTGCAACAAAAGCAAACAGCTACGCGTGATATACGAGTGCCATATTAATTTCATTTGTTTGAATTAGTGTTGAAAAACGTACCAAAATTGTTCGCAGCGCACTTCGCTTTCTTTCGGACAATGACGTGCGTTGTGCGCTTATCGGAACCGAAAAAAAAAGAAAAAGAAAAAGTGGCTCTAGCGATAACCGGCTGACATAGAAAAATCAATTGTGTTATTGAGGTTATTGCAATTCACTTTCGCCACTATGCGAGATAGAATCACAGTCGCAACTTTAGTGGCAGCACAACGTCGACTGCGCTGCTTTTGTGATTATCGCACTATCGCACTCGTTACCCATTGACACCGTACCCTATTTACACATATGTAGTATTCCTATAATTTTTCGGCAAAGCAAATAAAATACGACAATTAGAAATGCAAAAATAGATTATTGTCCGGTATAATTCCACCATGAAGAGCAAAACTGCAGTTGGTGATAAGATAAAGTGTTGACGAACTCAAGTGAAGGTGAAAGTGTTTGTTGAAAATATGTATATACATTATAGCTACGTTCATTGCTACTCTGGGGTTTTTTTTGTGCATCATTCTAATAAAGAATTGCGTACTTTGTGTCACATTAGCTTTTAGAAAATAATGGGTTTTTTATAAATTTGCACTCAGCTCTTCCAGTCAAGAAGGATAAGTTATTGTTTTATGTTTGGGAAAGATTAAGTGGAGAATGATTGCTGTGAATGATCAACTGCAAACTGGAATAAACCAGCGCACTGTGAAAAATTTTTGACATATGTATGTTGTTCAAAAATACTGAAGAAGTAAACTTTTGAACAATATATATTTTTTCATTATCTAGAACAGATTTTAGAATAGATTGTCTAAGCCAGAATATGAAAAATATTTTTTTTTACATATCAGATATATCGAATGCTAACCGCGAAGAAAATGTAAGCGACATTTGTTTCTAAATTTCTTTAGGTGCTCTAGGAGTCGGAAAGTGGAAAAAATATGGCAAACTATAAATCACATTTTTATTGGTGCCAAATATCGATTTTCAGCTTCGTGAAACCGACTCTAATGATAGAATTGTGAAATTCAATCATGACCTTAAAAATCTCCTCACAACACATTGACAAAAATATATAAGTGCATATAAGATAGGAGTTTTGGTTAGCTACCACCATATTGGATCCGCCATTTTGTATTTCACAACTCAATTATCAGTATCATATTCACTGAACTCAAAAACGGTTTACCCATCTTTTATGCCTTAAAATTAGGTTCAATAAAATTATTACTTATACTTGCTGAGGTAACACAAATTGCTTTTTATATTTTTTTTAATTAATAAGTTTTTTTTTGTTTGTTTAAATATTTTTTTCTCAGTATATAAACATAAACATTAAATTCGATAAAAAAATTGGTTCTTCAATACATTTTGAAATAAAATTAGTACAGCGGTAGGGCGTCACCTAACAAGGTTGCTGTTGTAGAGAGAACTTTATTAAAAAAAGAAATTAGTAAAACTAAATAAAGAAAATTAAGCAGTCAAACTTGTGGCGTAAGAATTATGAAATGGGCTATATAACTAACCAAATCATATTATAGTTCTGCTCATAAGAATTTACAAAAATAACAAACCAAAGCTCCTCTTTACATCTAACAACAAAAACTCCTCTAAAGCGCTTTAGTTTGCCTAATTTGCCTTTAATATTCATAAAATCGCACGAAATGAAAGCCAAAGTCGACGAAACCTTGAACTTGACTTCCAGTTTGTTGCTAAAACAAAACTTTCAACTGATAAAGAGAGAGAGAGAGAAAAAAAAATAACAAACGAACTAAATACTAACTAACGAAAAGCTTTGTCGGCGGCATATCCCGCCAAGCAACTGACCTGAGATTTGCAAAGTATGCCAATTGTTTAAAATTTTGTTGCTTCTTCATTGTAGCCAAATTTTGCATAAAACAACTCGCAAAAATTACGTATACTACATACAAACACACACACACACACATATGTACATACATGTGCTTGTACTAAAAAATTTACGAGCGAAAAACTAACAAAAGTAAAACAAAAGTGTTAATTTATACATACTAAGTTTGTGCATTAAAAAAAACTAAACTATGCAAATTTAAATGCTTTTTTTTTGTTTTTCCTTTGCTCAACTTAAAAATAATACAAAAAAAAAAACAAGAGTTCATGAACTCTTGAAATGGCGGAAGAGCGAGAAGGTTAAGCTAATTATGATATTTGATAAACATAATTAAATATTCAGTTAGTAAAATATTTAAAATGTGTTGAAAAATAGTTCCGAACTAAGATCTCTTCTTCTTCTAGTTATACTTTGTGTGTATAATTTGAGAAACCCCGCTGTCTTTTTTTTCATGAATCAATAATAATCGATAATTGGCACAATGAAAATTGAAATAAAAAAAAAAACAAAAAATTGTATGCATAATTATAAAATCAGGAAACGATTTTAATATACTAGCTTGATTAACTTTTTTTTAATTGATGGTATTAAATCATCGCGGATTACGAAAAATCAAAAAAAAAATAGTTTTTTTGTCTTACTCTATCGAGAAATTTTCAAGGAACACAGTATTTAAAAAATTTATTTTTCAAATAAAGTGGATGATGGACAGTGACTTAAATAACTGCCCGCATCGCTATTTTTTTATACTACATATTGAAAATTTTTTTCATAATAATTTTTCCCTTCATTTTTTGTAAAAATATAGTTCGTTTTATAATTCTCGACATGCTACATGCTATGAAAATTCCAAAAATTTTATGTCGTTATATAACAAAAATAATATACATAAATCCAAAATTTATACTTGTACAATACTTAAAAAAATGAAATTTTTTTCTTATAAAAATATAGTTCATTATATTAAAAAATCATAGCAATAAAAAACTCTTACTTTGTATAAAGTTTTTATAAACGAATTTTCATAAAAATATGCAGTTTTGTTAGGCTTTCAACTTCTTTTTTAAGTCCAAAAATCCCAAAGACCAAAATTTAAAAAAAATTTTCAACAATCTCAGAATGCTTGTAGAAATACAAATTATTTAAAAAAAAAATCGAACAAAAAAAATATCATGACAAAAGTTTGAAATTTTGATGGAAATTTGTCGAACTTTTATATATTTTGTACAAAGCTCGAAATTCAGATTTAAGTGATTTTAGTTACGTAACAAACTATATTTAAAAAAAAATTATCATGAAAAATATGGCGGCCATTATGAAAAAAAAATCACCACGTGTTCAATTGTTTGAGTCACTGTACATTATGTGCTGCTGCACAGAAATAAAGATTTAAGCTATGGCCGATATCAGATGCTTTTCAAAGTTTTTTTGCCAATAAACGTAGAGCCCTCTCAAAAATATTATAATTTTTCTTATTTTTTAAGATTCTCAAGATAACTGAAAAAAATATGTATGTGTGTGTTTATATTTTTTTGCGAATAGCAAAACGCACAATCGTTTTTAGTTAGTGGCGCGTTGTTCCCACGCATATTATTTACTTTAGCTTAACCGAAATTTATAAACTGCGCGTGTTTTTTTTTATTATTCTATTTGCACAAGTTTGGATAATTGCCATATTTGCTTACACTCTTTCCCTTACTATTGTAGTTTTTTGAAAATATATTTATTTACTGTGCTGATGTTTTTGCAAGTACATATTTGCAAAAGCCATGACACAATTACCTTGTGCCACTTATTTTCGGTACAAATATGCAATCAACCCGCAAAAGCTGCAAACACAAAAAAAAAGAAGAAATTAAAAAAAAAAAAATTGAACAAATAGACAATTAAAAGGCATACAATTTAACGAAAATGTTGGTAGACAATTAAAATAATATGAATATTGCTTGCAGTTTAAGCGCAAATAATATTTTGCAGTTTTAATTGTTTAGAAAAATTTTGCAAAAAAGCTAAAACGAAAGCGAAAACCTTCACAGCACCGCGCCTAAATAAACTTGAGAGATTAATGTGACAGGAGCTACATGAAGTTGTGAAGTAATACAATAATGCGTGAACACCCAAAAAATTACAGCATCAATCAGATATGGTATACAAAATAAAGCCAAAAACCTTCATTGAAAAAAAAAAAAAAAAAATACTTTGTATTGAAAAAGTTTACTCTTTACTTACCTTTCTTGAAGGGGCTCAATAATATTAAAAAAAAAAAAAGAGCAATGGCGCGAATAAGGTTAATCTGCCGGTTTGAGTAATCAAATTACATTTGGATACTTTGTTTACGCAACAATCAGCATAATTTACTTTACTATGACGACTATAAGCGATAATCATAAAATGGGAAAAAGTTTTTTGCAGTGATTTTTATTTATCTTTTATGTCGGCACGCGAAAGTTAAATAAATAAATTTTAAGCCGGCTCAACAACAGCACTGCACAATAAGCGATTGTAAATAAATTGCAATGAAATTGCAAAAAAAAAAAACTTAAAATAAAAATAATGATTACTTTAAAAAAACCGCTGCTGTTAACCTTGATGCAATTAAAAACGTACTGTGCAAAGCGCTGAAGTGAACGAAGCTTGCGCTTGTAACCCAATTTGTATGGCGATCAGACAAAATAAAACTAAATAAAAATTATGCTTGCGTAGAGTAAAGTGTATGAGTGGGCTTGGAGAAAATATTTGGTAATAAGGTGTTTCTTCTTTTATTTTGAGTTTAAGCAACCCTACCAATTTTCATGTCAAAACTGTCAACTGATAATTAAAATTTAAAAATTTGTCAAACGTATTTTTCGGTTAACATCGGGCAGTGTTTACAAGTGTTCTGCAATAATTTAAAAAAATTTTCATATAAAACCAGAAAAAAACAATTCAAAATTTGTGAGTATGAAGTTTTGTAACCCACTAAATTGTTTAAAATTTTAAACAATTCAATAGAATGCCATCAAAATTTCAAATTAAAAAAAAAAAATTGTTACTTATTTAAAATAATTTAACAAATTTTCATAAAAATTTCAAACCGAAAACAAAAAAATTCTAAAGTTTTGAGTATGCAGTGGCCATTAAATTTCAGCATAACAAAGTGCAAGTCTTCCCAAGTTTCAAACTTCGTTTAAAACTACAAAAAAAAAGGGCAAATACATTTCATTCTCTAACAAAAGCCGCATGATCCCAAGTTTAAAATTTTGTGTAAAGCTAAAAAAATCAATAAAATTTTATCAAAATTTTAAACTTAAAACAACTATTATTTATATAGAATTAATAGTAATTTAAAAAAATTTCATCCAGTCAATTAAAATTTTAAATCTAACAAAACACTTTTTTAAAGTTTTGAGTACGTAATTTGTATAGTACATTTCAGTATGAGAAAGTGCAAGTTTAAAGTAGCTAGGAATTGCCGTTGGGTTTTTGTGAATCTTTATTGCCGAAGTTGTTTGCAAGTTTTTCCTATATACTCGTAGAAATAATTTTTATTTATTCACTTCGAAGTTCAACTTTATTCTACCAAAATTTAATACGCTGCCAAACCGCATACTCGATAATTTAATAAAACAGCGTTTAACTATAAAATTTTGATGAGAATAATTGTAAATTATTGTAAATTGTGTTTATGGTTTGAAACTTGGAAAGAAGGAACAGTAGTTTAAATTAAAAGTAACGGAAATTAAGTAAAATATATTGTATTTAAAATTACAGCAAATAATTAGCCAATACTAAGCATATTTACAAAATTTTCCGATAATCAAAATTAATTGCTGGCTTAATTTACAATAAAACCGCAAAAAGTGAAAGACGCCATAAAAACAAATACTAAACAAAAGAAAAAATACAATTTTAAATTCGCTTTGAGTACAAGCAAAATCAAGGCCAACACTACGACGGCCACAATGACAATGTACTTATAGATAAATAGTATGTAATGTTTGTATGGCATATAAATAACAGTTAATTTAACTCATTGTCATTTTAAAAAATGTATTTTTATTATCATCAAATTATTGTTGGCTGTGTAATGAATCGCGTTTAATGATAATTACAAAAAAAAAAAAAAAAAAAAAAAAAAAAAAACAAGTAAATTACAAAATAAAAAAAACTTGCATTAATTTTGCATAAGCGACAGCAACACTTACGACACATAAATGATCGATTATAGTGTGGCACAAAACATTTATGTAGGCCTATTTACTTCGATTTGCGCTTTCTTTTTACAGCATTTTTATTTTGCTGATGTCTTTGCAAATTAAAAAAAAAAACACAAATGTAGACTTTAATTGCACGTGAAATGCAAAAAAAAAAGTGGCGGCACGCAATAATGTCAAGTATTGCTGGCGGTGGTGAGTGCTCTTAACTGTTGACTCGCTGTTGAAAATTTGGCCAACGGCAGACACCTTTCCACTTCACCACTACGCGGCTATAATTTCCTAAATACGCATTCATTGCGGTGCGGCTGCCGATTTGCCAATCAGCTCAATGAATTTGGCATAAAATCGGCTGCGTTTGCAATTCTACGCTGCGCTTGGCGAAATATCTTTGTCGTTGTCGCGCCCACACTTGATTTCTGTGTCACTTCAGCAACTTGCTGGCTTGGCTGGCTGGCTGGCTCGCGGTCAGCTGCTACCGTTTTTGGCGAACATTCCACATATAGTACTTCACAAGTACTCCTTTCTTTCGCACACAATTTATGCTGCTTTCGTTTATTTTGACTTCACCAATCACATCTCAATTGCTCCACTCCAGACGTCGATTTGTGCCAATTTTTTTTTCAGTTATTGTCTTTATTTCTTTTTGCTCGCGAATAATTCCATTGTCAGTGCACCTTCACATTTCGCTACGCTTCACTTTACAAGCCGATATTTTCTTGTTATGCTACCATACTTTCGCTGGCGTGCTTGGTCAAAATGTGGCTGTATTTTTTGTTGGTGGTGTTCGGGCGAAAAATTTGCAATGTAATAGTGACGCGCGTGGACTTGAAAATAAGAAGTGGGTTGCAAGTACTTTGGAGTTTGCTGTCACTTTTTGTTTTTGTGGCCCAACTGCTGTTTATTTTATGACTTTCGGTAATTGCTAGCGATTGCAAAATTGATTTGCTTTCGGTGCCGTGACCAAATCCACTTACTTCAGATGTGCTCTAACGGTAGTAAAGTGAGCGTGCTTTGAAGAATTTCTGTAGCACATTATTCCAAAAGCCCAAATTTTGGGCAATTCATATTTTTAGTAAATCAGCTAGTACCGGTTTCCACTGAATATTTTTTGACAGTTGAGAATTTTTCGAAAACTTATACCTGCCCTGCGTGCACAAAATTGAGACTTCTAAATTCTGACATTTGCACAATGTCTAAACACTTTGTGACATGTTTGAGTCACAGCTGTACACATGTAGTAGTAAATTATCAAATTCACGCTCTAACAGCTCATAAATATTTAATTTGGTTTTTGTTTGTTTTTTTTTTTTTGGATGAATTTAGTGCGCACGTTTTTCGCTTGCAATTTCGAATGTTTCTTCAATGCTATCAGAATACAATGCCGACAATTTTCGGCGATTACTAGGTTTTGCAATTGAAATCTACTTGCAAAAAAAAAAAAAAAATAGAGCACATTGAAACTGAAAACGTCTAATGTGTTCCCTTATAATTTCTAGCCATTCGTTACATGCCGATCGCCCGAGCGCTCATTCGCGTGTGACATGACTACCAATCTGCACTGTGGGTAGTGTTCATCATTTTTTTTTTATTTATTTTTTTTTTTTTTTTATCAGCGCGTGTAAGTGCGCGCGCGTGATGAGTGTAGAATGTCAAATCATTTGCAAAAAAACAAAATCCAAATACAATAAATATCAATAATAATTTATGCGAAACCACTGCGCGAAAACATATGGCTACTTGAAAAAGAATTCATTCAAATAAATTATAACAAAAGGATAAAGAAAAAAAAAAACAAAAAAACACACCGACTGCCATGAATACCTACAGCGCCATTATTTTCTTGAAAGTGCCGTGGATACGTGGTAAACATTCCAATTTTGTTGCTGCTTATTTTGTTTTGAAGGTTTTTTTTTTTTTTGAAACGCCCTTCAAGTACTTCACTTTTATATCTGGGTTTCATCAACAACAGCTAGATCACAGAATAATAATAATTTGATGGTTGAGTTACAAAAATGGCATCCAGATTTTCGTAAGAATTCCAAGTCTTAATAATTATTACACAAATTTGTAAAGTCATTGAAAATTATTATTTTTGAGGCTAAAAAATAAAAGTATTTTGATAATAGTTATGAGGGTTGAGCAATCTTTAAGTGCTTTGATAACTATGAGTGCAACACATTTTTTAAGTCTTCAAAATAATATTCCCAAAATGAGCTGGTACATTTTTTACGGAAGTCCCGATATTGTGCCGAAATATTTTCAAACTAGGCTTTAAATGTTCCCGAAAAATTGCGGTGTTTAAAGACTAAAAAAAAAACACTTTCTAATTCATAATTATTATGGAAAGACTTTTATAATATGTACATATAAACCTCAAGATAAAAGTCTTATACAACGTTTAATTCTCGAAATAATAGTTATCGATGGCTTAAAAAATTATTTCTCACTGATAATTATTATGGAAAGGACATATGTAAGACTCAAGATAAAAGTTTTGTAAAGACTTAAAAAATGTGTCTTACTCATAACTATTTTTATAATATAAGTCTCAAAATAATAGTTACCGATGACTTAAAAAATAATTTCTCACTCATAACTATTATGTGAAGACCTTTATAATATAAGTCTCAAAATCATAGTTACCTACGACTTAAAGAATTTTTCTCACTCATAATGATTATCAAAAGACTTTTATAATTTCAGTCTCGAAATGATAATTATCGAAGACTGAAAAAAATGCATCAATCCATAAGAATTATTGATTTACTTTTATTGTGTTCTCATTTGGAAAAATATCATAAAAAAAAATTATCAAAAATCAACGGGATATTTGTTATACTAAAATTGAGTGTATTACAAAACTGCACACTCAAAAATTTGTATTAAAAATTTCAAAATTTTGGTTAACACTTTTAACTTTTTCTAAATCTTGAACAATTTATATAATTATTTATATAAACAAAATAATATGCGGAAACTCGTGAAATAAACGTGGGGCTTTTACTTAGTCGGTCCGTGTATGTTTACAGCTTTCAGTTTGTAATTGAGTCTTTCGTATAAGCTAAGCATTCTGAAGTAACTAGATTGTAAGAGCTAACTCTACTACTAACTCCTTAATTTAAAAAAAAAAAGGTTTGCTTAAATTCTGTGTTTCTCATTCGAAAGTAATCATATACATTGTATGTACCTGCTGTTATCCAACTTCTCTAACATCTCTGCGGCAATTTATTTTTTTGCAACATCACTTCGCTCGCTACTCGTACGAGTAGTACACATCCTACTTCTTTGCAAAACAATAATACCTAATTTTAATTTCACTTACACCCCCCACCCTACTCCAAAGCCAGAAAGCTTTAACCGAGTATTTATAAATTTTTTTTTATAAAAACAATAATTTTCATAATAGGAATTTATTTTCGTTAATTTTTTTTTTGTAGCTACCTTCATTATTATTATTATTACTACTTTTGTTTTGTTGTTGGTTGATTTAAGTCTTTTTTATTTTGTGTTGGCCATTTAATTTATGCCAGCAACTACTATATTTTTGCTGGCACTCGGCGCTCAGCCATATTAGATTTTTTTTTTTTTGCATAAATTTCCTTTTACGCTTTTGCCTACAATTCTCGCTGCCGTTCCTGCCCGCCACCATTTCTAAATTACTATTTCTTGTTATGCTTTTGGTGTTTTCTGCTGGTTGGTTGCTTGGTTGGTTGGTTGGTTGCTTTGGCGTCCGTAGCCCGCAGATCGCTTGGCTGCTAGTTTGTATTACTATTATTTTGACCAAAACGTTCATTGCTCCCAAAAAAGTATGTTCAACAAAAATTCAAGGTTAAAATTTGATGCGTAATAATCGAGCGGTTAAGCGCTGAATCCGCAGAGTGGCGATATGTAATGCTGCGTTTATAGTTTCAATGGTGAGTCGTGACAAAGTTGTAAGACAGTGTAGAATGCGTGGCATTTTTTTTTTTTAATTTTGTTCAAATTTTATTTAAAATGGGAATCGAATATTTAGTTTTGTTAATCGCGGTAGTTTTTTTTATAGTTATTGGTTATTTGGTTCGAGCTCCAACGGAATTTGTAATACACACATCTCAAGCGCATGCATCCCATTTTCGAAGTTGTGAAACTTTCCTGCGCCTGAGTTCAAGCTACATATTTCCTTTGTAATGCTTGGTTTTCATTACGTCAAAATAGATGACAAATATTGTCAATTAAATGACAGCAGGCAGAATTTTGGCATGCTTTTATTTGATGTCAATGCAAAATTATAAAATGTCAATATGTTGGTATTTCGTAGCACATTTTGTCGTCAAAAATTTGACCCAATGAAAACCAAGGGTTAGTTAAATATATTTCCTTTGTAATGCTTGGTTTTCATTAGGTAAAATGTTTTCAGTTACTAAATGACAGCAGTCAAAATTTTGACCAAAAATGCGGTCATCAAAAATTTGACGACACATTATTATTTTAATATTTAATTTTTTGATTTTTGTTTAAGAAAGGATACACATAGAACTTCAATTTTTCTTTCACATAACCAAACTGTACACAAAATAAAACGAAAGTTGTTTTTAAGTCATCCAGCATTTCACATTTCCTACTACATACATATGTCCTGGCCAATATTTCGTCAAATCACTGTCGCCCGCCTGATTGTTGATTTCCTGCGTGTGATGTCAACACGTGCCCACTTTCTTATAATGCTTTTTGCTTTGGTGCACTTATTGCCTTGTGTTTGTTGTTGTTGTTCATTTTATTTTAGCTTGTTTATTCTCCTCTATGTATTTCGTTCTTTGTGATGCCCACTTTGTCGTTGCTAAACAATTGTGGAACTCACGTCAGATATTTTATTCGGTAATCAATAGCAGTGTTGTGATGAAGTTGTTGTAGAGGTTACCGAAACGACAACAAGAGTTTTTTTGTTGTGCAGAAAGAGGGGTAAGAGTTGCAAGCCTTGTATTAAATGATGAAGTTATTTTGTCCCTTTGTATTTGTGGATTTGTAGAAATTTGGTCAATCAAATACATCAAGTTTTCTACAAATTGAGGCTCTGTCTTAGCAACTTAAGTTTTAAAGAAAGTCTGGTTGATTTACAAACAGGGAGCAAGTTTCAATTCCGAGCTCATCAAAAAGTACTTTTTTTCTAAAATTATTTCAGTTGACTTGCTTGAGTCGTATTTAGTACTCTGCCCATGCGGCTGAATCGGAAAGACTTTATCTAGGAGAACTTATTTCACAAGTAAGTGTACACTCAAAAAAAATTACAAATCTGGGTTGAAGAAAAATTGGAATGCAATATTTACTACTTTTATGTAGATTTTTATTCATCTCGAAGAAACCTTTACTCAATCGGGCGGAAATATCGCCATTTGAAAAAAAAAAAAAAATTACAATAAAAATGTGGAACATTTTTCTTAGGGTCTTTTGGTTTTTTCAGCGTAGTTACGGAAAGTTACGCACTTATTATTACGATATTCGTTATGCCTCTCGAATTTCTGAAAAAAAAAAAAAAAACAAAAAAAAAAAAAAAAAAAATTGTATTTTCTTTCCAATTTCAATACCACGCTACTTTACAATGACTTGATAGTTTTGTGCCATATTGTGCTATATTTTGTTATTCTAATTTATTTTTGCCCCTATTTTACTATCGCCATTCTAAAGTCATTATATCTACGCTTGATTTTTGTGTACAATTTAATGTACTACATTCATACGCACATTGTCATAGATTGTTTGTTTTTTTTTTGGATTTCGTGGTTCTCGGCCTTTTGGCCGTGAACGTAATTTTTGCTTCGGTGCCACTTATTTTCTACTTCCTTAATTCCCTTTACTCCACGCAGTCGCGCTCACGCATTCAGCAAAGGTGTAACCACAAAGCCAAGAGTTCTAAAAACAACTCATAAAAATATTTACATGCATACTTCTACAACATATACGGACGACTGTTAACTTGGCCTAGGGAGTGATGTTTTACGCTTCTCCTCCTGCTTCTTCGTAAGTTTTGCCTTTTGATGCTTGCCGGTTGCCGATGGTTGGCGACTTGCTGTTCAGTTTCTGCTTTGCCTTGTTGCTTGTTTTATTTTTTTTTTTTTGTTGCTAGTTTTATGTTTGTATAACTACTGTAATTAGAGGGGTAGCCGCACTACATTTACACATACCGAAAAGAGTATAACAATTTATCTTCTTGTGATTTGTTGCGGGCTTGTTTTTTTTTTTTTTTGTCTTTTTTAACAGTCGGCTGGTTTTGTCGACTAAATTTCTATTATGTAGGCAATTTTTGGTGTCTCTACTTGGTCACGCAAAATACAGTCGGTCGAAATAGTCAGTGGCACGTACTTCGAATGGAAGAAATTGATGAGTGCATGAGAATTAATTTTTCCTTTATATAAAAATATTTTAGCTATGTTGTTTAAAGTGAAAATTTTAAATGGCTAAAAATTTTCGTTAGCTTTTGACGATCCAATTTGCCACTCTACTCGCTTTTAACCAAAAAAAAAAAAAAAAAGAAGAAGATAGTTTAAATCTTTTGCAAAGTTTTGTAGATGTTGTGTTTTCCTACGTACATTTACAAGCATCCTTTTTTTCAAATTTCAAGTGCTTACTTTTTTCTAAAAGTATAGAAGCTGCGGTCATTTGCCAATCACTTATTACTATCGCTTTCTTAAATTTAACTCCTTCAACAAATGAATTCTTGCCAAGTCCAACTTTCGTTTTGGCGACAAAATTTTCGTATGTCACACCACACTTTGAATTTTCTTCACATTCATTGAGTCACAAACAGTGCCTATTGTTCGTTTTTTTTTGTTGTTTTTTTTCGATTTTCTATGCGTTATTGTTTTCTTTTTACCTTGTATGAAGCGTATTCCTTTACTTCGTCTAAGCATACTCGCATTGTAATTCAATTTTTTTTGTTTTAGACCTCAACTTTTGTTTCCATTAGTTGCCTTCATTTTGTATGCAAAGCACACGTTTCGAAAATGTGCGGCAGGAATAAAAAAATAAATATATGTATATGTATCTATTTTTTCGTATTGGTATGCCAACTGTCAAATTTATTGAAAAGTGTGGCGTACTAATTACATATAGGCCTAGACCGGAAATCGTCTACTGAAAAGTCAGGCACGTGAAAAAAAAATCTTTTGAAAATACATATCAATATGAGTACCAAAATAATTTAATATGGTTTATACTTAAAACTTTGGTTTATATTAAAAGAACATGTAGTTTCGAAAAGAGCACTTGACTGAATATTTCACCTTAAGCAATGGATTCGAAACGTCACATCGCTTAGAGTTGTTCTCTTTATCGAAATTATTTCTGTACAGTAGGGTAAAACAAGAGACGCTAATAGATACAGGGATGCATTTCGTTAAAACCAGGGATACAAAAATAATCGATAAAAAATCATTGCAGAGAATTCATTCAAAACAAAATTCGAATATATCGATCTAGTCCTTATGCTATGCAAACCTAAACTTAAATAGTTTTATTTAGAAAGTGTTTTGTTTTAAATTATTGCATAATCGTTATTTGGTGATTTTTATTTTTTCGATTACAGTTGATTTTTATTTTTTTCAATCGAATTCGATTCATATTTTCCATTAAAGATAATCGATTATATTTCATCGATATTTTGCGATTTTAGTTTTTTCGTGTTGTTGCTACGAATGTCATCGCGGACAGAATTGTTTGCCTGCATTATGATCGCCAAGTTTTTAATTTAAGAATAACGTTAATTTTTGAACGAAAAAAATTCTCAAAATCGATAAAATAAGTATGATCGGAAATTTATCGAAAAATTTAAATTATAAAATATGCAATAAATTTGATAAAAACAGAAAAATGTAAAAATAAATTTCAATTTGATGGTAAAATAAAAATCAGAAAATATCGATTCAATTTTATCGAAGAAATTGTAATCCAATTACAATATAAAATCAAATTTTTTTTTTAAATTACAACCGTTACGGTTCCTGTTTAGAACACATTGATATGCATTTTCGAAATTGCGTACTCAAGCATTCTAACAAAATTTTCTGAAAAAAAAAATTATTGGACACATCAAAGAAAATGCGTCCCACACATAGGCGTTACAAATAAATTGATTACCCATTTGGGGAATTACTTGAGAAATTTAGTTTATCTTCGTTTCGAAAGCCACATTAAAACTTTTAGTACTTTATACAAAGTAAACACTTTTTATATACCCATGGCAACTATACTGCTTGTTACCTGCATTCTCATACCGAAATTCTCCGTTTGCTTAAATAAACCCGTTATATTTATAGAAATTATGGTAGATAATTAAATGCGAAGCTTATAAACTTCATGCATTTTCAAATTTTCAAATTCAGAACTATGTAAATTAAAATAAGATACGTGCGCACGCAAGCCAGCGGGCGGCACCATGGGCTTTGCTTCGTTGAATCCCCACTTGGCTATGCCTGAGTGCGTGCACGCATGCGCAGTGGATTCACACCCCACCCCACGCACACATCCCCAGCGGGTAGCATAACTAAAAAAGTTTTGTTTTCAAGATAAACACGTAAATGCTTAGATAAGCTTGAGCGATTTGGGTATTGTACAGAGGGTGGAGATGGTAGGTAGGTAGAACTTGGTAGTTTTGTATACATAAAGTAATTTTAGTGGTCCAATAAGAAAAGTTTGTATATAAATAGTAAGTGTGTAAATTCTATCAAGTGGCAAGTGTCGCAAGCGACAGATTGTTTGATGGTGTTACAAAAGCAATTTAGTATTTTTAATACCTTCGTGCTGCCACTGACTCATTTCGTATGATGCATTATTATATTATTTGAGTGGCAGGGAAAATGTAGAGGAAAATGTTTCTAATTTAAAATTAATTAATTAGCTGAGCTGCTTCTATTTGGTTTGAGAATTAACTACATTAAGTGACAGACGGAAATTTGCTGCAGAAAGAATTTATTTTTGTTGAGAAAAATTTTTGTATTGTCGACTTTTTAAATAAACTGCAAATAATGCTGCTTTTGAGTTAAACATTCAATAGTGAGTTTTTGTAAGTTAACCGCCTTAATTCGTTAGCCTAAATCAAAAAGGGTCTTGTGTTGTTTCAGCGGAAAATACAGAAACCCAATTTGAGATAAAGGAGAAACGAGCTCTTTTTTCAGTGCGATTTTACAATGGCTACTTACTGGCCGTCGTTTAAAAAAATAGGTTTACCTTATTTATGCTTGTTTTATAACAAGGAGTTTCGAAGAGGTACCCATTGAATAGTTGGAGTCTCCTTCCTCCACCCACGCCGTGGCGTCCACTAAAATACGCCCATAATTTCGCTATACAAATTCTGTAGGTTCTTATATTTCCAATTGTGAGAAATTTTAATGAGCTCAGCACACGAAAATATAAAACGTGTAAATTGAAGATTTATTACAAACACATGCATACAAATATTTACCTGATTGAGCTATTATGTAAATTCAAAAACTACCTAAAAATACAATTAAAATATAGTAAATTAAACAAAGCCAAATCTAAATAAAAAAAAGTAAAAAAAATAGGTAGAATAAAATTAATACAAAGTAAAAATCAACTTACAGTGCTTAGACGTTTAATAAATTAAAGAAAAGATTTATAAACGAATGTAATAAATTTCTAACAACAAAACAACATTATCGTAAAACAAAATCGTATGAAATGAACTGAATGAGTAAAGATAAACAAAAAATTATATGTTAAAAATTATATTTAAGAATAAATATAAAAAATTAAAAATAACTTATTAAAATAATAGGTTAAACAATTAATTTGTGTTAAAAATATATTAAATAAATAAAAATTATGAAATTAAAAAAAACTGCATTATTTTAAAACAATATCATATAAAAAAACGAAGTGAAATAAAGATAAAAAATTAACATAAATTTAATAATTAATATTAAAAAAGTGTAAAAACCAAAGTAGTAAAATAACAAATAAATAAAAAGCAAAAAAAAAAAATCATGCAAAAAATAAAATGAGTTAAATTAAAGATAAAAAATAAAGAAAAACTATAAATAAATATTTAAAAAAAAATATAAATATTAATTATAAATAAATAAAACAGAGTAAAAAAAATTGATAATGCTAAGTTTAATAAAAAGGAAATGTAATTAACTTTTAACAGCTAAGAAAATTCACCAAAGTATAATAAGCTTAACGAAAATAAAATAAGCAAAATAAAATATTATTTTCTATAAAACAATAGGGGGTTTCACAACAAACTCGTTATTTAGGGTTAGGATAAATAGGCTTATTGTTTGACAGGCAGTTAGGTGTTTGACGCTTGTGTTTTTTTTTTTTGTTTTGGTAGAAAACCCATTTGGCACCTTTTGGTACTCTTTTGCCAAACTGTCAACTAACGAACCGCCAGATTAACGAAAATAGCGTGAATACCCCTAAAGAAAAATATCAACAAAATATTGATACAAAATACGCACACGACAAAATTTCATAAATTTTTTTGTCTTATCTTTTGTAAAAACCAAACTTCAAACTTCACGTAAAAGCAAAAAAATAATAATAATTTTTATTGCAAATATTATATTCAATTTATTTGAATATAATAAAATACATGTTCGAAATAGTTCCAAATTTCTAATTTTTTTTTGTTGACAGTATTGTGCATTTTCCAATGTGTGAATTTTTTTTTTATATTTTTGCATTAAATAAAAAAACAAATTTAATGTTTCTATTATTTTGACCATAGCTGCATGTCAATAAGTAGAAAATAATTTAGTTAATTAAAGCGTCGAGAAAAAAAAACACATTATAATTACACTCAGTTCAGGTAATTTGGGGTTGTACAAAACGAAATACTAGAACGAAAGAAATGAAATCGGCATACAAAAAAATTTTACACGCACGTCAGCTATTAAAGACTCGAAAGTTGAACGCGCGTTCGCTAAGTACTTCATAGTAGGTACTGGCAATCTTAAGCTACAATCAGCTAAACATAGCTTAAACTGTGAAACAAACTTTAGGTACAATACAAATATATTTCAATAGGCGGTTGGCCAAAACACGAGCAGTTAACTAGTACGTAAAATTGCCAACAAACTACCGGACATTAAAAGTGTGTTTTTTTTTTGTTTTTTTATTGTGTTTTATAAAAAAAAAGTAATGAATGTTTGTACTCGTATGTGGAGTTACCCGGCTAACTGCCCGTTCGCCGGTTGTTAATCTAATCTTGAACTCATTTAATTCTACGCGACCGCTGCCAAATAAAGGAAAGGAAACATTAGGTTTTTTTGTGCGCGCATTTTGTGCAGCGGCTAAATATATGTACTACATATTCTATATATATACTCAAATATATAGTGGATAAATTGTAGCAATTGAAAATATATAGTAGATAGCAAACCCGTATGTGCTCCTCATCCGTTTGTGATGCTATCTGCGTGTGGACGGTTTTAAGCCACCTGCTACTGTAGCTTTTTCACTTTTTATTCATTTATTATAAATTTTTTGTTTGTTTCTTTGGTTGCCAAATTCATGAACTTACGCTAAGTCGCTTGGCTTGGCTTGGCTTACTGTTGTGGCGCGGCTTGCCTAGCTGCTTGGCTTAACTTGACTTGACTTGGATCGGCGCCTCGCCGCTGCTGCTGCCTTTTGGCGGTTATTTGGCATTTGTTGCGCTCGTAAAATGTAGAAATTTATTTGAATCCTTTTTCGTTGGCGGCGGCCGTGTGTCCATGTACGAATTTTAAACCAATTTTTTTCGCTTATCGAATTTTGCGCCAAATTAGATTCCAATTGGCTTAAAAGTGGCCGGCAGTGTCGGTGATGACAACTGTTGCGGCTGCTGGCAGCTGTTTTTAGTTTTAGCAGGCCAAAAAATGCAGCTTCTAAAATAGCGCCATAAAGAGTTTTAAATAAGTTGGCTGTCAAGTTGAAAGGTTTCCAGCCGCCTGCCATTTCTCAAACTACTTCACAAATTTTTTGTGTAAAAAAAAAAAGAAGTTATATTTAGCAAAATGCGTTGCACCATCTGCCATTAGCTGACTCACTACTCGTTCAACTTCCCTAACAACATTTCTACGCTCCTTTTTTTGCCTGTATTCGCTGCGCTCTCTTTTCTGCCGATTTCAATCGCTAATTCCGCAAAAATATTTATAACAAATAATTTCAAATTTAATTGCAACGCTTTTCGCCCATTTAAATTGCCGACAACTGCTAGCTGTTGAACGCTTGATAATTGCTGCTTTCATGGCAAACAATTCTTGGGGTTTTTTATTCTATTTTTTTTTCTTTTTTGTTATAGTTTTTTTTTTTTTTTTTTTTTTTGCCAATGAAACTCTCCGTTAGCCAATTATTTAAAATACACCTAAAATTAAATTTTCATTACACGCCACATTGCCGGGTGTCGCTAGTAAATGCCAATGAAAATTATGTTTTTTTATTTTGGTCACATTCGAATTTAAGTGTTGCCAGCATGCAACTATTGTGGTTTTTTCTTTCGCTCGCCACCTTTTATTTGCCTAGAGTGATGGAACTTTTCGGTAGTGGATTTCGCGGTTTTCACCTGGGTGTCTCCACTGTTTTTTGTGCTAAATGTGGTTTTAGCTATTATTTATTTGGCTATGCTTTTAATTACCCATATGCTGGGTAGTAAGTTTCGGAAGACGCAACAGCTGCTGGCTTTTAGGTTATGTTGAATTAAGTTATGACATTAATTGCCGGTTTGTTTAAATAAATGAAAATGAAGGCTGCCTTTTTGAAAGGAGTGCTTGTGTGATTAAAATACACTGCAGTGCTTTCCAAAAATTATTTCATAAATCAGTGGAAAATAGTTGAGAATATTAGATAGGTGACTAGGTGAATGTAAAATGAAACGCGATATTCATTGAAACAAATGCGGTGACTCAAAAAACAGAGCGAGTTTTTACAATATTTTTTACTCCGAGTCTTTTTTGTTAATTCTTTATAAAACTTTAGTTTTGTAATAAAATTTGAACAAAAAATCAAACTTTAGATTTAAAAAAAAATGTAATAGAAAAAAAATCTTAGAGTAAAATTAAAAAAAAAAAAAAATTAATAATCATTTTTTTAGCCGCATAATAAAATCGAATAGGCTGCAAAACTGTAGACCTATGAATTTTCGTGAAATTCTGATTAAAAAGTTTACATTTTTTTTGCATTTGTTATAAATTTTGTACAAAGTTGAAAATTTTGGGTTTTTAATACTTTTGTTATGAAACAAATTATATTATATATATTATATATAAAAAAATTTGAAAACAAAGAATTATGACACATATTGCGAATATTATAAAATAATTCCCATGTGGGCAAAGTTTAGCATTTTGACAACTGCGGTAAACTAAGTTGTTTGTGAGGAGAGTGAAGTAGGCTCGAAAGTCCTGTTACTTAAACAAAAGCTATGCCATAATTAGATTAGCCTCTTACTATCCACCCCAACTGGTACTTTTAAAAGTTGTAAATCAAAAAAAAAAATAAAAAAAAAATACGTCGATCGTGGGGGAAATAATAAACTTATGAAATAGTAAGCTTAGCTTCTTTTCATCAAATAAATATTTATTAACAAGCTTATTTCATTTATTATGAAATATTATTTCAAATCGTTCAAACCTCGGTGGCGACTGCTACGATGTTTCTCAGCTGCCCTTTTCGGGCACTATGGAATTTACTAACCAGCTATATTTTTACAATTTGGCCATTTCGGTACTCAACTTTCTTTATTGCTCGCTTAGCTACTCTACTTTCTTCTATTCGCCAGCTTAAAAATTATACTAGCTCGTTATTCATGTCAAAAAAATATTATTTGAAACAGGAAAAATGTGAGCTGATTTGTATCCACGAATAAATTCGATGACAATTGCTGGTTTAAATTTCTTTGCTAAACCTGAATCGCTCGAATTGCCAATTTGTTGAGGCGTTACTTCGTTTATATTTCCAAACACTTTTAGCGCTATTTTTTTTTCTATTCCCCACTCCACCTACGACAACCGCAAACGCCAACACTTTCATTAACAGTTAACCGGCAAAACTTGTATTTACCGTTAGGTATAGTGATAAGCCGATACGGCTCTTTTGACAAACAATTATCACCGTTGTTGCCGAGTGCGAAATTATAATTTTTGTGACGGTGGAGGAGTTTAAGCCGAAGAAACAGTGTTAGTGGTATAAAACGAAAAAAAATAAATAAAAAATAAAAAAAATTTTGGATTCCAACGAAACAAAGTAAAAGCATACATGAAAAAACAAAAAAAAAAATCACAAAGCAAGACTTGTGTAGAAATATGAATAATAAATATTTAATGAGCGTAAATGTCTTCTAATACGAAGTTTGTTTTAATTAAAATAATGAAAATGTAATAAACATTTATTGCTTCGTTTTGTGGCAAATTTGTTTTAAGTAGCAGTGAAAAAAAAATTTGGAAAAAAGTGAATTGTAAATATTTAACACGCAGGTGGTAATTGAATTTAATTGTCGACTGATTTGCTGCTTCATTATTGCTTGTATCTGCTTTCGTTTTATGCTGCTATTTTTTTGCTACAGCTTTCTTTTTATTAGTTTGTCATAGAGCGTGTGTAGGCTTGGGTTGACTCGTATATTTTTTTCATTTAACTGAATGAAAGGAATTACGAAAAAAAACCAAAAAAAAAATAGTAAAATAGCAATTTTTGAAAGCCAATAAGTCATAAAACGAGTGTAGGATTTCCACTACTTTGACCTAAATTCGAAAGAGAGCGATCAATTGTCATTTACTTAAGTTATTAGACTCAATACACCTAAGTTTTTATTTGCATATTTATCGTACAATTGTTGGCATTCACAGTTTTGCCAACAAATTTATGTGTCCGGTATATTCCATGGAAATAATTATTAGAGCTCGAAAAAATGTTTCAAAGGGTATTAAGCGTAGATTTTTGTAGATTTTTATTATCAACTTATGAGGCAATATATGTTTTGAAAGCGAAAGAAAGTAAACTCGCGAATGCAGCTTAAGTTTATCTAAGATTGGCCAGCCCATATAAGAATATTTTTGAATTAATAAAATTACTATAAATTTATTTCATATTTCGCAATCGCTCACAACTCCTTTATTGTATTCTATTGTATATGTAATTGAAAATAATTTTGTATGCTTTACTAATCTAATATTTCTTTTTTTCACTCATTACAGGTATGTAAATTTCTATTGTACATCAATAAATAAAACTAAGGAAGTTTTTCCCGTAGTGATAAGGCAGTAAGTATGCACAAAGCTATCGAAATAAATTTTTGGCATACAAAATATAGATATGTACATATATACAATTTTCGGCCCCATTTATTTATGTGCTATGTTTGAGTTCAAGGCCTGTTTCAATTAGGAAAGTATTGGGAAAAGGCAACAAAAGTCTGTTGAAATGCCCCATCAGGAGATGCGGTTATCTCCAAAAATCTCGTTATAATTTCTACCGCTCTGAATGATATTTTTTCCAAAACAGTTTTCTAATAAATTCGCAAAATATTGTTGATTTAAAAAAATATAAATTAGCATAGATGTATGTATGTATGTATGTACGTACAGTCTGTGAAACAATTTCGCGTATATGTTTTGTTTTAAATTCCATGTAAATTTTAATTAATTTTGAATGAAACGAAACCCATATGAATTGGAGTTCCGAAAACTCTATAGAATTTATAAATATTCAAAAAATTCCCAAAAAATTCAAATTTTTAATAAAGTTTCAGAAAATATAGCGGTGTGCGATTTTGTAGCTAATTTAATTTTAAATAGGAAAAAATGCACAAAACATTAAATCAGAAATCATTTTAAAACTAAAACTTGAATTTTCTTATGTGAAAATTGCATCGGCTAAAAAATTGCTATTAAAAAAATTTCCATAAATTCTGATTAAAAAGTTTAAAAATTTGATGAATATTTTTCGATATATTTTTCCTATATAAAATGAACTGTTTTTATAACAAATTACCACAGTTCTCATGAAAATACAATCTAAATATTGTGAAAAACATCAGTGTATGCAAACAATTTTGTCGAGACAAATTTTACTTCTATATAAATAAGTTTTTAGCGTAATTTTTAAAAACTTTCTACTTACTAAACCTTTTCTGCATAATGATGCAATATTTTTCTAAGGATTTTTAGCTTACTGATTTAAATTCTGTTATTAATATCCACTTTTGCAGACAGACATACTAAAATGACTATATACTCGTTTACACCCAAACTCCCAGTCATTGAAGTTTATCTGTCACAGAAAATAACACAAAACTGCTCATCAAAATAGGTATCCTTGCAAGGACACGCTAAAAATAGACTAAAGAGCTTAAGTAATAAAACCTGAAAGTAGTTAAATTGAGTTGGGTTAGGCAGCGCCCAATCGATCGATGGCTTATTCTGTTTGAATGAGCGTGTGTGTAAAAAGGGAGTGTCTGCGTAATATAATAAATATGTGTGGAGAATGGTTAGAAGCGAACTTTCTTCTAGTAGGATATACATAGATATGAGTTTAAAATAATATATATGTACAAAGAAGTTTCAGTGACTCACCGAACGAAAAGCTGCGTGAGCGCGAATGTCAGGGAAAGTTGGGAAGAACGGCGTAATAAAAATGTATTGAGTCACTGCAAATTCAAAAAAAAACAAAGCGAATTAATTAGTAGCTGAAAAGGGTGAGAAAAATCAGCAAATACGAATGTAGGTTTTTCTTATGGTATTGAGTGATTATTTATAGCATTCAGCCTGAAAGTATGCATCACAAAAATATAACAGTTTTGATATCTTTGGAATGAGTTATTAACTTGAATACAAAATGATTGAATCCCTTCAGTATAAAGATGAGTGAAAATAATAATTTAACCAAACTATTAAGTTAAATTAAATGATCTTTTTTACTTAGGTAATTTGTAATTGAGATTAAGCGTTCAAATTGGTTCGCGACGAGTGACAATGCTAACTTTATTAAGGTATTCTGCTCTTCAGAACTCAATAACAAAAAACTCAGAACAAATAAAGGATTCCAAGTAGCAATTTTGCAATCAAATAACATAGTTATAAAATTTAATGTACTGGTGCTCTTTGCTTTAAAAGAGGACTAAACTGAGTGTGTTTTGAAATACGAAAATGGCTAGATCTTGAGTAGACTTATGAGTCGCATATGGGTTTAGGAGTTTTAGTGCAATGAGTCACTTTGAGATATAATTTCCTGAGTTGGTTTTCGTTTTTGTTTTTACGTATTTCAAAGCAAATTAAAAATAAATGAAACACGCTATTTTTTAGCAAACGACTAAGAAATCTTTATAAACGACGTATAAACATTTATTCTAAACATACATACAACAATAGCTCTTAAAATCTTTGCTTTGTTATCAACCTCAGTTGATTGCGGTCTTCTTTTCTACATATTAACTTACTTACATATGTACATCCCCATGCGTGTTACCCTTGTCAAGTTAAACCATTATATCAATCTCATTTTGAATCGATTAAAGCAAAACGAAAAATGGCGTGTGAAACTAAAAATGACCTCAGCTGGGACTGACCAAAAGGGTAGAAGAAACTCTTTATTTATTATATGCAAATATATTAATTGTTTATTTGCTGGAAAAAAAAAACAAAAAAAAAAAAACAATAAGGGTAGCAAGCAGCACATGCGAAAAACGGAGCGTCTTTGTGACAGCCTTTGACCCGTTTCCGGTTTGTGGACGCCAAAGTGGCGACTCCGAAGACAACTGAATAGTTTAATATGCTGCGCAACTAATCCAGGCGAGCTTTCTTGTGGCTCCTTAATTTGCTTGCTGCTTTTGTTAGTTAGATTTGATTGCTGTGCTCTTTATCTGTAGTTATCTCTATTTTGCTTGTTCGCTTGTTGTTGTAATATTATGCTTTTATTATCGCACACACTGTCACTTATTCCTTGGAATAGCTTTGTAATAAGTTTTCCTAGTTGTTGTCAGGTCGTCTTCGTTTTTTAGTTCATCCTATTTGCGCAGATTTTTGTTGTTGTTATGGCTTTGTCGTTATTGCTGTGGTTTTTACGGGTTTGCTGCTTTTGTTCATTTTGCGTTGTTCGGGAAACGAGCCATGACTGCCACACATTAATCATTTATTGTCAGTTTTGCGCGTCACATTTGACTTCATTATTCATAATTTTTGTCTGACCATGAAGACGATGCATTGTTTTTGGTTAATAATTTATTTTTCACTTATTTGCCAAAACCAAACGCTAAACTATTTTTATTTATTGAGTGTGGGCGGGTCGTTTTTAATAAAATATGTCAAAGAAAATCTAAGTTTTCTGATACAAGCACACACAAATAACTGCCGTACATATGTATGTATGTTCTGAGGATTCTAAAAAGTTCAATTGATTTGTTTCACCAGTTGAAAATTAGTTGTGTGTGCGAAGGCAAATTTCAATACAGGGGTGTTATTGGAACAGCTGATTTGATTTTCTTTATTTGCTTTACGGCTTGGAATGTCAAATTGAAATTTTTGCTTACATTATAGTGAGACTACTAAAATTGAATTCTGATTATACAGTTTTAAAATTTTTTGATTTTTGATTTAAATTTTTGAAAATTTTTGAGTTTTTAGTTATAAAGCTCACTTAATTTTGATAAGTGCCTAAAAATTTGCGGCTTGTTTTAGACAATTTCTTCAAACTTTGATCGTACGGATTTTTTCCATATAACAAATGAATTTGATATAAATTTCCCTTAATTTTTAACATTTTTTCCAAATTTCAAAAATTAACCGTAATTTTTAGCTTCGTTAGACTGCTACAATTTAAATGACTAGACACAAAAATTTTGTAGATATTCTGATTATAAAAATTGCAAATTTTATGAAATTTTTTTGAAATATTATAATTTTTTTGACAAAGTTTGAAATATTGGTTTATACGTTTTTTGTTATAGAATTAACTAAATTAAAAAAAAAAAATTAACTAATAAAGATTATTATCAAAAACAATGCGAAAATTATAAAAAAAATCCATCAGCTGTCAACTGCCTCACACTGTAACCACAGGGCACATGAAACACTTTCAGGCAAAAAATTACAAATATGGTCATAAAATTGTTGGAATACAAAGGAGCTCAATTTTGAGCGTCGATTTTGCAACGAAAATAAAAAAAAACAATGTAAATAAAAATGAGAAAACGTGACACACCTCGAAATGCAAAAGAGATAATGGAAATTTTTGTATAACGCCATATTTAAATATTTTTAAAGCAAGGTAAACACGACTTATTGATAAGTATGACAGTTTTTAAAACAAAAGCCAAGAAACTGTGTAAAATATTATTAACACGGGAGAAACACTACCATCGGCGAGTCCGGAGCCTACTTCTATTGAAAAATGAGTTGAGCTAAAATGCAGAAATTCAAGCAAAAAGGTCTTATCAAAAAATGAGTGAAATATAAAGAAGAAAAAAACTGCATTTAACCAGAAATCGCTAATGCATTTCACAAATGATGCGCGAGAAGGCAACGCGGAATGTTTCAAACCAAACAAAGTGGCGTACGCTGAACGAACAGAAGCGTTAATGTGGGGCGCCAAAAGCCAATAAAGCTATTAGGCAAACAAAAACAGGGCTACACACAAATGTTAGTGCATATGACAAAAAGTACAATGTATTGTAGTATAAAACATAACCCCAAATGCGCCCAACAAACATCAAGCAATAAAGAATGCACAGAAAAATTCGCAGAACCGGCAAATTATGGATGTCGGTGAAAAGACCGACGAGCCGGGAGCAGCAGCGCAATAAAACGTGACAAAGCTGAGGCTTTGCTTGAAATATTCAACAGGACAGCAAGAGCAGTGGGAAATATAAACAAAAGGTATTTACATACTACATAAAAACATATATGGGACTGAGGAGCATTGAATTCTTCAAAAATTAAATAAATATGAAAAAAATGCAAGTCCATTCTCATGTTTGTTGCAGTCAAAATAAATGCGACAAATTAATGCATAAAAAATGTGGCTAAAAATTTAAAATAAAAACAATCAAAAAACATTTGTGCATGCCCATTTTTCTTGGGATTAACTGACAGGCAGATAAATCAATTTGTTGTGCAAAAAGAAATTGCGCAGAAGGCGCAGCTTCCAAAACAAAATTTATGAATTCGTAAAACAGCCTTAACGGGTAAGATATTTTTCGTTTTATCTGAAAAAATCGTCAGTCTGTGACTAATTTTTGTGAAATGCATTTTCGAAGTGATTTTTTTTTTGAAGCTGCAGGCTGCTCAAAAGTTTCTGACAATAAGATGAAGAAGAAAAAGGCATATAATTTTATTTTTCCTTTTTTTCTTTAAAAAAATAAAAATAAAATAAAATTTTAAATGCGTTAGTTTCAGTGCAAACAATTTTGGTTTCCTGTAAAAAATTAGTGAATGAAGCGATATTGAAAAAAGCGATAATAAAGAAAAAAAAATAATGTAGCTACAAAAAATTAGGGGGCAACGCCATCTACAATTTTTATTCTCAAATATCGGTCAATATATTTTACCATTTTTATATGCAATTAAATTTTGAAACATGTTTTTTTTTGTTATCAGAAAAAGTGGCAACCCTATTTGAAAATTCCACTTTCTACTAAGTTATTTACACGAACATTTTCATTCTTAACCAAACTACTTTTTTGTGTTAATGCTTTATGTTTATATTTTAGCGACAATTATTTACTAAAAATATTTCGAAATACTTTAAACAAAAATTTTAATATATAAGAAATAAGAGTATTTCAAAAATTCGATTTCAGTTTAATTTTTCCATTTTTCGGGTCGAGTTCATAAAAAAAAAATTTGTTTCCTACAATAAGTATATGTATAGAGAAATCAAAAGAGTGCAATTATAAAAAAACTCGATTTTAGTTTTTTTTTTAATGTTTCCTCTTATCGGGTCAATTATTCAGAAATATTTTTTTATTGCTAAATTTTTGGCTTATTAAAACAAACTTTCAAACCTTTTATTGAACTTTTTTTTATTAGTTTTGTACAAAGTTTGAAAAAAAGTTCGGCTATGAGCTGCATTTTCATAAAAAAAATCAATAGCAACAAAATAATATTGTGTACAAAAAAATCAATGCAAACCAACTTTCGCTTCCCACTGTATGTACAAAATTAAAATTTTTTCACATGCTACATTTCAGATGTTATTCCCTAGCACTCTTTTATTTGCCGCTCGTTTGCTAAGCCTACTCAGCAGATGATGATGTCATATCATAAAAAAGCGCTTCAATAAATACTTATTTTTAAATCTCCAAACAAAAAAGAAAACAGGGAGTCCAAAACAAAACAATTGCATGCGACTTTTGCGATGCCGTAGATAATTTTGTTTTCTTTATTTCGCACACGCAAAGCGAGTCGAAATTTTAATTAAAAAACGCAACAAAAAAAAAACAGAAATCACTACTTAAAAAACCCAATTTTTTACTTAAAATTTTAACTTAATTTGCTATTGTTAGCCAGCGAACGTTTTCTGAAATCTAAAACTTAAGCAAGCATTTTTTGCTTTATTTGTGTTTTACTTTTTTCTTTACTTTTATCTGTGAAACAACACCTCAACTGCGAAGAGCTTAGAAAAACAAATAGTAATAATAATAAAAAAAATTGCTTAATGATCTTGCACTAAAATAACATGCCTGCGCAAAAGTGTAAACGAAACAGGCAGATGAAAATAAATGCAAAACGAAAACAAAAAAAAAAAAACGAAAAATACTTAAAAATCTAAATTCTAAATAAAAGCAGCCAGCGACCCGTGGGACACGGCAGCAGGTTAACTAAGACGCTATTTTCTTCCACTTTATTTATATTTACAAAAAAAAAAAAAAAGCGCCGCCATAATCAGCATCATTAATCAAATTCATAAAAGAACACACAAAAAATAAAATAAAAAATTTAAGCAAACCCCATCAAAAAATCGCATAACACGATTTAGACGTACATACTTGTAGTGGCTGCGCGCCGAACACCTCGAACTCGTAGAACTTTTGCGGCAATTGAACAGCAAAATGGAGTGCCTTAGCATAAGCGGAAACCAGTTGAATAACGTAGTAAAAACAAATAGTATGTTAATTTGATTGATTTTTCTAAAAATACTACTTTAATAAAAATGAATTATAAAGTTAAAATTTTTAAGCTCAACCATCCCTCAACTTACACTACGCTACCTCGTAACGAATGTTAAGCGACTGATTTGACTGAACAGAAATGTAGTTGCGCAAATTGTTTCTACAATCGAAATTTTCTACATTCCATTTTCTTTTATTTTTTTATGGAGTGGCACAGACTGAAGACCTTGTACTTTTGCTATCCATAGATGGGTTTCCAAAAAGGCACTTGCACGACATACCGCGAAAGTTTTGTAGACCGTACTTTAGAAGGCCTTTTGGGATAGTTATTTTAAAACTTTCTTTATTCATAAAAAATCACTGTTGAAAGGCACAGTTTTTAAGCCTTCCCTAATGGCTTCCCTTAAGATGGCGTCCCTAAATTATCTTCTGGCCTCATGTTGTATCGCTGGTAAATAGTAACAAGAGTTACTAAGCTTAACAAATAAACAAAATTTCATTTTATAAATTTTTATGAAGGAAAATCGAAACACCTTCGGCAGGAAAATTTTTCAAAAATCAACGGTAATTCCTAGCTACTTGGAACTTACATCTTATTATACCAAAATTTACTGAACTACAAAACTGCATTATTAAAAGTGAAGAACAAGGACCGAAAATAAAATTTTTTTTTATATTTTTCGGATAAACAAATTGTTGGAAAGAATTCGTTGAAAACATAACTCGAATATAACTCGAATATATCCTTATGCTACATATATTTTTTATTATTATTCAATTTTTAATTTTTCCGAACACATTTGATCGATATTTTGTGATTTATATTTTTTAGATCATAAAGTATAAATCGTCTTATGTTTGTTGTTGCTACTACTGTCATCGCCGAAAATTTTTAATGCAAGAACAACGACTATTTTTGATCGAAAAAATTAACATCACAAAATGTATGTCAACTTTGATCAAAAAAATTAAAAATTTTAAAATAGCGATCAAATTTGATCCAAAACAATAAAATCACAAATTATCGATTAAATCATGATTTTAGTTTAAATAAACTTTAAAACTGATTATTTTTGTTACGTCACTTAATTTAGGTTGAATTCAATTTAATTGCATATTATTTTATTTTTTGTAATTTAATTTATTTTATTTTAATTTTCCTTATATTATTTTACTTTTTTTATTTTCTGTTATTTTATTTAAGTATCTTCTTTTTTTTGTTAATAATTTTTACATATGTATTTCACTTCAGTCGCCTACAGCAGCTCTGTTTACAACGAAAGACTTAAGCAAAGAACTTGCCTCCCCATTTTCAAGTGTGTGTGCCTATCACTAACTCTGAAATCCCATAAAACAATCAACAATTAGTGGCTAAAAGCAAAAATCAACATGTCGTGTAAACACAACGGCCTGCTACATAAATACAATAAAAACAACAGCATCTACTTGTTTTAACCACTTGCGCTCAGCTCGTTTGTATGTGGCTGGCCCAAAATACTAGACATAAATACAAAAACAAAAAAAAAGAAGAAAATACAAAAAAATCAACACTTGCCTTGCCTGGGCAGCCAAGTTAAAAGTTGTGGACACAATTTAGTGAGCCACTGAGTGAGTGAGGCAAAGCAAACAGGTAGTTTTGCATGGCGGGTTGTAAGCTGGCTTGTAAAGCGCCACAACAGAAAGCTGCTGGGTGGCTACACTTAGCTAGCTAGGTAGGTAGGTAGGTAGATAAGTCAGTTGGGCCAACCCGTCGCAGCGGCAGAGTTCCACTGTTGCACCAAAACCCAAAACAAAAAAAAAAAACCCACTTGACGACTCTACCGAGTGGCTGCAGTGTGCGTTGAGCGTTTGTTGGTCTGGGCGACGCTTTGATAGTTGAATGCGTGAAATTATTCACTTAAACTTGGCTTTGAATTTTACGCTACATACACTATGCCAATTTATGGTGGTTGCGCGGTTGGTTGGTTGGTTGGTTGGCCGGTTTCTTCTTTCTTCACTGCTCTTTCGCTTTATTACTATCTGCTGTTATAGAAGCTGACTTAACTTACTGGTTGGTTGGCTGGTTGTTTGCTTATCGTACGTTTGCGCCAGTGGCATAATCTAGTCAGGTTATACGGCAGCGACTAAAAAGCGGCATGCAACTGTTGCCACAGTGGAACGAATTGAAAGTGGTGCTACCAGTGCCAATACCAATATGGTGAAGGCGAAGTGCAAGCTGAGTCGAAGTTGCTTAAGCTGCTGATTTGAGTTAAAGGCATGGCCCAAGCCAAGCTAGACGTGAAAAATAGACACTAGAGCCGAGAGTTGGTAAGAGAAGCAAAAGACAACTGCAATGGCTTCAGCTGTGCGGTTTATTCATATATGTATGTGTGTGTGTGTGTGTGTACTTGTGGCTTGGTAAATGCAATTTGCTGCTGGCATACAAGAAAACAAATAATTATATGGATATTGAAAATAGAAAAAGTAAATGCTGCGGTTAAGGGGATTTACAAGAAAAGCGATACACGATAGCGCACACAAGAAAGAAATTTAAAAATGAAAAAAAAAAAATAGCAACCATTAAAAATAAAGGAAAAAAGCTATAGAAGATTCGCGCTCCACCGTGGCGAATCGCTGCTGGTAAATTGCTTCTATTTTTTTTTTTTTTTTTTTGCTTTGCTCGTTGAAAGTGATTCGTTGGTTGATGAGACACTTCGCTGCGCTGGCTGCTCTCACCGACATTTTACTTTTCGTTAACACCACAATTATTATTGTTTTTCATGGCATATTTGCTTTATTGTACAATACGATATGCTTTTTGTTTAAGATTAGTTTGGCTTAGTGGAATACGTACAGGCCACGCTGAAAGCGAATGGTGGCTAAAATCGCACAGCGGTATATATAAAGCATATTTATTTTTCCTAGCTAACGCGCGTTTTCATTAGCAAACTCACATACCCGTACATACAATAACATTGTAAATATGTGTTTATTTGAATTTTACATTTTCTTTTGTTTTCTGCTTTAAACGAATTCGTACACGTTTCAAATTAAATCTAATTACTTAGCATTTACCTGACCCGGGCTAATGCGAATCAAAGTAGCGAAAAGATACTATAATTTTCGTTTTGACCGCAAATAGCCTTGAACTAAGGCTACGAATCACGCAGAAAGCGCAAAGCAAAATGTAATTTCAAGTTTAACTTTGTGGTTTAGCTAAATTTTCTTAGCTAGAGCGGGGAAATGCGCAAGTGCGTGATTTGTGGAAATGTAAAGAAAGTAATGAAAAAATTTGTAACTTTCTTCAAAGGTTGACGGTGGTTCTTATAACCAAATTATTAGATGTTGTATGTTTTAAAAGAGCTACAGGAGTGCAGTATCCCATTATACATACACTGGCCCAAACAATTGACCACTCGTATTTTTTTCAATATTATAATTTTTTTCGTTACATTTTTATAAAATTATAGTCCGTAATATTAGAAAAATCTGAATTTCAGACTTTGTATAAAATCTAAAAAATTTTCAAAAATTTTAACCAGAATTGTTGAAACGTTTTTGGGAATGCAGTTTTGTAGTTCAGTTAATTTAAATGTGCCAGCGGAAAATTTCCCTTGATTTTTGAAATTTTTTTTAAGTTTTGTTTTTTATTTTCATTTTAAATTCCGATATCTGAAGGTTGGGATTTAGCTTTTTTTCTGTTTCATTTGAACTTGCGATATGTTCACCCGATGCCGAATATTTCTTTGAAAAGTGAAAGCCAATAAACGAGATACCTTTTTTGAAACAAAATTGTATGAATAGAGTTTGGGTTCTAAAACTAATGCCTTCGGTTTATTTGGTAAATTTCTATGACAAAGAGTGCCACTATTTTCCAAACAGCCGGATACTAACTTTCTTGAAAAAAATCGTGCGATTGAAACTAAACTGAAAACTAATTCGAAGTGATAGAATAGCAAGATTTTTTAGCGTACAAAAGTGACAAAGTGTAAACTAGACACGGGTTATTTTTGAACTGAGTTTACGATATACAAATAAAAAATTGTGTAAGCTGTAAGCAGTTTGTTGACGTGAAAGAGAACTACCATTTGTTGCTTGCGAATTTTTTTTATATCTATTTAGCTAGTATTTTTACAGGAAGCTTCTGACTGCATCTTATATGAACCCATCACCATAAAATTTTTAGAAATAACAACTCTGGATTATTAAGCAGAAGAGTAAGAAAAACAACATTACAGCTATGCTGGAATTTGAAAGGAAAAGGGCCGCAAACAAAGTAAAAACATAGAGGAGAGCGTAGAAGGTAGCAAAATAAAATAGTAAAATATTTTAGTGGCAATGTCTCACTACTTTGAGTCAACAAAACATGCGGCGTATGGCAAAACAAAGCAACTATAAACTAGAACTATTCGCAAACTTGCCACCTTTTGCGGCAGATACTTACTGCACAAGCTAAGCCAATAAATATTTAACAACTTGAGAATTATTTTAATTTTATTTTTATTTTTTTACAACTTACTCTGTTTTGGTGTGGAATTACAAACCAAGCAACAACAACATTCATTGCAAAGTTGGTCGACCAGTTTAAGTTGGTGGCTTAGTATGAGTGCTGTGGGGTGGGTGCGGGTGTTTGTATATAAAAATATAGCGATAGTTAGCATAACATCAGAATATTTCTTTTTTACACACCATGTGCCCTAAGGTAATTATTGTTTTTCTCGACCGCATATGGGGAAGGTTGTTTTTCCAGTTGTTGTTCAGGAAGTGCAAATATCGGGTGTCACAAAGAGAACCGCTACTTAAATGTAGCAGCGATATGCTGGTTGCGCGCGTTGAAGGTGCCGCTGGGTTTTATGTAACAAAATAACTGTAGTTGAAAAAATTCTAATAAGTAATACAATTTAAGGGAAGTGAAATTGAAGAATTTTGTGAAACAATAAGAAACAATAAAAAAAAAACAACGACAAAAGAAATGCATGTAATTGGGAAAAGTCTAGAACAGAAGTTGCTTGTTTTTTTCAGTAGTTTAAAAACTATGAGTACGTAGCTTTTTTCGACATTAAGCTCGAATCGAGTTTTATATTCTGTCGCATCTGACTATTTTCGTATCAAATTGAATTGGGTTGAGACACTGACGCGCAAATCGATCGTATGGTTTACATTATATGCACAATTTTTCATGATATATTTTTTTCGGTTTTTGTTTTTTGTATAAAAAATAGTTCATGCTATAAGAAAAACCATGTAAGTTAATGTTGCCAATATTTAAAAAAATGTAAAAAACTCAACAAATTGTCAAAAAAATTTTATATTTTTTTAAAAATAATATTTAAATTTTTTTTGTGTATGCAGCCTTGTAGTCTATTTTATTTTAATAAAATGCTAGTTTTAATTGGCTAGAAGTTACCGTCATTTTTTAGAGCTTTTTGAAATTTTGGGCTGGAAGTTTTTTTTTCACAAAATTTGTGAGGTTGAAAATGCAGAATACTACTGTCGGCGAACAAAATTATTGCAAAACCACTATAATTTTTTGCGTTTTATGAAAAAAAGTTTGCAAGTTCAAAAGTTCAAAGAAATATAAAAATCAACGATAAAATTTAATAAGCTGAGAAACTTCGTACCCGAAAATTTTTTAAACATTATTCTAATAACTTTTACAATTTTAATAAAAATCTTTTGAGTTTTTGAAACTTTAATTTACTTGGTTTTTGTTATAGTATGAATTATATTTGTATGTAAAATCAACAAAAAAAAATTGACATGAAAAATCTTGAAAATTTTGTATAAAAACGTCACCATTCTATCAGTTTTGCTCGCCATTGTATGCGATGAGCATTTTTACCTTCAGATCAATAAATTCTCATCTTCTACAGAAAAATTTAACTACAGCTATGGGCATAGATTTGTTTTCTTTATAGCCTAGTTTTTAAACCCTCGATTGAGGAACAGTTCCGATTTGAGCATCTGCAAAGTTGTACGGCCTCAAGCCTTTATTAGAATTATAAAATCCGAACTTTTTTTCTTTTCCATTCACAATCAAATAATAATTTTTTTTTTAATTTTTTTCTGTTTTTTGTATGTAGTTAATTTCATACTAGAATGACTTCCAAATTCTCCAATGCCACAGCTACCTATGTACATATTTACTTTATCGCCCCTTTTAAAACCATATTATTATTATTTATTATTTATGCCCCTTCGAAAAGCACCGCATGCGTACGAAAATTTTGCACGACTATTGGTATTGTTTATAGAAAAAAATTGCTAGAATGAGTTGAATTTTATTTCAATAAATTTTGCTCTGTAATTATGGAAAATAAAAAATTATTAAATATTTGGAGAAAATGAAAAAAAGCCACAAAAATTTATAAGCAAGCGTGGCCAATTATTGTTGGTTTAATACTGGCAAAAAGTATATGAGGAGTGGCTCCGGCGCGGCTGAGCATATCATAGAAATAAAGGCTTAAATGTTATACATAAATATTTGTAACTAACAAGCCACCATTAAGTCACGTTTTGTGGGTAAAATTAATATTTCGAAAATAAGCAAGGCCAGTCGCATTTTTGTTTGAAAGAATTTAAAAATGTACATATTTAAAAAATAAAGTAAAATAAAATTTTAGTCGATTAAAAGACTGTGGAAAACGCTGCCAACTACAAATCATATTTCAACTCCAAAATATATATTTCTAACTAACCTTAACATTATTTAAGCAAGATAACTTTTCCTTCGTGGGGATGTGATTTTTCCGTAAAAATTTTTCATCAAAACAGTCGCCACATCCATTCTTCAATGCGCCTATTAATTCTTCAGTTAACTATATTGATTTTTTTCAATAGTCGCAAATAATTTTCGTTGCGAAAACCACAATTGACTTGTAATTTCCATTTTCTATAATATGACAATTTCAATTTTTTTGTTGAAATCTAAAGTAATGCTGAAAAAGACTGATACGTGCCAGACTTTTGCAAAAAATAGCTACAGTAATTGAAAACAAAAAATCACAAAATTCAGGCAGACAATAAAGCAATCGATTACCATATAAAAAATCGTAAAACCAGAGAAACTTGAAGTAACGGCATTGCGCAGCTAAAGAAATTGCAAGGCAAGCAGTGCAACAGCCACAAACCAATCCGTAGAAGCCACTAATGGAATTAAGAACACAACAAAGGTTAGTGAGTGAGCTACAAACAAAAAAAAAAAACAAAAAAAAAAACATATGCCGATATTAGAAATGGAAGCTGGGCCACACCATCAAGTTATGTAGAGGTGTAAGACTCAAGCCAGAAGGATTATTATGGCTGGTCATATAACAAAAAAAAATGAACATATAAATGCGAAGCGAAAGCAAAAGCTACGCATGTACGGGCGTGTTGTGCGGCAAGGTGGAGCGCAGAAAATTGCAAGCTCATCTAAGCATGACAAGCCAAAAATAAAAAAAAATAAAACAAGAAACAGAAACACAACCGCAACTAAATTCGAGCCAAGCCAAGCCAAAGGAACCAATAATATGTGTTGCAGATGCTTGGCCAAGATCAAGAGCATGACAAGTTGAGAAGCAAGCAAGCAACAAAAGAATCAACTAAGCCAACAATAAAGCAACCACAAAGCAACCAACCGAACGACCGAATAATAGTTACCTCTAAAGAAAACAAAAGTACAAAAACAAAATAGCAGGGGTTAGCAATAAAAAGAAATAAACAGAAAAAAAAAACACAACGCTGTTGTAAGCAACTTATAATAAAAGTTATAGCCACAAAGCTAGCCGGCTAGTCGGTAACAAACAAGAACAACAAACAATAATAACAATAGGAGCTGGTGTTGGATCAGTAGTTGAGTATTGGCAGCAAGCAATAGCTGCTACAAAAAGTGGTAGCAAGAGCAATAGATTGCGAGCAGATTTCAGAACATCGTATAGGCAAGCAGCTGCAAACAAAAAATGAAATTGTGACCCATCGTAGCACCGAATGGGTAGCGTACGCAATTATCGTGGACTAAGGGCGGCATGGGCATGGCAGGAGGCCGAGTTGGAAAGTGAAAAAAAAAAAAATCAAATCTGAAGCTTGTATGTGTAGGCAAGCGTCAGTGGAGTTTGATGTTTGCCTCAGCGTTAGAAAGAATATATTGAGGAAGCAGTACTCGCATAGCCCGCTATAGCAGCTTTGTGTTCACATGCCTTCTCAACAACTACAACTCGTTGGTAGCCTACATACATATGTGCATGTGATATATAGTTTGGTTCATATTATATTGTATTTTGTAGTGATTTTTAGTTCTATTTTGTTGCGTTGCGACCGAAGAAACTCGATTAAAAATTCAAGGCCATTTTGCTGTTGTCTGCTTCACAAAACACCATCGCATCAACAATGCGGTAGTAAATGTTGTTCTAATGGTTGGTTAGTTAACTAACGTTGTTTAAACGCATGGCTAGACCTTTTGGAGTTGCTAGCGCAAATATATTCGTACCATATTGCTTTATGTAAAACAAAAAAAAAAAAAAAATCGAAAAAAAGAACTTATGTATAGAAGTTAAAATGTATATGTATGTACTTATATTGCGCTCTGAGTTATTGTAGAGCTGTGCGGAGAAGCAGTAATGTTGATGCTACAACATCTGAATAAGGTAGAAAGGTAAAAAGCAGTTACTAATCTGCTAAAATATCGATAAAATATAATATATAATCGAGAAAATTAAAAAAAAAATGAGTTTTTGTGAGAAATTTTTCATGACAGAAATACAATCGGAGGTTTGCCATTGCCTGCCGAGGGGAGACCGCTATAAGTAAAAAGCTTTCTATAATTTTTGATGACCCCGGCCAGGATTTGAACCCGGGACCCATCAAACGAAGCGCGCACACGCTACATACTCGGCTAAGGCGAACACTTGATCAAAATTCAAATTTTTTAAGTGATAGAAATCACTTCTCCAATTGAAATTTGGTGGCTATTTAAAATATACTGTACTCTATTTTTATATATACATATACATATATATACACATAGTATAGTATAATATAGTATTTTTCTTGTTTTCATAAATTTGACACTTTAGTTATATTCTCTTTTTTTTCTTTTCTTCTTCAAGGTATGTTTAAAACAAGTTACTACATGCAATGTGATGCACTATGGATGCCAACTTGAAATATTAGAAAAGGTTTGAGAGCTTAAATCTGCTACTTTTAAGCGTTTTAAATCATTTTTAATTGCCAAATATTACCCGCATATAAAAAAATTCTACATTATCACAGTGTGCCATGTAATATGACATCAACAATCATCTCTCTAGGCGTTTATAGTTTTTTTTTAGCAAAATAACAGGCAGTCACATAATTATTATTCATTTAGATTTGACGATATTTTTTTGGACACAGATTAGACCAGCTATTTTTCTTTTTTAATTTTTTTCTTATATTTCTTTTACTATTTCATGTAAAGAAAGTCAGCCTACTACAACATGGAATAAGTGAATTCCATACATAAAAAAAATCAAAGCTAAGTGTACGCCTACACGAAGGAAATCAGCGAGCATTAGTGTTAAAAATTTACGCATTATATACAGTACTTTCTAAAATTGCGTAGTATATGTAAATAAACAACACTAACAACAATAGGCCTGAGCAAATATGACAAAACACAGAATAGCGAACATACTCCTTGACATACTTTAAAAAAGCAAAAAAAAAAAGCACACACGCGCGCACAGTTATCTATTAGTTTGCAATTAACATAAGAGGGCGAAATACATTGGCAAAAAATAAAAAATAAAAACATACATCTGTACAAAGCGCATTATTTGTATATAAAGTAGTAATTGAAAATTAAATAAACAGACAGTGAAATAGAGAAATAATAGTGGCATTTGCAGATAGATAAAAAATGAAATAAAATATGTTAGAAACCCCGAACATTGTTAACAAAAAAAAGTAGGTTTTGAAATGGTGTCAGTTGTTAAACAAAAAGGCTCTTCTATACACTGTTGTGCTTTTTTTTATTTGCGAAAATTGGCAACAGAGCATGGGAAGTGATTGCTGAGCGGCGCTAAATTTAAAGTTAATAATTTATGTGTGTATTTTCGAAATAATCAATGAAAGTTGGAACAGTTTTACAATACTTCCCTACAAATATTCTCTTATTTTACTCAACTATGACAGCGAAGGCTATATTTCATGAAAATATTTATTTTTTCACCTTTCCCTTCGCTTCATCTAACATTTTTCTCACTTTCACTGGTTTCATTGAGTTTTATGTACTTTGTGGTTTGTTGCAAAATGACAGCTGCCAATCAAAAGTCTGCTAATGTCCAGCGACACTTAATTTGCGAAATAGTCATTTGTACATATTTACGATATTAATTTGCGAAGATTTGTTCTAAATTTAATTTGGGCTGCTTAGATTTTATGGCAAAGTTGAAGTTGACGTAAAGATGCATTGGTTTAAATTTTGTTTTTTAATGTTTTTTTCGAAAGCAAGATTTACAAGCCAGTCTTATGGAAGTTAGACAAAATTCTTCATGTCTATTAATTGTTTGAAAAGCTCTAAGAATCTGCAAAAAACAATATCACACACAATATTGAATTAGGAGACTACGAGTAATTTATTGCGTTTTTTTTAAATAATTTTCGCTGAGCTTTTCATCATAACTCTCCTATATATTTTATAAAATTATAGTTCGTAATATAACTAAAATCAGAACTTCAGATTTTGTACAAAACTTAAAAAAATTCAAAAAATTTGTATTAAAATGTCACATTTTTTATTT
Organism: Anomoia purmunda; assembly: GCA_951828415.1. Lineage (NCBI taxonomy): Eukaryota > Metazoa > Arthropoda > Insecta > Diptera > Tephritidae > Anomoia > Anomoia purmunda. The sequence goes on from OX639997.1 coordinate 116,417,528, forward strand.
AAAATTTCACACTTTTTAATTAAAAATTTTTGGGTATGCCGTTTTGTAGCCCCTTAAAATGACTAAACGTTTCGGTAAAAATAAAAAAAAAAAAATTTTTTTTTTAAATTTTGGGCAGGGGTATTTTTTTCATTTAAACCATGCGTTTTACATAACAGAGAATGTGCCAGATATACAGCACAAAAAATATTAAAAATCATCTGGAATTTATATAAAATTTATCTATATGGAAAAATTTTCGTGAGACCGAAATTTCAAAAAATCACCAAAACTCAATCAAAAATTTTAGCCACCTTAGACTAACACACTATTGTGCTGAAATTGAATGAGATACTAATTTTTAAAATTTTGTGCAAATTTCTTTTTTTATTCCTTTTGTTGTTTTTGCTACAAAACTGCATACTAAAAAATTTTCTAGAAATTCTGATTAAAGAGTATGAAAATTTGTATAAATTTTGTAAAAAAAAAATTTAAATTTTTATTTATATGATTTTTATTATAGAATGAACTATATTTTTATAAAAAAAATTTGGAAAAAATGTATCTTGAAAAGCATTGCGAATATTAAAAAAAAATTAACATGTGTTCAATTGTTTGGGTCAGTTGTGCAACTTTAAAAAAAATCTATGCTGAGGCTAAAGACATGTTGAACTTGGTGCAATGCTGTTGAAGAAATTTGGAATTTAAAAAGTAAAAAAAAAAACTACAAATATTGCAATACCAGCTGTGTCTGGGTGCTCTACCAGCTCCTCTATTCCTCTTTCTCTTTCCCTTTCCCATTCTCTTTTATTCTATCAATTATCTGCATTTCCAACGGCTCAAAGTTTTCCTAAGGCTAATCATCGATCAATTTGATATCCTTTTCTTTGCGGTCAGAGAAATATAAGAGAGTTATTGGCTAAAAACCATTTACTTCACTCAGCATATCTAGTGTTATGGTTTATAATTTTTCTTCTTTCACTTTGTAACCTAGTATTATTTTTTTATTCATCTAGGAACATTTTCTCAGACCTACCTTTATTTTTTACTTTTAAGATTTTCTCCTCTTTGTTACTGCGAAACATTTGTTTTCGATTTGGAAAATCGATTAGAAAGCAAAACAACCAACTTTCCCACAACCTTTTTTATTGCTTCATTTCTAATTTTCCTGCTGCGGCAAACTTTCGACTAAAAGGACGTCTTAAAATTAAATTTTAATATTATGTCCATTAAATTTCTTTTACCTAAGCCACATAAAAAAAAAAAAAAACTATTTAACTTAGGCCTTTTTGCTCTCTTAACTTGACAGTAAAGAAAATTATAATGAACAGGGCACTCCCTTTTAATTAATCGTTTTCCTTGTTGCTACCTCATTTGTTTTTTAATTATTTTCATTTTTAATTAAATTTGTGGTGTAATTCGTCAAGTACTTTTTAATAGCCATTTATGGGATTAACGATTTCTTTTGATTCATTATATTCACCGCCCACAATACTCGTACTTCTTTCAAGTGACAATTTAGCCCACCCACTCTTGCGTTACATAAATTCCGAATTCCGTAATACCTTTACTCAGCAAGAATTGAAATGCGTAATTCTCTTTGTTTGTACATTTAAAACAATAATTAAAAAGTCGCTTATGACTTGAAGATTTGCCTTTGATTTTGGTTTTTTTTCTTATTGAGTGTTCGTGCGGTAATGAATCACTTGCTTTTCCTCACACTTGCTGCATTGCTTTGATTTAAAAAGAATTTGGCGATTTTCGAAATGTGTAGGTGGTTTAAAAAATCATCACGCATTCTCTAGGAATATCCATTTATGTATGAGGAATTTATGGGCTTTATGGAAAATTTTTTGAAAGAATAATATTTTTTATATTTTTTAAAGTAAAATTTCAGATGGTTTATGAGATTAAATGTATCAAATCTTTGACTTTGACTTTAGGTCGTGAATTAAGGTGAATTTTAATTATTTAGTGTATCAACCCCGAGCACTGTGAAGAGAGTGTGGATTAAAAGTTTTAAAGGAAAAATTTTGCCATTAATTAGAGAACTCAGTCACACAGGTCAATGCTTTTCGCTTGAATAATAATAATCATACTGAAAATGAAGTTATAAAATAAGAACAGTGGAATTCGAAAAAAATCATCATCATATGAAAAGCTGACATGAATTTCGAATCGCAGTGGAATCGCATTTACTAAATTTATTATAAAGATATTATTTTCTTTCTATCATGTCTTCGATACATGCAAAACAACAACAAAGCGAATATAAAATTCATACTAATAACTTGTAAATAATTTTGACTAACTGAACTTGAGCCACGGAAGTTTATAATTTACTGCAAGGAAAAAAAGAAACAAAAAACCTATACGTGTGCACAGAAAATACCAAAATTCTTCATTTGTCAAGCTTAGCATAGCAAAAATAATTGTAATAAAATCCGCGCGAAAGTTAAAAGAAAAAAAACGCAAAAACCTGGGTAGAGCGAATACTTTGGGAACAAAGTGTGGCGTGAAAATTTAATTTTGATTTCATAAGGCAATGAAATGGATAGCCCGGCAATGGCTAGCGGCTGTATTGAGAATGCTCGTATACGCCTGTAATGAGTAAATTCTCGGAAATCTCATTTTTAGATAATCAATTATTTTTCATGGTTTTCGATTTCATTTCATGTGACAAATTACAAAAGGTTTTGTTTACTAGCTGTAGCTGTTGGCTCGCAAGGCATCGCATTTCAAGTCGCATAAAACAAAAAAAATTCTTTTGTGCAAAATTTAATTTAGTACTGCTAGAATAGATTGTAAAAAGTACACAATATTATTGAAAAAGTATTTATTGGAAATGCATGGCGTTTATTTACAAAAAAACTTAGTATTAAAATTTCATATTATTTTTATTTGATAGTACAGGGCAATGTTCCTAATTACGAATGCGAACTATGCACTTAAAATACTTTCAGATGTTCAAAAGACAGATTAAGGAAGCCATATAGCCGTCAAAATCGTTACAAAATGGTTTGCGCTGAAATTCCACATTTCCACGATGACAAAGTTGCACTCTGTTCGTTCACGCTGTGAAAAGTCGCACAACATTTTGGCAACATGATGCTAGCAACATCTTTTCACAGCTTTTCAAATGCATTTGGCATTTAAAATTTCGTTGCTACTTCGTTTAAGGAATTTACTTTTGTGGCAACTTTTAAGCGTTTTGATAATTTTGCTTGTTATTCGTAGCAACATTTCACGGCAATCCAGATGCAGACGTTAGTACTACGTAGTTAGTACTAGCCTTAAAACATTAAAATTTGAAGCAAATCGTTTAAAAATTATATTCGATAGACAGTTTTGGTGCTGTCAGAAAAAATTCTTTTATTTGCAAGTTTTTTTTCTCAATTATTGAACTCATCTTACATGCCAAGGTCAGCTAGTAACGCAAATTAAGTTTAAAGCAATACTTTTTGAAAAAAAAAGCTGCAATCAATGCGACTACTATGAACGACATTGTAATGGCACAAAAACAAAAAAATAATTGTTAAAAGCTATAAATGATTACGATAATAATTAAATTGATTTTATGTACATAAATAGTTACGAAAGTGTGCTGAGCTGGGATATCAGAGAAAACAAAACAAGTTATTTTTACAAAAACCAAAACTCGAAAAACAATAATCAAAGAAAGAACTGAGACAAAGGTCGATTGAAAGCAAAAAAGCAAAGAAAGAATTTACAAGCGAGTCTCTAAAAAAATTGTGGTGAAAATGCAGAAATAAAGAGAGAGGCAGTGGCAGAGAGAGAGAGAGAGAAGTGAGCTTCCGATGACATAACTTGTTTACAAATTATATGTACAATAAATGTTATGATAGGCCATATAAATAATTAGAAGTGCCAGTGGGATGAATAACAGTATAAGAAGCACGCAACTGACACAACAACGAAGGAGTTCTAAAGAAAAGCAAAAACAAAAACAAAAAAGGCGGTCTTCGCCGGGAGATGATTTCAAATGCAGCAGCATCTCCAACGCAAACTCAGTGAAAAATTTGCTTTACGCAGCGCCATAAAAAATGTTAATGAGCCTCATGGCACGCCAACTTTTATGAAATTGTTGACAATAATCGGCAGCGACAACAATGGTCGACAACTGTTTGTCGCGACAGACAAAAAGTACATATAGAATAAGAGAAGCAACAATAAACCTGAAGTGGTGTTGAACACTCCTTGAAGGGAGATAAGGAATGAGCTGCCAGACATGACAACAACTCTGTTACTGTTGCTCCTTTTTGATTGCTTTTTACTATTATTCCATAGAAGAAAAAATTATATACTACAATTTAAAAAAAATACAAATCAATGGGTGGTGGGCGTGCAACTGCTCGTCAAGATATGTTGCATAGAAACAGCTCTCAAGCGTCGATAACTTTGTTGAAGATTATTTCGTTGGTGTTATTTTTATTAGTCGCGAAATTGTTTGGCTTGCTTGGCATTGTCGTCAGTAATTTTGCTTCAAGTGTAATGCTGCATTTTACTGGTTTGTCTTGTCAATATTAAAAAGTTGTTTCTACCATTTCGCGCAACGTTCGGAAATCTTGCCAAATATTTGACATTCTTGCGAATGATGTTATATATTAATGGTAATAAAAATGGAAATTGAAAATTCGATTAGCATTGGCGCACAATTTTATAACATCAACATTTTAGGTTGAGGTTTCTTAGAAATTTCAAGGAAATCAATACAGAAAGTATGGATTGATGGGTCCTTCGGTGTCGTGTTTCCTTCGGTAAAAGTCGCCCTTTTGTCGGATGTATGACTTTTAATAAATCATAAATCAATGCTTTGTTGTTTTCTTTCATTACAATTATTTATTTGCGAGTGGAATAAGAAACTTTAAGCCAAGTCAATTAAAAATTGGCTAAACTCCTAAGGCATGCAAAAATGTAAAAAATCATTAATCGCAAAATAAATAAAAATTCAAAGGACCTGCAAAACTAAACCACAGCAAAATTAGCATGCAAGGTAGTGGAAGAAAAAAATATAATTTGTAAAAGCAGAAAATAGTGTATAAGTACATTGCACATACAAACACTGTTGAAATTACTTTAGTAAAATTGTATGGTGCCTTTGGCTGGTTTGAAATCGCATACTCATACGTTTAAATGCCTCTTTTTATGCGACAATGAATGTTTGTTTGTGTGTGTGATGAACTTTTGAGGGTTGTAAAAGCAACCCAGATGTTTGCTGGAGCTAATTCAGAACTATCGATATTTCAAGCCATTAGGAACTATTACTAGTTCCGCGGTAATGTACAGGGGCTCACAGATTAAATAAATAAAATATAGTTCATTTCAATATCACAGAAGTTTGCTGGAGCTAATTCAGAACTATCGATATTTCAAGCCATTAGGAACTATTACTAGTTCCGCGGTAATGTACAGGGGCTCACAGATTAAATAAATAAAATATAGTTCATTTCAATATCACAAGCACAAAAATCAAAATTTTTTCTTTGTAAAAATCTTATGATAATTTAACAAACTTATAAAAAATTACATATAGAATATAATTTCGAGCATGTGTTGTAAGGAATGAAATATGTAATATCGTCCGCAAGAAAAATTATAAAAAATTAATTGAAATTTTTAGGAACTTATAGCTTACATTTTATTATACTAAAATTAAATGGGCTGCAAAACTGAATGAAAAAGTTTTTAAGAAATTCTGAATGGAAAAGTGAAAATGTTAATGTAATTTTTTCATAAAATTTTTTTTTGATTTATGTGCTTTATGATATCGAAATGAACTATATTTTTATAAATTTAAAAAAAAAAAAAAAAAAATTTCCACGAAAAATACTGTCAATATTGTACAAATTAGCACTGCACGATCTCGGCTGTGATACAAAGTACTTTCTTGATTTTCACTAAAGATCCAAACTTTCCGTAGTTTAATTTCAAGTCTTGAATAGTTCACCGCGCCTTCCGTAAAACTTTCAGTAGCCAAAACTGAATTTGCAAACTTAATTTTGCGTTCTTTGCTTGTTTCATAGATTCTGAATAGTTAACTGTTCTACACAATTTCTACGTGCTTCTTATTTCTGCACTGTTTTTTTAGAGCATTTGTTAACTCCAATACTGCTGGGATACTCCCAATGGAAAAATTTGCAATGCACCCCACTGCATAGCTGCCGGACACAAAAGACATTAAAAATGAAGTAGAGCTGCAAGAAAGCGAAGACAAAAGAAAAATAATGAAGTTTAAACAGGAAATTAAAGTTAATGCAAATAGAAACACAGACATGAGATAAGATACGAATATGTAAAAATTAGTTTACAAAAGTTTTAAATACAAATTTACTGAATATTCAGCAAAAAAAAAAATCAACCACAAATTTTTCAATAACTAAAATAACGCATGAAATAAGGAGGAAAATAAAGCTGCTAAATTTTCGATAGTCTGTAAGAGGCTCACAAATTTTTATATTTTTTATATTGCTAACACACCTAGGGAATACAACTCTGCACACTTTCAGCCAACCAAATCAATACCCCGTACCACAGTCAATCATTGCTATGTTGAATTGTTTAGCCCGATATTTTTGTATATTAGGGCAGCTCAACGAAAAAGTTACGGATTTTATATTGAAAAAAAAAAAAAAAAAAAAAAAAAAAATAATAATAATAATATTAATTTATTACATGTAAAAACTTCTACGTGAGCTGGATCTTCAAAAATGGCGGTTTTTTTATAAATACATTTTTTTTTTTAATATTAAAATAAAGCCACGAAAAATTGGGACGTAAATGGGTGAAAAATATATTTCTAATAATTTCTTATAAGTGCAAATCGGTTATGATTTGGCCGAGATATATAAAAAAAACCAATTTTCGAAGGCATATAATGAACTGAATAATTCCAATCGAATTTTGTGTATTCTATGAGGAGTGATACAACCTAATATAAACACGTACAGGCTCACTATTTTGCAAATGTAAAAAAAAAATTTACACAAACTCGTGCACAGTGCTTCTGCTAGTTTGAGATCCCTGCCACACACACACACAAATGCATCTCCACACTTTTACATATAGCTTTGCATTTAATGAGATGTAAGCTGCTCGAACTCGAACTTAACATACTATACGTAGCAATGTAAAAGCCCAGCAGGGATATTCGCGAGCTGCCAAGCGATAGGCTTCTAGTGAATCAGAACTTTCATTACTTCAGCGCTCGAGTATTTCCTACAAGAAAGAGCGAAGGATGAGTTGTTACTGATTTTTTTTTTTTTGAAAATTTTATGAGTTTCTTATTTCTCTTCAGTAGTTCAATATTTTTTCATTACACTAATTGATGCACTGAAAAATGTTTCTGATTACTTCACATCCTTCCTGCAGGCCATCTCTCTCATTCTCTCATTCTCTTGTCACATGTCTTTATTCTCATAAATATGTAAATGCAAAATGACGCTTTTATGCTTGGCAGCACAAATGTGTTGCATTCCGGGAATGCTCTATATTAATGGGTTGTAGCAGGGTTGCATTCAGCAGTGGCCTACCTCACTATGTAAATGTTTGTGGTGTTGGTGCGGTAGGAGCTGCTACAAGCTGCAAGGAAATATTTTAATTACGTGCGGCGAAATCAGGGTTGCATGTTTGCGGACAAATAAATAAATACACTCACATTTTTAAAAATACCAGTTCAAATACAAATGCATAATGTGTGTTTGTAGTGCGCTTACTGCTGCAAAAGTTTTTGCCGCTTAAATTTAATACAGAAAATGCAACGTGGCATGCTATAGCAGCGTAACTCTCAAACTTTATTGCTGTTTGTATGTGTGCCTTTAGCTTGCGTTTTTAAGCTAAGGATCCAGACTTTCGTTTCATCATCCCCTTAGCCATTGAGTTATGCCTTCCGGTCGAGTGCAAGAATTCAATATAATTTCATTTGGCGTTTGTTTTTTCGCTTGCATTTCTTTTGGGTGGTGTAGCAGTTCGCGTGCTTGCATTGAAATGAAAATGAAATAAATTTGTAAATGTGCAAGGATTTAGCGTTGGAGTGATTCAAATTTATACATTGACCTTTTGAATGGAAAATTGCTTAAATGAATTAAACATTGGAAAATAAGTATTTTTTTTTTATATTTCAGTTTGTTCAAAGAGTTTGAAGAAGAAATAGTTATTTGGTTCTATAAATTTATATAGACTCCGTTGCAAATTTTAAGTTGAGTTAGGGAAGAATACCAAAACACCTACGGCAAAAAAAATTGTGAAAAACTAACAGTAATTCTTTGCTACTTGAAACGTGCAGTTTATACGACTAGAATTGAATTGGCTACAAAACTGCGTACTCGAAAATATAATTTTTTTTTGTTTACATTTGAAATTTGGATGAAAATTTCGTTAAATTATTATGAATTTCGTTTTGTTTATACATATGGGGTTTTTCATTAGCAAATTAACAGTTCTAAACTGAAAAGTAACGGAAGTTAAATTAAAAAAAAAAAAACAAAAAACTTGAGAAATATTGTCAATATGAGTGAGCTTATTTTGTAACGGAGAGTATCTTACATTCTTAATTGAGGCATCTTCAAGAATCTGTTCCGTGGTAAATTTTTTGGCTAAGTATTTTGAAAATGTTGGATCAAAAGTTATTGCTTTATTATTGATTCTCTAAAGAAGGTTTGGTGATTTCATATTTTTTAAAATGACACATGAGGTCAAAAACTAACTTTTTCTATCCTTCGATAAATTCCCGTTGTCGGTTTGACCTGCTCCTGACGGTGCAACAAGCTGTGTCCTAGTACAAGTAAAATAGTTACCCAGGCCTTACTTCATACTTATACTCGACTTTAATTTAAAAAAAAAAAACCCAACTTATCAAACAGAAATCAATGCCAATGCCGCCTGTCGAGTTAAAAAACTGCTATTAGAAAAAATCTTTTCTACGAGATCTAGTATTTCAACTATATCCTTTAAAACTCCGTATATTTCCCAGTTGTTTGCCTCGTCGCTGACCAATCGTTGCCGCAATAAAATGCTCTACGATTCATAGCAGAAATGTAATATGTAAAAAGCATTTATACTTAAAAGAATATAACCATAAAAAACATCTTAACAATGCTTAAAAATATCTTGAACAGCGAAATAAAATGCCAGCAAAAGAAAACAGCATTGAGAATACGCAAAACTTGCATTCAACTTTACCGGCTGCATGTCTACTATTAGGCGCACAACCCCTTTCACTTGCAAATTTTTGCGCAAGCGGTGTTTTCAGAACACGCGCGCTTTCATTGTGCTCTTCCCCTGGCCTCTCTTGTCAAAGCGCCAAAATATATGCATTGCTGCATTCTCCTTTTCTTTTTTTTTTGACTTTTTCACTTATGCCGAGTTTTTGTAGTATTGGAATACACATATCCTTTGTATGGCTGTTGGAATGAATTTATTTGTGCCCTGCTGTTGTAAAGTTGTGTTTGTGCAGCTGTGTGCTAGTGACAAATGGCGTCGCAATTATGGCGTCGTCGCAAACGCATTCGTTCGACTATTACAACACGAAAGCCAACCACCACCAAAGCCGATAAAATAGGAAAATGAAAACTAGAAAAAGCGAAAAAAGTAATAAAATGCATTTCATGACTACGACAACAAAAAGTGGGCGGCAAGCACGCAAAATAAAGAGTGTAGTAAGACTAGCGTCAAATGCTTGATGCAAAAGAGGAAAATAAGTAGAATGAAGGTAGTTGGTAGTAGTGTAGCGGAGGTAGAGAACTGGGTGAGAAATGCAGCAAACTTTGAAAGAAATCGGAAAACAGCCGAAGGCAAGCGAATGAAAGCGGAAGCAATGAAAAAGGTGGCAAACGCAGTGAATGTGCAAGTGTGGTGGCGGTGGTGAGTGTGTAACGAGGGTGATGGTGACCAGGCCAAGGGTTAAGGCAAGTCAAGGTATAACTTGGTTGATTTTTTCTTTTTTTTTCTACTCTGCAGTCATATAGTGGCATTGCGAAACTTTCTACGGAAAGGAAGTAAAAAATAAATTACGAAAAAAATATAGAAGAAAAGCGAGTTAAAAAGTACAGTTAGAATAAGCGTGCACGAAACTGCTAGCGCGGCAGTTCATGCAAAGTTTTTAGCCGAGTGTTTGCAAAGTTTTTTTGTTTGGTTGTTGTTGGTTAGTAGAAGTCTGTATTTACATATGGTGTGTGTGTGTGTGTGTGTGTGTGTGTGTGTATAATTCAAAGAAAGTGGCGCCAAACAGTGAAAAAGGAGAGATGCGGCGGAGGCGTGTAGTGAATGCAAAGTAAGGATTGCAGTGGAGCTGCAGCAAAAGGTGGCGCGTGGAGAATCGAAAATTAAAGCGGCTTTCAAAACATTGAACAAACTATCTCTGGTACTAAAAAAAACGAACTAACCATTACATAAATTCAACAACTATATTCTTCAGTCTCTAACCAACATTTTTTTCCATTTAAATATTTTATTTAAATTTGTAATTTAAGGTAAAATACTATTGATATCTGCTAAAACAAACTTCATTTATTTAAATAATTGTTTTTTTTTTTGCAAGATCGTTATTTTAACCCGTGTTATATATATACTCATTAACATAACAATATAATGAATTCTATTTTAAAAACTATTTAAGTTAAAAATGAAAACATTTTAGAAAATTTATAAAAAATGCCATCAAAATTTTCAACTTTTTAAACCCAACAAGAAATTCATTAAAATAAAATTGTTGAGTGGGCTATAAAACTATATACTTCTTACTTTTTTTTAATATCGGATTGAAAATTCTGTCAAGAAAAAAGAAGAAAACAACAAAAAAGATTAACTCGGATTAAAAATTTGCCACTAAAAATTATCAAAAATTAACACGAATTTGGATATTTTCTGTTAACTCGTAAAAAAATTGAATGGGTGGCTTTTTTCAGCCTAGGATTAAAAATTTATATTTTTGCTTTTTTAATGTCTATAAATATTCTAAAGAGTTTTAAACTTTTACTTAAATGATTTTCGTTAAAGAATTCAGTATATTTAAAAAAGATTATTAAAATTAAATAAGGAAAGATCAAATTGTCAAAACTTTTCCATACAATTTGCCATTGTTTGTGCGAACTAAAATTTATCCTAGTTATAATTCTTGAACCTCTCAAAATATTAATATTACTTCAAAAACTGAAAAGTAGCCTATATCTAAAAAATGATAACAGATGTCAAAATAAAAAGGAGTTGCCAGTCTTGGTATTATAAAATCTACCGAAATGCTTTCAAATTTCTGCAATAGTTTTAGGCATTATCGCATTGAAGAATAGATAGCGTAAAAATTAAAAAAATTGCATATAATATAGCCTACAAAGTGAGACAAGACCAATTTATGTTGGCATTGAATCGCTAATTCCTTTAGTTAGCTAGTACCTAGGTTTTCACACAAAATATATTGAATTGCAACATCCATTTTTAGTTAACCGAAAAATGCACTTAGCTTTGTTATTTAACGATAATTATAGTGCTGTTCGTAAAAACCCCGTATCCCTTCGTTAAATTAGTTGCCCCACAAAGTAACCCAAATATTTAGCAACGTCATCCATCGCTTTAATAGCACGCGATTTTCCAACGACTAAATAGTTGGCTTACTTTACCTCTAAGCCACGTTAAATACAGCTGACACTCCTTCGTCTTTACTGCTTTCGTTGCTTCCGTTGCCGTCATTGCAGTAATTTCGTAATCGATGTGCGTGTCGTTGCCATTTATCGGATGGCAAGCGACAAAAACAAAAACGAGCACAAAATATGCATCAAATAAGAAAAATTAGCGCATATCGTGGAAATGAAGGAAAGTGTAGCTAAAATAGCACAAACACTATGCCAGCCATGACCAGCTAACTAATTACATAAATACTAAGTTGCAAAGTTCGTTGGCTGACGACCCCAAAAAATGTGCCCATGAACGGACGGACGCCATGATCGCTGATACGAACTGCACGACGACGACTCGACTTTACCAACCAACCAAACAACCAACCCCGTCCAACCGACAAGCTGCAATGCAGTCAGTGGGACGAATTTTTTACCGATTTCATTACGTATTACACAATTGTTTTTGTTGTTGTTGTTGTTGGTGATGGCACACTCAAGTAATGCGTTGTTGCAACATTGCACACACACACACATACAACAATAGACTGCAACCTTGTTTCTCAGCCTACCGGCCAGCTTCTCAAACAGCAATATTTTTGCACTCATTTCCAATGGTGTGTAGCAGTGTTTGGTGTTTTGCCTTAGCTACGTTCCTTGTGCTGCGCTTGGCGCCTAGTTAACTTCCGATCCCTTGCGCAAAATATGGTAAGTATCTATGTATTGTATTGTATAGAGCCCATATATGCAATTCCCACTGTCACTGCCAGCCAACCAGCAAAAGCAACGACTAACTTTCTACATATTTAATAAAATATTTTTTATCACTTCCTTGCCCTGCCTCCTTCCTTTCGCTACTTTTTGATGCAGATTTTCCTGTCAATTTTCCCTGCTGCGAGGTATTTTTATTGCACTGTGTTTTCAAGTGTACTACAATATAAATTTTTCTCCCTTTTCTGCGAGCGGGTGTGTACATGTTTTTCGTGGGGGCAAACTTGCAGAGCCTATGTGTTTGAAAATGGCTCTAGTTTTGGATGATGTAGTTTGATTGTAGGGAAGCCAATACGCTTTTTGCCACATGCGCTGTTAGTGACGTAGAGTCATGCCTAGCCTATACGATATGGGTGTTGTTTTCAATAAAAAATAAAAAAAAACAACATACAGATGCCTGTAATTGCAATAAGAATACAATAGTACTTGGCAAGTGTACTTGGCAGACAATTTTGAATGGCGCTTATTCGCTGGGCGGCAATCCATGACGCAGCGACATTCTTGGCATATCTCAGTGCTGCATTGTTTGTAATTTTTATAGTTTTCTATTGCAAATATGCAGCATTTATTTTTATATTATTGTTGGCGACTAGCAGCAGTATTTTATAGATACATATTCGTCTTTATTTCGAAATTCTCACAATTTGCTTTTGGTGGCAATTCAAAAAGTTTTATGATGTTTTGCAAACTAAAGTAAATTATTTTACAGCTAATATTATTTATGATGTTAACAGTGTTATTACAGACATGGTTAAATGACAGCCACTGTTAAGGAAATATACCACTGTTATTTATAACAAGGAAGGCGAGGGAAGTCAACAGAGTTGCAAAGAATGTTACAAGAAAATTGAATTATGAAAAGTAATTAGCAGAGAACTTGTAATAACTCTGCTACTAGGGGAAGTGAACAGCTATGTATAGTAACATAGAATGTAAAGGAATCGAACTATGATGCAAAATAACAGAGACTGTAGAAAAATTTGCAGATTTCCCTTGTGATGGAAATTTGCAGAATGTTACTTGAGAATTTAGTTATGAAAAGTAATACGGGGAAACTTTTAGGAACTCTGGTATTAGAGAAAACTCACAGATGTGTAAGATAACAGAGAATGTAAAGTAAACAGTTATGCAAAATAGCATACACTGTAAAAGAAGTTCACGATTCTGCCTAGATTGCTTTGTTAGCAGAAGCAAGTAGCCTACTTTCTCTGCCACATTTAACAGAAAAGACTGTTGCCGAAATAATAGCGATAATTTCAAAAAGTAATCGGTTGAACCATAATGATTCCTGTGGCATTTCATAGGATTGGGCAAAAATACCGATAAATCTAAATATCGATATTTTAGTTTTAGAAATAACGTCAAGGTTTTTAATTTGGAAATATCGATATTCGATATTTTCTTTCGAGTATCAAATTGCATCGAATTCGTTCACGTAAATCCTCATATTTTTCTAAATATTTTGACGGAAGTCATAAAACATAATAAATTTTACAATTGCGGGGGAAAACTGCGCCATTTCTTTCACTGTCACATATGTATTTGTATAATCTCAAATCGAAATACCGATATTTTGTACTCTACATAAGCCGATATTGTTTAAAAATAGCGATACAATTTCGGTATGGTTTTTACCTTTTCCCATTCCTAGTGTTATTTTATTTTTATTGTAGCAAAAATACAATCCTTGTTGTCTGACGACAGTGAATTGTCAATAAAAATACCAATCAAATTGCTTCAGACTAAAGTCTATTACAATCAAAAGCAGTATTTTTTTTCTAGGAACAGCAAAAAAAATTTTGATATAATGATTTTAGAAAATTTTTATGTTAATTTTTAGCAAAAATGAAATCGGGCCGACAACCATGCCAATATAAACGATGACAATAAAAGTATCGAGATCGACTGTGAGTCCTAAGCCTACCAGTTTCTTTTTCTTTCTAAGTGCTCAAAATTATTTTACTTTTTAATAGAAAGAGAGTTAGAATTGAACTTCTAAGATTTGCAAACATAAATTTGCGGGCCTTCCAAAGTGAGCAATAATATTAATGTCATCTCACTTCGTTGTGCATTATTGCGACTTTCGCTGTTTAAACTCCAATTTTGCCGCCAACTTGTCTGCATACCGATGACATCATGCATTGATTTTTCCCTTCACATACACACAGCCACATATCTGGTATGCATTAACCCAGCTCCACTGGCTATGATCTGCCTTAACATGCACTCTTCCGTCTCTATTCATTTTTTTGCTTTTACATTTTCCTTTCTCTTCGACAAGTTTTACGTCCAGCACGCCTTTCCGCTCAAAGTTATTCTACACCTTGAGTGCATTTTATGGCAAGTATTCAAAAGTTGACGTCCTTTCGCTGAGCCTTGTACGGCTTTGCAGACAGGCACTTGTGCTTCTGTGCTTCTGAGCTCCGCATTGCACGGCCGCCTATGTACGAGAGAATCCAGCCAAGAAACTGTACCAAATTTGAGTTTAACTTTTAATATATAGCATACGCACACATGTTAGCTGAACGGTGGGTGGTTTATGCCAGCTAGCTACTGTTACCTTTAAAGCCACTACTTTGCTTGATTTTTTTTTTAATTTTTGGTCTATGAGTATTTCTTTTATTGTTTTATATAACTTTTGGATTTTTTTGCACGTATCCTTTTATTTATTTTTTATAGTCTCTAGTTTGCGCGCTGACTTCACTTTGTATGCAAATTTGTTGCTGCAGATTTTCAGTGTCAGCTTCTTTAGTAGCCACTGTAGAGGAGCCGCCATATTGGCATTGGCGTCGGCCTGACTTTGACTTTTGCCATAGCACCACAGTCACATTAATCGTCGTCGTTATAGTTGCACATTCTCTTCTTCCTTTATTGGTGCACTACTTGCAAATTTTATTTGTGGGCTATGCTTTTGCGCACCTCGTTGACTGCCTGACTCCACGCCTACATACCTCCAGTGAGGTGGAAATTTGCGTACTATATATGATTTTTAAATTTCGAAGAGCACTAGGGCAGTGGCGATAATGCGGTCGTTGCCCCCTCTAGCCTCCTCTTGTTGCGTGGCACAGTACAGACTTCGGTTCTTCGGCCGCACATCTATTCTTTTTGCTGTTTTCTTGTGCGTTGCGGTGCCTCTGTTTTGTTTACTCACAAATGCCGTCTGTTCCTCGCGCTGTCAATATACAATTTCATCATTCCTTTGCTCAATCTTCATCTGTGCGACTTTTGTTTATGCTGCGCTGCTTGTTTCTGATATTTACATATTTGTTTCTTTTCCTTATTTTGCTTCTAAAACTTGTAAACAAATGTCATGCTTTCGCTGCGCCACCACCTTCCGCTGCGTTTTCATTTAACGCGCACTTTTCCGATGTGCTGCAGTTTTCATATATGTACCTGTGTACATTAATTTTGCAAGGAAAAATCCGCAGTTGCACCTTCACTTACCTCGAATTGTCATGTACTCTTCTTATTTCTGCTCGCCGCTATTGAGCTTATTTTATTTTGCTGCCGTTTTTACATCTCTGCACCTCATTTGCCGGTGTTACAACTTTTGTTTACTTTGCAAAATTGTTTTTTCTCCTTTATTTTTTGTTTTGCTGCTCTTCACCACTTCTGTTCATCCGAACTGTTTCCTATGCAATTTCTTTCTTTTTTTTGTTTTTTGCTTTGGCTCTTGTTTATTTTCAAATTGCTGCAACTCGCTTATTACCGCTTTTATAGCTGTCTGTCATTTGCATTTGCATTTACTTTTTTTTAATCTTATTTAATTTCTGCCAGTTGTTTTCACTCGAACATATGTTCCTTGGCTGTTGAGAGCAGTGTGCTGACATTTTATTACGTTTTTTTTATTATTTAATGACTGCTTTGTGCTTGTAATTTTCTGTCCGTTTTCCACCTTTGATATTTTAGCGTTAGGGGCGTAGAGTCAGTTTAAAATACTTTCGTTTGAACAGTAAGCATATAACAAAAAAAAAACCGTGTTCGATTCGACTGTAAAAAACCAACGATAGTTTCTAGCCAATTCAAATAACCACTGAATTATATATTCAAATTAAATAGACTATAAAACTGCATACCCAAAAAATGGTCAAACATTTTTCTAAAAAATTAAAAAATGCTTATAATAATTTGTTGAGTTCTTATAAATTTTGTATAAAGTTTGGCCGATTAGTTTACATGATTTTTGTTAAAGTGTGAACTATATTTTTATATAAATTTAATAAAAAAAATGTATCAAGAAAAACGGTGATAATATTTTTTTGATCATCAGTGTACATTTCGAGCCTCGTTTTTAGAAAAAAAAAATCATAAAAATAATAGCAAAATGTACTGTGGCAAATTTTGAAAGTTGCGTCTACTTTATTTTTATATTTTTTTTCAAACCCCATTAAGTCAAAGTTTCAAACTTTGCAGAAAATTTATAAAATAAAAAAAGCGTCTTCATACTTTTCTAACTTTTTCTGCCGAATTTCCGAAAATTTTTGAGTATGCAATTTTTTAGCTATGATAAAGCGCAAGTTTTAAGTGGCTAAAAATTCTTGTTGAAGTTTGATAATTTTTTTTTCAATTTTTAAAAAAGGAAATTTTGTTCATAAAAGAAAAATTAAAAATATTGATAACAAGTTTGAGAAACTTGTTTAATTTTATTCAGAAAGTTTGAAACTTTTACTTACATAATTTTTGTTTAGAATTATCTATATTTTTATAAAAAAAATAAGGAAAGACAAAATTGTCAAAATTTGCCAATGCATGTTGCTATTACTTTTGCTATTATTTTGCAATTGTATTCACTGCTGGCTTTAAACTAAAACAACAATAAATTAATTGGGCATACTCTGCTTATTAGCAATACCACTCTAAAAAAGTAGTTCTGTATTTTTAAATGCCAGTTTGGCTACTCTGGTTCCCAGTGCCATATATACCGCTTAACATTAACCAAACACCAGCACTACAGCCTCAAATATAAACTCAAATTAGCATCTCTCAATATGTATTTGTCAATTAGCTTTAAGATTACAAAATAAAAAATCATCTGAATAGTACGTGTTTTATCTCCTACCCTTTCCATGCCTACTTCTTACCTATTTTTCTTTTCTTCTTTAAATAACTTATTTCTTTTTCTCCACTTTTGCAACTCGATATGCCATGCCATATACTTTGCATCGTGCCCTAGGTAAGTGCTGTGTATCTATTCATCCTTCCGCCTCTCGCCGCCGTTGTCTCTTGTTATCTGTCAACAACGGTTAATAATACGCTGTCTATTCGTCTATTTACTCTGGCAATACTTCTCAACTACTTACTACCACTACTACTGCACTACTCCAAGCAGTAATACACTTCGCTTGTTCTATTTGTCATTTGTCATCAACGTCGCTTTCATCGCTTTTTCTCTCTTTACCCCCATCCATTTTTTTCGCTCGTTCTTTTGTTTGTTTATCTACAAAGTCATTTGTTGTTGGAACTTGTTTTTTTTTTACTGTTTACATAAAAGAGTTGAAAAGGCGCCGCCCTTTACTGTTCTACTCTGTTGTAGCAGTCCGTTCGTCCTGTCCGTCCGCCCACGACTCACCACTCACCACTCAATACGAAGCGCTACATTTGTGTCTATGTATATCGCTTACAAAAGCAACCTTACCTACATAGTATATTTAGTATTCTTTTGATTTTTTTTTTTATTTTTCGTTTATTTTATATTTCACATTCATTTTTTGTTGGCAGCACTTTTTGACATCAACTGCATTTTATTTTCTATCCATCTCTGAATTTTTGTAGTGTTTATTTGTTTCGTATTTTTTTGTTTTGCTACATCTCGATTTTTGTGCATTTATGGCGCTTGTTTGCAATGAATTTTCTATAGGCTTGCACACATTTTATTCTGATTTCTTTTTTCTAAATTTCCTATTGAAATAATATGCAAATGTTTGTCGCTCTACTTGTATTTGCATTTGTGGCATTTCTACTTATTATTTTTGAATCTATGCAATGTTGCATTTGTTGGTGGTTTTGGCGCAATGTTTTACGGTCTTCAGAGTCCTTGTGAATTGCAGAGCTCAAGGATGTTAGAAATAGTGTGGATTAAAGAGATACTTTAAATTGCATTTTAAGTCAGTTTGAATAAGTACCATTTTTTTTTTTTGTTGGAGTGGTAAACTATAAATAGTACGAAATAGCGATGCTTGCAGTTTAGTTAAGATGAACATCACTCAATGTACTTTGAATCAGTGGCGCACACAAGTATAAAATACTTTTGGGGGTTTTACGATAATTTAATTTTTTTTTTTAAATTTCGGATTAATTCGTGGCCTAGTCCTATTTATATATATTTTTTTTGAACCGAGATATATCGATAAAAATACTATATCGATCACGACCACGAAACGAGAGTGAAATCAATAAGAAAAGCTCTGCAAAAAGAAGATCGACAACGATGGCAAAAATAAAAATAAAACACCATATGACTGGACAAAGAATCGTTGAAAAGGATTATAGTACTAATATTTGTTTAGATCCAATATATATTGATAGTAATAACGATGCGCATCACAATCACGAAACAATAGCACAATTGATTAAAAAAAAAAGATATCGGCAACGATGGCAGTAACTATAAAAATACCGACTACTATAGGAGTATCGATAAATGTAACTAAAGTGATGGGACGAAGAATCGCTGAATACATACATATAAGTTTTAATATTCCTTTATTATCGATATATATCGATATTAATAAGCATTATGACTACGTAATGATAATAATATCGACAAAAATTTCGAAAACGATATCGATTACTATTACGATAAAAATGCATTACCGCAATAAGGCCCTAGTTATTTCCTTTTATTCAGACAGGCTGAAAAGTTGATACATATTGGAACGATTCTCTGTCATCCCTTGTCAAGTTTCGAGTAATTTTTCCCATTCCTATTCTTACTACAGAAAAACTTTGATAAAATCAGCTGTTTTTTCTACGTACCAGTAAATTTTATTTACAAAAATCGTGAATGTACTATGTGCTCTTTCAATCGTACATATGTATTCTTTCTAACAACTATAACAACTTTTTTCTCTCAGTTTTCTCCACCGGTAAATCAGTTGTTAAGTCACAGCCAATAATGAAAATACACAAAAAAAAACTCCCGCTCCCTCTAACTATTCAAAATTTAGACAGACTTCAGCCAATTTAAAATTCATTATTTATGCAAATCACAGCATTCTGCACTTCATGCACATACCTACATTTCCACATTTGACCAAAGAGAATTAAAGTCAATTGATTGGACGTTCATGAAGTCGTTTGAAAATCAAACGTGGAAAGTAAATTTAAACAAGATTGAAACTTTTCAGCAAACGCTTGTCAAACATTTGCGCAGGCGAAACACAAAGTCAACAAAAGCGAGAAAATTTAAAAAAAAGTATATATATACTCGTAGTGGATGTTTGCGCAAAGCCAGCCTCCAAAAAAGGCAACACAACCGCCTGCAACAAATTAAGGAGCAATCAATCGATGAACTGCATGCATTACATGGACGATCCGTGGCTGAAGTGGGCAAAAAGCAATTTAAAGTTGACAAATTAGCGAATAAAGCGCATAAAAAAGAGCAAACAAGCCGAACAACCGACTGACAGCCAACGCACATCGGCGGACGTTTGGCGGTGAAAGTAAATAGTGGGAAAATTGGTTTGATGGCGGCTAAAGTACACAAAAGTGCAAGAGGATACTGGTGCAACATAGGTCATGTGCAAATGTCAATTTTTATACGGTGGGTATGTGTGTGTGTGTGTGTGTTTGTGTAATAAATGAGGTTGATGCCAAGCAAGTAACTATTGCACAAATACAGCCAACCGCCAACTATAATAAAAATACACTGCAACTTTAATATAAAAACAAAAACAAAACAAAAAAGATGTGCGCAACAAGAAAAATTCAAACTTAAACAATTTAATAAATCATATCCATATTAATCCACACAAAAAAGAGTAAAAGTCTTTTAATCATTTTTTCTGCACTGAGGGTAAAAAACTGAAATGAAATCACTGCCACAGAATGAAATTTAATGAAATCGCGCATGAAAATAAATGCCCTGTAGCAAAAAGGTAGGAAAAAAATATTTTAAATCTGCCCACATAACATTGTCAAGTTTGCAATGTAAAAGTGGTGCCTGCCAACGAATGATTACATGCATACAACAACAACAACAACAACAACAACAACTGCTTTACATATGAACAATAGTCATTTTTACAATATTACAAGGGATTGTGTGCTAAAATTTATTACACCCCCTCTACGCTTTTTTTTTTTATTTTATTCTGACTACATTCATATTTTTGCTCGCACTTTGCAAATGAAAAAAGGAAAAACACTTGGAATAAAATTGCAACACTGGGTTGGCAGGAATGCAACAGCAGTTTAATTTCAATGTTGTGTTGCGCGTAGGAAAGGGGATAGCGAGCGTGCAGAATATCAAAGAGGGAGGGAAGAAAAGTGCACGCGGCAACAAGCTAGATAAGCGTAATGCCCTGGCAGAGAGGCGCCTCGAAAAGTATTTTTTATATTTATTTGTTGTTTTTTTTTCGCATAGAACTTTTGTTAAAATGCAAGCCATGGGAAAACGTGCAGTTGAGGAGGACACATTGTTACTGTAGCCAGTAGTTGGCGGGGCATTCTACACGAAATTACTATACAATTATTCATATTTTTTAAATTTAATTTTTTAACTTTTTATATTTTTTTTATAACACAAACCAGCTAAATATAAATAAAATTCGGATTCGCGTAGGCCATAGCATGTAAGAAAATTATTATCATTTCTTTAAAAAAAAAACAATTATGTTTATAATAATATAAAAAAATAAATATTTTTTTTTTTTTTGTTAATTTTAAATATGCAAAACCATTAAAAAAAAATTAATAAAATTTATTTACTGTTTTTAATTTAATTACATTTGTTTTATTATTATTATTTTCTTGACAAAATAATTGTTTTAATATCTCTGAAAATTTTATAGTTTTGGACAGATTTCGAAAAAATGTTGATCTGAAATGCTTTATAAAATATATAAATATAAATGCTGAAAACAAAACGTAAATACATTTTTTTTGAAAGAATAATTTACTTAAAAAAAAAAAAGAAGAAATTTTTTAAAATGACTAATTCAAGGAAAATAATTTTTTTTAAATACTTTATAAACACAAATTGTAAGAATGCCATTTTCAAGCGCTAAGAAAGTTAACCAAAACAATTCTAATGCAGATATGCAAATATGACCGATACAAAATTTTCAAAGTAAACAAATTATTTGGATTGAAGAAAAACAGCTATCAAAAGAAAGAAGCGTCTACTCAATTAGGAGAAAATATCGCAATTTGATGCAAAAAGTTACAACAAAATAATGACAATTTTTTAAGGTACTTTTGTTTTTTCATTGATTGTTCTAAGTTAGAGAAAGCCGAAAAAATGCAAAGTTTCAATTACTTTAAAAACTTTTACAGTGAAATAGGATTAATTTAGCCTACCTAATTTCTTTTCAAAAACCGGAATTTTTTTTTAGATTCAATCAAACATAAGTTTTCCAATCGTTTAGCATAAAATTAACCATCTTGCAAATATTATTCCCTTCACACACCAACATTTACTAATGCAAATAATCCGCCCCATTTTTTCGCCTATTGAGGCAAAGCAAATTTTTATATACATATATGTAGCTGTAAATCTAAGTATGTATGTATTACTAAATGAACGGCATCAGAGCGTGACGCCTCACTGGCACTCCCAACCCATCAGCGCACCAATTTCCTTACATCCGCCCTTCACTTTCCCCACACTACCCAGCTCTCTTACAGTATGCCACCGGCAAAGTACTGTCCTACTACCCAACCTGCCAAAAGGACGCCAGAAAACTCAATCTCTTCTCAGTGCACTCAATGCGCCCTATTGCAGCGCCATCATCACCACCTTCTCTTTTTCATAGTTTGACTCCTCCCACGTCATCCCCTCATCGGTGGCATGCAACATTGATGATGGCCAGCACAATGCGCCTGTTCTCTTCGAGCTGCCACAAATTCTCGTACATATAATTTGTAAGATGGAAGGGAAGGAGGAAAGAAAAGTACGTCGCAAGTGAATGGCTGCGTGAGAAGCACATATGTATGTGTGTGTGTGTGTGTGTGTGTGTGTGTGTGTGTGTGTGTTTGAGTGCACATGTTATAAAGTCGTTCCAGCGATTATTTGTGGCAGCAACGTGTCAGTGAGTTGTTGTTAGTATATGTATGTATGTCCCAATGTATGTAAACTTGTCTATTTGTCTAAATAAAATGGCAGGCCTTTTCAAAAGACCAGGCAACAAAGTCAGGCATGCATACAAATATGCCAACAACAACAACAACATCCATTTCCATTGCATCTATATGTATGTGTGTGCATGCTAAGCATGAATGTCTGTATGTCAGCTTGCCGGCAGCCTTCATTGTATGTCGTTGGCACACTGACTGCCACTGCCAGTGCCAGTGCCAGTGCCAGTGCCAAAGCCAAATCCAAAGCCAAAGCCAGTGCCAGTGCCAGTGCCACTGCCATTGCTACATCAGCGCTACTTGCCGTCACTTTGGCTGCTACCGATCTAGCACTTGCAACATTGCATGCCACAATAAGTTTGCCACATTGCCGCGCACTTCGCTCGCCACCTGACTTCAACAGCACACTGGGGCTGGGCTTTTTCGTTGCTACTAGGCAGGTTTTCTTTTTTATTTTTATTTTTAATTTTGTTTTTTTGCCTCCATTGCAGCTTACATGGATTATGTGGGTATGTAGTGTTAAGGCAATAAACATATAGACATTCATTTAATTCATATATACATATGTACATATACATACATCCATATATAGTACATTATAATCGTAATGCATAAATATGTATGAGCTTGCATTCCAATAGCGGCTGCTAGGCTCTGGCGCAAAAGGCACAATAACACAATGAACTCTATGTTGAACGGCTCGTTGGCTGGCTGACTGGCTTGCCGGCGGGCGGGTGGAGCAGTGGGCAGTTAATCGATGGTAGGCTTGTTTGTAGGCAAACTAGACTGTCGTAGGCTTGCTAACTAAAATTTTACATGCATTTACAGTTGCGTTCATAGAAATAGTTTGTAAAATGTATTGACAATGTTTCCTTCCCTTACTTAATTTGAATATATGTTTTTTTTTTAAATATAGCCAATTCTATAACAAAAATCATGCAAGCCAAAGCATCAAACTTTCTATAAAATTTATAAAAAATTCAACAGCTTAAAAGAAAAGTCACCAAAATTTCTAACTTCTTATTCGAATTTTTTTTTAGGAAATTTTCGAATGAAGTTTTGAGAATTTTGTCCTTCCTTATTTAATTTTAATTATTTCTTATAAAAATATCAACAATTCTATAACAAAACTCATGTAAGCAGAAGCTTCATACTTTCCAGAAAATTTATAAAGATCCAACAGGTTAAAAAAAAAAAAAAAAAAAATAAATGTCATCAAAACTCTTAACTTTTTCCGAATATTGGAACTATTTTTTGTAAAAACATATTTAATTCTATAACAAAAATCATGCAAGTCGAAGCTTCAAACTTTCTGGCAAATTTCAAAATTCAGAAAATTAAAAAAAAAATTCATGACAATTTCTAACTTTTTTCAAAATTTTTTTTTTTTTTTTAGAAAATTTGGGTGGGCAGTTTTGGCTCTAGTAAAATGTAATTTTGAATTGGCTAAAAATTCTTGGACTAGAATTTCTAGCTACTTGAAATTTCAACTTTATTGTGGTAAAATTTAAAGGTCTACTCAAAAATTTTCTGAAAATTCGGAAAAAGTCGAATTTTTTATGATTTTTTTTTAAATTTGTTGACTTTTTTCTAAAAATTCGCATAAAAAATTGTTAAATTTTGATACATTTTTTTTTAAATTTGTTAAATTTTTATGAATTTTCTAGAAAGTGTGTGTGTTAATAAATTTTGCTATTATTTTTATGAACGCAGGTACATATATATACATACATACATATGCTGTTGTTATGCGTCGAATTGTGGCATGCAACGAATAGTCGAATAACACGAGCCTGCTAGAGCGAGTGCTGGCAGCAGCTGCCACTGGATTATCCAAGCGGCTTTTTATTTTTGTAATGTTTTCGTAATGTTTTGTTGCACTTTACTTTTTATTTGTTGTTGTTGTAGTGCTTTTCTTTTTTTTAATTTTCCCTCTACTCTGCACTTCATTTTTTATTCATTTTGTTTTCAACTTCTGCGCTTTGCTTTACATTTCGCTTTGAGTTGGCGTCATCAAAACGTCATGTGCCTGCTGCTGTACTTGCCATGCCACACAACGATGTTGTTGCCATACAAGCATGGAAATATTTACATACTTACATGTACATACATTTAGGCGCCTATACTTGGGTAGATATATAGTATATTATTTTTGTAGATATGTATATATGTAGCTATGTAGGTTTTGAAGTGCACACTATTTGTAATTGCAGTTGTTAATGGTTGTGTTGACAGCGCCTGGTGCAATGGTGGAGAGTGCTGATGGAAAATGGGTGTAGAAAATGGAGGAAAACGAGCAACCAAATGAGGTGTATGCGAGAGTTGGAAGTTTGCAGACTGCCTACAGCCGAAGCTTTTATAGCTGATTCAAGAGTTAATTAAAACAAGAAATTTTGAATGTGAAACAGAGTTGTTTACTTTGAATTGAATTTAACATAATAATTAATCATTTTTTTCACATACGCAATCAAGTGCTTAGTGATCGATTACAATTAGAGATAATAAAAAACATCAAATGATTATTTGCCGTTCATAGAAAAAAGGGAATTAATTTTAAATAATCGGATTATAGTTTAATTATAATGGGATTATCTTTCTTCTTGTTTTTTAAGGGTAAATAACGCAGATGATGATGCGTTTTACTTTTAATTGTAATCGATAGATTAGTACTCGTGAAAAAGTGCAAATAATGGTAGTTAACCCTTCGATAACATTTTGCAACAAATGGAGCAGTATTAGAAAACTCGATAGATTTTCTCCAATTTTTGTATGCCCTACGAAAGTTTTCACAAAAGTTGATAAAATGTAAATTTTTCGTAAAACATTTTAACCAATTTTAGCAATACGTCGTTTTAACCTTAAGGCTAGTACTAACTTCACAGCCGTCATAATTGCGACAGCAACATGCATTTAGATTGCCGTGAAATGTTGCTAGCAACTAAAATTATCGAAGCGTCTAAAAAATGCCACATAAAGTAAATGTAAACAAATAATACAAAAACAATTCTTTAAATGAAGTGGCGAGCTGGCACTTTTCACGAAATTTTGAATGGCAAATGAATGATGTGAAAAAATGTTGCTAGCATCATGTTGCCAAAATGTTGTGCGACTTTTCACAGGAAATGTTGTGGAATTTCACGCATATTTCACGGCAAATCATTTTATGTATGGATTTTGACAGCTCATTTTACGTGCAACAAAATAATTCTGCGATTTTACATTACAAAAATATCATAAAATTTGATAACAGAGAGAGGCTATAAATAAATGTTGCACATTTGAAGGGAACATTTTACGTTCTTTGCATAAAGATTTTGGCTCAGAAGGTCCCTAGTGGAATTCTCCGACAAATAATTTTCTAGAATATTTTAATTCTCTAACGACTTTTCAAGTTTCATTTTTGGAGCTGCTATAGTTTCTCAAGTTCGATAAATTCCACACGAGTTTTGGAGCGCTGTTGCGATAGAAAAGTATGTATGTATACTTTCGACTTACAGTAGTGCAAACAAACAATTTCATGAAACATTGAGACACCGCAACAACTAACTTTCCTTACAAATACGATAACTATCCTTCGCCTAAGAACTTTACTCCTAAGCATGCCAGTCTAACTAGTACTCGTAAAGCATATTGGACTTGGCACTTAAGTGGCCCATTGTTATGCCGCCGCCACAGCTACTTGCACTGGGAGGCTAGCTTGCTTGCTTGCATTGTATTTGCTATTCATTTGCTATTGTGGTTATTGTTATTGTTTTGTTATATGCTAATTTTTCTCATCTTCTCCACACTATGCAACTTCATATGAGTTTGTAGTTTTTTTTTTGCTAAAATTTTTTTTTTTTTTGGTTTTGTATAGCTGTTGTAACGTTCGCTGCCACTTTTGTTTAATGTATTCTTCTGCATACATTGGCGCTTCTTTTACTTCTTTATTGCTATTGTTGGGTTTGCTTTTTTTTGTTTTTTTTTCACTTACTTTTTACATTCGGTACTTGTCGGAAATTGCACTCATAGGCGTCGAAACGTGACTATTTAGTCTAAACTTTTGTACGCGCATGCATGTGTGTGCATGTGTGTGTGTACCTACATCCCCTCCCTTTTGTTTTCCTAGCTTTTCCTTCTTAAGATTTCCAACTTGTCTGCGGTTACTTAGACGCACTAAGTAGTATTTGTCTAGGATTTATGCGGTCGTCGTGCTAGTGTTTTGTTTTTATTTTCATTTTCTATTTGTTCCTCGTCTATATGTATTAGGGGCGTGTGTGTGATATATGTATGTATGTGCGTAGGTATGGATAGTTTACTAGAACCTTATACTTGGTAAAATTTATTGCTACTACTTTGCCACGTTAAGTGACTGCTTACGAGGCGAAAGGAAAAAAAGAGAAGCTCGCTTCAAGTTTGACATAAACCGAACAAAGTATGGCTTCAGTTTAAGTTAAGGGAACTGTAGAAAACTGACAAGAATTTCCGAAAGTTATTTCTGCTTATTCGCCACAAAAAATAAGAGGCTCCTTAAATATTTATTGAATTCAATTAGGTGGAACTAGGTGTCAGTTTTTAGTTTTTGGTTAAAATAATTAGAATTTGTTTTAATATTTTATCGAATTAAATTCATTTTTATTCTGGGACTATCTATATTCCGGTGAGATAAAAAAATTGCTTTTCCGCCTGCTACATATTTACACACAGTGACTCCAACAATTGACCAGATGGTGATTTTTTTATAGTAATCGCAATTTTTCCATGATAATTTGTTTCCTTAATTTTTTTTATAAAAAATAATAATATATAAAAAAGCATATACACACATATGTACATACATAGCATGTAAATCAGAATTTCAAACTTTACAAAATTTAAAAAAAATCAAAAAAAAAAGTACACGGAAATTTCAAATTTTTTAAATATAATTTTTGGAAAAAGCATATAAATCAGAATTCCAGCTTTGTAGAAAATGTCTTAAAATTAAAAAGAATCTCATCAAAATTTTTAATTTTTGAATTAGAATTTTTGGAAAAAGCATATAAAGCGGAATTTATGCTTTGTACTGCATTTAATTTCAATTATCATTGTTGGTAAAAGGCACATAGATCAGAATCAGATCAAATTTAAAGAAATTCAAAAAATGTAAACCTTTTGAGATATAATTTCTGAAAGGCACAAGTATTTCCAAACAATATCAAAATTCGACAGGAATTTTTTGTCACCTCAGGCATTCATATGAAATGAGGTACAAAATTGCATACCCTCTTGCAAAAGTTTCGATTTGAAAAGTTTGAATTCGTATGAAAATTTATTGTTTTTATAAATTTTGTCGAATTTAAAAGTTTTCAAACTTTTGATGAACATAATTTGAATTTTTATAAATTTTGAGCAAGTTCGAAATGGAGATTTATATGCTTTGTCTTATATAACGAACTAAAATTTTATAAAAACTTAACGAGAGGGGCTTAACTGGTAAAAAAAAAATCATCATGTCGAGCCCTAACGTAAGCGACATTGTTTTTTTTTTTTTTTTTTTTTTTTTGATATAGAAATGCTTGTAGATGCTGTAGGAACAATCTTGGATCAAAAAGAAAATTTTTTAAATGATTTTTTTTCGCGGTTAGAGTTCGATGTAGTACGTTGTTTGTAAAAAAGGACACTGAAGCTGCCGCAACGTTGCCAAGGGATTGGCAAGGGATAACGAAAACCCGCAATCCACCCACATCCTATTCAATTTATTGTGAGCGTATTGATGTTGTTGAACAAACGTTGAGCTTTACGGTTTTCAACGCCTCCAAGAGGCAGATAAATTTAATGAAAGAATGTTTCATAGCGAAAATGCATTTGTATATTCCCAGTCATTCATCACTATCAACAAATTATAGAGAAATGTAAAAAGTGTTAAATAAATACTCTTACAATACTCCGTACTTTTGTATGCCATCTTTCATTCTATCTTTTTTGCACTCCGTTCCCTTTTGCATTAGCCCACCTTTGTAAATGACTACGTTTTTTTTACATTTCTGATCGCATATATCAATTTCATTACCTACTGCTGCAATACAGCACCGAAAGTTAACCGCTATTGCAACTGAAGGGAGAAAACATTTTCACATTAGAAAACCAAAGTGTCTGCTACCCTCTTGCTATTATTATTATGATTGTTGTTGTTTTAATGCAGTTGCTGTCAGCTAACTTGTTTGTTGCAGTGATTTATTGGCTTTCAAGTTTTTCTCTTCACTGCTTGCCGCGCAGTTGCATTTGCCTGCACTCGTTTTGCTGGCTGAGCTCTGTCTAACTACACGAATGAGTGACTGACTGACTGACTGACTGACTGAGTGACTGACAAGTCGTTTATTTGTTTGCCATTTTCTGCTTTTGCTACAGGCATTTTACATTTTGCATACACATAGTGCGCATTGTGTACTGACGTCTTCTTCATTCGCACTCAACTTAGTTTTTCATCAAGCTCACAAGTTTTCACTGCTTCCCGGCAATTACACGTTGTGCTTCTGCTATCTATGTAAAGCGGCGAAATCCCCTAGTAAATCGTGAGAAAATTATGGAAAAATTTCTATATAAAGAGATATAGAAAATTATGCGCGAAATTATTAGAAGAAAAAAAATTAACTCTTACAAATTTCGAAACTTGGTTGAGTCTAAAATTGGTGAGCCTTCCGTATAAAAAGTGGGATTTTTTATTTCGTAAATTTTCTTTTTCAACGAAAGTATAAAAGTGAATTACTGTATTAACGCCAAAGAAATGTTGTGTGTTTGTTTTTTCAATATTCTCTTAATATTTCTCACCCTGCAACACTTTAAGTTGATTGATTCTACATAAGTAACAGCGCTGAAATTGTTTACGTTTGTACTGGCTGTTGTCACTCATACGCCGTGTAGGCTGGGTTAGACGCCATAATACATTAGAGTACGTCCCATGACCCAAAACAATATTAAGATTTAAGCTATACCGATTTATATAATATTTTTATGCAGATATTTTACGCTTAAACTGTTCTTCTTTGGAAAAGTTTGTTTTTTTGTTTAATATTATAAAAAACAATTTTTATTTATAAAAAATTACAATTTTGTAGGTAAAATCGGCTCGACTCATGTAAATCGCAATATTTTTCCGAAATAATTTTGCGAGTCTTAAAATATAATAAATTTTATAATTCCAGTAGAAAAACACCTCTGATTTTTTTTATTTTTTGAACGGAGAGTGATGCACCTTAATTTATCTTCTATTTCTACAGTTTCGTTGTCTTTTCCGCAGTAAGCGTAGTCTCCTTCACATCGGCTCATTTACATAAAGCGTTTTAATCAATGAATTTTCTTGTAATTGATTGCGCAGAAAGCCCTCTGTCGTATTAGTGTCTGAACTTATTCCCCACTAGCACACTACCTTTGATCGATTATCTCGCATTTATGTAAGGGAATGTGATTTTCAAAAAGTTACATTGAAATTTTTAAATAATACAACTAAAAAAGAAAAAAAAAACAGGAAACTAGTTAAGTAATTGAGTACTTTTCCTTAAACTGTATTTCTAAATATTGGATGGGATATTGGGGCACCCACTCTGATTAAGTAAAAAGTCTGTGAATTACAGTAGGGTTTAGGCTTATGGGGCTTTTGAGCAGATACATAAAAAGGCTGAGCAGAAATTTTGTGACTGAGATTTATTATAAAGCGGTTAGTAACAACGAGGGTCTTCTATAGTCTGAGTGACTGCTGCGACTACCTTCAATAAAAAAAGCTACGTATTTTCATTACTTTCATTCTAAAAAATAAAAATTTATTCAGAAAGGGTTGAACCGAAAATTATGCTCCTATTGACTAATTTCATATATAAAAGACAAGTTCCTCAAAACATATCCTTCAAACTGTCAGTTCCTTCAGCCTAAAAGTATGCATACTAAAATGAAAACAGTTTTGCTATCTCTGTAACGCTTCATTTACGTGGATTAAAATGATTGAATCCCTCCGTGCGATGGACTTTTACACATACTAGTTTCATAAGCCAAAGTAGATGGTAAAGCAAAATCTTTAAAAAAAAAACAACGTAATTTTATCGTATGCCATTTGATTCTAAATACTCTCCAGCTGCAACCAATTAAATAATAATAGAAAACATTGAACATTCGCACCACTCTGCTGTTAATTATGCCATTCAATAGCTAATTAATCAGCTGTTTTTCATTAGCGCAAAAAGGTCAGTGCTTTGTACAAAAAAATATACATTGGTAAACACAAATTCCGAAACAAGTGTAAATTTCACTGCAGCAAAAAATGAATGACTTATACGCAAAGCTAATTGTAAATGAGCTGCAATAGAAAAAAGGTGGGAAAATGAATATTAATTTTGTTTTTCACTCAAGCTATTGTATTTAAAAAGTGAGCGCGAAAAGGTAACCGCTTACAAAGAAAACTAACATCAAATAATTAACCTCTAATGTAATCTTTGTGTTCTTGATAAAATTTATGCAAAAGTGCAATTCGCAGAAGCGAAAAAATAGTTTGTATATGCATATGAGTTGTTAATTAAATTTTCGCAAAGGTAAATGAACAGCACGAATGCATACAGCGCACGATAATAGCACGAGTATTATTGCACTGTATAGTTCAATATTATAAATAGTTGTTTTACCTTAGGTATTGCACAATTGTTTGTTTTTGTTTTTATGGATGTGTTAAATTTTGCATTTGCTTACGGTAATTATCACCTGCATTTGATTGAATTGTTAAAGGGTTTTTGGCCGCAGTATTCGAATATTCAGCATTGATTTCTATCACACCAGATGGCGCTGATTCAAATTTTAGACGCTTGAAACACTAAATTATAGATAGTCACTGTTTCTTCTCGTTAATGGCGGCCGTCCCTCTAAGTAAAGGCGATGGCAAGGCATCGCATGCATCTTACAGTGGAAGTTGTTTTATAAAAATTTCTGAGCTTGGTGCAAAATTAAATTAAATGTGGGATGGAGTCGGAAAAACTTCAAGGCGCACAGCACATGTTGTAACATAAAGTTTTCAAAATATTTTTAAATTGCCGAAAGTACTTTGGATGGAAGAAATGGAAATTTTTAGCTACATAGAAAATTTGACGGGCTATAAAAGTACGCACTTGGAATTTTTATAAAATTTCCAATTGAAAATTTTATGAAATTTTGGGAATTTGTTTTATTTTATTTTCTAGAAAGTTTAAAATGTAGATTAACAATCATAAAAAAACAAAATAGAATAGCAAAAACTGGTCACATGTCGTGTGCCCTATTTTTTCACACAACTGTACATGTAAATATTTTGTATATATAACGCGCATATATACGTTCCGAAAATTGTATAACAATCCAAAATGAATAAATCATACCAAATACTTGAAATCAAATTAAGTCTATGTTTGAACAAATTATTCTTGAGGCTTAAATAAACCCAAATTTAATTATAATAGAAACCCAACAATGTTTGCTTTCGCTACTAAGTCTAAATAAATTCAGATTTTTCTAAATAACCAAAAAAAAAAAAAATCAAACACGAATTAATGTCAACATAAATCTACATTAGGTACGCTCGCAAGACGTCTGATATATGTACGTTTGTCCAATAACTGATTTCTAATTATATGAATGTCTGCGCATCAGCACAGTTTTGTGTTCAGATGTACATAAGTATTCTACAGTATTTTGGTTCACCGCTCACCTCTACTTACTTATAACTAGTATTTTTTTGTGATGCTACTAGTCTGTTAAATGGGCCGAGAGATCTGTAACCCATTTGGTTTGAATCCAACATTTTCTAATTTATTTATTAACAAATATTAACAAAAATAACGGTTATCTATGATTTAAAAATAAGCATAAAAAATAACTGTTTTTTTTAATTCTGTATAAAAATTAAAATTTGATTCTCGGTGAAATAAGAAATCGATTAGTATAGTACACTTGGTTGTGGACCATTTCGTTCACATTGAATTTTACAATGACAATTTTCAGAAATAACTGTAATTTTCTGCAGCTCTTTTAATTACAATTGTGATTCCCATCGAACTAGTTACTAAAAGGTTAGATACATAGGTTGGTTGCATAAAATAATTTATGTTAGAATTCATGATTTCTAAGATGGACTGCGTACCAATTATTCGTCTTAGACTTAGTAGCGACAAGTCAACATACATATATATTTATTTTATTTATTTTCTTGGACGTCATATACACTGTACACACATTTATTGAATAATACCAACGACTTGTCTAGTCGGTCAGTCATACAATACACTTAGCTCAATTGTGGCCGTGGGCAGCAGGAAAGCTTCGAGCTACATAATTGCAATTTATTTGCATGCTAATTAAATGCTTGAATTGACAATATATTGAATTTACACCTATAAATATTAGCAACAAAAAAATGTAAGGCATTAAATGTGCAGCGATATGTTGTCTAATGAAATAGATTTAATAAACTGCTAGACTAGCCTTTATGGGCGCTTAGGAAATTTGCACAATACTTAATGGCGATTATCCAATAGATTTAAAAATATGTTGTCAGTTGTCAGTTAAGTAAAAACATATTGAAAAAAGAAATATCTGGAAGATACAGACTATAAATATCTTAAAGAGAAATCACTTTATGTTTCAGTCAAAGAAGAAACCCCGACAAAAGTTCTGCACCTAAATGGTGAAATAACTTGAAATGAAATTAGCAGGGAAAGAATTTTCCTCTAAGAAATATCACACTCATGTCAGTAGGCAATTTACCCTACAGGGTCATGACATTAACATGCCCGAAACGTGAGTGCGAATAAAATTAATTAACGTCAACAAATGCGTAGTCCAAGTGTTTAATGAACTTGCCCAGTTCTATTTGGTGAGGAAAAAGAGTAAATGAGCTAAAAATAATGTAAATGCTGCATGAACAGATAATAAAATGAATTTATTGATCTTATTTAATTCGCAAGGCTATTGAGAAGCTCAAATTTCCAGGTATCTGTTGGGGCGTTGGAAAATAAAAAAATGTCTCTTGCAACAAAGTTTTAGATTTAATTTACTCATATAAACTTTTATATTTACAACTTTCATCTAAAGTATACAACTTCGTTGTGTAGGCAGGTAGGCTTGAGGGTAGTTTAGGCTT
Organism: Anomoia purmunda; assembly: GCA_951828415.1. Taxonomy (NCBI): domain Eukaryota; kingdom Metazoa; phylum Arthropoda; class Insecta; order Diptera; family Tephritidae; genus Anomoia; species Anomoia purmunda. The sequence continues at coordinate 116,451,308 of OX639997.1, forward strand.
GGGCACGCGGTATATCGAAATATCGATATTTTTTTTAAAAGAAATAATCGATAAATACGTTTACAGTTTAACTCCAGAAAGATCGATATTCGATGTTTACGCCCATATATCGAATTTGTATCATAAAATTTAACGCATTGTTGTTTCTAAAAATAAACACAAAAACAATACGTTATGTAACCGCGTCTTAAAGTGAAAATATCGATATTTTTGCTCTGCATATATCGGTATTGTTAAAATATCGATACGATATATATCGATATATTTTTTCATTACGCGAAATATCGATATTTTTTACTCTGCATATACCGGTATTGTCTAAAAATATCGTTTTTTTAATTGCCCATCCCTAGGGTAGTTGCTCGAGCTATATGTACATACATATATATACATATGTATTTAAATTAGTTTAGTTAATAAATTTACACCAAATTAAAAACTAAAAGAGTAAGACAGTACACTGCGTATGAGTAACTTTGAATGCCTGAGAATTGAAACTATTTCTTTTACATAAGACTGCTCAGTGAAGTCGAAAAGATGTGAAGATATGTTTAGAAAAGTAGCAACGCATTACCTATCAGTTTTATAAATTTTATAAATAATATTATTTCACTTAAAATATTCGTTTTTCTTATGTTTTATATTTCGTATCAATTCTTTAAAATACTTTTTCTGCTACAACATCGCAAAATCACGTAAACAACAATAGCTACCCGACCGATAGCTGATAATCAAGTGCAGCAAGCTAAGAATACTAATTTTGAATGCGCCTGCTTCTGAAAAACCCCAAACACTTCGTTTTAGATCTAATATCGGCAATACGTTTATACAATTTATATTGCTTGTAGATAAAGGGCTAGTGGCTGTTGCGCATGCGCTAGGAAATTATACGTAGAAGTTTAGCAAACTCATGGCTGGTTATAGATTTGTTTTTCTTTTTTCTTTTTTTTTTTTTGTTGAATAGCAAATTTAGTATGTAAATATAGCGCATAGAGTTGCAGACATACAATATTCAAATCGAATTTGTTGCTTTTCTACGCAAGTTGCTGCCAGCTGAGTAAGGCCAGTCAACGAATATTAATATTTGTCAAATACCTTTTTTATTATTTGAATAGTGCATGTCTCCTGGAAGCCTAATAAGTCCATCAGAATTGTATACGTAAATTTGGTGAATGATTACTTGATATTATTGATTTATTACAGTGCACTTCAGAAGTAATTGGGTTAAATTTAAGACCATTCAATTACCCCCACGGCATTTATTGAATTTTAACCTTTATTTTTTGGTAAAATGTGTTTGTTTTTACCGATGCGATATCCATATATGTATAAATACAGTGACTTCTACAATTGACTACAATTTTTTTTTATAATATTCACCATGTGTTTCATGATAATTTTTTGTTCTAAGAAAAAGAAGAAAACATTTGAGTATACAATTTTGTAGCTCATTTCAATGTGCAAGTTTGAAGTGACTAAAAATTCTGGTTAACTTTTGACAATATTTTGCATATACCGACAGATTTTATATAAATTTCCGTTTATTTTTTGGGGTTTTTTCGTGCTATATAATAAATTGCATGTGTTAACTTAAAAAAATTCCAAAAATCAACAGGAATACTTAAAAATTAAAATTAAAAAGTTTAAAAAATTTTTGAAGTTTTATAAAAAACATTTTAATTTTTGATTTATATGTTTTTTATTATATAACAAACTATATTTTTATAAAAAATTAGTAAAAAAAAAAAGATATTAAGAAATTAAAAAGTTTGAAATTTTAATAAAAATTTCTTTCATCTGTTGGAGTTTTAGGAATTTTGATTCAAACGCTTTTTTATATAACAAACTATATTTTCATAAAAAGCGTTCAAAAAAAATTGTATCATGAAAAACATTATAAATTGTTACATAATCACCAGTTGCTCAGATATTTGAATCACTGTAGGCAATATTACGATAACGAATTCGAAAGTGATGAATAATCGATAACTACAACGGCAAAAGTTTCGATAATGATAAAAAAGATTATGATGAGCGCGAGTCTTGGAATAAAATGATCTGTTTTTTTTTCTTATTATAAATTAATATATTTCAGCTATATATACTACTTTTAAAGCAACAAACATGTTACTTTTCATATCACAGTCTTGTGAATGCCAAGCACACTCAAATTTTACCTTTTCATACATCTACAGTGACCTTCAGCAGAATAGAAAAAGAAGAAGCTGAGTAAAACGCTTTAGGCGAAGTCTCACTTCTCGACACTCTTAGCACAAAATATCGCCAATAACTGTCAATGATTTATTACATATATACAATATATATCATTGATATTAACTATATGAATTGTAATGTGGGCGATGGATAAACAATGCGGCATCTAAACGAATTCTTCATTCTTCTTCAAAGGTGAAATCTATTATTAGATATTCAAAATAAAGTTAACTTTAAGCCAAGGCGCTGTGTTAGTGCTCTTCGACACTGTACGAGTGTTATTGAATTTGGTTTTGTTCTTTACTGCTATTCACATTTTTTGTTTGTTTGTTTGTTTGTTTTTTTTTTTTTTGATTAATTTTTGATGGTGGTACGATCGTTTTCTAAGTTTTACCGATCTTGTGTGCGCAACAAACTCATGCATAATTTATTGTTGTAGCTCATTCATTTGCATATGTACGTAATGGCTTTGCAAATAAATTTTGTAGTTAATACTCGTACGTAAGTACATACATACATACCTACAGTGGGTCAAAAAAGTTGGTGTATAGTGATTATTTTGAGGGACCGATTGGATAAAAAAACATTATATAATGTAGTTTCTGATTTTTATTTCTTTTCGACCATATTTGATCGATATTTCGTTATTTTTTTATTTTTATTTTTTCGATCATAAAACATAAATCGTATTATTGTCCTCTCTGAGAAATTTTTTTTGCTTTCGACAACTTTAAAATTCAGGAATAACGATTACTTTTGATCGAAAAATTAAAACTCAAAAAATATCTATCAAATTTAATCGGAAAAGTATCGATCAAGCTTGGCTAAAATAATACAAATTTGTTACATTTTAACGAAGGAATTGTAATCAAAATTTAACAATGAAATCATGATTTTTTATAAAAATTGTAACCGTTACGGTGCCTGTTTTTTACATACAAAATGTTTTTCAACTCAACCTTTAGTATTCATTTTTTAAAAAAAAGATTTTTCATATTTTAACAAAATTAATTTTTTTTTTATATTTTTGAAACTTTTAAAGATTTGAGATTTATTATACTACGATCAAATGAGATAAATTAATTTTTTAAATTTTAATACAAAAAAAAATTTTTTTTGAACTATTTAAGTTTTTTATAATGTTTAAAACTTGGCCTTCATCATAAAATAAATTTACGAAAAAAATTGAACATGAAAAACATTTTGTATGCTTTAAAAAAATCTGCGTATGCATTGTGTATTTTGCCCCACTGTACATGTACATACATATGTATGTATAATTTTCTTAGTTTATTTGCACATTAATAAATGCATTGCATGTTTGCTTTTGAGTGTCCACACAACGTATTCGCATTCTAAACTAGTCGAAAAATGTTTTTTTGACACCAACACTGTTTTCGTTTTTTTTTGTTTTGTTGCTGGATGCTTCTAAATTTTAATGACTTGCGGACGTCATTTATATGTACTATACTATAGCTACCTATCTAACTACCTACATATGTACATACATACATTCATGAGTATTTTTATATTCATATGAAAATAAACAACACTTATCTTCGATTTTTTGCTCTCCGATCGTTCAGCGTTTAGTTGCTCAGTCATTTCGTTGTTTTATTTATTTGCACTATTCGCCGATTACTCATACGCCTTGGCTCGTTTGTTGGTTGTCGATAAATTTTTGGTTTAAATTGTGGGGCTGACAATCAGGTCGCGCTCAATTCGTGAGACCTTCATTTGGACATTGCTAAATATAAATGTGTGCGTGTGTGTGTGTGTGTGTGTGTGCGAAAGAGAGAAATCTCACACATTTCCAATACTATTTTTCTTTTTGTTTTATCATCTTTTACTTGTACGAATATATTTTATATTTGTTGTCGCTGGTGTTTTGTCATTCATCTTCACCGGCTCAGTTCAGTGTCGCCAGTCCAGTAGCTGCGTCGTTTTGCGTTTTGTTTTGAAATCTACGGCGTAATCGCTCGCACAACTCATACAATTTTTGGCGGCGGGGGTATTCCTTTGTTAAAGTGCATTAGTATAATTTTTTTTTGTGTTGCGTTTACGTCGCCACTCAAGAAGTTTCAATTAAGTGAAACTTTGCATATTTCTTAAATAGCAAAAGGTTTCAATTTCAGTAAACAAATTCGACGCGTGTTTTCAAATAGATATTCTTGTATTGATGTGGTATGTCAAATATGCTTACAGGTAAATTTTTTGCTACTCGGTGCTTGTTGTTACTGTTGTTGTTGTTGTTGTTGCTTATTGTGTCTGGTGGGGACCTGTTTTTTGAAATGGTATCTTTGTGTTTGTTTTTATATACGGCGTTTTATTGTCATTGTAAGAGTATGTGAAAATATCTAAATTTCGTCTATTTGTGGTTTTAGTTTTAGCGAACACGTGCGGCAGACAGTTCAATATCCGACTCACCTGTTGAGTAAAGGAAGAAATATAGATTTAGTGTTGAAAATATGTATGGTGGTGATTTCAAAATATTTTGAAACAAATGCGTAATAGCACATGACGCTCGTAGTGAGAGTATTTAATATGCAATTGATTATCCCAGCGGAGGCTTATAATGTACAATAGCACAATGTGATATGATCATATTAAGCGATATAAGTTACGTACGATGTCATGTGAAATGATCATGTGATGCATTCATGCGATGTGATATCACATGTGATGTACACAATTTTTATTAGATTTTATACATTTTTTTGTATTCGTATAGATCGAAAATTTCGTAATTCGAGTATAGGAAATAGGGTTATAAATATAATATTCGAGTTGTAGGTCCCATGTGCATTAGGGTGACCCTTAAAAAATGAAATGAACGTTTTTTTTTTAGTCTCAATACAATAATTGGTAATACCGCGGTGAAACTTATTACATACACATTTTTGGTCCCGATTAGAGGCAGTTAAAAGTTCATATTACCCTATGAAGACTTAAAAAAAATAAATTTATGAGTAATATCTTCGAATATATTGGTATCGATGTGGGATATTAGATAGCAAAACATTTATCTTAATTTTTTGATTCACCACGTATCTCTAAAACTGCTAATTCCATTGCATTTATCCTGCCAGGATGCTTAACAAAAATATAACAGTTTTAATATCTTTGTAATGCTTTATTTACCTGAATAAAAAATTATTGTATCCCGTTGTACTTTTACACTAAACTAATATTGGGAACCTCAAATAGTTGCGGCAACTTTTATATGCCACTAGGCAACCAAAAATTATGAGAAAATTCATTATAACTTCTCCAAATTCCATCTGATCTTAGCAAAATTAATTTAAAAAAATCCCGTGTCAAAAAATTTATATTCTCTCGAACCTTCTTTAATCATAACTGAGAAATAAAATTCAAAACTGTAACATCCAACTAATTTCTTATTCTATTTTTCTTTTCTTCGCCAGGTCGCGATGATCTCTCGCCGTCGAGCAGTCTCAATGGCTATTCGGCCAATGAAAGTTGTGACGTTAAAAAGATCAAAAAAGGACCAGCGCCGCGTCTCCAAGAGGAACTGTGTCTGGTGTGCGGCGATCGAGCCTCCGGCTATCACTACAATGCGCTCACCTGCGAAGGCTGTAAGGGCTTCTTTCGGCGAAGTGTCACGAAGAATGCTGTATATTGTTGTAAATTCGGGCACTCTTGCGAAATGGACATGTACATGCGTCGTAAATGTCAAGAGTGTAGACTGAAGAAATGCCTGGCGGTGGGTATGCGACCGGAATGTGTAGTGCCGGAGAATCAATGCCTTATAAAGCGGCGTGAAAAGAAAGCGCAAAAGGAGAAAGAGAAACAAACAACGGGCAATTCGCCAGTTGTTTGTAAGAGTGAATCGATAAAGAATGAGATACTCGAACTGATGAACTGCGAACAGCCGTCGCATCCAACATGTCCGGTAAGTGGAAAGAAAATTTTGGTATTCAACTGCAGGAACTTGAATATAATTGATTTTTTTTTATTTTAGTTGCTACCTGATGATATTGTGGCCAAGTGCAAGGCGAGCAACATTCCGCCGCTTACACGCAACCAGTTGGCGGTTATATATAAATTGATCTGGTATCAGGATGGCTACGAACAGCCATCGGAGGAAGATCTTAAGCGTATTATGGTAAGTCAATGCATTAAAACTGTACTTAGCTTAGAATTAGGAAAGTGGATATAGATATTTTTTGATAAAATTTTCTGCCGAAAGAAAGATCCTCTACCGTCCGAAGAAAAAAAGTATATGTAGATACCACTAAGTAAAGTTTTCTAATTAGACTTTGGGTCTACTGTTTTCTGGTCAACAATATTTACAGTGATTATCATGGCCCCTAAAGTGATATTTAAATGTATCACCTTTAGACCAATGATTTTCCAAACGATCACCTTGAGATTACTGACAATAGAACCAATTATCCCAAATTTAGTGATCTTCAGAACGATCGATTAATTCAAAATCATATTCTGATCTTTAACAGACCACTTACTTTTTAATTAATAATTTTCTTTCTATTCACCCCTACAGAGCACCCCCGATGAAAATGAAAGCCCAAACGATATCAGCTTTCGGCATATAACCGAAATTACCATTTTGACAGTACAGCTTATTGTGGAGTTTGCAAAAGGTTTACCGGCATTTACGAAAATTCCTCAAGAGGATCAAATCACGCTGCTGAAGGTAAGTGTGAAAGTCAATTCTATCTACTAAATCCCTTTGCTAATTTTTCTTTTTCCCTCCCTCCATTTCTGCAGGCCTGCTCCTCAGAGGTGATGATGTTGCGAATGGCCCGACGCTACGATCACAATTCGGATTCCATATTCTTCGCCAATAATCGTTCATATACGCGTGATGCGTACAAAATGGCCGGTGTGGCCGATAATATTGAGGATCTATTGCATTTCTGTCGGCAGATGTACTCGATGAAGGTCGACAACGTCGAATACGCCCTCCTCACTGCCATTGTGATCTTCTCCGATCGGCCGGGACTCGAACAGGCCGAACTAGTCGAAGCGATACAAAGTTACTACATTAATACGCTGCGTGTCTATATACTAAATCGACATTGCGGTGATTCAATGAGTCTCGTCTTCTTCGCCAAATTACTCTCCATACTCACCGAGTTACGCACGCTGGGCAATCAAAATGCCGAAATGTGTTTCTCGTTAAAATTGAAAAATCGTAAACTGCCGAAATTCCTCGAAGAAATCTGGGATGTACATGCGGTACCACCCTCCGTACAATCACACATACAGGCGACGCAAGCGGAACGCGAACGACTGGAGGCGAATTCCACAGGCGCCACAACATCGACATCAGCGGCAGCAAGCTCATCATCCGGCTCACCAACGGACATGGTCAGTGGCAGTTTTGCGAATCATTCGCCCAGTTCAACGCCTGTCACATCGTCAGCAATCGGTTTGAATGGTGGCCTATCAGCGACGGCGGCGGGTACGTCAAGCTTATACGGCATGCCAATGAAACAGGAGTATATCATGGGTCCTGGCAGCGGCATCGGTATCGGCGGCAATCTGACGCTCAAATCAGAACATTTAATTGGCATGCAGCTATCCGGCGATCATCACATGATGGGCATACAATTGAAGCAAGAGCATCTAATGGGCGGCGCCGACAGCAATACGGCGGCATAGCAGTACGCGCTTGTACAAAAACAAATGTTGCTGCTCGCCAATGCCGCCAGTAGTAGCAGCAGCCGTGTGATAACCGACGACGACGACGACGACGATGATAACATGGACGATAGCATGGACGGTACGATTGAGGGTGGCAGTGATGCTGTCGTGGTGGACGCGACCAGACGAGGCGGCGTCAGTCATGGGCTCGAGTGAACGGGGGAAGCAGCTACGGAAAGACGGGTTGGGCGAGTGGTTACTGTTGTGCGTCACGCCCTTTTTTTTGGGATGTTAAATATTAAGCTTTTGTTTGTTGTTGAGCGGTGGGGAATAGGTGCTGCGCCCTACATCGTTGAATGCATGGCAGCTAGATAAGCTATTAAGGAAATTAGTGAAGATAGAAGAATACGCGGCGCGAATGTGCGCTGTGGAAGATAGGAGGAGGCGGCGGCGGCAAAGGAGCAGCATACTATGACGGTGGATGAGTATGTGAGTGTGGGGGGGGGCGTGTACGTTAAATTTTTGTTAATTTACTGTGCAAGCTAAAAAAATAAAACAAAAAACTGCAGTTATTTAGTGATTAAGTGAAGACGTGTGCAGCAGGCGTTGTAGCGGTGGGCATGGGTGGCAAAAAAAAAAAAAAAAAATTGCAACAAAATTGTAAATTAAAGTGAATGCTACCTAGCGCAACCATTTAGCAACGCACGCATGCACCAATATGTATTTATACATTTAAAAAAAAAAAAAAAAAAAAACAGATATGTTTCATTTTTTTGTTTGTTTATTTTGAAGCAAGGATTGAAATAAATTGAAAAGATAATTGAATATAAAAACTTCTCGTAAAAAAAAAACGAAGCAAAACCACTATTCGTAAAGTATGTATTTAGTTGTAATTATAAAATAGAATTTAAAAAATAAATTATATAGTGTAGCATACATTTAGGTGTAGCCAGCGAGCGACTCGGTATGTTTAAACTAACATGCAAACATACTCTACGTTTAATAGCTATAGTTAAGCGAAAACACAAACACACAATATACACACAAACACACAAAGCATACAAACACATAAAAATTCAGACACGCTGAAAGAGCTGAAGTTAAAAAGCAAAAAAAGGAAATGGAAACAAAAAAAAAATACAAAAAATTAACGAGTTGAAAATGCATTGAGCAAATATGGGAGATTTTTGCTTAATTAATAAGTGAAAGTTGTTTGTAGCGTTTAGCATGGCATGTGTAAAAATAACGAAAACATTTAAAATTTTGTTCTTCAGTTAATTATTATGAAATTAATTTCAATTAGTGCTTACATTTCTTCTATTGACTATACAAACCCTTTACAAAAATATGTAATAATTTAAAATTCATATGTTTTTTATACTTTAGCAGAATTTTTTCCATTGTTGTCAAAATTTGTAGGTACAATAGCAGAACAAAATTTAACAAAAGAAAATTGTTATTCTAATATACCAAAACAAAAAACAACTGAAGATATTAAGAATCTATATAATGAAATTTGAAAATTTGAAAAAAAAAATATTTATTATGACAATGCAAAAACTTTAAAAGCATAAAATGTACTTTGCTATTTCTGGACTTTATATTTACAGTCTGAAATTTATACACAGAAAAATATATACATATTTTGTATTAAAAACAAATCGTTTTGACCATTTTTTCTTCTACAACTACACTGCATTATTTTCGGTTTTTTTTTTACAAACAATAAATTTCAAGATATTTAAACTGCAATGAAATAATTTTTCGATAACACTAGTATACAAATATTTGATTCGTGAGTACATGAATTTATATTTGATGTAATGAATCCAAAAATTTTTCATGAGTTCATCCATCATCATATGTTGAAGTTTTCTCAATGTTTTTTAAAATAAAATTGCTCAAATTTTGTTATCCAAAATGTTTACGTTCGTATAGATTTTCTAATTATTGGCGGTATTGTTATGAAAAAAAAAAAAAAAGATTCAGGAAATCGAAAAAATTGCGACTCAAAAATAGTCTAAAAACACTTTATTTTAATTAAGTAATTTTTTCGTGTAAGCTTGTGTAATTGAAATTGTTTAAATTCAACTAGATATTCAAAAAATAAATACAAATATACATTCCGCGTTTGAGGGTTTGAAAGTAACGGGAGTTGGCAAATCAGAAGTAATCGAATGTTTCCTCAGAATATAACTGTATTAACAGTTAGAAACTCATGAGTCGGCTTAAGAAATATAAAAAAAAGTATAATAAAAGTCAAAATAAAGTGGATATTAAAAAAAATATATAAAATTCTTTAGATTTTTTAGAAATTTTTAGGTATGCAGTTTTACAGCCCACTTAATTTTGAATTGGCAGATTTTTTATAATAATATGTTATATATTTTTAGAAATTTTGGCCTTAGAAACTTTTTTTTTCATATATCATATGTAGAATACTGTCGACATATAAAATTTTTACAAATCAACGAAATTTTAATAAGATCCATGCGTTTTATGAAACAAAAAAAGTTTGCAATATCAAAAAATCTAAAAAAAATTATTAAAAATCAGCAGTAGTTTCTGGCCACTTCAGACCTGATTTTTATTACAATAAAATAAAATAAGTCTTACAACTGCATACCAGAAAAATTTCTAATCATGCTTTTAGAAAATTCATAAATTTTGAGAAAAAAAAAATTAACGTGCATTATATACATAACGTGACAACTAAAGGACGCAATTTTTTTTTTTAAAGAAAGTAATAAGTGATATTTAACATTAAGAATTGCAGTCTTAATTGCTTTTAAAATATTTGAGGTAAAAAATAATTATTTTTATAATTTAATAATAATAATATTACAAATTTTATGATTTGAATTTGTGTATTTCCATTAGCAAAAAATTCAGAAATCTTGCTTATTGAACGATAAAAAATAAAAAACGAACGCTACTTTGAATGTCAGAAATTTTATATTTTAACCACCCTATGAGACTTTGATGCCCTCATATTTTACTACTTTTTTTTTTAGATAATGTGTGCAATTTTTAAAATTCGGAAAATACTGGTCTACCTCTCAAATAGCAAAGTCATTTTATGTGTTATATATTTATGTTTGAGTATTTTCAAAAATCCAACTCTCCAATAAAATTTCAAAAAAATTAATTAACACAAGGAATTAAATTTTTATTTTTGGTTTTGTATTAAAATGCTAAATTAAAGAAAAGGCTAACAAACAGCACACACACATACATAAAACGACAAGTTGGACTGATTTTTATATTAAAAATTACACATTTAAAATACTCTTTTCTTTAAAGAAGGAGTCTGTGTGAAGTAAAATAATAATATTAAAAATAAAAATAAAATAATATCTGACTAATATTAGCGCAGCAAGTACTAAATCTTTTATTAACAATAATAACGCCTAGAAAGGTTAAAGTAAAAGCAAAAAAAATATTTATTATAATACATTTATGAAAATTTTCTAGTAGCAGCAAACATCATAAATCCCTCCTGTTTTCTATTTTCTATAAGAATTTTCAAGCATTACTGCAACAAAAAGTAGATTATACACATACATGCATACATACATACATATTTACATAGCATGAAACATCTTATCATCAGCATTTTAAGAAACATTTGGCACTCATTTTTTGGCCCCAATTGAATTTTATATCTCGATATTTTTTTTTTCTTTTTGGAAAATTTTGCTTATTTATAGCTCAGAAAAATTTCACTTTTGGAAATATTTGAAAAAGAAAAACACGTGTTTAGGCATTTAAGAAAAACAAAAAAAAAAATTAGAACCATTGCGTACATTTTTAAATAAATATTAGTACGTAATTTTTTAGTATCTAGGGTGCTTCAAATATTTTTTTTTTAGATGAAAAACAAAATATTAACAAAAAAGTGATTGGAGTTTTACACAGCTATTATTTTTTTATTTGAAAATAACAAATTTTAGAACAATTTTCACTTAAAAAATTCTACAAAATATTAATTTTCAAAATTTTTGTTTTGTGCTTCAGATGTTTTTTTTTAAGTTTTTGGTTAAAATCTAATTTAATTATTTAAATTGAAACCAATTTTTTTTTTTTTTTGATTTGAAGATCAAATTTTTGTTCAAAAATAGTTAAAATTATTCGTTGGATATATGAGCAACTTGCCCAAATAAAACATTGCCACAAAGTAAAACATTACATTTTCAATATAAAAAAAATCCGTTTCAATTCGCTTTAAATAAAACGCGAAATAACCTATTCCTGCAATCACTTTTTTGGCGCAAAAGACTTCAAATTTTATTTATATTGAGCGCATTTTGTGCGAAATTATTTTAGCTTTTAGACAACAAAAACAAAAAAAAAACAAGAAAAAACGTTCGGTGAAAAGTAGAATTATGTGCAAACTTTTTTTGTGCATTTGAAATTTACTTGTTATGCTAACAACTCGACACTGCAAATAAACTTTTTATAATGTACGTATAAATATAGTTTTTATATATTTTTTAGATACTCTGTTATGCTTTTGGCAGACAAAATTTTTCCTTCGAATTGCAAGCGTAAAATCAAAATTTCTTCAAACTAAATTAATCTACTATGTACATATGTTATGTATGTTGTTGCAATGAATTTTCATTTTATTTATTATTTCTTTAATGCACACTTTGCTTTAACATTACCAAAAATATATATGTATTTTTTTTTTTTTTACAAAATTTGGCAATATTGCAATGTTTTTTTTTTTATTTGATTTTTTTTATTCAAAGAAAAATGGCCTTATTTTTTGTTAGCTTAAAGCGTGTAAACGCAGACTAAATTAAAATTTTTAAAATAAATGTTTTTCACTACACACTGGAATGTTGTTTGGATTTTGATAAGCTTTAGTTAAAAGCTATGATTTTTTTTAATAATAATAAGTTGTAATAACATATATTTTAGTTTAATATAATTAAAAAACGAAAGCTGTAAAAAATAGCAGTTCGTTTTTTTTCGGGGAGGCGGTAGTAAAGAAATTTGCTTAGTTTATGCGTTACATATTGAATTAATGAAAAAATTGTGCAATTTTGTATAAATAAATTTGTAGATTTAGTTTTTATTTGAAAACTACAATATTATAATTGGATTTTGTGGTTAAATGCAAAAAATTGTAAATATAGCGAGACAGTGCGTGTAAAATTATGAATATATTTTGTTCAAAAATTTAAATTTGTCCGCTTTTTTTTTTTAAGTTTCCTAAACTGATTTTACTGTTTGAATATAAAAGAAATAATTTTATTTAATTTCAATGTATGTATTATTTTAAAGCCTGTAAATGAATTTCTTATGTATGTATTATTTAAAAACAAAATTAGTTTAAAAAAGTCAATTCAGTCAGGTAGTTGTTTTTTTTTTTTGTTTTTGGAAAAAATGGAGCAGAAAAATGCAAAATAATGCATTTAAACTGCAAATGCAAATTTCGTTGGAATTGAAAATTTTATATTTACCTTTCGAACATTTAAATAAATATATAAATATTTTAATATTTTTAATTGACAATTTTAAAATTATTATTAAACATTATGATTATACCTAATTTAAGTATTTACCAATTAAGTTTTAACACTAAAAATATATATATACAAAAATTGTAAGTGCAGAATATAAAACAAAATAGACAAGAATTCAGTGAATTGTAATTAAATATTCCTCAAACATTAAATAAAAAAAAATCAAATGATTATTACATAGCATTAGTTAAATCAAGCGTTACAAGTTATACAAACATATATACACACATATACACACACAGACACAGCATATAAAAACAAAAAAACAAAAACAATGCCCAATGCGACAGTCATTTGCCTTCGCTGTTTTAAGCCTTTAATATTTTTTTAAAACAATTAACTCTTAATTGTAATTGTAAAAACAAACACATACACTGTACTTTTGTTTTATTATTATTATTATTATTATTATTATTATTATAATGATTATGTTTATTAAAATATATTAATTTTTTTTTGTAATGCAATTTACATATTTGCAACGTTGCACGTGGCAAATGCAAAGTAGCGACAACTCTGCAACACTAATATTAAATGTTAAGTGCGAAAAAAAACATACATACATATATGCAGAAAAAGTTGATAGTGAACTTCAGTGGAGAAAATAAAATGTTAAAAAATTATTGAAAAAATATAATACAAATTTAGTTTCTGTTTTATTTAACATTTTTCGGTTTGGACAGTTGGTTTGCTCCTTATTTTTCTCTTAATTTTCTGCTTATCCACTTATGTTGTTTTTTGTGGACACAATAAAAAAACCAAAACATCCCACAAGCGTGCGGGAAATAGTGTAGTTACCCACCGACGGACCGCCCTTCAAAATTTTTTAGTTTATTTTTTGTTCATTTCAAAAGCAGAGTCCAAACTGGCAACCCTATAAACATAGAGAGCGATCAGCTGACTGGACTGTACGGAAACAATCAAATTGCTGTTTATTTTCTCTGCTCAGGGTAACGAAAAAATCGCCGTCAAGACGAATTCTTATAAGGTGGAGTTGAATGAACAGCTGAGCGATTTCGTCTCACGGTTAGAAATTCCAAATGACATGTATTTTGTTGTTGCTTTCGTGGCTTTAGCTCTCAAACATTGACACCGGTAGCCGTAGAAGAAAAACCAAAATGCATATGAATTTCATTGATGGAAATTTGTCCTGGTCGCGTCGTGCGGTGGTGTGAGCTTTCATTTACGGTCTTACTTCGATGGGTAACTGTATTATAAAGGCTTCATTTGTTCTCACAACAGTCGTGTGCACAATATTGGAACGACTAGATTTTATATCTGATGTGGGATGATAACTTCAGCAGCACTTCTCAATAACTCAAGAGAGTATTTTTATGCTGTTACAACAACTATTGGCCAGGCGTAAATCGTGTTGTAACGGCAACCTAGATTCGACTGTTGTGAGATTTTGAAAGCCTTTCAAATAGTTTAGGAGTTATTTATATAATCGGGTTTTTCCACATTCTCATTTATTTCACATTTCAACTTAACCGGAATTAGTCCGTTTCGTTTTGTCACGTTTTTCTAATTGATCATATAATACGCGTTATGTTTTATTTCGAAACAGAAGCAGCAAGTTGAAATTTCAATTATTTCAATATTTGCCACTCGACCCACTGGATCAGCTGATTTCAAACTATGTGAACTATGCGGCATCAAACGTCTGACAGCTTACGTGGTACCTATTAGATTACTATATTGCAGATAATATTTTATTTAATTTTTGTATTTTTCTCTTGAAATATTTTGCATATTCGTTAATTCGACTTATTTAGCTTGAAATATTATATTATTTTATACAATATCAGTGTGTTGAGAAAAAACTGCCGCCACCTGTGTTTAGCATAAAATTTTTGTTTTAAATGGAATTAAGTAGGAGCCAAATTTAATTTTCAAATAATTTTAGAACCAATTTTTTTCTAAAAAAAAAATTTAAGCGTATTAAATTTTTGAGTAAAAAGTGCAATTTCATAAACTTATTTAGGTATCTATATATATACAAAATTAATAGCTTTTTCAAATTCAGAAATATTTATTTTTTTCAAAACATACAAGAAATATATCTAAGTATGCATAAAAATTAAAGGCTAACAAAAATTTCAAACAAATCGAAATGTTAAAAATAACGAACAAATCATATATAAAGGACTTAATCAAAAACTGAATTTTAAGTAAAAAATGATAACAAAATACAATAAATTACATTAAAAGAATAACATATTTATAAATTAGGAATAACTGAATAAATGCATACACAAAAAAATTTACAATTAAAAAATTTAATTGACTGTTTTTCTTAGAATCTAAAAAAAAAATCTAAAAACAAAAGTAAAGCTAACAAATGCAATTGATGATTTCAAGTTAATTACTTCCGTAAATTTTTAGACTTTAGCAATTCTACGCAATAAGCACAATTTTTCGAAACTTTCCAAATAAATAAATAAATATAGTGTAGGCAAAACTTAATAAAATATACGTATTAATAAATATAAAAATAAATAATTGTGCAGCATATATGTAAGTAAGAGATAAGGAAACATACACTGAGAGAGAGAGAATAGAAAGAGAGACTTCGTCGAAAAAAAAAAATAATAATATTAATAATAATAAACACACCTTAAAAAATGTCAAATCTTTGCGAGTTTGTATATTAAGCTACACATATATTTAGGCGTTTGAGCGGCCAACAATTATATTCATTGAAATTGTTGAGTTGCTGCATTTTTATATATACAGCCAAATGTACTAACCATGTATGTATATAGTTGTAAATTGGTTAAAAGGATTTCGTAATAAAGTTGGGAATGTTAGCGGGGGGCAAAATGTAATAAGGCTGTGAATTGCTTTGTTATGAGCGCAGAAGTAAGATAGCGAAAGAGAGAAGGAGGAGAGAGAGCGAGTGTATTGAAGGAAACTTTGAAAGGCACTGTAACTTTGAAAAAATCATATATGTATGTTGTTTAAAATCTGCGATCAAATTCATTTAAGATTTGCCGCCAGGCAAAGCAATGAAATGTAGCGTATTGTTTGCTCTATGTAACGCGCAGGTAGGTTAGGAACGCCGCTAATATTTCTGGGTGGGTTAGTAACGCACTGAATGGAAAACTGCATGGATTATAGAAAATGGTATTGGCGAAATAGGGAAGAAATGCAAACACGAGCAAGCTGATGAAAAGAAAAACAAAAAAAATTTGTATTCTTTAAAAATATATTGTAAGTGCAAAAAATCGGTTATATGTATGTGACAAATAGCGAGGGTCTAGAAGAAAAGAAAACAATACAGATGATAGAAACTAAAATATGTATGTATAGGAGATATATTACAAAAAAAAAAAACAGAGAAAAAGTAATGAATATGCGTGGCAAGAAAGCAAGCTATTTCATTTTCAAAATATTTTATAAATTATAGCCTCCC
This sequence comes from Anomoia purmunda, assembly GCA_951828415.1. Lineage (NCBI taxonomy): Eukaryota > Metazoa > Arthropoda > Insecta > Diptera > Tephritidae > Anomoia > Anomoia purmunda. The sequence continues at coordinate 116,468,102 of OX639997.1, forward strand.
TTGCGCTACTTTAAAACAGCGTGCTAAGTGCACGAACGGTCAGAGCAATGGCAAAAATGTACAGTTATAATAGGCAACAACAAAAGAAAAAATGCGTATAATCAATTTAACTTGCTGTGCAAAACAAAAAAAAAACTGTTACTGCAGAAGGCAGGCTTGATGGAAATGCAAAGAGCTAATGTAAAAATTATTTCATTCTAACCTAAACTTAATTTAAAACTAAAACTAACCATAAATAAAATATCAAAAACTTTGTTAGTAGACATAAAAATTATGCAACCTAATCCAATCCTAGATTTATTAATACTTAGGTTTTAATGTTTTTTATATAAACAAAAAATACCTAACCTCCAAAAGCATTAAAGTATATATATATATATATCTTTTAAATCTCTCAATATTTAAGCAGCATACAGCTAGCAGAAGAAAATGAAAATATAAAAAAAAAACACAAAGCGAAACAAAGTCGACAAAAGCAAGTGAAAAAAATCTACCTTAAGCAACCTTTTAAACCGTAAGCACCTGAAAACTGAAACTCTTGTTAAAAAAAAAAAAACCAAAACAAAAACCACAAAACCCAATGAAGGTTGAATCTAATAGTGAAGCAGCGCTAAAGCAGCAATTTTAAATGCGAGCAACAAAAATTATTAAATATTTAAGCAAAACAAAAAAAAAAAAAGATGAAAAATGTTATTTCAAATGCGCAAAAATTGTTTTTGTTGTTTTCAACCAGTAGCCCAACTTGAAAAAAACCCAAAAAAAAAAAATTATAATTATGGCAATTTATTGCGCCAGTTTGATTTGTTGAAAACTATAATTCTGTTAAATTGTATACATTTTGTTGACACCCTTTTTATGAGGTCATATTACAAATGCACTTACATTCCTATGAAATTTGTTTCCTTAACATTTACACTGTAAATACATTGACGCTTGTGTTCCCATGTTCCAAAAAAAAAAACAAAAAAAACCAATCCGAAATCATATACATACAAACACTTGAAAAAAAAAATTATGCTACCTCATCTTGACGAACAAAGCAAATGCAAGCAAAAAAATCCAAACAAACAAAGCAGTAAAAATGCATTAAAGTGACCAGTTACATACATACATAGAAAAAATAAATATGTGCTACGAAAATATAACAACACAAATTGCAGTTCACACATAGATATTCTATAAAAGGTATGAAATATTTAATTAAAACAAAAAAAAAATGTCATTCAGGCGTACATCCAATCGGAAGCATAGTACATCTTACGAGTAATTGAAATATTAATTGTTGGCTTAAATAAATGTAATATACGAAAAAAAAAATAATGTGAAACCCAATTCATCTTTACAACGCTACCTTGACACAAAAAACAAAAAAAAAAGTAGAAAAGAAAAATAAAATAACCAATGAACATAGTTGAATTCTAAACTGGCATGCTTACAAACATAAATTTTTCGTACATAATATAGAAAATATGTACTATGTGCTTGTAGGCATAAAGCCCAAAACATTTCAATGCATGAAGACAGCATTGAAGTCCCTTCCCTAACTACTAGCTAATATTTACAAATATGATTTTTAGTTCGACCACATCCACTCACTTCCTTTTGGGTTTGTTAATTGTTGTTTTACATATTTATGAGTTTAATTTTAGAAAGGCACCTAACCATTAGAGGGTGGAGACAGTAACACGGCGAGTGGCAAGAGAGTCCCTAGAATTACATTAGATCTGATCAAGGCGAATTTATAGAAGGTGATGGCATAAGAGCAGCTGATTTGATTTTTTTTATTCACCTACATGTATTTTGTTTTTGCTTTTGCGTATGAGCTTTCAAAAGCCGTAAAAGCAAAAACAAAATGTATTTAAATTTTGACAACTCTTACGCAGAAAAAAAAAACAAAATACATAGGAATTTTATAGTTGTGTTTATAACACCACCTTGTACGGATTTGCCTTGGATCTGATCTAGCACTTTTGCCGCTAAATCCAGTAAAAATGTCAAACACTAAAATTACTCTCTGGCGAGGGATTAAAAAGAAAGTAGGAACCATAAAGTACGGGAACACAAAAAAAAATGTTTCCAGTAAAAATACCAAAGAACTTTCTTTCAAATTAAAAACCCATTTTTATTTCGTTCGTATGCTCGAAATGATTAATATTTAATTTAATATATTTTGCTATCTGCCTGATAACTTATCGCTTCTTAAGCTTACAGATGTTTTTGCGATTTTTTGTTGATTTCGTTTTTCGATAAAAAACGATTTTTTGTGACCAACATTTTTTTTTTTTAATTACCATAATTTTTCAAAAATTGTCAATTTTTTACAATGCAACTTGCAAAATGCTTGTATCTGTTGGCACTGCCAAATAAAATTGGAAATAATTGCTTATTCATTATTAAACATTTTTTGTTAAAAAAAATATGTAAAATATGTATTAAAAATTTTTGTTTTTTCAAATAATGATACACATATTTTTTCTGAAGATCGATTTTTGTGTCAAAATTTTTTTTTAATAAAATATAATTTTCAAATTACGATATATTCTGCCGATTAAAAATTAATAAAAACCTACTTGAAGTGAAATTAGTTTTCTCCAAAAGTAAAGTGAAATCTGTTTTCTCACTCGCATTTTTCAATAATTTTTGCCCCCTATCTCGCCCTATTACCGTCTCGCCACTCTACTCGTTACGAATAAGCGTGGCATTACATTAGTTTCGATTTACATTTTTAAATTAAGACATTTTGATTCTTCTTTTGTTAATTATAGTTTTATATGCTGATGGGTTTAATTTTAGAAGGTTTTACTTTACAGTTTCGATATCCATTTTCAGGAATTTAAGCAACTTTAAGAAGCTTTGTATTAAAGAATATAAATCCTTTACTACAGTTCCTTAGGATTCTATAATAGATATGTTGTATGATTGTGTATGTTGAGTTTAATTTATTATTTATTGTTTGATTCTTAAGAACAATTTTTATTTAAGTTAAATAATTTGTTTTTAAATTGTTTTTCTATTTTTTAATAATTCAGTAAATAATTTTTCGAAACATCCTACCCTTAATTCCTTCACGCCTTAAAGGTACCTGTTTTGCAGCAATATTAAAATTAAAAATTAAATATAAAAATTTAAGAGAATAATAAACAATGAACCGAATAAAACAAAGGAAACAAATCCTAACGCTTACAAAAAAAAAAAAAAAAAAAAAAAAAAAACAAACAAAAAAAATAAAAGAGTAAACTAAAATACGAGTATTTTAAAACAAATTGAATAACAAATGCCGATAAAGCAATTGAAGGCGTCTCTCGGCACATTGGCACAGTCGTACGTCAAAACGTGTGGCAACTAAGCAAGCAGAAAAAATAATGGTTTTTCAAAAAGGAATTCTAACTAGAAAGAAATTGTGTAAAATAATCACAAAAATCGCGTTTACCTGTACAGCCACTCACAAGGAAAATCAACCTGCGCTTATTTATCATCGTCACTCATTATAACCAAATAACCTAAAATCCATGAGTAGTGTGCAAATTTAAAATCGTACAAATTAATATCTGAAGAACGGTTTTGACCAAAGAAACTCAATTTAAGTTCGCTGTTATAACTCTAGACATTTTTGCAGCACAAGCTCACACACACACACACACACACACACATAAGCCCACTTGCTTTCCACGAACCTCAAAAGAAAAATAAAATAAAGAAAAAAAAACAAAATTATGGAAAACTTTTTTGCGCATAATTTCACTGCCAAAAATTTTAAGTAAAATATATAAGAATATATTTCAATGAAGTTGCAAAAGATTCACTCTTATATTCTGCTACTAAAAGATAATAAAATAAAAATGATTTGAAAAAAATACTCAATATACTACTATACATACTATATACTGCTCTAAATTTATTTTGTAGATGATTTGCAAATCCGAAACAATAGAAAAAAAAAAAAATAATAATAATGTTTGAAATTTGGCAAGAATTTCGCAGTTCACTTACATACATACTATACATAAATTCTCAAATATATCTACATAGGTATATTACTTAGCATATATTCTGCAGGCAGTATAATGAAATTCTGAAATATTCAATACAAACGATACAAAAAAAAAAAAAAAACAAACAATAAATTCAAAAAATTTACGCTATAAACAAAAACCATGAAAATAAAACAGATAACTCACTTCACGCAACAGTACAGTGAAACCTAAAATTTACGCACATTTGTGAAAACAGTATAAAACTGAAATATGCATTTCAATTGAAACAGAAACAGAAATAAAAACCAAAAACCAAAAACCAAAAACCAAAAACTAAAAACAGCTACAACAAGCAATTACGTTGAAACGTAAAAATCGTGTAATGCAATGAATACGTAATTTTTAAATTTTCAACTTTATAAAACAATAACAAAAGCAACCATATAAGAAAGTACGTTTCAAAAGCATATTTAGCAAATCATAGATACTTAATATAATACAAAAAAAAAAACAAAAAACAATTGACAATGAACAACTACCACAAAAAAAAACAAGAATATTAAACAAAATCCAAACAAAACAATGTCAAATGGTTGAATAATTACTATATGCGTTTTACGATTTAGCATTGAGAAAATAACTAGCACATAATTTCGAAGCAACAACAACAACAACAACAAGAAAATATACGAAAAAAAATGCTACACTGCCACCAAACAGTTTATGTACTTTGAGTTTTATAGTACAGTTTTTGGATTTTATATAAATAGTAAAAAAAAAAAAAACAAAACAAAACGTGGCGGTTTACAAAAAGCGCTTCAATGGCGCAAAAAACACAGTGGTTTTAACAAAATAAAATTCGGAAATTGTTATAATCAAGCAACACGGTTGTAGCCATCTTCACAAAACTCTCACAAGAAAATAGAAACTAGCGCGCCATCATTTATGTATATGAAATTCTCACAAGCTAATATTTTTAGGCCATTCTATATTTTCAGTGTAAACTAGTTTTACATCACTAACAACTGGCACCAAATTTTTTTGCGTTTCAAGATTTAACAGCGCGATGGCGAACTGTAACCGAGGGCTCATAACTATATAAAAAAAAACCTAAAACTATCGAATCGATTTCTTCCATTTTGATAATTTTTCATCTCAATATTTTAAGGCCAATCACATCAATCAAATGAAAGCCGTACGACAATATCGTACCCACAAAAAAAAGCGACCTCATAAATGTAAAGCACCGCCTAAGCTGCAAATAGAGTACTCCTTTACAAAATAAATCTTCTATGGAATTGTTGAGATTTCGGTTACAGACGAGTAGTAATAGAAAAGTAGACAGTAACTATGTTTTCAATAATTTCTTAATCAATCTAGTCAACATTTTCTGAACTAATTTTTGAACTCGAGGTTGTTGTTGTAGCGGTTACTCGTCCTGCAAGATTGGCTTAGCCATGGTCATTATCATCAAACGCATCTTGGGGCAGGCCCAAGAAACGCGCCGTTTCGTCGGAGTCTTACCCAAGGGTAAGGGATGTCAAACGAGTCGATTTATCTTGCGGGAAATTTTCGCCTTCCTGGCATGTGTTTGGAATGTCTGGGTTGTTTCTGGATAGGTAGGAGTTTAGTCTGAGAGAGTTGACGAAGGTGGTGATTGTCTCTTGTCGGATTCAATATGCTGGTAGTGTAAGTCTGAAGTTCGTCCGTCAGTTCGAGAAGTTGTTGCCTGTTTGGATGACCACGACATCGAAGTCTCCTATATGATGTATAGGTGACATAAGAAGGCAAATTCGTCCAACAGGTCCTACTAGTCTCAGGCGACTGAATTTGAGCGGCACAATTTAGAACCGGCCGGTCAAACGCCTTGTATGTTGTCAAAAACGTTTCTTTGTCTTTGCCTCAAGTGCTGCCGGCCAGCAATTTGAGGACTTTGTTGCCTCCCTCGTCCATGTGGTAAATAAGGCCACCGAGGACTTGGAGAGGAGAAGAGTGAGGTTTCGTCCAGTGAAGAAATGAGCAAGGTCGGAGAGAACTTATTCGTCTTTTTAATGTTAATTTGCCAAGGAAGTTAAAAATTCTGATTTTTTATGATTGGGAATAAGAGCAAAAGAATAACGAAAAAGGAAAGGCGAGCTTTGTTTTTGAGGGTCAATAGATTATTTTTGTTTCTAATTTTGAAAGTGGACACATACAAATGTGCCGTAACTGAATGAAAAGTAGAATTATATGAATTCAAGTGAGTAAATTTAACACACAAGAAAACTGTGCCGCTATTCTATGATATTGAGCACAACGCATGACATTTCAAATATCAAAAAACAAAAAAGAACCAACAATAAAATTATATTTGGAACTCAGATGAAAAAAAAATTAGAAAACATTTAATACAAAAATAAACAAAGATTTGTAAAAAAAATAGACAGTAAATAAATTACAGAATTACTACTTTCAGTAAAGTTATGCATTGCAAATATACAAACCGATGTACTTATTTAATCAAAAGATGAATATTTAAAAAAAAACAACAACAAAAACAACAGTGAGACAGAATTGCTTGCATACAAATAAAAATATCTTCATTTCTTTTTGTATTATCTCTATATTATTTAAAAACTCACATGACAATGGCAATAGAAAGTTTTGATTGTGGTATTTTGAGTGGAAAATGTACTGCGTAATAAACGATAAGTAAAAAACAAAAGAAAATAATGATATGATTTGCGCGCACGTTTACAAATGACAGGAACTGTACGTAGCCAATGCGAGCTTCTCGTACAAAGAAAAATGTACAAATGAAATGGAGAGCATAAGAGAAACGGCAAAAAAGAATAGAAAAAACGCATTTTAAAAAATGTGAGAAATATTTTTCGCAATGCGGGACATGCATATGTAAATTAAAGAAAAATAGTAAAAAAAAAAATGTTGTTAACTGTAATCGAAAGGTGCACATAATTGAGAACTGATATGTATTGGATGGCAGCTTGGTTTGGTGACAAATAGTTAGAATACAGAAAAGCGTACTTGGATGTATTAAAATTTTATTGATTGTTAGAGTGCGCCATCGATTGGATAAGGCAAAGATAAAGTGAGAGAAAATGAACGTAAGAAATTAAATATTCATTAAAAACATACAACGTTAAAAATTATAGAAACCAAAAAAAAAAAAAACAAAAACCTAACTCACAATTCACATTTTCTGTAGTCATTAAGTTTTGTAAATTCAATGATAAAGTGTGCAAAAGGTCTTAAAGATTTTTATACTTCAATGCATAAAACACCAGAATATCTGCAAATATTGTATAATTAAAATAGATTTCAGTATAAACTTGCATACATACATACATAAATTAGAACGAGTAGCATAAGTTTATTATTGTACGCATAGTCAGATAAAAGATTGACTAAATTTAATGAAAAACCCAAAGTAGTAAAACATATAAAAGTAAAAAAAAGGAATCAATAACAAAAACAAAAAAATTAAATTTGACAACAGTAAATATGTTGCAGTAAAATCTTACTTGCTCGTACATACCATACATAAATATATTCAGACTCTCGTATAAACCGATAAAATATGTATATATGTACATGCGTATATATACAAACAATAAATTAATATTTAAGAAGTATATATACTATACTATACATACATACATATATTCCGATTATTATTGTAACGAAGTCGGCGAAGATGATTTTTAAAGATCGCTCTTTATGATTATTATTATTATAATACATAAATATTTGAAAACCAAAAACAATACGTTTAGATTTATGTAAATGTAAGTTGTATATAAAACGAAAAACTAATGATGAAATGCAATGGGGGGAAAACTGAAATATAAATTATTAAGGCAAAACCATATACATAAAATATATGAGATATATTAAAGGTGGAATATGAAATAAAAATATATATATTTAAAATATGTTCAAACAAATTAAACAAGTGGGTTTTTTTACATGGAAATAAGGCAAAAAAAAAAAAAATTTTAACACTCAGCATAAAAAGTCCGCGTACTTCAGTTTCACCGAATGTTATTTAGTTAATGTTTTTTAAAAAAGTTCAAGAACTTAAACTAACAACGATAGGGTGCAAGCAAAACTAAACATGCATGTGAACAGAAAATTAGAAAAAAAAGTTAGGGAAAGTCTGCATACAAGGAAGAAACCTAACTTCTTTAAAAAGTTATATAAAAATTAATAACTAGTTGGATAGCCATTACGTTTCAAAACTTCTGCTAGACATTTTGACCATAAATTGATAAGCTGATCAGTTAGATATCGTTGAAGTCATTTGGCTCTATTCCTTTCGCTGTAAGTCTTTGAACATTGCCTTTGAGACAGTTTTACGTTGGCTTATTCTTCGCTCCAGTACATTCTATAAGTGATCTATAGGATTTACGTCTTGTGATTGTGGTGGGGTTTGAAATTGTTTGACTACACTCAATTTTTCAGCGCTCTGCTTCAAATTAGATTTTAAAATGTTAAGGTAAGTAGGTACACTACATTTGTCCATAGTCGATACAATAAATTCAAATCACATAATTTTAGGGCTCTTAATTAATTCCAAAGACACAAAACTTGTGAAAATTACCCTCTCCCAGAACTCACGGGCTTTATTTATATGATATTTATTAACAAGGAATATGAATGGCATCTTACATTATATTATGTACATACATATGTACATGGTCAGGCCCAGCTTTATTTTTAGTTTTCCGATTGGTGTCGGCGCAGATTGACTTATTGAAATTATCTTTTACATTTTTATGGATGAAGATGGTTCAATATGGAATGCTGCGACAGTTGGATTTTGCTCATCCATCTCTAAAACGCTGAGCGTTTCCCCCAACCTTACAATATCGGGAGCCGTCCCGAATGTGATCGGATGACAAAAACACCTGTGGATTGGAAGTATTTTACCACCTTGTGATAGATTTTCAATTTTTCTATATGCGCCTCCAGCCTTGCAAAGTTTAAGAGTAATTTTCCTTTCAGCGGTACCTATTTCTATTAATTCTGATGGTATTGTTTATTTTTACAGTGAAGCCCGATTCAACTCCGATATTTTAAAATGATTGCTTATATATGTAAGTGGGGGTGTACGCAGAAATTTTATGCTGAGTTTACAAACATAAATATGCATGTATGTATGTAAATATGTATGTATATAATGCATACCTTTTTCCGTTTTGTATCTTCAAGGTTTCCCACTCATGAATTTGATGATTGCGCGTGAAGAACTTCTTGCCGAAAAGAATTAAGCCACGTCAAACGTTTTGCACAAATTTATGCAATTTCTTTCCTGAAAACAAACCGCGAACTCTTCATTAAAACACTCTGCAGATAACGGGACACGGTATTTGGCACTAAAAAAAACCACACACACACTTCCGTTACTAAAAGTAGTCATGTTACATCTTGTTCAAATTTCTACGCGATACTAAGCCCTCAAAAAATGAATATATGTAGGTACACAATTTACTATTCACTTACATATGTATATTTTTATCACTACACGATCATTAAAATGCCCACACGCGTTTGCACCACGGTTTGTAAACTTATTTAAATTAATTACTACATAAAACGCATTTATAAATTACAACACTCTCTAAAATGCACAAAATTAATAACGGCGGATACTAGTGATGGTTTTGCACGCTTTCGATATAATGCTATTAGTGATGTGTTATTTTTTGAATAAGTAAAGGAAAAGGAAGCCACTTTAAATTCAAACAAATGGGGTAAAAGCAAAAGTTGCCAGATTCACTACAAGTAAATTGCGGTTAACAGGAGACATACAGAGTTGCATGAGCGCAATTTAACAATAATTTTTTTGCCTGCGCGCAAAAGCACAAAACTCTCCACTAACCGCCATACAACCATGCTATGCAAAAATGAATCGATAGAATTAAAATTATCGATATACAAAACATATGTGAATGCAGTGATATGACAATTCAGAGCAAATAAACAATACTAGTAAATAATTAATTTTAAACAATAAAAATGCTACGCAAAAGTACAATTTTACAATAAGGCCCTTATAAACTGCATCGCAAACAAAAAAGAAATTCTGTGCGGGGAATATGCAAAAGTGAAAGGCAAGCAATAAACGACACTGCAGAAGTGATTGTACCAACATAATTCCAATAGACGCAATCTGTTGATGTAAACAATGAGTTCCTTTTTCAAGAGCTTCAACAATTTTTCAAGTAAACGTGAAAATGCTATTAAAGAAGCGCTCATTAATACGCTTATTGAGAACTCACGTGAAATACAATATGAAGTGAAGCAAAGAGGGTGTGGTAAGTGTACGCTCAGATACTTATGTAGATGTGTGTTTGCCGTTGCGAAGCATAACAAGTGCGAGACGATTTTAAAATACATTTTTTGCTTCTACGAATAGAACGTTTGGATGTTTGCGAAGCTACCAGCACGCTATGCACAACTTTAGAGGCAATATTTCTGCACGGCTTAAAGGATTCACTACTCTGGAATACCATTAATGTCATTGCTGGCGATGAAGAACGACGGCCGGAGCCGAGTTTTTGGGCGCCACTGCTTATTTTTATGCACAAGCAGGTGATTGAACAGGTAAGCATAATAAAATAGTTTATTTGAGATTATTACTTTTATGAACTAATAACAATTGCAATTCGGCAGGTACAGACGCTTTCTCAAGTCACTAGCGAAATTGGTCAGTGTCGCGCTTGGATACGCCTATCACTCAATGAATCGCTTTTCTCTGCCTATTTGAATAACATAAGAAAAAGTAGTTCAACGTTAAGTCCTTATTATAAAAAGTTTGCTTTGCTTAAAGACAGCGACGGTCTGGAAATGGCCGCCAAGGCCATGGAAGGCATTGAGGCTTTTGTACAATTCGATTTGCCCGTAAATTCGAGCTTGCTCAACTATTGGCCTGATTACGCTTTGCAATTGTCTGGACTATGGACTCCGCCGCTTAAGTCGTGTCCGGTAAATGAAGCACCCTTGTTTAAATGAAAGCAGTACGTATTAATTTTGTATGTATTTATATTGTAGATAAGTAGCGGTGTTGATATCGCCGACACGCTAGCAATTGAAGATGCAGAAGTTGCTGAAGCGCTTGCAGCGTTGCCTACACCCCAACCGATACGCACCAACGAAGCATTTACGCAAAAAATTGAAAATTTACCCGACATGCAATCTCCAACCGCCGCAGATATAGCCGCGCAACGCGAAAATGTTGATTTACTGTTAAAAGCAGTAGATGAGATGCAAATTATCAGCGAAGAAAATATGGAAGCAAATGCAAGTAATAGCATTGCGACCGACGAAAATGCACAAGAGAATGAAAACAGCCTAAAGGCTAACAAATCAAAAAAGAAGCGTAAGAAATCACGCGAACTTGCTGAGGCGCGCATACGAGACTATATAACCGGTGAAATGGGTTACAAAACAGAACCACCATCACCTACTACCACACCTGGTAATTCGCTAATGAATCTAATGCACACATCATGGTCGGCAGATGAGGCTTCCGCGTCAGAATTGAATACACCCACTTTGGAGCAACCTCTATATAGACGTGCCTCAAGCAATGCCAGTACGCTTAGCTACAATACGCTGCTGGGCAAGCATGAACGCGAAAAGTTACAAATACAAATCAAGAACAATGCATTGACCGTGGAACGAACCAGCGTAAGTCAGACGAGTGCAGATGATGCAGTCCAACTGAAAGGTGATAACAATGGTAGCGATTCAAATGATAGTCGTGTAAGTTTTAACCGTAACAAAATTCACTACCAACTACTAAAATAAAATCTTATTTTTAAATATTTACAACTTCCTCCAATTCATCCTTTTTTTTTAAATTTCAACTCCCTTCTATGTCAATAAGCCATAAACTGACTCATTTTGGGTTCTAGCTGAGTGCCGAAATAGTTTTGTCTTTTTAGACCTCAAAATATTTGGCTTATTCTTAGTTGCTATGCTAAGACTTTTATAATATAAATCTGCTGGAATGTGGAGACCACGTATTCACATGCCCTCTCAAACCTATTCATCTAACCCCCCTCCCCTCCTGGGCCTCACCCTAGGTGAGTTTGACGACAGTGACCATGGGTGAATCCGTTCTTCACAGGTCCTCACTAGCCGCTACCACAACAACAACAAAATAATATAAGTCTCAAAATAGTAGCTATCGATAGCTTAAGAAATTTGTCCCATTCATAATTATCATCAAAATACTTTTATAATTCTAAATAAAATTAGAGTAACTTTTTTAAAACTCAACGGTCAAATAATTACTAATCTACAACTATGTTCAATACCCTTTAATGTCTATTTTTTTTTTTTGCACTTTTAAAGCTAACGCTAGACTTTGAGGTGGTGCCTGATTCAAATTTGGATAAAATGAATGTCAGCGAAATACAAGAGATGTTGGAGCAGATGTATAAACTGGCACGCCAGCCTGGTTTGGATGCGCAGGGATTTCTATGCAAATCGTGTCAACATCCACTCGGCATTGGCTATACGAATTTTCAGTATGCTAATTTCGTATTGATTTAAAAAAAAAAACAAAAAAAACAAAAATCAAAAATAACTTTAAAATATTTACACTCCCATAGAGTTTGCGGCTTCAGTGGCAATTACTTTTGTGACAATTGCATGGATATGGAGCAATTGATGATACCAGCAAAAATCATTTACAATTGGGATTTTCGCAAATATTCAGTGTCGAAACGTGCGGCAGCTTTCTTGACGGAGTTTCGTAATCAGCATGTTATTGATTTGGAAGTGAGCGGCGTGTGATTTTTTTCCCCCGTTCAATTTTTGTTTAATATACTATGTACTTTCTTCTCCTTAGCTCTTGAATCCCGAAATTTACAATGCCTCGGATGCTATGGCCGATTTGCAATCTCTACGCATACGTTTGAATTTTCTACGCGCATATCTCTACACCTGTGAACCGAAAAGTATCCAGCTACTGCAGCAACAATTCTATGGACGCGAATATCTCTACGAGCACATACATTTGTATTCCCTAAGTGATTTGCACTTGATATTGCGCGGTACACTTGGTCAACAATTACAAAAGGTATACAAAATAGGCGAAGCGCATGTACTGAAGTGTCCGCTGTGCAGTGTTAAAGGTTTTATTTGCGAAATTTGCAAGAGTTCACGTGTATTGTATCCATTTCACATTGAAACAACATTTAGGGTGAGTTATAATTATTATTTTTTTTTAATAATTCTTTTTTCGTATAAGAATTTGCTTGATATAAATTCCACTGTTTCCAGTGTGAAATCTGCGGCGCCGTTTTCCATGCACAGTGTCTTAACGATCAACAACCCTGCCCGAAATGCGAGCGGAAGCGTAAGCGTGAAGAGTTGGATTTGGAGGAAATTAATGATATAGAAAATATGCCGAGTTTAGCTTCGTCCACAACTATTGCCGCTGCAGATGGCGGGGAGCAGACAGACGCAACAAGCGAAGTTTCGTAAGGGGGCAGGGGCGAATTGCACGAAATCGAAATAATTGCGTACGGCAATGCCTTATTTTATTAAGCTAATTTAAGCATTTAATTGTTTTGTATTATTTTTTGTTCTTCATATTAAGACATCGCACACCAAGCGCGAAAAAAAATTAACGCCATTTTTTCAAAAAAAAATTTTATGCAGAATTGCAACTAGTTTAGTTTTTTTTCGCGCTTAAGGCGCTCGATCTATTAAGACAAAAGCAATAAGTAGCGTTCCATTAAAAACAAAAATTTGCTCCTAAGAAAATTGTTGTTGTCTAAATGTGCTCGATCTAATTTCTGTTATGTTCTATATAAAATTAATGAAAGAATTTACGTGATATCGATATTATTTACTAAACGGTTAGTTATACTATGAAATAAGCGCTAAAAAAAAGCCATAGAAAACTAAACTCATAAGTAAATCTAAAGCGCTAAAAAACAAATTAATATTTAAGATAAAAAAAAAAAAAAAAATTGCACATTACTATAAATACTAAAAACAGAATTTATATTCATAAATAATTTTTGCGTCAATAACTAATAGACATTTTGCTTAAGAAGCACGCTTCGAATGTATTCAAATATTTACTTTATATTCACTTGAAATATGCAAATATATACAAATTATTATATATGCAAATTTATTGAAATAAAAAGCTTTACATGTTGATATTTACAAGCAAAGTGAATGTTTTCGAAATTTTGTTTCATTTTATCCATGACTTTCAAAATTGTTATAACTCTTCGACTGCCTGATGATGTTGTTGTTGTTGTTGTTGTTGTTTTTGTTGTTGTTGTTGTTGTAACAGCATAAAACATTCCCCATAAAAGTTTGCGGAATGCTGCTGAAGTGACACTCCTTGGCCGGTAATAAATCCGGGTCATTCCGATATCGGAGAACCGACTGTCGTGGAACCGTCGCTTTCCTATCGAATGCTCTGCTTAAGGGCTGCGAATGTCTAAGGCTTGTTGGCATAAGTCCGCGCTAAGAAGTCGTTTATCCCATCATTCCTACCGCGTTAACGCCGCACCACACAGTGGCTTAAAGTTGATGTATTGGCTAAAATTCCGTCTAGTGATGTCCAACTGGGTGGCGCGTCATCTGGTTGATGTCTTTTCTCTCTCAGTGACATTGGCAGCCACACCTCGCTATAGGGTGATTAATTTTGCGCCACAAATTTTTTCCATACTTAGCCATTTAAAAAAAAATTCCTTCCTCTTTCTGCTTCCAAGCGCACAGCGAGTCACGCCCAGTTCTTAAGCCAAACCAAGTGCATGGTTCAATCTATCAATCCCCACAAACAAGCGGAGATTCACAGAATATCAAGAATTGGACAATATTAGAATGCTTTTCACACTAAATCTGGTTTGTTAAATTTTTTTTTTATAAAACTTCAAGTTGTAATATAACAAAAACAAAATTAAATTAAAATGTAAAACAATTTATAAAAATTCAGCAAATTTTTAACAAAATTATAAACTTAACCAAATTTGAATTTTTGAGCGTGCAGTTTTGTATTTCATTTAATTCTAGCATAATAACGCACAAGTCTGAAGTCGCTAAAAATTCCGATCTATTTTTGACAATTTTTGTTTCTAAAATTTTGGTCTAACGCAAATAACGGCTGGATTTCATATAAATTCCTGTCCATTCTGCTGTATAAACTGCATGCATTAAATAGAAAAAAAACCAGGATCAAAATTTAAAAAATGTTTTCGAAAACTAACGGGAATTTTCCAACTACTCAGAAATTTCCTAAAAATTCTGATTAACAATTTGAAATTTCGATTTATATGATTTTTGTTATAGAACAAATTATACTTTTATAAAAAAATGAACAAAAAAAATGTATCATGAAATACATTGCGTATAATATAAAAAAAATCAACATGTTAATTGTTTGAATAACTATAGACTCTATGCCCGACAATTTTCTTGGATTAAGTTATAACCTATTGAGAGATTTTAGATTTACTGAAACGGCGAAAAACAAAGTATATTATACTTATAAAGAAGTAAATAATAAAAAATAGAGAAATAAAAAAATATAAAATAATATGAACTAAAATCAAATAATAAAAATAAAATAAAGTTAAATCATGCAAAACAAGACACAAAAATATTTATAAAATTTATAAAATAAAGTCAAATAAAAGTAATTTATCTTTCTAGGAAAATTCCTTAATTTAATAAGTAAACTGTGAGTACCTCTATTGCATTAAGAATTCTTTAAATACTATAAAATTAAGAGATGAATTCCATGAATTAATGAAATGAAATGAAATTAAATTAAATGAAAAGATAAATTAAAAATAATGTAAGATTAAAGAAAATAATAAATATAAGTGATTTCTCTTTCTTGGAAAACGACTTAATTGTAGATTAGCGGCAAAATGGTGTTCATAAATATTATAATAAAAATAATAAATAAATTAATTAAAATGTTTGACAATTTTGTTGATCTTTAATTAATTAATGTTTATAAAAATATAAATAAATCTATAACAAAATCCAAATAAGTCGAAATTTCAAACTTTCTGCAAAATTGCTGAAAATTGAACAAATTTAAAAAAAGTCAACGAAATTTCTAACTTTTTATTCCAAATGCATAAAAAAAATTTCGGGTATGTAGTTTTGTAGTCCACTACATTTTACTACAGTAATAAAGTGTAAGCTTTAAGTTTTCAGTTTTTTTGAATTTTTATAAATTTTCTAGAAAATTTGAAAGTATGTACTTGAATGCAAAAAAAAAAAACAAAATAATCAAATAAGAAAAGACAAAGTAGTTAAAACTTATCAATATATTTTGCACTTATTTTTATAAAAAAACTAAGGTTTGGAAAAAAAACATGAATATATCAGTCAAATAAATTATCAAAAATCAATAGAAATTTTCAGCTACTTGGTGCTTGCACTTTATTGCACTAAAATTGTATGTACTATGAAACTGCTTATTTAGAATTTTTTTTTAAATTTCAATTAAAATCTTTGCAAATTTGATAAAATTTCGTTGATTTCCCCTATTTTTTCTACAAAGTTTGCGCTAAAGACTTTTATAAAAATATGAAAAGCAAAAAAAAAAAAAAGGAAATGAAGGATAGCAAAAACAGGTCGAAATTTCGCGTTCTTATTTTTCACATAATTGTTTGTATAAAAAATGGTTGACAATTTTTTCAAAAAATACAAACAAATTGAAACCTTGCCATGCTGTTTGCAAATTAGATGTAGCTCTATTAGGGTGGCACACACGGATATCTAATAAAAATACATATTTATATAAAGTTTATGAACTTTTGATTTTATTTATTTAAATTTATTTAAATCACTTATGTATTAATTGTTCGTTTCGGCTACTACATTTACACACACACACACAAACTTATGTGTAAACATGTGTGTATGTACTTATGTAAGTATATCTATATATATATATATATATATATAGCATTATATACACATACATATGTATATGTTATAATATTTTTTGTTTTTTTTGTTTTTTTATAAATGTATACTGTATGATATTAAATATTGTAGTATGTAATTATACTGTTTTGATTTAAAAATTATTTTACATTTCAAATTATTGCAATACTATTCATCTAATTAACAATACCTAATCGTATAATTACATACATACATAACTACATACAATTTTTTTTGGGTGATTTTCTTCAGCGATTTACATACATATAAAGTTTACTTATAGAGAAGGTAAAGGAAGGTTTTATAGAAAATGCTTGGAGAATAAAATCTATACCAACTTGCTCGCGCTGCTTTGTACAAACATTTTTTTCGAGTATGAAAAATTAGTAAAAAATTTAATGAATAAAAAATTTAAATTTTACAAACTTTTATTTGGCTACGCGTACTTTTCTTCGATTTTTGTTTTTTTGTAATTCGGTTTATATAATGTATTAATCTTACTATTTTCAATGGTAAAAAATTTCTATAATAAACATTGTATTAACCGTTTGTTGTTGTTATTTTTTTGTTGCTATTTTTACCCTGTTTGAATTACTAAATGCTATTTTTGTAATATATTAATTTTAGTATTTTTTTTTTTAAATTTAATTTCCATGTTTATATTGTTGTTTTTGGAATTTTTTTCAAAATAATTTTTGTCACACATGCTACGTTACAATTCCATATGTGTGTGTGTTAATGTATACAGCAATATTTTAATGCTTTTTATACTTAACGCTCTACAGTTTTCATACTTTTTTTTTTAACATTTGTTTCTACTTTATTGAACCTGTTTCGAAGTTTTGTGTTGTAAATTCTGTTGTTCTTTGTATTTTCCGTTTGCTGTTATCGACCTCTTTCCATTTTAGTTTTATTTATCTTAAAATTATTCATTTGTGGTGGTTTTTGTACATTTTGGGATTTCATATTGAGCGTATACAAAAATTTTACCAATTCGGTTTTTTAAAAGTGGCTAACTAAAATGTCAATATTTTTTTTCAAATTAAGAAGCCGTTTGAAAAATTAATTTGCTATGTGAATATTTTTTTTTTTTTACTTAAATTTCCACTAGGCAACGAATTTACAAACTTTTTTTTGCCTTTTAAGAAAATGTCACGCGAAAGCAAATTTAATGGGTACTCTTCATCATTGAACGCCAAACATTGTCATAAAAATGTTTCCCATTCCAATGCTCAGTGGAAATCCAGCTTAAGTAAAAAAAAAAAAATACTGTCTTAAAAAACTTAAATAGCGATTCATTTGTTTTATAGATTTGTATATTTAATAAATATTGACGACCGTATTTTAGGCGAGTATTAAGTTCCCATACTTATTTAAAATAAGTAAAAATAATAATATTCAAGCTGTAAAAAAATCAAAATTTTTCGAAAATCGATACAAAAGTAGACAGCAGAGTTCTCCATGTATTACTAGTTGTCATTTTGTTCTTTGGTGTGTTCCAAGGTTAATGCTGCTTAGCACGTAGTCGAAATTTTTATTAAACATTTTATTGAAAAAAATTTATAATTTTGATTATTTGTAAAGTGTAGCTATTTCTTCAACCGCTTAGAATTATTCAAGTAAACACAAATTCCGAGTTAAAATATTACACAAACCCAAATTACTTCTTTTTTTTTTAAAGAAAAATTTCATTGCAAATTTTTATTTTTTTTTTGCGATATTGAGAACATTTTCAACGTTAATCAATTTTTATCAATTATTTATTAAAAAAAATTGTTCTTTAAATTACATAAAACACATGAATCAAAACTTTAAGCGGTTACAATTTTTAAGAGAAATTAAAAAACTTGAAAAAATTTACTTAAAAAATACCACATTTTTTTCATTAATTTTTTATAAAAACACTGTTCATTGAACTACATAAAACACAAAAATCAAAATTTTACGCTTTGTTAAAATTTTACAAAAAATATACTAATTTGAAAAAAATTTACGTAAAAATTTAAAACACACATTTTTTCAGTAATTTTTTATAAAAACATTGTCCATTCAATTATACAAATGCCACAAAACAAAATTTCAAACCTTTCTAAAAGTTTTACGTCAGATTAATATTCTTCAAAAAATTCATGTAAAAATTAAACTCTAAACTTTTTCATTAATTTTTTATAAACACATAGCTAATTCAGTTACATAAAACACGAATCAAATTTTTAAACCTTTCTAAAAACTTTACAAAAAATTAACAAACTTGAAAAAATCCACGTAAAATTTTAAACACTCCATTTTTTCATTTATTACTGATAAAAACGATTTTACGAAAAAGCAGCAAAATCCTAAAAATGTTCATTAATTTTTGAAAAAAAAAATTTCCGACGCCTATTTCAAGCCATGCAACTGCGTCGGCACCACAAAATTTTGATAATTGTTGATTTTAGAAATGATAATTCATTTAATAATATAAACCGTAAAAATCTAAAGTTTTAACTTTGTAAAAAGTGTATGAAAATTTACCAAACTTAAAAAAGAATATTTTTTTCGTAAATTTAAAAAAAAACTTTCAGGTTGATTTATCAGTTTAATTTTCAAAAAATATTTACCAAACTTGAATAAACCAAATAATTTTTTTACTCTTCAGAAGTTTTAAAGATATGCAGTTAAATACCTGAAAAACTTTTGAAAATATCAAAAAAAAATTTAAGTTTTCCAAGTTTGGTAAATTTTGTAAACTTTTTATAAAGTTTTAAATTTAGATTTTTAAGGTTTATATTATTATATATTTTATTTTTATATATTGTGTATAAATGTATTTAAAAAAAAAATAACCGTGAAACTGTTTTCAATATTGCGAAAAATAACACTGTGCCATTTTCCTTGCGAGTCACTGCATTTAAATGAACACTGAAGCTCGCCGTCAGTCCCGTTTAATTTCGAAATGAAATTAAAATATTCTTGAAATTTGTTGCACCGCTAAAAACTCGAACAAAAGTGGAATTTAAAAATTTCCAGCTTCCTAAGCCTCTATTCAGAGCGAAAACAAAAATTGTAAGAAATTATTTGCATTTTAAATTTTTATTGGAGTGTTATTTTACTCAAATTATTATTACGATTCATTAGCTTACACAATAATATATTTTAGTATTTAATATTTTTTATTTAAAAATTTTGGTACAATCATAATACTATAGCTTTTACAATAATCTCCAACGGTAACTTACACAATTTTTTTTCAATAGATAACGCTTGTTGACAATTGTCAAATGCATTTTTTTATACAAGATTTTCACATTTTTTTATTGATTTAATTTTAATATTATTTGCATTACTTTTACATTAGCATACAACTACAACTATTACTACTGCTGCTGGTATATAAATACATATTCAATAATATTTTCATAATATTTACAGATATTGCCATAAAAAAGTATTAAATTATTTTGATTATTTGTGATGAAGTATTTTAAAAATAATGAAATATTTAATTAATATAACTTAGTAATAATTTTCATAACTAATAATAGCAACTTATAGTTATTAAACAAAAAAAAAAAAAAATCAACTAACATAGAGTGTTTGCTTTAAAAGCTTTTAAAAATTATGGTTTTTTTTTATCATTGTATAAAACTTAAAAAATTACTAAATATTAGTTTTCGTATATTTTTGGGAATTGTTTTCTCTTCGCCTCAACATAAAAATAGGAACTAAAAGCACCAAAAACTGAAATTGTTCATGCTAATAAGGTTACAGTGGAGCAAAATCGCATTCAAGCTTATTGTGAACGAACATAGTAATTTAACAGAGTGTTCTTTACTTTGGAGTTTGAAATTTTGATAACCATTTTGCAAACATATAAAACTTAATAAAAGTTCGGGCAGTCGGCTACAGACTGTATTTTCTATTTTTTACTCTTCCCATAAACTTTTACCCTCCGCCGCTTTAAAACTCATTGTACTAAATTTTGGGTGAAATGGAAGAATACTTTTGATATATTTGTATAACTAATATATTTTATGTACAAAAAAATCGTTGTATCTGTTGTTGACATTTAAAGCAAACATTCTTTATAACTTTAAATTGTGCAAATTATATTTAAATACATAAAATAAAATTGAAAATATTGCATACTCATTACATATTCACATCGATTCACAGTTACTCGTTTAATAATTTAATTATGCAAAATTTTCCGCTCAACTTCCGCTACTTCCGCATACACCCAAAATTTTCACTAATTGTTTTACTTAATATACTAGATATTCTATAACTTTCTACTTTTCTTCCCCTCCATTCGGGATTTTCTTAACATTTACAATAATTGAACATAATTTAGATTACAACATTACTCTTTAAATGAAACTAAGTGCGTATGACCGCCGGCGGCAGCGGCAGCGGCAGCGTCATAGCCGACGGTGGTGGTCCCATTTGTAGCGCCATATAGCCATTGCTGCCGCCGCCGCCGCCGGCGCCACCACCGCTGTTCGTCGCACCATTGCCGCTCTCTGCTCCACGGCTGTTCAAATCGAAACGCCGGTATTGCCGTTGCCGCAATCGCTTCAGCTTGCGTCTGGTCATGTAAAGATTTTGATTAAATTCGCGAAACTGGTGTGCTGCGCGTGCGATGTTTCCGATAACGCTGCCGCTGTTGTTGCCATTGCGCCCTGCAGCTGACGCACTTGCTGCGTTCTGCAGTTGGTGGTGCTGGAGTTGGTGCTGTTGTTGTTGCTGTTGATGATGGCCATCCAAACCAATGCCGCCATTCATAGCCTCTTCCACATCATATGTGTCGTTTGGCGGGAAAAACATGGGGTTGGTGGCCCAATCCCGCCAGAAATTTCAATCCTGCATTCCGCCATTCTGTTGCGCTCCACCACCGACGGCAGCGCTCATTTGGGGTGGTGGTGGTGCCGGCGCTCCCAACGACGCTGTACCAGCCATCATCTCACCACCAACTGAGCGACGCTCGTTATCGTTTCGATTGAGTGCGAGCGGTTGCATGCCAGCACTCATTGCGGCAGTGGTCGCGAAATCGTCATCTCCCAGTGAGGATGATTGTTTTGAGCGGTCCGATTTGCAGTCTTCATCCAAGCCGAGATGGTGTAACGCTGTCATGCCAGTGCCGGGCGGTTGATGACGATCCGTTGGTGGTAGCAGGTTCAGCATGCTCAGTGGTAGGCCGGGGAAACCGCCGCCGAAATCGGGATAGAATGCGCCGGGGAAGGGGCCGAAGAGCGAGTTAGGACCGCCAAGCAGATCGGGTTCGGAGCTGGCGCTACGCGGTCCATTCGGTCCGTTGCCACCGGGCACCATACCGGGCAGCGGTATGCCCAAATCCAGTTCCATATTATTCTTTGCGGAGTTTTCTGCATTCCTATTGTCCGATTTATTTTTATCCTTGTTTTTGCCACCAGTTGAGCCACCGCCGAGTCCGATTTGTAGCAGTTCAAGTGGTGGACCGCTAATACAGTCTTTGCGCAGCTGCTCCAGCTTCAGGCTCTTGCCATACTTGCCGCGCACGTACATTAGCAGCGAATTGTAGGGAATGCCGAAGATGCGTGACGCCTGCGAGGTGGTCATCTTTTTATTCCAGACATGTTGCAGCGCTTCGGTTAGCTCTGAGTTGGTCCACGAGCGTGGTGGACCGCCACGTGGCGCTGAGTGTTGCCCCTTTGGACGCGGTACTGCAACGAAAGAGGGAGACAGAGAGAGAAAAAAATTTAAATACAAAATTTTCGTGAAAAGATTTGTTGTAAAGAAAGCAATTTACTGCAATAAAATATAAACACTCTTCAGCATTCCTTGCGAATTCTTCAAATACATGAAACACACGCGTTCAGCTCCACCTGCCTACCGGCGTGCCGCACACACGCCAACAATCTGATAATGTTTTAATTTTGTCCTCTCCTCAGAGAATATCATAAATATCAACATAAAATCTTGGCACAGTAATTTATGTGCAAATATATATACATATGTATGTATATGTTTGTAGTGATGTGTGTCACTCGAAGCGCCAATGGCATTGTGTTATCATTGTCTCTCACATATTCCCAGCAATAATCCACGCCCAGCTGCGCTTATATTGTAAGGTGTGCGCATTGTTCCAACATCTATGCGACTCAAGCTATGCGCCGTTTTGCTTCCTGCATATGCAAATTATAATATTTGCATTGAGTATACTATTATTGCAAAATGTACATACTATGCGCCATATGCGCCTCAAAGCCTCCTCGGCATATCAGTTGCAACAATCTCTGCCACAGCTACGAGTATGATGGGAGTGTGTGTGGATGAAAGGAGATTTTGAGATATGTGCCATTGTGATTTGGCAAACATTTGTCGAAAGAAAATAATTCAATATTAGTTTGAAAGTGTTACGGAGGCACGTAAAAAATTCCATAGGAATATGAATATAGAGTTTTAAAATTGCAAAGAAAATATTTTCTCTAGAGAGGGCATCAGAAATTCATGGCTTGATTACATTCGGCTGTCTTCAGATGGAGGTATTAGAAAAAACTTCATATCCTGGCATACAGAAAAGCCACAATCGACAACGAGCAATCAAATTATTGGCCGTGGACTCCAACCTGTTACACAATATGTACATTTGATAGAACTTTATATGGGATCTTTAGAAAACTGATGGCCCAGTAGTTGACGCAGATAATAATCGAAGCTTTTGCGAAAATGGCATTGCTGAGTCCGAACAGCTACAAACAAATACATACATTTAAAGTATATGCCACGTTGGTACTACGATGGTTTCAGTATTAGCTTTTTTGTAGGTTGCACGTAAATTTGGACTACGCTGGACTCAATAATAACCCCGAATACGATCCGTTGTCTTGTGGATTGGGCTAAATGCATTTAATTTTCGGGGTATTTTTCCGTCGGCGATTATTACAAGCTGTTAGTATTTAAATATGGCGCTTTTATGTTCATTTTTTTTTCTCTTCTTTTGCAACTCTCCATGGTCCTTGAGGTAGTGATTCGATTCAAACTTAGAACCTCGGCGACTAGGCGCATCTACAACACGGAAAATGTGTATTCTGTCTAACACAACCTGAGGGAATTGGTTTTGAGTTTTTTGATCTGCAGACAGCAGATCTTTGGATCTTTTTATTTCTTGTATATGTACTTCCTACATCTTACTTCCCTACCCTGCACCTATAGTCGCCAATTACGATTTTAATATCGTGCCGGGATTGACCTTTCGTTTCTCTTTTCTGTCCGTGCGTAACAAAATCCCCACCTCTGCCTCTCTTTCCATAGCGTTTGCCCCAGACACCAAAGGCCATATTTCACCTTCTCACATTATTTCGCTTCCAAGTGAATATTTGATTGATGTTCGCAAAATAATTGACCGAAGTCGAAAGTTGTGAGTTGCTTATATTCCCCATTTCATGAACTTCTGAAATGAAGCCATACCATAAGCTTGTGCTGCGTAAATAAATGAATTATGTGCGAGTACTATGGGGTATTCAATTATCTTCACTTGTCTAATAATTTTGAGCAGCATGATATATAGCTTCCCCAAAAAAAGTTACCGGGGTTTAAAATAGTTTGTTTTATGATTTTTTTTTACAAAATGCTAAAGTGCTAAAGTTATAAAACATTGGTAAGCTCCAACGTCTTCATAAAAATTTTAAAACAATTCTTCCATGAAATTAATGAAATTAATGCGATGCTGTTTCAACTAAGTCCTGCTCACGTAAGTGTTAATATTTTGCCGAAATGTTTTGATGGAAATCGTGAAATACAATAAATTCAATAATACCGCCGGAAAAATTATAACGATTTTTTTTTGTATGGGAAAAGATCCATCCTAATATACCTGCATATTGCATATATCTAAATATTTAAGTGCATTTTTGGAGTAATTTGACAGCTATGAGCAGGAATTACATGAAAATGTGAAATTAAGCTGTCTACATTTGACGCTCAGCCAGAAGTGGGCAGCAGTGATAAGATCAGTAGATATAATGGAAATTAACTATTGTTTTTTAATTGCTTATTGAGAAACTTTAAAGGAAAATTGGATAGATATGTAGTAGTAGAGATGCATTTTTCTAAGCACAACCAAATAGTTATTTGTAAAGGGAAAGAGAAATTGCATTGACAAGTAAATACTTAATAATAATAACAGAAATGGTAATAAAAAAATTTAAAAAAATAAAAATTATAAAAGTTGTGGTAATAATATTATTAATAATAATGACGAAAATAATAAAAATAATATTATTATAAATAAAACTAATGATAATTATAACCAGGAACCGTAACGGTTATGATTTTTATTTAAAAAAAATCATGATTTAATCGTTGTATTGTGATTTTTATTTTTTCGATTAAATATAATCGTTATTCTCGATCATAGATTGTCATTATTTCTGTCACCGACAAATTTGTTTGCGTTTATTATGATCGAAAAATTGTGAATGCAAGAATAACGACTATATTTTATCGAAAAAATCAAAAAAGATATCGATATTTTGTATTTTTATTTTTTCGATTAATATTTTTTATTTTTTTCTATCAAATTTAATTCATATTTTGTGATTTTTACTTTTTCGATGAAAAATAGTTGTTATTGTTAGATTTAAACTTTTACGATCATATACGATAACATAAATTATATGCCACTTAACCTTAAAAAATGTAAATTTATGAGTTTTTCACGAAGAACTATTCAGCCAGCTTCTTACACAATAAATAACTATACTCTGGATCAATGGTCAAAAGAATTCAAGGACCCATATGTAACAAAGGCTCTTTTTACAACTTCAGTGAGACCTATGCTAGAATACGGTTCGATAGTTTGGAACCCACGTTATCAAGTTCACATTGATCGGCTGGAATCAATTCAAAAACAGTTCTTACTTTTTGCCCTAAGATACTTTAGATGGGATTCTCGGCTTAATCTTCCTCATTATACTGATCGTTTGAAGCTAATACATCTTCTTACTCTTTCCAGCCGTAGAGAAATGCTAGACATAATATTCATTACTAAACTACTCACATGGTCTATCGCAAGCACATTTCTTATTGCCGAAGTTAAACTTAATGTTCCTTCTCGGATTTCAAGACACTTTAAACCTCTTTATTTAAAACAGTGTAAAACCAATTATGAATTAAATGAACCTTTCCGATGTTTATGTCAAGATTTCAACTGTCTTTCCAGCACTTTTGATATTTCGAAGTCACTTTTCACCATAAAAAGAGCTGTACTGTCCTTTCTCAATAAATGATTAACGGCGGTATAATATATATTTGATTCAGCTGATGAAGCTTTTTTTCTGTAGCTGAGCAGTTTTGGATCTCGACGCTTAACAAACTTTTTCCTTTTAACAACTCGGCACAAAAAAAATTATTAAAAAAAAAAAAAAAAGATCCGTACGTCATGCGGACTGTGCCCCTCGTGTCGGTTGGGCGGGAAAGAGGGTTGGGCTTATTATTATTATTATTATATTTGATCGATGTTTTGTGAACTTTTTTTCGATCAAAAGTTATCGCAATTCTTGAATTTAAAATTTTTCGAACTTGATGCTGTACAGCAAATGGAAGCTCGTACAGCCCTACGACGATTAGAATGATCGTAGCCTTTTTATGATAAGTTGTTTTTTCATGATAGAAATATCTACACTCAAAGGTTTATCATTACCTGCCGAGAGTCGACTGCTTTTAGTGAAGCAATTTTTCTTCGATTTTTTTTTGATGATATACTACATATGTACATATATCCCGCGCGGGGTTTGAAACTGTGGCACACGCAGCTACACAATTTTTGTATATAATGGGTGTATACATATATCCTTATTAAGTTGAATGCCATTTGACAAATATCCCCACTTGTTTGCATATTCTGTTTTGACACTTGTATGACATCGCTAGTGCACTTCACACTTCGCCATTTACTTGGCGCGGTGCACATGCGCATGTCAACGTGTCACATTTAATTTCTTCATTTTCAACAAAAATTCAGCTAAACACAAGCAACATGCTGAATAAAATCGCGATCCTAGCTGAAAAATATCTGGATTTTTATTTGTGTTGACTTTTTGTTGTAGCAAAATTTAAGTCTCAAAAGAATTGCTTTGCGGATACAAGCATTCAAAATAGAAATCAGCAAATTTTTATTATACGAGTGACTATAGTAGTTTTTCTTTTTTCTTTTTTTTTTTGCCGATTTTACTGCACATTTGCAACAATTGCTTTGACGCTTATCGGATATGCAAGATCTGTGGTTTCATTTTCGTAAGCATGCCGGCGGAATTACAATAGTACTCCATGTAAAGTACCACACCAACTGCTAGATCTAAAAATAAGTACACAAAATAACTAAAAATAAATAAATAAACAAATAAGAGTAAACAATTCGCAAGAGGAAAGCCCAAAGCAATGCGCGGTGCCGCCATATGCCACGATATTTGCAAAAGTGATAAGAATCTTTGACGATTTCGACGAGTCGAGTAAACGCCAATGCCATCGCCACCGTCATCGTCTTTGTCATCGCCGCAGCGCCCCATTATCATCATCATCATCATCATCATCATTATCCTCAGCGTTGTGTTTATGACGTATGTAGCCCCTACTACTACTACTAACTACTAACTCCCCCGAAAAGGTAGTCTATCACGATAGCTGTGGCCAGAGCATCCAAGTTTAGCAAGTTGGGCCGCCTGTTCTGGCCCAATGGAAGCCGGAGTGGGTGCTTAGCGTTGTTATACTATTTTGCCTAAATTGATTACTCTTTATATCCATATGAGTTTATATGTGTGGGTGTGTGTGCGAGTGTGTATATGTTTGTTTTTGTGCGCCAGTGTGATTAACTGATTTGTTCACATTTGAAACGTGATTTGCGATTTGCAATGAATGTTGAATGTAGTCACAACAGCAAATAAGTTTTTCAAATCGAAAAATCTTGCAATCGTTTTCAGTAAATGCAATTCGTTGTGGTCGAGTGACCAGCGAAAAGAAAAGGGGTAGATGGAAACAAAGAGGTTACGAAAATGGCAACATACATACAGTGGCTCATAGTGAAAATGGTACAGTCAAGGCGAATTTATAGAAGGTGATGGCATAAGAGCAGCTGATTAGATTTTTTTTATTCACCTACATGTATTTTGTTTTTGCTTTTGCGTATGAGCTTTCAAATGCCTTAAAAGCAAAAACAAAATGTATGTAAATTTTGACAACTCTTACGCAGAAACAAAAACAAAATACATAGGCATTTTTTAGTTGTATTTATAACACCACCTTGTATGGATTCGCCTTGGGTACAGTGTTACTTTTTCAAATATTGACAATATTTTGTATGTAAACGTTTGTTTTTATTAATTTTCTTTTAAAATATAATTCATTTTTTAACATAAACCGAATGAATCAAAGTTTGAAACTTTATACAAAATTTAACAAAATTCCAAAAAAAAAAAATTTGGAAAAAAATTTCAAAAATCAACATGAAATTGTCACTGAAATTGAATGGCCTACAAAACTACACACTCAAAAATTTTCAAAAAATTCTGGCAAGCAAATTGAAAATTTTATCTTAAACTTTTTTTTAAAATTTCTTAAATTTTCGTAAAATTTTTACAAAGTTCAAAATTTTAATTTCTGTAATTTATATTAATGAATGAACTAAATTTTTATAAAAAACTAATGCAAAAAATTTTAACATTGCAAATGTGATCAATAAATTAAAAATGATAAAATGAAACCTCTACTTTATGGAACTGAAACTCAATAGGCTACAAAACGTCAAAAACTTTCAAAAAATCCTTCAATTTTTTTTTTATTAGTAGGTACGTAAACTTTTTTTTTGTTCGTTAAATTTTCGTAAAGTGTTTACTGAGTTTAGAATTTTCATTTATGTGGTTTATGTTATTGAACGAACTCAATTTTTATAGCTGCACCATTTTCACTGGTTTCGTAAAATTTCGATTTTTTTCGTTTGAAGTAATTTTTTATAAAAAATGTACCTACGAAAAAAATTTAGTATGAACAATTTTATCAATATTGCAAAAAAACAGAAATAATAATAAATTTTCAGTTTTCGTAACATTTTTAAATGTCTAAAATTTAGATTTTTTTAAGATTATGTTATTGAAAAAAACTAAATTTTTATAAAAAATGTATGAAAAAAATTTAACATGAAAAATTTGATCAATATCGCAAAAAGGAACAGTGGACCATTTTCGCTGTAAGTCACTATTTACATACTATATATGTACATACATATATACATATGTATATACATACCTACATATATTGCCTGACTACTCTTTATTTATAACATAAAAATTACAAACAATTTGTAGTCCAAGCAAAAGTTGTTGTTGTATTTATGTTTGGCCAAAACACGACGTCCTAAAGTCTACCAGCAAATTTGGAGTATGAATACGTGCAGTAAGCTATTGATTCTGTGTGGTTGTTGTTATTGCTATTATTTGCTATCTGCCATCAGTGGCCTATTCCTGTTGAATGTTATCTTCTTTTGTTGAGCTTTATGCGAATAAGTTCATATAGATGTTTGTATGGATTTACAATTAGTGTTCGTTTTGTTGTTTATTTTTTTTTTTGCGAGGTTTGGAGGTCCCCACGGCGTTGACCTTAATAAAAAAATGTTGATCCAATTGTTTCAGACAAGTCAATATGCAATTGAGAGTGTATTAATACATATATTTTGCATGGCCGAATTATATTCAATTTTTTAAACTCTTGATATCCTATACTTATGGGAACAACTTATTAAAATTCCAAGTAAGTATCCCAATTAGTTTTCGAACTACACATTTTTAATGAGAACGATCAAAGCCGGCTAATCTCGTCCAATTTCACCATACCAGAACTAATTTGACTTTTGCTGATTGATATTAGAACCTGATTAGATCCAATTTTTATCTGGTGTGGTGAAATTAGACGAAAATTTTTGCTGCGCCTAGCGGGTGGTGAATTGTTTATGCCTAGAATCATGGTGAACTGAATACAAAAGGTGACGCCGATTGTTATAACAAAAATCCTCTCGTGACTGTTTTGGTAGTATCAGTTGATTATTGCACGTCAAAATTAATTTTGTTTACAAAAACAAATAAATTCTTTCCTACAGGTAGTTTTCTGCTGTGAACGTTACGCAACCGGCAGTCAAATTTGTTGAACGAATAAAATTGATCTCATTTGCTCAATATCACTTAAAGTATTTATTTAATTGAATAGTTCGCATCGCGGCAAAACAGAATACAAGAAAAAGCCTAAAATCGACTGTTTAAAAATAAATAAATCCAGCAAGTTTTTATAGACAACAAAAAATAGATAAAAAGTTAATTTCCGAAGTGGACATTTTAATCAAATACCCCAAATGAGAGAATGTAAACAAACCAATCAGCTGTTTTATGTTTACCAACAAATAAATAGATAGATTTGTCCAAGCGATAAATATTAACCGGATAATTGTCAGCGTGTTAAATTTGTCGACGGGATAAACAAAGCAGGCACTTGAGAAAACGAAAATATATTTATGGGTATAAAAACTGAGAAGGTGTTGAGCCGAAATCGATTTGTCTCGAAACTAAATTTGTCAAGTGATGAGCGATAAATCGCTCGCTCTAATTCCGCCACTTTGACTTTCTTAACAAAACCGTGTGATCTGTTTCCAAATCTTAGGGAGAATCACAGCCCGACTTTTTACTATATTTGTATGCAATATTTGCTCGTTTACCTCGGTAAGACGATTCTTCGTCAATATTAATTATAACTGGAGTTCTATATATGGTAATGAAAAGAATAATAAAACCACTTAGGGTAAGCAGTCTATTCACAAATTATAAACGCTAAGATAGTGCAATTAATAAATCAGCAATAATTTTTTGACGCAAAGCTAGGGAATTATTGAAAAAATATAAAGAAAACGGAAAAAGTCAACAACAGTACACATGCCCAGAGTCTAGATAGAAATCTGATGAGGAGATGTGGCGCTCTCCAAAATAGCAGCTATAACTGTCGTCGCCTTTTTCCAATGCTTTCCTAAGCCTTGAGCTCAAACATTATTGTTTAATATTAAAAAAAGAAATAATAATTTTGTTCTATTATTTACATATTTGAAAAGCAAAAAAGTAGAGTAATCTCTTCTATTTCTCCAAATCATGTCAAAGGGAGTACTCTTCTTAGCTTCGCTTCGGCAAAAGACACTTCAAGCTAAATTGGCATCTTTACTGCACATTAAATAAGTTTTCTCATAATAGATGAAATATATTTTCCGAGCCTCTCATTAGGCAGCATCCTGTCATGTAAAATGCCATATTAACGCCTCTAAGAGTGTGCTGTTGATATTTCGGTGCCAAAATTAGCTTGTCAAAAGTAGTTTATTCGACTTATCAATATTGAATCCATTTACAATGCCAGTATCGAAATTATCTTCCACGCATTGAAGACGTAATAGGAAAGAATTGAGAAAAAGGCGCCGAGTTAAAACTTTAATTGCTTGTGAAGCGTGTAAGTGTTTAATTCATAAAACCTCAAGCGTTTCTACACGGCTATTTCAATGCTGTCAATCATTATGACTAAGCAATTTTTTTTTTTTTTTTTTTTTGTAAACACTTAAATGAAACATTGTTTCCTTTTTTGTTTGTATACAGTTTTTGTTTAAAATCAGCTGTTTGTTGTTGGTTAATACGTTTTGTGTATAGCGATTGTTGTAATTGGTTTTCATGCATAATATTTTAGTATAATGCAAACGCTTGTAAATACATACATACTATACATTTTTTTTTGTGCTACAATTTCGCTTTTGCTATTGTTGAAGCAAGCAGCCAAGCAGTGTTGCTTGTGTTACTCTGATTGTTATTGATCTTGTTTGTGGATAAATGTTAAAGGTGCTTAACCAAACAATGAGACTTGTAAATTTTATTGCAAGTAAGAAAGGAAACATTTTTTTTTTAAGTTGTAATGCGGTTGATATGCAGAAAAAACTCATTAACTATTTGAGGTTTTTTTCACGTACATCATGACACCACACAATGTACTACATACTATACATACATACATACTTATATAATGCGCTCTCGCTCACACATTTGTCGAATGATGGCACAATGAATGCAAAACGTCAATTTCAATAATTGAAAAATTGCACACTTTTTTATGAGAAATGATGCGTTCACTTCAGTGCAATAAAATCAATGCGCTCACACACACACACACACACACACACACACACACCAATAAACAGAAATAAGCGCATATGTATATGCACTACTTTTTTTGCTTTTTATTTTTTATTGTTGTGTCGTTGCGCCGCTTGACATGCCTAGGCGCACATGCGCATTCAGCTGAGCGATACAGGAAAACCGCAAAATTGAATTTACCGCCTCATGTGATATCGAACGACGGCGTCAACGACAATGACGCTAATAATGACACGTCGATTGGACTATTGAATGTTGTTGTACAAAAAATGTACATACATTGTATATGTAAGTAGGAAACGATGATAAAAGTATAGCTATGTAAATGATTTGTTGTTGGACAAAAATTGAGTTGTTACTGGATATAAATGAAGTTGGCTGAAAATGGAAGAGGAAAAAATTGCAGGAAAGCTTGGAACAAGTGAACAAGCTCAAGTGAAACTTTAGTAGTTTTTGATCAATCGGTTGGCGAACTTCTACAGAGGAAAGCTGAAAGATAATGCGAATGAGGAAATAACGAATAACAAGTGAAAGCTCTGAAAACAAACGAAGTTGTTAAAAGTTGCCAGAAAGAGTTGAAAATAGGCAAATCAAAGCATAAAATAAAATCTCATTTCACTCCTTCAAAATATATTTGTAAATAGCGTTGCTAATTGTGAAAGCTCAAATCAAGTGTGATGAAATAAGCAAAAGCTTAATTTTATCTGAGATTCATTAACCCACGAAGTGGTTAAAAACTGACAGAGAGAGTTGAAAACACGTTGACAAAAGCATAAAATAAAATTTCACTTTACGCTATTAAACTATAATTGTTAATAGAGTTGCAACTTGTGAAAGCTCGAATCGAGTAAGCAAAATCTCTCTTTCCTCTGAGATTCAATAATCGACAAATACATTCAGTTATGTTCGCGATTATAACAACTGCTAATTGTTTATGAGGTGAAATCTGAAGTAGAATGCGGGCTAAGCGAAAGTACATGCCAGGTTGGTCTTCACTTGTATGGAGCTTTTTTTTTTTAAATTGTTTTGTAATTTTCAATTTTTTTAGTAATTTTTAAAATATTGTATTTCCCAGACTAAAAGGTAGGTTTTATTGTTACATATCTATTTAAGCTAAAAATATGGCATTAACTTAATCAGAATAAAATTTCACTTTACTCTTTTAAACACTTCTTGTGAATAGAGTTGCTAATTGTTCACGAGTGAAAGCTCAAATCGAGTGTGAACTAAGCAAAAGCTTAATTAAATAATAATTTGCCACTTACACAATATTGCTTGATGTTTAGCCGAACTTCTCCCACAGTTTGATCAAATTGAAACTTTGTCAAAAAACTTTTACTTTTAAAGTATGCTTCGCAATTAAAATAAATGAACGATTTAAGAAGTAAACTGACCTTCCCTTTTACAGCCATCAACTTTCTTAAACTAACGCTGTTTGAAAATTAAAGTGTTTCTTTGGCTTTCATGTTCAGTGAAAGCTCATTGGTAGCACTATTTAAAAAGCTATCGCCTACACTGCTTCACAATATTTTTTTAATCGGCTTACATTAACTCCAGATCGATCCTTCTATCCACAATCAACATCGCAATTACTACACTAACTACGAGCAAATCTAAATCGATCAGTAAACAGTGAGGGCTATGGAACGGCAACGACACCGCGACAGAAAACCAATTGAAATCATTAAAGTGGAAACATTTTTGAAGAGAATGGCAATGCGCCAGCCTACCTGCCTGTCTCTACCCAACTGCTGCGATCGATCACACATCACCAGTAGCAGTAGCTCAACGAGCGAGTACGTGAGCAAAAAAAAAAAAAAAACAAAAACACAAGACTAGTGCAGTTAAGTGGGTGCGCATGCGCAAAGTGTGTAAACATGCAGTGGCAAAAGGGCAGGCTCGTTGTGTTTCAATAAGCGCTGCTACTCAGGTGTGAAAATTGGCTTTTTCTGAATTTCTTTTTATTTTGTACAGCTGACGAGCCAACAGTATATTGACCCACACGTTACACTTTATTGTGGACAAATATTTATTTATTTTTTGTCTTTTCGTTCTCTTTTTTGTGCAACATTTCGATTCAGTTTTGTTTTAGGAAAATACTTGAAGCGTAATGATTGCTTGGCTGTGCGTCACATTTCAGGTTCAATTGCGAGGTTAATTAGTTACTTTTACTTGCGAGACAGTTTAACTTTAAATAGTTAGGTACTGTTAGTTTTTTAAGTAATTTAAAAATTGATTTACTTACTTTTTTTGCCTTTCAGAAAGGGCGGTGGATGATCGCTGGGCATGCCACGCGGATCGGACATTTCCATTAGCGGATTGTAGAGTTTGCCAGGGTCGATGCCGGGCGGAAAGAGTCCAAGCGGTGAGTCCAAGCCGAACACTATGAAGAGTAAAAGAAAATAGAAAAAGAGGAATTAATTTAAAAGTAATTAAAGCTAAATGTTAAAAAATATTTTCAGTGCTAAACTGTTTTTGCTTTTGTATTCTTCCTCTCAATAAATTCAATTAAAGCAACTAAAAGCATTTGAAAGCTTAAATTCAACTTCTTTTATGACGTCAATAAAACTATTTGTCGTTTCTGATAGTTTCTATAGTTTTCCGTTAGCTCCTATAGTTGTCCATGCGCTAGTTTATACTTTTCTACATTCTAAAATAATTGTGATTAGAAACCAAGTATTCCACTAGAATACCTGAGATGCGTCATTAAAAAAATTTGCAAACTTCGTTTTTTAGTCTAAAACTATCTTTGTGAATGGGATGCAGTGAATTTCCTACAGATAATCTCTCTCTCTGTTTCTTTGAGCCTTCACTTATAGCTCTTTGAAGACTTAACAGCAGAGATACGGAATGATATATTTTTACCGTTGAGTTTTAAAAATGTTAATATAATTTCGATTAGATTTATAAAAGTGTTTTGATAATAATTATAAGCGATACAGATTTCTTAATTTATCGATATTATGTGTAAGAAAATTTTTTTAAGTCTTGAAAGACGGAATAAGTCTCGAACTAATTTCGAAATGGCCCTAAAAAAGTCCCGTCCTTCAAGACTTAACAGAGTTTTTCTCAGTCATATTTATTATGTGAGGGCTTTCATAATATAAGTCTCAAAATAAAAGTCTTTGAAGACTTAAACAAATTTATCTCGCTGATAATTATTATGGAGAATCCGCGTGCTGGATGACGAGATAGTTCTGACTAGGGGTCTGTGAAAAAAGTCCTTTCCTTAATCATTTAAAAATGCCTAGTATTTTATTTAAATTTAATCGTAGTTTTATTTAATATGCGGGCTGGTTTTGACGATTGAAATCACTTCCACATTTTAAACATTTCCCTTTTAAGATTTTATTAAAGTAACACATTTAAATTCCGCCTTTCCTGTTATTTATTTACTTCCTTAAACCTTTCGAGTTAGCCCTATTTTCAGCTGAAACCGTCTGCCTTTCGAAAAAGAGTCATTAGGCAAAAAGTTTTTTACCGCCAAACTGTCTTACATTCACTAACGACAGTTGACAGCACATTTGCAGTTAATTTGACAAACTAACTGTTTTTCGTAGCACTACTTTAGCAGCGCCGCTTACTACTCGTAGAGCTCTATTATTCCCCACTAACCATCGCAAAGTGCACCTCATTGCATGTTTTCAGCCAGAACTTCCTCGCACTACATACGAATTAAGTTTTTAAAAACTCGCAGTCGAAAATAAATTCAATTGTGGTTTCATTTATTTATTTATTTATCTCTTTATATGCGCACTGATGGTGAATAGAGGTGTAAACAGCTGTGTTGGCCTCGGGGGCTGAATATATTTCGATACCGCACCCGTGCCAGTCAAACCATGGAAAACCAACAGACACATCACAAATTCACCGTTTTGGCATTGCACTTTCATGTGAGCCGCTTTTGGCTTTCATATAATCATCATATATGTTTGTGTATGATTGTAAGGTGACTTTGCAGCAATTCGCGAAGGTGGAATAGTTTTGTCTGTAGCGGTGCACAATTTATGATGTCTTAGCTGAGACGCTTAAAAAAATCAGAGTTGCAGTTGGGGAGAGCCAATGCGGCGGAAAAAGCAAAAATTTGCATGTGTGCTTTGCCCGCGAATGTGATTGTCGGTGAAGTACGAGTAGGGGTGTGGTTGGTGAGAGTGAGTGGGACCCGTTTCGCCTTGTTAGAAGTAAAGAGTGGCATAAATCGAAGCAGTTCATAAGTGGTGCTGCAAAACGAACGGTAATGTGATTTATGCGTGATTGAAGAGGACTTGCATCCTAGCCAGCAAATTTTCGGAAAAGTGTTCGAAGAGGGTACACATTTCTTTTAATCATTGTAAAACGAATACTTCTCCGCATAAGGCCTATATTCGTTTGATACAAATTTTACCACTTCTTTCTCTGATGCATAATTCCCGATGCGGATGATTTGGATAACTTTATGATCCCTATAATCATCGTAAATGCCGATTGAGCAGCAAGTTCTAAGTAGATTCAGGTAAGATTGGATAACAAGTTTTTGCTTAATTTTTGGAAATTTAATCATTTACAAAGAAAATTAATTCGTTTTAATTTTTGTGAGATTAATAATTAATTTTTGACTATTTTGTTTTTAATTGACAATCATTTTTGAGTCAAAGGTCAGGTTTTTATTTGTCAAGCATTTCAATAAGGAACAACAGTACAATAACTAATATCTCTCCTCATCAGATTTCTTTCTACATATTCCGCGACTTGATCCCATGACTTTCGTAAAGCAAGGCAAGCACGCAACCGCTATGCCTTCGCTTCCTACGCTTCCTACGCTTTCTATTTCCAAATACAATTCAAGTTCGCTTAACACAAGTTTTCTTGCTGGCTGGGTATTTGTATAGAAAAGTCGGTAGATGTTAAATACAGTAGTTGTAAACTTTATTCGGCCACTAAAGCGACTGATCAATTTTGCTCTAATATTCTTATGAAACTCGCTGTAAATTTGCTTACTGCATACACAAAGCAAAATCCACAAAATCGTCAAACGAATTTAAATATGAAAATGATGGAGAAACCGTATGATATATGACGGAAAAAATAATCTGTAAAAAGGTTCAAACCCCCTTTTTCGGGACTACTGTAGTCTTTTTCGGCATGAGAGAATAAAGCCACATTTTAAATAAAACACGAGAAGATTTGTGAACTGGCGCTTGCCTAGATTCAAAAAACCTTACCAAGCTGAAAAGTGATAAAAAAAAACAAACGGTAGAGATATTTGTAGCGATTGTGTGTCAAATGACTGCTTAGAAATCTGTTGTTATTGTTGTAAATGACAGCAGTGCTCAACCTCCACAAGAATTGGGCATTGCGAAGCGATACTTGGTGTAAAGTGGGATTAAGTCATCCACAGGGAAGGTGTTTTCCAGCGGGGATCCATGATGGCCATCGGTAGCTTTACTCTGACTCAGTTCAGTATCGTAGAGCCAATCGACTTGCAATCAAATCGCTTAGAGAATTCTGCGCTCAAGGTTCCTTTTTTGGCTACCACAGCTGATATAAACTTGCTTTTCTTTGCCACCACTGTTCGTTAAAGTAAACCTGCTCATCGCAACTAGGCTTAGTTTTTAAAACTTTCACAACTCCATGCTCTGCATCTGTGGCACGAGCACATGAGTTATAGAAACTACCGACTGGCAGTATGGATATTTTATTTACCTAGTCATATTTATATACATATTCAGGTCTACGGTCTTCAACAAATATTGCATTTTCGCAATGGTTGAAAAAATAGACACTTTTTGGTAAAAAAAAAAAACATGCACGAATATAACCAAACAATTTGTGTAAGTGCAATAAATGCAAATAAAATTGAGACAAACAGCAACAACAACAACAACGACATTACATATAAAGTAAGTAATATACGCCCCAATAAACTTTTGAGGTTTCATATAAATTGTCGTCAGTTTTCGCAAACATTTATAAATATTTGTTATTATTGTTGCTTTTACCCGCGCAATTCATATTAATAATATCCGTTTGGGGAGCTTAAGAAATAGCTAAGTAAGTATGTGGCAATGCAATGTGACGACGACATGCATGGTATGCATGCCATTGGCGCTATGAGTGTGCATATGTGTGTGCGTGTGCGCGCGAGTTCCTCTACCAAAGTAACAGCGAGGCATCGCAGAAGGATCGACGGCAAAATAAATAGCAGCAAAATGTCGAAAAAAATAAGCGCAAAAATATGAAAAACTTGCAATTTTAAAGGAAGCGCTAACGTGGCGGTGATGATATGTGGGTATCGAACAAGAGGGTGGGGGTGGGGGGTGTGTGTGTGTGTGTGTGTGCTGTATGCACACAAGGATGTCTTAACGTACATATATCTTATGATGTATGAAAAATCACTAACTACCGCATAAATAAATCTAGGCATGTGAATTGTTGAGGCGCCGCGTTCAAAGTGAGAAGGATGCAAAGTTACGTTAAGTGTGCCGGAAAGCAAGTAAATGCTATACACGCACACACACATACACAGACACATATGTATGCAAGCATACCCAACAAGCAAAAAGAACACATCTCTTCTGAACAGTGCATTTTTTGATAATTTTTGGTTTGTGCCCCGAAAGCTCTGAAGCCGCACTATTAGATTCATTTTACGATCGTTCCCTCTAAGGGAATGTCACTTCAGCGAAGTTCCCCAAAATTTAAAGCGTGATGTGTTTTGCTGTTGGAACAACAACAATAAAATCGTTTACCGATATACGAAAATATCTAAACCGAAAGCGAAAAGCAAGGGTGAGTCCCCTTCCATAAGATGACGAACGTAGTGTCGTATGAAAATGTGTGACTTATGATTCTGAGGGTACTGCTTCAAGTCGCGACTGGTGAATGTACAATTTTTGGACTGATTTATTGTACATACATATATCAACATTAATTTCTGAGCTTAAGGCCAGTTTTTTATTTGGAAAGTATTCAAGAAAGGGACACATTTCCTCACCAGACCTTTTTCTAGACACTGCCCGGATTTGAAGCACGAACTTCATGCCTGCCTGGCAAGCACACAATCGTTGAGTCAAGCCGAGTTATGCTTTCCACCTTCGTATTTCTATTGTGGTGGGGAATAGGAGCTATAAATTCTACCGGTTTGACTGCTTTTGCTTTTCCCAAATTTAAGCGTAAAAGTGATTGTTGAAAAAAATTTATTTGTTTACAAATTAATTATGCAATTCATAAAAATTAAAGCGAAATCAATTTTTTATGGGAATTACAATAGGTTACTTCATTAAAAAAAAAAATTTTTTATACAAATTTTTGGGTGGCTAAGTACGAAAATGTTGTTTTTGTTTTTATTCAGAAATTATAGTTAAAATGAACTCGAAAAATTTCGTTTCTATTTTTTAAACTTTTATCTAGCGTAAAAATGCCTGTGAGCAAATCTATACGAAGGTAAACGTTTCTGATATCAAAATTTGCATAACTTGATGTATGATTCAGTATTTTATGTTAGAATTTGAAATAGTGTTGGAAAAAATTGGGAAAAGCCAACCTACATATATTGGGACGAATTCATGAAAAACTTTCAGCATTCTATATTTCAAAAACAAGATGGAAAAATTTGGCTCACATTTTAGAATTATTGTCAATTATTTTGTGTAGCGACCCAAAATTAGACTAAAATCATTTAGGTTGTTTATTAGTGTCACTAAATTCCCAATAATTAAATCGAACTCTATCCCATGATAGTCGCACCCATAATTTACCGTTTGCTATGCCTATTGTCTGATATGAGTTTTTACGATGACTATAGCGAAGCGAAAATGATATTCGTCGAAAATTACCAGAAATAAACGGATAGAAAACGTATCCAAAAAGTTTGCGTTTTACAAACGCTTTCTATGCTTTTTTTTCCTATATTCAAACACTTTTAAGGATTTTTTGCTGGCTGGGTTGTGAAGCGCGCCAGCGAGTGTAGCTAGCTATGCTTCTACTTTTACTGCCTGTTAATTCAAATATATTCACTTTTTCGAAGGCATCCTGTACAGAAAAATTATTGAACTAATATGAGGCGAAAGGATAACGACTGTGGCTGTTTGCTCAAGGGCTTGCTGAGCGGGATAGAAAAAAAAAAATAATTCGGCATTTTGAAAGTCACATTTTTCTTTTACACTTTTTCTCAAATCTGCGACGCATTCACACACATCCTTTTGCCTCGATGATTGCGTTTGCGACGCCTTAAGTCTTCCATAGTAAAATCAAATCAAATATGTAACTGTAGCAAGCACATAACTTCCGTTTCCTCTGCTATATTTTTAACTACTATTTGTCAAGCCTGCGACTACTTAAAAATCCTTAAAAAATTATTGCTTTTATTGCATGGGTTTATCCTTGGCGCTTAGGCAGCTTATCACTCAAAATTCTTTGAAATTTTTGCATTGTTGTAGCCAAAGTCTTCAGCATCAGCTACCCTGATGCCATCATTCCAACAAGCGCGTCGCCAATGCGTCGCATATGAATATCGCATATGAATGATTGTTGTAATTATTGTACAGTTACATATATATCGACGTGCTCCTTAACACATACACTTATCCCTTCAAGCGCATACATTTATTCATATGCTTCAGCTTCAATGCACCACTTCAATTGAAAAGATCTGAAATGTTACGGCTACTCCGTACCCCGCTCAAAAGCGTTACGCCTATTTGTATGCGATTTTCATAAGCTTTTGTTTCGCGTTTGAGTGACTGCGTTGTCGTCATCGTCTTCGTCTTCGTCTTCGTCTTCGGTCTTAGCTTTAGTATTTTTGTATATCCCATCTTCCCAGCTAGAAGTCTTGCACTTCTCCCATACCTACTGTAACACCACTCGTTGTTACATAGGTAGTTGTTTTTGTATAAGTCAGTCTTATGAAATCATTCAGTGGAATGTCAATATTATGCGCTGCTGCCGCTCTGTTGCGATTTTTCGCTCACTACACATATCCACGAACGCGACGATTGCCAACAATGTTGCACAGATTGATTCAATGCTGCAACCTGAGTCTTTTTCTCTTTGTTTTTTGTTTTCTTTTTTTCCACCATTTTCAGTTCCGTCATCATCAGCGTTTCACTTGTTTCAGGAGCATGTGTAGTAGGATACTTCAAGCGTAAAATCTTAATAGAATTATAATTTCCATTGTTTACAAGTCGGCTGCTGCGGACGGTTGCGGAAGTGGTTTATGGTTGTGGCATGGAAGGAGCTTGCCTCGCAGCTAGTTGTGATGCCTAAAGGCGTGTTTATTATGTGCTACAATTTCGTTCATATATATAAAGTTATATATTCAATAGGGAATACCGTCTTTTGTTGCGGAACGTGTATGTGCTTGGCAGTTTTTGCAATCGTACAATATTTATGTCAAATCAAAAATAATAAAAGATAAAAATGTGCGATCGATTAATTAAATATATGATAAGCATAATACTCGTATGCAGCACTTGACGTAGGTCAAGGAGTATCAAACGAAAACGAATTATGTTCTACACTTCAAACGAAACAGGTTGACTTTATTGGCAGAAACTTAGTTGGTTCCGCTGATAGAGCAGAATAGATTTTTTTTTCAGAAGAAGATTTTTGCTCGAAACTAAAAAATGCAGCTTATGGTGTCAAGTGTGCTCTCAGCAGAGCAGCCCATGGAACCCTCTAAAAAGTTGAACCATTCAAGGTACTTCGAGCTAGCATTTTATTTTCACTCATGCTGAAAATTTTAAGTCTGCGCTCAGGACTGGAAGTGTGGATACAACACCCTCTGTGGAGCTGGCTCGCAACCGACTGAAGTTGTGGCAGCGTCTCTGCCTGTGGAAGTGTCAGAGGAGAAGACAACTTTCATGAAGGATGAGTGGTTCCTCGGGTGATGCATTTGACATGAGTTTCTTCACTTCGTCGAATCGCCTAAAGAATCATGCAAATTCAATGGGAATTTATATGCCGGGGATGCGCTGGTATTGAGTACCTGGGCGCTTGAATGCGTACGCTGGACACCGTGTAATCTTCGGTTTTTACCGGCACTTCCCATTGGATCTAGATTACCACAGCCGCCGGTTTCTTTTTGAAAATGAAAGACATCAACAGTTCGCTGGGTACCACCTATAGACATTTAATTGAGATGATCTGCATCCAAGAGCACTCTAAGACTTAGAACATTTGGGTTCGGAACTGTTGATTATTTCAGCAATCTTTTTGGCAACATACTCTCAAGCTAAACGAGGAAGCGGACGAGTTTGCGGCAGACGGCCGTGGTAAGACTGGGGGAACCCGGTTCGAGCAGGCAACGCCAGTTGAAATTCCGAAACAGCTATCAACTGCAGGTGGACCAATCTAGACAGATGCGGGATAGCGTGTGCACTTTGGTCGTCAAGCTACTCGCAAGAACACTAAGGGGACACCTGCCCATGGCCCACATGACCGTAAGCATTTGGAACTCCATTTAACGATTCTGTATTCTTTGTGTTAAATAAAATTACCAGCTCTTCTACTTTTTTTTAAACAATTTGTCGGCATTGAAGTGTTCATAATTGTCAATAATTCGATTTGAGCGCATTCAATTCCCACGTTCACACACAAAATATATCCACAAATGCATCCGTAAATTTTGTATCACAAAGCTCATTATAAACGCTGCACCGCCATAAGCTTATTGCCATTTTAGAAGAAGCTAAAAGAAAATGACATTAATGTTCTTTCAACCCCCTGAGGCGCAGTAGCAATTTGACGCATGCAACATGTGGAAATCATCAAAGGAAAATTATGGCAAAGAGCAAACGCATAAATCCCGCATCAGCCGTAAGGCAGCTATTAAAAGAACACTTCAATGCAACGATCTCAAGGACTACACCCACGATTGCAGCATGCATCCTTGCCATATGATGCACACACACACACACCCTGACAAAGTTGACAGCAAGTGTGTTAAGCACTCGAATGAAAACGTAAATGTCAAATGTACTGTCAAAGCAAATATGCGGCAACTGTCATAAAAAAAAATATATTAAAAAAAAAAATAGAAAAAAGTAACGAAGCTGGAGAAGCTTTGCTGCAGCGCCTACGAGCACTGTGATTGACTGCTAATGGGAGAGTAGCACAAAAGTGGAATGATTCGGGTTAGAATGAAGTTGCAGATGGTGGTGAAGTTGCGGAAGGTCGGCACCGTTGTCCATGCAACAGGATGTTTGATATTTTTTCTTCCATTTATTTTTTATTTTTGCCACTGCACTGCAAAGTGGGTGAAAGCGAGAGATGAGGGCCTGAGCGAATGCTGGTTATGCAAAAGTTATGACAGGCGTCGCCGCCAACTTGTATGCGCTCAGCGAAAAGGAAACGCCACTGGTATGTGAATGCATCGAGCGCACATCGGTGAATTTGATTATTAAGGATTTCCGCTTGTTTTCACACAAAGTTGATGTGTACTTTTAATATTTTTCCTACTTACTGCACTTCTTCAAGAATCTACAATTTTGTATAACTTGTTGCTGCATATGGAGTTCTTTGTTTATGTCAATTGACTTCAGAGGCGCCATGTACATATGTAGGCAAAGTGTGGGATGTTTTAAAGGTGAACGCGTGAAGAGTAAATTCTCTTTCAAAAATATTATAAAAAACTTCTTCTAATTTTTTCTAACGCTCGGCTATCCACAGACTGCGACGATTGGTTTAAAATTTAGAGTTCGAACTAAGCCAAATTTTTTAAAGTTTTATATCACAAAATGAAAATGACCCGAACGATCGGAATCAAAACGATCACTTCTCTTTAGAATCAGTTTACATCGATGAAAGTCAATTTCAGCATTGGAACGGGCAATTTATGAATCCCAAAATTAAAATAAATTGGAATTTTTGAATATAAATAGCTACTGGGTCCCAGAGGTTGCCCACTTTCGATTCATTTCCTAGCTCAAACGATCTAGCTATAATACCGCTGCTTTCACATTGTTTTTAAAAATATTTTTCTAATCTATTCTTCTAACAAAAATCACCTAAATACAGTACATGCCTCGCCCCGCTTAAAACTATCACTTAGTACTCACTGTGCGGCGGCGTAAGCGCCAATGCCGAGGACATACCGGGAAATGGTAGCGGTGAGGGCGGATGTTGTGGTCCATCAGGTGGATTAAAATGCGATGGTAGACTCATTGGCGAACTCGGCGCAAATTCCTTGCTCAATCGATTCATACTCTCCTCGAGCCGTTCATGCGGTGCGGGGCCTCCCGGCCCACTTGGCGGTCCAAACGGCGACATACCAGGCATACCCATTTGCCCCAGTATGCTATTCGCATAGGCATTATGTTGTTCTTGGTATTCTCGTTGTTCACGTTGCATTGCCTGATCACGTTCGCGTGAGTGCTGATGTGAAACGGCGGCAGCTGCTGCGGCGGCCGCCAATGACAGATCCATTTGGTGTTCCATGTGCTGGAATGGATTTTCGCCGCTGGCTGCAGCTGCTGCTGCGGCTGCAGCGGCCGCATGCATTTGCGCCTCGAGTGCATCCATTTTGCATTGGTTCTCTGCTGCTGAGCTGACGACGCGATCTAGTCGGAGATCACGCAGACTGGCCGTCGCAAAAGCGTGCATATTATTCGATGAGTTGGGTGTTGAGGAAGATGAGGGTTTATTCAGCTGTCGGATGTCTTTCAGTGACAATACAATGCGATTGTTGTTGTTCAGCTTGTTATTGTTATTATTATTATTCGCTGGACTCGCTTCGACCTCGTTCGTCGAGTGACTGCCATTAACGCCGTTTTGATCTTTCTTCGTTGTACAGAGATCCTCCGGACCATCCGAAAGGTTGGACATCGACTTCCGTCGCAATTCATTGGTGGCAT
The DNA here is from genome assembly GCA_951828415.1 of Anomoia purmunda. Classification (NCBI taxonomy): domain Eukaryota; kingdom Metazoa; phylum Arthropoda; class Insecta; order Diptera; family Tephritidae; genus Anomoia; species Anomoia purmunda. The sequence continues at coordinate 116,513,027 of OX639997.1, forward strand.
TTATAAGCTCTTCGATATCTTCCGGATCTGGTATTGGTTCATTATCATTATCTTGTTCATTGTCGTGTTCATCATCTTGTTCCTCTTCAGGCTCTTCTTCATCTTCTGCGTCAATTGAGTTTTGGACATTGAGTGGTTCTGGTGAAAGCGTCTCATCTAAGAGTGAATTATTCTGTTGCTCTTCACCCGTTTGGTAAGCATTTGCAGACTTTTCATGTGATACATTGTTCTCATGGCTGTCATTGCCGTTACCGCTATCATCACGGCGTGCACCCTCATCTTCATCCATAGGCTCGGCTAGCTCGGTTTTAATCACAGTCTTCAAAAGTTCTAAGCGCTCCGCATGCGCCTTCTCCAATTGCTCATCCAGTGTCAAGGGCAGGGGTTGGGGTAGGGGAAGTGGCGGTTCTTCCTCGGGTGCGGGCGTCGCTGGTTTGCTTGTCATTTCGAGTGGTGCATCACCAGAGCGACGACGTGGACGCGCTTGTTTACGTCGGGGCATAGGTGAAGTACAAATATCTGAATTGATACTCGTATCAAGCGGCTGCTCTTGGTCACTTTCAATTTCACGCTCTAGCTCGCGCTCCAATGCACGTTCTCGCTTGCGTTCACGTTCACGTTCCCGCCGGGCCGATGAACCAAAGAGTCTTGAGGGCAGTATCACCTTAGAGCCCGCGGTGACCATTGAGGGCGACTCATCATCAAAACTGGAACAACGTTCTAGCTCAGGCGACATTAGCGACGTGTCGATCATGCCAAAGTCATCAGGTGATGCAGCCGGCGTCGGCGTGTGCTCTGGCACTGAGCTCTCGACCAAACCGCGCACTTGCAAGGACTCGCCCGCCTGTATGAGTGTTTGCAGACGCTCTTGTGGCACGCTGATCTCACCCCGATACATAAAATCGACGATCGCCTGTACCACCCAGCCCTGAAAATCCTTCAACACGATCACGGGATGCTTACATGGCGTCTCGGCGAAAACGCGCTGAAAGAAGGGCGAACATGCGGAGAGCACCATTTTGTGAGCATGTATGCTCGTCTCGGCACAAACCAGTGTCACATCCACCAGAGTCTTGGTCTGCAGCAGGGCATCAAAGGCGCGTAATATATGATTCTGATGATTGTTCCAACGCAGACTGTAGTGATCTTCAGCGCCACTACTGGCGGTAATGGCGGGCGTTGTGGAGTTGGTGCCAGCAGCGGCAACAGCAGCCACTACTGCGGCGACGGCTGCTGCTGCTGTAGCGCTGCTCGTCGAGTGTGCATGCGGTCGAGCGCTCAGCAAAGAGCTAGCCATAGTGGTAGTGGTGAGTGTAGGCGCTGAACTGGCGGTAATTAGCGTACAAGTTGTGGAGTCCATAGCGCAGACATTATTGTTACTACTGCCACTGGTGGTGCTGCTTGTGTTTTGATTACGCGCAGTGGTCATCATCATATTGAGCGGTGGTGTAGGCGGTGTATTCGGCGGCGTTGTGGTAGCAACTGAGGCGCTGTCCATGGACGCTGTCGTTATGGTCGGCGCTAAGCTATGCGACTGTGCCAACGACAATTTGCGTCTTTTAACAACGTCTACCGTTTCTTTTAACATTCAGCCGGAAAATCAATGCTTTTTCACACGTGAAATTCACTAATATTGACGGATGTTGAGTGGAGTGATGGGCAGTGTGGTGGGTATGTCACGTGGTACACCCACACCTAAGTGCCACACAATACGAAAAATGTAATGAGCCTCTTTTTAACTATGTACAGTTGTTACTGGTATTGGTGTTGATGTTGCTGTTGTTGTTTATGTTTTCGCTGTTTACTCTACGGCTGACTTTCTATTACCATACCTCCTGGCTGGCTTGTCTAGCAAGCGGCTCGTAGACTGAGTTTGAATTTGAATCAGTCGTTGTGTCTGCAATGAGATATAGACAAAAGATAAATATGAGTTGGATTTGCGTTTGTTTTTTTCACTTTTTTAATAAAGCATGCAAAATGTAGCACGGTTGTGAGTATATCTACTTTATTATTTAATTTTTTTTTTTTTTTGATATGTACTTCCATACACCACCGAGCGAGCTTTAAGACAATGGTACAGCCGCCTAAGGATACGTGGCGTGGATATGTGAATGCGTTACTGCGAGATGTTTGTAAACAATGTGTATGTGTAATGTCTTAAAGTATTCATGACATATGCTATGTGTGATAATATGTTAATGAGTTTCAGCATATATCATTTTAATGTCTTCGTTTGGCTGTCACAGCCGAAAATTCCCAGTACTCCGCATTTCAAAATACTACAATACCCAAAAATAAAAACGGGCAGGTGAAAAATTTGTTGGGCATCGTCGACTACGAAGTGCCCCTACATTAGTGAATGCTTCCTGTGAAAAAATTCATTTCGCGCCACACAAAGATCTTCACATGTACTCAGGGCTTAGTTAGATAACCTACAATCTCCAGAAAAAGGGAACTACTAGCGATGAGAACAATCTGCTTTACTGGAGTTTAAGCCGGTATGGTAAACAAGAGGAAATACCATGGTCTCATCATGAACTTCAGACGCTAAGTGTGCTAGCTATTACACATGCATCGTGTTGCTTCTCCGGAGACTCCATGGCACTTGCTTTTCAAGTGTGACGCCATCTCCAGACGACGAAAGAGATACCTAGGCTCACATAGCCCTCAGATGGCATGACCTACCAACAACCATCATCAAGGTGCCCTGTCGAGCCAGCTCATCAGCCATGCAGTTACTTGTAATGTCGTAGTTCGATATAAAAGTATTCAGAGGTGGTTGAGAGAGAGATTGGCTGACGGAGAGACTTCACCACCAACTTTTCCCTCCAGCTTCGACCCGTCCGTAAAGAAGTTCAATAGCCCCACCACCTAAAAGCCCCTCCACTCCAAAAAGGTGCAATTCTTAATACTTTAGGAACAATCTACGGCTATGTTACTTTTCTGGCGCGAGTAAGCCGACGTGTAGCGCTCGTTGAAAAATAAGAAAAGAAAACTGAGTCTGTACAAAAGTTGCAATCTCAGCTACGTGCCATTGTAGATATCCTTCAGGATATGGCTAAGCACACTGTGTCTTTACGCAGTGACGTTTTTTGTTTTCAAACGAGTGGATGTAGGAAAAAAACTTCACATCTTTAGACGCTCGCTTATTTAAAAGAATAAACACGCATGCACACACATTTAATGTGTGATAATAGCTGATGTATGCGTTTTATTTGTCTTTCTTGACTTTTTCTCTAACGTTCTTCTACAGATTTCAGATTTGAGACTTCAGATTTTTTATGCAAACACTTTCTCGTTAAAGTATGTAAACCTGAAGTCGAGGGGTAACTGGCGGCACATAACATAGAAACGTACACATGTCTATTTTGGTGTTTCGTATGTATGAATTAATTAGAATCAACGTGTCTATGCATGCGTGTATGACTTATTTTAAACCCAAGTTCCGTTGCCCACCCCTCCAGCAAAGGCAAAGTACACTAAGTACTCGCAATGCTGCGTACCCGACCGACGTGTTATGGATACCGGTGAGCTGATTGCAACCTTCAGTGTCTTAGCCTTGAAGTAATACATAGAGTATGCAGAATATGCGAGGATATGATAGAAATGAAAAAAAAGTTTCATAGACTTGATGAACAAACTGAATATTATTTTAAAGTGAAATTCTCATTTACACAAACTACCTTACGCACTGGCAGGTGGGTACCAGAAAAAAGAAGTAAAAAAACGCATAAAGGATAAGCAAATGTAAATTAAAATGTGCTTTGGTTAAAGTAATGTTTTTGCCAAGTCGCGGTAAACATTTTTATTTGCCAACTTCACAGTCAGGAATAAAAAATAAATAAAAACTGGGTGCAAAACTCTTCATTCTACCTGCCGTCTACGCATCACACACAGAGGGAGAGATAGGGAGAGAGAGAGAGAGTGTGTATAGTTGAAACCAGCTGTGTGCCAGCCACAAACCGAGTCAAATGTAGAAAGTATCAACAAAAAAAAAAAAACTTGATAAAAGTAGTAAATTGGTAGTCAAAACAAACAACTAAATGAAAGTTAGCAGATAGTACGCGCGAACTATGGTAAAGAAGGCGTTTTAAGTAGCGCATTTCCTGTACCCTTGGCGTTCTCGCCGACGTCCATGTGACGATGCGTGTGTGCGGTGTCATTAATTTTTTGTTGTTGCTTTTTTATTTGCTTTTTTATTTGCTTTGTTTTTTTTTTTGCGAAAACCGCATTGAAGTAGTATTACCACATCCTTACGCTCGGTTGCAACAATGTGCAATTAGTTGGTGTTTTAAGTTAAATGCATGCGAATGTGTTTGCATCTTTTTTGATTTATTTTGCATTTACTAGGTTTATTTGTATTGGTTGTTGAAGTCGTGATAAAGAAATTACGGCATTTAGGATTTAAAGCTTAATTAAAAGAGTGCACCAGAATCAAATCTCACATACACACCTCGAATTGTAGGGGAAGTTCGGCCATACATGGAGCATAATATGTGTTAGGTGAAGCTTTTAGGCGGAGTCGGTCCAAGCTCATCCAGAGATCTGATTATTGGCGCAGGACGTAGATAAAAGCCCACTCTGTATACAGGAAGTCACTACTTGCGAAGTTCTTGTGTTCAATATACTTCTCTTTGCCTTTCGAGTAGGCGTGTTGAGCACGCAATAACTTAGAGCCGCTGTCCAAGACTCGAAAGCCCAATGGTTGTCTATGATGAAGCGTGTACGTTTAAACTCGAGCGAGACGAGACATAAACATGGAAGTCCTCTCAAGCTGAGGCCTGTGAGGTTTTGGCGTGACGACAACGGTCATGGTATTAGCCAACCAGCCTTTGCTACTGAGTTTCACCTAAGGATACTCTGTTAGTATAATAGAATACGCTACCAACATGTTCAGATCGGCACATCCAAAATATATTGTTAGAGAAAAAGTACACGAGAGAAAACAGGGATCGTCTCCGCACAGGTTTAGTGTCTATCTTTAGCTTACAAAACTTCCGGCATTTGTTGAAGGAGTGTGGCAATTATTTAGAAAACGAGAATGAATACCCGATAAAGAGAAGCAGGTGGCGGTTGAGATTCAATTGACCAATAAGTTGACTTCGAAGCTGAGAATCTGGTTAAGATTGAGGGTTTTCAATATTAAAATAAAGTATGAAAACTTTACTTTTACATTAGAAGCATTGCTCTTAACATCGGAGCGCTTTATAAGTTCTTAGAACGGTGTGCTCTTTGGAAGAGATAGAATTATACTGGCCAACTTCGCGCTGTTCGACCACTGCGGTTTGTTGTTCAAGATGAAAAAAAAAATGTTGACTGAAAACAATTATCTATGACTCAGGAGTTCTTCCAAAGTTTTCTATTATTCAGAAGATTGCATTCAACCTATCCAATATAGTATATCGGAGGTGTAATGTATAAAAATGATAACTCTATTTTATCTTTGAAAAAAAGTGCACTTTAGATTTTTCAGCATATAGCATTGGTTCTTTTGTAAATATAAACTCGATTCTTTGGGGATGCTAATGCGAAAGTTATTATTTAAAGCAGAAACCAACTTTATCTTAAATGAATTAAAATAGTTTACTAATCCAATAATAACGAAAATGTAATTGTCCTTTTTATATCAACAATATTCTGATATATCAAATAATACAGGATATGTGTCAAAAACGACACATCGAAAATAAGCGTTATTTTGATTTTTTCGGGTAAAATAATTCCAATGATTCGTTCAAAACAAAAACTCGAATATATCGATGTAAACCGTATGCCCTATGCCATCCAAATCTGACCTTATTTTTATTTAGAAGATTTTTTGTTTTAAATCTTTGCATAATCGTTATTTGGTGATTTTCATTTCTTCGATCAAAAATAATCGTTATTCCAGGGTTTGATAGATAATTCGTAATTTTTTTATTTTTCGATCATAAAGCATAAGTTATATTATTGTTGTTGCTGCTATTATTGTAATCGCCGATATATTTCTTGTATGTTTATTATAAGCAAAAAATTTACAATCCTAGCAAAACGATTACTTTTTTTTCGAACAGAAATCGAAAAATATCGATAAAATGTGATCGGGAAAATTGAAAGCCAATAAAAACGATTATTTTTTATCAAAAAAATAAAAATCACAAAATAACGATCAAATGTGATCGAAAAAATGAGAATCACAAAATAACAATTAAATCAAGATTTTATTTTCTATAAAAATTATAATCGAACCGCATTGCTAACATCTTGTGTTGAGCTGAATTTATCGATTACCATACTAAATACTTCACTAAGTTTTATTATAAAATACATAGCACTATTTTTGAATTAAAAACACTCACACTTTTCTGTTGCCAGCCAATGTAAGTTTCGCAAATGTTGTTACATTACAGTACATTGTTTCTGCTTATTTTCAAAATTTGTTCCTTCAGTGTTTCCACGTAAATACATAGCTATAAATTTTTTGTTTGTTTATTATCACTTTTCCATTGTTTGCAGCCACTCTTTTCGTTGGTCACTTCTTCTCTTTTCAATTATTACGAGTATTGCACAATTTTTGTTTTAAATTTCTCTGTTATCACATTCTTGTTCTTTGTTTATTGCCAAATTTTCAGTGTTCACTTTTAATTCATTTTGGCACTAAGAATAGAAAAAATTTAATTAAATAATCGCAGAAGGGTGAGCTCATGTGTGTGGACACATGTGATATTATTTCGACACTGAGCGACGCTTGATCGCTGCAACTTAAGCGACACTGCCGACTGAGTAATTATGACAAGTGTCTGTCGAAAACAAATGCAAACAATTATTTCAATGGAATCGAGATTGAAGGATACGCCTTGAGGCAGCGAGCAGGCAAAGCAAATAGTCATCGCACATGCAAACAATCACATATGGTAGGTATAGATAGAGGAAAAATATGTAGAAGGAACAGCAAAGAGCAGAGAATGGAATAAGCAAAAAAAAAAAACATAACAACAACAACAAAATGTTAGTGCGGAGCGCTGACTCAGAAATGGTGCATTTCAGCAGGTAATTCATTCGGAGATCTCAGGTGTGTGCGTGTGTGAGTGCATGTGTGTTGGCAGCAAGTGCAGAGTAGGCGTTGCCATTTAAAAAAATATAATTGTAAATATTTCATGTATGCCATTTTGCTGTCATTGTTTTTTTTTTCTAAAACTACAATGCGTCAGTAAGTTGCTCTCTTGCAATCTCGTTCCCCGTCAGTAGCACTCAACATATATAAGTCTGTTTGTGCATACAAGTGCCCTATATGTTGTGACAGGTCAATAGTCACTCTGTCAACGGGTCTTTTCACTTTTCAATACATATTTTATGTGTGCACCTTTCTTTTGTGACCCTCGCCATGTGTGTGCCTTATTTGCTCTGCTACTAAACTCTAAGTCGAAACTTTAAATGTTTTTGTTTTTGTTTTTTTTCTTTCGATTTTAATTGTGCACTTCGGTTATAATTAGTGTTGTCCTTCACGCATGGCACTTGTTGAGGTCTGACACAAAAGCAGAAGCCAGCATATGTATTGAATGTTTATGCTTCCTGGAAGTTTGGTAATAATATTTTAAATAAATCATGCATAGTTAAAATAATTTAAACACAACATATTTTTCGCAGAATTTCGTGTTATTTTAATGTCGCTTCGTGAACTCAGGTGATCCTGTCTGGCACTCCGCCTCAGGCAAGTAGAAACTACTTATGATTACAATGTAATTGTTTGCCATTTAATGAGCGCGGCTTGCTTGTAATTAAAATCCCTATATTGTAATCAAAAAAAAAAAAAAAATTGGCCATTGAGTTTCACATAATAATGTGATCAATGCAGGATATATAGCCGATAAAAATGTATATTTTACTGTGCGAAAAAATGGAGATCTGATTTTATAAATATTGAATAAATTATCTCTAAAATATTTAGTTACAAAGTTTAGTATCAAAGTCAATTACATACTCTTCAAATGCTTCACTTATTTTAATTTATGCCTAAGGACTAGCTCTAGCTAGACACAGCTGTGATAATTTGCCAGCAACATGCATTTGGATTACCGTGAAATGTTGCTAGCAATCAAAATTATAGAAGCACGGAAAACATAGCCACAAAGAAGCAAATTTAAACAAATAAAACAAAAAAAGGTCCAATAAACGAAATGACCAAATGGGGCTTTTCACGAAATTTTAAATGGTAAATGCATTTTGAAAGCTGTGACAAAATGTTGCTGGCATCATGTTGCCAAGATGTGCGACTTTTTACAGAGTGAAAAGAGCACAGCTTTGTAGTCGTGGAAATGTTGTAGAATTTCAGAGCAAATCATTTTATACGGATCTTCACAGCTCATTTCACGTGAAACGGGGAGGCGGTTACTATGCTTAATATCTGAATTAATGGATTTCAAGCGACATGTTGCGAAAATTCTGCAACATTTCTTAATGAGTGAGATTTCATAATCGAATATGAGCTATTCCAACCGTTTTTACTCAACTCACGGGTCACGTAAAAAGTAAACAGTTTTGGTGCATACAATTCGTAGGATTATTGCTATTGGAATTGTTGTATGTATTACAAAATTTAACCATTCTCAACCTCACCAAAAATGCAGTAACCATTTTTAAACCAAACACTACGGAATGGAATCACGAATTTAACTCGAATGGTTCGCTGAAAATTTTGTATTTCAGGAAATGTGATTGGTTTGGCGATTTATCTCATTTCAAATAATTAAAAAAATTATAATAACTCTAGCTATACCAAAATTCTTTAAAGATGCCTTCTTTTCGAAATTGGCTAGTTATTTTTAAAGTTAAGCCAAATATCTGTACTCCAAGGCATTTAGTTTTATTATTTTCCAATTTTCTTATTAGCATAAATTGGGTTATTATTCACCCTGTATGAGAATTTAATGGTTATATATAAAATTATTGGTAATTATATAAAAAAAAATTATTAAATTAAATACTAATGAATTAATTGAAACCCAAGTTTAGTTCTTGTATAAAATTGGAGTATGCATGAGAGATTGTATTTACCTTAAAAGTATTTTATTAAATTTCCCATTGAAGTTTTGAAATATTTTCTTTATTATTGAAATAGATCTTTAGTATTTCCGTTAAATTAAACTTGTTATTTTTTCTATAAATTTTTTGTTCGAAAATTTCGCACCTTTCTTTATATTTCTCTACAACTTTAAAGTCAAATTATTGATGAAGAAATTCTTACAATATCAAGTACTTTAGATTTTGCCAATTACCAGGAATCGACAATAACAGTTATTGATGAAAACAGTCATTGAAACCTGCACTATAGTTAAAATTTATTTTTTCAACTATAACACAATTAAAAAATTTCCTTAGGAATTATTATGCAAATTACAAATATTTTTCTTTTTTTTTCTGAGTTTTATTTTATAAATCTGAAAGTAACAGTTATTTTAGATATTTATTTGGAAATCGGAAAATAACAGTTATTTCTGAGTATTTTTTCTTAAACAGGGGGAAAACAGTTATATTCGAGGTTGGTTTCATGAATCGGAAAATAACCGTTATTTTGGATTTTTTTTTTGCTCATGACATAAAACACCTAATTTGGGGGTGTATTAACTTCTTTATTTGATATTCGAATTATTTAAATGATATACAGTTGTAAGGCTATTAAAATAGACCACACACTTTCCTCAACTAAACCGATAATTTTTATTACTAAAAGTCACTGATTTATATTTGTTACTGATTTCTATAAAGAAAAGTCTTTGATACTAGTTATAATGAGACAAACCAAAATAATTGTTATTTTCGGGCTAATAAAATACAAATCGAAAATAACTGTTATTTAGTGATTCAATTAATAAAAGTTACAAAATAACAGTTAAAGGCTGATTTACAAAGCCTAAAATACAAAGTGTAACTGTTATCACCGTTGTTATGTACCAATAAAGTTATATTAGGTAAATTTACAATTCGATAATGAAGTTGCTTGTTTTTTGCAAGAGAGGAAAAATTATGTCGCTAAATAATATTTTTTTAAAGAATAAACGTGAAACTTCACATAACACATTTCAAAAAAGGCCTATACCGGCAAACTTTTTATTGGTGCACAAATCTTTCATAAAAAGCGTGAAAACAATTGAGAATGTCTAATCAAAAGATAATATTTTCGGTTTCGGCAATATTTTTTATTGTTATTTTATTAATTTTTTTTTAATATTTAGCTCGGGATTTTTTACAGCTGTTTACTATAAAACGCTTCAAAACTTGACATGTATTTCTTTATTAACTACCTTATCCAATTATGCTGTGCTTGTTTTTTTTTTATTTTATTTTTTTTAATTTAATTAGATTTGCTTCTTTCTGCTCTTACAATATCTCTTGTGGAAGTGACGGCTTTCGAGTACAATCCAATGAAAAAAATTTGCGTAATATTTTTAATGTTCAAATATTAAACCGAAAAAAATTATTTGCAATTTAAAGCAGCTGAAAATACTTCAAAACTATTATTAAAGAAAATTGTTTTAATATTCAAAGAAAAGAACAATTCTCCTAAACTGATCTAAAAATATTTCAAAACGGATGGAAATGGAAAATTTTTTTAGTGTTCGAAGAAAGGAAAAAATTCTACGAAACTACTAAATTTAAATTCTTTGCCAGTCTTTTGTAATTCGGAAATATCCTAAATTTTATATTTTTTGCCCGTTCCAAATATCGCACACATTCCGCAAAGGTATACTAAGTCAAAATATCTCTGAAAACCCAAAAATTTGAAAAAACAAATTGCAATCTAATGTAAATCATACTTAAATTACATAAAAATGTTGCTTCAACTTTTACTGGAAGGTGGAAATGAGAAATGAGAATATTTTTAGCATATAATTTAAATATGCCAAGTTTTGAGTTAAATCGCTTTTCCAGAATGTGCGGGATATGTTTGCCAACTTTGTGCAATTATTGTGACTTATTTTTCGCGTTAAATTATTAAATTGTTTTGATTTGTTTTCGTACTTTTTATTATTATTTTTTTTTTTGGTTTTTTTGCGTGTTTATGTTTTTTCATTTTTTATATTAACTGTATTCATTAAATTTTTGTATTTCAAATAAAGTTTTTTTATCAAAAATCTTTGTTCTTAAAAAATGTCGAAAAATCGCAAATTTTGCATCTATTTCGCAATAACTTATTTTATTTTGATATCAAAAACTTTTGTTCCTAATTTTTGAATATTTACTTCAACTCATTTGCATATTTTTTTTAATTTGCATTTTATTATTAATAGGGTCTGGAATTTTGTTTGTTTGTTTTTTAAGTCATTTACATAAATTTTATATTTCTCATAAAATTCTCTACACTTTTTGTTTGGCACATACTTTTTCTGAAATGAGTTATTTATCATTAATTCACCTCTCGAAAGTAAATTTCAACTATTCACTGTTATTTATCGCGTTAAAAATAATTTTTACATTTTAACCGCGCCGCCTTCCACTGCCCGCAAACATTTTGTTGCACTTCAAATCGGACTCCAAATGTCAACTGTCAACTGTCAACTGACAACAATTGGCTATCTTGCTGTTCCAAACTAACAAAATGCCAGCCAAAAAGCGAATGTGGCAAAGAACGCGTCGTCAGCCCAACGGCTCCATATGCGAACTTTCGTCCGTGTGAGGTTGCGTGCGTGCGTGGGTGTGTGCGTGCGTGCGTACGTGCGTTTACTATATGACCGGTCAGTACAAATGCGACGATACAATGTCCTACAACGACGTATACAACATTTGCTAAGGACGAAATGTAGCAAAGTGAAAGAGTTGTTTGCGTGGACGTGTGTCTAACCGTTCAACTGTTTCGAAACGACTAATTCAAGTGATTTACCAAAAAATATGCACAAATGTAACACACGAGACAAAACAGCAAAGTAGCAGCAGCAGAAACACCAGCAGCAGCAGCAGCAGCAGCGCGGTGGCGTTACTAACAGTGCTGCTAGTAGCAGTGGTAAAAGCAGCAGAAGCGGTGGCGAGGGAGTCAACAGTGTCACAGGATAACTGCAGGCAGAGCCTTAGCGCTGACAGCGGCTGTGACTGCGGCGACGACACAACACACACGCCACATGTTCTCACATGCGCGCGGGGCAGACGCAAGCATACGTGTCTCATATAGGCAACTATGTGGCGAAGGGGGTGGCTGCGAGCACTGGCGCATATCACATACGAGCGCGCCGTGCTAACTCCTTCAGAGCTACGCAGTTTCGGTTTGTTGTTGTTGTGGCATGTATGGCAGCATGTGTTGCACGGATATGGGCGAACGAACGCGCATGTGTTGTATGCATATAAATTTACATAAACAAACAAGCAACATATGTATGCACATATGTATATATAGTATATTTTTTTTTATTCTTATCTGCCCATTTCATAAACAACAACATAGGAGCGCATTTTGGGAAAAAGGATAAAACAAAAATAGATATAAAACACACCACAACACCGATAACACACCACACAGAGCGCCACATACGACCACCACGCAACCCGATACGACGAATGTGTTGTCAACGAAGCCAACAACAAAACACGGCACGCCGAAGGTAGACGCTAGCGTTGACGAACTCCTCACTGCTTTACTTGGCTGACTTGACAAAAGCGAGCGCGCGCGCTCACAACATACAGTGTGTCCTCGCATGTCTAATGAAAATATACAACAAAAACAACAACAAACAGAGCATCATAGATGGTTGGCAATAATAATAATAAAAACAACAGCAACGGCGCTCACGTATTGCATGAGGAATATTCCAATAGCGCTGACAGCGACGCGGACGCTAACGCCGATGTTCACTTCTAGCTAAGGGGCACCCATACATCGAAAGGTATATGCAAATTTCCTGTGACTGAGCAGGCGAATATGACACACACACACACACATACATATACATACATACATACGTATATCAATTTAATCAAACCTTCAGAAGCCTTTCAGGATACGTATACGACGTGTTTTGCGGTGTGCAAAGTTGAAGATGGTAAGACGCAGCTGCTACAGAAAAAATATCTTAAAATTGTAAGAAGTTTTTAGAAACTCGATGCATTATGCTTTAGCAAAATCAAAAAATATCAAACACAAATATTTCCTCATATGCCTGCATTTCAAATATTACTCGCCCTAATACCCATATGAATCCATCGAACAGATAAAATAAGAACTTCAATTGCTTGGCTATATTTTGTGTAGCATATTCGCACATCTTCTACCAACTCGCATGCCCGGATGTGTGTGCCGGTGTGTGTGCGATATAAACTTCTACACTTGGATATAAAGGATAGATAACTCAGTTGAAAAACCAACCCCAAAAGTCTGCAGTAGCAGCAAAAATAAAATAAAAATAAAAATTGAATTGTTGATAAGTAGCGCTACTGTTGCTGCGCGGCCAACGACAACGCTGACTTCAACGTCAACATCCCTTCTACAATTTGTGTATGCAAATAGTAGGTAGGTCGTTATGTAGATATATCTGCATATAAACTATATTAAGTAGTGTGGTGGTTGTTGTTCTTACACACGTTTGTCACACGCTTCATTCTACATCTTCAACTCATATTGCTCATTTAAATAAGTAAACCTCTGAACTCTTGTATTTTATTGAGTTTACTTCTTTATTTCATTTTTTTTTTGTTGACGAGAGCGAGTTTTTTGTTTTTTTGTTGTTTTTTGTTTGTTTTTTTTTTGTATCATCGGATGTACAGATGTATTATAGCTGCATGAAAAAAGTCTGTATGTTGCAGGTTTTCCCTTTGATTATCCTCTCAGTTATGAACAACAATTTTTTTTTTCGTAGGGATGTGTGGTTCTTAGGGTGATATTTCTTTTTTAATTGTATGGATCGTTTTGCGCTTCTGCCGGGGAACATGCAAATGTCCCACAACCTTTAAAAAATTCTTGCCGACGGAAGTAAAATAAAGCATAGCTCATATTTTACGTTCCCTCATTTACATTTTGTATTATCATTTCCATTATTTCAGAAAAAATGAGCGGCGAAATTTGTTAGTCCATTTTCCGGGGGGAATTTTAAACCAGGGATTTGGCATAAGAATGATATGACTGGGACCGGTGAATAGAGGTAATTTCTCTCTCAGACATCATCAAATGTAAATTTGCGGCAGAGAGCGTCTATAGAGCTCACCCTATGAATTTTGCAGACTACAGAATTATCGTCGAACGATTTCTTCTCTACCCTAAGCAGCCCGAGAGCCAGGAATATCACCTTGGTGGTGAGCAAGGAATGGAATTGAGGTCGGCCGAAAATTCGAAATCGGGATTTCAAGCGTTCAGGCATAGCTGTCCATTGCACTGAAGGCTTGGGAAGGATGAGGGATACGGGAAAAGTATAGGAGAAAAGGTGGGGATGGGACTGAATTTCGCATCGACTAAACTTCCAGTGGATTTGATAAATCTGAGCAGCTTGTCGACAAATAAAGAATGAACGTTTTCTATTCCCAATATATCTGGCCCAAATATGCTCCATCTTAGCGTATCAAACGCAGGAAATATACAGATGAAATTCTTTGTGGGTCATCAATGATGTCTATCGTGACCATATGTTTTTCCTTTCTTATCTATCTTAGAAGGAATACCGTCACCGCCTTGTCCGGTTGTTTGAGGAAGCACTTGATCCGCGAATTATCCAGTCCGCTACCATGGATTTCTCCATAACTGACTTGGAAATCTTAAGAGACTCTTGTTATCAGTTGGTTATTTGGGGTCAAAAACAAAGGGGTACAATACGTAAGAATGTAGTCGGCTCGTGGTTTCATTTCCTGCTCTTCGATTGTTAAATCCAGTCTCAAAAAATCATTCAAAGCCGTTCCAGACGTCATGTCATGGCAGTTTAACGCAGGAACGATGGATTTAAACACGGTTTAAGGTCACCAAACTACAGCAGAATACGTGATGCCTAATCTGATTAGAGCTGTGTATACCTAAAGGTGGTCCACAGCTGGCCTTTGACCCCAAGTCTTACTAGATACTATCCAACACTGTCCAAAAACGTTCAATGCTCAATTTGCCTTCTGCTCGACATGAGCATGGACGGCATACTTTAGCACCAACGTAATTTCAGAGGGATAAGCTAAATGTGAACGCATTTTGATTTAGTTGTTACTGAGTTAAGAGTCTTGCAAAGAGAGGAGTCTAGATCTCATTCCAAGGTCTGTTTTCGGGTTAAAGGGTTTTATCTATCATTTGTATTTCTACAAAAGCCAGATCCTCCAAAACTGTACATGTGAGACTCATCGGAAGATGGTTTGAGTACTAAGCTCTACGTGAGGCAAGTTTTTTGCCATCCTCGATCTTTGAACTAAGTGAGAAGTAATTTTGAAAATTAAAAAAATGCAGTGAATTTGATAGACAGATACATTACGTATGTATGGAAAAAAAGTCGCAGTTACACATCCAAATACATATCATGTAAAACCATTTTAAGTAATTTAAATTTAAAAGGGACATTATCCGATCAACAGAGGTTCAAATGTGTGCATCTCTTATATATGTAGCTACATAGCTACACCTCTTCCAAACCACCCACTTACTATCCCGCAATAGTCCTCCCTAATGTAAGCACACAACCCATCCGCATGATATAGGTTTCAGTGAGAGCGTTAGTTATCAGCCAACTCACCAAACTCCCCCTCCAATCTTCACACACTCTTCATTTAACCCAACCAACAAAAAAGAGGCATTTTTGAGTGAATGAACGGTGTAAACAACGGCACTACACTGCTGCCAACGTAGACAGCGCTGCCAGCAGTAACCTAAACGTTAGCAGTTAATTCACGTACTTCCACGTCGCTGGTCTCTGTCAACGTGCGCATCGCCCGAATGTTACTTTACACTCGTATATTATCGCATTGCATGTACTCGTATGTAACGTTCTACCCGCTACTCGCATGTGTTGAGGATGGCTACTAGCTAGCTGCCTCGCTGGCTGGATGACTGGGCCAGGGGACGCACACATTTGACTTGACTCGATTTGAGCCAACGAACGGAAGAACGAACCAGCGAGTGAGCGTTAAAATAGGGACACATAAGTGAATAAGCGAATGCGGGTGCGCTATCTCTTTTCTGCATGCGCGGCACACGACTAGCAGTAACGGTAATACACGAATGCTATTGCGAATGCCAATATATGTAAATATCTACATACATACAAAAAAAAAAAAACAAACAAAATGTGTACGAACTCGCTCGTACGAGTAAATGCGAGCATAGAGGACCTGTGTATGGATAAATATTCTGCTAGGTACAAATGTAGGCATTAATGTGGATGTGCCTGTGTATGTGTGTGAGTGTGTGTGTGTAGGCATGTGTATGCACCTTTGGTTGGGTGACGGGTGACGACTGGTGGGCTGCAGCGACGACGAATTCTGTGAATGTGCACGGATGTATGTAAGTCGCCGCATATGAGAGTGCGGATGCAGCGAGTTATTATCTATTTCGTTCATACGTCGCGCGGCGAGAACATTATCGTATTGTTGTTGTTGTTGTTGCCGTTGTAATTGTACATAACCTGCGCTGAAAAATATACAACATATCGCATACGCGCATTCACATATGCGAAAGAGTGCGAATGAAAGAGAGAGAGAGAGAGAGAGAGCGTGTGACCGCAGAAAATAAATAGCTGAACGTTGGAGCGAGTGAGCTGAAGGCACTCACTGGCTATGCCATAGGGGGAGAGATGAAAAAAATGTGGAAAAATCGGAAAATGTGAAAAATTGTGTGTGCGGAAAACGCGTATGCGAAAAACAACCCCCATCACACACGCACACACACATACACATGCAACACACGCGCGTGCACCGAAAGGCCGAAAGACATGTAGGACATACAGGATTCGCAGGATATATTTATTATACGCATACATGCAGTGGTAGATGTGGCAAGGATAAACGGGCATGTGTTTCGCATTTGGCAATTTCGCCATTAGAAAATGTGAAAATTCACACATATTGTATACAACTCGACAGAGTCACACACAAGTGAATGAACATACAGTGAACAAATTTGCTAAGCGACACACTTCGCATTTCACCCTCTTTCCTGGCTGCTATCCACTATCCTTGTGCAAAAAGACCCGGACGTGGTTCCGTACAGTTGGCAAGAGCTCGCTTCACACTTTCCTATTCCAAACACATAACAACATACATATGTACATACATATATATATACTCGCATGTGTTTTTGTAAATAAATATTTTTATGTACCCATATGGCACATCACACCAGTCGTCAGTCGCCAGGCGCCACCCACATAGCCAGCCAGCCAGCTAGCCAGCTCCTCGCCTGCTTCAACCACACTATGGGGCTTCATATGCGCACCAGTAGCATTCAACCATTTACACATTCCTTCATTCATGCATTTGCTTACTTTTTCCATATTGGCCAACGCCAGTTGAATTTAATGCAGTACATTAACCCTCAACGGCAAGTCGTTCATTTTACAAGCAACAAAGACATCCCATTCAATGTATGTGCATACAAATATTGTACATATACTTAATGCATATCACTCGCTATACAACATAGCTATACGCAAATTATTTATTTCGTCTCTGTAGTCGTAGGTCCTCGTATACTCCATCCCGAAACTTTGCTCTCATTTCCAACTCACGCTCAAAATTTCTACTAAGCACACGTAATGCAAGCGTGTTTGTTTGTTTGTTTGTAGGTGAACATTTTAGCAAACACTTCGTATCATTTCCATTTCGAAATGGCCCCTACAAATCTTGCATTCAAATACTTTCCAATTACAACTACATACATACATACATTGTTTGGCATGTAGGAGCTTTTTTGCCGGCGTGCCGCTTGCTCTCAGACTCCTTTCTAGTGTTTCCTCTATTTGAGATGTTTCTTTGTTTTTTTGGTCAGTTTACTCATTTAACATTTCCTAATAATTCATTACTGTGTTTATGAGTACTTGTGCTTCCACAATTTTCTATTTCTTCTTTCACTTTAATTATTTAGGATTCCGGCCAGATGGAGAGAAACCATTTTTAGAAGCGTCCCAGTTGGAAATTTACTACCTATAGTTCTCGACGCAACTACGAAAAGGACATCTTAAGCAAGGAGCATTTCAGGAGCATCTACGGTTGTCCAAACCACAGTTCTCATCAATTATGGGGGTACTGACAGAGCACTGCCCAATAGGAATCCATGCGGTACGCCCCAATATCAGCACGGGCCCATTCCTTAGAGGATACGGAGGTAGATGTATCTCAGCATTTTCTACACAATTATTCGCTTTCGCGTGACTAAGACGCAAGTGTCTGGAATCAAAACTTATTCAATCTCCGGCGGTCATTTTGGGTGTAGAGATTAACGAGATTTAGATTTCGTTCAAAGATCTTCCGATAGCGAGTTATGAATCTGTTAGATAACTTTAACCCTTTGTCTTAGCCAATGGGTTGCAAACCAACACTCCTTCCGTTTTCTTATTACTTCTGCGGTGTAATTCCTGGATGCGCCGCAGAAAGTTCTTTATCAGACAGACGTTGATGCGGCTCAAGTTTCGCGAGACCGTCAAATTGTTCACTGCCTTCAAACTCCGCATGCTTTCCTTCCTTCACAAACTCAACTTTATTGTGTTGGGGTATCCAATTGGCTCAGCAGATTTTTGCAGTCATCCACAAGCATCGAGGACGTGTTATATGCACTCATGGCCTTCAAAGCGGCCTGACTATCTCCGTATTTGTATGATGAGCTAATGGGTTTAGGAAATTTTCCTGCGACGATGTGAATCTAGCAATACCGATTTTCTGTTAGCTAAAACTTAAAATTTTTTAATCAAAGTTAGAAGGGGCAAGGTCCAAATGATTTACACGAAATTATCTAGTACAACGTGGCACTGGCACTCCTAAGAGCGGGTGCCTCCAGAGGGGCGGGTCATTGAATGATTTTGCAGTTCAAACCCTTCCAAAATCGTTAAACTTTGTACTAACTTGAAATTAATGTACTTTTTTTAAAATTAAATTGGCGTAAATGTCCATCCTCCTAAATTTCCGCCACTAGTCATTAGTTATATTTCTATAGAAGAATTACATAAGATATACTCCCCTCTCAACAAGTATGCCTGACTGAGGGCGTAATATTTAATAAGGAGCTGCATGTCGAAATCTTATGGTGAAGCAACAGGGCACATTTAATAGTTCAGAGAATAGGCAGAGTGCTCCGTACTAAAAATCGACGAAACTCAAAACATCTGCTTTTTGATTGCACTGGATTTGCAAGGAACACAGAACGGAGGCTATAATTCAACTCTCAACTTCAGATCAGAAGTCGTACCTTCTCTTAATCTGTTTTGACAAGTTTCCTACAAAACCCTGTAGGATCGGGAATGAAAAATGCTGCGAACTTTGGCACACGGTCCATGCTCAGCTATGCATATTCAATATATTATTTAGTTTAATATCCTATAATTTTTATCAAGCGTTTCCCAAACTTTCCCATTTGGCGCAATGGACTTGTTTTGCGTTTTTCTTCTTATAATTGCACACACACATACATACGCAAGTACTGGCTAAAAATCCTTTCTCTACACAACCAACTATCGAGTTCCCTCACCTTTTATTCATACACTATTTTTTCGCATTCACATCCTTTGAACGTCTCGCCTCGCCTCGCCTCACCCCTCTCTTTCTTCACCTTGCCAAGCATATCCGACCTGTCGTGTAGGTGTAGGTGTTGCATTTGCATTTTATGATTTGTTTGTTCATTGTACGTACTATCTATGTAAACGTCAGTAAAGCCGTCGGTTCTCTCATTGTGCTTTGTTGTTTTACTTTTTTTTTTACCTATTTCTGTTTGCAGTTTTCCGCTCATAGCTACGCAAATCCCCTTCTACCGTTTGTCTAATTATTTTCCTTCATTTTCTTTACTTTACTTCCTTGTTTTTTTTTTTTGCACATTGTAACGGCGTTTTGGTTGATAGTTTTTCCTATATTTATATACCACACCTTTTTTGCAGTAATAGTGAAAATAACAACAACAAAAAACAACAACAACAACAGCAATAGTAACAACACATCATCCACTCAACATGGGCGTTTCTACATATGCAAATAACTAAAGTACAACGAGTATTTATATTTGACTGGCTTGCACCAGTTGGGTATGGCTGGCAGGTAGGAGACAAGAAGAGTTGTAGCGTTGGAGTAGGTGATTTTCATGAGAGCACATACAATGAGTTCGCAAACTTACCTACCTACCCACCTAGCTATGTAGATTTGGTTGTTTTTGCCAAGAGGCTTGTACTGGCATTCGTTTTCGTAATGGGTGGCATTGCCGTTGCAGTCGTAAATGCTGGTTGCAATTGAAATAATGCAACACAAACTTTTTATGGCATCGATGAGAAAGCGAAAAAATAGGCTAATGGTACTTGATGAGTAAAAACATTGACGAAATTAAACTGATGCTCCTATATGTCTATCCAAAAGGGTTACACGTACGTGTTTGGAAACGAAATTATTTCATCCCTTGTCAAATTTGGGTCGAAGGCAAATCGTTTTCGACGTTGTGCCATCTTTATTGTAATTTTTCGAACAACCACAAAAAACTAAAGTGAAAATGATTTTTGAAACACAACTTATGGGAGTTTCTTGCGATAGATTGATGAATGCTTTCCGCGGTGCTTATAACGAATGTCTCGTTTGGTGGCATCCTCGAAGAAGGCACCACTTTTGGGACATGATTTTTACTGCGAACATGATGACCTCGCGAAGAGGCTGTTTTTCAGGTCACATCAGAAAGTATGCCGTCGCTGCCCATAGTGCGACAGTTTTCCTGGATTATAGCTTCGTCCGCTGTGGCAGGCCGGCATAATTTGGTTTTACTTTCCGCCAATGTTCCTGAGCATAGACCGATCTTCTATGTCCAGCGCTCGATAACATTAAATTATCTGAGCTGTGGTTCAAACAATGCATGCGGCCGCCGCAAGGTTCGAAGCTATGAAGGAAGCATTAGGCGACTGGGTCATCTTACGATGAGCATTGATCAAGTGACCACCGCAATCCAGCGTCTTGATGTCCCTCGAATATTTTCTCTGGGGTTGCTTTAAGTATTTAGTCTACGTTAAAAAGCAGTGCACTTTGGAAGAGCTTAATGCAAACATCTGAGATGCTATTGCCGGAACAACACTAAGCTGATTTAATCGAGTCATCAAAAATTGGGCCGACCACTTGAAATACTGCCAGCGAAAGCGAGGCGGCAATTGGGAGATGGGTTACACTCTTCTTCTTCTTATAAATAAATAGCTCACGTTAGTCTGCTGCTCTGAAGTTAATAGACTCGAACACGATTTTAACCATTGAGCTTAAATGCATAGGATGAATTTGAAATAGTGTATGATGTGCATAGTACAAAAACCCCCAACAGGAGGCGCTGTAGGCGAGATATTTCCTAAAACCGTATCCACAATCCGATTTCTATCGAATTAAGACACAAGCGAGGTGTCTCTAAAACTGGAATTTACAGTCAGATTTGATTCCAATTCAGAGAGCAGTTTCATCAATCCCATCATTCCTCGAACATAAAATGTTGTCTTCATTCACAATACCAGAACAAATTTGACTTTTGCTAATTGGTATTCCAATCTGAATACCTGAATGATCCCTTTGGTTTCTGGTGTGGTGAAATAAGACAACATTTCATATCACAGGAAACCAAAGGTCACGCAACTGCTTTTTAATCTACGTTCTTTGTTTTCAATGGTATTCAATTTCTTTTCCAAACGTTACTATCTGTTCCCCTTATAAATTCTGCCTCTGTTTAGCTTATCGAATCATTGTGATCCTCCACATATATCCTGTTAGATAGAATTAATCGCTGTGAAATTTATGATTATTACAAATGTTATTCGTTCTAGAAAAAACAGAATTTGAAAAGCGTACGCTTTGAGTGCCCTCCGTAACTCTTCAGCAGTTCGGCCATATGTTGCAAAATAGTAAAGATACGATTTTCATTATTTCCAACAAACCGAATGCATAGGCGCATAAATTAACGCTGATGCTAACAAAAGCATTTACTATTTTATTGAAGCACACAGACAAAGAAAGTGCAGAAAGAGAACCCCATCACAAACACTTCCGATTTCGAAGAGAAAGGTGTATCCTGATTATGCAAATGATTTCATATGCAAATCTAAGAGCAGCACAATAACGCCGAATAAAATGCAAATAAAGGATGCGCTTAAATATTTTACACCTTTATTTGAAACAACAATAATGCAACGGCAATATTTGTACAGGCTCAATAGTGCAAAAGGATCTATGTGCCGTTAACAAACAAAAAAAAAATAGTTTTGCATAAAATTTAGGCACCACATGTGTTCGGTGAGTGATGGGTACAGTAGGCAACTCAGTGCAGTCGCTGCATGCCACATTAAAGAAATAATAATGCGTGAATTTATGCAAAATAGAGAGATGTAAAAAATGCTTCGAAAACATCTATGGGGTGCCGAGGGTTAAGACACGGTGCAAATGAGAATCGATAGTGCGATGCGACGGTACTGTGCGCATACTGTGTGTGCTGGCGTGGTGTGGCAATTGGAAAAATATGCAAATTAGTTTAGTTTGACAAAAAAAAACGAAATGTTTGTTGTTGGCTACCAAATTTTCGCCAGCTATGGTGAGGGTTGTGCTGAGTGTACACAGTTGAAAAAAACGCATTCAACATACATAGATTTCATTTGCATCATTTGCAACGTGTGTCACATGCACTAACACGCGCGTTCACGCAAATGCGGCCTGTCAAGGAAATCGCTTGGTTGGGAAAGGAGTAAAATAGTTGGCGGTTGTGCGCGGTTAGAAAATGGATACCACTCGCTGTTGTTGACTGCATTTCACTTTGAACTGACAACAGAGGTCATCACATTTGTGGCAAGTAACGCACACAATTTGCTAAACGAGCAGCCAAAGGATACGCGCAACAACAAAACTTCAAAATCTATATGTCCTTAGCACCTACACATCGATAGCCCGCATAATTATTTCGCTTCGTTATTTTTCTTTTTGTTTTTTTTTACTGAGTATTCTATGTATTTCACAACTGGAAATGAAAGTGCATTGGAAATTAAATTTTCCCCAAATAACCATCGTCGTTTTTCTTTTCGGCATTATGCTGCGCATGTCTTGCGAGCAAGCGTTTTTCTCTTTTAATTAGAAATTTTTCACTATTTTACGTTAGCGGTGCTTTTGTTGTTGTATGGTGCGCTACTGACTCACTCCATTGCTCCTCATCTAGGCGGTGTACGTAAGAAACAAATGCGAGATGAAAGACTTCGCCAAATGTAGACATTAAACATCAAATTTTTTATCTAACGGTCAATCATTAAAATGGACTTCGATTTTTCCAGCCGTTCGCCTCCAGCCTCGTTCTATGAAAAAAAAAATAACAATCGCCCATTTGGTACCAATAAGAAGACCAAAGAATTTGAGAAATTAGAAGAAAAGAAAACTATAGCAATTGGAAATCGATGTGCCCGGTTAAAAATCTCAGTATCTGAGTATTGGATTGGCCTTAGATGCACCACCGGCACCTTCTGTCACATCCGAGATAGACCGACTACACTTCACGAGGCGTGAAGGGAGGACATGTTAAATTAAGCATCTTTTGCGACTTTTCACGAAAAGCCGTCTCGTTGTGCTTAGTCTTATAGTTTCTGGCCTCGCCATAAAGTATCGCGAATCATAGTTTTCTTTAAGATCTCGGTGTCATAAAATCCACATAAATTCAATCAGAGAAAATTTTGGGGTGGTAAACGATTTCGCATGTTGCCATTGTAGACTCTGAGTTGATGGCCGCTCCACCTCTTAAAATAATTATGATTGCACGATCTCTAAATACAAACCACCAGTTTAATTTGCTTTCCTGAAGATGCCAGTGAAGGAAATGGAAGCCAATATAGATTGTGGATCTCTGCATTGCTCGTTTTCAGGTGAACGGTTCCCCAGAACCACAGTTCAGTTTCCACGGTGCACTCTGAGCTAGTATCCACTCGAGCTCTTCTCAAACTTCATAAACCTTAAGAAAATACTTCAGATAGATCGATCTCTAAACACCAGCCACCAGTTTAATCGCAGTGTCGTAAGATCCACATAAATTCAAGCTTAGCGAGTTTTTGAGGAGGAAGAAGATTTCGCAAGCCCTTTCTGTTGCTACTGTAGACTCTGAGCTCGGGTCCACTCTAGCTCTTCTCAATCCATTTCCGTTTTGGAAGACTTGCGATTGAACGAACCCTAAATACCAGCCACCAGCTTAGAACCAGAATTTAGAAGGTTTCTCCTGCCTGATTTCACAAGATTTTTGGTATCAGTTGGGTGGGTATATGGCACACCCGAAAAGGTGATATCGAAATCTAGTTTAGCTATCCAGTCCCATCAATGCTAGCCTAGCTTAGAGCTGGTCTCATGTAGTGGTCTAACCGACATGCCTACTGGGTGATCTCCTAGATTGATATTTTCTGGACATCGCCTCAAATCCTCGCCTGCTTTTGTTTATCCACCAAGTCGCGAGCTACATGAGAGTCTATTATTATTTACGTCTATCAAAACTAGCTTAAAAAAAGAATACAAAATGCTATTAAAATTAAAGACATGAATACTAAAATCAAAGCATGATAATATGGAAATAAAACTAGAAGTGTGAAGCAGTGCACACCTACATAGACACCTAGTAAGTGTTACAACCACTGGCTAGCTGATAACAATAACAATACCATAGCGAAAGAAAGAAAGGAGGTTAAGTTTTCACAGCTGTCCAAGCCTTAGCTGCCTGCGCAGAGTAACAAGTGGCGGCCAAGGATTTTAGCGTTAATGTTGTGCCGGCGCTCGGACTTACCGGCCAACGAACCAAACGAACATGGTGGCTCTAATGGAACAGATTGTCGGCGAAAACTCTGGGCAGCTAGGCAGTCAAGAATAAAGAAATCGACAAGAATAACAACAGAAGTAGCAACAGCAACAGCAACAGCAACAGCAGCAGCAGCAGCAGCAAAAATTGCAGTCAAAGAAAGACTAATAAATGCTAGAAGTAATAGTAGTGGTGTCGACGGTGTTGGTGAAGTCAATAGCACAACTCCTTGGTGGTGGACGCGCAACATAGCCATAGCCATAGCCAGACGTGGTAGTGCGCGGGCAAGCAAAAAAAACCAAAACCCAAAAAAAAAACAAATCAAACAGAACACTAGCCAAATTAAATGGGCAGTAGTGAAACTAAACAGGCGGGTAGTGAGTGGACAAATCAGTTGGTGGACGACGGTCAGTAGGTGACGCGCCATGAAACGCTGGGCGCTACTGGGCTATGAAAAGTGAAAATTCAAGAAATTAACAATGGCGGCGGCGGTGGCGGCGGCAGCAGCAAAATAACCTTTAGTGGCAGTATTGGCGGCGCGCTGTAGCGAAAGGTGGCTGGCGCATCGATTAACTTCAGCAGTTGGTATTTGGCTTGGTTGAGGTGTGCTCGAAAGATTGCTTGTGGATTTTTCTTAAAAACTGAATTAGTTAATTAATTTAATTAAATTTTGTGTGCGAAAATGTACGGGCATAAATGGATTTGTTGAAGTAGATGTGAAATAACAAAAGTCGGTGTTTTTTAAATGATTTCTAAAAGTGATATATCACATAACCTACAACCAACCATATCGCGTGATAAGACTTGAAGCTGTATGTGTCAAAAATCAGCGTAAGAATGCTTAGGGTTTCTTAGCAGCCCTGCCAAAGTGCATGTGCTATGCATTTAGTGCCATTTTTTCTGTAGGATTTCAGCCAGAGTGCCTAATACGAATGCAGAACTTAGCGTGATTGCACACAACCATACATATCCGAGTACGTAGGTAGCTGCATGCAGTTGACTACTAAAACTTTTGCATATCACACACATGCAATGCATTAGTGCAAATCTACGCTTGTTATCCTTCCGTCCAATGTGTGCTCTTTCAACTCTCTTCCAAAGTGATTTTCTAAATTCACCTTCTTTCCCCGCAACCTGCCTGCCGAGCATGTGGAAAATGCCTGTGAGTATTTAGATTACTTTGTGAGTTTAGAAAATGTTAGTGATGCGCTTCTCCGCATATGACGTGCTGGATATTTATGTGCCAGTAGTTTGTGCAACGTAAAATGGGTGGAGTAAAGCGTGTAGTGAAAAATTTGTGTACTCCTACGTATTTACCACACACACACACACACACACACGCATACATATGAGTTTGTGTGCTTGTGTGTGCTTGTGTGTTGGTGTAAGTATTCGTATACGGAAAATGCTCATAAATGCGCAGGATAATAATTAAACGATTCTCTTAACAATTACAATTTGCCGTCGCTAGTGAGAATCAAGTTTGCCGACGATATATGAAGGTTGCCTTTTCAAACCAAGTGGTACTGGAGAATATTCTAGAATCTATATGAAAGGATTTGATAGGAAGAGTGTGAACTCAGTTGTATAGAAATATTTTTAAAAAAATCGTTGCATGCTCGAGAAAATTTTCCACTTTACTTTCCGTGGTTTGCAGCTTCATCTTTCATGAAATACCGCAAATTCGTGACGTATTTTTAATTTTATCCATATGAGTTTAACCGTTCATTGATCTTTGGATAGAATTCCAACCCAGAACTTAATATTAAAATAAAATATACACCATAAAAAGGTTTAAATCGAGAATTATTTTTTGAACAAAATCGATTACTAATTAGTGTTGTGCAATAAACAATGCGATCTATAATAAAATGTATCTGTTTTCTCACCTAATGATTAAAACTTCACCGATCCCAAGTCATCCTCGACCTCCTCATTACTTTCAAAACTACATAAGAGACCAATATCCTTCTCCGATTGATCCGCAACCAGTTAAACGTCCTAAAGTGGAAGTGATAGATAATTAAAAAGGATATTCGTAAACAAAGCGAAGGTTGTGTTTCGTAAAAAAAAATATCTGAAACCTCAATATGGGTAGAAATCTACCCATAAGGTCGGTTAACACATATCAATTTTAAGATCAACGAACGGCGTAAAATCCTTTGATTCACGGGTTCATTTATAATGTGCGTAATTCTGCGGAAACTGAATTCCATGAAGTGTTATGAATTAATTTTGTTAAGTACAAAAGGAAAGCTCTACGTGTGGTTTTATAAAGTATGTTTTTCAGTAATTCGAACTAGAGATAGACGCAGAACACAATACTAATTTCTACCCGACACTCGCGATAAAATTGCCAACTCGCAAAAATGCGGGAAATCTCCCCACAAAATTTCGTTTAAAATTAGCATTTGTTTTGTTAACTATTTTGAGACGAAACTGAACTGCAAAGCAGAACTTGCAAAGCAAATACTTAATACTCCGCTCTAGCCTGTCGCGAGTGAGCGAGTTTTTTTCACTTCCAGTAAAATTTTATAAGAAAGAATAAGACCTTTACTTGGAAGAAACTTTGAGCCTCCACCAGTTAGACAAGACCCTTCTATAGTACCTAGTTTGAGAAAATGAGGATTAGTTACAGAATTTGATATGTTTAAAATCTCATAGAAGACTAATCGCTTTCATTCTTCAATGAAAAACCAAAGACCTTAGATTACTAAGAAGTTGCATACTTCCACCGGATGTGACAACATAATATCTTGGCTTATGACAGAACAAATTTGATATTCGCTGATCGATATTAGAATTTTATTTCAAATCAAACAAATTTAATTTATGTAACTTCTTAGTAATCCACTTTCTGTGAACAATCTATTAGGGCTACTCACAAAGCTTAGGGGTTTTTTTTTCTTTGATATTGTAAAAGGTCTACAGAGTTGTAGTTTAACGTACCGGTTCGCTAAAGTGAATGCTGTAAACTGGCTTTAACCGCTCAAAGAGGACAACTATAGGAGGTTTCTCGTGATATATTTTCAAAACGAAAATCCGTCATCCAATAATGCTGTTTCATGCCATATAATATATGAAATAGATTCTGTAGGGATATTTCATGAAGGGCACAATCCTATTGTATGGATGCTAAAAATCCACCGTTATCGAGGTGATTAGACTACATCAGTATGGCTTTGGGCCTAGTGAATCGAACTGTAATGTGGCAAATATTTTAAGGGGGCAGGACAAGATACACAAGACTCTTCCTCCCTTCGAAAACTTTACAACTACGGATTTTTTAAAATAACGCTGAACAAAATTAAAGGGACGTATGCGAGCTGTTCGATATCAAACAAGTTTTCAGGCAGGGCGACTCCCTATCGTGCGATTTCTTTAAGCTGGTATTGAAAAATATACATCATAAATACCCAGTGTAATGACAGCATCGAAGTCCAATGGATTCTACTAGAAGAAGTGATTTTGTGTTAGATTTATAGACCGCGTTAGCATTGTACATTGTAGGCAGTGTAAAGATCCAGCAGATACGTTGATTAGGATTTGAATGCGAACCGATACAAACGATTCAGCGCTGAAAGTGTTGGGTATAGGAAGAAGTAGGTATATTCTGGAAATGAAATAGACTTGGTGGGCATGCTGTATTGAATTCGACCAAGCAAGAAGAAAACGAAATAAACGTTGCCACAACTGTGCAGTTTAAACAAATTCAAAAATAGTAATTAAGAAGCAAAAACTACAACCTTTCTAGGTAGTTATAAAAGAGGAAGGAAGATTCTTAATAGAAATACCAAAAAAAAAACAAAAGAAAGTAAAATAACAGATCAGATCAGCCTACAAGTTTACCAAAAGCATTATCTACGAATTGATGACAATAAATAATAAACAGAAAGAGAATTTCGGTGATCTAAAAATAATCTAAGAAAATACTACCCAACAGAGAAGTATTGCCTTAAGTCAAGCTACAATATTCTGATATTTAGCCGCATAACTGGCACTATTTGATTAGAAGGTAACTAGCATTATTTTGTATACAGAGGGAATATTTAGATTAAGATTTTATTAGTTCTGGGGGAAAAGAACAACCTACAATCTAAAGAAGTTTTCCAAGACATCCTTCGCTATGTACTGACAAAACGAACTTAGGACAAATTTTACTTAATTTTTTCTTCAATCTGCGATATTTTCTACGGTTCAGTAAATGTTTTTTTGAAATTAATAAAAACCATGTAATCTGTTTTCTCCGAAAGTAGTAAGTATTTCTTTCTATTATTTGCGGGTTTCTTCAAATCAATTGTTTTTTTTTAGTGTGTGCTATGTTATGATCTGGAATCGGATTATATGGAATTGGCCTTGCCTAGTCTCTTCGCTTGACATAACCTATGTACATGCAGTGAGAGTTGAAAGTATTTTTTTGTTTTGCTCCAAAGCTACTAACGAAAAACGTAAAAAAGCAAACCCTAGGGTGGGCTGAACAATTTTTTTTAACATAGCATTTAAAAACTTCTTAAGTTTGATTAAAAATAAGTGTTATTGGAATTTGAATGGGGGTGAGGATTTTTCTATATCGCAAAAAAATAGAAACCCCGATTTTTTTTTAAATGACTCAATTTTTTCACTTTTTTTTGATATTTGGCGACCCATAAAAGATAATTTATATATACTACATAAAATCGGTTAAATAAACAACTGTATATTATTCTTTGAAGTCTCGTGAAGAGAAGTAGTATTTGCCGATTACAAAAAAATATAGATTTTCTATAATTCTATACCATTACTACGAAAAATGGGGTTTCCCCAATATAAAATATATGAAAAACCTTAAGCGCTTTGAGCAACCTCTAAATATTTTTTGATTAAAAAAAAATATTAGTATTTTTTTTTTGTATAGAAAAAACACTAGAGATGAGAGCACTGAAATTTCAACTTTACTGCAGCCCCCTTGCCACTCATTTTTGGACCATCCTACTGCGCACACACGAATAGCGTCCCGAAATTAATGTTTTCATGATCTATTTCTTTAAATGCAATTTCTTCTATTCTTCTTTTTTAATTTCTAAAGTAATCACAAGAGATAACGAAGACATGGACTGTCTAAAAAAAAATAGCAATAAACTTAAAATATGAAATACAAATGTTAATTGCTACCCTTCACATGAAGCTTGCCAGGCAAACAACAAAAGAATGTCACTCAAACGAATATGGAAACGAAGAAAAAAAATATACAAAATCCGGCTTCATTAGATGTAAGTCTACCAATTTGCATTGTCCCTTTTCATTGTCCTTCTACATATGCAACAAAAAAGAAATGTAATTGCAGCAGTCTGTTTTTTATCTTTGAAACGTTACAAAAAATGTCACAATAAACACATTTTTTTTGTTTTGTTTTTTTTTTTGACAATTCGCTAAACATTGGCAAAGCATAAATAGAAATTTCTCTATACGTGCGTAAAACAGTAAAGAGTGGGGAAAACTGTCTGAGACTATATTTAAAAATATTTGCGAAGATGAGCGGAAGGAAGCGACGTTGCGTTGTCTTGTCTTAGCAAATTAATTGAAATTTCACATAAATGGAGAAGGAAAGGAAGCAAAAAAAAACAAAAAAGCAGAAAGAAAAAAGAAGGAGAGCAAAGGATGTCCGCCGAAAGCTAACTTTGTGCGTTTCCATACAGCTCCATAGATGTACAATGCCCCAGCTGTATTTAAATAAAAACAAAAAACAAAAAACGCACACTTGTTTTCAACGTACTATTTAATATTTTTTTCTTGTATTTTCTATTGTCTTTTCAGCTCAAATTTCATCTTAAGACAATCGCACACTCCGCCAACTGCACAACTGGCGATGGCCAGCACAGCGCTGGTGAGAGGTTGGCGGCCAGATGAGTAGCCGAACGGGCAGTGCGCGGGCAACTGGCAGCCATGGTTACCCCACACGCGCCGGGTAAATGGCAGATGAAGACGCTGCCCCGGCAAAAGGAAGTCCGTCGAAATTATTGTCGAAATGCTGACGTATGGAATGCAGGCTGGGAGGAGGTGAAATGCGAGTAGCAGAAAAGAAAGTAGAATTCCGTCAAAGTATAGCGTGGAGGAAATGAACATTTCGTTGTTGGCGGCGAAAATCGTGTGGACATTGGAGACGGAAGGGGGATGCGAGGGGGTAGGGGTTTAGGGTGACGACCGATTCCTGCAGAAAATTAACGAAAAATACTTTGGCAACAATATAAATATGTATGTTATAAGCCCAAGAGCGGTGAGCAGGGAACAGCGCGGAACTGCAACATCAGTGTTTACATAGTTACAGCAGCAACAACAGGAGCACCAGCAAAAACAACAACTGTCCGCCCATCAACCAAATGAATGGGAGACAAAGAATAATTGCAATTCGCCATGAACTTCGCGCTACACGAAAGAAGTCATCACTAGTTGGCATCCTAGCTGCGCTTCAGGATGTCTCATATCCTTTGCGACTATATTTATATGAATATTTGAGTTAACTATGTGTGCATACCTACACATCTACACACATACACACACATACATATATGTGATAGTGTAAATGTGCATGCTTGCAATATCCTTCTTTGGCCATTTCGACTTTTCACTCTTCCAAAAATTATGTTTCGCTAAGTTTACTTTTCATTTGACTTATGTGAATATTTTTGTTTTTTTTTGTTTTCTTAATTTAAATTTGTTTTACGAATGCTGGTTTTTTTTTGTCGTATTTATTATTTTACACTCTTGTTAGTTAGTGCCAGTGTAGAGAATTTATCGTGAGGAATGTTTCTCTTTAAATATAGAAGCGTCTGTGTGGGGAAGTGAGAAAACTTTGACCTTTGCTCTTTCTCTTGCTTTCTATTAGTGGTTTTTGAAATTAGAAATCCTTCTCCATTTATTATCTACACGCACACAGCGCACAATTTCTTTTGAAGTAGTATTACTAAAAGGTAATTTTGGTGGGATTGGATATGGAATTCCACCAATATTATATGTAAATGTGAAAGTTTGTGCGCGAGTAAGATGTTACATTTTCAGGTTCGAACGCCTAGACGAATTTCTATAAAATTTGGCACAAAAAAATCTTATACGCTCCGTTAGTCTATATTTTCAAGGGAGTTGCCACTTGTTAGAAAATTTTCAGAGAGTTAAATAAATAAGTTAAATCACATATTGCTAGAGGAGAGGGAACAGTTATATGACTTACTATAGGACCAACTTTTTAAAGGGAGTTGCCACCTGTTTAAAAGGTTAAATTCAGTTAAAACAATGAATTAAATAAAGCATTGCATTATAAGTAACAAACGAAAGAGGCTTAAAAAGCTTAATTTCCCAAAATGTTTTGAAAGAGGGTTGCCACCTGTTTCAACTAAAAAATAAATGCCACCGTACAATATGAAAGCCAAACTAAAGGTTTAAGAAAACTTAATTTTAGAGATGCTTTTGCAGAAGGATGCCAGCGTTTAAAAAAAAAATAATGAAAATTATAAGGCAACTGAAATATTGAAATATGAGTCTGAAGCGAAGGATTTTTAAGAAAGCTTTATATTAAAACTACTTTTGGAAGGGTTGCCACTTACTCAAAAGAGTGAATTAAATAAAATGACTGAGTTAAATGAAGCATTTTTGAAAAGGGTTGCCACCTTTTAGCGACCGTTGATCAAAACAATCAATTGGTAAGGTGACGGAAATTCCACTATACTGGTGTCAACTGAAGAAGATACCTTAAAAGCACTTTTCGAGAAATATATATTTTTTAGAGGGTTGCCACCTGTTTAGAAAATCTAAATTTAACTAAGTTTATAACATAAATGCAGCATTTAAAATTGGTTTTGACTGTTCGAGGTTATGGAAAACTTAGTCCTAAAAAATTTTGGAGGGTTACCAACTTTTTCGAAAATTCAATAAAAATTTATTAATAACGTAAATGAAACAAGGATCTATTGATGGAAAAATTTAAGTGAAACACTCATACGCCCTGTGCGACATATTTCTGTGTCTTTAGCTTCTTCCAAAATGAATGATAAACGCGGGTAAAATTTTTGCATTTTCTTAAAAGCATCAGCAATATTTTTTTTAACTTGACACCAGTTTTTACTACGTAAATAATAGCTTAAGAAAATCTTCAAAAAAGGAAATTTCATTATTATGATACCGTTGAGCGAATGTTTAAATATTTGTTAGTAGGAGAAATTTTTAAGGTAAAACTGTTTTACGGGCTGAGCGTTTTTTCTTTTTTTGTGACAATATTTTAAAAAACAATCTCAAAAATTTAGGTAATTTCAAAATGGTTAAGCTCTTCTAAACTTTAATATTATTCCTAAACATTTTAATTTATGTTTTAAAATATAATGTGCATATTTTATAATTTCTATGGAAAAATTGTATACATTTTTTGTTTGTATGGGGAGCGATGGACGCTACTGAACATATTCTGCAAAAAATAAATAAAAAATTGGTATGCTACTCTATTGTTTTTTCGCAAATGCTTCATTTCAGATAAATAATCATATTGATGGTAAATAAGATATTGATGGTAGTTTATCCGTTTTGCTAAATTAGAATCCGAAATCGAGATACGGACCGTCAAAGTTTGATATTGAACCTTTGCTAAAAAATTAAATAATTATTATATGTAAACAATTAAAAAAAAGTATGGGCGCGGTCAATGGAAAAGATGTTCATAGAATTAGAAAAAAATTGATATATAAAGTTTTTAATTTTTCGAAAATTTTAAACCATTTGAAATATTTGACTGATTTAAATTGGAAAAAAGAGAACCACATCCATATGATAACCTTTTTAGTTGTTTACATATATTAATTAAAAATAATTTTTAAGCAAAGGCCCACTTTCGAACATTGAATTCCTTATCTCGATATCGGAGGCTAATTTCGAAAAACGGAGAAATTACTTTTTTACTAATGGCTTAATCTCTTAAAATAAATTTGTTTGATTCAATCCTCAGAAAAAATTGTAGATACCGCCGTATAGTGTAAGTACAGATAAACAGATTGTATATGAAAAAATGTACACTCAATACTTGAATTGGAGCAGGCCATTCGTAACCACCCACTAGTAAAGCGCTCCACCAATCCCTGCAATCAAAAAAAAAAAAACAAAAAAACAAAATAAAATTTCTTCTTATCTGACGGCACACACTCGTTTAAAGCGACACTCCTCCTCACGCGCACTCAGCATATATTTATTTTTATTTTATTTATTTTGTTTTTGTAATTTTCTTTAGCTATGTGCATGTAACGGTAGAAAATCGCTGGTAAAAAGCATTTGTCGAAATGACAAAAATTGCCCCAAAGAGTTGCCACTACAACAAATAATATGTGTACACACACGTTGGAAGTTCGTAGATAAATGTATGGTAAATATATATAAAACATATCTGATAAACTGGGCTTATATACAACGTCAATGTGTTGCACATTAATGTACACATAATCCTTAGAATGTGTTGTGTAGCTAAAGATATATACATATATATGTATAAAAAGCTCATGCACGCAGCGAAACGTACAGACGTACATACATACAGAGTTCACAAAAAATAACTCAGAAATTTTCCGAAAGCAGCCGCCGCGACGTTGACGAGTGAAATGAGGAAGCATGAGGAAAAGTCGTGGAAAATCGTGAAAAGTTTTCGCTGTCGCAGCGCCTTTTTCCAACCACATGCTGTAGAAGCATACCGCCATACCACACATTCGCCCACGCATACAAATAGAAATAAATCCACACACACACGCACGCACACATACACGTACATACATATATGACTAAAAAGAGATAGCAAATGAATGCTCACAACATTCGTATCATACATTATTGCAAAGCTATATGTGAGTGTCCTGGAATGCCGGTGCTTATTGGTGTGCGTATATTGCCGCACACACACACACACACACACACAGAACAGTTGTATGGATGTGTGCGATGTTGTACCGTGGCAACCGTTGAAAAACGCGCATTTTCCTATATTTCTTTTTCTCTACTCTACTTCGCGGCACACAGCTCTCATCCTTTTCACCATTCTGCACTGCTCCCCACATAAACAACAACAACAACAACAATCAACAAAGGCTAGTATCCCCAGAGAAGAAAAGGAGTAGAAAGGGCGATTTCCACAACAAAAATCTTCTAACAACTCGACAGTTACGCGATACGCGATAAGCGCACGAGAGAGAGAGAGAGAGAGAGGGAGAGAGTGGGGAGTAGCGCGTGCGAGAAAGAGAGCGCAAAAAGAAATGTTAGCAAGTACTTTATCGTTTCGTACAATTTTTATATGGGTGCAACACGGCGTATACGTTTTGTGTAAGATATTTTTTTTTCTATTTTTTTATACAAATTTGAGTAACAGCCCAGCACACGTTTATTTTGTACACACATAATATTGTAATTACTATGTGTGCGATTATATGCATGTACATATATATGACTGCCCGTTTGTTTTGTAGTACCTCCCCTCCTTCGTAGAAGTGTTGCACAAACGGGTTAACTCAGTCGACTTGCGGCAATAAGCGTACTGGATTTGAAGAAAAATAGAGGTAGGGAAAAACTGGTATGGAACGCAGTTGATAAGAAAAATGTAGATTTCATAAGAGGAAAAATGTTAAACTAGCAGAGCTTAGTAGTTTTTGCCAGCTAACCTTCGCTTTCATTGCTCGTCAAGCTTGAAATCCTATAAATCCGCAATTTTTACGAGAAATAATATAAATAATATAAAAATACGCTGCTTTTAAAAAGTAGCAACGCATTTTCGAATCGTGTTGAAATCTCTTGAGTTAAGCCTTGGTGCAGTCAATTAACCAATGCACACGTGGTGGCTGCCTTGAGAAGTTTGAAAAAAAAAATTTGCGCGCAAAGTCGCAGAGGGGTTAAACTTTCTAAGAAATTTGACTAGATCGTAGAAATTTATAAAAACAAAAAGTTAGCATAACATGCAGCATGCTTTTTTAAGGTATTGGTAAAGCAAGCCAGCAGAGTTGCAATCCTTTATTTCAGGAAGATTATTTTCATTAAAACTTTACATTTATTTTGCCTGTTATTTTTTATGAAAATAAGAAGAAGATAGTAAGTTGTATTTTTTGAACTCACGGTAATTACGTGGCTACAAATGAAATACACCGTAATTAAAAAAAAACGTGATTATTTTACCATATTCGCAATGTTTTTGTAATATTTTTTTTTCTTATAATAAAAATCGCATATATCAAAATTTGTA
The DNA here is from genome assembly GCA_951828415.1 of Anomoia purmunda. Classification (NCBI taxonomy): domain Eukaryota; kingdom Metazoa; phylum Arthropoda; class Insecta; order Diptera; family Tephritidae; genus Anomoia; species Anomoia purmunda. The sequence continues at coordinate 116,549,140 of OX639997.1, forward strand.
CAAAGGCCATATGGTTATTTGTTTCTTAAATATTCGCAAAGCATTTCAGAATATATTTTTCTCGTTAAATTTTTATAAAAATATGGTTCATACCATATCAAAATTTAAAACATTCTACAAAACGTAGAATAATTCAACAAATTTTCCTCTGAGTTTAAATTTTTTAAACAAGGTTTTTATGAAAATCATTTTTTCAGCGCATTAAATTTTAGTCACTCGAAATTCTCGTTGATCTTTATAAATTTGTTTTGTTGACGGCGTTGCTCATTTTCCTCCATATATTGTCTGCAACAAAAATTGTCAAAATTTAAATTTACTCAAAATTTCTGTATAAAAAATTTACAATTCTGATGAAATTTTTTTGAATTTTTCTAAGTTTTATACAAAATTCGCAATTTTGATTTATGTGATTTCTGATACATAGGAGACTCGAAAATGCGTTGGAATATTCGTATCTTTATTGATTACTATAGAATTTATATTAATGAAAATATTAAATTAACATATGATTTATTTCGACTACTAACATTTGATCCTTCTTTATTTTTTCTTAAGCCTTAATCCTTGTATTCCTTCTTGTAATTTGCAATCAAAGTTTTAACAGAATAAACCTAACCATAACCACCAAGCAAGTGGTTGAATCTGTCCTCGCTCCTACTGCTTTCCCTCTCTATTCTCGTTCCACTTTTGCTCCTCTCCTTTTTCATACCCAAAAAGTAATTTGAATTCACATTCAATTCATTTCTACTCTGCTACCCGTGGCGCATATTTATTCACGAAAACTTCACAATGTAGCCGTTAACTTTGCACCAACAAATCTAAATTCGGCTAAAATGTCCAATGGGAAAAAAGGATTTTCAAAACACAACTCGTGCATATGCGATGTGATAGGAGAATGCAAGGAATGGGCGGCGAGTGGAGGGTACTGCAATATGAATGGATGAGATGGCAGGCACGAAGGAAGGATGTGAGGACGCCGCGAGGAGCCAAGCCAGGTTTCGCCAAAAATGGGAGGTGGTACACGATAATATTTTATTCGCTGAACAATTTCAAAACAGCAATATTTAACAACACACAACAATAAAAACACACAGTTGCTGGCTTTAAATGCATGCGCATGTGTAAAAAAAAAATACAAGAAGTGTACGAGTTGTCGCTAGAAGCAAGTGGCTGAGGATTGCCAGTTGGGCTGTGGGAGGGATAACCACAGGCAGAGCCACCACGCGTACGTTTATAGAGGTGAATATAAAGTTATATATAACAAAAACAAATCTGTAGATCGCGAGATGTAAGACAAACTGAAAAGCAAAACTTTTGAAGCACAAATTTTCTCCAAATATCTTTTTTTAATTTTCCGTTTCTTTTCAATTTAATTACAGTTCAGTTTCTAAGCCCAATTTGTCAACTTTATACTAAAAGTTTAATAATTTTCAACAAAGTTTCGAATTAAAAAAAACTTGAAATTGTTCGAGTATGCAGTTTTGTAGCCCAATAAATATCAGTACAATAAATTTCAACTTCAAATTGGTGAAAAATTACCGCTGATTTTTGAATTATTATTTTTTATGTCGCCGTTGTCTCCATTTAACGAATTAACAAAATTTATTTAAAAAAAAAAAACTAAACATATTCCCCAAGAAAAATTCTAAAAATTTAACGGTAATTCCTAGCTACTTTAAATTTGCACTTTTTTATACTGAAATTAAAATGGCCATCAAACTGCTGAGTCAAAAATTTTGCTTTTTAGTTTCAAAAAATTTTGATGAAATTTTATTGAATTTTTCTTAGTTTTAAACAGAGTTTAGAATTGTTTTTTAATTGAAAAGTAACAGAATTTAATAAAAGAAAAATAAATTGGGAACAATTTTTGAACATGTGTGAGTAAAAATGTATGAGTTTTAAACAAATTAATTTTAGCGCAAAAGAGGATTTTTTTTTGACAAAAACAAAATAAAGGGGCCTACATTTTTTCGGAAAGTACTACTTATTGTAAAACTGTTATTTTACTGATTTTAGTATAGCTCATCAAAGTAATTGCCAAAAATTAAAATTTTTTAAATCTAAGAAAATCATGAAAATGAAAACAAAAGCATGAGACAGTCAGAAACATTAAGAATAATTTGTAAAGTCTTAATTACACATGCGACATCATTTGGGTAAATAAAGTGCACGGGGAGTGGCAAATTGTAGACTAAACAAACAAACAAATGTGAGGTGAAAAAAATACAAAGAATACAAATAAACGGTAGCCAAGGTAATTAAAACTAATGACATTTGACTGCTGACCGTTAGCCAATGGATAAGAAAGAAGGCAAATAAAAAGTAAAAACAGTAGAACAAAAGAACAAAAGATACGGAGAAATGTAAACAAAGGTGGATTTCGCTATCGAAATATAATGGCCAATTTAAGTTTGAAGGTAGGCAAATATTTTTCTGAAGGTAGTTGCAAAAGTAACACCCTTGAATTCTGTTAAAAATGTAAGGATAAATAATATTTTTAATTTTGTATATTAAATAATAAATGTTTGAAATATATGACTTTTTTTTTAATAATTCATAGTTAGTTTGGTTTATAACAAAGAGCATATAAATAAAATTTCCTTTTTTATAAAAATTTTAAAAATTTTGGGTATGCATTTAATTTTAACACAATAATATGTAAGTTTGAAGTAACTAAGAAAAGGTTGATTTTTGATAATTTTATTTTATTTCGATATAGTGCTCCATATAACGAATGAATTTTATATAATTTTTGGTTGAATTTTTCATATTTTTTGCGCTGTTGCTCTTCTGCCATATAAACTGCATGAGTTAATTTAAAAAAAAATTATAAGACCAAAATTGTCAAAAATCAACCGGGTTTTTTAGTCACTTCAGACCTGCTATCCGAAAGTTTCCCAAAAATGCTATTTAAAAAGTTTTAACATTTGATGAAAATTTTTACTTAAACTTAAAATTTTGATTTATATGCGTTTGCTATAGAACGAGGTATATTTTCTAAAAAATTTACGAAAAAAGTATCAAAAAAAATATTGCGAAAATTATATATAAAATCAGCTGTTCCTTATGACGTTAATATGAAAACTCGCCATAAAGGTAGTTTCCCGGAGAGATAATAAAATAAACAAACAAAAGTAAATTGTTTATTAATGGGCTAGTGCTATTTGTTGGCTCAAAAAGTAAAACGTATTAATTTGTATTTGCGTACTGTTTATTCAAAAAGAAACTTAGATTCAACCTGAAAAAAATTATTTACATTTAAGTGCCGAAAACTAAAAAATTGTTTGTTTTCCACCGGAATTAAAAAAATTTAATACGTTTTGAGATTTCTGCTTAAAAATATGAGCTAAATAGATTTCAAAAATTCTCCCAACATGGAATTTTTTATAAATAAAAATATATATTTTTTTAAATGCTAAAAATAACTTCTGAGAAGATAAAACAGTGCAAGTGCTTAAAAATATTTAAAAAAAATTCAATTTAATAATAAAATTTGTCAAAAAAATTGCGGCCAAAATTTTAGATCGCCAAAAATGGAGGCTACTTCAAAATGGCCGAGCTCATCTTAATATTAATATTTATTTATCTTTTGGTCCATATCTTTGAATACAATGAATTTTATGACTCCGATAAACAATATCGATTTGTTTTCGTATATAATATATGTAAATATTGTACGAAAAATAAAAAAAAATATGCCACTCTATTATTCTTCGGAAATATTTCATTAAAAAAAGTTATTAAAGTCCGTTCTCTACTTTGAAAACCAATAATTAGAAACATTCTCCATGTAATCAATTTTATATAAATACAAAGATATCAAAACTGTTCTCGTTTTATTATGCATACTTTCAGGCTGGATGCAATGGAATTAACAGTTTGAGCGGTATAAATATATGTGGCGAGTTGCAGTAGTGTTTTTTTTTTATATAACTTCTTTATTATCAACCGATCCGATTAAATTCTTGAATGGTAGTATGTAGTATTCGATTCTACTTAATAATTAAAAACTCGATTTCGCAAAAAAATATCATATCAGGTAGCGCCTTTTTATATAGAGTTAACGGTATGTGTACTACGCATAGTTTGTTTAGCCAAATTTTTTTTCAATAATTTACAACCCTCTTTCAACTTTGGTCAATATTCTGTTTAGTGCGTGGCGTGGTGGCGGTTGCTTGGTTGCTTTTAAAATGACCAGCTCTCAGTGCGTGAAGGCGCCGCCAGCTCTTTTCTGTTATAATACAGCATATAAAATACACATATACATTTCCACATTTATTATAAACCATGCAAAGATATTAGTCCACACAAAGAAAAAAAAACTATGCTCTGCTTCGTTTCTGGTATAAAGAAATTATAATTTAAGCGTGAGAAAAATCATTGAATGGTGTGAAAAAGTTAGAAAAAGCTACCTACTACTAGCACACATACATTTGCGTACATATGTACGTATGTATTTAAATATGTAAATGCGTGTCGTGTGCACATAATTTTACATATTCAATTTTTTGCTATCAAAAATTTTGATTACAATTGAGGCAGTCATTAAAATAATGTATTACGGTTAGTTTTAATAAAAAAAAGAAAAAAACTAAGTAACCAAAAAAAAATCAAACTAACTAAAATCTCATGTGTCGCATTTCGGTTTCGCTAGCTGTTTCTTTGGACATTAGCATTTCTTTGGAGTTTTTTTCTCAAGACGTTTTTTCATCCACATACTTATACGAGTAGCAATATTTTTTTTATATTAATATGAGGTAAGTATGATAAATGCATGCAAAGCCTGACATATTCACATATATTTGTTTTTTTCCTCATACAATCTTTGGTCATTACTTTGGTGCGTTTCCACACACTTTGTTTCATTAAATGTGGGTGGGAAATTTTTCTATTTTTGGTCATTTATTTCATTGTTCTTTTGAAGGCTTTTTTCTGCTTACATTCATATATGTGTCAGATGTGAAATCTGAGATAAATTTTAGCTTTTTTTTTTTTGTTAGTAAAATTGTTTTTCGCCATGCAGTGGAAAATTGACCTCAATTAAAATGTTACACCCAAATGCGTTTACCCTAAAAATTGTCTAATTTGGTATGTTGCTGTGACAAGAACATAACTGCAGTATACTCTACCTAAATTGTTATACATATATTAGTTATCTTCACTGACTTGAGGAAGATGCGCTTAAATTTCGAGAAATAGTTTATGTTTTAAGGAGGTGCCTTTAAAAAAAAGGTGGACAAAATGGACACAAGATTTATTTAATGTTTTAAAAAACAGTCAAAGACATAGAGAATCTCTGAGATGTGAATAGAGTAACCAAATACGCATAATCCTTCTTTTCAATTGCCGACTGGGCATCACCAGGTGTTTTCTCTACCACCACCAGTGGACACTGCATGGGTCATCTCATTTGATGTTGATAGCGTCTCTCTAATACAGTGGAAACATGACTGCTGTCTATCGCAGTCTGTTGCATTTGATTTTGCGTTTTTCGATTTGGAGACAGACACTGCCGACTTACTCACTTAATTGGCGCTATAACCGCTTAAGGAATTTTGGCTGAGCTTCTCCTAGAATTTGTGGTGTACGTCTTGATGTTGTAACACAAAATTGAGGGACCTACAATTTTACGCCGAATCCGAACGGCGAATTTGTTTGTGAGAAATTTTTTTTCGTGGCAGAAATACACTCGGAGGTTTGCCATTGCCTGTCGAGGGGCGACTGCTATTAGAAAAAATTTGTTCTATAATTTTTGGATGTTACTTGCCCCGAGCTGGATTCGAACCTGGGATCCACCGAATGAAACGCTACACATTCGGTTGCGGCGGAGACAGACATTGGCCTTGGTAAAATCGAGCAGTCTCCGTTCGTTAGCGAAGGTTTCGTCATGGAAACTGGGGTTCCCGAGAGTCGGACCATAGATTTCTTCTTTACCCACTCTAGCGTTAAAGTTCTAGGCGCTCAAAGAAGGGATCTTTGATCACATTGTCCTTCTTTGGTCGTCGGGGCTTGCACGCAAATCAGCGAGATATTGAAGAAACTCACTTTGATGCGAATCGTGGCATTCCATGTGTGTGAATAACAGTACTTGGCAACTAAGTCTATCTCTCATTGCAAATCCAACACCTAGCTTGCGCTCCTTTACATGATAGCTATAGTAGACGTCCCAAGGTCCTACGGATTTCTTACCTCACCTTCAAATAACACGTCTCAAAACCATACAACATTAAAGTTGGGAGAGGAAGTAGGTTCCAAACCGTGACCTCATTTCTTGCAGATTAGTGTAGGTGCATCTTCGAATCCATTCCATTCCAACCGACTATGCAGCAAGGTTTTGAAATTAGGCCTTCCAGACCGCCTGCTCAACACGCAATCTAGTGTCGGGGCGACTTAGAATCCCGCATGAGATGCAAAAGTGCCAGAATCGCCGAGATACAATGTAAGGAGAAGCCATACGAGGAATAGAGGATAATATCAAGTATACAGATGCAACTCTCTACGCACTGCATTCGGACTTTAACGAACAGATAGCTTAGTGCTCAAACTTCCTCCCGGCGAAATACTCGACGTTCGTACGGTTGGATTGGTACTTTGACGGTTGGAGTTTTAGTTCGGGTTTAACGCTCAAACTGAAGGTTTTTGGGGGGTTGGGATTTCGATGCTTCTTCCTCCTAAAAAGTAACCCAAAACAAACATCTTTGACTGACAGACTGGCTGGAGTTTTTTCCTTGACATTTTAACGCAACCAGGTACAATTGTATCAATTTTAATAAAAGAGCCAAGGTTTGTAAAGATCAATCGTGGGGCATGCAATGCACGTTGCAGTCATTGTACAGAGTACACATAAAGCAAAAATAAAGAGACGTATTTTTTATTTTTATGGTACTGAAAACATTTTCAATTACACAAATATATGACAAGAATTAAAAAAATATGAGTATTAAAACAGATGTTCAAATAGAGGATGTAGCTATTTGTAAATACCTAACTACATATACAAGAATATATTTATAAAATCATTTTTAGAATTCAATATGTTCGTAATACAATGGCTCAATTCCATTGGTGTTCAACAAACAAACCCTTTATTTATAATTTTTTCTAAAAACCAGCCAATAACTTAAACAAAAAAATTACAAAACAATCGTCAGTAAATAAAAGCGCTTATGTTTTGCATATTATGACAATGAATAGTAGGTAATAATTGACGAATATTGTTTAGTTAAAATATAGAAATTAACCAATCACTCCAACGCCGAGGCGGGCGTGTTGAGTTCAACTATCGTATATCTTACTTTGCCTCACCATTGAAACAATGGTTATATTTTTATTACTTTTTAATGAAAATTGACAGCAAACAATTGTTTAATAAAGATTTTGTAGATACATACACCTAGAGACATACATACATAGATAGAATATGCAAACGTGCCAGCTGTGCGGAGGCGGCTTCAGAGTCATCCGAATGTGCAATGCACGTCTTACCGACAATTACTAAATGTGCAATACTGTTGCAGATATTTACTATATGCATTTGCCATGCATGCTTAGGAACTCACATGCGGCCATAACCAGCGGACAATACTCGTAGCAGCAGCTGTTGCATAGCTGATTTGGTGGCGCACTAAGCAAAAAACCGCAATGCAAGCAGCTTCGGGCGCCGCTGTAGCTCCTTAAAATCCATTTACAAAATTTGAAATCGAAATATATATTAACTAAATGTCTAAGTATTTTTGGTAGCTCTCAACATGGCAACAACTGCTACTTGTTGTAGCGCCGTGTGATTGCCAAACGACCGGTCAAAAGACTTGTCAGCATTGCCTCATGATCCACAACACTCCGCTCCCACTACAATCGCTGCAGCTTTGTTGGTGGTCGCGCAGCCGTTTTCCAGCGCTTGCAACCTCATCCCGAATATGCTAACTTTGCCGGTGCCACCAATCTGCTAAGTGTATGCAACCATTTCTGTTTTTTGTTATCTTCTTTCTATTGTTGCACTTACATTTGATTCTCGCCTCATTGTTCGCTTGCTATTCAAATAATTCCTTTAAGATTTTTTATTTCTAAATGCAACTGCGTATCTGCGGTTTGAATAGTGGTGCGCTTGTATTATGCATTGTAGTGTGGCTTCTTTTCATTTATTCATTTATTGTTGGAACGTGTCAAATCGCTGTCTTGTAAGATGTTGTGTCGTCATGGAATGCAGGATTTTCATCGACAAATGTTGTGCGTCTGCCTCTAGTATGGAGAGGTTTGTAAGGTCAGTGAAGCATTGCTCCATTCACGATAAAAAAAAAACCGTGCTTGGCGACTTCAATGGCAGGTTCGATAAGGAAGGGATCCATGGCAACACTGTCGGAAAATGCAGTCTAATCGGGTTTCTCGGGCCCCGAAACAGGGGAGGATGTGGCACCAGGTTTCAGCCCAAAACAATTCACCAGCCAACGTGACTGCCTTCACATAGAAAAACGCGAAATGAATTCGATATTGCGATAGACGAATGATATCTTTTTGTGTATTAGATTTACATACGCCGAGAACCGCGAACCAAACATCGACGCGGATCACTATCTTGTCGCAGCCGTGATCCGCATGCCCCTCTGTGCAGCAATACAGAAGGAAGATCGATGTTTCCTTAATGCGAAACAACAACGCTGCTGATGGGAATATAATCGGTCGAATGCCGTGAATCGGAATTTAAGAGTGATCTGCTGAATGTGCGCCAACTACCATGAATAAATCTCCTTAACATTCCATATAAGGTTCTATCGAGCGTATTGCGCGAAATACTGAAGCCAACCGCGAACGAACTGATGGAGCTTATCAGGCCACGTGAGAAGATGTTCCACACATACCATCTGTTCGTCGGCTTTAAATCCGCTTTCGACAGCACGAGATGAAGCTGCCGATATGTCGCGATATCGGAATTTAGTATTCTTGCAAAAGTTGAAATTTGAAAAAACATCGAGCAACATCATCAGCTCCGTAGGAAATAGGAAAAAGCTATTCGAGCTGTTTGGTATGAACCGAAGGTTTTGATACTTGTTATCGCACAATTTCTTAAAGCTTCTTGTAATTTAATTAGTGAGCTTATTGAATTGCTTAAAAGTGCAGTATATTTGACTTGAATTATCACAGTGGATATAATTAATTCATACAGACTTAACTCAGCTCATATTAAACGCAATTGATTTTGTGACGTATGGAGATAATGAAGTTATCATATTTTATAGCCAAAGGCTCGAGGGTAATATCACTGGCTAACAAATGAGGCCAACAAGAACTAAGAGGAAATACCACACCACCTATGAGTGAGTGTACGTATGTATTTCCCGAATCACGGCCTCTGAAACCAACGTGAACTGAGGGATATCTTTGCACCCTCTGACGGCGAATAAATTTGAAGACTAGATGAGCAACTAATCAACCAACTACTCGCCTCATATCTTGCATATCTTATTTATATTCAATCCATACTGTTAATTATAGTTCATAGAAAAAAACTTGCTTCTTTTCTGGTAGTATTCAACTAGTCGCCATCAATCGCCAGTGGCTCTTTTTTTGCACTCTAATTCTTTATCAAAAGTAATCTCAATTGATTACCATCATAACCTTGTGATTGCCAAAAGGCAGCTAACAGCAACAAAAACGTATTAAACAACAATACTGCACCAGTGAGTTATAGTAATTGAATTTGTCGCTAGATGGCTGAGGTGGCCTGCACCGGCGGCCTAAGCGGCGACTAAGGGTGGCAAGACAACATGAACAAATTGATGGAGGATTAAAGAGGTACGTGGGTACTCAAATTGCAGTAGATTTCAGAGTAACGGAATGTCTACTATTTTTTCTTTTTTAATCCACCTCGTCGCCGGCGCCATGCTGCTACCAAGCAATGCGGATGTGCTGACCTGGAAAGCACAACAACTTTACGCTACTACACTCAAGTCGCTTATCTATAGATTGAGCTGAAAATTATCAGCTAAATATTTGCTGGACTCAGCTATGCACTCCACTTGCCTGATATGATGACTGATGAAGCGAGAGCTGCCTCAACATTTCGATTGCATCTTTGGTATTGCGCTGAACTTTTGTAACTCAACCGAGCACCGCACGGTGCGGTGGTGTCCGCTTGCATTCTTCGATTCGCTGAGTAGTGGTTGTTGCTGCTGCTGCTCCTCTTTTGCTAGCGATAAGGATTAAGATGTCCTTAGTGAAGAAAACTATGTCAGAGTAGTAATAAGGATTTAAGTTTTCCTTTCATATCTGCAGCCGAAGGCGGCAAGCAGACATCGCACACCTATCCATTTGTTGTGCATACGTAGTGTGTGCTCTGTAGTTTTTGTCTATCGGTCTGTCTGTACTCGTATGGCCTATCAAGTTACCTTCACTATCTTTCATTATAAATTCGTTTCGATTTATTTTGATGCCATTGCTTTGATAACCTTTCGATGGTTGTTAGTTTTTGCTTACTATATGTATACTAATTCCATTCAATGGCAAATAGTTACAAGTTTCCTGTCTTCGTGTATATTATGTGTGTGTGTGTGTGTGTGTGTGTGTGTGGTTTGTTCCCCGAGGATATGTTCTTGGCATCTGATATCTGTTGCATGCGCCACACACCACAACATTTGTCGATTTCGATTTCGATTTTCCAATTTTTCGGTGTGGCGTTTACTTTATTTCGGTATAGCGCGCGATTGCGGTCGAATATTCAGGTTTTCAATTCAAATAAATTTAGCTACAAATAAACCTAGATATAATTCAATTGGTAGCGCGAGTTGTACAATATTTGCAATTTCCACACATATTTTATGCCATTTTTTGAAACAACAACACTTTGTGCAACATTGTTTGCTCGCACTCGCATCTTGTTGTATCTGTGTATTATTTTGTTTATTTATTTATTATGTTTCGATTTGTATTGACGTTGCGGTGCGATGAGGTCAGACTTGATGTCTTTACTCAGTTTGCATCTCAATGACTTTTGCCGCCAAAAGGTGAGTCGGCTAGTTGTTATTCTTGTTCGGTTCATGTGTATATTTATTTGTGTGTATGTGTGATTTTCTGTGTCATCAGTGTATGTGTATGTATACGATATTTGTGGCATCATAACAGTGGTGTCTATATTGATTATATTCTATAGTTACATTCATTGTTCCAATATGCCTTTCTCTCTTTCAATTGAGCTGTTATTTGTTGTGGTGGCGCTTTTAGTGGTGTTGCAATTTTTGAGGTTATGACATCAATATGCTATAGTGTTAAAGTTTAGGAAATTTCAATTCCCAAATGAGCTTACTGTGTTTGTTTACTTAATATGAGATTTGTCATCAAAATCAAAAGTATAAATTAAACATTTGAATAAGGCGAATAGTTTCGATCATGGAGTTGCAAAGAGAACTACATTATTTTTTGTTTCGAAATTTAGTCAGACCACTGAACTGATTAAGTAGCGGTCGATATTTACTAGTGACCTGCACCTTTTGATGTCGATCCTAGGCCAGATTGTCCTTACATTCCGATAGGATAGGAGACTTTATGGGTCGATTTTACCAAAGGTAATATGGCCGCCGCTTTAGGCTGATCAACTGCGGCGCAGTTTTTGGGAATGCCTCTGCAGAAGTGGGTCCACACTATGCACGTGCTGAACTTCTGAGCTAGCACGCTGAGGGCTCCGCTGCAGGCGATTGTGGTCTTGGAGGTGGTACTATTATAGTTTGACGTTTTACTGGCAGTTTGTCAGAAGAGATAGTGAAGTGCCGCAGAGACAGTGTAGACTCCTTAAACTTACCAGCTATTGCTGTCAGTTCAGTCTGAAAGGCACTCCACACAGACTCAGCTTTGGTGAGAGTTCGCTCGACTGAGTCCCTCTAGTCGTATCTGCGCTACTATTTGGCTCTTCGTAATATCTGCAAAAATGGCAATGCAGGTTTAGGTTTCTGGCCAACTTTCATTCAACCCTTTATTTATATTAAATCTGTATAGATTGAGTCTTATGAGAACAACTCGTGCCTTTCCTAAGGCTGATGGGACTGAAGTTTTTTGGCTTCTCATGAGAGGTTCTGACCTCTAAGAGTTGAATACTACTTTCGTCCTGGTTCATTTACATGACATTCATTTCTACTGTTAGTTAAAGAGGAAATATCCCGTCTAGCCCTAGAAGTCCGTTAGCCTAAGAGTTTTCTTCAAAATCGTTGCAGAAGTAACTCCAAGTTTCTTTTTGAACTTTCATAGTGACCTTCCTGGAAATTTGATGCTATTCTTATAAAACCACCATTGCACAATTTCAAAACGAATTTTAATATTCATATTTTCAAGCACAAAATTTTGTTTCATTCCCATCATAGCCATTGTGTAGATCATTAAAAGTCCATTAAACAAACATAGGGCTAGACAAAGCGGTTCATTGTCTAGACTTGTGACTAGTACGTCTAAATATAAGATTATCCTGGCGCAATACCAGAGCGCCAGGATTTAGCCTGATCCTGGCGCTACTTACGTCGAACAATGGGCTAAGCCAAAGTGAGAAGTGAAAACAAAGAAACAACCTCAAATCGAAGGCAAACATTTACTCGCACCGAATTAATGAAAGCCAACAGCAACAAAACCCTTACAGGTTAACATTACAATACCAACAACAAAACTAAAGAGACAAACAAATTCACACACACACACATGCACAGGTAGCTAATCACTGTTTGGCCGTCCAAAGCAGCTATTAGAGTGCAGAAGTTAAGATAGACATCGTCTAGGCGCATTAAACAGAAACACACCCACAGTTGGTAAACAAGCAGCAAACGTAGACATTGAAACAACAACAATTAGCTGAAATGAAAAAAAAAATTATTGGTTAATGCAAATAAGTCGCCATTATCGGTGCATTGCGGCCAAACCAAACGGTCAGAGTCGGTGATGACTACAGAACAAACCGCAAACAGTAGGGGATACGGCAAGGATATGAGTAGGACGAGAAATTGGCGGAGCGCAGTTGATTGTTGTTGTTATCGTGCTAATCCCTTTGGCGCAGCGATTCAGGCCAAATGATGTGCACTATTGGAAAATGAATGGGTCGCACCGGAGACAAATCCAACAAGGATTAGCCTAAAAATTAGATGAGATCATTGCAAAAAGAAAATAAAAACAAAAATGATTTTAGGTGCTTTGTTTGTGCAAAATGCAGTTATGGTGTAGAATTTTGACATTTGCTTACTAATGTTGATGACGAGGCTATTGATAGCAGCCTTACATTGGCGTCAGAGTAAATATCTGAAATGTGTAGATTTCGGTTTTTCGTTAAGTGAGTGCTGCTGATTATGGTTATGTCTATGGGTAGCTGAAGCTATGTTCATATATTTAGTTACCTATAGATAATAGCTCTGATAGCAATTGGAAACGGCATTATTTGCAAGAATTTAAGAAATTACAGACATTTATTTCAGTACATTTTCAAGCACCCTAGCGCAGATGTAAGGTTTGACAATTGAAAGCATTTTTTTTTGCAAATAATTGCAATAATAATGTTGGAGTGTTTTTGTTTTTTCCGATATGCGCCTTGTCGGTAGCCATTATTGCCGAAGGTAGCTGATATTTACTAGCATCTCTTAATTATGACATAATTCATGAAATATTTTGCAAGAGATGATAGCATTGAATGCGATCAGATTGAACTGAAAGAATTTGATATTTTCTCTACATTCACAACCTACGTTGTTGCAACAGAAGATGTGGTAGATTAAAAAACCTAATCTCTACAAAATTATTTACAAGGCTGTTGAGAAAGGGAATGCTCAAAATGGTAGCTTTTATCTTTTAGCAGCAGAAGTAGAATTTGTGCTGAGTATCAGAGGGGATGAAAACAATAAGGTCCCGAAAAGATAGCAAGAAAAATATCAACTCAATGGAACTATAGGAAATACGAACGGCAAATGATTTTTGTGAGAAGTTTTTTAAGGCGAAAATGCACTCGGAGGTTTGTCATTGTCTGCCATGGATTAGAACCCGGGGCCCACCGAATGAAGCGTGCATGCTAAACACTCAGCGGCCGCCGAAATATCTTCATGGGACTCGATGTGATTATTTTTCGATATAGACCCGAAAACACTGCGTAAAGCAAGTGGTTCAAGTACCGGGGAAAATAGCAGAGCAATGAAAATAACCATCCAGAAAATGTCGTTGATCTTTTTCGCCAACTATGTATGACTGACAGTTGTCTGCCGATAGTTTTGAATCAACCCCATTTTCTTAAGATCCGGAAGATTCTCTTCCAATATTTTGTTGAAAGTATCGAGGAATACCATTTCCAGCAATCTTGCTCGCTCTTCGTTGCCATACAGGTAGAGATAAAAAGTTCGATACAATACGATACAAAATCGATAGTCTTGCCACTCGATACCGATATTTTTTACTCGATACTTTTAAAGCGTTATTTTTTGTAATCGCTTACTTGAACCGCAGTATGGTATCAAATTATTTGCCAGCTCCACTTTAACGTCACGCTGTAAGCTAATTCCTTTTAAAAATTAGCTGAGGTGAGGTTCGAAGTGAAATATGGGGGATAAAAAATGCTCATATGTATTAAAATAGAAACATAAAATGATTGACCGGAAGGCATACACTATTTAAAGGGAAAGCAAAAAACGTTTTATAAGAAATTGCCGCTGAACTTTATTTTTAATTTAGTAAAGATATTTTAGGTATCGATAAATTTTCATTCGATATGTTATTAGAAAGCGATACTTTAGTTGAGTACCCGTATCGATAATTTCGTGGTAATCTATTTCAGAAACACTATTTCCATAATTTCATTTCGATTTTCTAGTTTAATTCAATCAATCATATTAAAAACAAATCATAAGTAGTAGATTATTTTACCAAAAATATTCCAGTATGCGTACGTACAGCTCCTAATATAATAATACTTAGATCTCAGTAATGAAAGACATAATGCAATAGGTTTTCAAACTCACCTTGAATGCCAGTCAGTAGTATCAATAACAAATTTCTCGCCTCGAACGTCAATGATTTTATGCAGAATTCAATGAACTTGCACGCCGCGCCAAGTAGCAGATGTGAAGGGCAAAGATGCCAGGCTAGCAGGCAGACAGACCAGGGAAAAGGTTAAATTTGCAAACAGTACGAATGTAACTGAATCTGAAGTTGAAGTTGAATATGAATATGAAAACCGAAATTCATTTAAATCATGAGAAAAATTCAAAAAGACATCATACAGCACTGCAGGCGATGATGCACAATTGATGTTTACGCTTTTTGTTTTTGTTTTGCTTTTTTTTTGTTTTTGGAGAGCTCATGCAAGTTGAGCGCATATGCTTAGATTTACATTTATAAAGTTAAATGTTGTCTTTTTTTTGTTTGGTTTTTTTTTAATTTTTATTTCATATCATTTAAACACAATTGGATTGCATGCAGCAAAGACAAAACTACAAAATTTTCAAATGTTAATAACAAATAATATTCACCATTCGATTTCATTTGCAAACATGCAATTTTCAAGCGGCTTTAGGCGCGCAGCTTTTCACACAACACAACACGTAAAACAAAACAACAAAAAAAAAACAATAACAATAACAAAAAAATATATGTATATTAAATTGCATGTTGCATGTTGTACATAGGGGCCTATAACGCGCATGTCATGAGTAAAATAGCGCGACGACAACAACAATGGTAGGAATGTCGATAATATTGACCGGCCAACGCCTTTTGTTGTGAATTTTCGATTCGCCAATGTTTTTCAATATGTGTTTTTGAGAATTTTTCTTTTTTTATTTCACTTGAAGGCGTTGCCAATTCTTTGCTTGAATTGCGTGTGTCAGGTTTTTAATGTTTTTGTTTTTGTTTGTTTTAATTTTTGGTTGCATGCTTTGCCGCATTTGCATTGCAAATGCCACTTAATTGCAATTAAATTTAAATTGCATTTGCGGCGTGTGATCTGCACCGCGGTAATTATTTCTAATGAACTGGTCGAGTGTTTTATGAGGTGCTAACGTAAATTTAATGTTTCAATTTTCTTAAAGTGCGCCATGCCGTCGAGGCAATGGATTTGAATTATTTTAATTTGGTGGTTTTATTTAAACTAATTATCAATTTTTGGTCGGAAGATGTCAGTTTATTCTTGCATAATAAAAAAGCATAGCATCTATAACTTGTATACCCGGTCTTTGTCGGGGTATAAATCGATCGCTTCGGTAGCGTAGTCAAGTCGAGTCGAGTCGTGCGATTGTGCTGATGTCAGCCTGTACATTCACAAGGAATTCAACAGTCAACTTCAAGGCACCCGTACTAATTTGTATCAAAGCCCATCACTTGACGAGTCCCAATATTTTTTTAACCTCGGAAAAAAAGAACACCTTACAAAGTTATTAAAACTGTTGACATTTTTAGTGCATACTTTCAGGCTGAAAGCAATGGAATCAAAATTTGAGTGCTATGTGGCGAAGAGCAGGATTCTTGTATTTCTTTTATCCATTAGGACAATTACGTAGTATGGAAATGAATGACTGGCTTTGAACAAGAAAATTCCAAAGAGAGCTCATACGTGGGATATACAGAGGTATAACGTGATTGGCAAAAAGAGCCGAATATAGGGAATATAATAGAATACATTTGGATCATTCTTAGAATTTTTGTCTGTCTGTTTGGTTGTTTGAACTCAATAATCTCCAAAGCAACTGAATGGATTTCCATAGGGACTTAATTGTTGACAAGGGCATTACTTAAATTATATTTTATAAAAATTTTAAAAGGAGAAATGGCTCCTTGTTTTTGAATAAAATAAAAACAGCTTTATCAAAAGAGGAAAAATAAAAAAAAAAAAAATATTTTTATAGAAATAACCCAAAGCTAAGAGCTAATCTTCCAAGCGAGGTCTCAAAGCACAGGACTGGGTAATTTTATTCATAGACCTTAGACCACATTTCAATCTGTACCACTTTGGCTGTTGTTGCTTTTTTCTAATACTTTACAAAATAAAAAAAAACTAGTATTGAGCTAAAGAATTATTAGTGATATAAAGGAAACAAATTTAAAATTAGATTTCATCAATTAGAACTCTACGAGCTGTTGCTATGTCGTTGTCAGGTTTTTTTTTTAAATTAATATTTTTTAACTCTATTTTTCATCTGAACTTATTATACTAAAATTAAATTTCTCAAGTATTTTAATTAATTCTTTATTTTCTTGAAGCCTTTTTTCTTTCATTTATGGAATTTTGTCTACACAACTTTTCTCCGACTTTTGTTCTCTGTTTCTCTGAGATTTGCTTTAATTTTATATATTTTTTTATATATTTTGTTTACAATGTCCTTTCCTTTACAACCGCTAATGTGATTCCACTTTTGGCTACGTGACATTTATTTCTTTTTATTAAAATAAATAACTTTTGAACGTAAAATTCGGTTCTCATTTTTTGGCAACCATTTTTTCGTAATACACTACTTTTGTATCTTTTCAGTTTCTTGTAATGAAATTCCAATGTACCAATAGTTTTATAGTTATTGCCCCCAAAAGTCCTTGCATGATTTGCGTGAACCCGTCGCGCAAGCGCAAAATTCGGCTGCCAAAATTTTCTTTGTTGTTTGCACATGCAAAGTACACACACACACACAAGCAAATACCGCTAAACGTTTGCAGTAGAATATTTTGTTGTTTTTTTCACTCTGCGCCCGCGTACTTTATTTTTTCCACGTTTCACGACTGCGTTAACGCGCTTCTTGTTGTTGGTCGCTGCGCCGCTTTCCAGCAACTGATTCTGGCCACAAATTCTGAGCTGACTAAAAGTCTCACTCCATGGTTGCAATCTAACGCCGTTTGCTAGCGGCTTAAACAACTCGGATTGGAGCTTCAGCCGCGGTGTTTTTCGAGCGCATTCGCTGACAGTTGGTTGGTTAAAAAGCTGTTTTGGTTGGACGTCGTCGAGCCGGTCCAGTGGGTTTTACCACTTTTTGTTTTGGCAGCAATAAATGCATGAGTTTCTATGTGTGTGTGTGTGTGAGTGTGTGTGGATTTGTATGTGTGCTCTGGTAAGTGTTGCTTAAAGCCCGCTCTGCGTAGGCCCATTTTGTGCGATCACAAATACATACGCGTTGCAGGGAGTATGTAGCGGCTTTTGTTGTTGCATATTTAGTATTTCTCTTCTCACATGCATACACTCTTAAAAATTATATAAGTGTTGAATTTTGTTGTTCGCTTTTTTTTAAGTTATGCCGTCGCATAAATGTTGACTAATTGGCTCACGCCTGACGTTTAAGAAATTAAGCGCTGATTTTAATTGGTTGACTTAATAAAACGATAATCAATTAATAGCCCTTGTTATGTTGTTGTAAAAATTATTGCTGGATGCTCTTGCTTCACTCTGCCAGCTGTTTTGAATCTCTAAAAAATTTATTTACACAAATTGATGTTTCGGTTCTCTCTGATAGAGTCCGCCTAAGAGAGGTTTACCGAACTATATTTAAGTGTTGACTCGCCGAACCTCAGGCTCGTCATCATTCCTATCGCTAGCCACTGACAGAAATTACTAGCCATACGTTCAGTTAACGGTTATCGGCCATTGTTTGGCCACTGGTAGTGCCTATTGATACCCTCTCCTGCCATTGGTGATTCCCACCGAATCGCGAAATTCGCGTCTAGCGTTGCTATTCACTCGACCTACTGTCGTCGCTGCGAGTGCTACTAGTTCTCTCCCCGCTTTTTAAACTTTCGTTCGGAGCGATCGGAGTGGGGGTCGCCTTCAGTCGATTCCTGACCTTGTTCAAACAGCTCGTGGCATTTATGAATCATAATCTGATATCCTTATGAGGATTCCGCAATTAGTATGACACTAAGGCAGTGCCCCTCCATTCAGCCCCTTGTATTTCAGACCTCGCTCCACTTAACAGAAGGGGTCATTTTGTTTGACGTCCGAACATCGATGATAAAACTCTAGACTTTCCACGGTGGGAAAATATTCCATATCTAATTATTTATCTACTTTGTCTAGCTACCACCGGTAATTAAATTGGCGCTGCGCTGATTCTGTACTTTGGCATCTATTGTTGTTGTCGAAGATTAGGGCAAGATAAAGCCACAGTTGACATTTGTGGCTTGGCTGTCTTAATCCAATTTGATCTCCTTCGTGTATTTAGAAAACAATGTGGTTTTTCTTCAAGGCATCCGACCTGTATATTAGTACAGAGATGATCGCAATCCTAATCGAATACTAGCCATTCGTTGGCCAAAATTGTCCTTTAGTTTATTTTATTCTCTCATCGGTGCAGGCCCTCCCACTGATCGTAGCTCTTTGTGCGAGTGGAACGGTCCACCCGAGCAGATATCCTCATTACTTGAATAAGGCAAAATCCAATCCGTTAATATCCAATACCATTTCCTTGAGCACACTTTTGCAGTTTATGTTAAGAAAATTTTAGATATGGGGGAAGTGCGAGCCTCAATAAGTTCTTTCGATACTTTCTACAGCCTCGCAATATTTAAGGTTTTTCAATTTAGTTGCCATTATCAGGGTGCACTGAGAATGGGACAGATATTTGTCGGTTCGGAGTCCCGTTCATTCCGACTGCCTTAAAACTGTTCTTGTTTTCTTTTTACAAAAAAGGCAGAATCGCTGAAGTACAAGGCAAGAATGATGTAACTTTTCACGGACTGTATCATACTGTAAAGAAATACTTGACGGTGGTTCAGGTGGTTCCGGTGGGATTGGTATTTAGACAGTATGAGGTTTAGTTTGGGTGCAAGTCTCACACTGACTGTGTTTTGGGTGTCGTCTGGCTTTCAATGTTTCCTCCTCGTAAAAAAAATTTAAAAAAACCGAAGCACGCTTGGTTGTTGTTCTAGAATACGCAAACTATTTGCGAAAAATCTTCCAACTCAGCCTTCGGAATCAGATTAAGCAGTATAACTCCTTGTTCCGTAAATCCATTGACATCGGAGTATTTTTTGCCAGAAACTGTGTCACAAAGTTCTTAGATCCGAAAGACTCAAAAGCTGGTTCCAATTAATTTTCTCATTCTCAGTACCTAAGTAAAATATTGGTGCTATTATGGAAACTGTTGCATAGCCCGGTGAATGGGTATAGATCGCATTATATCAAAGCAGCCAAGGACTCCATAGTAGCTGATCGGTCTAATGACTTTGGCCCATTTATCATCGCCTTTTAGGAGTTCATTCATCATGGAATCTTTATAGCTTTCAAATATTGTAAACTCTAAAATTTTCTCTCCATTTTAGAAAATTTTCCCACACTTTCCGATGTTTTTATTACAAAAAAACTTCTATGCGCAAATATTGTTGAGTAAGAAATTTCTTTTTAAATGATCTCACATTGTTTATGTGCACCAACTGAACAACAATAGTGTATGTTGAATATAAAAATAAAACTGATTGCAGATGTAGTTGAAGCGCTTAATATGCCATGAAATTGATCTGCACACTCGAATAAAAGCACAAAACATAACGGTGTTGGCGCGCATGATGGCTTCATTTGATGCGGTAAAGAATAAAATCAACAATCCACCGCTTGCATGAACAGCAAACAAAAGCAGAGCGAAACGCAAGCGAAGAGGACTAAAACGTAAATCGATGTAAGGTGAGTGGGTGCAGGCGGTAACGCGAACACATAAGGGAAACGCAGTGCGATCGCCTAATCACGCGTGTAACAAGCTGCTACAACAAAGACAATTGTGTAGCGAGCGCATTTAACATAAGAAAACAAAACAATAACGCGCCATATCAACACCAACTAACGGCGCATAAACCAAGTCAATCGATCGTCCAATGTACCAGTTTCTTTTACACCTATGGATGTATGTATGTAAAATATATATGTATGTACGTAGTTGATGATCGCGCTGATCTTGTTTGTATTGAGTACGCGGATGATGAGCACGATGCTCGTCATTATTATCTGGACGTTGTCGAAATTGAAGCTGTCGAATTGCCAAACATCATGCTGCAGTTGCTTTGTTGTTTCTCAGCTCCCACACTTCTTCAATTTTAGCTCAAACTTTAACGGTTGTGAACCAACGTCGGACAATGCACGCTTTCCTACTTCGTTTTTTGTTTTTTTGTTTTGTTTCGTTAGTTAGGAGATCGCATCGCATAGCATCGGCTCGTATCTTCGCATCTGGAAGCTATTGTGTCCACACAAGATCAACCAGCCAGATCAGTGTGGCAAGATCACATCAACGCGTCTATCCCGATTCTCGTTGTGTGATATGAGAAGCGCTGCAACAACCAGCGACGAAGCAGATGCAAAAAGCAGCAAAGAATCCAACAACATAACAGCAGGGAAGTTCACGGCGTGATGAGCAGCATTACAGTCGTTGTTGTTGCTGCAGTTGCCGCTGCTGTTGCTGCTGCTGCTGCTGCAATTAGAATCAAATTGGTGCACAATGATCAGCGGTACAATACACGACGAACAACCACGGACGGGCAGACGGATGGACGGACGAAAGGAAGGCAAACGTACGTAGTGGGCAAGTATGCTGGAAGTTATCAGAGAGCAACTTGTTGGACGGGAGAGCTGGGACAACGTGCAACATATGCGATTTGATGGGATTTTGTCTTGATTTTGATCGCCATGCAACAAGCTCACATGCACGCCGCGCATTTGCTGTTGTTTTACATTTTTTATATTACATTCAGTGTTGAATTGCTCAGCGAATCATGCGCTTCGCTTCAATGTCTATGTTCGTTTCCCTCATGGGCGGGCTGATGCTGCTGTTGTTGGCTAAGTTACGTAAAACGGCCGTATATGTTCGACCAAGTGGCAGATTGCCTCCAAGTGTGCTTCAATTTCAACTCTGAACTCGTAACAAGCATCGACAAAAACGATGCATTTGAATACCACCTTCGGGGGTTTGTAAACAGTCGTATAGGCTTGTTGAAACTAGGCAAACTCGTATGTGTGTGTGTTATTGGCGGAAATAGCAGTGGGGTCGTATTGATCTAGCCAGGCTCAAAATTCGTCGATAAAGTTAATTACTATAGTGAGACTTCTGATGTATAGGCATTGGAATGGGGTTTAGTGATCGACTGTAGATCAGCAGATAGTAGTTATAAGAAGTCTTCTCCTCGCAGTGTGTTTGCATTGACGCTAATAACATATGGATTTCTATTAGCACCCATAAATGCTCCGTCCTGATCCTATTTTGTTTGGGAAAGTTGTAACCAGTTTGCCATAGCCATCGATGTAGGCGAATATGGGTATTTCCAGCCTATAGGTCCATCGTTCTAGCGGGCAACCTTAATCTTAAATATTTTATTTAAAGTCTAATAAGATGCTTTTTATGCAAAACAGGAAAGTGAGCCTATTTGTTATGTCATAGCCTTTGCTGTGATCTAAAAAAATTATTAAACAAGATGACGAACGGTCCAGCGGTTATTTTCCAAAAAAGGGATAACAATAACAAAGTCAAAATATGGGTTCACGGGTACACATTTGAAAAAGTTCTATTATTGGGGAGAACGTTCTTTGGGAACACATTACAAAGATATCAAAACTGTTATCACTTTTGTATGCCTATTTTCAGGCTGAACGCAATGGAATTAACAGTTTGAGCATTATGTGGTGTGGAGCAGAAGGCTTGTCCAACATACATATATTGTAGTTTTTTATATGTATGTAGTGTAATGTTACTTTGTTTATTTTCAGTTCCTAGATTATTAAAATTTATTATTCAGAACTTCGGAGCCCGATATGACTTAAAATTTAAAGTAGTTCACACGGAATAATTTTTTTCGCCAAAGGTATTCGATACCTACCCATACTTCCAAGTAAAAGTATCGATACCTGCATGGTAACGTTTCATCCCTAGTTCTTACGATTATACCAACTTAAGCTGCACTGTCGGAAAGCTTGTGGAGAAACCGATATCAAAAAAATATTTAAAAATCTTTCGCTCGCATTATGAAATTGTTTTTTTTTTGCCGAAGTACGACGCTTAAATGCTCCACAGTGCGTCGTGTGACACGACGAACATGCATTTCGATCTGCTGCCAAAGTTCTTGTTTTATTGTCAAAGTGGTTGTTGTTGCTGTTTCTAAAATTGCCGTTGAAACACTCACATTGTGTGGCACTATTGCCGCACACGTACAACCAAACTCACACACACACACAAACACACATGCGGTACACATCGGTAGTGCGCTAAGCCACCCGCGCCACACATCCGCCGCTGCGAAAGAGTTGCATTTTTTTTTCTTTCGAAAAAAGCATTTGGGCTATGTACATACATTTGCATTGTTGTTGTTGCGTTCGTTCTTTGTTGACCACATGATCACGATTTATTTGCTGCGCTTGTTGTTTGTTGTAACTAAGCTGTTGTTGGCTCCCGCCGCCACCGCCGCTGCTGCCTGAATTCTTTCGTGTTGCTCCTGTTGTTGCTCCGGTTATTGTTGTTGCTGTTGTTGTGGCTGTTGCGCATTTGGTTGCACTCAATTTTCGTTGTTGTGCGATCACATTTTATGATTTGGCAGAAGCGATTTTAACTGCTGTAACGGCGGTTGCTATGCATTGCATTGCAACGGCTGCTGCCCCAATACGATTAACAATTTGCTCTTGTGAACTGTGGCAAGTTGCATGGGCCCTTACGATAGTTGGCCAGTATCTACATAATCCGTATCTGTAGCTAAGTAGGGGATCCAACTCGTGGCCATATCATCGATGGCTGCTTGCCGTGCGAATGCAAAACAATGATTTTATCACTTATATCGCTGGGAATATATTAAGCACATACTTAAGAGTACGAGTATCTGTTAAAAAGTCATATCTATGTTAATATATTGTGTGGTAACAAATTTGTCTAAAGGTGAATTGGGAGATGATATTCATTACAATACTACAGCGTTGCTTAAACGTTTACATATTTACATATAGACACTGAAGTAGATTCTAAATTAGACTTCACTATAACCCAAATGCAATGAAGAATGGCTCTAGTAGCAAATCAAACTATGGCCGCTAGTTGTCGGTAATTGAAAAATCATTAGCTTATTTTAAGAGAAAATATTATGAGCACTGATTTAGGGATAGTTTTATGAAAATAAAAAAGTAGTGGCGTAGAGTCGAATGCCTCGCGTGCTGATCTTTTCTCTTTAAAGCAAAATATTTTGGTAGGTCCGTGAGTGGAGCCTTTATGTCATTCACAAACTGTAGCAGCATGTTAAAAAAAATTTTGGGTGCATGACAGTAGGCACGGAAGGTGACCTTCGCCGAGCAACCTAAGTCCTACACACAACTTTTCTCTTCAAGTTCACAACTTCTTCTTTTTAAATGATGCTATAACCGTCTAGACGATTATAGCCGATTCCAACAGAGCACTCCCGTCGTTCCTTTGCCTTCGTAATTGGTGCCAGCTAGAGACTTCACATGCAGCCAAGTCCTTCTCCATCCGTTCTCCCCAACGTAGTGGACAGCTTCGTATACAAGAATTTCCACCGCTCATAAAACCTTCTCTAAATTGCCGCATTTTTTGGCAATATTTTCGGCCACTCATCACGTAATTCTGTCTCTCTTTTTTTTTTTGCGAAAAATACGTATCTTCGCCTTTCTCAGCAATCGGTAGCACTCTCATACAGCTCGCGTTGCGCACAGCATTCCTCATCGTAATAGTCGTTTTTTCGGACTGGCTGAAAGCTAAGAACTGGTTCGGCGGCGGGAGGTAGTGAGTAAGAGATGTACTACCAGTACTTGCGAATTCCATTTTGCTGGAAAATGCTCTTAGCGAACAGGTTTGAGAGCCGAGTAGCAAGGTTAGTAGCTGTCTCCTGCGATTGGAGCTTTTCGACGTCGAACTTTCTGTGTGCGCTCATAGAAGTGACCTTTGGCCCACATTTTCCTTCTCTTCCGTCGCGACGTGGACACACGGAGTTAACGACAGTACCTGGCGGCGAAGTCTCCCTTCTACCATGAATCCAACAACGAACTTGCGCTTCTTTACATGACATCTGTAGAGTATTTCATTTCCTGGACGGCGTTGATGGTGGCCCATACTCTCACGAGAATATAGCACAGCCGAATAGCGGCAGCTTCCTTATTAAGGGTTCGTACATTCCAGATGCATGCCCTCAAATCATGCCATTAATACGCTGCCTGTGGTCGTCATCAAAAAATGAAGACCTCGTCCAAGGCTTGCTGAAATTTTTCATTGGTCAGTACTAGTTTTAAGAACCTGGTATCCCTGAGAGATATTAGTTAGCTTATTCCACAAGAATTTTACTACTCCACAGGTTCTTTGGTTATTTGACTTCACAACACAAATTGTGCCACTGTTTTGTCACCTGCAAAGGGTCGACCTTTCAAAAGTGACTACTTTCTACACACTTTTTTCCGGAACTCTATTGAATTCTATTATTTTAACTTTGGTCAACTCGCTTCGAACACTGCACTACCGAAAACGGCGCTTAAGTAGAGAAATATACGATATGAATATGAGAAATGGAAATGGAAAGGGCATATACGATATGGTATTGCACGTGCTGTAGGTGTTTCTTTAGTAGATTTGGCTGTTCTTACAAAAAAAAAAACTCCAATGTACGGGTTCTTATCTTTCCAAATAAGTCATCTCGTTGAAGGCTATCTACACAAAATGAACTCCATACCTCCAAAACGAACTCCAGTACCTTTTCTATTCTTGATGCTTTGTTTGGCCACTCAAGTGAATCCCTTAGCGTGCTCTTCTTGATTTCTGGTGAATAGTGGCAGTTCAGTCTATTCAGAGTTCGCGCTAACCTCCAGTTAGGATTGTATATGAATATACGGTTTATTAGAAAGGTGATTATGTTACGATTGAGTCCACTCTTCCTTCTAAATTCATACAAAGCTTATTAAACACCAACGTCCATAACAATTTAAAGGTATACCGCCTGTCTTTTGATATTATGCGAGCTTCATTGCGTTGAGATTTTTCCGTCAAGCAAAAACTTGTCAATCTAATTTTCAGCTCGCAATGAGCTGCTTTCGAAGTGACTCATTCCATGACAGCATGATTCGAGATGTTGTTGGAAGCTCCAATTTTGTGCAGAGTGACGCCCATTATGACCTCTGCTCTTCCGGAGCTTCTACTATTCGCCTAATGACGTTGTGCAATGCTGTGTCGTTAGATCTGGCTCTGATGTAGCTATGACATTAAAATAAATTTTTTGACTTACACAAATTAGAAGTTTTTTTTTTATATACTGGCAGATATCGTATAATATGTAGGTATATATGTATATATGTATATTTGCACGCATGCGCAATCGTATACTGAATGTCAATTCCCTAATCTGTTGGATAATTTATTGTCCTCTCGAAAAATTTCGACACTCGCTAGATTTTACTACCAAATGAACTAAGACTTGAACTGTCTTGCCAAATAGTCACACAGATCGACCTAATAAGCAAAAAAAAACCAAAAAAAAAAACTCGGAAGAAAAACTCAACCAAAACTAAAAAATCTGAAAAATAAAGTACACCAAAAAAACAGCAAGCAGAGAATAATGAAAATGCAACGAGAAGCAACAGTTGCAAATGGGTGATTATTATTGGTTTGTTAACTTGTCTGCACGAAATGACATTTTACAACTAAATTCGTAGGTAAACAAGCAATCAGCACAACAAGAACACGACGCTGAGAACTAGAAATTAAAAGCGACAAAAAATTTGTATAAATCTCTACAACTGTGTGTGTACATCTGAGTTTTGCCAAAACTCGACGAAAAATAAAATAATAAAAAAATTTAAAAAAAGCAGATGCCAAACAAATATTAGCTGAAGCTCGCGAGTAATTGAAGCAGACAGTTGGACTGGCACAATTGGGAGGCAAAATAGCAATTGTTAAGTAATTCAAAATATAATAACATACATATTTTCAAACCTATTTCTACAAGTACTTAGGAAAACGTACTTAGCCGAAATAAAGCGTGGAAGTCGAATGCCGCGGCTATATTCTATCAAATACTAAGGCGACCCACATTTGAAAATAAAAATGTACAGCCACAAATATAAATCACTATAAATTTGTTGTATATCTTTAATAAATTAAAATGGCAACAACACCAAAGCGTGTCAAAAAAAAACACAACAATAACAACTGCAGCAATGAAGAAAAATCAACACGAACCGAAAGAGTGAGTCGTCGCCGTCGCCATCGTCAGTCTTCAATTGCAGTTACCAATTGCCACCACGAGAAGTAAAGTAAGCAAATCAGAGACTCATTAGCAAATGAGTTTAACCACCGTGTTTACCATGAATTGACGGCGGCTGCTATCCGGGCTGCCCAAGCTGCCCAAGCGCTGCGCTTGGACTGGGGCAATGGAATGCCTTGCGACTGCTGCACGCTGCCCGGCAATCACTTCGCAACAACAACAACAACAACAACAACAACAACGTGACTACTCCTGGGCACACAACAATCACAGCGTCTTTAATGCAGCTGGCAGCTCGAAATATCGACAAAGTCATAAATTAAATATTTGCGAAGAAAACTGAAAAGAGGCGCGATGAAAAAAGGTGCTCAAAAAAAAAGTGAGAAAAATGAAATGAAATAAGATCGTCGGTACCGACAAATGTGGCAAAGCCGACGAATATGAACACCTCCCCAGAATATGGCTTTGGGGCAAATTTTGTATCATTTTCATTTTGTCTTTTTACTGCTGCAGCATCACATTCGAGTTTAGTCATTCAGACAGAGAGGATGATCTGATGGAGTGGGAATTGAGTGAAGGAGGAAATTGCCAATTGATTAAATGTTCGATACATTGCATTGAAAGCCTTATGACTTATGTATATACAAATTAGATTCCCGGTTAAGGATCAGATGTGGGTATAGTAAACTGTCCTTTGGAATAGAACGGGAATGACATACGGAGTCTTTTATTATCACCGATTGCGTTCCATTATAAAGCTATGCATTTGATATTTGTTGTTTGCAACAGAGAGGTAAGACAACTCTCACTCATGTCTCAAAACATCCATGGGCCAGATCTTAGACCTTTTAAAATGCCATGGATATTCCAATGAGCTCATTCGCTCGATAACCTCCGGCTTTCACCGATTTTTATAATATGCAAAGATTCTGCAGAGGGTTGAGTTAGGTAAGGTTGATGTGGCAGTTGTTATCCTTGTACAAGAGGGAGCCCCACTTAGGTTTGTTGTGTGATATGCTGTGATATGCTCCTTTAAAGATGAAACTCAGATTAGGAAGATACACAAAAAAATATTGTCGAAATCATCACCGTCTTATTTCTACTGAAGCGAGACAATATCAAATACAGTGGTTAACGCTTACGACCTCTTATCATCGCAGAATCATCGATGGAAGTCATTCGCTTACAGTGTCATCTTACTGTCAAGTTTCCCCATTACTGAGTTGCCAGTGATCATCCCACTCAGTTATCGAAGGAGAGAGCGCTTCAGGTGAATGAGATGAGCATAGCTTGCCTTATCATATTTAGGCCAAATCAGCCTTGATGTCCCACACGAAGGCTCAACGTCGAATCCTTTTATATTCACCTGGTCGATGCAAATTGTTTAAGTCAGAGTTTTCAGGACAATACCCGGATGCCTATGTTGAGAGGTATTAACTCATTCGCTTGCCATCCTCTCCTTCTCGGACGGTGTCTAGTTAAGAGTCATATGCAAGAGTAGTTAGCTATTAATTTAGAAACTGAGCTTCGTGAGTTTTGTACCATTTTGCTGCTCATGCCCGACCAATGGCAGCTGCCTTCGAAAACTGAAAATTTCGAAGTCGAAAAGTAAACCCAGTAATCATTCTGCCAACTAACAAGTGGGGACGACGTCTTATGACACCCATGTAAGAAAGATAGGTGTATATACTGAGGCAACGAGGGTAGCTTTATGTTGCAGGCTTTTGCAGTTGAGACTTGGTTTCAGTAGATGAAAGTAAATTCAGTCCTCTTTATTTCCTGTTCAAATTTAGTGTACTACAGGCCTCCTATATAGCCAGAACTTCAGCCTGTGTGAGCCTTACTGCAGAGCACATTGCGAGGTTTTTTTTAGGTGTAAGTAGATCAAAGGGACGATATTCAACATTCAGTGCATTCATAGGACCATGCCGCCCTTTGCATGCTACTCTATCTACTGACATTGTCCACCCTAACAGGACGCCATCGGTGATGACAGCGGTTTACATCCACACCATATGTGTCGGTTTTAAACCTTAGTTTCTATTAAATATCCTTTTAGAAGTGTGGTTATCTTAATCTCGACGTTAAGTTCCCATTTTAACTTAGTGTCTAAGATGGCTCGCAGATATTTCCCATTGAGTGATAGGCGGATTGCTTTTCGGCCTATGTAAACGCGCATCTAGCTATGTATTTTTACATATGTACGATTACCGGGGTATGAAGCTTTGGTAGCCCACGTGGTGTGATATTTCATTTAAATACACAGAAGAACGTACGTTGCTTGTGCTTCATCATTAAAGCCGAAATTTCCCACAAGCGTCGTGACGATAAAAGGATTTATCCTAGCGGTTTAATTAGAAAACATGAAGGCCATTAAAAATAAAAGCAAATGGTGGTTTGCGGACGAGCGGCTGAGTGGATGAGCGGCAAAGGATATAGCAGGCTATGGTATATAAGAAAATGCGTACTTGATGGCTGTAACTGAATTTGTAAATACAGGAAGATGGTATATACACAGCCGCACAGCTTTGTAAAATTTTTAATTAAAGGCTTGAAGCCTCTCAACAAAAGGCTATGAAAAACCAAATGGCTTCAATTTTATGGCTATGTGTGGTGGGTCATTAATAGCAGCGAACAGAAGTTGCAAGCAACCACCTAATGCAGAGATTGCAGGCTTTCGTTTAACGAGCCTAACACACTACTGCCAGCTAAATTCACTTTCTGCGAGGGTAATTAATTTTTAGCTAACACATTAACAGTCTTAGAAAATGTCACACGAATTCTCATAACTCCTGCTCACATTTGGCGAGTTCTGTCACTATACAGACAAAGTCACACACCTGCCGCAAATGAGTTTGCGTTTACAGATAAATCCTTACACATTCGAGTATATACATATATTTTAAATTTAATGGATTTGTGAAGATTTTGTGTTTATTCCAATTATCAGTGTCCTTGATCGGAAACTCCTGCGCTTTGTAGTCCATTTCGCTCTAGCTGGTGGCATATCCGCCCATCACTTCCCCACCTCCTACAGAAGCTGTACAGCGGGCGTGTATTTGAGGCAAGACAAATGTCCGCCACCACCGTACACCGTCAATCAATTTGGCAATTTGGAAATTGAATTTTCACTTTAGGTAAAAACGAAAGTTTTCTTATGTACTTCCCCTGTACTTGTGAGCGCATTCATTTCATTTCATTCATTCATTTGAAAAGAACAAATGCGCTACACATCAATCACAGTTTTACTGGCAAAACAGATATGGCCGCTATTAGGCAGCGATGCCATCACTAATTAAGTGATTAGCGAGCATTGTTGTGCTTCGGTGGGAGAAGGAGACAGAAGAAACTCCACCTGTGCCCAGATCTAGCGATTGATACCACTACAAGTATATGTATTGGTTTTCGAACTCGACGGGTGAATTAATCCTTTCGTAAATGAGTTAGGGAGCTAATCGGTTAAATGAGTTTAGAAAATAAATTACGTCGTCAAACAAATCAAAGAAAACGAAAGCCCATTTGATAGCTGTGAGTGTGTAGTTAGACCAAGTGCCTACTTTTTAATTAAGGAAATGAATAAAGTTTACTAAAGAGTTTAACTTATTTGATTAATTTTTAACTATTTACAATATCAGCAGGTTGACGTTTGGTAATCGGATTAGGGAACAACAAATTTTTTGATAAATCTTAAAAAAGGGGAGGGTGAAGTTTACTATCGTAGTGGATAGCATCTGATCTCTTTTGCTATTTGTTATAGGCTTATAGACTCAACTTAAAACCGAAAGCTGTTTGCTATCTCCCATTACCGACTAAGTAAAAGATTTTTGGACCCGCAGAAGAAGCACGTTAGATCATTTCACTCTTTTCCTAAAATGCCTTGACCTAGAAGTAGTCCCAAGTGGACTTCTCATACAGACCATAACTGTTCCCTAAATGCTCGCTAGTTTTGTTACGACTAATTTCTGATCTTCTAATCTACAATATCTCTCAAGAAAAAGAGCAATACAGACACAGATTAGGTTAAGTTATGATTAGCAGAATTCTGCGCAGTACGGTAAGGCATTCAAGGCCATCATCGAACCCAATTTTATTCTAATTTAGTTCAATCGTTCACTGAGAGAGCCTGGGATAAGACTTATTCGACGTCCACAACCAAAGTGTTTTCGAAAAAGGTTCTGCGGACGGTGATAAGTCTTATTTTTATATCTAGGTGGCAAATTATTATTCTCAAAAGGCCTAAGGCTAAGCGAACTTGGACTATGGAAGGAACATGCGTTTGGGAATCGGACTTTATAAGCCCAGAAATTTCTCTGTACAGTAACTTCAGCGCTTTGTTCCCCTCAAGAAGGGACAGGAAGGATAACTTAGTCATAGAGCGCTTTGGTGAACGCATTTTCACGGATGGATCAAAAATGGTATGTGGTCTAGGTGCGAGAATCTATTCAGCCGACCCGCAAATAGATGTATCTCTGCGGTTTCCGGATACATACGAGTTTTTTTCAGTCTAAGGTCTTTGTCAATTGGGAGACTTATAGAACTGATCTGTCGTCGGAGGCACCCGGGTCTAGCATCGCTATTTTT
This sequence comes from Anomoia purmunda, assembly GCA_951828415.1. NCBI lineage: Eukaryota > Metazoa > Arthropoda > Insecta > Diptera > Tephritidae > Anomoia > Anomoia purmunda. The sequence continues at coordinate 116,580,859 of OX639997.1, forward strand.
CCTATAGTCAAGCAGCGATCCTGCCTTACAGCTCCGAAATGGTGACACGGTGCAGGGAGTACGTTGCGAACTTAGTTCGTAAGCAAAGCGTGACTCTGATATGGGTGCCGATTCCCGCAACATTTACGGCAACGAAAAGGCCTCCGCTCTTTGAGTTTTATCAGTGGATGGATATCCGAATAGCATATGCAAGAGCCTGTGGGTATTTTGCAATACCAAAAGAGTTGCTTTTATTATTAAAACGAATTTTATGGGCATATCCTGGTTAATCGAAGTTTTCACAGGGCACTGGGTACTCAGAGCGCCCGACTTGAATTAGAACTGCAGCTGCTGAGTTTATTACAGAACCACCAATGAGATTTCTGCGTCTGCAAGAGTTGGTTACGTGGATTCAAAAGATTTACTTACATTCTGAAACTCCACGAGCTGATCCGAAGGCAATGCGAGGGATTTCTTCTTGTTTATCTTGTATTCTTCATTGTTTGATGTCGATGTCGAATACCATACAGATTAATTATCATTGGTGGACCCCACTTCGTACCTCGCAAAATAATTAATTGCCTCCTAAAACATCTTTTGTTCAAAATTATTAGGAATACTAAAGATTATCGATATAGGGAATAACTCCACACTTTTAGAATGTTATCTAAGCTAACCTTATCACTATTTTTCAAAATTATTTTAAAAGTCAATACTCGTATTATAAGCTCTTTAGCAAATCTCGTTGAAATCATAATTATGCAACCCAAAAGTGTGTCTGCCTTAAAATATAAATTTTATGCCAATGTGGCGACGGCAACAATCAATCAATAATTTGCAGTATCCAACTGCCGAGATACAGCAACATTTGGATACATTTCGTTGCCGGTTTTTAACCCTTCTCACAGCCATACACACATACATACATATACATAAATTACGAATAGTAATGAAATAAATAAAATTATAAAAACTAATGCAAATTCATATAGCTCAGTGCTCGCCTAAGTACCAAAAAACAAAAAAACACATCAGCAATAACATTAGAAATGGCACCTACTACGTCCATATGAGTGTGAAAGTATAAATGGCCCAACTCAAGAGAAGGGGAAAAAACAACACTGCCGCTTCAACGAACGAAATTAACTCAAATCAGCACTGCGCATGCTTACGCGCTCTCGCGCTCTGTCTCACTGGCAATTACATTGGATGCCCTTCCCTCCCACTCGAGTGTGGGCCGCCCTGCTGCTGTGTGCAGTCACTCATTCCAGTTTCGGTTTGTTGCTGCTGGCTACGCTGCTGCTTAGAGTATTGCAGAGCTCACGGCAGACACGGCGACGACGTCAATGGAATGCCTTGTGTTGTACGCTCAGCAGTCAATTCTGTTGGAGCGCCACTGGAATTGTGAGTGTAGCGTAAGCGCTAAGCAAACGCTGCAGAACCTAAGTTCTTAAATTTTTGTTTTGATTTTTTCTTTCTCAGTGGAGTTTTTATTGCATAGGAGGAGCTGTGAGCTGCTAATGGTATTCGGGTGGCCCAATTAGTTCTGAGTTGCATGGGAGGCATCGCCGTCTCATACGAGTGCATTTAATTTATGACTATCCATACAAATATTCCAACATTCATATATTTGTTTGATTCTCATTAAGATGGTAAGTAAATGGAGGATGCAGAAATTAAAGTTTGTGCTATAACTATTGAAATATTTTTTTTGCCGGAGAAAATTTTTGAACGAAGCTTAAAGTCCGTAGGCGAAAGTCCCAGGGCTGATTTGTAGGAAAAATAACGTAGTTTCCAGTTTCTTATCAAAGCAGATTCTTCGTCGCAATTCCCTAGTATTCGTATTTCTTGTTGACATTGTTATCGATATGTTCCTGCTCATTATATTTCGTTTCTATTATCATTATAGTTTTAATGTTGGTAATAATACTATACTCGGATTTGAATTCATATTTTTTTTAATTAAAATTATTAGTAGCAAAACCGAGAACAGCACTGTTTATTGAAATCGTTATTGAAATGTTTAATTTATCATTGATATCGATATTATCAATTACTTCTTTATTTTACATTTTCTCATTATACATACACAAAATCAAAGTAAAGTTCAAGTTTTCTATGGTATTTTCTAGATCCTGCAATGCTCGTGTTTATAAGATTTCGAATACAGAGCCATCAACATCTAAAATGTATTATCTCGAAAAGGAAAACAACTTTCAAGTCTATTTCTAGACGTTGCTCTGAATAACAGATTGAAATTGGAAGAATAATACACATAAAAGAATACATATCTTTCTTCTCCTACTAAAGAGTAAAGTAACTAACCGCCAGTCTCGTATCAAAGTATCTAGCAAGGTTTGCATAAATGGTACGCTCAATATCAAGTCAACTGACGTTCTACACAATCGCTTTCGTCTATTGGACAACAACTGTATCTTCAATCACCCCAAGTTCTCCAAAATGAACGATTATCTCACCGAATTAACTCGCTCCTTCACAGGTTGGGACTTAAAGTCCATGTACACGGAATTATTATTCCAACGTTTAATCATTTGAGAATCCTGCACTCACTTTTGCCATTCTGTTCTCCTTATCAGCGCACATAACCATAATCGCCAACAAAATACAGAGTGGAAGCAACGCCCTCAAGTCGTTCGCCGGCAGCACCTAGCGCAAAGATAAAGGATCATAATCATATAAGGCGATTAGTCGATCGGTTTGCAACTATCCTGCACCAATATGGACGCCGAGGGGTAGTAAAACTCAGTGGGCGAAACTACAGACGCGTCACATACCGGACTGTGAAAGGATGCCTTCTAATCTCCTCGAAACCTACACCACCGACATCCGACAGCATACAGACGAGCCTTAAACAATATTCACCGAACGACAATGACCATCTTTAACAACTCTCGCCATTGGAATTCAGTAGCAGACGAGAACCTCCAGCTGCCTCGCAAGTCCTGCGCTATTTTGGTCCAACTATAATCTGGATAATGTAGGAAACTTAACTCCTACATGCCCTGAGGCAACTCAGTATCTTCAAAGCGTGCCCAACATGTGGAGAGTCACTACAGCAAACATCTATTCGCGGCTTCCTTAAACCCAGTTTTCTTAAGGTCCGACCCCGTCGAAATAACTCATTTCATGCGCCGTCCTTTAGATGGCCAGCCCCGGCATAATATAAGATGGAATTTTTGATGATTTTTTTTCCACAGATACATTCAGAGAGGTGCTAAAGCTTTGAGGCATCATTACGTAGGAGAGCAAGACAGGTATTTTTTGTTCGATTGAATAAAACAATTCGGCGCAAGGTTTAAAGAAATTAATAGGCGAGGTAGACTTGAATACTTGACGGCAGAGCTTGAGGTGACTTATGATCATGGAGTATATAATACTGCACCGTTTTCAGTGCTATGATCATTTACTCTGAGAGATAGCCCCGAAGCCGAAGGGAACATGACTCTTCCTAAGCTATAGGCAAACTTCATGGTAGACTGAGTAGCATGTTGATGTAGGAGTAAGTAAAATCTTTACAAAAATAATGTTTATGTCACTTACGAACAGATACTTAGAAAAAGATAGGAACAAAATGCGGCTTATGAGATCTTCAGCCAACTGTAGTGCAGTGTGATGACAAAAGCCGCTGTTTAATTGGAAATATGAACTACAACACAGCGTCTGTCCTCTCTCGCCCCCTGTATAAATCTGTACTCGTATCAGATAATCCGGAAGGGCGAACGCCTGGAGGTTTTTTCATACACTATGTAAACGATAAGATAACAAGGGCTCAGCTTATCGCGCGATCTGTTTTTGAAAAATATTTGGGCACTGCTTATTCAGTAATATTTATTCAAAAAATGAAGTGAACGAGAACTCAGTGATCTATGGTTGAACATAAAGAATATAAAACTATACTTACAGCTCCACTACAGCATCAAGCCAACCACCCAAAGCACATCAAACTCAAGTGTGTAGCTGCTCACCACCTACTGCGAGTAGGCGTTTGGAGTCAATGAGCTGGTTATAACCACCACTCAATTCCCGCACAGCGCTCATTCTCATAACACAGCCCCAGCGCCAGCTCAGCAAAGCCAAGGCAAGTAAGGAAGTAAGTAGTTGGTGGAGCCGCGAGTGTGAGTTGCCAAGTGTGAGTTGTTGCAAGTTTAACACTCGCTGCTTTGGTGTTGCTCACTACTTGCTGTTGTTTGTGTCTGTTGTTGGCTTGTTTCTATTTTTATTATTTTTTGTTGACTATTTTTACAGCTGGCACTTTGAGCACCGAATGGCTCATATGTAGTAGCTACGGCAATGTGTTGTGTGATGTGTGTTGTATGGTTGTATGTATGTATGTATGTATATATTTTTAGTTGGTGTTGTAGATGTGTGTGTGTGTGTGTTCTTCTGCACACGAGTTGGAAGAGTTTATAGCGCTATTGTTGCTGTCTTCGTACATAGCATAGCATGGCCATATACAGTGCATTCATGTGAGTGCACACTGAGCGCTTATGTGTAAGTGTGCCCCTATGTGTTGTTGCTCATTTTTGTATATGTTTTTTCGCCGCCCCCACCTGAAGTGGCCCTCTCCACCACCTCCCTAATCTTTTGCCGTTCAGCCATTCAGCCAGTCAGCCAGCCGGCTCCAAGCGCAAGCTGTTAGACTCCGCCTTTTTTCACTTCATGCCACATTTTGGCTCGGTGCCTCATGCTGTGCCGTCGCAGTACTCGTTGCTTGGCTTTGCTTGGCTTGGTTTTGGCTTGGCTGTCGTATAGCTTTGCTCTCATATGGATATACACACGTACAGTCGTTTTACAGTACATATGTTTATGGGTATTTTCTGCAAGTTGGCGCTACTTGCCACACAACCAGCAACTGAAACTGCCGCATTTGGTGATTTACTCAGGCATCCACACTCGTTTGTTGCTTCTTATTTCGTACTCTTTTTTTTATTGTTTTGAGTCTTATGTAGATTTATTCATACATGCATGTGTTAGTACCCACTTGCTTGTTTGTTGTTATTGCTTTTTAAACTTTTTTTTTAAGTTAATGTTTAATGTGCGCCAACGAATGAATGTGTTGCATTTTCTCCGAACAGGCGAGAATAGTTACGGAAGTATATGGTGTATTACATGCACACAGAGATATAAATGTGGGATCAACTCTCGAAACGTTTTAAGGTATCGATAGTTCATCTAGGCAAAAGTTGCTGGAATCTATTCAAAAAAAAAAAACACCGATGGAGAGGCGTTGAATTAAATTCGCTTAAAATATATGTGCTAAAAAAAATGTTCCAAAAAATAGTAGTTACGGAGCAGAATTAAAACGGTGACCTAAAGCATTATTTTCTGGCCAAATATGTACATCCTCATTCAGCTATTGAACCCGAAATATCCGCCGTGGTCGAAAAATGCACTTAACAAGTGAATATTCAAAAAAGCGCCACAGAGCTCAGCCCAACGGAAGTTATTCAGATGCGACCTGCTGTGAACCGAACATGGAGACTAATTAACCAACAGTCAACCTAAAAATCGAATAGATTTCTGCCCATAGTGCGTTTTTTCATTCATTTTGTACAAAAAAATTGAAAAGCAGTGCATCGTCTGTATTTTTTTTTTATTACGAAACCAAATTTTAAATTTTGTTTACGCAATTGACACACAATCCACGTGGATCGATACTTTTGTAGGCTAGCTTTTTCCAAAAGCAACATGCAAGCTCTTTTTTTTTCTTGTTTATGATCTCCTTTTAACAACCTTCCCTTCTTCCACGTCCTTTTTGATTATCTAGCACTTCCTCTTTAGAATGTTTAGCTGGTTGCGGATCAATCGCCGAAAGATATTGGTCTCTGAGTTTTGAAAACAATGAGAACAACGTGGATGATTTTGGATTTGATAGGATTCCTTACTCTGATGCTCCATGTTCCCTTAAGTTCGAAATATTTCACGATGCATTTTATATAAAATGATTTCTCGAAATAGCTAACTATTTGCTCCATCGGAGACTTTTCTACCGACCCAAATCTAATACTTCCAAGCTATTTTCTTCTGGAAAATGTGTTGGATGAGGGCGCAATGAATTCAAGTGGTGGGAGGAAACTTTTTGCCCTCCAAATCCGGATTTCTAATTGGCATCTATCTCATCGATGTCAATGCTGTGCAGTAATAAGAGTTGGTTATCTTATTGTTATTTTCAATGACATTAATTTGGAAAACACTTTGCGAATCCCAGGAGGTGTATGCTTGACCTTGTTGGGCGATTTGTTTCCGATTCGCCATGAACAGTATACTGTCTCGTTTGTTTTTCGGGTTACGAAATGTCACAAAAAACAAGGAAGTATTCCAAAATATAGCAAGATTAACCTACATATATACATCTGGTGGCGCATATTCACTCGTCGGCACTTTACGAGTACTATGGATTTGATTGGCGATACGTGTGGCTGGACCTGGTTATTCTGGTGCCAGCAAAGGTGGTAGCAGCATGTTCGGTGTCACTTGTGCTGTTACGATTGCGTCGTTGTGTATTAATCAGTGGCATTGATTGCAATGGATGTTGTGTCCCTTCAATATTTTATAAGCCTCTGCTTATGAGAGGCTTCATGGTTTCTTTGATGAAAAATTAAGTTGACGTTTTCTTTATTAGAAAAGGGGTGCCTGTTGGATATTTGGTACTTAAGGTCTTTTTGGCCTACCTGATAAAAAAGAAAATCACTCAATATGCCTAAAAATTAAAATATAAGAAAATTACATTAATATGAGCTGACCGATGAAGCATTGCAACTCGTTTCTTGATTGTCCCTTAGTGGTATTAAAAACTCTGGGCTTCATTATTATAGCCCGTCACATATTGACAAGTTTTGAATTGTTATTTAATTTTAATTATTTGTTTAATAAAAATATTGTTCATTCGATATAAAAACCCGTTAAATATAAGTTTCAAACGTTTTTAGAAAAACTTTAGTTCTATAGCTCATTAAATTTTAGTATAAAAAAGAGCAAGTTTGAAGTGCCTTCAAATTTCCGTTTGACAATTGTTTGTTTTTTATTACTGATGATGTCGCCGCGGTTTTTTTTATATAAAAAATTCCTAGCATGCATTATATGGAAGAATTTGCAGAAGAGCGTCAGCAAAAAAATTATCAGAAAAGAGTATGCCCAAATATTCATTATCAAAACAAATAAAAACAACATACGTGTCTCACCGAAACAATCAACAAATCGCAGAAACTTAACAACTTAACTGCTGTGCTGAACTGCAAGGCTCACTGGCCGCGCTTTATTCCAAAAAAAAGGAAGAAAACCCCCTGTGAATGAGCCGCTCCATACAAACATAGTACATATTGCCTCATTACAGTGGCGCCTCTGAGCAAATATTGGATTAGTTGTTCTAGCGCCGAGTAACCCAAATAAAACACGATTCTAACTACCACCAAAAAACAACATAAGCACGATTCCCATAGTCAAGTGGGTCTGGGAATGGGATGCATCGCACAAATTGCCAAATAGTACAACCAAAACAAGAAGAAGAATTTTCATAATCTTGTGAAATTTCTACACCACCACTCATTGGATCATTTTCTGTGCTCGTAAATCCCGCACATTCATTGTTGGCGCTGCGTTGCTAATTTTTGATTGTTTTGCAATTTACATATTCAAAACGCGAAATTACTTCCCCACACGAGGAAAATCACGAACAATAACAACAGCAATGCAACGGACAAAACGAAAATACGTGGCACATGATCGAATGAGTGTTATGAAAGCGCTAACTGGGAACTCAATAAACCGAAAAGGGGAAGGTAGTTCGGAGAGCGCTCGTGCATTGATCGACATCATCAAGTGGCGCTACACGATGTGGCACACAACAATTTCAGCAACAACAAAAAGTATATGCTATACGCGCAAGGGCCATAGCGACTTGGGTCACAGAGCAATCAAACACAGACTCATACATTGTACACTCGAAGCTAGCAAAGCGCTCAGAATTGTGCTGCGTTCGTTTGTGCACCGCTCGTGCAACAAGTCCATGTGCAGTTCCATATATCTACCACCATCACAGTTCGCGTTGCAACAATGAAGCGCCACAATAAACGATTATCATCCATTATGAGCATTTTCCACATTGTTCCATTTCTTCGGTTCAGCGGTCCAGTGGGTAGCGCTTTGCTCAGTCACGTAACTCCAGCTGTTGAGGATATCAACTCCAAGAACTTCAAAAGCATTTCTGCTACACTTCTTTTTGCGTGTCGTATTTATTTGTTTTTGCAATTCAACCGTTAATTTCAGTATTATGTATGGTAGACACATGTGGTGTATTTGATTGGGTGTGTGTGTGTTTTACGAGATCAATTTGTAAGTGATTTCATGCTTGAATTATGGCGTTTTGGTTCAAACAGCAGCTCGAGTAGGCCAAATGAAGTCACCTTAAAATGAGTTTGGGTCGAACTCTGGGCTCATACAGTGCAAATCGAGTCAAATTGCGAGTACTTGACGTCAGTTCTACCAAATTGATTTGCTGGTGCTCGATTATGTTTTGATCTGCTACGTGATCGGTACGGAATGAAGAAGTGCACACACATTTTTCAGCTGTTATTACCCACCACATAGCATAATATAACAGGTGCTCACTCAAGAGGACGAAGAGTGTTTTGCGAGTCTGAAATTTTGAAATGAATAAGAACCAAAAATTTTTATTTTAAAAACTTCTTCTCTTTGACTCGTAGGTGCTAGAGTTTAAGGCCCAAACCGATCACCCTTTACAATACAATCCTTTTATAGCATTGAATAAACCATCACCAAAATCAGGTGGGACTGTGAAAGGAAAGGAGGAAAGAGCAGACTAAAGAACTTTCTGTCAGACTTTTCACCTGTTTTCAAGGCAAAAGTTTTTGCTATAGGCTGTCGCGTTTTAGAGACGCCTTACTAACATATTTATGATGAATGTGTAGCATTATTCTCAGGTAGTCCGCAATTAGCAACAGCAGGGCATCGTTACCTCGCTGAAAACGTGACATCCAATCAACTTGACAGAGAGGGTTTAGTGAAAACCTGAAATGAGGTGCTAATTAATAAACAGGCGCATTTGATTTCACCATCTTCCGCAATCTGCTCGCTCAACGATGAGGCACAGCGCTAGGTTGTAAAATTGATCCCTTCTTCTGGCGATGGGTAGGACTAACGTGGCGAGACTCGTGGCTGTTCTTACAGGACGCTAGCCGAATAGACGACACGCCAGAAGGCTTGGCATTGTTCAGAATGATTCCTACAGATGCTGCAGGGCTGTTAATTGGGCACAGAGTACGCTCGCCGCCGTTCTGACGCAGATGATTCGAAATAAGAGATTAGTGTTCCGGATAATCAAGAGAAAAGGCAGTCCACTAAATTAGCAGCAACCCGAGAATTACTTCAATGGCATCTATCATGAATGCTTTTTTAACATCTTTTTTCAACTACCAAACAGCTCAGCATACGCTCGACTCTGTCAGGAGCACCTCTAGGACTGTATGTGATTGTCAATAGTTGCTCAATGGCTAACCCCTCGCTTTGAGCTTGATATGGAGGCCGAGGCATATCATCATACCACGAGAACCTAGAAAGAGTATTTAAGTTTCACTTTCGCTCTCCTAGAACACATTTTGAAAGCTGCTACAAAACAAAGCTCGGTTAGCTAGGTCTAAGCGCGAGTCGCCTTTGGAAGCCCTTCACGTTGAACCATGGAAGGCATGCAAACAAAGGGGGCATCCGGTGAGAGATACACAGAGGCTTCATTGTGTTGCGATATGGTTAGTCGGCGATCTTAATTCCTCCTACAACCACTTTGAACTATGCCAGAATTGTAAAATATCCCTGATTTCCGCACATCTTAGATCCTAAAGTCGAGAGTCTTCGTCTGGATGGAGAGGTTAGACAGCCTGCTGGGAGAATATTTTCGACAACGAATTCGGCCAATCTTCCACAGCGCCACAAAAATACATACATATATTGAAATAAACTCATCTCATGCGAAACATTTGTCACGTTCAAAATGTATCTTCATACTCCATGAAATAATATAATAATAACAAACAATAATAACAATAGCGACTAATATGCGGAAAATTTGTGCTTTACAGCAAAGAAAAGTATACACACAGCTACACATGTAATGGGTTCACATGCACATGAACAGGACACCGAATCATTGTTTGGATTTTTTTTTTCTTTTTCTGTTTTTTTTTTTTTTTTTAAATACTGAAGCGAACTGCGCCTGCACAGAATTATCCAAACAATTGTAACTGCAGACCGAATGCATTCCTCATGCGACTCATATCCACGACGACAACAACAACAACAATAAGAGTAACTAGAGTTATCAACGTGCAACACTGCATTGTCTCACTAGCCACTAACTGTTGGTTATTCCGCCAAATCCCAAGCTGATATAGAGCGCTTCAATGTTGGAGTATGTGGCGCTGCATGCTGCTGCATTCTGAATGTGGCAGTGGCGCTGTGGCACGTTGCTCTCGTTGCGGTTGTATTGTGTGGCATGGCATATGCGAGATGGAGATGTGCATATTTAGATCATGCAACAATGGCAGATGTTGTTGCGGCGTTTGCTGCTGTTGCGCTGTTGTGTTTGTTATTGTTGTTACCAACATCAGCGCTGCTTGGGTGCCGCGAAGTTCAACTGCAACACGTTTTAGCAAATTGCCGCAGTAGAGTGGCAGTGGCGTTGCCGAAGTCAGCCTGCTCCAGAATGTATATGTAGGTACTCACTCCTTCTGTTCTATATGAACATGTGTAGGCATTTTGCAACCATGTACGGTTATATGTACGACTATATGTTTGTATGTGTATGTATATTCGGCATTGTGCCATGCCGAGGTGAGTGCAATACAAATTGACCTTGTCAGATTGTAAATTATGCAGAGCAACTGCAATGAACTCCACCACCAACAGCAGAAGCAGCAGCAGTAGCAGCAGCAGCAACTGCACTTCAAATGCAGTTGTTGTAAATGCACTGGTGGTTGTTGTTATTTTTTGTGTTGGAATGCGGCAAATGTCGCACTCGGTATTCGCGTGCTTTCCCATTTGTTGCTACATATTCGCTGGGTCATCGTTAACAATTTGTTTTATTTAATTGCGTGGTTAAATTATTCAATATGGAGCAATCTACTTTGGGTTGTACCATAGGGTCTTAGCGGTAAGTTTTTTGCGATAATTTTGCTATCAGTTGAATTGCAAATCTTGCTTTCAACTACCTTATTTTAATATTTCATATACATAAATGATGGTTAATTTAATTAAATTTCACTTTTCACATAACTTTACAACCTATCGGTCGAGCTGTTTCGACTACGAACATCGCGAAACGAGCTTCTATATACAAGACGTTCCAATTAATTTTCGAAGCTAGAAATCAGTCGTTAACATTAGACGCTAAGACGATAGATAGCAATGGACTAGAGAACAATAAAAAAAGAATTCGCTTGAGTCTGCATTCTGGCAAGAGCAGAGCATAAATACCTCTTATGACGCGAGAATACCGCTGTCTTCGTGGAGACTCTGGTTGAAGGCGAATGTCCTTAAGGGGCCAACCAAGACTTCTTCGACCACCTGCCGCATCGGGGATAAGCAGACGTAAACGATCTCCCACGATCCATTAGACAACCAAATTGGATAATTTCACAATGAGCATAAATGTAGAGACTCTAAGACGGGCTTGGCCGAAACTTGTAATAGAAATTATTCATGCCCGGCATGGCATAAAAGCTATATGTTCGGAGGTGGCACAATAACAATGGTGATATGTAACGATAGGCTCTCCGCAAGGTGGAGTTCACTTACGACTTTCCAACCGCTGACAATAAATAACATGCATTGTTTTGGAGACGATGAAACTATGACCGCAATAGCTACCAATCCTCAGCTTGGATCTTAACTCAAGGATTCCGGATTGAACTTCAATTCGATATCATCAGTTAGCCTTGAAATGCGTTATCAGGACCCTCTCAGTTAGAGTTGAAGATTTGTCTGTCATCTCAAAAGAAGAAGCCAAAAAACGCAGTGCTGAAGAAGAGAATGAAGTTGCAGTCTTTGAGATTAACTTGAGTTCTAGCGGAGAGTGAGATATACTCGAAGAGTTTGGGACCCATTACATCGTGCTTGCAACTAGGCTCACGATTGCAAATGAAGCTGTAGTCTGGTTGATTAGCGCTCTTTTTCAGCTGGAAGTTTTACTAAGTCTAAGATAGACAATCATATAAGATTTTTTGGATTACATTCGGTCATCTAGACGTTTCCTTGTGGTATGCCCCTAAACTGATTTGACAGCGCGTCAAATAGGCCAAGGCTTGTCTACATATAGCGAATATATTCGAATCTAGCCGAAGCATAGCTAGTGGTAAAGCGAGAGCAGCTATCCTGCCACCTTTCAAGGCGCGAGTCATGCAAAGGAAATTTGTATTAGAAAATATCTACTACGCAGACTCCTTGAACTTCGTTGAACCTTGGAGAGACAGCAGTGCGTGTGTCTCATCTTCCAGGTTCGGGGGAAAATTAAAAACTGGTGACGATTTATTTTTGGATGGAGGGTTATTTTGGGAAACCGAGAGTTTCATTTCAAATACCGTAGATGGGAAAAGAGTATGAACGCAGAAATTTTAGTCCCATTATTGTTTTTAATGTCGTGGGAAACCGAATTTTTCAATTATTGTTAACTTATTTTCTTTAGATACATAAGCCATTATGATATTTAAAAGAATTTGTTTAAGAAGCCTTGCCCTGAGACATACTGGGCGCCAAATCTTTAATATTTTTTCTTTTATTTTCATTTGATTAAATTTTTCATAGAATAACCAACACGTGTCGAATATTAAACTTTCAAAGCAGAGCACGTCAAAACCATCGAACTTTACCAACAAATACGTAGGTAGGTAAGTTGAAAGGCATTGAACTACAAGTGCCGCCACTTCATTGGCTGCTGAGTGCCAGGAAAGCTTACAAGAAACATCAATTATTTCCAGAAGATATGCATTGGCACATAACGCAACCAATCATACTACCAATACATAACAATTTAGAGTGGGCTACGCGCGGAAGAGACGTTTGGTTTGGCGCCTCCTGTAAATATGCAAATAGAATGCAGTTTACTTTAAAACGTATACGAACTGCTGACACGTGGCATGGGCGTCGTACTTGTATTGAAATTTATGAATTCACTGTCAAACAAAGTGTCAGAAGTAATTTTCGGTGATTGAAGTTTGCCGATGGAGAGAGAAAAGTTGAGCTCAAAATAGAATACTTTAAAGCTACAGAAACTTGAATTTATTTAGGTAAAGAAAAATGTAGAATTTAAAATCAAGAACAATCAGAACAACTTGTTGCAAGCAGACACCATTAGCAATTTCAAACTTTAAAATAACAGCCATAAAGGAATAAAACTTAAGAGTAGGAAAAAAAAACAAAATAATGAAGATCCATACAAAACTTCAAAGTAGTGAAAAGTGTTTAAAGAAAATGCGAAAAGTAACAGTTTTGTAGTTTTAGTTTCGTTGCACTTTGTTGTTGTGGCTGTAAACGCGTAATGGCGGCTGGCCGTTAACCTTTAGGGAAACGGAAATTGGTCATTATGGCGCGTCGCTAGCGGCCAAGGCTTAGGATGCGGCACCCGGTAGCCGTTGGTTAGGCGACAAAACGCGCTGCGTGGTCTGGCTAGTTGCAGCGAAACAAATAAAAAAAATGCTGCATAAAATGCAAAAAAAAATCATAAAAATATAAGTGAAGAATGCTTTACAGTCTTCGCTATCGAACAGGCATGCTGGTCATTTTCTTTTCAACACTTTGGCGCGAATTTTGCTAAAACTTTAGTTCAACTTCGCACCCTACCTCCACTTCTTCGCAAATATATTAAAGTTCCTACGAGGTAAGCGTAAAAAAGTCTCAAGTGTGCGAGCGTAGTAGAATTATGGCCAAAGTCAAGGCGAAATCTTAAAGTAATAAACTTGAACCAAAAAAGAAAAAATAAATAAAAAAGAAGAAAAGCACGTAAGTATGCAAGAAAAAAAGTTGTATAAAAAGCTGTTAAAAAAACAAAGAAAAGTAAGAAATATTACAGGAAATTCTCGCGCGCCAGCAAAGTTAATGGGCGCTCGCGAGCAGGAGCTGGCACTGGAGATGGGAGGCGCGACGGGGAGAGCTGCAAGCTAGTAGCATGCCAATGACCACAGTTGACCCATTTCCAGACGACGCGCGGTGTAATAATGAGAAATAAAAATGCAATAATGACGACGACGCGCCGTAGCCAAATTAAATTAGCAAACGCCGCCAACGCGCTTGACCAGGCGTGCCGCGCCCCTAACGCTCAGCCACAGACACAGCTACAGCCACAGCCACACAAATGACCCTGTCGCCTAGCAGGAACAAGCGAAAAAATATTGCGAACTAAAAAAAAAAAAAACAATAGCGAAACGTAAAAAACGCGCGTAAGAACAAAAAACAACAAAAGTTATTTGAACGCAACTTTCACGCAGCTCAAGAAGAACAGCGATGTCTAGCATTGGGGTCAGTAATTGCCTACATCAAGGCGCTTTAAATGAAACTTCGCATTTTTAACGCCGTCTACTTTAAATGTTAAAGTAGCGAAAGTTAATTTTTCAATTTCTTTGCTTTGCTTTCGATAGCTAAGGCAAAGCGTGCAGTGCGCTAATAATTAAATATTTAAAGCAAACTTTCAGGCGTTTTGTGCGGTAGACGAGTAGACTTCGCAAAGAGTAGTATTCCAATATTCGCTTATAAAAATGTAATCTTTGAAAAAAAAACTGTGAGTACTTTCAGCTTTTAAAATTTCTCTTTGTGTTATGTTGGAAAAAATTTCTGTTAGTTGTCTCAAAGTAACTAGTTGTACCGCTATTTGTTTTTGCACTTAAGTACTCGGGTAAAAGCCACTTTGAAAACTTAATCAAAAACTATTGTGCCGCCTTTGTGGCATTTAGAAAATACAAGCAATAAGAAATTTTAGTTTTAAAGCCCACTTTAAGTTGCTTTGAGTGCATTTGCTGCTTCTTCTGTTTAAGTAGTGAATATTGAAAACTTAAAACAGAGTACCAACTCTGCCTTTGGTGAGCAGTGGGGCAGACAAAAAAAAATGGTTTTAGTTTTAGTTTCTTGAATTCAACATTTAGCACTTAAAGGAACTCATATTAAATCCAAAATCAAAGCGAGGACAAGAACAAGGCCAACGCCCAGATTATATTTCTCAGTTTTCTCCTCTCAAGGCACTATGAAATGTTGCAACGTAGCATTTTACTACTCTACAAACAATCAGCAACTCGGCTCTGAATTCTAAAGGCGTATCTCTGCTCCACCATAAATCACGGCAGCAAATCAAATGCGCAGCAGAACAGGCAGATAATTCACTCGGGTACTAATAGACTGCATCAAATTCTCATTCGGAGTATGCGAGCCTAGATTTAAAAGTGGTTGTACGCGCCGACAGAAGAGTTCTTCCGGCAAGGTAGTTTAGCTAAGTAGCAGTTTAGGTTAGGCTGATGTGGTAGCCTTCTCAGGTGACTCGCTTAGACAAAGGAGTCGATTATGATGTCACTTATTATTTGAACGATAATGTACACTGTAGCCGAAACACTGCGGGCCTAAAATGAACTATCGTAAGCTGATGATTTCCACCTCCCAGAGCTATTCTGGGGTGCTTATATCTCAGCCTCTGATATGCAGGCTAGCTGAGTGGAATATTAAAGGATGAGTCCACCAGAGGGTTGAAGCCTAACCCCATGAACATCTATCGGGCAGTGCCCGTTCAGAACTCCTATATCTTATCAAAAACGCAGCCATTCCGCTTCGTAGCCGGTCCGATCATGGTACATTTTCTACATTTTCTTTTGCAACGCCACGCCGTTGTGGTAAGAAGTGTTACCCACCTTGGTCGCTTTATATGTGTTCTCTCATAACCAGTTCCTCGGCGTCAACTACTCTCCCTTTCCCCGGTTCCGCCGCCGCTCATTCGGCCGATCGAATTGCGGCGTGGTTAAAAATACGACACACTATTATACTCCTTTTATTTAGCTGTAAGCCACCAGATGTACACGGGGTTTGTGTGCTTCGGGTAATATCTCGAGGCGGCTAAAAAATGACTGACTTTCCTAAAAGAGATATAAATTACCTGCATTACCAAACTCAGGCCAACTGAATATCCTTTCCATTTTGGCAAGTTTTCATTGTACACCAAATCAATTTATCCTTTTCGAATACAATTTTAGATTAAAAGCAAAATTAATTAGAAAGTATTTGTGAAGTATTTGAAACTTTACGCTAAAAAAACAACCGAGATGACCTTTTTCTTTCTATTGCTGCTGCAACAGCCGGCAATGCTACAATTCGGCAAAAAGTTTACCTTAACCAAATACTTTTAATTAAAATGCGTAAACTCAAATTATATCTTTTCGAAAGTGAACAACTTGAATAGGACAACAATACTCGACAGCATCGTCAACTGAATTGTCAAACGAAAAGCTGTTGCCACACCCAACTGATGAAAAATGCGCGTTAACTTTACAAAATTGAAAATAAAACAATTGGCATGGAAAATGCGCGCAGCAAAGACAATAAACAAATACGGAGAAAAAGGACGAACCAAATAGAAAAATCGCACAGAAAGCAACTAAATTTGAATTCATCAATGAAAAATTTAAAAAAAAAAAAAGAAAGTGGAAAAAACTTTTAGCGAACCCAAAGTGAACCCAACAACTCAACCGAATGGAAACTAAACGAAATGAATGGAGATGAATTGCAGCGAGTTGGACGAATTGAATTCAACGCCAATGAATCGAGCGCAGCTGAAGCGAAGATGGAGGTGGCTATAAAAAGAAATTGGAAAAAATATATGAAATCCAATTGATTTTAACCGTTTTGCGCTGCACCTCACCCTCCGCCAATTGCTCTTCTCTTTCCCATGCAACTTTCAATTTTTCCTTTTTCCATTTCCTACACAACCATTTGGCCTGTAGAGTGGGCGGCGGTGTGTGGGAATATTTTTTTTATATTTCTTTTCGAGATGGCAACATATGCACGCCTATATGTCTGTATGGGTATGTACTTACATAGATATTATGTACATGTGTGTGGATGTGTGAGTGTACGCTTGGAATTGGCATTAGATCCAAGGCTTGGAGCTTCAGCTCTGTTGTAACAGTTTCAACGTTTTTCATTGGCTATGCGCCTAGCGTTGGGTGCTGCTGCTCAGCTACACACACACACACACACACACACACGCACCCAAATCGAGTATATATAGATATAGCATATATGTATTGTGACAGGATGAGAGGGAAAATAATATAAATGCCGGCAATGTGAAATAAAAAATGACATTTGAATAACAGAAAAAGAAAATGAAATAAAATAGAATAAAAGAAAAGCGACTTGAAAAAAGTATCGCATTGAGATTGAAGGAAATTGAATTGAATTGATAAAGAGCTATACAATGCGATGAGATGGTGAGACAGCTGCGTGGGTGGTCGGGCAGGCAGTAAGCGTCAGAATTGGTTGAATTGTGTGACAGGTGGGGGGTGGGGTTGTTGGCCTGCTTGGGGTTGTTAAAGCCACAAAAGCTTTGGTAACTTTGTGGGTGTGTGGGTGAGTGGGTGTGTGGGAGCTGTGGGAGATGTGGGAGATGTGGGGGCTGTCAGAGATGACGTGCGGGTGTCTTTTAATACTCTTATATGCTATCTTATTGGGCATTCAAATGGAAACAAATGTGTTCTTTTCTCTAATAAGCTTATTTTAACGGTTCAGAAAAAGTAATATTCATCAAATTAGTTCCCTTTGGATCTTTGGTTATTGCTGTTAATATTTTGCATTATATCCCATTTACTTTGGATACTAATTGGGCAAAGAATGGCATTATATTAATCTGGTATTAAATTTGGAAAATAATACAAATATTAGTGCAAGAAAATGTATTTATTTTTACCACCGAATGTCGCAACTCATAATAATAATATTATATGATATCAATTTAGGACACTGAAGCCCTGAAGTTCTCTTGTTTATGATATCATGTCCCTTGCACCCAATGCTGAATATTTAAGCCCTTCTCTAACGAAAGCCATAAAGCTTCTTCTTTCAAACCCAAAATTCGTATAGAACCACGGCCGAATATTCCTTTAAAATGTCTTAGTCACAACTATTATGACCGAAGAGCAGCCTAAGTCAGCCGACTTCAACCAGTTTATGAAAACTTCGTAGAACGTATAGCCAATCCTTTATAAGTCTTTTTTCTGCAGACCTGCTGAGGCCACATAAAGTTTTCGACTCCTAGTGAAAAGGGAATGAGTCACTTCTTGCCAGCTCGTCAGCGTCCCAAATAACTTTAATATTGTCACAACACTACGGCTAAGATTGGAATTACATTTATTCAGCGTTTCTCTTGTAACCTAATAGCAAACTTCCTGTCGAAAGGAGTTTGTTTAGTCCTTGTGTCGGCAATCCCTAACCTCAATTGGGAACCTTAATCCTAAGTCCAGAGCTATTTTTACAGATACCTCCAAAAAACGACGAGAAGATACATAGGTAGTGCGATTCTCTCCAGCGAACTCTCACTAATCAAATAAATAATTAGCATCTTGTGCAAATGAGCCAATAGTAATATCAGCCTCAAAATCTATCGGAGAATATCTTGCCAACACCTGCTAATTTGAGCTGAGTACGCGATGGCGTAGTATAACCCTCTTTTGGCGAACCAAAACCATACTCTATAAGTCTCTCAATACTGCCGTATGGCTCAGAAGTATTAAGGATGTCACCATCGCATGAGATGCCCGTTGGAGTTTTCGAGAGAAAGATTATCCGAAAGATTTTTCAAACTTTGAGCCTCTGTGTCAGCGAATGCCTTAGGAGATGGAAGAATGAGTGGTAGTGTGACATGGACTTGGTCCAGAGATCATGTCGTGCGAATGGACGTAAACACTAAAATCCTGAAAATATTCAACGAATATTCAGGAAGGAATTGGCGTCAGTTAGCAACGAGAAGGAATGACCAACTGTTATAGGGCCAATTAAATCAGAAAGTAAGCTGCCATCAAATCAGTTAATTCTAACAGTACCACCTTGAAGGTGGCTATCGATTATAGAGACCCCCTAAACGAGGCGGGTCAGAAATGTGGCGCTTACATAGATTGAGCCTCTGGCTAAATGGTAAGAATGCCCAAATTGCGTCGCGGATATGAAGTAAACCGAGCTATACTTCGAAAAAGCGCCCAGCAAGCAGGCTTTCCCCTATCTTCATATACACCAGTTAAGTTCGGCTTTCATTGAAAATAGAAAGGACAGGTGCCCTTCCTATCGTATTGCATAGTGATTCTGGCATTCGATCGACGTTAGAAGGTCTAGGTCACTAAAAATATCGGCCGCTACTTCGTCAGCATTATAACTGGGCACTGTCTGATGGAGTTACAAGGTACCAGGATGGGTTTCCAATGATCTTTAGCGTAGCTGTCGAGAGGAAAAATAAATGGAAAAACATTTTGTCTGCCATTTCCCACTTCTGCAAAAATGCGACACTAATTTTCTGTAAACAAATCAGGCACAGAAACAACGTAGAATGGGCATTTCCTTAGAATTTTGGATCCAACCCTTAAGGCAATACAAAAATATTCAATTTAGTCTTCCGTGCAACTTTATTAAGTAGAATAATTATATCACATGCCTTGTTTAACTACATAATTTCAATATCCTACATATGTGTGTGTGTATTTTATTGGGTTTTGTGTTGCTATCACTTTTTACAATATATAACAATGACATTAGCATTTTAATGCCACATTGAAACCAGTAATTATATTATTTGGTCAATAAACGAAACGGTGGCCACAAAGAAAAGGCAAAAAGGACCACTACACACCATACAGGACCTCGAATATATCAAAAACCGGACAATGACGTGGCGTTTATTGAGCAGCTCCCTATTTCGAGTGTGTGAAGTGTCTGATATCCTTTCATTTTTGACAACTAAATCAAATGAGAACAAGTTTGCAGCGTACTCGGTGAAAATGAAGCAATACATGTCAGAGTACTTTAATAATTTCGAGCTAATTGAGCAAATAACCAAATGTAATACGCCGATAAACCGGTTCCCATAACTGACCCTTTCTCAAGAAGCTGTCAATTTTTGTTCCGGTTCCGAAACACAACACACACCACAAACTCGTTGTTTTAAGAGTGTGTGTGCTACTATAACTGTTTGTGTTTAATTGTCACTACAAATTGTGACTTTAATGAACCAGCAGCATAGACAGAATGAAACATTTGGCACAACCGAGGACAAACTGGGAACACGGAATAGTAGTAGTAAAGTGAAAAATTATGCCAAAGGCGTTCAAAGGTCACTCAATGTCCGTGTACTCAGTTGAGATTAGTGTGAGTTTCAACACAACCAACCATTCAGCCATGTCAGCGTAAGTGTGTGTGTGTGTGTGTGTGTGTGTGTGTGTGTGTGTGTCTGTCGATTTGAGGTCACTTGGTAATTTACAAAGGGCCATGGTAGCCAGAACAGGGGTGAGAAATACAAAAATAACTACCACAAAGCGAAAGATACGAAGTAACGAGGGCTGGGCAAGACGAGGTAGCACAGGCAATGGTTAATTAGGAAGAGGGGGAAATTTTTGTAGAGAAAGGAGGGAGAGAGAGAGCCAGCAAAGCGACAGCCAAAAATGACGGGCCATTTATTCGGCAACAATAGTAATTACAACAAAAGCAACAACTTTTTTTTATATAACAAGCAATAACAATAATAACAAGAAGTGGCGCCTCGCACGAGAATATGGCACGCGACCAGTATTTAGTCCAACCATTCACGAAAATTCCACAACAATTCAAGTAGCCAGGTAAGCGCCCAAAACGAGCGAACGAAGAGAGAAGGGTACTAGCCGGTCAACCAGCTGATTCATTGCGCTATTCAATAGCCGGTCAAGAAGCAGGCCAATGGCACCGTTGACGAGCATTGGATCGACGAAAATTTCCTGAATTAAAATGAGCGGCGAGCAAAGGTGTGGAGGAGAAGCAAGCAGTAAGTAGTTGTTGCCTGAAATCAATTAAAACCACTTGAAAATTTCTCAGTGGCACTGGAAGTCTGCTAATTGCTAATGGTCATTGTCTGCCAGTGGCCAGCTGTGTTGTTTGGGGTAGGTCAGTGTGATTTTCTGACTGCCGGCTGCCGGCTGCTGGCTGCTGGCTGCTGGCTGCTGGCTGCTGTGGCGTATTGCCAAAAACTTGTGCTCGTCCTAACATTCAATAGTCGTAGAGCTTTAAAATTTTAAATTGTGAACTCAACTGGCGAGCACGCCTTTAAATATGCAAAGATTTTGACGCTGTACGTTCATTAAATGCAGCTAATAAAAATTGAAATGCGCAAAAAGTACCGGAAACGAAGCGTAGCCGCTTGTGGAGTTTACGGAAATGTTGCTGTTGGATTTGTTAAAGAATTCTAGTTCACTTCTGCCCACTTTGCTGTCTTTCTTCACTGCGCTCTTTGTTGTTTTTTGTGCGCGCCGTCGTCGTCAAAATGATGCGAAATTCAAGCGGAAAAAATTGCTGTAATAAAATTCTTTTGTTTTTTGTCTGCTTCTGTTTTTTTGCAGTTACTTTTTGTAGAGCTGAGAATTTTGCTGTCTCGTTTGTTTCAGTTTTTTTTTCTTGCAAATTTTACGCAAAGAATTTTTATTGCCTTATTTTGGACAAGGCGTGCGCTGTTGTTGCCAAATTGCTTGCAACAGCCACGCATTTAAAATGAGCTTTCCCGCTAAGTAGCTGCGGATATCAGAGATATTTGTCTTTGATTTCAAAATTTTGGTTGGCTTTTTTGTCCGTCTACGTTTATTTACTTTATGCCTTTAAATGGTGGTGAAGTGCAAAGTATTTTGGTTACTTGTTGCTCAAATAATGTGGTGCAATTTTGCATAACCGACCGTTTGATGTCGGTTTCTACTTGGCTGAGTTGTGATATGAAAATTTGCTTATGGGAGTATATAATTTCTGCCTTCCTAAACTATTTAAATATTTTTGTTGCAGTTGCCAAATTTGAAAAAAAAAATACTGAGAAGGTCTGGGCTAAATCGGTTAATATTTTCTGAACTTTTTAAATATTTTGATGCTGAACGGGAGACAATTAATAGAATTTTAATAAAATGGGGGAAAAATAGTTTTTAAATGATATAAAATTAAATGAAATAATAAAAGATAAATAAAAGAAAATACTATAAAATAATACCTATAAAATAAATACATAAATTAAAATGAAATTGTTATATATGGCGAATGTAAAAAAAACATTAAATATAAAACAACTGAGTTAGTGGAAGTAAATTAAAGTAAAAAATTAAAAATTAAATAACACCAAATAAAGTGAAATAAAATTAAAAATAAATGTATAAAACAAAACAAAAAGAAATATAAAAGCAAAACAAATAAATGAAATAAAATAAAACAAAATAAAATGAAATTAAATAATATTAAACAAATAAAAGAAAATAATATAAAATAATATAATATTCATTAAAATTTAATTAAACAAAACGAAACCAGGATAAAGCAAATAAATTAAGCTAAAATGAAATTAAATTAAATTAAATACAGCCAAATAAATAAAATAAAATAAATTTAAATTGAATAGAATACAACAAAATAAAAGTAAATAAAATTACATTAATTAAAATAATATAAAATTTAATGAAAATATGTAAAATAAAATAAAGAAAAATTAAGTTAAGTAAAACAAAGTTAAATAAAATTGAATTAAATAAAATATTGGATAAATTTAAGTTAAATTAAATTAAGTAACTTAAAATAAAATTAAGTAAATAAAACACAAATTAAACTATACTAAATAAAATACAATATATTGAGCTAAATTAAAATATAGTAAAAGTTAAAACCGTATGACTTCTACCATTTTGAAAAATCATGGTTTTCTCATATTATTCCCCAATAAAAACCTTTCCTCGAGCGCAATAAACTACAGTTGAAAATAAAGTAAAATTTGATAAAATGAAATAAAATAAAACAGAATGAAATTGAACTAAAGAAAAGAAAATTAGCTAAATTAAACTAAATTAAACAAAATAAAATAAAATAAATTAAACTAAAATAAAATAAAAAATTAACTAAATGCATTAAATTAAATTAAACAAAATAAAATTGAGTCAAGGAAAACAACAATGATTTCTTAGCGCAGGGAATGCTTTTATTTGGAAAGTGTGCGAAAAGGCAACACCAATCAAAGCTCAGACTCTGCAACCCTTTGCCAACGGCCGAAATTATCCGGCAGCCATGCTGAGCCCAGCAGCTGACTTGTCGTCTGCCCAATGATGTGGATTTTCATCACCGGTTCGCCCTGCAACAGGAATATCGTGATCTTTTATTTCTTACCAGACCCAATTTAGAGCCATGTGCTGGCAAAAGGCAATAACCCGTCAGTAGTCCCACTAAGAGTCTAGAGTCCTTTCTTTACAAAGGAAGTACACGGCACGTGTGCTCAGTATCTTATGAATTGTAGCTTACGTACCGAAACCCAATAAAGTAGGACAGTTTTGACCACAACCAACCTGCTCAAGGCCTCTTTGTAGTCAGCTACGGTAGAGCAATCTTTGACAGCTTGTGCAACTTACTGATCTCTGCCTCTGAGCCCCGTAAACCGCACCTATCTTTTCCACAGCCATTCGTGTATATTTCTACCATACTTCTCGCCATTATCACACCCCTGCGCCTATCATCAACCTCTATTGTAGCTTCAATAGACCTATCGGAGCTTAGGCACGGGATCTTTTAGCCAGTGCGTCTAGTCAGCAGAGAGGACACTATCTGGCTGTGAGCGTACGCTCTGAACTCAAACGGCCGTAAGGCGTTGGACCTCGCGGGCAATTGCAAACTCTAATCCTGGCTGTGAAAATTACTTCCTACTGAGTTTATGTCGGTAATATAATTGTAGAAATTACTACACCTAATTTGTAAAATAACGAATTGACCATGCTTTTCTAAAACGTATTTATTCCAGAACCAAATTTTATTTAAAAACATAATCTTGCCTACTTACTACTAATTAAGATCCCGGGCCAAACCACAGATCAATATCATATTGCACACCGTCACTCTAACAACAGTAAAACATTACCGCTGCCACCACTCCCCCACATCAATACCAATACCAATGACCCATCCCAAACCAATTGCTATCGAACACACCCCTCAATAAAAATCGGCTGTGCTAGTTATTTGAATGTAAATTCGATTTAATGATTATCCAAATATGACGGAGGTGGTTTATTTTGCACATTTGCGCTGTTAGACAATAACAACAATAAGCTATGTGGGTACAACCCACAAATCCCGGTACTAAGTCAACATAGCTAACAAAACACCCTTCCCATCTTTTCCTTGTCTAACCCAATAAAAACATATTTGCGAAAAAATACAGAGAACTATTAGATCTTGTACGAGACATAATAAAGTAGAAAATGAGGGAAATCAACCCCTCTCGTGCAAAAAATGAAAGGAAAGGGAATTGAAGGGAAGAGAGAGCGAAAGTTAAACGAATGAAATTTTTTCGCCAGGAAAATTGGCAAGCCGAAAATCGCATTGTGAAAAGCCATGCTAAGTATCCGGCAAAAGCGCATTGAATGAGCCCGCACACACCCACACACACCCACACACATGTAGAAAATTTAGATTTTGCAAATTTATGATGGTATCGATGGCATTGTACCCTCGCACCGCTGTGGCCAGGGGGGGGGGGGGGGGGGGGGGTTGATTTGGTAACGTCGCTGCTGCCTGTTTTGAAGGAATGGATTTGTTAAAGGCAACAAAAGATTTTCGCAACATGTTTACATAAGCAATTTCACCACTTGTTCGATAGTGGCGGCGATGTTGTTTGTATTGGTGTTTGCATTGTTGTTGTTGTTGCGCTGTGTCAGTTAATGGCTGTGTGCGTGTGTAGCAGGCGGCGGCACTTTATGATTGTTCTGCGGCATGAAATCGATGTTTTGCCAATTTTCGATTCAATTGCAATGAACTGTAATTCGATGCCTTCAATGCGTACAACAACAACTACACCTACAACAAAACAATGTAGATTTACCAATATGGTGCGGCTAACATTGACGCCATCGCCAGCACCATCAGCCATCACCCAAGAGCCAACGCTTTGGGCTAGTTCCACGCAACGCTGTCATCGGCTGCGGAAGAGATTCTCGTAATCAAATGGATTGCACGGTGGGACGAAAGGGTTGAAAAGGAAAATTTTTAGAGCAGTTTCGTATTTTGTTTTACCATAAATACAATTCTGTATTAAAACCGTATAATTTGAGACCGTCTAAATTTTGAAATAAAAAAAGTGTGTATTTTTTTTTACAAAGTTGATAAAATTTTCGAAACTAAATTTTTCAACAAAATTAATAAAACAAACTCATCCTATAGGAAAAAATTTTCAAAACTCAAATTTTTTTAATAAAAATAGTGTTGATTTTTTAAGGCTTAGATTTATTGGAGAAATAAATTTCGAATCCAATTTTCTAATAAAATTACCAAATTTTCGAAATTATTATTTTTTTAAAATTAATTAAACAAACTCAACCATAAAAAAAATTTTCGAAACTAAGATTTTTTTAATAAAAATAGTGTTTATTTTCTAAGGCTTAGATTTATTGGAGAAATAATTTTTGAAACCAATTTTTTTCAATAAAATTAATAAAATTTTCGAAATTAATTTTTTTTATTAATAAAATATTTTCTTTTAATAAAACAAACTCAACCATAAAAAAAAAATTTTCGAAACTAAGATTTTTTTAATAGTGTTGATTTTTGAAGGTTTAGATTTATTGCAGAAATAATTTTTGAAATCAATTCTTTTCAATAAAATTAATTTTTTTTTATTAATAAAATAATTTTTTTTTAATTAATAAAACAAAATTTTTCTATAGAAAAAAATTTTCGAAAACAATTATTAAAATTTCCGAAAAAATTTTTTTTTTTTTACAAAATTAATAAAAAAAGTTATCCCGTTTTACCATATTCCAAATGTGAGATCATATCCCAAATAGAGAACCTGCCATGACCCAATACTACGAGTATGAATATCTACCCTTATTGAAAGAGTAAGAATCAGGGGCGTGTGGGACCAATAGATCCTTCCATATCGAAGCTATGCCGTGGTTTTAAGGATATTTTATTGGAAATAATTGTGCGGCTAAAATTTTGAAAACATCATTCGACGAAGTGCACGTTTGCATCACAGAATTCGAATAGTGTAAAATTTTTTTTGGCTCTGTACCTCTTAGATGCAGTGACCACAAACATTGGATGAACAAGACTAAATGTAAGTGGAATAACTTAGAATCGTGTGTGGTATGCCAGAGCTCGTGGTACTCCTTCAATGACAAAAGCTCGTCTAGTCTCATTTAAATTAGTTGTACAATTTATGTAGTCAGTATAAAATGATCAGTGGCTGATTTTGATAGAAAATTCTCTATTTCTAAGAAATAATTTAGAATGCCTTTCCTTCCATTTCATGTCACTGTACTTTCGCAACGACTTACACGTTCGATTGCTCAGTTAGGGGTGGGTGGAAAAGCTTTGTTGCCTCCATCCTCTTCAAATTAGGGTAGTGATTGCGAAAATTGTTGCAAAATAAGCCACAACGGAGCAAGGGTATAATACCGCAGCCCGCCAACTCAGCTCGTTCGCCGCCATAAAAGTGGTGCGTGTGCGAATTTTCCAACCAAGTGCTGCCATTTTTTTCTTATACCACCTTCGTTGCAAGTCGCTTAACAAGGTATATGATGTGTGTGTGTGTGTGGGGTGACGTGTGGCACATTGGTTTTCCGCCTAAATTTGCACGACTTGATGTGGTGTTATTCCCCAAGTGTACATACATATTTGGTATGTTTTAATATTTAGCGACGTTTAGTTTATTGGCTTCCACTCAGGTCGCCACCCTCAGTCGGTGGAGTGGAGTGGAGTGGAATGGGTTTACAACCTAGGCACTTCAGTGAGCACATGTGTTTGTGTTTGTGAGTACAGCTTAAATATAAAAAAATAAATTTGCACGCTGACAGGCGATATCTGTCATCGCATGCGTTGCCACTTCGCTGCTAAACTAAACATACAATTATTATTGGTGTAATGCAACTGCTAGTGCCCATTGTTGTGTCTTTTGACGCTCGGCTGGTGGCTGTTGACGGTCATAAAGGGAATTGTAAAACGGTGACGATGACTTTAACATTACTTACTGCATGTACTCGCGATACTCGTGTCGGCATTGTACCAGTATTTGACAATATTTTCATTTATCGCTGATTGGCAAAAGAAATCTGTGTTGAAAGTAATTTGCGCATGGGACAATGTAACGGACGGATTTTGTGGGTGTCATTATTATTATTTAATGCTTAATTTGATGGCAAATTTTATGGCCGACTGCTTTTTCAATGTTTAAGCGATAGAAGAAATTGTGTAGCGGATCTAGCTTACGGAAAGAAATGCAATGTGATCGAAACGTCGGCACGTCCGATGCTCCTCAGTTTGCCTATAAAATTCAGACCTCTGCTAGGCAGAATGCAATTCCTAGAAAAGGGCTCAGCAGTCAGAGCGATACGCAGAGATTCAAACCCCGGCTACATGAGTATCGTGACAAATTTACACCCATACACCAACTGAAGAGAACCGCTATCCTTTCAAAGAACATCAACTTCATTTCAAGATTGGCTTTCGGAAGAAGGTTGCGCAAAGAAAGCGTCCGTGAAAAGAAGAATTTCTAGCCCAATACAAACGGCTATCGAAATTTAGAAGAAAGAAAGGACTCGTGGAGAAGAAGAAGGAAGGTCCACAAATGGTATACCCTTTCTTCAAGCCACTTTGCAAGGAAACAATTGCAAAATTAATACACTAGCCAGAATGTTTCAAAAAAGGGGAGAAAGTCGGCGAAGTATTCAATAGACATTAGTAGAGGTTATCTTTGCTCGGCCGGTGGTTGAATTAAACAAACCAGCCAAATATTTAGAGAAGTTAAAAATGCAGGCATTGCAAGCTCAACTCGACTGTGTAATGAGAAAGAGATAACATTTCGTAGCAAAGATTAAAGAAGCTAGATTGATAAAACCAAAGGCCACCATTTCAGCGGCGTACTTAAACTGAAATATTCCAGGGACAATGCCATCTAACTGGTACTAATTCCGCCAGTTAGATGGCATTGTTCTGGGGATTGCACGTAATTAAGTTCAAGCTTCAAGTCTTCTATTTATCCAGAGATTTATTCGAATAACACCGAATGAAAACCGTAGGACTCCGTGGAGTTGTGTAAAGATTCGCTTTGGACCCTAATCGCAAAGTGATTACTTCTTTCTTGGATTTGCTCCTCACAGATGTATTTACGGAGAAACTCTGCTTAAGTCTTTCATGGTTAAATAGATCAACCATTAGTATCATGGGAATGCTAAAGGAAAATGTCTTTCCAACCATCCGATACTGCAAAGTCGATGAAACCTTAAAAATAACAACCAACCAGCTTAAAAATACAACACGTAAATCTGTAAAGCACACATTCATAAAGGAAGCGACGACATTGCTGCCAGTTGACAAGTGACAAGAGTCACTAAACACAACCACAACAAAACAAACAGCCACCGGTAGAACTAACAACCAATCCTATGTAGCCGTGCCGCTTCGGTAAAATCACTTCACACGCCGCAAAGAAGAAAAGCAGGGGCAGTTAGGCAAGAGATCAAACAAGGGGTGCTTGCGAAATTTTTGCAAATCTGACTGGCACACGCATTTCCACACTGTCAACGCATATCAACACGCGCGCAACGCTTTCAACTCTAACTGACTGCCCCCGCAGAAGAAATAAAGTTCTGGAGATGGAGCGGTATTGCCGATTTGCCAAAAAAAAAAGGAAATGGAAAAGAAAGGCGCTTAGAGTGTAGGACAAAATGTTTTTATTGGAATTTTATTTTATTTCATTGGTTTTTGATGGTTTCATTGCGAGCGTGTGCGTGTGGATGGAGATGTGCCTCTAACATAGCTGTAGTTTATTTGTCGCATGCCGTAGGCGGGTTAATTTGGCGGCGGATGGGGCTAAACGTAAGAAACATGCGGGTCCATCGCCGGTTGCCAGCCACTTTACAGTAGAGCAGCTGCCAAACGATGCAAGCTAAATGCGTATGCAAATTTTTCCATCTTCCATCTACGAATACGCCGATACTCGAGTGTTGACTCCATTATAGGTTTCACTTTGTTTTGGTTTTAACGCTTCATGACTTCTGTTTGGTTAGTGATACCGCTGTTGGTGATATTGTTATTGGTAGTGGTGGTGTTCGTGTTGCTGATATTTTGCGACAACGTGGGATTTTCGCTTTTTTTTGGCAAACCTTATTTGCATTTAGCTGTGTGATGGTAAGTGTGATATTATTCTAATACGTTAAAAGAATCCATGTAATGCAGCTATAAAAATATCAAAATCATTGGGGCAATCGTAGAGGTGAGTTTGTCGGATGGCTTTTAAGCTTTGTTGCTGTATTATATTTGACAGTTGTCACTAAAGAAGTCAATTGCTGCCATCTGTCGTCGCGCTGTTACGAACTCAATGGCTTCAGTAACGTAAGTGTGAGAGACGGAGTTGACGGAGCAAGCTTTTATAATAAGTACCTTTATATATACTACGCTAACAAAAAGGAAACAAGAATAAATTCTGCTTTAAGTATGACATGACTGTAAGGATTGAAAATATGTCAAGGTGATTCAAGTTTCGGTTTCCACAAACCAATGCAACCTAAGATTTTCCCTTCCCTCATGCCGAGACACGTTCTTTTTCTGGCTACTAAGAAGCTTCGAGGCCGTTCTCCGGAATGAGAGATACCTTGAGAGTCCTCTTAAATTAAGCGAAGAGGTCGATTAAGCCGCAGACTGGGGAATCCGAATAATCAGGTTTTGTTAATGTGGCTGCTCACATAGACCTGGGATGAATTATGATACCACAGTACACTAGGACGCCGAGTAATCTCTACTACCGTTGCGTCCGCCGGAGAGTGAATAAGGCGCGATCTCAGTCTCGCGAAGGCAGTGTAACTGAGCAAAAAGTCCTAAAGGGAATCATCTCCTTTTCATCCTCTAAGCAATTGCTGTTATAGGGATGAGGGCATGACTTCCAATTAGGCAGTTCCCTGCCAGCACCCTAATAATTAATGAGAGCCGCGGTTTGGATAATCCTCGAAGCTCCCCTGACCTCTTCCGGTCTACTTTTGGCCCAAAAAACTCCTCGATACTTTTTCTAGTAGCTGGCCAAGAACCCCGAATTTCCCCTTGCTTAAGGAGTTATTTTCTAGTGTACCTTGGTTGGCAAACTCATCTAATTTACAATTCCCTGTGATATCACTGTGATATGGTACCCAGTTTAATTCGACAAAAAATACTCTGAAACTCTTGAAAGAGCAGTCAGACAATCTCTAACCACTTTCGATCGCACCGTTACAAAATCTAGAGCTCCCACTTGGCTACCGGAGTAAATATTCACTTTCCTACAAATGTCGCGCTAGAAAGTAGCTATTCGGCCGTTAACTCCACCTGGATCTGGAGGCCAAAATTTTTGTCTCTGATAGAGCTCAGAGTTTCGATCTATCCGTGAACAGGTTTAACAGCTTCCGGTTCCACGTTTCGCAGCCCTATCAATCCTCTTTAGGAATGGCAATACCAAAGTATTTGCTAGAAGCCTTGGTGGGTAGAAAATGGTCCGGTTTGGTATCAATCCGAATTAAATTTAAGACCGATATCCTGCAGCCTGTCAGCGGTTTGGTCTGCCATCATCATCATATCATATTCGTATTTTCCTTTCGACTAGTTTTCTTGTTTTTTTTTCGTCCCACGACTAGCATCGATCTGTAGCTCTTATTTTACTGTTCTTATTAAAGGAAACCAGGTCTGTTTCGTGTCACACATAATAAAACCTTTTTACAGTTAGCCATGCCTTTCTTCACTCTCACAACTATTTAGAATTTAATCCTTTGAAAGCTTTAAGCTTCCATATAAAAGCTGCAAAACCTCACAATCCCATCGCTCCGGGGCATGAGTGCATACCAAAACTATTAGTTGCCACTCGTCATGTTGCCCAACTCTTATCGTCAAGATTAATTAGACTGTGATAAATACCAGCCTGAAAATGCCAACAAATACTGCACATTAAATAATAATAAAAAACGAAAACAACTCCCACAGCCGTCACTATAACAACAACATTTGCACCTCCACTAGTGAGGTGCGCGTGAGCAAATAAATCATTTCCTAGTCGAAAATGCCTCATTGCTGTCTAGCGGCTACGTCCGTTCGAATGGTGTGCTATTCAAGTGCAACATCAAAACAATTCCATAGCATGCGAAAAAAAACGTGCAAACCACACTCGATACGAGAAGTACAATGCGAACACACAAAGCACATTACCGTACTCGGCGTTTATTTTATTGTGGGTGGAACAAACGTCTCATGTACGAGTAGTAAGTCTGCGCCAAAACGCCATACCACACTTTGAAAAGTTTTGTGCAAATCTCAATCGAAATGTCTGCCAAGTTAATACGCCTTCCCGTTTCTAGTCTATTGCTTTGCTATCACCAGCAGCAGCTGCCGCCCGAATCCCCCGCTAACACGCCAACCATACAACCATTGCCACCGTTACCGCCATAGCCTGGAACCACCGCATATGCTGCGGATTAGTCAGCAATGTGTTGCTGCTGCAATTTGTGGCAACAGATGTTGCAACATGCAACACGATCCATATATGCCACAAAAACGCGCGCGAAGATAGATTTCCAATATGGCAAATCTGCCATAGCCAAAACAACAAGTACAACACGTGTCTGACTGGCTGGATGGCTGGCTGGCTGGCTGGCATTTGCACTCACATTTCACATAGTTAAGTGGTTTGAGATCTCTTTTATGCTTAAAGTGCTTATTGGTGGAAAACACTATAATTTAGACACCGGAAAACAATGAAATTGACAGCATCCTCGGGGCAGCGTATCGGTAGAGGTGATAGGCGCGAGAGCGTTTTACGTTTCGTCCGGCTATGAGCCTGGTGTTGCGAAGAGAGCGCACGAACCGCATCGCATGGCGCGAAGTCTTACACTAACTATGGGGTAGGTGTACCTACTATAGACCCCAAAAAAAAAAATTGGCACGCAAGGTGTACTGATTCGTCAAGTACACGCGTTCTTTTTATCACATTGAAATATGGAAAGAAGTGAAGTGAGTGAGAATAGGAGGAAGTATGGCATGGAAGAAAGCAGCCTGCTGAATGAAGCAAATAAGTAGGAAATGAGCGTTGCCAGATGTAAATATCATCGAACTGTGAAGCGCAGACGCGGGATAGCAGAAAAGTTAGCGAGGCTTTATGTGCTTTTGATCTTTGGTCTAAAATAAAGGTTCGAGTAATGCGAGTCTTACCGAGTCTATTTTACGTTTTCTCTCAAGAATATTAAGGGACCAATGATACCTTGTGGCTTCAGCGACGTTCTAAACTTTAGATAGCGAGATTCCTACTTCTTCTTTGATATCCTAGACAAGCGATAGGCGCGCTGAAATACGTGATTGTATTCCCTACAATATCAGAGGCGAGCGAAGAAATCATTAAGAAACCCATCTCCCCACAACATTAGGGATTTCCGAAGAAACTATTTTAAGAGCATTGGTGAATATCTATCCACAACTGCCACCAACCAATCGAAGTAAATTGGCCAAGTAGCTAAAAATGTGTCGCCTCGGACTGGGAAGGCAGCACACCCCTTCTTCTCGACCTTCATTCGTAAACGATCACAAATATCTCTTACAGCTGGCAACTCAAGTTTCCTACTAGCCAACTATTTGCAAGTGTTTGCGCTAAAATGCGACTAACACACACTTGGAACGCCGCTGCTGCATTAAAGAAGCCAGTTGACCCCGAGGGCAACAACGAATAAACGTTCAGGTTGCTGCCGCCGATGTTCCTACTGCGACGGCTGCTGTTGATGAGTACAACAATAACGAAAGCAAAGAAAAGTAAGTAACCATAACAAGCGACCCGTTTAACACCACCGACATTCAACCGATCACCGAACGTCGCCGCGAACAATGTGAAGTGTAACGTGGAACGACTTCACGGCCACGCAAAGTGTTGGTCAGTTATCAATTTTACTAACCAGCCTGCCATGTGGTGGTGATTCCACCACCGACTGACTTGCTAAATATCTAAAAGAGTACACAGCGCGTGCGCGCACACAATTGCCGCGCTGCCGATCTGGTTGGGCCATTGGTGTCGGCCACTACATAGCAGGCTGGTGGAAAGGCGCTTTTTTCGCGGTCGCGCGCGCGCTCAATTCACATAAACGAATTGAACGTAAATAGACAAGATATCGCAACTGCCATACTCCTGGTAGGAATGTTTAACTATTGGCAGGCATTTCCTCCCACCGCTGCGGTGGGAAGTGAAGACGCGGGCAATTCAATAACACTGGCTGCGGAAGAGTGTGAGTTTTACAATGCGATTCCGTTTAACGGCTTGCAGATCTTTCCTTTTTGTGTCCCATTTGCACAGCATTCAAGCGCATGTTCGCTTTGTGCTGCATAAATTTTTTTGTATTTAATATTTCGGCCTCAAAAAGTCATGCGTCAAATGCAAAGTGCTGTAAGTTCTTACAAACAGCTTTTGAAGAGAATTTTCGCTGATTTAATTTTACACAATAGCACAAATAGAAATTGCATGCTTCCTGTTCCGAAAATTATAAGTTGTCATGTGAGCGCTTGGTTTAAGTATTTCACGCAAACTTGGACAGCTTCTCAGAGATTTGAGTACTGATTGGAAAAGAACAAATACTATGTATTTTCTCAGCTACAACTACAGTTGCAATAAAAAGGAATATCGCTGGTATTACAACAAATGCTAATCGTAAAGTAGGCACAAATATGAAGATCTCGATGGCGGTGACATAGGAAACGTGAAGATTACCTGCGTTGAGACTTTTCAAGTTGCGATTTCGATTAGCTTTATAGGAACTGCAAAGTTTTATTCAAAACAAAAGAAAGCTCTTTGATTTCCCGTCAAAATTGACCTCAAATGTGAACAAGTTCGAAAGCGACCTCATATTTTTGAATTTCTGAGTCATATCGCTTTGTTCACACTCATCAGGAATAAAGCCGTTCAAAATTTCGAGCGAAAATACTAACTAGTTTCAAAACAAACAGAGAGTAAAAAAAGGATGAAATACTACCAATCACGATTCAGGATGCCTCAGAGATTGTGGTTCCGGGACTTGTCGCAATTTTTAGAAGGTGTTTAATGCTGAACCACGTGCCGGACTGGAGGCAGATTCAAGTAATTTGTATTTGTAAAGCGGGGAAATGTAGTCATAACAATGTTAAAGACTTCAGGCCAATAAGTCTAATATTCTTTACGGCTACTACCGAGCTCCCGTCTGCCTTGATTAGGTCTCATTTAGTGTAGCTCTGCAGTGAGGGTGTCTCACGCGGTGGACATGGGAACCTCGCTTAGAAAGATCAAGATCGAAATTACCGAAATTTTCTGTTCGAAAGCTAAACAGAGATGGGACCGTACATGATTATATCGGAATGCCCGACAATTCTAAGTGTCCCATGACCCATCTGGGCCATTTTAGAAATGACCAAAGAATATACCTACATACTTACTCACGGCAAGCTACATCGGCAGCCGTATCGGCTTACCCTACAAATGGTCACCGTGTCGCAACTGCGAGCACTCACGCTCTCTGCGAGTGTCTAGCTTTTGCAAGAATTAGCCTAAAGACGCTCGGTAAACCGTTCATTCAGATTCTGAAGCCTGCAGCCGCCTCTCTCTCTCTCTCTCTTATGGCATACTGAAATTCATTAAAGCCACCAGAAGGCGCGAGTTGTGGATTCAAAATGTCAAATTTTCTAATTACATGCCAGGTATTTAGGCCCTTCACTGGTTGCACTGAACCTAAAAAAAATATTTTTTATTTTGATGTGATTTTTTCTTTAAATGGCGATATTTTCTCCTGATTGAGTAAAGGTTTCGTCAAAATGAATTTAAAAAAACTATTTAACATGAGATCTTTTTTCATTCCAATTTTCGTTCTTTTGATAGCTGCTTTTCTTCAATCCAGACATTTGTTTTTTTTCGGTTTTGTATTTTAAGTGTGAAACGGAAAGTATTTTTTATACAAAAATTGTACTTGCTGGATTCATTGAGATCAATGCAATTTCTGAGGGGCATTTCTATCATCTTCAGTATTTTTTTCTTTGGTCTTATCCCATCCCACCTGATATTATTCATGTCTGCAACTTCATATATGTAACTCAAAGCAAACATCTACATTTAGCCCACCAGCATCCTTTGTCTTACACATTTTCTGCTCCGTTTAGTGGCTTTCGCTTTACTGTTATTTGCTTGTTTTTAATGCCCTTTCCTAATGGACCTTTCAACTTCTTACTACTTCTTGCCTTATCAAATGTGTACGCACCACCCCAAGGTTTGTCTGCTTCGTTTTACCCACTTCAGCTGTACGTACCTTCTTTGGTGACGCGTAACATTTTTTTCTTAATTTCACCATAAATTTTGTTGTATTTTTTTCTTTCTTTCAACCCTCAAGCCTCAAGGCGTTCTTTCGTTCATTAGACTTTCTCATTGCATACTTATATGATTTTTTTATTGCATATATGCGTGTGTGTGTGTGTGTGTTTTCTTGTTCTTCGAAGTTTTCCTCATTATTCGCTCTGCTCAGTTCATTCTACTCATTAGCGGTGCTGTTTTGCATTTTTTCTTCCGTTTTACGTTTATTTTTTCTTTTCTTTTTATCGATTTTTCAGCTGACTCTGTTTTTCTCTTTTTCGCCAGTTTTTGGTTTTTATTTTTTCCAACTCTTGAAGTTTTTCTTTTACTTCCTTCTACTTCCGTCTGCCTTGGCATATCCCTCGCCACGACCAGCAACCGCTAAGTTTCCTTCACTGTTAGTTGCTAATGAGCTGTTGTTTGGCCGCTACCACGGTTTCCGTTAACTGTTGGTAACTTAATTTCTGCCATAGCCGAGCGTAGTAGCTCGCGCTCTGGGTTTCTTCGGCACCAGCAGCAGCATCAGCAACTTTATTATGGCTTTCTTGTTGTTATTGTCTTCACTTGATTATAATCATAATTTGTACTTTCTTTCACTTTGATAACTCACGCATCACTGCCCTTAGCCAATTCTTCTTCCACTTCTACGCGATGATTACTCAACAGCGCCTACCGCCCGACGTCCAAACGGTGCTCGAGTGGCCCAACGCCAGGCTGCTTGTTTCTTTCGGTTCGTTCGGTGACTAGGCGCCTGATAAACTCTAATTACTATTATCACGTCATTGCACAGTTACTTGCGTTAACGCTGCCACAATTTATATAACTACCGTAGTGTAAGTAGAGAGGAATCACCATAGGCGCGGGGCCGCAGATGTGTGAAGAATCCGGCGTTGAACACATGTTGAACACGACGCGCAAACCTAGTTGCACTTGCCTATCAATTACTGCTGCTTTCCACAGCGTTCAATCACTTTGCTTGGCGCGTGTTATCGCAAAACCATTTTGCACTATCAGCACTTTTCTACTCGTCCATTCACCGCCCAGTTCGATTAGATTTTAATCAAGTTTGACTCGATTCGATTAAAAGTCGTTCAAAATCAGCCAAGCAAATCCTGCAATCATGCTGGTGCCTTACCGACCGTCCACAGTATTCGTTTGTCTTTTTAAAATAGTAATTTGATGTACTCGTATCTGGAGCATGAAGCATAGCAGTTTGAGTGTGAGGGGAGGTAAGTAGTGTACTTTGTATGGCGAATGGATAATTGTATGGGCTATTTGGAGAAGAGAGTTTGGAAAATACTTAGGTGCTGATTTGCTTTGATTCTTTTGATTCTAGTTAAGGCGTCGCAAAGAAGGATTTAAAATAGGATAATGTTTTTGCATGCTAATTGGATTCGAACTAAGAAATCGCTAAAATGTGCGATAAATAAATTTATATAGTGGACAAGGATCTGAAACGGAACTTTTTTTACGAGATGTTAAGAAAATGGAAGCTTACGCGGAAAAGTCATGCTGAGCTGATGGTGTGCTCAAAGTTGTTGGGCAATCTGTAGAAAAACTTTTAGTAAGGCCTGACTTCTGAAACTACCTGAGAGTACCAAATATATCTGTCAAGTAATGTCACAGATCCACGATCAGGTATCGGCGATGGGTTAAGTGTTTTGGTGGAGTTTTTAGCTTTGGCTCAAAACAAGAGACAATAATGACGATGTCTCGACGGCATTCCTTTGGAATATGGCACCACGATGGCAAATATGGGCACATTTAATTATTTGGAAGAAATTATAAACATACTCTTTTCCTGCTTCCAAATGAAGCTCTTATGCCTAAGCTTTTCTTCGGACGAAAGTAAGCTGTTAGACTACAAATGAAAGAACAATTGAGAGATTCGGAGATTACTGAGGAAGTTTAGCTAAAAATTTCATCACTAACCGCTCCAATACTGTGGTGCCCTGTGCGTGGAGAAAACTTCTATTTTGCTCCGAAATGCTCAGAGTCATTGGCTTAGTAATTAAAAAGAAGCAGCATAGACACTCCAACTCCAAGCTGCCTTCAGGACCATGAAAGATCTATGTGCCTCTTAAAAAGTGTTAGCTGAAGCTGAGTACCGATGAAAAATAATAACGGAACGAAATCAGCTCGAACTTGTGAAGATCGTTGACTTCCATGGTAGTCAGGAGTTCGTGATTTTGGCTGATAAATTGACAAACTGTGGATATGTGGGTCACTCCATGCAACAAAATTAAAGGTCCAAATAGAGCGCGTAATGTTAGTAATTCCGAGAACTCAATAGTAAAGCCAAAAGCCGTGCGACTAATACACTTCCAGAAGGTATGGTTTCTTGGAAAGGTCACGCAGGGCGGTCTCGAAGTATGTAAGTCAGCAAATTGGAAAGCAAGGAATGTAATCAAAGGATCAGCATCGATAACTCAGTTGTGGTCACTCTTTACTTACTTCATCCATTTATATAATTCAAGTGTATAAAGTGGGGGATACAAACTAAGACATCCTCTCCTAACAGTTTTTTTTTCTCTCTTTTAATTAATTGCGTGTCTCATTAGAGGTTTTTGGGCCTTTGACAAAAATTTCTAAATAATTGAGAAATCAACTATGCCCGTCGTGGCCTATTCCAGTCCGCAGTACAACCTGTCACTCTTCTCAAACTGAGTGAGCGAGTCAGATAATCGAAGACACTGAGCAACAGTTATTGGAGGGCAAAGTCGTTAGAAAGCCAGGATGTTTAGTTGGTAACCAATTATTTCGTTCGCTAACGTTATGCCCGCATGCAATTCTCAACAAGCTTGTGAAATATTTATCTGATTCCATCACTCCATAAAATGACTTGTACGAGTATTTGAAACTTTTTGTCCATAAGAATAAACAGTGTAAAACAATACAAGCCAACAGCGGCCGATTTCCCATATCATATCAAACCTATACATTGCCGACTCCCTCTTCAATGCCTGTCCCCTTGTAGGTACTATAAAATATATATCCCTCGGGAATATGCCACATGTTTACACATAAAACAGTCAAAATGGTAATAAAATGACTAATGAAAAACGCATAAACTCTGCCCCACGAATCGCCGCATGCGCCTCATTTCGACACTTTAATAGGATTACATTGAAATTTATCTTCATATGATTTAGGAAAATGTGCCTGGAAGAATGCGCGCAGACGCGTATGGCGACTCGATTGACGCTGCTCAATTGTAGCGAACACGCTGCGCTCATGTTGTAATATTAAATTATTAATTTGCAATCATTAGCATCCTGCGGCTACAAACATGGCACAGCAAACAGCAACTAAATGTGCTACGCGCCTCTACTGCAGTAAGACGGGCGGTATTATTTTTTTGTTGTACATACTCGTACAGAGATACACATGTACGTTCTAAGGCTGTGGTGAAATTGAAAATAATATTTTGCGCACTCAATTTTCAGCGATTTGTCAAAATATTGTTTATTGTCTTATGCATCCTGCGTCGTTGTTTCCAGTACTGACAGTGCACATGCGCTTGCGCTCACATCACATGCCGTGCATGCGCAATCACATTCACATTGACGTCAAGTGAATATGTGAAGGAGGGTGGAGATTGGTGCGTTCCCTGGTTGCCTTTGAGGTGGCAGCAACACCAACAGCCTGGCACGCCAGCCGACCGGCCGACCGCCAGTTTGGCTGTCCGACCGCCTGTGGTACGTGCTGTAGCCGTAGCTTCTTACAGCGGTGGCGGCTAGCTTTACGTTAATTGAAATATTTCAACATTCATCCGCCTTGGTCACGTCCTCCGCGCACCGCTCTACATTCTCCCATTGGCATTGGGTGTAGTGGAACTTGAACTTACACTTGTGCGCCTCGAATGCAGTGTCATTGATGTCTGGTCAACACCAGCCGCTCGGCGTTTCCTCGGCGGCATTCTTCAAAGTGCTCCACCAGCGCATTTTAATAGAATTCGATGCTCATTTCTATCGTATGCGATTTATTTTACTCCTTTATTGCCAATTGCCAGCCGCTGTGAACTATTGTCTATGTCGGATTTGCGCCGGCCGCCCGACTGCCCTTCTGCATGCAAATGTTTGATTTGTATACAATCGTGACCGAAGCGCAATCATTGCAATCCTCTTTGTCTATTTGCCAATTTCGCCTATGACCGTGTGGCAAGTCTACTTGTAGGCTGTGTATGGGTGTAAGAAAGAATTTTGCACATTTGACCGCTAGGCGCCATATTACTTTCAAATTGAATGTTTATTAATTTGTTGCAATCACCATTCGACTAACTAAACGATGGACGGGCAGGCGAGCGGTTGGACAAACGAACGACAGAGGATTCCTTCTTTTAAGATATAGTGCAGCATTTGTAAAATTTCAATTATGTAAGTAATAGACCGTCAGAGGAAAGGTTGTGTGAAGTATTTGAGTTGTGGAAAAGTAAATAAATGAGATGAGATCATAGAGAGGGAGAATGGATAAAGTTGATACAATTTCATATCTTAAGAATCGAAAATTGTATAAAAATTGTATGTGCTTGAGGTTTATGAGGGTTTATGATGGACTACTAGGCCTCAGGGCTCAGTGAGCTCAACTCCTTGAGATGTAGACTAGATAATCCAACACCATGCAGTATGGAGTCAAAGCACAAACTTTCAAATAGCAGCCCCTTGATTTCTCAAATACCATATGCCTGACATTGCTCAACGATCTAACCATAGCGACAGGAAAAGATCTTGTATCGGTAAAAAATCTTGGCCTAAATAACTGACGGCTTTGTGAGCGCACACGAGGTATAACGTTTTACCAGATAAATGCTTCTGATACAGTTTGTGAAGCTGCGCTATAGAAAGGCCTTCGGCATTTCCAAACTCTCTCAAATACGAAGGTATTTTATTGATTTTAAAAACCAATGACTGTGCGATAAAGCCGTTTGAAAATAACATTAAGCCCCTTAGACATCCACGTCTTCCTTGTGCACAACATTTATCTTGCAAAAGGTGTAAGGGATGTAAGGGAAATGCTCTGCTCTTGGCTGCGCGCTAAGACTTATGGCGTATATGGGAATCTGTCACGACACTAAGCTTCCATGAGATTCCGATCTTCACGGATGACCTATACAGGGGCACCACGTCGTCCCTGGAAACGAGAATGCGTCCAATAGGAGGAGCCGAGGCAATATTGAAAGAACCCGGCTCGAGGAAATGCAACTCTGTTGAAAATACGCTTCATATTTATGAGAAGTCATTTCTTCGAAGACGTGGACGACTTAGGTGCGATCGCACATTAGGTTAAATTCGAGGAAATGCCAGTTTATATATTGTACATAAAAGATTATTTGTGTGTTGCATATTCATATAATATGTATATATTATACAAATTATTCAAGCTCGCCTCGCGATGGCATAATTTGCGCATAAATTAAAACTTTCCACGCCCAATGCGACCATCTGTAACCAAACCATAGCCAGTGCAAGTCCATCGCCTACTATTTACCAACCAATCGACCAACGCTACTTGCCTAACTGTTGCGACAGTGACAGTGGCAGTGACAGTTTTGTGACAACTTACATTAAAAACAGCATCCATACTGTGATGGCTGGAAACGTGAAAGAAAACAAAATTTTATATTAACTGTCGTCATTATCCTGCGCCACAGAATGCTCACCAACAGCGCACCTACATACCAACTCTGCGCCGCGAATGAATATTAAGCAGTAAAAAAAAACTAAAAAAAATTATAACCAAAGTAACCGCAACTTCATTTTAATCGCGACAGCTGCCTACTCGCGTCAGAGCAGTGGATATGAAAAAGTAGATGACAGCGCCCTTACAATCTATAGGCGATGCAATGTTAGATTTTCGCAGCCAGAATATTCAAACTGACAACTATAAGTACAGTTAGAGCCGACGGCTGCTGGATTTCGATGTACAAAATGTCAAAGTGAGTTAAATTTCCTTAAGAGATGAGCTGCTGGACAAGAACGACAACGAAAACATCGCAAAATTCGCGGGCAGTTTGTCTCATTTCGTATGCCAAATGGTGATATGTCCGAGGCGCTATGCGCGCAGATGAGCTGCTGCGAAGCTGCGTTGCCTAAAAAGTTCTTCAAATTAAATATTACAATACAAATAAGTATGAAAATGAGAAGGTTGCGGTGAAGCAAAAACACATAGCGTGTGGATGAAGGATGAGCGTGCCAGTTGTCTGAAAACAAATGCCTCCAACCCTACCATCCTATTTGGCGCGAGCAATTCAATAGAACCACCGCACAAACGGGACAAATGTTGTGGACGTTGACGATGTCAAGCTAAAACTTTTTAATGTGCCTGCACTCTACACTAACACCCGCGATAAATATATACGCGTGCATACTTAGTTGTAGATTTTCCACCATAACCACTCCCCGTTTGCTCCACCCACGCAACTCGTAAACAAAACACTCTTTTGCATAATTCAGTGCGCTGCATGAAGTGCCGCCTCGTGGGGCATTTCTTTTCAAAAATCCAACTGTCGCTACATAGCTTGGTGGTCCAGACCGACCGACCGAAAGTTTTGTCCCTACATGCTTAAATCCTTAATGCTCTCAACCCTCAGTTGCGCGCGACTGATACAACCACGTGCGACCGTCTTTCGCGCGACGGCGACTTTCTTTCGCATGTCACACCAATAAGGTGCCCATTCATCCCATGAGCTTATGGGCTCAGTAGTTCAGCAGCTCGGCAACTTGGCAGCCCAGCAGTCCAACGGCTCATCGTCATTCCAGCAGGCTAAACATTTGCCACACAACTATATGCTCTACACCCTTCCTGGCAACCCACACTCCGAATTCATTCTCCATCTCCATCAATTTTTTATGGACTCTGTCCGCGAATGGTGTTCACATTCGCTTCCGCATTCTACCATTTCTCATTCCTCCTTTTCCTACTATGAATTCTACGTCCCC
This sequence comes from Anomoia purmunda, assembly GCA_951828415.1. Taxonomy (NCBI): domain Eukaryota; kingdom Metazoa; phylum Arthropoda; class Insecta; order Diptera; family Tephritidae; genus Anomoia; species Anomoia purmunda. The sequence goes on from OX639997.1 coordinate 116,623,378, forward strand.
AGCGTACTTTTGTGCTGTTAGTTGGAATTGGGTGTCGTATTCTTGAAGATTAATATGTTTGTGTGTGTTGTGTGCATTTATAGTGAAAACATACCACCCATTTAATAATCAACCCCCACTTGTGTTGTCTGAAGCCTCATGCAAATGATTTTTTTTTTTTTTTTTTTTGTTTGACTTCGCCTACTTGCACACTTGAGGCTTTTACTCCAATACAAACACGTGTAAATTCGTACATACTCGTAGTGTTTAGATCGTTCTCTTTTTTCGCTCCTTCATCTTCAAGTTTTCCATTTTCCTACATATATTTCGTATATTTTCTCTACTTCTTCGCTGCTGTTGTGTGTTAGTAGTTTTTTATTTCGTTTCTTTTATTGTTGTTGTTGTTGTGTATTATATATGACTATTGGATTGCTTGGTCGCTAGGGGAGTCATTTGTATAAACGAAGGTGAAGGATTTTCAATTTCTCGTATTCCATTGTTTTCAATTCGAAATTTTGTAAAGCACTGCAGGTTTAGCATCCATGCTATGGTGAATACATACAAAGTGACAGCTGAATTTTGAGTGATGGCACAGTGTACCAATATGCTATGAGCGCGTCGTCATTTCCACCAGTGAAAGCTGAGGAAGCCGATAGATTAGCTAGAGACGCGGCGAAAAAAAACGTTTATGGAACCCGAGAGTTTTGTGTTAAAATACGCTGAAGGAAAGACATTGGCATGATGTGGCAGGGATATGCCAGGTGAGGTGTTGAGGCCGTGAAAGTGGTACAGGCTCGCCTGGTTTCTTTTCATTCGCTGATTTTTCTAAATTAGTGGAATTCGAGAGCCTTTAGAATGGACATATGCTACATCTGATTGACATTTCGACCTTTTATAAGATATTGTCTTTAGCTCGAGCAAAGCCCGATCTGTCTACCTTATGGTTCACTGTCTTCCTTCTTTCCTTGGTTCATTCAACCAAGTTCTTCTCCATTTGGCCTTTTAACTTAGAGCAGGCACTCTGCTTCATTTACTACCACCAGCGATTACCGATTCGAATATTTTTGAGGCCATGTTTCATCTGGGCATTGTCAGAGGAGCAACGAAGTATTTGTGTAGTCTTAGGAAAAACCCCTTTCTGGGACATTTCACAGTTGTTGTCTGATAATTGATGCTAAAAAATCTTTTCCAATAGGGGAGGTTAACTTGATGCTCTTGCTGTATTAGTACCGCCTTTCTCTGTTTGCCCATCGATGGGTGTCGATTCTTTCGGCAAACCATATTTTTAAAGTTCAAAAACACAAACTTTCCAGACTTTCCTTGCTTCAATAGATATTTTGAGTTCGAATTTATTTTCATTTCTTTTATTCCTCGGTAAGCACAGCAACGTTTAATAAACGAATTTATGTGGATTTTTGCGTAATCGAAACACTGCATCTCATTGTACAAGTATAACACTAGAGATTCCAATTCATCTTCTCATCTGCCACATTTGGAGCTCCTTTTAACGTTAATTTTTATTGCATGTAAATATCGCATCAGCTATGGGACATTGAATGGGGGGAGGGGGGCATAATGTGGAGAACGAAGAAGGGAGAAGTAAGAATAACACAAACACATAGCGAGACAAGACAAAATGCAGCAGCACGAAAGTAACACGAACCGATTGTAGGACTATGGCGATAAGAAAGTATAGAGTCGACAAAAAACTCAAGGAATGGGGCAGAGCCAAGAACGAACGGCCGAAAAAGGCATAGCGAAAAAAGCCAGCGCCAAAAGTGGAAGGGATGGTGGCCCTCCCAGCTTGGTTGGTTGGCTGGCTGGCTGGACAGCCTACTTGGCTAAGCTTGGTGTGAGTGGGAGGCGAGAGGCGAAAAATATAATACGACTAACGCACACATCTACACGCTCGCAGCATTAACGCCATAGAGAAAAGCGATGCTGTTTACGGATTTTAATGCGAAGGACATTCTACTACTACTAGCAAAACGACACAGCAGTGGCAAGTTGTTGTTTTGGGGATATAGCTGGGAATTTAAATGCTGTGAGGACCAAAGAAAAAGCACGAACGCGAAATGATTGCAATTGGTTTGAGGGATTTTAAGGATTAGTTGAGTGTATTTGTATAGGAAAGGAGCAATATGTATTTATTATGTATTGCCAAGTTACTATGTGACATACAGGCGGTGTCACACACACACACGCAGATATAAAATGAGTAAACTACTTATGCAACGCAGGTTTATAGTATAGTATATTTGTGCGTAAGAACATACATATGTATATGTATAGCTAATATGCTTTTTGTATAGGTTCAAAGTATGTGTATTTGAAAATCTTCAAATATTTTTAAAAGAAAATTAAAGTATACATACAGTGATAAGCTGTATGTGGGAAAAAATAAGAGCTGAAAAAAATAACTTGATCTAGCAGCGCGTTTATAGGTTCCACCAAGGAGCCGTTAAAGAAAGAGAATGACGGCTGTGTGTAACTAAGTACAGTGACAAGTTAAAACGGTCGAATGATGACCTTTTAAAATATTAGCAAGTTTTTCATGGCAAATTTTTGAACTAAAACTTCTTTGGCGGCATGAGAGTGGTTTTTGTGGCATTATTTTCGGCCTAGATATTTCGGGACCGTTTCAGAACCTTTCACTACTTCGGGACTGATTTACCACTACAACTACTACAATTAATTCCTACTACAACTAATGACTTCTACTATTTTTACTAATGTTACTACTATTTTTACTAACTTCTACTACTATTTTGATTAATTTCCTCTGCTATTTTTACTAATGCTAGTACTATTTATTACTACTATTTTCCCAAATTTGTACTACTATCTTTACCAATAATATTTCTAATTACTACCACTATTTTCACTAACTTCTACTTACTACTACTATTTTCCCTAATTTTTACTATTATTTTTACTAATGCTGCTACTAATTACTACTACTATTTGCTCTAATTTGTACTACTATTTTAGCTAATGCTAAAATTAATTACTACTACTATGTTCACTAATTTCTATTACTATTTGTACTACTGCTACTACTATTTTTAAAAATTTCCACTACTATTTTTAATAATTTCTATTACTATTTTTATTACTGCTAATACTATTTTTACTAATGCCACTAGTTTTGCTAATGTCTACTACTATTTTTACTAATATTATTACTAAGTACTACTAACCACTATAACTCCCATATAAATATCACAAGTAGCAATCTGTATCTCTTTATAGAACCGGAAAAGAAGCGTTACTGCTGAATAGCGCATATAGGTGCACGCGTGTTTTTATTTTATTTTTGTAAATTTTATACACAATTTATGAAAACTGAAGAAAATTTCATCACAATTTTAGAAGGATTTTTTTTTAGAAATTTTTGCGTATGTTATTTTATAGCTAATTTAATTTTAATCTAATAAAATGCAAGTTTGACTTGGCTAAAAATTGCCGCTGATTCCTTGCTAGTATAAGAAAAAAATACCATTCTACAGGTTTTTCTCACCAGTATAAGTTTAGCTCGGAGTACCGAAAGCTGCACAAATGAAAACCAAATGAATTGGAATGGAGAAACATTTAATTTATACAAAAATCAATGTACCAAGCGAACGAAGCAGTGGTAATGAATGGCCAGCCTATTTTTATTTAAAATTTTTTTTTTGTATATAGAGTAAAGGTGGCAAGCATATATTGATATACACATACACTCATATCAAGTGTGTACGAGTATAATCGCACATTAACGAGTGAGTGCTGAAATTCATGATTGGATTGGTTTGCTTTGTTACATAGTCTGCATTATAAATAGCAGATTTGTATTTATAGCTAAGCGCGTAGACTTACACTTACATATTTGGTCACACAAAGGCCTGCTTTTTTCATCAGCGCAAAAGCATTTCAATTTAACTGTATTTTTTTGCCAAAAAAAAAACTTGAAAAAATCTCAAATCAAGATGAAAAAAATACAACTTTTTTAATCATAGAATGTACTCGTACTGAATTTTCGGTGATTTCTTTTGTTTGCTGGTAAAAATTTTCGCACTTGTCATAGCGACTGATGACATTTGAAATTTTGAAAGGGTAGTCGTCAAGCACTTCCAAATTCAATGTCAAGCATTGAAATGGAAATGCAATGGCAGAGAACGTATAAATGATAGTAGCCTTGCGTATTGGAGGAGCGATGAGAGAAATTAATATATACTGTAGGTATGTATGTATTTAGTGAGTTTTATTTTCCGTATTGAATGAAGGATACAAAAGGAAAAATTTAAGACAAGGTTGTAGAATTGCGATACCATAGCTTAAGTGCGCCTCGATATGATTTCATTTTTTTCATTCGGTTTAGCTGAATTTCGGTACTCTTTTATATGAGACTTTCTTTAGACAAAAAATATTCAACAATAATGGATTTTATAAGCTACGGTTAGATCAACTGCTATGTATTAAAGAGTTCAATCGTATAAATATATAAAATACGAGCGTGCTACTCCCCACTACTTATCGCTCAAACCGCTAATTTCAATGCCTTCAGCCTGAAAGTATGCATAGAAATATTATAACAGTTTTGATATCTTTGTAATGCTTTATTTCTGTGCATAAAAAAATTTTTGGATTCCGTATAGAATATACTAATCTTTGAGTATAATCAAATCCTTCATATTTTACAAAATTATATAGATGATATTTCAAAAAAAAAAAAAAAGATAAAGTACCACATACCTATAGGTATCGAAAGACCAATGGTACTAACTATCCAATTTATTTATTTATTTATTTATTCGGTCTATGACATGATATATCTTACAGACTAGCGGTACAATCAAATTAAAACTAAATATACAAAATTAACTTAAAACTAAAAACCAAATGTATGCGAAAAATAAAAAATAAAAAACTACCAATACAGATCGTCTATGACTGATTTAAAGACAGATCTTGGTGACGAAAAATCAATATTAACTTTTTTTGAGATTTTGTTAAACTCTAAAAGCGCTCTAAAAATTGGTCCATGAGAAAAATAATTAACTTTGACCACTTGGAGATAGAACAATTTTTGAAAACGAAGAGCTTTACTAGGTATATTAAAACTAACCATCCCTAGAAGTTCGGCACAGTCAATGAAACCATTAATTACATCATAAACAAACATTAAAGACTGAATTGTTCTTCTGCTCTGAAGTGATGTTAAGCTTATTAACAAACATCGGGCATTGTATGAGGGCAACGGCTCTTCAAATCTGATCGATTGGAGTGCAAAGCGAATGAACTTACGCTGAACCCTTTCAATCCTAGCAGCATGGCAATCATAAATCGGATTCCAAATAACAGCAGCATACTCGAGTTTCGAGCGAACTAAGGTATTGTAAAGAAGTCTCCTAGTATACGGATCTTTAAAATCCTTAGAGTAGCGGCGTAAAAAAGCTAGATTTCTATAAACCTTTGGAAGGACATAACATATGTGATTTCGGAAAGTAAAACGGTTATCGAACACAACTCCAAGGTCAACAAAATCATTAACTGAAATAAGTTGGTGATTTGAAATAATATAGCACGATTTCCGAAACTCCGGAGATTTAGAAAATGACATATGGAAACATTTGCTAGTATTCAAAGAAAGTTTATTTCTGCGACTCCACTCGACCAGATTGTTTAGGTCATGCTGCAGGAGATGAGAATCATTATCGCAAGTAATACTACGAAAAAACTTCAAATCATCAGCATAAAGTAGAAAATTTGAGTTTTTAAAGCAAGAACCAATGTCATTAATGAAAAGAATAAATAGAATTTATCCGATTCAAAAAGTCCCCTTACGTGGGAGGTTTTTGTCATTTTAGCCAGTTTGTAACATTCTACTAGCCTTACATCAACCTGGATCTAGGTTAGATTAAAAGTGTCTGGCGGAGGTCACCTAGAGCTCAACGAAGAGTTAACAAGGTGCGGCCTGAGCTGGTTGAGTCTTTGCAGGGCAACGCGTACATTGTTTTACCTCCTCATTATCTAAGCCGTTGCCGGAGAGTGGGTTAATCTGGATCTAAAATTGGTATATTTTCAAAATACCAGAGAATAGTACCAGCTGGTCTGAATATCACATAAATTGACGAAGTTCGTAGTGCTTTAAGACGTATGCGGGCTTCTTATCTGCACCTGACAGGAGAATCTGCTCTTATCATTTCCCAAAGGAACAGTTCTTACTAAAATGGACAAATAAAAGCACTTCTCCTAATGCTCTCATTTCTACTTCTTAGTCTTCCTTTGAGAATACTGAAAACATGTCTGAGTTCTGAGCAGTTGTCGTTTTCTTCGGCTTTGTAATCGGCTTTAATTTTGTCTCACTTTGGTTAACTGTATTAGAAAAAACCAATTACTTCGCCGGATTGTTTAAGAAAAGAGAAAGCTTGGAAACAAAATGTTTTCAGCTAATCATCACTAGCCCCAAATCAATTTCTCACAACCAAAGATCAGTTAAATTAAATATTTTCCAGAACTTTTCAAGACCGCTATAATTGAGTTATTGTATATTCAATATTGATTGTACAAAACCCAAATACTGCACTGTAAATAAAAAAAATCATTAATTAAACGCTACCTTCTCAAGCATTTGCATTCGATAAACAGTTTCATCTTTTGCTCATTCTCGCAGTAACTCCTCTAACAAAGAGAAAACACCAAAACAAATTCCCACGCTGTTCATCAATATCTAACAAATATCGTTAGCGAATTTCCATATCAAATGCATTGGAATTTTCCAACCAACCCTCACCTCGACGCACATCAATCGAATTGCTCGAAGCGAAAAGCAGTTACCGTATTTGCTAAATTCCCACACTTGTATCGGTGCCGGGCGCCACTTAAGCCAAGGGGTCGTGCGAAAAATCACCCTTCAGCATAAAAGCCAATTTGCGAATTTGCAACCCTCCAGTAGAGTAAAAAAAAAAAGAAAACCAAACAAGAAAAATATTCAACAAAGCAAATTGAAGAAAAGAAAAGAAAGGAGGAAATCAGAAAGTGAAAAGCGCAAAAAAATGGAGTGCACTTAGCTCGCCAACAGCCAGTTAGGATATCCTTACGCAATTTTTGCACAATTGAAGTTAAGGGGTTCCTTTTCAATACACACACACACACACACACATTGCAAATGCAAGTGAACTGCATGAAGGTTAGCCACAAATGCAACAAGTGTTTTATCGGCAGAATGCAGTTTCTTGCTGCAGTTGCATTGGCCTACATAAAGTATAATTGCTGCGCAGGAAGGGGGTGGCGCGTGTTATGACTTCTGCCTTACAGCTGATATATCGTCTACATTTGCTTCAATGCATTTGTTGTTCTAGCGTTGCTATTGTTTTTCTAGTGTTATCCTTTATTATGCAGTCAAAGTGCAACGTTTCGCACACAAAACGAAATTGAAAGCGATTTGGTGTTTTTGTTGTTGCATTAGATGTTGCTGCCCTGAACAATGCAACGCGGCTTGTTTTTTTTTTTTTTCTGTTGCCTGCGAACCCTTTTCGCATCCCTTCATCGGCGTAGTCGGTAATACCGGAGACGGGTATGCAAATTTGCACATTCTGCATGAAAATGCATTTGCATAATAAAAATATTTGCCTGCAATGTTGCATAATTGCGTGTTGAATGCAAAAATTTCAACGAAACAAAAGAAAAGGTCCTTGAGCAGCGGCGTAACGGTGGTGTGGGGGAAACGGAAAGACACCAGAGAAAGTAACCGAAATTCGAAAGTAAATAAGTAATAGGTGTCAATGCTTGATTATTTAGAAATCACGTTGTTTTGGTTGAATGCTTTTACTTCTCCGAATCAGACGAAAGAGATTCATATATACCACTTTTAACATTTAATTCACTATTTCCCAGAAATTAATTGACTTTTTTTATCATAATCACGTATCTCGTAGTCGAGTTAGGGGCTAGCTAAAAACATAGCTCTTCGCAATTAATTTCGTACTGAAAGTGGTGCCTAAGACGATACAATTTTTACTTTCATGAAACTTTAAAATCCCCAGAACACAGGATGGTTCCGTAAGTAGAAATTCACGCAAGTGAGGAGAGTCTCTGATTGATATGTATTCACCTCACAATGGTCAAAGCTATTTTTCTGCATTCGTTTATAAAGCTCAAATCTTCCCGCTGATTTCTCTCAAGTAGCCGCTGGGTAGAATTCGAACACCCGTTTGGCAGTAAGCCAAACCTGGTTCGGTTTAAGGACTCACCAGGGTTCGCCGAAAATGTTTACCAGCAGATGTGGCTGTAATTTGGAGCAAGCGGCTCGCTATACAAATGTGCCCTAAACTGTGTTCTCTGCATTGAGCTCGGTACTCGATCAATGAAAAAATACATCAAGCCTCGGATGAGCCCCCCGTGACTTGCGATTTCATTGCCAAGGCAGGAACAGAAGTGTGCTTTGGTTCTAACATCGGTAAATTCACCCTGGAACATCATTTTATCACAGCCAAAATTCTGTGGCGCAAAAAACGGGCGTCCATTGATACAGGAAAAGTTCGACCTGAAAGTCTGCAATCTCTACAGAAAACCAACCACTTCGCCACTCGACTTGCACACCTCCACTCTGTGAACAACATTCAACAATACGATATCAGGCGCGACGCATCTTCCGTGAGAAGAAACGGAAGGTCGCGATGCGCTATTGCGAGAAGTTTGAGATGCTAGCCGTCAGAAAACGCCCGGAAATTCTATCAGAAGGTACACCAGGTTTCTGTCAGAATAAAACCGGCGACCTGTGATAGGCAGTATGTAATTTTTCCGTTCTGCTCAATGGTGGTGGTAAGAAAAACGTTGGATAATGACAGGGCCGTAGTTACCCGTCTCAGAAGAAGCTCGATTGACAAGAAAGCGACTAAAGAGCAAGTCTGCTGATGATGATGGGCTGTCAGTTGAGCTATTGATGTACGTCAGCGAGGAGCTGGAACAATTCATGAACTCTGCTCAAATCAACATAAAGGGAGACCCTACAATATACGCCAACCACCGTGGTATCAGTCTGCTGCCAATATCGGCGGAGATGGCCCTGGAGTGTTAAAGTGAGGGACTCTCCCAAAGATTTTTGGCATTCACATGTTTGCGTCGCCGAATAGTACAGACGACGAAATGATGAGCAGTCTGGGCTTTTAGAGTGGCCTAGACATAATCCAGCGACTATAAAATACAACCCTGTAAGTAGGCAATGCGGTACCCACAAGTGGCGGTAGAGGAAGATGAATGCCTTCTATGTGTGGGACTTGACATCACTTAGCATTTCCAATCGGCGCTAGTTATTAGGAATAAGAAACGACTGCCTGTTAATAATTGAGATCGGCCAAAATCTCTTAGTGGGTTATAGCATCATTTAAGTGAGTGAAACCTATGTATAGGGATGTCATTTAAAAAAGTCAGAAGGAAACGAAAGAAACGCCAATTTTTTAATGCAATTGTACCATGTGATTTATCTGTGTCCATCCTACAATGTGCGGAAAGTATGTTGGGGGGTTTTCTTTTAATATTACAATTGACTTTTTTCTTTCACCTCATTCTTTGAGTTGTTCAAATTTCTCGCACTATAAAAAAGATTGTGTAGTTGTGCAACACTTGTAACTACCCAAAAATTTTGTGCACTACACCCTTAGATATTTGGAAAGTATGCACGTTCTATAATTTACTGACTAACTTCTGATTTTCATCAAAAAACAATTAACCAGCGAATTAAAAAGTCGAGCGACCTTACTTCATTTCTATGCCCTACTAAGAACGCTTTCGCATAACAATTTTTGTGTAACTAGAAGGAAATGCATATATGTAAATTATGCAAATTTATGCCATTCCCGACATCAGGACGGACATACAAATTAACACAAACACCTACGCACTCCATACGTGCCCCCCCCAAAATTAGTGACTTTTGGTCATTAGCGTACAAGTTGAATGAAGTGATTGCAGAGCATGTGAGTACGCCTGATTTGCCAACATACTTATGGCTGTATGTGTGAGTTAAGCGAACATGTTGTTTAAACGCTAACGCGGCCGCACGTGGAGTGTTGTGGCATAAATTAAGGCGTGCGTGCCATGAAATGAGCTCGCTTACAGAAATATACACCATGGTCAACACTCACTAATTGTGGGTCCAAGTCCACTGATTTGAATTAGAAAATAGTTTTATTTGAATGTACTGTACAGAGGGAATAATTATTACATATGTATGTACAAGCGGAAAATGCTTACCCTTGAAGGTATTTTTTTTTTTTTTTATATTCATATATGTAATTTCAATTTCGACTTCCACTAAGTCAGCTTGACCTGCTACTGCTCATTTTGGTCAAACGGTAGTGCGGAAAACCTCAAGAACTTTAACTTTCCGACATTTTTTTTTTTCTTCAGTCTTCTCTTTTTCATTTCAAACAATTACAAGAGTGATTATGTAGTTTTGCTTTCAACAAAGTGTGTCGGCTATTAAAAAGTAATTTTTTGCCAAATTATAGAACATTAACAAACTCAAACAAAATCTGCATTGGAGCCAGCTACAGTAGCGCTTGCCGGAAGTGGCGCACATACAGGAAATGCGTGAGTTTTGTAATGTAGTCAAAGTTCATTAAGGATATTTGTGACACAATTTAGCCAAGTTTTTATAGGTACCTGTGAGTGATATGCAGATTTTGCTGACCATAGTTTTATGGCCTTATATGAATAGTTCATAAATTACTGAAACCTAATCGACGTCATTAGTTATTTAGGTTAATAATATACATATGTATGTGTATGCAGCGACGCGTGAATTTATATTAGAATTTGCCATTTGATTACGTGGTCATTTACAAAAATATTTATACATATGTAGATTGGAATGAAAGCATATTTGAACTTATTCTGCTACTCATGCCATTTTTTTTTATTTTCTGTATATATTTAGCAAGAAATGATTTGAAATTTTGTAGACGATGTACTACTTGTATAATCAATCCTATAATTTTTCGCTTCAACACCTTGCATTTAATGTTTTTTAATGTTTTTTTTTTAACCCACACCAGCTCGTTAAAGGCTAAGCATTGCGAAAATCAAATGAATTTTTCCGTTTTTATGATTTCAATTGTGCATTAAATATTCAGCACGCATAAGTTTGCAAATTGTGTGCAAATCGTGAATTTTATTTGTTTTACGTGATTGCTAAGCAGTTTGCATACCTTTTTCACTTAGTTAAACGCTTGATCGTAAAGTAAAAATTGGTGTGCGGCGAGCGGGTGGTGGAAATTTTATAACACCATTCATAAAAATATAATGACGTTGTATTTGTACTTTTTATTTTGCAATTCAGTTTATGTGTTGGAAAAACTTTAAAAAAAAATATGGAGCTTATTAGAGTTTGTTTCACATCAAAGAAATTACGCAGCAATATTGGAGAGGCGGCACATGAAGGGAGATAATCTAAGAAATTCTATTCAGATATAAAATTTACTAACTAAATGAAACAAAAAAAAAGTACACAACTACTAATATATTTGGAAATATTACAAATAATTCGAATATAAAATTTATATATACAGTTTAAGTCTCTGCCTTCACGCTCGTATCGGTGTTAATTTAAGTTATTATGCTACTTTGTTAGAAAGAAAAATTAATAAATAAATCTAAATCTAAAAATTAATATAATAAACTTGTAGATTGAATAAATGAGAATAACTAATTTTATGTAAATTTAAAGAAGATGCAACCTTTTTGAAAACAAAAAGAAGCTCTCAGCAATATTCTAAACAAAATCCAGGGTAGTTTATTTTCATCCCCTCGCCAGTGTTATTCTCAAAAAAATTAGGCTTGCAGATTTAGTCTCTCTTTCTTTCTTTTGCACATTTTGGGCTAAGGTAAAGTTACTTTAATTTTTAAAACCTCCGACTTCATTTATGTCTTAGCACACGCCATAAGTGGTGTACATGCCGAGTAAATCCTTCTCTAGTAAACCTGTTCACAAATGATTGAAATTATATTAGCAAATTCAACCGTTCACGAACTCGGAGTGGTTGATGATCTCCTCCTCTTTCGGAGACTCTTTCAGAAGCTCAATTTTATAAATTCACAATTGGTGCAGAGTATTTTCAATTTCCAAAGATACCAAATATAGTGGGATATGGTCTAAAAAGTTCCATATTTAGTCTCAAAGAGAATTAACATTCTAGACCGACTTCTTAGAAGTAGTTGACTTCGTGATCATCGTCTACATACTTTTACTCACAGTGGCTCTCCTCAGCGTCTAGCTGCTCCTGTCCCACAAGGGCGGGTTTTCTTTTTGCGTATACCTTCTCTTTATCGTCCCCAGAATTAGCAACAGCATCGGAGGCAGTATGCGAGGTTTCCTCCTCGCGGAGTCGCCCATACCTCTGCACTGTCTTATTTTGGGAATAAGGGAAGCGGCTCGCGCTCCTAAAGCTTTCCAAGGAAGCGACGAGAGCTTTTGTAGCCCATCAACACCTTCCCCTTCCTTTGCGTTATGGCCTTCCTCTCAGAATCATGCGATACAAAACTCAGCCGACCCAACGGAAGAGAATCTGCCCTCCTCCGATGGGTATAGCAATGGTAGAATGCATTTTTCCAGGGTGATCGACACGTTGATGTCGGAGCGACGCTTCGGTTGTCTCATCATTAGCTTTACCTCCGTAGCTCGCCGATCGTACAGGCCTGGAGTAGGATACCTGAATGACTTGGCCATTAACTAGGTAGCACGACTATTTTACTATTTACTAGAGAGATCTCTGACCTGGTATTCCTTGGTCCACAACCAAGTATAGCACTGCCACCTTCGGTCATCCATACCACCGTCCGAAACTGGGTGAATATTTCGCTTCGGATACAACATGTGAGTCTGGGTATGGGACCTTCAACTTACAATGTTCTCACAAAGTTATGATGACTCATGGCGGCGTGGTGGAAATTTGCCAAAGATAATGCTTGATTTTCGTTCGATCGCTTCGAATAACTTCCTAATTCAGGAACTGCGTGCCTGAAGAATCGTTTTGATAAGGCGACGAATCATATGAGTACCTAGGCAGTGATTTAGGCTGATAGGTCTCAGCAAACATGGGGCTAGAACAAATTACTCGATTTTTCTGACGACGAAAAGCGGAATTCTCGCTACTGCTAGGTATCTCGAAGTATTCAATAGCCATTCATGCTTTAAGACGTATATATATAATTTTAGACAACTCTTTAAGATTAAGAGCTCAATATTTTTTTTTTTTGAAAAATAGTGAGCTAACAAAGCATCCGTAGAGCACGGTAGTTTGGCGCAGATCAAGGTAGTATTTAACGAATTTTTTTAAGAAAACACTGCTCCAAGTGCGATATGGAGTGTTCTAACAGTAAAATATTGGAAAATTGATCAATTAAGCGGTACTGAAGCGGAATAAAACTGTAAGTTTTCTTTGTCAATATTTTATTACTACCCGGATTATGACCTAACCTAATATTAATAATTTTTTTTTAGGAAATCATTAATATTCATCAGTCGATACGCAGCAATAATCTCGAGGAAGCTTGAAATTTTCGTAACCAAACCCCTTTAACGCATTTCCAAATATGAATGAAATCGAAATTATCGTATTTTATGTATGTACATATGTATGATTTTGATTAGAACTGATAACGCATAGCGTGCAGCCTGCGGCAGTTCCTCTATAAAATACAAATTTGATTTGCGACTGTAGGAAAATCAACCGCTAACCAAAAATTTAAAGGGGGGGCGTGGAAAATCAAAAGTAACAGGAAGCTGTCAGAGCAGCCAGCAACAACTAAATGAATTGAAGAAGAAAAATGAATTTCGCATAATCGCAAAAAAATACCATGAAATATCTTTTGTTTCGATATTTTTGTATGTTATGAATGCTAAGCTTGTTGTTGCCATAGAGCAGTGCGAGTAAAATGGAATTACCATACGAAATTTGACTAAAGTGATGAGCTGTATCAGTGACTCACTCCAGGCGTGAATGTGTGTGTGTGTGTGTGTGTGTGTGTGTGAAGGATCGTTTATTCTTCAAGAATCATTAATTTTTAGAGCTTAAGCAGATGACATGCAAAGCAATACACGCAAACTACACAACAACAACTACATCGAAAACAAAAAAAAAATGATATAAAAAACTCGCACAGCAAACGCTTCATTTGGCAAATCCAATAAATAGCGAGGCACAGAAAAAGTAGGAATACAACGAGTCTGGCTGTAGCAACAACATTGCCACCGTAAATCAATAGCGGTAAAAACGAACGAGAAGCTGCTGGCAAAAAGGAAGTGGCTGAGGGAGTCACACCAACTCTTTTAGGCAGTCGCTTTTTGTTTTATTTTCTACATAGTTTATTTTTTTCATTACACTCACAGAACATCTCAAGACAACGAAAAATTCGTTCATCTTCAAAGTCAACGCGATGCTGCAGCAGAGTAACCAGCAAAGCAGAAAAATTATAAATCAACAAAAACCCAAAAAGAAAACAAAAGCAGCTCACTGACATTGAGGACCGTTAGCCTGTCATGTCACACAGCAGCAGCGTCAAGCATAGGCTTCAAAGTCGCTTTGGAGCGTCAAAAGAAAATGTAAAATATGTAGATAAAAAAAAAAACTTAGGTAAATCAAAACAATGAAGCGAAGAGGAAAGCTAGAAAAAATCTAAAAACTAAACAGTAACAGTCCAGCCAAAATAAGAATGCTATGCATGGTTAAAGCGCGCCTCTTCTTTTTTCTCCCTCTTTCCTCTATGTTGCTGATTTCATACATTTCGCCGCTCATTCCATATATTCTGCTATTCAAAATTACAGTTGTCTTTTTATGATTTTAAGGATTTGTTTAGTTGACGTTTCGCCTTCTTATATCTACGCCGCGTGTAGCAAATGTAGGAAACTGCAGTCACCGAAAATTTAAAAGCGTAGAGGGTTCAAATGAAAGTCATTAATATTCATCGCATTCGATTGCAATGCTGATGATGTTTTGTGCCTCGAAATGCGGCGTAAATGAATTCGGCAAGCAAGGAAATGGCAGGCGGTATCGCCCACCGCTGAAAGTTTGATTTCGAGAGAAAAATATATCTTTTCCCTTAGCATAAACTTATATACTAATATATTTCATGGTCAGTGTGCACAGAGCAATATGTTTCTTAAGACTTTCATGCATAAAATTTAGAAATAGTAACAAGTTAGGATAAAGTTACGTAAAAAGCAACCCTGCAATAAACTGCTCAGAGTTACTCATTTGCTTGTTTTTTTTTGTAGACTTCTGTGTTCTCCACAGACAGGTACAGATTGAAAACACGCTGAGTTAAAACTTCTTTGTTAATTTAACTCTCTGATATCAAGCTTTCTATCGCGATGGGCAATCGGTTCGCAGTAGCAATCTCGACCTGCGCCAGTTTAAACTTCAAAAAAGTTATGAAAGGCGCATTCACGGCTACCTTTTCAGACAACAACTGGGCTATCTGGACTCTTTCTAAGTCGATGTTTACGTCAAGGCAGGTAAAGGAGTGTTGCGACTTCCTTCAACTATTGGCATCATGGACCGCAATTGTGCTGTGTTGAGTACCGAATCACGCTGAGATCGAAAGTAAAGAGCTCGCTGACGGTTCGGCCAAGAATTATTCGGAAACAGCTTTCATGGGTCTTAGGCAGTTATTGTACAAAGGATTACTTACTGAGTGGTTAAACTCGAAGCGGTGAAGGCACTGGGGAATTCTTGGGGATCCAGTCTTTTCGGCTAACCCTTTAATAGAAGCAAAATCGCATCGCTTGGTAGGTCTGATATCAGACTTCCCGCTAGCTGCCTAATCTGTCTCAATATCCTGCAATTTCACAAGCACCCGCTGAGTCTACTGAGACGGAACGCCGGCTATGTCTTAAGGATGTTAAGGCAACGGAGCATACCCTTTGTACATGTTCGGCCTTGACTAGACAGAGATCGAGGAACTGCAAATCGTGCTTGGTTGATACTAAAGTGTTGGATATTCGCTTCCCTAGGGACTTCTAGCGTTCATTAGGGAAGCTGAATTCATCCTGAGAAATCTGGTTTCGGGGCGTTCTGCAGTGATACAATGACCTTCACATCGCTGCGTTCCTTTCTTTCCATTTCTGCCCTAGTAGATATCGATCTATCTCTCTAAGGATTAATCACATGCCTCAAGCGCGGCAGTAGGTGAACGAATGTACGAACGTATGTATTAATATTTATGCTACTTATACAACGTTCTTCGTCTTTAGAGTTAAGGAAGAGAGACAAAAATTCGCTGTAGATTTCGAGATAGTAGACCTTTTAATGGGTTGACCGGACGCGCTGAAAGATCGGAATGTTTTGAAGAAATATGATATGGAAATATAAAGAGCAAAGCATTCCCACAGGTCATCAGATTGACTTTCTACGCTATCTAAATGCTTTCTTCTAAGGTCAGTTGGTCGATCCTACCCAAAGCGTGCTCTGCAGAATATTCACACTCTGCAGAATTAATGCAATGTTCATACAAACTCTGTTGATAAATAAATTATTTGGTATAGCACGAAGCAGATAACCTAATGTAAAAAATATGAAAATTTCATATAAAACGCCATTCTGTTTGCAGTTTTATTACATCTTACAGCAATTGAGATAATAAAAAATGTCCATCCTAAACGATCCAATGTTTTTTAATGACATTCACCCCTTTTCAACATTATCGTTAATTAAATAATCGGGATCAATTATTTTCCTTTGTAAAAAACATATCACACAGACCACTTAACTGTTAATTTCACAATCGTCCAAGAAACAAGTTTATGTGAGATAAATACACTACAAATACATAAGAGACCTTTTTTTGTATGCGCGTACTTCGAAGAGGTGTGATTTTAATGTCATCATTCAATTGACCCTCAAACCAGTTTTTAAACTATGGGTGTCCAAACATCTTGCGCTGACCAGCAGAACAAGCAATTACAGTCATTATCTATTATTTGCGGCTATTTAAAGCTGACCAGGGTGCATAGAGAAATGTAAACAACTTATGCTTTGTAGGTATATGGAAATGACGTTAGAGTGGACATTAAAACGCCCTTGCACGAGTAAAAGTAATTTTTATGCGCGCTTTTGGTCAGCAGCTTAGGGCTTGTTATCCTTTACAGTGGTTGCATGCTACTCCCGATCCCTACAAATGAGCTGCTATAAAATAGAATGGAAGTTTGTAGCACAGGGCGACGGTGTGGTGTGCGGCGAACATGCGTGCGGACAGTGGTCAGTAAATATGACTTTTTAAATGGTTTATGGTCATTTGTGTTGTGGCTAATTGCATAAATTTGCATAATTCATGTGAGTAAAAGATAAAGCGTGAAAGAATATGTTTTGTGTGTGTTTTTTGAACAGGCAAATTGTAGTGTATAAAAGTATTTGTATTTTTTACATGCGAGTGAACAAGCTGATAATTAGTGATATGTTAATTCGGCAACAAACACGTGTGAAATGTCAAATAAGTTGGCGAATGAATTGTTTAGAAACTGGTTTCAGGGTTGCAACCCAAATAAAGGGTGTTTCAGATACTAATTTTCTTTTAAGTCAAGCAATTTTTTAACGCAAATAATTCTTTCGCGCTCGATTGCAGCACTGTCTCGCAATCACACTAATATTCAATAATAGAAGCAAATATTCACAGCCTGTTTCCTATATGAAGGAAGTGCTGTCCAAGTACAAACATAGCTCGTATATTGAAGATAGAGTGAGCAACTCGGAGAAAACTTTTCAATTTAGTATCAAAATTTACCAATTATAAAGGTTTATATTGTGGCCTAGTGTTTCGGGGATAAAATACTTGTCGAAAGTCCAGGCTATACAACAACAGATGAGATGGTTCTTGCAGAGTTCGAGAGAGTAATTTCTGGGTCTTTAAGTATTTGCGACCACAAATATCGTAGTCAATGGAACAAAAGCTGTATGAGCTTGAATAGATGAAAACTCGAATGGATGAGAACGCTACAGCTCGGAGAATATTCAACGCGGTACCCATTGGTGGCAGCAGAAAATGGGAATGGACTTGATATCACTTTGTATTTTCAATTGGCGTCATTTATCAAAAGAAAGGGACAACTGTGTTTCTCAAACTGTCGCGTCCGCTGAAAGTGTTATTTATTCTTGGGAGCTCGGCAGATAAGTTAACGGCTAATAATTGACGGATCAGCTAAACATGTTCTTAGAAACATCACTCGTACTCCAGCCATAGTTGGACATCCCACCATTTTATAGTTGGTTCGGTCTCTGCGAATATAGGTGTTCGTTTCATATATGCAGGCAATCCATTATGACCGGTGATGTTACCAAGAAGCAGCCTTGTCAGGCCTACTCACTCAGTTTATCTCACCTCTGTAAAAAAGATAACCGAAGAGCTTTGCCAGTCTGAGACCACCCATCGCCAAACCAATGCCCTTCAGTATTTAACTTGTTTTGAGAGCGAACAAAAATACGTCGGGTAAAAAAATAAATTTCAGCACTCTTTCATCTATAAAATAGAGCAACGGCCTTCGAAAATAGTATTGACGACAAACACCATGCACAGCCCTTTTAAGCCATAACGGACAGGAAAAATTTCCTTTATTTTTAATATCAAAAGGAACTTTGTTAATGTTGCACCCTTTATATATATATAAGTAATATCCCCTTTTATTTGCTACATTCAGCAATATTTTTTTTTACCTAAAACTGCTGTGCAAAAAAACTGGTCTCTTTTCGGCAATAAAACAGGATTTTTACATAAAGAAATTATGACAAAAAAATTGTGATTTCTTGTGCGCATTAAAATTCTATAATTTCCACATTTAATGAACAGCAAAAGAAATCGTTAAAGCAATTCCAGTCTGCGTTGCCAATTTTGATATTATCGCCGTCACATTACGCAGAGCGCCTATTGACAGTCAAGCAGTTTTGTTTTTTTGTTTTGTTTTTTTTTTTTGCTTTTGTACTGGCGAGCGAGTGCGTGTGAGTTTGCATGCGTTAATGGGAAATTATCGCTTTACAGCACACTCGGTCATAAACACAAACTCACTGGCCAAGCCATGTGCACCAATTTATGCTTGGCGGTGATTATCCTGCCGCGCTGTAGCAGGACCAGTTTCCCCGCCACACCTGCCACTGCTCCGTTTTTCTTCTTTTTCCTTTTTAATGTATTATATAATCTCGCCTGCGTAGCTGTCTGGCGACGACAGGGGACACATTATTCTTGTTTTTTGTTTTTTGTTTTTTTTTTTTGCCTGCTTTTCTTGATTTTCTACTATTTTTTTCACGTTTTTCGATATTTTACGTCGCCTTTTTCTGGTTCGCATTTTCTTAAAATTTTAAATATCGACAACATTTTTTTTTGGGGTGGTTATTTTGTAATTTATGCTGCCCGAAAAGTGATTATAGCCGAAAATAAATTGTATATATGTATGTATTTAAAAATGTTTGTGTGATTTGGCTGTGAAAGTGTGCGTGCAAGTTCGTCTTTGTTTGTATGTGTGTGTGTGTGTGTGTGTGGGCAAGCATGTGTTAACGCATGAGTTCGTATTTTTGTTGTATTTTTTTTTTTTTATAAATGAAATGAGATTTTCTGTTTCGGCCCAATTGGAAATGGCAACGGAATTTTTATTTTCAATCAAACGCGAAGCCAATGTTGGGATATCCGTCGCCTGATGAATCTCAAAGCCACAAGAACCTATGCGGCCTGTGGAATATCTAGGGTGGAGCCATGCCGAGCCAGCGCAGCGACCTTTTGGTTACCATGAGTGTTACGGTGTTTCGGCACTCATATCAGGGTGACGCTGTATCGACGAGCTTCAACCAACTCGATGTCACAATTTTGGTGCTTAAAACCCGGACTATCGAAAAAAAGCGATACTAGACCGCTCTGACGCCGAAGAATTCTAAAAATTTGAGTGCTCGCCGAATAGATTCCCGCGCGTACTCCACTGGCCATTTTCAAATAAGATATCCTTCCAACCACTTCTTGAGGAGAATAGAGGTGCTAAATTATTTGGATAGTAGAATTTTTTGATTCTTTGTTTGTGAATTTCATGATCGCTGACGAACTGCAGTATGCTTTCAAGGTCAAACAGATGTTGTGAGGTAGTTCACTTCCATGGCTTTCCACCGGACTAGCGAACCGTGGGATGTAACTGCTTGGATTACCGTCTTGTAGTTTCAGGCCATAGGTTGCGGACGCAGATCCAATTTCTTACCTATAATTTGTTGCAAGAATTAGAAAGCTCCGCATTTTTTTTTATCAAGGTGCTCTGTACTTAGTCTACATTTTACTCAGGAGTCAGTGTGACTGCGAAGTATTTCACACTAGACGAGGAGTAAGGCTTTTTAAAGATGGTGGGTTGAAGTTAGAAATTTTCTCCATAGTAGTGAATAAAAGTTCTGCTGCAACCAATTATGTCTGCAACAATTGATACTGGCATGGAGAACCTAAAAGTCGTGAACTATTTGTCTTGCACTGACGGTAACGTTGGTTTGGTTCCATGTTCAGTTTAAAATCAGAATGGACCATTGATAACATCGATATGCAACCACACAACTTTTTTTTGTAGATCCAAGGGAACTTGAGGTGTCTCTGCAGAATTTTTCATGCTCCTTATATAGAATTTTTGCCTATTTCCGTACCAGTTCAGGAAATAAATTATTAAAATTTGTAAACGTTCTTCCGATGTAAGTTTTTATATGGCAATTAACTAAAGTATACTGAACATAAATATCAAACACATGTTTGCCTTTTGACAGGTGGTCTGACAGCTATCCCTTTAGGAAATTCTATACCTCTAAAAAAAAGAACCGTTTATATTCAGTGCTACTTAATTTCATTATTCGTGTGACGTAGTCGAATTTCTGAGCATGACTGCAATGGAGTGTTTAAAATTTCTATTTCCAATTCCCAATTGGTAATCAACAGCCATTTCCTGCCGAGTATCAAGACCAAGTCCATGTGTATCGAATTGATGTCTGAGTGTAGCTTCATTTGTGCGTACACATTTTCATGCTGTTTGAATTTTTTATGCCATTTTCTCCCTCAAAAACAAAAACTTTTTTAAAAAATACCCACACCAACAAAACTGCACACATAAATACAAAGCTTAAGCAATAACGCATCAAATTGCCCACCTCCCCCCATTCACCTCCTCACGCACCGAACATAAAATTTCAATCACATCCAGAGCGCTCAGGGAAAGTACGAATATTGCGTTTGGACGCACGGACGGACGCGTAAGTAATTTTTTAGATTTTTTAATGTAAATTCCTCCATCTCCGACGCAGTCAAAAAATAAAAGAAAAAAATATACATACTGCTATTGTCATACCATTTTTTGTTTGTTTGGTTTTTTTTTTTGTTCATTTCAACTCACATCCTTGGATTCGGTTAATTTTTGTTTATTAAACTCACGCATTTGCGTAAGCATACATGTGTGCGTGTGTGTGTGTGTGTAGCAGGCTTCCATTTGGTTGTTTTTTTTTTCGTTTTTAATTTTTTTAATGTTGTCCTGTGTTCGAATTTCTGGTAGTTATGGCCAGACATTAATATTTGTTCTTGAAGTTTTCTTCACTCGAAAATTGTGTGGATGCTCAACCAACAACCTGGGGCATTCCGATTTAGATGTAGGTATGTATGTGTGTATGTATATATGAATGTGTGTGCCGCGGCTTTTAGTTGGGTATGTTGGTGATATTTGCTCATTAGTCAGCGAGAAAAAACTTAGGCGAAGTTAGAAAACGTTCCTTTTATTTTAACTTATCGATTTTCAGTTTTCTGATGCGTTAGTGGGGAGCCACTGTTTCGAAAGGATGCTTAAAACTAAAAAATTCGTTTTGAAACAACAACAGAATAAAGTCGAATGTACAAGAGAAAATTTTGAATACAAGGAGTTTGTACATTTGATGTCCTAAGAGAGATGACGAAAGACTTTCAATGGAAAAAATAGAAAATTGTGGTTACGTCGCCTTTACAGGGTTTAGTAAAAATACAGAGAAAGTAACGTCATCTATAGCTAGCGCATAGATATTTCTTTACTGACGGAAGAAGTCGATAAATTAATTTTCTTATTTTATATTTGTTCATTTCTCCGTTTCTGTATCGGGCAGGTTAGGTTGAGGTGGTTGCCCCACTACACATACTGCGGCGAATAGGTACACTTAGATCACTTTGCCCAGTGTGATGTCACTGAAAAGAGAAGCTCTTAGAATTTGCTGACCTTACTACAGGGTCGCGGTTTTCTATGCTAATGCGGTTGCCTTCCTAAACAGATTAACAGCGGCGCAGGTTCCGTGGATGCCGCTATGACTAGGGAGCCAGACTACAGACGTTCCTCATTTCTGAACCAGTTTGTTTAAAGTTGTCTGTAATCGGTGACGAGCTTTTGTGATGGTACTCGAATTTAACGATATGGCACACATACCATAGTGGTCGCGTGGAAGCAGCTGCAGTTTTAGTGAGAGTTCGCTTGAGTGAATCCCATTACCTACCCTGCTACCAGAACCATCTATCAAAATGTTAGTGAAGCCTTTGTTTAGGCTTCCGACCTTCTTCCGTTCACTCCTTTCAGGTATACGTGTGGAGAACTTGTTGTCGAAACAGAGTAGTAGGTTGGTCTAGTCCAGCAGTCGCAGTAGCTCCAGAGGTGAATTGCATTCAATCCAATTGCCTTGCAGCTTTTCTGGAGCTTCCCATATAGATCTACTGAAAGAAATTTGAGTACATGTTAAAAAGCCATCGTGTGGGAGTGCAAGGCAAAGACACCGTGACAAGCAAGAAGGAAAATAGTTACGGTCTATCTATTCTACCCCTGGATTTAGTTCTCTCTAGAGCAGGCCAACAAACGGTGACTAAAATGAAGATAATGGTGCACAATGTTTGGTGTTATTCCTATTTTTTATCTATCGCTGCAAGCTATCTTTATTGTTACGGTTCCCCTTCACGTCGGCTTAGAGCGTGATATCAACCCCTTTTATAGAGGGTGGTTTAAATTATGTTATTTTAAAATTCTTAGTTAAAAATACCATTCCGAAAAGTACACACTCCCAAGACCATTTCCTTATGAGATTGAAGGAGTTCTGTAGTAGTTTGTTCAGAATCTGAAGATGTTAGAACGTTGCTCTAAGGGCTATATCCTCTGCGCAAGCGATGACTTGACAGCGAGATTAGGAGCAGAGTGTTAACGCTTAGACTCCAGAGTAAAGGACAGAGGATGTCCCATGAAGGGGTTGCCCTCGTCGCAAATTTGGTTAACTATTTCCACCTATTGTTTCTTCACTCCAGTTACATTTTCTCTAGGGCAGATACAACAGTTAACCGTGCCTGAATGCTGAAGAAATATATGTACATATATAATATTTAAAACTTAGTCTCAATTCTATGTCTCACTTAATTTAAGTTCTTGGGTGTAAATTCTACAGTAGAAACCTCTACATAAAACTAATTTTATTTTGGCTAGCATATTTTATTAATATTTTTGTTTTTTTTCCACTTAAATTCCATCTCGACTTTATAGCCACCCTGTTTAGACTTTCATAAAATCGCAAGAGCATACAAAACCCATGCCCACATCTTCTCGGCGCTGTGTGCTCCACTTCCCTCAGCCCAGCACATGACACATATAAACAATGGCGCATGATGACTACAAACAAACCCATGCAGATTCTCATTAACTTTCGCCCCCCAAAGATGTTCGGTAAGATGCTGGCTTCTCGAGAGCAGAAAATCTTAACGTTTTCGCTATGTAAGTAGAGAAAAAAATATTTCGTATTCTGTTTGTTTTCACGCATTTTCCTTCCACTTACTTTTGCCATAGCGCCATTTACATATGAATTAACGATTTTTTTTTTATTCATTCAAATGCGAGTGTGCGTGTAAGGACATGGGTGTGTATGCGTGTTTGGGAGTATGTGTGTGTGTGTGCGTAATATATGATTGCGTTTGTATTTGTTCTTAATTTGCATATATGTGTTAGATTTGTATGGTTGTTGGAGTATGCAAACACACGCACGCTCATTAATTTTCTCTAGAAAATGGAAATATTTTGTTGGATTCTTTTCATTTACAAATGTTTTGAACACAACTGTACTTCTCTCTAAAGGACTATCAGCCTGTATTCCTCTTCGCCGAGGCCGTTATTCTTTATGTAGTGTAAAACAGTGATTTCTGTGAATTGGCGTTTGATGTTAATTTAGATGTGAGACATTTGCAATGGTGGAAGGAATTTTTAATGGACATTAAATTTAGTAACAATTATTTACATGTCTTTTTTTGTTTCTTTTCTTTGATGCCCTTGAACATCAAGGTGGAAGATGCAGTGGTGTAAAAAAGCTAAACCATAAATGTTAATACTAAAACTATATAAACTATATCGGCCTAGACCCGTGGTTGCATCTGTTTTTGGTTATGCTAACATATTTCAAATTTCCTCTGCTTATTAGGTGGGATTTGACAATTCTACTTAAAGGCTGTACTACATGGATTTTAGTCAAAACATTTTCGTAAGTGTTGGCCATAAGGCCGCAATATTATTTTCTATATTTGAAGGTCAATTACCCGAAATTACATAGTTCGATCATACAAAAGGTATTAAAACATATAGCGAAATTGGTATAAAAGTCATTAACCGAAATTTATCATATTCTGCATAAATTATAGTACGTTCAAGGCTAAGCAGTAATGGAAAAATTAAAAAAAAATTGTAAAAAATTTGTAGTCAATAATTTTGATAAACTATACACTCTTTGCTAATTTGAACCAAAAATAATCCGTAAACTCAATTTTTTTCAAACAACATCCACAAACCAGACCAGAATTACGATATCCGCCATTTTGTGGATACTATTTTCTTAAGCAGTAACCTATAAAATTGTCAGTAGATTATTTTACTCATGAGCGTAAGGCGCGTCAAAATCAGTTCAGCGGCTTTGGAGATTAGCGAGAACAAAGAAACAGACGAGCAAAAAATTTAGTATTTAGAAGCAAGCGGTTTGAGCATAAAAATAGTCTGTATGTATGTAGAACTCTCAAGCAGACTCTCATGGGTCATGAGAGAAATTTTTCAGAATCCCACAACATCGATCCCATAGTGTATCTATATTCTCTTAAAAACAATATATTTGAAAGGAGTGGAATGGAATTCAGGTAGGCCGAAAATGCGAATTTGCATTTAAGGCCTGTAATGAATGAAGGGAATGATAAGAGAAAAGGGAACGGAAAAAGGTAGGAATGGAACTTCATTTCTCCTCGTTAAATCTTCCGATATATAAATATTTTAATGCGACTTGTAATAAGACATCGTTTTTACGAGTAAGACCCAAGATTGATAGAACACAAGATTGCGTCTTCTCCGAGCTGAGAGCAACTGTATGTGACGTAATAAAAGGCCGATAATGGGAGAGCAAAGAAAAATTCTAAAGAAGAAGTGAACAGATGACATAACGATTACAAGTTTTCTTAGTACTTTGCTTGTCTAAAAAAAATCTTTAAAAAAATCTCCATTTTTATTCTATCGTTTTTGAGTAAGATCGCATGATTCAGGTTGTATAAAAATAACAAAAAGAAAATAAGAACAACATTTCACCACCCTATAGCTATACCCTCCTGATATTACAATGTTCAGTTAAACTAAATTGTGGAAAGGGTTACATAACCTATGTCTATATTTCTGATGGTATTTCTAACTAAGCCGTAAACTCTTCCTAATAAAATAGTTTGCTTCCTCAAAACCGCTAATGACTACCTGCTGTATAAAACTTTAATACACAGCTTAACTGGTGCAAAGTTACAGAAAAATCTAGCAATTTTAAAAATTTACTTGCAACTATTCCACTGCCTAGAAAACATCGTTTTCGCTAAACCAACCAGATCCTTGTTAGCTTGCAGCTATAGACTATTTAATTTAAATATTGCAAATAACATAAACCCGGAATTATTTCCAGCTGGTTTAATGCATAATTTTCATATTGAAAATAATTAAATTAATGTGAAGCAGCCATCTTGAATATTCATACAAATACATATGCACCCTCACACACACACACACACACATACATACATACCGAACATTAAATATAGTGATACAATAATTGCGCATCGAAGCGAGCAGAGCAGCGACAGTAGATATTCCGCAAACCAAGGCAATAAAATCAAAAACCACGAAAAAATTGCAATATATACTTTGGAAGTTTGGAAAAATTGAGAATCTTAATTTTCATTATGAGCTTAGTAATGGCAAAGCCACAGCGACCGCAGAGCGCAGTGGACGAACTCGCCTCGCAGACGAACGCAAGAAGGAAGCACAGCCGCTAAGAAGATTCCACAACTCTAGCAAAACATTTTATTTAGCCGATGATGAACAAAAGAGTACACAAGATTTCCACGAAAATCCGGTAAATTATCAAAATAATAATAATCATTATAATAATGCTGATGGGACTGTTGACGACGCGGCGCTGGTGGCGTTTTGAATGACGAAGCGAAACCTCGAAAATCTGAAAATTCAAAGTTTTACTGCTTAAATAAAATGCGTTGAAGAAGTGCAGCTAAATAGAGGACTTTTGTAGGCGAGCTAAAAAACCTGACGACCACCTGGTGAACGGAGGCGGGTGGCCGATTTGTATGCGTACCGCGGTGGCTTCCGTTGGACAGCAAACAATAGGAGCATTGCCATCATTAACGGCGCTGCTAACTCTTTGCTGCCACTCATTCCGCTAACATCAAATTTGTTAGCCTACCTGTGCGCAACTGAAAAATTTGTGTATATTATTTAGTGGCTGGCAATAAATGTGAAAAGCATAAAATTCTCTTGGCTTATAGCTTCCGGCGGTGTTTTAAGTTTTAAGAGAGATACACAACGATCTGGCAACACTCTCTACACACACACACACACACACACAGAAATGGGCTGGTCCAGGCTACTGCTGCTGCTGCTGTTGCTGCTGCCGAGGACATTCATGCTGTTTGTTATTGCTTTTTGTTGTTGTTGTTTTTGTTGCATACGCACTTTTCAATGCGAAACTTTCAACCCTTTCGCTTGTTTTCGTCCGGCCGCCCCTCCCTTTAACCAACTCCCGCTGCAGTCAGCCTCGAACAGCTTGGTGTCGCATGTCGCCCGAAAAGCGGGGAAAATTGTGCGTGTGGCTGAGTATATGAGCAAAAATTTTCTGTTTTTGTATATACGTATTATGTGTGTGTGTGTGCATTCCGCGGTGTTACATAAACTTTTATTGCATTTGTATGTGTGGCGTGGTGTTTTGGCAGTAGTGGTGATACAAGCCGCAAAATTTATCTGCAGCGGCATGGCCTGCTTAGCTACAGATGACGCTTGCTCTTAGTAAGTGTACTTTATGTATCAAATAATGCATGTGTGTGTGTCTATGTCTATATATCCCTGTCCTGTGGCTCCTTCCATCCATCATTGTAACATTTGTTGCCACTCGTGGTTCGCGAAAGGGTTGCTACGGTTCTTCTTTCGCGCACCGCTATAATTTTGTGCGTTACGATGGTTCTTTGATTTTATTACAAAATGAATTCCTATTCATGCCAAGCAATCGCAGTCAGAGGTGTATGAAGGAATACGCACTTTAAAGACTTCCTTTTCAATTTAAATAGCGAGTTGTAGAAGAAATTTTAACTGAAATGTTCACGGGAATTAGAAATCTTTCAAATAAAAAAAGCTTTTTAGCTGTGTTCTAAGACTTTCATGATGCTACTATTATATAGTGCTGAAATTATTGGTTGTTAATTTTTTGCATTAAAATCCGTCAGAATTCAAGAAAAAAAACCTGTTTTTATGAGAGAAGAAAAACATAATTTCTATAGCAAGTTAAAAAAATAATTCCACTTAAGGGAATTTAAATTGGAAGTTGCGCCATATTTTATATCAGCTTGAAGCCCCTATACACGTGGCGACTTATCACTCAAATAGTTGCCCAACTTATTTAACAAACTTGTCTAAGCACGCAGCGACCAATTGTCGATTCTGTTTCAGCAAAATTTGTTGAGCCGTTAGCAAGAAGATAACGTAATTTCAATTACTAAAAACTTAGGTTAGATTAACGTGGCTACTTCTAGGAGCTCACATAGACGGGATCCACTGTGATACCACAGAGCACAGAACGGCAACTTCTTAGTTGTCGCAGAGGTTAGTTCTGATAATGAGGCGCACCGCATGGATTCCCACAGAGCCTAAAATAATGAGAGCTATGACTTGGATAGCCGTAGATGCCCTCGGGACTTCCTCGGCTCCACTTTTGGTTCAAAAGACCCCGCCATCGTACATGTCCTAGTAGCTGTCCAGTGATTACCACGCAGATCGCAATCCCATTCTTTCAGGAGCACTCGGCAGGTGGTCAACTTGACTACACATGGCATAATACGTTGATAAACATGTCTCGAAAATCCAAATATCTTGGACCCTCTTCTACCGGCTGATCGACTTGACGAAAGTTTAATATCTTTAATACATTCGAATTGTTTTTGCTGTGGAAAAGAAGAAATAATTGAAATTTGTTTTAAGAAACTGCGGATCGCTACACTCCTCTAGGAAGTTTCTCGTCATTTTCATTTATTTAGCGATTTAGCAACATAGAGATGGAGCTCTAACGTCCGATGCTTCTTTGTTTGAATGCACAGGTTTATTTGATTCTGGAGGCCCTTAAGGGAAGCATCTGATAAGAAATTTTGAGCTTAGCGCCAGAAGAAACGTACAAGAATCTTCATTCTCAAAACATAATATAATAAAATCCAAAGCTTCAAATACAGAATTAAAAAAAAGCAAGCAATGTCTTTATCATTCATACAAAAGATATGGCCACATCTCGTCATCGGATTTCTTTCTATGCTACTATAAAAATAAATGTGTGGTTGTTGTTGGTTATAAAAAATCTGTCTATTTTTAGAATTTCTTCTGTTCGTTTGCAGGCATGAAGTCCGTGAAGTCCGTCCGTAGAAATGCGATGAGTAAATCTGGTGATCTTTCTCCGAAATAGCAGCTATAGTTTCTACCGATTATTTAGTATGTAAATTCTTAGTTACAAGACTCAATCAGTCTTAGTCAGTCCATCAAATTTGTGGTTTTGGCCACCTTAAAAAATATCTATGACTTTATCTCTCTCGCTTCTTCCATACATTTTGGCGCTGTAGCATATAAATTATATCAAATCAAATGCCGCATACGGAGGATTATGCAACTAAGAATTTATGTAGGTCTATCAGTATGTTGGTACAGCATCTGTGCAGCATTTACTGATGACAACCCGTAGATCAGACATCTCATGTTGCAGCTGTGCGCGCCTGCGTGCGGGATACCAATGGAAGTTTCTAAAAATTTGCATAAACGAATTTTGAAACTGATTTGCTCATTACGCAAAAAATAAAATGCTCTCAACAATATACGGAAGGTTATAAAAAGGATATAAAATTTGGAATACGAGAAATGTCGCGCTCATCACAAAATACAATACAAAGATGCTAAAAGAGTTTACAATTCAATGTAACAATTGAAAAAATATTGAAATATGGAAAACACACATTCGAAAGTACTCGTATAAAGGTGAAAGGTGGCATTAATATGCTTTTCATATGCAAATCAAAACCAACAGCAATTCCACATATGGAAATCAAAGAAATGATGCATCGAAAGAGGGTTAGAGCTGTGCGCTTGTTTTTATTTCATATAGATGCTGGGATCGCAATAATGAGAGTGATGTAGATGTGACAGGATGGTCTCGAAGCTTTTATTAATATTATAACTGCAGAGCAGTACTAATATTATTACATTTTTAATTTTTCAGATATTCATGCATATCTACTTTCTTCTGCTGTTCATTCTTTATTGCTTATGGCAACTTACATCGATTGCTCGAACACAACTTTTTGCAATATAGAGAATTTACGTTTTTTTTTATTATACTGCATTTCTTTTTAGTTAAAGTAATCTCAAATAAACTCAAAAAATCTATGGAAATTATGACATATCTGTTGTGTAAATTTCCACAAATTTCCTTCTATTTTTTTCTATTTACACCACTTACTAAGTTAGCTAAAAAAAAATCAATATGCAAAGCGAATCCTCTGCGTTTCTTTCACATATTTTCTATATTTCTCTTCAGCCAACTGCTGCATCGTCAAAATGGCGTCAACTTGAACTAATCCAATTTATTACAGCTTCATAATTTCATACCCACACCCTTCGCACAACCCCGTTAGCGCGTAATAACAACAAGCTATGCTATTTGTTTAAAATATCCCGCATGGATATTCTTCGCGCTCATCTTTATCTTCACATTCGCCCACTCAGCTAGTCTTCCAGTACAAATACAACACACGCACGAAAATTCTCGTATGTTGCATATTTACCCACTTTGGGTGGTTAGATTTTCCTCTAAATAAGGCTAACCTCCTTCGTTTGGCAGCTTCCCTTTCGAGAGGGAGAAAGCAAAGATAAACGCTTGAAATGTACATACATATGTACATATATATTTTATGATAAATGATGCGTGTGCCCGTCGCCACCACTACTGCCACCTTAGGCAGCAATATCGACTTTGTTTCGTTTGACTTTTGTAGCGGCTGTGCCATCACTTCTATCATCGCCACCGCTACCAATTTTATTATAAACAGTATTTGTGCCACCATTTGCCATTAAACTTGGCGTGCAAGAGACCACCCACTCTAATGAGTTATATGGTGGGATTTAACTATATAATTGAAAATTTTTTTAAAGGCATTATATAATCCCCTTGAGACGCTTGTTCTACGAGTAGAACTATAAAATCAAATGTTAAGAAAAAATAACTTTTGGAGTCCATGAACGACTTACTGTGATTCGGTGCGGCTTAAGGACCTCAATTATTAACTGCCAACAAAGGGACACATTTTGGTTTCTTATATTTGAGCAGACCACATTAATACAACCACTTCAATATCGGAAGGGCAGGATCTACATAATATCTGTTCTGTTTCAATTTCCCTAATTAGGCGGACTTCAATTTTTGTATTTATCGTAATCGAAACTGTTATCGGTATGGATATTGGTATCGTTATCGTAATGTTTTATCGTCCTCGCACGACTGTTTCTGTTTGGTCTTCTGGTTTTCCGACAGGATGAAAAGTTTTTGAATGTATATTGGAAAGGCTTTCCATCATCCCTTGTCAAATTTTAGTTGAATACAAACCGGTATCAGCGTAGCGCCATCTTTACTGCGCCAACTACCGTGGGATCAGTCTTCTTAACATTTCGCGTAAAGTTCTGTCGAACGGTATAGTGCGAGAGACTGAAACTAACCGTCACTGAACTGTCCGGACGTTATCAGCTTTAGACTTGACAAGACTGTCATCGACCAGATATTTACGATGCGTCAAATATTGGAATATACCAGAGTTAAGAGGATCGACTCGCACCATCTCTTTGTCGACTTTGAACCAGCTTTCGACAGGATGACAAGAAGTTCCCTATATGTCGCGATGGCCGAATTTGGGTTCCTAGTAACTAATACGACTTATCGACAAGCGCTTCTTTAGACTAAGTACCGCACATGCGATGGAACGTTGAGCTATATGAACTTTACTGCGCCATATAGAATAGTCTAGTGAATTAAAATACAGTGGCTACTCAGTAAAGGTCATAGCATCCGAATGGACAACGGTGTTCCAAACCCTGATAGTATTCAACGCGATACTAACTAGTGGTGGTAGAGGTACAGGAAGACCACCTCTCCGTTGGAAAGTCCAGTGGAGAAGAACTTGGCTTCACCAGGGGTCTCTGATGGTGTGCTATATTGGAATCGGCCAAAATCCTTTAGGCAGTTATAGCGGCAGTTAAGAAGTAGAAGCATTCTTCAACTACTTCCCACTTTCGCATAATCTCTATCAATATTTTTAATAGAATTACGTTGTGCAATATTTTGAATCAAATCAACTCCTATTCCAAAACAACAAACAGGCAATTATCTACTGAGAAAACAATAATAAAAAAATGTCAGGCAGCATTCGATAATTCACTCATACAAAGGATAATCTATTTAATTTCCTCTATAGATTTCTTGTTTGGGAATATTATTATTTGATTTAAATCGAGGCACATTACCCATTCCATATCTGCCTGCTTTTTTTATTCATTCTAGTGGAGCGAAATTCTACATGAAGTCAAAATTAAGTTCCTTTAGTTATTGGTATCCCATCGGTGTCTACATGTGCAGCGCGCTCTCTTTTCTTTCAATTTTTTAAATCTATTTTGCATATTTTATTTACTTGTCAACTGAATTTGTAGAATTTTCTTGCTTTATTTAACTGCCTTTTTTTTTTGGCTACGCAATGCTTTAGTTATTTTTCTCTTTCTTTTACTTAAGTCGTCTGGCCTTAACTGACAATTGGACGCACTTCATTTACTGCTGCGGTCATTTAATTTTATTTTATGTAAATTTCAAAAATGGCTGAGACTCGCCAAATGTGGCCTATTGTAGACGATAACGATTTCTATGTTTGATATTTTGTTTTTTTTCGAAATTAAATTTAATGTATGTAGATATTTTAGAACTGATAAATAAAAAAATAATGAGTATTGAGTTGCGTAAAGAGACAACCAAGTCCACTGTACAAGTATTCGATTTATTTGTGAAATATTGGTTTATATTTTTATACTAATTGAAACGAAGCTTTGTGCTGTTTTACTATCTTCTGATTTTAACTCTCGATAAGTTTGCTAAGACTCGATAAGATTGATTCAAATTCTTCCATGAAGATCCTTCTTCGAAGAAGTGGCTGTGTAGGCAACGATAATAGACCAAGCCCATCTGGGGTTTCTAATTTCTCAAATTGAGATAAAGGGTACAAAGAAATCGGATTAAAGCAGCCACTGAAATCCGAAACCCGTTTTCTAAGCACTTACGGCGTAGGAAGAATAAAGGAAGAAAAGACAGGGAAAATGTAGGGGTTGACTTAATTTCTTCTACACAAATTTTCCAGACTCTTTCATAAATTTGAGAAGCTTGTCGAGAAATAGAAAATGAACGATTTCCATTCTCAATATATTTGACTTAAATATGCAGCATTCCAGTTGAATAAAATCAGTACAGAGACAGGGCAAATGCTCCTCATTCTCCAGGCAAGACATGCACTCTGTGTGACCTGTAATCAACACCGCCAGTGCTCGCAATTCCTTTTTTCTCAGTATATTAAGCAATTTTGTCGTTGCCCTGTCTGTTCTCGGCCTGTCTATGCTCGACGATTGAAGATCGCGAAATTTTCTGACGACTCTTCTCTAGAAAACCAACGATGTGATTTAACGTTCATCGAATAGGTTTCTTTGATGAATTTTGCAGAATCTATAGAGCGGAGAATGGGGCACTTCGAGGAACGCACCTCAAAGAACTACAAAATTCGAGATTTTAGGTAGTTTAGATGTAATAATCCTTTGCCTATCGAGGGACGACCGCTATTAGGAAAACAGTTTTTCTGTAATTTTTGAAGTTAATTGTCCCGGGCAGGATTTGGACCCGAGAAACTCCGAATGATACCCAATCGGCTACGGCGGCCGATTGTTCAGACAAGGTCTTATATATACTCGAAGATATGATCTGAGCAGAGATCTCCCCACGATGTAAGCACCACAATAAGCATTTGAAGCTCGCAGAAATCCTTTAGCTCAAGATGAATTTTAAATCCAATAGGTGACACGAAGGTTTGTGTTGATTGGTCGCAGCAGAGTGCAAAGCCTCCCAACGAGAGCACAAAATATAGATCGCAACGCAACGCTCACAAATTGGTATCTTCTTGCCTTGAGTTGCGATAGGCTGATTGAGGGTAGTACGCCTCCTACGAGCTCTAAAAATCATCAGTCGGTTGTGCATTCGTCTTGTGTTCTTCACGATGTGTGCGTTTGAATATGAAATATTTTCCACAGAATTATTCATTAATTAGCTTCAACACCAATTAAATTAAACTGCCAAGTTCCTAGTATTCCTAGTCAGGCTCCAGCATTTAAAAATTGATTCTTCTTTTGGTCGAACAATTATGGATGCTAAATATTTCTTAAAGAAGTGTGACTTCTTCGATAAGACAAATAAAGCTAACAAGCTGTGCGCTCGCAAAAATCGAAGCAAGACTAAGAAAATTTGTAGAAACAGTAGCAGAAGCGGCTACCACAAATACACATAGAAAGTGATCTTAGCGCTGCTGTGAAAAAGTGAAAAGGATCAGCCCGTACACACACACACATCCAGGTTTACTATTTAATAGAGTTCAGAGTTCAATGTACGGATCGTGTCGAACAGCTGCTGCAACAGCTGGATATCAAGCAGAAAAAAAGGATACGTGATGCTAGGAAAAAAAAAAATTTGAATAAACATAGACTAATTTGCATAATAAATTAGAAAAAATGTAGATGTAGATAATTGTGCTGTATATTTGGCGGCTACCTGAGATTGATAGGCGCATAAATAACAGGAAGTTAGCAGATAAATGCACGAAAGTAACAGCGAAAGGGGTGAAAGTGTGCTGAGTACAAAGCAAAGGATCCGCAACAGGAGCACTGCTGAGGATCGGAAGTTTGCCGAGGAGATACAGCGAATAAACAGCACTAAATAGCCGAGGTAGAAATGTGTTAAGGGAGAGTGAAAAGATGACAGATAATATAATATATATTTACTCAACGCGCACGAGAAGACACGGGTAATTTGATTTTGCTGGAAAATTTTTAAATTTCTCTTAAATTACCCAAATAACACGCTGCATGAGCCAGCCAGTAGCAGCAAACCAACCGATGCGCAGCGCACACAAACTTTGCATAATTTATTTCAATTTCTACCACAAAACTTGCGGTGCATTACCCAAAATCGGGCTTTATTTACCACAGCGCCAACGAGTAGTTAAACAGCACGGAAAAAAATTTCCAAAAAAAAGCAAAACAATAAGCAAAACTCCAAAATGTATAAAAACGAAGATCCTTTCAAATGCAACAATGTGCGCGCTGTTGTTTGTTGTTTGTGCTTGCAGTGAACTTTCAACAGCTGAATACACGAGCGCGTCTTTGTATTGTGCATTTATTTCTCATTTGCATTTGCAATTTTCATTGTTTTTGTGCTGAGCGTGCACATAGAAGCAGTGAGCAGTGTTGTCGTTGCGAATTTTAAGAAAGTCCCTCAAAAGGGGCCGTCG
Organism: Anomoia purmunda; assembly: GCA_951828415.1. Classification (NCBI taxonomy): domain Eukaryota; kingdom Metazoa; phylum Arthropoda; class Insecta; order Diptera; family Tephritidae; genus Anomoia; species Anomoia purmunda. Next base: position 116,658,508 of record OX639997.1, read on the forward strand.
ACGAAAAAAGGGCCAGGATATTTTTTGTTCTGTTTGCAATCATAATAAATTTTAAATTTGAGGTTTTAACTGTATTTTTTTTTTTATATTTCTGAAAGCAAAACCTTTACTAAATCTTCAACAACAGATATTATCTGTACTTTACGACACCGTGACTTAACTTGTCAATCCTAGTCATGAGGCGAAATCGTTCAGCTGTTCATCCAACACCACCTTATATGAATTCATCTTGTGACAAGCTCTGCCCAAAATAGGGTTGCAAAGATACACAGAATTCGAGTTGCTGCGAGGAAAACATTTGTATTTTCTTTATAAATTTTAAGTGATGCATTTTTCGTATTTACAAGTGGAACTTTTTTTGGCATTTTCGAAAATAGCCTCTGAAATTGGAGCAAAACTTTGGAAAAGGGCGAAAAATTAAACATTTTCAAGAAGTCTATGCAAAGGGCATTTACGCCTTAATCGGCAACACTGTATAGAAGTAGAAGATATTTGCGCAGCTATTGGTTCATAATAGGAGTGAGAGTGAGAGTGTGAATGGGCGACGACACTGACAAATATGGATTTAGCTGCACTCCATGGTTGGCTGACTGGCTGGTTAGCTGCATAAACACGCGATATTTTTGGCGAATATTTGTCAGGGCGCAATCAAGCTTACGAAACGAAAAAACAAAAACAATACTGCACTCTAATGTTGCTAGCAAGCAGCTATCGTCGAGTGTGCAATATTTGCAAGCAAGCCAGGCGCACTAACAAGGTGCCAAGCAGTCAGACATCCTAGGAAATTGTAAAGCACCTCTGTACTCCGACCAAGCGGCAGTCAACAAGACAGTCAGCGACCCACACACCGGCCAGTCTATGCACTGCAATCTACCATTTAACTTCTCCGAAGAGAGCCGTAAGACCGGCTAGTGTGGCAGTCACATTTTATGCATTTGCCACATCAGCATGAATTTTGATTTTTGTGCAGATTTTTCCTTTTTATTTTCCTACTCCGCTGCAACGAAATGAAATACAAAATTTTCGTCTGCGTCCAGCTAGTGTCCTTGCAATATATACATATTTATTTAATATCCTTGTCTCATATCATTTAAAGCGTACAAAATGTTTGCTTAAGCAAATATTTAGTAGTGAAATTCTTTCCACTCATAGCGCATATCCAAAACAAATTTGCAAGCAATTTTCATATTCTTTGCTACAACCGCAAGGTGTTGAAAATATCAAGCAGGTTCAATATGAAAAAACAAATTTACATAACTATAATCCCTAGCATTCATTCGAACGTACAAACATTTGTATATAATATTTATTTCAAACCCAGCTCATCACCTCTACCCTCACACATGCTACTATTTCTTCTCGCACACATCGTGCGGATGTGTTGTCGGTCAGATAGGATATTTTACAAATTATGCGCATAAATCTTAAGCGCTACCTTTTTTACATACATACCTACATAGTTTGTGCACCGCTAACGCCATCCTTTCATTTCCAATTCACATTCATTCTTTAAGATTATTAATTACAAAACATATTGCCACATTCACATTCTTGTTTCCCATTAGACCTTTGACGAATTTCCATTGACCCATTCTTAAATGTATGTATTTTGTTGTTTTCAACTACAATATGCACATCTGTGTGGATTTGTGTTTACTTACAAGCCCAAGCCATAACCTCACTCAATGAGCAATTCCAAAAGTGTCATATTTGACCGCCAGATAATTATTACTAGGACGTCCATAAATTATTTTCCATTTTAGGTCAGGGGATTTTTTAATGTAAGACACAAGACATACAAAATGTTGTTCTGTTTGGAAACAAAGGTTAATCTTTATAGAGTTACAAGTAAAAATACTACGGCATGAACTCCAGATTGTGATCCAAAAAGAAAAAAAACATATTTGAGAAGGAAAGACTATGTACATTGAAAAATTCCAAATTAGAAAAAGACCTTTAACGACTCACATAACTTCCTTGAGGGAGCATAAACTTTTTAGTACCCAATTGGGTCACATGTTCATTGGAAGGTTAATGATTAGATGATTTGAAAAATGTATTTTAGTTAACACAAAATCATACACTTCCATAATTGCCATATTTCAGCGATCTCAATCTGATTCCAAATAATTTTGGAAAGATCAGATCACATGTGTTTACACTATATATGTAGCTAGTTTAAAGGCTTGCCCATCTTCTGAAAGAAAATATAACTCACGGTATGATTGGAGATAGGGATAATGAGAAAACAACCAATTTTCACACGGTTAGTGTGGCTGAGTGGTTGCGTGTAAAGTCTAGAAAGAAAGAAGTCTGATGAGGAGATGTGGTGATCTCCGAAATAGCAGCTATCACTTCTACCACTTTGAAAAATTGTTGTTTCTTATATTATTCCCTAATACAAACCTGGCCTCAAGCTCTATAAATTATACAGACGGAAATATGTCTCATCGAAGAAGAGAAAAATACATGTAGTGTCCCACGTTTAGCCCTGATTCCTTTCAGTTAATTTATTACGATATATGCCAACGGTATGTACAACTATCTATTGCTCATGAGGTATCCCGTTCTAAACCTTTCCAATTCCTCAGCCACTTCGTTTTCATTACAACTTAAATTCAGGGGTAAGAACTGTTTTTCAGGTTCTTAGAGTAACTTGTATATCACTGCGGCCTCGATTCCGTTCTATGAATATAATATACGAGCATAACATCTTACAATGATTAGTACACATTTTCAGGATCTCCCAATCACTCTCTTCTAGTTACTATGACAACGGGAGTTACAAGCTCTGCTATCTCATTTAGAGCAAGCATCTGCAGATGGGTGTAGCTCTGAAATCTTTTCAGAAATCTTTCCAAACATTCCCACAGTCCAAGGGAAAGTAGTCGACGCTTCAAAATCGCCGCTTCATTTTCAACTTTTACATTCTGAGAAACGAAGTGCAACAGAGCGTTTAGAGCAGCACCTGAGTTAGATCTCTCTCAGACCTGCATACTGTTTACGTTTCGATATTTTGCAAGCCTTAAAATAATTGAGCTTATGTCTCTAACAACTGAAATGCCAAGACCCACCAGAGAAGCCTTATTTTTCTTGAATTATCAGAAAGTTCTTTCCAGGGGTTCTTTAACTTTAACACTGACCGCTTAATTTGATCTTCGTAAGACTAGTTTACAAGCTTTATGAACTCCATTTCACAGAGACCCGTCGGTCGTAATAGAAGCTTTGCTGGAAATCCGCTAAACAAGTTAACTTCTGGAAATCATAGGAATAGCGAGAGAGCGTTTCGTTATGTGCAACCTCTTCTGATTTCAGCCATGATAAGAAGGGCTGTATCTCGCCACTAGCACTGTTACACGTTCTGCCAATATCAGCAGAAAGGCGGGCTCATATGACTTTGCTTTTATTCCCACTTCTATTTTGTTTGTGAGATCATGCAGAGATTATTAGAAAATGCATCCACTTTAGCTGCATGTTTATTGATATTAAATAGGATATTCTAATGTGTTATGCACTATGTGATCTAAAACTTTGATCTAAAACTTTTCACCACAGAATAGCCATTGCTATACATTTTGAAGATCAAAACTGGGGTTTCTCCAAAGAGTTTAAATCTCCCAATTCGAAGCTTAACAAACCTGTAACTCCGCATTCCCTATTTGGCGCTCTCGAATAGACAATACCCGAGTTCGTCAGAAGACATTAAGTACGACCCAGTCCCGGGTTTCCCTATAAACGGATAATCTTTTCATCTCTAAATCTAATGGATGTGAGCCAGAGGTGGTATTTATGTGTTTTATAAAACGATATATGGTAAATGTGTACATACATATGTAAAGCTCTTAATGCAAAGAAAGCTACCGTGATTCGCTAAACTAAGTAGGCTACCACACGAAAAGCGTGTGTCGAAAATAAATATTTACATACATATGTATCTATAAATTTGCCGGCATTATTAATCATTTAATATATCAAAGGGTTGTTAGACTATGAGCCCCCAAACATCCATTTGCGATTGGGACACTCATTTGCTGCTGTTGTCTTATTAAATCTATACTCATAAATATTCATAGCCTGTCATGCAATGCATTTAGTACTCGTGGAACTCTTCAAACACGTTGGATATGCCCCCAGAAACCCCCAGTACACACGTAAACTCTATGGTGTCGCGATGTTGCTAAGTGGAGAAGTCGAATAAATGCTTAAATTAGAACATATACTCGAGTTTAATCACATAAAAGAAAAATGTATAAAAACCGTAAATGAATGACAGCAAATGAAAAGAGAGGAGGCGTTGGAGGAAAGAAGTTCGCAGACGCCATACTTGCCATACTATGAGTATAAGAATAAAGCGCAAATAAAACGATATCATAAATATGCATAAGTATAAATTTTGTTGTTTGTTGGTGTTGTTGTTGTTATTATTATTTTATTAAACGCTTGCCAGCTATTTTTGTTCTACGGCAGCAGTATTTGTTTGCAATAATACTGGATACTAGAACCCGAAGTACATAAAGGACATATACTAGAATTTCCTTATATGCTTACAGGGTGTCCCACATAGAGATTTATTATGGAGCCTGTTACAATTTAAATGTATAAGTGGGAACAACAAAACAACTAGCAGATTTAGTTACCCCAAAATACGCAAAAAGGGATGATAACAAAATCTGAACGCTGAAAAATAATAAGCTTAATAGCCCAAAAATTTTTAGAGTAGAATAAAAAAACAACTGAGACATTTTAGGCAGCAATTAATAGCGATTAAGCAAAACTTTTTTGATAAACTACCAAAAAGGTTACGGATCCACTTATGTTTGTTACCTAGCTGGCGCAGATAACCTTAACCCTCAAAATTATTGGATTCGGGGTGTGGGATTCTAAAGGGGTCGAATAAGAACAAATTCAATCCAAAACATCAACCACTTTAAAGCGGCATATCAGCTCAGTCAGACCATGCTCCGACTACGGAGCACTTCAAGAGTTGTCGCCTTAGATGAGTCAAATTAATCGTTTACGAATTCCGGCCACCTTATCAATAGAATGAAGTTGCAGCCCCAATTCCTGATTATTTTTCAGAGTGGGCCCTAAGGAGTACGATTTGATCGAACAACTGCTCAGACTAAGTCAAATTCTATCTCTAAAAACCAAAATTTTTGCATTTGGAAACTGAACAACTTCTCTCTGATTTTCAACTAATTTGACCAGAAACAAACGAGAGCCCTTTTAGTACATAATCTCAGGAGTTCAAAGCCATTCCAAAAGTCCTTGCTGACAGTTGAAGAGGCCTTCCTTTCCACATTTCCTTTACCATTTATTTTTGTATGGAGTGGCACAAACTGGAGGTCTCCTGCTTTCATTCGCCATAGAAGGGCTTCCAGAAGGTCGTTTGTGGGACATGCCATAAAAGTGCCTCATATTTTGATACCCAAGAATGATGTCTTACAAGATTGCGCCCTCCCGCGGCCAGTCACATATCTCAAAGCAAGCAAACAAAGAACATGCAGAAAAGAAAAATGAGTAACTTTCAACTATTCAGTGAGAAATGGGTTTTAATGTTTCCCAAAGCTAAGTACCCAGCTTTCAAGGAAAAATAAAAATGTCTTCTTTCCAAATTTCTTAAATCAGTTGCAGCTCTCTAGAAATAAATGCTAGTAAATATATTTATTACTTCACGAAAATTTACAAACGAATTGAACAGCATATCTGAGTTTTTTTTTATTTGCACTTAAGGGTTAAAGGGGCCTCAATGGGTATTTGTATCACAAGTACAAAAACTTGAAGAGGTACAGCGTTATGCTTAAGGAAATCTTGTTCCTTATCAAAAGTTAAACATATCATATCAAAACTTTGACCCGCCACCATCGCTTCTTCCGCCAATGTTCCATCATTTTAGTCGAAATTCAAAAAAAAAAAATATGAAAAGAATATGAGAAGGAGGGATGGAGTCAAAGTGTATACATGAAATGTTTAACTTTGTATAGGGCTCACAATTTCCTTAGACAACAAAGTTGTAACGCTACAAGTTTTTGTAGTTATGGTACAAAGTCCCAATATGACCCGCTTAACCTTTGTGCAAATAAAAAATATAATTCAGACGTGCTGGACTATAAGTTTGTTTAGCAAAAATTATCACCTTTCAGAAAATTAACATCACTACTCTATTGCAAAAAATCCAAATTCTGTTATTTGCGAATTTCATTCAATTTTTTTTTTTTTTTTTTTTTTTTGCCAAAGTGAAAATGCATTCGAACCACCCTTTATTTGCACATATGAGTGCTGTTATTTGCACCCCTAGCAATTTATTTATTTTCTTTATACGAGTCTTTGTACACAAGTATTAATGAATATGTCAGGCAACGTATTTAACTTTGTGGCTTATTGATTAATATCGATGATGTTACTCATGCTTGGCGAAAAGAGAGAAAAAGGGAAAGCAAACAATTAAAAATAAAAGAGTAAAAAAGTAGCATGGAATGTGAAAATTGTTTTATGAGGGTTGCTACACCCCCACATGCCAAGTAAAGTCGGGATATTTAAATGAATGTTTTGTATATCGTCTGCTATCAAAATGGCTCATTGTTTGTGGTGAAAGTAAATAAAATACGAATATAATTGGAAAGCATTTGCAATAAATACGAAGGAAATTAAATGAGCCTATCATAAAAATTTATGTGTCTAGTCTGCTTCGTAAGCTGAATTTGTATCTACATACATACGACTTATTAAATAATAGTAGCGTATTTTTTTCGCTTGCCTACCTGCTTGGCTGCTTGTTTGATATCGCTGACTCGTCATCTGCATATCGTGCGTTTGTTTAATTGAGTTCACTACCTATGGTATCCTTTATTTGATCTACTTCACAAAGACACACACACACACACACATGCACAGCTAAACTCATGTGAAACACACCAAAACATATCCATTCACACATCGCATATTTAAATTTAGCTTCCTTTGAAATTCATTTTTTTCACGCGATGTTTGTCATTCTGCTTAGTTTGGAGAAAGTGCATGGCAATGAGTTTTGTCTTTCTAGAGGGTGCATTCAACATTCTAGTTTACGTTCTTTCCGCTTACTGCGTCAAATGAGTTTCGACAACTGCCAAATGATTTTAATTTTAGATTACCGGCAGAACATAATACAAAACTCAAATATGCAAAGCCACATACTAAAAGTATATGAGAACTGGCGTATTTCTTCACAAGCAGAACCTTCGTAGGTACAATAAATTCTACGTAACTAGATAAATTTATTTGTATATCCACTTCTTATTTCGAATTGGTTAATACACCAGGCGTTTCCGTTCATGTCATTTACAAATTGACATATGGATTTCACTTTAGATATATGTATGTGCCTACTATCTACTCGATTCATATAGCTCTGCAAGTAAAGTTTTTGAAAGCGGCAAATGTGCTCTTCTCCACATCCAAATGCAGGTGCAGATTTTCGCTAAGCAATTTCGCAGAACACCCCAAAAATTTAGTTGGCATAAATTGTTTATAGCACGCGAATTTCTCAAATTCACAATTGAGAAAAATGCATATTAAACAATCAATAGTTAATGGTAATGGAAACACTTGCCAATAACCAAAAGATAAAGGTTTTAAGGTCGAATTAAATCAGATGCAGATGGGTACACTCTGCTTTCGACAGTTGCACTAAATCGCTTAGTGTACACTGAAAAGATAAAGACCTATAAAAAATAAAAGATTTATTCTTCGAAACAAATTTCCTCTAGCCTGATATGATGATCAAACCATGTGATTCAAGTTATTCTATATCTACTATAGGCCGATTCCCCTCCCTCTGAGTAGGAGAAGAACGTTGAATCAATTCGGCGCAATAATTTTCGATCTGATATGCAGTATTTTGAAGTAAAAAAATATTGGGCTATTGTGAATTAGCTCTAGAAAAATAAACGGCAATTTCAGTTCAACACCGAATCCGTTTCTATTGATATTGCCAAAGCAACCAAAGAAGTTTGTCACCACAACCATTTTCCATTCTTAAATAGCACCAAACTAATTTTATGTTTAATAAAAGATGCTAGCAGGGTTGCTCTGGCAGCAAAAACGCAATTATACCCGCTTGGAGCATTACTTGCTATCCAGTTAAACAAAAAAAAAACTGGCCTTCTATTGAAATTAGGTTAGGCAATGCTGCGAGATCGTTGCAGGCCTCAACATGAGACTCGGTAGTTATTCTCCTCCCAGCAAATGAATCTCCTATTATGTCCAGCACAACCCTTTTGATATTTTTATACCATCTATGTAAACTACCCTCGCATATCAGACGCTTTTTATTTTTATTTTTACTAATATCAATCGGGGTTTTAGAAAATTATTTCACAAGGTCTCCCGAGTTAAGTTTATCGCTAGAACTCCTCAAGACGCACATATTTAGTAGGGTTATTGCATTGTATCTATCATCAGGTGGTCTCTCCAAAGGCACTGGCACTTGATTCTCCTAAGCCAGTTTCATTATACATAGCACAAAAGAGAGTTCTTCTGGGGTTATATCCACTTATTATTAAAAAACCCCCAGACAACATTTTTGGCGAACAGGCATTTTGTGTCGCCATCACGAGAAGTATTAGCTGTGAGCAGGTTGAGCTCTTCCTTTGCGACTTCGTCTGTAGCACAGTCTCCAAGAATATCTTTCATGGAAACTTTTGCGGTTCACTCGTTTAGAGTCTTCCTACATTCGACCGACCTACATTCTAGGTTATAGAGAAAATGGCGCCTTATTAAGCAGAGGGCGCCTTTGGTGATTGGGCCTGGAACGCGCTGCCCCGGGAAGCCGCAGGTTGATATTTATTGAGACACCCTTGGAGTGGAGCCCGCTACAAATCCTGTTGTGTTGTGTTGTGCATTGCAACTGGCGAGATACCTAGCGTACAGATCAGTAAGAAGAAGGTAGAGTAGAATTTATAGCCGCGGGTAGATGGCAGGGCACCTGAGATTAACATGACGGTAGCTCTCTGTACCTTATCCAGTTAACCCCTACAGGCTGACTTCTCGAAAGCTGGCCACCACAAGGTGATTCCATCGTAGGAGATGTGTCGGACAACCGCAGTATACATCCATTGTAAAGGTCGGTTATGGGTTTCCTGTATCGCGCCGTAAGGTTCTGATTCCTGTCGATCTTCCTGTCAAGATATGCCCCTAGTTATTTATTTAGGGTAAGTCTTACTCGAACGAGAGAATGAGGCTGATATATTGGTATATTGTATTCCCTCGTAAACAGTATAATCCGGTGTTGGCCCTAAGTCCAATGGCATCAGAATAGGCTGTGACTTGGCATTCCGTAGTCGCAGGTGAATCGTATTCGCTGTAAGATTCCAAAGTAGGTAGCCGAAAGTTGAACCTGGATGGAGGACGCACACACTAGATACTCCAACCCGCCGATTCTTAGTCCGAAAACAAAACCACAACTTTAAAACTTCTATACATTTTTTAAACCACATATGTATGTATACCAATGGTTCTCGAAATCGCCTGCACAATAAATTCACTGCGCATCTGGATTTTCAACAGTTTCACTGCTGCCGAAAGTGTGAACATTTTCTTAATGTATGAGTTTGAGTATCGCGGCAGAAGTGGAGGCGGTAACTGTTGCCCCTTGAGCGAATATGCAGTTATGGGCGCAACAATTTTCAATTTTTCATCGTTGCGATCGTCAAACGATCTTGATATTCGAATAGCGATAAATGCAACTGACCAAACAACAGCTGCGAAGCCATGACGGCGATGCCAAAAAAAAATAACAACAATAGCAAGGCCAAGAACAGATCATCGGCTTGAAATCAAAGTGATCGCACACTCGCGGGTTAACATTCTAAAACAAATGATTATATTTATGTTATTAAAGTAATTTAGCGAAAATGACTTAAACCGTAAAATGTGGAAAACTGAAGGTGGTGGCAAAGCTTTGCATCAGCAACAGCAGCACCAACTCAAATTCTGCATATGAATACTGTTGCTTGGATCTATGTATAGAATATATTTTGTTAGCAATTTGGCTGCAGGTGAAGTAGCGTTCTGTCTACTTTAGAATAATCGAAAATTTTATCATGTCGCTTAGGTTGATGGATTCGAGCTAACAAGTGGCCAAAATGAGCTGCAGTTTGCAGTTTGCAGCGTTGGACTTATGGTGCTTGTGCCGCAGCGCAAAGTGGTTGAACCCTTCGTATCCAATAAGCGTGCATGTGCGATTGGAAGGTGACTAGCAAATGATGGTTGTGGTATGCCACAACTACTGCAACTACCGCTACTTGCAACGCCTCATCGCCTCATCGCCTCATCGCCTCAACGCCTCAACGCCTTGTTGGCTCCTTTCTGTGGCCTTGTGTTGGCTCATGTGCTAGTGCAATATTATTGTTCTGCCTCCACCTCCACCTCTCCCTCTTTCACTCCCTCCGTTCTATTTCATTTTCTTCTTCCGTGTGCCGTGCACCGCGTGGCGCGTGCAAGTGTATAATCTTCACCTTTCCGAAATTGCGTTGCTGCCGAATCTGCGCGTCGTTAGCCTCGCAACGATACAGCTCTATTAACCTCTGATTTAGTGATAACGATCGAACGTACCACTAACACCAAATACTTGCTACTTTTCATCTGCTTCCTGCTTATCTGAAGCGCCAAAATAGTTAGTGGTGTAGCTCTCTTTTCTGCTGCTCTTCCTCAACACTCTGCCATCGAGTAGTCGTGCAATATGTGATTTGCTCCTTGTTTCCAATAATGTACATGGCTCCTTACGAACTGCTTCTTTTGCTAGGTATTAGAAAAAGTGATAGGTTTTCTGTTGGTGTAGCGGTGAATTTGTTTTTATGGCAACAAATTGGAATATTTAAGATTGCGCTATAAGTGGTTGGCGATATACCTAATACCTATTCATATGTGGCAAAACCACATGGATATAATTGAAAAAAAAAAATGAATGGTTGCTTAAGTTAAGGGGGATGGCAGGCGGTAGGCGTACCGAAGATGATGGAACTACGAGGTTTTTAACAAAGTTGAATTAGATCCAGCGGCTATGGATATGTTTTTCGAAAGAAAACAAATGTTCCTGCTTTGAAAATATTCGATGCGATCCCCGGTGAGAGTAACAGATGATAAGGAAGCTTTTACTGCGTTCGAAAGAGCAAGTAGAGATCGGGAATGCGAAATCGTTTTCCAAAAATTCAGGGATAGGGGAAAGGATAGAGCAATAGGTGGAGATGAGACTTCATTTCTCCTCCACAAATCTCCCATACTCCTTTATGAATCTGAGAAGCTTGTCGACGGATAAGGAATCAACGTTTTCCATTCTCAATATATCTGACACAAATATGACCCATCTCAGCAGAGCAAAAACTGCATCCTGTTTTGGAATTGCTCTGTGCCATTCTCATCGTCCAGGCAAGATGTGCACATCGGGTAATCGATGATACTTATAGTAATAATGTGCTTCGATTATGCTCTGTAATTGACAAAACCAGAGCTCGTAACTACTTCCTGCGCTGTCTAAGGAGGAATTTCGCCCCCACCCTGTTGGGTCTTTTCAGAAAGCATATGGTTGTTTTACAGGTGTCAGTCTTCTTCCTGACATCCCTAATATACCTGAATATCCCTGCTATCCTTGGCCATATAATTAGCTGCGGTTGAAAGGCATCTTCCCAAGATCCACGGTAAGCCAATCCATCAGCCAGGTCGTTACCTTCAACACCGAAGTGTCCCTGTGCCCACATGAGTTCAAGAATATTCCATTTTCCAATAGAATTGAGCCCCACCTTAGTTTCTTGGACAATTTTTAAAGAGGTGCGAGCTGTTTTCAAGGCTTTTAGCGCAGCTTGGCTGTGACTGCATACTCTGATTTGGTATCCACGCCACATTTCGCCAATTGTCCAGTTCGCTACCTTAAGTATAGCAAATATCGCCGATAGGTAAAACATTGTCATTGTATCTAAGGCAGAAAAGTATATGAAATCGCCGTCCAGATCCTAAGCAGCTCCAGTCCCATTTTCTGTCTTGGAGTCATCACTGTACAAAGTTTTCACCGAGTCTCACTAGAGAGTGCATGGATCTCTACATTGTTCCCTTGTAGGAGAGCTTAGGGTATACTTTCAACCAAAAGAAAGTAGAGTAAAAATACCTAAATATTCTTATATCAAACACTTTTGACCTCACCGGCCTATACAGACACTATTCTTGAAAGTAAAAATTACAATTAAGAAAGTTTTCTTTGCAAGAATTGTTTCGAAATGCTGCCGAAAGGCGATACAACTACGACAAATCAAGCATGAAATTAATTAATATCCTAGCAACACCGGAGCATACGTAAAATTTACATAGCTTAGGGCACAAAAAAACCAAGCGAGGGAGCAAATGAGGAATACAAATAGTACCCAAACATTCGAATGATGCCCTCATCCCCCCAATACTTGACAATTCCACATTAAATAATCACAGCGGAACGTGACATTTAGGCAAAATAAACTTAAGTAACTTGAAAAAAAAAAAACAAAATAATATTGCTTTATTTGCATAAGCAAATACCGTTGGTATGAAAAGAAAAACAAGAAATTAAGATAAATATCGAAATCGCAATGAAAACGATGAAACAGCACACACACACGAAACGTAAATGATTGACTGCCGAGGGAAGCTGTGACAAGAAAACGTCGAAAGACTATGGAAAGACAGCCGGATGACAAATAGCGAAAAACTGGTGGTTGAGAAAAAACTTTATAAAAACGTGTTAAATGTGCAGTTATCGGAAAAGTTCAACGTTACCAGAGCAAATAGAACAACAGCAACAATCAACTGAACAATGCAAATAAATGAAAGTAAGTGCAGGTATGGAAATGAAGAGGATGGTGAGAGCTCGTATGTACTACATATGAACACCGGAAGTTGGAGCTGTTTGCAAATACCGCACCATTTATTCTCAAAAGTTGAATAATAAAAAAGTTTATTTGGCAATTTGTATATCTGTTCCTGTTTATACACTTGCGATCAAAATAATAGTTTGATATTTTCTATTTTCTCACTTTATCTACTTTTTGCTGTGTTCTTCTCTATAAGACTGCATTTTTTTTATATATATTTCGATATCATTTTGTGCAAATCTGATTGAATGGCAAAACTTACATAGAAGTCGAAGATATTGTGTGCTGTTCCTCGACAAACGATTCGTAACGCATTAAAATATGAATCCCAAACTGAAGCACGTGGACGGCGTCCCACAATGACTACATGTGATTGGGTACTCGCGAAGAATCCTTTCGCTGGAGGCAAGCATCGAAACTATTCGTAAACATTTGCGGGACCAGAACTTAGCAGCTCTTAGCGGAAGGAAAGCATGCGGCGCAAAGGCTAAAGTTCGCGAATGAGCACTTAGCTGGACTCACCAAGAAATGAAGAAATATTTTTGGAAATAGATGAATCCCAAATTGCCCTGTAAGATGATCTCGGCAATACGGCAGACGGTCTCCGGAGCTTACAATCCGAATTACACAACCAAAACTATTAAACACGGATTATTTGAGAGTTTTTTGCATTTATGGTGTTGGACTTTGTATGTTCCAATTATGGAGAAAATTATCCCCGCTAGTAAACGAGGCTGCTTTGGGTATTTCAATAGGACAATGGTCCAAAGCATGCAAGCAAGTTGGCGTAACAGTTGTGCCTGAGAAATAATGGGAAATACTCGTAGTCAATTTGTGGTGCGATGTGAAGGAGACAGCTGTAGTAGAGCGGCATGGAAATTGATATCTAACGAATGATGAACGAATTATTTTCTTTAGTTTTCTTTTTTTGTGATTTTATTGATAACAGTCGTAATTTCTTATAAACATTAAGTACACAAAATCGAACTCCCTCATTTATTTTCCATAGTCGAGAGTATAGGGTGCTCGTGCCTCTAGCGGTTGTGGTTCGAATCGGGGGCGGTGCAAGTAATACTAAAAAAATAGAAAAGCTTTTTCTAATAGCGGTCGGATCTCGGCAGGCAAAGGTAAACCGCGGAGTGCATTGCTGTCGTGAAAAAACCTGCGAAAAAAGTCATCTGCCGTTTCAAGTTAGCAAAACCTATAGGTCCATGAATTTGTGGTACAAAAGGTCCCATAAATTGCGAGAAAAGTTCGCTCAAATGTCGAACAATATGATCTAAGCGACATAGTTTTATTATTATTATGACTTTGACAGCATTGGCAGCCGCCAATCGGGTTTCCACCTGCTGATTTACTACCTAAAATATTCACACTAATCATGCTACACACTTTGAAGCAAATCTTATACATCTAATGGCAAGTGTGCGTCCAAAAATCCACGAGGATTTATGATTTTCGTGTGTGTTTAAAAAACGCTTCCACTGTTAAACTCCATTTAACTCACTCACACTCCATACAGCCGGCTGTCGTTTTGATTTCGCTTAAAAAATCACAGTAAACCGCAAGCATGCAACTCTCAAACTACCGCCACAAACCCCCACTTCAACTGTTCAACTGCTATCTGTGCCAGTATCCTTACAATTGTGGGCTTTGCATGCCGTATCTCTTACTTTTCTCTTTTTTTTATTACTCATTTGCAATATTTGCGCGAACACGTTCCGACAATTCATCATCACTTGCCGCCAATTGTAACTCCAACTTGGCAAACGAATCTACACACACACGCACACATATAGAGCCACCTTTCTCAGACGCAGAGCAAAGTTTGTTTTGCCAAATATGGCACCGTTTTTCATCACTCTAAAAGGATGTGCGAGTGTTTGTTTGCATATATTTTGTAGAAATTGCAGTCACAATAATCTAGCCGATTTGTACTCACATATTTTCCCACTTATATAAGAACCTTCTCTCATATTACTTCAAATAATAGCTTTATGGCATTTTAAGGAGCATCAAATAATGTGGCGACTTTTGTGGCTTCGCACTTTCATCGTTTGCATTATCATTTAAATTCTTCTCTCTTCCCTAAATATTCAGTTTCTTAGAAATATCATATGTGATCGTGATGTGGCCTCTGTGCCATTATATCTCGGTTCTATGCTGAGTTTGCTGTCTTTGAACTTCCGCTTTATCTGATCTGACGTTTATGATATAATTTGAAAAATGATACTCGTTTATGGCAGTACAATGGGCCGAGTCTAACGGATTGATGGTTATTCATAACTATTGTCTTAATATTGACAAAAACACTCCCGTCAAAAATTCAAATTAAATCTAAGCACATAGGACGGCCGTTCGGAAAACTCCCGAAAATGCGATGTCACGTCTGAATCACAACAAAGATTAAGCACGATAATTCGCAAATAAGTGGAACCTCTCAAAGCAAGAATTCGTCATCTCTCTATACTCTCTATACTATCTCTATACTACGCAGTTAAATACGAAACAGTGCAGGGTAGTGCAAACTAAGAAGAGGACGCAAGGTACATCTGAGGTCTTACAAGAACCCTTTATAAAATCTTCTTCCTCCTCTTAGACTCAAAAAGCTTTGCCAATTACATTTCTCCTTTGCGAAGTGGTCCCAGTTATTCACATCAATAGCAGCAAAGTCCTCTCAAACTATGCAGTTAAATACGAAACAGTGCAGGGTAGTGCAAACTAAGAAGAGGACGCAAGGTACATCTGAGGTCTTACAAGAACCCTTTATAAAATCTTCTTCCTCCTCTTAGACTCAAAAAGCTTTGCCAATTGCATTTCTCCTTTGCGAAGTGGCCCCAGTTATTCACATCAATAGCAGCAAAGTCCTTTTGCACTTGGTCCTTCTATAGTGTTCATGGAACGCTCTTGCATTCATTATCCACCCATGGGTGCTGGAGTCAAAGGATAATTTCATGGGAGCATCATTATCCATTTTCACAGCATTCCCAAGCTAGCCAAATAGTTGGAGTTTTATGCGTTTGACTATTCCGTTTTATTAGTGAGCTCGCAGAGCTCATCATTCCATCTTCTGCAGTACCTGTCGTCCTCGCGAACCGGACTCCTGATCTTACGCAGAACTGTTCTCTCGAAGGCTCCCAGAGACTTCTCGTCTTCGTTCGGTATCGTCCAAGCTTCTGCGCCATATAAAAATGCGGGCATGGTGTGAGATTTTTGTTCGCTGAAAGAGAGCTCTGGTTTTCAATTGTCTACTAAGATCAAAGTAGAATCTGCTGGCAAAATTTATTCTTCGCGTAATCTCCGAGCTGACCTGAGGCAGACGATAGATACGCAAAAATGCTTTTTGTATTCCCAAGAGGTACTTTGTTTTGTCCGCGTACTTATTAAGGTGGAAAAAATTCAAGATAGGCATTGTAAGCTGAAGTGGATTGAAGCATAAAAAGTGCAAAAGTCAATCACATTTTATGCTTCTTACATTTTTTAAAGCTTCTGAAATCCACTAAAGTTTAGAGAAATTTCCTGATGTTTTTATTTTTGGCGTCATATGTGCAATCGCCAATTTGGCTCCGTTCTTTTGTAGTCTCACAATCTTTTCAGCTTCTATTTTCATAGAAGATAGTCTAATAAATCATTCTTTCTTGAAAACCATCGCTAGAGAACCTTAAATCATGAGAGTGATTTTTATTTTCGCCGTTTATCTTTTAAGATGAGTCCGTGGGTAAATGAGTTATTCCGAACCAGATATTCAGAAGCCGACATCCCTTTTTTTTCGATACGTGTTTTTTGGCATTTCGCTTGAAAGGCTCAGAAGTTGATTTCCAAGGCAATTTAAGAAATACAGGAGAAAACTCCTCTTTTAATTACGAAACCCTAACATACGTATATATATACGAAGGATATATTAGTTTCCGTGCAAATCAGCATAGAATGAGTCTAAAATGGAATCATTTCAGATTTTTCTTTGCTGTGGTTCCAAAGCTTAGCTTACATCTCAGAGGAGCGTAACACAGATGCAGACTTCGCTAGTAGGATAAGTAAATTTTCTTAACCTATATTCTAGTTTCACAACAAATTCGGTTGCGAGGGAAATTTTTACTTTAGAATTGTGGCAGAGCAGATTTTCCAACAAGCTAGTGTTCTCAGGACTGCAGGCTGGACGGGAACAAGATTCTAACTAAGCTACAATTAATACTTTACGCGCAATTTAACTCTTTTCACCCCACTGTGCGCATACAAATGGCCACAACAAACACTTATTCATAAGGATTAAAAAAAAAGAATAAACAAATATAATACGCAGTACAGCAATAACAACAAAAGGAAACTAACACCTTTAGAATGTAAAAGCAAAACACAGCAGCAGTACAATGGAAATAACAAGAACTACAACAAGAACAATCAACATTTATTAATGACCAGCGTGAGTTTTATTCAAATATTACTCAAACACCAGCAGCAACAGCAACAACAACAACAACAACTACAATAATCAAAAGAGTATCACAGCCAGCCATAATATAAACGGCGAATGCACAGTAGTTGGTGGTGGTGTTGTGATATCACAGTGAAATCATTTATCAGCTGCAAATTTGTTAAACTTGTTGCACAAAGAAGTTTTTCATGTCACATGAAGGCAATGGGCGGCTACTGTTGCCAACATTTCGATGGCTAGTTGGATATTTGGTGGGTTTGCTATGCTGCTGAATGTTGCCGACTTCCACTTCTTCAATGGCACACACATGCAGCAACAACAATAATAACAGCTGTAGTCAAAATCCCAACAATCTTAGGCAACCGCACAAGTTGGCTGTTCTGTTCTGTTCGTTGGTGGACTGTTGATTGATGCTACCATGCCAAAAAGGATACAAACAAACAAACACTAAACAAACAAAGACTAAATGAAATTCGGAGCAACAGCAAGGCGAGGAGGGGGAGTACATACTTATATCTGTGAGTGCGTCCACATGAGCCTGTGGATACACCGAAATGATACTCATATTTATCTTAACAGCAGTATAAATGCTTTGCAAATAGAATAAGTAATGCCATTGCTTTCTGGGAGGCATGAATGAGAGGTTGGTGTGAATTGGAAGGAAGCGACGAAAGTTGTGGCCAACTTACCCCTGCGCTGAATACTCCCCTTTGCTGTCGCCAAACTGTTGGTTATTTTTGACCGAAGTTCTGCACAAATTGCTGTCTGCGGTAACACAAAGTTGTTGATACAACGAATTTACCACATACGTGGAAAGTGCCAACACGAGATTAATGGTTTACCTTTAGTGGTGTTGATGCTATCTTCAATAGATATCCATAACGTGGCGTGTTTTAAAGAGCAACATCAAACGATATGTAAATGGCGAGATGGAAATTTGATTAATACTTTAGTGGCAATTAGATGATATTGGAAACTATCTGATACAACTTTACTAATGATATTTTTTGTGTAATTTTTCTGAGCGTTTCTGATCAAGTATTTTAGTTTTCAAAAATCGAAAAACGTCAATTTTAAAATAAAATATATCTAGAATATTCAGCGCTATTAATAAGCTCTCACTATATTTAGTAAAAACACATTTATGGTACGATTTGGCTGATATTCTGAATATGCATAGGTACTACTAACATTAGAAGGAATAATTATAGAATTATAGAATATGCTAAGTATCAATATAATCGGTATACGTGATTTAATATCCTTAAGATAGATCGGCGAATTTCCCGCACATACTAAAAGTACGAAATAACTAACACAAATTACAAAAAAGGCTCGCATACAAGATTCCCCAAAACGTTTGACTTCGAATTATTAAAAGCTATAAAAATATTTTAGGGAGTTCATTTATTTAAGGCTTTGTTTGAGAAGAAACATAGAAATCTAGTAGATATAAAAGACAAGCGTCCTGGTTCTAACCTCATACCGTTGAAACTCGTTTGATTCCATTGCCTTCAGCCCGAAAGTATGCATAGAAAACAACAACAGTTTTGATACCATCGTAATACGTTATTCACGTGGTTAAAAAATGGTTGGATCTCGTCGTACGACGCGAGAGGTTAGATATTTAAATGTACAAATTATGCAAACCAATTTTCATTACAAATAACTTTTTTTATTCTCAAATTTAAATTTTAAGTTTTTTTGCAGGTTCTAATTAAATTCTGGGGAAAGAAGCCAATAATTTAATTCATGATAAGCTACCACAGCTTTCGTGATAAGAAATTGGTCGGCTGTTTTGAAAAACGGGATTCGGTAGTCACCTTAGAAGAGGTGCACATCAAAATATTCGCACTGAAGATGCTCATTTTCACAGAACATACTTTTTACATTTGCAATTTACATCAACTGCTGTAAAGCCGTACTCGTAAACATTCAGTCAGCAATGTGACTTGATCATAAAAATTTTGCATACATATACATATACGCAGTACATTTAAATCTCGCTTGCATTCAAGCCACAAACAGAAACATCTTCGCCAAAAAGGAGGCCAGCCGAGCGTATGCAGGATGCATGCTGTTCCTACATCCGAAGTCAAGTGATGTTCCCAACACTTTGTGACATGACATTTTCACACTTTGCTGCCACTGTCACTTTACGACTTTGAAGTTACATAAACTCGCTAATATTACACGCGCTTGTTGTTGCAGCCGCTGCCTTCCGCACAGCAACACCCAAGTGCAGAGTGCACAGTGCAAAGGATAACAAACAAGGATGTGTCGTCGCCGAATGTGTTCTACGTTCTGCCCGATGCTATGCATTTTTCGTATGTGCTGCGTGTGGGTTGGTGGGTGATAGCAGCCGGATGGCTCGCGTCCGCTTTGCGCTGTGCTATGTGGATTGAAGTGAGAAATTGGTTTAAGTGTTTGCGAAATTGGCAGCAAAATGGCTTTTTCAATTTTATATTTAACGTTTATATTTGAGTGGCAGTGCACTTCAAAGCAGTCCCTCGATATTGATAACAACAACAACAACAACAACAACTAGTACATGAACAACAACAGCAGCACTGTACGCTTTAGCAGCTCGTTTTGATATACTACGTATGTGTGTGTGTGTGTGTATGAATTTAGGTTGCCTACACTCGGGAGGCAGAGGTCACAGCAGCGCATTCACCCGAGGCTCCACGGAAATCGCTACAATTTGGGCAGTCAACAGTCAACAAGTGGCAACAAGTATCGGCCGCTTACTGTTTGCCAAGTCAAATTGATTTCTTTTTCCTATTTTTTATCTTTTTTTTTTGATGCGGAATTTCTTTAGTCTCTTAGCAAGTAGCGCAACTATCAGTTACTGCAAGTTCTCAATGGAGTGAGAAGTTTCTAAAGTGGAGAGATAATAGATTTTTATTGACATTGTTGTTAGCGGCAGTAAGTGGTATCGATAGTTTGCCCAAAGGCAACACTTGGCGATTCATGAGGTTAGAAGGCAGTGATATACTTCGAATTTTTGTATCACTTTATTACAATTTTTTATAGCGTAACTACTTTATTTAACTCACACTTATTATTTTGAAAATTTCTCACTTGCAGCGAAATTTAAATAGATTATAAAGAATTTATGTATAAATTCAGATTTAGATGGGTTTGTGAGGCTCTGCGATGTAGACGAAGGAGATCTGTTATATTTTAATAACTCCTGAATTCAGAGGATCAAATCATTGCAAAAAAGTTCATGCTTATGTTTCCGAAAAATGAAAGTCGATCATACACTTTTGATGATATGACAGGGATCGAATAGTCACACAAGATAAAGTCGAAATTCCCTTTCACTGAAATATCGTATTCGGTAAAAGTGGAAGCGTGGTCCTTGGCAGTGGTATGTTAATGTCCACAGTTTTTTCTGTCTCTGGCCTTGGCCTTTTTGTAAGCAAATAAATTCCCCTTAGGCTGAGCTTAGAAATTGCTTATCTCCTGATATTTTAATATAACAAATAACCCGCTAACACAGAACCTCAAAATATTGAAAAGACGGAAAAATAAACAATCGGATCATTCGCCTTCAGGCTGATCCGGAGGGCTGGGTGAGCAATTGAGCTCTCTATAATTCTCTCATCAAATCGTCCTATTAGTCGTATATGGCAAAGAACCAATAGAGGGATCCGTGAAGGCAGATCTTCGTATCAGCTTTAACTGGAATTTAAAGTAGTACAACGAGTTACGAAAGAAAAGGAAGCCCATATCTTCGTGTAATTGAACAAGCGACGAAGGACTTGGACTCACTTGTATTTTCTATTAGGCGACAGTTGGTACAAAGAACAACTCCTTAAGCGGTTACAGTGTCGATCAAGAAACTAGTTGAGAAAATTTGAGTTTAAAATAAACTTTTTTTTAGTTAGAATTTTTTTGATGGTAAAAGTTTTAATCAGGTATCATCACTTCAAAGCAGTTATTACTAGCGGTACGTTCGTCAGAAGATTTATATCACATTAACCTGATTTAAATTTAATATACTACAAGATACAATGGCGGATAATCTGCCACGAGTAAAGTTAAGTTAGGCCAGCTACCACCTTACGAAGGCAAACTTAGGCTACAACACAACACTTTCTTTGAGTGCCACCGGCGGAAAGCCACTTATTGTCATTTCTTCCTTTAGAGTATGAACCACAGAGTCCGTCTAATATAGCAGGAATATTGCTATCTTTGTCCCTACAGCTATGACAAAATCTAACCTTTTCAACCCCCTTTCCCATAAGAAAGTGCCCAGTTATTACCCCAATTATTTGTCTGAGAGAGGGATTTTATATCCCCCAGCTTGGTCAGCTTAGAGTTTAAGTTCGGTTTGATTGGGCAGGCTACGAAGAAACTCAACGCCCAATTAACAGCTAAGTGATGTATCGGTAACCAAAACCTCCAATGATTGTGATCAAAACCAACTAGCTCATCTGTTAAAATTTAGAATATTGCTTAGGTCATGTAATAGTCTTTCGTGGCTCCATAAGAACTGAGCATCTGCACAGAAAGTGTTTAACTGTTTCTTGTTATTTTTTTCAGCATTTATGAGCAATACCCATTTTTTCCGTGAGCTACGATGGCCAACATCCGGCAAAGGTTTGCAAACGAACATTAAACGTATCATGCATCACATAAGTCTGATGAGAATTGCGAAGTAGCTGAATGATGATGCGATGAATGAAAGACAACCTTATAGTTTGGTTTTGGGATGGTTGAAAAAGACAACGATAGCAACGGCGAAAGAAGTACTTCTTTACAGATTTACTGGATATCGGAGACGATTAGTCGTTACAACTTTATTTTGTCACTACTTCCAAATGCAGAAATTAGTCACTTAAATTACCAAGCTTTCCATTATATTCATGCCAAAGACAGTACCATTGCCCAGAAATGACGTAAGCCACTCATCTAGGAAGAGTAACTGCAAATCGTCCAAACGCTTGCGGAACTATTACAGCATTTTCACACGCTAACAACAAATAGGAGCATAAATTCAACAACAATTACCTAAACATGCGAGTCTTTTTTTGGGAGTTTCGCAGAAAATTCATTGCTTTGCCAGCACACACGATGTATACGTGTAGTGAAACAACTTTTCCAATCACATTCTCCAGCCACATATTTCCTACCTGCCAGCCGAACTCTTCAGCTCTTGGTATTGACGTATGAACGCCTCAGTCAGTTCACATCTCATTCATTCGTGGCGATAATCATGGCTTACACCCAATCAATGCGCATGCATCTCTCAACTAAACCGAACTAAACATCCTCACAAACTACTCCTCACCCTGCCGATGTAACAAATCACGTTTAGTTAAATGCATTGCATTGCATGGCCAGCATATGGGGATCGAAGCTATTCGAGTCAAGGAAAGTGGCGCATCCCCATTAGGGCAATTACAATTCGTGCGCAGTGCACGGTATGATTCCGGCATTTATCCAACGAAAAAATAACAAGTGGATTGTTTGAACGGAGCCATGTGAAATTACATACTAGCCGCTAAACAATTCGCGTCGAGTGAAGGGCAACAAACGCATGTTAACAATAAATTTTGGTCTAAACCAAAGCGATCAATCGGGCAGTGGTTGTCCAAAAAAAAAGTTAAAAGTCAGTTACAACTACGAGGAGTTAGGAATACTCACTTACTAAGTGCATGAAAATCGCCACGCTTTCGCAAACACACACACACACACTCGAGCATATAATTTTTTGCGCTTATTTATGAGTGTGTGTTTGTATGTTTCGCTATGCAAGCTCGCATTTAAAAAACCATAACTCATATATGGCTAGAAAATTGATATGCTGGCCGATAGATTATGTGGTAAAGTACACTGTACGAGCACCAGGCTGTAAGGTGCTTTTAGAAACGACAATTACAGGGTGCTTTTGTTAAAGCGATTACTCGGTCGTAGTGATGTTGGGTGAATACCAAATATCATCCCATTCATGAGAGGTTAAATTGCGTCACTGACAAAACCTTCGCTGACTAAACCGCAGGATTGTCTTCTAAAATTATTTTAACCACTTCTTGCAAGCGATTATCCCGACCAGCACAGAGTCAAGAATTAGACCCAACCTCAACTTTGACACTCCATGCCAGTACGCTTGTTTTTGCCACCAGAATCCAAGCCAAGAGATATCAAAAAACCGCGGCCAACATTAAGAGGTGTACTAGTACTTACTTTATAGATGGATTCAATTCAATCGGTACAACTAACGCCGTTGAGCTCTCACGAAATTAAACGAACACGTAGACTATAAACTCAACCCAATCACTGAAGTCTAGATAATGGTCCTTCGCTACAGGAGAAGCCCTACAAATTGCGCCGACGTCGAACTTGCAAGGCAGGTGTACGAGTTACACTCCGCGAACTCTGCACTGGAGATAGTTGTATTCGTGTAAATAGCGACTTAGATTCGAGTTAAACGAATAAGCTAATAATTAATCTGATCCAAAATAGACAAACATGGTCTAAGGCACTAGGTATAAACATAACGATCGCCTCTTCAACAATTCAGTGGTCGGAAGTATAGCAAAGTCTAATGGGCCTAAATGGTAGAAGGTTGAAGATTATGCCCAACGGTTTCGGTCGGTGCTGAAAAGGTGACGAAGAACTCGATTTCTATCTCTATCACTATCCCGTTCGCACCAAATCTGTGTGCTTGGTTTCTTTTGATTTTAGTGGATAGTAAAACCATATTATTAGAAGAAGCATTGTAAGGGAGACGCTACTATCACCCTGTAACCTGGGTTGCCAAAAAGTTCCGTCCTGTGTTTTTATCACACATGCTCCCAGCTAATGCTCTTGAATATCTGTAAAATAAACTTTTGTAGGGGGGTTTCGCAACATACAAATTATAGCGGATACCATTGCCAAGCGTTTTTCCTTTCAATTCAAATTCCACCGTTTATGTATAAATTTTATTTTTTCACATACTCTTTAAAAGTAACAACAAATGAGCTGAGCTGGAAGAAATATTTGTACAAACACATACACTTAAAAAAAAATTAGCTTCAAGTCTATTATTTGTTGGACACGAGTAAATTGATTGCATCTCCAAGTCCAAAAGCAACAATGCTAAGCAAAAGAAGTAAAAAATAAAAATTATTGTATATGTATAATCGTAAATACTCATTGTATATTACTACGAGTACAATAACAAATATCACATTCATATTTTAGCAAAAGAAAATATCTGCCAAAAAAATTCGCATGGAAATGTTTTAAAGAGAAAAACAAAAACACAGGCAAGTGGGAATAAAAAAAATGGTAGAACTGCTAGGTAAGCAGGAAAATGCCAAAGTAAACTCGTTTTAATGCCAGTGAAGGCAAACAGCGGCGTACTCAAGCAATAAGCGCCAAAAACGCTCATAAACCACACTACGAACCAACTACAACAAAAATACGCAGCCACTACTCGAAATGGAACTTTGGCAGGCGGCTAGCCTGGCTTTAGCGAATATGCACTTCTACACGCTGGACCACTTGCACACTGCCTAATCAGAGTTGGGCCATTCTACAACAAGCATGTGCGGTTGTGTCGCTTTAGCTCTTGGACTGACCGTCGACTGGTGGGCTCTATCTCCTCTTCGCAGCGACTTTTCGTTTAAGTTTTTGTTTTAGTTTTGTCTTCGTGTGGAGAAGCATTTAGTGTCTTGATCGGTTTATCACCGATTAATTGGAGTTTGATAAATACGCGCACGCCGTGAGTAAATAAATCATAGCAATTTTTCGTTCCTAACGCCACACTGCACCGCCATCACTGTGCCGCCGTTGAACTGCTCTCGCATAGTGATTCATAGTGGCAACAAAAGGGAACGTATTTTCAGTTGTGTGAAGCCGAAAAGTTTTTAGGGATTACATGGTAGATTGCAAGGCGGACTCAATACACAGTAGTTGCACATGTATGGAGAGATAACGGTACAAAAATAAACTTTTTCGCTGTTCACGATCTTCGTTTCTTATTACTTTCATTTAGTTTTAATTTCAGATGACACTTTTACATCAAACCGACGATGTGAGGTTTTGTATTAAATCATTTTTCACATTTGCTCTTATAAGAATAGTAGTTTTATCAAAATTTTTGTCTGAAATTATTCGAAGATCTAAAGGGACCAATAAGAGCATATGCGAGAATAAATCCATAGTTTTTTTTAGTGTAGTAAATGATCTCTTAAACGGACCAATCGATTCTCAGAATTCTTTCACTTGAGGAAAGCTACAATATTCCTGAGTACGTAGGCTGTAAGAAGGGGCTCTTTTATGGTGGAACTCAGGTGTATAAAATTAAACAGCTTGAGCGGATGCAACGGACCGCGCTCATTGTAATCAGTGGTGCACTTTGCAACTTATGTACTCAACGCTATATTAAATGTGATTTATGTGAATATTCCCAGCATAGTTGCTACAGCTCGTCCAGCATACCAACGGATTAAAGAGCACAGTCATAGCTTCAACTCAACCTGCGGACACTATAAAAATCTTGACGACTTCGACTTGGTCCCTCAAGAAACAGATCGTTGCTTGCCATTTCTGGCTCCACATAGATCCTTCCTCATTCCACTAAGGAAGGAATGAAAGGGGGTGGTATCTTGGGGCGAGAGGCCGGTGAACTTCTTCGCGGACGTGTCGAAGCTGGACAGAACGGTTTGACGGGGTGTCTTCTGCAAGGAACTCACTCTCAGGCAGAAATGTAAGCCTCCAGACTACAACATTTTATTTTATACGATGGTAGCCGTAATCAAGGAAGCACCCGATTGCCTACTAGCCAGTGGAATACCTTTTAGACAGCAAACATCTATTCTGATAGCCAGGCGGCAATCGAGGTTAGGTTGAAACTAGTCGGTGAGTGTCTGACCTCTTTCTCAACCGCTTCTGAATACTTCGGACTAGTTTGGGTGTCAGGGCATAGCGACAAAGCAGGAAACTACATGGCTAGTGAGCGGGCTCGGCAGGGAGCCTCGAAGTTATGACTTCGGGCAGGCGGCTAGTGGTGGCTTGTTTTGGACAGCTTGTACCCTTACAGACTCAGCGGCGAGCGCTGGGTAAAAACTCCGACTTGCAGAATCGAAAGGACCCTTTGGTCGGTGGTGCAACGTAGGGTTCAAAGAAACTCCGGGCGCCAATAATGCGACAAATTTCGATTCTTGTAGGAGGTATGACAGAGCATTGTTCGATAGGTATTTATATGGTTAGGTGTCACATAATTTAACGCTTCGAGGATGACGAGGTTGAATCAGCCTTTCATATTCAACCCAGCTGTCCTACCTATTAGCTGACCTTAAGCTATAAACAACTATTGTTTATATAAAAAAAGAATACAAGTTTGAATTTAAAAAAAACAAACATATCTTGAGTTTCACACTCAGAAATGTTTTCGAACAAAGTAGCCACCTTTTTCAATATATTTAATCTTCCCTTGTCATGTTCATAGCAAGAAGAGTTTTTGAACAGGTTTTTTAAATGTTCCAAAGCATAATCTGTTACTACAGATCAACCGATGTAAAGAAAATGAGAAAATAGTTCCTGAAGTATCCTGCAACTGCTATCTACGATGTAAATTATTTAATTCTTAAGTAGTTAATATTTAATTTCCTTTATCCACATCGACGCAAAAGATGTGACTGCAACAGAGGTAACATAATGAATATGCCTGATGAGCTGTCGCCAACTGATATCCCAACCACAAAACGTCATGCAACCGCGTGCCATGCAACTGCGGGCAACGTGCAACAACTGCGCTGCCGCAAGAACACACAATGTTGCCATTGCCAACAGCTGCTGCAACAACAAGCGTGTTAAATTAACCAGCAACTCATCAGCGCCTGCAACTGGCAGACTTCTACATAAATAAACAAAAGTCGCTGTCGTTGTATTTTTTCCACTATTTTTACAAAATTTTTCATATGCTGCAGAAAATAATAAAAAAAAAACAATAGGGTCCTACACAAGAATGGTAAAAATCATTTTGAAGTGCAAAAAGAAAAAGTGTAAAAAGTTGCACAACAAACAGTCAGACATTTTATTTAAAAAAATAATAATAAAAATAAAACTGTAGTGGGGTATTCACATACTACATCAATACACGCTGCTCGGTGTACCAAAGCGCATTTGCAGCAGCGTCGTGTAGAGCGAGCAGCAGTGGCAAACAAATAATAAGAATGGAAAAATAAAAGATAACATAATTTTGCATGTGAATGCTTTTGAAAGTGAAAATAGAAATTAAAAATGCCATTTTATCAAAAACGAACAGTAAAATGTGAATTAATACAAATTAGCTGCCTTTTCTGCCTTCTTGCACTGAGTGTTGATTTTTATATGTTTTTGGCAAATACTCAAAGGATTTCATAATTAATGTGCAAAAAAGGTAGCCGCTGCAAATTTTTTTAGTTTTTCTTTTGTTTTTGGCAACATGCCACTCAGCGCCAAGCTTCGGTGCAACAAACCCTCGTTGGATGCCAATTTTTTTGTTGGAATTTTTTGGTGATACGAGTATGACATAAAGCTTTTCACCACCACCACCTGAGTGTGACGTGATGTTTGAGGCGAATTGGAAATTATTGTATATAGAGTTTTTAAAGAAGAATACTTGAAATTCTGGTGCCTCGCATTAAAGAACGCAGTAGTGTTGCAAGCTGAGTTTACTTTAAATTTTACTGAGCTGTACTTCGTGTTTAGACTGATAGAACGATAATCTTTGGATGCAATGTCTGGAATATTAAGAATATTTTTCTATCATTAACCTATTCGGTAAATACTACTGCCGTATTTCTGCAATTTATAAATTTTATGTAGCAATTTTAAAATATCATGTTTTCCGCATTAAAGACAAACAGACGACAACCTTAATTTGCATTAACTGGCTAAATTTGCTTTAATTTATAAATTATCCCATACTAATATTTATTTGCTCGCCGTAAATGCGAGACATTGAAGGCCGCGAGGTCGACAACAACCGTATTTTTCCATTACGCTTTTTTCGCGTGCCACACAACAACGCTGCACTGACAAAGTTGTCGTCTGTTATGGTGAAATCTATATGTGCATTTGCATAATGCAAATTAACCCTGTTCGTCTGTTACGCCTTAAAGTGGCTTTGAAAAGAGTGATTCTTTCTTAGGATAAAAGCAAATGGCAATAGAATAAAAAATAAAAATCTAGAGATTTATATCGCTTTTGAGAAGCAGATGAATTTTGGGAAAGGCCTTTTTCTTAGCCAACTTTTTTTCGGAACTATGGCTCTGTCTATCGAGCTCCATGTCTAAAGTGGTCATCGAAAGTCTAAACAAGCGAAAGGCAGTGAGGCCAAAAAAATCGGCTGTGACTGGTCCTTAGATATTTAATCCGGGTTCTTGGTAGCCTCATAATATAGGCCAATCCACTCCAACGAGCTTGCACTATATAGAAGAACCCTAAGACAAAACTGTATGGTAATCGGACTTCAACAAATCAAATTTGAAGCCCATTTTCCACTATCACAAATGTTTTTATTTTTTTTTTTGGTCTTATTCAGCTCACTTTGTATACGAAAAAGCAGATATAATTCTCGTTGATAGCTCAATTAGCCCATTGGAGTTTGGAGAAGAATAGGAATAGGAAAGGGTCCCTATCATTTTCATAGAGATAGCATTTGACGTAAAGTGGTAGAATTTTGTGAGGGTGTTTACATACAACATGTACGTATGCCTTAAATTCCGTGTTGATAAAAAAATTTGAAGTTTATGAAAATGAGATTAATCTCGCGGATATTAGCTAGTTTTAAACACAGTTTAGTTAATTTTATTCCTTTGGAGCTAATAGAAAGATGGCGTGAAAGCTGCTGTTCCGGCAACTGTTTTGAACCAAATTAAAAAAATATTTCCTTTTACGATACAATATAAAAAATATATCAAGCTCCAACCGCAAAAAAAAAATATGGTACAGTTATTTTAAAATTATATTTTGTTATATATAATACATCTAGATGCTCCAGGGGCATTTCTGCGTCAAAGCTAATATAAAAATAGGTCGCTTGCCTGCAGACTTTTTGTATGCATACAAAAATTTCCTTTTCCAGTTTCACGCCCTAACTGACACCCACAAACGTCAAGTACTGATTATTTCGAGTGCGAAATTCCAACAATTACATGACAACATTAATGTCACATTCATTACAAGCCCCGAATTCTCCCCCAGATTTGTGTAATGCAATGTAATGTAATCTTCACAAAAGATTCCCTCAAGCATACCATCCCCATTCGAATCTTCGCAAAATGGCTAATGTGATTTGCAAAAAAAACGACCGCAAAAACACTTGAAAGTATACAATGGAAAACATGCGTTGACATTTATAAATATACCGCAAGCATTGTCAGCTGTCAAATGTCAATCGCACACACACACACATTCACACACACACATAATTAAAGTAATACAGATCTTTAAGTATTTATGTGTCAGGGAGTAGAAATTTATTTAAATTTATTTAGAACACACTCTTGCCTATGGCTGGTGGGAGCAACAAAAGAAAACTCCAGCAATAATACCCGCGAAAATAAACAACAACAAGTCGCACACCCGCAAATTTACACAGCGGTTGCATTTTCTTTTTTTTTCTTTTAATTTTTTCGCACGCACTAACACCGTTGCGTATTTTGAAATTTAACAGAAACCTAACCTAATAACCTAAAACCCAAATACAATCAGCGACAGACCGGGAGGCAAACATAATACATACTCGCTGTAGCTAAATCGGCAGACACAGACAGTCAGACAAACAATCGCAATTGCAGACGCACAAAAAACAAAATACGCAACCCAATCCACCGCCTTCCACCCCGCGGTCGCCGTAGTATTGGTGAATCAGTCAGCCAGACGCCAGCCGCCAGCCGCCAGCCGCCACACCGATTCCAACCAAATTCAGCCAACGCACTTTGCTTACGTTCTCAGGCATTTCTTGATGGCTGGCGCGTTAACGGAAAGTGGCAAAATTAAATTTGCACAAGCGAAATTTCCTTTAACGCTTTCCCCACTTTCACTCAACGAGCGACAAGCAAAATCGCAAATCGGCGTTTGATTGCCGGTGTGTGATATGCAAAATTTCACCAATTGCTCACCCTCATCGATGACGGCTAGGGTGGTGGGGGAGGGGGTGTTGGTGGCGGTTTTTGGCGAATGTGAAAGCGGCTGACACGTGACACTTAACAATTATGAGTGTAATTTTCTAGTACAAGTTTCATAAATTATAAACCGAAAAAAAAACAAAAAACGCCTCTGAGTGCAGTCATATGGGCAATTTCTGGTATGAATTACATTTTAAATTATGCCGTTAAAGTCATTTTTCATTTAAATGGGCAATTGACGATAGATTACTGAAAAATTTGCATTTAGCGTAATTGCATCAAAAATCAGTTAATCAATCAATCAAGAACAGCAAAAAAGTATTGTATTTTAGATACAAAAATGTTCAAGTGCA
This sequence comes from Anomoia purmunda, assembly GCA_951828415.1. Lineage (NCBI taxonomy): Eukaryota > Metazoa > Arthropoda > Insecta > Diptera > Tephritidae > Anomoia > Anomoia purmunda. Next base: position 116,689,286 of record OX639997.1, read on the forward strand.
ACAGTAATAAGAAATATAACTTTAAAGTTACAAAACCTCCAGATTGCAGAATAAAAACAAAAAATTAAATTTGAAAAGAATAGATCGTCCTTTAGGATCTGAATTTTGTTAAATTATCATTGAAAACTACTGCAGAAGATAGTCTGTTCAGAGATTTTTTATTCAGAAAGCCAAAACGACAGTTCCACGGGACATCCAAACAGGCACTTCGTGGCTAGCAGGCACGTCAGAAGGCATCTCCATGAAATTACGGACAAGAGCCGGACTTACACCAGACAACCACTGTATCCGACAGCATACAGAATGGCCTTAAGCGGCATTCACCGAAAGACAATCACGCCCCGTCAATGCTGTTATATAAGTCAAATCACCACCTATTGCAAACGACGAGCTCCAACTGCCTCATGAGTGCCGCGTCAATTTGGCCCAATTACGATCTGCATATTGTAGAAAATCTAACTCTTATTTATACAGAAACAACACAGATATGCCCTACATATATATGTCCGATTTGTTGAGAGTTCTCGTCTTATACCAATCACCTTTTCACATGGCTCCTCAATCCCCACTCATCTAACGGCCCTATTCCTTATGGTCCGACTACGTCCAAACAGCTCTCTATCTGGGACTCTCCTTTGACGAGTTTGAAGATAACAACTTATAAGCCGATCTAGTAAGATGTCACTGGCCTCTCAACAACAACAACAACCATAAAACACACAGAAAATTTTATAGAAAAAAAAAGGATCAAGAAACAGCGAAATATAATCTTAGGTAGATATTCGGGTATGCTTGAAGAAAATACTACAAGCTAAGGGCTACGCGTTTTGGGGCCTAGAGAAATAAATCCATTCAATTTTCCAGAGCTCAGGAGATACTATGGAAGTCGAAGGTCTCCTCTACGTTAGAAGGACCAAGTGGGGAGAACGTGGCTTCACTGATGGAATCGCCCACAATCGTTTAGGCGGTTACAGCGCTAATCAAAAAGAATGTCAATTAAAAGAGGGATTAGGGTGTTAAAAAAAAAAGCCAAGGGGACTAAAGTTTCGGAAAGAATTAGCGTTTAACAGCCGAACAGGTTTCAATATCAAAAGCATGTGATGGAAGAAAAGTGAATGTAAAACGCAAATGTTATTAAAACAATTAAACATAGGTTTTTTTTTGAAAATCGTATCATACACTAGTTCAGAAGATTTTTTCCAATTCTCTGATGAGAGATTTTTTACATTTGAAATCCCGAATAAAATGATGGAACTAGAGGTAACATTCAAGCTATTTTTTTTTATAATTTTGATTTCAAAAAATGGACTGTTATCTTATACTCAGTGCCTACACTTTTCTACACACTAAATTCGCTCCTTAATCCTAAACTAATTAACATTAAATTTCTATATTAACTTATTCACTTGCCATTTCATTTACTCCGTCTTCTGCTTGCATACTTTCAGATATTTGCTTAACACTTTAAAATCTCCAAACAAATTCATTAAAAACCAATCCAGACCAATTCACATTATGCACAATTTTCATCAAAAAAACACTGCTACATTTCGACATTGCATACTGTGAGTCGTGTAAGCAATGGTATGAAAAATATTTCGCAATTTATCGCACAATTAAAATATTTTTCATATCCTGTGCAACCCATAAATTTCTCACCTTCAACTGTAGGATGGCCGAAACCATCACCTCAGCAGATAATCGTCGTCGCTTTAACCACGACGCCACTGTAGACTTTTAGCCAGAAAAAAAAGGAAATCATAGGATGTGCTGAAACTAAGAGAAAATTATGAAATAAGTAAAAATCGGCTCATCATGCATTAAAAGCCTTTTAATTTGCTAAATCGCCTTCGCAGACAAACTACTTCATCAGCGGCAAAGATGCCGTAGCAGGCAAGAAGGTGGGCAGCTTACAATTCCTAGACTGCCTGAGCCATCCGAGTACGGCAATGCGCCTAGCTGTTGTAGACTTCTTTGAAAATCCTCCACACACACAAGAAATCAACAACATTCTCCGCTACTTCCTAGACTTTCACATCTAGCCTTGCCTCACTCAGCTGCTGCTGCTGCTGGGCCTTCCAGCATATCCTATCGCACACATTAACGCCAACAAATGCTTGCGTCCAAATCAAATACTTGAAACGGCAGTCGGCGCCGCAATTCCGTTTCGTTTGGCTCAGGCTACAGCAATAAACATTTTTGGCTAACTCAAACCGTTGCACGAACTCACGTATTCCCTACTTTTGCCTAGCGACTTGAAGTCAAATGTATGTAGTAGCTGGGCTGAAAATCCTTTCGATTGCGTCTGGAAGGTAGGCTAATTTTCACTCGCTTGTTCAACTTGCCTGCCACGACGCCACCTGCCTTGCCAACGCGAAGTGTATATTAATCTGTTGAAATATTTTTGGCCAAAATACGAAATTTGCAAATAGCAAAGGCAAATATTAAACTACTCGAAAAAAAATACTCCGAAAATAGACGAAAATGGTGCGCTGATTTTATTTTCAGCTGTCAGCAATGCGGTCTACAAAAAACTTCGTTCTCTCTCGAGCACACAAAACAACCTGGCGCTGACGCTGCTTCTTTGGCGTTCTTTGTTGTTGTAGCCTGCTACTTAAAAAGGTGCACTCAAGCAAATATATAATTTTTTTCTTTTTTTATTTCTTCAATTTTTTTCATTTTTTTTTTCGTTACATCCTTGATGAGGCTGTGTTGGCGTTGGCGGCGGCGCCAGCAAAGTAGAATATCCATTGCGTTTTGACTGCATTTGATGAAAGGATGTGATTACGAATATATGTGCGGTTCTAGTGCGCCATAAAACAATGGGAATGAAATTAAAAAATTATATTCTTACCGCTTCCATATTTCATAAGCTGTGTCAATGGCTGTGGCAGCCACCTATATATCAGCAGCGAGCAGTAGCCTGAAATTTGGAGGAATATCATCTGTGTATTGCGTGTGCGATTTTCGTAATATCCTTGAGTGTTGAAAAATGAACTCAAATCTAGAGCAACAAATTCATTTGCAAACTTATTAAAAATTATGCCTTAAAAGCTCTCAAATTTACTCCAGCAAATCATCAGCATTTTTGTTTGCCAGCCAGGAAATGTCAGTACCACAATTCAATAGAGAATATTCCTATGCATTAATTTTGTAAAGCCAACTTTTAATTTGCTTAGCATTTCCTAAGTTTTGTTTTGTTTGTTTTGTTTTTTTGTTTGTTTGTAATATCCTTCACTGCATTATTTTAGAAATTTTATTATTACTCCATGGCATCACATTACTTTACTCCACTGCGCTCTGCTATTTCCTTCAATAGCTTCCTAGCCTATTATTGTATTGTTGGTCAATGGCTCTGCGCTCGTTGACCGCTTTACGCTTGGCCCGTTTCCTATGCGACTTCTTCTCATTACGTCCATGCTCGCTCTGCTGTTGTGACTGCTCAGTTTGTTTTGTTCTTTCGTACGAGTGTCCTTTCGTTCACTCATTTCTTCATCAAAACTTGTGGTTTCTACACTTCACCCAGACCACTCGTTAATTTTGTGCAATTATGCTTCCTTTGCTGGTTATAAACAAAAAATGCTGCAAATATTCTTTTATATCATTATTCTTATTATTATTGCTGTATCAAGAATTTTCTTACCTTGCATGGCATTTCTTAGCTCAGCTCAGCTCAGCTCGGTGCACTTTTGAGTATGAAGAGCTGCTTCGCTTAATGTTTTTACTGCTGACCTTATATCCTTTTACTTAATCCCTCCTGCTAGCCATCTTACGCTATAAATACAACTATTCTTGGTCTTTTGCAAAGACTGTAAATCAAATATAGGAAATTATTTTCTTTGGAATTAGTTTTGTTTTAAAATAAAATCTTAACTTCTTTCATTTATTTTCTATTGGCAGAGTGGTTGGCTGCTTGACTGGCCACTGCCACTGATCCGACACTGGAGAAAGAGGAAATCTTGTGGCTTTTATGTTCTCGGCAAGAATTTCTGTTTTTCATGGAAAATAATTTAAACTTAATAAACTTGTTATTTCTTACTTCAAGCAAGGCAAAGCCGGCCAGGGACTGATGTTTTGTATAAAAATGTGTGTGGCATTGGTTGGTATTTCTACAGCAGTAGGGTGCATAGATTTATTTATTACAAATTTTTTAAGTTATTACCGCAATTATTTACAATATGTTTATAAGTATATATAAATCTCCAACTAGTACGTAGGTGGGTCCAAAAGCTCCTTCAAATTTCTATAGATAGAGTAGGCACCCCGGATCCAGCATTTTTCTTGCGCCAAATAATTTTCCAATTAAGGTTATGGTAGTTAGAGCCTCCAGTAAGGAACCCACGTAGACCTTCCTCAGTAGGCCATTTTGATACCTCTAAATGTTTTGACTTGCAAGCTGGGAATATTGGAATAACCTCTAATAAACTTCCCCAAGCAGTTGATATCTAGCTCGCTTGGCACTTAGTTCTGCGAAATTCCGAATCCATGAATTTTTGTGGGAATCGCGTGTTCTAAATTCATACGACCACAGAGAGTGGGTTCTTTGCTAGCTTCTTTGCCCTCTAAAACTTACCCACAGTCCGACGGTTCTTCAACATGAGGTTATCTGTGGTCAGCGCTCACTAAGTCAATCTAAATTTATACTTTCAGCGCGATTATGCAGGTGAATATCTTCTCAGATAGCCAAGCGGCACTCTCTTCTACCTCGGTTGGGCATCATCTAGTGAATGAGTGTAAGAGAGAGCTGGCTTCGATTCTTATGAATACGAGATTACCTGCATATAAATCTCGGGGCATGGAGGCCTTTAGGGAAAAGAAATTTACTATTCGAAAGCTAAGCAGAGATGGAACCTTAGGAAGATTCGCCAGTTCTGGATGTCCTGTTGTCCACCTAAAACCAGGGCTCTTTAAGGAAATAGAAACAAAATATACCTACAAACTCACCGCAGTCTACACAGGGCATTGACGCCTAGGAGTTATGTTGCAGCTGCGAGAATGCGGGCTCAAGAGGAACAGTCGACCACTTTCTGCGCGATTGCCCAGCTCTTCCAAGGATGAGGCTAAAGACACTAGGTAAAGCATTCCTGCAGAATATTTCACAGAGCAGCCACCTCTCTCTATATGACGTACTAGAGTTCATAAAAGCCGCACGATGGCTGTAATTTGTAAGAGTTTTGAGTTTACACCAGGGTAACAACTCGTTTAAACCAACCAACCAAGCCAACATAAATCCACTTACCCAATATTGGGCCACAGATACGGGCAACTATCTTTAATGCTAGAGACTTTTTCAGTTCAGAAGTCCTCCGACCGATCTAAATTTTGTATTTGGAGCTAAGTGTATTGAAACAAAGCTGCCACACTCAAAAGAGCTAGCCGAATAGAAAGCTTTTCAAATAAAAATACATTTAAAATTTTCTTTCCCTTTTCGACAAAATTTGATGCATGCCCAAAATAAGCAGAGTCGACTCACCTGGAGTACGGCAGTCAACGCCGCTGTCTGCGTGTAAAAATGTAATTAAATTTGATTTGCACTGACAACGCAAATCAGTAATCTAGCGTACCAACTACCCAACCCCTCGCAGAACTCCTAATAAAAACTCATCTTTAAGCGCCAATCACTCTCACTTTTATAGCGTCAACCTGGTACTCGTAGTCTCTTAGCAATCAAGTGTTGTCATTGCATGACTTAACGAAAAACAAGAAACAAATGTAATGTGTGGAGCAAAGGAAAAAAGCGAAGCGTGTCGTGGCCATTTTGCATGCCTCACCTGGGTGGGTTGGGTGGCAGTTAGCTGCAGAAATTAAGAAAAACTTCTTCACGCCTGAATCGGCAAAGCTCACAAGGCTTTACACACATTCAGTTTTACATGACTAAATGCATGTGTACTGCTAGAAATGAAATTAAATTGAGAATTGTGCAAGACGTGCGGAAGGAAACTGTCGAACATGTTGGTGAAGTTGGCTTGGAGTGGGAGCTCTTCGGTTGAGTAGAATGCTGTCTCACAATTCGCATTTTCACTCCACACTTCTCCGTCGCAGCCACAAACATCTAATGAATTGCCATTAAAAGCGAATTATCTGTTGAGTCAAAGTGAGGAGAAAAAAATTAAAATTCGCAAATCAGTAGCTGCGGCAGGACTTGCGTTTCCTTCCTCTACTCACAGCAATAGCACAGGCTCGTCGGCGACACGCATCTCTAAGGAATTTTGTAAATTCATTTCGATTTCATGTTAATTTATTTCTTTGGCTTTTTTCGCTATTTTTTCACAACTTCCCGAAACAAAATACCAGCAGGGGAAGGGGAAGTGGAAAAGGAAACTCGAATAGTAGCAAATTCATTTCCATCAATTCGTTGCACTGGAAATGAGAAATACTTAATTTAAATTCGATTTTCTCATATAATCATCATCCTTTACAATAACAACAGTCACAGCAAAGCTCTTTGGAAAATCCACTCATTGCTGTTGTTTTCGCTGAGGGACAGGATAAAAGTTTTAATACTTTAGCGTCATCGGCGAATCCCTACATACAAACTGAGTGAACTTCATCAACCTTACCACAATAACATTACGCAACTGGGTTGAGAGCTCATATCGACTATGAGTTGGCTTCGCCAGTTAACAGACCAGCCTTTGGAGCTACCGCCGCGTGTCTTATAAACTCTGCAAACTACTTTATGTAGGTTACGGCGCGGTGAACTGCGGTAAGCGCGAGTATTTGTAATGCGGAGGAAATTATCTCCTAGGAGATTTTGAATTATTTCTCTATTGAGTTGAACTTTATTGACTGACTGACTGACTGGCTGACGACTGTCTCAATTGCTTTGATAACTTTAGTTGGTAAGGATTTTAATGTTTCTGCAAGTATTTGAAACGCTAACTCATTTAATATTCGAAAGTAAATGGATTTTATTAGTGTTTGCAGGAAGTTCCTTTATTATATTGAAATTGTGGAGAAATTAGTGGGAGATAAAGAAGGAGTACTAATGAAAGAAGTTACAAAACAAGAGATTTCTTACAGAAATTTTAAATAATAAAAATAATGTGATAATAGTATTAGTACTAGCATTATGAGCCTATCAAAGAGAATTTGTATTGGATATTCGCTTTTAAACCCTTCAAGATTTCAGCACCTTCGAAATAAGTGCCTATCCGAGTTCTTCTTTCCAACTTTTGTAGACTGTGCTGTACTGTGTGAATATCTCACTGATCTCAGCGTCCTTTTCCTTCATCGAAGTGTTTGTACCATTCCTTGAATTTAGCATCAATGCAAAAAGCAGCAAAACTTTAACCGAGTGGCAAGCACGGGTCCCTTTTTCAGCCCCGAAACCCACTTCAAATTTTTGCACCAACCTATGAAAGCTCTTGGGCCTTTCCTCTACTGCGGTCATATCAGATTTGAGACTTCCGTGGGTTCTAGACTATGTTACTATTCTGCTCCGAGTTATCCAATAGAACAAATTGGGCTACTATTTAGGCCTTGGCTCAAACTCTAATGTCGTCTCAAGTTAAGGCACAGAGCAAAAAAACAACAAAAAGACAGTGGGATGGACTCATCTCTCAGTTCTAGAACACAGCAACGTTCTTCATGCAAATGGATTCGCGCGGTATGGATTCGTCCTCACAAAGTCTAAGGCATCGCTCGATAGAAAGACTAAAATGCTGTCCAATATTTGGCTGTTCCTTTATCCTCATGCGAAACTACTACAAACAGGGCTTTTACTGAACTAGCAACCGGCAGATGGAGCAGAAAATACCTGTCTTTGGTAGCAAGCCGGACCTGGCCAAGAATTAATGAAAAAATATCAGTCCTCGCTTATTGAGTAAAAGGATGGAGCATCACCCAGAGTATTTCATGGAATGGGATCCCCTTTAATTATTTTTATCGTAAGTGTAACGATAAAAGGGAAGAGCAGAGAGTGCCGAATACCATCTCTGTCACTATTCCAGTCTTCTAACAGCGCGACAAAACCCTAATAATTTTTCGAATATTTAGCAGAGATGAAATTTCCAACGTCTCTTCAAGCAGAGGACATGATTCTAACACATGGCAAATAACAGCACAGAATGAGAGTTCACTCACCTTACAACGCATTGCATCTGGATGGATTACGGGTGTCGATCTGCCTTCTGTGAAGAGTGGAAACTACCGCTGTTGAATTCAAGTTTTTCAGCGCATCGTGGATTTGGATATAAGTATTCTTTCTATGGATGGTTCAAATGCATATCCATCAATCGTACTCTGTGTTCTACTTGCCAAAGGTGTCATTATTTGAGAAGCTAATCTTACTACATGTGTGGGATTAGCTTGTTGGAAGTTCTCTTCCTTTCTACTGTAACCCAAAGCTTTAAAAAGATGATAACCGCCTGTTTTACGTAGTCTGCTTCCGGTGCCTACTTTGTCCGAACTCGGATGTAAAAGTCGGTAACGAATTCAAAAGCTCTAGTTTTGAAAATACTCTACGCGCCAACAGCTGGTGATGGTAGAGGAAAGAGGAGGAAGAAATCGACCATTTGATTGCTGTTATGGATTAAACAGAAGTTTGAGTAGTAAAGACCTCCCTCAATGAACAAGAAACTCACTCCATACTTACGAAGCCGCTCCTGACTATCGCCTAATGTGTGACTCAAGAGGATAATAGATGGTAATCCTTAGTGATGGCGTTTCTACGATGTCTCAACGAAACTTTCAAGGTTAAAAAGAGCATCAAAGAAGCGCATAACATTGTTATGACTTTTTATATACATTTTTAAATTAAAACATACATTAAAGATACCCAAAATAAGCTAATTTAATACAAAATAGCTCGCCACAACAAGACTTATGAAACCAGCCGCCCTAAATAAGTTATACTGGGGGAAAAAATAGAACAGCAGAAAAACAATACAATTACCCAGACGACACGCGACTAGCCAAAAAATCAAGTGCAAATAAGAAGATTTATGAAGAGAGCAAGATTGGTTCGAAATTCCTATAAAAAAAAACAAACGGCACTTCAGAAAACACATGTACGCCAACAACCCATTCATCCATGTAGAGCCAGAAGAACACACAACAAAAAATATGCATAATTTACAAGTATCGCTGTGAATAATTCGCGCACCGCTACAAGTAACTGCGTGTGTGGGTAGCTGTATCCACACATGTTGCCACACATGCCACAAGCATCACTCACACATACATAGTCTGCGTTTGGTGCAGATGCCAAGCAACAAGGATATCCTTTTTACGCGGCGCATTGCGTATTGCTGCAACATATTTAATTTTCATGTTTAATTTTTTTGTTTACTTTTGGCAGTTTGGCTCTGTTCGCTTCTGCTGGTTATTTGTTGTTTTTTTTTTGGCAACTCATTAAGTGCACACGCCGCAACGTACAACACTTTAACCGTAACGTGGCGGTGTGGCAACAACGCGTAATAAGGATGCTCTTGCATTGGCTCTGCTATGGGGAAGGGGGAAGGGGGTATACTGGCATAATTTAGTATGTTTGCTGAAGTGTTAATTTTAAACGACGTCATCAGCGTTGACGGCGGTGCGGTTGCGTTTTTTCGCGGTTTTCACGATTTGCCAGGTGATTTTTTTATATAGACGCTCCGCTCATTTTTTTTTTGTTTGTTTTTGGAAATATGCATATTTAATATGTTTGTTGTTTTTTCTGCGGTCGCTTAATTTGCGAAAAAGGATATGCGTGTTTTTATGCAGCTCTTTAGTTTGGGTGCTATGATGCGCGAAATGTACATTTTGCTTTAAATTTTTATCCACGTATCTTTTTCGAAGTAACACAGCTTACTAAGGTTTAGATGGAGTAGCGCTGACAGCCTCAAAGTAAATTTATGTTACTGAATTCTTCAAAAACAAAACTTTAGCTCAACTACTATGAGCATTAAAGCCATCAAAACTTTTCTTTTGAAAACAAAAATAATGCAGATTATCACGGCCATAGTGTTGTAAGTATCCCACATGGTTTGCTAGACCCCACCTAATCATACTTTATTTTCATAAGTTTGATGAGAATTGCAGATATGAAAGCACGCGAATGAAAATTTAGCATTTTTTATATGTTTAAAAACTTTGGAGCCATGCGGTTCAGAAACTTTTTCAAGAGAAATTAATCTGTAACTTCATTCTTTCGTTTATTATTCTGTTGATTTCTTGGTATTTAGTGCTAGGTTCCCATCATAATTGAAATCAATAATTTCTGAGCTAAAGGGCAGTACCAAATATAAGGAAAGTATTGGAAAAATAAGACAGATCGGTTGAGTTATAGCTGCAAAAGAAATTCAAATCTGTAGAAGCAAAAGCTGCTATCTCGGAGATCACCATCCCTTCTCTTTTAGATTTTTTTCTAGACTTTGCCAGGTCTTGAACCCCGGTCATCCGCCGCTGTGTCAAGCCGGCGTCGGCTTACGCTTACAAATTATTGATACAAATAAAATTAGGTGAAAAATTAAAAATATATCTAAATCATAATTTTTGTAAAAGGAAAAGTTTAATTTAAGAATATACAAATTTATGTATTATTTAAAAAAATGTATTTGTAAATTCTGCATTTGTTATAAAAAGTAACACCTGTTTTAAATACCTACTTCAAACAACGCAAACAGTTAACACCCTGGGGCATTTAACCCGCTAAATGGCACGAGAGTAGAGTATACCATGAGCCTAAGTGAGTCCCACCAGGGACTACCGGGTGACCTAGCCTACCAAATAATTTCTCATTTCCTTGTAGGGTTCTATATTGCAAACTGATATCGAGCATCAATAGAAAATAAAAGAAAATAAAGTTAACTTTTTGCTCATAAATTACAGCTACAAATGTGTACTATTTTCTCCCATTCATCTTCCGAATGCGTCGTCAATGCAGTTAGTTTCCCAATTTAGCATACAAGTCATTTTCGAACGAGTTATTGATATCCGCTCATTATCAAAGGAGGCACACTAAATCAAAGTAATTGCAATATATGTACCAAGGTAATAGGAACATGACACAGAATTCAACCGACTGGTGGTGAACCAACACACTGAACCGCCTGGCGCCGCCTTCTGCAAATATGACTGGAACATGACCTGACATTAGCGGCGATTACCGAAAACAACAGGTGGTACAAGTAGGATATGGCCCCAACCGCCTGAACTAGAACCATACAATAAAACTGATCATAGACAACCAGAGTACAAGCATGAGTGGGACTCTAAAACTACAGGCATATAAATATTTGCATACATTGTAAATAAGTGCAACATGCCGAGCACATGTTGCAACATTAACCGCACGTAGGCAGTTGGTGGCTAGGTGCGACACAAAAGCCATACAAGAGAATAAAAGAAAATAAAGCAAAGAAATCGAATTCAAAAACAAATTACAGCCGCAAAAAATAAGCAGAGGTTGAGGCGCCTTTGACTACTTATGTTCCAACATCTACTAAACTCACAAACGACTACCAAAAATCGGCAAACATCAAACACTTGCCGGTAAACAAATACATAAAATTCTATTAAAGTTTTGTTAATAGAAGTCACTCGTCAATGTCAATGCAACACAAATACGAAAGCTTTGCACTATGGCAGACAATCCAATCGATGCAGCTATGAAGCAAAACTATTGCCGAAAAGAAAGGTGCAAGATAAAGCAAATAGTACATGCACCATTATTGTGCACATGATTTTGTCTTCCTATAATGCTAACCGCTATCAATGTTCCACCCGCATGCTGTACGGCGCTGCTTTGCCTCCACCCGAATGGTCTCGCCGGAGATGAGCAATTGTCAGTTAATAAAGTCGTGATCAGCGGCCACGCTCCACTCGCTTGCTCGTAGTACATACTAGACGCTCGCTAAGCAAATGCACTCGTTATAGACGCACCGATCGACTACACTCATTCTACAACGCCATGGTGTACAGAGTTCTATGCAATCAGGAAGCCCATTGTAGTCCTTCCATTTGTATTTGACCACCTACAAGTTAGACAGATGCCTAGTTGATCGCTGGTTTCGCACAAATATGTTGTTGTTGTTGCTATTATTGGCTGTGCAAGACTGGTCAATTAAATTTCATGCCAATAAATTGTTTACAGTAAGTCGCTTAATCTGAATTAGCTAGCTGCATAAAAACTTTTCTTTTTTCTCTAATTTTCTTTGCTATTGATATTGGTTTGCCGAAGTGTATCTGTGTGTGTGTGTGTGTGTATTTAGTTAGTTAGGTGGTAGTCCTAGCCGCTTGATTTCTACATCATTTTCTTATACACTGCCTTGGTTTTTGTTTTTTTTTTGGTTGTTCTCGTATCATCTTGCTGGTCATGTGTCATAAACAAGTTGCGCGGCGCCGGTGAACACTGATTTCGATGAGTTCGATGAGTGCAACCCACTATGGATGTTTCGCCCTAAATGCATTTTTCCCTTTTTTTTTTTGTTGTTTGGGAATCGTATGCCCGTGCATTTGCAGTCGGAAGTGACTTTTGTAATCTGAGCAGTGGCGGCGTTTAAAAAGATTCTCTTTCGTACTTTTTGTGATTTTTTTAAGGAGAGAACCCATTAGACTTACTTTAGACTGAAGGGTTAAGCTACCCACAGCTTTTAAAACTAACAAAACTTCGGGCGAACTAGACATGATTTTCTTACTTATCGATTTCTCTGGTAAAATTTCCTGCGACATATATTCGTATTCGGCTTAGTAGTTATCGTTATCGTTATCATTTCCGCCTTCTTTGTCAATGGCATTATCGAAGTTTTTTTTAATCGGCCATTATATCGATATGATTTATTTATCGGTATAGGAATTGTTATCGGATTCATGGTCGCTGTTGCCGCCAGAGTCGCAGTAGATATCGTTATTTTTGATATGAATAGTTATCGTTACAGTCATCGTTATCGTTATCACTGGCGCCTTCTTTGTCAATACCACTATCGGTTTTTTTTTTGTATTCATAGATATCGGCAAGCTCCGATATTTATACCAATATCATGATGTTTCACGTTATCGATATCGTTTATTTATCGGTGTAGAAATTGCTACCGGTTTAATTATCATTGCTAAAATCACAGTTTCATTTGGGATCGTTATTTTTTACTTTGATTGATAGTGATCGAATTCGTCATGTAGTTTATTGAAGAAACTTGCAGCCGATAAAGATTAAACGGAAGCGAAATTCTGCTTTACTAAAACCAAAGCTATTTCACAACAAAAAATATTTGACTGCCTATCCTTCAGCTGTCAAATAAGTCTTTCGCCGTTTAGCCCACACTTTCTATAGAATCTATAGAATGACTGAATTCAAAAGTTCATTGGAATCTTGAAGGCAATCACAACTCCTGCTCATAAGATGTTGGAACTAATCGAAACTAGTGGTGTTCGTGGTGCCCTCGCTCTCCTATGGAGGGTCTGGAAGGAAATATTTTCAACGGAGAACATGAGTCTCCCAGAAAGCTCACTCAGATAACCCAATAATACTCCTCGACGACTCCTCTATTCGCCTGTGGGTTTTGTTATACGAAATTATGGAATGCAAAAAGAGCTATCTTTCGAGGTATTTCTGCGTGAGTCCCTTTTCACACCTACTTCGGTGCGGTCCGCATTTCACTGGCTGGGTACCTACTTTCAGGTAACCATCTTCCATATCACAACATTTCTACACTCTAACCATTGCTGATCTTTCTCTCCCAACTTGTGGCTTATTGACCACTCCCTCAAACCCTACGACACACTCACGCCTTTAGCGATTGCTTGCAAGTTACAAAGCCAAGTACTTTATGGTCATGTTGGCGGTAATCACAAATAGCCACAGGTGGTAAGTAAATAAAAGAAAAATCGCTTTTCATCTTATAGCAACGTAAGCAAACAGTTAACAAAAGATGTCGGCGCCAGTCACATTCGTTCACTGACATCTTCCAGCAAAGCAAAGATAGGCTTAAATTTGTGCAGAGAAAGAAAATAAAATAAAAGCGCAATTGTGTTTTAATTTTTTTCAAAACTTACTTGAAAGTCAAATTTCTTTTTATGTATGTTTGTAAATTAAAGTCTTTGAAGGATTTCTTTTCCAGCCGCCTTGATGTGCAAAATGTCAGAGGCATAACACCCTCTCATAAACAGAGCAGTTTTATTCGCCCAGAGGCAATGCTATCCCCGAAAGGATCCGCTTTTATTTCGGTTAATTAATTGCTGTGCAAATGTCGTTGGTTGACTGCTGCTGATTGCCGACTGTCGCGAATTGCAAGCAAACACAACCAACCAGCACGTCATCGACATTTATGGCATTACCGTCCACACACCACTCTAAATTTATAACTCTCGAATGGCTGCATGTAACCAAATTTGTAGCCGAAAACAAGAAAACAATTCAAGCGTCCTTAGAGAATTTTTCGAGCCCCATTCGACATGTGTGTGGTTTGTTTTTTTTACGTGCTTTGTTTCATTTACTAGATTTTTATGTTGATGTTTGCATTTTTTGGCAAATGTACTGCTTGCAATGTAGGAGTGTTGCAAGCATGTTGCCAAGTGCATCCTTCACATTGTTGGGGGTCCCTTCAGTGGGTGCGGTAATTTAATAATTGGCAGTGAATTTGATTTTTGCACATACATAGATTGCATGGATAAATGGAGTTTTCAAGAAATTACTGAAGCAGTGAGGTATATTTTAAGGAGGTGGAGAGTTTATTGATTTTTATTTGTATGCGTAGTAGGCTTTTTTTCTAGGAAATCTAAAGACAGGGGTTTGACAGAGAAAGAGAAACGGCAAGAGAAGCAGCGAGTGGAAACTGTGCTGGCAAAATAAACCTAAATGTATTGAAAAATATATTAAAATCCCCTTCTACGCTGTGGTATAGTCAACTGATCTCAAGGGCTAATCACTTCCAACATTTGGGAAACCAAGTAGAGCTATTCTCGGGCTATAAACAAATGTTAAGGTAAAGCAGAAATGGAGGGCCCTACTACCTACAAGCTATTTTATATTCCTGCACCTCAACGCTAACCCTGATTTCCCAGGATGACTGTAGCCAGTATCTACTGGCGCAGCTGATGAATACGAAAACGCAGGAGATTGTGGCTGGTAGGGTAACTGACAGGAAGTGTGATATCAGACCACAGAAGCATAGGTTACAATTGGCCAAGCTATAGTATAGCCATGCTTTGATCTCTGAGTTCAGTTCAGACCTCTTGTACCGCCAAAGAATCTTCTACAATCCTTAATGATCCGTCTAGCTTTACTTAAAGTTTTGTCGCTATATGAATTCCAACTGGCCCTTCTATTGGGCGTGATGCCCAGGTATTTGTCGTCGTCAGATTATTCAAACACCGGCTCCCCAATACCTTCTTGTAAACGGTGTGAGAAAGACTTTTTGCTGGTTCACGTTGGCAAACCGAACCCATAGCATCGAAGATAGTGCTGTCGAATTTCCCCATGGCAATAATCAGCAGATCATATGCGTAACTTATGGTTACGATGCCGTAGTCTGATCATATAACTTACTCTGCTATGACTGGCCACAGAAATGGGACAGGACGCCTTGCTAGGGGGGGCTGCCTTTTACGGCATATATCTTTCTTTAGATCAATGTTGTAGAGTTAAATCCATAGGCTGTATAGTTAAAAGGCAGAAGAATAATATAAACAGTCATACATTGTTGCCAGCGGCATGCGACGTTAGTAAATTTTCACATAAGCAAGTTGAGAATTGGAATAATTTTGGACTAGCGAATGAAATGCTAATTGAATAGAGCCGATTCTTTGAGTGAGTAGATAGGTATATTAAATATTGATTGGGATCAACAATGATAGATTGAAACAAGGTCGCGCCATCCGCGCTGAGAGCAACTGATAGTGACGTAATAATAGCTAGAGAAGGAGAGAGAGCAAAGAAAAAATTCTCACAAAGGCAGGGAAGAAAGAAAATATGATTCAACATATTTCCAAGTACTCTTAATTAAATACCACATTTGAGGGATATAAATTCAGTCCAGCCATCGGAAGATAAAATGACTGTCTAGTGTTTTTCCTAAACTTTTTCCTTTCCTTTCCAACCAACCTAGTCAACGTTAAAAATCTGCCATGTAAACTAAACCGAAGTCATTAAAGCTTTGAAATTCGCTTTATGTTTTGCAAAATTTTTCATAACATGTTTCTTTCTATTTGCCTTCAACGCTTTTACATTTGAAGTACAATATCAACATTTTTGCTTAATTAACACAACAAAGCTGACGAAAAAATATGATACGAGAGAATGCAAAGAAAAAAAATCCACTAACACACAAAGCGTGAAAAAATAGAAATTATTGAAGTGCGCATACAAAAGTAATATAATAAAAACAAAAAACAAAAGTAGAAATAAAATCTAGCATGAATTTAGAGTAGAATACACAGAGCGCTTCTTGCGTTACCAGCCGGCACTGCGTTAAAAATTATACTTTAGAAAAATTCACAAGGCAGACTTTTTCTAGGGGACACCGTCTCTCCGCCTGTATCCCACTACTACTTCGGCTACCCATTAAATTGAAGCCTCTGAAGCACAGTAAACTTCTTTCAGCTTCCACTCCCAGTCCTCTGTACTTCTTTTGCCTATTTTTTGGGTGCTCTACCTCAATTCAGGTGCTGTTGCATCACCCTCAACAAAACAAACATTTTCTTTGCTGTACTCTTGTCTACTCTTTCACATATTCCCAATCTCTTATGCCACACATTTTTCGGCAGTTACCGCCAAAACAAATGAACAACAAAATTATATAAAAATTTGTAATATTACTAGACCACACTAAGTGTATATATGTGGTGCAACCGCCGCCACCTTCCTCAACTTGCGGCATACTCTCAGGGATGAATAGCGGCTGTGTAGAGCCACCGAGCGTTTGGAGCGTTGATTGCAACTGATTCGAAAGTGAAATGCTGCACCTTGCAAGATTTCCCCAAAAATAATTGTAAAAGAATCAAGACGTCCTCCACGTAACCATCAGCTATGAACAGTCAGAAAAGGGAGCGCATAAGAGCGTGGAAAAAGAATAAGAAAACAGCAACAAAACATAAGAGGCGCATAAAAGAAGAAATGCCAAAAAATGGACAAAAAACAAAGGATGTAATGAAAGCTTTTCATTAATTTTGAGTGCGGAAATACAAAGCCGACTGGAATTCAACATTCTATGCTGGGCTAATGTAGAGAGTAACGGGGTAGGAGCGCCTAAAAATAGGCACTTCAAAATATCCGCATAACGTTGATGCCAGCTGCTAAGTGGAGTACTACAGACGAATATAGTGATTGTAATGAAATTGAAGTGATTTGAAAATTTTCTGGGATGAGTTGAATAAACAAAGAGTTTTCAATGTAGGTAGCAAGATTGGACTTTAAGTTGAATGAAAGATAATTTGGGTAGTTTTATACAAAAATTTAATGCAAACAACCGTTTTAATGAAGAAGGTATTGAAACTATTGGTATGACTTTGCCTTGACAGAACAATTTGAAAATCACTGAAGCAAATTTTAATGAAATTTGTCTCATAAAAGGCAAGGGCTGTTCGGAAACGGCATACAACAGTTTTCACGCTTAAGGCTCTATTGGGCTCAGCACCTTCCCAAAAAAACTATGAATACCCTTTTGTTTCAGTCGCTTTCTAAACCCTGTACTGAATCATCTCGCATGGAGTATCTTCAGGTTTGCTGGTAATGTTTCGTCCACAGCTCTCAAAAAAAATTCGGCAACATTTCTTGAGTGTGAAATGGTAGTGACGCAGTCAATTTTAGATTTGATAATTCATGGTGAACAGACAGTAGAAGAAGAAGAGAGGAAAAAAATAAATAAAGGAAATTAATTTGATTCTTATCAATACAAAGTAACAATGTGTGGTGTTTGGTATTGTCAATAAAGTTAGCTTAGATTTCTTTTATAAAAATAAGTAATAAAGATTTCTTAAAAAAATAATAATAATGCGGTAGTACCGAAAGGATTTTTTTCTTGAAACTTAAGGAAATTTGACAAAAAAACTTTACTTGGCATCTCCTAAGCGTTTTTTATATGGAAGTTTTGCTTTCCGTGAGAGCTGTGGACGAAGTTTAAAAAAAAAACTTGGGTTTTTTAGTCTTAGCCTTGAGAAAGTAAAGCCGTGGACGTATTGCTTCTAGCTAATTAAAACAATTACCCTACCGTAGAGTGGCGAATCGGAAATTATGATATTACCCTCTCCAACGAAACCCCGAAGATGAAGCCATGCTTCTTTTCAAATTTGTTGAACTTTCCTTGTTTATGAACCCTTAAAAATGCAAAATTTATTTAAACTCCGATTACATGACCGATCACTGGTCTAATAATGCCTAGAAACGTGAATGTGCTACTTACTTGTAGAAATTAAAAAAATCTCTATTGGCCGTTTTTTTTTTGTGTAGCCAACAGTGACTTTTGCTGCTCCACTGCGCGACTGTTATTGACTTTGTTTGCTATTTATTCCATTCCAAATTTTTTATGCATATTAATGTTTTTCGTTTTCTTTCTTTTTTGCACAAAAATCGTCGCTTGCATCTTTTTTGTTTTTAGTCAGATTTATGATTTTATCTCACGCTACGTTGCGAAATTGTTTTGAACCTTTGCGGAGACCTTTACGAACTCGTACAGATCGGCTCGTCCCAATAGTTTGATAGGAATTGATGATGATCA
Organism: Anomoia purmunda; assembly: GCA_951828415.1. Taxonomy (NCBI): domain Eukaryota; kingdom Metazoa; phylum Arthropoda; class Insecta; order Diptera; family Tephritidae; genus Anomoia; species Anomoia purmunda. Next base: position 116,707,918 of record OX639997.1, read on the forward strand.
GTCGAACTGGCCGCATACCAACTCCAACCAAGCTATAAGCTCATCAATTGCAACAATCGTTACTGATTTTATTTGCTCTTAATTTTGGGCTTCCAGTCAACGCATTCGGCTACTGCATTGGCAGCAGCTGCAACTGCTCGTATTCAGTATTTGCTTTGGCAAAAACTATGTTTTTCTTTTATTTTTTTACTTTTTTTATTATTTGTGGCTACCCGCGCCACTTTCGTCATAGCTAATCTCACACAAATTGGAGGTGGCGGCGATGCTGCAGCTGGATATCTACATCAATCTTGTGCTTATCACATTCGCATCGAATTGATTTGTTGTGCTTCATTTACGTTTTGTGGAACAGCGCCCGCTGCCACCAAGATGTGCTACCGATCTGATTTCATTTAATTTAGCTAACACCGCCGCCACCACAAATGAAATCATTCTGCCACCGTTTGTGCCACTGCCATTGCCCTTGGGGCACAGGTAACAACTGGGAGTAGTTGCGATGTCGGCTTAGTTCCATAACCACACTTGCTACATGCAACACCTAGTAGTAGCTTCGCGTCACAGTTTCCATGTGAATTACATACGTGCAAAATTAGTGTATGACTTTGATTGCTAAGAGTATTGATTGCTCTTGCCTCGATTTTGAGTCATTCGCAGGCACAAATGGAAGTTACATTTTCCTATTGCAATATATTCCGGGTAATTTTCATATGTTACGTGTGTTACGTGACTGCTTAGAATTTGTATTAGACGTGTGTGCTTTCTGGTCTTTGCTTAAAGGGAAATTGTGAGGAAATCACATCAAAGTTTTTTGCTGGTAATCTAACTCCATGAAGGTGGTGAGAAGTTCAAGCAAATGTGACACACTGGGAAAGAAGAATAAAGTAACATAATAAGCTTTCTGCGTTATAACGCTAGAACACTTTCCGAACTCGCGCGAGGCGATTTGCGGCCCTATACGGCTGATCTGACAAAACTTATCAACTTGACAATTGCAATCGTTTTTGCCCCATAGTTTTCAACGCAGTTCACTTGACAGTTATCAGGTTTATTAATTTTGTCAGGTCATCAGCATTGGGGGGGCTAGATTTGAGACGTATATCTTGAATCTTTTAACATAGTTTATGAAATTAGACAGATCTTGTTTTGAACGCCACAATGGAACCAGTGCCGTCCTCATAAGGCAATCCTTTTGGTATTTTTAGACGCATTGAATGCAGCTAATATCCTAAGCAACACAAGAAGAGGTCGAGGCTTGCCTTTTCAAATATTGATTTATCTACAAAGCTTGAAATAAGTAAACAAAAGCCTCACAGGATTAAGTTCGATCCCACTTGTTATTCATTTTAGTTCTGTTCCTGTACTCCATAAACTTACAGGTTTTTACTCGAATTTACAAAAAGTTACGGGAAAAATATGTTCGCACCTGAAACCCCTATAAATGATAGCGACTTTTGGAGAGTTGTGTAGAGAAAGAAGTTGCATGTTTTTTTTGGACAAAGTTAAGCAAAAATGGAACGTTGCCAAGTTGACAGCGAAAAAAATATTGAGGTCAATTTTAATCACTTTCAAGAATTTCAACGAAATAAAATTCAATAAAAGTAAACTTTTAATTTATTGTCTTCCATATTTTCGCTTTTGATAATTTAAATTTAATTTAAAAAAATAACTGTTTGACGTTTTTACAGGATTTTACAGGACAGTACTGGATCAGAGCTTTTATAGGCCCATTTTATTGTAACCGACTTGCAAAAGAACACTAGGTAGGATAACGAATTGCATATAAAACTATAACACAAACTCGGAAAATATGCGAGTTGAGTCAACTCGGTAAAATCATATCCGATCTGAGATGTAGTGTAGGGAACAGGAAAAAAACTGCGCTATTGTGAATGAGCCCTAAGAAAATACATGGGGAATTTCAGTTTAATTTTAAATTTATAAATACATCAACCAAAAATTTGCTAGCATAACTATTTTCTATTTTTAAATAGCACAAACCTCATGTTTCATAAAAGATGCTAACAGGGTTGCTTTTGCAACTAGAGGAAATTTTAATCGAGTTGAAGCGTTTTTCTTTTTCAAAGTCGGTTACAATAAAACGGGCCCAATGTGTTTGTTTTAAGAGGAAAAAAATAAAAACACAACCAAGCGCGCCAAAAAAAAGTTATGCAAAAATCAACCAAGCAAAACAACGTCAATCGTTTTTGCTCTAAATTTGCAACATTCTTCGGCAATTTTATTTTAGACAACTCAACATGGGCTAACAAAAAACTGTGATGTGAAATTTTCAAAAAACGAAAAGTTCGAGGCAGAAGAAGCGCAGACTCATAATCTCATGTTTGTTTGCATTAGACGTGATGAACAGACTATAATTATATTTTTGTTGTTGCTAGTTTTGCTGGCTACTCTTTTGACTTGGTAACTGCAGCGCATGGAATTCGACAGAGCAGCTTGCATCTTTATGTTCTTCTTTGCGTTACTTTAGTCGTTTTAGTTATATTTTGCTCTTGTTACTCAATTGGGAATAACTAACGGCGCTGGCGTAGAGCTGGCTGCTGCTGCTGCTTGTCAGCTGATTGACGAAACAGTTTTGGGCATTTTTTGCTTGATCGGCATTTTGATTGCTGAGACTTGTTGGCGCATGGGAGGGATTACGAGTTCAAGTCGCGTTCGCCATGGTTTATTTGCGATTTAACTTTATTTTTTTTTTCTTTGTTTTGTTGGCGAGCTTAGCGAAGGTGGTTTGAGATGAGTGAATATAGTAACATTAGGCTGGGCGCTACCACACATACATATGGAAACAGCGCTACAGCGCGACCAAAGCAATGTAATATACATAGAAGCTCAATGGCCATGAAGCTACTCGAAAACTCAGAGCACGAAAACTATTAGACGCTACGTTCGCTGAAATGCTGAAATTGTGGAAAAGTTGTTTTCGAAAATGATTTATGGCGCCTAGCAACTACAAGCAACATTGCCAAAAACACACAAATATTGCAATTTTCGAGCGCTAGTAGGTATGTGCAACACTAACAAAAAACAAAAACAAACATAAAACAATCACACGATTCCTTGTAGGCCGTAATGCAAAAAGTTGACTATAAAAATAATTTGTAGTGTCACGGCGGTGGTCAACAATATAATCACTTAAGCGCCATGCAGCAACAGCAACAGCAACAACAAAAACCATCAAAAACCAACAAGAAAACCCATGCATAGCAATGCGCTTGGCAAACGAACAAATAAGTGGTCAATTGGACGAGCCGAGCTGCTTGACTTGAAAATTGGCTAGCAATCCCACACAGGTTAAGTTAATACGTGAAGATACGAATGTATAGATGGATGTATGTGCCTCTGTAGTATAATGTGGCGCTTGAGTTGGCCATTGATCAATGTAGTTATTGATTGAGCCAACGCGTGTTGTACGCTCATATTCGTAAACGCTACTACCTCCGCCCCCCCCCACAACTGGCACGGAGCCGGAGAAGTAGCCGATCAATTCGTTGCAGCGCATTAGCATAATTTATTCGCATACCGACCGCGTTGACCTAAGCAACCGATAGACTGACTGACTGACTGGCAGACAGACGGACGATATCTTTGACTAGCTAGCTACATTCTACCTTGGCTATCCAAGTATCAAGCCATTTTCGGTCTTGCACCTCACTTGCTGGCTGAACTGGCTGGCAAAGTACACTTTGTGCTTTCGATGAAGTAGTTCCACAGTTTCGATATGAAAAAAACAAATATCCAGAAATGTTAGAAAAATATTTATCTTACTAGACTATTTACTCTGAAAATCGTGGCATTCGTAAGCTGTGATTAAAATTCTTGTCGAATTCGCTAGGAATTTCTGTATCTATGCTATAATTATGGTTTGTAAATAAAAAAAAAAAACAGAACAAAATCCAATGAATTTAAAAAAATTTTGAATACCAATTCCGCTCACATCATCTCTGATGCCGCTTTTTATACCCACTCGTACAACTAGAAATATATGTAGCACATACACACATACATACAACCATATATAGTCTACCTTCTATTTCTTTTTATATCGTTTGCAAACTACGAGTATGACACTAATTATCCAACTCACTAATAGCGAAAAAATCTTCTTCCGGTTTTTACAGCGTCAAACATTTAGACTAAAGCCAATTTGCATAAATAAATATCGGTCATTTAAATTTGGCATTCAAACTGAGCATTTGTTAATTTTATGCGAACAAAAAACAATAATATTAAAATATTCGAGGCAAAAAAGTATTTAGCGACATAGCTTCTAAAGTGGCACAACTCACAATTGAAAAATATAGAAACTTGTATAGAGAGAGAGGGAGATAAATCGATAATATCAAACAAGGCACATTTTTGGCTCAATCACTAGGCACCGTTACCTTCACAAAAATTCACTGTTTCCTGAAAAATACGTTTAAAAAAAGGGAGAGAATGAGGGAGCAAAGCAGGAATTCTAAAGAAGAAGAAGAAGAAGCGAGCAGATTACACAGCGGCGGAAAGTTTTTTTAGTATTGTTTGTGTGAAAAATTTGAACATAAAAGAAAAATACTTTTAATTCAAAACCGAATGGATGTCAAATAGACAAAGAGAGGATTAGGCGCAATCTTGTATTATCTCATTCTACTTAAGGGCCATGGCAGTCATAACTCTCACCTATTACAAGGTCATTAAAATAAAAGAGATCAAATATATTTCAAAACTAATCTATTTTCAGTTAGATCGCATTTGACATTAGTAAACATCATGTAGTATGCGTACTAGGTTGATCAAGCGATATTTTTTCTGGCATTTTTCGTAACATAACCGATATAATTTGCGTTTTCTTTATTACATTTTTTCAACTATTTGGAGCAATAACCGATAGAAATAGTTGTTTCTGTTTGATAAAAATTTTTCAAATTTTTGGAACAATCGAATATTATTTTTGTAAAGTAAAGCCAACTTTTCCTTAATTAACTCTTTTTTTCAAATAATTCGAAAACCATGTTTTCAAAAAAGCTACTAAAAATAGCGGATCAATTCCATTTCTTTTTTTTTTAATTTTATAACTAATTGGAAAACTGTGTTTTCAAAACAGCGATTAAAAATAGCTGATCCAGCTTTTTCATTTACAATATTGTCAAATTTTTGGAATAACTGGTAAAAATAGCAGTTTCTGCTTAATTAATTTTATTTTTCAAAACTTTTGGAATTTGTTTAAAAAAAAAGCAAAGAAAAATAGCAGTTTTTTCTTAATTACTTTTTTATGTTTTAATATTTCCAAAAGACAAGCAACCGATCACCCTAATAACTACATAAAAAAGGCACCGAAGTGTGTCAAGCACAAAGTTAAAGAGGAACTAAACTACAAAACAATAAAAACGAATAGATAAAAATCAAAAGTAAATTTAAAAATAGCAAAAATCAATTTAACATAGCTTAAAGAGTTTTTATCGATCACCTGTCGTCTATTGTTTACTAAGGTAGCTATGGTATGCGTATGGAATATGATAGGAAGGTAATGTAAGATAAAAGAAACTGTATGGGAGTATTAATTAAAAATTTATTATTCCAAGCACTTTACAATGGCAATTTATTAAATGTACATATGTATGCACATATGTATATAAAAATATATAAAAAATGTGTGCACGTATATAATTAATATAAATAAGTCATAAACGAAATTCGTTGGTATTTTTAAAGGTGTTTGAATCATCATTTATTGAAATTATTATTTATTCACTTGCGACGAAAGCAATGACAATTGCATTTTCCATAGTTTGTCAAACTGTCGCGCTGGATTAACCCTTTTTTTGACTGGTAAGATGCTACATCTTTCTCAAATCCCAACAATTTTTTAACAGTGCCCATTTGCCACGTTGAGAAATACACAATTGTGGTACAGATTTAAGAGTAGTGCCTGATGCATCTCAGAAAACCTAATCATCCCTCTATTCAAGCCTTAACTAACAGTCGTATATATCAGAAACTACTGTCAACTCAACACACCGAGGTTATATCAGGTGAAACAGCTGTTGTTTTACTTTTCCTCAATTGTCAACTTCTCTCCCAACTTCCTCATTTTTAACTAGTTAGTATACAGTTTTCTGGTAAAAGACGTGTTTTAATTTTACTACAAGCTATAAGTGTCCATTTGTCACACAAGCAGTAAGAAATATGTATTGTATGTGGTTTGAAAACTACAAAGCATAAAAAGTGAAAAGATGCATACGAAATGATCTCAATTGATAACCCAGAAACTATAAAGTTGGTACAGTAATGAGTAAAATATGATAAGACAAAAGAAACATGCTTGAATTTTCGAAATTTTGCAACTATCACTTCAGCATTTTGCATACTCTTTGTAGACATTCCGTGATAAAATTTTGTATTGACCGTAAATCTCTGGAATTCATACTGTCATCCGTCATTAGGTATTCTTCTAGAATCCTTTCGCGTTTTTTATTTAATGTGCGTTCAGCTTATTAAGGCACTCCATCACCAGTTTAGAAATTACCTGGCGACAGTTGAGGACCGTAATAGCTGCTTGGCTGTCGATCATTGTGACAATGTTCTGGTTGCGGTAGTCCAGACCAGGCCAATTGCTATAGAGAGCTTTAAAATATAACTAACTTTTGTTAAAGCGCAGCTAATTGGTGCAGATTATCCCATACTACTTTTCTGCTTCTTCTTAATAGACGCTATAACCGTCTAGTTGATTTTAGCCGATTCCAATATAGCACAACAGTCGTTCCTTTGCCCTGCTAACAGACGCCAAATGATGACCCCGAGTGAAGCCAAATCCTTCTCATCCTTGAGTACTTTCAGCTCTACGTTTCATCGTCTGCGGTATTCGCTATGACAGAGGCCCAAAGGTCCAAAACTCTTTTGCAGAATCTTTCTCTGTGCTTTGTTCTTTAGTCACGCTATTGCCATTCGCGTTTCCACTAAGTCGGGTAACGAGACCTCGGCTCCATCAACAATGATCGCAGCGTCATCAGACCCCCGTTTTTGTTCTTACCGGAAATGAAGGGATGGTTCCGTGAGTACAAGTCCACGCAATTGCGAAAAGTTTCTGATCGCCATTCACCTTAAAGGGTTATTTCACCCAAGTGACTCCCAAGCGAAAGAGAGAAGGCGAACCTGGTGGGATCACTTGGACGTTTTTGATTTAAGAGCCCACCAGGGCTCACAGCGTCTCGCAAATCACGTCATCTTAAAGTTAAGATGGTACTGGGCTGAGTAAGCTGATGAAACTCTAGACTAGCTTCCTGCTGAAGAAAAAGCTCAGAACCCGAAAAGTGTAGGTCGTTGAACTGATGGTTCCTCTTTTTTTAAAGACATTTGCCGAAACTAAACGAATTTTAAGCTAGCAGAAAATGAGGAAATCTCCCGAGTCTGAAAAAGTAAACGCATACCAGTTACGTTTACCTACTTTTATTTTCCTCACTACTGTAACAACGCGCCTACTTAAGTAGACAAATAGACTGAAGCAGCAATCACGACAGATAAATATCATAAACTGGTGCGACATAATGACCAGTGGACTAGACACAAGTGTCGAAAGATTGGGTAGAAATGCCTGAGACACAGGAAGAGTGGAAGTGATAGTTTAAGAGGAATTAAAATGCAAACACACCACTCTGCATGCGTGAGTATAAATTCGAAAATACTGGTTTTCACAGCAAAATCGCTAGCGGCTGTAATAAATTATGAGTCTGAGGCGGACGAGACCAAAAGTTAAGGTTGTGAATGAAAAAAAAAGAAGAAAGGTAACGCCTCAGCAGACAAGCTCTAATAAAAGTCAACAGAAAGACTAAAAGGCGAAGACTCAGAAGTAAAGAAATTAAAAATGAGTGATAGTTTTGTTGTAATTGTTTGGCTTGTCAGCGCGCTTGTTTGCGGCTATGACTGCGACTGCGCTTGTGGCTGTATGCCTCTGACTTTGTGTGATCTGAGCTAAAGGCGTTAAGAGGTGCTACCGTTTCGTGCGTGAGCTCAACAACTCAGTTAGCTTTTGGCCATTAACACGTACGGTAGTAGTGATCGCGTTCATATTGAAATTTTATATACAAACAGCTCAGCGCATAGTAAACAGACGGAGTTTCGCTAAGTAGCCAGCAAAGTTATTGGCATAGTGATTTCCAGTGCACGAAGGTGAAGTGCTGCGAACTTTTGCCGCGGAAACGTTTAAAGCAAGACAATTCTGAAAGCAGCACCACAACCGGCGAACTTCAATCGGATGTGTTTTGCGCAGTCAGCAAGGTGTAAAGAAAATAAATTCGATTGGTTTTGCTGATATCTTCCGCACGGCCAGTGTCAGCATATTTACCTCGGCAATTTTAATTAACATACTTTTACTGATCATTTGCGCATGCGCAGCTTTTTGCTGGCACAGTCAATCAGCAGCCGATCGGCCTTCGATTGCTTATCAAAAGCGAAAGTTTGCTCTCGCTTCGTTTTGGCGCTGCTTGTTTTTGTGATTTTTTTTTATTACCAATTAAATTGAACTCAGCTGAAGTAAGTGCCAAATAAATATGCGGTTGTAATGCGCGAAATTAATTTGCAATACACTGTGTGAAAAGATTTTTTACGCGAGCGCTTGAAAATCATAAAAGTGAAATTCGTTTCAACAACAAAAAACCTAGATAGTTTAAAAAAAGAAAACACTGCGCGCCAAAATGCCATCCATCGCACATCCTCGTTTGATCTTCTACCTGCTCTGCGTCACCTCCCTGCTTGCCGTCGTACGCTCCGATCCCACCGGCAGTAAGACAAATTCATATGTTATGTCTTATTTTTATTATTTACTAATGAATTTCGTGAATCCATACGCGATGCCAGTCTACTATCGCTTTGTAAATATTTGCCTAACATAGAGTTCGAACTGATTTTCGATTTTACCGTAATTTAAGTGAGTGTATTTTTTTTTGTTTGTTTGTTTACTGTTGAGTTTCATGACTTTGGTTCTTTTTTAGCCTAACACATTTCTTTTTGATGTAAATATTGTTGGTTTAAGCAACTAACTGTGTAGTAGTGACTAATAAAATTTGTTGTAGTATTGTATGTATTATTTGTTTGTGTGTAATGTACATATGTATTGTATTTAAAAATAATATTTTCTATAGCATTTCTTATGAATTCTTGTACACTTTTATTTTATTTTTGAAATTTCTGTGGTATTTAAAAAAAAAAAAGCCATTAAATCTAATTATTAATATAAGTATTTTACATATTTAGTGCACCACAATCGACCTAAATATGCAGAAGTATAAGCCACACCGTGCAACACAAATTTTCACCCATGAAAAAACGGAGAGCATTGTTCGAAAGTTGGGCAGAGTAGCACCCATTTTCCAAGCAAATTTAAGTTAACGTTCAATCCTACTTCACACGATAATTGACTTTTGATTCAAGCGATGTAGCTTCTGTAGTTAGATAGATACATACTCTGTCCTCTCATCCATCTTTGATCTATCAGTGTGCCAATGTATTGATCTAGAGTGTGGAGAACGGCTCGGCAGAAGTTTTTACTTGAAGGGAGCCTTGCATCCTTCCCTGGAACCCTGTTGGGAAGAGGAGTTTAGCTTAGAAGAGATTCCAATCTCACGGCTGAACAAGTTCTTGTAGAACCGGCGACCGAGAGACATTTACAGTTTGCTGAAGCCCCCATGTCGGGCCGAAGAGTCTTCTACATAGCCCGTGTGGCTTTACATAGAGATTTGGCAAGATGGGAATCCAAACTACGACTTCTACCGAACGTTATGTCGAGGTATTTGGCTTTTTCTGGATCAAGGTACGATTTGTACCTTCTTGTAAACGACATGAGTATGACATTTTACGAGTTCTTCTGTAGTTATGGAAATATTGAGTTTTTATAGTTGAAATATGTTGCATTAATAGTGATTTGGAGAAATCCATATTTGCTTTAAAGTGGCAGTGGCGAACTAACGGAAGATAATGTCAAGCAACAGAAAAATATGTTTAAGAATTGCACTTTTCCTTAAAGAAAAAAGTTGTTAAATTTCTCAATTAATTTTTATAGATTTATTGACTAGTAAATATTTGAAATAGTGAAACGACAATGCTTTATTTTTTCATGGGTGAAGAAAAAGTTTAATTGTGTTGCATGGTGCTACCTACTGCTGCGTATTACGCTAAATAATAACAAGTTTTGCCGAACATTATTTGTCTTAATTTAATTTTAGTTTTTTTTATATATAAATAAAGAACGAACTATCCATAACAAGCAACAGATAAATCCAAGTTTCAAACTTTGTTCCAATGGGGGGCAAAATTGCAAAAAACTTTACATACGATTTTACAATTTTTAATATGAATTTTTAGAAAACCATTCGGTTTGCAGTTTTATAAAAAAACTTTGCTGACGTTGTTGCGAGGCTTTCTAATATAAAAATAAAATCCGAGCATTCGTTTCATAAACGAAGTTACGAAAGACAATAAGGAAAAAAAATTATCAAAAATCAACAGTAAATTTTAGATACTTAAAACCTATACTTTATTATACGAAAATTGAATTGATGATGAAATTGCATATCGATTTTTTCCAAAAAAAATCAGATTTAAAATTGTAAAGTCTAATGGAAACTTTTTTGAATTTTTTGTATGAAACTTGTTCATAACTATTTTATGTTGCAGAAAAAATATATTTTTATAAACAAAAAATAATTAAAATTAAATTTCAAAAAATAAATAGTCATAACTTATTATCGCTTGTCGTGCACTGCATGCACGTAGAGTTCGGCGGCCCCCGGAATCTTTTTATTTACTTAAATACATATGTATGTATTAACATTGTTTATGAATACGAAATTTTTCAAATGAGTTTTTTAGCCCATTTTATTTGTTGATAAATTTTAATCTTAATTCTATATAGTCCCCTAATTTAGCATTAACTGTATAATATGTAAATATGTATTAGTATTTGGTAGAAAAATAATAAAATGTGATAAAATTTATTGTAGGATTTGTAAAAATTGTGTTTCCTTTCCTACGGGGTACCTATTCATTATTTTTATGGCGTAAAGTATAATGGCGTTTTCTTTTCTCAAAAAAATATTGGCCTGTTTGTATTTCTCAGTCATTTCGAAGCGAAACTGCAACATATAATATAATAATAATTTAGACATTTGGCAGGATGACCGGTAACCTAATGTAACTGTTAAAATATAAGAAGGCAACATTTTATGTAGTGAAAAGAAAACGCCAGTAGTTTCAGCACCAAAAACTGGAGCATTAATTGGTGTATGGTGGTTTCCACAACTCCTACAAGATACCCTAAACATTTCAGCTAAGTGTCAGTTGTAATGTTGTATGAAATCTACCTTGGTATACGAATCCAACCAACTGAGCTACGAAGTAGAGATTTCCAAAGAAATATTTTTTGTAATGCGGGTATAGAACTTTATAGATTAATTAAGGCCCCTTTCTTTGTGGAACTGTTGAAAATGAACTAGTAGCTTAAATGCAGAGACAGATCGATCATACTGGCCCGTCCAGCCTAATTTTGTCCATCTTTTTACTATGCGATGCTCCCATATATATCAAAAGAATTCAAAATCCATGTATTAGTTGCCAACAAGCAGCTTAGAAACACTTGCGTTGATATCCCTCATTCATCCCATCCATTAAGCTACAGACGTACAAAATAATCTTTAGCACCTTATAGAAAATGTTTTGATGTTTTTTTAGAAAGTATTTGAAGTGTAAGAGTTGTCCGCAGTTTAATTTGCAAATCTCTACACATTTATGTACGTATGTACATACAATAAACATTTACATCGTGTCAACCTGTTTCGAAGCGATTATTAGAATGTTCATTTGATAGTTTGCAGATTTTATATGATCTACGTATGTACATGTGTGTGTATGTACATACATTTGTATGTTTTATTGAACACGTTTTTCAACTTGGACTACAATCTTTGCTCACTTGCCTCTATTTGGCGTACAACAAAACTATTAACCTTGCTAAGTATAATGGCCTGTTAATGAGGCTCATAAAAACATTAAGAATGGCTTTACGGTCATAGAGTTTTCCAAAGAAAGTGAGCTCACAATGCAAATTACTCGGGAGTGTGTGTGTGTGTGTGTGTGTTAGTAAATTGTTTATAGCATGTGATTTTTTTGTCTTAAACGTGAGTGGTGCATACGTTTAAAAATACGAGGACTGCTCTATAACTCTTGCGCCTAGCTAAGAACAAAAAAATGCTATTTTGCTTTTCAAAATATTCTCCGGCATAAAGGTTCAATTATAGGTGACATAACCATAACCATATAAAACAGCTGATCGAACCAACTTTATGGGCAACACTGTTTCCAATTAGTGGTGCCTTACCAAAACGCCATGGTCATAACCATAACCATACCTATCAATTGAATTTTGGTTATGGGTATGTCGTTATGGTATGGCACCTATAATTGAACCTTAATTTATGCGCTTTTTCATATTTTTTTCATTGACATATTAGAGCGTTTGCAATTCCCATACGGCTTATGGAATAAAATTTTATGAGCACACACTGCTTCCGAGTAACATACGAATTTTTACATTTTATCTAACTTCGTGGAATGTAGGGACACGATATCAGGCCAAAAGTACCTATCGATATAAAAGAATCAGGTAGCCACAAATATCATTAATAAATTAAAAATATAGTTTACTGACAATTGCTTATAAACCGTTATCTGTTTGAAGTTTAGAAGATGTTTACCCATATAGCAATTTAGGTTTTTTATTTTACCAAGGCGAATTTGAATATCAGCAGAATTGCCTATCTTTCTTTTAAAATCGAAATCTCTAGCCCGAAATCAGCGTCTCCACGAAGACCCCATCGAAGATATCGCCTATGAGGCTGCCGTGCAATTAGGTCAACTAAACTATCGACTCAATCAGCTGGCGTTCGAAGAGCAGTCACGTCAAATATCTCTGCCAAATGTGACCATTAACGATTTGGTGAGCCGCATACCCTGCACCTGTAACGAGGGTATATGCAAATGTTGTGCAGGTGAGTAGCGATAGTTTTAAATTCATTATATTTCAATTTCCTGTGATTAATAAAATATTTCACTTTCCTAGGCTTTCTATCCGTAATTGGCATGAATAGCTGCACCGAGGTGGTCTACAGACCCGATGAGTTCTCCTTCGAGCTCCGCATGCGCGTCAACAATAATGTGTGGTTCAAACGCAAAGTGTCCGGCCGAAATCCGCCACCTTTCTGCTTTCGTCCGCCACGTTTTAGTTTTGCGAGAGCTTGCATACAATTCCATGATATTTGGTTTGTGGGACGCAACATGCATGTTTGTATGTATATGTCGGGTTCGTTTCAAGGCTATGAGCTGTTCGAGCGGTGAGTGTGAGAGAAGGAGTAATATTTCGAGGTGATGAAATTACATACATATATATTTTTTTCCATTAATTTTAGCAACTTTGATTGTTTGCTATTCGGCGATAAGGGCGTGAAAATTGTCAAACCCGAGCTAGGGTATCCAGTGCGTCCGACCGATGTGGAAATTGATGATGGGGACGATGAAATCGAGGAGTATGATGAGAATGTGGTGCGCAGAAGGCGACGCAGACGTATGAGCAAAGTTATGCGCCAAACTTAAGTCATTTGCCATCCGTCTTGACTGATCAACTTAATTTTAATTAAATATTAGGAAATAAGTTAATTCAAATCATCGTAAAGACTTCGAACTTTACTTGAACCAAAACATAAACTTTAATTTATTCTTAATTTATGTAAACATATTTTTCATTTTTTAGTAATTGTAATAACTATTTTTTGACAAGTTTAATTTTATTGCATCAAATTATACCGGTATTTTTATACTTGATGGAAACAAATAAATCTTCATTTTTCCGGATGGTGGTCTGCTTATATTTATTTATTAATTGCCCTTTGTACATGTAACCAGAAAACAGGTGGCAACCCTTATGAAGTTGATATGCACCTTCTTGTCAAGACTAACCGTTCGACATCTATATTTTGATATTTCATATAACTTGTGTATAATTTATTTAAATTTGACTTTTCAAACAGGTGGCAACCCTCTACGAAATGTAACTAGCTATACATCTTATCCTCAGCGAAACAAATCGTTTGATACTCATATTTTAATATTTTATATACGTATGTATAATTTACAAAAATTTTACGTTTCAAACAGGTGGCATTCCTCTTCAAAGTATATCAATTCGCCCTCTCCTTGCGGAGATGAACCGCTTGACGCCCATATTTAAATATTTCATATGATCTCAGTGTAATTAACTTAAATTCCACTTTTCAATTAGGTGGCAAACCTCATAAAAGATATCTAAGAACCTTCTTTCCGAGACAAACAATTTGACATGCAGATTTTAATGCATCATATAATTTATGTATATTTTAATTTAATTTCACTTTCCAAACAGGTGGCAACCCTTTGCCATGCATAAAATATGCTTTACGGCCTATTATCATACCTACCAAATTTCGGAGGACTTCGAACACAAACAGGGAGATACGAAATTTTTTTTATGTAAGATATTTTAAATGTACATGTGTTCCCAAAAAAAAAAAAAACAACAAAAGCAAAGCGCAACATAACTTGTTGCATGCACTCAATGCAGCGAAGAATGCAAGCTGTTGCTCCTTTTGTAATGAAACGAAGAAAAAAATGCAATACAAAAATAATGGCATGGAAAATTTTAAATCAAAAATCAAGGCCACAAGTGCTGCCACTCGAGCGTAAGTAATGAATATGCACTTGCATTCAACCAACAACACTGGCAATCTGCAAGGATGCGGATATGCAAAAATAACACACACACACATCCACACACAGCTAACCAAAAGCCAAAGCGAAATGTAAAGCCTATTCATTCGCCTCATAGCAAAAGCTGTGTGTTTTCATACCTGACCTTCGACACTCGGCAGGTCCTTGATGTGGCATGCAATTTCCACTGCACTGCTTGCAACTCACATGCATGGTTGTGCAAAGCATATTCATGTGCGAGTATTAGACACCAGCAGCACCTCCGCCACTTCCGACACTTCCACTTGGCACTCTCCATCGTATCCTTTTGCTATGCTTCACGCTCATCCTCCGCAGGCCGCCCAGATTGAAGTGCAAATTAGAGCATAAAAAAAGGCAAACACAAAATGAATAAACCTGGAGTGCAATGAATAGCACTGAATGCTGCAGTTAACAAGGTTGCATGCTGTCTATGCGTATGAGAGTGCAAGCACAACAACAATAACAACAATGCGTCGTACAGCCACCGCACAACAAAGCCAGTTCGGTTGCCAGTTCGCAAAAGGATGCAATGTAGATGCACTCTTTAAGCCTTGCGCTAGCAAAGGGGCAAAACTGAGCTGGATACTTCTCCGCTGATATATGTGCGCGTGTGTGTATGTGTTTATGAGGCTTTTGTATAATCCACTGTCATGCAATAACGGACTATTATGGATAAAAGCTGTCGTCCTGCAGCTGTTGCTCATTGTAAGCAACTCAACAAAAACAAAAAAACACAAAAACAGCATAAACGTTTGCTCCTTCAACTGCACTTATGCCGTGAATATTTTCACACTTAAGCAATGCATATGAGTTTGAGTGTGTGTGTGTGTGTTTGGATTTGTTGCAAGAGGCACCAATTTAACGCTAAAGGATATGCACTTCTTTTGTGGCTCTGTGGTGTGGCAGCATATGTTGTTTATATTTATCTAGGAACCTACATACCTAGACGTTGGATAATCGCTGAGGCAGAAAAGTAGGTGTCTTCTACGCTGAAGTAGTCGGTGAGTATGTAGCCCGAGTGCAGTAGCCTAAGTGTTCTTTAATGAATGAAGTGAAAAATGTGTTTGAGAATAAAATTTCTTTGCAAGACGTGGAGGAGTAATGTGCTTTATTCGAGTGTCCTCAGATGTCTGACTTAAAAAGTATTTTTATTCAAGAGCTATTTTGAATAAGGTGAATGAGTAAGGTGGTAATTTTTTCTAATTGGCGTTATAATTAACTTAGTATCTAAAGGTAAATAATCCTAGGTATTTCAGGCGGAGGATGGTTCCGCGTGTAGCAGAAGTCCACGCAAGTGGGGAAAGTCTCTGATTGCCATTCACCTGGGAGTGGCCTGCTTGCGGTACAAACAGTCCACGACTTCCGGGTTTGTTTTGTCCGATTGTCCTTTGGGTAGCTCCCGAACAGCCGTTTGGCAGTGGGCTAAAGTGAGAAGTCTGGTTAGGTCACTCAAACGTTTTTGGTTGAATAGCTCACCGAGAGATTGACGAGGCAAGGTAAGATAACAAGGTCGGTGGACCTAGGAACGCCTACTACAGCTGGTAATAGAGCACAATTTTGGTATCGGATTTGTGGTGGAAAAGAGCTTTCTTCACCAAGTGCTGTCGTTTACGCAATCGGAAAATTCAATATCCACGACGAAACATCCGCCAACGGACTGAGACTGATCGACTTTGCCGGCGCCCGAAACATGGTAGTTGCCAGCATAGCAAGGTTTACCAAGACATGTTGCTGTCTTCAGATCGAAAAACGCCAAACCAAATCGATCATATTGTGATAGACGGAAGACCTGTTCCAGTATATAACACTTACGTACGCGACTCGGATCATCATATTGTGACTGCCAAGATGCGCTTACGCATCTGCGCAGCAACTACCGTGCGTCTAAATACTCACAGAAAACCGACGTCGGAAAGCTACAATCGCAATGGAAAGCTAAAACACTTCACCACTCGACTGCCACACCTGCTCACTAACAGCACGTCTCACCAAACCAGAATTCGAGAGCATTGGGAGCACATTTCTCGTTCTCTATGTACCAGCTCTGAAGAAATTCTTGGATTCCAGCTAGCCCGAAAGGTCAACTGCTACGAAATAGGAATTCCACGCAGTGTGTTTCATGCGGAGGTAGCCGTCGTCAAGGAAGTGGCCGTTTGGCTGGTTATGACGACACTTCGTAAAGGGAAGCCAGGCGGCCACTAGAGATCTTCGTTCAATAGAGATGAGGTCGAAGGTAGCTATGTATTTTCTAGCTTCTCTTTCGAGAGCTTCGGTAGATTTCTTCGCCAAAATAAACTGGGTACCGGGTCACAACTTTATCCCACCAAATTACGAAGCAGATGAATAAGCCAGGCGGAGTATACTTGAAAATTACTTCTTAAGTAAGGTCGAATCTCTCATCAATCGTTCATGTGATGCCTCAATATCAACACTGATCCCTCTTGCGGGAATATCTTAGAGGATAAGAAGGGACAATCATCTCAGCATCTTCTACTCAATTGCCCTGCTTTCGCGAGACTTAGACTCAAGTTTCTGGAATCGCATCTTATTCGCTCATCTCCGGATATATCGGGAGGGGAGATCGGCAAGCTTCGTATGTTATTTGCAACCCGTTTTCATATTATAAATAGAAAGTTGAAAGTACTGTCGAATCACAATGGACCCAAAAGAGTCTAATCCTGCGTGAGGACAACCACCGCCTTTAGACATCGTATTATCAAATTTGACCGGCATATCAGGTGAATTGTGTGTTCATCTCTTCTGGTGAACTTTAGATAAAAATTCACTGCAATATTTGTGGAACCAAACGCAAATCACTTCACTTTAAATTTGACTAAGTTGAAGTTATTTAAAAAGTATGCGCATTTTTTCATCCTATTCCTGTAATTGTAATGGAATTCATTCTGTCTGGTTTGAAGTTTTTTTCCATACTCTATGTGTAAGTTGAAATTATCCCCTAAGGAAGTTTGCTTCATTTCTGTTTTGTTAAGCATTTTCTTCTAAGCATTCGAGATTTTTACTTTCACAGACAACAGCATTTTGTCTAATTACTTTTTTGGCGAGCATCTTCCCCTGTTTGCAGAGATACATGGACATTCGCGCAGTTGCTATGTACACTGCTTGTTTTATATACATAAGTAGTTGCTTTTTCTTCGTCTAGTTAAAAATCGATAGCTGAAAGTGTATTCGGTTTAAGTTTGGTGCTTTTATTTACGCACATACACTTATGACACTTTAGTTCAAGATTATATAAAAATTTCTACATATGAGTATAGTAGAAGTCAGAAGTCTTTTATCAGCGGAGAAATGTCGAGCAGTCCCAATTTTGACAGCTCCAGTAGTAGCGACTTCCAGTAGCTGAGGGTTAACGCGTCAAAAGGGTTGAACTTTTCTTGATGCTTTTAATTGGCAAAGTAAAAGCAAGTGACTGCTTCCTAAAATAATAATGTTCAGCTTCTTTCCGCCGATATCTTCATACGAACCAATTTCTAATTAATTTGAAAACAATTCTACATCTCATTCATTTCCCTATGAGAATTGAAAATCTTGTGTTTAAGTTTGATTGATTTTAGTTAGTACATAAAAATGTTATTATTAGAAAATGGTCAAGGTAAAAAATATCCAATTTCGCACCACACACTACAGGAGTGTCTTACCAAATTCAATAAATACAACGTCATAAAGAACTGTAATAAATCCATAAATCAAAATCCCAATCACCCTCAATCGGCTTCGTCTCACGCTTGTTCGCCTTTGAAGCGATACAAATGTAACAAAAAAAAAAGCGGAGCACGAGAAAAAAAATATTGCGGCACGCTTGACCCTCGAGCAATTACACGCCTATTTGCTTTGATATTCAAACTTGCATGTATCTGCTTTCCTCTAAGTATGGGGAATACAAATTTTAAGGGCCAATTTGAAATGCCCTAAATGCATTTTCGCACGGAACTGACCACTTATACCTGTACGTACAGCCACATAGCAACGGTGGGGTTGTCATGAAAACCGGAAATAATCAAATTGACCTCAAGGGAAACGAGCCGAACGTGTAAAGGACATGGCAAACGGCTGGCAGCAGCGTTGGTCATTGGATTCAATTGGAGGGTCGTTCGCGCACCACAATACTAACATAGATAGCTATGCGAATTGAATTGACTCACACAGAGTGGTCAGATGGCTAGCTGGTCAGATGACCATCAAGTGGTTTTTATCTTTGTTGTTAGTGGCAACAATGGCTTGTTGTGTATACAATTTATTAGCAACAATAAATGAGGTGCAACAAGTTAAGCCATTAATGCAATAATAATATTTTGTAGTACATATTGCAGTTGTTGCACGACACAATGCCGCTGGTCAGCAATCAACCAATCGATGTTGAGTGGACATTACTTAGGGTATGAGCTGGAGATGAGATGTCCTCTGACAATAGCAACCCCTATGTATTTATTCATTACAAGGCGTGCAGTTTGTTGTACTTTTCAGTTGTGCGACAGCAAAGGAGGGTTGGCTTCAGTGGACAACGGTCAGTTGGTTTGTTTACTATGTTTATTTGTGTAAACAAGATAATTAGCTTACGATTTAAAAATAGTAAATTTAAAATTCAAATTTGCCTGTTCAGTATATAAAATTGTTGATTGTTTGTCAGTTAACGCCTTTGTTGTTGGTGTGGTTTGATGGGAAATTGGGAAGGATGTTATTTAATTGAGAACTTAACTCGCCATTGCATAAATCTTAATAATTGTGAATTGAAAACCCTTTTTTTTTCTAAGTAAAAGTGGCTTGAGAAGCCAAAATCTGAAATTAGATTTACAGTATAACTTAAACTGTAGGTAAAAAAAAAAACTGGAAAATTATTCATGAAATTCGCTTGTTTTAGTGAAGTGCGTGGATAGGAAAGTAGGTGCAATAGATTCGAATATACAGTCTTCTATGCTCCAGGCAGTCTTCTATGCAGTCTTCTGTGCTCCAAACTATACCCTAATGTCCCACATATATCCACATATAAATCTCAATTTAACCAGGACACCCCTCCACAGTAGACAAGCCTAGCCGATGCATTAAAAATGTTGCCCCTATGACCCGTTGGTGAGCTGTTGATAAAAATCTTAGCATGAGGTACCCTATAGTTCCCTATCGCTTTGTATTTATGCACCATTTAAGTAGACTATCGAAGAATGGCCAGTAGAGATCACAAACTGTTTCAGGTCTCATAGCACTAGCAGTCGATCGTCCGACCGATCCACATCATCTTATTATCCGAAAATCAGGGCGTTTGTACTAGTTTCTGGTTAGGTTAGGTTATGCTGTCTGCCCCAGCAATATGCCTTTCTTGCACTGGCTCCTCAGTAGCACCACTAGCGGTTTATAAGGACTCCTGATCTACGATTCGGAACAGTGAAGCGCATCTGCAATTCTTTTTCCCATTTTACGAACATTCGTTTATATATTTTTGTCATACTTTTTGTAATAGTCACACCTCTGTAACTAACGTCCTTTGTAACTCCAAGGGACCTGTCGAAACTCTAGCAAAGTATCACGTAGTAAATTCGCCCAGTCAGAGAAGCCGCTAAACTGCAAACTCTGAACTCAAACTGCCGCGAGCTTCTGATAACTTACTCATTTGCTTAATTGGCATCTTAACCACCTAAGCGATACTAGCCGAGCTCAATATATTACGCCAGTCGGGCTTTCTCCCTGCTTCTGGCGCCAGTTGAAAATAAGGAGTGATACCACGTCCTTTCCACTTGGTTTTTCCAACGCAGATTGGACCCTCATTTTGCTCTGTCATTACCAGCGGGTACAACATCGAATACTTTTGGGGTTTAGGGTTCCTTCTTACGTGATCTAGCCAGCGTAGCCGCTGAATCTCAATTCGCTAAACTATGCCGATATCTATTTAGAGTTCGATGATGGATAATGCGCATCTTCAGAGACACCGTACAGTGCGCACCTAAGACGCTATTGCTGATGTGGATTAGAGTATCGAAGATGACCTGAATGAGACCATTCGCCATCGCGCACAACAATTGGAGCTAAGCCCATCCACTTTATGGAAGATTTTGCGCTTACAAAATGCAACTCGTTATGTGATTTCAAACAAGACAACGCTACATGCCATACAGCCAACGAAACAATAAGTTTATTTAAGGAAACTTTTGGGGAGCGCATTATCTCGCGTCGTTGGGCCTGTGGCGTGGTCTCCAAAGTCGTGCGATTTAACACTGCTGGACTATTTTTTGTGGGGTTATACAAAGGTGCTCGTCTAAGCAGATAAGTCCGAGAGGATTGACGCCTTGGATGATAATATTCGGGACGTTATTGCTGACATACGTCCTCAATTGCAGGAAAAAGTGGTCGAAAATTTGGCCTCTCGACTGTAATTTGTTCTAGCCAGCCGTGGCGTTCACTTGCCCGAAATCATTTTTAAAATATAATGGCAAACTCTTATTCTTATAATAAAGCTAAATTCTTGGACATAACCA
The DNA here is from genome assembly GCA_951828415.1 of Anomoia purmunda. Taxonomy (NCBI): domain Eukaryota; kingdom Metazoa; phylum Arthropoda; class Insecta; order Diptera; family Tephritidae; genus Anomoia; species Anomoia purmunda. Next base: position 116,729,199 of record OX639997.1, read on the forward strand.
CTTGTCTAAAATATATACACTTTACTAAAGAAAGATTCTCGCCTACACTACAAACCCTTGTTTATCAGATGTCATATTTTCTTAATCTCTGGAAAATTCTTTATTAGATACATACATTTTCTTTATTTCTATCTGCTAGAAACTTTTGACTTTTGCAACAAAGTGCGTTGTCCTCTCCGCGCTACCTTCTTACGATATCTAATTGTTTTCTAATTAACTTCACCAAAAGCAGGATCTAATCAATTTTAATCAATTTCCAGTGCAAGAAGTCATTTATAATGCTCGATACAAAAGATTTCATTCAAGATATGCAAGAGCACATAGTACATAAATACATATGTACATACAATACATACATACATACATAGATTTTAAGCAGGTCTATGCATATCTGCGAACGAAGCCTCGACTAAAAGATTAAATTCAAATACATGCAATGTCACTTTTCTCTATATATTTGCGGGCGTGTATATCGTCCATTTATGTCTCTCATTATGCGATATATGCGCTCGTACATAGTAACGAAATGTAATTAGAAGAAATAACAAAATTCGAAAACATCAATACAAGCACAAAACTAATACGGCAAGACAGACGTGTGCTCATAAAAGGGTTGTTTACAAAACGCATAAACATACATATACATACATATGTACTTAGTTCGTCCTATGAGTCGTCCTTCTAAATGTGCGTGCATGCTTAGGTAGATATGGAAATCTGTATGTGTGTATGAGTCTGCCATGGCTTATGTACTAAGCGAATTTCCCCTTTTTAGATAATTTTCTGTGTAGCTATACATTGCTATGTTGTATATTTATTTGTGTGTGTGTGTGTGTTAAATACTAAACGCTAGCACATTACAAGCATACACACGCACATATACAGTCACATAAATAAAATTCGTCGTACATGCATCTATGTTTCTAAATACATAAATAAATATGTACATACATATGTGCCTGGGTGGATGTGCGCTTTTAACGCCTGCACGCACATTGACAGACCGACCGCCCGCCCGCGAGAAAGGGTTAAAAATCTGCGTTGCGCCACACATCCACCCTCTGTCATATGCACAGCGTTGCCAGATATTCGACAAGCGCTTGCTTAGCAACACGAAACGAAAAGAAAACGAATAAAAAGGCTGTTTGTAAGAAAAGTTTAAGAGTAGGAAAACTTGGTACGTCGCTACTTTTCTTTGTCGTCTAAACTTATGGCGCATATTTAGAGTGAGTACGAGTACTTAATATGGCAGATTTCGAGCGCTGCGAAAGTAAAATTGTCGCGATGAACTGTCAAGCGTATTAAGACACACACACACATGTATTTGTATTTATCGTAAATGTTACTTTTGCGGCCATTATGAATTCATGTGGTTGCTTGCCACTAACATTAAGCCTTTTTCTTTGGCCAGCATCGTCTTTTTCTTAGCATCTATCTCGTGGTTGCTTTTGTTTTTCGCTCACGAAACCTTACAACTACAATTACAATCAAAAATTTTTCCCGTTACACGAACCCAGCAAACATATTCGGAGCACTCAGAGTTTATGAGTACGAGAAGAGTCCTATTATGTAAGAAATATGAGTATCAAAAAAACGTTCAACCTTATTCTGAGTGCTTATTATGAAATTCTCCCGAAATAAATTCCACTTCGAAACAAGTGGTAAAATTCGAACATGGAAATTACAACTCGAATACAATAATTTAAACAAGTCCCTGTTCTTTGCGCTTTTTGGCGGAGGGTGGCTGTCAAATTGACATTGATAAAGACTTTGAAGTTGGTTTAGCTACAATGTCAGCTGCTTCCTCAAGTCTGCCACATTCTCTCAATTCTCCTTTATAAACCACCTTGCACCTGTCCGTTTTTTACAGCATTCTACTTAAAAGAATATTACTCTGGTTCTTATTTATCGTTTTAATCCTGGAATAAAAGTTTTTGAATCTATTTGTTCGCCTGTCGAATTTAAATGACAAAATCCATTGAAAATGGCAACTTTTTTCGCCCGAAATTAGTGTTGTCAACATGCGAAAAGTATGTTCAAAAGCGAAAAATTGCTGGTCGAAATTTATATTGAGGAAAAAATGAAACATTTCGGGCAAAAGTAAAACTCAGAATAAAGCTCATTAAAACATTTTTGGAGGGGATTCAAAGACAAAAAAGAGTCTAAAATGAATCCGAAAAGAGCTGTTTATGTTATAAATTAACATAAAAAAATATACAAAAGTTTTTATTTCTATTAGCGTTCGCCCCTCGGTAGACCATGGCAAACTTCCGAGTATATTTCTGCAATGAAAAAACTTCTCACGAAAATCATTTTGCATTCGGAGTCGGCGTAAGACTGTCAAATTATTATTATTATGACTCATATTGGGGTTAAATTTTTGTAGAAATTTCAGCTCTGATATGTCTACCTTTGCAATATCATTTTGGGCTCGTAAACGGGCTAATTATGAGCCTAAATGGGCCGAAATAGAACGCCTTTGTGACTCATTTATGATTCCAAATGTTTGCTGGGAAGTAAGTAGCTTATTGTGTGTGTTTTTTTTTTTATTATTGTAAGTAGTGGTGAACACAAAGAGCAAGCACACGAATTTTAAATATTTCATTTGCTATCACAACTTCTGCTCTACGCTGTTAGCGCTTGAAAGTTAAGCTCTTCCTGCACTCCCCAGGGCAACACTAAATCGATACTTTTTTGACATGAAATTTCATCTTAAATAATGAAAATAAATGTTACAAGTAATGAAAACGATACCGCAGAGCATACGAATTAGTTTAAGATTACTGCGTACGCGATCCAAGGCTATCCAAGGCGCCTCGGTTTATATTTTATTCACGCGCGATAGTTCAGCCGCGACAAGTTAAGTTTTTTGGAAACAAAATCGAATAAGCTTATTTTATATGCGCCTTTTCTTCTATTTCTCATATTGGCAAACACTTAGCAGCAAAATATTATTTCTTGCCAGGTACGAATAGAAATTCAATCATCAGCAGCTGCCTTTCCTCATCAATAGTGACTATGTGCGCCACTATTTCCCGCCTGTTTGTTGAGTGTCATTGAAAATTTGCATAATTTTTACTATTTTTTTTTTGCGTCAACCGCGTATCACCCTTCCGTTCTAGTACTGCATGTGTTACCCAGCTACCCAGAGTTTTTTTTTTTTTAAATTTTTTTCAAACCATCTATCCCTTTTATGTATGAACGGAATTTTTATTCTACGCAGCATCCACACAAACACACCTCATATACATTCATATTTTCCTCATATTGCTATTCGGCGTTCGCATAGTTAATACTTCATGCCTATTGTAGGATGCGATTGTAAAAAGGTGGTAAGCTGCGTTTTTCATATGCAAATTAGTTGAGAGCACATCGTAATTGGAAATTGGAAATATGTACATATGTATAACGAAATTGTAATCATGGTTTTTTAAAATCGACGATTTATCATGTGTATCGGTTGCTTAAGCGGATTACTCGCGAACGGCAAAAAAAAATTGCAAAATTATTGGCAAACGCACTGCTAGTTTATGGTGCTGAATGTAGTAGAGGGAATTGGAAATTCAAAAATTCTGATTTCCCATGGAGCCTCACTGATTTGAATAAGAGCCGACCTTTGCACGCTTTCCAGCTCGCTGACTAAAGCCGTATTATCCAGAGCACATTACCAGATAAGATCCCAGTGCAGAAACAACGCGTCTACTACCTGCTTATATAACCATTTAATAGCTTTAAGCGAGAGACCCCAGTATTTGCCGAACGCCCCCTACAACACCACAAGCCAACCAAAGCCTTCTTCGATCATTCCCCAATATTTAGTTTCAAGGAACGTCTCCTATTCAGCATTAAACCCAGATACTGCATCAGAAAGTACGAGCTGAGCGCCTGCTAACGAAGGCAGGGGAACGCCAGGAATTTTGTTCTTGCTGGTGAATAAAACGAGCTGGAACGTCAGGGTTTACAGTTTGTCCGCAGTTCCTAGGCCATCAGTTAGCTGCGCTTAGATATCCCTGCATTGGCTCACATAAGGTGCCCAAAATCCTTCCTCTTAAAACAGTGCGCTAAGTAACCCGCGTACGCGATAACCTAACAGCCTTCACGCTCTAGTCTCCACAGCAGCTCCCCTTAAGGTGTTCACGAATTCACACTTTTCTGCCCAAAGGCACTTCCCCATTGCGCAATGACAGTTCTGCCGCTAAGCAAATGGATGAGGCTAATAAAGTGGGGTTCGACCCCCAGCCTGCTTAGGGACTCAAAAATAGCCCGATGTAACACATTACTAAAGGTCCCATTGACATCAAGAAAGACAGTCAACGGAATTTGCTTACACGCGAGATATTCCTCTTTGGCCTTCCCGAGAGTGTGCAGGGCAGATTCCACTAATTTCCCCTTACAATGAGTATGCTGTGATAGCAATAATATCTCCTGCGGCATTACATTTCTTATGTGCCAATCAATTAGGCTTTCAAGCCCTTATGAGTAGGATAAGAGCTTTTACCCGCCTTCGATATAAGGGGCAGGCCAACGACGCGACACCTACACAGCCTTTTTTAGGTGCGCAGATTTTTTACTGATGGGTTCCGATGATTTTAGGGGTTGCAATGAATTTATTGTCCACGCCAGGTGACGCCGCTCTAGCAGACCCAAAGGGATAAAGCTGCAGCTCGATGGTTCCCGAATACCCGGGCCCATCTATTTCAACCTTAGAAAATGAGCATCGGATTTCAGTTCTAGAGACTCCTCGCTACTCATACTTCAATTCCGTGCCTCGTCTCTCAGATAGCCTGTGGGAATGGGATTCTTCGAAAGAATTCGAATAAATCTCGAGGTCTCATGACATTCCTCCACGAATCCTGGTGATAAGCGGGCTACCTTTATCGGCAAAGAGACGACTAGCGGTTAGAGGACTGTTTCATTTATACAGTTATATTCAATCAAGGAACATTCCTTCATTTTCTCTCCATACACTTCATTCAAAATTTTACCTTTCTTTGAGGCTTTTTATGATCACATCTTCATTTAACTCATCCTTTATAGCCGAGATATTTTTTCATATTTGAAGAGATTAAATAGTCGCAGAAGGTTCAATATATAGACCATTCTAAACGAGGGAACAATTTTCAATCTAAAAAACACTCTTTGCAAGGTCCTCGCCATGTAACCAAATATGTAGAAGACCGCAGATTGTGCTGTGAAAAGGACCAGTATTTAACTAGTTATATACTAGTTTATTCGACCGCATATTGTAAAAAATTATTTATGCTTTAGTTAAAACCTCTTTCCATTATTTCCCCCTCCTGCTATGAGTATTATTGAATGGATATTTAATTCTCTAATCAGCAACGAGAAAAACAAAGAAATGGCAATAAATCTCTGCGTTGGAAAAGTAAACAACTATTTTGAGATAAATTGGCAGTGAACGCATATTAATTTTAATATGGCAACCAATGGAAGGAAAATTTGAATTCTCCAAATGGAAGAAAAACAACTGCCTGTATACTGCACGAAATGCAAAGCATCCAAAAAAGGGTGGAAGGGATCAGCCGCAAAGGCGATTTGCCAAAGAATGTGAGTAAGAAAATAATAATTCTTCATTTCTTATTTTGTTTTTTTTTTTTTGTTAAATGGCAAGGAAATTAATGGAGAATACTTGTAAGAGATCAAACTAAGGAAACGGAAGTGAGCTCAGGCTTTTCGCATGGAGGTGGAGACGGTGGCTACGCGCTATTCCATTTTTTTTTTTTAATATTTATATTTGTATTTGAGTAAAATTGACAACTGAACAATTTGCATGAGTACTTAGAGGCTAAAAGAGAGTTGGCAACTAGAATTTGATTTATAAATACTTGACACAAATTTATGCGCCACGAAGGGAACAAACATAGAAATGGAGTGCAAATGGGTGTGCAAGAAATATGGCGGCTGCTGTGTTTTTTTATTGCCATATATTTATTTTTTTCAATTTTTTTTTTTATACTTCTGAGCGCTTTCCACTTGCAAATGGTGCCATAAATTATACACTCTCGAGTGAACACCCTACTCCTCTCGCGCGGATGTTATACTCGTACAATATCTAAATCGAGTTACGCGTACGTTCAAGTTGTGTGATTTCTAATGTGAATGTGGCAAGTTTTAGGCAACTAAAAAAACACAAATATGTTAGTATTCTATATATATATATATATATATGTATGTATGTATGGGCGGACGGACGCATATGAGGGGGTGAATTGTAATAGTAAGCAGCTAGCAATACATAGCAACAAATATGGCAGTGAATTTTCAACCGCCTCAAAGTGGCTACGATGGATGCGCTTGAAAGAAGGGTTGGGCATGGGATGCTGTGACACGTGTGGCAAATATGTACAATCATGTGTACCATATATGAAAAATCACCCACGGCAAAGTCTTTCTTTCTTTGTGCTTTGCTGCTCGAGGGTAATATGCAATAAATGCCACATATACATTGTACATATGAAAATATATAGCAGAAACACATACGCTATTTATTTACATGAGTAACCCCTTGTGGTGCGTGTTGGCAAACGTTCGAAACACATAAATTAAATACGCCATTTTATAACAGTACACCGCAACTAGACGCCACAAAATTTTTGTGTAAATACACCACTTTTCTTTCAATCTAAAAATAAAACAGCTTCTTTCCACCTCAACTTTTTGCGTTTTCTTCTAAGACTTTACCAAAGGAAGTTCGCCAAAAATTTTTGCTTGCAGCCAGTTGAGCTCTACGCTGCTCAAACTCCTTCCTTTGCTCCACCAAGTAAGCCCATCGTCATATTTTGCTGCCCGCTTCCACCTCACTCACAAGTTCCTTAACTTTTAACGGGTAGCTGAAACACGGCGCCCCCTTTTTCAACTTCAAATATTTGTTTATATATTGTATATGTATAAGTATATTGTATTTGTAAGTGCAAAGCAGCCACTCGAACTCCACATCCATATTTAGTAGCGTAAATTCCAATTCAAATTTTATATACGCGCACATTTGAAAAATTAACGACCTTTGACTGATGACTCGCCTCCGCTGTACCTTCTTGCGTTCTCAAAGGAAGGAGGAAAAAAATTCTGACGAATTATTGCTGGCAATTTGTTACTGCATACTTAAAAATATATTTTACACATTTCAGCCATCTAACGAGTACTAGCAATATCGAACTTTTTATTTCGTCTATTTACTTATTGCGCATCGAGTTTGTTTCGGGGATATGTTTTTTTTTATGTAAATATAAGAGCACAATAAACTGAATATGCATCGCTAGAAGAAAATTAAGTTGGTTTTAATAAGCGACGGCATATTAAAAAAATATTATAAAATTCTTATTGAAAATTTATTGTGTACTTTTTAATTTATTATGCACTTTGAAAAATGTGATTCACAGTCTAGAGACTACGACACAGCTTCAGATGACGATTTAAAACTGTTCAGAATAGTTTCAGTCACTTAGTGGAAAAAACACTTCTACCAAACCCGAAAGTCCAAGTCCACAGAGGGCTTGTGGACTGAGGCTTTGAATTCGATTCCGCGTTTGCCTCAGCTTGATATAGTTGCGTGAAACACTGAAACACAGAAAGAGGCAAGCTCTTCGGCTCATGCTCTCCAAACTCGACGGCAAAGTCTGGGGAATGAGAAACCTTCTGCCCAGAGCTGGAACAAAAAGGATCTTTTCGGCTTCCAAACAACTGTAGGGTATACAAGGCTGAGTCGCTGGCTTTCCAGGAGGCCACTCGGCGTCTACGTAGTTGAAAGATGTATAGAGAAAATACAGGTCTTCCTCTTCTCTGAGAGTCAAGCGCCCATAAAAGTTCTGAGCTTCTTTGTAGGCAACGCAAAGTCTCTCACATGCCCCACGAGATAGCCCAACTTTATAAAATACAACTCATATGAGTGCCTGGATACTGAGGTATTGAGGCGACCGCTCGTCTGACGGATGGGCGAAGAATGGTACGTCTGCCGCCATCCTTCTGAAGTAGGACACGGTAGGTATACCAACGACCACTTTTATACGCAATGAACAACATCACACAAAAAGCAAAGGAGCTCTCGGGAAACCTTACCTTTCCACTTCAGTACTTCTTGGTTTAAAGCGGAACGAGGCATCCATTCTCTACAGAATTCTTACAATTGACTGCCTAATAGCGTACATGTTTTGGGTTGGGAGTGAGCGCTTCGGACCGCCATCGCAGCTGCAAATGCGAAGAAGAAGATGTAAGTGTACAGGATAGTGGTAGATAAAGTCCATATCCTGCAAGAGATTATCGAATATCCGACCAAGCTCAGAGGCAAGCCGTTCTGGACTAAAAAGCAGATAATCTTGAGCCTTGCGAAGTGCCGGTAACCAGATTGGAATAACTCCATACTCCATTAGTAAGAACCACGTTCTATAAGTCTCTCATCATGTCCGTGCTGTTGTATTGTATGGAAGAAAATGATCCAGCTCTGAGAGTATTTATCGCTGCACCCGCTGGTGGGGGAAAAGACCAGGTGGAGAAGGAATTGGCTTCACTTGGTGTCTATAGCTGGCGCCATTTAGCAAAGCAGAGTAGCAACTGGCGCGCTATGTTGAAATCGGGTAAAATTGCCTAGGCGGTTAAAGCTCCAATTAAGATGAAGAAAGAGTAGTAAGATCAATAAACTAACTTAATCTGACTTCTTACGAATACCAACGTCATTTAAGGAACTCAGAATAGGCCCCTCTTCCTACTATGCCATTTTACTCCATTATTGTCTGACTACAAAGCTTGCTACCTAAACTTAACATAGTTCATGGACGTCGCTTTCATTACTTGAATCACAGATATGCTCCTCCACCCAAATGAAGCCCTTGAGCTAAAAATGGTCATTTATCTGAATTAGAGGTTTATTAGAATGCGCTAATTAAATTTTCGCCTTTCGAATCGTCTAAGCTTTCGCACCAGTAGTCCAAAGTTCTCAACGAAAGTGTCTTCTGCTAATTCTAATGCTTCCACGCGCTTGTTCTCCAATTTCAAGGCAGAAATACATTCGGAGGTCTGCAGTGGCCTGTACAGGGCGCGACTAAAGTAATAGATTTCGAAAGTGCGTACCACCTCCCGCCCAATCGACCGAGGATGGACGGACGAACAAGCGCAAGAGCCGACAGACCAGCAACAGTCCGGACAGTTAGTTATCGGCTCCTTCGTAACCAAATCGGAAAGCATAAATATTTAAATGTCGCAGTAAAAATTTTTACTTTAAAACAACTAAACTTAAATATCTTTCCAGGGCAAGTAAAATCTCTTAAATGACAGGGGGTGTAGTAGAATGCACACTTGTGAGGATGCTTCAGAAAACTTATAGAAAAACTCGAAAATATGAACGGAAACGAAAGTAAATAAACCTTTCAAGTGAAGAGTCGCAGAAAAATCAACAACGATACAACACAGCACGTCGATTTGGCTACGTAGTTTAACATCGCGGGGCAATGTCAGCAGTAAGTTAACGTAAGTTAAACCTTTAAGGCATTGGAGTGGGTTATAATGGTGATGAGCGCATTGGTATTGCGGTAGCAAATATTCAAAATCAGTTAAATTCGAAGTCGAAACGGGAACAGTGCTATGCCACCCCTACACCAGCTATCTATTTTTTGTATCCTCGCATTTATGTGCATACATATTTCCCAAAATAGGACACTCTCAACTCGAACGCACTCGAAAAGTGTTTTCTTTGAAGATGTGCCCAAACTTTAAGAATCTTTATGTGCATATACCCACCGTAATAAAAATAAGAAAATCGCATGCGTTTCCCATTGCTTTTGCGTTTTATTTTTCTTTTTGATGAAAGTACCTAGTATGCGATGAAAAAAAACGGCAGCAGCAGCACTCAACTTAGATCAACATGAACACCTTTACAATGATAACTTTGGTGTTGTTTGTTTAGCTTTATCAGCAAGCTGACAAGACGAAGCGCATGATGGAGATGGAAAAAGACATAGAAGGGCCGCTGACGGACATTCAAATGTGTTTTTATTGATTCATACTTTATTTTTATATTCGGTCAGGATGCTTTGCGTTGGTTTAGAAATTGAAAGTATGTGAGATGGGTTTTGGCCTGACGACCGCTATTGGGGCGGATGCATGTAATGTCCTTTGCATTTGGCGTTGTTTTTTTTTCTAATATCCGGCGGTGATAACTTGAATTATTGGTTTGGTTTGGCCGCGAGCCATGAACATGAGATGTCACATCAGCAGCAAAGGAAGTTTCATTCGTTTTTTTTTTATTTCCTTATGACGTAGCTTTGCTTGTGCTGGCCACATCAGTCAGTAAATCACTTGGCGGTTTTCTTTGGCTTTTCGCTTTCCAATTGGTTGCCTATATTCTTTTTTTTTTTTTTTGATGGCATTGAAATGGAAAGAATATTAAGATTGTGCTTTAACTTCAAAATTGCTTACCGAGGGTTAGTTGGTCAGTGGATCTTAATTCGTTGCTAGGTAAGTAGCTATTCACTGGCGATTTATGGGTGTTTGATAAGCAGCTCGTGTTTTTATAAGCTTCCGTTCTTTTTTAATGAAATGTAAATATTCTTAAGTGAATTGGAAGCCATTGGTTTTGTCAGTGAGGGGATATTTTTAAAGCTAAATGTTTTGCACTGATTCTTAAATTTTGGAAAGTAATCTGAGCTGCTTATATTTCAGGCAAAATGACTAGTTCCGAACCCTGCCTATGTAGTTTGCTTTTCTGCTCTTTTCGATGAAAAACACTGAGGTTTTTTAAGAGTTGGTGTCCCAAGATATTTGAATGGTCCGCCTTTCCCAGCATCCACTCTTATTGCACAGCACTTATGGTAAAAGCTTCGATTCGTTGGGTAGGCAAATTCGAAAGCGAGGCAATCAGTTAGGTTGTGTTGGGTTTGCCAACACACTTAGGACCGCAATTGGATCCATTGTAATACCACTTGGGTCCGAAGAAAACCCCTACGTCGAACCCATCCGACCAGCCGACAAACTTGAGCGGTGCAGTCTCATATTAGATGCCTAACAGTTTATGGAACTTCCTCGTTAGCGCAGCTTCTACAAAAGTCGCTGTGCAAGTCGCTCTATAGGATAAACGCCTCCTACTTAACGAGAGAAGTTATTTGGTATTTTCTTAAGTTTCGTTCAGGCTACAAGAGTTTAAAAGTGCTACAATAACCACTGAGTTTCCACAGGATATTCATTTTTTTTGAGGAACTAACTCCCTCATCCTGAGATTGCAAATTTGCCTTCCCTTTCGACACCTAGTTAGTTTTAGCGTACCGGATGAAAGTTCGCTAATATTTTCGATTCCCAACTCTGTTCTCTAGTTTGCATCCAGCAGTGTGGAATCGTATAGAGTCATTAGGTCCAGGAACTCTCTCGGTTCATGATATTGCTACGATTCACTCTTTGGTGAAAGTCGGCGTCGGCACGCAGTAATCCGTTGTACCCGGCACTTGATGATTACTAAGAAGTGTAGTACTATACTTCGTTCGATTTTCTTTCCAGCCTTTTAGATCTTGCAGCCTTAGAGTGGCATTGGCAGCTTACTTCTTTCCCATTGTGTCTATGGGTGATATTTTTCGCATCACATCATCATCGTCATTGCCTCAGTAGACGCTGATGGAGACTAGAGCCATTTTCCGCACTTCTTGTAGCATGAGACAATTCGATACATTTATTCAAAATTATACTCTCCTTCATATCGAGTGTGACTGGAATCAGCTTACTGTTCCGTTCTGAAAATAATAAACTTTGAAGACAGATGTGGCTACTAGAGATCTCTTGTGGTCCGCAATGCCTAAAACTTCTACTAATTGGGTAATATTGGAACGTATCGGACTATTACTTAGGCAAAAAAAAAATATTTTATCCGCCAAAAATCTTCTTCCCATCTCTATTCATAACCACACGCCGTAGAACCAAATGCTATAAGCGTAATGAAAGGGTGACTGTAACCAACTAAACAGCAGCCGGTTCGCTTATAAATAAAAAAAAACTTCAACCACGAAAATAGAAATCATTATAGAAAAAACTAACTCAAAAAAAAATTTAAATTCACTGAGCACAAATTTAAATATTTAATAAGCGCATAAAATCAACAAACAGAAGATAAAAGGTAAGGATCACGTAAACACAAGGCTAACTAGCAAATACACAGCTAGCGATCAAATGCTATGATCTGGCACACACAAAACCCAGCAACGTCTGGTAAAACGAAGGAAACTGAAACTGAAAATGTGAAATGAAAGGGTTAGGTGCGGCGCGCACATCCTGGCAAGCGCATATCCGTTTTCAATAGCGTAGTTAATAGCAAAAAAAAAATCGAAAGTTCGTTACGCGCTCAAAATATTTCTGTTTGCTGTTGTTCGCGCATAGACAAAAGCCAGTTGGGATGCTGCAACAGCGTCCTGATACGCGGCGGCGGATTTGCTGTTTTTTGTATTAACTTGGCATGTAAATAGTAAATAGAATTTTAATTGGCGGGCGTTGTCCTGGCAGTCAATCAAATTCAATTTCAATGCCATTCGAGGTGCAGATGTTTGGCATAAATACACAAAGATATGTATAGTAGGTTCTTTGAATTTTTTTAATCAAAAAACTTTCTAAAGACACCTGTATAAATGGTAAGATGTCGCTTAGTGACATCAGCAGGGAAGATTTGGCAGTGCTGTCTCACTTTTGATATATTTTGCTCCTTAACGTGCTATGTATTAACAAAAGCAATACTTTAATCAAGCCCACTATCTTGGCTTCACTGTGGATCTAAAATTGATCTGGTTAATTTTTATTTACTTGTTAAAAGCTGCAACTGTTTAAAAAAAAGCAGATATTTTCTTGGATTCGAAAACGGATTTTAAGTGTTTTAAGCGAATGGCGCTAATTTAGATCGGCAAACCGAAATTTGGTATTTTCTCTTTAACTGCTTTGCACACCACACTTTTTAGACTTTTTCTTTATTTTCTTCTTTGCGAAGTTGCGTCATTTATTCAGATCAAGCGTAGATAGGACCCTGCGCACTTGGTCCTTCCGTTGTGTACGTGGGTGTCCACGCTTTCGTTCTCCACCGATGGGTGCCGACTCCAAGAATAATTTCACCGGGGAATTATCATAAATACGTATGACCAGTCACGACAGCACAATCATTGAACTTAGATCACCATAGATCTTACGCATAATAGTTCTCTCGAAAGTTCCCAAAGGCTTCTAAAAACAACTGGAATGATAGGAGATTTTAGTACGTCGGGAGAGAACTTGGCTTTTCAATTGCATACCGACCCATAGTAGCACCTGTTGCCGAGGGTGCCAATTTCTCTTAATCACCAAGCTGGCATTAATGGTGGACTTTATGCTGGATCCTAGGTATACAAAGCACTTCACCACTTCGAAGTTATAACTTTCAAAAAAGCCGTGTGTCCCAATACGTCAAGATTTTGTGTATGTTGCCAGAAGTACTTTGTTTAGAGTAGCTTTATATTTCTCTGATATTACTGAGTAGGTAATATGAACTAACGACAGGAGTTTATTATTTAATCTAAATTGTTAGTCGACTTCCGGTTAAGATTGCAGCCTTTCGCCGTCACCTATAGACGCGCTGTCTGGTGTACGCTTTGATCCGCACAGAGACGCTTACGGTCCCTAGGTAAGGTTAGGTTAGGTTAGGGGGCAGTCCCAAGTGGGACTCACTTACACTCATGACTCATTGTAGTATCGCATTAGAGCTGTTAAGTGACTCGTTGTTCCCCTAAACTCACTTCGCACTTCGCATCTAAGGAACCTCGTCAGGTTCCAAGTTTCGACTGACTTAAGGTCGTCACGCTCATTAAGGAAATAGCTAACCAAAGCTTCAACAGTTCTTATAGCTTGCGCCAGACGGCGGCAGAGTAGGTGATGTAAGGTCTCCTCTTCGTCCACGTCACGAAAACACCTATAGCAGTCCTGCCAGGGGGCCACTAGTATTGCTGCATGTACAGGAAATCGTGCGGACCTTAGCTGCGACAAGATAATGATTTTTCTTCGAACTCATCGTCCTTCTCCTCCGTCAGGGTGTCCGCACGAATATAGCGAATGTTATTGAACTTGACTTTAGATGCGGATTGTGGGCCATCACATTGCTTCGCCTATACGATGTAATCCCAAGATATCCCGCAGTTAAATGCAGGCACCTAACCAATAGAGCTTCGGACTTTCTAGGCGCATATTCATAAACCGTAGTCCTTCGTCAGTTTGCGCGTATCGTCAACGTTGAAAGGAGGTTATTTGCTGAGGCTCATTTGATATTTTCATTGGATATATTTCCTGGAAGAACTTCAAAAAAGTTGTACGCATTTATATAGCAAGTCCAATTCTAGCTTCAGAAGTTGTCATAAATTGGTTTATATCTGGGTCAAGCCAGTAAATATAATAAGTTAAAAACTTAGCATTTGCCAGATAGCGTTCGATTTTTTTCTTAACTCGAATTGCATAGGTTAATATTGATTTAAATATTTGTATATATCCCCAACAAATAATAATAATAATAATAAATATTTGAGAATTTCTAACTTAACTTTGAGAGAAACTTGTGCTCACACATAAATGCGTATGCTTGTTCGTATGTAGCTTTAAAACCGCACATATTACTACAACTACTGCGTATAAGTTTAAGTTTTCATTTCGATTTCTAAGACAGTTTGCAGAGGCGTGATTAATTAAGTGTTGACCAAGTCATAATTAATGTTTGAAAATTTTGATAAAAGCAAAATAACCCTTTTCACATTTTCACACAACCAAACAGAAACAAGCAACCTTACGAGAATGTCCCATATTCTGGGATACGTAAATGGACATTTGGCACATACACATACACAACAAAATCCTCGCACATACATGAGCGGGTTCACACGTCCGAAAAGGATTCTGATATGGGACAAAGAAACAACCATTTGACCAACATGTTAGCACTAATGTAGTATGTGGTTAACGGAGGTAGGGTGAAGCAAAATACCGTATTGAATGGAAAGACAGTTGAGTTGCAAAGCGCGCGGTAAGTAAGGTAAGTGAGACCGGATTTGATAGATGTTGGTCAAAGACGCACGTACCGCATGCCCAGCAAATGTTAACAAGCTAAAAGTTATTTTCTTAACCAAAAACAAAACATAATGCACATGTGACACACGCCTAAAGGATTTGTCAATTTGTTTGCATATATGTAAGTTGGCGTGGGCGTGTGTGTGTGTGTGTGCATTTCTGGTGTCAATTTCCATAAGTATCTGTAACTGGGACAGGAAAATTGAATTTGTAATTTATAGTAGCATATTAGCATAAGAAAATCGTGCAGTCAACCCTTTTTATAAGCAACTTACGAAACTAAATCGAAACTTACACACACACACACACACACATGCACCCAAACACACATACGCAAACAAGCATAAGGTCAAGCCAAGTGGTGTCCGTTGTTGGAATAATTAATCACTGCCACACATGCGATTTATAATGTTAATTGGCGTGATAAAATGTTGTTGTTTTTTGTTTTCTGTTTTATGTTCTCCTCAAAGAATATGTGTATTGGCTGATGTGTGAGTGTGAGTAGCGGTCAGAGGCTTTTAAGCAGCCAGTCGTCACACATTCTAGACACTTTTAAGGAAATTTTTGAAAACGGTCCGCCACGCATACACTCGCATCTCAAATTACTGACAGTTTATCGCTCACATTTATTGAGCTTTTTACTCCTTGACCGCACTGCATTTATTATTCATGCCCACATTTTGCTGCACGTAAGCTCAGCGGGCGGGGGCCAGCAACCGCACGTCCGAAGCAAGCATTATTCTTCACACTTGCTAGTATCCTGTGGCCGGTGTGAGAACTCTCGCTGACTTGTAGTGTTGTGTGGAGAGCATGGCAAGGCGATGTTCCAAACACTTTTGTCGATGAAATGCAGAATAAGGAAAGCATTTCTTTTCGTTGTAGATTGCAGTCAACTGCATTTCGCTTTAGCAGCACTTCTTGCATTCAAATCTGCTACGAATATCTGTTGCTATCCTTGATATTTACTGCTGCTGTTGTTGTTGTTGTTGTATTACTCCCAAGCGTTAAATCTACCCAAACTAACTACGCGGTGTCTGCTTCAAACACCGACACTTCAACTGTCAAAGCTGTGTATGCTTTGTTGCCTCATTGCCTGTGCTAGCGGCAAGTGGCAAGTTGCATGTGGCATGTGGCAAGTGTATCCTTTGCAAGGCGACAACAGCCCGTTCTAGCAATCACTGACAACAAACGCAAATAGTTGCCTTTAGTGTCATGAAAAATTCATGTTGTTTTGCTTGCGTCAACTTCATTTCATCATCGCTTGTTGGGGGCGCCGCATCCTTTGTAGCACGCGATGTAGTGCAGCAGCAGTAGAGTACCAGCATGTACTTGTACTTGTGATGAGATGTGTGCAACTACTACCACTTATGCAAACATCTGCTTATTATGCCAAAATTGTTTACTCATCAACCAAAAAATGGTAGAAAAAAAATTTTGTTGCAAGGATATAAGCGATTTCTATAGTTGTCCTTTGGCACAGCTGGGCGTTGCTACAGTAGTTTTGGTGTCTTAATCTTAAACGACGTGTGATTGCAGTTTACTTTAACGAATCATCAATGTGGCTGCCACTTTGTTAACGCTGCTAAATGTGGCATCTATGCAGATAGATTTGTGCATATTTCAATTTTTTTTTTATAGGTAGGGAGCCAATTGAGAGTAAATATGAAGCGAATGTATTTACCAACGGACTAAATTAATTCCCTGTGGTAGATCCTCTGTGGCAACCATAAATAATGCATCAAACCTGGAGTGAAGCACAGAGATATTGGGAATGTACACTGTTTTTTTTTAAATGCAATAGACCACAACCAAGTAGCCCGGAGAGTGGTAAGCGCTAAGCACTCGCGAGAGTTCCTATGAAACTCCAAAAGAAAACGACTTGTATTATTTTAAGCCTTTTTAATTTAGCAAAGTATTCACTATAGCTATCGATAGTGTTATCGGTATCGGCATTGTTATCGTAATTGCAATCATAATGTATATCTATTTCGTTATCGACATCGTTATCTTATTTTTTATTGTTATCGTTATCGAAGCAATTATAGTTTTCGAGAAATATCGATTACCTTATCACTGCAGTTATCGATATCGTTATGAAAACTAAATCTTTTATCGCCGTCATAACCATTGTGTTGGGATATTTAAACGCTAACCATTTTGAGGTATCTCAAAGCACCCACTGCATCAAACCAGAATTAGAAAATTTGTGCCCGCACACAAACACAACGTGGAAGTTTTGAAGTAAAACAAAATCTATTGGCAAGACTGCTGCAAAGAGAGGATTTTCGAATGCAAAGCTTTGTTTTAAATGATCTCTGATTTTGATAAAATTATGCACAGGTTTTCTACAAAGAAATGTATGCGTTTCCCTGTTCTTATTTTCTTTCTATTAAACACTTTTTCTATTCACCTGGCAGTTCATTCAGCGAACAAGAATTTCCACTAAAAATCTTCTTTAATCTAAGCAGTGCTAAATTATTCAAAGGAATGGTAAATGTTTTTCCATGTTATTTAAAGCCAACAGATATTTCTACATACACGCATACAAATTTTTACAAATGCTTCAAATCATGAATCAAATGCCTAACAGATATTTTCTAATACTCGTACTTCTTCTACACGACATAGTTTATTACCAGCAAAATAGTTTTTCAGTTAAATATGTGACAAAACATTTGGGATAAGGGGGGCAACCAAAGTGGAAGCGTGCGCTTAACATGCCCCTGTGCTGTTTGTTGTTGTTTCACTGGTGTTGTGTGCATTGGATTGCAGGTTTTGATTTAAGTGAAACAAGTTGAAAAGTCATTTATTGATTTCATTAAAACTTTTGACCAACTACAAAAATCCAGCACAAACACATGTGCTCCTGAGTAAACTGAGTAAATTTGTTTGGATTTCTCGTATGTATGATTGTATGCGTGTACTGAAATAAATATTGAATGGAATTAGTGTGAATGAGTCGCTAAAAAGTTTATTGTGTCCTTTGTTTTTAAATCGAATTGGAATAAAATTTGAACAACAATTTATAGCAGCTCAACTTTGTGCTGTTTTATTTAGGTTTTCTACAAACAGGCTGAGAAGTAGGAGCAAATTTTAAGTGGCATATGGATATGTGATCCCAAATGAGTTATGCTCGTAATTGGCAAATAAGTGTAGTTGAAAAATAGCTTTTGTGAAAAAGGGTCAGGTCAATGACTTGCCTATTGTTTTTTTCTGGCATGACAGTACTACACATTGAAAGCAGTTTAGGTAGCAGTAATAAAAGTCTCAATCATTTTTTGTATGAAAAATTCTTATATTGAAAAACGAAAATCAATTTATTTGTAATAGTTTGGATAGTCTTTGAATTCTGCATTTAAGGTAACTCACACTGCCAAATATTCCATTACCTAATGGACCTTTTCTGGTTCTATTGAGGTTATTTTTAGGCCAAAGCAGAGCATCGAGTTGTCTGCAAATAAAATTCCCCCCACGCTGAGATTGATATATTACCTGAAGCATTTTGGGGTTAATAGTTCTAGATGTTAATAGTTCGAGATGTGTTTATTACTCCTTAAAAGAATGTGGTAATCAATAAAAAAAAAACTTAGCACGCTTTTCACTTTTTACTTTGAGCTATAAGCGCTTAGGCTTAGCACGTGTGAGCGTTGAGTGGCGAAATTAGTAGTTGTCGGTTGCAATTGCAGCTTTCGGACATAGAGATTTTCTTGTGTATTTAGACCCACGTTCTTTGTTGTACAGCAGCGTATGCGCATCTTTACCGACGACAAGATAATGATCTGAGTCGATGTTCGGTACTCGGAGGTTTCGTTATGGATATTGAATTTTCCGTCAGTGTGACCATAGATCCATTCCCTACCCACCATGTCACTGAAGTCTGCAAACACGATTTTGAATTCTTTACGGGGGCAGCGGTCGGAAATTCATTCTAGACGCTCATAGAATTGGTCCCAGATCACGTCCTCCCTCTCTTCCGTCTGGGCGTGGGCACAAATTGCCAAGATATTAAAGAATCTCGCTTTGATGCGAGTTGGGGTGAGACGGTCGAAGGACGAAGTACCTCTTCCATCACACATCCAAAAACCCAGCTTGCGCTGCATTACATGAAATTTGTACCAGTTGTCGGAAGGTTTTCTTACCCTACTCCATCGATTTCAACAGCGGTGAGTGAGAGACTTACCCATTTGCGTGAATATACGGAAGTATCCTTCCGTTTTTAATAAGTACCTGTATGTAAGTCTGTTGAGAATTACAAACGTGCGTCGTAGATGAATGAGATAATAAGAACTTCACTTGTATTTGGAGTTCCCTGCAATCTCGTCTACCTATGGGAAGTCAGTGAGAATGAGATCTGAAAGGAAAGCGGTGGTCGATCAGCTGAGATGTTTGAAATTAGCCTTTGAATTGATACCAATGAATGGGCAAGGAAGACAAGAGGGACCACTAACAAAGCGCCAGCACCGAGTTTAGAAGGAGCTCCAAAGCTGTAAGCATATGGGATAGAAAACCAAGCCAACTTGGCAAGTGGTGGTCTCTCTTGGTCACAGCCTAAACCGATAAGCAATTAAGGAGCGCTCGCTGAAAGCCGATATGTTTGTTTTAGCTAGAACTCAATGAAATCGCGCAATTTGTTTGACAATTGTCTGAAAACAACAATAACTGTCCCCTTTCCGTTGACATTGTGTGTTGATTGACTAATTTGTAAACATTACAAAATTATTACCACCCAAAAACAAAAAAACACTTTGTCAATTTACCCCCCCCCCAACAACTAGTCGACGTTGGATATCAATAACCGTCGTAGATAGATTTAGATAGCACAAACGTAGTCCACGTGAATTCAATTGCGCTGCGTGTCATATGTAAATTAATATTAACGCTTCTTGGAATAAATAGCTATCCGTACTTTATAGTAGACGAAGTTAACCCCAGCAAAGTGGATGACAAAAAAAAAATTATCGCATAATGCAACAACATATAGTAGATCTCCGAGTACATTGGAAGCGCACACTATCAATTAGCAGACATGCAAAGGACAAAAAAGGACACTATTACCACTGAGGTCACTTGCATTACCTTTTGCTTTGCCTGCTTTGCCTGCTTTGGTTTTTGGTAGACGCCATGCGGAGTGCTTTTAACACTTTTACTTAATATAGGCATAGTACATATAGTAGACTGTGATGTATGAGTGTGTGTGTTGATATGTATTTGCTTATGTCAGCAACGAAGGCGTCCGTCCGTCCGTCCGCTTTGTATCGCTTAAGTGCTAATGAACTGCATTTAAACTTCATGTATTATTAATTCACGAAATATTAAAACGATATATATGTAGCTACAAACACACATGCGGTACGTTTGGAAAACTATTTTTGTTTATTCTTTTCGTAGAATGTACGACTAAGCTGTCATATCCTGCCGTTGTGTTGAAATCTACATGCATACATACATAACTATGGGCGTGTGTCGAATGTGTTCAAAAAAATACAAAAAAAAAAAGTTTGAGTATCCTGGCGTGTGGTGTTGACCGCATGTTCTTAACTGTTATTTACGATCACACTTTTTTGTTGTAATTATAAATTGGACTTCATGTTCAGCCGTCAACCCTTTTCGAATGTCAAATTTTTTTCATATTCTTCGTTCTTTCTTTGTTTTTTTTTTTTTTTTTTGCTTTTTTGTTTAATTTTCGAAGTTGTATGAGTCCATACTAAATATCTTCTGCCACCAAAATAAATAAAGGACAGACATATGCGTAAGTAATCTATTGGTTACAGCAATAAATAATAGTTCAAGGGTCATGTAGTCGCTTCAGTGCAAATAAAAGTAGAACTTTAAATGTTACTGGAACTTTCTAGGTATAATGCATAATGTATGGATAAAGGGTGTTCCGTTACGAGTATTATTATTATATAACTATTTGTGATGGTGATCTTTTAAAAAGAACTAAAAATAAAAATTCGACCATTGGCATCGGATATGCTCTTTAAGAGCTCGAATTAAGATTATTAAATTCAGAGCGAAGATGATTACCGAATTCAATTGATTGATGGGATTACTGAATTAAAATAGAGCCCACGATTATGTCATCACTTTTAGCTCTGAAAAAGTATTAATCTTAACTCTGTGGAGTTCAGCGATTAAAGGTTAATTTTCATAAAAATTGCTGATCATCCCCACTCAAAATTATGCACCAAACTGCAATGACTTTCGGCAAATAAACCGGTAATTTTATAATCCCCAGATATTTCAAATCGCGGTGTATCGTTTATTGCTCGAGAAGAACATCATGATGGTTGGTTTTCAGTACTCAGTCGATATGGCTTCGTAAGCGAATAATCAGAGAACTTTGTGAGATTTTTTTCCAGAATGCTTCTCCGTCAGTTACGGAACTGGCGAGTTTGATGGCGAGCCTTGGATTGAGTTGCACATTCTCAGAATACGTCAACGTTTTTTATTTAATACTTCTAATATGTCCAGAGGTCATAAAACTATCCCTGCAGAATTACTCTTTTGAAATAAATCGGCCTTTAGGCACTCGTTGCCTAATTTTTATAAGGAAATTAAGTTCAGAGAGCGTCATTCATTTATCACCCGCAACATTCAGTCCTTCTCTGGGGTTGGGGCAACGTAGGTAGTCAAGCAGAGTTAGCCGCACGCCAGAGTCCCTAAGGAGAAGACGGTCAGCGAGAACTCGGACCTAGCCAGCGAAGGAAGGAAGTGAAGCTTCTGTGAACTCGGCACGCGAGATAGCTTTTAGCTAGTCAGGCCAGCAGAAACCGTCGATTAGTAGCGTACGTACCTGAGAGGGGAATAGAGCCCAATAAAGAGCACCTAGCGTAAGCTAAAAGCCTAAGGCTTGCAGAGAGAGAGAGACGTCTCCAGAAGCCCCAGTTACTGCAATATGATCGAGGAGATGCAGACGAAGATTCAGAGAAAATCAGAGAGAAAGAGGTCGAGCAAAGCCGAAAGCTAGCAAGCGGCAAGTAGCTATGTTGGCGGCACAAACCATCTACCCAGAGAGAAGCGACAACCGAGCACTGTGGTGACGATAAACTGTCCTGACACTCGACGTGGACCCATTGACTCTACCTCTACAGGTAGCTTCAAAATTGGATACCACCTGGAATCATTGGATCGTCCTGCTGCCTTTGACCCCCAAAAACTCTCTCCTTGGGGACCTGCAAGTAGAGGAATAATGAACGAGTGTGTGAGCTAGAGTTCATACCTATTTGCATTGTACGCATTTTAGAATCAAATGAAATTACTTTCTTCATATTTTTGTCTTTCGTTTAGCATCGTTGGAAATTAAGAATATCTTGTTCTCTCAAATAAGAGTTTAATTGAAAACCGATATGCGTATTTCTTAATGGAACACCCTTGACATTTCTTCTCTCACCAACATAATTTAAATAATCGCGCCGCTAGTCATTTTCTTATGCGTCTACAATTGTCCACTGTCCAATTGAATCCACTCATTCTTACCCTCCCTCCCTGTACGCATGAGTTTGATGTATTCCTTTTCATTTTCCCAATTCATTCGCGTGTGTCTTTTATTTGCACGCACAAAATAATGTGACATTACCTTTTTTTTTGATTGATGTATTATTGATATATTTTTTATGTAGAAATTATGTATATTTTTTCAATAAAGAAATTATTTTTCTAGCTACTATAAATGTCGCATATTGCGTGCGGCACTTAATTTATTGCAAATAAATTAAATATTGAACTGCAATTAAAGTAATAGTAATTTTCATTAAAGGAATGTAATTGAAAGTTTACTGCTGTTTTTATTGCTGACTGCGCGGAAATAAAACTCGAGGTGGCCTTTATAGTTTGGACTAATCTTTTATATGCAAGCTAGATGGTATATCCTACACATTTGTATACTTAGTCCTAAATCTTCATGTCCAGTTCGGAGAAGTGCCTCATCAATGAAGACTAGACTATATTTGTTTACGATAGTCTTGCAGATTAAATATCCTTTTAAGAAAGTCAAGTCTAATACCATCAATTAAGCCTGATAACAAAGCTTTAACCTACACTCGCGGGTTTTCAGTTTAGTTGTTTTGCAAACTCATAGTTCACAGCTTTCTCTCATTCTCCTTCTTAGATTTTTAGAAATACGCAGATAGATAAACATGACATGATGTCCTCTCTGTCTACGATGCCCTGTGAAAATACTCTGAGTATTTTCAACTACTCCCTCGAGAGATTAGTTAAAAATTTGAACTATTTGAGGTTGTTTCCAAAACTTTGCCTCGCTGTGTCTCTCATCTTTCTCTTTTCTACCCTCATCTTTGCTCACATCCATCAAATACTCAACTATCGTAAAGAAGCTCCTACCAGTTTTATTGCGGCAGATATTCTTTGCCAACCTATTTGCCTCCTTATTTACTTCTATGCTCTTAAGACCTGAGTAATTGGACAGACTGCAAGCCTAATAAAGCTTTAACCTCGAACTATGAGAGAGCTTTTATTGTCACTAGGTTTCCACTTAGAATGACTGTGGCCGACTACTTTAGAGATAATTCCTGAGACAACTGAGGCAAAACGATGTACACCATTTGTCCACAAAGAGCGCAAAAACCCCTTGCTTAGAGCCAAGTATTAATTTAAGTAGGGGACTGACTGAGATAGATCCTTCGACGCGGCACCCCTGAGAAAAAAAAACTATTAGGGGAACCTCCACAGGCTCAAAGGAAGTAACAAACCAAGATGCCATGAAGCAACTGGATAGTAAATAGCCAAAAAAAGTGACAAAAATTTAGATAAATTTAAATAAGAGAGCAACGTGATTGCATAGAAAAAGAGGAAGTGTCTTCCACATACGAAATATATTACCAACATAAATCAAATACACTACTTGAATTACTCGAAACAAACTAAAACCAATTTAAAACTATTCTAACCAAGTAATTTAATTTAAGAATTTCATAAGAAACCACAATAATAATCACATTTTAGATCAGCAAATGAATATCACTTCAAACTACATGACATATTCGTCCGCCCAGGAGACAAATTCACACACACACATATTGCATGGCAGCAAGTTGGCCAACTGTCCCATATCGGTATAGACAAGCCACAACCGCAACAAAAACAACAATACATATTCAACATAATTCAAAGTAGTGTGCAGAAATCCTCATAAAAAGCATATCAACTCCAGTACAAGTATCCTTTTCACATTTGTAAGTTTTTGTTTTCTGTTTTCTCTATATCTACACGAGAACACTCGAAAACTATAACTTTTTGTATTAACAAAGCGAAGATGTAGATTTTGACCGCAAGCGTCTTGAGAGGAAATGCAAAACGAAATTTGCAGACATTTTGCAACACAAATTCCTTAACATAACAAGGCGAAGGTGCCCGGTTGAGGGAGAGCGAGCAGGCATTCAGCAGGGCGTGCGTTGAGTAAAAGTGGACGAAAGATTATTACAAGTGTCTAAGAAAATATTGCTGACTATCAGAAGATTAGAACATATGACGATAGAGAGATAAAGTTGGAATGAGGAGACGAGTCAGAGTGAGTTAAACAAACAAATTAGACGCATATGAACCGCATATCAGTATCAGTGGACTGACAAGCTGTCAGGATGAAGGACTAACAATGGGCAACATGCATGCGTGTATAAATATTAATATGGCTGGATGTATGAGTGTGAGACTTATCACCCACATGAAAGGCACAACCAGACCTCAAATCAGTGCTACGACAGTGCGCTTTGGCTTCTTTGCTAAAAAAAAAACACTGCTGAGACAATAAAGTCTCTACGCAGACAGTCAGGCTAACGCTTGGGGATCTCTGCATATCCTGTAGGCAACAATGAAGTATCAGATTTCGTGTAGTTTATGTTTTGTTTAGTTTTTTTACTATATATGATGTGAGTACTGCAAGTACGGATGTAGTGTACAGGGCATCTGCATTTAGCCGGTGAATTGCAGTAGTGTGGAGAACGTGCAAAACTTGCTGAAAATTAAGTTGTCTCGCCCACAATGACTAATTGCTTAATTAGCATATGGCCGTGACAGAAGTAACTTACAACAACCAAGAACCAACAAAGTCAACAGGACAGCAGCAGCAATGGGACACACCCTGTCCTTGAAAAAAGGTTGACAGCGTCAGAAGAAAAAGTTTGAATTGCCAAGAGGCCGTAAACAAACTGAACTTAAGGTGCACAGGTCCTTTTCATAAGTTTTTACCACACACACACACACACACACACATATATATATATAAGAAAACACTCGTAAGAAATAAAATATACCCCTCCCTAACATTCTATTTATTGACAACGGTGTTTACATTCGAGCACACATGGAGACACGTGACATTTGTTTGGTTACTCGTGAAAAGGAAAGCCAGCTATTAATGAGCATGACATGTATGTGCCTGCACGTTGCAAAGGATATGCAAAGATGTAGATATCTGTATCCTTTATTTGTATGTTTAATTAAGAAACGATTTAACACAGCAAGTGAAATTTAAACATTTCAAGGGTTGATTGACGTTCTAATCTCACGTTTGTACTTTTATTCCGGCGCCGTTTGTTCACAAGTAGGATATCGATTTATTTTTTGGGATTTCCTTTGTAACCTTGAAGCATAAAAATGAAGAATTTTTTGTTTCATTTCACAGCTGGAATGCTTCAAGAAGCAGCAAAAGGAATACAACTACAAATATTGTTCAGCAGTTTCTCGCCTGGCGGATGGTTTCGTGTGTTCACGTGAAGTTCACGCATGTGGGAAAAGGCTTTGATTGCCATACACCTGGAAGTGACCAGAACTTTTGGATTGGACTTAAGCAGTTCACAACTTTCAAAAAATTTCACACAAGTCTTCTATCGGTAGCTTCCAAATAACTATCAGGGAGTGGGCTATAGTGAGCGATTCGGCTGTTATGGTCACTCCGACGTTTTCGATTTATTAGTTCACTGGGGTCTACAGCGTCTGTACAACAGCAGATGCGGATGCTCCAGGATCTAATAGCGCACTGTACTTAGGACCTGCCGCAGCAAAAATGTCAACCAATGCAAAATTCCAATCAACCTTGGATTAGATCTCCTTTTTTTTGATGACGACCGCATGAAACGTATTAAAGACTATGATTGGAGCGCAGGCATTTGGAATGTCCAAGCGAAAGTGAGCGGCTGCTGGAGGTCCTAGGGAGAGTTAGAGCTGTCTAGGACTTCGAATAATCTCTCAAATCCACCACGTCTACGGCGATAGACATATTTGCTTTAAACATCGGACATACGATAGATTGGTTAGATTTGAGGAGACCGGAAACCTCAGATCTCATTTCTCAGGCGTATTAGGGTATAGAAGAGAAGTAAGACTTTGAAATAACGAGGTAAATTTTACTACCCTCCTTCGAAAACTCCTGATTCCAAATTAGCCCAAGACAACTATCGCAGTATAGAGAATTTATGTAGCTCATCAAATTTGTTCTCACCTGTCCCAAAGCCGCGACACCTTAGCCTAGAAAGAGCAAGATGAGATGAGAAGACGTGGCATGGTGTTCTGTTTCCACGAGTACAGCAATTTGCAGGAAGGAAAACCACTTTCACTATCCATTATGGATATTCCAGGTAACTACTTCTGTACCATACAGAGAGTACTCATCCACACCGCGACGCACACTGGGTCTTAATTCGAACCTATTTGGGAGGATCCATTCCTATTCGTCCCAAACTATAGTTTTCCGGAGCAGTGAAAGCAGTTAGTATTCTTGCCCCGAAACCCCCTTTCGCCGCAATAAATGATATTTCCTTAGGGTGCGAAACCGTTTTTATCGTTCTAGACTTTTAATTTGTAGATTTTTGTGAAGGGTATTTAAAAAAATCAATGGAATTCTTTTTTTAAGCTTTGTTTGTGTCTACAAATATATTATCCTTTTATCTTTAGGATTAACAAACACACACACACATACGCAAATGTGTAAATACTTGGATATTTCCAAAGTAGTTAAAAAACATAAAAAACGTTCAGCCACTTCTGCGTAAAAAAGTTACAAAAATCCACAGTGTGGTTTCACTTAATGAAATCGTAAGCACTCTTCAGTTGCAGCCGAAGGAGGATCCTTGAAACAGCCAAGCAGCATGCAGTTGAGCGCAATCAACTCTCCAACCACTTAGCTTGATTAAGCGGTGCAGTGTTAAGGAAATCCTTTGCGGAATTAAAAAACTTTGCCGACCACATTAACAGCGCCGCCACCGATGAGTGGCATAACGAGGAGGCAGAGGGTCAGTACGAGTACACGATACCAATAGACTGAGGATAGAGATCGAGAAATAATAAACTGTAGCAAAAATAGTTGAATGCAAAGTTAAAAATAATAAATAATATGCCGTCAAAATACGTGCATTTTTAAGTGCATGTGAGTGCGTGTGTATAACGGCACATATGCCCAAAAGTATGCTACCAACTAAACCAACTACAATTAATTACGTAAGATACAAGTTGTTTTCGTTGGTTTCTCTCGCTGTTCTCCACGGCATGAGAAGAAGACGCGTGTGTATGGCTGCTGCGCCTTCGAAGTTAATCGTCGACGCACAATAAACGCCTTTTACGCTACGTGCTGATCTCCAAAACTTTTGTATACGCCCGCGCGCGCGCCTACACATATGCAACACTACGTTACACTGCATTGTCAGCGCCAAATGTGCTACTTATGTATGTATGTAACTTGCAAAAAGTAAAAGGAAGGGGCAAAAAAGTTAAAGAAACATTATTGTTTTGTTAAATGCTACAGTTTTATTGTTGTTGCTTGGTTGTTAGTCCTTGCAATGGAACGTGAGATTTAAGTGTTTTCAAAAGTTTATGCTGAAAATGAAAAGTTTACATTTTTCGTGATTGCGGTTATAGCTAACGGCAATGCAACAACAATGCGTTGCATCATCCGAAGAGCGTGGAAACTTTGTTCTTTTTTTTTTTAATAATTGTTTGCTCGGGTTGCTCTTATGGCAGTGAGCAGTTGGTTGCCGTAAATGTATAACAAAAATAGTATCTGGGTTAAAGGGGTTAATGGATTAGTAATAATGTATGCCTTGAGGAAAATTAACTAAATGTGTAAAATAAGAAGAAACTGGCTGTGTCTACTTAATTTGAGAAAAAGTAGATATTTAAGGTTGCACGGTGGCTGCATATTTTAATAAGAATTATGGCATTTAATTTAAATATTTTAGACTATCTTTTAAAAGCTTAAAACTTTCGAAGCTGCCGCACAGCAGTATTTGGCAGATGAGTGAAAAAACAAATATACAAAACAAAAAGAAAGACTCCACATTTTAATCCTTTTTGCACTTTTCGTGCTCCCATGCACTCGAATTCGTTTTCAGCAGCAGCAAATCCTCTTCCTCTTTGTAAGCATAAACACACACACACACACTCAAAGGCAAACATTAGCACTACGCAAATAAATGCAAATAATATTTTTCATTTCTAATTTAAAGTACATTTTATTTACAATTCTATTGCTGCCTCTATTTGTCCCTCTTTTGTGTGCTTAGCTAGGCTTTTGCTGAATTTTAGGTACTTTGGTTTTTTGTTTTTTTTTTTTGTATTTTTTTTTTTGTATTCATTTTCCTGTAAATTTCCAACAACAAAATGTGCTAGCCTTTGAGAGCGTGGACGTTCGTGGTGGCCCTTTTTCGAGTGGTTCTCCATAGCGCTGTAAACCACTTTTGGTGTTTGTCGTTTGTGTTTATGTTGTTGTTTTCTTCTTTTTTTTTTTTGTTTTAGTTATTTGTTAGCTTTATGAGCTTTATGGCTTATTGAGTTGGCAGTGCAGCGCAATCGGTTCACCGCTTAACTAAAGAAGCAAACCATACTTGCATTCAATGGTCAGTGGAGAATCCTTTTCAGCATTGGTTTTTAGGCTTAGTGCATTACTTTTAAAGCTTAGTTAATTTCAAATGCATAGAAGGAGGAGTGGAGTGCATTTTCTGCACTAAGAAGCATTGGTAGTAAAATTTATGGAGATTGTGCATAGGTGGTGTTCTCAACAATTTTGTGTTCAAGGAATTATACAAATATTTTTTATTTTTAATTAAGACGTTCTACAATCAACTAAGATATATAAAATACTTTTTCCATGACGTATAGCTCTAGCTTTGTTAGATGAAAAAATTCGTATGTTTTTATGAGTATCTGAACTGATGCGCCACCTAGCGGATAAGTTTGCTGAGAAATTATTTAATTTCATATAGGTAATACATGTTTTGAATTTCAACCAAATCGGATCATAAATGCGTTTTTTACGAATATCTTGACTACTGCGCCACCTAGCGACAAAATTTTACTTACACTGCATTGTCATCGAAATCTGACCTATGCCTGGGTCAACGGAAAATTAACGTAAAATCGATGACAAGATTTGTTCCACACAAACAACAACGAAAGCGAGTTAAGTAAAAAAATATATATCTTAAAAACAGCTTAATAAAACCGTTATATTTACTTATGTAATGTGGTATTAATATTTCCCGTGGTTCCTTTTCTACTGAATTTAAATACTTCAAACTGTAAAGTCTGGCTTTTTGGAATATGGGATTTGAACTAGGAACGGGCGCCCGTCTTTTACCAAACGTATTCTGATGACGCTTATGGCATTGGGAAAGTGCCTTTGCCCGGCTGGCTGATGATGATGACATCACCGCTATCTAAAAGATGCTATGGACGGGGTAAGGAATGAAAAGCATCGGACCTTGCGCCATATACTACAACTGTCATGTAAAGAAGCGCGAACTCTGGGTCGGATTTCGCCAAGTACTTAGGGCGAACGTCTCGCCGCAATTCGCGTTAAACCCACTACGGAAGACAATGACGATGTAACGAAAGATCACTTCTATTGACCTGATTCTCGTCACGATATAAAAGCCGTAGGAATGGTAGAAAGGGAAAAGATCTTTAATTCCACAGTCAGTAAATTTAGCCTGAGCGATGAAAAATCCGCTAACGGACTGAAGTTATTCGACTTCGCCGGAGCCCGAAACATGACAGTATGTGGTTTCAGCATAAGAGGGCACATTTAGCTATATGGCAAAAAAAAAAAACGAAAGCATGTTATGGTAGGCGGAAGGCATGCTGCCAGTGTATTTGACGTGCGCACTGTTCAATGAGCTAACATCGCTACTCGATTTGCGCTTCTGCTATTAGAGAACAACGTTCAACAAAAATAGGAATCATAGAAAAAAAAAAGCTGTGCCTTCTGCGCTGAGAGCAATTACAGGTGACGCAATGAAAGCTAGAGAATCAGAGCGCAAAGAAAAAGTGACTGGTACGATAACAATTGCTACGGAAAGGAGAGATGCTGCCCATAGGCTATGCTGCTTCCACTGTGTGGAAGATTTATTGTGATTTGAAGAAGGAAGTGCGTCGACACCCGAATCTCAAGTCACTGACGACGTTACCGAAGTCTCGTTACCCGACTTGAACAACACTCGAACACCAATAGCACTTACATATATTTTTAGCATTTCATTTGGCAAGCCATACTGCGCTTACTGTGCGTAGAAGTTTGTCCCCAAAACTAAAATCTAACAAACTCTTTTAAGAACTCGTAAAGTATATAGCCGAATTTTTCAGAAAATAAGAGGGGCCATAGAGAACAAACAATTTTACAGATATCTGGACGACTCTATCTATGAAATTGTAAGCATTGAAAAAGAGCTCTGATAACTATTCATCAATTCGAGCTCATCGAACTTGTAAGGCTTTCATATAAGCATAAATTTTTAATCAAACAAATTAGTGTGGAAAACGATACTATGTCAAAAATTGAGTTATCATTTTTATATCTGACAGCACAGATAAAAAATGTATACATACATATGTAATATATCACATTTTTTTCAGTTAAAGGTCTTGCCTTGAAATTTTCTATAAATGCATATACGCACATATGTACATAACTACATATGATTCACAAATACCATTTGCATGAGTTGGACTAGAGCACCTGCCAAGCAAAAAAAAAACAATGCTACCCAAATTCAAAATCCATTGTCCGAGGGGTATGCTTGAGTGTACTGAGTAGAAAATCTACGCACAAAATCATATCTTCTTCTTCTTTGGGGCATAGTTGCGTTATTTTTATCTACACACATAGCAAACTTTTCATTTATCTTATCATTATTTAAATACAACGTAGTTATGTATGGAAGTTTGAATGAATACTAAGGGCTCTACATAAAATGTGAAAACATTAAAAGAAGGCAGAAGTAGGCAACGCAAAATTATTATCTACCACAAAGCGTTTTTACAAAATAATACACATATACTATATTATCTTAATTAATATTAAGTGAAAATAGCGAAAATCGCTGATAGTTTTTAGCTTCATCGGACATTTTCTTCTAACTATGACTGGTGAGCTAAACAGAAAACGATAACAAGGTAATTACAAGTACTATTCAAGCTTTCGCAATACCTTGGTGTGAAGTAAAATTAAGAAATCAATGTGTGTGAAAAGAGCTGTAGCATAAATGTAACGCTTCCAAACCAAATTGCGATTGTTCTTCTTTATTAATTGTTGAAAGAAAAAAACTATAAGAGCTTATTTCAAATAATATTAAACTCAAGATGTTTGCCCTTTTATTCTGCTAATTTCTTTTTTATGGAGATACATATTTACGCGTAAAGAAAAGACCAAGCTGAAGCAACCCGAATGGCATTTAGTGCATCTCGGCAAGTAGGCAGATGGCGGACAGAATATTCTCTGTAAGACCCCATTTCCTCATGAAGAAGCCTAAACCAGGATCCTCAGCACGGAATAACCAGCAAACTGGGAATTCGTCGGCGGCCTGGGCGTCGGATGTGCAGGGCCAAAGCTTACCATCCATCACCTATGGCTGAAACTGGCATCCAGGGTCTCAGTGGAAGCAAATTACTGGTGGATGACTCATCAAAGGTGAGTTTACTCTGGCCTCCAAGGAAGCTGACGCGACTGCTTTTGCAAAAGCTGCGAAAATGTAAGAAGGTCCTACCGCACAGGTGGGCGCAGAAGTATTCCGAACATCGAATGAAACTCAACCATTCACCTCTTGTTCATTCGTGTGAATGGCTGCCAAGGCTAGACGGTTGAGATACATCCCGGCAATGAGAAAAGATTGCTGTGCAAAGGGTAGAGAGGCTTTCTCGATTGCTGTCTATGGAAGGTTGTTGGAGAGGCGAAAGGCAAACTATGACGAGCATTCCCGAGAATGACTGACCAAAATGGTAACGAAAATACCACCCTGGAAAAATGCAAATTCGTCTTAAAAGATGGAAGCATTCGCAGGGTGGTAAGAGCCTCTGCTTGGATACCGGGTTCACACCAGAAATCAAGTAAGGTTCTGAAACGTATCTGTAACCAGAACGAAAGGCTGAATACAAGCCAATGGCGATTGTACTCCTTTATCAGGAAATATACAACTTCAGGCAATGAAGAGTGCGCTTTTCTGGTGGTGGGCTCGTTGATAGTTCTTCTAACTAGATACGAATACCCAAGATTTGTGGTCTTGGGGGGATTTCTTGAGGTAACTTCCTTCAATTTAGAGTGGCAGATTGTGGGCTGTGGCGTAAATTCACAGGATAAATTTCTGATAAGTGGCGCTGTAGTCGAAATATTTGAGTCCAATTTGATTCAAGTTCAAAGTATTGAACCGATAGGTGGTGCTGAAATCGAGATCCTCGAAAACCCCGTATTTATGGTCCGATTTTATTCAAATTCCAAACATGTATTTTCCACAAAAATAAATATTTTCTGAACCACGCCAGGTAAGCGAGTTTCTTATATTTTGCTTGCGGCTAGACTAGGCCTGGGCAGTTTAATGCTTTGATCGTGCAAAATCAATATTGATTGGAGCATCGAATTTGATTTCAGTAACGGCGCAAGCTGTGCAATAAAGGAATATCCAAAGGCTTCATTATTAGAATAAAGGCAACCATTATAAAAAATTGTAAAAAAAATATGTATACATAGATGTGTAAATACATAAGTATGTATGTATATATTTACAACTCCATCCGTTAATTTGTTAGGTTCAAATTGAGTCACCATTTAGGTTTCGAAACTTTGGCGCGTATGATAAGTTCTTATCGCTACAAAGATAAGCAAAACTTTACGAGTATAAACTCAAAGGTGTTGGTCGATGCGACAACGAGAACTAAAAACCAGTACGACTAAGCGAGAGAGTGGGTAAGGTGCGTGGCATCCGTAAATTACAACAAAAAAAAGACATATTTATATAAAGTATTTTTGTGGTTTCTTAAATAATAATTTAAAACTGAAGAAGAGGAAGTGAGTTAGAATTGTGAGTGAATGAAATGCAATAAGTTGACTAGATTGACAAGAGAGTAAATAACATAAAACTGGATAAAAAAGAATAAATGAAAAAATTGAGAACTATAAAAAAATAACTGTGCTAAAAATATTAAAGTTAAAAAAATACAAATCACAAAACGCCAAAAAAAAAAGTGCATAAAAAATTGCATGCTAAAATATAAAAAAATTTTGCAAAACTTCTCAAATTTACTTGCATTTAAAAAAATGTCTAAAAATTTAGGTCATTGTAAGTTTTTCAAAGAGCTAAAAAGTGAAAAAAACACAGCAATTTAGTATTTCGCTTATCAGCTAGCTATCTCCAAAAAAAAAAAAAAAACAACAACAAAAAAAGACAATCACACTCATACACACATACAGCTACAGGTGCTCATGACTATCTTATCGATAGACATAAATCGCACTGGCTCAAAAAGTTAGCCAAAAGGGAGAGCAGATAAAAAAAAAAAACAGTGTGCATAAAACCTGTTCGCAACAACAACAACAGCACGTAAAAAACATTACAATGAACTGATTCTTCTTTGTGTATATATAATATATATATATGAATACGAGTGTTGGCCATTCGCACCGATTCGAAATTCACCTGCTCCTTGTCAGTTTGTGTATTCGAATGTCTGTTCAGCTTTACTGTGCCGACAATTTGTGCGAGCGTTTTTGGTGTTTTTTTTTTTATATGAACTTTACAACGGATCTACAGTGGCTTTGACTAAAGTAAAATTTCATCATGTAATCGAAAAATGTGATGCACTTTTTTCTAAAATCAATATTGTGCGTTGGTTGATTTTTTTACTACGAAAATTCGTTGACGAGAGTTAAAAGAATATAATATAAGTTCTAAAAACCAAAAATTATGTTTTGCGATAAAAAAAAAAGAAAAGCAACATATTCCGATAGTTGTAAAGTGTTGGGAAGGATGTGATCATCGGTCAATATGACTTAAATTTTATTCAAAAAATTTATAGTAGCAGAGTGTATTCAAAATATTTGAAGATTCCATAATTTTTTCTTTACTTATTTAATCTTAATAATTTTTTATAAAATATAGTAAAATTTTCCGGTATCCAGGGTAGCCCATTCAATTTCAGTGCAAGTTTGAAGTAGATAAAAATTCCAACAAAATTTTTCATATTTTTTTTTCTTCCACACAAAAGTAATGTTTATGCGTTAAATACAAAAAAATTATCAAACAAGAATTTTTATCCAATTAAAACTTGGACTTTTTTTATACTGAAATAGCGAATTCAGCTATAAAACTGCATACTCCAAAATTTAAAAAAAAACCCCCCAAACCGGATTAAAAAGTTGAAAATTTTAATTTTAATTTTTTTAATTTGTTGGCCTTTTCAAAAATTTTCTAGAACTTTGAGTTACATCGTTTTTGTCATAGAATTAACTATATATTTATAAAAAATTATTAAAATAGAAGAAGGAAAAACAAAATCGTCTACACATTTTGCTACTATTTTTGCGAACACAACTGTTGCAAAGTTACTCATAAAATGCAATGATTTTTTTTTTAATTTTTCTTAAGTTTTTTTTTATATTTTTTTTATATAGAAAATTCTCAAAAGTAAATATAACAAATTTTTAAATTTTTTTCAAACACGTAGTTAGATTTGTAAGAGTACGCATATGTTTTCTAAAACTAGGGCACTCGGCCTTTTTCCTTTCACATTATATTATTCTCAGTCTATTTACCCTTAACTCAAATAAATATATCTATATTTTGAATGCTATTTTTACTTCGCCATTAGATGACGTAATCTCTTTGAAATTCTATTAATTTTTTATAGTTCTTGGTATCGATAATATTCAGAAGAGATAAAGAATCAGGTAAATAAAAATGAAAAGCAAACAAACTCAGCGATAACGCAACGAATTTTTACAGGTAGTTAGCAGGTGAATTGAATGTAACTGTAATTATAATATATAAAACAATATCGCGCAATTCGAAGTGTTTTACAAATGGGAATTAAAAGGAAAAAATTTAGTTTCTTACGAATGGCACATGACATGAATCATGGGCATGTAAATTAATCGTTATTAATCGGTATCGGTATTTTTAATCAAATTAGTCACCGATCCGATGGAAATCTTTAACATATAGCCGTGTACTGGAGTCTAATGTAATTAATATCTGATTAGCTAAACTACTTCCTATGACAATTTTACACTTTACTTTGATTATTCTTTATTTTACATTCCAACATGAGGCTAGTTCAGCCGTTAATAGTTTCGATGGCGAAATCTGGCCATATTAAAATTTAATTTACTGAGAGTTTGTTTAAAATTTCTTAAGTCTAATGATAGCAGCGGAAATGCCAAAAAATCTTTGCGTATCAGGCTAATTTTTTTGATGTGAAAAAAAATTAACAGAGATGTTTAATCGGCTTAAAAAATATCATAAAAAATATTTGTTGGGTATATTAAATGAAAGGCACTGCCCAAAGCGAATTCATACAAGGTGCTGTTATAAATACAACTACAAAATTCCTATGTATTTGGTTTTTATTTCTGCGTAAGAGTTGTCAAAATTTAAATACATTTTCTTTTTGCTTTTACAGCTTTTGAGAGCTCATACGCAAAAGCAAAAACAAAATACATGTAGGTGAATAAAACAAAAATCAAATCAGCTGCTCTTATGCCATCACCTTCTATAAATTCGCCTTGGCACTGCCCTGATATTACTATTTTTAATCATTTTTTAAAGCGCTTTATTTGTACAAATAATATTTTATGAATTAGAAAAATGCAAAGCAAACAAAACCACGCAATTTATAATAAAGTTTCGAGGCTAGTTCTAAGGTTAACCGGGCAACACTGAAGGAAAGTTAGGGCCGATATTGATATTGCAGTAGTGTTGTCGATTTAAATAATTGGTATTAAAATATATAACGCACAATCAGTGAAAGGGAATTCCTTGATAAAGTGGTTCGAAATTGGGTTCATTTCTGACTGCTGTTTCATAAGTCAGTTGAGAATTGTAAATTTGTTTTCAAAACGAACAAAATAATAATTGCTTTGCATAACTTCACACACAGCATTAATAAAGCAGCTTTCACAAGAGAGAAGAAAATGGTCATGAATTGGCGCTAAAGAAATATGTACTACTTTTGGGGGAAAACAGATTTCATTTTATGCAGGTTTTTATCCATTTTGAGGAAACCTTTACTAAATGGGCAGAAAATATTGAGATTTCCACAGAAATTACGACATCAAAATAAAGCAAATTTGTTTTTGCTCCTTTTCAGGGTACACTTTTCTTTAGGTTTTTCTCTATTATACTTCAGGGTTCAGTAGCTCTATGAAAAATATCTGCATGCACGTCTATATTTTTTTTTGTTTAGAAAATTAACAAATCTCTCAACTGTTTAGAAAAAAATGTAAAATTTAAATATTTAACAGTTTTTATTTGCCTATAAATTTTAACTCCCCATTTGCTTAAAGCTTAGAAGATAAAATCTTTGATTACTTAGATTTAGTAAGCTCAATTTAAAAATAAAGAAGTGCTGTCGAATATTATGAAAAATATTAACATAAAAAATATACCAAGATCTTTAATTATGACTTATTATATTTTTTTGGTAAAAAAAAAAATTTCGGAGTTTTCTGCTTTAAATAAAATTGAAAACAGTCGATACTTTGCACTAAACCTAAATAAATCGGTCATATATTTTATATTTGATTGGCAGGGGTACCAAACAAAAATACGCGCGAAAGAAAATTAGAACCTTATGATAGGAGTAAACCACTCCTTTTGAGTTAATTAAACTTGAACAGCCCTCGCTTTATCAAGCGCAGGTAATGATTGCCTATCATAGATTTAACTTAAAAGAAATTACTAATCAATTGCTATAGTCCTCTTTTTATTATCCATTTGAAAAAAAAAAACAACTATTCTGCTTTATATTTTTTTGCTCAGTTTCGTAACAAGAAAAATATCAAATTTTAAACTTAAATAAACTTAGAATAGTTGTACTCACACACACACACACATATGTACACTCATACGCCCATAATTTAAGCCATATATGTAAACATTGCACACACACATTCAAGGTTGACAATTACAAAACTCATCGATTACAATATTTAGAGTTAGAATTATTTTATGACTTAAAGACACAAACACAAACAAACGACAACCGAAACTATCGAATCGCCAGTGAACGAATTGGCTTCTATTAAATTATTAAATTTTTTCCAAGAAACAGAATCTAGCTACGAAATGAATAGATTTTATTATGTTGCTATTTGTTTAGCTCTAGATAACGACAGGTGCTTGGAAAAGATAGGCAGTGGACAGGCAACAGCGCACACAGAAGCAAGTATGCAAAAAAAAAAAACAAAACATAACTGTAAAAATGCCAGCAAATACTTATCAAAAAGTTTATAGCTAATATATAAAGCAAACTGTGCGAAGTCGCACGAACAAAAGGCTGAGCAAGAAGTAGAAACTATTGTATTAAGTGGCGTATGACTAGGCGTATGATTAATGAGCATTAAAGTTCGTGCGTCAAGGGCAGTTTAAACTGAAGAATTCTTGTAGTACTAAATACTTTAGAAAATTAGTAAAAGTCGAAATGTAAAGATACTTTAAATAAATTAATTTCTTGGTTAAAAATAAAAATAAAATTAAAACTCTAACAACGTTTAACTCTTTTTCTCTTTACCCGCAGCCACTTAACGATATCAAACTTATCGAAACCCTTAAGGATTCCTCAGCAATCCATCATACACAACATGTCGCAAACGTGCGTTTTACCACTGCTGCTACTCGGCGCTGTCTTTCTATGCTGCAGCACAGGTCAGACGCAAGCACAAGAGAATATCATGCCACAAATTCCGCCTTCGCTCGCAGAATGCTATAATACCAGCTACTTTATGAATCGCCAAAATCGCCTGCCCGCCAATATCGAAACGCTAATTTCTCTAATTGAAAAAGTTGAGAACACACCCAACTCCAACTATGATATGCGCACACTATCGGTGGCGCTGTTGCAACGCTTCCGTCAGGATGGCATACAACGCGCTTGGAATGTAGCTGAATCGCCTGGCGTCATTCCTTACAGTCCAACCGGTTTCCAGTTTCCGAAATTCCGTATTTTGTTATCGCGCCTCATACCGGGCAATGCCATGAATTTTCCCAACCAAACGCTGACACGCGAAGAGCGTTGTTCATTTCACTTCATGCTCTCCAGTTCGATTGATACGCACGTGCGCGGCGATGAGAGTCAAATGTGCAATCGTTTGTCCCAATATCGTGCGCAGCGTCTGCGCCGTTCCCCCAACAACGAACGCAGCAACAGCATGATTGGTGATGTGGAAGTGTTGGAGAGTTTGCGAACCGGAATGGAGAAGCGTGGCCTTAAGCAAATGGGTGCATACAGCTCATACAAAAACGATTGGGGCTGGATCAATTCGGGCTATTCGAGCAACAATGATATTAGTCAGTGTCCTGTGGAAAATGGCGTTATCTGGACGCCTTGGGGTACGGTATCTGCTGGAGCGCTCATTGCCGGTATTGCTACAGGCTTGCAACAGCAAAGCGTACAGCTGCGCACATTGCTCGCGCTATCGAGCCGTCAGAATGGCTATCAAAGTTTGCCACAGACAGCTACGGTCAATGTGGATAATCGTTGGGCTGCCACTTTAGCTGGTGACTTGTCCGAGGTAGCTTTGGTGCAGGTACCCTTCACATCCACAGAAACGGCATCGGTGGGCGCGAATGGCGCTTGGAATAGTACGGTAATGCCGAAATGGTACTTCCTGACACAGCGTCAAAACTTTGAAATGACCGACGCCGAGATACGTGGCGGCCTGGATGGTCTGATTATTGCCAAAAACATTGTCTCCTGGGTCAACCAAGCGAATAGTATGAAACTATCGCAACTGCTGCGCATGTACTACTCCACGAGTGGTGTATTGAATACCGGAATTATGGCATGTAATCGCAAAACTAACTTTAACACTTACGCTACAGCTGATGAGATGATCAAACAGACGAGCGCCTTTTCGCAGGTATTGGATCGCGAAATGCAACTTGGTGTGACATTGTCATCAGCAAATATTGCACAATTCTCCCAATTGGCAGTTGCTGCACTACAAACTTATGTTCGTAAGTATTGCACATTTCAAAATCATCAAATTGGGGATAATCGTGGGTTAACGCAAGAGTTTTAGTGGTGCATGCTGCTGCACAATTTTTTAAGAGTTTGAATAGTATTTTCACTGGGTATAAAATATGTGATTGGTATGGCGTGATTCAAATCCTGGACTCACCGCGCAAAATATATGGTAGCCTCTAGGTAGCAATTTTAGATATTGAAGATAGGTAGATCTAGAGTTGAGACAAGCTCAGTAAGATTTACGACATAAGTTCATAAAAAATATGTAAAACGATGTCGTCCTTAATTTAAGCAACTTCCTTTATAAATTTCTCCAATTAGAAAACCAAAACCTGTAATTCGCCCTCAGTTTAGGCTCAGCCATCGTACAAAAATCCCAACAAGAAGAGACCACAACAGCTTCAGATGATAACCTTTATAATACTGACTCTCGGTCTCGTGTAGAGCCCTAGTGGAAATGGATTTTAATAAAACTTTCTTTCGTGAGTTCCGACCCTAGATGACTTTTCGTTCTTTTTACCGCATTTAGAAATCCATCATCCACTCCTTTCAGGCAGTACTTAATTTCGAGAGCTTTAGACTTCATATAGCTATTTATATTTCGATTTCCATTCCTGACTGACTAAGTATACATTTTTCTCTCGTTGTTCTCTCTCATTAAAATCGTTGTTTTTGTTGTTGTTGTTGTTGGAAAAGCAAGAAATATTCCCATAAATGTTTGGGAGATGTTGGTGAAGTAACAGCGCTTGCTCGGATATAAATCCAAGTCGTTCGGGTATAGTCGTGCGGCCTGGATGGTTTTTTTTCTTATGACCTTTTAAAGAGTGAACAAAATCCAGCTAAAATCATCGGTAAGGTCTTACTAATGGCATTGATTTTCACTCCCTTCGACTGTGCTTATTTTTTCTGTTTGCAAATTCGTATTCAGCTGTGTAAAGTGTGGCAGAGAATACTTAGTTTCTTTGTGGAGGATTTGCAGGCTACGCTTAGCCAAAACGTTCCCACGGTTAGTGCAACCAAAGATGGATATGGCTCTTGTAAATGGCTCAATGTGTTCATTATAAAAAATTCAGCTTTGCGCTTTGTTGACTCATCACTCTGTTTTCTCTTATTTCAGCGAATAGTCTGAACGACGTCACCTGTTCCGTTAGCAGCAGCACCAACGTTGACATGACCAATGTGACAACACCCATGACTAATATTTATGTTTTCCTGGATACCACGTGGCAGTATACCAATATCGTTGATTATGTCAAGTGAGTGTTTTATTTCTTATGTAACTCAAAGTAATCCAAATGTGTAACTCATTCCACTCACCTCTTTGTTTTTTGTTTTTTTTGTTTTTAATTCACTTTTTTGCAGTTACATACTCCAGCGCCTCAACGTGAATCCCTATGCCAGTTCGTTAACATTGCTAGCTGCCAACAATGGTTCGATTATTGTCAATACCACCAATTATTTGCCAGACCTCTTTCAGGGCTGGAATGTGACTACACAGGCACAATGTGAGTTAGTTGTAAATGAATACCCTATAATTAACAAACTAATCGCTACCCTCGTATTTCCACACTCTAGACACCAATGGTTTTAATTTGCCCACCGTCTTACAAACGATAACAAATATAACTCAGGCCTACATGGCGGCCGAACAAACGAACTCCTCGGTGGGTGGTCGCTCTCTAGTCGCGCTGCTTATTCCCTACAGCACCGTCCAAGTGAGCAGCAGCGATTCGACCTACGTCACCACACAACTCCAATATATTTACGAACAAATACCGGATTTGCATTTCGTTTATTACACAAGCGGCTTGATCAACCGTTTTGCCACTTTCGTGCGCAATCCGAGCACGGATTTGTTTACGCTGAATATAGCCAGTACTGCGGCCTCTTCATCCGGTCCAGTTGTGTCGCGTATTGTGCAGTGTAAGTCTTTTTTTGTTTTTGCTATTCGCAATTCACCAAATGATCCTCTTTTGTTTTGATTCCCCACAGTTCAGCGTCGTCTAATCAATCCACGCTGTGGTTCGAACTGGTACACTTCCTCTTGGGGCACCGATCAACTCACGCAATATATATATCCAAATGCCACTAACTTTTATCGCATGGTACCCAATTATTTCTATGGCGCTGGCAGCAATCGCAATGTAGGCATTCAATCTACCAGCGGTATAGAATTCACCATCTGCACCTCACGCACCGTTCCACAACCAACCCAATACAATGCCACCAACTACAATGGCGGTTCGTCGGATATAACTTGCGCCACAATCGGTAGTGGTTTCACGTATGACTTGTCCAATGCGTGTAACGGTTACAGTTATATTAATCAATGTCCACCGCTATACATCTCAGTGCAGTCGCCGGCCACCGAAGAGGCTTCAGTGTCTTGTACGGATAACGCTTGTCAAACACCCGATCAGGCACGCTATATCATCTCGGTAACGAATCTGGGTTGTTACAGTGGCGTAGCTGGACTCTTTGCCAGTTTCGCGACCATTGTGTTGGCGTACTTCCTGCGCGAAGCATTGCAGTAAATGTGGAGATTTGATGTATTTGGAAAGCGCTGCTTTCTTTGTATAGTTTATCTGGCTAACCAGTGTTGCCAATGTACCTAGTACAGAGTTATAGAGTTAAGTTTATCGACACACAAAGTGATCCTCCATAGTACACAGTTTTCATACATATGTATATTTAAATAATGTATTTTTTTATAGACAACTAAGTTCATCAAATAGATTTTCTATCATATAAAAACTTACACAGAAAAAAAATAATAACTTGTGTTGGATTGCATTTTGTCATAACTCATATGTATATGTAAAGAGTAAATATATCACGAATAAAGATTTCTTATACTTATGAATAGCATAAATGCGAACCAACAGAAAATACTTAGCAAGCGTTGTATTTCATCGAAATGGAAAACTTTATTTTAATTGGAGAGAACTGCGATATTCTGAGGAGTGTGCGAAATTACAACAGGAACGCAAAAATTTAAATTACTATTTGAGACTTAAGCCCTCGTTAGAGTCTGCTACAATCAGGTGTGAAGAATTCCTACATAAATCGATATATGTATAAATGCTAGTTTGAGGGTGAGTGGAAACATTCCAATTTCTTTTTACTTTGGATTAAGAGTACAAAGCACAAACTGGCATCAATCTTGGTATAAGAATGCAGAATAAAAGCCAATTAGCATAGGAGAAGATAATAAAAATAATTAGACCGGATCGGTATTAGTTAGATTGGAGTGAATTAGGAAATAATATTTTTCGGGTTTGCCACTGCCACTGCCTAGGGTGAATAAATTCGGTTGATCTTGAGTTCGATACCCGCTATGATGACTCTTGTCGGGCGAAGGCAAGCTATCTGGATGGAAGACAAAACCATCACCAGCATCGGAAAATTGCAAGAATGATAGAATTCAAGGGGTTTTAGATGAGTATCCTGTCAGGGGTGTCTAATAAATCTTAGTTTTCTTGCTCTACACTCCTCTCTAGCTTTCCAAAACTTACTTTATTCCATTCGCAGTTTGGATGCCTTCATATTGCGATAATGATGAGGAACCCCAAGGTATACACAACTTGACTACAATCATGACAAATGTATTTGTTTTTCTGGATACAACATGGCCATATTATTTTGTCGCAGATTATGTTATGTAAGTATAAAAATCGCTTAATTTCGTTAGCACACGTCTGGAGAAATTTTGTTACAAAAGCCGCATTGTTTGCATTGCTGTGTGACACGGCGCACAGTCTTGTTGAAACCAGAAGTCACTCGTGAAGATTCTCTGTCCCCAAAATGCGATAATTTTGTTTATTAATTTCGCCAGAGAGGGTGAAATGCGCCCCGTCGGTCATTAAAACTTGCAGCCAAAAGTCCGGCATGGTTTCCAACATTCAGCCGATTATTTTGGTGCATTCTTTCGTAGTATAAAGTAGTCCATGACTAAAATTGTATTGTTTTGAAGTTTCCAAAACTTGTATAGTAAATCGGTTGACAAATGGCGCAGTAATTCAATGTTTACATATCAGAGGTACAGATGGCGCGCCCTGTAGAAATCCGACTACCCCTCAAAATCATTGAGATCGGATGCCTGCAGAGTGAACGCTAAGATCCGAGACGTGAGCGAGCAGACACCATAGGGTAGAAGCTGACCGGAGCAGATACTAAAGCTGTTCAATGCAAGGCAGTCAGTTTGCATGGCTCGAATTTCAGGAAAGTAGGTTCCAGCTCCTATAGTTATTACAAAAAGCAAGCAGAATGTGTTAATATCTAGAGTTGTCTAGCTTTAGCTTTACATAATTAAACTTTTATTTTCAACTTGCAATTTAGCTATCAATTTGAAGTTAATTTACTTTTTGCGAAACTCATGCAATCTGCTTTGTCAGACAACGCTCTCTTCTTATAGAGATTTTCTGTTTCCCTAAACCAATTTTTAAACTAATCTGAATCTCAATTTCCCACAGTTTTGTACTCCAGCAGCTCAATATAAACCCGTACGAGAGCGCTGTTACGCTACTCTCCGCCGCCGACGGCACTATAATGGTTAATACCACACATTATTTAATGGATGTTTACGAGAACTGGAATATCACAACTCATTCCTGGTGTAAGTAGTCGCACTTGATTAAAGTAAATTGAACTGACAACTGACAAAATCTTACCTACCTAACCCAATTAATTTGCAGACAAGCCTGGTTTCAGTCTACCACAAATTTTAAGCTCAGCAGTTGAGCTGGCGCTAAATATTATGAATACCGATCGCATCACATCTTCATTGGGTGGTCAATCGCTAATCGCTTTGCTTATACCCAGCCCGGTGGCATATGTGCCCGATTGGGATATGCAGTATGCGCTACACTATTTGAAACACCTCAACTACTCAGTGCCCG
The DNA here is from genome assembly GCA_951828415.1 of Anomoia purmunda. Classification (NCBI taxonomy): domain Eukaryota; kingdom Metazoa; phylum Arthropoda; class Insecta; order Diptera; family Tephritidae; genus Anomoia; species Anomoia purmunda. Next base: position 116,773,616 of record OX639997.1, read on the forward strand.
ATTTGCATTTTCTGTACTATGGTGGTGGTGCGCTCATACGCTTCAAAGATCTTGTACGTAACCAGCACAGAGATCTTTTTCCACTCGACGAAGAATATGGTGTGTGGACGGCCGGAGCACCAGTTGTGAAACGTATACGCGAAAGTAAGTAGAGTGCAACTCTCTAAGTCATCTCAAACAAATAAAAACTCTTTTGCCATCACTTCGCAGTTCCACGGCGTCTGGTAAATCCACGTTGTGGCGCCACTATGTACGCCTCCTCAGCGGGACCCAACGAAATGGTGCAATTTGTGCGCACGGGCGACATTAATTTCTATCGTATAATGCCAAATTATTTCTTTGGTTCGACCAGCATGCGCTACCTGCGTATACGTCCGATAAGCGCGATATCTTACATTGTCTGCAGTTCTCGCACAATTGAGTTGCCCTATCGTCAGAGTGGTGCGGATCAGTCGGGACTAGGTTGTGGTCAGACTGCAGCCACCAATGGTTATACTTTGGATCTGAGTGAACTCTGCCTGGGCTACACCTACATTGAGGACTGTCCACCGCTATATTTGTCCGTGCAAGCGCAGCAATTTATCGGTAGCAACCAGCTATCCTGCACCAACCCTGCCTGCCAATTTCCTGACGAGGCGCAATTTCTAATCTATGTGAACTATTTGGTTTGTAATAGAGCTGCGAAGTTGACGGCAGCAGCGAAAGTGGTTGGTACTCTTATTTTAGGCAAGATCTTTAGTACAAATTTGATTTTAAATTAGCGATTAAGGGCATAAAATGAAAAACTTTTACAAAATAAGTAAATATTTCCATTCGAATACTAACATATCTACCTACGTTAGATAAGCATAATGTGAAGCCTTCAAACCAATGTTAAGTAGAGTTATACCAACTTATAAAACCCACCTGAAACCATGCCTTAAAACAAAGTTCACTTCACAAAATAATATTTTAATATCTTCATTCAAATAAATTTGATAAAAAATAACTTAGAAAGGAATTTTTTTAGCGACTATTTTCGTCATTTTTCAACACTGTTAGCCAAGTCTTACACCCGGTGGATATCGTAACCAAATGAACTGCTATCAGCCGTAAGGCGCCGCACCCTGTGCTGTGAGTCTTTTGACCCTCTAAGCACAGATGTCGCTACGAGCGAAACAGGATGGTGAAGAGGGTGGAATTATTTCATTGAAAACTATAAGAGGGCGCTGTAAATCAACTGTCCCAAATAAAACGTGAAAATTCCAAAAGATGGTGTAGCAAAATTAATTTAAAGTAAATACCAGCTATATGCTCAAAGAAATTGCAAGATATCAGGTTCTGTATTCATAATCGTCAATCATTATTCCTACTTCTTGCTAGGAGAAAGAAAAATAACGTTTTTAAGAGAGAAGCCACTGCTGGTGTTTATTTTAATAACTTTTGCCAATTTTTTTGCTTTCTTACCAAAACTTGTTCTCCTCGAATTTTGACAAATTTCTTATTTATTCTTGAAAATCAACGAAAAAAACTTAAGAAGAGATGAAGGTCTCAGTAATATTGCGTCTTCTTAGAATATGTCTCTATCTTTGCCTCTCTTTGCCTCCACACTGCAATAGTGAGAGGGAGTCCCCAATAGAAAAAGACTCAAACGCCGCTATCTTCACAGCTCTGGGGTAAGGGCGGCTGGCCGAAGTGAACTTTTTAGACATCTGTCACTGGAAGGAGAAAAATGGCTCTTATTTGACTTTCAGAAGTAGGATTAAAATTTTCAACGTTGAACAGCATGGCTGAAGAGGCTTCCGTTTTGTACGCCCCACACACATCTCTGAGTAGCCGACATGCTTATATATTCAAGGTTCATTTCGCATTGGGATAGGGCTCCTTCCCCATTGAAGATAAGAGATTTATTTTTCAGATATTCGCCATAAATGTGGCGGCTATGTTTCAGAGGCAGGCTTGGTAAAACAACCCTTTGTGCGGTGCGGCTTAGTCATCCCCAGAATACGCACCTCTCTCACTTAGCTTAGGCTATACATACAGTGTCCGACAAAACTAAAGCACGTAACTCTCCAAACTACTACCTACCGAAATGATATTTTCAAACAATTATTAAACCCAAATTTTTCGGGCACTGTATATCACTATACATACATTTGGTTCCAATTTTATTTGCTTCGGCTGGCTAGTCGTCTGAGACTACGAATCTAATCTGGTAGAAGGCACTCGCTTTAACGGAAGACGGTACTCGCCACTGGCTCTCCGCTTAGCCTAAGTCCGGAGCATTTAGGAAACCTACTGTGATTTCATTAAATTACAAAATATCCTTAAGCTTGGTTGGAAAATAGGCTGTATTTAATAGGCGATCGGAATATTTTATGATCTTCTCGGTTCTAAAATTTATTGAAACTTCTACAAAATCGGAATCATACAGAAATATCTGTGAATCATTTTATAAAAATTAATGTACTTTCAGAGGTTCAAAAAATGTTTTTGCATAACAAGTCCTTTATAGAAAGGATATCAATAGTATGTATACCTAAAATTTTAGAAATTTAATTTCTCACACCACCAAACATAAACACATACATACCTAATTGTAGGGACGTAGTACACAAAATGATTGTTGCTCTCTGCAAAAGAATTCACAAATGCAACACAACAATTAAAATTATTTATCGATTTGTTAAATGTACAAAAATAAACTCTTCACATATTTTTGTTATTGCTTTGGCTATAATTGTTGGCCTTGTTGCTGCTGCTGCTGCTGTCGCAGGGGGGTTACGCACTCATACATGGACATTCGGGTACACATCTACACGCACGCACACATTTACATGTCGATGCAGACAATTGGGGGTTGAGAGAGTGGGCGATAAAAGCTTGAAGCTCTCACTTGAATTTTCCTAGTAGGGTTTTGCACGGCTTTGGGAAAGAGATGACGCGGGCGCAATGCCGTTAGACAGGAAAGCTGAGGCAATGAGTTGGGGTGGATGCCAGTTGGGTGGAACGAGGTCACAGTGCTTGGCTAAAAGGGGCTGCGTGAGTATACCGAATTTCCCACCCAACACAAAGCCATATCTGGCTGTATGTGTGCGCCTGACTAGACTTGCATTAGGGAGAGTACTGTGCGGCTGCGGCGCTGAGCTTGTATGTGTGCGGCGGCGCTCATGTGAGAGAGTGAGCGTCATATTTGAATAGTAGCAGCAGGCAGTGAAACCGTTACAAACTTACCGTTACCCTGCGATAATCACAATTATTATTCAATTGGCATTTGATGATAACACTCGGGATAACGGGACGGCTGGCTAAAGCAACATTAGCCGCCTAGCAGTAGCAACAGCAACAGCAGCAAATAAAGCAACACAATCAACCAAATTAAAATACTAAAGTAATAAGTGTGTGTAGTAGTCGTCAGTGGTGCGCGTGTGTGCGTGTGAGTGGGCGTTCGGGTGGTGTGCGCATTTCGGCGAGTGTGCTCCTCCACATAATCAACAATTCGTTGACGCCGCCGTCGACCTCGTCCTCGTCGTACTGACTGAGTACCGACTTTAGCCTAACAAATTTACCAACTCTCGGGTCACATGTGGGGCAGTGTGTGTTATGGCGGCCACCAGCCAGCAGTAGCTGCAGCAACTGAAAAGCTAAACGTTAAGAGCATGCCACAAACGGATTTTCCGTAGGTAGAAGAGTAGACGCCATTTTTTCCTCGTCGCTTGCAATGTACGGCCGAAGTAAGTGTGTGTCTCTGCATTAGCGCGGTCGGTGTGTGTGTGTGTGTGTATGTGTGTGGGAATATAAGGAAAAATATATTTTATTAACGGCAGTGGAGAAGATTGCAGCGCCGCTCAAAGGAGGAACACACGGCACACTGCGGAACACTTTGTACTTTGGTTTTGGTAGTGTAATGGCAAAAGTGACGGGTAACGGTAACGGCGTCGGAGTCCGAAAAAGTACTGGAGTCTGAGTGCGAGTCTGTGACGCTGCTGACAGTGCCATACAAAACGCTTTTTGAGGCAAAGTGTGAGAAATTGTTGTGCAAAAAAAAAATATACATCGAGCCAAGAAAAAATACTGATAAAGAAACGCCATTGGGTGGGACTCAACGCTTCTGGCGAATGTGGTAACCTGCCGAACGGGCTTAAATACTTGTGAATAAAAGATTTGTTTGCATATTTTTTTCGCTACGTTGGCTTGGCAGCATGAAATAAATTTTAAAGTGTCTGCAACTTCAGCAGCCACCAAGGCGAATGCAAAGGCGGAATTATTCAAGTGTAAAATTCACAAGCGTGTGGATGCGACGACAAGCTACGAAAATGTCTGCGGCGATGGTGGTGAGTAGAAAAATTGCAAAACAAAAAAATAAACACAAAAAAGAAACAAATCTAATTAATTAATTTGCATTCAAAATGAAAATTCGAAATACTAGTTAGACGTAGATTTCAGACCATTTATATTTGCAAGCATACACATTATATCTAAACACATACATACATGTTTGCATACATACATATGTACATATGTCTGCAAGAGTATGTATTATGCGTATAGAAGTTTTAAAAGCAAATGATACAAACATTTTTATTGATTTTTCGCCAATGAAAAACGTCATTACTAGCAAACTGACGCTGGCCACCTTTGGCTGCAATTGAACCGTCGACAAATCGACCGAGCAGCCGACCAAATGTTGCGCAGCAAACTCGTCTGCTGCGACGGTCTGAATTTCTATGAATTTTTCCTATTACATTTTACGTATTCAATGCTATGATTGGAGGGAGTTGGGTGCTCAGGTGGTTTGGCGGCGGGCGACAGGCGACGGGTGGGCTTTTGCGCCTCCGTCACTGCTCCTCACACTGCTCACTGTCTGTCGGCTGTCTAACGATTTTTTTTGTTTTTTTTTTGCTTGATTGTTTTTACTCAACTGGCTCATTCCTCCATTTGTTTGCATTTTTATTTGCTTGCACCACAACTTCAGCTTTTTACGTTCGATTTTTATCCAAAGTCGGGACACATCCGTACGTGTGTGTGTTGTGTATGTATGTTGGCCGGAAGTGGGCGCCATCGCTGTGCGCCCTGAAATATAGGCACTTTTTTCGTGTGCATGTGTGTGTGTGTGTCTATTTTTGAGCACACAATACTCGTACACTGTTAAAAACTCTTTGCCAAACCATAACTGCGCCTTTCTTACAGCTAGCTTTCATTTCCTTCAGTAGTCTCAGTCATAAATTGTATCTATAACAATTTTTCAGTGCAATTCCTTTACATTCGCCAAAGCAGCAAAGCAAATCAGACATTTGACACACATACACCCACACACCCACACATTCAGTCAGCACACACACTTTGTGGCCGTTTGTCGACTTCCTCTTTCCACTGAATTTTTCTTTTTTCGTATTGTTTTTCTGCTGCCTCTTTTCGTTATTTCCCACAATCATACACACACTCCAACACACACACACGCGCACCTTTCCACATTTCTGTCACTTTTTGTTTTGCTCTACAAATTTGTACCCACTCTTGCCATCTCACTCTAACGACTGCCACGCGCTGCTACTATTTCAATTTGTCTGACTGAGTCGGCTCTGCTGGTAGTTTGAGTTTGTTTTGTTTACCGTTTATTTCTTTCCCGTTATACGCTCGCTTTGTTCGATTTACCAATTTCACTACTACTGCTGCCGCGATGGCCGATAGATGGCGCGCATTTCATATTTACGATTTGATTTTAAATTTTGTGCTATTGCGGTGGTTTTTTCGCTTTGTGGATGGGCTCAGTGCAGTCTAATTGCGCTCTCGCATTCATTAATTGCCGAATTTGTACGTATGCGCAGAAATAATGAAAAATCACCAATACAAATTTTGTGTGTGTGGGTTAGTGTAATGGACAAGTTTTTGTGTATATGCGAATTTTATGTAGATAACTAAATTTTCAGTTTTTCACATATGTACATAAAGGATATTTTCACAATGCCGCGTTATCTGCAGTTTGGCAGTTATTGATTTTCAAAATACATACAAAACGGATAATCTAGAGTTTCTAAAATTAATTCTGCAGTTTATAATTTCATACCGAGAAACAGTTTCCCTATTATTTAAAATAGTGCAAGTAGGGAAAGTTAGTTTCCTCCACTCTGCTGATATCAGCCTAGTATGCTCTGGTGGGCGGCAACCAAGCGCCCAATAAAAAGCCTGCCAAACTGAATAGGGGAACTGTTATGTGGCAAACGGCTAACCCAAAATTAAAAAAGGGATGTGAGCTGAGCTTGCAACTCCCCGTGGGATAGTGGGATATGATATTCCACTAATAAAAAAGAAAAGCTAAGTTCCTAGAGTAGAGTCTTGTGGTACACCAAGATTCATCAAGCGAAAACATCAGATACACAATCTCCCAAATCTCGCAGGTATCTGTCCGTCAAATAGCATAGAAACCAGCGAAGCTCAGCCTCCGTTATTCCATATTGCGATAATTAGTTCTCTATACGGTATTTCAAAAGCTTTTTGCAAATCCAGAAATACTGCTCCAATCAATTTCATTCCGTCAATATCTCCTTTCCAATTGCTTATCACAAAATGGATGAGTGTTTTACAGCTGTGTTTTTATCTGGACCCAGATTGATATCCGGAGAACAGTTTAAAAAAATCCTTTAATCAACAATTCGTCAATGAGCGTAATCAGGTTTGGTCCCACAATAGGACATTGTAGTCTTTATTTTTATTCATCTTTGTAGTAGTTTGCTTGAGATGACTTAGCGTTATTTTTTTGAAATGAAAAGTTTCACTCGTCTTCTGCGTTAAATTAACAAATGGTATAGCTTCATTAATGCATTTATTGCTGTCCACGAAGCGGTTCGATAGTTCCCTAGTTTCTTTCAGTTATCACGGTTCTATTAAATATTACTTTTTAAAAATCGTTGTGATTTTTAACACCGATTTCTTTATTGCCTGCCACATTGACCTTTGGTCGATGCACCTCTCAATTCTGTTCTCATATATGTACCTGTTATTCTCGGGATCGGGGCTTACTAAGTTCGTTCCTCATTTTCTTATATTCAATCCAATCACTCGATTTATTTGTCCTTACAGCGTGTTTATGATGATTTATCTTCTTGCACCTTATTTCATTGATTCAATTGACATTAAAGTCACCAAGCACTAAAACTTTCGTAATGTTCGACAGCTTTCCTAGTTCAGCCTTTTAGATGTATATTGTTTAGTGTGGTCTGTAACCAGAATTGACCTTCTCGTAGCATCTTAAAGTAGAGTAAAGATCATGGTGAAAAAAATACAGAAGGTAGTGCAGATTGTGGTCCCGCTAATCCTCTCTTGAAAATTTCTGACAGAGTATCAACTGTCATCAAACAAATAGCGCACGCGAGTCTCGGTTACCATCTCATTATTGACAGCTTTAGCTTTGAAAAAAAAAAGAACAAATGTAATGCAATATGCCTCGGGTGAAATTCCTACGTGGCTGTCACGCGATCGCAATGCGGGTAATCATTTAGTGACACGCAGAAGTCTGCGATCCGATCCAAAGAGCTATAATCATTTCCAATCTTATTGCAGCGTACAGCCTCACGTGCCTAATGACTCAAGTAAAACTCGACGACGCTGCAACGCAACAAATTTTCGCGCTGCTTTCTTCCGACTGCCGCACTTCACTGATGAAGGTTAGCGTGCCTGAGGGATGATTTTTGGTGTACCAGAATATTTAGCTGACAAATTCAATCGGGAACCTGCACATTTCAATGATGACTCAAAAATTACTGCAGTTTTTCGACATGAATGAATTTTTACATAGTATGTATGTAGGTAGAAATAATTGCATTAACTAGTTGCACCAAATAACCCAGTTTTTGTTCACATAACTCCATCACACATAGTACATACGTACATACATACACACATATGTATGTAGGTAGGAATAAACTCTTACGCCAAAATCATAACAGCACATCCGCTTTCAAGGAAGCCCTACTGACTCACTGGACATTTATAGCAAAGCAAGTTTTCCCCCCATCATTATCGATGCACACTCCTCGAATCTCACAACCTAATTTCAATTTCCAACTCACTCAACAGGTTTCCCAACAACAAAACAAAAGCGTAGCAATAAAACTTGCAACACGAGTAAACATTGGTAGTAAATCCATATTGACCTTCTTGTGCTACACCACAGCATTATATCACTGCTGCGCTCCTGTCAAGCCATTTGGCAAACAGCTTGGACATTGCGCGGTCGACCAGACGAAAGACAAGCCAAAAGCAATGCCAATGTAACACATAACCTCACACAAGCATAGCGACTCCACGTACTACCAACTCCAACTACGATCGGAGCGCCAGAAGCATGAATAGTGGTGGATAGGTAGGTGGGAAGGTGCCATTGCTCACTGATCGCACTGATCTTACTGATCGCTTATTGCACGCACGCATGCACGTACATACATACATAGCTTTAAACGGCTAGCCTGGGCATTCAAGAATAACGTAGCAACAACAACGATCACCACAATTACTCGATACGATTTTCCTGTCCAAATTGTCGTGATTGGAGTGAAGGTGAAGTGGAGTAGATGGTGTAATCCCCTCAGGTGAATCTCATGAAGTTTGCGCAACCGGTTCTGATACGATGGAAGTCTACAAACACTCACACACTCGTACACTCATACACAGTTATGTTCGCATGCATATTCACTGAGCGCTGAACTGCATTTGATTGAGGATGAACGGGGAACTCTCTGCATGCTCGAAGGCTGCTGCAATCAGTTTTATTATTGCTCTTCCAATGTTACTGATTTTTTTGTTGTTGCTATTATCGCTGATCATTCACTAACTTGTTTTTTTTTTGTTATTCACACTGTGTTGACTTTGATCATTGGACCACTTAGTCTGGGAGACTCGTATAAACTTTTTTGATGACGAAAGTGCTGGAGAGCAGCTGTGTATGTAGATGTGTAGATATTATCGACGACTGCTGTGCTGCCGGTTCGACCACTTCTCTCGACGTTTTGCATCGCCGCTGTCGTCGACATAACTTTCAATTTCACTGGGTAAGGTGATTTGCGCTACAAGTTTTTCTACGAGTATTATGGAATTTCCATAACTAAATATTACCGACTTAATGACCTAGTGAGTCAGGATGACGTAGTTGTGAAAAACTTAAGCAAATATTATGATTAATTGTGGACTATTTTAGCAATGATAAAATGGGTTTGCGGAAGTTTTGTTTATACTAAACTTTATTAGGTTAATTCCCTTCCACGAAATGTTATAAATAGTCAGCACGACGTGGCGTTCTACTGAAGGTCGTAGTGGTGCATCTATGACCTCAATGAGAATCTTAATGCTACATGAAGTGGCGTTACATAAATTATTTCTGGTTGATTACAAAGCTAGTTAAATAATTGAACTAAAAGCTGCAACAGTGCCCTCTCCCTCTAAGCGTCCCAACACCTCGTCTAAACCTAACCCTCTACTTAATTCGTAAATGTGACTTTGTTTGAAAAGAATGCACACATGGGCACACCTATTAGCTGTAGCTCTGAGCTTTGAAAGTCAAGGTAATTTCCCCGTCTTCTTCTCGGAAGGAAATGCTACACGATTTCTGTTTTTGCAAGTTCTATTATACACACTGTGCCAATAAAAATGCACCACTAGTTAAATGTATGGTGTTATGAAAATAACACTAAAGAAAAACAAAAACTGGCATTAAGACGCAGCATGCGCGAAAAGGGCTAGGCACAAAATATATATTTGAAGCAGCGCATAAGGGGAAAAAAACGTTAGGAAGTATTTCACATTTAAATAAACTATTTAAACAAAAATTACATTTTTAACGTTCGGAAGAAAATAGGAAAGTATTTAGCCGACCTCAAGTGTTGTTGTACCATACGGCTGAGTAACAACCCAGCCACTGGCCCAAAACGCCTGTGAAGATGTGAAATAAAATTTTACCGAACAAAGCTATTTCAGGGATTCTATCAGTGGTTTCATTGTCCGATAACGATAAAAGGTTTGAAAATTGTTCAAATATGGCATCGCTAATATCAATTATGCTCAGTTTGGTTTGCCGTTTCATCCTAAATAGACATGAACGCCGGAAAAACGCTCGTAAATTTTTTATAATTATTTTTTAATTTTTTATGCGAACGAACCGGAAACTTCGGATGTATTGGAAGACAACATTGTACCAACTATTGCGGATATATGGCCCCGATTGCTTTAAAAAGGAGTCGAAAGTTTGACCTTCCGATTATGCCTGCTCTGGTGGCCACATATGTATGTACATACATATGTAGCCACCGAAATACTATACAAACTCTTATGACATAAAACTATATTTCTAATAGTTAATTTGTTATTTCGTTTCCATTGAAAGCTCTACAGCTCTAAAAATAAACACCTCATATATTATACCGTTTTAATAGCAAAGCTACTTTTCTCATTCACGTGTTTACTCGACGTTTAGCACAAGCAATTTGTGACACATCGTACGAACGTACATACTACGTCAAAAATATGAAAATTCCAGCATCTCGCTGTTTTCCGTCTTTGCTAAGCAAACAAACAACAATTCTTCATTAATTCGTTAGATCACAACAATGACGTACGTATTTGCTTTCTGCAAGTCATGGAACAAACTAACCCCCAATGCTTAGGGAGTCCCCACTTCCCATAGCTTGAATGATTTCCGCAAACAATAGTACATTTGTGTTATACATTTGTTATTTATAAATGCAGGTATGTATGTACATACATATGTAAATATGTATGTAAGTAGGTAAACATGTTTTGTTCTCTACCGGCTTGAGCCCTTATCTAGCTTTCATCTAAAACGGGTGAATTGAAAAATTTCGCTCTCAGTGCCATGACTCACAACGACGTTGAGTATCAGAACCCCCGCACGAATCTCAGTCAGTCGTTGCGGTTCGCTGCATCTGTTGATGCCGACAGTGGTGGTTGCAATAGTACAAAGTTCTGAACCCAATCTCGATCGCACTTATCAACATCTCTGCTTTATATGAATATTCGTAGGCTCATTATTGAAGAACAACCACCACCACCACCGGTCCGCCGACCGTCCACCGCTGTGTATAGAACAAACCCATTTCGGGGCGAAAATGAAAAGCGAAACGAAATCAATGATCTTCAGTAAGCTGGTAGCTGGTAGCTCAGCTAACAGCAACAAGCAACCCACATAAAACCAAAGAAGGCGTTTTGGTATACCAAATTGACCTGTACTACTCCGTCGTTTGGTTGCCCCTCACCCCCTCCAATGCATTGCACGGTGATTTTGTGCGCTCGATTGTAGTGGATCGACTTGGTAGCGTTGAGCGTTACTTTTGCTGTGGATGGCACAATGGTACAAAAAATAACAACAACCAAACAACAACAAAATGTATTGAAGGGGCAAAAAATGCACCGGCATACCAACAGTCTCGTCAGCGCTTGTGAAGCAGCCGAGAGTCAGCCAGTTGACCATGCAGTTAACCCACCCTACTTGTCGACATGCGCGTACATATGTATGTATGTCTAGATGTGTATGTGTGTGTGTGTATGTGTACACATACAGATTTATATGTACAAGCAAATGGTGTGTAAATATTTTGCTGTTTTTATTGACCCCTCTCGCTCTGACCTGCGCGTACATGTTAACCAAGCAACCATTCTTTGCTGCTCACCCACTCAGCTGCTGGTAACGGCGCCGGCTTAGTTATAGCAGCGCACAGTGGAAGCAATGTGAATAAACAGACCTTACATTTTTTTTGTTATAAATAATGAGAACTAATTAGAAGTAGGCCTGCATTTTGTTATCTTAAATGAAAAGTCTGAACCAAATTTCGGCGTAGTTTTCAACAGAAAGAAAAAAACAGAAAAATAACAAATTTTACCTCCAAAATTTCAGTTTTTATAAGTGAAAATAGTTTTTTGTGATATGTTTAAAAAAAAAAACATCCCCTTAGATCATAAAACAGTTTCAGCTTAAGAGTTCTGCCCAAAAAATATTTAAAAATCTGTGAACGGAATCATAATAATGAAATTCTTGATGCGGCCTTTGGTCTTTTTAGGAATATTAGTTAGGCAAAAGTTGACCAATTTAGACTAATAATAGAAAAGTATTTCTTCACACATTTTACTTCTTTGTAAATAACTCCGTTCACGTCATATGTATATTTTTCATTTTTTCTTTTTTCAAATCTCATTATGCTTTCATTTAACAAATTTTTAAATATTTTTGAACAGTTTCAGTCACAAATACAACAAATATAATACGAGTACGTTGTAATTTTTGTTGCGGAGAAACTCAGAATATTAGACCATTTGAGGATTTCTTCGTTCTGTCTCTAATTAGAACGTTTGAAATGAGGCATACAAATTACGTTTTCAATAATAATTATGAACCAGATTTACTTTTCCATAGAGCTAGGTATGTATGTATGTATATAATCTAAAAGGCCATTAACTGCGAGAAATTTCTATGATTTGGGCCCTAAACGAAAAACATTTAATTTTCTCCATCCTACAACGCACGGAGGGCTGAAAACAGAAGCTGACGCCGTCAGTTGTACCGCTGCTTTGGTTTTGCCGACTTTGACAGATCTCAAGTAAAAGTATACTAAGTTTTTTTTTTTTTTACAAATAATCGGCAATCAGTCACTATTCTCAGTATTTTGTAGAAAAGTGAAATTTGAGATATGTTTCTATAAATATTATTACATTTATCAAAACTAATCATATTTCTCAAGGAAAAATTCAAAGTTACTCATTCTGCTTTTCTCCATATGCCTTGTATCAAGGCGAATCCATACAAGGTGGTGTTATAAATACAACTACAAAAATCCTATGTATTTTGTTTTTGTTTCTGCGTAAGAGTTGTCAAATACATTTTGTTTTTGCTTTTACAGATTTTGAAAGCTCATACGCAAAAGCAAAAATAAAATACAAGTACATACATATGTAGGTGAATAAAAAAAAATCAAGTCAGCTGCTCTTATGCCATCACCTTCTATAAATTCGTCTTGCCTTGTATACATTCACTTCTGACATGTCAACGCAGCGCAGATTGTATTCTTTCATTCCCACACGTAACCATTAAATCATGCCATTTTTAAACATTGCCTCTTTGTCTTCGTACCACTGTTCGGCATCAACCGTTCCTTGTTACTTCTTCTTTTTTGCGCTTATGGCGGGTGGGTTGAAGTTAAAGCCGCTAACGTTCTTGTTGCTTGTTTCGTTGTCGTTTAACATATAAAAATTAGGTACTACGTAGGTAGGTGGTAGCTGTACACACTGTCCGCATCGATTGCGTCGCTCCCGTCGGCGTACAATCCAACCGCGCCACTCACAGCACTGCCGTTTGTTATGCTCTCTTGCAATTTTTGTTGTTTTTCTTACAATTCCGTTTTGTGCGATCATTCGGCGTAAGGTGGCTCTGATGGCTGACGACGTGACGGCAGCGCTAGCTAGCCTGCTGGGTTGTTTGGTGATGGCGTTGGCGCACGTTAGTTCTGAATGGCTCTGCCTGACATCGCTTGCTGTATGCGCTAGACTGCCTGCTTGGCTGGCTGGTGCTGCTGCTGTGGCCGGCTCACTTTACTTTGGTGCGTGTGTGTGTTCGTGGAAATGACACTCAACTCTGCCACTGTCGACGCTGTCTTTTAATTTTGCTGTTTCCACCGCCAACTGCGCTGGGGTAGGCGCTCAGCCTCACGCTACCGCCTGCACAGTTTGTCGGAATTTATTGAAGTGAATGGTTGTCGTGTTTTCGTGAAGCGGCAAATATAATTCGCATGTGCTCTAAGTGCGCTTCTTAACGTTTTTATTTCAAATAAACTTAAGAAAGCTAATGTTAATAAAAACAAACAAAAACAAGTGAACATTCAAAAAATAATAAAACTAAAAGTGTAGAGATTTTGAAGAATATCTTAAGATTTTATACAAAGACCGTGAATTATTAGTGGTGTTATTTTTGAATAAAAAGTGAAATTTTACGTATTGAACTGCATTCGGTTAGAAGAACATCAAAACAAAGTAACGGTAGTGCGTTTGGTTACCAACCCGACCACCCCCCAAAACGCTGGATTTCTTCAAAATGATGCAAAGTCAGAGTTTTTGAGCAAGTGAAGGATTATTCAGAATTTATATAAGAAGAAGGTATGTTTTTGATCTGAATTTTTTGTTAGCTTTATTAGTGTAACAGTTATGTTAAAAAATGGCATAAAATCAGAGCAATTGTTGCTTGCACGCCAATTAAATACGAATAATCGAAAGTTATTTATGTTGCTGATTAAATAAAATTTGTGAACAATTTTGTGCAAAAAATCAGATATTAGTAAAAACTTAAAGGGCAATTTGTGTCCTATTTAAAATTCTAATATTTTTTTAAATAGAATACTTAAGTGTTTTTTGTGTAAAAAAATCGTAGATATTATCAACAGTTCAAATAGCAATTTAAGTACAAAAAATACTTTAATAATGTAATAATTTTTTTTTAAATTTGTTTCTTAAAAACTATTGCTTGCTGTTGTTTAGTTACTTTGATTTAGTACGAATTCTAACTATTATTTATTTTTCTGTAATTGTGATTTAATTTAACTAAGCTTTACTGTAAACAAAGTTGCCCATTCTAAGTTTCACACACATATTCCTTAGATGTGCGAGCATCCTGTCCCAGTTTCAGTTTTTCAAGGCCACTTTGCCAGTCGCCTCGCCAATTTTTAACGTTGCTACAAATTTTCACAAAATTACCTTCTAAGAAATACGAAATTTTATTTAGCACCTCATTTAGCTCTTCCTTAATTGCTACGCTACGCGATTTTCTACCTGTCATTTGTCGGCTGGCTGTTTGTCCATTTCAAACGCGCCAGCCACCAAGCAAGCTAACCCAGCCATCTAAAAACCCGAGTTATGCCCGGTTGCGTGCAATGCGCATATTTGCTATCTCCTCTTCGTCTTCGTATTCTCCCTCATTTGTGCGTGTGTGTGTGTGTGTGTGTGACTACTTCAACGCCAACGCTTTGGCGGAAATAGCTTGTTGCTTCTGCGTCGCTACCTTCTCTTCCACAGTTAGTTACTGTGGATCTGTCGTACGTGTGTGTGTGTGTGTATGTGAAGTAACTTGTGGTTGTGTGTATTTTACTGCTTTTCCGTAGCAGCTGCAACCCACATACCCGAATACAAAAACCCATCAAAGCCATTGCCAATCCTCCCCAATGGCTCTGCAATAACGGCGGTCGGCTGGTCATTGAAAAGCAGCAGGCGCGTTGTCATCGTCGATGATAAATGCACAGACACCACATCCGCACACAAGCACAGTATACCCTAATTTCGGATTTTGCCAACTATGAGGGTTACCAACTTACTGCGAATTTCTCGCCACCCCACGTCGATCGTAGGGGCAAGCAGGAAGCTAGCGGAAACATTGAATTTCTTTTAAAAGTAACAGGCCGATTTTTGCCATTCCTCTACTTTAACCTTTCTCGCTGTCGTTTGCGTTGTTCAAATTAAAGTGTCTACATGTGGCGCCTAAATTCGACCCATCTATGGCATTGCCTTACACTTACCACCCGTTGTGGACAAGCGGGCCAAATTCTGCATTCGTATTCTTGCGCCGAACCTTTCCTTTTTTTGTAGTGTTGTCCATCCTTTCCTTGTCTTCTTTCTCTTCTTTCTAAATGCTGCTTTTTTTACCTGCTCGACTTCCTAGTCATTATTTAAAGTCAATCGGGTGGGTAAATTTCTCAATGTTCAACTCATCTCATTGCCAACTATCTGTCCATCTTTTCGTGCCAATTTCAAAATTCGCGTTCCCTCCTCCCACCATCCAGCTATCTGTCTAGTAAATGGCGGTCTCTGCAAAAACTGTCCCTCCCTCGGGAACCTTCTCGTATTCGTCAGAGTATTGAATGTTTGTTTGTAGTTGCCATAGCACCGCCACCAACTATCGAAACGGCGTCTACCCGAACGCCAATACTGCCGCTCACAACGTCGTCGTCACTGTTTGCCTACTCCTCCCTCGTCAGCGTCAGCGTCAGCAATCCAAGCTGTTATGGTTGTTTCATTTCTTTGTGCAGTACTTTTGCATTTCCACCCCAGTAATACTGTTGGTTCGTCTGCTTGCGTGCCTTGCTTTGCTGTCTTTGCGTGTAACACAACAAAAAAAAACCCAACCCAATCGCCGAGAAATGCTTACGCTAGCCTTGCGTGTGTTTTGAAAAATTTCCAATTTTTTTTTGTTGAAGTTGCTCCTTGAATGTGTGGGTTCTCTTAACGTACGAAGTGAAGGAATTAATGTATTGGAATTTGGTGCGCTTTCATTTTTTCTTCTCTGCTATGCCTTTCTCGCATGCTGTTCCATTTTTTGTGATGATGTCTTGTACCCCCTTGGGTAGTTCTCTAATTTCACAAAAAAAAAAGAAGATAATAATCGTTCTAATATGTTGCATACACAACGTGATTTTGAAGCATGGAAAAGGATTGGCGTATAGTGGAATCTTTGCTTCGTTTAACCCTAAATGTTACTTAGAGATTCTACATAAAGCCTTACTTAATAAGTGGATTTATTTTAGTTTTGCAAGGTTTAAAAATCCCCGACACCAAAGTATGGAAGAGTACGAGAACACTCATTTGTATAACTATTGTAAAGCTGGATTTTGTCGCAATATTCTAACACCAATATACCTGGGACAGAGTCGCAATTTTTTGCAATACTTCGCTGCCGAAAAAAACGTATCATTTTAACCTATTCTGCAAAAGACTTCGAGCGCCCAACTAGTTAGAATATGGAAATATGCAGCGTTTGGGAAGGTAATGTACTGGTCTCAAATCCATTTCGAAACAGCCGTTGTACTAATGAGCAGCGCTTTATTTTAAGTCGAGAGTATTTATTGGGACTAACATCTAAACTTTAGGGAAAGTTGCGGTGTGGGTGCCCTGTCTTTAAGCTATCATCACCATTACTCTGAAAGATCAATAGGATTTCATTTAGATCCAAACGACCCAGCACCGCACCTAGCTCTGAGCCAGGTAATGGAAGTCTGAACGGTTATGCTTTATCTAATTTTATCAAAAACTTTTCATCGTACGATCGCGATTCCTTCGATAGCCTGCAACCTGTTGTTATTCGATTCCCAATATTTCAATCTGAATTTAATTCGCTTACACAGATTGTGGGTTTAGAGTTTCAACACTGTTGCTTGCGATTCGAAGCCTTGTCGCTGAAGCCCCACAAGTGCACCACGACGTCGACCCTTCATATTTTGGGCACAGATTGTTGAAGGCTTTCTCACGCGTTAAGTGGAAAGTACCCGCAGGATGTGCGACATAGTAAACATACATATATTTTCATGCATGCGTATGCGTGTCAGTATGTAAAGCGACCCCTCTGCTACAAGAGGCAAGCTGACTGTTGGCTGTTAGACCAATAAAGCCGGTGAACAAAGAAATTCAATTACGCACTTTCCGGTCCCCTTTTGTAAGACTTCGCCAACGATAAGCATCGAGGACAACACATGTTGCACGAATGTTGGGGTGGGGTGTCGATCGTCAGCTCGCACACACACACACACAACCATAGACACAGAGATACACAAGTACCCACCGCTATGAACTACCTGGGATGAGTGTACATAGTTTCGTTTGCCCTCAGCAAAATGCTGCTTGTTGCATGCAACAAAGAGTGTGCAAATGCAAATTTGTTTCGAGGGTTACTTTTCATACAGACATAGATATGTATGTAGCTGCTCGCGGCGCTCAAAAGGACGTAGCGTTGCAAATGCATTGCAAGAGTCCGATAAAAACTGCTGGCTCATCGAAGTTTAAACAGTCAAAAATAAATCTAAATCATTGTTAATTTGTTTTTGTAATACATACATATATGGAATTTCCTATTGTAGCAAGCATTTGAATGGCAAAAGGTAATAGCACGTAAAGCACCAACCACCACCACCACTACCACCATTATCGCCAGGTTCACCTCACTCGTCACGATCAATAAACATTCCAACGGTCTCGACCCGACCCTACTCTGCTTTGCTCAACTATGTGTGCACTCAACTCTACCTGCTACTTACCTGCTGCCGCCAGTAGTGCAGCTGTCGCGACGTTGCACCTTTTTACCTGCCGTCACTGCTGAAATTGTTGATTGTTGCTTATTGTATTGTTGTTGTTGTGCCGTCTTCACATTTGGGCGCATATGCGTTTTGGGACCTTTTTCCTTTTTTTTTTTTTGTTGGTGAAACACAAAACAAACAGCGCGCAAGTCGCCTACAATGCGGATCTTCCACCCCAATTTCAGCTCTATCTTTCTTTTCTTTCTTCGCCATTACTTTTGTCTGAACGATTATATTTTTTTTTGGTTTCTTATGAAAAAGCGAAAATAGTAAACCGTCATTCGCGTTAACACGCCAACCCCCGCAGCAACGACGAGCCGATTACCATCCCAATCTTTCCTGTCGCCGTGTTTTTTTCTTCGCGTCGCGCAATCAGCGCTTGTGAAACACGTTTTGGTCCATAGCATATCGCCGCACGTCGCCCGCAGCGATTACTGCTGCTGCTGCTGCTGCCGTCACACGGACAGACAGACGACGAGTGATCGTCTTTGACTGACTGTCAGCCAGTCTGACTTGGGTTGGGTTGAGTTGGTGGCTTGGTTTGCCTTGGCTCGACATGGGCTGGGTTGGGTTGTCTTCATCTACGCGCCTGTGTGTATGTGTGTGTGTGTGTGTCTGTGTTTGTTTTTGCTGGCTTCATGCGGGGATTTCTGTAAATTGCCAGCGAGTCAGCCGTACCTCATCATCTTTACCCACACCAGTTGCATTGTTGTTACTGCTTGCTGCTTCTGTCTTCGTCATTTTTTGAATCATTGTGTTTTTTTCCTCTGTTTTGGCCACTCGGCGCGCAATCACTAACTTGGCAATGGTGTTGATGATCGGCACCACCAGCACCATCACCATTGCTAGCAACAATAACAAAGAGCGTCAGCAAACGACCTCGCCATCGTTGTCTCACTCTGCTATGCTACATAACTCCCCAAACGTTTGTTCCTCTTTTGATTTGATTTTTTTTTTTTTTTTGGTCTCAATTTTCAACAACCCAACACATTTAATTTTTTCCATATTCATTCTTTGTTCATATCCGTCTTCTTTCAAGCGCGGGTGTATTTGTTTGTGTATGTATATGTAAAAACAAAAACACAAAATGCTGAGGTGGTGGTAGCGTTGGTGGTGGTAATGGTACGCGTGTAGGTGTATTCGGGTCGGTCGGTTGTATGGTTGATAGTTGGTTAGGTAGGTAGGTAGGTGGTTTTCATGGAATTGATAAACCTAAAAAGCGTAGAAAGGAAAACAGCAACGCAAGCGTACTGCGCTAAATGCTGTATAGAAAGAACTTCACTTTGGCGTCGCGGTGGTGGTGTCAGTGGTTGTGGTAGTAGCCACATTATTGCCGGATGACTGACGCGCCTGAAGGTTTTTTTCAAATCCGCCACACAAACAACAACCCGCCAGCTCGTGCAATCCTTCCGCCTACCAGTTAGCCTGCTTCGAAACAAAAGAAAGAAGAAAAAACCGAGTTCCTTTCCATGGCACCAATGGCACTTCTTTCTCCCCCTAAGCTGTGCTCGACAAAGGCGTCTCGCTTGTCTTCTTCTTGTACTCGTATTATGAGACAAAAGGCAAACAAATACGCAGATTGGCAGTTAACCTCACCCAAATAGTAAGAAGATATTAAAATTGTGTATGCGATGCGGCGGTGCGGCGGCGCATAGACACCTTTGGTATGCAAGGTTACCTGCCTGCATTCATTTGCGCTCGTTCACAAAGTTTCAGTTGATTGCACCTTTACTTTAAAACGCAAAAGAAAGATTCAATATTGAAAGGGTGTTTACTTAACGCGTTTGAGGTATTTCAGCGAATGGTGGATGGGTGATAATTGCTTCTTGAAAAGTGGCTAGACTGTGTATGTGTGTGTTCTAACTCGGCGTGCATTTAATTGATTTTAGTTGGAATTGGAAGGTCGAGGCATGTTTTTAGGTAATCCACAAAAGAAAATTATGTTTTTGAAATCCGTAGATATATAGACGCATTCTAAAAAAAGCAGTGAATCAGAACCCGCAGGCATTGATTTATTATCTTAAAAACTGCCAAGTTGTGCCCCATTAAGTTTTCTCAATACATTTTTAGAGCACTGTGCTTGAGTTTGGTTTAAGTTAGGTAGGTTAAATAAAAGTGGCTACCCGGTTCCTCCTCATCTCTGCAAATTCTAGAGGAATCGTTCTGTTGGATATCCAGCATGACTGCATGATTTTCGAAGGCTATGTGGCATGTGAGTAGTCTCATTGTCAGGGATAGATCTCATCTACTTAGCGATCGCTGTATGCCTCATTCGCACCACCTGAGTTTGGTGTTCCTGTAGGTGTCAGGAAGTCTCCAATGTGTATCCGCTTCCCTAAGGACGGGTTGCCTTTAAATGAGCCTGCAAGCAGCAAACGGCATTTCTAAAACCTACTAGGATGGTGAAAGTGGAGCTGAAGTTCGCTTCCTCGCGAGCTCGTCTGTCGGGTGTATTACTATTACCAAGTATACATACACAACTCCTTAACCATCTCATTAAGAGATCTCCGACAGTCAGCTACAGTCTGGGATGAAATTGTGACAAAGTCAAAGGCTTAAAGGATAAAAATATTGTTATATGTATTTTCATTCGTGCATTTACTTCGAGCTAATGCCCGTTAGTATGAAGATAATTCATGAGTTAATGCAAATTAAGGTCGTTAATGCGCATTAGATCGCGATCTGCCTGGCATCTAAGATACGTTTTGGAAATCTTTTAGTTCTAAAATACAGCTTAAAAAAGGCATACTTCAAAAAAGGTCTACCAGCTTAGATTGGATGGTTACTATAAGGGCCGTTATCTCAATGTTAATATTACCCATAGTTGGATGCTAATCAGAACCTGCTGAACATTTTAGACAGATGATACCGACAGAACTTGGTGGAAAAGAAACCTTTGATTAAGCGCTGATTAAACACTCAATTAGACATTGAGCAAACGGCTCTATGAATGGAAAAGGTCATGGTCAACTAATTACCTCATTTCGATCGATCGATCTTTAAAATTATATACACAACAAAGGACAAGTTTTTGCAAAGAATTGCCCACGGTGAATATTTCTCAGGAGCGCATTTAGGGAATTGCAATGTAATTCTCAACGGTATAAATTTGAAAAAGTAAGAGTATACATACAAATATGGTAGACGAATAAGAAGTCCTTCTAATGACTCACCACTACCATCGCAGAAAAAGTGCATATCTCAAATGAGTGATGGGGAGGATGGTAACAAAATGCGAGAGGAACGCAAACTAAAGTATGTGAATGAGGTAGAAAGGAGTGCTGAAGAAAAGAAAGCCAAAGACACGAAAAATTAACAACAATCAGCAGGGGTAAACTCACCCCTAAACAGGCAGAAAACACGAAGATCATTAAATAAATAATTCACTTTGGCACATGTGTTGCGCTCGAAGCAACAATAAGGATGACAGGGAAGCATCGCAATACCCGCACACACACACACACACACACACACACACGGAGCGTAGCCCTGTATTGCTAAAGGCAAGACAATGAATTTCAAAGACAGCACAACATTTCTTTAGTAGTTCAGTTGTGGTGGTGTTGGTGCTGGTGCTTGTGCGCTTCCTTTCAAGGATCTCTAAGGAGTAGTAGATGTGCATACAGTAAAGCGGATCAAATGAATTCCATAGAAAAGGGACGAGCCGCCAGGATGTTTCAAGGATCATGCAGTTTGTGCGTGCAAATAGCAAGTTGGGTGCGCGCCCTTATTGTAGTTGTGGAGGGAGCAGGCCGGGCTGAAGAGAGAGGTTCTGTGTGCTGCTAATCAAGCGGAACTCGGTCGGCACACACACCACACACAAATGCACACTGTCGTGTGCGTGCAAGTGTTGGCCTCTTGAAGCTGTGCGGTGCTCTGTATTGGAAAATAATTGTCTGCCTTTTTTGGGGAGGAAACACAGCAGGTTGCACCTGCTGTCTGCGGATTTTTGCCTCGTATTTTTTTGTTTTCTTTTTTTTTTTTTGCTCCCTCTTTCTCTCCCTTTCTCGCTCGCTAGCCCTCCCTCTCGCTTTTGCCCGACTTGTCCCGCCGTTTGCGCTTCGCTGTCGCTTTGCTGCGCCATTTGTGCTGCTTGTGGTGAAATCGGTTTAGTTACTATAGAAAAGAAAAGAAAAAACTTTTGCTTCAACGGTCGCTTCGCTTTGTATAGGGCCATCACATTATTTCTTTTATTTCTTATGCTGCTTTTGTCGCCAGCCCAACCACACGCACATCTACTACACACATGCATAGATAGCTAGATGTGTGCCCTATAATTTACATAATATAGTTTCGAGCTGCTGTCGCGCTGTCACTATTTTTTCCAAAAAACACGCGCATGCGCCCTTGAAGCCATCAATTTTTCCGCCGCCCACCAGCAACAGCAGTAACCAGTGACTGCACTGCACACATTCATTCCAATCTGCCTGCCAGTCTTCTGTCAGTCAGTCACACTGTCAGTTTGGTCAGCATGCGATCTTTATTACAATTGCCTTCGAAATTTTGTATACAAAAATCGCTTTTTCGTCTTCTTCATTCTTCAAATCAAAGCGGATAAACTACTTTTCAATTTCTGTCTTGCCTTCATACCAAACTGCCACCCGTTCGTTTATCAGTTAATGGTGTATGATGAAAAAAGGGGAGCGGTGTGCCGTGCGCGGTAAAAGCCAACACGACGACACGGCTTACATAGTCAGCGTTTGCTTCTCCTATGTATATCGTCATCGTAGTTAGCAGCATCAGCAAGGTAAGCATCGTAAATTAGATGTACAAAAAATCACCAACCCACCCATCGCCGAAATATAACCAACAATACCAATAACAACAACAACAGCAGCAGCAGCACCAATTCCAAAGAAGTATTATAAAAATTAAAAAAAAAAAAATACAAAAAAAAGCACACAGTGACTTCGTTCGATTTCAGTTTTTGGCTAAGGTTGGTTGCCGCTGCGCTGAAGCTGGTGACGATGGTAATAATGTTCGACTCTTGCGGTCATTTCGCTTAGTTGGAGGGTGCGCGGCGGTTGTGGGCAAAAGGGGGAACTTACTTTATTTAATAGCAGCACTCACTTTGTGAAACAGCTGCGCCATCACCACCTTGCCTGCAGTCAGGCAGTCAGGTCGACGACGCGCCATCAACCCGGGCGCAACCAAAGGTGTGCTCTTCGTTGTTATTTGCTGCTGTTTGTTTTTATTGTTTTGCTTACGTTCGACTAGCAGCAAGTTGGCAGGCGGACGCGGTTGGCGAGTTTTGTTTTTCAGCTGACCAAAATACCACCTGCCGCCCATAGCGCGTCGTCTGCTCATTTACTTGGGTGCGTATGGGCGCGTACGGGTCGGCGTCGGCTATATGTGGCCATCGTTTTGTAGGTATGTTTCCTTGTTTGTATGTGTATGCACATGTCGTTTTTACGGCCAACGAAAATACCTAACATGACAGCAGCCAACAGGCAACAAACAACAGAAATCCAAATTGAAAGCGGAGGGCGCAAAGAAGTGGCACCGACACAGCGCTGCGAACGCAAAAAAAAGCCGCATTACTTTCTGTGGTTTCGAAAATATCTTCTTTTTTAATTTATGTTTCTTTGTTTTTTTTTTGTTTTTATAAACTCATGCCGTTGTTTTCTTTGGATTCGCAAAATATCGTCATATGTCACCAATATACCGCCGCCGACTCTGCGCGCCCATGGCCAGCATCAACCTCATTATGGCCGGCCAGCAATTACGCACGCAGCTGCCCATGATTCTGGGCGCGCTACAGACATGAGAAAACAAAACCTGCAGGTTTACTTTACTTTTTTCTTGAATTTTTTCGCTCTTCTCTCTTCTTTGCGCCTCCTCTTCTCTGCATTCGTATTTCTTTTAAGTGCTTTTCGATTTGTCCCACTTGTTTGTATTGCCAATTGGGTGATCGCACACATAATTTACTGGGCAAAGCTCACCCACCAGCCCACACATGCAACGCTCGCTTGGCGTCGACATTCGTGTACCACTACTGCCGCTCCACGCCCATACGTGGCTCCCGCGCCAGCACACCACACCACACCATCACCATCTACCCACTCAAATTTTTGTGCGCGTCGTTGACGCTTAAGATTTCAGCTTTCATGCGACTTTAGATTTTATACACATCTATATGTATGCTATTTTTTATTATTAAATGTATTTCTTTATTTTTTTACGTAGTTTGTTAGCTGTTTCTGCTGCTGCTGCTGCTGCTGCTGTTGCGGTGTGGTGCTTTTGGCCCAACCTTAGACGCAACGCGCATTCGATCCACTCTAGTTAGATAAATTGTCTGGTTTATAGGCGCTGAATCAGTTTCTATGATGATTGTTCATTTGCGCAAACATTCGCACTTAGCTATATATGTATATATATATATATATACATATGTGTGTTGTGTGTAAGTGCGTGTGTTGTGGCTCTTGCTGTTGGTATTATCGCAATCGCTACATTACAGCTGACCACAAAACACCAAATGTCAACCACCCACCTAACCAGATAGTTAATGATTTGGTTCTATTTCAATCCAAAAACAAAAACTAGCGACAAAACAAAAGAATGGGTGGGACCAAATAAATTGGACACTTGAAGATTTGAAGTTGATTTAAATTCATTTGCCAACTGATTGGAATATAAGCCTATTTGAGCCTTACATTGTTGGTACCAGCATTCTGAAAGTTTTCGGCTAAAGCAATGAAAGCCTAAAGTAATAATTTATTTACTCCACCAAGAACTCAAGAATATAGAGAAATCACCAAAAGCGACTTTAAGTAGGGCAACATCTTGTACGCAGAGATAGAGCATTTGGTAGCAATATTCGAGCTGAGTTAGATTGAAGCTATAGGTAGTCCTTTGAAAAGAGACATAGAGCAGTAGCGCATGGGGTCTTGCTCGCAGCGCCTGCTTAAAATCCCCACCAATGAGACTGAGCGTTGTGGCGTCGTAAGCTAAAGAAGCTCTCATTGCCCTTTCCAATTGATCTACTTATATAACCAACAACCCGTTCCATGTTAAGATTATCGCCAAGCACCCGCTGACCTCGTACTCAAACGTCGAAGAGTAGACATCAGGTAGCTAAGTTTCATAGAGGAACCTCAGATACCTCAGCCTGTCAAAAACCGTAAGAACTTAGAAAGCCATGGGTGAAGGTCAGCTGATTATCAGGAATTGTGTAGCTCCTGGAAAAAAGGATTGATTCCTGTCAGGGCTAATACGTAAGGCATCGCTTAATTTGTTCAAACGCCTCGAGCTGAAAGTGAAAGTGAGGGACTTTACTGCCAGCTTGTATAAAAAGTATTTGAAAGCAAGAATCGTAATGAAATATCGTACGACACAAAGTTCCACTGATCTTGTGAAGAAAATTAACAAATATTAGAAATTATCTCTGGCACAAGTATGGTAACACTGAGTAGAGTGATCTATTGCATCAATGCTCCAGGAATCTACAAATTGTTCACAGAAGTTAGCAAGATGAATAGATGAATGATTATTCACTTTCTATGCCGAAATGCAGGACTATAGTTGAAACGATTTAAATACTTGGATCTTGAGGAGTAAGGTCTTGATTTACTAGTGAAAAGTAAGGTAAAGAGAAATGTCTCCACGCTTTTATAGTATTCTAGAGTAGACTGACCTAAGTTTAGTATTTCATGTCCGTCAAAAACTTAAAAACTTTAAATAATTTTCCCAATGCCTTTGTAATCTGACTTGCATCGCTTGCCGTATTCTCATTAAGGCTTAGCCGCAACTGCATAGACCCTCTGCAATATTAAAACGCCAACCGCAGCAGAAAATTTTAAATCAAGCAACTACAATGCAAGCCCATACTTACATCCGGTAATTACGATCAGTTGTCGCGCTGCAAACCGCCGCCACAATGCAACCACCCAACCCAACTTGAAACTCCCCCAGTACCAGCAGCACCGTCGCGTTCCAGTAGATTAACATGCAAAAAAAACAGAGACACATTCGAAACGCAGCGCATGTGAATCTATTTCACAATCAACCAACCAACCACCCACCCACCAACGATGTGAGTTGATTTCGTTTGCACTTCCCAGCGTTGATCAGCACAGTTGTTGTATTTTTTTATTTTCTTTCCTTTTTTTTGGGAAATTTTATAGGGTCTGTATGTAGCATTTAAAGTACAATTGTGGGCGTTTGTGTGTAAACGCCTGAGTGGTGTGGCGGCTGGACGCGATAACAACGCGTCAATTTGGCCTTTCACCGTCACAGTCACCACGCAGCCACGCAGCCACGCAGACACGCACGCAGTCGTCCGTCAGTGACTCGAATAAATGACAATCTCCGGTCATGTGTACAAAAAATATAAAACTCTGTAGAAATGTAAAGGCCAGCTATAACTGCTAAACAGCGCTGCTCAGGGTGAGTAAAACTCCACCATACTCCGTGTGAAGTGATCTACCGATCTACCGCCATTGAGTGATCGCGCCGCGTCGCCATTTGCTTCTTCAACGCGCGGGCGGCGCCGTGTGCGGTGTGTACGGTGTGCGGGCAGCTGTGAAGTGAATTGACTTTTGGGTTACGTTTTCGAGTTGGGTTGGGTAATGTTGATTGCTTGCCTGACTGCTTGACGATTGCACATTTATGACCCCGCCAATGACAGACAGACGACGCTTGAAAACTTGAAATGGGTTGGTTGGTTGGTGTTGGGTGGCTTGTTGTTGTTTTTGTTTTTGCCGCTTTGCCATACTGCTGCTATAGCCACTGCTGTATACTTACTGACTGCTTCTTTGCTGACTTTGCAAAATTTTATGAAATTCTCGCCTCGCCAACGGTTGCCTTGATGATCGGAATATTTCTGAGAGTTTATGTGGGTGTGTGTGATTCTTTGTGTGCTTCGGGCTAACTGTCTGACTCGCCGTCTCACTGTTCCTTTGCTTGACTGAACGCCAATCTCTTTGTCCGTCCGCGCTGCTTTAGTTGGGTGCCGGCTAAGTGCCCACCCGTTTTTAACGCACCCACCCGCGTTTTTTCATCTTTTAATAATAACACCAACACCCGGCATAAAAAAAATAATAACAACAAAATATACATGTGCTGAAACTAAAATGTAAAGAGCGCAAATAAACGACGATTGCACAGTGAAGCAAAAGTGAGATATGGCTGGGCTAAAAAACAAAAAAAAAAAAACAATTCTAGAAACTAAGAACGCCAACAGAAATTTCCAAGTAACTTTCAAAAACACATTACACACGTTGCTTCTCATTCAGCGCAACTCTCTCAGGTTACTATGCGCCTTTCATTTGAAGTATCTAGTCAGAGTCTCCCAAATATTTTCTGAAATAATTTTTTCAACCAAAAACTGTTCACTTTGTCTCTCTAGTTTTCCAACAGTGGCCGGCGCGCGTCTCACCGCAATGACACCACGTCGCGTCGTTCGTTAGTTTATTTTATTTAGCACAGCCGCCTGCGCCCACTTTATCGTTGTTGCTCACCCTCCACGACGCCTTATTGCCTGCCATAGCATTTGGCACGACACACACAATAATTTCGAAGCAATATTTTCATTTCGCCACCACAGCACTCATACTCGTAACAACATTTAGCTTTAATTTCGCGGCCAAGTACCTAGACACCATGTACACTGTCGTAAAAGCGCCCGTTTGGCGATGGACTGTTTTGAATTGAGCTGTGATGTTTTCGTTCGTCACACATATTTTTGATGTCACTCTCTTTGCCTTTGACTGGGCGCGAATGCCACCATCACCACCAACACCAACGGCTAAGAGCCATCATCTAACGACCCGGCGACCAACAATCAGCAAACGACAAAAAAAAACAGCAACAACGATCATTAAATAGTTCTATAGACGACTGTGTGCTGATTACAATCAACAACAACAAAGCGACGCATAGCACACCAACAATAAAAACATCAAAGTCGCTGTTAGTTCTGACTTTGTTGCGGTGCTGGCTGCTAGTCGGAAGAAAGGAAAAATCGTAGCGTCTGACGCGCGGGTGGTGTATGCCAGCAACAGAGACACCCCAAAATAGACGCGCGTTGCCCGATCAGCTGCGTGCGTATTAAAGCGAGTGCTGGGCGGATAGGCGCAGGCAGCTGGGCAAAAGTGGCGGCAGTTAGCAAACAAGATGCGGTGGCAATGGCGTCAGCGTCGGCATTCGACAACCCAATCGTACAACCGGTTTTTTTTTTTTTTGTTTTACTTTTTAGCGATACCTTCATTGCCGTCTTCACAGCGGACCCCACCTCTCGGTCTAACGTCGCGCTTGAGATCCTACACACGCGTTTATTTTTTAGTGGCTTCATAAACATCCAAACACATCGTGGCATATTTATGCTGAGGATCAGCAGTAAACTCAGCGAAAAGTCAGCCGGCGCAGCTGTTTTTGTACTTTACGCTGTCTTTGCAATTACCATTGTGCTCGCTGTCGCCACTTTTTAAGTTATTTTCTGCTGCGTTTTGTGGTGTTTTTGTTTGCTTTGTGTTATACTTTCGACGTATGCGCCCATTTTCAGCCCACTCGCCTTACTTTGCGAGAGCACAGTGTGGTTATCATTCAGTTGTTGTACGTTTTGTTCTTGCATTTCGCATTTTTGTCGTTTCTTTAGGCGGATGTTAGTTAGCCAATCTCGCATGCTTTTATTGTCGGACGCGTATCAGTTAACTTTTTCCGAGAGTTTTCTGTTAACCTTTTTGCTCTCTTAAAAAGGTCCGTTTTTCTTGAAGTTCCAAAGCAGCCAGGTTCGAATGTTTCGTCATGTGTCTCTCAACTTATTTTTAATTATCTAAAGATCATCTGTGGGTCAAGCCACTTTTTTCACTAAAGAGAGAGCATATCGTCTAAGGGATAGCTAAGGACCAGATAGGATAGCTATCCTAAGCCAAAGTGAAGCTAAATTAAAGCGGATTTCAAAATGTCTCCGACCTTTTTTAACCACCTAATAAAATATAAATTTGTGTATATAAATATATATAATATAAACAGAGCGCAAAATAAGTGGAGCTTAGTGATGATCTGTATTGGAATTACTCGTAGTTTTTAATTTGGCAGGTGGACCAATCAAGGCATGTGGACGATTTAGGTGCTGTCGCGTTGGAGAGGCGGTCGGGATTTGCCAAAAGATCGGGATGGTTTAAGGACGTGTAAGGTTGGGCTGGCGGAAAATCCTTGTGTGGGCATCACAATGGGTCCTGCGGCCACCGAGTGAACTCTCTACAAGAGTTAACATAACCTAACCATTGATTTAGCTTCTTTTATTGTATGGACAATCCAAAATCAAGTCAAGGCCTTAGAATACTAAGCCGTCAGTAAACGATCCAAGATTTTAAATAGAATATCGTAAGAGCTTTTTGTTAGCTAAAGGCAGAAACGATCATCCATATCTTGGGAACAAAGAATTTATCCGATACGCTTCTGTGACGTCAGTCAAATCAGACTAATGAATGAAATCGTATTGCTTGAATGGAGGGGCTCTCTTCCTAACAATGGGCGCATAAATATTTTGATTCTGAGTCGGCGTTATATAAATTGTATCTCAATTTTTGAAGCATAGTTTTAATGGAGCGTAATCTTTGTAGTAAGTCGCCATGACGCAATAAAAACCAACCGAAATAATTCATGTTTGTTGCTCTTAAAATTAACTTTAAAAGCAAACTTGTATTTCGATCAACCTCAGAAATTCAGATAAGCCTCTAACCGTTTTATTTCTATTACATAACCCAAATTGTTTCACTGCCAACGAATTGATTAAATCCGGATTTTGTTATCTACATATATGTATGTATGTGCATGTATTGGTGAATGAAGGAAAAATTTAAAGAAAAAATACATCCACCCACCTCAGCCTACTCAGATCCACATTCGCAGCAACGACACATGAATGATCTTGACTTTTGCTTGCTGCGCCACAGCTACTCGTCGAAATGCCACAAAACACCCAATGATTGCAAATAAATAAAATAAATCGTGAGACTATTTGGCTGTCAGTTGGTCAGGTTGTCCGTCCGTACGCCCGACATGGCGCGACGCGACGCCCAGCTACAATGCAGCCGCGCCAATACACCAAACGCCCCCACACGGTGTGTAGCGTCACACTGAATTGCTGAATAGGCAGACAGCAGACCGGAATACGGGGGAAATAAAACCGAATGGAAATGCAAAAAGGGGGGCACACAAACGCATACATTTACAAAGAAATAAACAACATTTGGTTAATGTTTCAACAAACACTAAGAAAGAGCGCAAATGCTGTCAGAGGGGGAGAACCGCTTCTGATGATGGTACGTTACAAACACCAAAAGCGTGGAAGTATGTGTGCTTTCTGTCTGTTTGTCTCTCTGTCTGTCTGTCTGGCCAACAACACTGAAACCGAAATGAAGACAATGTCGCCAAAGTGGGCGACAACTGTCAGGCCACTACGGGCCATATGCAACCCAGCAATGCTTCGTTTATGCGACTTATGAGCGGTGGGTCGCAGCGACCAAGTGGAGTGCTCGCGCGACCACCCGCCCGCCTGTGCGTTCGACTTAGCAAACAAATCATCTGTTTTTCTGCGCATTTGTTTGCTTTTTTCGACTTTATTGTTGTTGTGGCACAGTAAAGTTGGCGCGCTTTTTGCCCTTCTGTGTTGGTGTTGGTTTTTATTATTCCTCATCGCGTCGTCTGTTACATGCTTTAATATTTTGTGTAAACGCGTATCCACCCACTTTGTGATGTGGTTTATCGCCGATGCGGGTGCGCCAGCCATCCAGCCAACCATAAGTTAGGTAAACAGACTACAACTGCCGGCTGCACAAAGTTTTGTAGTTGGTACACCGGCACAGGAAGAAGTTGTTGGCGCTTGTGTCAAAAAAGAACACAGAAATATAACTGACTTTATTTTCTTCATCCTTCTTCGATTGCTCGCTTTGTAAGGTAAACTTAAAGCAATAACAATTCAATGAACGGAAGAAGCATTAAAAATGCAAGCACATAAAATTAAAAGTGTTCTCTCGCCACACTTTGCGCTTACACTCTTCCCTCCGTTGCACTTAGGCACTCAATCTTCGCACCGGTCTTCTGACTCATTCGATTGCGACGGCTATGGCGTCGTCGATGACGGTCTACTACAAAGGTCTACAGCGAAAGCCTCAGAAAGAGTATCAACAAAGTAAAGGAAGACGCTGAACGTTATGGCCATGCAAACATTGAAAACATTGTGGGCAGCTGGAATATTCGAAGAAAAAAAAATCAAAATATAAACACAAGCTGAACTGCTGCCCGAGCGTGTAGTGTGTGGCTCTGCGCAACAGAATCCATTGCAGCACACGGCGTCACTTCTGAGCCACGCAAACTATTGACAATTTGTTTGTCGTGTTTATGTTGTGCAAAGTGCAAAGTGAGTACTCTCTCGTTTCCACCCATCCTCTATGCTGCTGATTTGTCTGATTGTGCCTGAAATGAAGATTTTGCTGTGCTTGGAATTCTGAGAAGGAATTTTTCAGCGGCGCTGATTTGGGTGGGTGTTGATTGAAAAGGCATGCGACTTAAAGCGAGTAATAAAAGCAGTAAAATTAATTTAATATTGAAGGAACTTCATTTTCGTGGTGACTAGTTGGCTCGAGAGCGCATGCGCGTTGGGCGACGGATCTCAGAAATTCTATATAAATTTTTCGTATATGAGTGCAAAAACATAAACAAAGTTGGTGATTTACCTGAAATTTTTACATACATATAGTGAGTGCCAGTGAAAACCCTACCGTAAATTTTTTCGCTGAAAAAAAAATTAAAAACATTAACATAAAAGTCAAAACTTTATAAAAATTTAACAAACATGAAAATTTTTAATTTTTTCTCACAATTTTAAAATCTTTTTTTTAGTGAAGTGACAGTGAAACCGTATTTTTTTAATTTTATTTTTTATTTTTTAAACTTTATTTTTTTTAAAGTTTTTCTCAGAATTAAGAAAAAATTAACATGGAAAATGGCCCACTGTAATTTTTTGCAGTATTGACAAGACTTCACATGCAAAATTTTTTGTTTATATTAAACCATGTTTTATTCAATAAACTAAACCATAAAAATTTTATTTTCAAAATTATTCAGATATTCAGTTTTGTAGTCCATTCAATACTAAAACAAATTTCGCGCCTACAAAAAATTTGCGTCCTTAAAAATTTTTCGTAATAAACAACAAATTTCAATTAACACTTTCACAACAACAACTGACTTCACAATTCAAAATTTGTACCGCTTTTTGCTACATTATCACACTCTGTGCCTTCCCAGCCACCTTTTAGTGGGTGTCAATCCAATAATGACGCGACTGTCTTTCGTCAGCTAAACTAGCTAGCAGTCCGACAGCCACATTTTTGAATGATGACTCAGCACTTTGGCTGTCGATTGTAGTGGCCCAGCTTCCTGCTGCTGTGCTACTGTTGTTTTTGTTGTTGGTTGGGAATGGTGTCTATCACTTTGCTTACCTTATCTCCGCTGATGCGCAGCAAATGCCATCCCAACGCCACCAACAGCAACAACACCAACAAATATGTACCCCCCCCCTTTTCCATTCACTTAACGCCAACTACAGTTTTGTGTTCGTTTGCAATTTTTGTTTTTTTTTATTGTATTTGTGGTTGTTGCTGCTGCTGCCGTCTTTTGTTGCCTTGACGCAGGGCTTCATGTATCAGCAGCGTAGATATTCCTGGAAATGTCAGTCAGCTGTCGTTGGCAATTTAACTTTTGCACGCCCGGCCGTTCTCCCACCCGCTCGCACCCTAAGCTAAGCGAAGCAACAAAGTGGCATACGAACCCAACAGACTTGCATGCACACATACACACACACACACACGTACATGCTTGATAAAGCCAAGGCTAAGTGACAAGCCACAAAACTGGGCAGATGGGGTTCACTTTGTGCGCTGATGGCGGGACTTTATAAAAACCATTTGGGTACCTACCTACTTACTTGTACCATGGTTGTTGAACAAAAAAAAAAGGCGCTAAAAAACGGCGTAGTGGATAAACTTATATACAGCGGATGTGTGGCTATTTTGGAACTTTTTTTTTTTACATTTTTCTCGATTAAATTTTTATTGATCCTACATATAGATTTTGAAACCTATAACCCTTTTACTAAACCACAAATTTTTTCACCTCACCTTTTTGGCGGGGGGGATTTCTTTTTGCTCTGTTCTTCTTGCAGTTTGTGACGGCCCGTATTTGTAGTTGTAGCAGAATTGCAGCGAGCGCATTCTATAAGCCATGGCAACATTAATACCGTCCTCAAATGTTGAGGCCGCTTATGAAGATATGTTCAAAGAAATCACAAGAAAATTATATGGGGAAGAGACCGGAAATGGTTTGCATACATTGGGTACACCGGTTGCGCAGGTGGCGACCACTGGGCCCACAGCACCCGAGGGCGAGCGTTCATTCACGAATTTGGTAAGTCGAATGCCTGCGGTTGAGCCACTGCAGCCAACCAACACAGACACAGACACAGCCACTACACTTCGCCTCACTCCACATATCTACACACCTCATACATCTCTTACTTATTGCATTTTATCTTTATGTTCACGTTTTGTTTTTTTGGTTTTGTTTTTCTCTTTCCTTTGTCTGCTGCACCTTCTTCAGCAAATCGATCGCAGCGCTGCGCCCACCATCGAATATGAGAACAATGCTGCCGTTGCCGCTAGTGCGGCCAATGCAGCGGCAACAGCTGCTGGTGGTGCGGCAAATGTTGTAATCCAACAACAACCCGAAGGTTCTGTGGTGGTTGCAACGACAGGCGGTAATTTCAAATCGGAAGATCACTTGAATACGGCATTTGGTCTGGCGGCGTTAATGCAGAATGGTTTTGCTACCACAACCGCTACTGGCACCGGTGGTGGTACGGACCAACAACAACAACAGCAGCAGCAGCAGCAGCAGCAACAACAGACACAAATCGTACAGTGGACAACACCAACGGCAACAGGTGGTAAATTACAGAGCTATACGACTGTCACTCAGCAGCAGCAGCAGCAGCAGCAGCAGCAACAGCAACAACAGCAACAACAGCTACAGCAACAAGTTGGCACATCCAAGTCAAAGTGAGTGACTAGAAAAAATTAATGAATGCATATGTACTTATGAAGTATAGATATAGAAATTATTTGATCATAAGGGTGGGTCGCGGTTTGTTTTATTTTTGAGCAAAAAGTTGCACATGCAATTTCTGGCGATTTGCCATTTCTTCTTGTTGTAATTTCCGAGGAAAAAATCTAATATTTGTATGGCAGTTAGAAAAGTGGTGTTAGTCTTATAATATAAAATATTTGACTACCAAATTTTGAGTTTTGAGATTAAACATTTTCGCAAAAGTTATTGAAGTCGTAATCGTAAATATTTTTTTTTTTAAATTAACCCTTGCATGACCGTAAGTGTAAAAAATAGAATTTTACTTAGAGGGCGTGGTATATTTATAGTTTTTTTTCTTTCAAATGTGTACAACATTTTTTAATTAGTTTTTTCATCTGATTTGTTTTTTTTTTTGCTTATTAAATGATACTGAAGTAGATTCACAAATTTTTTGTTGTAGACAGGCGAATTCGCTTATATGAATGAGTAGTGCAAACAAAAAAAAATCCATGTATTTCGATTTAGCTTTAGCGGCATGGATTGCCAAATTATTTCACAAATTTAGTCTACATCCAAAGGTGGTTTTGTAATCCAAAAATGAGCCATGCGTTCATTTGGCTTGGTTCTGTAATTCTCAGCAGGCTTATGAAACCAATTTTATTCTTGAAGTGCTCAACTTTGAGAGTTTTAGTAGCTTCGCATGTGGCATTGTACTAGCTACTATCCGACAAAAAAAAACGTTTCAGTTATTGCGTTCAAAAGATACATTTCCCAGTTTCAGCGCTCAATTAAATGGTAGCTCACTTCCCTGAAAGTAAATGTTAAGTCCTCACTTTTCCTCTTTGCAAGCACGTGCTCAAACATCCTTAACTAAACAGTCCTAGCACGATTTAAGGCACAAAATATTCAAGCTCCATATTGACGCACTGCGAATTTATATCTAAATTTTTATAAACACTTTCCACAAAATTTAGATAAACATTTAAGTAAATGCAGCACGGATAGATTTTAATTTTGGCAATATTTTTCTTCAAACCCCCTTGAAACCCCTAAGTGGAGCTTATTACGGGAGTGCCACAAAATCCCCAAAAAATAAATCCCCAAACACAAAATCCCCAGCTGAAAAAAAATCCCCAAACACATAATCCCCAAAATCAAAATCCCCAAAATTAAAATCCCCTAACACGAAATCCCCACCTTTTTTTTGAGGCAGTGTCACAAAATCCCCAAACACAAAATCCCCATTTTTTTATTTCTGAACTGAAGAGTAGCTCGACAGACAGATTTTAAAAAATTGTGTGCTTGGTTTAAAAACCAGTACATTAGTGAAAATATGAAGGCGGGTGCTATGATATATAATCCAAATTTTTGGTGCGTTTCGGATTCTTTTAAGGATAATTTTCCACGCACTCAAAATTCAATCGAAGCTTGGCACCGTAGGCTTAAAGTAATTGTAGGGGAAAAAAAATGTGGTGTATATGAAATCATAAAACATTTAAAAAAAGAAATGATTGATGTTAAATCAACCATAGAAAAAATACACTCAGGGATCGGTGTGCGAAAAAACAAAAAGAATGTCGAGCGTGTAAAGAAAATTAAAAAAGTTGTTAAACGTCGTTTAGATTTAGATAAACTTATTTATTTAAAATCGATAGCACACAGTATTTCATTATGTAATTAGAATTTCCATACATGGTTTATTTATGTAAATGTTTTGAATTTATTGCTTTTTTGTTTATTTACATCACTAAAGATTGGTCTACATATGTATGTATGTATATAAATATATGTTTATGTTAATGTATATAAGCTATTCGAAAAATTGTGAAGTTTGTATTTATTTATGTTGTACAAATATGTTAAACTGATTGATAAAACATGTATTGCATTTTCTTTAATTTACCTATTAAATATTCGTGAAACCATTAAACATAAAATATCTCGTGAACTTCAACTTTAGATATAATATTGAGTATAGAATTCCCTTTTTCTGTGTGAAATACATTGAAATTAGGTTTTAAATCGCGGCGATTTTAAACCTAATTTCAATGTATTTCACACAGAAAAAGGGGATTTTGATTTTGGGGATTTTGATTTTGGGGATTCTGATTTTGGGGATTTTGATTTTGGGGATTTTGATTTTGGGGATTTTGATTTGGGGATTTTGATTTGGGGATTTTGATTTTGGGGATTATGTGGTACACCCGCTTATTACTATGTCTGTCTTGTCAGTCTTCATTTTTCATACGTTGTCTCTTCAACCCTCCCACTTCGGCACCTTCACTCTCCTCTAGAGCTTTCGCAGTAATTTTTTACGTGCCAAAAACTTGCTCGTTATCTCTTCCACACTCGGCCCGTATGTAACACGTCTCAGCTCTCTTTCGCACTTCGTTACAATGTTGGTTATCATGCCTTCGGTGGTGAAGTACTTTATAACCTCATCCCGTCGACACCACTTATCTATCACCGCTTTACTCACACGCTCATATTGCAAACGTACATGGTAATAGGTATCGAATTTCTGCGCATATTTGCGTATTTTTTCCGCATCGTGACTGGGTATTTTGAGTGCCGGTTGTCGCTTCAATTGATATGGATCGTAGATTTCCGAATAGTTTTGAAAACGCACCGCTTCCCAATTGATGGCCAAAATGGTGTCGTAGATTTTCTTCGGATGTCCAAGTATTCCATGACAAACATCGATCAAAGTCAATTGACTATCCGGCACAATGTATTCCAACTCAAGCTGGTGTATGCGCAGATCGGTGCCGCGATATTTACGCTCACCAATCCACAATATTGGCAAATCCTCCGTCGATACATTGGCCAATTCCTGTATGAGTGGCGAGTTTTGTGCGCGATAATTACGCCGCTTGTAGTTCTTGCCATAGAGCATGTTGGTCTCCGCTAGCGTGAAATTTATATGCGCATAGCGTTTCAATTTGAAATGTTCGGAGCGAAAGAGACGATACATTTCCATATCGATGTAATCGTAGGCGCGCCGATGCATAGCTATCCACACTACTTGCGTAGAGAACGCCAAGAATGCTTCGTGAAAGCGCTTATCTTTTATGGAATGCGAAATGTTCACAATGGGCGTGATGTGATAGAAACGTTTCATCTCACCCTCGCCCATTATGATGATGCTATATTCGCGCGCCAGCAGCAGGCGGTGCTGTGTGAGATATGCCGAGTAGATGCGCTTAATTTCGTTTGTATCCTCACTTTGTATTTGCGCCTTATCGCCAGTGATCTCATCGCGTCGTATCAGTACAAATTCGACCATTTTCAGAAAGTACTCGAAATATATGATGAGCGCACGCAGAAAACGATCAACGGTGAAGGTGTGCAGGAAATGTATGAAATCCTTTGTAATGATTTCGGTAGGCGCCAGAAAGAGTACGATATTTTTTATATCCTGCACGAGTATGACTTCCGCATCGTGTGTGAGATCGGAACGTTGAAATTCTTGTCGAAATATCAGTTCTTCGATTTGATTGACCGTCTTATTGAAATTGAAGCCGCACGTATTTACATAATCGTCTTTCACCAATTCGGCATCTTTGGTCTCATCGAACTCAAGCCGTTCCAGATTTTCGTTCCATGACCATTTGCCGTTGCAATATTTCGGCACAAAAGTGGTGGTGTGAATGCGTTGCATTATTTTTGTGTCCCAGAAAATGATGAGAAATCAATTGCGTTTGATGTTTTTGAAAATGATTTTTGTTTTTTGGGAAAAAGAAAAATTTTAAAAAAAATTAAAACAAAAATTAACTCAATTGCGAAAGACACTCGATCGCTTGAACGCAAGCGAGTTAGTTTTGAAAACAATCTAAATTTAGACTTATGTAGGGCTTTTTCTGAAAATAAAAATTTTAAAAGTAGGTTGCAAAAAGCCGCAATTAAGAGGCAGCCTTTTATTGGTTAAGTTAAAAAAATGCTGGAATAGAAAGGTTATCTTACACACAAAGTAAGCAAATTTTTTTTTTTTTTCAAAATTTTAGTCTTAGTATATCTAGACGCTTTTTTGCATTAAAAAGAAAATAATAAAAAAATGTCACCATGTTTATATATTTTTTGAAAACAGACTACATTTCCATACTAACTCCAATTTCCCTTTGCACTTTTAGATCCAAAAATCGCAACGAGACCACCACCGAAGTGATATACACTAGTCCCTCGACCTCTGGCAATGCGATGAATTCCGCTCAGGTCCAACAACAGGCTACACCCACACCATCGAGCAGCGGTGCGGCCACAAGTTCGAGTGGCGGCAGTAGCCGCAAGAAGTCCCACAACAACAACAACAACAACAACAACTCGCATAACAACCACCAAAATGGCAACAATGCCAACAACAACAACGGCGGCGTACAAGTTCAAAAGCGTTACGCCTGCACCCACTGTCCCTACTCCACCGATCGCCGAGATCTCTACACTCGTCACGAAAATATTCACAAAGAGGAGAAACCCTTCCAATGTTTCGCCTGCCTAAAGCAATTCAATCGAGCCGATCACGTGAAAAAACATTTCCTGCGCATGCATCGCGAACTACAGTACGACATCAATAAGACGCGACGTCACGTCTCGTCCAGCACGTCCAACAGTGGCGGCAATCAACATAACGGCGGACGTGGCAATATCACCATAACAACGGTAAATACCCAACACACAAACAATACGAACGTCAGTTGTGGCTCACCCGAGCAAAAACCGAACATCATATTCCAGGGTACGAATGTACAGCTGGACAATGCATTCCTTGAGGCGCAACGCCAACCCACATCATCGAGCATGAGCATTGCCGAGACCATCGAAGCGGTAGCAACGGCCGCCGATGCGCCATTGCCGCAACTCAAGCAGGAGAAGCAAGACGACATAGTTACCGGCGGAGGTGGCGGTGGCGGTGGCGGTGTTGGCATCGGCGGTGGTGGCGGCGGCAATGGTGATATTGTTGGCAACTCCGGCGCTGCCAGCGGAAATCTGAAGCCAAAACGTGAGAAACGATTCACCTGCTGTTACTGCCCATGGTCCGGTGCGGATAAATGGGGCTTGAAGCGCCATTTGAATACACATACAAAACCGTTTGTCTGCCTGCTATGCGATTATAAAGCCGCACGCTCCGAACGCCTGGCCACGCATGTACTGAAGGTGCACAATAAGCGGGCCTGCAACAAATGCTCCTACCTCGGCGACACACAGGAGGAGTTCCAGGCGCACATCAATGAAGTGCAGTGAGTATCTAATGTTATTGTTTGATAAAAATATTTGTGAAAAAAATCAACGAACAATTTTACTAATTTAATCTAAGATATACGAATGTAGTTAGCATTGAAGGCGAGAGCTCGACTCCAGCAATAAAAATACTAACCTCTCTCTACTAACCTTTACTTAGCTTTAAGCCTTGCGTAGTTAAACTAACTAACTAATTAAAGTAGGCAGTAGCTTTTATGTAGTATTAATTTTCGAAAATCTAATTTTTGAAATTCTTCTTTCTTCCTTGTGCTTACCACCTTGCTTTGCGCCCGCAGTCCCAACGACTTGCGGCCGGCGCGAGGCAATCAAAATTCTACAAATAACCTGAGTAACGGCAATGCGTCGAATTCGAATTCGAGTTCGAACGTTTTGCGTACGATTGGCAACACTTTAATAGCAAATGACACAAGTGTAAATATGT
Source organism: Anomoia purmunda (assembly GCA_951828415.1). Classification (NCBI taxonomy): domain Eukaryota; kingdom Metazoa; phylum Arthropoda; class Insecta; order Diptera; family Tephritidae; genus Anomoia; species Anomoia purmunda. Next base: position 116,813,471 of record OX639997.1, read on the forward strand.
TTCCAAATTCGAGTGTGACTTACTGGTAAATAAATTGTAAAAAAAAAAAAGTTAACATTTGCACACCAAAAAAAAAAAATTAAGGCTAGGAAATTCAACGAGTGGTAAATAGCAAAATTAATACTCGTAATTTTCTAAATGCCGTGACTAACAGTGAAAATGTTACAGTTTTATTTCTTGTAATATTATAATTATTTTTCATGTTAATTTTTTTGTTCATAAATTTTTTATAAAAATTTAACTCATTCAATAGCATAAACTTTGTAAAAACTTTACTTAAAAAAATTTACGACAAAATTGTAAATTTTTTTTCTCAGAATTTTAAGAAGTACATATATAAATATATTTTTTATGGCTAAAAATATCTGTCAATTTAGAATTTTTTTTTCTGTCAAAAATGCAACAAATAACACTGGGCCATTTTCACTGTGAGACATTGTATGCAAAAGAAAAAATTATAAAAATAAAACACATCTTTGCGAGCGCGGAAATAGTAAAAAATATTTAAAAGTTAGGAACTGTAAACAAAATTTGCTGAGCTAGTGAAAATTTAAAAAATAATTGCTGTACTAAAAAAAATGTTGCATTGTTGTTTAAAAATCCACAACTTTCATAATTTTTTTTTTGATACACTTTCTTCTATCAAAAAAAAAAAAAAAATTCAAAAATTTTGCTTTCCAAAGTCATACAACTCATAGTGGTGGCGGTGGCGGCGGTTCATCCACTTCCAGCAATCATGGCGGCAATGTTGGTGGCGGTGGTTCGGTTACCATTTATACCACAACAACAACGAATGATAATGGCAGCGGTAATATAACCGGCGGTCCACTACAGGAAATCATTGTAAATCCCACCTCGATGGTGGGTTGGCGTTTGAGCGCCAATGGTTCGCTAATACCACCACACGATCTACTAACGGGCGGTTTGCCCAATGCGGCCGCACAAAAACGCGGCTCCGAACGTTTATTTCAATATCTTGAGGCAGACGGAAGTGATCCGGAAGACTATGCGCGGTAAAAAAGGATACAAAAACAAATATTTTAAAACTAGAACAAATTTTGTGTTTGTTATTAATAAGTTTTAATGTGGGGCTTTTGCAAGTTTGTGTTATCAGTCTTTCGTTTGGCCGCTAGTAATTTTGAATTTTTCGTTTTTTTTTTGTTTTTATTGGAAACGTTTTTCTTTTTTTTTTGCATTTGCATTGAAGTTGGTTATTTACTGTTTTGTTATTCTCACCATAAACCCAAATCACATTACATGCAGTGAAGAGATGAAAATTATTAAAAAAAAAATTTTTCGGAAAATGCTCTTATTTCTTTATTAAGCTTTGATTAGTACATTATTTGTAACAGAAAATTAGAATTTTTGATTCATTTTATTTCATAAACATATGTATGTATTTAATTTTTTATTTGCCCCCTTATTTAAATGTACTTTATATCCTTTAACAATTTAGATCTTTATTTTGTTGTATCTAGCTCTCAGTTTTTATACAAAATTTTTTTTTTACATTATTTTTGAACCTTTTTTACCTTATTTTGGTCTGAATTTTTTATATTTATTTAATTTAGTTTATTTACAATATTTTATCTTTTTGTTTTAGTTTGTTTTTTAAATATTATTTCTTAACATATAATTTAATTTTAGATTATTGTTTGAACAAAAAATATTTTTATTTATTTTTGTAGTTTAAGAATTTAATGTTTTGTTTTTGTTTGCTGAATATTTGAATTTATTTTGTTTCTACGTTAACATTGAAATTTGTTTTGTTTTTAATTTTCGCGTAGTGCATAATTTGTATTACATTATTTTTTTAATTTAATTTTTGACTAATTTTTTATTTTAATTTTAATTTTTGTTGATCTTTATTTATATTTCTATTCTTCTATTGAACATTTTACTAATCTCCCACGTTTTCTCTTTTACTTATCTCTTCTCCACCCACAGTCTCCTAAAAATGGACGCCATCAGTCGCAATACCGCTTCAGTCGCTCAGGATTTTCATAAGGCGGGAGGCGTGCAAGAGTTGAAAATTCCAGCTAATCATCAACTCCTGTTCAATAATAAACTGCCTTCACAATGGACGACCAAAGAGGCTGCGGCGCTACTACATTCCCTTAGCAATAACAGCAACTTTGCCAATAGCTATCAGCAACATCTGCAACAGCAACAACAACAGCACCACCAGCGTATGAAATACAACCATCAAAGCAACAACAGCAACAACAACAACAACAGCAGTCATATGCGCCAGCGGCAACATTCAACGGGGGAGGATGATGAGAATACACCATCGTCGGCCTCATCGACCACATCGTCGAGTGATGATGGCGCATCGCCGTTGAAAGTTGCTGGACGGCAGTATGCGTCTGGTACAGCAGCAGTAGCAACAACACCAATACCAACAACAACTGGCAACGGTAGCAACAGTGAGCAGAGAAAGGCGATGACGGCATTCTTGAGCGAAAATTTCGATTTGCAAGAAACATCCGATACTGTAATCGAAATGATGGCAGCAGCAGTAGCGGCTAATAACAACAATAACAACAACAGTAGCAGCAAGCGCAAATACCAGCAATACCAGCTGCTGGACAACGACGAAGATCAAGAGAATCAAGAGCAGCTTATTAGATCGCCTCCCGCGTACAACACCACCAACAACAACAACAACAACAACAACAAACCCGTAAATTACCACAATAATAACAACAATCACAGTCAACATACCAAAAGCCGAACGCTCAGCCACCGCGCAACGAATGCCGCGCACAACAGTCGCGATCATCGCCTCGATCTGCTACACATTGACCGTGACAACAAGGAGAACAACAAGCAAAACGCTGCCACATTCCTTACCAACATGGAATATCAGAATCTGAATAAGGTCAGCACACAAATTCAAAATTATGTCAAGGACATCATCAATAAGTATTATGCGGAGACACCACTCATGTATCCGGTCATGCCGGCGGCCAATGAGACGCCACATGACAGTCAACACCAAACGGATTCACAGCTGTCGCCGCAGCAACAACCCTCGCCACCACGTCGCAAGCGTATGCTGAGCGAGACCGAGGAGTATATCGAATATTTGCGCAACAAAGAGGACATTACGTTGACCATCACACCAAAAGTGTCCGCCGCCACGCAGAAGCAACGTCATGGAAATGTCGCACAGCCACACCAACGGCGACAGAGTCCCACGCGTACGCCGCTCGTGGCAACAACTCCCGCGGTAACACTAGCGCCTATTATCACCGCAATGCCACAGCCATTGCCGCAACCATCTCAACCAAAACAACCGCCTAGCAAGCGACGCAAATCTCTCTCGCAAATAGCCACACTCTTGCCGTTACTAGCGGATGCTGCAAGCCAGCAGCAGTATCTCGCCGCACCATTGGACTTTAGCAAGAAACCCACGCACGGCGACGAGGCTGCCACTGCAGCAGCCAATCCTACACCTACGCCAGCGCCCACAACATTTAACACTTCGCCCACATCTGCTACGAAAGTGTTGCCCAAAGCAGCGCAGGTCTCTGTCATACAAACAGCACCAACTGCTGGCAGCGGTGCTCAGAGCACCCACGACAAGCGTTCGTCACGCAAACAAGCCCAGCCAAAGAAAATTCGCGCGCCACCCGAAGTAATTGTGGCCATGCTACGCGACAAATACTTGAATCGCATGGTCGACCACAAGCTGAGTTGTCGTGCGTGCGCGCAAGATAAACAACGCGCCGCCGCCATGCTCGTTTTCAACTACCACACAAAGGGGTCATTGGCGTTGCACAAATACTGGAAGCATCGCGCCAAGAAACTAAGGTGCAAATATTGCAGACAAGCTTTCAGGCAGCGCAGCAGCTTGATAGTGCACTGTAGGCGTGAGCATCGTGACGTAATGCGGAGCAAGCGAAGGGTGGGTGTGAAAAAGTGGAACGAGAAGTTGAAAAGGCAAAAGAAGAGGGGAGGTAAGAAGCAGTTGAAACAGGCGAAAAAGCAGCAAAAAAAGGCAGCGTTGAGAGCGTAGAGTGGGAAGGTGGATAGGTGGATAGGTGGTCGGCAGGCAGTGGTGTCACATAAAACATAGAAACTGCCCGTATTTGGGTGATTTACTAAAGCTACTAGCTTAGGTATTGAGGCGCTGTAATTAGTGTGCGCTAAATTGACGCCGACGCCTGGACTTAATTGCTCTGCATTTAGTTTTAATTATCTTATTTGCGCAAGCGTAAGAGCAAAAATTTGTTGAGAGGAAAAATAAAACGGTGAAGGAGTACAGATTTACATTAGTGCAGGGTAAATAAATTGATTTTTCGAAAGTGTACCGCCTTTGCTACTTTAATTTAAAAGAAAAATGTATATTCTATTGTAATTGGGAGTCTCTTGCGAAACATTTTGTGTATTGAAATCAACAACAATTGCTAAATTTTTTGCTAACGTTGAACTTTTTGAAATGATCCATCAACTGTTGATGTTTTTCTAAAAAAAAAAAAACAATCGATTCTGTTCTTTTTTGGCTTGAAATCATCAACAGTTTTTCCAATATATATTTTTGGAATTGTTGCTGGTGTTAAATTTTACGAAATGATAATTTCAGTAAAAAAAACATTTTAACTTCACTTCAGCAGTAATTCAAAACTTTTCTTTACAAAGTCATATCAACTGTTGATGCTTTTCCATAACTCATTTTAACTGTAATAAAAACTGTCAAAAGTTTTGACTCTAAAAAAATGTGGAATTTTTTTTTTATAAATACCAAATGTAAAAAATATACAAAAAAAAATGCACTGTATATGAAAAAATCTAAAAGAAAATGATCGTTGCGCGTTTATTCAGATTTTAGAATGTTGCTTGAAGTCCCCCCACCTCATCGCTGTCAATTCGGCGCACTCGAATGCCTACCAGCAGAGCTCACTCTACCTTTTTTTCAACTGCTTTGAGATGCGACACGAAAAAGTTCTTAATATTCGACGAACATCTTTTTCAATTTTTTCTACATACTACATGAAAAATAACTGTACACATATTAAATGCATATTTATGACAGTTAGGCAAATGCATAGAAATTGCCAACCAAAAAAAAAAAAAAAACAAAAACAAACCGTCACAGGTTACTCGAATAAAACTGTTTACATTACAACTTAATGCAGTTTTAATGAAATGTAATTTTTTAGATGTATTTTTTTTTTTAATTTTCCATTTTTTAAATTACTTATAAATGTACGCATTTAGTTACTTATTTTTAAGTTATAATGTACCTGAAATATGTTTTCTCTTAAAACTTAAAAAAGAAAAAAAAAGAAAGAAAACTGCTAACACAGCGCGTATTAAATTAATATTCACGAATAACGTTTGAAGAAAAGAAAAACAAGAAAGCATTTCATACTTAATTAAATTAAATTATATTACATTAAATATATCGATATGTTAAATTGTAAACATACTACTATCGTATTGTATTTGATGCCATCCTAATGAAGTCACAAAATGCGCACCTACTCGGTTATTTGAAAAAAAAAACACACAAAAATATCGTCGCGAGTATGTTTAGGTAGTGTTTACACGAAGCTTTAATTTGTCTATTTCATTGATAAAACAAAAAATACGTAAATTTGTTATAACAAGTATATTTACATACTTACAACGATGTATGTATTTTTTAGTAAAAGTGTTAGCCTCATTAGCTATTTAATTTGTATGAGAATTTATTTAATTTGTGGTACGTAGAAAAAAAATTTTTAAACTGAATTTAAGTTGCCATTTGTGCAAACGCAAATAAAAAAAAAACACATACACCACTTATCCACACACACATACATATGTACGTAAAGTATAAAGTAAAAATGTGCTCTATGAAAAATTGAAAAAAAAAACTTAACACAACAAAAAATAGAAACACTCTTCAATAAAATGCGGAAATTGCTATTTTTGCACCAACGTAACTTTTTGCGGTTTCTAAAATTCTTTCGCCAACTTGCCACCTGTGTATTTTTGATAAATAATATAAAAACAATATTTATTTATAAATGTAAAAATATTTTTGTATAAAAACTTGAACGCCTTTTTTTAAGTGAAATTTCGAATTCCAAAAAGTATTTGGTTTATACTCATTTGAATGCCTTATTTTATTGTCTTCTTTTTTTTAATTAAAAATTAATTATATACTAGCGTATTCTTTAAGTCAACCTTAAGTCGCCTTTTTCTTGCATAAATTATTTTAGTTCCAAAAAAAAAAAACACGAAACAAAAATAGACAGCTACATTTGAAAAACAAAAAAACATTTCACTTTTAAAACTTAGTAATAGTAGTAACTGCAACGCATTATACTCATTTCAAAATGGCAAAATAGTCAAAACAACAACAATTACCTATTTCAAAATATACATATAAAAAAAACACGAAATAAAAATAAAAAAAACACACTTAATATATGTAGCACATAAAAACTGAGCGATGATTACCATACGAAAGCGAAAGTAATGGACTGAATATGAAACAAAAAAAAAATTAATAATTTAAACAATACAAACATTAAAAATTACAAAAAAAAAAGATAATTGATTTTAAGCAACAAAACATAAAATTAAATGAATTTCCGATAAAAACAGCAGCAACAAAAAAAACGTATTTGAGCAGCGCTAGTAAAGCACCTTAGTGTATAGTATAAAAATGTTGTAAACGCCCTTTTGCAAAAATACAAAAGAATAAAAATTTAAAAAAATTACACAAAATTAAAAAAAAATCAACTAAAAGCTAATTAGGCGCATTTCGGTAAATAAATATATATTAAATTAAAAATTAACTTAAAGAAGAAAAATACAAATTTCTAAATGAATTCAATTTACAAAATTTCAGTTTAATCAAAGGCAGTTAAGCAAAAGGAAAAGACAACTTACAAAAAGCAAAAAAAAAAAAAAAACAAAAACAAAAAAACAAAGTAGAAAAGACACCGCTAGTAGCGAAATGTGAAGTTTAAACTTTGTCGTAACGGTAATAGAAACGTTTAAAAGTCAAACTAAGAAATTAAAAAGAAAAATAATTAAATTAAACGTAAAAAAAAAAATACTGCAGCGTCAAGGTAATGCTGGGTATGGTAATTGAATGTCAAATGTGTTTTTAGTTTAAATTATATTTCCTAATATTGAAAATAAACATCTTAAAATTAGTTTAAAATAAAATTGATTGAGTATTTAATGTGTTTTGGGTGGGTGGAAAAACAAATTCGAATGAATTTTTGTAGCTTATTCAATTTTAGTACAATAAATGGCAAGTTTCAAGTCACCTAAGCTCCCGTTGATTTTTGATAATTTTTTGGACGGTAGTGTTGCCTCTTCTTCCATATAAAAATCAATTTTGTTCACGCGTTATATGGAAAAAAATGCGGAACACCATCAGCGAATTCAGCATTTCGGTTTTTACTAGAGTTGGCTTAAATTTTTTTTTTTTTTTTTTTGCCAAATCTTATGAGAATTAAAAATAAATTTATATAGATATTTAAAAAGGAAAAAAAAAAAGAAAATTTTTATCTCGTAAAAATGATCTACGTCTTTTCCTGAAAGAGGTAAATTCAAGCAACAAAAAAACCATTTACCTTTTTTATGCTTAATTTTATTTCTATATTAAGGATTCTTATTAAATGTTAATATTTCATAGTATTGAAATTATTGAATAGTATTGAAATTAACGCGCATCGAACACGACCACTGAAAGAGAAAAGAAGAAAATTAAATTAGTTTTTAAGAAAAATTTGGTGAAGAGTTTTAGTAGTAGGTTTATTAAATAATAATAATAATAATAATCAATTGCATTTACAGTACGTTCTTGATTAACGCGGCTGGTTAAATCTTATCATTTTGGCGCTCTAATTGACAATTTTTTATGTGAGCTCAATAAGCGAAAACTTTTCTTACTTTTTTAACATTGCCGGCCCACAGAACCGAGAAGAAGAAAGCTCATATCTATCTCTTTTTTTCACTTTTACTTAGTAAAATAATATTTACATATATAATATTTGTTTTCATTTTCGTTAAACAAATTTTTAGTTCGTTGCCTTTGATTTAATCCGTCGTGAAAATCGAAGAGTTACTTCATAAAAAAAATATACATAGAGTTATCACTGTAATTGTTTTAATATTATACACAATGTTTTCCGAGCTGGAACTTTTTCAAAAATCTGTTATCAATTTACCCAAAACCCATGTACCCCAAATTTTAAACTTTGTTCAAACTTCAGTAAACTTAAAAAAATTATCATCATACTTTTTGAAACACCTTTTAATTTTAGTATGTAAGTGCAAGTTTTAACTATATAAAAATTTCCGTTGATTTATGCAAATTTTTTTATTTTGCAACGCTGTGTTTTTTTTCCAAAATATATTTTTATATGGGAGAAATCGAATTTTATTTACGAAAAGTTTTAAATTGAAAAGTGTTCTGAATATAAATTTAAAAAAACACCGTGCCAATATTTTTTACCAGCACTGTATATTAACAATATTCCAACTAAACCCAGAACTTTTAAAATGTCGACTTCAATTCTAATGACTATGGCAATGCAAAAAATTTCTGCACACACACAACAACAAAGCAAATTCCATAACCATACCTTAAACTCTACCACATTTTTATTAATAAAAACAATAAATGTAAAGCGATATTTACTACAGAATTTCACATTTTTCACACGCGCTGCGGAAACCCATGCGAAATTTATAAAATGGCGCCGAAAACTGTGGCGAATCTTAAAAGCTTTTTTCACCTACTAAAGGTGACCCCTATTGGCACTGAGAAATTACTAATGGAAGTGGGAAGTGCAGCTTTTATAACGGGATTGTATCTCAAAGCTCAAAAAAGCGAAACTGCGCCGCCAGGAGTGGGATATTTTAAAGCACGTAGATGTATATACGTTCTTCTCAGGCACATATACATACATACATACATATATGTATGTATACATTCTTCGTAAATATATGTACATATATACGTTCTTTGGCAAATGCTATCGCAGAAGTTTTCATTGCAATTATGTATTATGTTTTATTTTCCTAAAATTGTTAAATATGTCCTACCTCACAACATTTACTGCTTCAGACAATCTCTTTTACCATTGCACTTCAATTTTCACTTTTATTTCACACATTTTTTTTTTGCGCTGGCCGGTGGCCAATGACGCTCACCCACGCCAAAATTGCGCTTGCGAAATAAACACTTGAAAAACATTGCCCGGTTTAATTTTTCATATGTTTTCGAAGGGGCACAAACTTTACTACGTTTTTATTAATAAAACACTAAATTTAAAGCGATATTTATCACAAAATTTCACATTTTACACACACGCTGCGGAAACTTGTGCGAAATGTTTAAAATGGCGGCGGATACTAAGCAATTACCAATTTAACACCTGTTGACCGTGATAGTAAAGCTTTCGTTGGGAACGACGACCCCTGCTGGTATTCTATTACTATTCCAGTCATTTGGGAATTTAAGTTTTAAGGAATTCGACAGAGGCTGCAACAGACAAGAAAAGCTTTGCCGATACCGCCAACAGGTGCAAAGGAATTAAAAGTGTTCAGTTTATACCGCCATTTTATAAGATCGATGTAGGTTTCCGCAGCGCGTGTGAAAAATGTGAAATTTTGTGATACAAATGCAAATGCAATGTTTTCCAGTGTTAAATTCGCAGGTTAAATTTTGCCGTGCATTGCCGTGACTAGTAGTGGGCATGCATTTGAAAATATATAAAAAAAAATACTTGCGGGAAAGCAACCCCACAGCTGTAATGCAATAATGTGAGGTAAGGCTTTACGAATCTAACAACCAAAACTTCTAATCAAGGTCATTCTCAGTAGACTAAGACCAGCTCTGCTTACTATAATATTTTGGTTTTGCTTTGCCTTGTAAGCGAGACTTGAAATTTTTGCATTTTAGTTTTAAAAGGTTAAAGTAAACCCTTCTGCAAGAAGCAAAAATATTTATCATGTCATGAGCTTTAAAGAACTTGTACCTCCCACTTTCGTTAAATACCAACCAATGTGGGCTTGTTGGATACACTGCACAAATGCTATATTACTAGAAGAGTGTTATAAGTCCGCAACTCTACAACAACTCGCCCAGAATAATATAGTGTTAATGCAGCATAAAAAATATCTAAAACATAAATTCTTTACATTGTCGAAACTGCATTGATTCTAAATAACGTTATAACTATATAACAAACTCTCGGTTTCATAATTATTTTAAGATTAATTTATAATGGTTGGTTTACATGAACTCAAACGGGGGAATAAGAATCTAAGGCGTGAAATAATAATTGGCTAATAGTCAAATCAGTTACACGGGCATCTTCTGTATTTCACCTTCGAGTGGAATTGCATTTTGGGCCTCTCTTAAAGTACCGCGTACAAAGAAAAACTTCGAGTGAAAGTGAAATGCAGAATATGACCGATATTTCATAAATACATGAAATAAATTAAATATACACATGTGAGTGTACTTACAACGTTTGGTACGCTTCTTGTACATGATACGATATCCACACTCACGGCAACGTATAGGATCGCGGGGACGCATCTCGTTCTCATGATGGCACTCTATTTATAACACAAAATCAGTAATTTAATAATTTTGCAACATTTTAAGTAAACTACATATGTAGATTAGTATAAACAAGTTTAGTTCCAGAATTTGCCTACAGCTGCACGTGGAGCTTCAAACTCCAGAACCAAAATGGAAATCGTTAACTTACCGCCACAGATGTAGGTCATGGCTGTTTTCAACACAGTATCCTTAGTGCTGGTCTCAGACATGATTTCACCGATTCAGAATAATACAAATGCCCCAAAAAATTATTATCTGTAAATATTTATAAATCGCTGCAAATTCTGATGAAATCTGACAGTGTGCGTTTGTTTTGACAACCCATGAACAGGTTTGTGTGTTTTGTTTTAAGATATCATAACAGAGTTGCCAGCTTTTTATATGTATATTAATCTCTAATATGATGGTTCGGCAAGAATAATTGCGGCTTACCGCGGCGAAGTGACAGCTTTCATATTCAGTAAACAATAATAAAGAAGGGATCGCGAGATATCACACGTGAAAGAAGGGAGTATGCTTTTTCTCGCATACCAATCGGTAAGCGGACTAATGCTTGCTTCCAACTGTCACTTTTGTAGTTTGCCAGCAATTTTTCATATCGTAGCTTTTTTTTATTGCGGCAACATTGTATATTGTAGCGAACTTCGCACAAACTGGCTGTACCAGTGAACAAAACTCGCTCTTGCTCGAGAGAATATAGGCAGAAAGCAAGCGAGAATTCTCCGCAGGTGTAGACCGCCCGTTAGCGACACTTTGTCGTTGGCATCCCTTTTATGTGCAAAAACACAATAAGTATGGCAAGATTGGTTCTGATCAGCTGTTTTGCGTTATTCACTTTCAAAAACAAAAACATATCGTTTTGTTTGTAAATAAAAACGATACTTGTCTACACAAATATAAGCAATGAAAAACAAAAGGTTAATGCATCCACGAAACGTTTTCCGAACGCCACCAGATTACACAGCATTAGCTATAAAGTACAAGGACTTTCGTAAAGTTTGCAAACTGGTGAGTTGCCACAATGCAGTGGGGACCAAACTTAAATTTTTATTCCATTGCAGGAACTCAATGGAAAGGTGTGCATAGATTATCGCAATGAATCCACATTACGTGCGCTTACAAAAATGTTACTAGAAGAATATTTTCAACTGCGGGTAGAATTTGCGCCCGGCAGTCTCATACCCACCTTGCCCCTACGCTTGAATTACATACTCTGGTTAGAAGACTTGCTTGCACCGCTAAAGCTCACAGATACAGAAGTCGTACGTGGCATAGATATCGGTTTGCTTAGCAATTTGTAAATAAAGAGTGCAGAATAATAAATATAATATCTACATCTTCAATTAGGTTGTGGCTCTTCCTGCATTTACACACTGCTGGCAGCGCGCAAGAACTCTTGGCACATGTACGCCCTCGAGTCGAATGACGCAAATCTTACGTATGCCCAAAATAACGTAGAAACCAATCAATTGAAAGATGTTGTGGAAATATTTAAACAGACTGATAAGCAGGTGATTTTCAAAGACTTTTTCGATCTCAAACCGGATCTCAAATTCCATTTTTGTCTCTGCAATCCACCATTCTACGACTCTACGCTGGCAAATCCGTTTAGTGCCAATACAAGAAACGAAGAAAAGCGAACACCACCACATAATTGTCACACCGGTTATGCGGAGGAGTTGGCTTGTGAAGGTGGTGAGGTGCAGTTTGTGCAGCGAATAATTGAAGAGAGTGAACTGTATCCGCAGCGTATTTGGTAGGTTAATAATTTGTCCAAACAAAAATGGGAGCACTAAACATTAACCCGTACTATCCTTTTGTAGTATTTACACAACTATGTTGGGCCACAAGAGCAGCGTTGGACGCATTTTGGAAATACTGAATAAGAAGCAAATTAAAAACTGCTCGACTACGGAATTTTGCCAGGGCAATACAACCCGCTGGGGCATAGCTTGGAGTTTTAGCACTAATGCTAATTTAAATTCTAATGAAACAACAAATAAATGAGCGAGAAATTTACTAGAAACCCAATATTGTTTTAAACGAATAATCGAATTAAAAATTTAAATTAAAGGAAGTATTTCAAAAATTGGAAAAAAGAGAATTCACTGAGGGATATTACATTTTAGGGGGTTAATGTTAGCGATTATATTAACTGAAAATAGGACTTGAAAAATGCTTTATATGCATATAGGAAAAATTTATTTTAAAGCTGTTGTGTTGCATTTTCAATATTTTTTGAAATTAGGAAACATTTTCATTTCCAACAAAAACAAATTATGCTTCTGAGATAATAAAATTTAGGAAATGTACTACAGTTATTTAAAAATAATAGAGTCGGGACATTTTGACCAGCTTTGGCTATTCTTTTCTTTGTTTTATACTTTTTTATATTTGGATGTGTCGTCAAAACTTTTCCTGACTATAGCAGCCTCTGTCGGTGTTTCCAAATAATTTCGTATTCCTTAAAGCATACACTCAAATGACTGGAATAGTAATAGAATACCAGCAGGGGTCGTCGTTGCCAACGAAAGCTTTACTATCACGGTCTACAGGTGTTAAATTGGTAATTGCTTAGTATCCGCCGCCATTTTAAACATTTCGCACAAGTTTCCGCAGCGCGTGTGAAAAATGTGAAATTTTGTGATAAATATCGCTTTAAATTTAGTGTTTTATTAATAAAAACGTAGTAAAGTTTGTGCCACTTCGAAAATATATGAAAAATTCAACCGGGCAATGTTTTTCAAGTGTTTATTTCGCAAGCGCAATTTTGGCGTGGGTGAGCGTCATTGGCCACCGGCCAGCGCAAAAAAAAAATGTGTGAAATAAAAGTGAAAATTGAAGTGCAATGGTAAAAGAGATTGTCTGAAGCAGTAAATGATGTGAGGTAGGACATATTTAACAATTTTAGGAAAATAAAACATAATACATAATTGCAATGAAAACTTCTGCGATAGCATTTGCCAAAGAACGTAGATATACATATGTATGTATATATGTATGTATGTATGTATGCGAAGAACGTAGATGCGTACAAAGAACGTATATACATCTACATACGTACTTTAAAATATCCCACTCCTAACGGCGGAGCTTTGCTTTGTCTAAATTCTTCCACATTTCCTTGTTTGAGCTTTGAGATACAATCCCGTTATAAAAGCTGCACTTCCCACTTCCATTAGCAATTTCTCAGTGCCAATAGGGGTCACCTTTAGCAGGTGAAAAAAGCTTTTAAGATTCGCCACAGTCCGCCGCCATTTTATAAATTTCGCATAGGTTTCGGTAGCGTGTGTGATAAATGTGAAATTCTGTAGTAAATATCGCTTTACATTTATTGTTTTTATTAATAAAAATGTGGTAGAGTTTAAGGTATGGTTATGGAATTTGCTTTGTTGTTGTGTGTGTGCAGAAATTTTTTGCATTGCCATAGTCATTAGAATTGAAGTCGACATTTTAAAAGTTCTGGGTTTAGTTGGAGTATTGTTCATATACAGTGCCGGTAAAAAATATTGGCACGGTATTGTTTAAAATTTATATTCAGAACACTTTTCAATTTAAAACTTTTCGTAAATAAAATTCGATTTCTCCCATATAAAAATATATTTTGGAAAAAAACACAGCGTTGCAAAATAAAAAAATTTGCATAAATCAACGGAAATTTTTATATACATAGTTAAAATTTGCACTTATGTACATACTAAAATTAAAAGGTGTTTCAATTTTCTTTAAGTTTAAAATTTGGAGTACATGGGTTTTGGGTAAATTGATAACAGATTTTTGAAAAAGTTCCAGCATGGAAAACATTGTGTATAATATTAAAACAATTACAGTGAGACCTCTACGTATATTTTTTTTATAAAGTAGCTCCTCGATTTTCACGACGGATTAAATCAAAGGCAACGAACTAAAAATTTGTTTAACGAAAATTAAAACAAATATTATATAAATATTATTTTACTAAGTACATTCATTGTAAATATTGGAAAAAGGAGATACATAGATATGAGCTTTTCTTCTTCTCGGTTCTGTGGGCCGGCAATGTTAAAAAAGTAAGAAAAGTTTTCGCTTATTGAGCTCACATAAAAAATTGTCAATTCGAGCGCCAAAATGATAAGATTTAACCAGCCGCTTTAATCAAGAACGTACTGTAAATGCAATTGATTATTATTATTATTATTATTTAATAAACCTACTAATAAAACTCTTCACCAAATTTTGCTTAAAAACTAATTTAATTTTTTTTCTGTTCTCTTTCAGTGGTGGTGTTTGATGTGCGTTAATTTCAATTCTATTCAATATGATTTTTTGAAATATTAAAACCTAATAAGGATCCTTAATGATGGAATAAAACTAAGCATAAAAAAGGTAAGGTGTTTGTTAGTTGCTTAAATTTGACTCTTTCTGTTTTAAGAGATAAAACTTTTTAAAAAATTTCATAGATAAGCGGTGCAGATTAGTAAACTATATGAACTTCATAAAAATACTGTAGTCAGGCAGAGTTGCCAACTATAACAAGTTCCCCTTCCTAAATTTAACAACCACCCTAATGTATATAAAGTAAATACTTACCCAAACCTTTTGAAAATGATATATTCAGACATTTTTTTTTTAGTTTTTGTTCTTTTATTAGTTTTATTACTTTCACTAAATTGCTGTTGTTAAGATTGTATTTCAAACATCTCTTTAAATTTTACTTTCCTTGCAATTTGCAGCATGACAATTTTTAATTTCTCAGTGTAGTTTAATTTTTTTCAAACCTTGGTCGAATTTGTGTTAATTTATCTTACATTCAATTAGAAATTGAATAAGACTTGTAAAGAGGGGGGAGAGAGAGAGGCCCGTGTCGATACGCCGCCAATGAATAAGCAGCGTGAAAAAATTCAAATATATTCTTAATTTTTGTGTGGTTGGTGATTTGAAAAATGTTTACATTATTCATATTATGATTTTTACTATTATGCACTATTATTTATTTAAGTTAAAATACATTGCGGTATTGAATTTAAATTTTCTGTTTGAATTTTTAATGAAAAAATTTATATCAGTTAATTAGTGTAAACATGGAAAAGATTTAAATACTAGAAATAGAGCTAATTATGATTGTAAATATTGATAAATCGATTTGTGTGTACAGCAAACACAAAAAAGATGTTTTTGTGGGTGAGTTTGTGTGTCGGTTTTAATAACTTTTGCAAAATTCGCTATTATCGCCGTACAAAAAAAAAAGCAATATTAATGCAAATTTTGAATACCCGCTGGCGCAAAAATTTTTCTATGTGAACGGGCGTTGAATGGAATGAATGTGTGGTGTTGAAAAAAAAAACAAAAAAACAAATATTTAACTGCTCTTGTGGAGTTTGAAAATTTTGTAATTAGTTTAAATATTTTATGTATATGTATGTACGCTTGAATGTTGAGCGTGTAGGGGCGTGCCATGGTTCTAATGTATGTATGTATTTTTTTCTTTTTGGTTTTGGTTTTATTATTAGTTTGGTTTTTTTTTGCTTTATCGCTTAAATTGATTGGCCTGCGTGTGTTCATTTACAATGAAATACTCTTCTGTTTTATTGTTTTTTTTCTTCTTGAAATTGTAGTTTAGCCGTTTTTTGTTTGTCTGTAATTATCATATTTTTTTTTTTTTTGGTTTTCTTTTGTTTGCTGTTGTTCTTATAAACAATATTTATTTATTTTATAAATATTAATTACTCTTTGGTATTTGGTATTTGTTTGTGTTTTGTTTTCTGTTCTCTATTGGTTATGCACTTTTTGTGTGCGATGTTATTTTCTTTTTACTCGCTGCAGTGTGAAATGAAACTTTTGCAGCAATTTATTCAATTTATATTTTAATTAATGTTAGACAATAATTTTACTAAAATCTTGGTTAATAATTCTTTGTCTTATTAAGTTTTGAGAGCAGAGTTGTTTGACTTGAAATTGAATGGAAAATAGGAAAGTTGTTATTGCGGTTGAAACTGCTGAATTTTGAAATTATTTTTAACTTCTCACCCGATGAACTTATTGGACCAAAAGTATTTATTCTAAATGTTCTTTCCTCTGGTTCCCGGGTGGAGCATCTAGCACTTGAAATTGCTATACTTTTAAGGAACTCATTTTAGTGTTTTTCTTCCAAACTTGCAACGTGCTCTCAATTTTCTTCTTTTGTTATTGTAAATACAATAATACAATAAAATTTAGCAAAAATTTTAAAGTAAAATTTCTATCGCATTCTACGTAATGTAAACTACAAAATTTTGGCAAAGCTTTTGTTTCATCCTGATGCAACTCTATAGTCATCACATTGATTAGGGCCGGCGAAAGACTCTTAGAATTTATCAACTACAATTTCTATATTTTGTTTTTTTTTTTCTAATACAATAAAATAATTAATAATTTTTCTTTTTCAATTACATATACAAACATACATACATAAAAAGCACAAAGAAAGTGTTGTGAAACCCCACTCCCGCCGACCGTTGCTACTAAATATCTTTATTTCAAAAAAAAAAAAACAAAAAGACAAAGCTCAAATTTGCTTGCGCTACGTCAAATAAACAAAAAGTTCGTACTATTTCTTGATTTGTATTTTATATATTAAAAAGCTTCGAATATTTATGTTAATTTAATTTAGCAAAAATGCAACACTGCATTCATATTTTTTGGACTTCCGTTTAGTTTCAATACAAGTTACATACCTTGTTTGGTTTATTTATATTTTTTTAAATTTAATATTTATTTAACATTTCTCATTTGCTATGTATTAAATTTTTTCAACAATTTTTATTTAAATTTCTTCTCAGCTTTTAAATAAGTTTTTTTTTTGCGTTTTGTTTTTATATAATGACCGCTGCTCATTTCTCTCAGTGTAGTATGTAATTTGGTGTGTGTGTGTGTGTGGGTGTCTGAAAATTTTGGTATACCTTCTTCGTTAAATCTCAAATGTTACATATTTTTATTTTTTTTTTATTATTTTTTTTTTTTTTGTTTACTTAGCTGATTTGTTAAATAAGTTTTCTTCATATTTTGCTATTTCTGCTTTAAACTTTCTGCTATTATTTTGTATTTTTATTTTAGTTTTCATTTTTCATTTTCCTCCTTCAACATTGTTGTTGTTGTGAGGATAAAAGAGGCAAAAAATTCTCTTATTCAGTTCCAATATCCTTGCGAATTTTGTGGCCCCGGAAGGAGGCTTGAATTTTAGTAGCCGCCTTATTCAATTCCGGATCGCTTAGATCTATATCCAATTCTTCAGCCACCTTCTTGGTGATCTCCTGTATATCGACATCGTCGGGCGTGTCTTTGGTCACCACTTTGCGTGTCAAATGGCCACGGAAGGCGGCCTGGATTTTCGCAGCGGCATCGCACAGTTCTGAAAAGAGAAAAGCAAAAGGTAAAGTTATTTCTGAGAAGATGTATGGCTGCTCTTAGTTTTGCCAAATTCATGGTTTGAGCAAACTTGGTGTGGTTTGAAATTTCACTATAACTGTGTTCAGTTTCGATTAAAACACGTTTCTTTGCTGCACACACACTGATACACAAACATCTACATACCAACTAGCTCACACTAATAGCATACGCTTTGAAACTTCAAACCGAATGTTCAAAAAGTTGCCACACTATTGCTGCTGCTTACGACATTTAACACCACACCGGCATGCACCCAAAAAAACTGGCAGTAAACGCACACAGAGGTTCCGCGGGGCAATGACAAACTTCTGAAATAACTCATTCTTGCCGTGACAGCAGAGGCGAGGTGTGTGTTTGTGTGCGTGCGGTATGTAGCAGGGTGGTAGAGTTAACGGCACAGATTCAAACTTTAATTGCGGCAGCAGGTTGCCGCTGGTGGGCACTGTATAAAAACTTCCGCTACCACTTTGGCCCAAAATGAAACGTACATGTCGACAACTAACTAGCTTCGTGCGAGTGTGGCCGCACGAGCTATTGGATGCACCTATAGCACTACTAGTGCAGAATTTGAGTATGCTATCAAAATTTGGAATAGTTAAATAAAAAACGCACTAATTTCAGAACTGGTATTTAAAAAACTACATCGGAGGATTGCATTTTTGACTTAGTGATACGTAGAATTAAGGGCTTCTCCATCTTGAAGTAATCAATAAGGAATGCCAAGGCGAATTCATATAAGTTGGTGTCGATTGTCAAACAATGAAATTCAAATGAATTTTGTTTTTGTTTCTACTGAACTTCCAACCAAGTTATATTAAAGAGTTGAGCAAAAACTTGTAAAGCGGGCCATGATTTTTTCGAAGCTCAATTTTTTTGTGAAACTGTTTTTTTTCTGAATCATAGCGATAAAAAAATATGAGTTTGTCGATTGTCGAAATTCGAAATATTTCGGAAATTGTGGCTAATAACGTTTTTCGAAATTGCTTGGATTCTATGTACATATATTACAAAAGCGAAAGTTTTTGTAAAAATTATTGACATTTAAAAAAATATTATGACATCTCAATCGCTTGATTATTTGCCTAATGTTTTAGTACAGTCGCAAAAAAAATAATTGGCGTACTTTAATGAAATGCAAGTTATTTACGTTCTCCTTTTGAATGAATGAATTTTCTATGGAAGTGCATAAATTTTGTTGTTTGCTGGCAAATGGTTTAAATATATAGAATATTTAATTTTATTATAATTTTTTAATGGCTAAAAAATGAGCAGACTCGCGAAAAAAAAACCAAACAATTCCACCAAAATTCGTCAAACTTACTTTTTTCTTGTTATGGACCGGAAAGAAATTAATTTAAAAAAATTAATTTCAAAAAAATGGTGGTCCATTTCACAAATTTTTATTCAGGTAGCAGCAACAGGGTTGATTTTTTTAATTTTTTTAATTCGAAAGTGGTCATTCGAAGGTGGATCTGTCACACGACAAACGCAATAAAAATTATCTTCATTCACTTTTCGTTTTATGACGAAGGACCGATAGCCAGTGTTGTATTTTCTCTAATGCTGCTACCTTTTTAATAATTAGCCTTGTTTCTATCTCTTTCTCGACAAGCATTAATCTGATTATCTGGTAATTATTGCCAGAGCTCTTTGGCTCCAAAATATATTTATTTTAAGTTGATAGACTTTTATATTGCCTTTCTCTACAGATCAAACAGTATTGCCAAGTGAGCCATTTAAAGAGGACTCCGCGGGGACTAAGACATAGATTTTCTAACAGACAAAATTTAAATTGCAGCACAAGCAGCATGCAGATGTGAAAAATTCTATCGAAGAACTGTCAGTTGCCCTTTCCATTTTTCTTTTCATTACTCATCTATGGGCGCCGCATATTTCTCCGGAGAATGCATTTCAGATGCCTGTTTCCCACGCGATGCCAGAACACGGGCACCCTTTCAGCGCTGTCAGAAGGTATTTCCATCTCTAGATTCTCTAGAACTACCAATTGAATACACCGCGTAAACCAGGACCGTTGCCAATTTGTCAGAATATACATATAACGCTTTCTGACTGTACATCAAAAGATTTTGAAAGGTTCGAAGAAACACCATATTCATTCTTTAATCGTTTTGCATTTTCTGATACGCTTCTTGTCTCGGCTGTTTGAGAGAGGCAAGTGACAAAAGAGATGTGGCAGAGAATAAAATATTGGCCACTAGTTTGTACATTATTTGTTGATCAGCCTGTAGTTTGAGGTACTCCCACATACGACTTTGTTCTCAATATTCCACCCTGGGTAGTCGCGGCTTGTGCCGTCAGTCAACAAAAATGCCAAGTTTCCAACTTAAAATTAAAGTTTGCCTAACAAATACTCGTTGCAACTTTTGTATGTTTTGTACTTTCAGCTGCCGCAGACACGTCCCCAATGCATGTATTCTACTTTCAACATAACACACTACTACATACACATCAAATATAATATTTGATTGTACTATATAGTGAAGGTATGTAAAGTAGGACAAACTCTTCCCTTTTAGACTAACATAATAATTTTCTCTACGTAACAAAGTTAAAGTTCAAAAGTTGCTGCCGTTGCAACAACAATGCGAAGAACTGCAATTTATGCAACTTAGTACATCGTTATTGTAGAGGCAGAGGCAGAGGCAGAGCCCTTGAGAACGCGCTTTGACCGACGACATCAATAAACTTTAACTGTATCAAAATCTTTGGTAGAAATTGAAATCGATGTAATGAAGTTTAGAGAAAAAGTTGAAGTAGATTTTCTTATTTGAAGTGTGCTGATAACAGAAAACTATCGAAGTTATCATCTGATCTTGAAGAGGTGGAAAGAAATCGAACACAGCACAGTGAGTGAGTGGCAAGGTACTGAGGGTTAGAAAATTGACGTTCACAAAGAAACACTCAGCAAGAAGTGAAATGTGCACTTATTCCAAGAACGATAGAATACAAGATTGTGCCTTCCGCGGACCGCTAATTGTCTCTTTGTCGATTTGACAGCATCCACCCATTCGTTGGCGAAATGAAAGTGTTTTTCTTTTATGCTGGAATTTTTTATACAAACATCTGTACGCTTCTTAGTCTCTGTCATCAAAATTTTTCCTTCGCTCTCCCATTCTCTTGCTTTTATAATGTCACTTTCAGTTGCTCTCAGCTCGGAAGGCGCAATCTTGTATTCTACTACTCTTGCAAAAAAAGAAGGTGGTAAGAGAGAGATCGAAAACAATGAGTTGCAAACGAAAGCCGGTAGATATTTCACTCCTAAATTATTTGATATAAAGTGATCTTAAGCTGAGAAATAATTGTTCTACTCTTGAAATCAGTTTAATTCCAATTGTTCACTCTGCAAAATGCAGTTTAAATTTTAATTTATTTTAAACCACTTTCAAAGCTATCGGCAGTTTAACCAAACTAACTAAGTAAACCAACAATATCCCACCAAGTGACTCTCATCCGGATAATAAAACTGTAGCCGTCAATCAACACGCGCTTTGTGGTATTAAAACTGCCGTTAAAGATTGAATAAAAGTGAAAAATAACTAATTCAATCACGTATTATTGCTGCCAACGCAGTCACGCTATCAACCGTCCGACAAAGATTCGTTTTCGAACTTGAAATTTTCACAAAAAACTTTTTCAAATCACGTCGCTCGAAGTGAATTACTTTCAATGGCATTCATATGAAGCTACTCTTCAAGGAAGCAAATCGAATTTGTTTTGACCAACCAACCAACGGATTCGAACGTGTCCAAGTGTAATATAAATGAATTTGGTTGGGAAGTTTTCAATTGGCGCATGAGAATATCAAAATCACGCATAGACATATACTATATATTTCAACTGGGATAGCACAGCAAACATTTACTTTTGAAATATATTTCAGCATGATTTGATATTAAATATTAAACGTTCGAAAACGAACGAAATTGATAATAAATTAAGTTGATAGTGAACTGATAAAAAAATTGCAGCTCTCTCAATGAAAAGAGGAATTTGATTTTCATTTGAGGAATTTGTTGGCTTTCCAATGAACTTCAAACCTTATTTATGAAATCTTTTTCAAATGTGGATAGCGAATTTTAATTTCTTATTTTGATTTCTTTATATTAATAATAATTTTTGTAATAGCGACAAACTGTCGTACTTGAATTGTGTTAGGTTATAGGAAAGTGGAATCAACAATCAAGAACAGTTCGCATTCCCGCTTTGGATCACTGCCTGCGTACTTTTCGGGCAATTCGAAGGTTGTGAATTTAAATCCGGGTCGAGTCTAGTAAGAAATCTGATGAGGAGTTTTGGTGATCTCCGAAATAGTAGTTATAATTTCTATCGCTTTGACTATTGTTCCTTTTTTCCAATACTTTCCAAATAAAAAAATTGGCCGTGAACTAAAAAAAAAATTTTTGATTTAATTTGACAAAAAAATATTTGATGTCAAATTGAGAATTGTAAATGTGGTCAAACATTTGAAATTGTGTTCGCTGGGTTACTACTTTCGAATAGCAGCTTCAGCCGGCTGCTGGTGTGAAGAACGCTTTTAGCACGACAAATGTGCAGTCATAGAACGTGCCACATGTATGTACATCGTATGTTGCATGCATCCGTTTGCATGCTGCTTTATTCTTTGCGTGCGTGCGTGTTGGTTTACTTGCCACACACCAAAAATGTCAACAAAACATCAGCATCTGTCCGGCTGTGATTCGCTACAAATTATTGTGGCTATGATGCTGTTGCAAGCAACCAAATATATCTGACATTGGCAGTGAAGTGTCGTATTGCAACACAACCGGTTTCCATGGCAAAGATATACAATTTTTTTTTTATAAGCAGAAAATTCACTAGGCGTAATCCTTGGCAAAAAAAAAACGCATCATATCTCAAGTTAGTGAATTTCTTTTAGTAGTTTTTTCTTTGGTTTTTATGGTTGTTGTCTAACATAAATTTTACCCATTTTAAAATAATATTTATATAAGTATTTTTTAATACCCTCGGACTTCTTTCCTTTTTTAAACTACAATGGAGTTTTTTTTTTTTAGTAATATTTTATTGACACCCCTTGGTCAATTACGAAGAGGAAGATTATGTAAGGATGGATTTTCTGTCCAGAGCCGCTGATCTAAATATGGCAGGAGATCGACAGCTCTATTCCCATTCCAATGACAAGACTCATCGCATGACTATTGTCATCTACTGCGCCTAAAAGTATGACACAGAATACGAACAGCAAAAAAATCTTTTTTTCGGGTGGATGCTGTCAAATCGACAAAAAGAAGATTAGCGGTAATTGTAACGTACTCAGTAAGCCATAATAGTGACCGTGACAATAGCCATCATTGCAGGGAATAAGCCCAAGTTTCTGCGGCATAGTTTTTGGCGAAATAGTTATGACAATTGTCATTAGATCAGTTTTGCTATTGGCTTGGGTATAGCGCGACCGACATTTTAATATGCTTAGGCTCTTTGCTTTAACTTCTCCCTTTCTCTATGAGTTTATTACTGTTTTTTCCGACATACTTTATTTTTGTTACAATCATCATTCTCAATAAATTTTACACTAAGAGCCACTAATTATGAGTGATGAACGTCTCCGCTTCAATAAATTCAATTACAATGCTTAAAATGTTACTCGATACAGCTGTTACAATCTAAGAATATTTTGTCGCATGGATCGTTGAATTTAGCTAGAATGTTGCATGTGTATTCAAAATTCGATTGTAAAAAAAAAATGACGACCCTAACTAATGCCACTACATCACCACACTCTTTGTTGTGGCTTAGTTCTGGCTATTTTGCATTCTACTACTTCAATAGCTTGGCTTCGACGTTTTTATTGCCTTGGACACGTGACATTACGAATATTAGTACTGCGCCATTCAAAGTCGAAATTCATTGCAAATTGCTTTTCTGCACATGTGATTATATTTGTTTGAAAGTACAAATATGCGTAGCCCCTTCGGAAATGAAACAAGTGGTAATTCAAAATAACTCATTCAAAGTTCAAATTATGATGCATTGAAAGTACGAGGTCAAGCAGTGGTTGGTAGTAATTTTCTCAAATAAACAAAATTAGCTATGAGCATTTATGATATTTCTAAAGTATAATTGCTTTCAATTTCTTCTTTAAGACTAGATGTTGTTTAGTGAAATATAAAAATAGATGACAGTGCCGTTTTGTTTCAACCGTTAATTTATTACTTATTAATTTTTTATAATTTTTAATCAAAATATAGTTTGTTGTACAATAAAAACCGTATAAATTAAAGCTTCTAAATTTATGCAAATTTTAATAGAATTCAATAAATTATCATCAAAATTTTAGACTTTTTAATCAGAATTTTTAAGAAAATTTTAGTAGAAGAAAGTACAAGTGCCAATTTGCTAAAAAAATCCACTGATTTTTTATAATATTTTTTTTTGCTGACGGTGTTGGCAATTTTTTTCATTATTATTGCATTTTTTATTTGTAGAAAGTTGCAGCAACAACAAAGCCCAAAATCAACGGGATTTTTGAGCTTCTACAAATCTGTACTTTATTATACTAAAATAAAATAGACTATAAAACTGCATGCGCAAAAATTTTGTTACAAAAAATTCTTATTAAAAACTTTGAAATTTTGAAAAAAAAAGTTTTGGAATTTTATTAGGAGTTGCTGATGTGTAATGAGTATTTTTATAAAAAATTAATGAACAAATTACTAAGTAAAATTTTCTATAAAATTATGAAAAAAATACAATTTTCTTATCATCATACCCAAATATTTTTTTTTTTTAATTTTGATTAAGAAGTCTGAAATTTTGATGAAAACTTGATGTATTTTATTTAAATTTGCAAAAATTTGGAATATTAAATTTATATGGATTTTGTTGTGGAATGAACTGCATTTTTATAAAAAATTAGTAAGTCTCAAATCAGGGTTCGAAACTTGTTAAAAAGTACCTGCCATATATATAGTTATGATAAGCACTGTAGACGGGTGGAGTAATTGGTTGCATTTTCACGCAAAACGCATGAAATAGGTAGCAGCATTAGCCTTAGAGAAAATACAACCCTGGCGTGCATTTTGTCATCGCCAGGTGGTCCATCAAATGTCAAAAATGCTGTTTGAAAAGTGAAAGAATACGAAACAACTGTAGGTGCTTCTATCGTTTGGCAGATCATAGACCCACTTCGAATGAAAAAAGTACAAAAAAAATCAACCCTGTTGCCGCTACCTGTTTAATGTGCCTTTGAATAACCCAATATTTTTGCCATAAACTTTTACGATTTTATGTGCCGGTCAATAGGAATTCAAGTAATTTTAGTTATATCGCAGGCCAAAGCGAATTCAAATAAGGTGGCGTTAGCCTGCTAGCTGATTGGGTTCGCCTGATAACCTTAATGGCAAAATAAACTGCGTTTTTTTGTAAATCTTACTGCCATTGTGCGTCTAATTTGCTAGTGTACATTTTTATTGTTGCATGCAGGCATTCATAATTTTTATTTCTCACTATGTAAATTTGTATATGTAAATCTTCTATGTTGCTTGCCTGTCTCCACGCACAGCTGTTCATCACATCACTGCCACCACTATTTAAACTCATTCGACCCAGATTAATGGATCGCATTTATGCTACTACCACACACCTACTCCTAACGTAGTAACGTAGGCGACCAAAGCTGGGCTCATGTTTGTCGATGAAAAACAGCGCAAAATTGTCGAGCGAAATGGAAAATATATATTGGAGGTAGAGGACGAATGGGGATGGCAATGAGGTTATTACCACATTTTGCATTTTTGTTGCATGTCGCTACGATACGAGCCCCAGCATGTTTTGTTGAACTTTGCTAAATATTGCGTAGAGAATGTGCGCAGATAATTACATACAAATATACACCCATACACCCATACACCCATACAACTCTATTCAAGCAGTGTGTAGTAGTGGAATTGTTGAATGCGGTTGGGTAGGCGGCAGCTGTTGGTGTGGTGTAAACGTTTTTTCCGCTCGTTTGAATTCTACGACAACATGCAATGGGACAGTGTACGCACGTTTGTACTTCTAAGCAGACTTAGTACTACTACATGCAAACAAGCGCTCACATATTTATCTAAATATGTTTACTTTCCGAGCATTGATAAATGCACGCACCCTTGCAACGGTGATGTGCGTGGTAATTGAAGAGTCACTCATACGCCATGTGGCATCTCACTCACTTTTAAAATTTACAATTACATTGCGTGTGTTTTGTAGTTGAAGTTGAAATGTGGCATATTTCGGACATAATTGCCTGGGAGAAATTTAGTTAAATGGCAGTTATAAAGACAAAGAGAGAGAAATACCTGAACTTTCTTTTGTTTCTAAATTAGTCAGTGTGATATGAACGCGAAAAACTTGAAGGTTGTTGGTATTTATTTGAGTAAATGAGTTTAATTTATAAGAACAGCATACAGTGCACCGCTATAGCAAAGAAAATCATTTTATATACATATGAAATTAAAGCATTCTGCTTCTCACCGTATATCGCTCAAACTGTTAAATTTCATTGCCTTCAGCCGAAAAGTATGCACAAAAATAAGATAACAGTTTTGACATCTTTGTAATGCGTGGATAAAAATTTGTTGGATTCTGTTTAAATATGCAACAAAAAGTTTCTTTCAAGTAATCAAAGTATCTCATTACAGTCAAATATTGTATTATCTATTTCAAATGCACTCATTCATGTACTGCTTGAAAGTTTTGGCAAATCAACAATCTAAACGCAGTACCCACCAATATATGTCAATACAGCTAGCAGCTTAGAAAACTAAAAAAGGTCAATCCTTTGAAAGATAAATGACAGCAACTGAAACAAACAAATTGCTGCTCATTTAATATACGAGTTTTTGTATTGGCCAAGGACAATTTTAACTGAAGTTTTCAAAAGGCAACACTAAAGGTCATCAACAACATTCAATGGCAATCTATTGTAATTCTTTGTATGGCATTTTTTTTGGCGTTTTTAGATACATAGAAAATGAAATTAAAATTATTGGAGCCATGAAATCAATGTAAATGATAAATATTAGAAATGAGTACTACTACAGACTTTATTAAAAATGTACTGCTGGACGCTACCTTCAATAGCAAGCCGACTTTTGCCGCCATTGTAATAGCTCTTACTCTTAGAAGTACCTGAAGAAATTCCCAGGTTTTTCTGTAATATTTTCCCATGAACTAATTACTCATACTATTCACGCTTTCTCTCCAGCACCTCGATTACATAAGCAATGAGCAGTAAACTGCTTATGCTGCTGAATTTCATGGAATATCATGTTTTGAAATTTAATAAAAAATCTTGTACTTTCATTAAAAGCAAATCATAAGAAAAATTCACTCGTATATGTACGAAATATTGGTGTAGCGCAAAATAATAATAGAAACAGGGAAATTCTATGCTTATGGCTATAATGAATTTGTCATTATGCAAGCGTTATGCAAAACATGAACAAAGCCACAAAAAGGTAATGAAATGCAGCGGCAACAGAAGGAAATTGAAACCCAAAATAAATGTGAGGCATGAAAAGAGTGAAGGGAAATGATTATGATGACAATTTATATTTATACGACTATACACAAATAGAAATATATGCCTCCAGGTTTCTATTAAAATTTTTTACCAAATGTCATACATTTTGTGAAGTGTATCTATAAATAATTTTAATAGGACAATCTCTTATTAAAATTAAAGCACAAATATGTTTGCGGTGCAACTCGAGAGTTGGTTGACGAAAGACAAGTAAAAGCAGAAGTGACATCTGTTAAATGCAGCTGCCGACAACAAACTAACCAAATACTCCTAAGTAGGTCAACTTATGGAAAGGATACGTTGGTTCGAAGTAATTATATGAAATTGGATTTGCGGTGATACTAAATATAACTCAAAAAATAATTACTTCGCTATAATGAAAAATAAGGAAACATGAAAAAAGACTACAATGAAAAAAGTAATGGAAATTATACTAATTTGCAATGACCTGGAAATAAGGTTGAAGAGGCACCAATACAGCTAGCCCATTAAGCATTTCGCTGACTGACAAGGCTTTACCAAGCGCCTAACATTAATTCGCAACCAATTTATGATACCCCGCATACAAAATCATCGGACATGTCTGCAGTAACATCAGTATTTGTTTGTGTAAGCCAAAAGGTGGGCTGCATTTTAGATGTATTCGATAACTTCGATTGGAAATTAGGGGGAATCAATTCATTTTAGGTATATTCGATCCATCACTGCCGCCTCAGACGTAGTACACGACTACGGCCATCTTAGTCTCCTACCGGTCATTCCGAGCTACCAGTTGCTCCGAGGCGTTAGTGTCACTCGCCGTGCTACCATCGCATATGCCGCGGTTCACCACACGCACCGATGTTGTCGAGAGCCGCCCTCTGTATCACTAGCGGCTCCCCGCTGTCAAGAGTCGCTTACGTAGTCTGCTCCCAGTTCTATGCTTGCTCTTAATACGAAGAAGTTCTTTTCATTACTCCTCCGTACGAAAAGCTGATAGGCAACGAACAGACCAAGTCGTGTGTACATCGAATTATTGTGTTTGTATTTTGTGGAACGTTCACTCGATCCTGGATTAACTTAGCGCTATCTCAGGCTTCGACGAAACTCCCGTATTGTATGCAGTTAATGAATATGGAACAAAACAATTTCTATTTTTTTTTTTGCCTTGAGCTCAATTTTTTATTTTAGTAAATAAACTTTAATAAATATGCCATTGATTTTTACCGTTAACCCGTCAGGGAAGTATCTGGCTAAACTACCCCTGTTCTGACTCTTTTGTTGTGCTTTTTTTTTGTTGGAAAGAGGAATGATGCCCATAACTCCTCCTCCGATATTTTTGGCCACCTAATAAAGAATTGTTGCAACAAGAATGTAAGGTAAAATTAAAATTGAGTTTTTCAACTTTCGGGTAGCTTGGTAGCAAACTGGATGATTATACTCTGAAAAACAATAACCTTTCTGAAAACCACATTAAATATCTATTCAACGAGGGCTTTCTGAGACAATTTGGTTTCATAGTTTTTCCCGGAAAAAAATGTACATATATGTGAATGGGTTACCGTTGTCCCTTTCGTCGTCAAAGGGTTAAAGTGTGAAATAAGTTTTTTCCAAACAAAAAACCTTCATTAAAGGCATAAATTACAGATCATGTATTGCTTTCCAGTAAAAAAAAAACGAATACTAAAAAAATTCCGCTATTTTGTATTCCAACTAAATTTCAGCAAAAAAATTACGTTGAACGCAATCTCCCTATTTGCATGCTCCAATTCGCACGACGAATGTATGCACTATGTTCGTATGCGGAAAGAGCAACAGAACAATTGCGACAATTCCTTTGAGCGATTGAAAAGTAGGTTTGTTTGCTTATCCGAGAAATAACAGCGAGCAAAAAATTTTTTTTTTTACAGAAGCGAAGTGACAAGAATGTTCAAGGATGCATGCAAAATAGGCAGCATGCAACAGAAGTCAAATGTAAGTGAAATGTAGGGTCTGGGAAAATTAATTGAATGACGAATGACCATAGCAGCGCACGCAGGATGTTGATGAAGGCAAAGGGGACTTTTCAGAAATTACTGGTACAAACGTAAAGCAAGTCATAACTAGAAGCCATTTAAAGGGAATGTTGTGATTACAAATTTGATGGAAATTTTTAACAAAAAAATAGCAAGTTTTTCATACTAACCACGAGTTGAGATATGAAATGGGCATAGCAGTTTTGAAAGGGAAATAGGCATGGCTTTTTCACTTTACTCCACTGCTGCCCATCAGCGGCATTTATGCACTGCTAAAAAAAAAAAATGTATAATTTCCTACAGCATTTGCAACATTTATACTTTCCATCAACTCCAATAACTTTCCCTCAATAGCTAATTAAAAACTTGTTTGTTTGTGCGCGCTATGGAAATGCAACGAAAACTTTGTGCATACATTGACGAAAAAATTCTCATCCACACATTCGTAGGCGCAAAACAAAAACAGAGCGTATAAAAAGTGCAATTTGCTTTTTCCCTTTACTTTATTACCCCACATTCACAAAAGGAATTTTCTGTGTGCCTCTTTTGGTTTGTAGGCAACGCTTCGATAGCTCTGACTGCGCGGCAGGTTGTGAAAAAAAATAGAGTTTTTTTTTTCGAAACGTAAAATTTGATTGGATTTAATTTGTGAGGCGTTTGTCTAACTAGCAAGTTAAAGTTTAATTAGAACGTTATATGCAAACAACTTTTCGCAAACTACATCTATTGCCATGTAAATAGAACGAGTATTTGTGCAAACTCAGTTGTTGCATTTCTCGCAGTCCATCCACTAAAAAAAAAAGTAGTGTTGTTGCTATAAACAAACAGCTGCTAGCATTGCTCTAGTGGTTGGTCTGGCATTTACGGCGTATGAATAATGAAAGCAATGTTTAGGTTAGCTGCCATTTTTAATTGATCGATGCACCTTTATGGCAATGACATGGCGTATGAGTAACATTTCTCATAAGCTGAGACATTGATGAAGGTGGCCATTTTTCGCATTGTTAACTATATCATATAAATCTAATTTTTAAACTTGTTACGAAATTCCTTAAAATTCAACAAATAAGAAAAAAAAATTTTAAAAGTTTCAAAATTTGTAATCTAGATTTTTAGAAACGGACGCACTTTTCTAGCTCATGCATTTTCCTAGTCGCCGAAAATTTCCGTTGATTTTTGAATTTTTTTTTTTTTTTTTTTTGCTAAAGTTGTGGAGCATTGTCATCCTACAACACGTAAAAAAATTTTGTTTGTATAAAAAAATGCAAAAAAAAATTCCAAAAATCAACCAAAATTTTCACATGAAACTTGCACTTTGTTATAGTAAATTTGAATGACCTACAAAACTGCAAGCCCCAAAAATGTATAAAAAATCGAATAAAAATTTTTAAAACCCTGATAATTCTTTTAAAAATTTTTAAATTTAAAAAATTTTTTAAATATTAAATTAAAATTTTGCAAGGAAAACATTGAAAAAATAATTATTATTTTTTAATAAAAAATAACGATTAAAAAAATCATTATTTCAAAACGAAGAAATAACACTCAAGAACGAGTTTTATTTTTGATCTTGGAGTGATACAAGAGAATACAATCTAAAAGTAATTATTAATTATAATTATTAGAGATATCGCTAAATCCTGTATTATTGTTATTTTCGGCCCCTGCTTTGAAGTGTTGGAAAAGTGAATGTGGCGATTGGAAAATAACCTAAAATTTGCAATCGCATAGTAATATCATAAAACGACCGTAATTTTTGAGCAATCAGCAACTCTATGC
Source organism: Anomoia purmunda (assembly GCA_951828415.1). Classification (NCBI taxonomy): domain Eukaryota; kingdom Metazoa; phylum Arthropoda; class Insecta; order Diptera; family Tephritidae; genus Anomoia; species Anomoia purmunda. The sequence continues at coordinate 116,844,804 of OX639997.1, forward strand.
AGATAAGTTAGAGGACACAGTATTACTAGCTGTTTTAATTAATCCTATGGGCTTAAAAAAATTCCTTTCATTCTACAATCTTACCACTTCAACTAAGGCGAATTTAATCCAAGGTAAGTAAATGCAGTATGAGCAATTTAATTCCACACTACATTAAATGAAGATACTGCAACCATGGCATAGCTTCGGTATATGAATACTCGTAAATTTTCGCAATGAAATTATCACACAACTAACGAAGGTATTTATCTTCTTTCACTATATGCCTTACTTTGTGCGGCACCGCTCCGCACCGCTACGAAATAAACGCCGTCGTGCTAGTTTAATAGATGAGCAGACATTAAGTTAGCATTTTATTAGATTTTTCGCGCTGAGTTGCAGAACTAAAATCACCGCACAAAAACTTTTCCGTACGCTAAGTATACATACGTACATATCTACATACATATGTATGTATGTGTGTGTGCTTGTTGGCCTGTGAATATGGAGATGTAAAGGTACGAATCTCTGTGGCTTCAAAGAGTGTTAGCTAATGATAGCCACTCTGTTGGTGTGATACCGAGAGTTGGATTGCAAGTCACTTAAAAAACAAAGACTATAAATTTGTAGCGTGTATGTAGTGTACGAAGGAGTGTGCAAAACAAAAAAAAAAAGAGGAAGCAACACTTGCATTTGTGCTCAGTTGAAATCCCTTAAGCTGAAAATATGGCGCTGATTTATAAGTGTTTGCATGCCACATGGAAGCGCTCATGTTGGGCTTCACACGCATGCAATACATCAAGGTACTCGCACGTTTTATAATAAGGAGAATTAATTGAAAATTTACGTTTTTGAATATTTTATCATGAAACTAATTAGCTTGGAGAGTGGTCTGAGAGAAAACTAAACTGCACAGAAGTGGCGAAAATATATTTATGAGTTAGTTCCCAATAAAAAAAATTCCACGAATTCGTTATATAAAAAAAATGCTCTTGACCTTCCAGAAAAAAATTATCAAAAATCAACGCAAAACTTGAGCACTTTAGAATTAGATTTTATTAGATTAAAAATTTTCTACAAAGTTCAAAACTAGGATCTAAGTATATTAATTTTATTATAGAATGAATTACATATTTAAAAAAAAATTAACTTGAAGAGTAAAATCACTAATATTTTGGAAACATTCCCTTGAAAGCACAAATATACAGTTACTCAAACAATTGATCAAATGGTGAATTTTTTATACTTATAATATTTGAAATGTTTTTCATTATACATGCGTTCTGTAATAAAAAGCATAAAAATTGGAATACGAAACTTTTTTGCAAAAAAATTTTAAAAAATTTGACAAAATTTTCCAACCTTATAATTTGAATCTTCAGACAACTTTGGATATGCAGTTTTGTAGCTCATTGAATTTTAGCATGTTAATATGTAATAACAAGAAATTTCTAAAATAAAAACGAGAATTTATATAAAACCCATCCGATATATAAAAATAAAACCAAAATAAGTTTAAAAAAATCTCAAAAATCAAACGCCATTTTTGGGCACTTCAAACTTCCTAATATTAAATGAGCTACAAGACTGAGTACTGAAAAATTTTCAAAAAAAATTTTTTTTTATTTGATGAAAATTTGTTGAATTTTTATAAATTTTGTACAAAGTTTGAAATTTGAATCTATATCCTTTTCGTTATAGATCGAACTATATTCACCTAAAAAATTTACGAAAAACCGGTATCATGAAGAACATTGGAGATATTAAAAGAAATCGCCTTGCGGTTAGTTGTTTGAGTCACCTTATGGGAACGGTTTTGAGCCTATTGTTTGAATATCTGCAAATTTTTGACAGTCACATAAAGAGATTTTCCTCCAGTAATTTCAATACTCACTTAGTCTAGATGCTCTAATTCGACACATTAAGCATATATCGTTTTTTTCTGTTCAAGTTAATAAAAAAAAGTAAGAAACCTTAAAGGCCGAAGATTTGTTCTTGTTGCCGTACGCAGAAGTTTATCGCTTGCTAGCACAGCACAAGTGCCGGAATGTGCCACAATGGGCAATTAATTTCGTCTGCTGCATTCATGTGAGACACGGCGCACTACATATTCTATGCATTCGCAACCATACAATGAAAGCTCGATCTGTAGAGGAATGCGCTGGTTCTGTACTAGTCCCTTGGGAAAAAGATAGTTTTTTCATTATTTCAGTATAGCTGAAGAAATTCTCTGAAACTTTTGTACCAATACAGATATTAAAAATTTTATTTAAAGCCCGCATTGCAAGTTCTACAAACTTCGCAAAATTTTTCGTTAGTTCTCTTTTTCTTGGCATGACATTGCACTTATACAAATGTAAATTTATATGCACATGTGTGCATTTTAAATATTTTTGTCTCTTCACCGAGTAGTTCAAGTTTCGAATGTCATATCGTATGCCACAAACAATGGCTTATCTCAATGGCAGTGACATTCGCATTCACCACAACATAACCCTACATCCCGGTGTATGTCTGTATGTCAGTATGTGTGTATAGGTAGTCAAATTTTTTAGGGCAATGAAAGTGCACCTGCTTGTGATGGTAAGTGTACAATTGAAATGAGACCACAGCCAACCAGTTGTTCCCGTTGAATGTCTGCTGCACTTGAATTCTGACATATTAGAAAAATAAAAATAGAAAATTAAATGAGCAGAAAAGGAATGAGAGATTAGTAGAAATAATGTATTTTTAGCTACCAACTATGAAATGAGTTTTTTTTTAAATAAATGTTAAAAAAAAGTGAATTTATTTTTCGGCCAAAAAAATGAAGAGAAATTTCGTCCTAACAAAAGTCGCGCTTAGTCGTTCGCTTGAAATGGAATGAACGTTCTAGAAAATCATCCCTCGAACAAATTTACTGTGGGCCTTCTCAGACAAAATCGCTTTACAAAGAACGTAACTGCTCATAGAAAAAAAAAAAAAAAAACAAATATGTCCTTTCCTATTTATGTATTTATACTCTCCTTCTTCTCTCTTAGACCAATCCTAGCTCTAAGACTTACAGTCATATTTTTATGCAATCAACCGTATTCTTAATATTTATATGTGACAACATTTCCTTATTCATTTACCATAACCCATTCTAATTAAATGCGCACCGACGTGACATTCCCTACTACATTCTTACAATATTATTTCATTACTCATCTACATATTTAGCTATTGCCATTTGTACTTTTCGCAAAGAGCAGCAGAGCATATCATAAGCGTAGATGGGCTTTCTTTATCTGCTACTATATTTTTCTCTACTTCCTTCTTTTTTCACATTCACCATTGTAATCATTACAATAAATATATTACAAGCATGTAGGTCAAGAGCGTTGTGCAAGTGCAGCATGGCGGCCATGGCATGTAGCTTTTTTTTATTCATTGCTTGTTACGCCGGCGAATACTATGGGAATGATGGTACATTGCGATTGGGCAAAGAAGTTTCAGAGTATGTGGAGAATAAGGCGTGTGCAGAGGGCAAGGTAAAAGTGGATGGTGTGTGGAATGTAGGAGGTACTTGTGCGCGTGCCGTTCTACAATGCGGTCGTTTCTTGCAAGAAAGAATGGAAGGAAACTACAAAATTGCAAAATACATATAGGAAAACTTTGAACAGCATCAGAAAATATACACGCGCACACTTTTACAAAGCTACATATACTCGTATGTATAACTGCATTTTCGGTAATCACATACTATATTTGCATTCATTCGCTCATATGAATACCCGTAACCAGAGGCATAGCCAAGAAGGGGACGCTAGGCTGATAGCTCTCTCTTTAATTCCGCTTTCTATGCGCGCGTATCAGATCGAGGCAAAGCCGCATATTTCTCGATCTGAATTTGCTGATTTAAACTTCTAATCTAATCTCAGTATTTGAATCAGCGAATATATTTTCCTAATCAAATTTACCTGGTATACATACCTGGAAAATTACTCTTTAATTTTTTTTTTTTACTTTTAAAATTTGTTTAAAAAAAAGATTACCAGATACCCACCATTTTTTATTTTGTATCGTTCTGACATGTTCTGCATTTCACATCCGTGCAATAAAACTCGAAAAATGTTGATCAAAATTTCAAACTTTTTAATCAGAATTTTCCGAAATTTTTTGTTATTCATGAATGAGTCGTCGCCTCTAGCCATTTATTTTCAAACCCCCTTTCACAAATTTCCGGCAACGCCACTGCTTGTATATACATATACATACAAATATATTTCTCTATGTATGCTTTTATTATTGCGCCAGTTCCTTTGTTAATGTTGTGCCTTGGCTTTCGTTTTTTTGACTCATGGCACCCATCAACACTTCGCACTCGCTTTGGCGCTCACACATGGCGGTCTTCTCGTTCCATATGCAAAAATCCATGCACATTCACAAATTTTTATGGACACACACACACACACACACGCACATATTAATGTATGCATTGCATATTTGTGTGCGTTAAATGCGGTTTCTCATACACCATTTTTATTGTTCTCTTCAAATGCTGCTTCTATTTTTTTTATTTTCCCATTGCTTTCCTGTCAATGTGACACTGTTGTGCTTTTTAATTTCACTTTCGGCTTTGCTGAGCTTATAATTTTCGGTTTTATTAAATTTTTCAACATTGTGATGAAGCAATAAATTTTTGTAGCTAATCTCCGGTTTTTATTATGTCATATCGACTGACATTACGAGTATTGCTTGTCTTAACTTTTATGAATTATATTCCCTGCCGAAAGCCCTAAAATTAAAGGCTCATAAATCGACGGAAAGCCAATATATTTAGTATATATTTATCGGCGGTCATTAACCATTGAACGCCAATATTGTTGTAAAATAATTGCTGTTCAATTTTGTATAGCGAAACTAAGCCGTAAGTATCGGAAAAGAATATAAAGAATTTTGTATATAGAGAGGTCGAAATTTATGAAATTCTGCAATCTGGGTTTCAGATCAAAAGCATTTGAATGACAACAAAGAAGGCAGAAAATGTAATATTGAATACTTAAGACAACAAATCATTACTTTGGACTTATACTACGTTCATACGACAGCGTTAATCACTCGAATGCGATGCAAATTACTTCACTTAAATTTAAAAAAAAAATCCGAATTGGCTTGATAGCTCTGTTTAATGGAAGGAAAATTTTTGAGAGATTGATTGTAGAAAGCTTTTCGCATCTAATGCTATGAAAAAATACATTGTTCGCTTAAAGACGTCACTGGTTTTTTTTTTATTTGGTTCTTGATTTCTGATAAATTAAAACAAATAAATACATTTATTTGTCATTTATTCACAGATTTTATAAGGCCAATTGAATGAGCCCTAAATGCCTACTTTTTGGCACAGAGAAATATCAGACAAAATATTTAGCCATGTATTTTTTTTTATATCACTGCTGCATTCAGTAATTTGTTATTTTGATGACTTTATGTCTAGTTTTCCATTTTCTTACGTCTATCAAAGCAATATTTTCCACTTTCATTTGCTTAATACTCCTAACTACTCAAATTCTAAAGAAAATATCTAGTAGTACAAACACAAAGGAGTCGCCAGCGACAAGAAATCTGCTTTCAACACTCAATGGCGCCTTTGCTGTCAAACGAAAGCTTTGAGATTTGTAATCGAGTGTGAAAGTATAGAGAAGAAATATTCAAGTTGATTGGGTGGCAAATTTTGTGGAGACTTTTTTTTTTTACTGGTGTCACAAAAGCAAACGAAACGAAGAAAAGGCTTGTGTAGTTATAAATGTAGTGAAAATAAAATAACTATGACGAGGATAGCGAGTTTGTCTGTTAGTTAGTTCTATGGAAATAACCGAATTAAATTTTTTTCTCAAGTCAAGCTACGAAAATTAGCGCTTGAAGTAAGTAAAAAAAACTGATTCGTACGAGCAAGCGGATCACGTGATAAATTTGATTATATGCTGAGGGAATTCACAAGATATCGTAAGGTATCTAATGTCGTAAAATCACAAAACTTTAAAAATTGAAATTTGTGTTGTTTTAACTGATTTTTCTCTATGCAATCCAATAATGAAAACAATGGTAAATTTAACAAAATTTTATGAATTCAAGAATTTACCACGCGTAACGAGATCTTGTGAGTGCCCTAAATTTTTTTTATAGATCATGAAGCCTTATCGAAATTAATACGCACCATACCATAGCCTATACGACAGGGACTTATTGAGAAGTTCCGACCCTTTATTTATTACCCACTGATTGTTTATAATTTTATTTATAAAAATACAACCCATTCTACTATAAGCCCCCTATAAATTCAAGCTTTAAACTTTGTGTAAATTTTCATAAAACTCAAAACATTTTCATTAAAATTTCAAACTTTTTTATCAGAATTTTTAGAAAATTTTTTGGTATGCAATTTTATAGCCCATTTAATTTTAATGCAATAAAGTGTAAAATTATAGAATATAGAAAAATTGCGTTGATTTTTGATATATATTTTTTTTTGCTAATAACCAATTTTCATATTTAAAACAAACAAAAAATCCAAAAATCAATGGAGATTTTTTAGAAATTTAAACTGGCATTTTCATATACTAAAATTAAATTTGGTATAAAACTGCATACCCAAAATTTTTTGGAAATTCCGAATAAAATTATAAAAATTAAAACAAAATTTAAAGCTTGGCATTATACAATGAAATGTCTTTTTATAAAAAATTAACTAAAAACTAACTTGTCAATAGTCCCTGTCATATGGTTATGATATGCACCATAATTTTACTGTTCACATTTTACTGTTTCAAGGAATTGTTATCAGCGTAATTTGTTGGTACCTTACTCCCCTCCTTTCCCAAAACCTTGCTATACAAAACTCTACTCAGCGAAAAAATTATTTTTACAACTCTAACTTTAACACATTTCGAGCATTTTGTTGATTTGCTACTCATTTTATTTCTACGATTTTATTACACTCTCCTTAATTTTCTCAGCCGTGCACGTTTCCATTTTAGCACTGCACTTTTTCACTTTTTCCTCCGCTTCAAACTTGGCAGTTGACTTTCCATCAAAGAAAGTCGTAAATCTATTGGATTTGTTGCATTTGGAGCGGCACGTGCATTGTTTATGGAGGAGAGATGCGCGTCATTGTTGAAAATTTGTAGTTTCTTAACACAATGCAGTCATATGTATCCTATATATAAATATCGGAGGTTGTGAACTCAAACCTGGGCAGAGTGTAGTACAAATAAATTTGATGAGGAGATGTGGCCTCGAAAATGTTCTGTGGATTTCACTTGAAATTTTACAGCGTCACAGTAAATCCTAAGGTACCGATAAGCTGGGTGATTTTGATTCAGTTCATTTTTAGAACATATATTAGCTACATTAATTTAAAAAAAATTGCAAGACATTGAGAGTCATCAATGAGTGCACAATTAATCTATGAGGTCAATAAGAGTTCGAGAGGCAGAGTCCGAAATGTGCCGTATATGACGATAATAGGAGTCACATATGACTTATTTTGGAACTTAGTTGTATAAATAAATTTAGCTCATATAGGTTGATCTTTGAGGAAAGTGAAACACCTTAATTTTTGAATCTTAAATGAGCTCATTATGAGCGTAAAGGCTTCAAAATAAGACGCCTTAATGACTCATTTAGAACTCCAAATATTTGCTGGGATAGTTTTGAGTATAATATATATACATACTAGTGAATCATTTTCAGTGAATTACTCGAGACTCGTATTTTTTACATTTCATAATTTCAGAGCACCGCAAAAATGTTTTCCGGAGTTCATGAGTTCATTACGAGTCTAAAATGAAGATTTACCCCTTCATGTGAACAGTCTTCCGCATAAATCTCGATGCATATCTTGAATGAGTTTCAGATATTTATGACCCTTATTAGTATCATATTCAACTTTTATTGGCATCTAATGAGTATATTTTTAGACACTTTTTGCCTCATATACGACTCATAATTTGGATCACATTTGAGTCGTTTACGGTTCATACTTGCACTCATATGAGTCAGTTTCATGAGACTCATATTTCTTCCAAACAATTACTTAGTATATGATGGAGCTATTGTTGTTGTTTTAGCAGCTTTTCTAAACCCTGCTTTCATCAGGTTCATCTAACGGGTGATCCGGAAAACACGGACATGGTTGGATCAAAGAGAGAGAGAGAATTTAGTTGAGTAGGTTTTTTGGGGGCACATGAAAGTTCGGGGTCTATAGTGGATAAGAAAAAGTTCTGGTTTCACACGACTATACTAGGTTTTTTACATTGTTCCGCGAGTTCGTTGCAATAGATCCCGTCCATAAATGTTTTAGAGACCAAATACAAATAACGTTCAAGACATCTGTGAGACAAAGACAGTTCTGTAAGTGCTGCAAAACGCAGTCACCATATAGCAAAAGGAGTATTGTGCTCTTTTTTTAATTTTTGCAATCAAATACTCGTAGTAAAATTGCATAGCACTAGCAAAATTTATTACCGAAAATATGAGGAGCGTTGCTTTTAGCTTTTCGCTTTTATTATACAATATTTCTTGTGACAGTTTTCGCCGTTCTGTTATGACCTTCCAACCATTTACAATCAAGGCTTCGCTTACATTATACTGTTATGCGGATGTATGTATGTATTTATTTATGTATTTATTTTATTCAGGCACCATAGTGATTTGCCCGAAATGTCGCTTGCTATATTCGTTAAACTTTGTATATACATTTTTTTTTTTTGACACATGTCAAAATGCCACGATTGGTTTATTTTTACATTGTTAAACTTGTTTTTGTTTTTATTTTCATGTTTTAACTTTGACGTTGAGGTTGATAAACAAAGAGTGAAACGAAAACATAAAAGCATTGCAAAAAATGGTAGAGCATATATACAAATATACAAATATTTGCAAGATCAACAAATTTCGGACATAACATGTTAAACAAAATATGTTTGCATGTAAATTTATTTACAAATGTACCCACATATGTATATACTATATGCATGTACATATGTGTGTGCGTGCATAGCCGTTCATTACATGCGTGAATACTGGGTATGATTGGGAAATGTTTTCGCCGCCAGCGCTTCAGTTGCTGGTGCGAAATGAGCCAGTAATCAAGCCAGCGGCTATAAAAGTTATATGAAGGACATCGAAAGCAAACACATTCGAGCAATTTGAAAAGTAAATAAACACATCTATAAATGGACATACTACTACTACTACTTTGGCTTTTAAAAGACAAGTATGCTTGTAGATGTAGAGTGTTGAGTGTGCAAATCAATTTGAAATAACCTGCGTTTTGATAAAGGGGGGTTTACTAATTGTTCTCAGCATTTAAATATCTTCTCAAGTCTCTCAAAAATTGCTAGTGTGATCCAGCTTCAGAAAAGATTGAGAGATTTATTATACTAAAATATTATTGATATTAATTTTTTTTATAAATAAAAGCAAATAAACTAGGTAAAAAAAATAATATATGTACAAAATATTTTTAAGTAAGAAAAAAGTAAGTAAAATAAAAAAAATTCAAGCTTTCAGAAAAAGGTAAAGCAATAAATATATAGTGTTTATCACAACTATACGGCAGGGACATATTGTCAAGTTCTGACACTTAATTTGTTTCTAATTAATTTTTAGTTAGACTTTTTTTTAATAAAAAGTTCAATTCTTTGCACCATAAACACTGTATACTCGTATATCGAAGATTTAAACTTTGCGTAAATTTCAAAGAATATTTCAAAAGTTCATCAAAATTTTAAAATTTTTAATCAGAATTCAATTTGTTACTTACTAATTTTTTAATAATATCTCATAAAAAATATAGTTCATTCTACAAAAAAAACCAGTATAAATTCAATATTGAAGCTTTGTGTATATTTCAATAAAATTCAATAAACTTTCAAAATTTAAATTTTTCAAAACAAAATTAATTTCTCCATATAACGAATGCTCAACAACGTCAGCGAAGAAAACATTACTCAAAATCAATGGAAATTTTTAGCAAATTTAAATTTTATTATATAGAAATTGTATGGGCTATAAAACTGCATACCAAAAAATTGTCAAAAAATTCTGATTACAATGTTTGAACAGTTGTTGAATTTTTATAAATTTTGTGCAAAGTTTGAAATTTTGATTTATAACCTTTTCTTATAAAAAGAGCTTTATTTTTCTAAAAAAAAAAAGAGAAAAAAATATATTCTGGGAAACATTTCGACTCTTCTAATCAATTTTAAGTTTACTTTTTATAAGAATACAGTTTAGTGTATAGTGAAACCCCCATAATTGAAACTTTGAGTAAATTTTAATAAAATTTAGCTATTTAATTCGAATTTTTTGTGTACGCAGTTTTATAGCCCATACAATTTTAGTATAATAAAGTGCAAGTTTGAAGTGGGTCAAAAATCGCGTTGACTCAAACATTTTTTCTATATATAAATCGGGGAAAAATATCGGAAATAAGAGCAACAAATTACAACAAAATAATAAACATTTTTCTTATTTTTTTTTAATTTTTGTAGTGTACGTAAAAATTTTCTTTGCTTGCCACATATTTCTACGCCATTCATTCTTTGTTTGCTTCTTGTGGAACAATGTTCATTTGACAGTTTGTTATTTTTGTTGGCCACGCTCAATCAGCTAGAGAAAACACACACCAGCTCACACACACACAACTGTATTTACATACATTAAAAGCACAATATTACTGGGAATCGTGAAATCATGAAATCATGTCTGTTTTTCACATTATTTTTCAATGAAGAGTAGTTCCGAAACCCGAACTCTTCTTTTGCACTAAAAGTAGGACCGGAAAAATCTGCTGTGAATTTCTTACTTCTTTAAAATTTTGTAGTTTCAGTTGTTTTTGTTGTAATTTCAACTACGAAAGCCATTCGGGCTTCGCCTTACTTGCTGCGAACGCTTGTAAAACTACTGTTTGGGGAAAGGCTTGTTTTTGGCACAGACTGACGTGCAGCTTTGCTGCCATTGGAAATCCTAGATACTTTAATTTCCGGCTAATTGTGTACTTTATTTTGTTACCGAAGCAAAATTTCAACTGGGTACTACCAGCATCTCGATTTACTTCGAGCAAACTTCTTCACTAAGTCAACACATTTTCATATTGGTTCTTGGCGTTTTAATGCTCTTTTGCTGCATGCTTGTGTGAGTACATATGTAGATATGTTTGTGAATTAGATTCCAGCGCCTTAGGGAATGAGATATGATATTCGTAGTGAGGTCCTGATTGAAAATCATTCAAAATTGCGTTGTGTAACACATCGGTACATATGCAAATATTTACTTGCAAATGTAAATCTTGCATGCAGTAACTAACTGCCTTTCGTCTATACGTAGCACAAATATTTGCGAAATTTCAAATTGCCGCTCAGAGTGTCCTACATCCTTCCAGCTTTAGTTTGTGTGACTTTATAAAAATGCATTTATTTTCAGTAAGATATTTTAAATCTCTTGTGCTACTAAAGACATTTGCAATATGCAAAATGCCATTTAATATAATCTATTGGGAGCGTTGTCAAATAAAACGATTAAATCGTCAATGAATTGAGTGCGGCTGGTAGGAGAGCAGACAGATGAATTACTTATATACTGGATGTACACATGTAAGTCAAAAATCGTACGAAAATTTTGTATGTCATTAATTTTATAGTTATTTTATTTATTGACGTGGATGGAATGGGAAATGGGTAAAAGAAAAAATTAAGGTAGAATAGCGTTCGGCTGTTGCTAAAAGTTAATTCTCATCAAAAAATCTAACAGTAATCCCGAGACAGTTAAAATTTTCGGTCGGTGCATCTTTTGATATCTTCGCGATCTTAGGCAGAAATCATATGGCTGGGTGGTCCTACCACTAAAGAGGAATTTGAGAACGATGTGAAAATAATAACTCTATCCGCTCTCAGCACTCCGACAACCAACATAAAGCCCTCACTTTTAATTCAAAAGATGTTAATAGACGGTCTGCCACGGGGCAACAATTTTCACGATTGGCTTTTGAAATGAACTATGCTGTTCTAGACTAATCTTTCTTAGGGCGAATTTTGCGATTTCTTCGGATAACTAGGCAGCATTGAAGCATTCTGATTCTTGGATTTTTCTCTGTATTTTAATAGTAAAGGCAACGAGGTGGCTGGCGATACTTTACAGACAAAAACAAAAACTTATTATATCTCTAAATTTTATTAAAATTAAAGAACATACAAAGCAATAGGAATTTCTGAAATTTTCATTGATAACCTAAAATTCGGAAGATAAAGGCTGGACTAGAATCTAAAATGGAAACGGAAACGTTTATACAGAAAAGCTCTGCTGAGCGGCCCTTACATTAGGAAATTTTATAGTCGTTTTTTCTTTTTTTCTTAGATTCCACTAAAATCGACTTTATATGGCAATTTAACTGCCTGCAACCGGTGACAACCGACTAACGATAAGCCAAAGTGAAAGGGGTTTCCGACACAATTTTATTTAAATAATTTCTTTTGAATTTTACCAAGTTTTTTTTTTTTTTACTTTGGCCAGTTGCTTCTATGGAAATTTGCCCATAGAAGGCGGGATTGGGTCGCAGTAAGTCTGTTTCCAGTTACTTCTAATAAATTTTTATTAAATTCTGTAAACGTCGCTGGATCTGCCTTTTACTGCGTAACTTCTTTGGATTTATTTATGTGACCAATGCCTCTATGTGGTTCCTTCCGTTAACTAAAATTAAGTTTCCATATCTTACTTCCTTTTATGCAATTTCTTCTTCTACAGGGTTGTATTCGCATAGTAACACAGCGATGCTTTAAGTACAGGGAAGTGTGATATTTAACTTTAATAGAAACAGTGCTGTGTTTGCTGCTTTAGAATACGATAAATAAAAAATACCATTACATTATAGAATTGCTATAAGAAAAACTTCTTCAACTAAAATACGCACATACAAAATTATAAATATACCTCAAACAAATACCTTAATCGCGAGAAAATCCAACGGAAATACACAAAGCAAACAAAGAAATCCGCGCTACACAACTTTTCATTGCCATCGCCGAGAAAATCGTTCAGTTAAAAAATTAATCCGATTATGACAACGACATTGCAACAACAATAAACATAGTATATATTTTATACAAATAAAAGCCGGTGAAGATAAAAAACTTTGCGTAAAACCAAAGAGAAACTTTCAAAAGTAGTAATGCTCGTAAAATATAAAAAAACATACAACATCAAATTCGTAATAAAAACACATTATATGCAATCGAAAAACCGGATATGCACTAAAATATTTACAGCTTGTTGGATGTGGCATAAACCAAGGGATAGTACATTAGTGCATCCATATGACGGTTGGCAACGGCAAAAGTATGCGCACCCATCTTATGAGCAAAATACTGGTCATAAAATAGGTGCTAAGCTATTCAAATATTTAAACTGAACCAAACTTAAGACGACCAGTGTGACATTAGTACGAAGAGAGAGAGACGTAGAGAGAGAGAGAGAGAGAGAGATGGAGATAGCGAGAAAAAAATGCTGGCAATAATGCCTTAGAACAATAACGGCAAGTGGTGCTTCTGTGCTTCTGTGGCCTTCGCCTACTGCGGTGGACTACGGCCTTCAATGGACGCTATGCAAATAATCCACAATAGGCTTTAGGGTCTCGGTATTAGGTGGGTGGGTGGCTTTATTATTAATTTGCTCAAGCGAGTGTAGTGTTGGCGGTTGTATTTTACATACATACGAAATTCGATAGCCCAGCTTTAGGCGCTCAATGTGGCAATATTAGTGACAACAAAGACGTATTGTTGCAAAAGGCAACTGCAACAGGCATACAAATGTTAGGTGATTTGTGTGTGTGTGTGTTGATATCATAGGGAAGTCCTGCACATGGCAGCTTCAATTCAATAATATATCTAACAATTATGACGATGTAGCTAGCAACAAGACATTGTCTACGATATGCTGGAAATGAGATTGGAGGAGCATTGAGAGATTATTGTCTTAAATTAATAATTTTAAAGCGATTGAATAAATAATATATTTAAGATTGAAAAGTAGTTGTTGAGTTTTTGTAAAATGAGCTAGTTTCAGGGAGCCTCCATCTACTCCACTGCTGACTTAAAAAAAATATTATCAATAATTTTTAGCCACTTAAAACTTCGACTTAAATGGTTTTTGTTTAAGATGCAACTATATTTTTTATAAAGATTTAGAAAAAACTCGACAAACGTTGCCCTGTCTATATTTATTTATTAACTGCCTTTTGAATATCTAACAAAAAATGCCTTTCAGTTTCTCTCACATATAACTTTTGTATATTTTGTACTAACTTTGACTTTTAGAACAGGTGGCAACCCTCTTCAAAATATACCTATAAATTTTCTCCTAGCCAAACGAACAGTTGGACACCCATATTTTACTATTTCATACAACTTGTGTATATTTTTATTAAATTTGACTTTTAGAACAGGTGGCAGCTCTCTCAAAAACATAGGTGTGCATCTTCTCCTCGCCGAGGCGAACCGTTTGACACCCATGTTTTCATTTAACTTGTGTATAATTTAATTACATTTTACTTTTCAAACAGGTGGCAACCTTCTCCAAATTTAAGATATAAACCTTTTTGCCGAGATGAATCGTATGACACCCATAGATATCATACATATATGTTTTGTGTAATTTAATTTAATTTGACTTTTAAAACTGGTGGTAGCCCTATTCAAAATATAGCTATAAACCTTCTCTTCGACAAGGGGAACAAACAGATGTATAATAAATATCAACATAACAAAGAGAGCAGATCATGTGGCAAAAATATTATAAATTTTTCGAATAGGTGGCAACTCTATGCCAACACATATTTGGCTTAAATATCATGCGTTTGATACCAAAATTGCAATATTTGAGGAGAACTACAATATTGGTGAGTTTTCAATGTATAAGGAGTTGGCAACTCTTAAAATTTTTTTTTTTTATGAAAATGGTTTTTAAATATCTTTCTCAAATATGTATCTTTCATTTAATATTTGTACCATAATTCTTTACATAGATATTTTGCAGATAGGATATAAGTCTTTAAAAAATAGCAAAACTTCACAGAAACAAACTCATTTTCAAAACATTCGCTATTATTTTTATAAGCACTAGGTTTATGTACATACATATGAACATATATAGCTCAGACTATACAGTTGCTTGTTGCGAATGATTTAAATTCAAAATTTCGTATGCAACTCACTGGGATTTAATAAAATATTCACAGAGTAATCTTAATTAAATTCGCACCTGAATGTTCAACGTTCAAAAACAAACACAATTAAGCATCCCTCCAGAAAAAAATTCAAATGCAAATTTGTATGCAGGACATATCTACTGTTAAGAGCAAAAATAATGCTGTACTGCTGAGCAAAACAATAGTCCCACCGAGGAGTCTGAATGAGCGCAGAGCTGCAGCAGCAAATGAGACTTGAAAAGGTCACAAAGTGGTAGGTGGCCCTAATAGGCGTACTCCATTTACTTAGAAATACAAATACAGTAAAGTTTTTGTTTGCCATCGGCTGTGGTGCTTACAAATTGTGACTTGCTTTCATTTTTCTGTATTTATTAAATTTCGGTTTTCGTCTATTTTGCTGAACGTAACTTCTAATTTTCAGTTAAATTCTCGTTAAGACTCTTAGGCTTACTGTTTCCTGTGCTATCTCATATCTCGTAGTGTGTCCTATGTATGTGCATACTGTGTAACAGTGTCAAGGAGATGTAAGGGACATCATATTTTTTACAATGCATGTACCATGTACTTACTATGTATATGTGTAGGTGGTTGCGTAGATGCTTGTAATTTTACTATATCAATATATCCCACTTTGGACCTTGTAGTACTTATTCTCTGTGTGTGGGTGTGAGGCTTACATATTACAATTTTTTTCCTACTCAATGAGTACGAGTATTGTCTCTATGGCAGGCTTCAGGCTAAATGTTGCTCATGTGATCATGTTTCGGCTACAGAAGAACAGAAACCCACACAAATAGTAGGCACACGTGTGCTTGTTTGGGAGATATAGCCAAAGGAAATATTATTTCTAATAAAAGTTTACAGTGCGCTGGTCAATTATTATTTATTATTCTTTTGTTGGGATAATGCAAGCTTTGGGAGATACAATAACAAAAACTACCAAATAGAGATAATATAATATTAAGTTTTAAAGTTATTATGGCTATATCTTAGATAAAAGAGATTTAAGTTGTACAATAAAATATTCTTGCGATGTCGTTGAAGTCAATTGTGCTTAGATTCCTTTGAACTATGGGATGATATCAGGATTTATTCGAGTATAAATAATTTTAAAAATATGTGAGAAATGTCTCTAGTTTTAAATGAAGTTTGTGTGCCTCCTTTGGAAGAGAATTCGTTATCTGTCTATTTACAAAAGAGCAGTAGCGGGATATTTAGACTCAGCTAAAATTCAAAGAGCGCTCCACGGATGGATGCAACGTATAAACTGATACCAGAACTAGCTACAATTTGTGGGAAAAATTTAAATCCTGTTATGCCTAGGTCCTAGGTACTCGGCCAATCACTGTAATAGGTGAAACGGTCAGCTCTTTCCTCTACTGCTTACAACTCTTCGGTTTGAACGAAGCAAGCAAAGAGCAGCGACCAAAAATGGCGAATAGAAAAGGAGTTGGGTGCCATCATCACAATGCCAATGCCCACACCTCTGTGATATCTCGGAAAAAGCTAACGAATCTTGGCTGGGAAGTTTTAATATTTCCACCTTATAGCTCGGTCCTTGCATCGTCTGACTGCTATCTCTCTTGTTGGCCACTGAAAATCACTTTCAGGAATATACGGAGCAGGGTTCTAGGTAAACCTGAAAATGGACACCTACCCAAACATCTTCCAAACTAAGGTTTGTGCAATCAGATTTTTTGTTTGCGAATGTCTACGCAAAAATCTTCTGATCCAATTGGATATCCTCAACAAAGCAACTGGTGGTAGGTTACCGAGCATGAGGGGTTTGAAGGGAAGGAAAATACTGATGGTCTCGCAAAATTGGGAGTCAACGACGTTTGTGTGGCCCAGAGCTTTTCTGTGGAACATTGAAAGGTTGCATCGCAGAAGTAATGAGGGGGAGCCATCTCGGAAGATATCTAAATGACTTCTGAATCTCAACCGCGAGTGTCTAAGAACTCTTACTGGTTATCTGACAGCCCACAGCCAGTTAGGCTAGTATCTTGGTAAAAGAGGACTAGCGGTAGATATGTACTGAATGAAAGGTTGGGATCGTCTCTTGAGAATAATAAAGTATTTGATTGAAAAGTAGAAGTGGAAGTGGATAGCAGCGTAAATGCTTAACAAATTAAAAAGTAGGGTGGTACAAAACCCATAGGCATAATTAAAAGTCCAATGCATTTTCTAAGTTCAGGAAGTGAATTTTTGTCGTATGAAAATAGACTATTTACATTATTTTTCTCCCGACATATCTCAAATTCATTTATTTATTTATTATCATCATTATCATTGAATACGTAGGAGTGAAGTTAGTTTGATGAACGGTACATTAGTAGCTGTCCATCAAGTTTTCTTTATCTTCATATTCTTGCACAGATTTTTATCACAATGGGCAACAATGATTGAGTGTTTGGCTTGGAAAACAATGAAAGTTGTCCGACCTTTCCAAATCCAACCATTCATCGGTCAATGGGGATGAGCTAGTTAACTTGGATACAATAAAAACCTAAATGCATGAAACAAAAATTATTTATTAGTCATGATGTGGCAATTATTCAAAGTCGTACGTAAGCGGTTGGGCTGCCTTAATTTTGCTTAGCCAAATTTATAAAAGCGAGAAACCACAAATCTAAAAACTGACTTCTCTTTTGTCTAATTAGAGATGAGATTATTATCGTTACTTCACATTTTATGAAATTATGACTTTCCATGAAGCCAAATTAAATTAGCAAATTAACTTATAACTCAAATTCTCAACTTCTTAGCGGAAATCACTGAAAATGTTTTCAAAATATGACACCAAATGTTTGCCTTCCGGCTGCGACTTAATCCGTAATTAGTTTTCGCCATTACACAAATTTGCTTATCTCACATTTTAATCGAATTCATTGTTGAGAAACTAATTTTATTTGTTTGTGGCAAAACTCAGCTGTCTTTGGCATTATTCGATAAATTATGAAACCCAAATATATAAATCATAAAATATAATATAACAAGGCGTGTACGCTAAACAAAACAACAGACAACAACAAATATAATTTAATAACAGAAATTTACGAATAAGTTGTAGTCGGCCACGAAGGATATTACATTACACACGCACACGCACGCACACACACACACATACAGATACCAGTTGAAATATTCGCCTGTTACTTGCCTACTTCCACCAAAGCTATTAACATTTGACGCCACTGCTGTGAATGTTGCCATTGAAAACGAGTAGACCGTCAATAAATTTCTACAAAGCGAAATAAATCAAATCATCTGCAGTGGTCTTTTGTTTTTGATGTAGCCAGTGCTTGTTGTGTTTTTGTTTTTATTTTTTTACTTAGCTTCTTTTGAATACCCGCACGCGCCAATAGATATAAAGGCTAGGTCGTTTACTAGTACATAATAAGATGATAACAAAAGTGGTCGGTCGATCGGTCCTGCTGTCTTCACCGCTGTATGGTCGCACTTTTTATGTATTGTTGTTGTTTATTGCAACAATAGTGGTGGTTATAAAGAACAGCTAAGAGAACAATAAATAACAAAGCAAACAATAGTGAGACAGCATAAAACGGCATTTTATGAATGCTGGCTAACAAAATTAAGCAAACAATGTTTGGGCGAGGCGGAAGTTGCGGAAATTCGTGTGCGAAGTTTTATTATAACAACAAACTGCGTGCGTATTTAAATGGATTATTAAAAAAAAAACAAATAAGCCGAATATGGGGATTTTGCTGTACTAGACGTAGGGTTTTCAATATTTTTAACTATCACCCAGCCGCAAACCTCTGCGCGGTGAATAAAATCTTATTCGAGACAAGCTATACCTCGCTACATCAAAAATCAATAACAAAAAGTAAACGATAAGGAAATAAAATTTTATTCAAAATAAAATTATCCTTACCCATTTCTAAAAAAAATTATGTTTTCTGCATTTAAAAAATATACCCTATGCCATGTCCGAGGTCTACTAACCAGTTGAAGCCTTGCACAAATCCATTCAGTATTGAAGTTTCAGAGATTGGTGAGCTTAAATAGCCGATCAAATTACAGAAAAAAATTCTTAAAATGGTCCGAATGTATTCTATTAAATTCCTTGTGTTACCTTTGGTCATCCTTTTAAAGAAATAAATAAATAACAGACACGACTTTTTCTACAGTTTCATCATAGTATAGAAGAGGAAGATATAATGCGTAGATTATTCCAAATTAAATTTGAAAATTGGATCATCGGGTATAAAAATTGTTAGATATATTTTTATGAATTGAGTGGTTGGTTTAATGGGCATTCCTGTCATACAGACTTAATTAATTTTTAATTAAAAAGAGTACAGCCCCATTGTTAAATGATTTTGTGGAGATAATGAGTTGAGGTATAGTAAAGGCCTTAAATTTTTATGACAAAGCTTTGACTATACGCGATACCTCAGACTTTTAACTTCTCTCTTCTATAGGCTCCTGACTGAGTAGGGCAGTTTAGAACTCTGTCTACCACCATAGCTTACTCACCGATAAATCAAATTTGGAATATGGAGCTATACTGGGCTATTGCCAAATGTGGGACAGTCTTTGCAATGTCATTGCTCATATCTATTTCACATAGTGTTTGGGTAAAAAATATCGATGTATCACAATATAGATATTTTTCACAAAATAATGAGTTAGTTTATTATCGAAATATCTATATTTGATATTATTTCCGCGTACCAAATTTGTACCATATTCGATATTTTTTGATTCGCTTTGAAAGTAACTGTGAGTACTCAATACCCGAATATTTTGATAATATTTACTTTCGGTAATTGTGTCTTGAGGTAAAAATGCCGATACGATCTACCGATATATATTTTTCATTTGCCTATCCCTGTAAGGGTATCGCTGTTTTCTCAAATATTTCGACCGCTATTCTAGCATTATAACATGGTTTATACAAAGTTCTAATAATCATCGCTCGATAGATTTTTTAAATAAATTAAATATCTGCATAGTTAACATGCGCCGCGTATTTAGAGGCGACTGTTTCTGTCTCTACCAAATTTATTTCCCTTTCCACGCATTGCCTAAAATTATGCATTAATTAATTTCAAAAACTTTTTCGCTACTCCCGAAAAGTTGATTGCATTTCGAGTTATGCGGGAAGGAGAATAATTTTATGAAGTGGTGATGGGTTGACAAATAAACCTAAGAGAGTTCACCAATAGAGTAACGAGCCTGGGATCCCAATTGAAAATATAATCTTCTGTTCGAATTAATTTCAAAGACTCATAGCTATTTTTTATAGCAAACTAGAAGAAAGTGACAATCTTGTGGAGCAGTAATGAAAAATACTAACTTATAGTACCCGAGTACGACGGTGGCTATTGTGGCGTTAAGTTCTTCGTCAATTTCATAATTGACCTCAACGGTAAGTCTATCGGAAAAATCGAGAATCGTCACCCATTTTTACCAATCACAAAAATCCTAAAAGTACGCCGCAAAATATTTGAAAATCTAGAAAAATGCAAACAAAGAAGCAATATTTTTTTGGATATATTTTTAAAGTTATGGATTTTTTCAGAGCAATAAAAATAATTGAAACAAAAGTTGAAGAAAAAAATGTAATTTAATTTATATTAAATAACTTTATTCCCGCAAATTACTAGCATTCTCTATGCGAAAAGCCAACAATATTTTGCCCAAAACTCGCAAAATATTTCGAAACGCATAAAAATAGAACGCACATATGCGAACCAAATTATATTGTTATGCAGGCCACAAAAAATTTAATGCTTCCTGCACAAAACCGCCACGCGAATGCCAATAATTAACGAACGGAAGTCGTGCAGCCAGTAACAGTAACAGCCTGAAGCAAACAACTGCCTACCGAACCGCAACGCACGTGGAATGTTTGATTTTTAATGCAACCCAACTTTGCATGCACTTTATGGCAAATTGTAACGGACGGGAAGTTGTGGTGTCGTCGCAGCCGCTGAATTGCAGTAAATTTCATGTTAGTGGTGGCAAAACAGGAAGTGTGGCCTTTTTCCTTTTGCAGATAGTTACCAGTGGTGCTGAATTTGCCATAATTAAATTTTACGAGGTTCATATAAGGTACCCATTGTTATCAGTGTATTGCATTTGAGTAACCCATGTATGTAGCTATAATAAGCTCCAAAAAATTTGCTAACAAAGCTGCGGTTTTGCAGCAGGTTACTAAAGGCTACAAATAAAATAAAGGGAAGTACAATATAAAATTGTGTGAAAGTGCGAGGACATGAGAGTGCATGAATAGAAGCCAGCACTTACTGTGGATCGTTTGAATTTCATATACAGTGTTGGAAAAAGTATTGGTACAGTAATTTTTCTTTATTATTCACTAAGTTGTACGTGCTAAAAGTTTGTTCGTTAATTTTTTATTATTCTATAATAAAAGTCAGTTCAAACTTTGTACGAAATTCAAAAAAAATCAGCAAATTTCCAAAGAAACAAAATCAAAATTTCATGGAATTTATCAAAATTCAAAAATGATTTCTGCAAAAATTTTGAAATTTTGATGCAAGTTTTTCCAAATTTCGCTGAACTTTTAAAATATGGGCTTATGTGGCTTTTGTTATAAAACTTGCTCTATTTTGATAAAAAGTTAACCTATGAACCAAATTTATTTTTATATGTAAGCAAAATGAGGAACGAAGTGTAAGAAAATGTTCAAAGACAAAATTCAATGGAACACAAAATTTTTGTAAAAGTTCTGATTAGAAAATGAGAAATTTTGATGAAATGAATTTTTTTTTTAATATTTGTGAATTTTTGAAATCTGGACTTATGTGTATTTTGTTATAAAAATTAACGTACGAACAAAATTTGTTTTTATATGTAAGAAAAACGGTAACACTAAAGGTCAAACAAAAAAGCTACCAAACACGAAATTGAACCGACTAAAGACTGAGAACTCGAATTTTTCGTAAAACGTTCTGGTTTGTGATTTTTGTAACAAAATGAGCTTTATTTTGGTAAAAAAGTAACGTATGACGTAGCACTAGCAAACGCAAAGTTTAGGGAACTTAAGGACTGAGTAACTGAAATTTTTGTGAAAATTCTCATTAAAAAATTTTGATGAAATTTGTATAAAATTTTTCTGAACTTTTATGAATTCTTAAAATCTGAACTCATGTGTTTTTTGTTATAAATAAAGCTACATTTTGATAAAAAAAAATTGCGGAAAATTGGTAGCATAATAATTATGGTGCCAATACTTTTTTCCTTCACTGTACATAGTACATACTCGTACAAGTATTTGAGATATGTCAGTGTGCGTAGGCGATTTTAGTGGTCATTGGCACAACATTGTGAAAGCTTACTAATTTTCGAAAGTGCCCTTGTCTGCAGATCTTTTAATGCACTCCTGCGAAAGCTCACAAAATGTACAACATGAAAGGATTTTCGTTTTGTAGCGAAAAGCAATTAATGGCAGGTCGACTTCTAAATACAGCGTTACTCTCATAAACTAACTAACTGCTCATTGTTCTGCCCTGCACAGTGACAAGTTTTTGCTTAAAATATGTCTATTTCTCTTAGTAAATTTTGCTTTTATCTCAGGAAATTTGTGTATGCCGTTTAGCCATTTTTCGCACTTTACGCCAAAAAGTCTTTCTCTGCTTTCCACGAGTTGTCAGAATTAAAATTTTTGCCATCCATACACCACTGTACATTTCAGCTCAAGTTGTTTTTAGTTGTGCTGCTCGTAGCCTAAGTAAAGGCGCGAATGTCCGCCGTTTGGTGGCTGCGTGTTTTTAATTGAGCCACTTTTATTTCGGCCGAGTAACCCGTTTGTCTTCTGTTGTCTCTTTTTCTTTGCTCTACCCTCTCGTTACGGCGGGAAGTGTGGTTGCTTTGTTCGCAGCTAGATACTGCGGTTATGTCCGTATGAAATGTTCATTCCTTTAATTGTTTCATATTCAGAAAAGTTACACAACACCACCACCCTCAAATGCCACGCTGCTCGCAGTTAATGGAAGTAGATGGTTCCAAATATTCGAACCACGCCATTGCCATTGCAATTAAACTCTGTTGTTTTTCTTTTTTTTTTGGTGATGTAACACAGAGTGAATAACTAAACATTTGCCATTTGGTTGGCGATTAGTACACCGCACTCTTGGTAATCGCCGTAACGGTACAATTATCTAAACAACTCTGTTGGGAATTTAAGCGCGTTAAGGTTATCAAAGTATTAAAGTTAATTTATGAAACGTGTACGGGGATTTGTGTGCAGATCGAAGATATACTATGGTATGGCATGCGAACTGTATAAACAGTTATGTGGTCATAGCGCTGGGCCATCCGCGTTTTAAATGGAAACAATCGGAAATAAACGTCAACCGAAGTAAATATAAAATATATAAATATAATTGAGGTAGACTGTTGTGGCACTCTTTAGAAGATATATCTGAATCTGTGATTTACGAGAGTGGCTCGTCTCTTCTGCGTTTCACTAATTTGAACCTCTACTCCAACATTTCTTTTATAGCCTCAATCGTACTAACAAAGCTTCGGATGAGCATTGAAAAGGATGGCCAAAATCTTCGACCAACGAGACATATGGGGTGAAGACCAAGAAGGCCAAAATCCACGAATGATACTCGAAATGATGGCTCACTAGCTTGAATATCATAATAATATTGCGAATATTGCGAAATTGCCAACAGTACAGGATGAAATCTATTCGATGGGCCCTAAGAATTTTGAATGAGAGACAGGAGGCAGCTCAAATTAGTTTAGCTCAAAATACTCTAAGAAAGCTTGAAACCGGAGAGTCTAAAAGCTTTAATTTAATGATGACCCCGAGTAAGGAGCAAATGGGCCTGTTAAGGCCAGACATCATCTTCGATGTTCTCAGTTTACTGATAATAATTTAAAAATATTTTTCTATGTTTTTTCAATGAAACTTACTGAAATTTTGTTAATACTATGAGTAAAAACATATTCGTTATTCAAAGTTATTTGAAGTATGATGAAAAAAAATCTATTCGTTATTTAAAATGATTTCTTTGATGAATAAAAATCTATTCGTTATACAAAATAATTTGAATGATGAATGAAAATCTGTGCGTTACTCAAAATTATTTGTATAATGAACGAAAATTAATTTTTTGTTTAAAGATAAAAAATTTGTAAATACCATTTTAATTTTTGTTTGAATATTAAATCATTCAAAAACGTCCATCCCTGGTTAGTACCTTCGTAACTATGAGGCGTGAAAATCTTAATAATTTTTTGATTATTTTCTCTATACTCAGCTAAATAATAAATATTTATGAATTTAATAGAGTGGCTGACTTTTTGTAGGCTTTTTAGATTTCCGAAAGACTCCGGCCTAAGTGTGAAACTTTTCACTTTTCGTTTTGTTTTGCAATTTATTTTACTGAAACTTGGAGAAATCATAACCACACAACTTAATTTTCAAATTTTTTTATCCAACCAAACTAAGAGGGCATTCTATTCTGAGAAAAATTAAGTCGAATTTCTGCTATATAACTACACAATGTTTCATTAAAAAGTCTTAAAACTACCTTTTATGCATTCGTCTTGCAAGAGTTTAAAAATATTTCATACTTTGACACAAATTAACCGACTTAAAAATGAGACTATATAGATGATAAAGGGAAAGTCGAGGCAATACTCAAAGGGATTCCCAAATGTGGATATCAAAAGTGGTTTGGACATTTGAAAAGGCATTTAGTTATGTTCATATATTTTCTATCATGGAGATTAGTTTAAAAGAAGTAAAATAAATAATAAATACTTAAGCCGCTTTCGTTTGAGGTGGTGTTTTTTTTTTAACCGCAGTGCTTTATTGAATAATTAATTGCAATTATAAAATGTACCTTTTAAGTATTAAGCTTGAAGCTATTTAATCTTCCAATCAAACGCGCACCTAAGGCTTCCTTAAGGCTTGACTTGGTTTTGTGCATAAAAATAATGATTAATTTATATGCCACACAGCCAAAGTTAAACCACAGCCTACTCCCACAAATGTACATAGAATACAAACAAGTGCATACAATTTTTAAATAGGTATGTATCAAAGAAATCATAAATAATTAAGGCCATCTCATTACAAAATCGTTTTGTGAAAAGTTTTCAAGTATGTTGTGCTTTGCTAAAAGTATTCGGTTGCGAGGCGTGTCAGTCGCGCACAACACTTTGTAACACGCCTCTAATGAGGTGTTCAACGCGTGAAAGTTGTCAACTACTAAGTATTTTTGTACAAGTGTACGAGTGCGCTATTTCTATACACACTTTTGAGGTGGGATATGCGAATGTTAAAGAAAATTTGTTAAATTATTGTAAACTCAAGTAAAGTATGTACATTAGGTCGTACCACGTTATGTGGACTTAAAAAAGTTGAAGACCTGCAAAATTTTTTGCGACACCCTTTAAAAATAGCTAAATAGGGGTTTTCTTTTGTATCAATATTCGATTGGATCTTCGATGTTTTTTGAATGTTATATACCATAAATACATATGTATAAAAAACCTGGCGGGCGTTATTCTGCCAATATATATTTTTTTAAATTTTCCACATATGTATAACAGCTGGCAACCCTCTCAAAAATATAATCCTCGCCGACACGAACAGTTTGATACTTCTTTTCATATTTTATATGCTTATGTTAAATTTAATTAAATTTAACGTTTAAAATAGGTGGCAACCCTCTGCAAAATATACCTTTACACTTTCTCCTAGCGAAACGAACGGTCTGATGCAGATATTTTACTACTTCATATAACTTGCGTACAATTTTTTTCAATTCGAATTTTCAAGTAGGTGGCAACCCTCTATATGCTATAAACCTCGTTCTGAGGGGAATCGAACAGCTTGGCACTAATATTTGCACATTTCAAATAATTTGTATATAATTCAATTATATTCAACTTTTCAAACAGGTGGCAGCCCTTTCCAAATATTTATGTACCTTCTCCTCGCCACTACGAACCGTTTGACTATTATACTATTTTAAATAATTTGAGTATAATTTGACTTAATTCGGATTTTTAATCAGGTGGCAACCTCATCAAAGTTAGTTATGTATGAACCTTCTTTTCGAGATTAACCGCTTGTGTATAATTTAACTTAGTTGTTCGGCTTTTCAAACAGGTGGTAACCCTCTCCCATACATATGTACTTTACGACCTTTTTTCACATATACATACAAACCTTTTTTGAGGAGTTCGACCAAAAACACAAAATTAGCTGTGCCGGAAATATTTTTTTTTTCTATTTTTGAAATCATAATGATGTTCACATTTTTAACTTTATCTTATGGTACAGTCTAATGTACATGAATTTTCATTTAGAGTAGCATTTTGTACATGCTGGGCCCATTTCTCCAACGCAGTTCTCAAGCTACATACATACATATTTAGTTGCCTAAGTACACTGTACGATAGGCTGCAGTCAGAGGTGCTGTCAGTGGCACTTCCACTCTAGCTTCCACTTTCAGTGACACTTCAAACTTGGCTGCATTGCCGTTGACACTTCCGCCGCCGCCACCGCCACTTCCTAGACTTCTGCTGCTGCCACTGCCGCTGCTGTTGCGCTGTCATGAGTGCCGTACAACTTTCGTTTTGGCCAAGTCAACTGACAGCATATGCAAATTTATAGCATCCAAACCAAGAAAACAAGCTACAACAATTACAGTAATAATAATACCAAAAACAACTATAAATCTGCTTGCCAAGTTAAATATTTTAGCCTTCAAAGAGTCGGCAAGGCATTTGGTGGAATCTTTTTCCACGTTCGCTGACAATTTCTCACAAAAGTACAGCTATTTCAGCAAATATTAGTTGTTACAAAAGTAGGAGTGCCAAAAAGTGCGACGTTGATGTGTGCCGTGAGGGAGCGGACAGACACATTTGAATGCCAATAAATTAAGGCAAACTCTAAGAAGTGCGAATAACAGAAATAACTTTAGATTTTTTCGCACCAAACGACGCTGCACGCTTTGCCTTATGACGGCCTATAGGCCTAACGATAGCACGGGCTTTATGTCCTTTTGATTGTCTTGGTTCTCTTTTGGCGAGTGTGCAGTTTGACTTCAGCGTTTCACTAACTATTCGCACTCGCAAATATCCTACATATATGAACCGGCATATTGATGTCCTCGAGTGTGTTAAGTGTGTCAGAGTTCAAGTTGTTTGTTGCTTTTGTTGTCACGCATATGTTTGCGAATTGCATGTGTTTGGTCCGTAGAGCAATGCGCCGTGTATTTAGTGGAATATTTGGAATTAACAATTTAAGAGGGAAGAAAAAAGAAAAGCATCGTTTGACAGCAGCAAGGCGGCTAAAACTTTCTTTGCTTGTTATATTGCCAAACTGGGGCAAAATGGAAAAAGTCAAATGCATAAATTAATTATAAATTTATGCGTTAAGTTATTTAAAATGTAAGCAGAATGCCATGACACACATATGTGCATATTAAAAATAAAAAACATTTTTTTGTTTGCTCTACTAGCCCATTGGCGAGTTGTTTTGCTGCGGCTTTGCAGTAGAATATTTTACGATTTATTAGACTCGCATAATGTGAATGGTTGAGCTAGGCAGGGCTCAAAGTTGGCGCTGGCAGACCTCACCAAAGGTATTAGAAAAATATCTACTTTGGCTTAACATATTCATTCATTTTCTATTCCAAGTATTTCTTTTTGGTCTTCTGTTTCTTTTGTTCTCAAAAATTTCACTGAAAATGCAACAACACCGAAACCGGGTTGGCATCAAAACGAACTTGACAAGGAATTACGGGAAATCATTTCAATATACAATCCAAAAAAAAAAAAAACACTTAGACCGGAAAATGGCGCATTTTTGAAAATTAACAAAAATAATATGAGTCAAAATTGAAAACTGTGCAAAATATTTGTAAAAAATCAACATCTTTTCATCAAAATTTCAAACTTTTCAATTAATTTTTTTATGCAGTTTTGTAGCTGATTTAATTTGAGTGTAATTATGTACAACTCTGAAGTGGCTAAAAGTTCCGGTTGATTTTAGAAATTTTTTTGAAAATTTCAGTCTAACGCATTTTTATCATATTACGGATGGTTTTTATACAAATTTGATTTTCAATTTATTTATGCTTATTATGCCAAAATTAAATGAGCCACAAAACTGCATAACTAAAAGTTTTATAAAAATTCAAATCAAAAAGTTTAACGATTCCATGAAAAATTGTTGAATTTTTAGAAATTTCATAAAAAGATGAGGAAAAAATGTATTACGAAAAACGTAAAATCACATTAAATATATTACAAAAATACCATTAAGAGTTTTGATTTCGGTAGGGTAATAAAATGAGAGTATCAATAAAAAAATAATATCGATAAAAATTAAAATATCGGTATCGATAAAAATCGTATGCATTAATATATGAAAAGATTATCGATAACGGTAACAACGTCGCGAACGATATCGATAACTATCATACTCCCGATAACGATAACGATAATAATATAGATCGCGATATTTTGCAGCGCACTTTGCCTAAAGTTACAACAAATGATTAGAATTTTTCATAATGAACGATACAATTATAACCAAATTTGTAGATTGAATAGCAAAACACAAAGAAACTCCTGCAGGGTTTTAAGCTCTGCACCAATATTACCCAACAGATATTGCCAGCGACGTTCTTCGTGTGTAGTAGGTTCTGAACAGCAATATTGCCTTGAAAAATATTAAAGATTTAGAAATAAATTCACCTGAAGTCAAGCAACGCTTCAGCGAAGAATCCTTCAAGCCTTCTCCTCCACCCATTAAACTTCAAGAAAAAATATTATACACTCATAAATACTTTGCAGTAAGTTAATCAGCATTTTGAACTGCAAATATTCAACCAATTTATTTAATTAAATAAATTAAATTATTCCCAACATTCCCTTGAAATTATTAATGCGTATAATTTCAAACAAAATTCAACAGAAATCTCCCTTTCCACAATTGCCACCCGATTCGCACGCACACTGACTACTCCAACTTGGCCAAAATGTCCGCTTCACGATAGAGCACATACTCCTTTTTGTCCTCCATATCAACACGTGTACCACCGTACTTCGGCAGCAGCACACGATCGCCCTCCTTCACACCAATCGGTATGTAATTACCACTTTGTGGATTTCGAGCACCGGGACCAACCGCAATCACTGTACCCTCCACCATACGCTCCACACCCGCCTCGGTTAGCACAATACCGCCTTTGGTTATATTAGCCGCCTCCGCGCGTCGCACCAAAATTCGATCCAGAGTGGGAATGACGCGTTTGATTAGAGAAGCCATTCTATCCTGCATTCACTCGACGTTTATTTTATACTTTTTGGTAATCTTTCTTTTCTAACTGTTACGAATTTTTTCTCGCCTTGACAAGTGACATAAAAAAATAATTTTAAATTTTGAATTTTTGTGCGCTGCCAACGGGCTGCCGTTAAAGTTTTACATGCGATACACACACACAGTAGCTGCAAAGGTGTGAAGGGGGAGTTTTGAGTGGAGTATTTATGCCGGTGAATTGTTAAAGCAAATCCTTTGTTGGATGCAGACAAAGCCAAATTATTGGGTTAGAGTGCACCGTGGCGGATACGTAACCTGAAAATTGTCGCTTCTGGCAAATGCGACACAAAATAGACGGACGACAGCAACCTAGCGAAAATGTTAACGCAGTTACTCTTTAATGCAATTTTCAAGGACAATTAAACTTGATTGAAGGCAATGGCATGTTTGCGTCGAGTTTGTAAGGTAGCCTTAGGGTGCTGAGCGCAAGTTGTATATAGTATGAATGTATGGCAGTTTATTTCAATGCAGCTTCATTAAATTTAATGTTTTCATAATTTTAGATTGAATCATGTGGAGATGAAAGCAATTGTGACACACCAAAAAGGTTAGAAAAAATTTATCGTAAAATTTTTCCGCAAATTATCTCTCATTCGCTCGCTACTTTTGTGTATCGTTTCTTTTGAACAATGACAAAAATGGATATTCCATTTAAAAAAAAAAAAAAAAAAACTATCCAACTACTGGGTGTCCACGGAAACTGCAAGACTCACATCAAAGCAGTGCAAAAAATTGATGGGCATGGATGCAAGAAGTTTGAAGCATGCGACGTTTATTACAGCTGTCACGATACGGCGCATAAGTTTGGTGTGTGATTTGTGTTTGGGCGGAAGCTTCGGCAGATTTTTCCCCAAATTCACTCCATCTGTGAACAAATTGTCACAATTTGCTCAATAACATTCGCTTAGTTAGACAGTGGAGAAGGATGCTGAGATCGAAGATGCATTCTATGAATTATGCATCGCGACTTTAATGCTAGGGTTGGCAAACACGATCGTTCGAAAGCTCGACGCCGAAAGCTGCAATTACAATGGACGACCCTACCCAAACAAGCCTGCATACGCTTGAGCAGCGCGACCACATCTCCTAATATCTTCGTGTTGCTTCAAAAGAGCTGGTTGGTTATTATCCCACAGGCCGAAATAGATGATATGACGAACAGTATCGAAGGGTAAAAAGCTGCCTTTCGGGAAAATTCCAAGAAAGGAGAAGAGGAGAAAGGAGGCAGGAGAGACTTATTTTCTAGAGAAAAAATAAGCAGAGCTTGAGATGCTGGTAGGCAAGGACACCGCCCGAAAATAAGGCAGCAAACTTATACTTTCAAGGACGTGGCTAGTTTCTGTAAATAAAAGGATTGCAATCTGGTAACTGATGTCCAGATAACACTACAGATATGCAGGTAAATTGCAGCAATGCTAGCGCGTTCGATGACGAAGAACCTAAGCCAAGATATAGGGACGGCTGTGAAGTCACGTAGAACACAACTTTCGGCTGATTGGGAAGGACTGTCCGAGCCATTTAAGACCAAACGAAGTTTTAGACTAAGCGATTCACTCTCGTGTGACATTCTCCAGGTTAGAGAAGGTGGCTGAAAAGGTTGGTCTAGCGGTGAACGAAGACTAAACAAGGTATCTCCTGGCAACACATGAAGAGTCTTCGCTTATTGGATCACACGCCATTATTGACAGCCTTAACGTTGAAATAGTGAAGTACTTTGTGTACTTAGGGTCCAGCACGAACACCACCAATAATGCCTGCTTGAAGATTAAGCGAGGAAAAACTCTTACCAGTAGGTGCTACTTTGGGCTCGGTAGACAGGTAAAAAGCTGAACCCCTATCGACCAACAACAATCTCTCTCTATAAATCTCTCCTAAACCCTCGCATTCAGGCACAGAAATGTGGCGGTTTCGAACAAAGGTGACGAATTTTTCGGTATCTAGCTTGCATTCATGCGGCCGCAAGACGGGAACCAACCATTTTTTATCCAAGCACCACAAAGATATCAAAACTGTTACAATTTTGTTATGCATACTATTAGGCTGAAAGAAAAGGGAAGTAACAGTTTGAGCGACATGTGGGGAGCAGTAGGGCGCGTCGCTTTTATATAATAGATAGTATTCAGAATTTAATAAAAATCATGAAATATTAAAAATATACTGGCGCAGCTATTTAGCGAAAATATAAATATTTGAAAGCTGCATTTGGGACATATACGAGTATTGCATATGAGACACAAAAGATTCTCAATTCAAAAATCACAAGCAGAAATATTTAATACAACACAGTTAATACAAAAAGTGGCACAGCTACAAAGTAAAAATATTTTCATTAGTTGGGAGTATATTTTACGAATTGTACAAAATCAAGCAAAAAAAACTTTCGAGTTGTAACTCTTTTATATTTAGTGTGTCTAAATCACTAGCTCATCACCATCCGGTTTGTAGTAGGTCATTTTTTTCTTTGTACTCTCTAATTTACACTTTCTATCACTATTATATACTTAGTAGCTTACCTTTGTCATTGGGATCGAATTCAGCCTCTAATTCAGCTTTGGTTGGCTCCTCCGCTGCTGCTGCTGCAGCTGCCGCCGACGCTGCTGCATTTTTGCTATCAGCATTTTTGTTAGATGACGCAGCGGGAGCGCTAGCGGTGGGAGTTGATTTAGTTTCGCTCTTCTTCATCATGGTGTTTCGTACTTTGTGTCCTCGGAAAACGGCTTGGATTTTAGTGGCGGCTTTGGCTAAAAGTATAATAAAAATGCACAAAAAAAAAATTTATGAAACAAATTGTTGTAGATTTGTTGAGGCAGCAAAATACTTTGATGAAAAAAAGAACGATTACCACTTTCATGTTTTATGTTGAGCTCTTTGTTTTGCGCTATTCATTCGGCAAACGTGGGCGAATATTTTTGTCATACGAGTCACAACTATTTACTTTTAGCTACGTCGACTGCGCGACTATCTGTTAGCTATGTGAAACTCTGTCCACTGCCTCACCAGCAGGTGATTTTATATATTTTTTTACTTATAACGGTACTTATTTACTTCACGCTTAACTGGGCTGCTCTGAAGGCCTACCTACATATGCCATTTATTTTATTTTAAATTTGTTACAATTTCTCTTGTTTTCCAATGTTCCGCCAACACATTCGATAGAACAATGCAATTTTGTCTTTCTCGTTTTCTATCTATAAACAATGCTTGCTGGTGTTTTCAATAATTAAACAAACTAACCATCTCTGTCCCGGTTTTCGCCCTTCCTATCATTGTTTGGCTGTTGTTTATTTTTAATTTAGTTTCTATTGATTTTCGCTAACAATAGAATCGATACATGAAATGAGGTTAAACAATTGTTAGACTAAGTAATGAAAATTTTACGGTGACATTTTTGTTTTGTTCGCTTTGTTGTGTAATAATTGAATTGTGTTAAGATTTATTAGCCACGCCAACTCACAAACTCACAGTGGTGTGGGAAAAGGCTGTACTAAATGTTTCAACATTAATTTGTGCTAGTTAGCGTGGGAAAAAATCAGTAATTGGTGCACCTTGTTGAACCTGCCTACGATTGTTTAGAGCATTACCATTACAATTAGAATACAAAAAAAACATTGCCACAGAAAAATGGGCTTTGGAAGCGACGTAGCTGGAGACCTAAACCCCCTTATGCAAACTATTTAGCAAGGCTTTTATCACATCATACAGATATCATTTAACGATATCGATTATCAGTACCCCTATGATAATGAAAACTATGAAAATAACGATCACAACTACTACAGAGATATTGATAGCAATAAAAATTACGATAACGATATCCATAAGGATGATAATACCGATAACGATATCGATGATGGCAACGGTAGACCTTCGCTATCGATAAAAATATTGATAGAGATAATGACAGTTTTAGAGCCATCGATAAATCTAACGAAACCAATTTCGAAAAGAATTTATCTCTAACCCTTTTCGCGTCAAAATCTTTAGTTCAAAAGTTGTGAAAAATAAGGAACATCAAAACGTATTTAAAGTTCGTGGGTAGTTTTTGGAATCTAAATTTGCTTTATTGGTTTTTGGTCTGGCAAAACCGGTCACGGTATTTTTGAAGTACCAAAATAGTTATCGATATTTAACACTTTATGAAAAACTAGCTGATAACCGCGACTCCGTCTGCCTAGCTTCCTACCCTACTTTTTCACATACTTGCAGTAGATTTTAAAACAACGTTGATGAATTTGAAAAGAATGCCCAATAGTGAAAGGCGGCAGCAGTTTTTTGGCATAATTTTCAGTGGGATATCTATCAAAAATATCTGTAACTAATGTAGTTTTTTTCTAATCACACCTGTAGCTTACCCCTCTAATATCACCGAAATCGGACCACTAAGAGTGATTTTATGAATAACTCGCCTCCAGCGCCATCTAGCGTGCCCATTTTTCGTAAAAGTGTTTCTCATCACACGAGCAGCATAAGATCTTAATTCCATTAAAATTGTATGGTGAATATCAATTTTATGTGTATCTCAACTCTAGCGCCATCTAGCGGATTTGCGTATTGTTCTTCTCATCTTAACTAAAAATATTCTGAACAACTCGTCTCCAGTAGCGCCTAGCGGGTCTGTTCTGCTCGAACTTATTTTTCACCAAACAGCATATATTTTGAATTTGATCACAACCGGTTTAATAAGATGACTTTTGTAAATAACTTGACTCCCGCGCCACCTAGCGAGTTTTCCAATGGTAAAAGGTTCAAAAGTGGTCCATATGTGAGTATTTAGTATTTTGCTGAAAATCGCCGAACATATTCCATATTTCAGATTCAGTTTTGTGAATTGTTCTCAGTGCGTCATCCTTTTGAAAAATTTGCTCTACGCTAGTACTGCAGTGTTATCGATATTTCTCTAGATTTCATTGGCAATTATTCATACTTTTCGTATTCATTTTAATCTTAAAATATTTCAATAAGTAGCACAGCTATATACAAAGGCTACAAGCAATGGCATCATGGCAATTCAGATTTACTTCAAAATTACTTATTATATGTAGTTTCCTTCCGCACCACTAGCAGGTTCACCTGCAGCAATCTATGTAACAACATTCGTATTTAGCGCTCAGATGGATTTCCCCAGTGGCAACTAATAAATTTCAGTCAGTAATTAATTTGCATGCGCCTTCGAGGAATACAGTTAGTTGGCAT
Source organism: Anomoia purmunda (assembly GCA_951828415.1). Lineage (NCBI taxonomy): Eukaryota > Metazoa > Arthropoda > Insecta > Diptera > Tephritidae > Anomoia > Anomoia purmunda. Next base: position 116,879,546 of record OX639997.1, read on the forward strand.
TGCATGTGTATCTATCTATCTACATATATAGGTATGTGTGTACAAGAATTACAGTTAGTGCATTTGTTTATGTGTATGTTTGGTATATTAAGTATATTTGACATTGAGGTTGACAGCTTGGCAGATTTTAAATTAAATACAGTTAACACACCTGCCGGCAAATAACACAAACATTTAGCATCAGCAGGTGCATTTAGCGAACTGCTCGCTCCAGCTGTGATGTCGTGCAATGGCACCACAGCTGTTAGCGGATTGCATGGATTTTGTTTGCTATTGCAAGCCAACATGAATGCCGATTTGCTCATTTCACGTTGCAGAAATGTTGAATTTTCACAAGCGGATGGCAAGAGATATGTAGCAGGAGAAGGTGGCAAAGAAAATTTACATTACGTAACGAAATGTAATAAATGGCAAAAGTAAAGCTACTTGAAGTTAGCAATTTGGGCGCAGGTGTTGAATGCAACAAAAGTTTTGCTAGCATGTAATCAATCTAATTTTGCAATTTCTTTTAAACCTGTTTAAATTGGTGTTATTGCTTTTTTTTTTTCATTTAGTAATAGATATTTTCAAGTCGAATTCCATTTAAAAAAAAACAACTATAGATACGTTTTGTTTCGCTTTAGGATCTACTGAAATGTTATATATATATATGTATGTATGTAAATATAAATGTATGTGTGCCCAGCAAACTCCGCTACCATGAAATTATATAATGTTCACAAATAATCTTCAAGCCTAATAAATTCGTAACAAGCAATTTCCGCTTTATTGCCCCATTCGACGCTTATAATAAACTACGCGCAAACATATACGTACAGTAATGTGAAAAAAATTAGACTCAGCTACTTTTCTTGCATTTGTTTTATTTTTGCTATTTTTGTTTACAAGTCTAGCTAATATCACCACATGCATAAATCCAGGTTTTAAACTTTATAGAAAAAATATTAAAATTCAACGACAGTAAACTTTTTATTTGGAACTTTTGGAAAAATTCTAGGTATGCAGTTTTATAGCTCATTAAACTCTAGTATAATAAAGTGCAAATTTTAAGTTGCTGAAAATGTCGGTTGATTTTTGATAATTTGTTTGCCGATGGTATTGTGCAGTTTCTTCCATACAAAGAATATAAAATTAACGGTAATTTTTAGTCACTTAAAACTTGCACTTTATTATGCTAAAATTTCTACAAATTCTAAAAAAAAAAATGTTTGCGCTATTGAAAACCTTTGTCCAAAGTTTGAGGTGTAGATTATTGAGCTAGACTTTCATAAAAAATTAACAAACATAAAAGTAATAAAACAAAAATAGCCAAAACTGGTGAAAACGTTTTGTCCCCATTTTTTCACATGACTGTGTCTGCATTTACGTATGTATTTATTTAATCACACGCAGAAACCATAAAATCCAGTTCTTTTTCTAATTTCGTTTTCATTTCATGCGCTTAATCTCTTCCTTTTCCACTCAAATGCACATACAAGAAACAATTATAATTATAAACGATAAAGATAACGCAAGTTAAGGATTTTTTTATGGAAAGCCGTTAAGCTGAAAAAGTATGTTCATGTATAATTTAATTATATAGTGGGTGTATGAAAAACTCACCATATATTGAAAAAAATATCTCAAATTAATTTTTCTTTTATTTATTTTCCGTTACTTTTCAATTAAAATATGGTTCATTCTGTAACAAAAACCATATAAACCAAAGTTTTGAATCTAGTTTAAAACTAGAAAAAAATTAATAAAATTTCATCTAAATTTCAAATTGATAATACGCAGTTTGGTAGCGCAAACAATTTTAGTAAAGCAAAGTGCAAGTTTAATGTAGCTAGAAGTTACCCCCAATTTTTAGATGGAAATGCTACAAAATCCATTACCAAAATTATTTTTATTATTTTTAAAAAGCTTGAAAATGTGTTAAATTATTAAAAATTTTGCTTTTTGTGAGACATGTAATTGTAATTTAATTGAAAAGTAACGAAAACTAAATAAACGATAAGCCAATTAGAAAAAAATGATCAATATGGTGAATTTATATTTGCAACGGAGTGTATGCCTTTTACAAACCTGCTGGGAAGAATTACAAATCATTTATTAAAGTAAATATTTTTAATTCCGCTTCATTTTGATCGCTATTTTCGTAGGTTTTTATTTCAATATTTTTATAGAAAAAGAAAACAGAAAAGGTGAGAGGAATTAGGTGTTGAAATAATGTCGAAAGAAAATGGAAGAAAACTCGCTGTCAGACAGGCGTTGGTTCCTTCTAAACACAAAAATTTGTGTATTTAATGGAAGCTCTGTTGGATTTAAAACGAACTTTAAATATTCTTCGTGTTTTCTTTTTATTTTTTGGTAAATTACTGTTATTAGAGAGGTGGGAATGGTTTCTGCACAATTTCTATAATTTTCGAAAGTATGATTATTGAGTTGAATTTTCAAGGTGTGTATTAAATTTGGCACAGTTCCATATAGTAGATCATGTCACGGACATTTTCAAATATTTCGATTAGTATTATATTTTTCAACCCAACTTCGCTACAATATTTAGTACTTGTTTATTTTTTTTTATTTTTTATAAATTACCTTTATATGAGTGATGTGCGTGTTTTTTGTTTTTGTTTTTTTGTTTTTCAAAATTATACTTATTGAGTTGAATCGCAAAGTATGCATTCGGTAAGTGGGCAAAATTTATATTTTGTGTATATTTCTCTCTAATCGAATTTTTCGTATCGAATTTGGTTCCAATGATATTTAATAAAATATCTGTTTTTTAGGTTTTGTAAATTACCGTTATATGGACATGGGGTTTCCCGATGTCTATAATTTAAGTTATGCTTATTGAGTTGAAAGGTAAGGGGTATGCCAAATTTAGTAGAGTTTGGTCTGGAAGTTTCAGAGAATTTCCTTTATTCGAATTAACCCACTATTCCTTTGTTCAAAATTATCAAACGATTTATTATAGTTACTAAAGTATGGATTTTCTTTATTTATTGCAAAACCGTTATGTGGGCGGGATTATTTTTCGCTTTCGACAATTTTCAATACCTTTTTCCTTTCTTTCAACTTGAGGAATTCTCAGAGATTTTGTTCAATTCCTCCTAGTACCTTGTCACAGATTCCTTTCTCATGCAAAATGCCAAAATGCACGCCATTGTGAATGATAGAGTTATAGAAGTGATTTAAGATGATTAACTTTTTCTGGTATAATTAACATATTATAAGTTCTCGTCGACTAAGTCTGGTAGGTGAGGCCGCCAGGTATTGTGCCAATATTAATTTTTTTTATCAATTTAATAATTCAACCACCTCATCTCTTCGAATTATATGAAATTTCCAATTATCGTGGCAGGGCAGTGAAAACCAAAATTGTGACAAAGTCACTCAATGCATTTATGTGTGCAAAAAAAATTGAAATCTCTGAAGCGTTCATAAAAAATTTCGCAACATTTTATTAATCATTGATTACAAAAAGGAAATTGAAATCTCCGATGATAAATCTGTCAATTTAATATTCCTTTCGCTGCTTATGAAATTCCTTTAAATTGTACTTTTAGCGTAACCGTCGAAATGACAATTTCGCGGCAATAAACGACATTGAATATCAATTCCAAGAAAACTGTTTTTTTTCCTGCGCAAAAATTCAAAGTTAATTGAATTTGATTTATATTCATATTGAATGGCATTCAACGGAATATTCGTGATTGGCTGTTATTATAATGATGAGAGAAGTAAAAGGACGAAAAAGATATTTTTGTTAATGCTGGAATTTCTTTTTCCCCAAAACTGCGGCATTTTTTTTACGTACATCTACTTGCAGTATAGCCAATGTAATCCAATTTCTCTGTAAATTAAAATTATTCGGAAATTTCGCATATTTTATATTTTAAAATTGTTTGCCGCTTTCGCAAATGTATAACTTTTGCGGTAAGCTCTGGCGTAAGCGTTTATGAACTTCTGCAGGCAAAGTTTGAATTATTTTTTTTCTACTTCTTACAGTAAAACTCCAATTCACTGCTTAAGCAAAAAGCAATGGCCATTCGCGTAAAAACTTCGAAATTTTTGAGCTACAAAACTCTCTTCAAATAATCCACCTCATACACGCTTATCCTAAGTGGTCACAAATGTCATATGTATAGACAATTTTTTTTTGTAAATTCTCAGTTTCAACACCACTTGATAGAAGTAAGTGGTCGTGTATTATTCAAGCCACACAACCACAAATAAATTTATTAAATAAATATCATATATTTTTAACATTTACCACACTTCGCCTTGAATTGACAATAAAAAAAAAAAGAAGAAAACACGAAAAAAATACAGCAGCAGAAAGCGAAAGAGCTAAGTGCACATGGAATTCACAACCACAGGGCACATGCCACATGCTGCATGTGGTATTTACGAGCTTGCAACGTTGTACACGCCCTATCATATGCTACACACATACACACACACATGCTGTACAACACTGGGTCAGTGCCTAGAGACTGCAATGAAATTGCAATGAGAAAAAATGTTCGGCAATTCAGGTCAGCTGTTATTTGCCTTCGCTAGGGTACACTACGCCACTTGCACGCATGGCATTCCTCGTGAAATGGTTAGGATATATATAAGTACTATATATATTATATAAATGGATATATGGTATACTACAAAATGTGCCTTTCAACTTAGCCACTCTTTGAAATTTCCGGTTTTTTTTTCTTATTGCTTTTTCACATTATACAAGGCCTTCATTTAAATTTTAGTTGGAATTTCGTGCATTTACTTATTCCATTATTGTTATTTTTATGTCTGGGCGGAATGAAGCTAGAAATGTTTGCGAAAAATATGCAAATTATTTGTGCTGACTACCTACTTTAAAATGCCGGAAAACTGGCAAATAAACAGCGCACTTCAGGATGCGGCAGAATGTTGAATATATATTTCCCATTTAGAATTTCCATAACATTTCATGCATTGACCTCTAAACATTCTTTTTTCAGTACTAAGCACCTGGTTTTCAGCAAAACTAAAAATACAGATATGGTCTATGCGAGCGAGCTACGTTCGTCTTCACTTTAAAGATCAATTGCCGAATATTTTAAACTTCGGTGCCCAGTATGCCAAAAGTAATTTGAAATGGTAACCGGCTCTTGTATTTGAGGCAGACCTTAGTTCTTTCTTGTAGCATTTTGGATTAAATTCTACCCAGCTTCCTTCTCCAATTATAGGCACATTATTTACATACAAGTGTGAAAAGAATCAGAAAAGTAAAAAATAGTTTAAGAAGAATGTGGATAGTGTGGATAAAATTGTTAAAATATCTATGCAACTTACTCTAAGCTGAATTTGAGGTCTGATGCACTAACATTTCCATTTTATCAAACTGACTCGATCTTAGCGCTACCTAGCGGGATCTATACGAATTTTTTCTACTAAGAAATTTCCCGGTGTATTTTGTTACGCCTCAAAAAGTACAAAGTATTCAATTGTATGTATTTGTGTGCTGAAACAATTTATTTAAAAAAATATTGGGTTCAACTTGAAAGAATATACATACATACATATGTACATACGAACATTAGGGTGCCGTATCTAAAAACAAAATGTGCGTATTTTCCACTAAAATATTTCGAAAAATATTAAGATTTATATGAGCTGGTTCGATTTAAAAATTTCTTCAAAAATTTGTTTTTTAAAAACGAAATTTTTTTTTTCAAAAATTAAGAAAACCATGTCATCTACCACTCTTTGGGTTTTCACAAATGTTTCATTAAAAAATTTTTCCACCATTCTCCATATAATCAATTTTTGTATAATAATTGGAGATAGAAAATTCACAAAGATGTGTTATTTTTGTTGCGCATTTTAAACCTCCTTGCACCTAAAAATTGTAACTTTTTTTTTTTTTGGAGTAAGTGTCGAAAATTAATGGTAAATGCAATTTTATACGAAATGTTTCAAATAATTTAGATCAACTTGAGACGAAATTAGAAAGCTTTTAGTAGACTTGAAACAAGTCTTTGACAATTAGGAACCAAAGGAAGGGGTGATCCAATAATATAGAACTCTTTCACTTTCACAATTTCTGTACCGTATTCCTGTGATTTTTTGGCTATCGCACAGTCTTAATTATTTTTTCAAAATGAAAAGTACCGTAAAGCATACTCACAAAAATTCTCTATCTAGTAGTGAAAATCATATCGAATTTGAGTCAACATTTTCAGAGATTAGCGCGCACAAGCAAACGCAGGATAAGCAGGAAAACGATCAAAAATTTAAAAGCTTTTATTCTAATCAAATAAGATTTTTTTTTTACTTTTTCCCTTCGATATATACAATTTTTTGGCGTCCCAGCTTTAATGCAAGCCAAAAAGTGCGATTTCTTGGATCGAAAAACACCAAGATCTCGGGATTCCTTTATCCCGGGTCCGGCAACATTTATATGTACGTTGAGAATCTAAGCGCCGCGAATTTTGCTACGGATCTTCTAAGTCGTAAAATAAAAAGCCGTGCACAAAATGTTTCTCCCCCCACCTACTCTACTCGTACTTCATTATGTACTATTTGCTATGCTAAGTGAGAATAGTTGCAAGACAGCGCTTTCGATCCACTCGCTTTGGCCACAAATTTAGGGCAAACGACGCAAGACGCCTCCGTCTACGCCTTTCAACACAAATGGCACTTAATTTCACTCATTATCAGAGACATTGAAATTTGTGGCGGGCGGAACGCCATTAGGGCGTAAAAGCATTTGACTGTTAACACTGTATTGTGAAATGGTCAACCTGTGGTGTGCGGCATGTGCCTCTCTCAAATCAAAATTTGTTGCTGTCAGTTTTTATTATTATTATTATTATTACAAAAGTCGAGTATGCTTTCGCTTGCCTGCCACTAAAATTTTCTTCATCTCTCTTTGCATTTTTTCTAAAGTCCAAGTTATTTGCATTTTTACGCCATAAATTTGCATTTGCATAATAAAGTTGTTTACTTTTTCTGAGAGCTCTTTGTTCACTGATCGGCCATTATCCTTTAAGCTGGCCTTCATACTCGCTTCCTTTGTCTCATTTTATGCACTTCAGCTTCGTACGTTAACTTTAATTATATTAATTTTTGCATATATTGTTTTTTATTGTTTCTTTTAGCTCGGCTGGTTTGCTTATAACATAGTGACAACTTTATCCTTCTTCTTTTGGAATTTTTCATACGCCGCACTCAGCCATTTATGTTTCTTTGGTCCAGCTGCGCTTTGTTTTCATTTGCCTGCCAACTGCTCAGCAGAGTTTTAATACTCAATTGTAACTTATTTCATTTAAAGATATTCTTAAAATAGTTTCTCTCTTTACAATGCTTTTAAATATCATCCTGGGCTTCTGTAGCCCACAGATGCCCATCCTGCTGTGCATTTTTTTTTTTTTTGCCTTTTTTCTGATATTTATCATAAAAGTGGATTTTATTGCTTCGCTGAATTTACAGCATTGCCGCCTTGGTTCCCTTGAGTGCATTAAACACATTGCCTACTCAGTGGAGGTGCACTCGTAACATATAGAGTGTAATGGTGTATGATGGTTGGCAAATTTATCTACAAAATTATATAGCTTATGGATTTAAAGTTGAAATTGCTGCAACTTTTCGCAAATTAAATAACTCAGCGAAGTCGTAGCGGAAATTTTAAGTTTTATGAGAGTATCGCTGGATGAAAATTAAAAAAAGATGCACAGTTTGGCGGCGTTCTCACGAAGCAAAGAGTTTCATATCATCATCGTTGCCGATTCCGATGTAAATCGAGTCGGCATCGACTACTTCGAATCACCAATGCCGAAATTACGGACAATATGTATCGATTAACTTTTCGATTCGAAGAGCATAAAAATTAAAAATTTCCATCAATTTGAAGCCATTGTGAAATATATGGAAGGCAATTCAAGCCTCACAAAAGGACTGAGCAAAGGTGTGACTGAAATTGACTTCACAAAAAAATTAAATGCATTCGCATTGACTTCGAAATTCTAAGTGTGGACCGACTTAAAAGGGAAAGTAAAAAAACAAATTAGCGCACAATAAACGCGAAGTAAACGGTACTGGAGAAGGAGCATGCGTTTTTAACCAACAATCGATTTCGCCTTTGGAAAGGCGTTATTATCTGCACCAAATCTCATACCGATTCCATTAACGAAAGAAATTTGTTAGCGGATCTGTTATCCGAAGAGTAAAGGGAAGAAAATATGGCTGGTTTAGATTCCATAACAAGAAGAGCCTAAAAAACCTAGTAAAGTATAAAAAAACTGAAATCGGATCAAATTGATTAACGCAAAGGAATTTATAAAACGAAATCCAAAAGAGTCTCAAAAATAATGAGGTATATTTTTTTAATATAATTTTAGTAAGTTTTTAGGCAGTTTCGAAAGCCTTTCTTTGTTCATATTCTTCCTTTTTTCACATTTGCAGTTCACAATTGAAAATAACATATGACATTTTGTCAAGTAGTCGTCGTCCTATGATTGGAATTTTCAGTCGACTCGATAGAGAGGTCAACAGTGACTAAAATAAACGCTAGACAATGGTGATAGGGGTGATTATCTTAGCTCTCCGCGGTCCACTAATCCAACGCTTTGTCAATTTGACAGCATCCACCCATTCGTTGACGAAAAAAGGATTTTTCTTTTATTCTTCTTACTTAGAATTTCTTGTTAACTGTCACATTTTCCCCCTTTCAGTCGCTCTTAGTTCAATGAGAGCTTTTTTGTATTATTCTATTAGGGCACGTGCAATTCACGCCATTAAAAGTTTTGTCCCTATCATCATTCTCTCTTCCTTTGCCATTTACATAGATCCCACCTTCAAAAGCTAACGAATAAAATACAATTTAAGTGAGTGCAATCATTTTATTCGACAGCCATTTATTTTTCATTTTTTTATATATATGTATATATTTTTTTTTTGTTGTTTTTCATGCCCTGCACTTAACACCACACGTACACACATCAATTATCAATGACCTTTTCCTGCCCTAGTTGCACATCATCCAAGCTACACATAGGTATATTTACTTAATAGTAGCACTATATTCGACTATGCATGTAAAAAATTTCGTAAGTGATTGTGTGAATTCATACGAAGAGAATACAAAAACTGCCGCTAAATGCGCCTGAAAAATCAATTTATTACTTTGACAATGCAAACACCTGAATCCGGTACCCTGCGCCTGGTTGTGCTTTAATACTTTAAAAATTCTACAATAAAAATGCTGGCGTGTTGGAAAATCCTCACTGAATATTTTCGTTGTGATAATTAATTAAAATAAATGTTCCGATATATTCTTATAAGCATTTTTGGTACTAGCCTTAAAGTTGTACTTTTGGTTACGCGATGCTAGTCCTCCCAATATCTTTGCAACATGATGTTAGCCAATCAAAAGATTTGTGACTATTGTCATAGATACTGCGCCTAAAACTACGCAGTAACAACTCCAATGACAGTTGTCATCATTAGAGGGTTCACGCCATTTTTACTGCATAGATTTAGGCGTAGTTATTAGAGAATTTCATGCACAAATGTCTCCAATAAAAAATTAATATTAATGTAGCCGTTTTCGTTATTCGGACTTAACGTCTACTTAAAATAATAGATTTTAGCTCAAAATTTGCTAGGTGGCGCTAGAGCCAGGCTTTTTTGTCGTCGTATTTCTGACTCTATTTTCATCAAACTCAAATGTATGATATTTACATCGCTGCAGTCGAGTTTTTCAGAAAATTTCCAAATATACACCAGATTTGATGAAATAAGCGACGAATCCGCTAGATGGCGCTAGAGGAGAGATATTCAGAAACCCCATATTTATGACCTGATTTTGATGATCTTTGAAAGGTATGTCGTTCGCATTTGTTTTGCCAAATAAGACGCCTAAAAATATGTACAGTAATGTTAATTTTTTTAAATAATTTAACCCACAGTTTTAGGCGCTAGTTTTGATAAGACATGCCTTCAGATGTTATAGTAACATGACTTAATCAGTGAGCCTTTAAATATGCTTCAAATGAAAATAAAAGTTTCTAAATAGTAGGTTTTGGATTTCGGGGCAAACAAACAATAATATCCATAAGCAGAGTGTTAACAAATTTATATAATTTTATTATAGCTGTGATGGTGTATATTTTAAGGCTTATTATTTCCTCAACGCAGGAAATAAATGCTCGTATAACAAAGGAAAATATTGCTTGTGACTTTTGGCGAGAATTGGATACCGACTTAGCTTTAGGCTCTTAAAGTCAAAAGCAGTCGCTTTGCCGTATGCCGTATGGAGTTAATATTTAAATATCTACATAAAATTTAAGTGGAATTGTATGAAATAATTTAAAAGTTGGCATGTATCTACATACAAAAATATATACAAAGTTATTAATACAAAATGATAAATTACAGCATGAACGCCAAAAAGCAGGCAATAAATTTCAGCGCTTGCATTTCAACAAGCAGTCAACGTTCGAACTGAAACGAGTAGTATAGCGCGCGAAGAACAGAAAAATGAATAATATCGTGCTTGTAATTTTTAATGAAAATTATTACCACCATAATGAGAAGCGGTTAGCGTTGGGATGGGGAAAAACACACGTTGCCTCAACTCGCATGCCAAACAGGCGCTATGCACCAGCGGGCTTTGTGTGGCACAGTAACTTAACAATAACATGCCATTTTACGTGCCACGAAATTATGGCGTTTGACAGTTTCCTGCCATGCGAGTTTGAGTTTTTTGTACAAAACTTTTAATAAAATTTAAAATAATATTTCACAAATTTGATAGAGAGCAGCGTAAACAGCGCACTCGCTTAGAAATTTCATGCCTCTTTCATTTTCGAAACTGCCAGACCAAAGCACGCCACAACGGAAGTATTGCATTAGTGCCATAAGCCGGCTTTCTCTATAGCTACGAGTAGGTATGCAGATAATAAATTTTGCAGGCGCTTGCTGGGAGGAAAGAAAAAGCAGCAAATTTACAACAACAAAAAAACACACACACATATGCGATTTGGGTGTAGATGTACAGTGACGGAAAGGAGTATTGCATACAGAGTAACCTATTTTACATTATGCTCCATGGTTTTCATATAAAGCATTCTATAACAAAAACCTTAAAAGTCCAAGCTTCAAACTTTGTTCATAGAACACAAAAAGTCAGTAAATAAAAAAAAACCCCCCAACAAAATTTCAAACTTGTTAAAAAGATTTTTTAGAAAATTTTTGGATATGAGGAGTTGTAGCCCACGCAATTTTAGTATAACAAAGAGCTAATTTCAAGTGACTAAAAATTCCCCTTGATATTTGATCTTTTTTTTTCGCCGACGGTGTTTGATTTTTGTGCAAATTGTGAAACTATGATTTATATGGGAATAATATAAAAAAAATTTACTGTATCAATACTTTTACCAAACACTGTATGTAGGTATGCATATATATTTTATGCTTCCATTCTCTTTTTGTGCACCGCACATTCCAAACAAAATGTTGATTGTTCGCAGACCAAAGCGGCGGCAGCGTAGACGCAGAGAAACGGCACACAGCGGCAGGAAGTTGCTGTATACTTGGAAATGAGTGAATAGCGTAGCTGTGAAGCGAACGAGGAAGCGGTACCAAAGCAAGGCCATCAAGCGGCAAAGCGGATGCAAGGAAGTACGAATAGTGGCAAGACACCCGCTAGGGAGCACGAAATTATTTGCAGTCTTCCGTTTGCTTGCAATTTACTTTGAGTTTACTTTCAAAATTGTGCAAGCAAAAGAACTAAAATAATGGAGAGGCTGAAAAAAAGTATTCGCTAAAGAATTTATTGAAAGTCTGGCATTTTTTTTTTTTTTTGATATAGTAGCAACATACTAAATTCCACTTGCACACATAGAAATAAATACATCAGCATAAGACCATCATATATTTGCTTTAATTTACTTTATAACTAATACTTTGCTTCTCTTTGTTGCCAACATCTAACCATCCACAAAGTACAACTGTACTCAACTAAGTTTCCTATATTGAGAAACATTAAATCGGCCATCTACAAGGCGTAGAGCGCAGAAGTTTCCAAGTCATTGAAACTTCATTGCTGCAGTACTTTAGCACTCCATTCCAACTATTTTCTTTTTCATCTTTTTTCTTTTACTTTTCTTCTTCAAAGTGCAGGCGCACTTTCTGGTTGAGTGGTCAAGTATTTGAGTAGAGTAGATGCTATTGATAATATCGGCAATTGAACTTTCATACAGAAGTGTTTCTACTCAAAAAACTGAGTGCAGCTTGGGTGAGTGGAGCAGCAGTAGCTTAGTGTGGAAAGCAAAGCAAAGTAAACTAAAACCTATGGCAAATATTCATATTTTTCTCTTTTGAAGCAAAATCATAAATAAAAATCAATCAATTACTGTTTTTCGATACCATTTTAATTTTCGTTATAATTAGTGGTCATCGATTTCGTTGCTGTTGTCTATATATTTATTGCTACTAACAAAGTGACTGTTATCGATAACTCTTTAATGATAAATCGGTATTGTTATCGATATCATTATCTTCGCCTCCGAACAATGGATGGCCGATCAGAGATTACAAAGGAATTTGCTATAGGCTGCCAAAAGGTGAACTTCATCAAGCAGATGAGTGCGCTTAGCCTTCATCATTTTGATTAATTTTGAGTGTTTCTAGTACAAACATCGTTATCGTCATTGTTATTGTTATCGCTGTACAATTATGTTTTCATTATATATGTACATATCAGTGTCAGTGTCATATCGATATTGGTGGCGTTTCCGTTTTCGATTTTCGATGTCCTCAACGTTATCGATACTTTTATTACTATTGATATCGATTACAATATTATTATCGACATCGGTACTGTTAAATATACATACATTATTATTGGCATAGACAGCCTTTCAATTATCGATAAATTTTTAATTTATTAATCGCTATATCTATCGATATCACTATACTCGCTATCATCACATTTGCAAAAAAATTAGGATCTGTGTGGGTACAGAGTGCTAAGCAATAAAAAGTATGGAAAAAATATATTTGCCATGATTTTTTATAAGTCTAAATCGGTAAAGTTTCAGCTGAGTTATTCCAGTTTTTTTAAATCAGACATAAAAAAATTTTCAAAAACCGCTTAAAAATCCCATCGTCGAAAAAATATGTTTAACATTTCTACAAGCCTTTTACCTGATCTGTGACCATTGTTTTGCTAAAAATATTTATAAACCTTTTCATTTATAAAACAAAAACGTCAATTTCCGAGGTATTTTATAATCAGTTCGACTCACGTAAATTTTAATATTTTTCTGAAATATTTTTGCGTAAGTCTTAAAACATAATAAATTTTATAATTTTGATCGACAACCCGCAAATGTTTTTTGTAACTTTTTCTAACTTTAACTGTTCTGTATAATACTGTAAATTCACAGCTGTCAAAAGCTCAACGGGTGATGGCGTCTTAATATCAGAGCAAAATATTACGCTACCATAGCCAAGAATTTTTTTTCAACGAGAAATATCTATCATTACGTTTGCTATGCCACAAAAAGGCAATTAAACTCAAAACTACTGCCGCTAGTGGCATTCACAAACTCAGTTGGTTGCTTTCTTCTATTACTTCAACTGAAAATTTGGCGAAGAATGTCTGTATTTACACTTGTATTACATAATTTTTTCACTACAATTTTTTGAGTGCAATTTCTTGTTTTACATTTGTTTTAATAAAATTTTAATTTTAACCGTAAACAAAAGGTACGTGTAGAACGAAGTGCCTGCGGCGAACGAAGATAGAATGAGCAGAGAAGAAAATATTAAAAACGAAAACGGAATATTTGAGTGCAAAAGGAGCAAAACAATAAATTACAAGACCGCTTTTTAAATTTTTATATTTAAAATTACTTAAATAACCTTTAGTAGCATTTTTGCTTGGCCCAACGTTGCCCAACTGCCTCTTTTGCTTCCAAAATTCAAAAAAAAAAAATACATAATATTTGCCTCAACATGCAAATTCAAATGCCGAAATTTTCATGCACCCACCAGCTAGTTTTGAAATTTTATGAGCTTGACTCTACGAGCACTAAGAGTATAACAATTATTACCCTGTCGACCTCTATGATACGCTGCTTAACACTTGTGAGTGTCATTTGAGTGTGTATGTATGTATGTGTGAATCTACGAATCTACACCTGTTAAAGTTTTATTATGTCCACTACAAGCAAAACGTGTGGCACTTTTTTTTTTAACCAAAAAGGTTGCAGATTACAATCACACACACACACAGAACAAAAACCGAATAAAAGTGAAAACAGATTTTGCGCAAAGAAATTGCGTTTGACCTGGATACGACGAGTAAAGCTCTATCTCACAAAATATGTGACACATCTAATGGTCTGACGCATGAAATTTAGTTACAAATTAAAACCCGGGCGCAAAGTGACATGCTACACGCTCCGTTTGCTAACTCAGCATTGCTGGGTGAACAGCTGGCGCTAAATGAAAAGTTTTTGTTTGTTTATTTGAGAAATGAAGAAAGAAAAAATTTCATCGCCACATTCACATTCACAAAAAGAGTTGGTTTAAAATTCAAATAAATTTGCGATGTCAAATTGTTGGCAGCAAAAGGGCGCGACAAGAGATTAAAAAATAATAAAATTTATTTTGTCGCACGTGAGGTCATGAAGATTAGAGAAGAATATGTAAAAAAATTAATTTTGAATTTACTCGTAATGAGCAGAATAATAATCAAATTTTAGGAAGCTACAAACTGCCGTTGATTTTTGACAATTTTTTTTTATTTTGCTAACGGTGTCGCGTGGTTTTCTTAACATAAAAAAATTTGAGTGCGCTAAATTCTGTTTAATGAGTTTGAAAGGTGGCGTAGAATTTTTTAAAATTTTGCTCACTTTTGCAAAAGGTTTCAAGCTTGGACTTAAGTGGTTACGTTTTTGTAAAAAAAAAAATTAAAATTAAAAAAAACGTAAAAATAAGTTACAATTATAAAATGAGACAAATTTCGCGGGGAAACTATTATTTTAGTTAAACCATATTCATGTGTATAAAAAATACTGAAACAAGTTTAGCTATTTTTTATCTCCAAATACATACTAATAGCACTATTATAGTTCCATATTTTTTGACAGTCAAAAATCCCCAATTCGTTATCGGCTTTCGCTATCAGCTAGAATATAAATTGTGAATATTTCACATCAAAAGTTTGTAGACATGTTGCACGAAAGTTGAGGGTATTTATTACCCATCAATATTTGCTACATACGAGTTGTATATAGGGAGAAAGAAAATTGATATTCATAAATTAGCTACCCATAAAGCATTATGAAACAATATAAATAAATAAAGCCTCTGTAGGGGAAAAACAATGCCAATCAAAAGCGGAAATCGCTTATTTTTCCATCTACATAGCATGGCATGGAATGTAGCTGATTGAAGCAATAAAGCTGAACTTGCCTGACAGGAAGTATAAAACAAACAATTTAAGTGGCAAAGCAAAAAACAAAAACAAAAAAAAAACGCGAAAGGTCGCTCAATGCTGAGATTTGAGGAAGCGAGATGTTATAAGAAGGAAGCTATTAATATTTATACTTAGAATGGAGTATAAATTGAAGGAGGATGTAATTGCGAAAAGATTATGTTTTGCAGGATCGTAAATAAGAATAGAATGATGTTAATACCACTCTGAATTTTGGAGGTATTTATGCTAGATGTATGTGATGGGAGTGCTATTTCATTTCTTGATTCAATTTGTATTGTAAGGAGGAAAAGGTTAATGCAAACTAATTTGGTTGTAGAATATTACAAATGAATTTAAGAAAAAATAACAATACAACAACGATAATTTAAATCGCTGAATTCGGCAAACAAAAAACAGTAACTACTTGGAAGACAGCCAAGCGGCATACAAATATCAACAGATTATCAAATTTTGTTATAATAAGCTGAGTTCAAAAGATGGAAAATAAAAGCGACAATTCAGTCATAGCTGTGACGTTCACAAATGAAGTAAATTTTTCAATTTCTCGGGACTTATGGAATGATAGCTACCCTCGCAAATTCCCCACTGAGCCGACCAACACTAGAAATTTTTAGCTCTATTTGCTAAAAAAAACCCCCAACTGATATATTTGATTTTAATTAAACTTATCTCATTGTTCATTAATTATAGATTAAATAGTGTATTTTCACACAATTAAATATTTATTTATAGTATTATACATATATTGCACATACTTATCACATACATAAAGTGCGAGTATACGTTGCTTGGCAAATTAACTAATCACGCTTCGGTGCGCAAATAACTGATAAAATGAATTTAATTATGCCATAATCTACGTCTCACCACACTGCGTCGAGCAGAGCTCAATCAGCATTAATACAAAATATATAGAGATGTGTGTGTGCAAAAACTTCTAATAAGACTAAACCGACATAAGCGCATCATCAGTTATAATACATAGACGCGTCAACTATAAGGCGTATTAATTAATTAAATCTGATGAAATATTTCTATTCAATAAACTCAATAAAGTCTTGCAGGAATTTCGTTGGCAAAGCGATGGGTGATAGGGTAGGCTGCGTGCCAATTCACCAATGGCAGAAAGCGATATAATTTTCCATTCAGCAAAAAACAAATTAACTGGAACTTTGAACTCACTAAAAATCTACAAATATTAAAAACCTAATATGTTTGAAAAACTAAAAAAAGTGAAAGGTTAATATTTCTAAAAACACCCACACAACTTCTCCCTCATAATTTGTTAAAGACTCTGGCCAATTGAAAAAATCAAGTGAAGCCAAGTCTTTTTAAACTTAAATTTTCCAATGTAAAATAGGCCTCCATCTTCCACTGCTACCTCCAGCTGGTACCAGGTTGAATACTTTCAGGGCAGTGCAGTGTTTTTATCCAAACGTACGGCCAAAAATCAAGAGATTGAAAGCTCTATTTCATAAAAAATAGATATGCATGATCGAACTAAGTTCTTCAATGAAGATAAATAAAAGATAATTGAGAAATAAAGTCAGTATTTGGTACTCAGGTGATGGCTTAAAAATTTACATATCCCTTCAAAAACCTAATACAGATTTAAAGTAAAAATATCTATTATTTTATGGGAAAATAAAAATATCCCTTCAAATAAAAAAAATTATTTTACGATAGCAGTTGTTCAATGGATAAATCTGAGTTTTGATATTTTCCACAGAATATATATGATCTGGTAACACTTTATTTTTGGTTTTAGTCATAAGCAATTGCCAACTACGGTTTATTAAATGAAAAGCTAATGTAATTACGAAGAAAAAGATAAAGTCAAATGCTTAGCAGACAAAAACTAAATTTAGCAAAAAATGGTATTCCAGGTATTTTATAGCTGCAGAAATAAAATTTCATTCGTCATTTCAATAATTTTTTATAGCGAATAAATTTTCATTCGTCATTTAAATAATTTTTTATAGCGAATAAATTTTCATTCGTCATTTAAATAATTTTTTATAGCGAATAAAATTTCATTCGGCATTTAAATTTTTTTGATACTAATTTTTAAAAACGAATATATTTCCATTTATCATACAAGTAATTTTAAATAACGAATCAATTTTCATTCGTCATTCAGACGATTTTAAATTATTTTGATCATAATTTTTAAGACCGAATCAATTTTCACTCATCATATATGTATATAATTTTGAATAACGAAAAGTTTGAAATTTGTTATTCAAATAAATTTGCATGCATCATTATTCAGCCATTCGATTAATTTTTATAATGATGACTACAAATTTATTCGTCATTCAAAATTTTTGGAATGATGAGTGAAAATCTAATCGTTTTTCAAATTTATGTGTATAATGAATGAAAATTTATTCTTCATTTAAATAGAAAATTTCAAATACAGTTTTACTTTTCAATTGAATAATAATTCACTCCAAAAAGATCCAACCCTGACAGGTAAGCGCCCTGTTTTGTTTTATGTCAAACTGCTGGAAGAGTGCCCTCACAATTCCAACGTAACTAATGCTGTTTCTTAACATCATTTTTAATAGCTATCTAGGTGTCAACAGGCTAAGAAATTCAAACATCACATCCATATAGATAACTACTATTTTTTTTGCTTTTTGAAAACCACTGCAGTTTTCCATGGATAAAGCAACTCATAGTAAGTCAGTCATCTCCTTTCTCAATTCTCCATTATTGGCTACCTCACTACTCCTGTCATCGTCGCCTGTCATTCATGACAGCCCTACGCTGCTTCACTCTTTCAGCCTTTCAGCCTCTCACGCTGTCAGTTTGACTACAGTCTGCAACTTTTCAGCTTCCTTGCGGTTTTATTTTTACGAAAACCACTCGAGAATTATTGCGCTCATTACGCGTTGTAACGTGCGCGCTAAGATGCTTGAGCCGAAACATGAGAATAAGGCCAAAGCTGATGCTGTCACTGCTGTTGCTGTTGCTGTCTGCGGTTGGCAAAGGTATGCTTTCAACTGTTTTTTTTTTTGTTTTTTTTTTTATATTGCAGCTGAAAATTTTTGGTGAGAGGCACTTTCGAAATGTGTACGTAGTACGTCTTTGTATTTTGGGAATATTCATATCGCCAACCATTCAAAGTGTTTGCCTTGAAATGCGGTGATGTGCTCTAATTTATGTTTCTGTGTATATCCAATGTATGCTTAGACATTTCGGCATTTCTACTCGTATTGAGGTATACGTACTCGAACACGTCGTCTATATGCTGTTTTCATATGAATTTTTCTAGTAAGTGCCATAGTTCATGTCTATTCCATAGAGTAATGCAATAATATTTCTATGTAACTATTTTTTTACCTGCAACTCAGCTGCTTCATAGTTCCTTATGAATAATGGAAAAGCGTACAAAATAAACTCTTGAGAATAATTTTGTTAAGTAAATATAATACCTCAAAGAGGTAAGTACCTATGCATGTGTGTATGTATGTAGCTTTACGTATGTATGAAATAGTAGCATTGAAAGCTTCTCTCTGGTTTGAGTGTGGGAAGGTAGCAATTCATGGTTATTGATTATAAATATTAACGATGACTTCTGTGAGTTCGTTTCGCCCAATGAACATTTCTGTGTTGGTTTACTGGAATTGCTTACCAAAGCAGACCGTGGCGTATGTGTAACATGCGGTAAGCATAAATTTTGGTAAATGATAAATTTTATTGCATTTCTTATTTATTAAAACCAACAACAACAGAAATACTATCTATATTTTGAAAATTTATACCAATACATTGCCTGTTTGGAAAATGCGAAAAAATTTTCTTTTGAAAACTTTAGATGCCGTTATAACGGAAAAAAATAAATTTTTTAAACTTATTGTTTTAAATAGCAGCTTAGAACTTCAAATAATATGGCTGAGAAAAACGTATAGGGGGGCGCAGGGTGGGCTGAATACTCGTTATTTTAAGAACTGCTATTGCTAATAGCAAAAATACGGCTCATTATTACAGAGACCGAAAATAACCGTTACATTGATTTTTACCCATAAAAAAATTATTGTGAAGAATTTGTTCAAAACAAAACTCGAATATATTGAGCTAATCCTTATGTCACATGCTATCAAAATCTAACCGTATTTTTATTTTGAATATTTTTTGTTTGAAATCATTTCATAATCGTTTTTTTGTTTTGATTTTGGTTTTTTCTAAAAGTTCGATCGTTATTTAATTTTGGTTTTCGTTAAAATTGTATCAATATTTTGTGATTCTTTTTCTTTCAAAAATAATCATTATTCTTGGGAAAAATTAATCCCAATTATATTTGAACAATATTTTGTTATTTTTATTTAAACGATCATAAAACATAAATCGTATTATTGTTGTTGCTTTTCTTGATTTGTTTGCGTTTATTGTGGTTGACAAATTTTGGATCAACGAAAAATAAAAATTACCATATAAGGATTAAATCATGATTTTTTTGTTTTTTTAAAACAAGCTATATAACACGAGGTGTCGTAACGTTTCCTAGTGTCGTAAAATCAAATTTTAATAAACTTTTAGCTACTGCCAAATATTTTGATTTTATAACATTACGACACGTTACGACGATTCACGCACTGTATATGTATGTATATCGTGTGGTTGATCAATCTACCCTATATCCACTATCGAAAAATGTTGAACTCTTCTTTAAATTCTCCATAGTACTTCTACAGCACGGTTGCAATTTGGTTTAGGATATACCACACATCTATATTTTGCCCTAACTCGCAATAAAAAAAGTATCAGTACAGCATTTCAGAATTTCATATTCTCCTCTATTTCTGTTTTTTTTTTACGATTTTCTCTATCAAAAACTCATTACTTTAGCCTTGAGCCATCAAAGCAAAAAAAAAAAGAAACAGAAGCAGCCAGTCCCAAAAACGCAATGAATAACTTTACAAAATAACAACAAATCACTAGCAGCCTGAACAAACAAAAGTAAGCGAGCACAAGGGGCCAGTACATTCGGCTGCTGTTGATAAGCTAAGATAAAATATAACCTTCCGGCCAGTAGTTTGGGGAATTCGCTGATTTCCCATTTTGGTCAACATAATTCACTTGGCAGCCTTTGCTGTGTGTATTGTGGAAAGTAGAAAAGAAAAGCAAGGTTTTCCCCTGGACATGAACTGCCTAGTTGACAGTTGATTTTCTTCTTTTTTTAGTTTTTACATTACTTAGTTTTATTATTATTTTATTTTATATAGGAGTGTCCAACAAAGGGGTATAAAAGTACGAAACAGTTATGAGATTGTGAATTGTAAAATGATTACTTAGCGTAAACCATTTTCATTACATGCCTACAAATAAGCAAATTTTTTACGTACTTCAAATTAAGTAAATTATAAATATCTATAGAAACTGCCAAGTTTGAAAATATCTACATAAAATTTTCTTCAGCAGAGTTCTGTCGTAGTTAACTCGTCCAATTTAAAACTTTCTTTTTCTATCTTATAATCCGAACCCTTGGTGAGACGGATATTTTTTTTTTATTTAGACATCAATCCAACTGTACACAGAGCACTTAAAGCTCCTATAAACGGGTCTATTGGATGGCTGAGCGCTCATTCTAAAATAGATTAATCTAAAAATACCAGATACCAACAATATTCGAGTTACTGCATTCAGCGCATGGGACACTACCACCAGATATGAATTCGCCTTTGTTTGTATTGTTTTCACTTCAGTTTGGCACTTGTTTTCACGCACAGAGGGCACTGATCTTCTCGGTGACAAGGTTTTCATGACATAAAAACAAGTTGATCGGAGAGATATGTACTTACGATAACTGCGATAATTACGAGATTAAGGTTTAATCTGCACATGGTATAATAATAAATACACTATTGGCTTTCTCTAAATTTACCTCATTAATTGAATTTATAATAAATAATTTACAGTACTTCAGCCATCTGAAAAAATTACTGCAATGTAATATTCCTCCTTCAAAAATATTTGCTCGGTCGATCCAACTGTACGTAATGTTCATAAAAATCAACCTTTATTCAGTAAAATTCTCCAAAATTTTTTGTGTGATTATAAAACTCCTACAATTTCTCTTCAATAACTTCATAAAAGCTTTTGAGTTCAAAAAAGAAAAACACGAAGCTTAAATTATATATTTTTTTACTTATTGCGTCGAAACAGGCATTTTTGAATTCATAGAGTTTGAAAAAAGAAAACTGCAACAATGTCTGCCAAAAAATGTGAAACTCGTGTAAACGTTGTATCCACGCCATTGAACTTGCCGCTTTTTCTATTCGGAAGTAAGTATTAAATACAGATTTACTTGGCTAGAACTTTTCAATAACAATAATTTCTGCGAAAGGAACTCGCTTTAGAAATGAATTTAGGCATACCGTACCGAGTTATATCAAAAAGAAGCAAGATATCTTTACAAAGCATTGCAATGAAGGTAATTGGAATTTTCTAAACAAATCAGTAGCTTAAATGTCGCCCTTGAATTGCAGCGAAGGAAATCGAATCGCGTACAGAAAAAGATATAAAAAATTTGGTTGGTGTTTATCCGCCACGCGCTGAACGCTGCACCAATTTGCGCATAACTAAAATGTCGCGTGATCTCGCCGTGAATAAACCTTGGCAATTGCCACCAAGCACCTACGATATTTCAAGAGAGCCATACGCCGCTAAACGTGGTTACCTTGGCTCCTATTGGGAAAAAATACCAAATAAGATAGGAAATGTGTTTGAAGAAAAGCCAAAGGATTTAGCAAAAGACCGAAAAGAGGTATGGAAATTTTATGAATTACCACGTGGCATCGATCGTCTAAACGGCGCTGCCCACAAGCACAAGGGAGTTTTTTTGACGAGTAAGTAAAAGTAATTGCTGCTTCTTGGCTTTTACTTTATTTTTTATTTTTTTTGTAATTTTTTTCAGATGCACGCGATAGACGCGCTACGACGCGTTGCATGATCTCTAATCCAGTAACGTGCTACCACGATCCCTCGGAACCCTCGCCAGCGCACTATGATCCCGAGCTGTATAAATTATCCTACAATATGTGAGTGCAAGGTTTTTTTGCTTGGTGCTTACGATTAGCATGACTGATTTATCTCTACAGCTCACCCCAGTTGCACACAGATGCGCCCAATCCACATCTATTTCTTCCCCACACATCCGTGCCTGAAAAGCGCATGTCATTTACCCGACGTCACACCAGCTTCGAACCATTCGCTGGGCGCTACGACATTCGCTATACTAAGCACTGCCCCTGCGGTAAAAAAATTTTAACACCCGGCTTGCGTTTAATTATTGATCGCGAGAAGCGCAATAAATTCCGCCGATTACCTTATAAAAAAATTAAAACACGCAAGCTATGTTACCCCGACTGGGATCATGTCGTCGGTGGCGGCCATCGTCATCTCTTTCGTACCACTTCAGGCAAGCCGTTGAAATCTCCTAGAGCGGTTGCGCAAGCAAAGTCCGGCAAGCAGAACAAAGCACTCACACTTTATCCAGATTCCAAATATATTAATATGATCAATTCGCCACACAAGGGTCTTATATCGATACGGCCCGGCGGTTTACCACCAGCACCAGTACGCATTCGCTTCAATTGTCTTCACAAGCGTGTGCTGCGCCGCCAGTTGCGTATCAATAAAAAGATTGTTTTCAATAGCGGCAGTGAAAGATTTCCAGAGCTTGATATTCGACCAGTCGTATTGACTGTTACGGAATTGGAGAAACTTAAAAGCAGTTTACCGCCGGAGCGTCAATTGCGTGATTATCCAGTGATGCGAAAACGATTGAGCGAAATCGAATCGCATCTCTATGATACGCCTGCACACATGAGACCAGCTTATGAGCCGGCTTTACGCAAGCGGCTTTTTAAATTTCAGCCACTTCCTGAACCAAAAGTGCTAGTTACAGAGAAGGAGTTACGCCCCAGTGGCATACATGACCCCGAGCTTCAACTTTTCTACGGCAAGCCACTCAATCCTTATGATTTTATGAAAACTAATATGCAAAATAAACTTACGTACGATGAGGCAGACGGCGAATTGTATACCACAAATGGTGAAGCACATACCTCGGATGGAGAGGCATATCCCACTCGTGGCACTGTCACTCAGGAAGCTTTTCCAGAAATCTAGTGCGATTGCATATAATTTCCCATTGTGTACGAAATTTTGCTAGAGCGGATAATATATTTTTCTTTAATTTTATAATTCTTTTGATAGAAACAGGAAGAGTTTAATTTAAGGGACTCTGAAAGTCTATGATTTGGTCGAAGCCCAATTTTTGTAAAGTCTTGGAAAAATTCAGTAATAGTTATATTGATGCTGCAAGTATTCAGGCCTCATTCGAGGTCAAGCTAGATATTGATATCTGGATTTGAATGCGGGTTTTTCCGCCCCCTGACTTCGTTTCGGTAAGCTTCATAGCTTCTATTTAAAAGAGAATTTTTTTTTATAGGAAAACTATTTTTTTTAAAACCGTCTTGGGACCGGTATTACAGGAAGGGACATCTTCATATTTAGTGACAGCCAGGCTGCAATCAGAGCACTGAGCTCTTTCACGTTTAACTCGAACATCGCGCTGGACTGGCGCCTATCTCTGCAGGAGATGACCAAGGAGAAAAGACTGTACCTCATTTGGGTCCCTGGTCACCGGGACATACAGGGAAACTGCATGGCAGACGAACATATAAAAAAGCTGACAACAGATGGAGGCAAAATACGACCTTTCGAACCTCAAAGCAGACGTGTCCTAAATGGAATCGGAAACGGTCGCGCAGCGTTCTCTCTTTAAGAAGGCAAAACATTTCCAACATGTTCGGGGCGCTAACAGGGCACTGTCTGATAGGGAAACATGCTGAAAGGTTGGGAATACTCTTCCGAAGATGCTGTAGGAGCTGCAAGAATGACGAGGAGGAGGAAACGATCTTGCATTTACTGTGCAAGTGTCCTGCACTGTGTAAAAGCAGAATGCGATAGCTGGGATCACCGTTTTTGGCTGACCTTAGTGAGGTTTCAAGCACCGAGGTAAATTGCCTATTGAGGTTTATCAATGGGGCAAAATGGTTTGGTGAGGGGTAATTTCTTCTTCTTGGATGGTACAAAATTTTTCACCCAACCTAACCTAACCTAAAACCGTCTACGTTCGGAATTTTTGATATATCGAAGCCTTCGATATTTTACACCCAATATCAATATTTGATTATGAAATTTATATGGCATTCCAATGAGATTGAGATTGGAGTTCATCATCTTGGATATCATGATTCAATTTGCCACCGTCGTGTGTACCATTTTTTTATATCGATTTTTGAGTATGGATTTTTCCGATATATTTTTCCGTCATCGATTTTTCAGCTATCGATATTTTTTAAAAAAACAAAGAACAAACAGTGTGCAGCAAAATCATTTCACTTGTAGAAAAAATTCCACAAAAAATTATAGAAAAAATTCTACAATTCGCAAATAAATCTCAAACTTATATACTTAATTCACAAAAATAACTTTAGTTTTGTGGATTTTCTCTTTTACGAAGAAAAAAGCTCACTTAAAATGCCAAGATTGTAAAATCTTTTGAGTATATATTTTTTTTTTGTAAATTAAAGCAATTATTATTAAATTTATCTTATGAAAACAAAGCTAAACTGTCACTAAAATGACAATTTTAATGCAAACTGTAGCAGGGGGTGCGGAATAACTTATTATTAAACTAATTTCACCATTAATTACTGGCAAAAAAAAAACTCTCAGTACTGCTTTCGTGGTTGGTTCTTAATGCACGAGAAGGGCAAAATGTTTACGTTCGTCAATTTGGAGAGCTTACTGGACAAAGTGGGTTGGCCAAAGAAAGCCCAGTAAGCCGAAATCCACAAACAGTAACAGCTGCGAATGAATTGAAATAACAGTAAGAAAACATAAAGCTTACTGCTACCTTGAAAAAAATAATAAAACCACAATAAAGTTACCGCTTGGCCACAGAAAGCTGAAGACTACGCATACGCACTGCGAGTTCTCAGTGGCTTTCTTTTGCATTTTATAATAATATTAATATAAATATATGAAGAAATGCTTGCGGATTGGCAGAATTTAAGTAGGCAACCAAAGTTGCGGTATAGCCAGAAAATACAGAGACAGGTGAGGTAGAGGGAATAATAAGGTATAAGGGATAACAAAAGAAAGACCCGAAAGGTAGCATTGATTAAAAGGGGCGTCATATATTATGTTACAAACTTGAATTGAAAGGGACAATGGTACAGGAAATTTACCTTAGGCCGGCTGGAAGTGATTACTTAAAAAACTAAAGGCGAACACTCAGTTAAGAGGACCATAGAAGAAGAGAAAACCAAAGTGCCAAGCACGGCTCAACCCGTAAAGTGTTGAATCAAATAGGAAATCGAAATATAAAAATTTAAATAGCAAATATGAAAAACTGAAAATATTGCTATAAGCACGTAAAAAGGATTTGCAGGCACGACTGCGACAAATCGTGTTGTGTTGCAAATTTAAAATGCACAATCAGCGTAGGCCCAAAATACAGATGTTTCTCAGATGGTTGGTGTTTTGTTATTTTTGATTTATTTACACGTTTGCTTTTGCTTGTTTTGGTTCGCACAAATTTTGCTTTGACGCATAGACGTGCGAAGGTAGGCAGAAAAGCAAACAGTGAATGACAAAATAATTTAAGCCGCAAACACGTACAATATATAAAGGATTTAGATACATTCATATACAAAAGTGCATTAGACTGGGTCGCGAAATAAAAATTAGCAATTGCACCCTCTAGTTTGAAAGCTTACTTTGTGTGGAGGGTTAAACGAATTCTCGTCCATGTTGATTTTTTTCGGATAAAAATTATACTGAGAAGAATTCGTTCAAAACTAAACTCGAATATATCGATTTATTTATTTATTTTTATTTAGAAGATTTTTTTGTTTCAAATCATTGTTTAGTTGTTATTTTCTGATTTTTTACTTTTCCGATTACATTTCATTGGTATTTTGTGGTTTTTATTTCTTCGATTAGGTTTGATCGTCATTGTTTTCCTTTCTTTTTGATCACATTTGCTCGAAATTTTGTGATTTGTATTTTTTCGATCAAAAATAATCGTTTTTCTTGGCCTAAAGATTTCCGATAATATTTGATCGATATTTTGTGATTTGTATTTTTTCGATCATAAGACATAAATCGTATTATTTTTGTTGTTGGTATTTTGTCATCGACAATTTTTTTTATCGTTAAAATAAAAATCATAAAATATCGATCAAATTTGATCGAAAAAGTTAAAATCTGAAAATAAAATGATAGAAAAAGTAAAATCACAAAATAACGATTAAAACATATTTTTTTTTACTAAAAATTATAACCGTTACAATCAGGGACGAAATTTGTACGACTATAAAACCCGTTCAAAATAAGCTTACAAAATAGGGAGTGTAATTATAAATTTTTTTTCATTCACGTAGCGACCGATCCGATCTAATGTGCATGCAAGCATACACAATTTCCGATTTGCAAGCAAACTTATGGGATTAAATACAGAATATTTGTGCGGCTCAAAATGTTAGATGTACATACATATATAATACTTAATATGCAAAATTGTATAAAAGAATATTTTGTTAGCGTCATATTTTTCAATTTTGGCCAAAGCATCCACATTAGTGACTTAAACAGCCACGACAGACAATTGTACTCAATTTGTGTAGGCTCTACTTTTCAATCTGCATGCCCGTCCGTCTGTCTTTCATGCTTCATTCGCCATTGACAGCTGTCGGTTAAATATTTTATTTAGAGTGAAACTCTAACGGTTCCTCTGTAGCTTCCCTCATCAGTGTTATATACATATGTACATACTTACTTACAGACCTAAATATAAATCAATGCCTGAAACATATTTGATACTGTTTTGATTTGTTCGCCGCCTCTGCAACTGCAAAGATTTAGGAAAAATATTATGAAAAGGAGCAGCTACGGGCTCCCAGGGGATTTGGGGGAAAATCCCTGCTCAGTCGGGTTTTATATACATAAGTAAAAATATAAATATTCTATTTACTGAGTCAATTTTGTGCTGTGCAGTTTAAATTTATGCAGATTTGGATTACTAGCTGATATCTGCCGACGACGTCTGTGTAGCTTAGTACTTTTCCTCTTAACTGCCGCAAATTTTTAAAGCAGCTTTGATGAATTTAAAAACAATATCCCGTAACCACAGTTGAGATGGAGTCACTTCTAAAGTTAATAGCAGTTTTCGCCCGCCGTAGCTGAGTGTGTAGCATGTGCGCGCCTAATTCGGTGGGTCTGTTTTTACATTTTTAATATTTTTTTAGTTTTTGCATTTGCGTAGTAAATATTTCAATAGTATTATTTTGAAATAAAAAAAACTTCAGGAATTATAAAAATCAACTGCCGAGAACATTTATTATTTTTAAATTTTCAATGAAAAAATTCAAATCTTCAAAATATCGGAGAAAAATTTAGAGTGTACATACTATATACTATACTTACATATATATTTTTATGTTGTTGTGAAAAAAAATTTATTAATTTAATTAAATAATTTTTTTTTATTTCTGAAAAAAAAATTTAAAAAAACTCAAAAAATTATGATTATCTTTGATGATTATTATTTTGAAATAAAAAACAAACTTCCGGAAGTATAAAAACCAGATGCCGAAAGTATTGATTATATTTAAATTTCCAATGAAAAAAATTATAATATTTCAAATATCGTAGCACACTTTTTAGAGTATACATATATACTATCTATATATTTTCATGTTAATATTAAAAAAATAAAACCGAAAAATAATTTTTTATTTCTAAAACAAAACGTAAAAAATATAATGATTACCTTTGATGAAAAATATGAAACCCAAAAAGTATGATAATTTTTAATCAAAAAACAAAAAAACTTAAACTCATAAAAAAATATTGTTTTTAAACAAAAAAAAAAAACAATTCATAAAGCAATAATTTTTTCCGAGCGAAAAAATAACACTGAAAAACCGAGCTTTATTTTCGTTCAAAAAAAATACACTTTATACATCACTTTTATTTATGAACAAAAAAAATTAAACAAATAATTTTTTTTTATTATTATTTAGTGCATGGCTTAAAATCTGAAAATATTCATTAAATATCACACGGTCCCTGATAAAAAAAAAACACTTTTCTCATGATGTACTCGACCATGGCCTCTACAAAGCTCATATGCAGATGAGAAGCAATGAAAGAGATATAAATTACTATAACCCATAATCCAGCTTTTATTTCATTCATGCATCTGCTCCGTGAATGAAGAAATGCTACATTTCTATCTATATATGTATGTATGTTTGTGTGTGTGTACCGGCAAATTCCAACCGCTCGTGCGTATTAAACGCAAATCACTATTTGTTCCTTATTTGCTAGCAATTTCCTAACTGACATGAGGAAGCATTTGAAACCATTTTACATCTATGTACATATACAAACACAAACAGTGAAATGGCGGTATCCGCGAATCTGCAAGCAACTTCCGCATAAAATCCTAATATTATAATACAATAATTTCCAGCATCAACCGACCCGAAACTCATTTAGAAGTAGGTACTTATAGTAACGCTATACCCAATCCTTTACGGATAGGCAACTGTGCATGACAAGTGAAAGCAAATGGCAGCCACAAAGTTGTTATAATCTAAATAAAAATCAAAATGAAATTGACTATACTCGTAATATCTAATAATGGAAGTAGGAATAGCCATAGCGGAGCTACAAGCTTACAGCAAAAAAAAAAAAAACAACGCTCATCTCAGTCTCGAATTGGAAGCATGGAAACCCAATCAAAAAATATTCGCCTGCTGGCTTGGGTGACTGGGCGGCTGGGTGGCTGGACAGCTTGGTGACTTTCCGACTTGTAGGCGATGAGATAACACATCGTAATGAGAGAGACAGCTTCCAGACTGCGTGTCGCCTTCGATTTATCAATTTAATTTTAACATTTTATAAATAATAAGTATTATGGTGCTATTTTTATGCCATCAAATTAAATTTAGCGTTGCTCAATAACGATTTCACTCCCAAAACGTGTATTTACTCCCAATACTCACTAGACAGAAATGTGGAGCCATTTTAGTTAGAGCATTTTCTTTACCCTCTACTTTTCTTTATTTGCTTACACCGAGGAATTTGTTTCTCCTACTGCTACCTTTAAGCTTGGAAAATTCTTCCATATCAATGCTTTTAAAAACGTAATACAGTTGTGATTGTTGCAACCAACTTCCGCCCGGAAATTGGTAAGTTTTATAAATCAGAAAAGAGGTTTTTTGTTAAAAGCGCAATCGTAGTGGTAATTGAAGTGGACTTACATTTTTGTTGCTTTAAGGCTCACTTGCAGGAAAGCATGTTATCTATTTACATACACAATTCAGAGCTTACCGGTTAAATTGATAAATTTGCTTGCACAGCATTAACAATAACTCATAGGCAAAAAAAAATAAAGATTTAACCTAGCAATTATTGAAGGTTAATCGTTATATTTGTACCATTCTGCCATAAATAAAAAAAAATGTAACAGATTTTTGTTTAAGGTTAGAAACAATTTCACAGCCGTGAAATTTCGCCTGCAACATGTACATATTTGGATTGCCGTAAAATGTTGCTGGCAACAATAGTTATCGAAGTGCCTAAAAGATGCCGCATAAAAGTAGAATAATGTATAATACAGAAACATTCCTTTAAATGAAGTGGGACACTGTCACTTTTCATAGAATTTTAAATGGCAAATATATTTTTAAAGCTGTGGAGAAATGTTGCTGGCAACATGTTGCCAAGATGCTGTGAGCCTTTGTCGTGGAAATGTTGAGAAATTTCACGCATATTTCACGGCAATGCAATTTGTATGTATTTGGACAGCAATTTCACGTGAAACGCGAACTTAATACTATACTTTAATAAAAAATTAAGCAAAAAACATCAGAAATGTATCGCTTTCCTACGGTGATGAGAAAATTGTAGAATATTTTAGCACTTTTAACAGAGCTGTAGCAGAGTAAAGCGATCACTTCCACAGTCTGAGATCAAACATTCCAATTATTAGTATGTTTTATAAGAAACGGCAAAAATTATTTTCATTTGAAACTTTATTATTTCTAATGTTCAAGGAAAATGTCAAAATAAAAGAAGTCAAGAAATTATGAATTCAGCTTTGAGTTACTTATTACTTATCTTTATACATATATAAATTCAATTGTGGATGTTCTGCAACTGAGCCGAAGTGTGTTAAACAAATTGGGTGGATATCAGTATTGCCCGGATTTTTGTCTAGTCAAAATACCCTTTTTCTATCTAATTTAGGACATTCTCCCGTTTTTCGTTTACCGTTTTCAGCAGCTTCCATTTTAAAAATGCATTTCATAAGCTTGTTGAGAATTACACACTTTAGCTGACCTGGCGAATGAAATATAAAACCAATTCAATAATAGCATAGTTTAAGGTGCAATATTTATGAATCATACTTAACTCGTTTAAACAAATATCCATTTTTTATCTTAATTAAATAAGCACTAGCAATTCGGCTAAGGGATGATCTTCTTTGGGAAAAAGTCCGTGCGCCGCCGATATACCAAAAGTAACCTTCAACAAACACATAAGTTTGAAATCAATTGACTATGCCAACAAAGATAATTTCAATTAAGCGACTTATTTTCTCAGATCTCAATTAATCTAGCTATATCAAAAAAGAATTTGTTTTACATTCGAATTCATAAAAAAGAGAATCTTTTAATTTAGCAAACTTGTGTTATTGATGGGCACTCTTGTATTTTTACTACGAGTTAGCACAATAACTTGTTTCACGCAAAATTAATTTAATTATTTCATTTTTTTATTATTGAAAAGTGAAGCTACTTTTCCTCCTACTTCATAGTGAAAATATTTCAAGCGAATATCGGAACATGCTTGCTCATTTAAATATTTTAATAAACTTTCTTCACCCGAAAAATATTTCCTGTTCCAAATTCCTGTTTCACACAAAAACTACCAAAAAAACTTAGTTGCTTGTTGGGCCGCAATTAAAACTACAAAAAGCCATAAAACAATTTCTTAAACCAACCATTTACTCATCCGTTTTGTTTCTTTTCTCAGTGTCTTTTTTTTTTTTTTTTGTGAATATTTGTCAGTGTTTTGCGTCCATTGTTCTCGTTTATTGTGAGGCGAGTTCTCATTTAAAGTTCTAAGTTGTTAAACAAAGCCACAAACATTAAGCGCAAAAAGCTTAGCGGCTAACCCGGATGACCACAAAAACTACGAGCGCGTTAAGGCCATTCTGGTAAGCAGGAAGTTGGTAAGTAAAACCAAAACAAAAAAAACTTATCAAAAGAAAAAGAAAAATCGAAAAAACAATCAGCATGCATTTCGTGTTCGTTAGTAGGAATATGTGTGTCGCATTGTATAGCGTAGTACTGACTTTTAGAACAAACAAATTTATTTAAGTGTAAATTTGTAATAAAACTCATGAGACCATAAACATTAGTTCTCATTTGTATTAAGCAAGCAAATGCTTAGGTGAATGACCGCTAGAATGCAAAGCAAAACTGCGCCCAAGTTGAGAATACAGTCGTAAAAGAAAAATATAATAATTTGAAAAAATTGACCGCACCTAACTAACATTTTCCAACTAATTCTGTGCAAAACAAAACTAAGCTCTTGTTGACATTATTTGCGCGCAAAATGATTTGTTAGCACTGGAATTTGGCATGAAAAATGCGGTATAGCAGAAATATAATATAATCCCATTTACAAGTTTTATGTTACTACTCAAAATGGCATCTTAATTATTTTCAGCTCACTTGAAATGCACGTAGCCTGTGGCTTTTCACTCAGCCAGCCAATTAAGCTAAATGTCTTAAATATTAAAAGAATTTGCATTTGAATTTCAATTTCTGCGTCAATTGCAGAAAACGACACAAGTTGTTTAATTTTTGTGCTAACTAAATTCTACTTCTAACTACATGCTATGCAATTTATAAAAATTCCTAGTACATGCCTCGCTCTAAGTGGCCACAGTAAATTACATTTTCTACTTAATGAACAAATAATACGCCAACGCGCAAAGCAAAAACGAAATTCGGAGTTAAGGTGAAATAGAAAAAAAAAGAATCGAGCTTGATTTAGTATTTTGCCCTTAAAATTCACTTTAGTAAATTTTCCATTCGATGTGGCCGCAACTCTTAAGCGCTGTCCTTGGTTTCTGTTGTTGGTATAAAATTTGTTTTTGTTTTTGTTTTCTTTCTTTTTTTAGCTCTCTCTCTCTTGTTTGCCATGTAGTTCTAACAACGTATTCAAGTACTTACTATAATGTTGGGTTGTTTATTACATCCTAACATGCTTCCACTATCTCCAGCTGTCTTTGTTATATATTTTACTGCTTCGAAAAGCATCCTGTGCGCTTGTAATCTTTTTTCATAGTGCTTCATTTTATTTTTCTACTTCTTCGCGTAAAATATTAGCGTATAACAAACAGCGAAAGTAGTGGTCCCCTGATTGCATCATTCTACAGTTGGCAGTGTTGATTTTTTGTGTCAATATTGGTGGGTTTGCGTAGTAGATAACGGGTATATGTATACAAAATGGAGGCAAGCAGAAGGTTTTCAAATCTATCATTTTAAAAAGGTTTTAATAACTAAAAATAAAAACCAAAAATAAATCTTAATCAAAATAAAGTTACTTAGAGCAGATAGCCCAAGCCGATGCTTACGAACACAGAGTATTTGGTGGCCTGTTATTTCAGTTTAGACAAATTTTTTGGTTCCTTTTCAATGAGCAAATACAAACAAATCTTAGCCCATCTAAGGCTATAAAAAGTTTCCACATTAAGGTCTCATAAAGATATTTTGTGATCCTTAATCAGCTTGGACATAAGTGGAGATCGACTATGTTCGGCCGCCATATTTAGGTACGGGTGCGGTTCGGCTTCGGTAAAAAAAACTGAACTTTGGCCGCATATTTAGCACTTTTTTTTAACCAACAATGATTTTTGAGCGGAATGCCCGTTTTTTATTTCGCAAGTATTGGAAAAGGTAACAGCTGTTAAAGAGCTGGAAATTATAGCAGCTGTCTCGAATAACGCCATATCTCCTTATCAGACTTCCATCTAGATTCTGTCCGGTCTTGAACCAGCAACCTCATACCTATCACCAGTTCAAATGCCCACTTGGATCCTCGGCTGCGTACTTGCCTGGCAGGTATGAGGTCGCTGGTGCAAGACATGACATAGAATTTTTCCTTCATTTTGCTCGTAAGAACTTTATCATTCCTTCGGAGCGTTGGACTATAAGTTTGTTCAAATAAATAATAAATAAATGATACTCCGACATTTGTTTGAAATTCAAAGCACCTTTTACTCGTAGCTGTGGAAGAAGCTTCCGTTTGCCAGCGTTAATTTTTCCGCTTTTGACTCGTCATCCATCATCACCGACCACTGACCACCACTCCTGCTCATCAACTATACCCCCAAGTGAATCCAATTAAAGCAACCAAAAATGAGAATAAGCGGTGCTGCGTGATGAACACAAAACAAGAGAAGAAAGCTTATAGCAACTTTAGAAAATTATTATTATTCAACGCAGCTAAGAACGAACGAACGTTCACAAAAATCAACAATAATGTGAGCATTCAAAATGAACAAACGGACAAATGGAAGTAGGGGAAAAAGTGCAAAAAACAAAGGCTCGTTAAATGAGCACGTGACACGCGAGAATTAAATTTAAACCACGTGAAGCGTCAACTCATTCTCGCAAATGACCAGCAGCAGCACAGCATGACTGCATACAAAAGAGGTTGATTGTTATCGTAAAAATTTATATGTCCTATGTGCATTTGTATGTGTGAACGCGTAAACATTCATTCACACTTTTGATATGGGGGGAGTGGCGTGCTGTGTTAGCTGCTGCGGTGGCTGCACGCTGACACGCAACTTCCAGGCACATGATGCCAATTCACGCTATGGCTATGATATGCCAACCTCAATCAAATAGCAGCTGATGGCTACTAAAAGCACATACACATACATATACTTTCACATATGTGGTCGCAAAATGTCATGGTTTTAGTGAGCAACATTTTCACCTCATCATACCACATTCTCTATGCGCTTGTTGTTGCTCTCATTTTATGGACGCTAACACTGTTATTATTATTGTTCTAGTGGTTAGTTCCCAAGTAGTGATCATAATAGGTACTGTTAACTGTTTTTTTTTTTTTTTATAAGAATGGAGTTTCAGTCAGAACATTAACTCGCTCGCTCTTTCCATCCATCACTAGCCGCTAGCATTTTTATTGCATCCACCAGCAAATGAGCATTTCACCAACTTTAAACTATCAACACTCACATTCCGGCATCTGTCGCAAACCTATCAACATTTGCCTTTTCACGCTTATCCCGCTTTTCGAATGGCTGAACGAATTGAATAAAGATAATGTGCTAACTGAATGGCCGTTGAAATGCGATTATACTGGCAAGCGTGAGTATTTTAACACACAGATAAAAAAAACACGCGAATATATATGCATGTGATGGGATGACCCAAAATACTTCTGTACGAATCCAAGCTATAAAGGGTGGTCCATATGGTGGTTTCTTTTTTTATCATGTCTTATTTTGACATTGGCTGCTCTTCCTCGCTGGATATATTTCCGCGTGATCGCTTCAAACTTGAACAACGTTGGGAAATAATGCCACCTTGTTTCCAACACAATGTTGTGCAATCCACACAAATTGGCCCGAAATCTTCGTCAAACCGGCATGCTAATGGCCAACACTCACGGTGCCCACCATCGTACAGTGCGCGCTAACGAAAATGTGGATCCCGTAGCGGAACAACGCTACCCATATCGATCTCAATATTTCATGGGTTGCTCAGAAAACGAACCGTTTCGACAAGATCGAACCAGAGGGAGAGTGGTGTTAAATGAGTGGGTGAGACGATTGGCATCGTGCAGGGAATATCCGTAAGCCACACATCTATTAGGAATGCCGCGGTTGATTCTAGATACACCTACTTAGTCTACTTAGTATCCCGTTCGCAGTTGTGTCAGAATAACGCTGGACTCGAGAGGCAGCTTGATCTCCTCATCTGCTATGGGTGGTGATTTGACTTCAATAACAGGTTGTAGGCCTATCACTTCGTCGTCGGATCCAGTGGCTGGTTGATGTAGGTTCGGATCTCGCCCGTGAGCTCGTGAAAATGCCTTCTGACGTATCTGGGAGGCGGGTCATCAGTGAAAAAATGGCCTTTAGGGTGCCCCAGAAGGTGACATCCAAACAAGGGCTTTAGTGTAGATGTACCTTATGGGGTATCAGAAGCCACCCCGCCACAGTCCGGAGAGCGATGTTCTGGCAGGTCTGTAATATTGTCCACTGAGTCCAACGGGCTCTTGACGGCCATATTGGTGAGTATAGTTTAAAAACCACTTCCAAAAAAGCTGGTTCCACGTACCGTAATGACCTGGGTTTTACCCGGTCAAGAGCTGTTATTCCGGCGATCAAACGTTGATCATTGCACATAGATCTAGCTTTCTCGCTTCCAATATCCAATTGACTCAGCAATTGAAAGTAAACGACTATCCGCTTCATTATCGCTTCACAATTTGGACCTTAGAACAGCTCAAAAAGGACAACGATTTTGCTCGAAAAATCATCTTCTCTGACAAAGCGCTGTTTAAAAAGCAAAACTGTCGAATCTGTGGATCGGAAACCTCGCACGTGATCGTTGAGAAGCCAAGCCAATCACAGGCAGTGACAGTTTGGTGCAGATTTTGCAGATCATTTTTCTTGGAGAATGCTGCTGGAAATCTCATTTCGATCAATGATGAGCGCTTGTGACCGGAAATTTAGGACATGGAGTTGAATCATCTTTGGCTTCAGTAGGATGACATGCCATGCCATATAGCTCACCGATGTTATGAGTACAATCCAAAAAGGATTCAAGCCATTCGTGAGATAGAGCCAAAAACGGGTACCAAGGTTTTAGAAAACTGGTTTAAAATGATGCGCACCAGCGAAGCCAGTCAAGGCAGGCACATGAATGAAATCGTTTTCCATAAATAATGGTAATGTTTCCCCCTTCCAATAAATCAATAATAATTACACAGAAACAAATAAATAAACCACCCTGTGCACGCATCCTATATACACTTTTTAAATTCACCTGCATCTATTTACCCCAAATAAAATATTTATCAGTATACTCGAACATACATACATAAAAAATACACAAACGCTCTCAATTGTTGTGGTCATTCGACACTCTGTGATTACGCCAGCACGTTGCCACAGTTTCGTTGTGTTTAAGTGAAATTGATTTGGTTGGTGTTGTCGTTGAAAATGTAATCGTGCGTATAAAAATTAATTGAAATTCTTAACTCTCCTGGCTTTAATTTTCGCTCATTCATGTTGATGATGCTACTCAGTTCCCAGCTGGGTGATGATGGTGATGGTGGTGGTGGTGATGGTGGTGATGGTGTTGCGCATTTGTAGCAAATAACAGTTGATCGATATTGAGTTCAGGCCGCAAGGGGTCGCTGTTGGGGCTGATTGGCGCAAAAATTGCTATGAATTGGAATTTGATACTCCAACCTGAGATGCGAGTAATTAAAATTAATGAGTTGTGTTGATATATTATGAGCGCAAAAGGACCGACCTAGCACTTTTCCAATTTAGTATTAATGTCGGTATTTAAAGTCGTCTTACTTCCACTTTAAATGGATACTCATACTTATTGTCCAAAATTTTAAACTTTATGCATTCTACTCGCATGCCGCTCTATTTAGCATATTTGAGTGATGGGGAAAGTAATGCGGAATTCTAAAGCTGAGAGCTGTGGAAATTACTCAGTTCAAAATTTAGGATTATCACTTGTTTGCCATGAACGATTTTAGTAAGTATTCCCTATATGTTTATACACACCTTTTCCAGAGAGAGATGAATGAACAGGGTCAGACACCAAAATCAAGGGCTCATCGCCATTTTCGCAGATGGGTCTCGAGTGAACTCAAACTTGAGCCTATGGCTACCTGATGACTAACACCAGTGGCTGCATCCGCTCTCTGCCTTAAGAACTCTATACTGACTCCGCGACACATCAATTTTTATAGTCAAGGTACCATGAGTCATATGACGTGCTTTTGAGTAAAATACAATTATACAATATGAGGATAGCTTAGGCCTAGGCTGAAGTAGCTTCCAGAATATTAGACGGGCCACCTAGGTCCGTAAACTCTCCCGTCCGGCGCCCTTTGGATCTTCATTCCTTTCTATTAGGTCTGCGAATCTACGCAATTGCCGCTTCTCTAACTTAGCTAGGTCCTTTAGATCCTCAAAACGTTGTGATTCCACAACACCCGCACAGCAGATGTTTTCATTGAGTTTTGTCTTGCTACAGGTGTAAAGAAGTTGTCATTGTATGAAAGCAAGAAAAGGATTAGAAGTTGCCCTGCATGTGGCAGCTAGCTCTAGTTCCGTTTTCTGAGGAAGCTATGTAGTTGCGCTTCCGCAAATTGTTTTTTATTTAATTGTATACAAAGTGAAACTTTTTCAATGTATATGAAAAGTACTAGGGAAAATGGAAAATTTCAACTTTCTAATCACATAAAAAACAGCTATCACATCGAAACTTTTATTTTGTGTGAAATTTCCTTTAAACATTTAACTTTTTTGTTGGCGGCCCTTTTTCCGCTTGACTTGTCACAAGCAATGCATCCATTTGCGTCATTCCTCATTTTTTTGGTATTTCTTTTTCAAACAAACCAAACCCCACAACATCAGCAAAGTCAGTAATTTCAATCATTTTAATTGCTAGCGCACTAACTCAATCCCTTTGGCCGCGAGAAAAACAAAAAGGTTAACACTCGTAACCTTTGCATAGAAATTAGACAAATTTGCACAACGAATTGAAAAACCAAATCGACTTAACGGAATCCTTTAATGCCAACAAAGTTATAAAATACTCTATGCAATAACAAAAATACGATTCAATATTTTAATAAAGTATCAAAAAAAAAATATTAATACTTTTGCATATTTTGCATATTTTGCAGCTGTGAACTGTCACTTAATCGCACAAATATATGTGTGGGGATTAATTCAAGGGATTAACTGCAGAAATTTGTTTGCATATGACAAATCAAAATAACTACGTGTAAAAAAATGTTTTAATTAAAAAATAAATATAGTCTTTGCTATTGAAAAAGAGTTATTTTGTAATCGCACGCAAAAGATGTGAGCAACAAATATAGAAGCATAAAATCAGGTTATGCTGAAATTTCCATAGGTACTAATGCTTCGTACGTTTAAAATGTATTGCTTATATCATATAAATCTTCAGTAAAAACTCACACCTCTAAAAATTATTAAAAAGCTTTTCATAGCTAAACTTTAGTAGGCAGAATTTGGCCAAAAACTAATCAAAAATCGTCGTGTCATTAAAAAGAAAATGAAAATTAATTTAAAAAAGCAAAAATTATTTTGATTGGAAATATTCAAATAATTAAAAAGACAGTGAAATAATTAAAAATAATCATATCGGGGTTTTCAATTATTTCATTATTTTTGATTATTTTGTCAATTTTTACAATTTTTTAATTTTCTTGCATAAGCCAGCAAATAATAATTAATTGTAATTACAAATAATAAAAAATAATCATGATTATTTGTCATTAAAAAAAGAATCAAAATCAATTTATAGAAATAACGAATGATTTGATTATTTTTATTATGTGATTATTTATAATAATTTGAAATATATGAAGCCACAACAATAGAAAATATTTGATTAATTAATCAAATAAAAAAAAACAAAAGTAATCGAAAATAGTCAAAAATTAAATTAATAGTATAATTAAAACAATCAAACATAATTGAAAAAAAATTTCAAATAATCAAATGATTACATAAGTCGTTTAATTAAAAAAAATCAGCAACAATTGAAAGTAACTGAGAGTAATCGAACCATTATATATTATTTAATAAAAAAATCAGCAATAATTGAAAATAATCAAATAATTCGTATGATTTAGAAAATCGAAAATAATTGATAATATTCAAAAGTAATCAGTTATAATTACTCGATTAGGTTAATAAATAATAAATAATTGAAGACAATCAATAATTAATCTAATAAACACATAGTATCAATTGTTAAAAAAAGTCATAAATAATTGAAAATAATCAACTAATCGCTTAATGAGAAAATGAAAAAATTATTGAAAATAAACAAAAACAATCAAACTATTAAAAAAAAAATCAAACTATAAAATATGTATTGTATTTAATCCCAAAAAAATTACACTTTAGTTAAAAGTCATTGTGATTTTTAATCATTATTTAACAGGTAGGCATTTTTTGGCACATAAATATTTTAACAATTTTAATTGAAAATCATTAGATAAGCTTTTTTTTTAAGAATTCATGTCGCGCACGAGTATTCTTAATAATTTTAGATTCCTCTTTCTGCGATTCACAGAAATTTTCCATTTCCTTATGGCGAAACATCAGTCGTAATCAAATTCTTGTTACTCTTTGTGGCGATGATGGCGCGCCCCGCGCCGCAAGCACACCAACAGTTTTGCAATGACAGATTCAATCTAAGATTCCTTTCAACACTGCAGTGCCAATGATTTCTTATCAAAGCCATGCTATCCATGCCCGTATTTTTGAAATGTCACTCATCAGTAGTGTCGTTATTGTTGTGTTATGCGGCTGTCATTCTGGCCGCTCTGGCCATTCCAGCGAAATTGCACGTTTTCGTTTAAGTGGAATTTTAAGTAAGAGTAAAATTATGCAAAGTGGCCGATTGTTATATCAAAAACAAGCAGACACTATCATCCACACATTAAGCCATCAATTCACATGTATACACACACACATACAGTCATATGTCCGTCATAGCGTGCGTGGGTGTTCTAGTACTCGAAAAACTTCACATTCAGTTGACATTTAATTTTGCTTTTTGTTTTAGTTAAATTTTGCTTTTCCATCACTGCGCCGATGTACTGATGCTCCTAGTCTTTGACATTCGTGGGAATTGTGACAAACGGAGTCAAGCTGTGTAGTAGTTACAACAACAAAACCAACATGAAAACAGAAAACAGAAAATAAACACTAAATGCTTTGGCAAATGATTGACAGAAAGTGGGAAAAACAAAAGCGCAGCCAGCGGGCTACCCACCCGTCCGTTATAGGTTTCAATATTGTAATTGTTAAGTTGTTGTTGTTGTCCTATCATTCTTTCGCAATTGTCGCTAGTTGACGATGCCACCAATTTACTATTTTACTCGTTTGCTCATTATCGTTTTATTAAGAAACATTAATATGCAAATTATATAAATTAGTTTTCACTGTCACGACTGGCTTTGTACTAAGTATTTCAGTTATTCCCTTTCACTTTCTCGGACTTAAAATGAAAGTGTGTGCGTGGCACAACCAATAACTAGATAATAAAGGAAATTCTGTAATGAGAAATGAAAAATAAACTGCACACCACTGCTATATAGAAAATTTTCCTGGTTACTTTAACTGCCATAATATATTTGCATAT
Source organism: Anomoia purmunda (assembly GCA_951828415.1). Taxonomy (NCBI): domain Eukaryota; kingdom Metazoa; phylum Arthropoda; class Insecta; order Diptera; family Tephritidae; genus Anomoia; species Anomoia purmunda. The sequence continues at coordinate 116,920,598 of OX639997.1, forward strand.
TTATTGAGCCATCGTTAAAGCCATTTATTTAATTTGAAAATCCTCCATTCACATTTAATTTGCTCAATTAATTAGTTTGAGAAATTTCCATCAACTTGATATCTAGCGTCAAACCAACTCTTGAATGAGAGAATGTACTATCTGAGTGGGCAAACAAAAAGCTATCGTGATTGCTTTTGTTTACTACGCCCAGCCTCTAGCTTAGATTTCATTAGCCTTTGTGGAAGAAGCAAGTTGCAATACGCAAAATGATGTTAATATTTTTAGCATTAATAAATATTTGAATTGTATTCCCATAATTGCTGAGCCGATATAAGAATTTCAACAAATGAAGCTGCTGTACCCCAATTCGCGATAGTTCGCTAGGGGGTGTATATCAAATGGCTGCCGTTTAGCTCTGGAGGATATCTGCAGCTTTATATGCCATTTTTTCACTACGATCAGGTAAAAGTTCTGTGTTGTATTCAAGCCCCAAGGTCCGTTTTTTTTTTTTGTCCGATGTAGTTGTCAAAAAGACAAAGGGTTTCGAGCATCGAAAGTGAGCTTAAGCTCAGGCATAATTTTCAGGTTAAATAATTGAGTTCGAGTTCAGGCAAATGGCGCTAATTAGTAGCTTCCTAGGCACCGCGCTCCGATGCTCTTGTTGGTCTTGGTGCTATTAGTACACCAAATATGAAAGTCGCTCTAGGAATGTATTGTTCAAATTGAACCAAATTTGAAAGAAAACCTTGAAGTTGTGTTGGGAATTATACCTCAAAAAGCTATAGCTCGCAGAGCTACCGCGGAGCCCTTTCGAAATAACTGTTTGCTCTATTATGCAACGTTTAAAATAAACTTTGGAAAACAATCCAATCTTATTGGTAACAGATAAAAAATTTCTTCTACATAACATTTATCAGCTAGCAAAAATTAAACGATGGCATATCACTCTGTTAGGCTATAGAAAAACTATGTCTGCTGCGTAACAGTTATCAGGGGATGAAAAAAGTAAATATTGGAAAATAACTCTTATCGGCAACGGAAAAAATACGTATCTTAGATAACAGTTATCAGACAACATAAAAAATGTTGGAAAATAAGTCTTTCACTTGCATAACAGTTATCAGGTTGAATATAAAGGTTGGAATACAACTCTTATTGGCAACAGAAAAATATATCTTCTGCACAACAGTTATCAAGCAACGTAAAAGCCAAATGCTGGAAAATAACTCTCATTCGAATATTTAATTATGATGTCTCAACCGAAACTCTTCGGCAAAACAAAAAATTGTGCTAATAGTATTTAATATTGTTACCAAATGAAAGGGTTGCCAGCTTGTTCAAAAATGCAAGCCCCGTAAAATATTTTAAACGAAAAATACAATATTTTAAAAGAAATAAATATTTTTAAGACACAGCTTCCATCTACTTTAAAATGTAGCTTATTTAAATATATAGCTAAATTATTGCATTATTTATTAATGAAAATGTGTAGAAATTTGTTACAGGTTAAATATTTTAAATTATGGTTGCCACCTATTTGAAACTAGAAAGGAAATAAATACGTTTTTTAAATAAAATATTTATTTTAAATGGCTTGTTTCATAGGAGCTCAAATCCAGAGATATTTTTATATAGAGTTGCCACCTAACAGCATATTTAAATATCGAGATTTAGATTTATTCTAAAAAAATTATTTTAAATTTTAAGCTCATCCTACAAGTGGCACCTTTGCTAAATTTAGTCAATATTTTCATTTGATTTTAATATGTCTTCCTAAGAGTGCTTAAAAAGTTTACACAAATATTCTTACAAAATTGCTTAAACTTTATAAATTGCCAGTCAAGCGAGAGATTGTTACGAGCTTCCTCAATGACCCTCTCAAAAATTAAATCCCCTCGCAGAAACAACACGTAGAGACAACAGACAATTTAAAAATAAAATTAATAAAATCTCTTATTAAGATCGTGCGCTGCGAAATCAATTTGCCAAGTCCTTCCGAAAATAATAATTTTCAACCACTTTAGGTTGCTGCCAGAGCACAAAAAAAAACAAACTCAGTAGTTACTTGTCTTCGAACTAGAATAGTTCAATGCAGTGGTTTGTGCTGCTTTTACTGCAATCGAACAATTTTTTTCGCGCAAAACCACTCACAGCCACTCAACCCAAGAATAAGGACATTTTACGATTACGATGAAGTGCAACAACAACGTTGGACTGAGAGTTCGTTTGACGAAATCAGCAAAAATCCAACTAACGACGACTACTATGAATGCCACAATGGCGATAAACCAACCACCAAAAGCTAAAGTGGCATAATGAAAGAAGAATGAAATGGCGAAATAGTAAACGAAGAAATAATAATCGAACAGAGCGAGTGAGAGAGAGAGAGAGAGTATATGAGAAAGTGGTAGACGGATAAAAGGATTGAGGCAAAGTAAAGCTGTGCAAAAGCGTAAATTGAGTACTTATCGGGTACTTGATGATAAGAAGTGTCTTAATAGGTTTTTGGTGAACAGACCAGCCATGCCACTGTGTTCTAAGTATGTCTATATGTATTTAAAATGCAACTGGCACTAAACAGTGATACAAATTTGTAGAGTGCATGTACAGAGCATGTCAGAACTATAGCACCACTACATATTCGCAAGTTTTGACTATTTATTTTCTATAACTAACACCGGTTAGTAAATCTGCATTCAAATAGGAGAAAACTCAATAAAATGTAGGCAAGATTTTCTTTTTAAATAAACATTTTTAGAAAAAATCCGGGTATGCAGTTTTATAGCCCGTTTAATTTTAGTAAAGTGCAAGTTTCTGGTGCCTATAGTATACCGTTAGTTTTTGACAATTTTTTCCGCAATTCGTTCATATAACGCATGCTCGGAGATTTTTTACATGGCAAAAACCTCGCAACACCGCCAGTAAAAAAAAAAAAATTGTCAAAACTCAACCATAATTTCTAGGCACTTGAAACTTGCACTTTATTATACTAAAACTGAATGGGCTATAAAAGATCATACACAAATTTTTTTTTAAAATTCCTATTAAAAATATTTTGTGTAAAATTTGTTAAATTGCTTTTCCCATTTTAAAAACAAATTTACTTGTTGGATTCAAGTTACTTAAAGAAAAATAAGTAGACAAACATTGTCAATATTTGATGGTGCTATAGTCATGGCATGCACTGTATACAAGTCAGTATGTAATGCAATTTGCAACTAGACATGTTAATACCGTTGTAAGCATTTTCGTATTACCAATCGCGCTTCGCCAAAGACGCGACAGAGCCGTGCTTTATCGCATCTATGCAAATTCAACTAGAATAGAACAAGGCACTAATACACTTGTAATGCAAATATACACACACACACACACACACACACACTTGCAAACACTTTGTATTTTCAAGGATGCGGCAGCTCAAGGAGCTCAAGCAGATACATATATGCAGTTTGAAGTAACTACGCGCTAGGATATTCGATATTCAAGCTTTTGCATACTAATCATACATATAGCGCATTGTGTGAGAGTGTGTGTGTGTGTGTGTGTTGCATGCAGATGGCGCATCGGAATATGGCTCTACTGTTCGCTACGAGTGTGTTACATAGTTAAGACAATCGCAATCTGCATGAATGAAGGTTTGAATGGGAATCACATGATTTTCTTTTTCACACATTGTCATTTTAACGAGAAAGTCAGTTTGTTTGCTTGCAACTGCAAGTACATACTATCTTTAATTGTTCGCGTAATGCGTTCACTACTCATGAATACCCCCACACTCACACACAGGCGCGTTTATATTTGTTTGTTTGTATGTATGGAGGATTGAAGGTTGTTTTACTTAGGCGTTTGGTTTAGGAAATGTGAAATGGTGGCGCAGGGTATGTATTCACCTGACAGCTACAGTTGCACAGCTACAGTTATTCAAATGCTATGTACATACAGTGACTCAAACAACTGATCATGTGACGACTTTTAACAAAATTTAAAACAAAATTTCGTGATAATTTTTTATAGAAATATAATTGGAAATATAACACTGTCCGACAAAAACAAAAAAAAAGTGAATATACTTTTGAAGCGACCTTGTAGAGATTGTTCATCTGGTCGAATAGTACACGAAACCACGTTCAAAAGATTTCTAACACCCCCAAAATCTTTTTTTTAAGTCAAAACCCCGTTTTTTTAGTTTTTTCGTCTTAAAAAATTCATTAAAAAAATTTTTTCAATCGAATTGAAAATACTCAACGGTTTTGGATAGGTGAGTGTTTACACTTTCGAAATACATATATATAGTGTTTTGTTAATTTAAAGAGAGTATGACGTGTTTTTTACGCTAGAAGTTGAATTTTCCGCCCAATTTGCCTGTTTTTTCGATTTTGACGTCATTTTTTCGGCACTAATTGGAAAGGAATGATCATTTTTGTTTATACATATATTATCGATAGGCTATCACTACTTAAAGATACCAATTGATTTCTTTCAAAAAGTACTTCAAGTTTTCAAGCTATACAGCATAATCCAAAATCTAACCTCCAGGCGTACCGGGTCTTTTCACTTAACGCACGTAATTTGAATTTAATACAATATATTCGTTATAGGAGCAAAATTTCAAAAAATTTCAAAGATCAAATTTTAACCACTTGAGACATGCAAATTACTATGCTACGGCTTAATGAGCAACAAGACTATAAACCCAAAAGTTTTTCAAAATGAAAAGTACAAAATTGGAACTTTTGATGGAGCTATCTTAAATTTTTGTGTACAAGGTTTGAAATCTTATTTTATATGATTTTTCTTATATTACTAACAATATATTTAAACATATAACGATAAACATAGTGAATATTATAAAAAAATAATCGTGTGGTCAATTGTTTGAATCACTGTACACGCACATCGGTGCATACTAAGCAGCATTTGTGCATCGCGTAGTGTTTTCTAAAACCTCAAAAGAGGATTTCTTTATTTAATTTAACGGGCTGATCAGGTTTGAATAACAAACAATTCAATTTATCCTTAAATCTTTATTCGCAGATATATGTACATTTGTGTGTACGAGTATGTGGTATCTTGCGCTACTTAGAAAAACACATGTATTTTCTAGTTGGTGGTAATTTTAAAAAACTAAAATGTAAATATTCTTCAAACTCTTTAGTGAAGAAATTTCTTTATTAATAATTCCTTCCTTGCTCTAAGACACCAAAATAGTCGCTTCTTAAACTGGTGCTTCTTCATGAAAGCACTGAGTGGGATTTTATTGTTTATTTTCACTACCAGTCAGAGGGGGCTTAGAACTTTGCATATCGCGGTTTTCCCCAAAGCGCTCGCTAAAACTACATGCAACTTACTTATTAAGGTACAGCCCGGAAGTGCCCAAAGAAACTCTCAGTGGCTAGAATGTTAAAAAATAGCCTCAAGTCACTCTCGTTTAAAATTAATGGTTTTCAGTGTCTGAAATTCTCCACCGGTTTTTGAAAAGTTTGTTCAAATAATAGCACAGCTGGTTAGATTTCTTTATATGGGGAAACCGCGCAACATCGGTGATAAAAACTAAAATCAAAAATGAACGTTAATTTTCACTGACTTAGAACTCGCACTTTATTAAACTAAAATTGGATGAGCTTGTAAAACTGCATATGAAAATGCGAATTAAAAATTGTAAAATCTTATGTACATTTAGTTTGTTGAAGTCTTCCCCCATTTCATTAAAGTTTAGAACTTGGATTCAACCAGTTTTTGCTATATTTTGTAAAAAAGAATATAATTTTAACTAAATTAAGTAAAGTAAATAGTTAAAATTTGTGATTATGCGACGTGCACTGTACGATTTGAGCCCCCGCTTGGCGTATTTAGTGTTAAGCAATTAGAGAACTTATGAATATTTGCACACAATTTTAATAATGGAAAATTTTAAATTAAATTTTATGACAAATTCTAAAATATTCAAAAAAAAGAAGAGATTTTTGTGAAGGAAAGCAACTTTTTAGCCTTTTTAATATGTATAAATCCACTCACTCATACATATGTTTTGTATTATTGATATTGATTTAGGATTAACCAGATTATCGAGCTGACATCACCATTTCTGCTCTGCTTCGGTTGACCTTCCAATGCAACAATTTCCACTCAAAGCAGAGTAGTCAGAAATCAAATTAAATTAAGTAGTTGCAGTATAAAAAAAGAATATTTTATTGATTTTGCAAATATTCAAATTTATTATTCAAGGTAGACGATATAGAAAATTGAAAAGGGATGCTAACGAATTGAAGCTAATGTATAGCTTATATAAAGATAATTTGGATGGCTTAAGAGTGGATGATTTTATTGTTTCACCTGTATATAAGTATTTTATTTTATTAAATATTATCATTTAGAAAAAAGGGGGTTTAACTTTAGAGACAGTTTTGAGAAATCACACTTTTAAAGTTTGAAAGAAAAAGCATTTGCCTGTTTGCGGTATACTGTCGTAGGAGCTATTATATCTTTTTAGATAACTACCTCAAATTAGTCAACACAAGCTCACAGCAGCAAAATAGACTCTAAAGAACTTCAAATAAAAAAAATTTTGGTTGAATTCTCTTTTTTCTATTGTATATTATTGATCTATCCAATGGCAGCGAACTACTATGTCGATGGAGGAAATTCGTAAGCAATATTTTTATGTGAAAGCTTAAAAACTAGCCTTATCTTTTAATGCGAAACTGCGAAACTGCGAAACTTTTTATGCGCAACTGTTAAAATGACACAAAAAGTGCCTCAAGGTGATAACAAAAGTCCGATGCAAACAAAAAGCAAACTGATTAAGTTAATTAAATTATACCCAGTTTGGTTGGCGTTGTGTCGACTTGAAATTTTTTGCTACATTTTTTTTTTATCTCTATTTTACTATACAACATTTTCGGTTTTCTATTGCACAGCGAGATTCTTTTCACATTTTGCTATGAAGCCCACTTTAATCGAATTGCGACCTTCGTGACGACGCCACTTATTGCCGACAAGTTTGCTACAATCGTAAAAGTCAAAACCTTTGCCACAAAAAGTGTTAATTAAATTTAAAGTTCAGTAGTGCACGTATTGTTAACAAAAAATGTTGCCGTACAAAAGACATGGATGTAGTTGTAAAAATCTACTAAGTTTTGTGATAATCATTTAGAGAGTATTCAAGACTGACTTATGCGTTAATGGAAGATGCCACTTTAATGGACAGACAATCGCAATAGCTGCGACGAGGCCCTCGTAGGCCACTTGACACGGTGGAGCGCTTCTTGCGATCCTTTCTTAGCTTTCCCTAAATGTAAACCATTGTGTGAGTAAGACCGATAAGAGAAAATAGTATTTTCCAAAGACCCTGGTGTCGCGACCGCGGCAATGGCGAAGATAGTATATTACTTTTTCACTTCCTTTTCATCTCTGCAGCGTCGGCAAAAATCATTGGGCGAGAACACTATCCTAGATCCGCGCATCCACCTCAGATGGTGGCCAGACATAATTCCGGTCACTAAACTTATATAGTAGCACTCCAAGAATGATAAACAGCACGAGTGCGCCTTCCGCGAACCACTAAGCCTCTCTTTTTCGACTTTACAGCATCCACCCATCCGCTGATGTTATAAAAGTATTTTCTATTGCACTGAAATTTTTTCACACAAACAAACCGCTTAATCGTTCTGTCATCTGTTCCCTTCTTCTTCTTCTTATTTAGAATTTATCTTTGCTCTCTCATTCTCTCACTTTTATGACGTCACGTTCAGTTGCTCTCAGCTCGATTGGCGCCAGTGATTGTATGAAAAAAAAGAGAGCTTAATTGAGGTAATTTGGTCCTCTCTCACACGAACTCCATTGCTCAAGTAGTTCGTTAAGTACTCTCCTATATTCGATAGCGATTTTATAAGAAGTACTATTAAAATTTTGAGATTCAACGGCAATATGATTCTCAGAATGGAATGTACTCCTTTGTAGTCCCATTATGGAGCTATTGATTAAAAAAATGGCTCCAGCTATTGCTCTCAGTTCAGTCTAAAAGACGCTACAGTGGTCGGGGAGACCTACCTCACGTTTAGTGAAAGCTGGTATCCCATTACTTAACTTTCCATCTAGCCATCTAACCATTCGCAAAATTATCGTTGACCCTGGGTGTAGGCGTCCGGTGACAATGGCAATTTTATATAAATAAATATATAAAATATTTTTATAATAAAAAAACTTCATAAGTTCAAAGTTCGCAATGGATATGGCAACTAATATTTATCAGTCATAGAGGTAAAATAAAGAAATATCAAACAAATAAACAATTTGTTCGCTTTTTGAATAAGAACCAATCTACTACATACTTTGAAGAAGTCAAAAAGAAAAGGGTCCTATTCAAACCTGATAAGAATGTGAAAAAAATAAACAACAAATTTTGCAATGCAATTCAAAACTTTTCAGCATAAAGTGGCAAAAGTTTTACCTATCAGCCAATCACACGTATACACGGTGCCCGTGTCTGTCCTTAACATCTAAAATTTCCCACACAAAAAAAAGCTGAGAAAATAGCCACATTATTGGCACTTATTGACATTTGTTGTTTGCTTGCCCGTTGAGCGCTCGTTTGGTTGTTTCGCTGGCGCCTTTGGTTGGTAGTTGTACGTTGGACAAATTTTATGGCAAGAAGTCGCAATTTTCAACTACCGCAGAGACAAGTTCGTTGGGAATTTTAAACACATACATACATAGATGAAAATTTTAGTATGATAACTGAATATATGAATTGTATTAGTAGAAAAGGGATAAGTACGAGTGTAGTATGCAAAATTATTCGTTAATGAACTGGATCCATATGGGGATAATCAAAAAAATTTCGAAAAGTTGGCAAAGTTTTTTTTTCTAATTTTCTCTTTGATACCGAAATCCTCCTAGAGCTAGATCATATGCATTATTGCATCAAGAATAAAATTCTGAAACAATTTCACTAACGTTTTTTTGAGGTTAAGGTTCAATATTCACAATAACTTTTATGCAAAATTCTCTATACAAAATTTAGAAAAAAAAAACTGCCGCCAGACGCAATTTTTTTCGAATTAACTATTTTATAACTAAGACCAAAAATTATATTCTGCAAATTTCAAACCACTAGTTGATATATTGGATTGAAAATTACGGATAATGCAAATTTGGATTTTATTTAATTTCTGAAAACTGAGCCGATAGAAAATTAAAAAAAAAAACACCCAACTTATTATGAACAAAATCTGTATATAGCATTTTTTCTAAATATTTTGTTGTATTGTAAAAATAAAAAATTTGATATTTTCAAAGAAAAATTAATTGTAGACCAATGTTGCAAATTTTTATGAAAATAAAAAAACTATAGTTCGAGTAACAGTTTTATAACTCATTTAAATTTAGTATAATAAAGTTTATGTTTAAACTGGCTAAAAATATGCCCAGTTTTTTTTTTACTATTTCTCTTTTTGTTGTAAAGATAAAAAATATAAAACATTGAAATTGAATTGAATAATATGTCCATTTTTTTTTAAATTTTTTTCGCTGCTTTATAGCTTTTTTTATTTTATAAAGCGAAATTTACATTGATTTGAATTTTTTTTTTTGTAAAAATAAAAACAATATGATATTTTAAAAAACATGTAAAATATCAACTATATGAAATATCTCCAAAAATAGAGTTTTCTTTATAAATAAAAACAGTTTTTTTGAAATATTTTTGAAAAATTAGATTATAAAACAGTCTAAGGTCTGCAAATATTAAAACAAATTTCAAGTTTTTCTTAAACCAATCTTTCAAAAACTGTCGAAAGCAGTATCGAAAATCTCTTTATTATAATGGTGCTGAAAATATGTTCAATATATTTTAATGCAGACCTTTAAAGCTTAAACTGCTACGAGATTATTTTTTTGAAAAAACATTGAGAACAAATAAAAAAAATATATTTTATTTATAAAAAATGTAACTTTGAACATTTGTTTTTTCAAATAAATCTTATTCAAGAAAATTTTTATATTTTTCCGGTACCTCAAAATATATTGAATTTTATAATTTTCGAAGGAAAAACAATACAGCTTTTTTTTGATATAAGAGGCACTGCACCCTAATTTTGACTGTTTTTTTGTTTATTTTTTCTCAGCTGAATTATCAAAACTTTCCCCATGTATTATTTTTGTATATTTCTATATTCTATTCCGCCTAACGCTGAAAAATTAGCCCGATTGAACTAAGCTAATATATAGCTATCTGACCTATTAGCTACATAAATCAATTCTTTATTGATCAACTGTCAAGCAGCTTTGAAAAGAAACTACCCAACAAATGCTTAGAAATTGAGTTACACAGCAATACGCAATTTTTTAGATGTACACACTTGCATGAAAAAATAAAAGCACTATACAAATTCTACCATAACACGTATCATCTGTCCGTTGACTAAATGTTGCCAATACGAGAGTCACGATTTCTTTTTATTAACCTCTGTCACTTGTATCTACATGCACTGCATACTCACGTAAATCACTGCTATGTACTTTTTTACATACATACGTACACTACATGTAAATGACTGAAATTTGTATCGTGCGCTCATTTATTAAAATGATTGGCAATTTTCATCCTATTTCGATGGCAAATTATACGCCATAAAAAGTAATTTTCCTACTCAGCCACGTATGTACTGTACAATGTATTGCAGTTATATCGAGCGTTATATAGGGCCGCCTCAAAGGGCGAATGTGTAGCGTTGCTTGCTATCAGCCACAGTGAGGCAATTCAATTGTCGGTCACCACCAAAACATTGCAGCCCCTTTGCCACCATTTGTGCCAATAAAAAAGCTTTCGATAAAAATCCCTCACTACTCGGATTAGGCGAACAATTGCAGAACCCTCCACTTGTGGTACGACAACACTTGCTATGTCGAATTGAGAAAAGAAGCTCGGCCATATATGCAGCCAAATTATTATATGTAATTTACAGGAATATTGCTCATACGCCACGGCGCACAATACTCGTATTCGAAACATTTAGCTAAAAAAAATGCATCAACTTTACTTTTACTTTTCCCTAGGGTTGCGTACTTTTGCTATACTATTTTACTGAGTCCCAACTACAAATTCATTTTGGAAACATTTCCGTTTCTTTTGAACCTGCCAAAATGTAGTTAATAAATCTTATATTACCAATTTTTTTCGAACATACAATAAAGCGAAAAAAAACACTGGCAATTGAAAGGTCTTTCTTCTTTGTTACTTATGTCTTTATAAAACGATTTCCTGTAATTCAACGCGCAGTACACAAGTACCCTCCATACATAATTTATATGTGTAACTCTACATTAGGGTGTCTCATCAAAAAAGAAAGGTGGGGTGTTTTCCAACGGAATTGAAAAAAAAACATTATTAGGTTTTGAGTAGGGATGAAAAATAAAAGTTATTTCTAAAAACTGTTACTAAAAACCAATTGTAATATACTAGGCGCTTTTTTGTATCACGGAGAATCAAGTCTTAAAATAATTTTTTTTTATTTTTATGCAAAATTAATAAAAATAGCACTTACTTTCGGTTTTTATTTCATCAAAAATGACTAAATGATTTTTTATTTATGAAGTAAACCCCAAAAGTAACTCTTACTTATGACTTTTGAAATAAAAATAAAAAACATATTATTTTAAATTTATAAATAAAAACCAGAAATAACTGTTATTAAATAAAACAATTAAATAAAAGCTACAAAATCATCGTTAAAGACCATTTTTTTATAATAAAAATTGTAACTGTTACGGGCACTTATTTTAAGAATTTCACCAAAGTATTTCGAAAAATCTTAAGATATACCTAAGCTGCACCGATTTGAAAATTCTTTTAAAAATTTATAAATAAAAAAAAGGTGTTTAAACAATTTTTTTTTTTCAAAAAACCATCTGAGGTGATGAAACAGTTTTAGCTAAAAAAAAGATCTGCATAAAAATATTTTTAATTCTTTTTGGAACATAATCATAACGATGAGAAACAATTAAACTGGATTTGTTAAAAAAAAATTAAAAATTCCTTTCCAATGAGTAAGTAAATAAGTAAACCCCATTTTCAAAAAAAGTGAAAAGCGTCAAAAATCATAATACTGCTTCAAATTTTTTAAGCTATTTATGTAGATATTTTAAGCTTAAACTGTTTCATGATCTAGGGTAATTTGAAAGAAAATTTAAAAAAAGTACTTTTATTTACAAAAAATTACATTTTTAAAGGTATTTTCAAATCGATCTGGCTCAAGTAATATAATACTAATATCTCTCTGAACTACTTTTGATTATATCTGAAATATAAAGAGTTATTTAACTACGATAGAATTTTTTTTTTGCATAGAAAATGGTGCAGCCTAATGCACATGTATTTGTATATAAAGTAGATATATAATAGTATAACAACAGATATTACAATTTCTCTCATCAATATCAATTCGTTTTAACTATATCTACATAAGTAGATTTTTTCCGCACGATATACGTTTCTATTACATTTTTATTTTTTTGTGTCATCGCAATTACCAGCGGCTTACCTTGTCTGCTGTACAATTTCGTCAAGCATTGAAATATAACTACCACCATTAGTTGCTTGTTTCTTTATAAATGCCATAAATTGTTAAAATAAGTGTATGAAAGAAAACAACAATGTCACGTACATATATTGATTATTTTCAAAAATGTTTCGTATACTTTTTTTGTGTACAGCACAAAGACGTAGGCACTGAAATGTGAAGTTAGGCAATAAATAACAAAATGTTTCCTTAAATTAGAGTATTTTCCTAGCAAGCGAATTACATTGTGTTCTACGTAGAAAAGACGTTTAGAACAGTTACGCAAGTAACTCGGAAAATTTTCATTACTCATAATTCTGAAATTTATATTCAGCTTAAATTTATATGCAGTTGTATAAGAATCTGGAGCTAAACTCTCTATAGCGATGGGCATTTGGCCTGCCGTATTTCAAGCTGATGTTGTAGCAATCTCGAACTGCGGCGGTATAAATTTTGAGAAAGGCATTCATTGAAATTTGACTTCCAAGCTAAAAAAAAAGAGAGAAACGACACTCTCCAGCCACTGGTGAGGAAGAAGACGGAAAGGCTGTATTGCAACGAGATCGCAGATGGGCTGACAAGGAAAGGGATAACACCATTCTCTTAAAATCTGAACTCTTCCATGGTCCCCGCTGCTCTACATCCAAGGAAATGATACAAAACTTGGTACACTCAGCGCAACATGAACTATGGAGAGCGATGAGCGCCCTCAGGTTGGCAAAACTCTTTGGCTACCTTTTTTGAGGAGGTAGCGGGAATATGCTGACTTTGTTTGGAGAACGACGAGGCGTCTCAGCAGCTTTTATTTGGAATTTTTGAAAAATAAGAATAAGATAAGAAAAATCAGACTTCTTTCTAAACTTGACTGGGTTTTGAAGTTGGGTCTTACGCTTCGCAAGCAATCTCACTGCCACTGTGCCAAGCTAGCGCCGTGCGATTTGCTATTTCAATTTGATTTTACGGTTACTCAGAAATTTTGGATTAAAAAGTCATAATTTTTAAATTTCTCTAATTTTTATAAATTCTCCAGAATGCAGGAAACTTTGAATTACGCCATTTGTGTTATAGAATTTACTATATTGGCAAAAATTGGCAAAACATATTAATATATTTTGCTACTTTTTCGTATATATTTTTACGCTAAGGCTGCCTTTTTATTGGTATTAAGTCTATAATACCAATTCTATAACGAATGTAACTGAGAACTCGAATCCAAATAAAACCCCGAATGACCCGCCTGCGATTCTTAAAAAAGTTCACAACAATGCCATGCATTTCATTTCATCCTCATGCCAACACTTTTCGGCTCATTCCGACAATGACTTAAATAATTAAACCAAAACCGTTTCGCTCTTATACTAAGTAACTAATGATGGCCTACATTAAGGCGAACGGCCATGTAATCACCGTCGTATTACGAATTCCAGGTGTGATCATCCGCATTTGCTTGCCACCTGCCGCGGCTTGGCTTTTGCCTTAATTCATTCGAGTGTAAGGTAGATTCTTATTCCTCAAAGACGCTTTTCGCTTACACAACTCTACTTGCCGCCCATTCAATGATAAAAATAAATCAAATATGCGTACGTGTGTCAAGCAAAAAAGCAAAGCCTAAGTAGTAAAAGCAATAAATTAATGTATTCCTTTACACCAACAATATAGTAACAACTACAAGAATTCAATAAATATAAAAAGATGTGCGAAGAACCATAAAAACAGCGCACAAGAAATGTAACAATCTGAAACAGAAACACATACTTTTAGGCGCATTACGCTGCTGCGTTGGCCATCAACAAATCAAGCCAAACCCAAAACAAAGAGAATAAATGGTAATTTGTAGGTTGTGCCAATAGCTCGGCTACAAATCACAGTCATTGTCAATAAATTAGATGAATGCGTGATACGCGAGGAGGAAGGGGAGGAATGCGAGAATGAGACGAGCAAATGTGCGAAGAGCTCACCATGGTGAAACCGGTAGTGGCGGCTAAGTTAAGTTATGGCAATGACGTTGAAACTGACGTTGAGGACAATCGCGCGCTTTTGTTTGCTTTATTTTATTCTTACCTGCGATTGCAAAATATTTTATGGTAAGCGAGCCACACACACACCACCATAGAACTCTCTCCCCACTCGTATTTGCATTCTTCGTAACTGTAATTCTGCGATTTCTTTTTTTTTTTTTTGCCCACACATTTTTCAGGTCAACAACGTCAATGTGCTATTATCGTAGTCACCCATTTTTTGTTTTGTTTGTTTGTTTATTCTACTTCACTCGCTGGCGACCCAGCGCTCAGCGTTGCTTGTTATTTGCAACGAGGTCAAGCCGCGATATGCTAGTTGCAGATTTGAAAAATGTTCTTGGTCAACGTTTTGCATACAGCCTTTCGGTGGGAGAGCATACAAAGGTTCATATGTATAAAGTTATATTTTTGCATACCCGCACACATACATACATACACGGTGTTGCCACACGGTTGAATTGTTTCGGCTATCTTTTTTTCTTTTTTTGCCACACAAAATTCTTTGCGTTTGCTGCTGCTATCGGGCAACTTTGCTACATTGTTATGTCAGCTGCACGTGTGGTGGCCGTTGCCTTTGGTAGAACGTTGATATCTACGTTGGAAATATTTCTAACATGTGCATATATTTTATGTATAGTATGTGTGTGCATCTTTGCAATGGCCATAAATTAAAGAAAAAAATTGCGGCGAACAGAAATTGGTTGAAAAAAGGTGTGGTAGTTTAGATTGCTTACTAAATAGTTTATTATTATTTTGTTTGTATAGTATATATGTAAATTCCTGCTGTAGATTAAAATTTTTCGAATCTAATTTTCGATTGGCAGAAATAACGAGTCCGCACCTCTACTAAACTTGGATAGAGATTAGCCTACCTTAATATTTTTTCCATTCCGCCTGATTGTCATATCCATATTGTTTGTGGTATATATTTTTTTAAAATTTCATGATGCTCTGGAGCATTTTTGTATAAAAACAAAACTTAAAAAACCCGCTTCCGTTTTTCCTCATTGTCTTGTCTTCGCAAATTCGACACGATACTGGGGTTTCAATGCTCGATTCCACAAAATATCGGTTTCAAAGTATCGATTAAAATATATGATAACGTATCGTATCGAAATTCATGTCCCTATGCACAAATATCACTTAAGTCGTTAGCCTACTATGCCGGTAATTTCAAAAATTTTGTTAATTTTTGTGTTCCCAATATTGCACTTCATATCAGTGCAAAGTTGGCAGTATGGAACACACCTTACCAAAAATTGGAAAACGATTAACTTACAGTGTGCCCATGATATGCACCTTGTGTTCTTTTATGTTATTTTTATTCCAACTTTTCTAGTGTTCATAATTTTTCATTGAAATTTCGATACAATACTGGGATACATACACTCAATTCCCAAAAAAAACATCGATTTAAAGCTATCGAGTAAAAAATATCGGTATCGAATGACCACCATTGAATAATGAATAATCGTTATTTTGTAATTTTCATTTTTTCGATCATAATAAACGCCAAAATATTTCTAGGCGATAACTATAATAGCAACAACAATATGATTTTTTTTGTAATCGAAAAAATGTAAATCACAAATAATCGTTAACATGTGATCGAAAATTTTTAAATCCAAAAATAACTATTGTTTTTAATCGAAAAAGTATAAATAAGAAGATTTATAAAAAGTTAAAAAATATCGATTAAATAGTATAAACGAAAAAATAAATATTGCAAATTTAATTTATAACAAAAAGTCTTCTAAATGAAACCAAGGTCAGATTTGCATAGCATGTCTAAAAAGGATTAGATTTTGTTTTAAACAAATTCTTCCTAAAGCCTCTTTTAACCGAAAAAATTTAGATAACCATTATTTTCTTTAAATATTCCCTCCAACCTTTTCCTACCCCTAATTCACCAGCATTGGATTTATGCAAAATCAATTATTGCGAAAAAATCACTTACAGTACTAGAAAAAAAGTGCCGAGTTTCATAAAAATCGTCTATATGAAAAGAAATCCCCTCTCTACCAAAATCGCATCGACATGAATGTAGCTCAATTTACATTTTGAGCAGAAGCTATAAGAACTCTAGGAAAAGTTTCGCGCATCATAGAGTTTACTCCATGTAGACTCAGCGGTATGAAATGAAAATTCAAAGCCTCTTCCATAACAGCATTTAGTATGTGCGTAAGACAACTTCCACACGCAAGCCGCTATTTTAATTTTCCACACGCTGTGCAAGCATTTACTTTACCTACGTTTAGTTTAATGAAACTGTGCGACGAACAAAACTGCCTACGTTTTTCTAGTATCACTCGTGAAAAAAACGCAAATTTAATTTATATTATTCCGAGTGAACTTCCGATATACTTTGCTAACTTCATTTGTTTTCAAAATGAAATTGCAACGTAGGCATTTCGTTTGTGAAAGCAACAATAACTTGGCTATGAGAGAATGGCGTTAGTTTTAGAGAAAACAACCTGTGGCAAAATTTCATTATCGACTGCCACTGCTACAGAA
Organism: Anomoia purmunda; assembly: GCA_951828415.1. Taxonomy (NCBI): domain Eukaryota; kingdom Metazoa; phylum Arthropoda; class Insecta; order Diptera; family Tephritidae; genus Anomoia; species Anomoia purmunda. Next base: position 116,937,672 of record OX639997.1, read on the forward strand.
ACTTTCATACTTTGCTATCTCCCGATATATATCGCCATCCATTCCTTCACACAGCCACCTAGTTGGCATACCACACTACCTCCCAGCGACAACATACTGTCGCTCATCCGTGTGATTCTAATTCAATTTAAGACTGTTTGTTTTCATTTTTACTTTATTTCCAATTTTTCCATGGCGTGTTTTCTTGTAGTTCTTCCATTTACTCGCCCTCTTTTGCATTGGCTCAGCATGTCGTCTTTGCAATATTCTCGGCGTAAATTCACACGCACGCGTTTATTTGCTCACCAGGAGATGCCTAGAGAGTTTCACACGGCCGTCTTCACAACAAGTCTAGAGGAAATCCAGATACAACTGTGTGTTGCTGCAAGAGTTGCACGCAAATTCAAATTTGAATTAATGCGAATAGTGGTAGCTTAGAAAATTGATTTAACTGGATGCGTGACACGTAAATTTCAAAAATAAGCTTGGCGTAGGCCATCAGCTACCTTGGCTGAATGAAATATTCAGCCATTTACTAAAGATGACTTCCAAGAATGGATTCGAAAGCTATGATGGTTGTGTACAACTACAATATGAAAATTGGCCAGATAAGGAGTTGTAAATAAATTGTTGCATAGATCTTTAAGCCAGTGGTAGGACTAACTATCTTTTATGTAAAAAAAAGTCTTGGAAATTTGTTGGCTGTTTATTTTTCTTCACCCCCTGCATAAGCACTCCTCCGACGCGGAGGAACTACTCTCATGCAGAAAATCATTAAGTCGTCCAAGCCCGACCTTCCTGGAAGTACAAACTCAGGTTAAGCCCAAAGTCGGGGATCTGGGCCACAAACGAGACGATCCGGATATGCTCGTTTTATCACCCTCCAATTTGATCTCCACATTCACTAAACACACTGGTCTTGGACCTGTGGCTTTCTAGAGACCCACCCTGCATATCGTCGTCGGAGATCCAACCATCCTACAGCGATGGTACGCTCATCCTTCTTGTCAATCTAAATGTCCACTAATAGTAGAAGGTCGTTCGTGTCAACATCGCATTCCCAATTGAATGGGCCACTAATAGAACCATGCGTGCAACCAAGGGCCACGTCAATCCCCTTGTACCCATACACGCCACAATAGAGGTCCTTTTGCTCCAAAAATAGCTCCTTTACAGAATTATCTCCGGAAAGCCGAGTTCCTCTAACCGCTGCAGCACACGATCCCTGCTCTAGTCAAAACACTCTGTTGAAGTTAACAAATATGCCAAAGACATATGTATTTTGAACACTCTCTAACAAAACTCTAAACATGCAGTAATTTATCATCAGTATTACGCCCTCTTCTGAACCCATACTGCCTCTCCGACTGATTTCCCGCCTCACCTCCTACAGCCGTTCCACCATAATGCGCTTCAGCAATTTTTCAAGCACCAGCAGTAGGCTGATCCCACGATAAGACCGAGGATCACTCCTAATCTTAGCTGTCAACCTCAGAAGAAGGACAAATCTAGAAATTGTTCACTCAAGCTGAAAACATCTCTTCCTTAAGCTTCTATCATAAACGACCTCCAAATATTCCGGAAGCTTTTACACATCCCTCCGTTTAAACCATCACCGTTTCCTGAGTTCCATTTAGACCTCTCTGCTAAGTTGGCTTCTAAGATAGGGTATGCTCTCCTCGTCTGCTCATCGAGCACGTTAAAACAAATGTCACAAGGGCCGAACAGATTTGCTCCTCGAGCTCGAGTCATGCGTTCGCCATTTCATTTATAGCACTTTTCTGGAGATCACTTGGCACCCACCTGGATTCAAAAACGCTCATTTTCTCTATTTGGATTTTTCTCCATATTGAGTTGTTGACCTCTCAAAAAATATGTGCCACAAAACCTCCTCCCGCAAAAACATAACATTTTTACTAAGAATATCAATGCTCAGTTTCGTAGAAAAATATCACCGTATCTTAAAGACGCGCCAAATTTATGCTGCTCACCTTTCCACAGCAATAGCCATACTCCCAACAACTCAACTGTGTGAACAGGTCACTTCGATCATACATAATTGTATATTGAAATCATCTTGGTATACTCCATAGGCCACTCCTTCCTGCCTCATTTTCTGCACAATCATGAATAAATGAAAATTGTATTACTCAATGTCAGTGGAGACAATACGCAATTCACACAGCTGACTTGTGCTGCATTGGTAATCAACTACAGCTCTCAGCAAAATGAGAATAAAGCAACAACAACAACGTAAACAGAAACTACATACTCCACGCATCGAGTGAACAAGGGGTGGAGCAATGGCATTGAGAGCAGAGCTCAGAAATAAACGTAGGTAGCAAATGTCGAATGACAATGAATTGAATGACAATGCCAACTACGATTTTTCACTTCTAACTTAACTGCAACATTTGATTACTTGATGTGGGAGTTCTGATGGCGGCAAATGATGGCAAAACTATACACGAAATAAGGTACATGTGAACAAATGTCAGTTCCCGGAAATTGACAAGGAGTAGCTATGTAGCCGGTTGTTTGCATATTGGCTGTCAACATTGACCACTTCAGTACACAAAAACCCTCGAGTTGGAAATGGGCTAATACTCACTCGTATGCTCCTTCTCTATCCAAATTACTTTTTGTTCACTCTACGAGTATACAACACTATTGCTTGTTTGTTATTGTTAAGTAGCATTTGTGACACCACATTGTTGTGTGGACGGTTGATGGATGACCACAGATTGTAATGGCCAACAAAGTAGACAGCTAACGATATCGGAAGATACTTGCCTACTTAACATGAGTAACTATGCGCAAAAGTGGTAGAAACCGTAGGTAAAATTTCTGAAGAATACCCTTCACCTTGGAGATAGTGGCAGCCAAAGAAGTGGATGTAGTAAGCAGAGATATATTCACTGAATTCTTTAGATAAGCTAACTGCCAAAATGTATGGGTAGAGACCTGAAGTTGTATATGATAGAATAGCATATTGATAACGCATTGTAATTGTTGCTTGGGATGAAATGGAGCCTATTTGTCATAAGCCAAATCGGCAAAATACTATTTTTCTAGTAGTAAGTTTCCATCGTATAAATAGCACATTGCAAAGGTATCAAAACTGTTTAAATTTTTTAGGCATACTTTCAGGCTGAAAGCTATGGAATTAAAAGCTGGAGTGACATGGAGAGTAGCGGGACGCTTGGCTTTTATATATGTATTAGGTTATTATCGTGTTCCTTCGTATAGGCGATATTACATATATGCTGCTGTCGAGTATAAAATAGTAGGTATATATCTGTATTTTATTTCATAAGCCTGTAGAGAATTACAAATGTTCATGATAAACGAAAGAAATACTTTGCTTAGCTACGCAGCTGCTACTATCTGTATAAGATATATGTTGCTAAATTTTTTGATAAACTTATATTGTGAAACTCTTATCCCACTGAGATTTCAAATTATCTGAAATGGCATTAATGTTACAAACATATTAGTACAATGCCTAAATCTAAATCTAATTCTTCACAATCGTATTTGCCGCAATGAATTTATCTTGAAATTGCTAATATTTAACCATCATCAATCATTTGGCAATTTGATTTGTACACACACACACACATGTCTACCGACTTCAACTACATAATCTCGCACATAATAACTGATGGATTTGTGCAACCACTCAAATAGAAAAACGTAAATCGTAAGAATTAATGCATACTAATATTGAGAGAAATCGTATACGTATGTACATTTTCTGTATGTCTTTTCTACCCTTGCCATGCTGCCAATAAAAAGCAAAGGAATTTCAAGGGCAGTTAAGTTATTTAACTCTCTACGAAATATTTGCAATTGGATATTAAAAAAAAAAAAATGCAAAAAAGGAAAACATCAATCTGGCATTGTTGCAAAATAACTTTCTATTCTCATTAGAGAATTGCTACACAAAATCGCAATCCACACACCACCAACCCCCGCCCCCCCTGCATGGTATGTACAAAAATACATTTGCAAAACTTAACAATTTATCATTCCTTGAGTACAGCATTACTTGATGATGACATAAGTCAAGGGAATTAGCTTTAGGCCTAGTCGTAGCCAAATTGATGAAGTTGCTACGCTATGAAAATGATTAATGTTAGCGTTTGAGTCAAAATGCGGTATTTTATTTTCGATTTATTTTTTTTTTTTTTGGAATTTGTTAAAGTTTTACCATAAACTGCAACCACAAAAAAAAAGACATACCTTTTAGGACTTTAATTAGTTAGCATTATATTTTTATGTGGCATGAAATGGTAACGGAATTTTAAAGTGCATTACTAAAATAAAATTGATTTGTTATTCCTTTTCATGAGCCTCATTAAAAATCAACATTTGTTTGCAAACAAAATTAATTCACAAGAGATTATCTATATCCACTCAACGTCAATTGAATTGAATTATTGATAATTTTTAACAAAAATCAAACCATACTTCGAACGCTGCTTGCGCAGAGCTGAGTAGCTCATACAATTCTATTATCGTCTTCTGTGCTAGGACGCTTTAACTGTGTTGAATAAGTTCATTCTCTTTTACATTTTGTTAAATTTTGCAGCCGAATTTATTAGTTAGCGTCATAGTAGAATGATCGTTGCTTATGTATAGTAACCGTTAAATATTCCGGTTGCAGTTCAGTTGTATGGCGTCGAGTTTCTCTTTCCTCTCAAGCTTTGGTCGTAATGTATCACTTCAGTCCTAAGAAGTATTTCTTTTGGGATACACATTATTTGTTACACCTACGATATTTTCGTCAGTTTTATTCAAGTGGATGTGGAAAAACATTAGAACGAGGAGCAAGATGAATCGCTTGACTGTTGGGCAACGTTTGGAAATCTTACAAAAGAAATGTACAATATATGAAAATTTAATATGTCGAATACGCTTACATTCGTTCATTATTCAATTAATTTTGAATGGCGAATAAATTTTCATTCATTACGCATATCATTTTTAATAACGAATAAATTTTCATTAATTTTTTTTATAATTTGATTAACGAATAAATTTTCGATTCATTTTCATATAATTTTGAATGAGGAATAAATTTCCATTAATTATATAAATAATTTGACGAATAAATTTTCATTCATTTTAAATATAATTATGAATGTCGAATAAATTTTCATTAATTCTTTTCATAATTTGATTAACGAATCAATTTTTGATTCATTTTCATATAATTTTGAATGAAGAATAAATTTCCATTAATTATATAAATAATTTGACGAATAAATTTTCATTCATTTTAAATATAATTATGAATGTCGAATAAATTTTCATTAATTCTTTTCATAATTTGATTAACGAATCAATTTTTGATTCATTTTCATATAATTTTGAATGAAGAATAAATTTCCATTAATTATATAAATAATTTGACGAATAAATTTTCATTCGTTCATGCAAGTAATTTTTAGTAACGAATAAAATTTCATTCATTGTAAATATAATTTGGAATGGCGAATAAATTGTCATTTAATATACAAACAATTTTGAAAAGCAAACTAATTTTAATTCATTATACTTCAACAGACTTTCATTTAAATTCCAATAATTTTGAATAACGAGTAAAATTTCATTCATTATTCCTATAATATTTAATGACGAATAAATTTCCCTTGATCGTACAAATAATTTTAAACAACAAATAGATTTCAACTCGTCATTCAAAATTATGCGAATAATGTTGGCATTTTCTTAGTTATTCAAAATTTGTTTATATGATTAATGAAAATTTATTTGCCAGTCAAAATTATTTGCATAATGAATGCAAAAATGCAAAATTTTTACTTTCCCCTTGAATTCAATCACAAAAGCACAACCCTGCCATTAGCCCTATTTAATAATTCACCTGCTAACTATGCATTTCATGAGAATTTTAATTTAAAATTCAACATTATAACAGCCAAGAGCATATTTGCTTAAGAATTTACTCGTTAAAGCCATGCAAAACTCGACAACAAATTATTGTCAAACATGAAGAGTGCAAAAAAGCCAAAGCAAATGGAGCGCAATTTATGACTCGATGAGATAACACACATACCCACATACATAGATATGTAGTAAGCAATATGGTTGCAAGAGCAGGGCTCAAGTAAAGCACCGACCAGACAGAGAGGAACCAACAGCAAGTCAAACTAAGCAATGCAGTGATAACAACATATGGTGGAACGCCTCCATCTATGGAAAGAAATACACACACACGCACACAAACAGTTATTTACTATTTACATAAATACAAAAGGTGCTTTACTAAATGCGGTTATCTCTGCATACCGACTTGCACAGCACAGCAGCTTGTGCGCCTATAAATATGTCTCTGCTTAACGGCTGAAGCTCCACTACAGTTGCTTTGGTTTGGTTTGGTTTGTAAGTCGCTTGTTGTGGGGCAACAGCAGTTCGAGGTGCACAGAGCGAAGGCAAAGTTAACAAGGTAGCGGGATAGCTGTGGAAAAATCGATGTGCTGTCACAAATTAGGGCCTATTTATAGCTACATACGTATATAGTTAGCTGGGAAAGGAAAATGCGCGGGTAGTAGCTATGTGCAAGGGGTAATGTGTATAAAGCCGTAAAGAGGGTACATTTTTCAGGTTACCGCTATTGTGTTGTTGCAGTTTTTCGCATATTTGCTTTGTATTTGCTTATCAAACATTCACGAGTTACGATAGTTGCAATAGCGTTTATGTGTTTTACTTTTTTTTTTCAGACTTGCAGCAAGTGAAAGTGAAAGTTATTACAACCCGCATACCTTGCATTCCCGTGCATTCAGGTAAGCGAAATTTTCAAAAATGTGAAGCTTTAGTATAAATCGTTTTGAGTAATTAGAATACTCCTTCAATGAAAAGGATTTCGAACAGGGCTACAAATCCTTATACATTCAAGTCAAACTTGTAAAGCTTTTAGAATGAACAAAGTAAGTGAAAAAGTAGTAAAAAAAAAAAAATTGTAATTTGCACTTTGTTGACAAATTCCCATTACTCGAAATCACTTCCTTTTCCTGCACTAATAAATATGCGCTGAGTTGGCGTTTTATTCGTACAAAGCAAATTAATCGATTTTTAATCAACGAGCTTACGCTTGATTAGTTTGATTGCTTGAAAGGAAGACACAGAAATTTATATACAAACATACATACATATATGGTATAAGTATATGAATGCTCAGCTGTAGATACCGTGACTCAAACAACTGATCACATGGCGATTCTGCTTTTTTTTTTTGTAATATTCGCAATGTTTTTCATGAAAGTTGTATTGGAATAATATATAATTAATTTTTTTTTTAAATATCAAGAAATAAAAATTTCAAAATTTTACAAAATTTATAAAAATTCAACGAAAGATTCAACGAATTTTCATAAAATTTTCAAACATTTTATTTCGAATTTTCGAAAAACTTTTGGGTACGCAGTTTTGAATCTGAAGTGGCTCCGGTTGATTTTTTTTTTATTTAAAATTTTGATTTTAAAATTTTTCCACATACACAAAATTTTTCTAAAAATCGGATCAAACAGCTTGAAATTTTTTTGGATTTTTCTAAATTGTGTAAAAATTTTGAAGCTTCAATTTAAATGCGTTTTGTTAAATTACAAACGAGAGTTTTATAAAAAAAAACTAACAAAAATGACTTTGTGTTAAGAATATTGTGAAAAAATTACCATGTGATCAGTTATTGGAGTCACCGTATATATCTACATGCATATGTTTTCTAAACACAAAAATCAATTTGCCCTCAAATGTGACACACACAAAAATCTTTGCGATTCACCGCCTCTGCGTCACAATGACACATTAAAATTTAACTGCACTTTGGCTATCAACGTTATCCTCAATTTACCGTCGCTTTTATGGCAAACCATTTATTTTATCCATTTAGTTTTTGTTGCAATGTTGCCGCCGCATGATGAATTAATAATTTCAAAATTAGTAGCATAGTGTAGAAACTGGTCGTAGTTTAGGTAAAATATAGGCCATTCCAAGCTTTATAATACGCTTCACGTGTTTCAGAATTCGCATGCATAGCCAAATATTCTCTAATAAAAGAAGTAATGGAAAATGGGTTAATTGAAAGAAAATAGAGATACATACATACATACAAACCCATGCAAGTGTAACAACAAAATAAACTGCAAGTAACGCATACACCAGGCCCTCCTTTTCCACCCGCTTTGCAAACAAAAATGTTAGGTAGGCAAGCAAATTGCTTGGAAAAATATACGGAAATATATACGAGTGAAGCTAACTCGATAAAATGATAACCGTCCTGACATGCAGTAATGTGAAGAAAAAAAACACTGTGCTATTGTGAATGAGCCCTGGGAAAATACATGGAAAATTTTATCAAATGGGTATGGAGTTTTAGACTCCATTCAATTTTATAATAATTCGAATAAAAAGCTGGACGTTTTCAATAAGAAATTTAATCTTTTTGAATTTATATCAGGAATAAATTTTTTAACTCAGAAATAAAAATAAATAAATTACAAGGTTTTTGCCAAAGAATATGATATTTTTATAAACAGCTAACAACCAATTGAACATGGAACGCGGGGGAAAAAGTAAAATCAGAATTTCAATGCCCTCACTTTCTAGAATTGTTCTATATCGAAAGAAAACAATACCCCTTTATTACTTAAAAAATATTTAGACGTCGCTCAAAGCGCTCCCATGTAAAATGCCGACTTTACTTTCATATTTAAACGTTTTTTTGTCTACAAAAGATTGATTTTTTATTGCTCGCTATTGTTTAACTGTGTAAGGCGATTTTTTTGCCATAATTTTTTGAATAACTTTTCTTTTTTAAGCGCACTCTTCTCAACATTTAATTTCAAGTACTATTTATTTCCCCATAGCATTCAAGCAGAATCTGCTTAATTTTTTCAACATCTACACCCTAATAATTCGTTCCATTTTTCGCTGAACGATTTTGTTTTTTTTTTGGTTCAGCAGTTAAAAATAAATTGCTGTACTTGCTTGATACGTATTTACATAAATTTGTATATGTTTGTCTGTACATACATACACAGCTAAATACTAAAATAAAAATGTATGCAAAAAAGTAACATGTATTTGTGCTGAAAAAAAATGTTGCCAGGAAAATGCAATTTTCACTCTTCAATAGTTTTTGACATGGTTATATATTCGCATATGTTTTCAATAATTTATGGTTATTTGTATATTTCACCTACATCTATTTGTGTTCAACAAGGCTTCAGGGCAAATGAAAATAAGTAAATATTTTTAAAATGTTTCTGATAGTCAAATTTATTAAAAAATGTCAAGCCAGGAAATTTTATTTTATTAATTTTAGTAAACATATAGAGCATGCATAAATAAATATCAGAAATAACTGAAAACCATTTAAAAAAATTTACATATATTGGGTGTCCCAAAACGGTGCACTGCATTTTTGAGGTTAAAAATAGGCAGAAAGTGGTAGACAAATGTTCATTTCAAACCGTTGAGCTATTCAGGTTTAAATTGTGTTCAAGCAACACTAAGAACCAACCTTTTCGATTTGTTAAAACTTAAATTTTTTACACGAAATTGTTACTTTGTTACATAAGTTTCACACAAATGTGAAAATGCTCAACTACAAATATCCTTGAATAGCTCGACTGGAGAGTGTCAGCTTTCAAAGTCTAAACTGGGCTTTCTACACTCAAATCTCTGACTTTTTTCTATACTCAAAAAATAAAGCACACCAATTTGGGGCACCTTGTATACCGATAGTTATCCGCATAAATGCGTTTTCCGAATATTTTATAAAAATATTTGTATTTTTCATATTATTTTCATTGCCATTCATTTAACATGTAAGCCATTATTACAATGGCTGGAAAAAAGTTTGAAAATATTATTATATATATATATACATGTAAATATGTATGTGTATGTGCTAACATAAGTATGAAAGTAAAAACCAAGCAAACCACAAGCTTCGTTATTTATCAGAGGACGAATAGAGAACTAGCGCAGTGCACTAAAATCAAACAATAGTATGCCTGTGCAAAAAATACCGATATTTTTTATAGGAAACAATATAAATATGCCGATATTTTAAATCGCGAAGTACCGATATGCGATATTTACCTACGAGTATCAAATTTGTATCGAATTCGATAATTTTTTAAGCTCTTTATGAACCCAGTTTACTTAAATCTTCATATTTTTCGAAATATTTTGAATAAAGTCTGGGGAAAAACTGTATTTTTTTTTGTGAGGCCCCCCAATGTACATATGTACATTTTCCTATGTTGACCGCAAGTTTTTATTTTTTAAATAAGTTGATTGTTTTAGTAATAAGTTGTACTTTTGGAGGCGTAACAAATAAAAATAGTAATAAATAAAAATAAAAATAATAAAACTGCAAAATATTTTTATTCGTTTCACTTATGAATATTTTTTTAATAAGGCAATGTTTTTTAAATGTTTTGTTTTGTAAATATCAACAATAATTTTTGCACTCAAGGCGAATTTTTATTAAGAAAGTATGGAAACAGGCAACAATGTCTACCGTTTTGACTGTGGTTGCCTCTGTACCGATAATTTCCTAGTAAAAACTGGGATTGAGCGAGCTCAAAAATTATTGTTGGTATAAATGAATTTATATAATACATATATTTTTTTAAACCAAAACTTTGTAATTTATTGGAAAAAGTAAAAACAGTCAGAGCTAGAAAAGTCTTAACTGCTATTTCGGAGATCAGCATATCTCCTTATCAGAATTCCGCATTCCAGACCTTTCGCAGGACTCAAGCCCACGTCTTTTCGGCACGCGTTTCTAAAGTGAATTAGCAGATTCTCTGCACTTTTGTACAATTCTCTAATCGTTTTCCGAAACGAGTTCTAATAGAGTTCACTTACATCGTTCGCGGCTCGAGAATAATCAAAATTTCATGAATACTAGACAATTTGTTGGTTGGGCATACGCACACATATGTGCTTTTGTATATATGTATGTATGTGTATTGTTGTATGTACATTACATTTCAATTTAACTGATTGACAAATAAATAGTTGAATAAATACCAATGATTATCAACATGTCCTCAATTTTGAATCGATAAGTAATTGACAGGTTAGAATTTAGTGGTAAATTGTAACTTTCGTTCAATTACCATCAACATAACTAGATAATTGGTATGCATTTATATATATATGTATATATATTACAATATGTATGTATGTATGAATATAATATATACCCATTCATCCTTTAGTATTTTGATATTCAACTCACTGTCAATTTTTCTTCATCCTTTTTCTAACTAATAATTTTTAAACTCGAATGGAAATGTACTTATTGTATGTAGGTTTCATAAATATCTCGTGGGAATACTACTACTTGGAATCCAGTGGAGAATTTCTCCTGCGCTCGACTTAAACTTTGAACTATTTATAAGTTTTAGCGATCCCTTTCATTGAGAAATGCTTGCCAAAATATGAAAATTAGTGGATTAGAAAGTTGTTTCAGTAAATCCCTACAACAATGTTAGACGTTTTCCAGCATAATACCTCTTCAGCGCACTCACTCTATTCCATGTTTACCTAACTTTTGATATCTTTAAATAATACTATCCCTCAAGACTCGCAAAACAGTCATTTATTTCATTTATGACCTCTTCATTCTACCAAAACCTCTTACCACCCAGCCATTTCTTCTTATTTGATAACAGTCGGTAGTCGGTAAATTTTTGGGAAATATGCTGGATGAGGCATCACCGGTACACTTCCTTGGCGGCAGACAGCTTTTTTCACTCCAAATGCAGTCGTCTTTGACTTCTTTGGCTAATGGACTCAACGTATTTTGACATAGCTTCGATGCACTACCAGAGGCACTCTGCCTCAATGATATCCTGGCCTGTGGTCAGCAAGAACTCTTTTGAAGTTGCCAAATGCCTGCGATTGCTGTCAAAAGTGAGCAAATCTCTCAGCCATTGCATGGAAGTTTTTATACCTTTCATGAGAATGAAATGGTATATTAAGTTTGGTCCGATGTTTGTAAGTGCCAGAAGGAGAAGAGATAGACCCATCAAAAAGTATACCTAAATGATCAGGACGATGAGCTGAGTCGATTTAGCCATGTCCGTCTGTCTGTCCGTCTGTCCGTCTGTCCGTCTGTTTGAACGCAAACTAGTCCCTCAATTTTAGAGCTATTTTGATGAAATTTGGTGAGCAGGTGTCGTTGTACAAATGATTAAACATTTGTCGGAATCGGCCAGATCGGGTGACTATAACATATAATACCACCGATTATTCAGATATTGAATTTTGCGCCATAACTCCTCCATTTAAGCAGCTAAAGGCTTGAAATTTTGCAGAAATATCAGCCATTATTAGCTACGTATCAGTATTGAAAATCATGAAGATCGGAGAAATATAACATATAGCTCCCATACAACCGATTGTTCAGATATTGCATTTTGCACCACAACTCCTCCATTTAAACAGCTAAAGGCTTGAAATTTTGCAGAAATATCAGCCATTATTAGCTACGTATCAGTATTGAAAATCATGAAGATCGGAGAAATATAACATATAGCTCCCATACAACCGATTGTTCAGATATTGCATTTTGCACCACAACTCCTCCATTTAAACAGCTAAAGGCTTGAAATTTTGCACAAACATCAACCATTATATTATATACCACTATATATTAGTATTCATCAAGATCGGAGTTCACAGTGTAAATCGGCAAGATAAATTCAGGACAAATATTTATTGCGAAAAGTAATAAGCTCAGCGCAATATCACATGAATCATAGCGTTAAACGTTTGGGAACTATTTACGGATCTGATAACTGTTTTCAAAGACCGACATATGTAGGTCTTACATATTAATACTTAATTATTTGTATTTTTTAAATGTTGAATATCAAGCGTCGATACGATATTAAAAATATTCAAAAACCATTCCCTTCTTAAAACATAGTTCTTTTTAATTACATAAGGAAAAGCATTAAATAATTTATAACAATGCCTTTACTAGAATTATTTGTATTGATTTGAAGGAAATTTTCGCTTTTAACTATAGGTAATACGAAATTGTAATACAATAACACGTTTTTTACTATTCTTCCATTCATGAAAGGTATGAAGCCTTCGGCATAGCCGAAGACAGCGCTGTTTTAACTTGTTTCAAATCCAAATATTTATGTAAAATTGGTATTTCCGTTCCATTCCATCACTCCGATCATCCAATATAACACCGTAGATTTTATCGGCAATTTTTGGAAGGTGGCCTAGATTTTGCGACAAGGACTTTTGACACCACTTAAATTGTGTACTCGCAAACCAGAGGTAGTTAGTTATATGTAGTCGAATGCGAATGCTATCCGTATTTCTTTTACAATTTAGTTTTGGTTTTATGAGCGCGGTAAATTATCCATTCCAATCTTTACGAATGGTCGAAATGTTTGGCCTCAGATGGCTGTTCGAATCAAACTATTTGGCATATCAGACAGACAATTTGGATGCAGTCTTTTGGAAAGAGTTTCTTGTTAAGCAAAATCTTGGAATAATTTATAAATTACAGGCCGGTATCTTATACGCTGAAAAGGCGAAGTCAAAAAAAAACTTTCGTTCTTGTGGTATCCCTAACTGTAATCAGTGTATGGCTTCTTCGATGCCGTTGTGGGAAAAGATTTCAGGGATTTTCGCAAAGGAACCCGAAGAACTTAGTATCTTTTAAAGGGTTTTAATCTTAACGTAACCTGACTTAAAGACGTGACAGACGAATATAGTTAATTTGCATTAGTAAGCTCAAATGCACATTTAGATTTCGCCATAACAGACGACATGCCGCTTGTGTATTTAGAGCGCTGTCAGACTCAGAAGAGCGACCGCCACTTCTATAAATTGTGATGTTACGTGCATCGCCTGAGATTTGAACCTGGGCACATCAGGAGTTAACAAACTCAGCTGCGACCTTCGCATCATCTTCTATTTCATGGCGACATTTAATTACGAGCGCAATGTACAACTCCTTGAAATATGTAGATACCACGTTTTACCCTTTTTATAAATAAATTAATTTTTTTTTTCAATTGACAACATACCTGCTAATCACTGCTTCGAAGTTTTGTGACTCGATTACAACACCACAGTCGATATCGTTGCAGTAACGTTAAAAGTGTGGCACGTCGCAGAGTTTATAGTCGTCGAATGAATTTAAAGCTTCGTTGTAACCGTTAAATCGGCTATCATCAAATAAGGATATTCACGTTAACGAACAACTGCAACACTTTAAAGCTATGAATATAAACACGCTAAATTTACTTTGAGCGTGCTGTGCGACAAAAATTTGCTCACAAGCTATAATACTGAGTTGTTCAAATACAATACAATATATACCTCTATATCTCTATATATATTTGTATTTGTATTTGTTAGACACTTTGTAGTTAAGTTATTTTGCAATTTCACCAATGTGAGAAATTTAAATTGACGCGCGAACTCCAACACCGAAGAACCTTTCGAATTGAACGCCTCGGTCGATTTGTAACACTGGCCTATTGCGCTGCTGCCTCCAAGGTAGGTAGGTACTTCTGTTGTGCGCTGATTGCGGTTATGTTTTGGATTGGTATTTTCTTTGTGTCCAGGATAAAACGTAAGCAAACGAGCACATCAACGAACCGAACAACGAGTGATTTGTGAAACGAAGTTACGCAATGGAAATGAAATGTTTGAGTGGTATGCGCGTGCGAGTGAAAGCTCTGAAAGTCAGCCTATACGACTTGGCGCACTTTGTTGGTGGTTGTTGAAAGTTGAGTGCAAAACTTATTGGGGAAAATGCCATAGGTTGGAAAATGCCATAGAGAAATGAAACAGTCAGTCATTCACTCAAGCTCGGATATGTTTGGAGATGAAATTGAGTTAGTCAGACGAAGCAGAGCAGTGTTGCCGCTGCCTTAACTCTTAAAATATTTGTAAAACCTGAAAAATGCCTCCATCCTGGCAAAATATTTTATTTCTACAGAAAGTAATGTAAAAATCGATTTCAATCCTTCAGCCTCTATATACTTATTTGTTTATGTTATGTTAGAGAAGTTATGTTAGAGAAGGAAGTCCCATTATAAACTGAGATTAGGCCCCGCCGTTTTATCATCACGTATACCTTTAGGCTGTTTTCATATTCAAGTTGTATGCCAATTTACCTATGGAAATGTCCCTCGGAATTTAAGGCAGAAATGTATCAATTTTGGTAAATTTATAACTAAAAGGCAACACTGGAGCAGAGCGAAAGGTTCATGGTTGACATGCTAACGTGTCGCCCATAACCTACCAACCTAGAAATTGCATTGTACGTTTTCTTGTTGTTTTGACATTACATGCGTCGGCATTTCTATCGCTACTCAGGTGCTTGAAAAGCTCTATTGTATGAGTGTTTCAATTTCACGGTAATGTTCTTACTCAAAGGGAAATATGTATGTAGAAAACAAGCGAACAAAGCATGAACACAAAAGTACAAGATAGAATAGTTATATCTAAAGCTTACGGATGGTAAAAATCAGTTACAATTCAATATTTTAAAGCTTAGCCTGGATGTTAAAATAAAGAAATTGGAAAACTGGGTGGCATTTCAGTTCCAAGGATGTGTTGAGAGTAGGAAAAAATGGTAAACCAAATAAAAAAATTATAAAAGATTTGGTATAAAAGACAACCACACAATCAAGTTCAAATAGTAGTAATTGGATCCAAAGCTACACTTCGACTCAGAGTACCTGGGTTCACTTCCGGGTCAAGTCTGGAAAGAAATCTGATGAGGGATACGCTGATCTCGTCTGCCGGGACACAGCCCCGCAATAACAGGGTAGCTGAGGAAAATACGAAAGGCTGCTTCCACCTCGTCAACGCCCAAAGAGCTGCGACAAAGAGGGTCAGAAGTTATGTTAAACCTAACCGCATGATTTACTATTGAACACAACCCGGTCAGAACTGCTATGAGCATCGAGAGTTGTTGCATTGTTAGTGCCCGAAGTTTCTTGAACGCCTACGGTTCCCAACCGGCCAAAGGGTCCTTATCAGTATTAGAAGAGATGTTCGGTTGTCTAAAAGTTATTACACTGGCGAGTGGCTAATCCACAGTATCTTTGATTATGGCTAACTCCGCCTGATACACTGCAAAAGTCTGGTGTCTAGTTTTTCAAACTACCGATTCTCGATATAAATACAAAAAAAATCGAATTTTGGGATTTTACTCTTGGAGCTTAGAACCTGTTTTTTAAGTTGAGTATTGTTTTATTTCTCCACTGTCAGATTCTTAGTCACTCCGACTGAATTTAGCTCAATTACATTTTTCTCACTCTTCCATTTCAAGGATTGATAACTGATCGTCGCAACCGAAAATGACACCAAATGCCATAGGTCAGAATGCATACGACGAAATCTAACCATTTCTTATCCACGTAAAAACTAATGTATTACAAAGATATCAAAACTGTTTTAATTTTTGTATGCCTACTTTCCGGCTGAAGGCTTTGAACAGCAATGGAATGAACAGTTTGAGCGAAATGGAGTAAGGGAGCTGTAGGATTTTATTTTATGTTAGATGTTGTGACTATCCAAATGTCATTCTTCGTGGGGTATTTTGTAGCATGGTCCACTTCTGATGAAATTGGGCCAATGCTATACCAGTGAATTTTTTTAGTAGGTCGAATTTGCGTGCGGAGAATTTGTCTATTTTACATTAGCGAGCTTTCTGTACTGATACGAGTACTCGTTTTAAAACACAGTTACTTTACAATAACACACAATACGTACCTGCCAGCTGCAAAAATTTGTAAATAATTTTCAAAAGATTCCAATTAAAAGTATTTACCTGCAAAAAATATAGATAAAAAATTCAATATTAAATTTGAAACAAATTTCAGCTATTGCATAAAAGTTCGGAATAAGGTTAACAGTTATGGAAATTTCAAAATGCAACTTAAATAATAAGTAACGGTATTAGGCAAGGAATTGCGAAAACACTAAAACACCAAGATTTACATAAATGAGATTACCAAAAAGAGAGTAAACATTTTATTAGAGCGTAAAAATACCATAAGAGCGAGCGAGAAATTTCAAGCTTTTGTATGGATGCGAGAAAGTGAAAAAGTTTGTATGAAAGAGCGATTTTCCGCTGACAACAATAACATTCCACTAAATAAAGAGCACAGCTAAATTTTATATTTGCCTTTGGCAACGCTGCGGCAGCTTTTTGATTGAATAAAACGGAAACAGCAAACGGGAAAACATTTTAAGGTTATATTTTAGGAAACTAGTTTAACATCATGCAAAATTAACACAAAAGTTGTGGTAATTAATTTTATGAAAAAAGCAAACGTGCAAACAAACTCAATGTCTAGCCGCTCAAAAAAAAAACCTGCAATTATTTCAAACTATTCTAGAACTCACTGCAGAAAAAAAATAACGACACCCAGAGAGTATAAGTTGGTAAAATTGGCCATAGTACGAGTATAACGGTATGTACGTTTGTTTGTATGTAACTGTGTTTAAGCAAAGACATACTTAACAGAACGGCAAACTCACAATTATAGAAATTTTTCTACATAATAGGTACATAGAATTTAGCTAAAATTTTGAAGAGAATATGAAAGATCACACTGAACGAATTTTTATTTATACAAAAATAAACTTGCAAAAATTTCCAAAAAAAAATATCAACTCTCACCACACACACCGATTTGTGTAGTTGCTTTGGTGGTAGGTAGCTAAAACGAATTAACATCGAACTTAAAATCGAGATCCAGATTTCTTAGCGGATTTCGTGTTATCTTCTTGCTGCCATGATGATGATGGCCTGCTGGAATGCGATATGTCACCTCAAAATCTACGATGAATAGTCATCAGTTTTACCAGTTTATATTTGGGGGTATATGCCACGCAAGTTGTGTTTTTATTTTATTTAGCAGTTGTTGTTGTGCACAAACGAACGAACGAACGAACGGAACGTAGCAACGAAATTGTACACAATTTTAATTTTTGTGTTTGTTTTTTTTTTTTTTTTGGTTTTTTTGTTTAGAAAAGAAAGAAGAAATTTAGAAACGTAAAACATTTATTAACAGTAATTGAGCTGCAATTTTAAAGTTATTAGAAAAAAGCGAAAATTAGCAGTTATTTTTTAAATTACAAACTTCAAAAAGTTCAGAGCATACTAACAAAAAATTTAAAACGGATACAAAATAAAGCATGAACTTGGAATCAGCTAAAAGCTTGCGCAAGAATTTGTGTACAGTGACTCAAGCAATTGACAACATGTTTAATTTTTTTTTCGTCATGCCTTTTCTTATAATTTTTCTACGTTAACTTTTTATAAAAAAATTTTTTCGTAGTATAATAATTTATATAAAAATTGTCTTCAAAATTTCAAACTTTTTAATTAGAACTTTTGGAACACAAATTTGGAGCTCCTTCAATTTTAGGGAATAAAACTTGATTTTTTTCTAATTTTTTATTTAAAAAAAATTTCAAACTTTTCGTTCAGAATTTTTGGTAAATTTTTGGTTAACCAGTTTTGTAGCTCATTCAATTTTTTAAAAGGGGGGCCACTGGCTGAAGATATTGATGGAGGGATTTTTGGTAATTTTATGAAATTTTTGTCTTTCGCAGTTTTCCATATAATGGATAAATAAATAATAAATTTCTCTTAATTTTTAATATTTTGTATGCCATATAAATTGCGTGCGATTTCAGACGTTTGAATGCTAAAATTTAATGAAATACAAAATTGCATACCAAAAAGTTTACCAAAAATTATATTTCAAAATTTTGAAATTTTGTTGAACTTTTCAAAATTTTGTATTCAGTTTGAAATTATGATTTTAATGTTTTTTCTCTTATATTACGAAATAAAGTTAAAAAAAAAATTATCATGAAAACATTTTGAGTATGTGGTCAGTTATTTGAGTCACTGTATGCACACGTGCTGGTCATGTTAACAGTAAGCTTTTGTCAGCTGTTACAATACCATTTGATTATCATAGCATAATTTAGCGGCTGAGAAAAAGCTCTGGAGCGCAACAAATAATTTTACTCTTCTCACATCAAATGCACTCTTAGCTTATTTACGCCCAATGAAATATAATATCAAAATTTTTTGTTTTTAATTTCCAAAGCCCACAATTGTCATATACCATTCAATGATGACAGGCAAACGCCACGTTTTGACCACAAACACCAATCCGAAAGAAATGGATATAATGCACATAAATATAGACCATTTAAAGCACACTCACAGACAAACAAATATTGATTATTTTATTAATTTTATTTACATGTTATTGAACTCTTACATGACAACACTTAGCCCATACATACATACATACATTTATTATTACAATATATAATTATTTAGGACATTGAACTTGGAGAATTTTCTTTTCAAATATCCTTTGAATTGAAGGACGATAGAATACAAGATTGCGCTGATTGACGTCCAATTTAAGAGAGTAATTTTGCTGTAACGAAACAATTGATTTGCATGAGAAGAAAACTGTCAAATCTTCCAACTCGATTTCCAATCGTTAATAGATCTAGGTACTTATCTAACATCTTAATAGGGCAAATGTTGTGAAGACTCAGTTGAAAACTTTCAAAATTTCGGAAAGGAGGCGATGCTTAGGAAAGATAATGGTAACGATTTTGCTTTCTCTAGATCGCACATCGCTCTGAGTGAATTTGACAGAATCAGTTGAGCATCTCGGTATTCGTAGAGCTATTGACCCTTTTTTTTTTAATTACAAACGCGCTGACAAGACGAATTCATACAAGATGGTATTTTACCGTCAGCTGATTGCTTGCGCTATCTTCGTATTGCGTAGTGAAAGTGTCAAAATTTTTTGTTTCGTTTATAAATTTTCACATTCTTTCTAATGATTCTACAAATTTATATGAAGTCGCCGTATGCGCTGCTTTTGTGTGTGCGGTGTTAATTGCAGTTCTATGCGCAAAAGTTCGTGATATTCGTTCTTAACTCAACCTAACCTAACTTTTCAGTGCTCCGTCGTTCTCCATCATTCACTCTAAATATTTCAAAAATCTCTATCATTCACTCTCTGATGGCGCAACACACAATTTACACTCACAATTTTTACTAAGGAAGACGCATTTTTGTATTTTATCATTTTTTGGTGAAAGTTAAAACTTTAAGATAAATTGTTGTTGAAATGATTCCACCTTATAATCCCAGAATGAGAGCAAACAAGATCGGCGCCTTCGGAGTTGAGAGCAATTGAAAGTGACGTAATAAAAGGTCGAGAACGGGAAAGAGCGAAGAAGAAATTCGAAAAAAAAGAGGAATAGGTTGATATATATTTAGAGGTTTGCATTTCAACCTCAAAAATAAAAGAGGAATGATCAAGTAGGTGGCAGAACGATTGAAGGCTTTATTAGCATTGTTTGTGTAGTATACAAAAATAATAAATTTATTTCTTTAGCAATATTGGTGGATGCTGTCAAATCAGCAAAATGAGGGCCAGCTATCCGAGTAAAGTGGAATCTTCTGTTCAATCATTCTCTTGCTTACAATCTGCAAAACATCAGCCTGAGTAGTGATCAGAGAATATATTTCGCTTTACCGAGGCCACAAAACCAGTAGCCCTGCATTTCAAGGTACTCGGCCACTGCTTGCTAAGCCGGCTTATTGCGTACCTCCCCAGAGATCGAAGATAGGCATCATCTTCATCCGGGTAATCTAAACAGAATACTGTGTTGAATGGCCTTGAATGCTGGGATAGTTCCCTAATCAGGAGCCGCCAAAGTTATATAAAGCCAAACATTATAGAGTGACACTAAGTGAGCTAACTTGCAGTCCAATTTGTCAAGATCAGAACGCAGCCAACAAACGTGACCCCTCGTTGTCTAAAATGGCTCACACAGTGCTTTACCTAGCCCGTTGATCAGCCATGCCATCGTAGAGTAAATTAGGCATTCCTCACACTTTGTCCTGTGTGCACAAAAAAAAAATAATTTGATGAACTTAAAAATTGCCAAGATGTACCATTTTAATTCACAAACTAAAGCAGAATCGGCTTCCTGTGCGGCAAGTTCGTTTTAACTAAAATACCTTGGCAGACCGGGAAAAGCAGACGCTTACATAAAATGGCAGCATGCAAAACACTTCTAGGATATTTTAGAGCTAGCGCCCATCACCTCCGCTTTACGTTTTGATTTGGCAAAAGAAACGAAATGGTAAACGAATTGTAAAAGGAATTACTACCTCGAACGTGTTTACATGAGAGATTTGTATGCCGCATGCATTTGTTTGTTTATTTCTTTGTATGGGTGCGAACGTATTTGCTTACAATTCTGCTAGTTTATTTGTGTGTGTGTGTGTGTGTGTGTGTGTGTGTGTGAGTGCTACAAGGATAATACACAAAGGCAAATGCATAGCAAATATTTTGATGTCGTTTGGCTGCCGCTGTTGTCCGAAAGCGTGTAAGTATTTGAGTAAACACTGGCCCGCACCGGTAAATCTACACGCATACAAAGTTATCTATGTACATACATATGTATGAATGTATGTATGTATTTATATTGTACATAAATGGGTGTCATTGTCGCAATCAGAGAGCAGCAGGATTCAAGCTCTTTAGCCATTCGCTTTTGGCGAGCTGAGTCCTGAGTACTGGGCCGCTGGTAAAACGTGTCCGATTGCAGGGACAAATTCAAAAGTGACTACAAAGAGCAAATGGATAAATTACAAAGAACAACAGCAACAAAAGTAAAGCAGCGCAAATAATGTCATAAAGTAATGATTTACTTTCACACAAACCCGTGAGGTGATGGCGCGGTAGATGACTCAATGGATGGCATGACGAAATGCTCGTAAAATAGTAGAGTAGTAAAAAAATTTAGAGCGGAACGTTTGAATGACTTTGTAAGAGTGACGGTCAAATGATACGTGTATGACTGAAAATGAGACAAAGTAAGACAACCACAGAAGGGTTATACGAATCTGATACTTGTAGAATACAACAATGACTACCAATGAAATGATCCTGATATATTTATTTTAGTATTGTACCAAATTACTTTTGCAGAAATATGAAGCGGCGAGAAAATAAGTTTACCAAAGGTTTCAGGTTAGTATAAACCAAAAACTTTAAAGTGAAAAAGGTATTTCTTGACTTTTTTTTATATATTAATATCGGTAGTTTCCAACTCCAACTTTGAAGAGAAAGTTTGTGAAGATACTGCTGAAAGCTCACTGAAGTACGCAGACTCATTCGCTAAGGATGATGCTATGCCTTATGCTTTTTGCGATTTCAGCTGTAATATCGAATCCCGGGTCCGAAAATGATGATTATTTTTAAATTTTCAGTGAAAAAAATAAAATGCCTGAGAATGCATATTTTTCCATGCCCTGTTTGAAGCTGTTCGGATTGAAACAATTTCTTAGCGATGTGTGTAAAAATTATAATTAATAATTACTTTTAAATTCTTCTTAATGGCTCAGAAAAAATAATCAAATACCGAAATATAAATTTTTGATCAAACATAAAACGCGTTTTTCGAATGTTATTTGTTCGCTCTTATATAATGATTTTATTGCGAATTGTTATTTTTTAATAAAAAAAATCATAAATTTTTGCGTTTAATTTTTTTTTGCATCAAAAGTTATAATCATTTTCTGCAGTTTATCTTTTTGATTAAGCGTCATGTTATCTCTCATATCTCAAGGGTGTTATGTTATGGCAGATGGAAAAACCAACACACCGCTTTTCTAATAACTGTTTGGTGGTACATTTTTATTATTGATTGTTAGGTTTCTAATTTTAAAATATTGCAAAATTTTTTGATGAGTCTCAATATGATTACGGTCCCCAATTCAATCCCTTGATCAAGAAAAATGTCCAGTGTTTTTTTTATAATATTTGTCTATTAATTTTTATAAAAAATCATACGAGTAAAAATTTTACATTTTGTATAAAATTTTCTTCCATATAAGGCATCACGAAGTGAAAACGCCAATCGTTTTTTTCACTTGTTTTAAATTTTAGTAAAATGTTTACAAATTTTATTGTTATTGAACGAGCTATATTTTTTAATAAAAATTCACGAAAAAATGTCACATAGAAAATGTTGTTCTGGGATGCAGTTTTATTATTCTAGAGTTAAAAAGTGTTTCTGAATAATGTCGATCTTGGAAGTTCGTTGAATTTTCGTAAAATTTTTACAAAGCTTCAAATTTTTATTTTTATGTTTTATATTGAACTATTGAATGAGCTGTAGTTTTATAAAAAATGAATGAAAAAAGTTTAACTCCGAAAAGCAATAAATTATATTTGTGTTCATAAAAACAATAGCAAAAAATATTAAGAAGCTTTAGCAGCTTGGACGTTCCTGTTTTAATTTTCATTATTTTTTATAATAATAAAGATAATTCTCTCACAAAGTCCATAAAAATCAAAAATTTCCAAATTCCTATAAAATTTATAAAAATTAAAAAAATTAAAAAAAAAACATATCTGAATTTGTAGAAAATTTTCGAGTGTAGGGTTTTGAAGCTTAATAAATTTCATGGCAAAAATTATCAAAAATCAAGGAACCACTTGAAACGTATCCTTTTTTACACTATAATTGTATAAGTGCGTTTCCGAACATTTTCTAAAAATCCGTATTAAAGATTTAAAAATTTTGATGAAATGTTTTTAGATTTTTTTAAATTTTATAAACCTTCTAGAAAGCCTAAATGGCTTTTATTGCAGAATTAACTGAATTATAATTGAAATTATAAAAGGTAGGACGAAATTTTCTAAACTTGTCAATATATTTTTTGCTATTATTTTTATGAACATATTTTTAACTTAAAAGCCTCGCACCATGCCACCAGAAATATTAAATTTGTACATCATTTTAAAAATAATTTTCCATTTTCAACCCTTGTCTGTATATATGGATGTCGACCAGGAAGGAAAACATGCATGAGAAAACCAAGGAAATACACCGGGTAAACAAAATATTATACGAATATAATACAACAAGTTGATTGCCATACAATGCGCTCTGACAGCAAAACCAACAAATAGAAACAGCAGGAAATTTCACAACGGAAATGCAAACAATAACCATAATAACAACAAATACCCACATTAGCAACAGCTGAGAACGGCAAACATTGAAAAAACAGCAATGGTAATCTAATATCAGCAACACCTACACCCAACCGCCATCGCATCGCGAGTCAGACGCAACAACCAGCCACCAGCCACCAAATACCAACTGCGCTCTCCGTCGATAAGACAATATGTGACGCTGCTTTGTGTCGCTTTTATTGTAGCCATTTTTGAGGGCAGAGCAGAGCATTCGATGGCGAGGAATACGGTGCAATATAAAGCAATGCTATAAAAAATTACGGTAATGTGCCATGTGACAACAGTAGCAATGCAAAAGCACAAAACATCGTTGAAATTGGTTGGTGGTTGCTGCGGTGTCTGATAACAACAACTACCAATACGAATTGCCATTTTAAGTTTTCAGTAAATATTAACGCGTTTCATAAATGTAAACAACATACAGGGTTTGGGGATTTTGAATTTGTGTATGTGTATGTGAAAATTTTTTATTCGGAAACTCAAAGGTTCCCAGCAGAGATGAGCTTCAAAAGATTGGCGTGTGAGATTCTCACCACTGTAACATTTATCGAGCATATAGTTTTTAGTTATGTATAATGAGTCAAGAATACATAAATTACAAGTGGAAAGCTATGTATAGATAATTATCGATAATTTTCACTCATACGTCAACTCATGCCGTGTGCTTCAATTAGGCAATGAAATATGAGAGTTTTTATAGGGAAAGAGATTTAATTTCAGACTATAGATGCAAAATTGTATTGGCATTGAAAGTCCATAGGACTTAACATTGTTCCAGCTTCCATAGGTTATACGAGCCATCTCGTTATTGACGTTTAGTTTAAAAGTGGAAGTCGGTACAACCACCGTGTCGCTTCTTGGGAGAATGCAAGAGGCTGTACGTTCCCACTGTCAGCTCAGAGATATTTTATCGATTATTCCAAATATTGATATTTGCCGTATCGATATGTAGAAGATATTAATATTCTATCGGCAATTATTCATCTCGAAGTTTATTTTTCAATGTAATACATTTTTTTTAATGTAAAAACATTTTTTTAATTTAATCAACAAAAGATTTTTTTATATCGATTTTTCCGTTATCGATATCGAAATTGGAATTTGTACTCTTGGAGTTCATAATTAAATATGACAGCGTCGAGCTTATAATTTCAAACCATTTTCTTAATCTCATCAACCAAAGTTTTTTATATTGATTTTTTTAATCGACTTTCGACATCGATATCGAAATTGTAGCTTACACTATTAAAATGCATGACTGAATTTGCCACCGTCAAATTTATATATATATAACACATTTTTTCAATTTCATCAACAAAACATATTTTATATCGATTTTTTTTTAAATCGATTTTTTCCACATCCATATCGAAGTTTCAGTTTGTACTCTTGAAATTCATAATTAAATTTAAACCGCCGAGTTTACAAATTTAATAATTTTTTTATTTCATCAATATTTTCCGATATCGATATCGATACATAATACTGATGTCACATTCTCCGATTTTTTCAGCTTATGACATCATTACGTTCTTAAATTTTGAACATTCTTACTCAGAGCTAGTTGGCAACGTTATCGTTTACTACTTTGATGATAAAAACGTTATCGTTATTAATACGATGATAATACCAGTATCGATAACATATCCATATTGATGACAATGCTGATAATAAGGACACTAGCGGTAAATATTTAAGTAATTTCATATGTTTAGTATATCTCAGCCTTTCAAAGTGTGCTATGTTATCTACTTCACATCAAACGCTCTTGAGTGCACACTCACATCATGGTTGTTTCCGAGACGGCCCTCGCCAGATTATTGAAATTTTTATAAATTTTTTTTGTATTCAAACTTGTAAATAAAGTGGAATTTTTCTGAGAACCTTTAATGCACAAAACTATGCGCAAATTATCTACATATTTAATTATTCGATTGTTCTCGCTTTCAGTGCGTCCTCGCCAAAGAATTTTCCTAAGTCTATGTACATATATAAATAGTACATATGAGTGTGTGTACATGAAAAAGTTCTTGATGTATTCGTATGAATATTTGTGCTCGTGTGTTGTTATGCACAGCACAGACAAAATGGCAGTAAAGATGGCGCCACACGCCGCGACACGCATTCTAGCACGTTTCATTATCTTCGATTTTCAAATACATAAACTTTGCAACACGATAAGGTTCTACATTCATTTGCGAAGGCGAACAGCAATAAATTTGGTTATTTTAGATTTTCAAAGAAATATCTCACTTTCAATGATGCTAAAACTGTCGCTGATGTCTCCCAAATTAGAATGAAATTTTCAACAAGTAATCTGTTTTTCAGAGTTGACATTAAAGTGTTACTGATATTAGGTACATTAAATGCCTTCAATAATAAATGTAGACCTTTCATAGTTCTTCCCAAATTTTCCAAATCGGTTATGTTGTCTTGTGGCAAACAATTTTCTCACTCAGCCTTCTTCCTTTCGAGTTCCTATATTCGTAGTTCGACAAACTCTCCAAACTTCTTAATTTCTTGCTTTTGTTTTTAATATGATTACTTCAAATGTGTTGTGACGTCATTGTTGTTGTTGTTGTTGTTGTTTATTGCCCATACTGTCATTTTTGCATCTTTACGCAATTACCATTTTATTAAATTAAGTAGTGAGCGCGCACACCAACTTTTTCGTCGACACAGAACAGAGCACTTATTTATATCCATACATATTCTATATACAATAGTATAATGTCTATATGTAAATGTTTATAGGTATGTATGTATATAGCGTGGCAAGCACACTTATACTCTTTTGTTAAAGAAAAAAAAGTTGCTTAGTGTGTTTCGTAAACGGTTGTCGTTATTATTGCGCTTTTTGTACTCATTTCGTGTCGCTCTACTGCCGCGGCAAGTTTGAAGTTGCGATGTTTTTTTTTTTTTGTTTTGTTTTTGTTGTTTAATGTAATTGCACTTTGAGGTTAGGTTGCATGCCAGCGGTTGATTAAAGTTTGTCACTTACCGTAAGCGTCGAAATGTAATAACTGAGGGTTGTTGGTTGGTGTGCTGCAAGAGGTGGCAGGAGGTGACGCGCACAAAGTGAAATGGCGTCGAAGGTTGGTCGTGGAAAGTGGAAGTGTATGGGAAAGTAATAGTTTAGTTCGGTAGTTCGTCGATAAAAATAGAAAACTGATGACGACGAAATGCTGACAGATGAATGCGTTTCTTTTTTACGACCTGTTGGTTATATTTCAGGCACTTTGGCGGTAGTTATATGATTTCTCTTAGAGCTTTAATTGGTCGTTATTAAAAATATAAATAAGACATTATCTTCAAAGTCATTAAAGGTTCTACGACATAAGGTTTACTGTTTATCTTTCGAGAAAAAGTTCTGTATATCGATATCTGTATACTGCGGTGGTAATAAATGTATAGTAATATCAATGCCGAAAAAGAATTCGATAATGATAATTTCAACGATAAAGGTATATATGGATAACTACAGCAATAAAATTAAGTGTATCGCCACGTCGAGGTCGATAAAAATTCCGATAACGATAGCTTTGACGAAAATCATAATTTTATTGATAACAAGATCGATAGTAATAAATTTGTAGCAATGCCGAAGGCGATGGAAATGCGAATAATGGTAACTCCAATTAAAACGATAATGCGGATGCCATTACAAATAAATCGATAACAATAACTCCAATGAAAATGATCACAGTATCGGTAACTAGAGCGATAGTAATAAATATAAAGCAATTTCGACGTGACGCGAATTCTAATAACGACAGAAAGCGATAAAGTTATCAATAACTAAAGCAATTATAATATGCATATGTATAGCGATATCGATACCGATGAAAATACTTATAACGATGACTTTAACGAAAACGATAAAAATACTGAAAACTACAGCAATGGTAATATATATATAGCAATGTTGATACTGATTGAAATATCGATAACTATAATTCTGCAATATATCGAAAACGCTAACTATAAATTTATCGAAGCTATATAAATATCGATAACAGTAGCCGTGGTAAAAAAATATGAGTTAAAAAGCTTCGATAACTAGAACTATATTAGATCAATTCTCTAGTTTTCACAGTTTCACATGAAAGTCTCATCTCACCTTTCACATTAATTCGATTAAATTGGTACTTAATTTAATTTCTTCTTCAAATTTATTCCCCAAGCAAACTCTTCAGCCTTCGAAAACCACTTGAAAATTCACTTCAAAGTTTCTCTATTTATCCCCCTACACTCGCCTTGTAACGTTTCCCGCTTCTTGTTCGATATGCTTTAGATGAAGTAATTTAAGATTCAGTAACAATGCAATGAGCTTCATTAGAATTCACCCACAAATAAGGCTTGGTTGCAAGTACACCCGAATTTCTATGTATAATGCTGATATTTACATACATAAACAAATACGAGTACATACATGAATTCAATATTACAGCATATGCTCAGCACATCTAGAATTTCACAAGGTTAGCAGCTTTCCTTTAATTTTCATTCTACCTTCCTTCTGGGTTCATTTAAATTCATTATGCTATCCAATAATGTTAACCAAAGAGCCAATAAACATCAAAGCAGACATTTCAGACACGTGGCGTATACGTAACTTTTAGTTAAGCCATCGTTGAATAGCAAATTGAATCTGCCTGCAACAGAGCGATAGCTGAGAAAGCAAAGAAATTGTACAGAACAAAAGTATACAATTAGTAGAAATTTGGAGAGTTTTTCGGTGGCGTACGCTGGTCAATGTTGGTGTAGAAGAACTAAAGCTGCCTGTGATAGCAACCATCCTAAAAAGGAGACGCCATTTTAGTAACCTACATTTGCAACTATCTACTAAAACTTTTACTAAAATAAAATTACTTCGGACACATGTTGGTTTTTACATTTACTTCTGCAGTTGTTGAAACATTTATACTCATAACAACTAGAGAGTTGTTAGACGCAAAGCAAACATATATATATATATTTTTATTTTAGTAAAAGTTGGTCATTGAGTTTGATGGACTTTGCGCTTATTTGCGGCAAATTTCGCTTGAAACTTTATTAACGAAAATAGCAAGTTTATGTGTTGTTGAAAAAGGAAAATTTACTCAGCAAAAAGAAGAGATAAAGAAATGATACTTTGTCACGAAAGCGTGTGGGTGATCTGTGGAAAGTAACAGTAAACATAAGGAAAAAACTATAAACGAAGAAAAGCCACAAATAAAGAAATAAACCGCTACCGAAATTGTTATAAATTGTTACATAAAACCAAGTGCTATGTGAAAGAGAAACGCGAATGAAATTGAGTTGAGAGTGAAAGATAATATCAAAACAATTATGGCAGATGCCGTCATCAGTGACGCCAGAAAGTGCGCTACAAAAGCCAAATGATGACGTTAATAGATGAAGGGACTCTATTTACGTAAAGCTAAGACTGAGCACAGTGCACAGAAGGTACAGCGGTGCGGGGTTTCACGGTGCACTTCCGCACTCAGGTTAGAATATCCGACATAAAAATGTAACACAAAATGAATTCAAGTCAAATTGTACAAAATACTTTTGCTTATGTTGGTCACAGTTGATGGACCAGTCGAGCAGATGCATAGCTAGCTTAGTTTAAAACTTGAAAAAAAAGCTCAGATTACTTGATTTTCATTCACTTTGCTTTACTAAATTACATTTTGGAGCTGATCATTTTGAAAATCACAATCGAAATGACTGATGCGATTTTAATTTTTTTTTTTTAATTTCTTTGACCAATTAATTGCCGTCATTTGTAATTTTACCGTTAGATCAATAATTAGAAACAGTGTATTTAACGATTTTTTTACTCTTTAGTTAATTTCGTTATATAGTGATTATCATAATTTAAACGCAGGGACTTATGTAATTTATATTTAATTAATTTTTATTTATTTTTTATACAACAAGTCCGTATAAATTCTATCATATTTCAAACATTTTATTCAGAAGTTCTTTCAAACCGCCTTTCATAAACAAAACTAGCCACAAATGAAAAATTCAATATCTATGTGTATGTATGTATGTATATTGAGGAAGTTTTTGCAACAAACGGCAGTTTTCTTTAACTCATGTAGCAAATGCGTCTTATGAAACTAATTTTGCACCTGAGCAATAATTAATTACATAAGGGGGGCGGTGTTATTAATGGGTCTCCCGATGCCACCCAATTGCAGTGTAACGAGCAGAGGAAAGAAATGAAAATCACATACGAATGTAGAGTGAAAAAGAAATTTCTTTTGAATATATATTAAAATGTGTTCAAATTATTTAATGAGCTTTTGCCAAGTAATTTAACTAAGAAATATTTGTGCAAAGTTAATGCGTGCAAAATACACCATAACTAATAAAAATAAAAAATTGATCATGTAAATATTTTACAAATTAATACATTATGAAGCGCTCTGAGCTAAATATTTATAACGAAAATGAAAAAGCAGTCAGATATAAAATCGCAAACAATTTGAAAAACACAAGCACTCAAAACAAAAATTTAGCACGCCCGCGCCGAGTCAAATGACATTGAAAAAGAGCATAGTCCAGAAAAACTAGGTATTGTTTTATTAGGGTGGCCCTTATAATCAAAATATTTCATTGAAACATTTGATAGAAGTTTTAAATAATCATCATAATTAGCAATATCGTGATTATCACCTATATCCTGAAAAATATCATTAAACATACAAATAATTTTGAGTAACAAATAAATTTTCTTTCAATATACAAATAATTTTGAGTAACGAATAGATTTTCATTCATAATTCAAATAGTTTAATTTTAAATAATAAATAAATTTGTATTCTATTGGTTATTCAAAGTTAATGGAATGATGAATAAAAATCTATTTGCTATTCGAAACTATTTGAATGATGCATGTAAATCTGTTCGTCATTCTTCATTTAAATACAGAATATTTTTTTAATACAATTTTATTTTTTATTTGATAATTCAACCAAAAACGTCCATCTCGTACTGTAAGATATTAAAAGGCATGAAAAAAATCATGCGACATATCGGCTAGCGTAGCAAATAATTTTCTAAAACGTTTTGAACAGTAGTACATAAATATTTTGCTACTTAGTAAAAAACGATTCGAATGAGCTGTGATAAAGTGGTAGGTCGTTGCAAAATTACTATAATAAATAAATAAGGCGTAAATGTAAATGGACTCTCCTCGGCTACAGTGGAATTTGAAAGCGAAAAAATGTATTTATAATCTTATGAAGAATTGTGACATTTCAGAAGGAAATTAAGATGAAAAAGCACATAAATTAACTTGGAAAAAAATAAGTACCGGCAAAAAAACGGCATTTACAGTGGGCGAAAGAAAATTAAAAACATATCCTAGCTACATACAAGGAGAATACGTAGGGAATGTGAATAAAAATAAAAATACACGCTTTATTGGCTTTTTGTGGAAAGTAGTGCCATTTTAGCTATTCATAAAAAAACAAATACAGATAAGCAAACTTTGCGGAGCCACTTTCAAATGTTACAAGTAAAGCAAAGTTGTGCTGTAAGGGCAACAACAGTGCAAAAGTGTTGAGCTGAAATTTGATAAACACAGATGGGAATCAGAAAAAATACAAGAAAAAACAAGAAAGTAACAACAACAAGGCGCCTAAGTTGCGAAAGTTGTGATGCAGCAAAATTTTTTTCAGCCTAGACACAGCAAGCCAATTCCCTAAGCCAGCCTCCCACATCTCATCCACTTAATGTCTTCTTTTTTTTTTTTTTTGCGTGCACCCTCGCCTATTCGGCTTCCGTGTTTTTTCACTGTTTTAGCAATGACAGCTTCTGGTCGCAGATGTCAATTTATTATTTCCGTTTTTCAAGCGTTTTCGCAACCAAAGCGTTGTTGATTGCAGTAAATACATATTAGGGCTGATGATGAAAGTGAAGAAGCTGAGTTGCGGATGTTCGTACGAGTACAAATAAAAACACGTTTTCCAAATGTTTTGACAAACCGTTAAATAATCTCGTAAAGAGCATACAATAGCTGTGTATCTTTTTATAGTAGAGACATGAAAGTTTGATAATGTGTGGAATAGTTTTGTAATTTTTTGAAACAAGCTAGGAAACTTTCTGATGGGGCAGTTTTTTTTAAAGAAAAAACAACAACATGGGCCATATCATAACTATATCATCACGCATATTGACTTTTCTTTATTTAATTAAAGTTTTTTTTATTTTAAATATAGTTTTTTCTGCGCCAAACCCCGGTTAATTCCACGTTTCAAACTTGGTGCCGAGTGACAAAAAGTATTCAACAAACTTTAAATAAGCTTTTTCAGTTTTTCTAATGAAAATTTTTTTTAAATGTTAAATTTTAATATAATAAAATGCAAATTCTAAGTGGCTACAAATAGCCGCTGATGTTTGACATTTTTATGGACCTTATAAGACAAGGTTTTAAACATTTTCCGAATTTAGAGAAATGTACATTTTTTTTTTTAGAAAAATTAAAAAATTTATATAGCGATGAACTATATTTATATTACAAAAATAACTAGGATTTGACGTGAAAATATTTTTCATACTAAATTCTAAAAAAATCATTTGTCGATTACTTTTTAAGTTAATAAAAATGCATCATACATTTCTAAAAATTCAACAAATTTCAATTTTTTGAACAATATTTTCAGAAAACTTCTGGGTTACAGGGAAAAGAGAATTTTTATAAAATCTATCGGTTATATGGAAAAATTTTCGTAAGACCAAAAGTTAAAAAAAAAATGAAAAAAAATCAACAAGAATTTGCTGTGCTAAAATGGGCTACAAAACTGCATACCCAAAATTTTCCAAAAACTCCAAAGAACAAACTTAAGTTTTATAAATAATTACCAATTGTCAATTTTTTAAAAAAGTTACCCTGTAATCACCCCAGAGGAGCTTTCTGGGTGGAAATTAGTAATTTGCGTGACTTCATTCGGGGTACGCAACGTATCTCCGGTTAATCTTTCTTGATTCCGATTTTCGTTTACCGTTCATATAGCAGGTGGTATCACAATGGACTTCTCTACTATGTCTAAGTGAGTTCCTACTGCGGGGACTACCTCATTAACCTAACCTAACCTACCCAGTAATCAGTTGCTTAAGTCATTGTATACAATTTTACTCGTGGAAGAAAATCAATAAAATTTATATCCAACTTCATGTGTCTACTAAACTCAACATTTATTTTTCCTTTCCATTCGATAGCTTCAAAAATATTCAAGCATATTCACTTATTATATCTTTATTTATTTTGGTTTTTGCTTTTTTTTTATAAAAGCCATGCAAGGCTATGGAGAAGTACTCACAATAGTTGACTGTGTCTCGAATGTTTATTTTATTTTTCGATTATTGCCACGTATCATCGTATCCAAGCCATTATTTATGTACATACAGAGAGGCACGCATAATTTTGTATTAGCATGCGTATTTATTACAAATATTTGCACATTTTTCATACTTATATTCTTGTTGACATTTGTCGCCTCCCAAACTTGCCACTTGCCACATGTTCAACACTCACCCAAAGCTTCCCGCTGTTTTGTCAACGCACTTCAGTTGATTGATCTGCTTTCATTTTACTTTAATTAATTTTTTGGCATACAAACAATAATTTTGTAGATTTGTCAACATATAAATTTTACTAACACAAACACCGACGATTTGCCATTGATGCGTCTGCTCTTCTTTGTATTAACTTAAATTATCCTACACTGCTGTTATATTCGCAAAAATCAACAATAACTATAAGACACGCACGCAAAACCTCTCCCAATTAACGACTACTCGTTTTATTTAATGAGTCCCACCAAACCCCAAAACAGCTGAGCCAAATAAGCGGCAATCCTTTTTGTCATAGCATACATATTGGCGCTTTATTCATTCTCGCACTTTCCTCTTTGTTAATTTATTGGCTGATTATTTGTTTTTTTTTTTTTGTTTTTTTACATTGCAAACTTGGGAAAGATTTAGTGATTTTTCAACCCGTTTCGCTTTTAAGATTTCGATAAAGTAGACAAAGTAAATAGCGTAGAGGCAATGGTGTTAGTTAGGTAAGCTGAGCACAAACGGCAAGGGAGGTGGGACTCTAAGTTCATTGCTTTTTTAGGAGTATTGTACGAGTTCACAATTTTTGTTGCAGCCATAAATTATTTTTAAAGCTGTTTATATTTATTACATCTATACAGATTAAATTAAATGAGATTTAGAGTTTTCCCCGGGCAAGTAAACAACCAATTATTTTTGGAATGGAAAGAATTTGTAGTAGCTGTGTATTGAGAAATTATGCGGATTAGTTTTTTTTTTAGTTTAGGGAATGAACTCGCGTATTTATTTGGTTAGTTATTAGAATTTTATACATTGTTTGTACAGTCGCAATTATTTAACTTTAATTATTTTTTATAAAAATATAGCAAAATCTGCAACAAAAACCATGTAAGTCGAAATTCCAAACTTTTTAGAACAATATTTCAAAAATTCAACTAACTCAAGAAATGGGCATTAAAATTTTGAAATTTTTAATTTGGGGTACTTTCTTGAAAATTTACTAATTAGAATTAAAAAGTTGGAAACTTTGTTGTCATTTTATTTTTATATATTCCAAATTTTTATAAATTTAAAAAAAAAATACTCCGTATTAAACATTTGAAAATTTTAATAACCATTTATTAAATTTGCCGAATTTTCATAAATTTTCTAGAAAGTTTCGAACTTCGACTTACATGATTTTTGTTATAAAATTGGCTATATTTTTATTTAAAAAATGTCTAAAATTGCAGGCATTCGAATAAAAAAAAATATAAATTTTGGTGCATTTTTGTTGGAAGCTGTTGATGAATCATCACTTGCATTGGTATAAATTTTAAATGAAAAATTAACTATAGTCTTATCTACAACACAGCTTTTCGGGCAGCGTACTGCGCTCAAATCTTCACGAAATTTAACCCTGCCCTTTTTACAAATATGATGAACATTTGGCGCATTTTATTTTCGTATTTATTACTTCATTACTTTCGCTTGGCATATTGACTGCATTTTATTGTCAATAAAGGTATATCGTAAATTCTTCTTCTTAAAAAGTAGTAAAAATGCACCTGGTCATTTATTTGTAAGTTTCACACAGTTCGCCTAGTGGCCATGAAAAGCAAACGCAATTCATGCCACTACAACAGAATATTGAAGTACCAAACTCAATTGACTTGCTATTTTCCAGATCCAATGGAAATTCTACTGCCGCAAATGCAGCAGTAGCATTCAGTCGCTTGTTGAATGGTTACCTCGGGCGGTGGGCGGTGGTCGCTGATTTACACTCGCTATTTTTTTATAAAAGTTATACGCCCTTTGGCAATAAAATCCCCTAATAAACTTCATAGTTCTATTCCACGCGTTATTGGTGATTAACTTTCATTTTAAAGAAACAATAATATAATTACTCTCTAATATTACACATATATTTTTTTGTTTCAAATTGCACTCTGAATACGGGTTTTAAAGATATCTCGGCTCCAGCGCCACCCATCGGTCCAACTTTCAAACAAAATATTTAGATTTATATGACTAATACGTGCTAATAAAATCGGAATGTAAATACGGCTTTTAGAAATATCTCGACTCCAGCGCCACCTATCCGAATTTTGGCCCTATACACAAACGACACCCATGCAAGAGATTTAGTAGTTTTCGAATCTATAAACTACCTACGAACAGTCAAGGTAGAGGCTCGCTGAGATAAATCATTGGCACTGGAATGCTCCCTATTCGTAGGCCAAAGAGGAATTCACTAGTTACTTCTGGAACTAGCTAGAAATAGATTAGCAGAAATTCAAATATGTAAACTATAAAGGGGCTTTGGCCCAATTATTCCAAGACGACCGAATGGCTAACTCTAACTATCCTACCATTAGAAGTCACCGTATTGAACAGAAACAAATTTATAAGAGTCAAAATGCTTTGACTGATTTAACTACGATAAATAGCTTTACTGTTTACACGAGGTGTAAGGGCTACTTGGTTCCAGTGTGTTCACTTCGGAAGAATAATCTACGTAACTTTTGTGAGTTTGGCATCCATCCATCTGCCAATACATAAAATACTTTCCACAGGGCAACCGCCTTTAATCGGATTTCCCTTTTCTCATTTTGAAGTTTACCGATCGCTCATCCTCTTTCACTGTAATTTATCAGCGTAAATATCGAACCTACACACTGCACACTAGCAGCCAATGCACCGCACACAACCTTCAATTGACTACAGCACTGGCTCGTGAAAGGGTTTCAAATTTATTTGGTTAACAAAACGTGTAAACCAATAAATTTAAATTTAATTTAGTCAAGCATAATTTACAAGTAAGCAAATTTATTTACGCCTTTAAATTCAACACAAAAACAACATCAATAGCAATAAAAACCATAGAGACAGAAACAAAAACCAGTGCACACTGGCAGTTGACTTGGTTATTTTTGGTTGGTATTCACTTTTGCAAAATATCTAACATTTCCGGTATACTAGATGTCAGCAACAAAACAACATCAACAACAACAACCACAACAGCACTTTATTTGTAGTTAAATTTTCAACACCAACCAAAGCACGGCCTAGTCAAACTACGTCGACAAATCTATGCCCGTTTTAAATTTCAAAACAAATACATAAATATACATTTTATATTTGTTGCGATTGCCAAGTAATGCTCATAAAAAGAATCAACAATAACAACAAACAACCAGCGCGGCTAAAGCTGAAAGCAACGTTTATAGCAAACGAAAAAAACAAAAAAACGTTGCACAAGAGCTTCGGTCGAAAGGAGAGGAAGTGAGCGAAAATTAACACCAACCAAAAAGGCGGTCGATTTTTAAATGTTTCTTTTTACAATTGTTTTTTTTTTTGTTTTTTTTTTTTTTTGTTTAAACGTTTCCTTTGTGCGCAGTGTGAAACCAACATAAAACGAGGCAGAATTGTTGGCATACTAAGACGCCAGCATGGGGACAAACAAAATTCGTGAATATGTAAAAATTTATGTATGGATTTTAAGTAAGTCATGCCAACAATAATAAAAGCAACACCACAAATACAGCGGGCTGCTATGCAAACAAAAACAACGCGAAAATGGGCGAGTCGTTAACCTTTGAATATTTATTTTAAAGTGTCGAAGACAAGTCGAAAATGAGTTACACATTGTGGGAAGAACTTTAATAGTCTTAAATTCTTTTTTTGGCCACTAAAAATTAGATTTGCTATCGTTTATAAAAATTTTAAATCTAATCTCACGGCTATATATGATAATTTTTTAATGTTTCAGACTTGAATAAAATTCACTAGCAGTAAGGACCATTTACACGATCCTGTCGCCAGTGTTACAAATCAGCTTGAATTATTTTATATCTGTTATTTGTCTGTAAAAATCTTAGATTTTATCCCACAATCGATCTCGTTGAGAGCCAATATCTCCCACAGTCTTTCGAAGAACGATGGTATGACCCATTCGCATTCCTGCACTCTGCAACTGTTCTACTTTCACGCTATTTGGATGCAGTGAAACATGTATGCGAAGTTAATCGATAATTTTATCGCTAACTGTATTGTTCCCATTATACATTTTTTTGCCGTAGTTATCGAAAGAGTCAATGGAATCGTTAGCAACAGCATCATCATACCCCTAATCGATATTTTTATTGTTATCGGTATTGATCCAATATTCGTATTCAAAATTATATTATATTTTCTATGCAACTTGTTCTTGCATAATTTCTGGACAACATTAACGTCATTGTTTTTCTTAACGATCATTTTTTTGTCACAGTTATCGAAGTAGTTATCGAAATTGTTGTCATTATGATGTCTACATTGTTATATTTATTTTCAACGGCATCGTTATTAATGGCATTATCATACTCGTAATCGATACTTGTATTCAAATTCGTATCCTATTTCCTATTCAACTCGTTCCTTCCTAATTTTTCGATAGCATTAAGGGAATTGTTATCATTATCGATAATGTTATTATTTAGTTATCGAAGTGGTATCGAAATATTTATCGCAATTGTTATCGTTTTCTTATCTATATTGTTGTTGTTTATTGTTATCGGTATTTATTACAACTATATATACATAGTATATAACGGATTCGAATTCAAATTCATTTGTTCGTTATCCTTTCCCTTATACAATTTTTTAAAACTAAACCCAAACTGTATCCTACCGAAACCAGAGATGTTTCGCAATTAAAATTGGATTTGACACGTATCCACCACGAGTGCAAATATTCAATGTATAAACTTTAGGCTTCAATTCATTTAGGTTTCGCGGATAGACTGGTGCCTTTTTTGAAATATTAATTAGCCGCCTGTTGATGTCGGTTTATTCTTGTTGAATTGCTACTTTAGCTTTTGTTTCTACTCCCTAGCATATTCAGTATTTGCAGGCATGAAATAAAAGCCTTAAACAGCTGATAGCAGCACTCAAAGCTTCAACAATGACTGTTTGGTAAATCCCCAAATAAACACATACCAATGCAACTACACCCATTTCACATACGACCAACACATGCCAAGGAATACTTAAATTTATTCTACACCCATTTACAAGCCCACCTGCTACCTACCCACACAACCCCCCGATGACCGTTGGCTGTTGTGAAAGTGAAGGGAAATTCGCCTTAAAATATGCATTTGAATTTCGGGAATGCTCAATAAACACTTGACAGCTTGAAGCACACACGTTCCACATAGCATTGCGCACTAAAAGCTTCCAAGTATTTACATAAATTTTACGTATTACACACACCCACACACACACACACATGTGTATTTGGATATGTGTGGGTTAACGTGTGTGTAAATTAGAGCTGAATTCTAGATTTTCATTTGAATAGCAAAGCGTTTCACAAATGGCATTAGATGTAGATTTCTATTCACAAATACATTTGTGCACATATGTAGATTTTTGTACAATTATATACCACGTCCCATTGCTATAGTTTGTATGTATGTCGATTTCATGGAACATTTCCATAATTTTAATTAAATGCTAGACATAAAAGGTCTCTTCGTAGTAACCAAAAACAAAAAAGAAATACAATACGTCGCGCCAAATAGCGCATATTGTCAACGCCTGGCTTAGCCAACAACGTGCGGTGGAAAAGAAAGAACGAAGGAGAGAGAGAGAGTGAAAAAAATAAAAATATATTTACCATTCGAAATATGGGCACAAAACCTTTGGAATGTGCAGAATTTTAATAGGAAAAAGACAAAAATATTCAGGCTAACTAAAATTTCAATTAAACACAAAATTATTTACTTGGAATTTTTGGCTGATGAAGCCACATCGCAAAGTTAATTGAATGTAAATACATACTCCGAAAGGTGGAAATTATTTTTCTGCCAAATGGCAGGTGAAGGAGTAATCTGGCAGATATTGTAATACTTTATATTACACAAATGATGGGCGTGTGCCAGCGACGGTTCTTGGACAGAGATTGAGGATGCATTAGACTAATTAGCTTTTGGTATATTCGTAGTAATAAACAGCGAATAATGGAATTTTTTATATTTATTTCCAAATTATGCAGAACGGCATATATTTTTGTTAAAAAAATGCAAATGTACTTTACCTATCCACTACCACTGAGATGGATATTAGATAAGAGATGGAGATGAAGATTTTGGATTATATAAAGGGTAATTTTATAAATTCACTGTCGCTAAGAAAAAATTTCCCAACTGATGTCATCTTTCATGATTATAGACAATTTCAAAGCACCGATATGGTGAGCGATATTATTGCATATGATATTTTATTCGTTCAGAGAAGCTATCAAAGCTTTAGTTTTAGTCCAGTACGAAATAAAAATAGTAAGCTATTGTATTTTGAATGTGAAAGGGAAGTGTGCCTTTATAACAGAACTCAACACAAGTGTGAAAAGTTTTTGAATGCTCTCAAAGAAACCTAAATACAAGTAAAAAGAAACAGTACTTATAGATTGTAATATATTACCGATATTTTAATATTTCTCCGTTTATTGAAGGGGGCCTCGATAACGGATTGAATATTGGTTGGAATTTCATTAATTTATCAAACAACTTTGAATAAAGAGAGAATTTTTATTCAACATCAAATAGTTTTGAATAACCAATGAATTTTCTTTCATCATTCAAATAATTTTGAGTAACGAATTTGTTTGTATCCATCATTTAAATCATTTTTTTTATAACGAATAAATTTTCATTCATCATACAAATAATTGTGAATTACGAATAAATTTTCATACGTCGTTTAAGTTATTTTTATTAACCCAAAAATTGTAATTCATCATACAAATAATTTTGAATAACGAATAGATTTCTATTCAACATTCAAAGCACTTCAAATTTCAAATTAATTTATTTTTAAAAATTACTTGAATAACAAATAAATATGTCTTATCTTATATTCCGTTATTAAATTATTATTATTATTATTTTAATTTTTTTTTTTTTGATAACGCTTATTCTTGGTAAGTTTTGCACTAGAGCTGTTATTAAAGATAGAATACGAATTTAGTTTAGCTTTTAGTTTATTTTTTTTATATTTACATTTTGTCTCATCTTTCTTTAATCGTCAATTGAAACACCTCACATTATGTTATCTTCGCCGCCTAGCAACTTTTACAATTTCTGAACTAACAAAATTTCTAAATAATTAAGTAATTGGCAAATTAGCAAAAATTTAAATTTTAACTGAATATTCATACACAAAAGACTTTGTAAGGGATTACTTAGCTAGGCAAATGCGCAGTGAAACCCAGAAAAAGGGAGAATATGTCTGTAGTTTATTTTCTCTAATTATTCACTTTCAAAATTCTGACTGCATATGCTCGTAGTACTCTTTGTATATTTATACGAGTAATTTACTTACTCCTTTAAGTTTCAACTTCGAAAGAAGGAGAAAATTTTCTTACTTTTTTATCAGAAAAATTGTAGTTTTTCTATCTGAGTTTTATTTGGGAAATGAGTTTTTTAAGAATGTATTATGGATACATATGTACATATATTTTTTTTATTGCTGTCTTCAAATTTTTATATTAGAATTTAGCGAGGCATCTTTTTGCAACATATTTTAACCCACTAGCTCCTACTTAAATGGACATTTTCGAACCATTCTCAAAACAGCTATAATGAAAGGGCGTTAAAAAGGCAGTTAGAGGGTTAAAATATTCTGTTAAAATTTCAACCAGACAATTTTATCGTGAAAAGCCGAAAAAACTTGAGCAAAAACGAATCATGATTAAAAACAATAATTTAACTGTGAGGGTTCTTGATTGGTTGTTGATTAAATTTTTTTTATTAGCTTTCGACACAAACAAGTCCAAAGCATAATCCTTAGCAACAATAATAATAATTTAACTGCGCAGCTTTAAATTGTGTCTAGTTGTTCTTTCGCTTTTGCAACGCGGAACGATTTTCCATCATCCCTGATCAAACCCCAATATATGTACATGAAACCTTCTTATTAGATATTCACCTAGCCACATTTTTTCTTATATACCCAGCGCACATACATAAATCTTTAATAATATCTCATTCAGATAAATTGCATAGCAAGCTTTTCCTCGAATTCATCGCAAAATATTTATTTCGACTTAATAATAACAAGCAGTCCCTCAATTCACCGGAAAGTAAATTATTATTGCAGGATATATACACACATAGTTTGTATGTAAATGACAGTCTGACAGTAATTCCTCGTAAATTATTATTTACGCCAGCTTATCGTGACAAAACGACTAAACAACTGAGGCAACGTGAAGCGTTAATCAAAGCAGACAGCAGGTAATGCGATACATAGAATGGTTAATCACGTAAATATAACAAAGTAGAATTGCAAAAGAAACATAATAATACAAAAACAAGCACAACAGCAGCGACAAATAAAGTTGAATTAAGTAACTGGCAAGAAATGACGAAAGGTCAAACACCCACTCAAAACCAACTTGGCAAGTGGTTTGTATTCACCTCTCATCACGAACAACGAAAACAATCACAATCACAATCACAATCATAGCTTATCGTTGAACCCCACCGAGCAGCAACCGTGCGTCATGCTGCCTGCCACAATTTAAAAATCATAGAGATGTTAAAAATTTCGCGATTTATGACTCAGCGTAAAATTTTTGCAATGTTATAATTTGTAGCGCAATTTGCATGAGTGAAGGAGGAGAAGAAAAATGAAACAAAGGTTGTGTCATAAAATAGGAGAAGTGGAGACGAAAATTTAAAAATCAATTTGATACCTTCCATTGAAAAATACCAGCCGTTACGGAAGCGATAAAAAGCAAAGTATTCAAAGACAAAAGTAAAATGAACTTTAATCCTGTTTAATGAAATATTTTTTATCAACTAGGCAGTATTAAATTTCAATAAATTTGTAGCTCTGTTGTTCAGCAAATCTCACTTAGATAGCTTACGCTTATCCAGATCATTTTAATGCCTTCTAGACCAGATCTACACAATAATCAATTTAGCAAAGCTGATATCAGTCTGCGATCAAAACTCTTAGAAGATCGATAACAGCAGCTTATAGATGAGACAGATGATAGCATTAATCTGCATTAACAGCCTTAATTTGCATTAACCCATGACTGATTTGTATACTTTAACTCCGTTCGTCTGTCACGTATTTTAGAGTCCACTCCAGAGTGCACTATACTCAGTGGCATAGCGGTTTGCGGGCAGAATTTTAATAAACATCCTTTAAGCATTCAAATACTTCTGGTATTTTTGATCTTGCAAAATCGCTCAAATGCTGGAGAGGCCATGAACAGCATATAAACTAGTCTGGAAACCTGCACAAATATTGTATTATCAGAAGCTGATAGGGCCTGACAAAAGACTTTATAATTAATTAAATTAAAATTTTTCGGGAAAATTTGGGTATACAGTTTTATAGCCCATTAAATTTTATAATAATGAAGTGCAAATTTAAAGTGACTAGAAAGTACCGTTAATTTATGGCAATTTTTTCCCTGGCGCGTTTCTGAAAATTTGTCCATCAGTGAAAAAATTAAAAAAAAAAATCAGCGGTAATTTGTAGTTACCTGAAATTTGCATTTTTTTATACTAAAATTGAATCAGCTATAAAACTGCATTTCCATTTTTTTATTAAGTTACAACTGAAAATGTTTAAACCTTTGGCAAAGTTTATTTAATTTTTTCCACCGTTCGAATAAAGTTTGAAACTAAAAACCGGCGTTTCTTGTAGTCTGAGCAATATTTCTATAAAAACAAAATAATTAAACGGAAATAAGCAAACCAAGTAATCAAAAGTTTTTAATATATGGCTGTGCTGTTGTTATGACTGTATACATCTGAAGCTCTGAAACAACGTACCCAAAAATATTAAACTGCTGTTCAATACCTTGTTTACAACTAACAATCAACCAATCGCTAAATATGAAAATTACATATAAAATAAATTGCAAATTGGATGTGAGAAGTAAGAGATAAATGAAAACT
This sequence comes from Anomoia purmunda, assembly GCA_951828415.1. Lineage (NCBI taxonomy): Eukaryota > Metazoa > Arthropoda > Insecta > Diptera > Tephritidae > Anomoia > Anomoia purmunda. The sequence continues at coordinate 116,981,290 of OX639997.1, forward strand.
GACAGCTGTCTAATAATTCGCAAAGCCCCTTGGCAAGAAGATACTCGTAAAAAAAGATGCCGAATAAGCAGGAAAGTTTGTCAGCAAAAGTGAAACTAAAAACAGCAGACAGGTAAATCTCACACAGGTAAAGACGCTGCTCCTGAGCTACTTATAAAAAATTGACGCAGCAAATTCACAAAATTCACAAACCAACTGAATGTAGGGATACTAATTTAAAATGCGAAGCACAGTGGCAGCAATAAGTCGTTTGAAAATTGCTGTGTGAGCGCGTGCAGTTATCATTTTGATTAGGGGGTAAGGGAGGCGAGCGCAAAGAACATCTTGGCAGCGCGTGCAAAGCAACGATGTGCCAGCGTCAACCAACAACTTATAAACTAGATAAGGGCAATGCCAGCAAAGCAGCAATCCACCGTAGTAAGACGGTGGCATCATAGACTAAACCAAATGCGCAAAAGCAGTTAGAAATGTAAAAAGTTTGTGAAATAAAAAGTAAAAAGTAAAAAAACGAAAAACGAAAAAGGAAAACAGACAACTTAACTATGTAGCTATGCTCACCTTCATCCTCGCCCAATTCACCCAAATCGCCCAATTCGCCCATATCGTTGAACTCGACAATTTCCGCTTTATCGCACTTCTGTTGCTTCACAGCCGCCAATGCCTTCTCGAGTATCCCACCATCGCCTTCATCTCTCGAGGAACGCTTGTTAGCATCACCGTTGCTTATAATTGAATTTGATTTCGAGTGATTTGTGAAATTGTTTGACGTCGCTGTAGCCGCTGATGTCGCTGAGGCTGCTGAGGCGGCTGAGGCCGCGGTGGCTGCAGAAATTGCGGATGAGGCTGAGACGGCAGGTGCGCCTGAGGCTGCGGATGCTGTCAATCTAGTTTGCGTACCATCGCCGCTTCCACCGCCCCCACTGATGGCTTTTTGCTGCTTTTGTTGCTCCACCAAATTGCCATTCTGCTCACCAACATCACCATTGGTGGTTGCGGCAAGCGCGACGAGCGCACCCTCGCCATTTGCGTCGGCAGCATTGCCATCTTTTGTTTTCAGCTCCTGACTGGTGTTGCAGCCCATTTTATGTGCCTTTTGGAATTGCTCTTAACGTTGCTTTTCTTGTTGTTGCTGTTTTTTTTTTTTTTTTTTTAATGAATGTTTGAAAAGTTATTACTGTGGTAGTTTGTATAGAAATTTCCTTCGCTGACTGTTTGCTGTGAGGGGATTTTTGTTGTTATTACAGTTGTTGTAGTTGTAGCTTCAGCAGCGGTGTTCTCTGTTTTTTATTTATTATGCTGCGCTGCTCTGCGCTGTTCTGCGGTTAAAACTGCAGATTTTGTTAGCCGTACTGCGAGTATGTGATTTTAATTTTGAACTTCCACTGCCACTATATTCATATTTTTGAATTGAAAAAGCTTTTTTACTTTACTTTTAATGGAAACTTTATTAATTTAGTTGCTGTAAGGTGGGTGTAGTTTTTCTTCTGTTTCGTGAAATACTTCCTGCCGCTTGAGGTTATTAGGAGTTTCTTTAATCTCAATTTGTTCTTTTTTTTTATTGAGAGTTTAATTTGACTTCTAGTGCATTTGCATATTTGCATTTGCCGAGTGTGTAATTGACCCGGCCACAGAGCCTTCAATCACTTACACATAAAAGAAAAAAGGACACATTAAAAAAACTATCGCATCTTTTACAAAAATGAAGAGAAATAATACGACATAAATTTAAATGGCTTCTGCGCAATAGCACATCCTGTCAACCTAGTTTTCCAAGTTCTTTCTATAGCTTTCTAATTTTATAAAGAATAATCTGCCGAGAAGAATTGTTTTTCGAAGATATTGCATAATTTTTGACCGCATAATGCCGCGGTTACATTTGTTGTAGAGTCCGCCCTCGTATGAGTTAGGCCATCCGCTCTCTGCTCGTATCGCCTTCTTAAATGAAACTTTTTAATAGAATGCAAATCTTCTATTTTCAGCAACTTGATTTCTGTACACGAGTATACAAATTCTGATCGCCAGGCTCGTCGTTTTAGGTAAAAGAGAGAGCCAGAAATCATAGGTTGATTGGATAGACTCCAAATCGGAATGCTTAAAGGAAATGTAGGGCTGGTAACAGAAACGCACACAGAAATATATTTTGGGAGGGAATTTGCGTTAATTTAGTATAAAAAAAAGTAAATTAATTTCTAGAAAATATAAATTTTAGGCGAGATTTGAATCACAAAGCCCCCCTTCCCTTCCCCCTTGGATGCATAAATGGATGAGAATGAGTCATTTTGCTCTCCTTTGTATCTAAAGGGATTTCTGAGCTCATCGAGAGAACTGATTAAAGTCTGACTGGCCTTTTAACCTAACCTAATCTGAAAATGATAGATTTTGCTCAAATTCTATTATCTTATATATTATTTATATCTTCCTTGAGGACATTGAGGCATTTTTTCGGCAGCTACTTTACTCTTCGCTTGATTTTAATAGGAGCCCTGTGGACATTTGTCCTAAGCAAATGAATTTAGTTTGAAATCACTGCACTTTCGCCATCACTTTTTTTGATATTTTTCTTTCAGAAACTTTGGCTTTCAACAGATAGTAGTGCACAACAGTTCAAAAGAATGTTAGCTATATAAAATATATTTTATTTGTTTTAATTTTTTTAATCCTCAGAATGTATGCGTATTTCGATTTAACATTTCTTTAATTGACAATTTACTGCATGCACTTTTTGTTTACAATTTGTTTTTGTTTTACGTTTTTTCACAAAGTTTTCGGCTTAATGGCTTTGTTTACTTTCGCTTAAATTTCCAGCACAACTTTTTACTTTGATTGCAAAAGTGTAACAGTTTTCTGGGCATGTAATCGTTTGTTAATTTCTGCAGATAAAAAAACACCAAGGCAACCTGTGTGCTAGATTTTTTGTTTAATCAATTTTGCAAGGCACGTGCATTCTGGGTACTCGTTAACATAAAAATTGCAAACAGTGCACGCATAATTTGCACACAAAAAAAAATGGAAAGCCAGATTTTTCTTTTTAAAACCTCAATGTATCATTTTCAAACTGAAAAACTGAAACACTGAAAAAAAAAAATTGCACACCTTTTAAATAAAATTTGTATTATATTTTCGTTGCACCAGAGCTGCTATACAACCACCGTTAGTTTACGTGAAACCGTTTTACTGCAATTCAACTTTTACGTTTAAATTTTCGAATTTCGAAAAATCGCACGTAACTTTCACACAAAATACGCTGCCAAAGTGCCCAATGCGCAAAAACACCACAGCAAAAATATCCTTTCCGTTCGCCGGTGACAATCGTCTCTAACTACGTCTGCTCAGCGCACGCACCGCAAGGAAAATAAACGCAGTGGCTCGTCAGTGAAACAACGCAGCACCAAACGTAGTATGAATGTCCCTATGTATGTACATCAGTATGTATGTATAGATGTGTGTGTGTGTGTGTGTACGTTTGTAGGGACGAAGAAGCGTACGGGTGAGCGAACCTTTTTTGCGACGCAACCTCCAGTCCCACAGGACGAGAGCTAAACGAGCATATTTTTTAATGTGTGCATTTTCACACACACACACACCCATACATACCCATCGTATTTCTAAACCACATACATACATAGACTTGCTCGAAGGACAAAGCGTCGGAGAGCATGGCATAGGGAGAGTGCAAAAGTACAAAAAGCACAGCCAAAATTATCTCACATATAAACAAATGAACCTTACCTTACCAAAACATAAATTTATAACAACATCTGGCGCTAACGCTTTTCGTGAGAGCAACTGAGCATGTGAGCGTACGAGAAGAGCGAGCATCATCGCACTCATACGAAATCGCCTTGGCACGAAGTCAATCAGTCGCACACATGCCAATCCCAGCACAAAGTTCTAAGTCTAACGAATCGCGAGCCATTGAGTGGAGGGCTTTCGAACCGACTAAGTGTAACGGCATATGCGACCGCACCAGCGTAAGCGAACACGAACAGAGTTATACGCACACACACACACACACACTAAGCGTATTTTTGAAAATATAACTGTTAAAGCCGACAAGTGCTACTACTACATAGCGCATACAAATCCTTGTGCCTTGGGCTAGTAAGAAATCTTCGTCTCTCTTCCCTTCTCATTCGCGTACAAACCCGCATGCTGTTACATACATCGCCTCGATTTGATGCTTTTCTTTTTTGGTTTTATTTTTTTTTGTTGAGACCGAAATAAAAGCGCAAATAGGATCCAAATAAGAAGAAATCAAATAAAAACGTTATGTGATTCTGTGCTCGAATGTGTAGAATGAGTTTGAACTTTTTATGCCCAACGCATTGCTGAGAATGTTCTCGGATAAATAAATCAAATTTTTGTCATCAGAATGGACTAACAATCTGATATATAAAAATCTCGTGTCACGGTGTTTGTTGTCTAACGGCTCCAAAGATTTTTATGAATTAATTTGAAATTAATTTATGTAATTGTACACAATAGCATATGAAGACTTCCCAGCTGCTTGAAAAGCTGGAAATTGGTAAATATGGGGGTCATAGACATTTTTTTCTAAATTTCTCAATAGATACGATAATTAATTTTAATTCTAATTTTTGAGTCCATATTTTTTTTTAAAGTATTTTGTAAGTGTCGATTCGTGAAACGGCATTAATAAAAAACGAGTGATTAGAATAATTTTTTATATTTTTAAAGAAAAATTTTAATATATGAACTTTTTCAAATTTTTGACAATGCCATAAATTTAGCTCTTTGTAACTTTTTCTGAAATTTAGAAAACTTATCCAAAGCGGGCATGCCAACTGCTGTTGAGTTTCCCCTTTTTTTCATGCATATTATATTTTTGTATAATCTACAAAAATTTATATTAATTTTTAATTATTTTAAGAATATTTCAAATATTTCTAAGTGAAATTTTTAATAATTTTAAAAGGTTCGCAGTGGTCGCCCTGTTGTGTATGGTGAGAGAGAGAGAGTAATCAGCTGGCACTTTTCTACCGAGTTTCCTACGTATACTCTCCTTCAACACGAAAACTCTAAGGTGGTGAGTTTTAATTTGCATGACGCTCTCATAATATACCTTGTATCAGCTGTCACGTTCTCTGGTCACCGAAGGAACTCTTGGACAGAAGGTCATCTAATCCAAACTATACTAACTAATTTAATATAATTCAATCTTGTTTAATCCAAACTGTTCTAATCTTATCTGCAATTCAATCTATTCTAGTCATATCTAATCCGACACACTTGTACAAAATTATTCTCGAAACTGGTGAAATAATCATATATGTTTTGAGTTCATCTTATGTTTTGTATATGTTAGGTCAGGCTAGCTTAGCCGATCAAAAGCAACTCTTAGAAACCATTTATTTTGGTAGCTAGTGTTACAAAAATATTATGATGTGGTCTACAGATCATATTCCTGCTTTACTTTCTATAGTTTGGAATCCTTTGATTCACAAGATTCTTAAGAGAGAAGAAGAAAGCACTGCTGCGGTAGCTAATTCAATCTAACAAAAAGTCGGTCGTTGGCAAAGAAATAGTTTTTTCTTCAAAAACCCCGAAGCATAAACCCTCTCATTTGTGCATTGGGTATACGAGTATAAGACAGCCAGACTGTGTTAAGGCACAACGCTCTGTGTGTGCCTGATGACAAAAAAGGACTCCGAAATTGAAAATTGCTGAGAAATAAAAGAAAACGGAAATGCCTAGAACCATAGCAGTTCTCAAAAAATAAATAAATGCAAGTAGTCAAAACAAAAAAAAATTAAATAAAAATGTGGAAAGTTAAGAAGCAGACGCAGCAGCGATAGCAAAAGACAACAAGTCTGCTGTTTGAATTAAGGAGAGAAATCTTGCAAACTGTCTGCGAATGCTTACGCCTGACTGGCTAGATGTGTGAGTACACAAACTGGTGACTGGATAACTTGCGGGCTGGATGGCAAAATGATTGGCGGCCAAAAATAAATTACGACGTGCGAGTATATGGTCGACGGCCAAAGATACCCCAAAAGAAATTAAGTTTCAGTTCTGTGCAGAGAAGCAAAAATTTTAGATAGTAAAAAGTCGCCAGAAGAATTAGATGGAAATTCAAGATGAATGCTTGACGAAAAATAAAATCGATTTAGAATGAATGTAGGATGACATCTTTAAAACTAACTTTTATTGATAGCGGGAAAACTTTGTCTTCTGCATAACAGTTATCGGGCAACATAAAAAATAAATGTTGGAAAATAACTCTTCGTGGTAACAGGAAAAAGGTTCCTCCTGCATAACAGTCCTCAGGCAAAAATAGAAACTCTCATTCTGCTGTGTAAAAGCACAAACATTCGACCACGAAAAAATATTTTTTCTGCGTAACAGTTATCAGCCAACATAAAAAATAAACGCGGGAAAATAAGTCTTATTGGTAAAAAATAAAAATAAAATATTTCTTCTGTATAACCGTTATAAAAAATATGAATACTGCATAACAGATATCAGGCCATATAAAAAATAAATATTGGAAAACAGCTCTTATTGGTAACGAAAAAAACATTTATCTTGCTAGTAGTGGCACAAATATTTCTTCTCCATAACAAATACCAGGCCACATAAAAAATAAACATTGGAAATAACTCTTATTGGCGAAATAAAAAATATATCTCCTCTAAAAAGCTCTTCCGAATCTAAATATGACTCCAATTTAAAACCCATTATCCTAAATTTGGGACATTTGTGAACGGAGTCCCTTGTCTTGTCTTCTCGATTTTTTCACATAACGGTTATCGGGCAACATAAAAAATAAATGTTGAAAGCTAACTCTTATTAGTAACTGAAGAAAGAGTCCTCGTGCATAAAAGTTATCCGGTAATATAAAAAGTAAACGATGGCCGAATAAAAAAATAAATGTTGGGAACGGAAAAAATATTTCTCTTGTATAATAGTTAAACGGCAATATAAAAAATAAATGGTGGAATATAACTTTTACTAGTAGTGGAAAAAATATATCTCCTACATAACAGCTATCAAATATATTTCTCCTGCACAACAGATATCTGGCCGCATAAAAACTTGGCAATAAAAATAACTCTTATCGGCGAAATACAAAATATTTATAAGTGTTTGGTATAACGTGTTTGGGAAAAAACTTATGCCACTTATATAAAAAGCCCTTTCGAATCTAAATATGAATCCTATTTGCCCCCATTATCCTCTGGATTCCGTCGTAACTTTGTTCAACACTTGTTTTAATAATCTTCTTAATTTTTTTATATTTTCTGTAGTATCCCACTGAAGATGCGACTTCACTTAGAAATTTAATCGGGTTCGGTATTACGCGGGATATTAAATTTGGTCAAAACTTCGGCTTCGATCGGACTCTATTCGTTTTTTTTTTTTGCTTTGCACTTACGACGACAACACAGTGACATCATATTGTATAATATCGCGTACGTGTTTAAAACTACTTTTGCTCCGCTGTGCATACATAACTAATTTACTACTTAAGTAGGTTAATAAAAGTTTATTTTGTCATTCATTACGTGTGGTATTAATATGGACTTGCCTTTGTCAGTGTGGCAAGTGAGCAGCGCTCAACGCTTCGACAAGTAATTTTCCGTCAATTGCTATTTCCGTTTGCGTTTATTAAAGTAAAAGCAAAGAGTGAGTTAATAGCCTCAAGCGAGTATTCATTTTTTATATATGTGTGTGTATGTGTATTAGTAATAAAGTCTGAAACACCTGCTACTTGTGAAGCCTTACTCGAAATCAACATGTGAATTCACTCAATTGGTTGTAGTTTGCATGAAAGGCTGAAACTCAAACCCAAACCGGCGTTGCAGAGCCCAATTCTACTTATTTATATTGTATATTTCTATTTATTTTTCAACTACATTAGTGTGGCTTTGAAAAGAAATCACGGGTGAGGTGGAAAACATGAAATTCCTATCAAATACAATTACGCGTAAAATACACCCTATAAATAAAAAATTATCAGCACTCATACGACGCGGTGCACCCCGCCAGCTAACAATTCGAAAATTGGTTTTCGAAGAGTTAGTTGGATATCTACATAAGCACATAGCACGCCCTATGGAAAATTTCTGTACGGGTAACAGAGTAAGCATAGGTGGAAAACAAGACTTGCCACACCTTTGCTAGACAGCTACTCTTACCACTTTGAAATGAAGAAAAATTTCACTTGGCACTCCCAACTCTTTCTGCGCTTCCATTTAACGTTTATTTGTCTTTATTACCGCCATTTATCTGCTACTTCTCCACTACAAAATATTCAGCTAACCAACTATACAACTACGGCTACTATCCTTCACCTTAACGTGTCAAAATCTAATAAAGTCAAATGCCTTCAATGCAAATGTTTTCTAAAGTCCAGCCAACTGTCGAAAGCTTAAAAAAAAAAAATCGTACAAAAACCGCTAATGAATCCAACCCAAAGCGAATACGTCCACGCCAAGCCATTAGTACCGCATGGCCACACTTCACACCCGCGAAGCGTAAACGAAATGATACAACGCATACGGCGTGTATGGCGCATGCAACAATTTTCGCACTTATTGCCAATCTTATGCGCCCGCCTCACATGCAGCACCCCTCTCGAACTCCACGCGTTGCTCTTGTGCTATGGCGCCTTAAAGTACTTCATGTCGGCGTTGAGAAAAAAATAAAAACGAATAAATGTCATCGATTGCACAAAACCCGTGCTCAAGCATTTTTTCTGACGCCTAACACATTTTTGCTTTTTACAGAATTTCCTTCTGTTTACTTTTTCTGACCTTTGCTTTGACTACTTCGTCTGCTCCCACCAACCCTGCGAATTCATTGTGGTCATAAATTGCTGCTTCCGGCGTGCGATTTTCTCTGCCAAGTTTAGTTGAAATCATCAAAATGACGGCCATGGTGTGAAAAGTGTATTTCAAATGCAAATTATTCAGAAAAAGTTTTGTGCTCCACTAATTTCGTGTTGGGTTGAGACACAATTTGAAAAGGGTGAAAAGTGACCGAAATGCGTTGATTGAAGTTTGATTAAATTTTTGTCAGCTGCTACTCAAAGTTGGGCGCATATTTTTAGGTTGACCGAAATTCAAATTTCGCCACCTCCTATATATATAAATGAATTGAGATGGCTTCTACTCGTGGTTTTAGGGGATACTTTCGCATTTTTTTACACGGCAGTGTGGCTGACAGTGGTTGGCAGTTTGGGGAAAGCAGTTTAATCTCTGAATGGCGATAAATACGCCTTAAAAATATCATTTCAATCAAGAGAAAATGAAAGATATTTTAAATTAAAATATGTGCCTGTCGATTGTCCTGTTTTTGAAGCCAAAATTGTAGGCTCAAAATGGTTTTATTACTCTGAAAAGCAAACATCCTATTACAATCTCAGGAGTTTCTTGCCGTTGCTCTAAAATAAAATCTCGTCAGTCCAATTGCACCATTCCAAAAATAATTTGACTTTTGCTGATTGATATTAGAATCTGATAAGGTCAAATGGGTTTTTGGTGTGATGAAATTGGACGAAATTCTTGTCAGAGGAAACGCAATGCCATCCAACTTCTTTGTAATATATATGAGCGCCAAAAAGTGAACGTAAAAAAATTTCCATCTGATGATATCGAGGTAGGGAAAAGCATCTGGTTTACAAAGAGTTGATGATAGTTAAAAATGGCCACTAAGTTCCAATACTAGTTAACCTAGACAGGCTATTCTCACAAGTGGAGGTTATCATGAGATTTTGGATGCTTGAGCAGTTGGTGTTGCTTAAAAAGGATACCGATTTTCATTTTTAATTTTTAAGAAAAAACTTGGCATTTTTCGACCTTTTGGTAGACCCCATTAAAATAAACTCTTTGGAATATTCGCCTGAGGGTGCCGCTTTTTATTTTGGTTTGCTGCTTTACTGCAGCCGAAAGTTCAAATTTCCACTTAAAAAAATGTTAATATTTATCAAATCACAAACGCAAACTATTTGATTTTTCTATGTGCAAATCAATTTTTTAGATTTGTTTTCTGCATTCTACGAGTATGTGAAATTCAATACAACTTTTAGAACGTTTCATGCATTCCAATATGCCACGTAATTACATACATACAGTTGTGGTTGCAAAAATAGTAGCATAATTTATTGATGATTTTGTTTTTCCTTATTTATTTTTTTTTGTTTTTTTTTTTATAAAAAAAAGTAGTTAGTTCTAGAGTATACACCATGCAAATCGAATTTCTAAACCTTCCATAAAATTTATGAAAATTCTAAACATTTTAAATAAATTTAACATTGAACTTTTCAACTTTTGATTCCGGCTTTTTAGATAATGTCGGTATGCAGTTTTGTAGCGCATTCAAATTAAGTATAAAAAAGATCAAGTAGTTTAGTGGCTAAACATTTTTTCTTAGTTTTCGAATTTTTTTTCAGACGGTGTTGCTCCTTTTTTCATACAACGCATGCAAAAAAATTTACTTCGGTATAGAAACTTTAAACTAAAATTGAATGAGCAATTAAACTACATACTCCAAAAATTTTCTTAAAAACAAAAATTTGAATGATATTTTCTTTAATTTTTCGTTTTTTATAAATTTTATGGAACTTCGACTTACATGGCTTTTGTTATAGCTCCAACAATATTTTTATAAGAACTAATTACAATTAAAAAAGAAACGGCAAAAAACCCGAATAAAAAAGTAAAAAATTTTAATGATTTTTTCAAATTTTTCGAATTTTATAAATTTTCAAAAACCAACTAGAATTTGAAGCTGCTTCAAACTTACTAAAATGAAATGAGCTACAAAATAGCATGTCGAATTTTTGAAAAAAATTTCTTTTAAATTTTCCAATTTTTATAAATATTATAGACAGTTTGAATAGTAGCAAAATGTATTGACAAGTTTTGAAAATTCTGTATTTCCTTGTTTACTTTTAAAAAATTTTTATAAAATATATTTAATTCTAAAACAAAAATCATGTAAGTCAAAACTGTTTACTTTTTAATTCGGACTTTGAAAAAAAAAATTGTATGCCGTTCGTAGACCATTCAATTTTATTTAATAAAACGCAAGCTTCAAGTACCTAGCTAAACATTTTAGTTGATTTTTGGTTAATTTGTTTTCGCTGACACTGCTCAGTAGTTTCTCTCTTAATACAAAAGTAAAAACAAAATGAGCACAAATGAACAAAAACTTTTAGCCACCTAAAACTTGCACTTTACTGCAGTGAAATTAAATGGATTAAAAAACTGCATATTTTTATAAATTTTCTAGAAAATTTAAAACTTCGACTTTCGTAGTTTTTGTTATACAAATAACTAAATATAAATATTTTTTTATTTAAATTAAATAAAGAAACACAAATCGTTAATGCATTTTGCTGCTAAATTCGTGAACAGAACTGTACATTACATTTGCGCATATTTGTGGGTGTACAAAAATCCCCAGGATATCCCAACAACAACGCAACAGCAACAACAGCTACAATTTCAATTTAATTGTAAACCAATGCAGCAAAGTGGGCGGTTAGTTGTGGCGATGAGCGCATCCGGTCAATGGCAATCGCAATTATCAGACAAGCAGACAGTCTGTCCCACGACTCTAGTCAACAGCTATGGAAATTCCGAAAAAAAAAACAAAAAACAAACTAAATTGCATCGCTTTTCAAACTAACATTTTCCGCAGACCTTTTTTGCTCGTTAAACGCGCCTTTGCTGAGTGCTACAACCCATCCAACCCTTACCCACCCGCACCCGCACAGCTGCCCGGCTGCCCGGCTGCCTGTCTGCATAGCTCTAGCCACATATTTGTCTATTTGCCTGAGCGTCGCTCAACTGTCTGTTCAACTGTCTGCCGCTTGCGGGGCTCGAAATGAATGTCCACACAGCTATTGGCATATTTGCGTGCGCGCATACAACCAATCCATACACACACACACATTGACAAGATATATTTGGTAAGCATTGTGTCTGTGTGTGTGTGCCTGTGTGTGTGTAGCGCGTTCTGGCGCTGGTAAGGTTACACGAATGTCATGCACCAGACATTGCCACAGACAACGACGCAGCCTCATAGGGCACTCTGCATTTTCGTTCCTTTGCCTTACCGCCTGGCTGTATGTTTTGCCACTTGTCTACCGCGAATGGATGCATTCATTTTTGTTAGTTTTTTTTTTTTTTTTAATTTTTGTATATACCACTGTGCGTGTGTGTTGTGCATCCTCGTGTGTGCACATTCGCCATCACTGGCACTGCACTGCCTTGCACTGCACAATTTTGTGGGCAATTCTCATTTGCATGAATTCAACAATACACGTAGCATACATTTGGGCGCACAAACTTGCTATAGCGCGCAACAATTGCATGCTCAGCCACATTTTTGCTTTCGAAATATATGTATGTATGCGCATAGTTGAACGTAGCGAATTTAATGCAAATATTCACAATTACTCCCATAAATAAATGCAGACTATTTAAATGCATATACATATATATATACATATATATAATATTAAGTAATACACAGAATCAGATGAACAATTCGTTATATTCACATATATTTTTAATACACATTTGCACACATATTTATTATGTGCGCATATTGCTTTTATAAGTTTGTGCCATCGTTTATGTTTCGCCTGTCATATTTGTTATAAATGTAATGACTTCTTCCATTAGTCCACCTACTTCCCGCAAGCATTTCCACTGTAATTTTGTGGGTGTCAATTTAAAGTAGATATTGCATTTCAGGAATTGTCACTGTTATCTGCGAACTTTGATATATTGCAATTATTAAAATAGTCTACAGTACATATGTACATAGGTACGTAGTAATTGTACATGTATTTACAAAAAAAAAACATTAGCAGCAATGAGAAGATCCGCCAACACTAGGGTGTAATGTTTTTTGAGTAGGCGACAATAATAGGTACGAACTAAACTCGATTTTTTAAATTCACATCTTCAATAGTGCTTATCATCAATATAAGAAAGGAGTTTATTAATAATTTTCGGCACTTCATTTATTTCTAATTACATTTGACATTTTACATTTTTATAAAAACAAAAACTAATAAGTAATAAATAAAAGGTTCGAAAGTTGTCAAAAGGCCCCTGTTATACATATACTATAGTTATGATAACTGCTAAGCTATTTCATATTGCCGACAACGCAGAAAATTTCCATCTATTATAAATTTAATAGTATCTGTTATAAGATACCAATTTTTTAAAGAGAGTTGCCACTTGTTTATAAAAGGTTAAATTCAATTAAATCAATAAGTAAAAACAAATATTGCAATATGGGTGTCTAACGAAAGAGGTTTGTTACATATATCACTTTCGTAAATGTTTTAACAGAAGGTTGCCACTTGTTTAAAAAGAAATTAACATAATTTAATTAATTAAATTAACTTTTACGCCATGAATATCGATCAGAAAGTTTTACGAAAACTCAATTGCAAAAATAGATATGTACATATGTTTGGAGAAGGTTGCCACCTATTTAAAAAATTAATTAAAACTATATAATAAGTTAAATGAAATATTGAAATGTGTCTCAGTTGAAGGAGGATCGAGAAAATACTTTCGACGAGTGTTGCCACCTGCTTAAAAAAAGTAGTTTTAATTAATTAATTAATTATTAAGTGAAAGAAAATATTACGGCATAGAATTCAAAGGAAGAAGACTTAAGAAAACTTAATAATAAATTTTTGATTAAGTATTTAAAGAGTGTTTTTACCTATTTTATACGAAGTGAAACGAAAGCATGAATACATTTTTGAAGAGTGTTGCCACCTTTTAAAAAACATTGATTCAATTTAATTGGTAAGGTAACTGAAATTCTACTATACTAGTGTCGGGCGAGAAAGGTTTAAGGAAGCCTTTTTAAATAAATATATTTGGAGAGGGTTGCCGCCTTTTAAAAAAAATAAATTTAACTAAATTTATAAAATAAATGAAGCATCGCAATACTGGTTTGAACCGAGAGAGATTTGGAACAAATTTTTAAGGTTGTCAACTATTTAAAAACTAACTGCACATTTATTGATAACGTAGAGGGAAATGAAGATATCCGACGTACATATATAAATTTATATAAATACTCTACTACAGTTTTTAACGCCAACAAATGACAGCGTGCGCTATAGCCAAACAAGCGTGGTATATTTTTGACGTTGTCTCGTTCTCTCGAAGTACTTGGTATTTTATTTTATTTTCTTTTTTTTTTTCTTTCTCATTTTTGTTCTTTTTCTTTCTCACTTATGGCTTCAGAACACCATCTTCATGACGTAAAGCTCGGCGCTACTGACTGTTTTTTATCATTTTAATAGATCTTTCGCACACCCTAATACAAGCAACTAATTTATTAATTATTACCAAATTGGCATTCATCGATCTTTGAACTCAATTTTATGCCTGTGAAATGCACATTACGTTGACAGCAATTATCTTCAACGTAGACGTGTTTTTGTCAATAAAAAATTTGAACTTAGACAAATACCAATGGCAATTAATTCTTGCAATTATTCTACTTACTCGTATTGTCTTAATATATTAATATTAGCTAACTCTATTCATTTAAATGCATATGTAACTATTGCAAAGTTCTGATCTCTGATCTTTTTTCAGATGTTGTAGTATCTAAATTGAGCCATATCTCAAAAACTGTTATATTCTTTTTTATGCTGCCTTCATATTCGGTGTTCAGCGGAACATTTTATATTATAATTTATATAAAAACGTCGCAGGGCAGGCAATTTTTTTTAATTTTTTAAACTTGTCCATCTAGATGATTTAGGGTTCGATATATATATATATATATATATATCAATTTTGCCATGTAGAGTCCTGAAATTATTCTGATGAGATGCTTTAATTTCGTTATTTTTATTCTTTCTTCTTTATCTTCTTCTCATTTTTGTCCTATAAAAGAGATCATGTGTGTCTGTTGGCATGTAGTTTATAGATTCAAAAACTACTGAACCGATTCAGCAAACATCCTATTCTTTTGCAATGTTGTCTACTGTGTATAGAGCAAACAACTCCGCCAGGTGGTGCTGGCGTAGAAATATATCGTATTTACAGCCCCTTTTGATTCAAACTTGAAAACACAGCCCTTCATAAATATCTTGTTTGGAAATTGGTCCGATAGGAGGCGTCGTAGTCGAGATATCTCTCAAACATATGTATATTTCAGCTCCGGTTTTATTCAAATTAATTCCATCTAGATAAATATTTGAATATTGAACAGATAGGTATCCCTGGGGTCCAGATACAAATCTTTAAATGCCGTATTCAAAGTTCAGTTTGATTGAAATTCAAAACATGATTTAGTAAGATGTAGCAAAGCGCGCGAACAACAAAACACCATTATTGGTGTCAAATAATGATTGGCAAAAATTATAATTTTTCCAATAAAAATAATTCGATTTGAGCACAACATGAATAAAAGTCTATTGTAGCGAGTCTTTAATGACTAAATAATTTACATATGTATGTACATAGATATTCAGCTCTGTGTTAATTTAAAAATTTTCACCAATGATTTGACCAAACAACAACAATCACCATCTCAATTCCATTTCTAACGGCAACTACATCCGCTTGTACTACAAATTATTTACTATATATGCAACTACATGCAAACATATTTGCATTTCGTACATTTGATACAAAGCGAAATTGATACTTTTGAAATTATTACTGTAAATAATTTTAAATATTACAATATTTATATATTGACAAGGTTGAATGCGCACATATGTAGTTAATTACTTAACTACTACTACGGAGAGTATTCGCATTTCAAATGTCTAAATATTTAAGTGCATACGTACGAAGTACATTTATGTAGCTGATATTTGTATAAATTTAATTATTTTGCTTTCTTTAAGTTTAGCTATAACAGCACTCGCATAAATGCTAAGATTTTTATTAGTGTCGTAGAAGTCGTGTGAGAAGGTTCAATATTTGCATATTTAAAAGTCAAAAAAACAAAAAAAAAGCAAAAAAGGTGATAAGTAAAATGTCGGGAATAGTGCAGACAAATTTTTATGAGCCCGGTAAAGTGGCACTCAGTGCCAGCTTTTAAATTTAAAGCATACAATTTTATTTCGTTTTGTTATTTTGTGCAGATCCTATTCTATCCCAATTTCCCCTACTCGCTTCACCAGTGCCCATCGCCGTGCTTACATTGTGCTACCTCATCTTGGTGCTGCGAATCGGTCCACAATTTATGCGCGATCGAAAGCCATATAATATAAAAAATGTTATCTTGATTTACAATTTCCTGCAAATAATCGCAAACTCCTGGTTGTGTTACCAGGTGAGTGGAATTATTACACATTCTTGAAAGATATTATTAAATCCTAATGGAAAAACATTATTTTCATACTCATCCCCAGTTGCTGTCCACACTCTACACGCATCGCGCAGATGTGCCCGATTTTGGTTGCATTACGAAATTTCCCAATTCATCTAAGCTGGGGAAACTCGACATTCAAGTTGTCTACGCCTTCTTTATGCTAAAGCTGAGCGATTACATCGAAACGGGTTTCTTTGTGCTACGCAAGAGTTTCAAGCAAGTATCGTTCCTCCATGTCTACCACCACATATTGATGTGCCTATTCGGCTATTATTTGGCTACCTACTATGGTGGTCCGGGTCAATATTATAGCGTCGTTGGGCTGAATTCTGCGGTGCATAGCTTCATGTACACCTATTATTTTGTGTCAGCGCTTAAGCCGAATATGAAGTTGGGTTTGTGGTGGAAAAAATATATAACGCGATTGCAAATATCACACTTTGTGCTGGTACTCATTCATCACTCCTATCCGCTGCTCTTCCGGCCAACGTGTGCTTTTCCCAAAGGAATGCTGTGGTTCGCTGTCGTACAAGCGTTCATAATGCTAGGCCTTTTTGGCAATTTCTATTGGGGTACATATTTGCGAGCGAATCAAATTCGGAATGTGGCGGTAGATGATGAAAAAAGTATCAAGAGTAATTAATTTATACAATATAGCAAACTTAGTTATCGACACCTTAAGGTATATCGGTTTTGCAATTATCCTTTTTGGGGTAAATGGAACTCTTTGATTTTCCTAACGTTACCTATTTGGTGGTTCTTTAGTTTTTGCTAGATTTACAAAAAACTTTAAATATTTATTATTTTTTCTCATGTGTTTGATTATATAAACAAGAAAGTAATTTTTCTTGATTTTTTGTTGTGTTTTATTTTTGTAGAAAATTTATTTTGAGACGAAATTCGTTTACCCTTTATAAAATTTGGTATGAATACAAACCTAGTGCGACATTAGACAATCTTCTCTAGAATGAAAACTTACATTGAAGATAGCCGAAACGCCGAAATTTGTTTGTTTCAATATATTATATGTACTTAAACTTTTCACCCTGTCGCAAAAACAGAAGAACAAAGAAATATAAATATCGATAAAATTATCATTTTTGTTAGATATACATAAATATAAATCAAGACTTCAGAGTGGAGCAGAGCAAAGAAAAAGGGGCGCTAAAAAGCGAAAGATTTTAGCTGAAACGGAGGTGCGGCAAAGCTCAAAAAACATCGTTTGCTCTTAGCTCCTTAAGCGGAAAAATCCAAGAAATAAATTCATTGATTTTTGCGAAATTTTTCAATACTCTTCATTGTTCAATGATGTCTAATCTAGAACATTGCTGGAAAATGTCTCTAAGCCATAGAAGCATATCCCAAAATCATTCAATTAACATATATGTCAAATTACTTGCAGTTTACCAACAACGCAAGTAAGCGAAGAACGTCTCTGCCCATCCTTATCGTTAACGATTTAAGACCGTCATGAAGGATTATTCATAATAATTGTTCATCAGACCAAATTCAAAAAAAATCGTATGCTTATAAGGCAAGAAATTTTTAGACAAGTTTCGACCGTTTTTTTTTTTTTGGTTATTTACTGAATTTTTAAACTTTAAAATTTGTGTCAGTTCATTCAGATTCAGCAAATGTTCGTCAACTTTTTAATCAGCATTTTGTTTTTTTTTTTTTAATTTTGGGTATGCAGTTTTATAGCCCATTCAATTTTAGCATAACAAAGTATAGGTTTGAATTTAATGAAAATTTCCGTTGATTTTTGACGATTTTTTTTCATATAAAAAAGTAAACGTGCAATGAGCTGTAGCTGACTCGTCGCGCTTCACTACACCCTACAAATGTATGCTCTGAAATTGAATTAAAACGGATTGTGAAAGAAGGTTTTACAGACATCTCGTCTTCAGCGCCATCTATCGAAATTTTCGTATGCTAAATAGACATCATATAAACTTGAGTTCAATCTATCCAGTACCAAGAAACACACAGGAAAAACGTGGCAGGCATTGTCCTGCCATTATAAAATATTAATTTAATTTATTAATTGCCAGAAATCGCATTTCAGTTGTCTATAACTTAATTAAATTTAGCCGGCAACCTTCTCCCAAAATGTGTCTAGAATGGCAGCGAGGTGGCGCAAGAATTGAGTTATTCATAAATTCGTGTTTATGGTCCGATAATGATGAGATTAGAAAGATATGGTGCTGGTGCAATAAAAAATATTTTTAGCAAAAAACGAAGGCGCGATAGATGGCACTAGAAGCGTGCTATTCAGCAAATCTCTATTTTGGATCTTTCTAAAAAAATATGTATACAAATCCATTAGATGGCTCTGTAGTCGAGATTTCCAGAAAATTCATATTTATCGTTCAACTTAGTTCACATCTCATAAACGAGTCATAAACGAGTTGATCCTCTTGGTTAGTTGCAGCTATTTTCGCATATACCCCATTGAAAATTATGTCGAAAAATTGCCACCAAATTTAGAGTTGACTTCATCTTATTTGTATATATAAGTATAGCTGTATAGATATTAAACTCGTTCTATGCTTCCTCTTGCACACAACCTCAGAACAGTAATGGAATCTACTTAGACTTAGTGTGGGTCATCACCCCACTCAACAGCAAACCAAATACAAAAACATTAGCTTTCTTAAGCAAATGTTTCCCAAAGGATAAATTTACGCTCCTGAAATTTGTGTATACAAACAAACACACACACACACACATATGTATTCTGTTTCGGTATGAGTACAACTATACTTAAATAAAAATACACAAATACAAATATCTATACCAAACGTTCTCAGGAGCAAGGACACATATTCCAACAAATAACACAAAAAAAAATTTCCACGCAAACAATGCCGATTGGATAAGTGGATATGGAAAAAAAAATACTCATACGCCGCGGCGGACACCCGACACAGCAACCTCATCAACTTTAATGAAGGTAATAGCGTTTGCAATAAAGTCGATGGACCAAACAGCACTGCATGCCGACACTCTCCACTACATATGTAGCTATAGATATTCGTAGGAAAAAGCGGGCAATATAAAGGGTGGTCCAAATACAAGTTGCCGTTGTTTGATGGGAAGAGCGAACCGTGGGCAGTTGTGGCGAGAAGTTCCATTGCGATGAAATAACGGTTAAATAAGAAAATGCTGTGTTGAGAATAACTTTGTAGCAAGAACTCATTTCGTTTCGGAAAGAAGCTGAAAGTTAAGATTTCATGCTATTTTTAGTGCTAATAGCAAAAATATCGAGCACCCAACGCTAAAAAAGGCTTAAGAAAGTTTTGAAAAAAATGTCACTTACGTTTTTTTCGCGGTTAGGGCTCAATGTGGTTCATGTTGCTTAAAAGAAAAATCCGTGCGAAAGATGCAAATGTTCGGTAAATGTCTGAACCTCACCCAAGCCCATCAAAGTTCAAAGTGTTCAGCTAATTTTTTTCTTAGCTTACTTCGATTCCAAATTTCATTCGCTGCAAAAGAGGCCCGCATACGAAATAATGTAGAACTAAAAGTTTCGGAGATAATGTAATTTTTTTTTAACTAAGTTTTGGACATTTTTATTGAAAAATGCGGTATTTCGGTCCATCATAGACAAAATTAAATTCCTCACGAAATTTGTTTAACACTTTTAACTTGGATTCATCGAAAATTTGCATCTTTTGCACAGATTTTTTTAGAGTATAATAAACCATATCTATACTTTTAGCAATAAAAATGAAAATTCTAAAAAAAAATTCACCACACCCTAATGCGCACGTTTCTTTTTAACTATGTAATAATTTTGTATCACTGAAGACTCTCCAACAACGTGGGCCACCAATTTAAGTGGCCATTGTAATCCATTGAAATTGGATACAAGAAAACAGTTGTAGAATTACGGCACTACCGGTATGAGTGCATTCATGAGTGTAAATCTAAAGTCAACTAAGCATAACTACATATAAAATATACATAATAACAACAATAATACCAACAATGCTTAATAAAAATTCATTTGTACTTGAGTAACCAGTAAATGGTAAGAACTTAAGTAGCAGGAGAGAATGTGAGAAAATAATATACATACACTAATCTATATATGAGAGGACTAACAAAAGTTCGTTTAGGTGATGACTCATAAATCTTAAAAAAAAAAGAGTACCAAATTCTTTGCATTTATTTTGCGAGACTTCTTTCTAAAATTTCAGAACAAACGGTTAAAATCAAGTCGGGAAAACCCAAAATGGCTGAAGATAGATCAGACGTTCCCACGACAGTCGGTTCTACGATACCGTAACGATCCAGATATATGTATACCCGGCCAAGGACTGTCACTTCATTTTATGTGGAATGTTTTATGCTGTTACAACAACAACAACAAGATAGATCAGAATACCAAATTGCATATGAAACAACTATTATAAGAGAAACGAGTAAAAATTGATCAAAAATAAGTATAGTAAGATACAAATTTTTCATATAATCTATTAAATATTTATATTATAAAAGTATTTTCATAAAAATTATCAGCGAGATAAATATTTTTAAGGCTTCAAAGACCTTTATTTTGAAACTTATATTATAAAAGTCTTCTCATAATAATTAATTTTTGGTTTGTCTTCAAAGACTTTTATTGTGAAATTTGTATTATCTTCTTTCTTTCTTTTCTTTTCATAATAATTATGAGTGAGAGAAATAATTTTAAGTCTTGGTGGAGCGGCTCTTTAAGAAACATTTTGGGAATAGTTCGGAACTGATTTGGGAATAGTTTGAAATCATTTCGCGATCAGTTCGGAAGCGTTTCTGGACTAATTCGTTACTATTTCGGGACTTGTTCGGCATTAGCTTGGGATTAGTTCAGGACTAGTTACTAGGTCTGGCTTCGCATTTAACTGGTCCCGAAGTAGTCTCGAAATTTCTCCAACTTATACCGAAGTGGCCCCGAAATAGTTCCGTTACGCAAATCTTAATATTACCGGGAAATTTTTTGTTTGTGTAAATTTTAAAAGATAAAACATTTTATATTTCCTTTGGAAACCCCCCTACTTTTTTTTGGTGAGGCACCCTAATGTCCATATGTCATTATTTAGGCATGTAAGTAATATTATAAGTATATATAGTATAAACATACAAGCGAAATATTGAATTGAGCTAACAATGAGCAGAAGCAGCAGAGAAGAATAGCAACAAAATCGCACCAATAATACAAAAGTCAGGCGCTCTTAGCAAAAGGCACAACTCTAACTATGTAAATACTAATAAAAATAGTAGTAGGAAATTGAGCAAACATACATAGATAATAAATTACGAAATATATATTCTTATATGAAATTTATAACTATGACGTCACATACATATGTAGGGTTGTATATAGTAAATAGTATGTTACATAGTAAAAATCTATATAAATTCGAAAGCGTAAAGCAAATAAAACATCAAAGCGACAAAGAAAACACTGGAGTCCGAAAGAAAGCCGAACAACAAACATACATACATTTATTTGTAACCGAATAGTAAGAAACGTATATAATCTAACTTTTACCTTTCCGCTGCTGTGAAAGTTGAAGACGAAGATGAAGAAGCACACTACCTCCGAAATCCCGGCCTTCGTCCGCAGCCGTAACATGACGCCATGTCGCTTATCACAGCGCCACGCTAGAGTGAGCCATTTTGCGACGAGCAACCGGAAGAAGACAGCACCGTTCCGTTATAGGCTGATGCTTCTATTCTTAGTAGTAAATAATAAATAGAATAGAAAACTAAAGTTTAGAAAGAGAATGATGGCAGCGTCTTATCGATTCGCAAACAAACGATGGATGACTGAATAAATAAAAAAAATTTGTGGAAAGCTGGTAATGTGACTAGTCAATTGGATATTGAAGATATCACTTACGTTTGCTGCTCGAATATTTAGACAATGGAATTTTTCATATATATATTGTACTTGCATTCACAAAGTTTCTAAAATTACAGATTTCTAAAGCCAATTATTCTCCATTCTGATCTATAGGAGTATCAGTAGAATTTTATAAAGAAATTTAAAATTCAATATTTCAGCAATCGATTATTACAGCCCACATCTCGAAAATCACTATCACTCAGACTCAGATTTTTTTCGATAATTTTATATCATAATCATAGATCATACTGTATATAAATTAATGTTTCGAATTTTATACAAACCATATAAAACTTTAACAAATATAATCAAAATCTTAAAATTTTTTATATAATCTAATTTAAAAAAATTGGTATTTTTTCTAATAAAAATTAAATAATGATTTGCAGAATATAATAAGTTGAATTATAATTTTTGCAAATTGTTTATCATGTATTTAGTTATAACTAGCTTTTACCCGCGGCTTTGCTCGCACAGCATTCGGTTTAACGTCATGAATTCGAATGTACCAGAAAATAATTTCACTAAAGATAATAACATTTAATTCATTTTAATTTTTTGTTTTTAACTTTTTATTATTTAAAAGAAAATTATATATATCCCTCTTTCATAATTGCCTTTTCGTCGCAGAAGCTTGTTTGCCATTAAGAACTGCGCAGTCTGCCGTTATCATTTAGTGCAACCCAAGGTATTGCTAGAAATGCTGAACGTAATCAAACGACAGCGCCATTTAGAAGTCTCATTATCACGTTCTTTTGTTGAAAAGCTGAACTTCAATTTACTATACAAATTCTACAGGTATTAGCTGATCATTCTAATGCACTTATTCAGCCGATTTTATATAAAAAGATTCAGACTTGCTAAATGTTAGAAAAACTTCAAACCAAAATTCGTTGAGCTTATTGGGTAATACTTAATTTTATGTTTTTTATACAAAATGGGATATATTTTAAAAATTTAGCTGAAGGCCTCCGTTATTTAATCATTGTATTATTTTTAAGCTTTTATAATTAAATAAAGAAATAAATACATACATAAGATAGTTTTAAAAAGTGAGATTTTCATACGAATTTTCGATTTATAAAATAGTAATTTTTTATGAATTTAGGCGAATTTCGGAGCAAGCCTGACACATTTTTTTTATAGAGTTAATCAAATATGCAGATTCGAACACGTCTCGTCTCAGTTAAAAAACATTTAGCAACCAGCTCTTCTACATTTTATATACTTATATCTCCTACTTTTCCTATAATTCATTTAATAACGTGCGTTTACTATTTATGTAAACATCTGTATTTGGCTAGATATCTCTATAAACAAATACACAAATTTTCAGCCCAAAAAGTGTAATCCTATTTTATGGAATTATTTGTGAAGCAGCAATTTGCTATAATAGGGATTTTCATCACATTTTATGGACTTAAAAGGATTTACATGTTTCGCCTAAGGCCATGCGCCAGCAGGTGTTCTACAATGTGTAATATTTATGTACGCATTTAAATGTGTATATATATATATGTATATATATATGTATATATACTTATAGTGTATGCCTCGGAGGAAAACACGTCACCACTGGTTCTTACGACATCAACATCTTAACATATGTCAAACGCAACAAACATACATAAGAAATTTCTTTAACACCCTCCAGGAAATTGCAACAACTTTCAACAGAGACTCCGCTAAATTATTCCGAAATTATATTTAGTAGATGATGTCAGTAGCGAGGTGTTTGTGGTCATTTTGACAACACAGGCATTCTAATTTCAGAGCGTTGTCTACTCTACTCCTTTCTCTGGCGTTGAAACAAAAAAGGTACTAGAAATGATGGGTTGTCAAACAAGCCCTAAATTCACTCCTTTTCAATAGCTTTAAATAAATGATCGCAATAGAACTGCCGAAAAAGTGAGGTGCCCTTTTTATTATACCGCCATGACTAAGTAAGTTAAAATTTCTTTAAATTTCCATAGAAGCAACGATATGGATTAAAAATAAAATCCCGCTGTGTAGCTTAGCTTTTTTGCAATGAGTAAAAATCTAATTAGTAGCAAAATAGAATAATCAGACTTCACTACCGCATATTTTCCAGCAGGCCTCATACGAGTACACAAACTCATATACACCCTAAGGAATTTGATTTCCAAATCTTGAATACATGCTGCCTATCGGTGTCCTTTTGAGCCTGTACGTCCCCAAGTGTACCACATATGTATGTATGTATGTACATACATAAAGAAACACAAAATCACAGTTCGCCTGCTGTTGCCTTTTTTACTTTGTATCGTCTTCTTCTGGTTTCCTTGCTCATTTTTCATTCATTAGATCTTTGGAGAGGAGGAGATAAAATATTGCATGTCTTAAAGAGGATATTAAATTAATGTCTTTTATTTATAATACTTACTTATAAGCAAACAAACATACATACACACACACATACATACATACAAACAAGCTACTGTAGCACAATATGTTAGCTAAACAATTCGATAGGTATTTAAAGGGTGACCATTTTGAACTTTCATTGAGAGTTCTAATTGGAAAGGAAAAGTGATACCCAGAATTGGGAACAGTTGAAAGGACTTGTGTTGTTGTTCTTGTAACAGCATAAAACATTCCCCATAAAATTTTGGGGAATGCTGCTGAAGTGACAGCGCTTGGCCGAATATAAATCCGGGTCGTTCCGGTATCGTAGAACCGACTGTCGTGGGAACGAGACTTGTGTCTTACCCCTTACTGTTTCCAATTTTGACTTGATTTTAATATTTTTTACAAAAATTTTAGTCTTACATTAGTCTCTCTTCGGAACGATGCCGCGTGATGCATAGTACTTCTTAATCAATAGAGATTGTTTTGGGTAATATCTTACTCTTCAGAGAATCTACGATGGTATCAGGAGGGCTATTTTTCCTCTTTTCCATGTAAACAAATACCACGAAGGCAAAGCTGCAGACAGTTAGTCGGCAATCATCTTTATCTACAGCCATCAGTGTATACTCGTAGTACAGTGGTGTTGGAATAACATCCAAGAACTCCCTCTTCTTCACAGTCACTCCTGTGAGGAATTCGTGTGGTGAAACTGTTTGCTAGAGCGAAAACTGGAGTAATCAGTTGACTTGAAATTGCCAGGACAGCTATCCAGAACTTTAGAGTTGCCCAAACTTGTGTCACTCCAACTTGTTGATGCGTTCAAACGAACCACATTAAACCTTGCCTGTAGTTGTCCGTATAGGCCTGCAGAGAAAAAACTATGGCAGATTTTGAAAGTGTCTATCTGGCGTTGTGCCTTGGTAAGTTTGTCCTTAATTATGGATTTTATTAAGGACGTCCGCCATTTAATTAATTTGGGCAAAAAATATCGATAGAGCGAATTTTTTTTTCGAAAATAATAAAAAAAATCCCCCTGCTTCCGTTGAACTAATTGTTAAATATTCTTAAGCAGACCTATTATGCCTATATGATAAAACACATCAAGTGGTATTTATTATTATTGAAAAAATATATTGACAAAAAACCAATTTTCATTTCAAAATATTTCATATTTTTCATAATATTTTGAGGGAAGTCTTAAAACAATTGATTTTATAATGCCGGTGGAGCATCCCAGCGGGCGAGGCAACCCAAAGCTCATATGTATATTTTCCTAAGTTGAATCCACGGCTTTTAAAATAAATTTTTCCAGAATACACAAATACATCAAATTCAATATTTTGTATTTATAGGCCTAACCAATTACGCCGAGTATTATAAATATTTCTTTTTTTTATAGAATATTTACAATTAATTGCGCCTAGAGGTATAAATATGTATATAGATTTATCAATAGTTTTTACTCTGCATATACTTATATTGTTTAAAAAATTTCGGTACGATATCTATATTTTGCGTTCATTTGCCCATCCACATATGGCATTTGTTTTGTTGACAATTTATAATTTTGCAATGGCAAATTTCGTTTGTTTGCATTTAAAGACTCGATTTTTCACAAAAATTATGCAACACATTTATAATTTAAAAAAATTTTATATCAAAAAGATATTTCGTTGGTAGCTAAAATTTAATTCCTATTTTCACCCTGTGCTCAGCGTTCAATAACGTACTCGCACCGAGCCGTAAGTTTTCAACTTTGTTAAACTTCAAGCAGAAATTGGACGGACGTGTAACGAAAGGTTTTTTCGTTTGTGTAAAATATAAAAACAAATGCAAGTTGGTAGTTGAATTTCATGCAGAACTTAATTTGTATAACTTCAAGACGTTTTGAACCAAACGAATTTGCATTTACGACAAGGAATTGCCGAACTAAACTGTGTGATACTTAAATAAAGGTTAAAAAAAAAAGTTCTGATAACAAGCAGCAACAATTCGGTGTACATCAGCAAAGAAAAATACCAATACACAAAGCGGAGGGGGCGTAGGCCCATAACTGGGTTCTCTGATTGCAGTAAACCGCATAACACTCACCTGTGCTGCTTTGCTGGAAATGAATATCGGATGGTGCCATTGATTTGCCAAGTAATTTTTGTACAGTGGGCAAAAACCGACGACCCACTAATATCAAGTTGTTACGGCAGTGAAAGGCAGACTTAAAAAATGTTTGCTTCGTTGAAAAATAAAATAAAAGAAGAAACTGGTTCGGATGTGGCCACCACAGCGCAAATTACGCGACACACCAATCATAATAACAATCGAATACGAAGCCGTTTCTCCTCGACATTGAGTGTAAATTCCACTAATGAGGACGCCGGCGGTGGAGGAAGTGTAGATTCGCAAATGTATATGGTAAGTGTAGAAACATGATCTAACAATTAAACTAAATACGCGAAATACATTTTTACATTGCAGTCTGAACAGCTGTCCGCATTGCGCAGTCAATGCAATGAGCTGACCACCAAAGTGACAGATCTTAATTCACGCCTGCTAACACAACAAGAAGAAAAAACGCGCATTGAAAAAACCAATGAGATACTTTTGGAAACTGTTAAGGTCGCGCAAACGCAAAAAGATATATACTGTGAGGAACAGGAAAAAATACAAAATATACAACAAAGCGAAATTGAAAAATTAAAAAATTTATTATCATTCCGTGAGCAAGAAGCTGTTGATCGACTCGCAGCTATGCGTCAAAATCAGCAACAAATTGAGAACTTAACCACTGAACTTGAACGGCTAAAGCAATACGAACCGATAGTAGAGGATTTGCAGGTGAATATTGAGATTGTGATAAAAAGGGTTTATGTTGATTTCAGTCTGGTATTGGTGTATTGGATATGTGTGCGTATGTACATATGTTTGTATACTTTATTTAACCGGTGTTTACTTGTCTTTGTGATATTTTTACATTTTTTTATTTTTATTTGTTTTGGCACGACAGTCAACATATCGCCACCTCACCACTACGTTTACTATTGACAATGCGAAACTCTTGTGTTGTTGTTTATGGCTTGTACTTTTTGTTTTGTGAGACATTGTATAATTTTTTTGCTAAAAAAAATATCGATTGAAAGTTCATTGTGGTTGTATCTTGTTAGAAACGACGTATATTTGATACCAGCAAATAGCTGGAGTATTTTGTTACTCCTCAAAAAGTACAATGTATTAAATTTTGTGCGTTTGAGTTTCAACCTAAAAAAATTGTGCATTAGGGTGCCGAACCCCAAAAAGGGAGCGGTTGTTCCACTGGATAATAAAATTAGTTATGTTTTACCGCTTTGGACAAAATATTAAGATTTACGTGAACTGGATAAATTTGATTTTTATAATTTTTTTTTTTGATAATTAAAAAAATAATTGAATTGATTGATTACAAAGTTTCATCTTAAATTGTCAAATTTTCGCTGGGTTTTCCTTACACAAATCTTCTAAAAAAGTTAAAAAGTTAAATTAATTACCTATGATTCTGCTGCACAAATTTTTAAATATTTTAATGCTGAACTCTTAAGCTTAGGTGATTTTGAGGTGATTTCTTCGAAAAGAAATTAAAAAAAATTTTATTATTTATTTATAAAAAATATATGTAGATAATTTGAAATCGGTCCAGCTAACCGAAATCTTATTATTTTTACCAGATATTTTAAAATATTATGAATTTTATAATTCCGTTGGAAAAACAACCGTTTTTGTTTGTTTGGGTAGTGATGCACCCTAATGTGCATATTTCAAAAAAATATAAAAAAATAGGCATGACACTTTTGTTCTGCGCAAATGTTTTTTTTAACAAATAATTATTATAAACTTCAGCTCAGTACTTTGAGAACCAAATCGTTGCAAACATTCACTACAAAATCAATTTTAAATAGTATAGATTTCGACTTCAATTTTATCAAAAATTTTCGGTGTATACCTAAACAACCAGCAGCGAACTAAGTCATATCGCTGGTATGTATTATTTGTCATTACGTGGGTATGAAATTATGGATTCACACTTTTTGGGTTTTTAATTAATATTTGTAAAATTACTATTTTTTTGTATCGTCTTACAGGATGAATTGGAACGTTTGCGTCATTCCGCGCAGCTTGGAAAAAATAATTTAACTACCACGCTGGCCGCTGTGGAGGAGGAGAATCGTCACTTAAAAATGCGTTTGCAAATTATGGAGCAGGCACGCTTGGACGCAATCAATACATTTAGCGCAGATGAGAAAATGCAAGCGCTCGTGCATGAGCGCAAAATGCTCGAACAGCACTTGGAGGAGGCCCATCTTCAGCTATCCGATATTAAGAGTACATGGAGTGGGCAAAATCTTTCTTTGGAAACGCAAGTAAGCCGCTTGTCGAAGCAAGTTGCAGAAGAGACAACGGAAAAACGTAAAGCGCTAAGAGCGCGCGATGATTTAAATGAAAAAGTGAAACAATTAGAATTTGAAATGACTAAGCTGCGTGATGATATGAAACAACGTGATGATAAAGTATGTAAATAGATATATAGATTTTTGCAATAGTCAATAAAAATAAGGCTTTCTTTTTTAAGATAAAATTGCTTGAGGAGGAGATCGACGAATTGAGCTTGGCCTTGAAGGAGTGCCGCGAGGAGAATGAACAGCAAATTATATACGAGCGCAACAAGGCTGTGAGTATACCCGCTGATTTAGATGAATTACAGTGGGATAATATGTAACTAACTTGAAACAAAAAAAAAAAAAGATTAACTAATACATGCACATAAAATATGCAAGTGAAATGCTTTAGCTAATCCAAATCACCAAAGTTTTTATAACTGGCGCCACCGACACATAAATAGTTTTAATCACACCCATTAACGCTTATATTTTATGTTTTAATTTATTTTGTTAGGTTTATCATATTATTTGTTAATGCAATTTTGGTTGGTTGAAATATTGTATTATTTGAAATTTTAAATAAATGTTATTTGCTCTAAAAGAGCAGTTTGAATACTAAAATGATCATTTACTTAATTTTTTCAATAATATTGCACTTTTGTGCTCTATATTAAGTTTTTATTTAGATATTATATTGTGCGTAAAGTACTGTTACTTGTCCAGTTCCCTTTGAAAATTGCAATCTTTTTCAACTTTAAGGCGACACTAGAAAATGAAACGAAGGATTTGAAGCTGCGTATCAGCACCGCAGACGAACGTTTTAGCGAATATGCCACCAATGCGGAACATGTTGCACAATCTCTACGTCAACATAATGCGCAGATACAAGAGCAGCTGAACGAAACGCAAAATCTGCTGGAAACGGAAAAAGAAGAAAAGCTTACCGCATTGTTGCGTAATGCCGAAATATCACAGAGCGAAGAGATATTACGCAAAGAATTGCGAATCGAACGCGATGAGGCCAATGATTTACATGAGAAAAACGAACAGCTGACAAGTGAAATGCAAGCCAAAATGCAGGAAACTAAACAATGTAAAATCGAAATGGAGGAACTAAAGACTGTAATGTATAAAAATGATGAAAAATTGAAGGAGATCGACGAAATGCAACGAGAAATAACCGAGAAAAATAAGGTAATATAAGGACAGAAATTTCTAGATATGAGTGCGGAGCGGCGCATATGTATTTGATTGCTTGAATTATCAAAATTATATCAAGTGAGACCAAAAGCACTTGTATACAAAATTTTGAAATATGTTCGTACATTGCCGGATATATTTTTATATATGTATCTACATCACTTTCTCGCTAAAAATATTAATTATTTTTTTCGATCAAAAATCAATTGAATTGAATGGGCTGTAAAATGGCATACCCACTTTTCTTAATTCGAATTCAAAGTTTTTAGTTATGATTTTGGTTATATAATGAGCCATATTTTGATACAAAATTAACGAAAAAGTTTTAGCATGAAAAACATTGTGAATAATATGGAAAAAAGTGTGTCAGTATTTTTTTCCAGCATCTGTATCTGATAAAATTTTTTGAAACTCATTCAATAATTTACTTCAAAATTTGCAATGCCGCATACGTTCCCTAAATTTCGCCTGTGCTAAACTTAAATCAATCCCCGCAGACAATAAAAATTCTGAATCAACGTTTGACGGACTTAAAGAAAACACTGCAGAGAGAATTTCGCAGTTCCAAGTCATTTGATGCGGAAAAGGAACTCAACGGTAATTGCATTGCCGCCAAACCTGCTAGTACAACAAATGTGCTGGCAGTTAGCAATACATTTTTGAACGATACGCTGCCATGCGAACACTGTGGCCTAAGCACAAACACCGCCAGCGCCATCACAACCACCAGTGCTAATACCGTAGTTATGGACGAAGTCAATTTTAAATATTTAAAGCACGTTATTGTGAAATTCCTTACAAGTCGCGAAGTGAGTACAATAATACTAATGTTTTTTGTGTGCTTGCCTCATTAATTCTTACTCTCCGCAGGTGGAAGCACGTCACTTGATACGCGCTGTTGCAACTTTATTAAGACTCACCAAAGATGAGGAGAAATTGTTGCAGGACACGTTGAATTGGAAAATGAGTTGGTTTGGTTCGAAACCGAATCATGGAAGGGGCCAACATTCCTTCTCCATACCGCCGAGTTAATAATGAAACTGCATTTAAAAATACTTACAAACTTACATACATAAGTGCATAATATAAATATTGATAAAAATGAAATATTGCTAGTTAAATTCACCTGGCCGATCGAGCGATAGACTTTTAACACTTCAGCAGTGACGCTTGACGTACGTGACATTCATTGTAAGAATTATTAATTTCAATTATTTTACAAACGTTCGTATATGCCACCAAGCACCGCTTTACCTTACCTAGTATATGAAACATATGAGCGACAGTAAATTTTACGCATGCTCTACTGTGCTGAGTTGTTAGGTTTATTAAAATTTGCCAAATGTATTTATATACGTAAATTTTTAGTTAATAGGTTTGTTAGAAATGTCTTTATTTACGAATTGGACTTGCAAAAGTTTACGGGCAAATCCCTGTTGTGTTCAAAGGTTACCCCTACCTCCGGCACAATATTTACCATTTAGCTATCATACCATTGTTTAGGTATATGAATTCGTTTTAACATATATATATATATATATATATATATATATTTATTTGTATTTGTATGTGTGTATATAGTAAATATTTTAAATATTTGTTAATTTATTTTGTTAAACATTTTTGTATCTTCACTGAACATAAGAATTAAAAACCAAAACTGAGTTAATATAACGTTTTTCATTTAACTTCCGGGTTGTTCCGAAAGCTGTTATTAGAGAGCAAATCGATAGACACCTGCTTATATAAAAGTCTGTTGAGCAAATAGAATTGTTAAGAATTTTAGGAGCGGAACATAATTATGGTTATTTTTGTAAAAGCAGTCTCCATAAATTTTTTTTTAAACTTGCCGAAATGGCAATCCTTGCGATATCGTAGAGCTAACTGTTGTGAAATCTGATTACTTGTTTTATATATCGAGATATTTTTTTCAATATGCATTTCATTTGCAGAAATTCATCTATGTAGGTACTTATCTGCATTAAAAATGAATTTTGAAAAAAGGAATTTGCTTACATTAGGGCTTGCTATATTTGTCTATATACCCAGATTCGAAAGGGTCATTGAATCTTTTGATAACAAAAGTTTAAGACTTTCTTTGAATTGTACTTATATTACACAAGATTTAAAAAACTTCTTTATGAACATAACAACAAATAATCTAGTATGGGATCAGCCTTACTCATGGCACAATTGTTTTTGGGTGCCTATAGCATAAATTACAAATTGTGCAAGTTAAATAAATAAAATGACAAATAAAAATAATGTTAGGGAATTTTACTGATTTGACATCCCTTGGCGGATACTACCACCATCGTTCCAATATCCTAGACCTAACTGTCGTCGAAACATCAAATGGAAAAAAAGTCTGGCAAGACGTTTTCGTTTTCACAGCTGTCATTTCATTGAAAAAATTGAGGTTATGTCGCAACCAGCTGAGGTTACATCGCTGCTCCGCCGAAATTTTGTGAGGGTCATGTCTTTGGGTTCTTTTGGAAAGATTGCAGTTTGTTGGTAAAAGAATTATTATTATTTGTATTATTTTTAAATTATATTTTTATATCTTTTTGTATATGCTCTACACAAATAGGTCAGTGATTACATTTGCGGGAATATCTGGGTTTATTTTGTCGAAAAATTCTGTAGACAAGCGGCGTTATCAGGACATGCAAATACGTGACCGCATGCGAAAATCAAATATTGGTCAATACGAGCCTATCGGAGATAGACGTTTCGGCGGTTAAATTAATCAAGAAATCTATTGCTAGAGAAAACTTGTCCAAGCAATTACTTTGACGGAACACATAAAAGAGCACTTGAGGAAATATAGCGCACTCATATTTAATTTAGAGAACTATTGAGCAACATACGAACATGGCATTGCCGCAGATAAGCCAAGCCGACCAGGCTAAACTACAACTGATGCAAGAAATGGAAATTGAAATGATGTCTGACTTATATAACCGCATGACGAATGCCTGCCACAAAAAATGCATACCACCACGTTACGGCGAAGCTGAATTGGGTAAGTGGAAATGAAAATTTGTCGCCATATTTTAAATATGCCATTTTTTCCAAATTGACCGGTTCGAGGGAAAGGCATGAAAACTACATTTACATTCGTTCCATCCTTACAAAGATAGTAAAGACAGGAAGTTTCCTGTCAAGTAAACATAATAAAGATATAGAAATTTTAGTCCACTAAACCCAATTTTTTAAAAATTCCTACACCAAATACACTGGTGATGATCTACTTGAGATCATAAAGAAAAATTAAACCCCCCTTAAAGGGTTTGGAACGGTCGAATAGTAATAAATTGTAGAAAGGGAGGAAGCTAGAATTTAGTTCCCGAACTAACCCGATAAACGAAAAATTAGACTGAAAATGACACAACTCCAAAACCAGATTGTCTGCAAACCAGATAAGAGATGGGGGAATCTCGTTAAAAAAAAATATTACAGTGTTATGTTGAGCAGAATGAATTTGATTAATAATCGCTCTTAGACTAGAAATTATCTTCAAAAGCAAAGAAAAAGATTCGAATTAGTGCAAGTGGAGCGTCAGTTACATTTTTTTCCGGGACTCATTAGGGGACTCAAAATAAAGGAGCATATACAAAAAAAAAAGATAATTTCGATTACTTTGCTTTTCCTGGTAGGGAACATAACTCAGCAGCTAGTTACATACATATATAAATGAACGAGTGTGCAATCTATTACTATAATAAAACTATAACAAAATTGTCTGTACATTTAACATTTCTTTAAAAAAATTACCGAAGGTCATGCGTGGAAGGTAAAGGAATACATTTGTTTTCCTAATTGAACTCAGTAATCTGCGAAACTACTGAATGGATTTTCATGGGGCTTTAACTGGTGACTAGGCATTCAGCTCATGGGATGCTATCACCTTGTATGAATTCGCCTTGGAAATGTCTTAGAATTATTTTCTTTTGAATAAAGTTTTCAACGACAACAACGTATGTCGGTTTTTATCACAGTGGACTGAATACAGAAGTGGTACCGCTACTGTGGTTTTCCTGATTTTGACAGTTCTAAACTACATGTAGGCAAAGCTTTTTTCAAAAATTGTGGGCAAGGAGTCATTTTTTTTTTAGTATTTTACAAAATATTAAAACGCGTTTCTCAATGAAAAATTTAAAGTTATTCATTATTATTTCATTTATGTTCTTTTTTACTGGATTTGATACCAGTCACTTCCCCGCCGGACAGCGTAATCTTATATTAAATCATTCATTTGTTTTTAATTTTTCTTGTTGATCTGTTTTGTTATAGCTTAACAGCGCACGCTTGTTCGTGTAAACTTAATTAAGTGACTTTAAAGTTGTAGCACACGCCTATATCTTTCATATATTATATTTCAGGTAAAGGCGAAATGGTCTGCATCGATCGCTGTGTAGCCAAATATCTGGACATTCATGAAAAAATTGGTAAAAAGCTAACTGCTATGTCCATACAAGATGAAGAGCTTATGAAAAAGATGTCGGGCTGATAAAATAAATTTGTCAATATTTTTAATTATGCTAGTTTTAAGTTTGCTGACCTCATACGCCAACAATATCGAACTTTCTTCCGATTTCAATTCGTTAGCGTTCTCTTTAGAAAAGTTGTTGGTGACCTGTGCAAACAGAGAATATGTGGATGGAAATGTGTTGTAAATGCATTTCAAATGAGGACTAATCATGCTCTCCTAAATAGTTCAATAAAAATCCGTTTTTTTGTTTTATAAACTAAAATATAATTTCGCTGTTTTGTATAATTTTAAAAATTTGGAAGTTATCACATAATTTCAATACCAACATTTAGTTTTAAATAAATATGTATTTATACTGGATACGCACACACTATATAAGCACAAGGCAAGACGATATTTCCGCTTAAGTCAAAACGCAAGGAAGTCTCAAGTGAAGTTCGTTATGTAACGAGAAAGTTCAGGTATAAGTACGGAAATATCCTGCAAAGAAGTAAATGACTGTACATTATTTAATTAATTTTTAACTTATCATTTTCCAAATTTTACCTCTATGTCATTTTCTGGTCCACTCTCATCTGTTGTGTCTAAATCACTAGTCTCAATACTATTCTCCCAATCGGAGTTTGTATCACCCTCATCATCATCGTCATCCTCACTCTGTTCGCTGCTGCGCATTACTATGCGCTGCTGTCCTGTTTCATCCAGCCGTTCCTCGCACTGCACATGCAAATGCTCCTGTGAAAAATTAAAAACAAAATCATTAACATACAGATCATTTCCTACCGCGCCTTTCCATGTAAAAACTAACCATGAGCTGTCGTCGTGCTTCTTCTTCGTTACAAATTGGATTCTCGCTTAGATTCAGTATGCGTACAAATCGTGTGCTGAAGAGATCTTCCGTTGTCGGCATCACCTCAATGCGATTGTTATTCAGAAAAACGTATTGTAGTTTACGCATATGACGCAGGCAATCGGGGACGCTAGTTAGATGATTATTCTTGAAATTCAAATGCACCAACTTTACAAGTGCGTCCATTGTAGAGGGTACAGCATTCAGTTCATTCGATTCAAATGTCAGCCAACGTAAATTCGTCAGTTGGCCCATACTGTTTGGTAAATATTTCAGTTTATTGCCACGTGCACCCAAAGTCTCTAGACGATAGCAGTTGCCAATCTCTTTGGGTATTTCCAGAAGACCCGTATTATTGCACCAAAATGTTTCCAATTGTGTTAGATGTCCGATTTCCGGTGGCAGTCTGGCTATTTGATTACAACTAAGATTAAGTACCCGCAGATTTGTCAACTGGCAGATAACCATGGGGAAAGCATCGAGACGATTATAGTCCAATGTTAGCACCTGCAGGCGTGACAAATTAACAATAATGGGAGGCAACTGTGAGAGAAGAGAAGTGGTAAAGAATTCAGTGATTTAATTTTGGAAAATCATTATTACTTTGTGTTTATTTAAATAAAATTCAAATCTTCATAAAAAATTCAAAATTTTTAATCAAAGTGTTTCGAACATTTTTGAACAAATTTAATTTCAGTACAATAAAGTATAAGTTTGAAGAGGCTCAACAGCTGACAGTTTTGCTAATTTCCTCAATTTTTTTTTATATGTAAGAAAATTACTAACACAACCAGCAAGAAAAATATATTAAAAATCTATGGAAATATTTAGCAAACAAATCTTTTAAACTGCTTACCCGAAAATTGTATACAAATTCTGTTTAAAAAGTTGTTTGAAATTTTGATGACATTTTTTGTCTAATTTATGCAAAATTCGGGTTAAAAAAAGTTTTTAAAATAACAAATGAGCCACCATTAGGGTAAAAATGGTCCAGTGTTATATTTTTGCAGTATTGATAACATCTTCCATGTTAATTTTTTCATTAATTTTTTATAATATAAATTTAAAACTTTTTAAAAATTTTAAACAAAATTTTAAGAAACTTAAAAAGTTGACGATAAAATTTTAAATTTTTGCGACAGATGTTTTAGAAAATTTTTAGCACATAAAATTTCAGTATAATAAAGGAGAAAATTCAAGTGTCTGAAGTTTTTCGCATTTTTTTGAATATAAAATAACATTACCGCGCATTACTTAATTTAGAAATAGAATATCATCAAAATGTTTAACTTTTTAATACGAATTTTTAGAAAATTTTGAACCCATGCAATTTTACCATAATAAAATGGAAGGTTTAATTGACTAAAAAAAAAATATACAGACTCGAAAGCAAAAACATGCTCTCTGCTCAGATGTAGCATCTATGTAAATGAATAAGTGTCTACTTTCTTTTTTTCGTAGTATCATTTTCAGTTCTGATTCCATTTCTTTTTTGCGCACGCGACCCTGACCTTCTCAACAAAATGGCAACTAAATTTAGTCGATATTTTCATATGTATGTATGTATGTACATATGTACATAAGTATTCACGCACGCTCTCACCTACCCTGTGGTGAAAATAGAAGTGAAATTAGAACCATAAAATCTACTTTCATACAACAGCACCGTCATCAAAAAAAAAAAAATATTGTCAAAAATTAACAAAATTTTTAGGTACTTGAAACCTACACTTTATATTTTATACACTACAAAAATTCTTGAAAATTAATATTCGGATTGAATAAAAAGCTAAAAATGTTGATGATTTTTTTAATATGTTAAATTTTTATATATGTTTTTGAAAAGTTCACAAAAACTCATCAAATTAAATAAAAAAAGTTGTCAAAATTTCAATTTTTCACCGTTACCGTTACTCTTTATCTTACATAAAAATAAATTTTGTTCACACGTTATATCGAGAAAACTGCGCAACACAGCCAGCAAACGAAATTGTCAAAAATCAACAGGTTTTTTTTAGCCATTTAAAAAGTTCTCTAAAATATAATAAAATTGCATTGTCTACAAAACTACGTACTCAAAATTTTTCTAAAAATTCTAAATAAAATGTTTAAAATTTTGACGAACATTTTGCTAAATTTTTCACATTTTTTGAAATTTTGTAAAAACTTTGCAATTTGTAGTTATAAGGCTTTTAAAAAAATTTACTTTTTTGCTTGAAAAATCTATTGATTATAAAAAGAATTGCAGTGTCAATAATTTTTTCCGCTACCGTAATTTATGCCACGCTGTGTAACTTCTATCTAAATCCTGCAAATGTAAAATATGTATGTCCTTTCCCCATGCAAATATTCTAAGCTTATCGTAATTAATTTCCTACATGGTGTCATGTTCGTATGTATTGTTTACAAACGCACATTCGCCAATATTTTGGCAGCCATTCATTTTTTCCTAATTGGAATATTACGCATACGCACCTTGGTCAAGTGATTGTGATTGAGGAAGAGTTTCAGCAAAATGGGACACTTTTCCACCAAATCAGGTACATCAGGCATCTCGAAACGCGATAAATTCAACGTAAACGATTTATTGTCAATGGCATCCTCGCAAATGGCCAAGACGTGATTGTGACGAAAGAACTGGTATATCATATTCATGTTGATTGTTAATAAAACACAAATTTGTCACGGCTATGATTTCTCAATTTTCATCTGGCTTTCGATTATGTATTATTTTACTAGTAGCTTTTGTTCTGCGCTTTTTTTGTTTTTGGCAAATAAACCTGTTTTTGGTGGTTTTCGTTATTTTCGCCTTTTCACTAAGCAATTTTACGCGATTGCACTTATGTATTTATTTGTTTTTGCTTACGAATTGTGTACGAAAAATATTTCAATTGCACACGTCAACACTTTGTTGATTTTCGATAATTTTTTACAAAAAATGTCATTCGACATTCACAGGCATACAATTGTGTAAAAAATAATAGAAATTCCTATCTTATAAGTAAGTACATAAGTAAGTACATATGTATGTAGATGTGTAGATAGCTGGCGCTCGTATTTTTAGCCAACAACGAACTTTACCGGGTGCTAGGAGGCCACGGCACAGCAGAGTGCAACGACGAAGCAGCTGGTCGATGAAGCACTGATTATGCGAGCTTACCACTAACAACAATCTATGCACCGACCGAAATTGGCAAATGACCGATGGAATACTTGGTATGTAAATGCTTTTTTTGCCTGCATTATACTCTTGAGATTGTTGATATTTTTATATTGCACTCGTTGGCCTGCATTATTTTTGCACTTTTGCAACTCAATGTTGTCTGGCTAAACATTTCAACCGTCCTCATTTCAATTACTTTCGTACACTTTATTTTTAACAGTAATTTAAATTAAATACTATAAGTTATTTGAGCTAATAGTTTTTGTTCGCTTAACACACGCGTTCCCTTCGACTGCTCACACAGGTGTGGTGTGTGGTAGCTGGTGTTGCGTAGCCCTCCTTATGTGGGTAGCATGGCACAAGTCTATACAATGCCTTTACTTTTGCAGCGACATCGAGCATCGAATAACGTTTCGAGTAGCTGCGGCTGAGAGTGCGATAACGAAATAGCGTACTAGAACTTATTTTACGAGAACTTATTTTATACAATCTAAATATAGTAAATGTACAGTTGCGAGCATTAAAATAGTAACGCATAGCCGCAAAACATATTATAAACATATACTCTAAAAAATATTGCTACCGACCAACCTTAAATTAAAAACCTTAGAAGCAGCATTAAACTCTGCAAATTATCCGCAGTGCATTTTTATCAAAAAAAAAAAAAAAAAATGAGATGGCTGTCAGTAAAAAAGAAATTATCAAAAATCGAAGGAAATATTTAGCTGATTGGAACTAAAAATGAGCTAGAAAATTACATACTTAGAATTTTTTTTGTAAATTAGAAATAAAAAGTTTCAAAATTCGATGAAATTTTATTGCATTTTCCTGTTTTTTTTATACAAAGTTTGAAATGTGCATTTATACGGCACTTGTTATATAATGAGCTAGACTTTTATACAAAAAAAAAAAACTTAAAACAAATAAAAAAATAATAGCCAAAACTGGTCAATATGTTGTTTTCTTATTTTTCTCACATAACTCTACTTATGTAGTTACGAAAGTAGTGTTTGCTTTTACAATACATTCTTTTGCAAAATTTTCCATAATTTGAATAAGTATAAAATGTTTGTAGCCACTACTATTTCAATGCTCGCAGCTGTGTGTATGTGGAACTCTGTTAACACTTAGCTAATTTTTGTTGTTGTGTGCCCCGCTTGGCTGCCGTTTTCGTTGGCTTCTTGATCGCCTGGTGATTCTCATACCAATGCAAACAATGGGAGAATCCAAATTTCTTTCTACACTCATTGTATCTTTTGATCATTTTAAGTAAATATAAAAAAAAAATATTTGTGATTCACAACACACCAAATATGTACTAACAAAAAGCGTTCTTTCGAATTTGCTCTCTCCAGCTAAGTGCATACTTTGGAATCACTTAAAAAACGTGCTGTTTAGCTCTCGCGCTGTGAGCGACCTTATCTCGTTTTCACTACGAGTACAGCTGCACGTGAACGACGGTAAAGAATGCGGTTTATGTATGTAAGTTTGTTTAAAAGTTCATGTGGTCCAAATGAAGGGTTCTATTGAAATCATAGGATATTTGTTAGATAAAACACTCTGATGCTAAGAAACTTACCTTCCATTTTTTTTAACTTCGATTATTATTTTGCTACGTTAGGTTAAAAAAAAAACTGACACTTTTGGGGATTTGAAATCTGCTAGTATTTGTATCTGGAAGCAGAGAAGTTTAGTAAGACATTTTTTTTTTAACCTAGCTGGAGCTTTAAATTGCGATTCAGAGTGAATATAAAGTCATAATTGAGTATTTTGGTGATACTATGCAGCTTGTTTTAAAAAAACCCGATCTTTGCGTTATGGGCAATGTCATTCCAATTTTTCCCCTCTTAATTTCTATTTTGACGTTCACAGAAATATCTGAATAATTTTCGTTCACGTCATTTGTGGCATATGTCGATCCGATTAGAGCTAAAAGGGTCTATATGTAGGCATAGATTTGAAATCTGTGCTCTTTCAACATAGTTCAGTTTATTGATTAAAAAATATACATATGTAGGTACATATTTATATAAATGCTTATACAGTGAACCCAAAAAACGTTGTACAACAAAAACTTCTATCTTTTAAGTAGAGTATCAAAGCAGTGATTTCAGCTTTTAAAGTAAAACCAAAAATAATTATGGTGTAGACCATAAACTTTTAACCAGGAAGTAAATATTTATCACAATTAATTTTGTTAAATATGAACATCTCTATTAACCTCACTTTAGTCAATTTCGCGTAATCAAAATACAATTTCGACACAATGTACACGCTTTTATTTGATCTCGAAAAATTGTTTCTTTACGTTGCTTAAGTTTCAAAGCTTGAAGGCGTTATTTGAAATAAAACTTTTTTGTTGGCATACAACAAAAGTATCTGCGTTTTAATTATTTTTAGTTTTATCAAAAAATCCTAAATAACGGCAGAGGTATGGGTACCTTCAGTGCACAACTTCTTCTGTTTTTATTTTGGTTTACTGTATGAGCATCACATATTCTACTCGACTCTGTTACATATGTAGATCTCGTGCTAGTAAACACGCTTTCTGCTATATCTGCTATATGTGATGTGTACTTAGTTTGCTGTCGCTTATCTGCTGTATTTGCTTATCAAAGACAGGCCTCGATTCTACGAACCAAAGGGCGTTTACGTCGTCCATATGCAGGTCTGTTTTGTTTTCTATAAAGTTATTGTGTATTGTGTACATTATTTTGTTATTAAATATTTATATAAAATGATAACGTCAGCAGGAGTCTCAAACTATGAACCACTTTTAGCACTGATAAGTTTGCATTACATTTTTTGTTACTAAATATAACGTTACCATAACATTAACGAGCGGCGCCTTTGAGGTTCATAACCGCCAAAAATATGGACGAAACTCATGATATATGTCATTCAATTTTTCGTGTTGAATAAAAATAGTTCGAAGGATGGTTCTTTGTGTAAGAGTCCCCGCAAGTAGCGAAAGCCTCTGATCGTCATTCACCTGGGAGCGGGAAGAACGATTTTCCGCATGCTGTTCAAACAACTCACGACTTCCAAGTGATTTCACCCGAGTGTCTTCTGGGTAAGCTACCCGAACATCCGTTTGAACCTGGTGGCTTTACTCGTCTAAATACACAGACTAACTTCGCTACACGAGTCTCACTTCTGCTCACTCCGAGCACTATCGAAGGCATTGGGAGCATATTTCTCATTCAGTACGTACTACCGTTGAAGAAGTAATTGGTGTTCACCGACCCCGAAAAAACGGCTAGTAGAAATGATGAATCCCACTCCGCTACGGAGAGTAAAGTTTATGGCATGAGAGTCACACCGGGATCGGGCGCAACGCGAACTGTATGGGAGCGCTACCGGTGGCTGAGAAAAGAAGAGGGATGTTTTATTCGATGAAAGAACATAAAGGGTGCGATATGTACGTGAGCTTGAAGAGCTTTAGATGCCACCCGGCAGAAAAAGCGATCGGAAATTTTACCATAAAGAGCGCCGACTTACAGGTTTTAATCTATAGAGGGAATATTTCTCCACTTTGCTAAATAAGCTCTACAGCGTGTTAGACATAGTAGATCTACAAATGAAGATTCAACTGTTACGGTGCTTAAATTATGTTGGGCGTACGGAAATAAATGTTTATGAAAGTATTCACCGTGGAACCTGCTGTTGATGGCATAGAGAGAGTAAGGCACAATTTTCGTTGGAAATACCAGTTGGAGAAGAACTTACATAGCTTTACTTGGAGCATCTAGCTGGTGCCAATTAGGAAGGCAAAAGAACGACTTGAGTGGTTATGTTGTAATCGGGCAAAATCACCTAAGCGTTTATAGCGCCAATTTGAAGGAAGAAGAAAATAATTTTAAGAAAATTATAAGGCGAGGAATTACAAACGAACGCCCTTTTTTATTCCGAAAGTCATCACTGACTTTCTTATTTTGATCGCCTGGCTGTCGAAATAGCCTTCCTTCTGCCCTTAAAATATTTTGCCATGAAAATTAATAAGACGAAGAAGAAAAGGAGTACGATTTTTGACATCCCAACTCCTGTCTGGCATATCGACTACTAGAACATGGCACTCCCGCAAAACTCGTATAGCAAATATTGGGAATTGCAACTAAAGACTTTCAACCCCCTATATTGGTTTACGAACTCAGTCTTTGGATGAACTACATAAATACTGTCCTAAGTTAATAGAATTGATATTGCTAATATTTATATGTATTGCTGTTTTTGTTTTTCAACCCGTTCAAGTGGAAAATAAATCACGAAAATGTAAACACTAGCGTCTTTTCAAATGAATATTTATAGACAACGTGATTGCTTATTAGTAAGCAACAACATGTGCATAGATTAAAATAGTTTTAAAATTAAATAGTTTTGCTTATAAATACAATAATAATAAGTTGATACTTTAAATTTCACACGCAACCTTTACCTAATTAAGTAATTGCAATCATAAGCGGTTTTAGATTTAGTAGCGATCATACATACAGTGCCGGAAAAAAGTATTGGCACAGTAAATTTTTTATATTATTTACAATGTTTTTCGTGGTAAAACTTTTTCGTTAATTTTTTGTCAAATATAGCCAAGTTTATAACAAAAATCATACAAGTCCCAGTTTCAAACTTTTTACAAAATTCAGCTAATTTGAAAAGTTGTCATCAGAATTTAAAAAATTTTAATCAGCATCAAGTCATTCAATTTTAGTATAATAAGGTGTAAGTTTTAACTGGCTAAAAATTCCCATTGATTTTTGATATTTTTTTTTTACACTATCAGTGAAACTATAAAAATAAAATTTTGTTTATACGTTATATGAAAAAAAAAGGCGGAACACCATCGGCAAAAAAAAATTCCAAAAATCAATGAGTCAACTCAGTCAAATAAAACTTTCTCTTTATTATACTAAAATTGAATGGTCTTCATAACTGCATCTAAAAATTCTTATTAAAAAGTTTAAAATTTTGAAGAACATTATTTTGTTGCTTTTTTCTTAAATATAGTTCATAATATAGTAAAAATTAGGTAAAATAAAGTTACAAACTTTGTATAAAATTTTCAGCAGTTTTTTGCTCAGAATTTTCAGAAAATTTTTGGATTTGATATAATTACAGTTACTCAAACAATTTTTGACCACTTGATGATTCTTTTTTTGCTCGGAATTTTTTTCTTCATCTTATAGAACAGAAATCGAAATTCAAACAAATACTTCAAAAATAAAAATTTAAAAAAATACAGTGTATTTTTAGATACTTTAGACTGGCTCATTATTATGCTAAAATTAAATTATAGTTGTATATACATATGTATGTATGTACATATATCCAAAAGTTTTGTAAAAAAAAAATTAAAAAATTTTGAAAAATATATGAAAGATTTTAGTTGTGATTCATATGATTTTTCTTATAAAGTTTTATAAAAAATTAATACAAAAAAATACCTAGCATTACCCTTGCAAGTTGATAATATTTTTACTTCCGCATTTTTGTTTCTGTGCGGCAGAGAATGTGTGACAGAGAGGAAGCAAAAATCTCAGTGTTAAAAAAATTTACAAAAATTACACATATGCATCATGTATATTGCAAAAAAAACTCACTGTACCAATAATTTTTTTACCCACCGTATTTATAATTTTTTGCATTGATCCATGCAACGTGCTCCGAATTGACATAATTTACTTGGAAAAACACCATCAACGCCACGAGATAGCTAAACGTCGTTTCTATTAAGGAGTCTGCTAATTGGGTCCGCATTTAATAAACATAAACAGAACAGTGCCGGTTTTACGGGACGTAAGGGAATATTGGCCTAGCTGATTGCTCAGAAAAA
Organism: Anomoia purmunda; assembly: GCA_951828415.1. Taxonomy (NCBI): domain Eukaryota; kingdom Metazoa; phylum Arthropoda; class Insecta; order Diptera; family Tephritidae; genus Anomoia; species Anomoia purmunda. The sequence goes on from OX639997.1 coordinate 117,025,841, forward strand.
AGATAATAGGCATTCGTATGTCATTTACGATTTTATATTCACGTTAAAGCTTTTATTTTATTGTATTGTATTTTATAAATATTTTAATTAGTAATAACGTATGGATGTATGTTAAAAGAGACTTGAAGTTTTAATTTTTCTTACAAAAATACTTTAGTACGCCCATACCTAAGTATTGTATTATTTTTATATCCTCCCTTCATTTATACCTTTTTCTATTGTACATTAGTATGTATTTATTTATTCATTGTTATTGTAATCCTTAGCTAGAAAAAAATGTATGTATGTATGTTTAAAAAAGTTTTTTGAAGTTCACCTTAAAGGATGTAAAGCTGTAGTGTTCAATCAGCCGCATTAGTAGATAATTGTTGATCAAGAAGAATAAAGCACCTTGTGCGCCGATCCAGTAGAATGTGTTCCAAGTCTTAAATTCCAACAGATAAGCAGGCAAGAGCCAAAGACCCTGTGCCAACAACCACAAGCCAAAGTAGATAATCGCGCGCCCCACAGAAATCGATTGTAAATTGTTGAGACAAAGCGGCAGCAGCGCCAGATACCAGACGAAATACTGCGAGGTCACAACTGAGTTAAAAGTGACCATAACGAAAGCCAGCGCAAAGACGCAGAATGTCAAGGTTTGCCGAAACTGGCCAAAGCTAAAACTTAAATAGAGCAGCAAAAATAGTTGTGGTGCCAGAATAAGCAACTTTTCACCGAGTGACGTCTCAGCCGTATTCCCGCTCAGATACTGCAACAGAAAATACAGCGAGAAGTTATGTCGCACATCACGCCGCACAAAATGATATAAATACGCTTCATATATGTATTGCCAGCCGTAGAGTAGGTAAAAGAAACCGGTAACTGTTGAGAGTGCAACCCATGTGCCCAACACCAGTAGCAGTTGTCTCGATGAGGGAAACATTAGTTGCCGTAGTAAATCGCGTGCACAGCGTGTCAAGCTCTTGGACAAACAGAGATAGTAGGCGAGACTGAAGAGTAGCGGATAGAGGCGCAGATGTATGGCAAAGCCATGCGCTAAGCCCGCAGCAAAGATTAACCAATTAGCACCACGTTCTGTATCCTCGGATTTGACTAATAGATATACAGCGAGAATGACGAAAAAGCTTGAGAAACTATCACCATTACCTCTGGTCGAAATGATCGCCGTTAGTGGATTGTAGAGCCAAAAGCAAGCGGACGCACGTGCAATATTTTCCGGTCGATTTCGTGCATCTGTTTCGCTATAGTGTTGTGCAGATCTGATTTTGCCGAATTTGCTCAGCAATGCATGTACGGCTTTGCGGCACTGCACCTGCAGCTGCAAACGCACCAGCACATAAATTAAACCGGCCACAAATATATCAAACGCTGCATAGATGATTTTGCCGATGGCTGGATGCAATAGCACATTTGGTATTTGCATGTACGCCAAAATGGGGCTGTACCGATAGGTGTGTCGTTTAAAAGGCGTCTCACCTTGCAACACGTGCCGCGCAGCATCTGTGACCACTTTATAGTCGACATCGGTGTAAGGCACCTCGGAGTGCAAATCATGCCAATGGCCGTAGGCGATAAGCAGCAGACGTAGTGAAATGGAAATAAGCAGGTGTGTGCGAAAGCTTAGCTCTAGTAGCAGTGTCAAAAAGCGGCGTGTAATCGGGATATGAGGCTGGACTAGATTTTTGGTTGTACTGCTAGGCATAGACATATTGAAGTGATTTCCAATAAAGACTATTTGGTTATTAGTAGATTAAATGTATATGTGATTGTGTTATAGGTTCAATTCTGGCGTATAAATGTTGGCCTTTGATTTTCCTCGCTTTGATTTGGAATATTTTGCTATCAATTAGTACGCGATGTATGAATTAATTTGCATGCGTATTTGTATTTTAACTTTCCTTAACTAACCTTTTAATTCCTCTTTCGATTATCAACATTCATTTAATATATGTACTTGGTTTGAAAATTTTCCATTTATGTAAGCATTTTAATCAAATTGGTTTACAATTTTGTTTTCATTTCTTTTGCGGCCTTTTGTATGCACTCACTGAACTGTTTGAATTCCTTGTCGCAAATATGATGCTGCACATTTAAATCTCGTGTCACACATGCTGCATATGCGGCTGCCTTATCAGCGCATTTTCCCAGCAGCACGGGATAGTTGCGTAGTCTCTGTTTGGCTTTGCGCACTGATTCCATTCCTCCAATGATAACGTACTGCCGACTTTATTGGTCGCGTAATTTTTGTTTTGTGCTTTGATTGTGTGTAATTTCGTTTATTACTTAACGTTTGTGGGCTGGCGGTGCACCATTAAGTGGCGGAGCACTGGGGGCCGCAATGAAGACGTCGTATAAAGGCTTTGAAAAAAGTACCAACAATGAAGTGGTGATAATGGTAATTTGAAATATTCTTGGATTACGCTGAATCCAAGTGCGTTTTGGCAGCACTGCCGTCCGGCGTCGTTGTCCACCCTCCTGTTGTGTCTGTTCTTGCAGCTGTTGGATTTTTTCTTGTATCTCAGGTGATGGTTTGTAAGCCGGAATAGAGGATTTTTGCATAATTCACTGAAATAAAAAAATATACGTTAAATCAATCTAAGGATTTAAGAATAGTAGCCGAATTATATCATTAAAAAATTTGCCGAGGGAGAGATGTACCTTGCCCGCTCTAAATGTTATACATTACGTTGGCGAATACCGTCGTGGAAACGAAAGGCAGATACATTTTTTTTTTGCGCGAGGCAAGTACCAAAAAAAATTTTTTTTAGTTTAATAGCGATCGCCCCTTGGTAGGCAATGGCAAACCTCCGAGTGTATTTCTACCACGAAAAAACTTCTCAAAAAAGCACTCACCGTTCGGAGTCGGCGTAAAACTGTACGCCCCACAATTTGTGGTACAACATCAAGACGCACACCACAAATTAAAGAAATTCGTCCAAAATCGCTTAAACAGTTATAGCGCTAATTATCTCTTTAGAATATTTGAAATTAACCACTCTCGGTCTTTTACTTTGTACAATTTTTAGACTCAAAGTTTGTACGTTTTTTCAGTCTCCCCCGTTAATCGGTAATACCACAGTCCTTAAACACATTTAAATTTGGTTTCCGATTGGAGACAGATAAGGCTTGACACACAGTGGTTAAAGTTCAACTTTTGTATCTCTATAGAGGAATCTGACTAGGATGAATTATCAAGGATTGAATCGCATACAATGCTCTATTAGCTCTTGTGACTTGTTTGATGCCATTGTATCAGCTAATAATAATAATGTTTACTCCCATTATTTTTTACGAATGTCACAGAAAGGCTGGACATAAATCCAATTTGTTCGGTTGTTTGACGCAACTGCTTCGCGAATGTTGTGACTTGTTATCCAAGCCCTGATGATTATGACTACTCTTCTGGCTAAACTTAGTACAGTGAAATCAATTTTGATTTACTTTGTATCTATTACTCATGGTACAGATATCTCTATATAAACTATCTGCTTCTTTAATATCCCTTTGCCTCTTCGATACCTTCTTCAATTTCCGCTTTACTCTTGCAACCTGTGGTCTAGAGTGCCAGTATTTTTTTTTTGGTAGATTGATGCCAATCTTCTCAGAATCGTCGGAATAAAAGCCTGAATACTGATTACTGGCGTTATGTAAAAATGCCACAAAATGCATACACTTACCAAGGTGTTTCCCAGTACACTGGTTTTGGTAGCATTCGCTTGCTTGGCCGTTCCGTTCTCGGGTTCTTTCTTACCAGCAAGGTAACTTCTTTCTAGAATTATTCCTGAACAACAATTTGACTCTTTATGCCACTTCAAGCAACAAAGGCGCATTTGCTCCAGGACTTCCAAGCACTTACTTTCTTGATAGTTATTTTCTGGGAAAGAAAATCGAAATTATATAATTTCATACAGCACTACCAAAATCTCCGGAAGCAGCCTTCGCAATTTACTTACCGCTTAGGCAAGCCTGAATTTTACATGCATTCGGCTTACAGGGATCCTTGCGCCTGCTGGTCATCAATGTTAAAAATTAATCTCGTATTTTATGATCATTTATTTTCTTTTTTTTATTTACAACTTTTTATTCTGCTGTCGGCATTTTGCGGTACGACAGAGCTTGTGTTGCCATATTTCCAAAAAATATTGCATTATTGGTTTTGACAGGCGCTTATTTTCAAAATGTGTTTCTTTTTAAAATCCGAACAAGAACTTAAGAAAATTGGGAAGAATTGTGAACGATTTGTTTAGGGTGACGAAACTGATATTATTCTGCCAAAAGACCTTCCTCACAATACGCCTATGTTCTAAATATATTCCTTATAATGAAGAGATAATTAAATCTTTCGTTCAAGTCAAATCTCAAATGTATGTAAATTAAATATATACTGCGAATATGTTGAGAATATATATATTCCGATCTTTTACTACTCTTAGACGTAAATTTCTTTTTTGTACCTCTACTTCAACGTACGCACTGTATCTATCGCAAATACAACTCTGTAATTGACAGCTGCGCTCGTCATATCAAATAGAAGAAAATCTAAGCCGTGTCAATTTTTCGTGTCTAGAATTTTTTAGCTTCTGCAAAAACATTGTATGTTATCACATTTCGCGAAATATGTATCTTAATTTGCACTTCGAGTGAAAGATAACGCGTGTTTTTTTACTGGTGATCGAGCGCATGCTAATTTTGCAATAGCTTCATTGCAAACAACAACTCCTCCAATCAGAATTAGAACAACAAAACCAATAAATACACAAGCTCTATAGTGCGGACAGTGCAGTCGACGCTAGCGCAAGCGTTGTCATCGGTAACGACTGCGTCGAGGAAGTAGTTTACGAAGAAGTACTGCTATTGACGGAAACATTGGCGTTAGCAGCAGCAGAGGTGACTTTAGTAAATATAAAGTAACTGCACATCGTTTAGATATAATGTTGGGAAATTAAATTAAAATTTGCGAATTTCACATTTAGATTGATAAAAGCATTAAGTGTCGCCCTAAAACAGCATGCCGTCGAAGAAAAAAAAATACAATGCGCGTTTTCCGGCTGTAAGTATTATGTGGTGAAAAAGTGAACGGAAGTGTGAGAGTAATGAAAACATTAACAATTAGCTAACAAACTTATCAGATAATAAACAAACAAAAAAATTGTTTTATTACGATTAATGAGGTCGCTAGTTGCGCGCAGAAAACCCATTCGCAAACACATTTACGCTCACATTGACGCTCATTTTCCACGGAATCTTATAAGAATCTTATAAGGCTTGTATTATTTTTTGCAGGGTCGCATCAAGAAAATAATGCAAAGCGATGAAGAAATTGGAAAAGTCGCCCAAGCGGTTCCTGTCATAATCTATATCCTTTTTTAAAAGCATGAACCACCTAAATACATAAACGACTTAAAGAGAATACTTGAAACAGATTTGCAAACCAAAAAGATAAAATATATAAAAACGCGGAGTAAACACATTAGTAGTAATACTTAATATAAAACTTTCCACTTCCGGAAAAACAGTAATTATTTTGCCGCAACGTGAAAAAAACTTTAATTAAAACAAAACCGTAAGAGGTACAAGTTTCTAATTGATTACAGTCCAAGCTACACACCTTACTTATTTTCGAAAACGAGGTTTTCTCTTATTCTTATGGAAGTTTCGGTGATACAGCTACTATTAGATTAATAAATACGGAAGTAAGTGGAGAAAAATAGAAATGTCTATAATAAATTAAAATGGTAAACAATTTATCATATTTTCAAAATGCAGAAAAATAGAAGAATATGAAACATTCGACATAAAACGTGAATGTTTGTTCGGTTCAAGGTTTCCGATTGTGATTGTGGCTTTTTCTTCCTATTGGAAACCACCTTGAAGATGAGTCAGGGTCTTTCATATCAGCGCAATGGTATATTCTCTTCTATGCAACTGTTTCGAGTTTGAAATTTTATAAATAGTGTTTTTTGAACGGTTAAAAAATGCGGTTTTCCTTAACGGGTTCCTTATTTATTATTTGTATGTGTTGTTTCATTTTTCTTTCATTTTGCCATATATACCTAGAACTTTAGAACTCTTTGTGGAATCACTTCTAACAAAGACGCTACGTATTACAAATTCACGAAATGCAAAAACTTTATCAACATCTCATTTGAAACAGTGCATTATGTCGGAACAGCGTTTCGATTTCTTACGTGAACTGGTGAAGAATGTACCCGACATCAGCGTGGCAGAGGAAGCAGCCAATTACAATGAAGAAGACTGCCAAAGTTCGCCCGAAGATGTTTATCCCGATTCGGATACACCATACGATCTAAGTATGCCATCGACGTCAGGCAGACGCAACAACAATCGCGACGTTCCGCCCACAAAAGTCAACGGTGGGCAAACACATTACCAGTACAAACAAAAATACCAACTACCACCACAAAATGGCAGCGCCAATGACGCTGGAACGACTGAAGCCGATTCAAGACAACGTATGCGTCAACGTACTAGTGGTGCCCAAAGCGTCATTGTGCATACTGCATCTGTTACACAATCGCAAATGCCAGCGACGTTACCACCACACGCTGCAGCAAACTTATCGACGCCGCCGTCAGCTCAACGAAGTGCCTACGGCAATTACGTACAACCTCTAAAACTAATGCGTTCTGAATCATCGCCGGCCAATACCGCCCAACATCTATGGCATGTCGCACCAAATGCTACACCACAACAACAACAAGGACAGAAACGACTACATCAGGCGCATTCAGTGCCGTGCAGCAACAATAATGATAGTTGTCGCGAATCATCGCCGCCAAAGCGACAGAAGGGCGAACAAGGAGCACAACAATCACATTCACAAACTGCCATACCCGCGCCTGTTTTCAGCTACGATCTCTGCAACAAGCCCGTAGTGAAGATCGACTACAGCAACTTACCGTTAACACCTACCGTTACGGGCACCAGTGAAAAGCTCAACATGGCTGCGGCCATAGGCAATTTGTCGTTGAGTGCACCTGTAACGAATGCGAGCTTCAATTTTAGTGCAGCCGCACCCATCATAAATATTGATTTGTCAAACATTGTGACGACCAGCGCTGACAGCAAAACGGGAACTGGCAATAGAACACCAGTTGCGGCTGTTGCAACAATCAGCATAGGTGCACTGCCGGTTGATTTAGCAAGTACTACCGCAAACCCATTCACCAGCTCTGGCAGTACGTGCAACAAAATTGGCGCTGACAGAGCGCCGCTTATGTCCATTACTCCGCCCTCAAATCAAAGTACAGATTCAAAAACGGATTCTAATACCACAACAGTGGATAGCACATCGTCATCGACTTCATCGCCTAGCTGCTCACCATCGTCATCATTTGCGTCGACTACAGCCATCAGCCAGCAGGGCGGAAGTAAAGCCATGTTGAAGGTGTCCACAGATATAATGGCGAAAATGACTGCAGCAAGATCAAAGGCGGTTTCGATGTGTAAAAATTCAAATTCCTTTTTCGAGCTAGACGAAGACTATGACAATATTTGAATTAAATGTTTATAATTTTTAAAACTTAACGTATCCGTTAAAGAAATTTTCCTTTTTATTTAAATAAATTCAGACTACCAAAAAAAGAACAACAAAATAAACTCATTTTAGGATTACGTACATAGTTAAGTATACTATAAATAACTTGATTGAAGCTGAAAGAGCTTCTAATAGTTGTTTCAAGTAGTTTGATCTGGTAACGAAGGACTGACCATTATTTATTTTTCGTTATACAGTGAGTCAAAAAAAAAACAATTTTCCCCATATATTTTTTTAATAGCGGTTGCTCTTCGGCAGACAATGACAAACCTCTAAAAATCATTTCCCGTTCGGAATCGGCGTAAAACTGTAGATCAATCAAAATTTCTAGTATAACATCAAGACGCACATCAAGAATTGTAGGAGAAGTTCGGCCTAACATCTAGCTCTATGATGTTATTATTATAAATAAAATTTAAAGAATATTAAATTGTGTTACTTTTACAGTGCCGGAAAAAAATTTTCACACAATTATTTTTTTTTTTTTAGTGTTCACAAAGCTTTTTATGATAATACTTATTCGGTAAATTTTTTTCTAAATATAGCTCATTCCATAAGAAACCCCATGTATGTAAATCAAAGTTTGAAACTTTTAATTAAAATATTTAATTCGATTTTTTTGTAAAATTTTTTAATTGGTATGCAATTTCGTAGACCATTCAGTTTTACTATTTTTTCATATAAGGACGAACAACATTTATTTTTATATGTAAGAAAACGGGTAACGCTACTGGTAAAGAAATGATCAAAAATCATCCGGATTTTTTAGCCACTTAAAACTTGCAGCTTATTAAACTAAAATTAAATTTTTTTTAATACTGATTTAAATATTTGAAATTTTAATGACAATTTTTTTTTACTGTAATGAACTTTTGAAATATGGATTCATATGGTTTTGTTATAAAATTAGCTAATGATAAAAAATGAACGAAAGAGTTTTAGCATGAAAAACATTGTGAATATGCAAAAAAAAATGGCTGTGTCAATACTTCTTGCCGACACTGTATGTATAAAACAGGGTAAACGTAAGATTGGAAGGATTGAGAGTGTAACAGAGTAATGAAATTCAAAATCGTTTATTTTTTTTTTCAATATATATAAAAAGATTTTATTTAACTTTTTCAAAAATATAATTTGATTCTTTTCCTCTCGATATTTTCTTATTTTCTCTCTTTTAATAATAAAAAATAAACATTTGTAGAAATTTCAAAAATAAGTGTTGCCTGTGTCTGCTTTTGTGGTCGTCGATGTCATAATAATGTGATTGTTTTGGATAGTTTATTGAAGACATAGTTGAGTTTGAAAATGGACAAAGGTATGATTGTTATACTGCTAGTGGTTTACTGTATCTTTTGGACTATACACTCAAATTTGAAAAGAGAAAGCAAAAAATTTTAAAATGTATCGCAATTGTATCCTATTGGATTTATCTTGCAGTGTATATAGTTTTGTTTAAAAGCAAACATATGTAAGTATGTATGTATGACAAAATAGTGTTGCTCAATATTTAAAAATCTTCCCTTGATGTTACTTGTTTCAAGTTTGCCTTATGTTTCTTCGACTTTTTTTTTTAGATCATTTCGTTTAGCTTAAAAAATGGAATAACAAAGTAATATTAATTTTTTGCATTTGTTTTTTTTCATCTCACGGTTCGGTGTCGTTTTTGTACTTATTTCCGCTGTATTCTAAATATGTGGGTGATTTCGCTGGCTGTATATGTAAATATTGTGGTGTGTGTGTGTGTGTGTACGTGTGTAGTTAATGTGTTTGTGCATTTTCACCGCCGCCACGCGCCGGGTTCAGCTGATCATGCACATTTCTATAACTTAATCCAAAATTTCGAAATGACACACACCACTTCTATAAAGTGTTTTGAATCTTATCATTACAATCAGTCCATTCCCGCATTCATTCAATTTATCAATCGCGCTCTCAATATAAACTCTTCCGCCCTCCTCAATCTTTGTCCGGTACTTTCCATTGCAGCTGCTTGCCGTGATCGTAGAGATTTTTAAGAGCGCTGGTGAATTTTTTCTCTGCCGTTAATTTCAGGTAATGCTTGTACAGCTGTAGCGTGGTGCGAGCATCTTCGACGGAGTCGTGTGTTTCCGATTGGATTTTTGTACCTAAAAATTGATAAATGGAATTGGACTTTTTTTTAAATTTCCGATTACATTTTCGTATATACTGTAGGCTTACCCAAAAAGTGCCAAGCGAGAAATCGCAGCGATACCATGCGATGATGTGGCAGATGGAATAAATGCACAGTATCAATAATTTGCTCTGACGGTACATAAATATTAATAACCCTGAAAAGCATTAAATATCTTTATATTAGATGTTTTCACGAACGTATTTATGTAATGAACAACAGCAACAGAGTTGAAAAAACAGGGTGTATTTTTTTTAATTTTATAATTTTTAAAATTCATCGAGTTTTTTTAAATTTAAGTAGTATTTTTGAAATTCACACATCCCTCTCTAGATATCTGGTTACAAGATTTATCTAAACCATAACCCTTTTTTTTTTGTCTCTCATAGTTAGTTCACCACAATATTGGGTGAACTTTATGTAGCTGTCTGAAGCCGAATGAAAAAAATGTCTCTAGTGACTAGTTGAATAATTTATTAGTCTTGAGTTGATATTTTTTTTTGGAAATTTTGTAAACTAATTGGAACTTATTCAATTCTAGTTCGATCCAATCAATTTTGATATTGTATGGTCTAATTAAAAAAAAATTAAAACATCCAATTCCCCCAACAGAGAATCAGTTAAGAAAATTCACCCAAAAAATTCAGTATTAATTAATTTTAGAATCAACTAAAACATTTTTTTTAATACCCCAGCGTCAACGTAAAAAAGCAATGCTCAAGCAAAAGTAGTAAAAACTGTAATAAGAGATTTTTTAATCACACCTGAAATCGTTTTTTAATCCATGTCCCACAAAAATAACACCAACATCCACTAAATATCTCAACTTTTGATATGAATTTTTGAGCGCTGTCAGTCGTTTACTGCTAAAGTTTGCATCCAAATCGCCTGGTTTTATGCCAGAAAATTGCGTCAGATAATCGACAACTTTCTCCTGCGTTGATATGTAATCATCCATGAAGGGTACACCCTCATAGGGGCCTTGACTGGAGGTAACACAAGCAAACATATGTATATAAAAAATATAAATACTATAATAAGAGCATTGCAAATAATCACACAAAGTAGCAATTAATATCAAACAAATAAAAACTTATGAAAGCAAACTAATATCGAAAACAATAACACAAAAGTTCTTAAAGTTGCTGTTATGTCCGATAGTTGGTGTGTATTTGGGGTTAGATTTCAATCGATTGCACGCTTTCAAAATTTTCACACACCAACTAACAGCAACTTCAAACCTTGTGTGTAGTAATATAATAAGTGTACTATGTATGGGTGTAGGTATTGAGACGACAGCGCTGCTTATCCGCTTACCCGCGTATGCATGAAATGCGCGCCACACTCATGTGACATGGTTTTATGGTTGCTGTTTTGCCATCCGGACGTATTTCGTTCTCTTCGGGATTCAATGTGACAAATTCAGCATCCATAGCGACCAAATCACCTGCCTGTGGCATTTCATTCGCTTGCAATGGCTTAAAAAACACATCGCCCATGTTGCTTGGCGCTGGCGCTAGCTGTACAGGATTTGTTATATCCTGCAATAAGGGGGTAATGATATAAATAAATTAAATTCATTTTAGCATTTCTAACAAAACACCAACAACAAAAAAACGTTATCAAAAAAATAAAAGACACTTAGGTTACTTGTATGAACGGATTATGATGCGAAAATTCTGTGTCCATGCTGTTGCTTTGCGTATCAGCTTTGATAGTTGCAGCTGCAGCAAACAAATTCGATACTGTGGGCATATCCGTGCCTGTGCTGCTGTAAAAAAGTACGCAAGGCACTTTCCAGTCAAGTGTAAACCAGACAGACTCCTGTATTGAAACTGGCGAAATACTGTTGGGCAAACAGATTGTAGAAAGTTAAACAGAATTAAAGTGGTACAAAATATATTTTATAATTTATATGTTAATGATTTTTTTTTAAACCTAAAATAACTTCACTTGCCTGAAATCATTAAAAATGTACCATTGATGTTGTTCTTCGCCACTGCAGCCACTAGTCGACATTTTGTGTGTATGATATTTTTTACTTACATTAATCAGTGAGACCAAATTCTTTTGAGTGCCATCGTCGATTTGACAAACCACGGCATGAAGTGCATATTCGCGATATGAATCATTGGTGAAAGCTACTGTAAAAAAAATAGGGGCACAAATTAAAAGTTTTCGAAATTTAATTTTTGATTATTTTTTCATGCAAATTTTGTTCTCTCTTAAAACTTCACTTTCACTCAAATTTCATAGTCTACAAAACTGCATACATGTCTGCATTATTTTTTAAGTTTGAAAATTCTTTTTAATCTTCGAATTTTTGTGAATTTTGCACAAAGTTTGAAATTTCGATTGATATTATTTTGTCTCTCAATCGTGTACTCGTACACCAACATTTTGAATATACCACTAAATCACTTACATTCAGCACTTTGTTGTTTTTTATCGTGTCCTGTGCTTCCACTGCCTGCGCCGCTCGCCTCATTGACGCCTCTTCGATTTTCCTTATTTTCCATGGAATTATGCTGCACGACAATTGTCAATTACTTAGAATATCTAGAAATTATCAACACTACTCATTTACCTCATCAGTTGTTGTACTACTAAGATCGGTTTGTACACTTAGTTCACCCTGGGCGCCAATAGACATTGAAAAGCTCAAAGGAAACCAGGAACTCTGTCGCCCATTTGGTGAGTTGTTCGTTTGTGTGATTGTTGTGTTGGAAGTAGGCGATTTTCTAATTGAAATTTTTTAGATTTTATTCCAATAGTAATACTTTCACACACTTTATATACCTGCTTAGAGTAATCTTACCTATCGGGATGCACAAAATGACAATCGCTGCGGGAACAATTTATGCCATAACGACAGGGTTTATTTGTGTTTAGTGTAGCTGGACTCTCGGCTGGTGTATGTAAATTACGATTCAATTGTCTTCGCAGGAATCCCAAATCTTTGTCATTGCTTAAACCGCAATTGATTGCAAGTATTTGTGGAAGACAAGTGACCTGAAATTAGAAAATATTTTATTTTCATATTTCTTTATACATACCGTGCTGAGTAAAAGTATTGGGCAATTATCGTTTTATATATTATTAACAATGTTTTTTATGCTAAAACTTTCTCTAAAATTTTTAATCAAAATATGACTTATTCCAAAATTCCAAATTTTTTAACCTGAATTTTTATATAAATTTCCGCTACGCAGTCTTGTAGTACACTAAATTTTAGTATTATAAGGTTTAAGTTTTAAGTAGCTATAAACCCCCCATGTTATAATCTCAAATTATTACACTAATATTGAATTCTGTGAATAATATATAAAAAAAAAATTACTGTACCAATACTTTTTTCCGTCACTTCACGCGACACTTTACCTTAACACTTTGCTTGGTAGGTGAGAATTTTTTACAACTTTCACAAAATGCTTGTATGTGTTTTTCCATACTTAAGGAGCCTTTGAGGATGGAACCAAAATTGAATTGCTCGATTTCTTTGACTTGTAATGGATAAGCAAGATTACAAGCCAATAAAATGTTTTGTTTTGTTTTCTAAAATAAATAAAAATTGTGTTAATTTTATTTTTTAATTATTGAAAACCTATAATGTTGATTACCTCTTCATTGCATTTCAAACAACGGTTTATGCAGTCTTGCTTCGTACCAAATAATCGACTAATTTCCGTTTCTTCGTTAATTTTACTTCGTTCGCGATCATCGTCTGCAAAATATTTTTCTTTTACTTACAAAATCTGTTAATTTTAGGTACAATCTTTCGAGAGGTTCAACTTACTACCTTTCATATCGATTGCTTGAAATAATTCGGCTGATTTACTATTGACGTCCAGAGCTGGCTTTTCATTACCTGCCGAATTTTCTTCTGCATTTGTTTTTTGCCAAAAAAAAAGATTGTAAAAAAATACTAAATATTTTGCATAAAATGTTATGTGTTTATAATTTTTGTTATTTACAGCGATTTTCTTAGTTTGAGGAAAGGATTAAATAATTAAATTTTTTGGGAAAAATATATTTTTTTTTAAATTTTAGTAACTTTTAAATGCTGGCTATGTTTGCGGGTTTCTCTCAAATTTTATATATTTTTTTACTGACTCAACGCTAAATATATTTTTTTTATGATACAAACAAAAAATAGTGACCGTGGTTAGTTCTGACATTGTGTTAATTTGTGCTGAAAGTCTAATACTTTTTTTTTTTTAATACTTCACAAAAGCAATAGTTAATCACATTCTGATTTTAAAAACAAAATGTATATAAAAAAAATTATGCAAAATTAAAAATTGCACAAGAAATATAAATACCAGAACTGCTTGTGCTTGTTGCGCTATTCAAGCGACTCTTTTTATCAGAGTCTACCATTTCATAATGCATCTGATGTAAAATAAAACGATTCCAATTCTGTAGAAAGAAGCCAAGGCATTAATATGAATAACTACTTGGCATAATTAATGCATTGCTAACCTGTATAAGACTTATTAAATTAACGTTTGTCGAACGATCAGATAGTATAAGCCCCAAAGCCGATGCCTCAGGCACCGTTCGAAATGAGCGTAGAAAATTGCTCGCTTGACATGGAGTGGCAGCTGTATATAGAACATTAAAATTCATAATTTTTATAAGTTCTTATGATGACAGACTTCAAGTTGTCTTATGTGTACCCGAGCTTTTGTCCAACATATTGAAGAGAAATCCGAGTTCACAGGTTAAACAAAATTCCTTTTTGCAAGAGTGTTCAATCAGATGTTGACGCAGTGGATCAATAAAATATAATATCTAAAAATAATATTGGGTTTGTAATGCCAAAAATTTGATTGAACCAAAAACTAATGAAACTTACCTGTAGCATGGAATTGCAATAGGAGTTGGGTAATGTTGCTTCCAGGCCAGCGAAACAAGTCTGATTGTGTTGCTCGAAGTCAAAGTCTTGCGTACCTAATTTCGAATATTTCAATTCTACCTTGCGATAACGTCGCGGTATGATTTTTACACCGCTTTCCGTTGTTTTCACAGCGCTGGTCATGCCGTTACTATTTGTAGTCATATTATTTGACGCATCTGATAAGTACGGCATTTGATTACGACGCACTGTACGTGTGTTTGGCGAATAACCGATGGGACCTTGCATTTTCATATTGTTTAGTATATCGCCCTCAATAGGTTTGGGACGTCGATATTGATAGCGCAACAAGTCGGGTGGCCAATCGGAGAACCAACGCGACCCGGTTACCAAATGTGGTAATGCGATAGAGGAGAGCGGAAATGTGGTATCTGTGATAGGCACAAAAGGCAATTGCGGCACAGGATCAGCAAACTCCGTATTTCGAGAAAAGGCATTAAAATGTGGTTGTGGAGTATTTACAGCAGCAATGACACTAATATGACCAGATTGAGCGCCAAAAGCCATTGCCTGTGATGAGGAGCACACATCGAAACTCAAACACTGACCGCCGGTCGTATTGATTTGGTACATGGCTACGCGTGGTTCGCTCAATTCAACAGTGTCGACTAATTGTACCTGTCCATAGCTAGATACCACAGCTAAACGTGAAGTTTGTGATGGTAAGAACGTCAAAAGCTGTGGATCAATTAGGACTTGTATGGGTGATATTGAGCGTAACATTCGAAGATCGTACACCATGAGAAAACGATCAACGGCCAATGTACCTTGGCGGCCGCTATAACCACATGAGATAAGATAATTGCCCTGTACATCGAAATCGGATAAACTGCCGGTATGAGTCTTTATCGTGTGCTCTACATGTAGTGAATTCAAATCTCGCAATGTCACTGTACCAAATGGATCTCCCGCAAAGAGAAAACGTGAATTTTTGCGCAATACTGTACAACCTGTTGTGCCGACGTTTTCCTGCAAAGCACTCAATACACAATTTACTGACACAAATTAAAGAAAATACTATAGTAATTTCTTACCACTTTCGTTTCTTTCAGTGTACGTAAATCAAATTCAATCATTTCATCTTGCAAACCAGCCATGACCAAACGATGTGGTGTCAGCTGTTGCATGCACACCATTTCCGTCATACTCTTTGAGCGATGTGTAAACTTCGGTATGCCACGACGTATTTGATGTCTCAATGATGTTTGCGTCAGCACCAAAATGCCAGCGTCGATGGTTATGATTTGACGTACAATATCGCTAGCGTGTACCTGGAAAGAAGTATACTTTTGCAGGGTGCTGCTGTAGTACGAGGTGACGTGGCCCTACAAGACACAAAAACCAGTTAATACAACTTCAACAAAATCATTCTTAGTACGATTTTTTTTGTTTGTTTGTTTACTAACTCCCTGATTTCCCATCCAGAGCAATTCCTCATAATCATCGAATGCTAGTGCCGATACACCAAAATTTTCACCGCCATCTGCCAGAATGGGCACCAGTTCCATGTAACCTGGGTCTCCAGAGCTAATATTGAAACCGTTAAAATTTGGCGAGAAATGACCAGTGGTGCGTTGGCCGCCGCCATCGTAGACATCTATGTATATGACAACAAATTGCATTTAACAACAAATGTAGAAATATATATATTCAAAAAGGAGCTGTAAAATTCTTCCAATTACTGTCGAAACGCAACTTTTTTTCCACTTACTCAAAATGTCCTCTGGCGGTTCGGCGCCACAATATACATAATCCATAAAATTCTCAACCCACGTACAAACACTGTTGAATACTAGCTTAATACTAACTCGTATGAGGCTTTTATAAAAAAGTTGTGGTATTGTTTTTTAAGATTTCTTAAATTTAAAACGAATTTGTAAAAATACAAAACTGTTCTTCTTTTGTTGCATCCGTGAACCCGAAACCAGAGAACTCTGCCGAAACTTTCTCAACAAATTTTCTTCGATTTCTTTTCGACTTTATTTCTTTTCAAATTTGCTTCGTTGTTGTTTTTTTTTACCGATTTTTCAATGCTACCATATGGAGAAAACGAAGATCTTCCATATTTTCTAGTAATCAAGAAAGCTAGAACAATAGCAAGGCGAATTCATATAAGGCTACTTTAGTAGAGCAGCTGATTGCTTCTCCTTGATTCGTCTCTTACATGAGAATGTCAGCAATAGCGAAAGACGAAATAATTTCTTCACTAACCAAAACAATTGATGGCTGTCATATTTCCAAAACTTAAAACTACTTGCTTTTGAGAACTGTCAATATCGGCAAAACTAAAGAAGCGATCTTACTGTTCATAGTGTTGACAGTTCACCGTGTCAAGGTTAAAAATATGTCATAAAATACAAAGTAATCGCATTCTATTTTTGAAACTTTCAGATACATAGCAAAATTAAACATTTATCTTACATTTCCGAACGCTTTCTTTCCGACTCTAATTTAAAAGAGGTGGCAAGGTAATGAGTCATGAACATAAATAAAAGAAAAAACAGTCAACTGCAGAATTCTAATTTTTTTTTGCGCATATTTTATTTAATGGTATCAATTTTGATTGTGTCAAAAAAAAATTAACAAAATCGATTTACTAAACAAAAAGTGTATTCTGTAAGGATTTGTTTGGGTTTGGCCGAACGCTTAAATTATATAAATTTCTAATGCCAGTCAAGGTATTCCAAAACATGTCGTTGAGCGAAGAAATGATTTCTGGAAATGGTGTACGGAATCCTATTATAACTGCGATTTCAACCGCTGCAAACGGCATAAGAGAGAATGTGCACGATGAGCCACAAGTAACCAGAGAGCTAACACAGACAGATCGTATAAATAAGCATTTATTGAAATCATTGCTGGACCGCATAAATGCCACTGGACAAATGATGGGGCATTTTTCAACACAATCATCACAAACGACTTCGGCTGCAGATGAAAGTGACGATTTCGAAGAACAATTGTACATTGGTACACAAATAATGTAATTTAATGTTGAATTTTTTAAACCTAAGTTCGCTTCCGCCGATGTATAATGTCACACTTTTTATATAATATTTGATTAAAAAAAATTATAGCTTGTGGTTTAATACTTATGCTATGTATTTTGCTTTGAATTAACATTTAGGTTTGGTAAGCTTTTGGAGCATACAGTTGTTGGGTCAGAAATCCGTAAAAAATTAAATTAATATATGTAGGTATGTATGTATGTATGAACTTAGGAACTATATATATGTACGAAGAAAACTTAATGCAGATATCTTTAGACTCATATATATATACGTAAGCATATAATGTATACATATGTATATGTATATGTAATGATAAATTCCTGGTTTATACCAGTTGCATTCTAATGGGTATTGTGAATCAAGGACACAATTTTGATTAGCAAAGCTTAAAATTATTTATGTTATTGTTTTTGGTATTTAAATGCGCCGCCTTTTACTGCTTTGCACTGGTGGCGGTGTAGTTGATGGACTACTATTTGATTCTAATGACATCGAACCACGAGTACGCTTTGGCGTACGTTTCGGTATATCCGTCAGCTTTGCTGTTATCTTTTTGTCCATCTCTCTAGCATGGTGGCTGCTCGAACTAGATTTGTGTGACGAGACTTTTTCTGTGTAAAAAAAATTATATATTATGAACCCTTTAAATTCGTACATGTGTTATGCACTCTCTAGACTATCTAAAAACTCACCTCCAATGCTACTTTTTGTGGTGTTATCAGTAGCAACAGCAATAATCGATGGCGGTCCACTAGTAGAATCCACGCTACTCACCCGTTGCTTCTCTTCACTCTCAGCACGTTTTTTTGAAAGCAGTGCAGAAAATTCTGTTTCTGGCAAAGAAAACTCCTTCTCCTCATTGGGAAATGGCAGCGGTTCCAACTCATCTAGAACATCTAAATTATACATGGTGCGCAAATGTGCCCAAATTGCTTCTGCTGGGACCTCACGTTGCAAATTCTTTGATAGACGATCAGCAATACAAGCCATGTAGAAATGCTTGTTTATGCCGACAGGCTTCAAACCCTCCAAAGCAAAAAACAATTGAATTTCCTCCTCGGCCGACCATTCGATTTGTTCACTTTCGCTGGGAGGCACCACCGAAATTGATGCCTTTTCCCGCGAGACAGTCATATCGAGAAAAATCTATAGAATTTCACAATTTTCCACACCAACACCACGTTTTCAACGAAATTGATCAATGTTCTTGTGACAGTCGTCAAATTGTTCAAATGAAAGCCGGCCGAATAATAGACAAAAGGTTGAAAAATTCGCACACAAACTCGTGTTTTTATTTTGCTTTGTTAAATAACGTAGATGTACAGATATTTACGTTCTTTGATTTTAATGAAGTTTTCAAAGCACTGGAATTATGATTGTTCCCAAAACAGTGTCCCCAAAACTGTTATACTAGCCCAGGCTGCATTCGAAAATGCACTGATGCAAAGCATCATTCTCTCATTTTTTTTTTGCTATATTGGATGACATGCATGTAATTCGAGTATGCGCAAAATCAAAGGGGATTAAGAGAGACTGACACATTTTCGGATGCGTCTATAGATTTATGTTCTTTGGTAATATCTTGCGGTCCCTACCAAGGTACCTTAAATAGTTAGCAGCATTAGCGAAAATGCAGCCTTAGCGCGTATTTTGTTTTTGCTGTGCCTTTATCGTTTGATGCTTCATGGACCCCTTTCGAATTAGAAATCAAAAACAAAACCCCTTTGGTCCTTCCAAACCATCAACCAAAATTGAATGAGCTATGAGAACTGTATACCCTAAAATTTCTGAAAACTGAAAAAACGTTTAAAATTTTGATGACATTTCTTTCGGATTTATTACAAAATGAACAATATTCTCGATATAAAAAAAAGAGTAATAAATAAAGGGTCGTATAGTTATGATGAGGACTATTACCTTTGCAATGTTCCTTGGTCCCTATCCACATTCGGTTCCGAATTTATCAAAAAAAAAAAAACAAGAAATTGTAGGATTATTTATTTAACACTTTTCCAGTTTTAATAAAAAAAAAATTACAGGATAATGAACTAACTACCATGTCAATCGAGTAGCATGATCCGTTTTGCGTTTTGACATTTTGATGTAACCTAAAAATTGCAGTTCGGCCACCGCACGCGTAAAACGAGCTCTGGAATGAGAGAAAAGAAAACATTTAATGACATAAGGAAAATATGAAACGACTTTTCTATAATTAGACTTAGATGCTTCGCATCTTCCTAAACATTTAAAGATCGCAGAACTTCTATCTTTAAACAATTTTTCTTCACTTGTTTTTGTAATTTAACAAAATATTCTACGAGTTTCATTTAGAAAATCCCATTTTCTCCAGCGTTCGGAAATGCAGTAAAAAAAACAGTCAGCACGAATGCAGATTTTTACAAAAATTGCGTTTATAAACGGACCTTGTTTTACATTGTTACATTTAGAATTGACGTGGATAATGAAACTTTTTTAAAGCAGCACCCCACCCTTTAACATTTTAGTCGATTTCTAATTTTTATAAATAACCACATCAAAAACTTTTATAGAAAACTTACTGTATTTGTGGATCCACTTGTTCCTGCTCATTATCGATGTCGTCCACTACCGATCGGAAAGCCTGCAACCAATCGAAAAGATTGATCATGCGACCACATTCCAGATGTAGTTTATAAGCCACAGATAAATCAGGCATGGAGGTCAGAAGCTGTGTAGACTCAGATAATTGGCAACATTTACATTGCAGGTAGAAGTGAGGATTGTTGAGTGCCATGTGTAATGCAGCTCGCGGCGCGCCAATAATATTGCGTCGCACTGTCGAAACATCGCTGAAAACGAATAGTTCATGCAAAGGTGGAGCTCGTGCAAGTGGACACAAATGAGGTACAATAATTTCATTTTGTATATGCAGCAGAGTCTGTGCCAGAGCTTGTGCAAATTCCGAAGTGGGTTTATTTTGCTGCTTGGACATTTGCAACAAATGCTCTTTGAGGTCTTGACGTGAGGTAAATTTCTGTTTATTCACTTCCGGTGTGGCAGGTGTATTGCTGGTCACAGTTCTATTAGGCAATTTCTCCTCCATACCAGCCATTACAACCTTCGTTAGATTATCCTTTACATTTTGCAATTTATCATTAACTGTAGTCATGCAATCATTGGCTAACTCCAATCCGACGATTTCAGTCCGCATGAAATCCTCAGTTACTGAGATTGCCTTCGATATTTTTGCAACAAATTCATCTTTTGACATAAAGCTGAGCATCTGCCAACATTCCTTAAATTCCGGTTGTTCGCACAGCTCCTTCGACAGACAGACTGCGTACAGTTCACGTTTCTGCTTACCCAACGGACATTTTGGTAAATCGCCAACAAGCACTGCAAGAAATTCTAGAAATATTCGCAACAGCATGAAGTGTACATGACAGCCGCGCAAAAGTTGGGGCAACTTCTTTTTCAAGTAGTCATCGTCAGTGAGTATGGCGATAATGCGCTTGCAGTCGTTGATACTCTCCACATATGGCCGAAATGAAAGCAAATGGCGTATGCTCTCAACATCGTCATGTGAAAGCGCTTTTATTTGGTTTAAGGAATCGGCATAATTGGTACATAGCGCGTAGGCATTTCCTTGGAAAAAGTGCTCCATTAAACAGTATTTGTAGCCTTGAATAAAGCCATGAATAGAAAAATCATAGTAGAGAAAGATGTGCGTGAGAAATTTGAAAGTTTTTCCTGAAAGATGAAAGGCATAGCGTGGCGAAAGGATGACGTGTTCCAAAATCTATAAGAGGAAAAATTAAATTAAATTAAATGACAGCTTTAAAGTATTATCTAAACTGTAAACTGTTACTCACCTCATTTAAGCAAACTGGAGCGGTTTGAGTCTTGAACACACATAGCTTTACTTTGCTGGTGACGTGGTATGGTAGCGCATTGTGTATAGCTGACACAGCTGTAGCCACACCAAAGATCAGTACAAACGGCACTTGTGGGCGATACGCGCTCAGCATTAAAATAAAATCTTGTAGTACGATCGCATTGAAACATTCGAAATCTGGCAAGATGACAACTAAAGCATGACTGGACACTGCATTGTTTTCTTCTGGTAAAACAACATCTGTTAACTCTTCTTCGTCATACGCTTCGTCTGCATCACTTTCAGCTTCCACTTGTACTTTTCTGTATTTGCGACGGTACCACTGCAGCAACTGACGCATATTGCACTGCGTGCGTCGCAAGCGTTTCCGTTCGCGCTGCTCAGGTTCTTCAACCACCGATTCCATTTGTGGCGCCAGTCGTTCTGTTGCCGTCTCTATAAAATTATACACCATTGTCTCAATAGCAGACTTGAGTGTACCACAATCGCGGGATTGCAACATACATACTGATGCTGAGATCTTTTGTAACAACCTTTGTGTTAGTGTAGCAAACTGTTCCAAGTGGTCAGGTTGATTTACGCCTATTAGCGGAGAAAAATATTAACATAATTTTATTAAAGAAAATCCCACAGCCACTCACCAGTTAAGAGCGCTGCTGCGGGTACTATGCCTTCCATATCGTATGTGTCCATGCCTCCATCGGTGCTGCATTCGTTTCGCACATATGTAACCACGTCTTCTAGAGTTTTGGCATAACTTGTTGACTGCAGTTGTTCAATGTGACTCTCCAAATTTCGCCAAGTGTCCGCGTAAGTTTTGTAGAAGGGCTGGCTTGTCATTTGACTTCTCAATAAAGTTGCGCTATCATCTGTATGCTTCCGTTTAACGGCGCCAGCGCTTTTTGCAGTACCAGCGCCTTTGAAAACGAAGCACCCCTAAGCAATGCAACAATAGCTGCCTGCATATATTTTTCAATTTTAAATATCCAAAGAAATACATACATACCTTGGACACGGAAATAGTTGGATCCATTACTACGCACCTAAAAAGAGCTTCTGTACGAGAAGGTACTTTGGTATTATTTCTTGCTGAGAATATTTGTTAACGTTTGCAGTGTGCTAGAAATAGTTTATTCACTTTATTAAACAAAAAAAAATAAATAAAACAATATAAAAATGCAAACGCAGCGGGTTCAGTTTGTCCAGTGCACAAAAATCGCATGTGATAATTCGAAGTAATAAACAGCTGCCGGTGACAATACACGTTCGAATCAAATTTTCGCGCCAACTTACGCTCAGCTGATGGCAGTGTTGATGTTGTGAAATATTTGTATTATGAGAATTTCGCAATAGCAAAATGTTGTTAATATATTCCAAAAGGTTGAAGGATTTTATTTATTGAATGGGAAAATGTTCTTAAGAAGTTATAACTAGTTTTTCACACTAGTTTTTCACACATCGGCTTTATATATTTGAGTAAAAAAATGGTGTTCTCAGTTTATACTCCAGTATTGAATTCTGCTCCACATTTTTAAATACATTTTCATGCAACTATGTAGCAATAACAAATCATTTTTGTAAACTCAGCGGTAGCGTACATCATACTGCAAATATTTTCACATTTGTAAATTTTCATTTTAAATAGTGCTAAAAAGTATTAAAACAACGTTCAGATGGATCTCGATGACTTGGATATCTACGAGGATTTGGATACATTTCAAAAAGAGGAGGAAAAAGTGATGCAATACTTTGTTTGGTGTAGTTCCACTTGTGTACCAACCTGATTATCTTGTTCTTTTACAGAAAAGTGTTGAACTGCTTTCCTTGGAATCCAAGTATCATGACTCCTTGAAAACAATTGAATCTTTGCAGGCGCAAAATGCTGGCTTGCAAAAGCAGATAAAGCGCATAGAAATAAATTTTCAGAATTTGTTGGATACAGCTAAATCAGAAATCAAGCGCAAGGATAAACAAATTGAGCAATTACGCAAAGAGTAAGTGAGACTGAGACGTCAAAGAAAGAAAGTCGAGCGAATGTAAGTATTTTATTTATTTTCTTATAATTTTGTTTGCAGGAAAGATGATATCTGCTTTAGACGCAAGCTTCCGGGTGCAGAATATGCAAATGCTTTTATCACTAGCCAGAGCTTTAATAGCAGAATTAAAAACGAGGCAGCTGCGTATCTGCCACAAAATTGCAAAACGGAATATAACCGTAGAGCGGAATACAGAGAAGTTCCACTGGATGTGAAAGATGCTAAACAGTTGGTCACGACATTGAATAGTCATCACACAACGGACGCACGTAGCATTACAAACAAACGTGAGAAAAATTCGCGTGCGGATGGAACAACTGGGCGAAAATTTGAAAGTGACTTAAGTCTAGAAAAGGATACTCGATCCCGTCCGCAGAGGGATCAACATGCTCACCGCCCGCGTAGTAGAGAACGTAGACGTAGCACTACAAGAGATTACGAACGTAACAATGCTAGAAATTCAACACAACGCATGCGGAGAGAAGAACACGAAAGCAGAAATAAACGTAGCTATGTTCATGAAAAAGATAGAGATTATCATAACAGCAAAAGCGATGACGGTGGTAGGCGGCAACATTCCTATGAAAAACCAAGCGATCGACCAAGGTAAGTTTAACAAACCAAAATTCAATTGGATAAAATTAAAATAAAATTTATACCTATAAAGGCATAACAGAGAACATAAAAATAGACATAAGAATATAGATGGTAGTCGTGAAAGATACAACGAAAACAAGAAAACGGATGAAGTTGCAAATAAAAAAATCACCGATACCAATTACAGGATTCGTGATAAATCGAATAAAAATATGCGCAAAAATAATGGGGAAAATCTAGTAAATAACCCAGATGATGCTAAATGTCCCATAGAAATTCCTATAGAACCAACAAAAGATGCGGAAGGCAAACACAAAAATGCAGAAGATATTGAACAGGTGCCAATAAGCAAAGCTTTTAAGAATGATAAGTGTACCAAAAGCTCCAAAGTTATAGAAAGTACAAGTAGAAATAAAATTTCGTATGAGAATCTGCCAAAAGATACTGATCCAAATAAGAGCGTAGATAAATCAGCAGCTGATATTCTAACAAAAGAGAAGTTGCTAGCATTGGAAACAGCAACTGATAAAAATTCAAATTGTATGCCGCCTACAGAGGGAATGACCACTCCAAAGAAAGCGTCATTATTTAACAAGCTTTTTGGTTGTACGCCAAGCAACGCAGAAACTGTGAACAACGCACTGTTGAACAATGCAATGGTGATATTGAAGAGTAACAGTAATTCAGTTACAACCTCGCCCAGCAATTATACAGATAACAGCGAACAAATTATGTTAAGTTCGAAAACCAGTTCGGGAAAATCGGAAATTGATGAATGTTCTGTACCGATAAACTTTAGTAATATTTCCAAAAAATGTGAATATGTAATCACATTAAGTGATAGCAGCGATTCGAACGATGTACATATACCTGGATTGGGTAATACACCCATCGCTGTTCGCGGACAGGAACAAGCAATTATGACTGAGGAGGTACCTAAGGGTACAAGGGAAACTGCAAAAACCGCAAAAGAAATAGAAAACACCGTATCTATTGTGGTCTCTGATGATGATGAAGATTTTATTGCAATTGAAAATATTTTGGAGAAAAATGAAGCGGCTGGTGGTGTCAAGAAAATGGTGGCTAACAATTTGACCTCACAAGTATTAGCAAAAATTGAACAAAATTTCGATAGTAAAAATGGTAAATTAATTAAAATCTAATTTTTTACATACTAATTTAATATTACTTTTGTTACGCTTTAGGTGAGCTAAAAACTTTGCCAAATGTGCGTTTACCAAATATATATGAAAAACGAGCACAACTGAGACTACTCAGAGCAGAAGCGGCCAAAAATGCTAAGAGCAGTGACTCTCCAAATATGAAAGCTACAACTTCATCATTAGTGCAGAAGACGCCAATAATATGCATTAAAGAAAGCCTATCTGGCAACAACAAGTCAATCGGAAATTCCAAGAATTTAACGGAAAGTCGTAAAGGTAGGTATTATTTTCAAAAAACATTTACACTATGAAGCAAAACTCATAAACTTATTACAAAAATAAAGTTCATACCATATGGAAATGCTTGGATTAACAAGTTTCAAAATTTATACACAATTTATAAAAATTCAACAAAATTTCACATTATTTAATCAAAATTTTTTAGACTTGATTTTTATTATACTAAAAGTGTATTTTGTTTGAATATTTTGATTTAAAAATGTTAAATTTTGGTGAAAATTTTATAAATTGCGTCTAAACTATAAATATTTTTATAATAAACCATCCCGAACTACTGTATAACACCTTAAAAAAGTTTTACGTATTAAATTGTATGTATTAAAATTTGGATTAAACTTAAAAATATGTACATACATATATGTCCATTAGGGTGGTAAAAAAGTTTTGGGTTTCCTCCGGAATTATAATATTTGGTATTTTTTAAGATATTGTACGTGAGCTGGATAGATATGAAAATTTTTCCAAAAATGTAGTTTTCTATATATTTTTTTAAATATTAAAATGCCGCTTGATTGATATTTCCGTTGAAATTTTTTAAAAATGTTTTTATTCAAAACTTTTAAGCTTAAACTGATTTATGGTTTGTGGTAATTTTTTTTATTTTATTAAAAAAAACTTTTAATTTATATACATACATAAAACCTCAAAAATTTAGGTAATTTCAAACTTGTCCGGCTCATCTAAATCTTAATATTATAGCGAAATATTTTAGTTGATGCCTTAAAATGTAATGATTTGTATAATTTCGATGGAAAAACAGTACCGAATTTTTTTTTTCGGATGGAGAGTGATGTACCCTAATTACCAATGTAATTATAGTATAGATTTACGAAATATATTTATCATACAAAATGTTGTCTAATATTTAAAAAGACTCACAATTTATCCAGTTTTGCTTCATAGTGTATCTCAACTACATGAAAATAATTTGTACATTTATCTAACAGATGTTGATTTGCACAACCACAACATAAAATCAAAAACTGCTTCGGATGCCCCACTGGAAGAATGCATTGAAGTGGGCAACAACAATTCTACAATTATTGGCGTAAACGCAAATCAAGAGATGGGTGCTAGAAAAATTAATGAAAAGAAAAAAGTTGAATACGTAGAATCTAAAAAACAAATCGTCACTTTGTCAAATCCAGTCGAAGTATCGAATGCAAACGATTCCAAAGTTGATTTGATGCAGCTGAAACCTCTAACTGAGAGTATAGCTGAGAAACAAAAACAAGTAATTCCCATGGAAAACAAGCGTAGTACTATTGAATTAAAGCAACGAGAATATAGTTGTCAAACTACAGCTGAGAAAACTGAAACTGCAAGCAAAATCGAAGCGGCTGCTGTTGTAAGTACAGGTAAGAAATTCGTTGCCCATGTTGTAGCTAAAACTGAATGCCATACAACGTTGGCGGAAGTAGAAAAAACCTCTGCTGTTGTAGTAGACTGTGACCAGTCTATAAATAATACAATTTGTGTGCAGAAAGAAAACACTCTATTCACTTACTCCAATGATCTTGAAAATAATTCCAACAAAGAAACTAATGCGACTGTCCCAAGCGAAAGCGCTGTCGAAATAAAGAATATTTCTGAGAGTCTAGTAGGTAAAGCGATACATACAGCTGGTGTTGTGCAAAAAGTGTTGAATGAAGAGATGCTAAGTGGTGGCGAACGAGAAGGAGACAAAGTTTTTGTTGAACAAAAAATTATAGACGAAAGCAAAATAATTCATGAGGCGAAAATTGTTGATGGACAGAATAAAGTTTCGGCCGAACAAAAAGTTGTGGACTCACAGACAAATTCTGATATGCCGAAAACTAATAATGAACGACATATTTCAAAGGAACAGAAGAAAAAATCGGATGGTGTGCAAAAAGTAGCGGATGAAATAAAACAAGTGGCAATTGCAAAACAATATCATGCAGAGCCTCCGAATGAAAGCGTCAGTGTAATAGAAAATACTAAAAGTAACAAAAACACCAATAAAATTTTGATTTCTGGAAAATCTAAGTCAAGCACAAATAACGCAGATGTTGAAGGCCTCAATGAGGAAAAATCGAAGACTATTCCGACAGACCATCCTGCCCAATCCAGCTCATATATTCAATCTTTTCCGAAAAATAAAAAGCAGAAAAATGAAGATGGCGGAAATTCAAAAACTGAAGAATATCAAACGAAAACACCTAGCGGCATAGCCGAAAGCGAATCTAAAGAAATGGAAGCGCAACTTCAAACCGAAAAACAAATAAAACAACCCACCAAAAATGAAAAAGAAACCAGTACGAATCTTTCTGCGACTGCTAATTCCGATTCAAATATCCAAACTTTTGCAGAAAATAATAAGCAAAATAAATGTGATGACAAAAATGTAGCTATGAATAACGAAAATTTTAAAATTAATGAATATCAGACGAAAACTCTTGACGTTATAGCCGAAAGCGAATGTAAAGAAGTCGAAGATGCTCTGGCTTATTTAATCAAAAGCATGGGAACGCAGAAAGAGAACGGTTTAGACGGAACAGAAGTGGAGACGAAACTTCAATCCGAAAAACAATCAGAAGAAGCTGTAGACAAGGTAGTTGAAGCTCAATCAAAGCAAAGCAAAGACACTGCCGAGAGTCTTACTGACCCCCAAAGTTCGAAGATCATGTCGACAGAGCTTTCGACGTGCGCGAAATCCGAACGCAATGCGCTGATTGATAATATGAAGCGTGCAGAAATAATGTGGAAATTCAAAATTCCAAAAATTAGTGCTAAACGAAAAAGGGAAAACGATGACGAAACTAACAATTTAAAAGAGAGTGCTGAAATTAAAGAAGCCTCTGAAAATGATACATCTAAGATTGTCCTTGTTGGCGGCAAAGTGGAAGAGCATAAATACCGCAAGAAAAACCGAACTAAAAAAGACGCAAATCCCACTGTAAAGAATTGCTTGGATTTAGACGAAGAAGAAACTGAGATTGTTAAAATAGATTCAAATATAGAAAAGGAACTGATAGACGTACAACTATTGAATGGGCGAACGCCAGAAGAAAAACAAGCACTGTCTGCAGAACAGGCAAAAAGCGAACGAATTATAAAAGAAATCGATAATTGGGCGAGGAGAAAGGTGGGCAAATCAGCAGAAATTATTGAAAATGCTGTAGTTTTAGAGCCAAACCCCAACGAAAAGATGGAAGAACAGATTAACACAGTACGCGAGTGCAAATTAGTTTCAACTTCAACTGGGCTCGAAGAGCAACAAAAAACAGGCACAAAGACAAAGCAAACTTCTGGTAATGATAAACTGAGCACCGCAAAAGATCAACAGCTAGAATATTTGAAAAACACGCCAAGGCATTTACCAAATAAGCGTTGTAAATACGAAATGTCAGCCGACACCGAAACATTCATTGCACATACAAATCAAAAGACTGATAACCAACAATTTCCTGAAGAAAGCAATAACGAAAGCGAAACACAAATCTCTATTATAAAATATCCAATAATAAATAAGAAAAAGTCGCCGGCTATTAAGGAACGTCGTAAGAGTCAAGGGAGTGGGCTAACAGCTTTTCGTGAAGAAATAAATGCTGAAGATGGCGAAAGCTCTAACAGAAAGGATCTGAATGCGGTTGCCACAGAAGCCGAACAATGCGGCAAGAGTCAATTGAATGTAAAACCAAGTCCCTTTGAAGAGAAGACCCCAACAACTGGTCGAGTGGAGGACGGAGAACGGCAGAGCGCCCAGAAACCACATGAAGCAGGTAGTTTGACCGAACTGGAACAAAAAGCAAAGGCAGTAACGACTTCAACAGAGGTGGTGCAGAAACTTAATAACGAGGAATGTGGAAACAAAATTGACAGAAAACATATTCCATGTGAGCAGTTAGAGAGCAAAACAAAAATAACGCAGGCGAAAGCAACAGTTTGCTCAAACTCGCAACTGAATTTAATACAAAATGTAGTTGGCACGCAGAAATACCAACATAAATGTGATTATACAAAAGTGTTCAAAAAAAATCATATATCGGCTAAAGAAAAACAGGGAAATGCTGCCGATGGTAGAAAAAGAGCGTCAGAGAAACAAATAACTGGGCTATCGAAGTCTGCACCGCATACCGAGCGCAATGAGAAACGCGCAAAGCTGCTAGCGGGAGATACAGGGGAAGTAGAAACTGTACACAAAAAGTCTGACAATTTAAATGAGAAACAAGTTCCTTCAACTAAACAGCTAAAAACTGCCACTGCAAATGCCGCCTTATCGAAAGTAGTTTCTAGTTGCAATGCCACAGTCGTAAACCATTCCAAAATAGTACCATCAAGCGAAGATAGCACAGTGGAACAGCCACATGCCAAACTCACGAAACGCCGTCGATCGGATGCGAGCACAAGTGATGAGTGCGAAGTAATGCCCACGTCACGCAATCGCAAACGCTGCAAAATGCGCATCGAAGATAGCGAAGACGAGGAGGGATGCGCTAAAGAGCCACAATTAACACAGAAGCCACACGAAAATAGCGATATTCTTGATATATTGCAAAATGATAGAGCCAACGAATCGAATAACGTCTTGCCTGCACCGCAAACACCGACTTCATTGCCGGCCAACATCAGTCAGGATGAGCAATATATGGAGCTCGATTCACGGCTAGAAGTAATGTTCGCCTCACCGAAAGTGCACGAAAAAACAGCTATAGCTACGCAGGTGCGTGTAGTGCCAAAACTAGCTGGTGATATAGCTAAAACTCAACCGTTGACGCCGGCGCCACAAGTCGAACAATCACCACAGCGCACTCCAGTTTCATCGCTACCCTTAATTGTAACTGAAGCGCCATTGACGAATGCAATGCCTGCCGTTGATTTCAATATCTCCGACACTTTTCTCAGCGACATCAGCAGCAGTTCGCTGCAAATGTCCCATATGAATGTTACCATAGATGAGACGAATATGAATTCATCGCTCAGCGACAGCAACTCGAGTACGAAGCACATTTCGCTCGGTTCGAGTGCTTATCGTTTTGAAAAGGTTTCGGATAATGTCGTGAATTTATTTATAACGCGTAAGCGGCGTGGCAAACGAAAGCAAACGACTGCCACAACAACAACAACAGCAGCAGCAGCAACAACAACAACTACAATACCAACAACGTAACTTGTAATTTACAGTTAAGTTCTATATAAATATACATTGATATATTTACGCAACTATTTTATATTTGCTCGTTTGAATTCAATTTAACGTATATACTTACTAAGTGTAATATCTATAAGATAACAACTGTGAAATATTCAACACAATAACAATAACAAGTAATTGGAGTAATTTTTGTTTTACGTTCCCTTCAATTTAAGTCTTTTTTCGTTAACAAATGAAAATTGCCAATAGTTTTGTCATAAAATCAGTTATACATTAAAATATTCAATTTGTGCTGCTTCCAACATTCCGCAATCTCGTCAAAAAAAAAAAACTTGTTACCGTTCGCACACTTTCGATTTCGATATTCTTTTTCTCGTTTTGGCACCATACTATTCTTCCTTCTCTTTTTGTTCGCCAACTAGGAAACGTCTCACGATCGGCACTCTATAAACAGGCACTGACAACAAAGCGCCAACACACGCCCCCAGCCAATAGACTATGATGTGCTCCAGGTTAGTGTGTCCGCGACAGCCCCATTTGAGTGCAGTGGCAAGCACCGGGTTGAAGTAGCCGCCTGAGTAGTTAAACGCTGAAAACATCACATAATTAAAAGCATAAACTTTTCATGAGACAAATCTCACGTGTTCTATTGTTGGGCATGCACTGAGCTAATGTCTAATGTGTTACAATGTTGAATAAGTGTCGCTTACCTGCAACCACTAAACTAGTGCCGACGAACGAGTCGATGATGTTACTGAATTTCGGCTCTTTCTCACTGAGCGCTTTCGAGGCGAGACGGCAAAGTAGTGTGGCGAGACCTTCAATAGCTGCTCCGAGGTAGGGGTGTACCTTAAAGTAAAAAATTGGGTAATCAGTTTTTCGAAAATGGGTATATTAGAAAGTGCATTTACAGTGACTCAAACAATTGACCACATGATGATTTTTTAATAATATTCGCCATACCTTTTTTTTATATTATAAAAATATTAAAAAAAAAATCAACCTGTGTTCAATTGTTTGGGATAGAGTATAAATTAATTCTATTAAGCTTCCTTCTCCTGAGGGTCTGCAACTACCATAAGGGGTTTTTTTCGGCAATAGTGCTTGTTATAATTAGAGAACGACCGAACGTCGATTTTCATGGTCGAACCGAACTTAGGCCAATTTGTTTGCAAATATTTTAAATGCTCGAAATTTAATGTAATGCAAAAATATTAGCCTATCGGGATTTTCAGTATATCAATAAAGCAGATGTTCATTAAGCAAAGTCTCAAATTCTTCATTTAATGAATAATTTCTTTTAGTATTACTATATTATTGAAGACTACTTCGACTTTTTTTTCAAAAAGCTTTCTTTTGGCCGAAGCCGATACAGGAACCGAAGTTCGGTCATTCTCTAGTTATAATCAAACATGCAGTTTTATATTGATTCCATTTTTTAAGCATTGCAATGCCGTTGCCATTTGACCACAAATAAATTTAAGAATATAACAAGGAATTGCCCATCTAAGACGTCGTCTGAGAAAGCTATGAGCTTCTTTCATTTCGCGTTAAGTTAAAAAATAACTTACCTGCAAATCAGCATTGCACTCCTCAAAAGCACGCCCCTTATGCGTTTCAGCGAATTCGAACCACCAGAATACCTGGACTATACGATAAACACAACATCCGCCCATTAACTCGGCCCACGTACGCAATGCGACTTCCTTTAATGATGTCTTGCCCTCCACCAAGTCTTCCATGTGTGTGTAGGGGCAGGCAGATGCATCACCCCATACTTTGCCCCACCAAATGGTCAGCATAAAGAGAAAGACTGCATAGGCAGCAACACCAAAATTATCGGCCACTATGAAAACGAAGAGAGTGAAAAGTTTTTAGGAACAACATACATAAGTATTTCACTACCTTAAAATTTATGTATTTTAAGTGCAAGTGTTAAGTTAGTTGTTGTTGTACAGTCTTCATTAGAAAATTAATTGTTATTTAGTGTGAACGAGATTTTCACTCACCAATAATTAATTCGAAGCAGCAAGCGCATAATTCCGCTGCTGCGATCGCTTCGTTAATAAGTACCGGCACAATACCTTCCCGATCGACAAAACGTTTGGCGAGACGGCGTGCTGTCTGGGCAAGCACACAGTAACCGATCATGAAACCGGTGCTGATACCCAGCGATGTCATGGACATTTTGCTGATATTCAATCAGACGAATCGCTACTTAAATTTATTACTTAAATCTATGACTAGATTGGGTGGATCGATCCGGAAAACATCCAGAAATTGCGTTCCTAAAAAAGACAACTGCGTGGCAGAGTTAAACAAACTTGGCATACATATTTGAGAAATGGCAAATCTATGCAATGCGCTGTTTTTTTCCGAAATATTTTATAAACTCAGGTAAATAAAAAAAAAATAATGTATTTCTAATTGTTATATCTTATAGTTATCGCTTCCCCGAACCGAAATCTTTCATCTATTTGTAAATCATGTATGGACCTCTTGAATGCATTTATCGAATTAGTTGTTGATAATTTTTGTCTACATATTCCATTTGTGTTGTAATCATATTCAATATTCAAAATGTTTGAAAAAGAAAATTCACTCTTCTCTTGTGCCTACTTTCGCCCCTCAACTATTGGCTTGCGTTTAGTACTCACTGCTGAGCGAACTGATTCACTTGGCTAGCGATACTAAAAATAGTTTTGCTTTTGAATTTTCACAAAAAAATCACCATCGAATGTCTATCACAGATTTCGTTTAAAATAAATTTAAAATATTTATTTTGTAATTAACACATTTTATGCAACAACAATTGCTAATAGTACAACTTGTAACATCAATTAACAATGCGAACGTTGATCTTCTACGTAGAAAATTGCGGCGAAAATCATTGATCTTGTGTTTGATCAATGTCTGCAGAAATCAAGTGTCGCGAATAGAAAATACTATATGCAATTGTTTTCATTGCTTTAATTTACCCGTTAGAACTGCTCCGACCGTTTCGATGGGCGAGAGATGACTACTGGCCGTCTGTATGTTGATCTAGCGACAGCGCTGCTTCCGACAGATTAACATGTTCATCGTTAAGAGAATTATGTTTTTTTTTTTTGTCTGGTTCGCGATTCGTTATTACTCTTTGACTGTTTACATACAATACGAAAATTAAGTGGGCAACAAGGACGTTTGGCGAGCGAAAATGGTGGTACATATGTGTCATAGTATTTTTTTTTTTAAATCATGTTGGCATAAACTAAATTATCAGTTAATCCCTCATATTTGCCCATCATTCATTCGTATCAATGACGGGGTTTTCTATATCATAACTTTCTGATAAATTACTCCAGTAGATAATTTCGGAAGTTAAAAGCCATTCCAAAAGACCTTACTGAGGGTCTAGGGGCCTTCTACATACCCTTTTCGTTTATTTTTTGAACGGAGTGGCACAAACTGAAGGTCTTCTACTACTTTCGCTACCCATAGAACGGCTGCCAGAATGGTTTTTGTAGGACGGGTCACGAAAGGCCCTAATATTTTGCTACCTACAGAAGAAGGACGTTTTCTAAAACTGCTTTTTTGTTCATAAAAAAATTTGCATCATGAATAGAAAACCCCTGTTATAAGGCATGCTGGCTGCAAACACTTTTTTCAGCTTTCTAGAATGGCTTTCCTTAAGAAGGCATCCCTAAATTTCTTCTGGGTATCATGAACCTTCAATTTGGAAAACAAAATATGGCACAACACGAAACCGGTGTATCTCCAAACCAAATTTCACAAAAGACATTTCTTCAAAGCATTCAATACTCATTTTTGTGAATTACTTTGTTTTTATTTGCTCATTCGCCAACAAGCAGTAATATATATATTTTTTTAATTATAATAAAATTATACTTAATGGTAAATTAGTGTTTTTGTCTTGAAATAAATTCTTACAGGTTATATTTTCTCTTTTTTTATTTAGAATTTAAAAAATAATTCAAAATCATTTAGTAAGGATTGGACTTTTAGAAATTAAATGAGTTGTAAAGGTTTCCGAGAGGCTGGCCTTAGAACTTTTATTGTTTTATTGCGATATGTATTTTCAAAAATTGCAGAGTGAGTCCGATTCGGGAAGTTTAGACGGCGGTCATCGCTACCAAACAGACCAGAGTGCGCACTGACCAAGTTGCCTCTAAGTGCTTCGAGTAATATTGGAACTACATGGTACAATTCTAGTCGCCCTTGAACTAGTCACTAATTTTCAGTTCCGACTATTTCGGATTTTCACTGTTGTTTCCATTTACGGCGGAAATTCAAAATTACCGGCTATTAACACATATCCGTTTATTTTCGATATTCGAAAATCTGCAGCTGTGCTCCATCACAATCAACTGTCAAACCAACCAGCTGGGTTTGTTTATATTCGAAATCGAGCAGCTGTAGCTGCAGTTTCGGCGTGCGCATTATTTACAAGTTTTAGCAAATTTCTTATAAATGGTAAGATTTGTGCGTTTCCTCCAAAAAGATGAATCAAAGTTTAATGATATTTTGGTTCTAGATGAGTGTCACTGGCTTAATACGTGCCCGTGGTGGTGGAAATTTGCTTCGCCAACTTCCGAAACAATTTAACTCATGCCCCAACAGGTACTCTATATGTAGCCGCACATCATTACTTGCGCAATCATTTCCACCTATACCAATTTTTGGTTCTAAAAATTACGCCACCACCGCATCATCCGCCACTGACAGTAAGTCTACAGAGTGGACAACCATCTATCGCCTTCCGCTTATACGCCTGGCTGCCGGTTTTCAACGTCTAAAAATCTATCAAGGTTTGCTGACAACACTGGGATTACCGATTAGTATTGGACTTGCTGAATTTGGACATTTATCACCGAGTTCAGTGGCAATTGTAGGTGCTATTGGAGGCTCTGGTCTGCTAACACTAACTCTATGTAGTCTAATTGTGCGCAACATAATCGGTTTCATTTATATCAATGAGGAACGTGACAAAGTGAAGGTGGCTCATATTGATTTCTGGGGCAAACGTTGTGATACAGTACTAGACATTGACGATTTGGATGTTGAGTGGGCAAAAGTGCGGCCGACAGTATTTCATTTGTATCAGAAGATCCGTTTGTATAGTAACCAGGGGCAGTCGTTTAAGCTAATACAAAACCACGGTATTGTTGTAGAACCTCAAATTTTCGCCAGAATATTTGGCGAGTAAAATGGTAGACGGAAGTGACACCTAACTGCCTAAGGAAAAAATGTTATTTTACTTGAAGAATCTATAGAATATTAATGTTAGAACTGTAACTGTGTACCGATTAAACTTTTTTTAATTCTATATTTACCTGACTAGTAATTTTCACATTAGTGAAGCTTCAGTTTCTGAGTTTTCTTCGATCCTTTATGGGAAGCTGTGCTATAACATTAGATTTTTTATTACTTAAATGATTTTATTTGGAAAAATATTACCTTGCGTGCAAAAACCAATAAAAGTGAATGTTTTCGAACCTTTCTAAGGATTATATATTTCAAAATATGAATTATTTGTACATATGTATGTACGTCTACAAATATACATACATGTGCAAAACAATTGTGTTTAAAAAATACATCTATCACATATTAGCTTGCCGAAATTCTTACATGTAAACATATACATATTTCACACATTAAACATAAAACTAGTAGAATTAACTCAGCAATAGCAATAAAATAACTTCGAATGCATATTTGTATGTATATCAAAACCATGTAAAAACAAGTACATAAAAATAATGTATGCACCAATAGACAGGCATACATATGTATATGTATGTATACAATACATTCTTTTTTTTTTATTCTACTAAAACGCTTTTAAAAAATATGGCTGTCTAGCCTATGGTTCAGTTTGCCGCACCATGGTATTCTGTTGCATTTCATCGCCACTATTTGCGCTATCTCCATCTCCACTGGTACCGCCTGGTCGCTCGTCTAACACAATTGCACTTGACGATTTCTTACTATGCTTATCTTTGTCCAGTTGTTTTGCTTCCGCGACCTGTGGCGAAAAGTGAATTTTTTTTATATAATGTAGGAAAACATTTGAATTATATTTGTAGATTATAAAAACCCATTCGGAATCGTTCGACTCGGTAAATTTATGTTGTGAGAAATGAACATAGATGTATGTATGTATGTATGTATGTATATACATATGTACATATGTACATAATTACTCACGGTGTCAGGCAATTTTTTTCGAAATGTTTCTGGCAACAGCAGCCCTAAAATACCCGCTGATAAGGATGCTGCACCGAATAGTAGTAGAGGTAACGCCTCATAATATGTACCCTTTTTTTGCGAAATATAAAAAGAAATAATAATAATTTTTATATACAATATAACTCATTATTTTACCAAAAGCGGCACAAAAGGCGCGAGCATGGCTCCAAAACGTGCAAACGTAGACATTACGCCAACGCCACCACTACGTATTAACTGTAGGTAGGTAGCAGAGAAATATAAAAAAGTTAATTAACAGCTGTTTTGCTGCGTTAAAATATGAAAAAAAAGTAAGCATGCAAGCTTAACATAAAATTACTATAAATAAAAGCTCAACTAAAATAAAATATGAACAATAATTTTTGAGCTTAAGGTCAATTTTTATTTACATATAAAAAACTCATATTAAATGAAATCAAATAGAATAAAAAAATACGATTTATTGAAACGAAATGAAGTGATATAAAATAAAACTAAAAACTAAAAAATTATGTTAAAAATGAAATAAGTGTTCAAAAAATGGATTTAAGGAATTTAAAAAAAAAAGTAAGAAAATAAAATAGCTTAAAATTAAAAAAAAAAAATATTAAAACGTGTAGTAAAAAATTATATGATACAAAATAAAATAATGTAAATTAAAAAATAAAATATAATGAAATGAATTGATGTTAAATAAAAAAACACTACATTGAAGGGAAATAAAATTAAAAGTTATATGCAAAAATAAAATGAAATACTATTCATTAAAGCTTAAAAAAAATCACAAAAATTAAAAAAAATGTAATAAAATATTAAAATGTGTTGAAGAATATAAAAATCAATTTAAAAAAATGTTTGCGTATATATACATACAAAAATAAAATAACATTAAAAAAGTACTAAATAAACAAAAAAAAGCAGCAAAATAAAATCAAATTGAATAAAAGTTCAAAGTAAAAACAAAACAAAATCAAAGAAAAACGAATAGATGATAGCAAAACAATTTAAAAAAAATATATACATGCATAATATTAAAAAGTATAAACCAATAGACAAATAAATTAACATTAAATAAAAAAATATCAAATAAACAAAAAATAAATAGCAGAATAAAACAAAAGGAAAATTAGTTATACTTGGAATGATAGTAATATTGGGAAAAAAATAATAATAATTAGACATTCAACCAACCGTGGGCATCATTTCCGCAGTATACGTGTAAATTACCGCAAACGATGAGGTGATCCCCAATTTTCCAATGAGAAAAAGCGTCACAATTGCCCAAGTTGAACCTTTAAAGATTTCCAAAATTTTTATCTTATTCAATAGTATTTGATAAATTAAGATTATTAGAATTGCATTAGTTACGTGTCTCCAAGTTAGTTTGCACTACATTTGGAAAATACGAGAGCAATAATTAAAGAAAAATTATATAAATTTATATATTATTATAGTAAACAGATAAATACATAAGAAAATATATTTCTAAAAAATCAGGTCGACCAAATTTAAAATCAAAATTCCAATTACAATTCAATACATTAAATTTTAGGTACTAATTTTTGCGCAAAAACGAAGCAGTTTTTTTTTGGAATTAGCAAAAACGAAGTATTTGAAGTTGGTCGGTCTGTGTACGCTATGGAAAATGAAACGAATATACCACCTTTGGTTATATAGCCACCAGCGACACAAGTAGCAGCACAGAGAAACAGTGAACCAGAGAGAGCAATGCGCCGGCCGAACTTTCGTAATGATATCTAAATAGTTAAAAAATTAAAATTGTTAAAAATGCAAGGAATGTAATAAGTGTGGATAACATATTTTAGTCGTTTCACATAACTCACCCATGCTAGCGTGTAACCAGGTATTTCGATTAGACAAACTAAAACAAAATTCAAATATTTATTACCGCTAAGACTCGTTGAATTCAGTGAGAGTCCATAGAAAACGACAGCATTTATTGCCCTGGAATTTAAATACATTTTCATATTTAAAATGAATTTCACAACCTCAAACACATATGTATGTATGCATTTATTTGCATTAGGGTGCATCAATCCCCATACAAAAAAAATTATTATGAAATTCATTATATTTTAAGGCATCAAAAATAAAATACTTCGGAAAAATATTAAGATTTACGTGAGCTGGACCGATCAACTCCAAAAACTTTTTGATATACAAAAAATCACCTCAGATAATACAACAGTCTTAAGTTTAAAAGGTCGGCAATATTATCTGCCAATTCACGTAATTCTTAAATTTTTTTTAAATTTTTTTGTCGGCAGATATTATAACAATAAATTTTACAATTTCCGCAACTTTTTTCGGTGATGCACCCTAATGCACAGACATGCTTTTGTGACTGAAAGTCCTCTTTTCCATTTACCAAATGTAAAGCATTATTGTGTATCGTAGCAGCAGAGTTTTCGATCTGAATATTTCGCATACCGCTTGCCAAATTTCATTTTTTCCCTCGCATTTATTCTCCTCTAACTTGTCTGGATTCAAACACTTATCTGTTGCATTCGTCTGTCCCGTTTTTGCTGGCGTTGGTTGTGGCACACAATTTTCCGCCTTGAAGCTGGCCAACAGCGCCAGGGAGAGCTCTCGTTTATTTACCGCTGCTGCGCGTTTTATAATCACACCGGCCTTTTCACGTTCATTTCGCGCGATCAGCCAACGCACCGATTCCGGCACGAACCAGTAGTAGACGATGAAAAAGAGTGGCGGCACGGAAAGTGCATATTGTAGGAGTTGCCAATCTTGCAGTAGCCAAGCGATTGCACCAACCAAGGCCTCTCCAACGGCATAGAAGTAATTTAGCACTATCGAGGACATTTCACGCATGCGTGGGCCCACCATCTCTACGCCAATAATGAATGCCAGTGGGTATACACCGGAAGTGCCTATTGCGTTGAGAAATGCAAAAAATATAAAACTATTATAGTCCCAAGCGAGTCCCTGAGCGATTCCAGTGATAGCCATGAAAACGCTGCAAAGTATGAAGATATTTTTGCGACCGAAGCTGTGGAAAGATTTTGTTTAACAAATAAAATTATTTATAAAAATGTATCGTAAGTGATCGAACCGATCAGCCAGATAACCGGAGATTGCTGTTCCAACCACGAGACCGGCAAAATGCATAGTGCCCACAAAAGCAAGCTTCCAGGCGTTTTCTTTGCAGGTCAGCTTCCACTAAAGGACATAGAGAGTTTAGTTGTATGTATATACATATATAAATATATGTATCTATCGATTGACAAGTTCGTAAATTATACTATTTCATAAGAGATTTCAAGTTATGGAGTATTAGAGAGATCAAAGAAACCGAATAATTTGAACGCTATATCTAAACATTTTTTTATAAGCTTGTTGAGAATTGCAGATGAGCGCACTAAACGAGTATGTCCGCTTCCTGGATTACTAATAATCAACGATCATACTCTAACTGAAATACAAAAAAACTTACTTCTTGCACAATGGTGCGCTCCTGATCGTCGTACACCCAAACGTTACAGCGTTCTCGCCAGCTATGATTGAAATCACTTTTTGGACATTCCTCCACTTGACTTGTTTTGTTAATACTATTAGTATCTTCGTTGGAAAGAAATGCTAGTGTATTATTTGCTCGGTATCGATAGCAATTTTCTGGAGTGAAATGACCTTTTTTGTCGTAGGTGCCCGGCACTGCGTTGGGCAGCCAAGGTTCATATAGTTGTGGGACGATCGGATTATCGCACTGTGGAATCAAACATCTATGTGAGTCGCATATTAAATGGAGAATATAAAGATTTATTTGACAGTGGTATTGTAAAATTAATTTTAAAATTTCAGTGCTTTTAGAAAGTATTTTAAAGTAAATACGTTTGAAATGACCATTGATGTGATGCGAACTATGAGTAATGCTTATACGAGTATGGAGATGTACTCAAAAAAAATGTTTCTGGCTTGCAAGTCGAATGGAAAATAGTAACTGTCATAATCATTTGGTGATTTTTGTGATGATTTTTTTCTAACATGTCTCACGGTCGTTAGCCCATTTACTATAAATTCTCCTCTTAATTTGTACTTACGATCAATTACCCGCAATTCTACAGTTTATTTTCTTTAATCATTGTTTATTATAATAATTTCCTTTGCATACCGATCGCTTAGAAACCAGTTCTATGTGGCGGATGTTAAATAATTGCGGCTACATTAATCGCTACATATTTTACACATCTATATAAAACTTAACTCATTATTGGCGTGCTGCTGCTTTCAAAAAGTAGCTTGCCTATTATTTAACATTAGAGTCAGGAGACGGATGCTTACTCAAAAAAAATTTTGCGACTGAACAACTTCGATCTAAAATTTCTCTCAGTCATTTGTTTATATTGTTTACAATATTTTTCAAGCTAAAACTTTTTCTTTCATTTTTCATCAAAATATAACCCACTTGATAACAAAACCACACAAGTTCAAGTTTCAAACTTTATACAAAATTCACAAAAACTCAGCAAATTAAAAGAAATGTAAACAAATTTTGTTTTTGGTAAAATAAAGTTTCAAGTGGCTAAAAATTTCCGTTCATTGTTTGCCATTTTTTGCTGATATTGTGCATTTTATTTTTATATGGAAGAAAACAAGCAACATTACCGCCGAAAAGAATTCCAAAAATTCTGTTAAATGTGTTGAAATTTGCATAACATTTTTTTTAATTTGTGAATTTAGTAGAAGGTTTCCAATTTGAACTTATGTATTTGATTTTTGTTTTAAAATGTGCTATATTTTGATAAAAAAGTTTTAGCATGAAAAACATTCTGAATAAAAAAAATGTAATGTCAATACTACTTTTTTGCTTATTATTGAAAAAATTAGAAAGAAAACTGGGTTAATCTTTTAAATCTTAACAAAGCTTTTAACGATTATTTCAAAACTCAGAAAATTATATTAACAGCGAAGAACAGTAAATCGTAATAAATCTGGGATATAAATATTAAACGCTAATGAGAAATTCGAATTATCTTGTCAGATCCATTTAAATATATGTATGTAGCTTCCTTATATATACATTAGGGTGCTACACTCCCCACATAAAATAACTGCGGTACCGTTTTTCAACCGCAATTATAAAATTAATTATATTTTAAAAGATCAATAAAAAATATTTCGGAAAAATATGAAGATTTAAAATTTTGACAAAAGACTTATCGAAAATTTAATGACTCCGGTCGAAAGATCGCAACTTTTTTTTTTTTGAATCACCCTAATGTGTACAGCGTATTAAATTGATATAAATGTGTTTATGTTTATTCTGATATTTGTAGGGATGAATTTGTAAATTGTCTCAGCTAACCTGTAGGCCGGCGCTCCGGCGGTAAACACATACGACAAACTATTCGCTGCCGCAAACATTACCGGCAAACAGATGAGCAGATAATTGGTCTTTTGATAACGACCGAACTCGCCAATCTCTTCCAATATCTGATCGAAATCCATTTTTACTGCTAAATTTTTATATAGTATTATATTTTTCAATTAAAATTAGCTCTTCGGCACTTTTTCCACTTATGTAAAGATATTTATTTAATAAGCACTTATTGCGGCCATAACGCACGCACTGCAACTAATGAACACTTATACACTTATACAGTTATTTCCTCACTTCAAATTTAAATTACTTTATAACTGAAAAATATTATTTTACTTAAATGCTTAGTACACATTTTCGACAGCTTTATGTTGTTATCTTTAAATCGAAAGCAATGTTTCTTTGTTTTTGTTTTTCTTTTTTTTTTCTTTGGTTGATGATTAACGCGTCGTGTCTAGCAGCGATCGCGTCGCGCTATTATCCGTCCACTCACCGTGCACTTATGCCAACTGTCACCGTTATAGATACACGCTTTTTTTTTTAAATTGTTGATTGTTGATGACCGAACTGAAATTGCTCGGATGCAGCTAGGCAAGTCTTTTACGTTTCAACTCGACGGCAGTGCATATCAAACTAAAATTTAAATCGTGGAAAATCTTCTATTTAGTCGAGGAAAATGTGAATTCAATGATTCGGAGAAGAATCTTGTGAATGAATGAAATTGAAAGTTTTCTCTTCTCCAATGGGCAGCCAAGTAGAAATATAAATACATATACATATAT
Organism: Anomoia purmunda; assembly: GCA_951828415.1. Taxonomy (NCBI): domain Eukaryota; kingdom Metazoa; phylum Arthropoda; class Insecta; order Diptera; family Tephritidae; genus Anomoia; species Anomoia purmunda. The sequence goes on from OX639997.1 coordinate 117,068,938, forward strand.
CTTGCAGCTGATGCACCGGTGTACTCACGCTGGCTGGCGTTCGCTGAGTACGCGAGCGAAAGAATGAAAATGCAAAGCGCTCCCACACCTGGGTTATTTCCTAGATAAATAGCTAGTGCTAATATTCCCACCATATCAACCTTTGTATGTATATTTGTATTGATTTCAGTGGCAATAGCTGTTAGTGTGATGAGCGCTCATTGCCGTACTGTTGCTTTTCTCTCTTTTATGCGAGGGCAATCCAACTTTCAATTTCCCATTTTTGTTGCAATTTTTGGATTTTATGTGCGTACTATGTAAATGGGAATTTCATATTCCAAATCCCCCCATTCTATTTTTATGTATCGCCAGTCGTCATTTGCAATTGTTTACAAAAATAATTGGTTAAATTGTGGCATTTGTATATTAGAGAGAAAATCCCAACACGAATGGTCAAATACTTGCTTGGAGCGCAGGCAATACAATAACCCGACGTGGTAACTATAAAATTTGCTGCACATTTGGTTTTACCGGCTAAAAAGTATATACATATGTACATATGTATGTATGTTTGTGTTATGCATTTCCTATTCTTAAATGCTCATTTACATAGAATGTAGATGTTTACTTTTCATTTGAAAATTCTACCCATATAAAAGTAAATAAATAACACTAGTACACAAATATTTTATTAATGAGTAGAGTACCTCGCTAAAATGATCGATTTTCAGACTAATTTTTCGGTTGCTGAACATGAAAGATAGTTCAAAGTGCCAGTTATTTGCCCAAAGTACCAAAGAAGCGTTTTCGAGTTCCTCTTGCAGTTATTGCCTAAAAGCTACTAGCCTTTTATGGATGCCGTTTTAAAGCTTTTTAACGATGATATATTTTTTGTATAAATTGGAATAGTACTTTTCGAGCTACAGGAGCTTAAATGCAAATATTGAAGACATTTTCGAGTTCATACAATATGTAAAAAAAAGTAAGTAAAAAGTAAAAGTTATTACAAATTAAATAAAAACGCAAATTTTCTCAATATTTAGAGTCAGTTTTATGCAAAATAAGAGCTAAAAAATCGAAAATTATTCATTCCTTTTCGAGTTTTTTTTTTTTTTTTTGGCTATAACTTCAATTTTCGAAAACGCTCGATAGTATCCTTATTTTTTAATTAAACTCTTGTTCAGCGACTCAAAATTAGTTTATCACTTTTTTTTTAATGAAGTACGTTTTTCGAGTAAACTAGTGTAATCAAAAACACGTGCTAGTAATAAGAATTGATTCGAGAGGTTTTTTAGAAGTTTATAAAATGCTTTTCTACGAAGACTAATTAGTTGTCATAATTTCATGGTTGGTGAAATGAATGAGACTCTAGTAATATTGGGCGGTTTTGAAGCCGGAACTACGTAGAGGCATCAGCTTATTTTTAAGTCTTCTTGATACGAGTAGGGTTAAAAATTTATATACATACTTATGTACTGACATGTGTAAATATATGTATGTATAGTGAAAAAGTTTAAAAATCTTGAACATCTTTTTTTTTGTTTAAATTAAGCATAGCAATAAAAACAAAATAGGAGCAATAAAAAAAAGTTCAGTCAGCTAATATGAAAAAACTTTACTCAAATTTCTGGGAAGAAATGCTCTAATTCATTCTAATGATACTTTTCAAAAGGAATGCATTTTAATTGCATTGCAATATCTTTGATATTCTGGGTATTTCATTTCAAGCAACAAAGCGATTAAATTGATTTCGTAATGACATTTTTTTATGTCAACTGCCGCTCTGGTTTTTATGTATGAAATTCTCTACAATCGGTTTTAGTGGTAGACGTAACAATAGAGCGTGAATACCCTATACTTCAGGAGCTCTTTTTAAGAGACATTCATCATTAGAACCAAGGAACCAATCCCACTAAAAATTATAATAATTTAATGCACCTTAGTACAGTGACTTAAACAATGACTATGTAGTAATTTTTTTTTTGTATAACATTCGCACTGTTTTTCATAATAGTTTTTTATTAAAATTTATTACGTAATATAACAAAAAGCTTATAAATCAGAATTTTAAACTATTTATGTACAAAATTTATAAAAATTTCCTTAAAGTTTTAAATTTTTAAATAAGAGTATTTTGAAAACTTTTGGATATGCAGTTTTGTAGCTCATTCAATATTAGCAGGAGTAAGGTGAAAATTTCGGTAGATTTTTGACAATTTTTTTTTTTTTAATTTTGGTTTTGGAAACTTTTTCTCAGAAAATGTACACCAAAAAATATTCAAAGTCAAAGGGAATTTATAAAAAACCTATTCGTCATATGAAAAAATTGCGTAAGTCCAAAATTTCAATAAAATTTGAAAAATCAACCGACATGTTTAGCTACTTCAGTCTTGCGTAATAATAAAATTGATTTTGCTGCAAACTGACTGGACATCCAAAATAATTAAAAATTAAAAATTTATTATCAAAAAAAAAATATTAAGCGTCACAAACAGTGTAAAAAATAACTACCGTATATGATATGTGAATAATGTCTACAGTCTCCATTTTTATGGAAGGGTATTTCTGCTCGAAACAAAAAAAAAATCGCATTCAAGTGCAAATCTCTTAACGACAATTCCACTGCAACTGCACATACATACATACATATGTATTTATGGTTCCATTTGTAGATGCAGTTTAAACTATGAAGTGTTTTGCGTGCAACAAATTGTTCGTAGAGATGTCAAAGTTGACAAGCGCGACTCATCCATCCAATATCTACATTTATAAGAATATAAATATTTGAGGTCGTAAATATTTAATTCATATGCAATTGTGACAAATTGTTATTGATGATGATGTTTATTTAATACTTCTAACAATGTGCATGTTGATGGCAATCAGATTTCAAGAGATACATATGTATACTTGGCCTGCGCACGTCCATACATATCATACACTTGTAGAGAAAAGTACGCATACGGCGGTTGTATTTTCGAAGTAATGCAGACTCATCTGAAAAACTTTCATTACAACAGGGAAAGCGTAGAATGAATCGATTTTCAAGCCAGCTTTTTTGTTGTGGTGAAATCGGCCCTTGGTTATTGATACAAAGAACATACTAACAGCTATCAAACGAAATAAAAATGGGAATGAAAATAAAGAAAATTTTTCTTCGGTCGTTTTTTTTTTAGTGTACCTGGCCAATTTTCCTCGTTTTAATAAATGTAAATACGACTTCTAAAAATGTGGCCTGCAAAGCACGTGTTCCTTATCCCACGATTATAATTTTTTGATTTGTCAGCTATGTTGCTTCATAAATCGATATTCGCTATGAATAGTAAGATTGCGAAAGTGGTTGCAAGAATAGAACTAATGTTTCAAGAAATAAGATCTAAAAATATGTCTACCTTTGATATAAAATTGCCACAATTAAAAGGTTTTTTTTGCGCTGTTTCCGAATATGCCAGCTGTTTTTCATGATGCGGTGGGTTTGTAGAGGAAGAACGATAAGTCATGAAAAAGTGCCAAAATCGATATTTTTGATATTAAATAAAAAAGGGGCTGAATGTATTGATTGTGGAAAAGTGGCAGTAAATTCGTTAAATATTGTGGACTCTAGAACAAATGAAAAAATTAGTTATATATTTAGGATATATCTCATAGTACTTCAAATATTTCCTCTTTACTACTTCATAAATTTGAATTATTATTATTTATTAATATTTAGTATGTTGAAAAATCTAATCGGGGTTATCCCTAAATTCATCGTGGTCCGAATTTTCGTGAGATCTACGAAAAAATTATCGCCGAATCTATCGTTGTACGAACGTAGCGATGCCATTTCCGTAAAATCTTTAAAAATCGAGCTACGATATATTCAGTGACAGGGCTGAATATGATTTAAATGTCATATTTTATAAATCTTGCATTACTGTGAAAAGTAGGGCTCCAAAAAAAAAAAAAGATGCAAATCGATAAGTAGTGAACACCTGATTCCCAATACTCCTTCGATAAATATTTATGGCTTTCAAAAACCCTTCACGAAAACACTCAAAGCCGTTAAATTAACAGATATATTGCGCTTTTTTTGAACAATCCATCCAATCAGCGTGAAAATATATATTTAATCATCCGAATCAGAAAGAGCGCGATATATATTAAGTTGATTTAAATAACCAATCATGTTTCTTCCCTTTAAAGCCAAAAGCCAAATAAACGCTTAACTCCTCAACATTTGGCGCTTCCATAATACAAGGATTTCAGCTTAATTTGTTCTAACTAGCTGACATTGCATCATATTCCGATAGTTTCAGAGATAGAGACCGGATTTTTTAAAAATATTTTTGAGCAACTTTCAATGTGTAGTTGTGTTGTTTCTTCTCTCATTCAATTTAATTATCTTCTCGTTGATAATGAAAACTTATCATTTCAGTAATATAGTAATAAAAATTTATTCAATTTGGTTCTTTGCATTCCTCTTGTGTGCAGGTATGCGCAGAGAAATGCACAACCTTATCAGCGACGTCGAAAATTTGCAACTGTAAATAAACTTACATACATACGTAAATATATAACATACATACCCTCCAAACCATTTGTTTAGGATTTTTTGTAACGAATTCGCGAAACATCGAAAGAAATTCAATAAATAAATTCGTTTTCTTAATCGCTTTGAAAATGATAAATTTTTGCTAGGTGAGTGCAAATATAAACGATCTTCTCAAAATGAAAAAAATAAAATCTGTAATTTATATTTATTTAAAATTTCCTTAGTTTTTGATATACTTTACAAAAGAAAATATTTAAAAGGTTGAAAACTATGAAGAAAAAGTGCGAACAAATTGCCAGCGATTTTTACAAATATATTTTTTGGAACGAATTTCCGTCATCCCTTGTCAAATTTGATTTACCGTCAAAGCGTTTTTGGAGATAGGCAATCTTTAGCATAATTTTTTGTTCTCAAACGATCGCAGAAATTTTTTCCAAAAAACGATAGTCTGTCCCGTCGAAAGAAAAAGCTAAATTAAAAAAAAAATTTAGATTTTCGGTGAGATCAAACCTTAACAATTTCCTGCTTTGATTATGCATTTAATTTTCCCGAAAGCGCTATCGATCATTTATCTAATTCCATAGGTGATAAATAGTGAACAGTTTTTTTTTTAACAAAAACAAAAAACAAAACTTCAATGAAAATATAACTCTTTGCATTTATTGTACATAAGCATATATACCAATTCTATGTACATATATATGTATGTACATATATACGACGGTTTATTCATATGACATACAATAGATAATATATAAATATTTAACAGCATATAATTTTTATAAATAAATATTTAGTGGTGCTGCATATTATTTGAATAAATTACGAGTAGAAAAACAATAATAATAAATATATGTAAACAAAATTTAATTCATAAATAATCTCCAAAAATGAATGGTTTCGTAAGGTTAGTAGTCATGCATGGAATTTGGTTTGAGCTGTTAAAGAAAAAAGGATAAAATCGTTAGTGGGAAACTAGTATTCAAAAAATGCGTTTAAAATGATTTATCGTCGCTAATTATTTTTTTTTTTCAATACGTAGTTTTGGTTTCGTATTTTTTCACAGTAAAAAAAAGTGAATAACATTAAAAAAAGTGAAATAATTTCTATGTTCATTAGGGCGCGTAAAAAAGTTGCGGGTATTCCACCGGAATTATAAAATTTATTATACTTTAAGGCTTTCTCCAAAATATTTCGGAAAAATATTAAGATTTACGTGAGATGATAAAGCAGACTAAGAGTTAAAAGTTTTCTGCGCAAACTACTAAAAATATAATAATGAGAATTTGGTAAAAAAAATTTGGATGGGAATTGGATTATTGTCTTAAAATACAAAGAATTTTAGAAAATTCCGATGGAAAAACAGTACCGACTTTGTTTGTATGGCGATTGGTGCACCAGTGATCAGGAAAATAGTTGCAAAATGCATTAACAAGTTTTGATAATTTCCTCTTTCCTTATATAATTTGAATTATATTTTTAAAACAAATAAAGTTAATTCTAAACAAAAGTCATGCAAGTCAAAATTCCAAAGTTTCCAGAAAATTGATAAAAATTCGACAAATTTAAAAAGTTGTCATCAAAATTTCTAAGTTTTTAATTCAAATATTTCCGGGTATGCAGTTTTGTAGCTCATTCAATATCAGTATAATAAAGTGCAAGTTTGACGTAGCAAGAAGTTTTAGTTGATTTTTGATAATTTTTTTTGCGGGCGGTCTTGTGTATTTTCTTCCATATAACGCCTGAACAAAATTAACCTTTTCTGGAAAATATTGTATCTCGACTTACGTGATTTTTGTTATAGAATTAACGATATTTTTATAAAAAAAAAACCAATGCAAATTAATTGCTACTATTTTCACGACCACAACTGTAAGTACATATATGCTTAGTGCTTACCGTGTTTGAATTTTTACAATTTCTATAGCGTTCTTCATAAGCTGTTCTATGTCCATTTTTTGTCCTTTAAGCTTTATTTCATCGCATAGAGCCTGGACAAATGGGCTGCCCTTTTCGGTACGGTACGAAACATAACCTATAAAAAGCAAATTAGAATGATGATCCTTAGCTTATAAGATGGAATATCAAATTGTGGTACCTTCAAAAGTACTATAGCATTTCAGTATTTCACTGGGAGATCCACGTGGCATAGAAGCATCTGTCTTGTATTCACCTGGTACAAGTGCACCCTTGCAGGCTTGTATAATAAATATTTTCGGCTTCTCCTTCAGACTGGGTATATCCAAAATGGGATGTAGCATTGTTTCATCAACATTATATTCTCCATCGCTTGCCGCAACCGAGTCGTGAGCACTTCCATGACTTAGAATTGCAATTACCAAGCAAGAATAGTTGGTGTAATCCTTTTTGGTCACTTAAAATGACAACAATAATTAGATGATATAGATTAGGAAGGAAGGGTACGGAAGACCGCTATGGAGTAGAGAGACAGAGAGCTTCACGATAGTGCCGTGAAAAAACTCTTTAGAAACTTATGAAAATGGTTATAATCTTAGCATTTTCAGTCTATTCTTGTGAGATTGGGAGCAAAATTTGAAAGAGGCATTTGCCCCTCATTCGATTAATTTCGTAATAAACTCTCCAAATGTCGCCTATGACGACCATATTCAAACCAACTAAATCGAATTGTTATTAATTTTCTCCCAAGATGTTGTACATCTACCCAAGTGCCGCGATCAACCGCGCCACGATCTCTACCTAACCTAACCTGATTTTGAGATAATAAAAACTTACGTGTTTTCACAATATCCTTGATCTTTTTCACAGTTGGATTCTTGATGGTGTCCACATTGAGTTTGTACTTCTGCAGAGTTTCACGTATAAGTTTGGCATCATAATCGCTGCCATCACGCTTCTCAAAACGTTCTTTATCGTTAAAGTCAACAGTATTGAAAATAACCGAATAGCCAGGTTTGAGCTTAGACTTCTTACTACCAGCGCCAGGACTTATAGTAAGAGCTGTTTTAGTTTGCGTCTGAGGCGAATAGTTGTAGTTATGTAATCCAGAATTTATTGTTGTTGTCACAGTTGGATTCGCATCGGCTGTCGCATGCTTTTGATTCGATGTATTCGAAGCGGTTGAGGATTTCCCGTATGCAGAGGTGTAGCTGGAGGCTAATGGTCCACGTGCACGATTGGCGTAAGGCGAAACATAACTTGTTGTTGTTGTAATTGGTGGAACTGTTGTTTTCGCATTGGGAAGTGCTGATCGGTTCGCTATAAAACTCGTGGTGGCGATGGAGTTGCTGGCGTTGCTCTTTGGGCTACTAAACGAATATTTGACCAGCGGGGAAGAATTGGATGCGCCAATGGCAGTTGTTGTTGCGCTGTGCTTTGTGTTACCCAAAGAAGAACTACTGCTGGCAGTCGATAAGGTGGCGCTGCGCGTGGCTTTGCCTATGGGGGCGCTGGTGGTCGTTAGCGATGTGGTGATTGGCGGCAGTGCCCTAAGCGGCGATGGGTGTCTTCCATAGTTGTCGGTGAAATTTTGCAAAGTCGATGTTGGATTACTGTTGTTTGAGCTTTTCCATACTGCACCCGGCTTCATAGCCGTCGTCGTAGACTGCTGCTCAGCTCTACCCGCTTGATTGAATTTTGTACGCTGTTGTTGTACGAAAGAGGTTTGTGTACGACCATTTGTTTGTGTGACGGTGGTCTCCTGCTTGGTCCAAGGTGTTGAAGATTTAAAAAAGCCAGCATTGGTGCCAGTTATATTCAGCAATTCGTCGAGTTCTTCTTTTGTTGGTGTACGGCGTATAGAAATTTCGGTGACGCCAGCCGTTTGTTGATGCGTCACCGTTTGCCTTACAGTTCGCTGGGTGATTTTGTTCCGTTCATTATCGTAAATGGTCGCACTTTGCTCGGTCGTATTTGTTGTCTCCGACTGCGCAGTGACTGTATGTACCTTCATGCGCGGATCTTGATGCACCAAGGCGTTGTTCACCTCCTTGGAATCATTTGGTTCCTTATTTTTCGAATTTTTCCAAAACATTCTGTCACAGCTGCTTTAGGTAAATACAATAGTATGTGTAGCTAAAACCAACTGTATGCCAACTAACTGTTTACTCGTATAACAGTATGACACCACACCACACATTTTATCAGCACCAATACGATTAGATAAGAGAGTTATTGCGCGCTTTATCGACTGTATTGATACGCTACAGTTTTGAAAAAAAAACACATGCGAAAAAAATAAATAAAACCGAGTGTATAACTTGAAACGAAATATTGACGTAAATTATATAAATAAACTTAAGAAAACGGTGTGCAGCACATTTTTCCAATACTTCTCAGCAATTCGCATTTCAATGCGGAATATTTCATTTAAGTATTGGCGCAAGAGAGTTATTATTGATTTAAGTTAATTTTATAGTAATTAAGCTAAAAGTTCATATGCACGAAATATACTGTAATTCAATTTAAGTATTATAGTAGATTATGAACCAATTGTGTAAATAAAACAGTAAAAGTAATAGTGATATGGCTATGGATTTTGTTTGAAAGGATGGAAGGGTATTTTTCAAAAACCAGAAAGACGTATTAAACATACACTTATGATAATGAAAATAGTAGCAAAATGTACAGTGAAGCTTTGACAATTTTTTCTTTCACTATGTAATTTTACTAGGTTTTTTATAAAAAGATATAGTGCATAGTTCATTCTATAACAAAAACCATGTATGCCAAAATTTCAAACTTTTTAGAAAATTCATAAAAATGCGACAAATGAAAAAAATGTCATTTAAATATCTAAATTTAAAATCCATTTTTTTTTTACAAAATTTCCGGGTATGCAGCTTTGTAAGCTATTTTTGTTTTTTGAATTGTTATAAATTGCGCAAAGTTTGAAATTTTGACTTATTTGCTCTTTATGATCAAGCGAACTAAAATTTTATAAAAAAACACCCGAATTCTGAAATTTTACGAAAAAGTTGTTATGATACATAATTTTTCCGCTGCCAAACAAGTTATTTTCCAACGTTAATTTTTTACGTTGCCTGAGGACTGCTATGCAGGAGAAGTATTTTTAGCCTTTTTAGACTTGCATGTTATTTTGCCAAAATTAAATAGGCTACGAAATTAACTCCAAACGTTTTAAAAAAGTTCGAATTAAAAAGTTTCATGCAAATTTTTTGATTTTTATGAATTTCATATAAAGTTTGAAATTTTAATTTATATGCTTTTTATTACAAACTATATTTTTCAAAAATCATCGTTTATTTGAGTAACTGCATAAAATCAACGATTAGTTTCCTTTTAGGGGGTGCAACACAAAGTTAAAGATACGTTATATGAATTGAGTGTTCCATAATTAAATTTTGAGCCTTTTTTCGAACCCCCCAATTAGAATGTGCTCAATGGTCGATGGGTCAATAGTCTTGTCTTTGCTGCCAACCTGAAAACGGCTTTATTTTTATGAAGAACGAGTGGCTATGCCAAGGACACTCTCACTTTTTTGTCGTTGACAACAAACAGGCACAACCAACAACTCATAGTACATGTAATATGTAAATAATGTAGTGCTAAATATGCGGAAAACAATAATAATGTACAACAACTGAATCAAAATAGCACGTATGTGATAGCCATGACCGATGTATATAATGTATGTACTATAAATGGGTAGGTATGACTACTGCCGTCTTACTGCGGCGAATTACATAATTTTGTGCAATGAATTGACCACACTCACACACATACATATGTATGTACATACGCAACAAAAGAGTGCATACAGCGACGTCGTAATGTGGCCAAAAATGCTGGTTATTTTGACAGTTTGTAGGCTTAACAGCCGGGAAGCCCGAAAAGGTGTCAACACAAGTGAGACTGGGCGTCCGCGTGACAGCAGAAACAGCGCTCAAGTCAATAGGTAATAGCTGCGAAAATTATTGCGAATAATAGGGTAAAACGAATTTTGTAATTGAATTACTTCGATTACTGCTTACCACCAACTCCATACTGATAAACTTATTGCGTACTTTTTGTATGCGTACTGTGGTTATTCTTATTATTGTTTTGAAGCTCGGCTCGGAAATCGCATTGCGCATGCAGGAAGCGTACAATAGCTGGCTGATATCGCGTAATCGTCAGCCGCGCACGGCGCAACGAGCAGCAAAGAGTAACGGGCGTTGACACAGTCGCATTGCGGGCGTGCGGATGCGCATCGAAACGATTTGTAAATCTATGCCAAAAATTAAATGCACACAGACGCAATGTAATGCCGATAAAATTAATTGAGCACACAATGTGGAAAAAAGTTAAGCGAAAAAAAAAAATATAAACCACCGAAAATGCTTTATGGCGCTGTCGGCAAAACCGATATGGTCGTACGAATCCCAGCCGTTACATTTTGCATGCATATAAAAGCATTTTGAGACCTAAAGCACCATGTCAATTCAGTACGATCCCCCGAACGTGTAACACAAATCCCGGATTAAGGAATATCTACAATATATTACCCGTATAATCAAACAACTAAAAAAAATACATCAAAATGCGTAGCTTACTTTTGATCGCTTGCACACTAGCCATGGCTATGGCCATGCCAGAACCGCCATCACGCTATGGACCACCACCAGTGCCACAAAAACAATATGGACCACCACCTGCCGCACCAGCAGAACAATACGGCCCACCGCCTACACAACCACCAGCTCAACTACTACCAGTTTACGGCCCGCCAGCACCCTTCTATGGACCACCACCAGCACCGGAGGCCATTGTCACCAAGAATGTTTACGTGCATGTGCCACCAGAAGAGCCAGAGGTGTATCAGTCAGCGGAACCCATTCAAACCGCTGTGCCGAAGAAACATTATAAGATTATCTTTATCAAAGCACCAAATCCACCAACACCAGTGCAACAAGTGGTGCCACCACCCGTACAGGATGAGCACAAGACACTCGTCTATGTGCTGGTGAAAAAACCAGAGGAACAACAGCCATTAATATTGCCATCACCTTCGCCAACCGAACCCAGCAAACCCGAGGTTTACTTCATCAAATACAAGCAACAGCAAAAGCCCGCACCACAATATGGGCCACCACCTGCACCGGCCACTGAATATGGCCCACCATCAGCGGAGAAATTTTAAATTAATATGCCGTGGTTGTAGTATGGATAATGTAGCATATCTAGCCTAGCGCTTACTATTGTAAATAGTGTTCAATTCTTCGAATTAGTACAAACTCTTTAATGGACTCGGCCAAAATGTGGTGTACATTTGTATGTAGATATGTAAATATTAAGCTTCTCATACCAGACGTACCTTTTCCTGTCCACAAATGGTTTATAAATTGTTAGTTTTTGTTTTTGTTGTTTTACATAAAGTCCAATTAAATTATAAATCAATTTAGATCAGTCTTTATTATTTAATTAAACGGAGTGTAAATGCTTCAATTAATCATAATTTTTGCTTGATCATCTATGTAAGCTTCAATTGGCTGCCGATAGCTGTTCGATCAGTTTTGCGTCTCGAAGTTCTGGCCTACAACCAAGATTTTGTTTCAGAGGGAGATCGCCGATTCCAAAGTAATACTTAGCATTGACTATCGCTGAAAAAATATAAAATTGTAAATGATCTCTCTACGGGGCACTAAGTTTATTATCGAAATGGTTTGATAAAATCATCTGCAGTTTATGACGTTTGGAGAAAAAATTTCATATTGCCTTAGTACGAGTGCAAGAAATATACAGCGAATTTTCTTGAAAAAGACAAGAAACACTATAAAATCAGTTTCTTGTTTATGGAAGGTCCGAAATTATCTATTTTTTACTGGGACCGTAACGGGTTATTAAAAAAAATCATGATTTAGTCGTTATCTTGTGATTTTTATTTTTTCGCTCACCAAAACTGATAATATTTTATCGATATCTTCTTTTATCGGTCTTAAGACATACATCTTATTATTGGTGCTTTTGCTTTATTGTTATCACCACCATATTTTTTTTTTGGATTATTATCGAAAAATTTTACATCCAAGAATAGCGATTATTTTTGACCGAAACAAAAATTACAAAATATTGACCAAATATGATCGAAAAAACAACGACAGCGGCAAAATAAATAAAATCGTTCATAGTTATAGCCAAAACAAAACCCGACTTTAAAGTTATTTGCAAATTTTTTAATAACAACTTTTAATGAGAAGCAAGTTACGTCACCTAAAGCTAAATATGTTCCCATATTTTTCGCTCAAAAACTACTAAATCAAATCCGTCAAAAAATTAAGATGCTCTCTAAATACGCGAGGAAGAACTATCTAAAAAAAATTTTAATTATATTAGTAACTTCTGAGAAGTATGGGAATGGAACTATTTGAAATCAATAAAACACAGAATCTATATTTCGACATTTAATTTTATTAATTTATTTATTTTGTTATTTAATATCGTAAATTTTATATAATAAGTAATTAGTTTTTTCTGTACTACGAGCACTCTTTCTGTAGAGTTTATCGCATTTGTATATCGTAATGTTTCAACAGTTATTACACGCATAACTACATATATAGTTTGTATATTTACGAATTAATTTATTTCTTTAGTTTATTTTAAACATAATATAGTATATATATGTATATATATATATATAGGTATGTATGTATGTATGCATGTACATATGTACATATGTACGCACAAATGGCGTTTTTATTGCATTTAAATATATTATTCAATTCAAAAAATGTCTGCCAATTCACATACATATATAAAAACATTCATATGTATGTGTGCACATACATACGTACAAACATTAGTAGGTACAAAATTATATAGTTTACTTGAACAGTTCTTTTTTACCGAGTATGTTTGAACTACCAATATTAGTTCTAACTTTTTTTGTAAGAAATGAGAGCGCAGCGAATATTTTCTTTGTAAGATAATTATTGTGTGTATTTGTTGTATGAATAGGGCATAAAATGTGATGACATTTACTAAAACAATTATGCTTGACACTATTTTTTGTTTGTTTTTTTTTCTTTCCTTTTTTGTTTGTTTTGGGGTAAATTTATAAGTACATTCAATATGACATAATCGTGCTGGGAATGTCCCCGCGTTTGCTTCATTGATAATTCAATCACGTTTTGAAATTAAACCAATATTGATTTATGGTGATAATGAAAGCGCAATGAGCACAAAAAAAAATTTACTTTATTTCAAATTTAGTTTATACTGTAAGTACATACATATGTTTAACAAGTTGCATATGTACATATTTATAAATATTAAAGTTCAACTGGTATTCGAGACCCGATTTCCGAAACATTTGTAGGTAAATTGTTTTAACACAAGGGAATAGGAGTGAGATTAACATACATTTTTAAATAAAAGTTTGATATTCAAAATATGTCATAAAAAGTCATTATAAATATACAAACAGCTGCGGCCGCGAAAATAATAACAAAACAATCCTTTTATAATTTAATTGTTATTTTTTTTTAAATATAGTTAATTCTACAACAAAAACAATATAAGTCGAAGTCTAGAAAATTTAAAAAAATGCTTTTTGATCCGAATTTTTAGAAAATTGTATGCACCTTTGTAGCTTATTATTGTATTTTGGTATACAAAATTATTATTCTTTTGCTGATGGCGTTGCGCATTTTCTTCCATAAAACACATGAACATAATTTATTTTTCAGAAGAAATGGCACGGTGTCAGAAAAAAAAAATTAACAAAAATCAACAAGAATTTCTAGCCACTTGAAACTTACAGTTTACTATATAAGCTACAAAACTGCATTCCGAAATTTAATTCATTTTAATTTTAATTTGTCGAACATGATTTTGGTATAGAACTAACTATATCTTTATAAAAAATTATTCAAATTAAACAAGATAGAATTTTCAATACATTTTGCTACTATTGTCGCGATCATAACTGTACTTATTGTTTGCTGTTAAACAATTTACAGCTGTATCGGTAAATCGCAGTTAATCAGAAGAAAACGTGTCTTCATTTTTTTAAGATAATTCTTCTCTTTAAATTAAAATCTCTTTACTTTTGAATAAAAACACTAAATATGTTTAAAAACTCGCAAATGCTAAAATATATAGTTTTTTATAACAAATGAGTACGCTTTGAATGCCAATAAGTATTTTTAGAGTTTATAATCAAAACCATTTAATTGAAACTCGTTCTGAATGAATGTATACAATTATCCGCGGTTACTGGATATCGACCACATTGAGCATCAATTCTATTTCCAATAATGATTAGAAGCCTATTTAAATAAAGGAAAATCCATAAACTGCCTAGAATGAAATTACTACACTCAATACACTACATCCATATAAACAAAATTTCAAAAATAAATGTACGCCTTTCTCATTATTATTTTCATCACATATATATGTAAATTCTTATTGAATTCAAGCACAGTTTTTGAATAATTATCTATTACAATGAGTGATACCACTACGAGTACTTCCACTTCTACCTACTGTCGGGAGACCGAACTTAACATGGTGTTCTATAATTTGTATGTTTAGTTTTATAAACTTGCTATATTTCTAGTTCATTCATTTAATGCGTTACTTTAAAGTTTACGCATTAAAAACATTTTTATTTATCACGAATGTATAAAAATTGGTTTCTTATAACAAGGATAGCACACTAATATCTACTTGCATAGGTATTTGCCACCTCATTCAACTGCACTTAATTGGTAATTCTCCAAAAATTATTTAAATTAAGAACGCAAAAAAAAAAATATTGGCAAATCTGGTACCTATATAAAAATTTCAAAACTCTTGAGTCTCTTCAGTCAAAGTCGTCATAGAATATTTTTTCTTCTTTTTCTGCTTCCAAAAGAGTCTAAATAAATAGCTCCTTTTATTTTTTTTAAGTTCTGCAAACTTTTAATCTAACACTGGACCAATTCAAATTATATACATATGTATGTATAATGGAATTTCCGAATGTTAATGTTAAATTTAATTTTCAAAAGTGGAAAAAAATTAATACAGAAAAATATTTTAGTAAGGTATGATCTTTTTCTTTAATTTCCAACCTAGTTTTTCTATAAATTCTACCCTCGTACTTCTACCTAAATAAAATCCATTTTCCGTATTAAATATTTTATGAGTCCATTCATATGTAATTGTAGAAAATTCATACACTTTTTAATTGTTTTAATGGGCAATGTGAATAAAAAAATTTATCTGATTTTTAATTCTTAAACTCTTAGTCCAGACCAAAAAGGGTGACAAAAGCAGAAATGGACGCGTTTGAATAATTCTTATTCAAATAAAAAATTAAATTGTATTCAAAAACTTTCTATATTTAAATAAAGAATGAAAATTCTTTTATCATACAAATAATTTTGAATGACGAATAAAATTTTACTTAAGTCACGAATGAAAATTTATGCACCATTCAGAATTACTTGAATAACGAATGAAAATATAGTCCTATTTTTCTGTCATTCAATTCATTCAGTTATCCGATAACGCCCATCCCTGTCCTAACGCATACAACAACTCGTCACCTTTAATTGATATTGCTTGTTTTTCATCACTTCTACCAGAAAATTAATCTGGATTACCGGTGCTAATTCTATAAAATATAAAAAAAAAATATGAAATCAAAATATTAGCACTTGGTAAATTCATTATCGTTTTAAGCGTCCGAGTTTTATGTGTTGCCGTTG
The DNA here is from genome assembly GCA_951828415.1 of Anomoia purmunda. NCBI lineage: Eukaryota > Metazoa > Arthropoda > Insecta > Diptera > Tephritidae > Anomoia > Anomoia purmunda. The sequence continues at coordinate 117,085,129 of OX639997.1, forward strand.
GGTTTGTTGTAGTCTAACTAAAACCCTACTTATGTCGGGGAAGTGTCAGCGAAGAGATTTAACGGTAGGTGCTTTAAACTTGCCATTCCGCTGGGGGTGATAGTAAGCTTAATTTCGTTCGTCTAGTCGTATATGACTCATTCGACTTAGTATTCGTTTATTCGCCTAAGTTACACCTGCAATTCTCAATAGGCTTATCAAAAAGAAATTTTACGCCCTTCAATTCAAACACACTTTCCTTCAAGAACAGCATGATCAGTGCAAAGTCCAGCCACACCAAGCTTGTAAAACATTATGCAACTGACGATTCGTCAGACTCAAATAAATATCCCTATATTTCTCATGAAACTCAAGATACATATGTGCAGCTAACAAACATATCATATATGGCCTTATAGTAAGCTATACAATTGCGGAATATTTTCGCGATTAAATTTGGATGCAGGTATGTGATGTACTCAATACTGAATTCTTCAAAATAAATTCGTTTTACTGCATTTTAGTCAGGAACAAGCTTGTTCAAAGTTCATTTATGTACTTTATGCAAATGGGCTTCGGTAGAGTGTTCTGATCTACAGTGCCTACAATATGAATGATCTATTATTATAGCGAAGTATTTTATCTGTTGGCGTATTCGTGTATTTTATTGTTATTATTAATATTTGTCTACGTAAATTGTTGACTACACACTTACAGATATTAACTTGAATTTAGAAGCACTGTCAAATAATAAATCAACATCAAAACTGTGCTAAATAACTACTAGTGAATAGCATGGGTAAAGTTAATCGCAAAGTCTACGAACAATACCCTCTCAATACCCAATTTCTCACATCTAGTACTTGGCTTCTTGGAAAAAAAAATTTTCAAAGAATATTTTCGAAATTCTTCGCAACTTTTTTTTTTAAACCTTAAGATACCGTAGAATTTTCATCACTTTCATCGGGTTGCTCGAAAGGATCACGTTCCCTGCTTTCAAGCAGCGCCGAAACAAGCAGCGGTATGCTACCCAACACCATGCAGGCACCCATGCAGTAGAAGCAAATCTCATAGCTACCGGAAAGGTCGCGCAAAAAACCTGCCAAAGGCGGCACTGAAATAGCGCCAATACTTTGGAACATACGCACCAAGCCATAACTGGAGCTGATACGATCCGTGCCGAAAATATCAGCCAACAGTACCGGCATCAAAACATACCAGCTGCCCAAACAAAAGCCATAAACAGCAGCGGATAGACCGATCAGATAAAGAGAATGCTCCGATGGTATGGTGAGCACGGCAATACCAGCGCCAAGTATGCTAAAAGTTATGTAAATTAGATAAATAATTAAATAATTCGTTTAAGATTGCTTGCTTACCAAAAAATATAGGTCTTTTTGCGATCAAATAATTGTAAATCAGACAGCCAGCCAAGTCCCAAACGGCCAAATAAATCCAATGCCGCACTCACGGCGACTAAATATCCGGCTTGACTTTTGTTGTTTCCTGCGTGGATAATGCATTTAAATGAAACACACAAATTAAATTAGTGAAAATTGAAAAGCTCTTTTACCAATCGAAATAACATGCGCCGGCAAGTAGTAAAGCATATAGGGACAACCGACGGACATCAATGTTACCGACAAACACATCAATATGAAAGTAGTATCCTTCAATAAACTAATATCCAAATACATTTCAATGCGTTCACAACAGGTGCGCGGCTCATCGTCATCATCATCGTCCTCGCCATCACTTCCAACAATGCCAATCGGTTGTTGCGTCACTATAGCACCGTTGAGATCACGCAGCTCGCCACGTTTGTTCAGGTCGGTAAAATTACTAACAGGTGTTGGTATTTCCATACTTTTGCTAAGTCCACGTGTTACCACAGCTGGTGGAGATAGCGGTTTTTCCAGATGTGCTTGGATCTTCGAGATGATCTCGTCGTTTGCAAAAACGTTCCGTCTTCGGCGACTACCACGATTCGAATCGGTGCCCGAGTTCTTGCGATACACCCAAGTGGAATCAGTGCTGAGATCCTCCACGGAATGCATAATGCCAGAGCTGCGTACTTTTTTCATTGGCTTAATAAATGTGGTCTCGCCAATCACATCCTTGACTTCATCATCACTTTCCGCGGCAGCAAGTTGCTTTTCATTTGCTAAAAATATGAGATTTTTTGAGTGAGTTTTTTTTATGTATTTGCCTCTAAAAGACAGATTTTACCATTTTGCTTGCCGGAGTACAGATCATTTAGGCGGTTCTTCGACTCTTCAAGAAAGAGGTGTTCGATAAATTTATTATTGAGCGTACCATCGCAAGTGTCCAAGTATGTGGAGCCAGTTAGCATGCCCGTTGTGCTGGGATTAATGTCATTCAGCGGTTTGGCTGATTCATCATCCTCATCGTTTAACTTTCCAATGTCACTGTTGTAATCCTCTAGTGGTCTATAAAGTGTGGCAGAGATGCAAACATGAAACATACAACAGCCTAAAATCAAAATTGTTCCGTGAAACCCAAAATTCTCTGCCAAATGTTTGATGAGCACCGGTAGTATAAAACTGCCGGCCGCGGTACCCGACACGCAGATACCATTGGCTAGTGCGCGATGCTTGTCGAAATATTGCGACACAATAACTATGCCTGGCGTTGTGGAGAGACCGCCACCAATGCCTTAATGAAAAAATTTTTTTTTTTTAAGTTAGTCAGCAGCATATTACATCACACTTGACGTCGACTTACCTGTCAAAACACCGAAGGTTATTAACAAATGTAGTAGACTAGTCGCAAAATAACTCAACATAAGACCCAGTGCACAGAATAGGCCACCAACAAAAACGACCGAACGGCAAGAAAACCGCTGGCACAGCGCGCTGGATACTGGCGCCAAAACCAAGCACAAAGCCGATAGTATAGCTGGTATCCAAGAAGCTACAGTAGCCGTAGAACTCGGAAATGTTTCCATTATTTCCACATAAAGTACACCATAAGACTTGACTAGGCCTGCAACCCAAAATTGCACTGAAAAGGCGCCAAAAACAATTAGCCATCCATAGCCACCGTCTGGTGGATCTGCATTAACGGAGGAACGTGATGATGCGGAGGCCGCGCGCTTGCCCGTAACGCACTGATCCGTATCGGCGGCACTGCCGTCGGCGGCGCGTGTGGATGCAATAGCGCGTCTTGGCTGTTTACCTCCACGTTTCGCGGCTTGTTCGATCAGCTGCAGCTGTCTATTCGAACGTATCTCACGCGATTTGGCGATTAGAGGTCGCGCCGTAATACTAGAGACAGTCAACAAATTTTCATTGTCCTCCTCTTCAATTTCGGTAATTTGATGTTCCAGAAGGCTAGCGTGCAAAGTGCGACTGGTGGGCGCCGGACAGTAAGGCGCATTAATAGGCAACGTTGCCGGTCGACGTTGTATGCCATGTGTTGTGGTACCAGCGATGGTGGCCGTGCCGTCCATTGTGCAACCGATTGCTGCACCCGCAGCCAAAATCGTTGCCGCAGTGGCTGCGTCCATCGACGTAGTAGAATATGCATTTTGCGCACTACCGCCCATCGTTGACATACCCATTCCGATGCCCGCTTGCAAACCAAGTGCTCCGCCAATGCCCATGACTTTGGCGTAACCGGCACTATTGAGTGCATCCACTTGTTTGACGTCGAGCTCGGCGAGTGGTACCGGTGGCGCTGATACAACAGAGAAGAGCGAACCAGTCGACTGTTGACACTCGGTGAGCAGAGATTGTGGGGCGGGTTGAGAGCAAGCAATAGTCGTAGGTAGTTCACACGAATCGCTGACGAGAGATGGTGGCGGCGATGGTGGTATTTCGGTGGCGGCGTGATGGTTGTGTTGATCGGTGATGTAAACGCCACACTTACCAACACTGTCCGTGGATGAGCGAATGAACCCTCCCGACTGGTGCTGGACTCCACCAGTTGGGTACGATTCACTCGTGCCGTGTAACGGTCCCCGTGAATTCTGCAAGTGAAAATTCAAAATTACAAAATTACTCAAGTGTAGAATACAAGTTCATTGAGGCGAAAAGTAGTTTTTTTTGAATAAAGATAGTTCCTAATAGTACGCCTTAAAAATATTTTCCTCCTGAGTGGGTAACAATTATGTCGAATAAATTGACTATCTTAAACCAATAAAAACTATTATCAAGATCTTCGGAAACTGGCTTATTAGGATGTCCTATCGCAAATCCCAACTACACCTTCATAAAGGTAATTGTCAACTTACCGGCACTGCGGGAGTAGAATTTCGGCTCAAACTATATTTCATAATAATTGCGATTCTCTCGGGGAGATAACAAATTATTTTAAGTATTAGAAGTTTTTATTTAATTGATGTAATTGAGTACAATATTTATATGACATAAATAAATTGAAAAGCGTGAAAGCACGCGAACTGATATTTCACTACATTCGTGCGGTCATGTGCGCTCTAAACAAGTATTTAGGATTAAGTAGTGATGATATCAGACTATTGAGTTCTGCATGCAAGACTTCCACCAGTTGGTCTTTGTTGTTTTTTTTTTTATTGTAGAGCAATTTTTACTTTTAAAGCGTGCCACGAGTTTTTACACGCAGACCTTTGTTTGTTTGTGTGTACGAAGACGCGCCTTATAAATAAATAAATAGTTTACTGCACTCAATCAATTACTTAAATTGTGCAATTTACCTTACTTGTTTAATCGATTTAATAACCATCGCCGCCTGCACAACTCAGCGAATCAACAAATAAATAAATGAACTCATCAAAGGAAAAGCACTACAGAGAAATACGGGCCAACTGGCGGCATTCAGGAAGATGCCATAAACTTAAATATAACCCGTTTGCATTTGCACTACACGATACACAGCAGTCAAGGTCAAAGCGTTGTTCGACAATAACAAGTAGGAAAGGAATACGAGGGGACTAACAAGAGTTCGCTTAGTCGAACAGAAAAAAAAGACAAGAAAAAATCTTTTCGTATTTATTCATAATCTTTGTCTTTTTTATCTTCTCTACATAAGCGCCATTGCTGTCAATGCATTTCTTAAACCTATTGCTCCCAGACTGCACATTTTCGATCATGAATCTTCATCAACTTTGGACTAGGCCAGAGCAACATTGATCCCCTTAGTGGCAGATTTTGGTCGAGCTTTTCGAGGGCTGGTTCTCTACAGAAAAATGTCACGTCTAAAATCTTTGGAATCACTTGGAAATAGCCTGTAGAGATGGTGCAATCGTTCCATACGCAATTTGGCTTTCATTGAGTATTTGTGGTGGCTTCAGTTCACCCGCCTGCCCTCGAGTATCACTAGGTAAATTTCTGTTTGGGTTTGTGATTGAATTTCGTTTGATCCATCCTCAGCTATTTTGCGTTCTCTCGTCGTTTCTATTTTAACTAATTACTCAGAAATTTTCAAAGAAGTTTCGCAAATTAATTACAAGGGATTCTTTTACATATATTAGTTTTGTGGCCTAATTTATTTATATCATAAATAATTTTTTTGGTTTTCTTAATACAAACTGGCCTTGACCGACTGTTGTTGCTTACTTTTCTAATAAAAACTGTCCTTGTTTTAAGATTTAAGAGTCAACAACTAAGAGAACTTCTGTTAGTCAGTCCTCCCATCGTATACAAAGGAGTGACACAAAAACTGAATTGAGGTTGTTCAATAAAAGAAGGCAGATGAAATGCATGCCAAAGTGCACAAATACATATACAAGCACAAATATTGCACATACATACATACATAAATATATATCTATGTGACCAACTATGTACTTAAAGTTCATCACTTTGCTTAATTTTTTCCCATAAACTCTAACTGCTTGCCGATTCAGGAAATTTATGTATTTCGCCAAATTTTGCAATTATTATCTGCTTAGCAAAAGATTTGAAGCAATAAAATATGTATTATAGAACATAATAATCAGAGTATATCTCAAGGCCGACGGGGTCATCGTTGCACACAACATTTGCCCTGAACTTAACATTGCTCTGCACCCACGCTTGAGTGTTACATAAGTAAATAATATGAAAACTGTTACAAATATGCACGTGAAGCAAATTTAGATTTGTATAAAAGTAAATGCAAAAATAGTGCACATAGCCGCATAACATGCTAAGGTCAAGTTGCAAACGTTGCTTACTACTCGTAGATAGACGAATAATTGCAGTGTTTTCAACCACCTTTCGTACGCAACAAAATGCCGCGATGTCAATGGACGCAAATGTAAAGAAATGAATCAAAGCAGCTAGCAAATAAATATTATTTAAAAAAAAAAAACTAAAAATAATTGGTAGCACAGAGAAAAAGGTGTTGAGCGTGCGCAGAGATTAAATAAAAAGAGTGATTTCGTGAGAAAAATACACAACAGTAAGAATACGAGTATAGGTAGCAACAGTTACACAAGGAAAACTTAGACAACTGCGTAGCTGTTATGTGCGGCGATAAGCCGGGTGTTGTGAGCGGATAAGAGCGATGTTGTACAATATGTATTTTTAGTTTGACACTATTAGGCACTTAAATATGCCAGCATATATACTTTTTTCTCGTAGTATACAGGAAGCTGTAGAAGTGTTCAAAAGCAGCTGTTTTGTTAATTTGCGTCAGATGTTGTGGATTTCTATATGTAGAAAGCAAAACTGTTTCGTATTTTAATGAACATATGTATGTATATACATAGAGAGGTATGCAGCCATGCGCATCGCTTATATATAATTGAAAAATGTGGCATCACGTGCCTACATACATAGATATATACCAATATGTACATATATAATATGTATATACTCGTTTACTAAGCGCACTTGTGCGACACTACATGGCGTATACGTAATGTCAGATAATGTACTTCTCAAATCGACACCTCAAAATCATTATACAAAAATTTAGTTGTTTAAAACTTATGGCAAAAAATTTGACGAAATTTCCAGAAATTGATTATTTATTTAAACTTTACGTAATACTAGAAAATTTTCTGAAAATTTCAATTAAAAAGTTAGAAATTTTGATAACACTTTTTCAGTTTGCTGAATTTCCAGCAAGTAAATTGAATGCACTTCGAAACTGCATACTAGAAAATTTTGTAAAAATTTGTATTAAAAAATTAAAAAATTTGTATGACATTATTTTTAAATTTGCTAGACTTCTATAAATGTTGTAGAAAGTTTGAAATTTCGGCATGCAAGATTTTTGTTATAGAACTATATATATATGTATATGTTTATAAAATATAATTTAAACGAAATAAGGAAATACTCAATTTCCGAATTAAAAAGTAAGGCAAGTATGTAATTAAATCTAAATAAGGAAATACACAATTGTCAGAACTTGCCAATACATTTTGCTATTGTTTTTATGAACACATGAACATTTATATAACATATCGAGCCTTAACCGTGGAAAAAACGTGCGCGATCTGTTTTTAGCTTTATTTTTAGGTGCAGAAACGTTCATAGAGCATCAAGATGCCTTTCTGCAACTAAAAAGAAGCAGTTCGCCGCAAAATCTTAATTTCTAAAGCTCTTTCTAATCTACTGCATTTTATTCAATTCTACGACTGATAAAGCTGTATTTTTAAATCTTTATTTTATTATTATTTCTCCCTTTTCTGATAGTATTGTTCATGTTTTACGATACTCGTATAAAAGGGCAGTCAGTTTGGAAAACAAACGGGCGCAAACAGACACAGATAAAATTAGTTCCATGAGGCATAAAAGAAACCGTCAAATGCTAAAAAAAGTAAACTAACATTTTTTTTAAATACTATGTACAGTGCAGCAAATTTGAAACACTTAAAAATTGCGGTTTAACCACAAAAAATGTACAATGGTGCAGCTGTTCAGAAATAAAATATGAAAAATAATCTCGCATTTTTCGAAGAGTGGTCATGTAACGTTTGCTACTTCTGCGCTGATAAGATCTGCAACCAGTTTTTTTACTCAGAATCACTTGCAGGGTCATAAAATGTCCAAAAATGTCTCTAAACACTTTCAGTTGTATGGCTTTTTTGTACCTTTAACTTCTAGTACGAAATGTTTACACAATACAGCAGTGATGTTTTTAGATGTTTTTTTTTTTGCAACAGAGTAGCCAAGGTATTTTTCTGAAAGGGGTAAGATAACTTTTGCTGAACAAACTTATAGTAGTTATTCCTTGTAAAAATTGAACATTTAATGTATACACTTCAACCCGCCAGGGTCCCCCTTTACGCCATTTTTTCATATTTCTCCCGAATGTTGTTTTAGTATTTTACTTATCCTTGCTATATTTTAACGAAATTCGACTAAAATAAAGAAAAAAGTAAGTTGAAAATATTGAACTTCTTATAAGGAACAGCATTTCCTTAAGCATCGGAACTCCAACTCTTTAAATTTTTGTGCATGGAGTACAAATGCCCATTCCAACTTTTAAATAAATAAAAAAAAAATTAGGCATGCAAACTTTCTGGAAAGAAAAATAGCGTAGTTAATATGTTGCAAAATTGTTGTTGTACAGTGATATTTGAATTTCTAGAAAGAAATTTTGAAAAAAGTATCATGCAAAAAACTAAATATGAGTATTAAAAATGATTTATTGTATAATGTAAAGCTACTGGCATCTCTTCTGATTCTATATAGCAATAATGTGAATCACTTGAATGGAAAAATATCGAATATGACTAATCAACTACTACATACTTACATAAATACAGGCCAATGCGCATATAGTAATTTGCCGGTTTTCATGCATTTAATATTTCGCTCCTCGGAATACTTTTTTCTCACGCCCTAACAAATAACGTTTAGTCTTATTCACTGTGTGTGTTCCGGAAAGGTCATAAAAAAACCAAACTAGAACAAGTAAATATTTCCGCAAGTAATTAATGTAAATTCATTATATGTATGTATATAGTATGTATGTGTGTGCACATTTTTTCATTTGAAGTGTCAGGTTAGTCATCGCAAGGTGGAACTGCAAGAACTCAAGGACCGTACGGATTTTCACATAACTACATATACGAGTATACTACATATTTACACATTTTCAAAAGTTGCTATTTATGCCATGATTCAATCGATTCAAGCCTACCTAACATCCACACATACTCATAGTATGAAGTTTACAAACAAAAAATATGTAATATTCGTGTAGGGTTAGATTCAAATGTGTACTTAATTATTTAAGGTCAAGGGACATTTGTGACCCAAACAGTTAACTCATGTCATAGCATACGAGTACAACTATTATAGTCTTTAGGGATTGTATTTTGTCTTCTATGTGGTATTGAAAGTATGCTCATTACGTTTTGGATTTGGATTCATTTTCAACGACTTTTCCGTAAGGGGGAATGCAGCATCAGAAAATTATAGAAACGATTTTTTGTCAAAGCAGTCGCCCCTCGACAGACAATAGCAAACCTCCGAGCCTATTTCTGCCATGTACCAAAAACTCAACCAAATATCATGTTATACGATTTTTTCTGCAAATAATTTCTATTATTATCATCTAAAAATTATTATAGTGCTTATCATAAATATACGACCAAAAGGTTTGAATTTTGATGAAAATTTGTTGAATTTTATTAGAGTTTGCACAAAGTTCGACGATACAATTTAACGGGTTTTATTATAGAATGAACTGTATTTTTATAAAAAAAATAACAATTAAAAAAATAGTACATAATAAAGGAAGTGTCCAAACTTTTCAAAAAAGCCCTGTCGTATAGTACTAGCACTATTTATAAAAATTCACAAATATTACTTGCTCTTCATGCTTCTAGTACTTGCTGTTTTCGTACTTAGTATTTCGGCTGTCATTCAGAATTCCATTCCACATTTTATAAGGCGAATTCGAGAACTAAATTTCGAGAATTGAATTCATTCGGTTCCATAAGAGAATGCAATGCGTTCGAGAGCAATCGGTGAAAATTTTGAAAATAAGATACTACTTTTTTATTTAACAAAAATTGGCAAATACATTGACCAACCATTCCCTTTTATTCGAAGCAATCACATAAATTCGTTTTCAAATTTTTAATTATGGCAGCCTTTAAATGTAGGGGAAAAAATTTTAAATCAGATTTCCTAAAACTCGTGTCAAAGTTCGGAATTAAACTATTATTTTTTTTATTTAATAACAAAAATTAATATTACTATAGTCGACTTATTTCAAAATGAAGTATATTGTAAAAAAAATATGCTGAAAATTATATATCATTATTTAGTTAGTAACTTCATACTCACCGGAAGATTCCATTCTCGGGGCAAAGACATTTTTTACTAATCGAAAAACGTTTTTGGTTTTGGCGTTTTGCACGTTTGAAACCTAAATGCATTGGTTTAAATCGGCTTTTTTTGATGCAAGCGAATAGTTGCGACAATACCAACGTCGGCGGAATTTTTATTTTGTATTACGAAGAGAGCGACGATACCAAGCAGCGCACGTCACCGACGACGACGACGACGACGACGACGACAACGGCAACGGCAAAACTGTGGTGATGTTGTTGCTGCTGCTGCTGCTGTTGTTGTTGCTGCTTTGCGCTGACCAACAAAGAGTCGGTTAAAATGCGGTTAACGATAATTAACGCAAAATGATTAGTTTTATAAAAAAAACCACTATTTAATAAAAAAAAGTGTCAATATATTTAGTTATGTAGGTAAAATATTTACTTTTGTAGGCTCTGCCTTTGGCACAAACTTTTTATTGTTATTGGTTTTTAGCTCTGTTTTGTTGTTGTTGTTGCGGTTGTTCTTTTTTTTTGTAGTTAATTATCAAAATAAAAATCGAAGAATTCCACAAGGAAGTTCAACTTGATCTAGGCCAAGTTAACCGTTGTGCGCAAATTTTTTGTTTTATGGCAACATTTTGTTGGCTTTGGCTTAGAAGTTGAATTATGTTTACAAAACTATTCGTAATTGAATTTGAGTCAAGGTGAGCGTTTTACAAAATTTGTTACGTATACGACAGCGAGTACTATGTACTGCATATATTCGAAGCGATAGACCTAGCGTATTTGTAGTAAGCTGTCGGCTGTTTGCTGTTGACTTGTTTAGTTGCACTGCTTGTTGATGAAAAAGCTTCCTTTGTTGTTTTGATTATTTGAAAGGACTTGCTTCACTTCCTCGCCTCTCGTTATCCCTAAACTAAACTCAACAGCTCTCTCTCTCTCTCTGCGTTTTTGCCCTTCACAATGCCCCGCTCTCTTTTGTTTTCCACTTTCAATCGGAAGCTTCGCAGTTTTCCGTTCGTTTTTGCCACTCTTTCTAGGAAGCTCTCAAAATTTTTTAGTTTCCTCTACTCACCAGCTGTAACTTTAGCTTAACTAAGTTGTTGCTGTTGTGTTCATTTAAGTACAATTGTGTTATTTATCTTAGCTTTTCGGATTAGTTTTTTTCGGTGCGCTTCGTGAAAGGCTCACTACTTGTACCGATGTTTCCTTTCCGTCGCTGTTCAGTTCTTTGTTATTGCTTAGGAAATTTTCGCTGCCAACAATTTTGATTTATGTTACAAATCAATATTTTCCCCTTCTGCTGCGCTTTAGTTCACTTCCACCGTGTTAATTAGCAATAACTTTTTCTTTTCCTAAAAAGGTTTCACATAAAAATTATCGACTGCATGAACGAAAATTTCCTCTTTTATATTTTTACTGCGCTTTTCTCTAACGAGCTGTTGTGAAGTAGCGTGTTGTGCAATTTCGTTTTAAATTGCTACTCAATTATTTGCCATAAACGGCAGAAAAGCCTGCAATAACTTTTTTGTGCTGTGGCTCCTTTACTTTATTTGCCTATTTATCTATATTAATTGTATTTTAATCCAAACGTTGAGATTTACTGTATAAAAAATGATTTATTTAAATTTTCTTTTATCCACCCTGAAGGACTCTTGTGTAATTGCTCTTTAGATATTTTTTCAGCGTTGATTGATGCGCTTCAATGTTGCTACGTCCGTGACGGGAAAAAGTCAATACTCAACTGCACAATAGCGCACTCGGCAAATCTCCATAATGCAACGATTTGGGTATCATCTGTTCGTCGTGTCCTTTCTCTATAAACCAGGCGAGCGCTGGCGGGGCAATGAAAAATATGCTACAACCACACATACATCCCGTAAATGTTTAAATGAAATTCGGTGTATAGGTCAGCGCGGTAAAGAGCGAATTTTTTTTGTGAGTTCGGCAATTGCGCAGTTGATGCCCTTTTTTATATACATACTAGAGTATATTTTTTACATATTTACATTATTTTCATGTTTTTTGTTTTGCTCCTTACTTTTAGCCAAACTTGTTTTTGTTCGCACATTCCAAATAGTAACCGCAACCGAGCATAAAGTCATGGGCATGTTTACGTCGGTATGCACATAGAAATAAAGAAATATTTAACGACAGTGTCGAATAAAATAAGAGGCATTGCCATGAACCATTCTACAATCTTCCTAAAGCTCACATAGGGCAAACCATCTCGAACTGGATGCACAAAAGAGCCACCGAGCATATTTTTCTGTTAATAATAACAGTTATTTCCCAAAGTACAGTTATGTACTTCTGAACGTTTATATTTTTCTTACTTACTTAATTGGCTCTTTAACCGCTTAAGCGATTTTGGCCGAACTTCTCCTACTATTTGTGGTGTGCGCCTTGATGTTGTAATACAACTTGAGGGACCCACAGTTTTACGCCGACTCAGAACGGCGAATGTTTTTTGTGAGAAATTTTTTTTAATGGCAAAAACACACTCGGATGTTTGCCATTGCCTGCAGAGGGGCAGCCGGTATTAGAAAAAACTTTTTCTATAATTTTTGAGGTTACTTGACTCGGGCAGGATTCGAAGCCGGGACCCACCGAATGAAGCGCTTACACGCCACACACTCGGCTACGGCGGCCGCGCGTTGCCTTATAAATAAATGTTGCAATGTTGTTGTTGTAAAATAATCGTCCAACGTTGGGAAATAACTCTTATTAACAACGGAACAAATACGCCCAGCATAAGAAGTGACAATTTCAGTGGCAGTCCAGCCCCTGTTAAGTGCAAACAGTTATGATAACAAAAATTGTAATAAAATGTTTTAAGTAGGTAAAAATTCTTGTTGATTTTTCATAGTTCTTTCGCTGGTATTGTATCTGTTCTTCCATACAACGCATGTACAAAGCTTGCCAAGAAAATGCTGAACACTGTCAGCAAAAAGAAAAAATCATTAAAATTCAAAAAGAATTTTTCGCTACTTGAAAGTTTATACAAAATTGCACTATACGTATAGCGAAAGCAGCGCGTTCGGAAAAACAATGTGCGGCAGTACTGCTTTCAGTTGCAAGTTGCTGCTAACCTATTCGGCAAATTTTTTCAGCCATTGCAGTAAATATATTGCAACTGCGAGAATGGAATGCCAAAGCGAAAATTTTCGAGTGAGTAATCGTCCTCGTCGCCATGTAGTATTTTAAATACTCATTTGAAAAATATGATGCAATAATAACACTGTTAAATCCAACACCAAGAAGACATGGTCGGAGAGGACGGTTCCGCTATATTTCAGGTAGTTTTTAAGATTTTTGCACGACAAAAAGTGTGAAAAATTAAAAAAAAGTGATTTATTTTTATTTGCACCGAAAAGTGTTGAAGAGCCATTTCTTGCGTTTGCCATGTTCAAAGTTCAAAAGTTCATGCCTGACACATTCTGAACTGCTTTGCCGAACCAAATAACCAACCAAATAAAATTTAGAAACCATGAAATATCTGAAAATTTTCACTTGCATGAAAACTAGCAAAAAAAAAATCATATGAAGACGCGCAGAAAACTTAGAAAACTATAGATGCGGATCCATATCCGGAATAAGGTGAAACCGTTCTCTTCGGCCAACCCTTAAAAAAATAAAAACAAAAACTACATAACTATATGTTATAAAAACCATAATATCTCCACTTCACTAGCTTTATCTTATTGATATTTTAATTCAAGAAAGTATGCTTACGTGTGAGTGTCCTGGTTTTCAGTGAAGTTGATTGAAAATACCATTTTCTCTGACGCTCGGAAATACTAAATTATTTTTCGCAACACAATCGCATTTCCGCTGGTAGAATCGCTTAGTTGATAATGTCGAATGCTTTTAAAAGCCCAACGCCGACCATATCAACGTCGATTTACCGGAACGACCCGGATTTATAACCGGCCTAGGACTGTCACTTCTGCTGCATTCCCCAAAATTTTATCAGGAATATTTTATGCTGTTACAACAACAATAACAACACCCATTTAGTTCCCCGATTCCCATTTTCCGAAGACCGTGTTGGTGGTAAGTTATGCAGAAATGAAACAATTCCGACTTCGCTCAGAAAACTCTCAAGTTCGATAAATTCGAATCGGATTCGTTAAGACAAATGTATATCCTTTGCAGAATAAGCGAGAGCAATAGGCACTTAAAAAGGTTGGCTATTTTATTGGTAGAAAGGCGGGTCTAAGCTCGCCCCAATGCGAGCCCACCTTTCCCTCTGAACACCGCCCAAAATATGTGTGACCGTAAAAGAAATGTCTCACAATCATATTTTATTTTCACTCTATTTTTATTAATAATTTAGGTATTTGTATATTTTTTACCATTACAATTTACACAAATTTATTTTGCATTGTGCTTTGTACGTATTATATAAGATTTATGTATACTTGCTGTATTTACATTGCATATTTGTTTGTATGTATGTATGTATGTATATACGTAAATAATTTATTAATTGTAGTATGTATGGTATTTTTCAAGTTAATTTATATAATATTGTCTTAACTGCCTAAGTAAAATTGTTATTATTATTTTAAAGTTTTATTTGTTTGTTGGTTTTTTTTATTTAACTTCTTTAGTAATGCACTTGTGTCCTAGAATTCTAGAAATGTTCATTTGAAATAAAGGCAAGTTTTGCGTTGCATGTAAGCAATAAGTCTTTCGATGGACATTAATTTGCTAATATTTAATATATTTTGAAAGAAAAAAATTCTCTCAGGCTTTTATAAAAGTTTATATATAATATGCGTTTTACATAAATAATGCACTTTGTAATAGTTACTTTTGAATTATCATGTAGACTGTTTTTTGTATTACGAAAATATTGGCAACTATTGTTTTTTTGCTGCACAAAAAATGTTTTATTTTTTCCTTGCATGTGTATAATAACAACTTATTTGACGAGTCACTTCGAATGCTAAAAATAGACTTAGCTTAGTTTTTTTTTGTAACCGAACAGCAAGAGAACGCTCAAAATCGAATAAAATTTCTTTTTCGTTGCAAAAGCAACTCTGTTATAGCATCTTTCATGAATTACGCGATTTAATTTTTGGTTTACATGCAATTCTCTATCGTACCTAGCGTTCTTTTGCGACTCGTGCCGAAATTAATGGATCTAATACAAATTGTTTTATTTATTATTATTTTCTGCTTCGATGCTTGCAAACTTTGTGTTTTCTTGTTTTTGAAGATTCCATAAATTCACCTAGGCACTATTTCTGACACTTCATATATGTAATTTTCAGTACTTTTTTTTTTTAAACATTTTTTATTATTTCTATGTTAGTTAATTTAAGCAAGCAAGCAAGCATTATTTATAGTTTATAAGCTTCGTTTCTTTGGCTGCTAATGAAAATACGTATACAAATGTCCATATATTATTTGTATGTATGTTTATAAAAAAAAAGGCAGCATATGACAGAGCACTTACTATTTTAAACTTTAAAGCTTTCCTAATTTAAAGTAGTTTGTCTATATATAGCTGCATATAAATATCGGAGGGTTTGCGAAATAATACAATTTTTTCCATAGTTTATGCCATTTTTTATCGATGGATTTTTGATTAATTTGTGGATCAGGTATAGTTTTTGAAAAAGAAATGGCGAACAAGTTTTGGTTTATTACAAACTTTTGTTAAAAACAAAGACCTCGTTGTACACGGTTACCGGAAATGAAAAAGCGATCCAAAAAACTTTTTTTTACCTATAAAAACCATCTGCAAGTTCTTATTTGTAAAAAAACTCCAGAAAAATATCATTCAAAAAAAAAAAAAAAAAAAATTGCGGTAACTGTCCTAGCTCGTTCGAACAAAAATTAGTCTTATTTCATTGAAAGAATTTCATAGGTTAAGGTGAGGAGAATTCAACTACCAAAAAAGTACTATTCTCTAACGCATGAAATGTTATATTATTGCAAAAAAAAATAAAATCGTTATAAAAAAAAAACAAAAAATTCGTTGCGTAAATTTAAAAGTACCCCCCAAAAATAACGTGTAATAGGATAAGTGTATGCTAATTTGGTACGAGCAAAGAAAAGTTATAAAAACAAAAAACATGGTAGCAACTTTCTTAAGAAATTTGGAAAGAAATGAAAATACATAAGACACATTATTGAAGCAATTTGGGGGTTGATAATTAAAAAACATTATTTTTAATTTCTTGGGAAAATGTTACCTTACACATTGCATTTCTTAATTGATTTTTTTTTTTTTTTTTTTTTAATAAAAGTTTCATTACAAGAGTTGGGCATCAATACGCTTTGAGTAGTAATAGCAAAATAAATCGTATTTTTTTGTGGCCACTACAGCGGAGTATTCTGACGTTAAACAAATTACAATGTCTAACGTTAAAATTGCAAGTTTTTAAAACGTTGGAAAAACAAATAAAAATTCTTACAATTGTTGAACATTTTGGCGTAACACCACTGTAACCATTCAGAAAATGGGGGTTTTCTTTTCGTTTTTTTTTAACATAGAAGGGCTGAGAACAGATGAACAAAATTTTGGTAGTTTTTTTCAATTGAAAAAAATTAAAAAATGGCTTTACGATATAGCATATCTGTTGCAAGTTTGAATATTAAAAATAATACAAAAAAATAAATCCATTTAATCTGCACGAGTATAGCTAGCGAAACACAAATTATTAATTTTTAACTTAAAATCTGCCAATCAATTTATAAAATTTCATATGAATTGGTGATACAAAACTCAAGGTGAAAATGTTTGAAATTGCTCGAGAGTTTTGAAAAAACGCACTTTAAGTTTTCATATGTGAAAGAATTACTGTTCCTGTTTATTTTTTTTTAAATAGTTAATAAATAATTGTTATTTTCTCACCGATTTGTTTTCAGTCAAAAATAAAAGTCGGTCAAATAAAAAAATTTTAAATATGTTAAAGAAAAAAGTTAAAATTTTAAGCATTTTTCAGTCAAATATAAAAGTTATAGCGTGACTTAGTATTTCGGGCAAAGAAAAAAGTTAAAATATGACCAAATTTTACTCTTATTTTCAACCGTAATATTTATTTTTATTTGAAAAACTATCAAGCCAAAAAAGCCCTAAATCATATAGGATTAGCATTAATTGGCTAACAAGCAAATGCCAAAAATACAAATTCTTTTCGACTGACTTTTTAATTGAAATTTAAAAATAACTAATATTTACGATCCCTGTACACGTGGCATAGGAGCGATCCTACGTTCTGAGTAAAAAAAATTAAAATTTGCGGAAAATCCCGGTCTTTTTTATCAGTAATCCATTCATCGTCTACGAGTTTCAAAATACATTTTAGACCAATAAAACAAAAATCGATTGTTTGAACGATGGACAGTGGTTTTTTTTTAAGGACAATTACGGAAAAGAATTTTAATAAGCAATGGAAAACTTTCTAACTGCACTTGTTATTAAATTTTGAAATCAATAAACAAATAAAAGAAAAGCAAAATTTGCAGGATTAACAAATTGTTTTATAAAATTTCATTGTTTGTTGTTAAAAACAAAATACTTGTATTAGAGAGATACTTAGCAAACTTAGAACATGCATGCATATAAAACTGATTTTTTCTATAATATATATAGATATAGTAATGTACTCGTAGTGCGTACGAGTGGTTATACTTAAAATTCTATTTACTTACACGGATCTTTACAATGCGTGCAATTAATTAGGTGGTTTGGCATAACTTTCAACTTAATATTTACTGAATCTACATAAATCTATATGTTTATTATGTATGTATGTATGTATGTATATGTGTTTACAAACAAATAGCCTAGCATCTTAGATTATATAATATACATAACACTCTTATACGCGGTTAGCAACGCGCAATTTATATAAAGTCAATTAAAAACAGCTTTTGCACAACGATATTTCTTTTGTGTCAACTTTTTTGGTGATTTTAAATAAAAAACAAACAAAAATCAAAAACAAAAACTAACGAATCATCTTACAAAATTTATAAAAAAAAACCTTAAATTTGCATCAAAGTCTCAAAATTTATTATTAGGGCTTTTGGAAAACTTTTTAGTACGCAGTTTTATAAAGCTTTTAATTTCAATATAATAAAGTAGAAATTTAAAGTGGCTAAAAACAAATTGGGAAAATCAATGGAAATTCTTAGGTTCTTAAAACTTGTTTTGATTATACTAAAATCAAATGAGCTATACAACTGCGTACTCGAAAAATATTCGACAATTCAAGTTTTGATGGAAGTTTATCGAATTGTTGTTTAACAAAAACTATAGTATCAAGGAGGAAACCTCGTACCAAATTTATAAAAATTCTATAATTTTTCAAAATTTTATATCCGATTTTTTCGAAGTGCAGTTTTATAGATCATTTAATTTCAATATAAAGTGGCTAAAAATTTCCGCTGATTTCTTTTGTTTTGTGATGGCATGGATTATATTTTTAATTAAAATCAACAAGAAAAAACTTGACATGAAAAAATATTGCGAATATTATCGCAAAAGATATCGATGTGGCACAACTTTTTTGATTGACCTATAGTAGTAGTAATTTTCAAATGTCTGTAGCCGCTTTCGACATTTACATTCTGGCATTTACATATTTATTTCTTTTAAATAATAATTTAAATTAGCGTAATAAATAATATCACAATGAAGTTTCTAGCTGTAACTTAATTATATAAATACATATTGTATATACATATAATATAATTAGATTAGTGTAGAAATAAAAACGAACAAAACAAAAACAAAAACAAAAACAAATGAAGTGTGCTTAGCTTCAAATGGTGGATGTGTGGATGTGTGGACGTGGCGCGTGCGGCATTAGATAATTCTGTTAAATAGTAAAATCTAATTTTTTCGCTAGTGGTGCCACTTTTTATTCACCTCCGCCACTCACTACTCCTAAGCTGAGCTGCTTTTGTCACTGGTGAAAGTTTGTAGATAACACACAATCACACACACGTTTAACCGACAACTCGAATTTCAATGCTGCACCAACCATTTCAAATTCAAATGAAGCAGAAGCAGCAGCAGCAGCAGCCGCAGCAGCTAAGCAACATTTCACATTTCATAGAAATTTGTACTAGTATAAAACGCAACGTTTATGACACTTTTTGTATAGGCTCTCAACAATTCCATAATACATAATTCCCAAGCGTACATATTTACACATATATACAATATGTATGCGCGAACGTTTAGCAAGGATGTATTATTTTAACTATATATGCGGTGGTATCAATGTGATACTTTGGTAGACATTTCTTTTTTATATAGACGCCAAATTTTGCCTGCTTTTGGCGCATTTCCCCCAACAACATACATATATCTACTATATATGCACTACAGTCTTATTTGGTGTACTCATCACTGGCTGCAAATTCTCATTTGCTATAGCTGCGTTTTAAATTTTGCCTCAGCAGCAAATATATGCAGTACTTTTTTAACTATTTTTTTTTTCTTCTATGTAGCTGTTGTGGTAGTTAAATATCAACTGTTTGCGCCTGCGCTGCACTGCTACTGGAATTTTTACTCAAATTTGCTTTGCAATTGCCAGTGAGCACGCCGCTTGAATTAGCTGTAGTTCCTATGTTGCCAACATTTCTGCCGCCACCATCAAAACTATTGCCGCTGTAGTTGTTGGGGTAGGGCAGTTTCGTAGTTGTCGGTAAACGTTCGTAGCATTGCGGTCGATCTCTGACGTTGCCATCATTTTTTCGCACATTTATGTTGTCGTCGTCGTCGTTATTAGTGTAATTGCCTTTGTGCAGAAAATGTGTGCGCTCATTTGCCATCATCATTTCTGCTTCTACATCTGGGTGTAATTCAGTTTCCGTGTGCAAATCCTTATCGTTGATTCTCATAGTGGCCGCTCTATGACGATCGAAATCCAGTAATTCTACATCGCATTCGGAAACGCCAAGCGCATGCGTGGCGGCATATAGTAAATCGGCATCGTCCATATCGCCGCCATCATCCGTACCATAGTAGTTCGATGTACCTTCATCATGTCGATAGCCATTATAACGTTGCGTTGCCTGAGGTATGGATTCATTGACTGGCGTTGTTGCAGAATCGACGACCGTTTGCTGTTGTATACCAATTGAAGTTGTTGTTGGTAGTAGCGCTGACATTGTGAAATCATCGATGCTACGCTTTGCCGCCGTATCTGAACCAGTGCCGGAATCCTTGCTAGATAAGTGATCTTGATTGTGTTCACCGGCAGCGCCTGCGCTGTCTGGCAACGATATACGTTTCAAATACGTCAATGTGAAATGCTCAACATCAGCGGCTTCAGTATCGCTGCCGACATGCTGCTGCAAAAGCTGTTGGTAATTGGGCGTGGGTGTAATTATCAAATGTTGTGGTGGTCTGTTAACCTCAAATTCATCAGCATCATCACGCAAGTCACCCTCAACGCTTCCATCATTGTCGACATTCGTTTCGAAATCACCCAAGCTGTGTGGTCGTTGGCGCTGCGCGTCTAATTGCGACTTTTGTAGCAGCGTGCGATTCAATGTGGTGAGTTGGGTTTGGTCCAATGCGCTGCCACGACTACCGCTTAACAATTGCGTGCTGGTCGACGCTACTCGTGCACCATTGCTAATGAGTCCAACGCTGCCAGAAAGTAAACCACTCGGCGCACCGCTGGTGCTATTCGCGTTTTGACAAGCATCACGGCGACGCTCGAACGCTTTACGTCGCTGGTATAGCAAAAGCGCAAACCCAGCGAGTGCTATGATGAGTACGCAAAGTGCCGCGACAATGACAACGCCAAAGAATATCATATTCTGACTCAACTCTTCCTTCACAACAATCAGCTCCGTTTGTACTGTATAAGTTTTGGAATTATCGCTGATTTCGCAACGATAATGACCTGAATCCGCGGATTCTGTATTCACAATAACCAAAATTTCATGCTCGGCAGTGAAAAAGTAACGCTCCGAATCGGCGCTCAACGTGCCGAGATGGAATGGTTTGTTATCTTTGAACCATTCGCGATGAGGTTGACTCAAATCGGCCGCCAAGTCGCTAAGGCACTGCAATACACTGGACTCACCCACCACCGTTTCCTTTCGCACAATCGGTATGTTCGGTTGGGGTTTATCTGTGGGGAGAAGAAATAAGAAATGTATTAGTATATAGTAATTGCCGCTCGCTACAGATAAAACCTACCATTCACAACCAATGTGGCATTGACTTTTATTTCACCTGCGGCACTTTCAGCTGTACAAGTATAAATTCCGGTGTCCATTGGCTTCGCGTTGGTAATAATAAATGCATTCTCTTCGCGTATAACCTGAAGTCGACGCTCCGTAGCTGCTGGGAAATCGCTTCCTCCGAATTTTTGCAGCGCGATTTCAGGTACTGGATCGCCGGTCGCCGAACAAACCAAACGCGCTGTGTCACCCGAATCAATTGTCAAATTTGAGGGAATTTGTAGAAAGGTTGGGTGGACTAAAAATTAAAAACAAAAAACAAAAAATTGTTACGCTTCATTATAATAAATCTCTTTTATACACAGACGTTGTTCTGCCTATATTTCTCTATTAATTACATATGTAACCAGAAAGCACATTTCGGCTTCTCTCACAGCCATATAACTCGCGTATAATTTAATTAAATTCGACTTTTTAAACACGTGGCAACCCTCTCTCAACCAAACGAAACCAGGAACTTGAACCATCTTATCCTCCTTTTCCTAATAATTAACTGAACCATTAACCGAACCGAAATTTTTCACGAAATGCTTGATCCGAACCAAAAACCGAACCACTTTTTATAGAGGTTCAATATTCGTGTCGACCAATTTTGAATTGACAAATATTTTTTAACCGAACCGAAACCACGGTTTAAAGGCAAGGACTCCGGTTTGAAGAGCCAATCCAAAGGCGGAAAAACGGTTCGAACCACTGAACCGAACCAATCAAATCATTGATCCGGTCCACATCCCTCAACAAAGTCATAGCTAAAATCTTCCCGGGGTAGAAACTAAAAACTATGCGAAATATCAGATAAATCCGCGCTACGAATAAAAATTATAGGGACACATACGCTTTTGTATAGATAGATTTAAAAAAAAAACAAATTCTTTAAATATTATCAACTTACTTCCGATAGAAATTTTGAATTTTTGCGAGTATGTTGTGCCAAACGCATTCGATACAACACATTGGTAGCGTCCCGCATTCGCATAGCTGACGTTGTATAGCCGCAAGTAGCCGATAATTGTAGTCTGATTGGTGGCATGATCTTGTCGTATACGCGTCTCAGTATTGCTATAACTGTCGCCCATTGCTCCACCAGTACTCTGATGCGTTGTAAAAAAGTGGCCATGTTCGCGTTCGCGTATATTTTGGTTGTCATGTCGCCATTTAATCTTTAGCTCATCGGCGGCTGCTAGCGATGCTGCCGTTGGTGAAATACCAATACATTCCATTGTAACATTTGCACCATTCACGGTGAGTTGACTAGATGGCTCCTGTATGATGGTGGGTTTAGGTGATTTGGCTAAAAATGCAAAAAACAAAAAACAAGCGCAAGTTTGCTTTTAGCGAAAACCTCAAATATTTGCGCAATGCTCTTTAGGCTTTCCACTTACCACACACCAAATCATTGGCGTTCAGCGTTAGCAGTTGACGATCGAACAGCGCCTCCGGATAGCCGCATACTGCATTTTCCGATTGAACTTGCGTGCCGGTTGTCGATTGCTCGTTGCGACGCAGCCAACGTTGAAACCAAACTAACTCGCAGTCACATATAAAATTCAAAGACTTAAAACTCAATTTCTGCAAATGTGGCATGTGATCGAAGGCGCCCGATTGTATGGTGGCCAATGCATTGCCACCCAAGTTGAGCGACTCCAAATTACCAAGCCCACTTAGAGATTTGCTCATGATCTGTTTCAAATTGTTGCCAAACAAATCCAATTTTTTTAGTTTACGCAGTGCTTTAAATGCCGGCGTTGCGCCCTGATCCTCGATAATCCAGGCTAGTTTGTTGCGTCGCAAATTCAAATCCTCCAAATTTTTCACACAATCAAATGTGTTATCAGCTAGATATTGAATTTTATTATGACCCAAATTTAGGTGACGCAAACGCTTGAGACAATCCAAGTGCTGTGGCTTAAATTCGCTGATGTTGTTGTGTGACAGATCGAGTGAAATGAGCGACTGTGTAAATTCCCAAGTGTCTGGCTCGATGCGTGTGATGGAATTATTTGATAAGCTCAAATGATGCAATTTCGTGAGATTAAATAGACCCTGACGACTAAGCGACGTGATGCCGTTGTGATCTAATTCAATCGTTTCGATGGCGTGCATCACATAGAAAACACCATCTTGCAGGGCGCGTATATTATTGGATTTGAGAAAGAGTTTTTGTAGTGATGAGAGACCGCGGAAAGTGGACCAGTTGATTTCAAGATGATTGTTATTCAAAGAGCTGAAAAAGGTATACAAAAGGAGAAAAATTAAATAAATAAAATTTTTAGTTTAACATTTCAAAGTTAACTTACAGCTTGCGCAATTTGAGTAGTGTACGAAAAACGCCAGCCGGGAGTGTCGCCAAGCGGTTGTTATTCAATTCCAAGTCCAGTAAATCACCTAAGTGTTGAAAAGCGTCCTCATCGATACTGTCAATCTCGTTTGAGTTGAGTATGCTGAAAAAAAATGGTCTTTAGAGAAAAAACTAGCCAGCTTCAGGGTTTTCTGTTGAATTAGCTAACGCTAAAACTTCCATTATTTTCACTTTTTTAATTAAAAAGCAAAATGCCTCGATTAAGAATTGTTAATACTAAAAACTTATTATTATATATAATTAATATAATTAACAGAATTAAATTTTACCATGTAAGAAATTTACAAAAATTTAACAAATTTAAAAAAAAAATCAAATATGCAGTTTTTTAGCCTATTCTATTTTTTGTAAAAGTATGGCTCATTCTAAAGTTTCAAACTTAAAAAATTCAACAAATTTCAAATAAATACATAATACAATAAGTACATAATTTACAAAAATTCAGCAAATTCACAAAAATTCAAGGCGAATTCATATAAGGTGGTGTTATAAGTACAACTACAAAATTCCTATGTATTTTGTTTTTGTTTCTGCGTAAGAGTTGTCAAAATTTACATACATTTTGTTTTTGCTTTTACGGCTTTTGAGAGCTTATACGCAAAAGCAAAAACAAAATACATGTATCAAATCAGCTGCTATAGTAACTACATTATATGAATTCGCCTTGGAAAAATTCTAATTCTAATTTCCAAAAAAAAAAAAAAATCGTCAAATTTTCCAACATTTCATCAGAATTTTAGAAAATTTTTGAAGCAGTTTTGTAGCCAATATATTTTTTTAAAAAGTTTTAAACTTTGTAGAAAATTACAAAAATTCAACAAAGTAAAAAACAGACGCACAATTTTTTTCAGAATTTTTAGAAACTTTTCGGGTATGCAGTGTTGTGGCTAATTCAATTTTAATACAATAAAGTGTAAGCTGCAAGTGTTTAAAAACATTTTTTTTTTTATATACATTTTGAAATTATTCAGTTACCGTCATCAAAAAAATATAATATCAAAAATCAGAGCAATTTTTTTAGTCAGTTTGAAATTTTGATGTAATTTTTTACTTTTTTGAATTTGGTAATATTTTGTGAATATGACATTGTTTGGAACTTTTATTATATAAATAAATTATGTTATAGAATGAGGTATAATTTTATAAGATATAAATTACTAAAAGGCAAACTGTAGTATTTTATTTTTTTTTTCGACCTGATATAACCGACACTGCGCAGATGTAAAAGTAATAAAACATTCAAGTTCATAGATAAATCAATTGGACTTACAGATGCGCCAAACGGTTGTTTGGTGGAAAGTAACTGGACTCCACAGTGTGCAAAAAATTTCTGGATAGATCTAATGCTTTCAACTTCGGTAAGGCTTCCAATGCCGCGCTGCTAATGCGTTGTATACGATTATTAGCTAAATTGAGCTGCTTTAAAGCACCGAGCTCACTGAATACGGGAACACTTTCCAGTTGGTTGCGTTTTAGCGTGCTATGTAAGAAAAAATAGAAATAATATGATCATGAATTGCTTGCGGAGGAGGTGAAACGAACGAAGCGAAATAGATAGAATAATTGCATTAATCCTAACACAAGATGCTACATTGTAACGATGCATAGTGTTCATGAAAGAAATTAATTTAATAAAGTCAAATACGTGACTATTACTATCGTATATGTTTTGTATGTATGTAGTACATTAGAACGTACCAGAAAAAATTCGGCATAAACCCATAATCGCAAGTAGTTTTCCGAGGCAATTTAGAACAAACAAAAATGCCCACCCGAGGAGTCGCCTTTTCACATTTTTCGTTATATCTTCGGCATTTATAGTCGGATTTAAAAGCATAGTGTCTCGAATTTTTTCGTTCCAAAGATCAATGGTTCCTAGGGTGGTCCGGAAAAAAATCCCTTTTTTCGAAATCGTCTTGCAAAACTACTTACGATTACTAGGTGTAGGGCGAACTTTTTTTTTCTTGCCTAGGAGCCGGTACGGTCTAATGTACATATGTAGTAGATATGTATCTGCGCTTAGATTACTTTCAGTTTAACGCTACTTAAACCAAGTGATTTATCGTACTATAGTATCATGCATCTATAGAGGACTTTTATTTTTATTACTTACAGTTTTGTTAATTCCGTTAGATTCTTTATCTGCAGCACAGTCGTATTGTTGAGTTTATTGCCAACCAAATCGCTGTAAATAAAAAAGTGTTTATTAATTTAAAAGTATGTATGTGTTGAAATTGCATTTTTTATAATATTATTGTTTGCTAAGATAAAAGTCACTTACAGTTACTCAAACAATTGACCACGTGTTCGTTGAGAAAATTAAGTTTCAGAAACATTTCAGAATTTTTTTTTTTATTATTATCTACTAAATAAAGAAAAAAGTTGCAATCAAAAAAGCAAATATTAAAACCACTGATTTTTTAAGTTAATTCAGAACCATCTAACAAATTCGTGACGCTTTTTTTCTACTTTTAAGACGAGAGAATTTCGATGAAAAACAAATAGTCTCAAAACCAATTCCCCTATGGAAACCATGCGATTACCGATTAGAGACTCCTTAAAAAATACCGATTTGAAATTTGGTTTGAAAACATTAGCACTTACAGCGTTTGCACGTAGGCGGGCAGCAGGGGAACATGATCCAAAAGTTTATCACCACAATCGAAGTACGCATCCAGGCATTTGCATTCTTTCGGACAGTCCGTCGAAGCAACAACGCCAAATAGTCGAATACCACCATTGCTATCATTAGTATTGCCAGCGGCTTTGCTGCTTACGGCAGCAGCTGCTAACGCTTTCACCGCCTTTTCATATCGTTGTCCATCATCGGCCACGAAGCCAGCTGTCTCCATTGACGCATCCGCTGTATCGGTCATATCATCAACTACTGCTGGTGACGCCGCATCTAAGTCTAATAGATGTTTTGGTACAAATCCTGCAGCTAACGCAGAGGCAGCCACACCCTCACCGCCTCCGCCCACTTCCACACCTCCACCACCACCTGCGATCGCTCCACTAGCGCTGCTGCTTTGACGATTTTTCGTCAGCATCGCAAACAATTGTTGTTGTTGGAATTGACGTTCTTGCTGGAGCGAGGATAGAGGTGAAGAGGCGGGTACTGCGGCCGCTGCTGCGAAAGTTGTTATATGACCAATTAAACCTGCCACTGGTATTGCGATTGTCATTGTGCCGGTTATTGTTGTTGCTGCTGATGTTGTTGTTGTTGTCACAGCTGCTAGCATTGTTGTTGTTGATGTTGCTAGTGTTATCAGTAGGCCAACAATGGCAATTAGCAATCGATTGGCTTTATTGAAATTGCAATAATTAGTGCGAGTACTGCTATTTTCATGCTTTATTTGCACTGCCAGCGGCATTTTGCTCCTTCGCCTTTGCTTGGCAATTTTCGCGTGCCAGTTACTACTGGTGCTGCTGCTGCTGCTGTCGCTGTCGTTTTTACTGTTATTAGTGGCCACGGCGCATGCTTCTGTTGCGCGCCATTCCAGCTGTAGCTCCGCTTGCTTTGGTCGCCGCCGTTGACTTTGGCTTTGTCCATTTTTATATTGTTGTTGGTTTTGTTGCTGTCGATATCGTTGCATTACTCTGCAATCACAATCGAGAGCGTCAACGCTCATCCTTTATGGTTAATTAATAAATTTGTAAATATTTTAAGAGATTTTTTTATCTTCTGTCAACTCAGGATTTTAGTAATCCATTTCATGCGAGCTAAAATGTCTTCACAGCGAATGGAGTATTCAGTTTTGAAAACGAAGCCATTTTATTTTATCTGATAGTGGCTTCTTTAAAGTAAGTAGGGTGCCATATTGTTGGAGTTCATTAGCGAGTATTTAGTGGTTTAAAAAGCTGAAATCAAAGAAAAGTATTATTTATTACTTTACTTTTATTTTTTTGTAACGGATAAACAAATTTTTAATGTGTGTATAAAATTTTTCGAGAAAAATGTTGGGAAACTCCGTAAAACGATATGCAAAACATACTGTAATGCCATAATTAAAATTAAAAAATTTCAAAAATTCATAGTTGCATTATTTTAATTCCCTTTTCTCTGCAATCCAACAAAAGCAAATTTTAAGCTACCTCAAAATTTTATGGTTTTATGTCTTTAGGACACGTTGCAACATCTTGCGAAAGAATATTGGGTAATTTTATTTACACCACCTGGTATAAATAATGTCATTTATAATATTTAAGGCATCATAAATTGATATTGCAAATTCATATATATGTACATATGTTTGTATGTACTTAGATAAGATTGTGTTGTTAACTTTTTTTGTTTAAATGGAAAGTGGAGTTTGAAATATTTATAATAGGTACTGTACTTCCAAAGTCTCAAAATAAAATTTAATTTCTTCTTTTTTTTTTTTGAGAAATTTATAAATTTATGAAGTTCCGTTATTCGCTTTATTATCGTTTGATATATTAAGTTACCTTTTGGTCCTCTCCAAATTCCATTGAAAAAATTATTATCCTAGCATAATGTGCATATACAATAGTTGTGTTCAAAAAAACAGTAGGAAGATCTTTTGACAAGTTTTTAAAATTGTATCTTCCTTATGTATATTTATTATTATATATATTAATTATATATATAATGAAAATTTAAGTCGAAATTCCACACTGTATAGAAAATTTATTCGACACATTAAAAACAAATTTAATTCAAATTTTATAACCCTCTAATCCGAATTTTTTCAACATTTTCGAGTATGCAGTTTTGTTCTCCCTACAATTTTATTATAACAAAAGGAAAGTTTCCATTAGCTGAAAATTCTGCATGATTTTTTATAATTTCTATACTAAAGGTGTTGCGCCTGTTCTTCCATATAACGCATGAACAACTTTGATTTCCAACAAAAAACAAAAAAAATTATCAAGAAGAAAAAAACAACCAACACGTTTAGTTACTTGAATCTTGCACTTTATTATAGCAAAATTAAATGGGATACAAAACTGCATATTAGACAATTTTTGGATTCATAAGTTAAAAATTTTGATGGCAATTTTTTTCATTGGTCGAATTTTTATACATTTTCCAGACAGTTAGAAACCTCGACTTACATGGGTTTTAATATAGAATTAACTATATTTTTTTAAACAACTAGTTAAAGTTAAATAAAGAGAGACAAAATTAACAGAAGTTCTCAATACTTTTTGCTACTATTTTCGAGATCACAGGTGTGCATATATACATACATACATCTGTACGAGGTTTTTTGTGTGTATGAAATTGCAATCTCTAAAACGGATATTTTTTGTCAAAAAATAAAATGCGCACAATCACAAAGAGGCACACACTTCAGGTATTGCCGTCATTGTTTTCTTATTACCTTTTTTATTTATATTGAAATTTATCAGCAATAAAAACAATCACAAAAAAGTGCCCAATGGATCAATGCAAATTAAGACCAGCTTGAGATCACTGCAAAAGTCAATATAATAATAAGAGATCAAATTCAATTCATTTCAATTCTAGCGAACTCGCAAACGAAAAAAAAAGCAAATAGAATAATTACAATAAGCAATGCATCTAAAATAACAATGAAATCAAACAAAAAAAAAAACAAATAACGAGTGCAAAAGTCCATAGAACTCAATGGTGGCACCGAACCGAAAGCAGCAGCACGTTTAAAATAACAAACAATGCAAAGCAGCAAAAAACAACAGAATTAAAACCAAAAAGCGCGAAACTAGAAAATAAGATCAATGCACTTGACGCGGTCGAAATAATTAGCAAATTAAGAACTAAAGTCGAAGATCGTACGTATGTACATACATATGTATGTAGATAGGTATGTGTGAACATCGATAGCCAATTAAAAGTTCAAGCAGTGCAAAATAAGAAATTAAAACTAGCGAATGATACGCGAAATACTCAGGTACATATGTGCAGATGCAATCGTTTCGTTCGAGATCGATACATGCCTATGTCAAAGCAGCGCACTCAGTTCTCGTACAAAGAGTAAATAGTTTATGAGTATTGAATTATATACATAAGTAGTTTCAATCAGACACCGAAAATAACAGTTATTTATGAAAAGTGCCATTGAAAAATTCACCATGAAGGAAATTTTCTACTACCAAATGATATATAAAAATTGTTTTCTTTTTTCACCGAAAATCAAATTTAACAATAAATTTTTATTTGTAATTTGTATACGAAATTCCCAAAAAATAACAATTATTTATGATTTTTATTTTAATAACTTTAATAGAACAATTATTTTTAATTTTTATGTACAATAAATAATTCGAAAATTATATTATATGTCTTATGGTAACAGTTATTGAAGACTTTTATAAATGAAAGTCATGAATAGAAATCAGTCGTGGATAGAAATCAGTCTGTGACTTTTATTTCCTTAAGTGTCAATTTCATTCTTAACAGAAAACAATAACAATAATAAAACCTACTTTAGTTCTCCAACTACTTCTCTACTCAAAAAGTTAAAGTCACTGACTGATTTCTTTTATTTATAAAAGTCATCAACAAAAATCTGTCAGTGACTTTTATAAATAAAAGTCATTAATAACTGTTATCATAAGACATATAGTTTAAAAATCAAAAATAACTATTATTTTTATTTACATACAAATTAAAAAGCATTGAAGAAATTGTTATTTTGAAATTATAACATTAAACTAAAGCAATAATAGTTATTCACAGAGTAATTAGATGAAAGTCAAAAAATACTTGTTAAAGATCGATTGCTACAATATAATAAAAGTTGTAAATGTTACGATCCATGGTTACAACACAAAAGCGAATAGAACTTTTACTCTATGCTTGTACTAGAAATTATTGCATATAAATGCTATATTTAATTTCCTTAAGTTAACGCTAAAATACACATTCATCTCGTAATTAAGTTTCACACCATAGACTAAATTAAATATTAACTATTAACGTTACTAACTGCAAATGTCAATTTGCGACAACAAGTTCTCAGCAGCAACGAGAAAGCGACATAACCAGAAAGGTGGCTGACACAACGGAAATGTGCAGTGGCAGCGGGCGGTAGATTGGAAACGAAGTCGACGAGAATGCTAAGCGAATTGCCAAATTAAGCTGACTAGAAGAGAGCTGTGTGAAATACTTTTCCCTTTTTTAGCTAGACTGACCGTACATTTACCCGTATGTAGGCATTTCCCTAAATGGATGCTGTGAAACTTGCATGAAGTAAAATATATAAAAAAAAATACAAGAGGAAGGAAAATTAAACCGACTTAAGCTGTGGATATGGGAAATTTCAATACATAGCTACATACATATATAGTATATACACACCTATACATATGTAAGTGTATCTAACAAGTAAATGATTATAGGCACCATAATTGATTTATGCCAGAAACGCTGGCGAGTAATGAGCTTCAACGGTGGTTGTAAAAGCTCATTTTAGTTTTAGTTGGATTTGTATGGAGCTCTCAATTTGGAATGGATTTGTATGGACCGAAAAAATGAAGATGATTTCGCAAATGCTCAGAATAACATAAGAAACGTTATGTTGGGATAATTGACAGGTTAGATTTTCGAACACCAGATCTCAGTCATCGGTATTTTGTATGATATATGCCTTTATTAAAGAAAAATGGGATAAGTAATAGAAGAAGGCGAAGTAATGCTGTTTATTGCCTACGACGTGCAGTGAAGATAATAATGATTAGGTTATGTTACGGTGGAATGGGCTGCTCTTGTTAAGAATTCTCTCGGTGCCCACAGAACCTATTGTGATGCCCATAAGAGGAGTTCTCATAGTACTTTTTAAACAATCCCGATCTTTTGATAAATTCCAACAGCGCCTCTGGTGCGACAGTACCTGAATTGTCCAAGTATTCGAATAAATGGTTAGTAATCTCGCGAGTAGCTTGCCGCTCGGTTTGAAAAATCTCAGCAGACTCCGTGTTCTTTACTAGCTGAGCGTTGGTCAAATTGAACGCGCTAGTCCGCAAGTGTCCAGATTAGTCCACATGCAATTAATACCTATTCTGCCTTGGGTGGCTATATACTCGAGCCGGGTTCCTCTTCTCACACAATTTTGTTCGCTTCCTCGTTTCCCGAGAATAATACATACATACGTATATGATTTTTTATTATGCCTATGGCGATAACTATAATCTCCTGAGATTTCGCTCAATTTCCGTTTCAATTGGGAATGCTCCAACTACAGATGTACCAAACTTTTACTTCTTAGAGAGATATTAAAGTTAAACAAACCTTGCATATAAAGCAGCGGTTGACAAAATTGGAAAAGCGAAGAGTATGCTAATGAGCACAATGCTCACAAGAGTAAGTAAAACTAAGTACATGGGTGAAACGGACGGACCGGAAAAGATCTCAAAGTAATGAAGTATGTCAGAGCGTTTACGAACCTCATCTTATGTAGCGGAAGTAATGTTGAAGAGTATGAATGTAATTGTTCTGAATTGTAACAATCCCTTCGATATTTTTTCAATGCCCTGAAGTTGTTCCTCTCCAAACTGAGTGGTAGTCTACCGAGCGCTGGCTACGCACTGATTACGCCCATAATCCCTCTTTCCGCGGTTCTAGAACAAGTTCGAACTAAAAGTAATATTGAGTAATTGCCTAGTAAAGATCAGTTCGCCTACAAACCCTGTATAAAGTTTTTTTCTTTCTTTGCATCTCTCCCAAGACAAAGAGGCGTTTTCGTCTATCTCGCTAGTTTTGTAATAATTGATAGAGTATTTAAATACTAACCCTGTGTCATTCCAAATAAATATTTATACTATATTTTTCATAGTATTTTCTTTACTTTATGCCACATACTCGTTCTATTTTTATATTCGATCTAAATCAACCAACAACTGCTACAACCCCACGACACTTTAGCACGAGTTTTGTTGTTTTTGCGTTTGAAGAAAAAGTCTGAATGTTATTGAGAATTTATATTTAGTTTTTTTGTTATGGTTTTTCACACAGAATTTAAGTTATTTTTTAACAAAAAAAAAATACTTTATTTTCTTTTGAGATCACACAGTGAAAGAAATGCAGTTACGAACAAAGTGACAATTTCAATACTGCGGACACTGCGCCACCACCACCTTCTCGCTGTCATCCGTGACCTTTAACACTATCTCTGAGTGAAACGAAAGCAAACGTGTGAACGAACTAAATGATAGTAGATGATGGCAGGAGCAGCGACTGCGCCGTCGACGTCGAACACAACGAAAACTTGTGGTATTTTTTGCTCTTAAACTTTACAAGTATATGTAGAATCTGTGTTCTGTTCATGATTTTATTACGAGTTTTTCATTATTTTTATTTTGCATTCATTTCTCGCGCCTTCGCATGTTGGGAACTCTTTTTTTTTTTTGTTGTTGCTGTAGATGTTTTCATTATTATTCATTTCGTTTTATGTCGATTTGTGGCGAGTTTTGTCTCAGCTTGCCCCGCATTGGTGCTACGTTGTCTGCGACGACTAATTAGGTAACCGAGTGTTTACAAGAACAATTGCGACGTAAACAATAATAACAACAAACACAAAGGCTACT
Source organism: Anomoia purmunda (assembly GCA_951828415.1). Lineage (NCBI taxonomy): Eukaryota > Metazoa > Arthropoda > Insecta > Diptera > Tephritidae > Anomoia > Anomoia purmunda. Next base: position 117,118,449 of record OX639997.1, read on the forward strand.
AAATACACACATATGTATAGTGTAATAAAACATAAAACTAGCGCATGATAGCCACGACGACTGCAACGGCAACGACAACAACCGCAACAACAGCGAGAAGCAACAACGTAGCACTCTACGTAATACCAATTTATGTAGACTAGAATAAGGAATACGTACGAACAGTTGTGTTCATAAAAATGGCAGTTAGCTGTTGTGCTTATGCTGCCACTTAAAAGGAAAGTAAAAAGTAGAAAAACAAAAGAAGCTCATATGTATGTATATGTATGTATATTGATATACAGTGACTCAAACAATGGAGCACATGGTGATTTTTTTAATATTCGCAATGATTTTCATGCAACATTTTTTTCGTTAATAATTTATAAAATTTCAGTTATTAAATTATATAAATCAAAATTTCAAACTTTGTACAAAACTTATGAAAATTAAAAAAAAAAACATTTTAATTATAATTTTCGTAACACTTCTGGGTATGCAGTTTTTTTTTTGTAACCAATTCATTTCTAGCATTTAAGTAAAGGTGAAGTGGCTAGAAATTCTGTTCGATTTTTGACATTTTGAAATTTGAGTCTTATAGCGGCGGATGAATTTTTTGTAAATTCTCGTTGATTTCTAATGTTTTTTGTACTGGCGAACCTGCAAATCTTCTGCCTTATAAACTGCATTCGTTAAGTGAAAAAAATTTCCAAAACCAAAATTTCAACAAATTGTCGAAAGTTAATTTTTAAATTTCGGTGAAATTTTTTTAATTTTTAAAAATTTTGTAAAATTAAAAAAAAAAAAACATTTTAATTATAATTTTCGTAACACTTCTGGGTATGCAGTTTTTTTTGTAACCAATTCATTTCTAGCATTTAAGTAAAGGTGAAGTGGCTAGAAAGTCTGTTCGATTTTTGACATTTTGAAATTTGAGTCTTATAGCGGCGGATGAATTTTTTGTAAATTCTCGTTGATTTCTAATGTTTTTTGTACTGGCGAACCTGCAAATCTTCTGCCTTATAAACTGCATTCGTTAAGTGAAAAAAATTTCCAAAACCAAAATTTCAACAAATTGTCGAAAGTTAATTTTTAAATTTCGGTGAAATTTTTTTAATTTTTAAAAATTTTGTAAACAGTTTGAAATTCTGGTTTATATGCTTTTTTATACATATTACGAACTACATATATTTTCCAAATTTACTTTGTAAAACATTCCGAATATTACAAAAAAAATTACCATATGGTAACTTGGTATGGTATATTGTTATATGTATGTACATATTTATATAATTTTTAAATCCAATTCAATATATAACTTTAGAATAGCACTCAGCTTTACACTTTAGCTCCAAAATTATAGCTCTTGTTACAGTAATTTATAGTTTTATGCACTAAGTTGGCAAAGATAAACGAGTAAACCGAATATATTGTGACGAGTTTCTCAAATGACGACCGAGAGCGTCTATCGGTGAATTTTTCACCTACAAAATTCTGGGGTAAATAGGCTCCTTCGTTCCTACGATCGCTGATAAGAAATCATAATACGTATAAAATTTTGTTGCACTTTTGCTAAACGCAAGTGTAGGTGCATAGGTAGTATCGAAAATAAAAAAGCCATTAAAGCAAACAAAACAAAATGAAACTGAAGGAAAATTAATACAAAGAGACAGGCATTTTAGATACAGAGATATTTTCAATACACACGTATTCATTCAGCCATACGTACACACATACAAACATACATAAATACATACATAGATATCTATAGATGCGAAAGAACATACTCGTGCACCACTTGGACAAACGTTTGTGGAGATATGTACATATATTTTTAGATGTATAAATAGGTAGTGACACCAGTGTCCATACAATTAAGACTACAGGATGATATGAAATCTTGTACATAATTGGAATACAAGGAATAAGGATGTCTAACCGTGTAATTTTATCGGCAATAATTAATAAACAATTTTAAATGAACTGTACTCAACTAAGCGGAATCGACGGTAAAATAAAATAAACTCCCTGTAAGTATTTTTGAGATTTATCCTATGAACATCCCCACTAATATTACATATTTAACTTGTTAAGGAAAAAAGATTGCAATAGGAAAATAAATGAAAATAATTGTACACGCTATTTATTGTAGGTATCGAGAATAAAGAAAATATTACAAATGTCTGATTACTAGTTTTTTTTTAAATAGGTACATATTCGCAATTCTTGGTGTCAAATTGTCTTGATTTAAAATAAATACATAGTTCACGTTATATATTTTATATATTATGTTTTGTAATACATATAACACATATGCGAATCGAAGATTTAACAATGTAAAAAATGTATAAAAATTCTTTAAATTTGCATTTAGTGTTCAAAATTGATTATTAAGTCTAAAAGAATTTCTCTTGATTTAAAAAAAATTTGTTTTCCTCCGGTTTTAAAAAAATTATTAAAAACCAATGGAAATTTTTAGCCATGGAAACCGTAGGAAAATTTTCGATTTTTTATAAATTGTACATACAAATTTTAACTTTAATTTATGTAGTGTTTGAGATGATATGAATTATATTTTTGATTATAATAAACAAAAGCTTGGTCAAAAAAAATTGTGAATATTGTAAAGGATTAGATATCATTGTGCAACAATTTTTTTGAATGACTGCATTTTTTTTTGTTTTTTGCACATAATTCGAACTCTTCTGATTAGAATGGAAGATGAAAAACCTTTTGATCATTTCAATAGTAAAATACCATATACCATAGATACCATAGATTTTCTGTTACCAATTAGGGGGGAAAGAAGTGTGGCGAAATCGCATCGAATGCTTATGGTGAGCATACTTTTGGTAAATCACAACGCTTGCGAAACAAGCTTTCCACGTAAAACGACCAGAATATCAAATAAGGCAACACAAGCTAATTACGCTCCATGAAAATGCACCATCACACACACACACACACAAAATCGATCAAGGAAACGTTTGAAGCGTTTGGTTCGCAAATACTTTCCCATGAGGCTTACTCGCCGGACTTGGCTTCATACGATTATCATTTGTTTTTTCAGTTATTCAATAACTATAAAAATGTTAGCCGACGGTTAATTTGTCTCAAAAGATCAATTGGTTTGTTTTACGTGGCATCGACACAAAATCTGACAATTTGTGTGATGTGAAAATTGTAGGTATAGCACGAAGGGCAAGTTTTTTTTATAATTTTTCTAATATAAACGTGTACTAGGGAGATACTATTTTATATAAAATTTATATATTTAGAAACTTGGTATTGATTTAATAATTTAACCACGAGTGTATGTACTAAGAAATTGTAAGTAGATAATAGACGAGTATAGATTTGAGTACAGTAAGTGTCTATTTGCCTATCTGAAAACATTTTTTGTACAAGTACTGGGTTGTCTATCTAAAGTGCACGTCATAACTATAGGAACACCATATATTCATAAGTGTCATATACTTACGAACGCAGTTACCAATATTCGAAATAAATGGTATTTACAAACACGATTTATTAGGTTAAATTCATTTATAATGATTTTATTCACATTCAATGTGGATATATATAAAGTATTTTTAATAGAATCAAAGCGTTAGAAAATGTTCTTGCGTACACGGTCGGCTTCACTCGAAAACTGTTGCGCTGCTATGTTAGCTCCGACAGAGTTGTAATTAGGAGGAGAGGGTTGCCAAGTGAGGTGACAGCTCGGCCACTCCTGCAAGTAAATCGACCTCGATTTCACTGTCGAAGTCATTGTCATCAAGATCAGGTGCACTGCTGCACCAACGTTTAATTTTATCCGATGTAAATACAGAGCAGAATTTCTTTTTCTTTAGCTGCATCCCTGGAATGTCTTCGATAAGGTATCGGTCGTTGCCGAGAACCTTGGCTATGATGTACGGACCACGGTATCTCGGTTCTAACTTTCGAGATTCACCTACAGCGGAAGGCTCGTTTTCGATCACCACAAGATCGTTCTCGTCATATTTGGTTGGTTTAGCATGTCGTTGATCGAAACGCAATTTCCATTTAGTACGTTCGTCGTTTATGTTTACAACAGCTTGTTCACGTTTCTGGTCTATAGAGATGGCGGTATCAGGTTCAAATAAATCTTCCTGAATTGTGGCAAGTAGGCGGTTTTGTACTGCGTCGCGTAAATTAAAATCGAATACTAGTTCATTCGGGCTATAACCTGTAGTTGAGTTACGTTGCGAGTTGATCGTCCATTGTAGATCTTTCAGCTTCAAGTCCCAATCCTTAGGGTTTTCGGTAGTTGTACGAAGAAAATTTAAAATAATTTGGTTGGCGCGTTCAACCTGACCGTTAGCGCGCGGAGTGCGGACGGCGGTTTTGGTGTGTTTAATCCCGTTTTCATCGCAGTAGTTTTCAAAAACTTTTGACGTGAACGCGGTACCTCGATCGCTTACAATTTGGTTCGGTAAGCCAAAATAGCTTGATATTTCGTTGAGAACGTTGATTACAGGCGCGGTTTTGGTATCGCGCACAGCTTTCACGATTAAGAATTTTGTAAACGCGTCTGATATTGCGAGAACGTAACAATTTCCACGTTTACTACGAACGAACGGACCCATATGATCGATATGAATCAAGCGGAACGGAACGGGATCGATTTGACCGAAATGCATACTTCCTTCAGTTTTTCCCGGCCGATGTTTTTGGTAGCAACACGGTACACAAGCGCTGATGTAGCTTTTCACGTAGCGTCGTAGGTTTGGAAACCAATAAATTTTCCTAATTCGTTCGATTGTCTTTTCAAGCGCGGGATGACCAGCATCATCGTGACATGATTTTACAACACGCCATCGTACAGCTTTTGGAACAACAAACGTTAAACCGTCGGATTGTTTTCGATAAAGTCTTTGATTTTTGATTTGGTAGTCGTTTCGCACTTGTTTTTCGCGTTCAGATTTCATTTCACGATTGAGTATTTTTATTATTTCACGGAGCGCATCGTCTTGTAGCTGCATCGTTAGAAGCCAGTCGCGTGCATCGACATTTACATTAAGTACGAAACCAGCAGGTTCTATTTCTTTCGGCGGTTCTACTGGCATGCGGCTGAGCGCGTCCACGTGCGACAAAGAATTACCTTGACGATGGATACATTCAAAGTCGAACTCGAGTAGCCTTAGCCACCAACGCGCGATTTTCGGTTTAAGTTCTTTATTTTCCTTAATTGTTGCGAGCGCGGAACAGTCAGTTACGAGACGGAACGGTTTTCCGAGTAAATATATGCGGAAACGGTCGAGCGTTTCAACAACTGCGAGCGCTTCCAGCTCATAGCTATGATAGCGGCTCTCTGCGTCAGTACAATGTCGGCTATAATAAAATACTGGTTGCCACTTCTTGCCATCACATGATTGCAACATAACCCCTGCGAGTCCAACACTAGACGCGTCGGTATGTACTTCATGCTTAGCGGCGGAATCGTAAAGTGCAAGAAGCGGTGCATTACATAACTTTTTTATAAGTTCCGAAAACGATTGTTGCTGCGTTTCACCCCACAAAAAATTTGCTTGCTCCGTTTTGTGTAAAAGTTGTGTTATTGGCTTAGCGATAAGTGAATAGTTCGGTACGAATTTTCGGAAAAATCCGGTAAGTCCTAAAAATCGACGAACTTCAGTGACATTTTTCGGCGGCGGAAAATCTGCGATCGCGGCTATTTTACGTTTACCCGGAGTTATACCGTTTCGGTTAATTATATGGCCCAAGTGCTCAATTTCCTTTTCGAAAAATTTGCACTTGTCCATGCGCAATGTAAGTCTATTTTGTTTTAAAATTTTTAAAAATGTTTCGAGTCGTTTAAGTCCTTCAGCGATAGTTTTACTAGGAATGATAACGTCATCCAAATAAGCTAACACTTCCCCGCGTGGCATTTGCGCAACTATTTTGTTCATCATGCATTGGAAAAATGCTGGCGCGTTGACGAGACCAAACGGCATGCGGTTATATTCGTAATGCCCGTCAGTAGTAACGAACGCGGTATATTGTTTTGAGGTTTCGTCTATTTCGATTTGATGATACCCTGTACGAAGGTCAAGGGTTGTAAAATAATTATTTCCCGAAAGTTGTGCGAACTGTTCTTCCATGATAGGCATGGGGTAGGGTTTTTTTACGGTAACCTTATTCAGGCTACGATAATCGACACATAAGCGATGTTCGCCATTCTTTTTCTCGACAAGAACGACAGGCGCGGCGTATGAAGATTCGCTAGGGCGAATTATATTATTGTCCAATAGATCGGATACGATTTCCGACACAATTTTACGTTTGGCGAATGGAATACGATATGGTTTCAAACAAATAGGTATAGCGGTAGTTAATTCAATAGTCATTTTAGATATATCACACTTACCAATTTCGGATAAATTGTTTGCAAACACGTTAGAGTATTGTGTTAACAAATGTTCAAAGTTCTGACGATCGATCGAATTTAGCTCATTTGCATCAATTTGATGTATTTTTTCTATGCGACACTGATCTTGTTCAATAACCAAACGATTACCCGCGCGGCAAAGTATATCTCTTCCTAACAAGACGGATTCACACAACAACTCATCATCAATGATTGGCATGTCAGTCGAATTATTTTTACCATCAATCTCGAGGATTGCACTTAGAACTTCGGTACTAGAATATTGTCCACCCGCGAAGCCCTTCAAAATAGTTAGTTGCTCTCGCGCTTCTCCGATTTGCTGCGCGAACGTTTTCCGAATAAGAGTGCGACTACTACCCGGATCGACAAATGCAAGCGTTTCCATTCCGTTCACTTTGATCGTTTTCACTATCTTATCGTCACGCGCGCGCTGATCGATTTTATTGACGCGGTTGTTCGTTTTTACATTACAGTCTGTGGTTTTATGTGTTGTACGTTGGCACCTTTCACAGCGCGGTTTACGTTGAGGTTCGGTACAATTTATCGAATAATGTCCGAGTTTGAAACAATTATAACATTTAACTCTCTCGAGTGGTAATGATGTTAACGGCTTTTGATTTTCAACCATCGATGGTCTTTGATTAATCACTTTTTCGACCGACGCGTTTGCTTTGTATACGGATTTAGGCGGCGCGATTTTAATGTCATTATAAATATTAAAATTTATTATGTCACTCAATAAGTCCTGACAACGCGTGTAGTTATTAGAAATTTTTTTACGTAAATCCGAGTCATTTATACCGTTTATAATGTGACGCGCAATACTACAGTCGGATAACCCACCTTTCGTACCCAAGGCAAGCATACGGTAATAAAATTCTTGCGCGGACTCGTTGGTTTGGCGTTTCGTCTGCGACATCTTAAGATGCACATCGGCTTCATTTTCAATGCATGGAAAATCCATCAAAAATTTGTTAACAAATTCTGACCACGAAATAAAAACATCTTGCAGAGAATCAACCCAGTATTTAGCTGATCCTCGCATCTTTTGCTGTACGGCAAACAAAAGTGTGGTTTCTCTCCATCCGTAAACACTTCTAAGATTCTCTACGCGCTTTACGAACTGCTTAGAATTTAGCGAACGATCGGATGATGGATCGAAAAACGGTAATAGTTCAATAATATCACGCACGTTATCATATGGATTGTAGTAATTCGGTACTACCGGAGGTGCGCGAACATGATCGAATGTATATGGAACTGATGGATTACGGAACGTTGTATAAGGTGCGGTTGTTGTTGGTGGCACGAATGACGGCGGTGCGAATGTTGGCGGTACTTGCGTATAAGCTTGCGAAACATATGCACTTGATTGCGGCACAAATGCAATATGTCTTGGTCGGGAGAATTCGGAAAAATAATCAACATTGCTGGGCTCTTGAGCGGTTGTCCACAGCGAGTGTTGGTTATTATATGCGGTTGGTACCACTTCCGGATGCGATACTGTATACGTACTGGTTACGGTTGAAACTGGATTTGCCATTGTTTCAACAGTATTTAACGGCGAAGACGATATGAACGGGTCAAAATTCATTGACGTCGATACACTTTGTTTTTGTTGTAAAACTAAATTAGAAATAGTTTCCTCTAACGATGAGATACGTTGCAACACCACAGTTTGACTATCACTTGTGCTATCAGATAAATTATTTTCTAACAATCGTTCAATTAATTGATTTTTATTACCCGTCGTTGGTAACCCGGCATCGCGACACTTCTTTTTCAAATCACATACTTTCAGGCTCCGTAATGCCATTCTTGTTTCGTACTATTCTTCGACTTCGAATTTTACCGATTGTTAGAGTATTATTCGTTCACTTTTTCGATTTGGAACTTTTTGAATTGCACACCGACGTTTTCGGTCATCATATTGCGTTCGTTGAATAGCGCAACAACAAACACATATACACGAAGCAATCCAAACGAATGTTCCCGGCGGAGTCTCAAGTTAACGGCACTTGTCAGCGGAGTCTCAAATTAGTGGCACTTGTCTGCGGAGTCTCAGGCGTTTGTTCACAGCCCCTTCTGAATATTGTCATATACTTACGAACGCAGTTACCAATATTCGAAATAAATGGTATTTACAAACACGATTTATTAGGTTAAATTCATTTATAATGATTTTATTCACATTCAATGTGGATATATATAAAGTATTTTTAATAGAATCAAAGCGTTAGAAAATGTTCTTGCGTACACGGTCGGCTTCACTCGAAAACTGTTGCGCTGCTATGTTAGCTCCGACAGAGTTGTAATTAGGAGGAGAGGGTTGCCAAGTGAGGTGACATAAGTTTTGACTATTTATTTTTCTTTATTTAATTTAGTTTTTTTTTTTTTTTAATTATAGTTCCTTCTATCACAATCAACGTATAAATTCCAAGTTACAAACTTTGTTTAAATGGAAAAGTTTTATAGCTCATTCAATTTTAGTTTAATAAAATGCAAGTTTGGAGTGGCTAGAAATTGCCTCTGATTTATGGCATACCCAGCTTTTTCTAAAAATTCTAATCAAAACTTTCAAAATCTTGTGTAAAATTTGTTGAATTTTCGCACGCCGTTTGAAAAAGTTTGAAACCGGTGTTTGTTGTAGAATTAATTAAATTTTTATTAAGAAAAAATTTAAAATATATATTCAAAACTTGTGAATATGTGGTTGTGCTATAGTTATGACGTGCACTGTATTTGTATATGAATATTTACTCCCAACTGGCATCAGTGTATAAGTATTGTATATACAGTACATTTGGGTAGATATCAGCAATGCTAAATAAGTAACAATATTTGGGCTGCTTTCTATTCATATCTCAAGTATGTTCGCTTACTGCGAGGCGTAGGCTTACCAGCTTAAGTTTCCAAGTCCCTCAAAGCTTTTACATGGAATTACCATTTACTCGGAAACATGTTACAAGAAATCGGTTCCTCTTTTAATTGAAGTCTCGTACTTCTAAGCTGACTAACAATTTTCGAGGAAATCATTGGAAGATTTTAACAATAAAATTATTTTAAAGGGTTGTCCCTTTAACGAATGAAAAATCTGTGTCCAGTGCTGTCAGCAGCTGCAGCTAGATGTATTAAATAAAATAGGTATTCACTAGTGATATCTAAAATAGCATCACAAGCACATAGTATTTCACGCAATCAGCCAACCAAAAATATACAAATACAAACATACTACTCCCATTATACACTGCTATAGATTTTCGCGAGTGTCATACGGTACACCGACATTTGAAGATATCTGTATACGTCAGTAGGAGCAAAACTGGCACAGACGATATGCCGTCGAAGATACGTACAAAATAAGTACATATTATACAAATAAGTATAAAAAAATGTGTACACTAGTTTAGTTCACGTATACACCTTTGGGCCGACCGACAGAACAGCAGACAGACGGAACAGACAGCCGAACATGTAAATGTGCCAAAAGGCAGCCAGACGAAAATGTCGTCAATCAAAAATGAACTTAATAGCAATTTATTTTTAAAAATTTACGAAAATCGCGCACTTTTCAATATTTGAAAAAACCACAAGGCAAGAGACAAAATTTATTTTGAATTTCCTTTTTACATACTTGATGTGTTGCTGGTTGGTGATTCTTTTAATTTTGTTTGTTGTTTTTTTTTTTTTTGTTTTTCGAAAGCACATGCCACGTTGAAAATATTTTTAACACATGTGGCTGTGTATGTAAGACTCTATTTCTATCTACATATGTACATACATATATACATATGTGTATGTGTGGGGATATATATTCTTTCTGATTTAGAAATTCACGCGACACGCCGCAACGACGAGAGAGAAGAGGAATTTACTTTGGTGAAAACACGATTTTTATGAATCAGTTGCAATTATAATGCAATTACATTATTCGCTAATTACAACACGTTTTATTGTGCGAGAATAAATGAACACACATACACACATACATACATGCATACAAAACACATATGTATGTGTGTACGTTCAATTGCATGAATAAATTCAATATTAACTACTCAGGCGGATTTCAAGTGATTCAGTGAAACGCAAAGGCACAAGTTTTTATCGCAAATCGAAAAAATCCCAATTTCCTGTCGGGAGTTACGTGTTGCGATGGCTTACACTTGCCTTTCGATATTATGTACCCTAACATACATACATCCATACATATGTACATACATACGTATAGCAAATTTAATTATAAAAACGTTTTTAATAGAAAAAAATCTACAGATTCTGAGATTTTGTGGCTCATTAGAACATGTGCTGTGTAAGGAAGCTAAGTGGTAAGGTAAATAAGTCATGACGTTTTTTGGCAATGCCTTTTAAGACTCGTTCCTTATGTGAGGAACGAAGCTCAATTATTTTGCTATTATTAATTTGTTTAACTTCAGTAGAAATCCATTTAGATGCTCTTAGGGTGATTTCTGCATCAAAAAGAATTAAAAAAAAAAATGTCGCTCACATATTCTTCGCAGTTTGGGCTCGATAAGTTCACAGAGATCGTACTTAGTTTCGACTTCGATGTTTTTATTACCCTCTAATAGTACCAGATATCTGAAATCGTTCTTTGAATGACGAGATTTAAATTTTTTCGAAAATGGGCATTCACCGAATCGTGGGTATTCTTTTTGTTTTGAAGGAAACTTATAGACTAAGGCGATCGTAGTGTTTTTAAAACAGAGAACAACGCAATCGGCATGGAGTCTTAGTTAGTAACAGTGATAAACATACATACATATGTACATACATACATGTTTCTTTCGAAACTCACTCACTCAGATTTTTAGGCTCTTGAGACTTGCATATTATTATGCTCCTTAAATCCAACACAGAAGTTGTCTAAAAATTTAAATTAAAAATTTTGATGAAATTTTTCTGAATTTTTATAAATTTTGTGCAAAGTTTGAAATTGTTATGTGTATGCTTTTGCTTTATATAACAAACTAAAATAAGTTAAAAAAACATTAACCAAAAAAACAGAGTTAACATGAAAAATATTTTAAATATAAAAAAAAAATCAGCATGCGGTCAGCAGTTTGAGTCACTGTATGTATGTACATACATACTCATTTTTATGGAATTCAATTGTTTTTACCTTAACTAATTAGTTATAATTACACTTAATGCAATTTAGTTGACTGTTTTTGTTTTTGCATGATAAACACATCACGTCGCGTTACACATATGTATATACTTACAAATACTTATAAACATATGTATGTATGTATGTACATTGAAACGATTACATACATACGTATGAATATGCTTTGGAGATGGAAACATTGGCAAACTAATATTTGCATGTATGTATGTACGAGTATAAATGTATGCGATAAACAATTCGTTCTCATTACATTGGTTTGGCATTTTTTCACTTTGAACAAGCTCATTTTTTCCACAATAGTTGTCATCTGTTACAAGGGCCTTTCGGTGCACTGAGTTCTAGGCAAATACATTTGTATGTATGTATGTATGTACTTAGGTACATCTGTGCATTTGCAAATACATACATACAAAATTAGAGGATGACCATAAAAGCTAATAGGATTGTGTTTTGCCCTGATTTTGTTGATCACTTTGTTTTTTTTTTACAAATGGTTATTGAACCGAAGTGTGTTAACTAAATAAATATGCACATATGTACATATCTAAGGAAAATATTATAAAACCTAAAATAAGCTAAAATATGAAAAACTAGACTTTGTTTGCCAATAAAAATAGAGTGCACAATTTTTTCGTGTCATGAAAAATAATTGGAGCTCAAACTGCTGAATTGGAAATACATAGTATCAATAATGTTATCGCCGCTTAACAAAACAAGATATGTACATCAAATTAGCTAATACTCGTAACTTGTAAAGTATGCGGTGGCTTTCATTTCAGCTGTCTGGCTAAAAGTATGGCATGTTCTAGGTATTTTATTTTGTATTTTGTAAATTCACACGCTTCACATATTTACATGTAAATCTTCTACTTGAGTTTTATGTATATTCTGTTATCGACATCGAGGTAAAAACACATATACATATGTATGTATGTATGTATGTGCATACATACGTACATTAGGGTGCCTCAACAAAATAAAAAGTTGCGGTTTTTTCGCCGGAGTTTAAAAATTTCTAATGTTTTAAGGCTTACGCCAAAAATTTTAGAAAAATATTAAGATTTGCGTGAGCTGTACCGATTTGAAAATACCTTCACAAATTTTGATTTTTAAAGAAGTTTTACTTCAAAAAAATTGTTAAAAAAAAAACACCTGAGACCATAAAACAGTTTAAGCTTAAAAGGCATGCAGAAATATTTAAAAATTTTGCTAACGGAATATTAGTAATGAGATTTTCGATGAGGTTTTTTTAAACTTTTTTGCAGATTAGTTGAGGCAAAATTTGAATAACTCAGCCAAAACTTCATCATTTAGGCTTATAAATAGAGAACGACCGAGTTTCAGCTTCGGCGACCTAAAATTTGGCTTCGGTCAAAAAAAAACCGAACTGTAACCGAACGATCGTGAATTGTAAAATTTTTTGATATACTTCTTGAACCCCATATATTTTGTAAAAAAAAATTGCTTTAAAATTTTTGTTCCGCAAAAAAAAAAATTCACAAAAATTATGATGAACTGGTAACTCAGAACTTGCGTTTAATTATGCTATTCGTTTTTTTTTTGGTTGCTCAGTGAGACACCCTAATCTACATATCTACAACACAGTCGTTACATCGGAACCATAAAATCCATTAATAGCCTCCTTTTGCGTTCCAACTTTTCCTATAAGTATAGATATGGATATGTAGGCAGATACGCATGCGCATTAATATTTGTACGCATTTTAAACAAAGAATGACCGAATTTTGTTAGCACTGCGATTAGTTGCTGTTTTTGAGCGCGGGAAAAAAAGATAGTGAAAGTGTCGAGTCGGCTGACATTGTACAATGTTTGGACATGACCTAAGAAAGCAAACGCAAAATAAATTATGTCAAATGCATGGGTTGGTCACAGATACACACATATCTATGTATAGTTAATGCACATGCACATGTTAGTTAAAATAACAGCAACAACAACAACCCAAATATCTTATCACTCGCCACTTATTACTTATCAGTCTACCCAAGCCACAAACACTTACGCAATTTTTTTTATCATCGGCCAACACTAGGAGAGGAGGTGTAAATTAACAAAAAAAAAAAACAAACAACAGCAACTATAGACATGAGAACAATAAATGCATACATTTGCACTTATGCCATTCTATTTATGATAGATATCGATAATTTTACGCTTTAATTGCCGAGCTGATCGCCGAAAAAACGACTGATAGCCACAAACACCCTTCAATCGAATTGTTTGTAAATAACAAATAAAATATTATAAGGTATATTTGTATGGAAAAATGTAGCACAGCGCAGGCCAACATATTATATTTTTATTGAGGCTATAATTTTTGTTGTTTTAAAGGTACATACAATGTGGAAAGCTGATTGTAGAAATAAACATTATTTTTCAATTTGATGTTTTATGTTCGTTAAAGCTCTTTACGATTATTGATAAAGCGAATTTTATTCGAAATCGTTGTAGAATCGACAGAAATGAGAGCGTAAAATTTTTGTGTGGAAAACCCTCTTCAGTAAAACACAAAACAATCAAATTTTTTTTTAAAGAAATATCGCTGAGTCCATCTAAAACTCTATTTGAAGTGATTCTCAAAACAAAATGGATTAGAACAGAGATAAGGAAACAATTTTTACTCGTCGCCCGTTCACCCACATATGGGTTCCAAAACACTCTTGCCTTTTCATAGAAAGACGTTCCAAAAAATTTTTTTTCTGTACAAATTTTGAATAGCATTCGCTGATCGTAGGCCGGTTATTTTCCTGATAGAACATGGATCACAAATTCTAGGAATGTTCGTGTGACTAATTGAAGCTTACGATGGCTTTAAGAATACAGCTTTCAAATCACATAGTTTTCTATCAAAATTTCCACCGTTTTTAACGTTTTCGAATGATTTTTGAACATTTTTTTTTTGTTAAAATTGAGAAAATAAGCAACACCACCTGTCAACAGAAACAGAATTGTGATCAAAGAGATTTTCGAGTCTCTTAAAATGTATACTTTATTATATGGGATATGAAACTTTTCTAAAAATTGTGAATGAAAAGTTGAAGTTATGATAAAGATTTGTTGAGTTTTATTGAAAGTTCTTCAAAATTTGAAGATTGAATTTATACGGTTTATATTATAAAATTAACTCTATTTTTATACAAAACTATTAGGTATTTTTCTAAAGACAAGAAATTTGAAAATTTAATGGGCATTTGGTGGGTTTTATTAGAATTTGCACAAAGTTTCAGCATTGAATTTATGTAGACGGGTTATGTTGTACGACGAATTTTTATACAATCTTGAAAAAACTAAGTTAATATTTTTTTTTTCAGAAATAATGAATAACGTTTGAAATTTTGATAAAAATGTGTTGAATTATATCTAAAATTTACAAAAATTAAGTAGAAATAATGCAAATGCCTAAACTTGTCAATAGATTTTATTAAAATTTACACAAAGTTTCAAAACTAAAAAAATTAGTGAATATTTTCTAAAAACTCTGATTAAAAAGTTTGAAACTTTAATAAAAATTTGTTGAATTTTGTCAAAAATTTACACAAAGTTTAAAGCTAGGATTTAGTAGAGATTTTTGTACAATGAACTGCATTTGTATAAGTGCCGAAACTTGTCATAAGGCTGAAGTCGGTCGTAGTCTACATTTTAGCCATCAGTGGCTGTGGGTCGTGAGTCTAGTTGAGCGATTATAAAAAAAAACATATTAAAAAAAAAACTATTTGTGGGAAATTCCATGAACCAGAAGAAGAAGAGGTAGTGAAGGCAATTGGCAAATATTTCAGACGTAAATATTTTAAGCCTTTTCCATACCCATACAAAGGGAGTAGTTATGAGCAAAAATGGCAATGCGATAAATTATCGGTTTGCATCCGAGTGTGGCAAACGATCGTTAAAAGTTGTCCGCAAAGCGCGGTAATGATCACCGCCTTACCAAGAACTCAAAATGGTCAAGACTTTTTGATGATGGTGTGCTGGCAGTGTTCGTACTGCGGATAACGATGACAAAGCATATACGTTGTGAATATGCTATGAACTACAAGAAATGGCAGCAAAAGTACCGACTAAACCGCTGGCCGCCTGGCCGCCTGGCCGGTCGAACGATGCACTGCACAAGCCAAACGAATGGCAATCGGTATGAGTATCCAATTATAATTTTTTCCCCTCAAGTGAATGCAGAATCACGTCGCATCAAGATTAAGAATTCTTTTCTTCACACCTTCAAGTGACGCTTACCAATAACAAGAACACCAGCAAAAAAAACCAACAAAAGCAACAGCTAACCAACAGCTGCTGTATCTCCAAAATAAAAAGTGTAGCTAAAAAAGGAGATGAAAAAAAATTATAAGCAAGGTATCAAGATCCAGCACGGCAAAGAACCTAAACGCTTCTGCAATAACAGCAACAATAAAATTAAAGCCGACCTGAAAAGGGCCAAATAAAAGCTGACAGCCATCTACTAACAAAAGGTAAAATGAAAAAAATATCGAATGGAATGGAATAAAATGGCCAGGCATAAAATCTGTACAATTGAAGTTTCATTGTCTGAGATACAAAAGTACACACATGTGCGCATAGTATGTATGAATGTGTAAGTGTGAATGTGAGCCAAGGTATAGAGTAGGCATTGGAGATCCATTGGTCACGGAACAAATCAAACTGAGCACAGAAATTCAACACACAAATGGTCAAAATATGGCCGAGAAATGTGCCAGCATGCAGCTACAAAGATATAAAATCCAGCAGAGCAGCAAATAACAAGGCAGTCAGCATAATTTATAGGAACGAGGGGAATGCCAGGAGAAGCGCAGCATCCAACTGCAACGAACAATAAAAGCAAGGAATACCAGCAAGAAATGCGGCATGCCTGTAGAATTGTTTTCATAAGTCGAATGGAATAAGATGACATTGATTTTGATATATCTATGAAGTATGTGTGTGTGTGTGTGTGTATGTGCGATCATAGATTAGGTCGACCCAAAGAGTACCAAAAATAGTGGGTGAGTTTAGTGTGAGATACTTCAACCAACACGACTTCTAAATCTACTTCTAAGATTTTTGGTAAGGAAAATGTTTGCATTACGTTATGTCTCGATAATACCTAACGAGTAGAGTTGCGAGACTTTGAGATAACACTGGACCGAGAGTATACAAAATTTATTTCGAACGACTGTCTCGTGAGTTACCCAGTCGTTGGCTCGATACGTTAGGTGCTATCAAGGCCCTAGTTTATAGCGACTGTTTCGCCAGTTTGCTCGGCCGATGGCTCGGAATGATGGGGTCAGTCATGTCATTCCTTGTCAACGTGTCAGCCTTGCAGTTACTTTCAATGTCTCGGTGTGCAGGCACACCCATATGAGTTGTATTCTATAATGCTGGGTCATATCGTTTAGAGATCTGCCGCATTCCGTGAGGCTTTGTGTTGCCTAGGCATGAATTTAGGGATTTCACCACTTGACTGTCACAGAAGAGATGAATACCCGTATTTTCTCTTGTGATATTTTAACGAGGTGCCGAGTGGCATTTTCAATAACCAGCACCTCTGCCTGGTATACACACAGAGTTCCTCCATTGGCGAGAAGACTTGTCCTCCGACCTTCCTTCAGATGTGGCCAGATGTGGTGGTGAGGTCTGGTGTTGAGGCCCTACCCGAAAATTTCCAAATGACCGCGGGCGTCTAATGAGCCCAAGAGCCCGCCTCCCTGAGTCTGCACATATGTATCTCGAGTAACTACCATAGCTTTCTTAGTGGTATTAACCCAATAAACATTGTGATTGTATACCGCAGATATGGTTTGTAATGGAACTCGGCGGAGAGTGACGTTAAATGCATTTGAAAGAAGCTGCTGTTGGTGGTCTGATTTGCTGTACACGATTGTTCCTTTCATTCTCAAGTAGTCGTTGTAAATGGTTCTATGTTGTCGGAAGCCTTGGTATTTACTACTCTTCCAACTATTTGCTAATTATTTCGTTTGTTCAGTGTTTCCCACCAGTTTAGAGATCTACAATTGAAGACATACAGTTTCGAAAAATCTTGCTGAAATGGCAAAACTTTTGCATTCGGTCTTTATTAAAATATATCTCATTCTACAACAAAAACGATATAAGTCCAAATTTCAATCTTTTTTACAAAATTCAAAAAATATTCACAAAATAAAAAAAAGTGTCAACCAAATTTCAAACATATTAAACAGCCTTTTAGAAAAATTTTGGATAAGAAGCTTTATAGCCCATTTAATTCTAGAACATATAATAAAGTGGAAGTTGCAAGTGACTAAAAGTTTTCCCAAACATGACGAATGCTACAATTTTTTTTGTGTGGGGAAAAATGCGCAACACCGCCAGCAAAATTTTTAGTCACTTGAAATTTGCACTTAATTACATTGGAATTAAATGGGCTATAAACTTAACTAACTTTAGAGAATTTTTTAGAATTCTTGTGAACTTTGTACAATGTTTGAAATTTGTGCATATAGGTTTTGATATAGATTGAAATATATTTTGATAAAAAACGAATGAAAATGTTTAAAACGAAAAAAATTGTGATTAATATAAAAAAAGTGGCAGTACTAATACTTTTTTCGGGCACTGTAAGTATTTATGTCGCTGTTGAATGGGGATGTGAAATAATAAGAATCTTTATAATAAAAACCTAACACAATGATACAGAAAAATTTCCCAAATCAAATCTCAAATTGTTACAATCAATTCGATACAGCATAGAATAGAATGCAACTTCGAATAAATGACCACTTCATACGTTAATATGTAATTCCACATGGACTTGACATCACAAATGTTCAAGACCATTTTTCATGTATTATGGTCTTTAAATTTATGTTTGGATATTTGGATGTGCAATCACGTGTGTACGTTTGTATGTAGTCGAGCCGAAAAATGTTCCATGACACGACCGCTTAGACCAGCCAACCAACACTTTAGCTGTTAGTAGAGCTGAGTTTTTTTCCTTTTCTACAAATTGCTTTTATTTCAATTCATTGTGTATAATAGGCGAAAAAAGAAAGGAAAATATGTTAAAGGAAAACCGGCACAGCTGCAGGCGGGTGGCGGGAATCCAGTTTGACCACTCATTGTACTTTCGGAGGATTCGTTTCAATTCTTTGCACTGCTTGCCGGCGAGGTCGCTTGAGCCAAGTATGCAGTAAGTACGAGCAGCGAATTGAC
The DNA here is from genome assembly GCA_951828415.1 of Anomoia purmunda. NCBI lineage: Eukaryota > Metazoa > Arthropoda > Insecta > Diptera > Tephritidae > Anomoia > Anomoia purmunda. The sequence continues at coordinate 117,137,186 of OX639997.1, forward strand.
TGACTGCAGTTGCTGGCCAACAGAACAGAACTCCGCACAGCACACAACACTCTATTCTCCAACACTCTTCCCACAGCAATCCCGCTGTTCAATTCCGAACGAACTCACAAATTGTATTTTTTTTCTTTTTTGTTCTATTTGCTTTCTTTTATTGCTTCGCGCCTTTCCAGCGTCTTTTGCCCAGGTTTATTGTGTAGCTCGCTTGGTTTTGCTTACTTTGTGTTGTTGGATGTGTAGGTACATTTATATCTACATAAGTATTTTCGAACCTTTTTTTGGTGTTTTCTTCACACCTCCATTGCAATTCACTGGAAAAGATTACTTGCGCGTAGTTGTTGCTCTTATTGCATACTCGTATATTGTATTCATTGTTATTATTGACGTTGTTGCTACTTTCAGACGAGCTCGGTAGTATGTAGCTGTGACTTAAGCCTCATATGAAGTTCAGGCAGCGTTAAGCCCAACAATAGAGCGGCAAACCGCCAACCAGCAAATACTCCACAGCGCTTCTTGGCGTAAGCGGCCTGAAAGGCTTTCGGCTTATTGTTGGTTGTCGGATGTTGAATGTCGGGTGGTGGAGCTGTCGTTGCTGTTTCACACTTTAAATTTCAGTCGTTTGGCTTGTTTCTGTTGTGGTTGTTGTTGGTGCTGGTGTTATAGATGCTGTCATGACTTTTTTTGTTTAACTTTTTGCTGTTTCGCTCAATCTTCGTCCTACACAAGACTGACACCACTTTATAGGAACGATGTCTGTGTAGGCAGATATGCACGTATATACGTATGTATTTGTTTATGTATGTATGCACATATGTACATACATACATATATACATACATATGTAAGTAGGTACATAGGTTCCCTCATACATATGTGCAATTGCTCATATAAATTTACCCTACTTAGTAAACCGATTGATTCTTAAGTAATACGTATTGCTTTATTTTTCCATGGAAATAGATCACATTAGATATCTTAAAACTTTTTCCTTAAACGAAAGAATAGAAATTCGATTGGAACGCAGACGTCGACGGTTCCATAACACCACTATATTTAAAGACTGGTAGCGTCCACTAATTCACATTATTGCAATCTGAAAAATTTGGGAGCAGCGGGATGAATACACCTGAAGGTCAATTTGTGTGGACAATTTTCTTTTGCCCAGGTAATTCCTCCTGAGAGCTCGAATCTTATTTAAAACTAACAGTAGAACAAGCTACTTGTTGTAAGTTCAAATCAGGGTAGAGTCTAGAAGGAAGTCTGATATGGAGATGTGGTGATCTCTCTAACAAGTAAGCCAACAAATTATTATATGTATTGGATGTGATTGCCTTCCCGGAAAGAGCGTTTCAATGAGGTTTGGTGGTTATTGTATAGGCCAAGCCACTCACACCTTGCAGGATTATCTTAGTCATGGTCGTTATCATCAATCACATACATACAGGGAAGCATAAAAAATACGCTGTTTCGATGGCGACGGAGCCAAGGGAGATATTTGTTAGATAAGTGGGCTTGAGATAAATTGTGAATATGTGGTAAGTGTCGCGCGGAGTTTAAGCCTAAATCTCGTCTATTAACTCGAAGAGAAGTCGCATGGCGTGTGGTATGCTGATCAGCGGCGCCTATTGGGATGGCTTATCTTTTTCTTTTACATTAATTTTTTACTTGCAGAGAACACACGTTGCCATGACAGTCGGGACTACACACTGGAAGTCTGAATTTTTCCGCGGAAATCCCCGGATTTATGGGAAGTTTTAAGTTATTACAACACAGAAGATCTTGCTGACGTAATTGCCGCAGTAGATTCACATGATCTATTATCTTTAATGCCTCGGGTCCTGTTTCAAGAGATGTTTTATCCTGTTGGGACAACCTAAAGCTTAAAGCTTCCTTTTTTTCTCCGGCTGAAACTAATAGTCACCGCCAAACTGCATTTCAATCTGTTCCCAACCAAAAACCTCTGATGTTTCACACTTATTGCAAGCGTGTTAAAGATGAATCTGCATTTAATTTTACGTTAACAGGTTGGTATTACCTGCGTTATATTTGCGAATAAAACTAAGTTAGGTACATATGCCTCTTTCTCCTAACGATCAGCTAAAATGGCTTTAGCATATTCACAAACAGTAAAATACGATGTCATTCATAGCCAAAAGTATAATTTATTGCACAAATTAAACTCACCCCTATTTCCCAGTTATTATCCGCCAATATTTAGTTGTCCCAGTAGAATTATCCTTATCGCGTACTTAACACCATTCCACAAATTGGTTATTAAAACTTAGCGATATTTCATACACATATTGTTTGATTTGCTGAATTTTAATTCATTCTGATTTTTTACATAATTTATTAATCTTGGTTAACATATATTTCAACATTTGAATAATTTTAATATAGAAATTCTCAAATTTAAAATAACACCATGTTATAAACTTCAGTTATCTGATTCCTTCTCCTCCAACACTTTCGAACAGTTTAGATAATTTTTTTACGCGCAGCCGAGATTACACCCGTTTCTTAACAACGATACCAACGTATTAAACAACAACGCCACACTGACTGCCGCAGTCGCAGCCTCAGTGTCGTCGCACCGTTTGCTCACTTTGTGTTCGTTTTCTGTTGCCTGATTTCTGATTTATAACTCGTTGCAGTGTTGCCGCGATTCCATTTTTTTCTACCAAACTTAATTAAAATCCCTCAAAAGAATTTAGGGCTTAAAGGTTTTACTGCAATTTCAAGTTTAATTAAAATATGAATATAAGGCCAAAATCACGGGGGAATGTTTAAAAATTTGTACAAAGGTTTTTATGGAATGAACGGAGGTGGAGGGCATGCCACCTGTCTGGGGAGCTATTTGAAAATGTGGTAAAATTACCAGTTTTATAGAGAAATTATAAACTCTGGTATGCTATCCACAACAGGGGGATTTATCTAAAATGATTTACAGCTACTGATAAACATATCAATCTCATAAATAAACCGATTAAAAGGGGCATTGTACATTAAAACGAATACCCCTAGTATTTTCGTAAAAACAAAATTTCGGAAGAATTCGCATGAAATAACATTCTACAATCTACCAAATTCGCTTATCTACAAATCAACCAAAAGGAAGAAAATAGGAAACCCCCTGCTTTGGCAACACTATCTCGCTGCTGCGTAAGCACACACACACACACTCCCACTATCATTGTTCACTCAAAAAACAAAAAACAAAAAACGCTTCCCTACCCCTCAATTCACTTTTGGATTCTTATTGCAGTTGTTTTTGCTACCGCTGCCGCGATTGCTTCTAACTCGCACATGTACATAGCTCCCACCGCATCCGCTGGGTGCGAAAGCAAAAACAACTACAGTACAATACAAAACGAAGAATAATATACGACCACAACGCCGCGGCCGACGTCAGCAACACTGCGCGATTCCGTTTGTCTTCCTACGTTTGTATTTTGGTTTTTCTACTTGCCTTTGCCTTTGCACTGATTTTATGTTTTTTTATTTGCTTTTACTTGTACACTTTTTACATCGCTTTTCTGCACCCCGACGTAGGCAAGACTCCGTCATTTCTATTGTCGATTACCACACAATTTCCACGCTTATATCAAGTCTTTACACAAAATTTGATGTATTTCCATTTATTTTATATATTTAGGCACTTTTTTAGATATATTTCTAATTGAAATATTTTATAATCAACGTAAAAGAAGGCAGCAACTTCACTGCGTAAGCGCACAGACAGAACGAAAATTATTAACTGTAGTTGCCACGTGATGGCACATAAAAAACATAAAATATTTATCGAACGAACAGAATACTGACTAAAAAATTATGAAATTACTTTGGATAAGCATAGAATTTAATCAAAATTAATTAAATTCATTTAATGCAAGTTAATAATAACATAAATTCAATCAACTTTTAAAACTCAGTTGAACTTGTGACGATATTTGAATATGGTAGCTCAGTGTAGCATTCAAATCAATGTTGCAGATGCCCTGTACTATTCCCTGCATCTTGAACAAAATGTAGAAGGGCGCAGATTGTGGTACTGCTAAGTCTGTATTGAAATTTTGACAGAATTTCTACGTAACAACGGATTTTGTTTACAAAAATCGCCTATGTATGAATTATCTCAGTCGTGTGTGTTCTTTCTTGTACTCTATCATGCTTGTATTATCCGTGATTCAATACTCGCTCTCTGAAATTTACTTCGCAAAGATTTAATCAATACGAATTTTTACAGCATTATTTACCGCGTTTATTGTATGAATAACCTGCGCAACGAACGAAGACAAAATACACCAGAGAACGTAAATATACGAACAGACACAAGCCGTATGGTGAACTCCTAGGGGAAAAATTTTGCATACGATATTAAATTTCGCACACAATTTTCAAACTAGCTTGTTGTGCCTTATATATCTACATACGTTCTTTGTCTTTGAGAACAAAGACAGCCCAATTAATTTTATTAATTTACCGCAATGGCAGTTTTACAAACTCTTTTTAAAACAAATTTAATTCATTGCCGGCGCGCGGTATCTAATATAGTAGCTGATAGAAATATTTGGGTGCAACCAACTACTCAAATCCAACGCAATCAGCAAGTTTCACAGCAGAAACAACGTCAGCTTTGGGGCTACGTAGCGATTGCCTTCAACAAAGTCGACAATGAACGTCTCTCCAAAGTGGGTCCAGATCGCCTCTGTGCTGAATGGCTATTGAAAAATGGTGGTGGTGTAGGTTTGGTGGGTAACCCGAGTAGAGTCGTGAAGGACTATAATTGCTTGCCGCCGGAATCGGTTAAATTCAATGTACAGGTAGTTGATGCATCTAATGCATCTATCATGAAGATAGGTCTTCTACATTTTGTTGGCTGTCGACATATCGACAACGTCGTGCTACACAATTGTAAGCATCTTGAGGATGGTGGACTTGAAGGTTTAGTACATTTGAAAGACACACTTAGAACACTACAAATCTCTGGCTGTTATAATCTGCGGGATAGTTGCTTCGATGTAATAACTCAGTTAACTGCACTAGAACAGTTGCAAATATTCGATTTGATGTATGTAAAAGATATACAAGCTGTAGCAACAAAACTAAGGAAGGCATTACCTAACTGTAAAATTGAGGCAAGGACTTCTGAGTAAACCTATTTTAGATTTTAATTTACAGCGCCTATGTATCGTAATATATTGTATTCAAATAATGTCGACATACCTCATATTTAAACAATAAAGTGTTTGTAAATTAACGGTAAATTTGGCTACGAAGAACAGCTCGCAACTTGTTCAATTTTTAAACCACGATTACAAAACGGATTTCTAATGAATGAATGTGTGGTTATTGCAGTTGTTCTTGGTTAAACCAAATCCATATTTGATTGTTAGAATGCGTTATGTATGTATATCCTTTTTTTTGGTCTAATTTATTTATATCAATTATCATTTCTTAGCTCAAGGCATTTTTTTTCGACAAATTCCAATTCTTTTTAGTATTGAGCTCAAAAATAGATAAACATATTTTTTTATTTTTATTTTATATAAATTAAAAATTAAAGTTTGTATATTTTCAGTGTTAATAAATTAAACAATGGGTAAAAGCCATTGTTTTAACAATTATCATTATGTAAGAAAGCGCCATCGAAAAGTTGTCTCTGCATTGATTTACACCTGCTGAGGTTTAAAAACGCTTATGAATAAAGCGATAAATAAAGACAACAAATACAATATACGTAAAAGAAAATAAATCCAAACGCTTGTCAGATGTGCAAAGTGCTAGCAGTAGCGTGTTCAGTTGAAACAACAAAGCCCACCATACTTTATGTTTACATTAATTTTAACGTCTCTATTGCCGCAACAATTCGCTGCATTTCACCTACCGACTGCTGCAGTTTTTCCGTATTAGCCGTTTGCACATCAGCGGGTACTTTTGTTGTATAATCTGCTGCCTGCATTGATTGTTTCAACTTATTTGCAGTTTGTTCCAACTGTTCCTTACGTTTTTGTAATTTCGAAATTTCCTTCTCCGCCTCTATGTGTCCTTTGAGCATTAAATGCACTTCGCATTGACCACTTACAGTGAGTATTGCGCAACCAGCCGGTGGCTGAATGTCAAATTGGATATTAGAGCAGAATGCGACCGTGTTCAACTCGTTCGCATATTTTTTTAGAATAACATTTGGTTGCTCATCGGTACAAACAATGTACGCCTCGGTCTTAACTTTATTGGGTATATTGTAGTCGGAACGCGCTGAACGTATAATACGCGCTGCTTTCTGCATGAATTCAACCTCCTTTTCGACTTGCTCGTTTTGCCAGCTGACGTTTTCTGCAATTACGAATAAACGTTTCACTACAAGATTTTTGAAATATAGATCAAAACACTTACCTGGGTAGGCAGCCACGCAAATACTGGGCGTAGCGTCGGCACGTGGCAACCGTTGGAACAATTCCTCGGTAATGAACGGCATAAAGGGTGACAGAATGCGCAGACCGAAATCGAGGCACACGAAGAGTGTTCGGCGTGCTGCGGCTTTCTGTTTATCACTGCCGTTCTGGAAGATTGGCTTAACACACTCTAAATACACATCACACAAATCGTATAGCCAAAAACTGTAGCAAGCGCTTGTCACAGTTGCGAACTCGTACTGCGCAAACCCAGTGTTGCAGGTTTCGATTGCAACAGCTAGCCGTGATAGCACCCACAGATCCATATTATTCTCATTGCCACTGAGCGGCGAATCTGAACTGTAGCGCTCATCGCCGGTGAAGTACATCAGAGCAAATTTCGTTGCATTCCACAATTTGTTACAGAAAAATCGATAACCTTGCACACGATTAATATCCAAATTGATATCGCGCGCTTGCGTAATGTAAGCGCAAAGTGCAAAGCGCAATGCATCCGAACCACATTCGGGTATGCCGTTCGGGAAATCTTGTTTTTGACCGTTCTTTGCCTTTTCTATTTCACGCGGATCCAAATTCGAATCGTACAAGAGTTTATGCAGATCTTCCAGGGAAATACCCCTAATAACATCCATTGGATCAATAACATTTCCCAAGGATTTCGACATTTTTCGTCCATGTGCATCGCGCACCATTGGATGCAGATAAACTTCTTTGAAGGGCAATTTGCCGAGCAATTTTTGTCCGAAAAATACCATTCGCGCAACCCAGAAGAAGAGAATATCGTGACCAGTCTCAAGCAATGTGGTTGGATAGAAGGCTTGCATATCAGCGGTGTTTTCGGGCCAACCGAAGACGGAAAAAGGAAAAAGACCCGAACTAAACCAGGTATCCAGCACATCTGCATCTTGTTGCAAAACGATTTTGCTAGAATCCACATTGAACTTTTCTGCCGCTTTCTTAAGAGCCTCCTCCTCTGATCGCGCCACAATCCAGTATGCCTCGTCGTCGGGCTGAAGAAAGAGTTGAGTTAATATTAATAAAATAATGATATTATTATTAATGAAGAACTGAAAGATTTACTCGGTTATCCTCTATATTAAGCTTTTATTAGGAGGGATACCATTTTGAAAGTTATTTCAGTTTTCAAATTCTAAATTTATTAAATTTAAATGCACTTACCGTTCCACCTTTAATACTGTCGTCGTTGATGCTCACATGATAGGCTGGTATGCGGTGACCCCACCACAATTGGCGCGACACACACCAGTCGCGTATGCCATCCATCCAATGGTACCAGATTTTAGTATGATGTTCTGGTATGATTTTCAATTCACCCTTGCGCACTGCTTCGGTTGCATCAGCAGCCAGTTGATCGCATTTTACGTACCTATAGCAAAAAGAATTAACACCAAATGATTGCGTAATATCTTCAAAACATACCATTGTGGTTTGATCAGCGGTTCAACTACATCTTTGGATCTACTGCAGAAGGGTACGACCATAGGATTATTTACCGTCTCGCGGTAAAGACCCAGCTCTTTGAGTTTTTCTAAAATACGCTTGCGACAAACAAAACGCTTCATATTTTTAAACTCCCCATATTCCCCAATTACATAACCATCGTCATTGAAAATATTGATGAATGGCAAATTGCAGCGTTTGCCCACTTCATAATCATTGGGATCGTGAGCTGGTGTAATTTTAACTGCACCCGTGCCAAAATTCATATCGACAAAATCGTCGACAACGATTGGTATACGCCGCTCACAGAATGGATGCTGTACGAATTTACCATGCAAATGTTTGTAGCGTTCGTCTTGAGGATGCACAGCCACAGCAGTATCGCCCAACATTGTTTCAATACGCGTAGTAGCCACTATGACCTCTTCGTCAGAGTTCTCCACTTTGTACGCAAATTTTATTAAAACACCAAATTCAACCTGTAACAAAATATTTTGTTTTTTCGTTAGAGACGTTAAATGCACATATATTTGGTAAGTTCAAATACCTTCTCATCATAACCTGGTATTGCGAAGAAAGTTCTACCAGGTATATCGATTTTGTCAACTTCGATGTCGGAGATAGCCGAACGTAGCGCACAGGACCAATTAACCAGACGCGCGCTACGATAAATACTTCCATCTTCATGAAGGCGCACAAAGGCTTCAGTGACAGCTTTACATAATTTGGGGTCCATGGTGAAAGCGACACGTGTCCAGTCATATGAGGAACCCAAACATTTAAGTTGATCATAGATGCGTACACCTTTCTCTCGCCGCCAGTCCCATATTTTTTCAATGAATTTTTCACGCCCCAAGTCATGTCGCGTCAACTTTTCCTCGCGCCAGAGTTTTTTCTCAACAACTACTTGTGTGGCGATGCCGGCGTGATCACAACCTGGCACCCACAAGGTGGTTAAGCCTTTCATGCGATGATATCGCGTGATTGCATCCTCAATGGCATTCGTTAAGGCGTGCCCTAAATGTAGTGACCCTGTCACGTTTGGTGGCGGAATTACCATAACAAATTTCCCTTTTGGATTCGATTCCAATATGCTAGAACGCTTAAAAGGGGAAAATATTTTTTTAATTAAAACATTAGTGTTATACAATTAAAAATAATAATATAAAACACTACAACAAAGCAAACAACTGCTATACGAATATTCACTCAAAGTTGCATCAGCAGTTATAATGCGCCGTGCCCAAAATGACAACCGAACCACTGCTGACTCACATTTTGAAACTATTGACTGCGCTGATTGCTAATGAATATATTTTTAAACTTAATTAAAAACTTACACCATATTCAGGAGTGAAGAAGCCTTCCTTTTCCCACCAGCTGTACCATTGTGCCTCAACATAGCGAGGACTGTACGCATCCGGCAACACACCCGCAATGTCTTTCTTTTCGCCCGGTGCAGTGTTTGCTGTATATACAGCAACTTCTTTGGGCTCTTTCGTTTTTTTCTGCAACATTAAAAATGCAATAACTTGATAAAAAATTCACTCAACAAAAAATCAAATAACAAAATTTATTGATTACATTGCGACATTTACTTTACCTTACATGCCAACAATGGCAACTGAAAACCCATCTGCCCATCCTCTATATTACACACCTGATAAAATTCGTTATTAGGTTGCACACAAAACACTCACCTCAGGTTTTTCCTTCTTCTCTGTGGTGACAGGAGCAGCTGCTTTTTTCTCCAACTTTGATTGCAGTTTTGCTAGTTTTTCAGCCTTCTTAGCCTCCTTTTCCAATTGCTTGGCAGTTTTCGGTGGACCGTCAGTAGCACCATCTCCGATTGCAGGTGCGGTCTCACCATTTGTAACTGGTTGCACCATTTTATTGCAGCTCGTAAATTCAAGGACGAGATAAGTCACTCCAATCAATCAAATAATTATGTCCGTACTTGCCAATTGATTCGTGCTGTTTTTTTTGTGCCACGCGGTACTGTAGGAATACAATTCCACAAAGTTTCGTCGTCGGCTGTGAAATGACAGCTAGTGATGTTCAGAATAATCGAGTGCATACAATAAATCCGAGTAATTTTTGTACAGTACAAGTACTTGGTGGGTAACGGAATATTTATTTATTTATTTATTAAAATTATGGGTAACGGAATGTATTTTACAAATATTTACAAAATTGATGAAACTTACAGATACTTTTGGTATTGTTTATACAAAAAAAGACAGCAAATAAGTTAGAATTTAGAGCTAAGAAAGTACATTCAAGCACAAAGTAGAATCGAGTATAATGGTGCCCATAGTCACCGACGCAAACGTACGTTACGTGTCAGCTGACACGATCAAACTTATGAGAGCGCCATGTAAATGAAAGCTCATTAACGTGTACGTGTGACGGTTACGCGCGACGTGTACGTGTGTAATCAGAGAAATTTAGATTTTTGCCGTGAAGCCGTGTCAGCTGAGTGCTCTCTCACCGCACAGTGTTGCCAAGCAGAACTTTTTAAAATCATTAACAAAAGAACCTTATAGAAATTTAAATTTTTATTAAATTAATTTAAAATCGATGTTTAATAATGTTAATTATAGATAAATGAACTATTTGCATTTGTTGGTTTTTGGCTTTGGTTTATTATACAATGAAAAATTGTAATTGACAACGCGGATGTGTGTAAAAGTATGTATGCAAACAAAGGAATGGCAACATTGTGTTGATGCAAGCAAACACAGTTTTATGTACGCAAAGTTTGTTTACAAAACATATGTACGTACGGGCACAAGTTTTGCTCAATTTTGTGTATCTCCCGTCATACAGACACGGTATACGTACACGTCGGTGACTGGGCACCATAATACTACAATGCTGAAATTTGTTTAACTGTCGCTCGCTGTATCCCGAAATCGAGTCACAAATCGAGTCATTTGTAAAGAAAAAGATTTGTTAACTTTTACTAGAGAGCTGTAAAATTGACAAAGTCTGACTGTGTATGTTTTGTTTAAAATTCGCAAAAAAATTAATATTCGATGTGTTTCGACAATCGTTTGTGCTAATTTTATCGTTATCATACACTTGCTGCAATATTGATTTCCGCCATCTCTAATTTAGAATATTCGTTTTCCTTTATCATTTTCGTTCTTTCTGTTTGTAGATTTTTCACTTTTATGGAAAATAAGTAGTATTTAAATTATTAAAATGTGCGTAAAATATTAAAAAATATTAGGCAGTGTGAAGAAGTAAAGAACACAAAGAGATAAGAATCATAATTGAATTATTCCACAAAGAAAAGTAGGCAGTTTGCGAAGCAGCCAAATTTTTTAGCCCCCCTGCCCTGGTGTTTGATTGTTCAAAAATGTCTTCCGAGTTGAAAAAACTTTCAGAGGAATCGCTGCTACAGCCTCCTGAAAAGGTTTTCGACATTATTTGCAAACTCGGCGAAGGTAGCTATGGATCTGTTTACAAAGCTCTCCATAAGGAAAGCAGTTCAATTGTGGCCATTAAACTGGTGCCAGTGGCGTCCGATCTGCACGAAATCATCAAGGAAATCTCCATAATGCAGCAGTGCGATTCGCCGTATGTGGTGCGCTACTATGGTTCCTATTTCAAGCAGTACGATCTGTGGATATGCATGGAGTACTGTGGTGCTGGTAGTGTTTCAGATATTATGCGGCTACGCAAGAAAACACTGACTGAAGACGAAATAGCCACAATACTTTCCGATACATTACAGGGATTAGTGTATCTGCATCTACGTCGTAAGATACATAGAGACATAAAGGCGGGAAATATACTGCTCAACACGGAAGGCTATGCTAAACTGGCAGACTTTGGAGTAGCTGGCCAACTAACAGATACCATGGCTAAACGAAATACAGTTATTGGCACTCCATTTTGGATGGCACCAGAGGTAATCGAAGAAATCGGTTATGACTGCGTAGCCGATATTTGGTCACTTGGCATAACCGCACTAGAGATGGCTGAAGGCAAACCACCATATGGTGACATACATCCGATGCGTGCCATTTTCATGATCCCACAAAAGCCACCACCGTCTTTCCGCGAACCCGATCGATGGTCGACCGAATTCATTGATTTTGTTAGCTTGTGCCTGGTAAAAAATCCCGATGAGCGTGCTACTGCCTCTGATCTTCTGGACCATGAGTTTATTCGCAATGCAAAGCCACGTAGTATACTCAAGCAAATGATTGAGGAAACTTGTGCAATACGTGAGCAACAGCGTGACAGCAGAGCTGGCGGAATGAGCCAAGCTAAGAGTTTAGCTACACAACAGGAAGAGCTTTTGCAAGAAGACGAACCCGAATTTCAGGCGGAGACTGTAAAAACGTTTATTGATGATCCGGGTACTTTAGTGCCGGAAAAGTTTGGCGAATATCAGCAGGCCTCAGGAAGTGATGCCACTATGATTGCACATGCCGAGGATAGCGGAACGCTGAGTCCTGCCAACCGTATATTAGGCGCTCCAGGTACTGCCGACGGCGCAGGCGGTAGAGGTGGTGAACTAACCGGAGGAGCAGACACCGGTACGCTGATAGAGTTGGAATCGAATTTAGGTAAATAATTAAATGTTTGCTCTATAAAAAAAAATCAATAACTTAATCATTTTCCTATAGGCACGATGGTCATCAATTCGGACTCCGATGACTCAACCACAACCAAACGCAACGAATTTAACAAACCACGCTATCGCCCCAAATTTCTTGATCACTTTGAACGTAAGAACCCCGGTGATGCGCTCGTGCCAACACGTATTGGTGATGATTTGGAAAAATCCACTAATTTTGGTGTATCACCGCCGGGTGTGATCACCGATCAGTATCAAACAAATACACCACTGCCTCACCAACAACATCAGCAAAAACATTTAATGCAGTCACAACTAAATCATACAAATTCAAATGATACAAACTGGGAGAATAACATGGAAATGCAGTTCCAACAAATCTCTGCTATCAATCAGTATGGTATTCAACAGCATCAACATCATTTGCAGCAACAACAACAGCAGCAGCAACAACAACAAGCCGCAGCTGCAGCAGCTGCTTATTATGGTCATCCGCTGGTTAGCGACCATCATTTGCTAGCAATAAATAATCAGCAAAACCTACTGCGCAATCAGCAGCAGCAGCAGCAGCAACAACAACAACCACCACAACCGCCTGCATATCAGCAACATCATCTGCACACACAATCCCACAGTTATGTGGATGGTGAATTTGAGTTTTTGAAATTCCTTACATTTGACGATCTAAATCAGCGGCTAAATAATATTGACTCCGAAATGGAGAAAGAAATCGAAGAGCTAAATAAAAAATACAATGCCAAACGACAACCAATTGTCGACGCCATGAATGCAAAGAGGAAGCGCCAGCAAAATATCAATAACAATCTCATTAAAATTTAAATAAACAGTTAAATAGCAGGATGTTTCGAAGACAAAACAAACGCAAAAACAATTAAACGCAGAGAAGATAAAAAATACCACATCAGGTGATTTTCTGTTTGTGTTTAAGGTGCATCAAGTTGACCTATATGTTTATCACAATAATTAATAAATGTTTATTTGTAATTTAATTTAGAAGTAGATGCAATTTTTTAATGATTATCAATTGTAATAAAACTCGAATTGCTCTTAAAATAATATCAACTTTAGAAGCATACAAATTTGGTGCTCTACTCGGTTACCAACAACAACAAAATAACAACCGCAAAATCCACAAGACGTGGGGACATTAACTGTATATAAATTCGAAACAATTTAAAAATGAGTGATGCATGAAAAGCAAAGAATTATTCAATGGCGTAGAAAATTTAATTTGTAAAATGCGATAGTAGAAGTGTAAGATGCTGGCGCTAAGGCAACGCATATCGGAGAGCGGAATAGAATTATATAGAATGTATATTAAATGAAAACGAATGTTAAGAAATGCTCATATTTAGCGTAGGAAAAAAAATGATTTTGGTAATATTATAGAAATTGCACTGCAGTTTCACGTGAATGCCATAACTCTCTGCCCTCCTCCTGTTAACAATAACAATAAGACCGAATTGTATTCTCATTATGTATTAAAAAAAATAATAATATATATATACATATATATATAACGAAAACTTGCGCCCAGTCGGAAAATTATAGTATTTCCAAAAATTGCTCCTCGATAAATTAACATGCGTTGAAAATAGTGAAGAGTTCTTGCAATATGAAATGTTTGCTGTTAAAAAAGTTACATGTTGATGCCACATTAAAACTTTATTCGAGTTCTGTGCGTGCGATTATTCTCGTGCACTGAGGCTAGGATAATATTATTTTTGTAAGTTCGCAAGGTTCAGGTTTTTTTAGACTTTTTTTTTTGTTACGGTTTTTCATTGACCAAAAATTTTTCTATTTTCTTTTCCAAAAATTATAACAGACACATTTCCGACTGGGATATGGTGGTTAGAAATATGTATATTTTCTGCATATGACTTCTAAGCACGATAAGCAGAGGTTCACTGACATTTATTTTGTAGCTTACTTCATGTCCTATTTTCGTTTGTGTCCAAAAATTTGGCAGCGTAAAATCAGCACATTACAGTCATAAACTTATGTACACAAGTAGTATATAAATTATACACAATCAAATATACATACATACATACATACATAGTACATATATGCAACATTTTTAATAAAGAAAAATGTAAATATGATTTTTAAAATTGAGATTTATTCTTATTGCAATTTAAGCAGCTTTTTTGTAGCCGCATTAGTTCTCGTCATTATTCTGTTGTTTCTAGTTACTTACATTCTGAAAGCACCTAAGTAGAATTAAAAATGCCTTATCATTTGTAGGTGCGTGATTTTAATTATTTGTGATTGTTTATAATTTTGTAAAAAAAAAAAGTTTTGAAACGTCTTACTAAACATTTATGCATGTAAAGATATATCTTACTTAAACCTAGCAGTAGTATGTATTGTTGTTCCGTCAGTTGTTTACTCAGCGTCCATTTGTTGTTGTTGCTCACCTTCTGCTATTTGCACTATCTCGCCAGCAGACATTGTATCTGTGTCTTCGATATCCATATTTTCGGCAGATTTTTCCAACTCTCGTAACTGCTCGCGTAAATCATCAGGCAGACTGTTTTCACTCAGAGCACGTGGATCCTCACCATCGATAACAATCTCTTCTGGATCGGGTGCACGTGGCAGAAATTCGGCATCTCCATACAGCTTAGCGAAAATACCACGGGCATTTGATATGGATTTGTCGTAATCCAATTCGTAAAATGGAGCGCTGGTACAAAATATTGGTGTGGATGAGTCGACAATTGGAGTGGTTACAGAATGTTGTCGTCCCATAATGGTGAAGTAAGCTGAGTATAACAATTTGGGTGCATCTCCAATTTCAGAATTGAACAATTGTGTGACGAAGGGAGCCAGATCCTGCGCGGGTTGATCGCTTTGCGCGCTCGTTGTAATATGAAAAACGTCTGAAATAGCAATACAATTTAGATGCAGTATGTGCATAGTTTGTTTAGCCACGTAACTTACAGATTCCTTTGGGACAGGTTCCTGAGAAATGTGATAGCTGTATAACAATCGCTTCTTGCTTGCCAGCTAAAAGTCTTAAAATATTTACGCCTCCACCACCGGCATTCAACTCTTCTGTTCCCAATGGTGTGTGCGTCAAAAAAATTCCTCTAGAGAGAGTATTTACTAAATCACCTTGACCGTAAATAGCCATATTTCGTTCTAAAAGAACATTCGGTATGTGCTCCTGCGCACTGACTACATGTTGCGCTTTTATGGTTTTGCCCTCCATCACTACATTTGCAATGTTGGTGTCAGCTTCAATAGTTATATCATCGATGCGTCGCTTCAAACAATAAATGCCACCAAACACTGCACAGAGACGACAAAAACATTGTGGTATCTCACCACAACCGTACATGGGAAACAGAAATGGGGTATTGCCATAGCGCCCTAGGCTATTAAGAAACTGTTGTGTACGGGCCATGCCCTCCTCGAAAGGCGTTTCGTCGTTACACATCGCGATCGCTTGCATTACACAGGTGCTAATCTTTTCGGTGACTTTCTGCTCTTGCAGGTACTCGTGAAATGTCTTGCCACGGAAAAGGGCGGTATCCTCTTCCGTTTTATCTTCACCGTATGTAAGACAAATCGTAAGAAATTTCATAAGTAATCGCTTTTCAACAATATTCAAATCTTTGGTATTAAACACATCACTGCGAGAACAGGGCACATTGATGATTTGGTTATGAAAACGCGTACAGACATGGTCCACTGCACGAAATTCAGCGTAGCGACATATATTCGAAGAGACGAGCAATTGCACCAACTGACCAGAAGAGTAGAGTATCTTCGGGCTTAAGTCTAAATTGAAACGGCGTGATTGCTGCAGCAATGTGCGGCGAGACCATT